>CM060438.1:55000352-59800352 GCA_030545235.1 Helianthus tuberosus
AGTATAGAATACTTAATAAATACAAGAAAATTACGTATTCCTATACGTATAAACACATACCGACATACATTACCAACACTTGGTAAAATACACATATACAAGTATTGTACACAAATATGAGAATACAAAATAACATACAAGTATACCTATACTTGGAAATACATATACATGAACCGTATGACAAACGAGTTAAAAATATGTTATTTTTAACAATATTCCGAATAATTGTATAGAAATAACATAAGTTAAAATATCCGTATTTTAACTAATATATATAGAAACGGGTTCAGGAGAAAACGCCCAAAAGTGTGAGAACGGTGAGAACACATCCTGGCCCAACACGTGTCACGCGACATAGAGAACAGCGGAGGGGTTTTTTTTTGTCCTTTTCATATTCTTTTTTAAACGCGTGTCACATCACCTTTCCAATTTTTGGCGTTTAACAAATACGCGGTGTTTTTATTGTTTTTAGATCAGGATGATAGTAAATATTCT
Organism: Helianthus tuberosus; assembly: GCA_030545235.1. Lineage (NCBI taxonomy): Eukaryota > Viridiplantae > Streptophyta > Magnoliopsida > Asterales > Asteraceae > Helianthus > Helianthus tuberosus. The sequence continues at coordinate 55,000,848 of CM060438.1, forward strand.
GGCGTTTTAACTAAGTATGGCTTTGATTGTTGTGCCAAGTAGGATGCAGGCCTATAATGTAAAAAACATCAGTAATTTTCTTGATGTTTATTTTTTTTCCAATCAAGTGTTGTGCCATGTAGGATGCAGGCCTATAATGTGATAGGCAATTATGACGTTTTGAAAAGGTAAATAAATTCAATTTTCCATGTAGTGGCTTTTAATATAATAATTGTTTGGCAATAATGTTATCGTCTCTTCATTTTACTGTTTTGCAATTACTGTTTCGTTCAATTTCATCTGTCAATTAGTGTTGATTTTTCCAGTAATACTTTGTTTGGCGTTTTTTGGCGTTTTTCCAGTAAAAACCTACTGGGCTTGTCATAGGAGCATCTGGATTTGGATTTTTTATTTTAATGCCATGTGGTCTTAAAAATGTTTTTTTTTTCAAGAGAAAAAACCTACTGGGCTTGTTTTTATACGAAACGGGTCTTTTTTGAATTGCTTTATACCAAAAACAGAACTCCCTTAGCAAGCAGCTAAGAGGAGCCCCACCAAACAAACATAATCCAACAATGCCCATACAGGCTACACCAACCAGACATAGAAACAGAAAAAAACAAAATTACATGAAATGGAAACCTTCAAACCTACACCAGCTTTCCAAATGCAGACCTGTAATTTTACTCCGCTCACATGATCCATCAGCTTCTGTTAACCACTTACTCATTTAGCAGCAACAAAGATTCCTTGAATGAGAATGCCCTCCAGCGTGTGCTAACGTAAGTCTTGTGTACAGGGTGTTTGAGCTCACCAGAGCGAGGTTCAGCATTAAAGCTTTGAAACACTACTCCTTCGGGCTCTCTGAATGACATTAGCCCCGCTATATCGATATTAGGTCACATGATTTTGTACAAGTGTTTGACTGAATCGTTGTTTTCTATCGACCACACCTTGTAAAGGTTAGAATTCACCTTTTTGCTCACAAGAGGCAAACCGTTGTACTCGTGTATGTTGATACAATCATGATAAGCTTTTATTATGTCATTGTGTAGGGTTACCTTCGAGAATTTTTTGCTGGTAAGGTCAAACTTCAGAAGAATGTTGTGATTATCACCACCAAACACATGATCAAGGAAATTCTGAAGGTTATCACCACCAAGCACACGGCCAAGGAAATATATGACACCATTTATACAAAAAGTTGGTTGTCAGACATTTCCATATTTTCGTAACCAGGATCATAACTCTCTGCCTCTGTCCAAGTTTTTTGGCTTGCACTGTACACTTGAACCTTCCAAGGAGAAGAATATGTAACCAAGACTAGCAGTGGGTCGTTGGTTCTTGGACATAGGCCAAGACCAAAGAGCGAGCCATAACGGGCCACTTCCGGAATATCAACCACATGTGTTTTTCGAATGGCCGGGTTCCATATGACGGGCTTGGTTGCAGGGATAGTGTCACGGTCTACTAGGAGCATCAACCCATTGCACATGGCAATAGCTTCGTGGCGTCCAGTAGCAGGATTTGGCAAGATGGTCCTACTTTCAGGAAAGGTAGCATCGTCTTTGTACACAATAAAATTCTCATCCCAATAGTGTTCTTCTATTATATAGCTATTCCCCTTGAAACCTCTAATGAACTGTGGCGTTTGGATGAGCTCTTTCCACTTCTTTGACACTTTTCTGAACTGAAGAACAGATTTTGCTGGGACCATACTTAGTATCATCTGTTGCATATCCAAATTCACATCTTTGGACTCTTTCACACCTTTGGACTCTTTCACATCTTTGGACTCTTTCAAAGGCAGATCTGCACAAATGTGATTGTGAGTATATTTTATTATTTAATATTAACTAGTTGGACACCCGTCGCGTTGCGACGGCGTAAACTGTTTATCTTGCTTAATAACATTTTTCTACACTCGGTAAATAGAAAACTTAAAAGATTTTACTTTTGTTTTTCTTGGATTTTTGTGTTTCAAAAATTTTTTTTAACACAAATAATTTGGCTTTAGTTTGGTTCAAATAAAAAAAATTTAAGCTCTCAAAAACTCATAAAATAAAATTATTGGTTGCATCGTGGATTAAGTTGTATCATATAGATAATCAAGATTGCTCTTCTTTAGAATTTCCTTAGTGGATTTAAATTGTATCATATAGATAATACAGATAAGATTGCTCTTCTTTAGAATTCTCTTATTATTTTAAACTTTGTATCGTCTTTATGTGTGTGTGTGTAATGTTGATACTATGAAGCTTCAGGCTGTTGAGTGTTTTAGTAAAATTTCAAAAGAAATTTTCAACTAATAATAGTTTTATTAGGTTTTGTTTTGGGCTACGTTCTATACTTTAAAAACCCAAGGGCAACCTGAGTTAGCTTTAACCATTGAGATGAGTTTTAAGACACTAAACCATCATCTTTACACACTACAATGGCTAAACAGTCACCATCTCAAGCACCTTTGGCTAGTAATCAAACTCTTTCTCATCTCAATCTTTTGTTTAATTTCTTATACTCTCGGGTCATGCAGATCCACCATCAGTCCATCTCCTAAACCCACATCTAAAAATCAAGCCAACTGCTTAAATCACATCATAAATCTAACGACTTTAACCTACCAAGTCATACAACCACCACCGCTGCTGATCATCTTTTATGCCGCTCCTTGCCCACCGACAGCCCCGGACGTCATGAATGGCGGTCGTTTGCCACCAAAATCACCTCAAAACAGCCACTTGCGCTCGAAATCCCAAGTTACTGCCGCTAGGGGTGCGGCTGTTGACCTCTAGGTTTATCATCACCGTTCACTGCTGGCTGCACCACCATGGTGTGCGGCTGTGGTGCCGTCGGAGTAATGAACACCACTTCTAAAAAGCATCACCGTCACCCAACCTACTGTACAAGCACCAGATTAGGGCATAGCCGGTCGTCGGAGTTTCCATCTCTTTTCCACGTATAGTCCTATGCACCAACTTCCCTTTCTATTGTTGCTCCCTTTCTCTCTCTACTCAAAGCAAAAATGACTAAGAAACATGTGAATGAAGACAAAAGTAAATAGGGGTCGAAATTGAACAACTTGAAAAGCCTGTGGCTCCCTTTCTCTCTCTACTCGAGCAAAATGACCATGTGTAAGAAACACGTGAAAGAAGACAAAAGTAAACAGGTGTCGAAATTGAACAACTTGAAAAGCATGTGGCCAAAGTAAAGCATTGAATTCACCACTGGCGCAAACCAGCGATGTGAATTGATATATATAATAATGAACAAATCCCAATCAATCACACCTTTGGACTCTTTCACATATTATTATTTAATATTAATAAACAAGATCTGCACAAATGTGATTGTGAGTATATTTTAATATTAATAAACAAATCCCAATCAATCACACCTGTGGACTCTCTCACATAGAGGTGCACAAACCGGTTAATTTTAATAACCGGTTCGGTTAACCGGTTATACCGGTTAATTTGACTTTTTGAATTTAACCGGTTAATGCTTTAACCGGTTATTACTTTAACCAGTTATTTTTTTAACTGGTCCGGTTAATTACTTTAACCGGTTATTTTCGGTTATTAACCGGTTTTTTTGCTTTTTTTTTTAATTTTTCGGTTAACCGGTCTATTGGTTAAAAAAACCGGTTAATAACCGGTTACTATACTAAATACTTATAACCGGTTACTAACCTACGGTTAAAAATAACCACTAACCGGTTATTCCTAAATCAGTTATTAACCGGTTACGGTTTCGGTTAATAACCGGTTACGGTTAATTAACCGGTTATTTTGTGCACCTCTACTCTCACATGCAACTGCACAAATGTGATTGCGAGTATATTTTATTATTATTTAATATTAATATCAAACAAACAACATTTCTAGGGTTTCGTAACATATAACATTGACATTATTATTATTATTATTATTATTATTATTATTATTATCAATTGATAACACTACATTGCCCCAGTGTATTTTTTGCTTTTTACATATTGACCACTAATGTTTGTGGTTTACAAGAACATGCTACAGATTATGTCCACCCTTCAAAGTTTGCCACGTTATATTCAAAATAAGCATCACAATCATCAAGGAAGATTCTACACAACTCATCTCCTACAACTCGCGCATCATCATCTCTCCGGATCTGTTAATACCACCGACCTAGATCTAACCTAACAATGGCAGGAGCACCAGATCTGTTATTCGCACTGAGAAACAACTTCTACATCGGACCATTTCAAGCAGCAATTAACAGCGGCGATGTTCAAAACCTCTCCGAAGAGGATGCGATCGAACGCGATTGCCTCATTTACAGATCCTACATTGCTCTCGGAAGCTATCAAGTAAGTTATTCATTTGATTTCATCGTTCATCAGTTGTAATTGCTGAGTTGATTTGATGTGATTTGATCTCTAATTTTTTGTTTTGGATCTTCAACAAACAGCTTGTGATTAACGAGGTCGATTCGTCTGCGGCTACGCCTCTACAGGCTGTGAAGTTGCTCGCTATGTACCTTTTGAGCGCTGATAGTAAGGTAAAATGTTGTTTCTTCGTTTTAGGTTTTTTTGTTTTTTTCCAGATCTGTGAATGTGTGAGTGGTATGGATGCTAGGTATGTGGATGTGTTGCCCTAGAAAGTTGAATATCTCTAGGAAATAGATAATTGACGTGTAATAGGGCGAAGTTTTAGGATGTTGTTGACTTATTGTATATACTTTTGCACACTGTTGTGCTGTAGGGATTGATATAGTAGTGTGTTAGATCAAAAGAAACGTGTGTTATCAGTTAAGGTCATTTTTGTAAATTACACATGTAAAAGAGGGTTTGATAGCAGAGACCAGATAAGAACGGAGTAGGCCCTTGGACGTCGCCACAGGGGATCTGCCATAGACCAGAGAAACTGAAGAGATGGGAGATAGAAACGGAGTAGGCTCTCCGGCGTCGATAGAGGGGATCCGACGTGCATGGCCGCGGACATCTGGCCTCTTACCATCTTCTTACTCTTTCAAACACCAATAATGATCAAACTGGAAGCCTTTCAATAGGTTTTGACTAAACACCATGTGGTTGACCTCTCGCGACATTGGAAGCCGATCCAGCCAAACTAGGTACGTATTCTTACAAACGAAGTTAGACTTGACATCCATTGCTCTATTTCTTTCGTTGAGTGTAGCTTATTGGGTTGATTTGATGTATGGCGGTGTTTGATGTGATCTTCTACGGCGATGATCAGGTGGTGACGAATAACAGAAGAAGGTGACAATATCCGGCAATGGTTGTAACCAGTGGTGGTTCGTGATGGTGTTCACGGTGGTGTTCGGGTCAGGATCAACCATGGTCAAACAAACTCAACCAAGTCAAAGTCAGACAACAGTAGGTCAAGCATGATAAACGGAGAGGTATAATCGAACCCGACACCTTAATTAATGTAACATGTATTAATGTATATGTGTGGGATAAACGAACATAAGACGACACGACCCGAGTAGCCATTACTAACACATTAGAAGCGATCGAATGAATTATACTTACCGAACCGGTATCGTATTGTATAATACCAATAGTTAAATTTAGTTAAAACTAAAAATGAGTACCATATCGTATATGTTCAGTTGGTACCAGTTTGGTATGGTACCGTTAAAAGTCTCAAACCAGTATCATACAAAATTAAAAAAAAAAGGTGATTTAAAATAAGTTCAAAACCGAGTACCAAACTGTCTATCTTCGGTTTCTAATTATAATAATTTCCATTTCTTCAGTGATAATATAATAATGATGGTGATGCTGATTCTTTAACCAAAAATAGGTGATTTAGTTTTCACAGTTGTTGATTGGTTTGCTGTTATGTGGTCGAGTGTGCTGGTTAGTTGAAGCGATTACATTAATATTCAAAGAATGTAGAAAATATCAACAAAAAGGTTAGAGCAAAGAGCTGCACATCTATATACAACTTATAAGTATAACATTCACGTTTTTGTTACTGAATGCTTGCATTTACAGAACAGGTGAGTGGGGAGATACTGTCATTTTACAAGTGGCTGCTAATAGGGTTTCTTTTCCTCTTATGTTAACTTCAGCCAATGATGTCAATTGATAGTATGTTACTTTCCCATAATGCTATGAAGCCTGTTCAGGGGGTGTTTGGGATCGCCTATTAGAACTGTTTATCTATCTGCTTATCATGTTTTAATACAACAATAAGTTGTTTAGAAGTTGCTTATGAGTGCTTATCTGATTATCCTAAATTTGTAATATTTGTACTACTGTAAAGCTTAACATTTTGTCTCTGTTTTGGCACAAGTTTTGTTCAGAAATGAGTCGGGATTAGAAATGAATCGGGATTTGACGGTACAAAGTCAAGTCACATTAAGTTTTAACGCCGCCGCAACGCAGTACAAGCGATTTCAAAGGATTAATAGTTCATGGACCATGGGTAGTTGACAAGGGAAAAAAGGGTTTATATGCCTCAAGCTCTTTGCTTGGTGACAAGGAATGGATGCTAGAAGCCAAGTAAAGACGGTAAGTTATACTCTCTTACTGTTGTTTGATGTCGTTTCACACATATTTTGGTGTCAACGACTTATGTTTCTAATTTTGCAGATTTCCCTAATGAATATTTGTTGTCGATAAGTGGGACAATTGGTAGTGTAACTGTGTAGATGGATATGATATCACAAATCCCACACCTTTATGGCCCATATGGAATTGATTGTGGCACTGCTTTCTCATATGATGTCAAAGACGAGTTGAATGTAGGATTTCATGGATGTTCAAGCAGATATTACCTCATGGGCGTTCAAGCGGATATTACCTCAATGCTATTGGGGTTTATGTGATACCCATATCACCTGCACGATGTCCAACTTCTACATATGAAGGAAAAATCAAGAAGGAGGTTCATTCTTTAATCTCTATAAGTCTTTGCTGTTATTTATGTTACGAAATTTAAACGTTTTATTATGTCTTTCTGGTTAATCTCTTTGCAGTTATGTTGTAGTATGTCTAGAATGACATTGCCGCGGGATGCAGGCCCGTTGAGAGCATGTGGAGGCAAACCTTGGGATGATGTCGTTTTCTCTACTATCAAACATGTATACATTCATTTAGGAGAGCTGAATGTGATTTACGGCCTGGAATTTTTAATATTTGAAATCAGATCAAGTTTTGTGTTGTCAAAGGCTTTACATACATTGCGCCTTAAATTGTAAGCCCCGGCCGCAACGCGGCGGGGGTTCCATCTAGTTAATTAATAATATATAAACACAGAATTCAATATATAGCATGCAAGGGTTTCGAATCACAGAATTCAATTATTATTAGCGTTATTTAATATCAAACAACAACATTCGGATTAATCAAACAGATTATAAACAGATCTATGGTTTCGTAACATATAACATTGACATTAATTAATAATATATAAACAGATCTAGGGTTTCGTAACATATAACATTGACATTAATATATTAATACTCGTTACCTTTATCTGATGTCTGATTAACCGGATCCATCTTGTTTGAATTGATTGGAAATCTCAAGTTGTGAATTGATTGAAAATCCCCGGTTCTGACCTAGGGTTTTTGTGGAAGTGTTTTTCTTTTCTTATCAATTTTTGATTGATATCCCTGATTAGTTTTATTTAGGCAATAACTTTTAAGATGTTGCTTTCGTTTAAGTTACTACGTTATTAGGAATACGAGCCGTTTCCGCCGTAATGTTCAGGTTTATTTTTACTCGTCACTTAAAAGAACTAGTAGGGTGTTCACGCGTCGGGGCGGGAGTGACACTTTGCATTGCGGTTTATGGTAGTTTTTTTTAATCGTTTAATATTTATTGTAGTGAATATACATCATAAGCAAAGTCATCTCTTAATCCATTTAATTGTGGTGTGCATGGTTCGATTATTATCATCAACTGAAGCCGAAAACGAAGTTATCGGTTAGTCTATTTTACCAACCAATTGGTTTTCGGTTTATTTGGTTCGTTTGACGGTTTTTGGTTCAATTCGTTTAATTTTTGTTAGTAATCAAAACCAAACTTAGTCTAAAACTTTTGCTTAGAAATACATGAAATAAAGGTATAAAGACATAAAATGTAAGTGTAAATTCATGAAACGGAGGTATAAAACCTAGAAATATATAAGAAAATACGAATGGTTCGGTTAAATTTGATTAAACGAGGGTACAAAAAAAAAAAAAAAAAAAAACACACACACACACACACACACTGTAATAGCCGGTTTTGGTTCATTCGGTTTTCGGTTAACCAATTTTCAATTAATTCAGTTTTTGGTTGATTTCGGTTTCGGTTTCTCTTGTTTTCAGTTTGGTTTCGGTTTGATAATTCAGTTATTGCCCACCCGAAGAAAAGGGTGTGACTATTACCTTAGAAAACTGCCGTAACTTTTTATTGAACTACGAAATTGGATTGAGATGCACTAATGTTGTATTGCATATATCTTTTATGTGATCAAATGTTGGATTAATGACTTGTATTGCAATACTACTTGCTATATTTGAACTTCATTCTTTTAATGGTGAATGGGTGATTTATGCATAAGTTGGTTAATTTTTAAAAAACGAGTACAATTATCAGATTGTTTTTTATTATATGAGTGATAAGTGTCAAGTTGGCATGTTGAATCACTGAAACCGAGAAACACTCGTATATTTATTCGTATAGAATACATCAATTATAACTTGGACAAACTTAAAATCGTGTTTGAGTGATTCATTCATCTAAATGAGTTAAAAAGGATAAACAAGTTCTCAATTATCAAATATGGGTCAAGCCTGTCGTAAATGAGTTGATGGGTCAACCTACTTAACTAAAGAGACATATAGATCAAACTAAAGTTCTAAACACGGTGCAACCAATGCACGACATGCATCTTGAACGCAGACCATGTTATTCATTTTAGCAAAATGAGTTAGAAAGGTTAAAATGTTGTAGAAACGTTATACATAAGTTACTGAATTATAATAATTTTTTTTTTCTCGGGAACGCATTTAACACCATAATTGCATCTTTACCTTGCATTTGCAAGGATTTGAACTCACAACCTCACATTTGCAAGATGGACATCATACCATTAGATGGAATGTCAATCTACTTAATTAAACAACTAAGTATATTTATTTTAACTAGTTGGTGAGCCCGCGCACTACGGCGGCTCAAATTTAGTCAGCTTGTATATTTTTAATGGACATCATACCATTATACATGTGTTTTTTTTTTGTTTGTCTAAGTTTTATCTCACTAAGTTTTCATCAATAAGTTTTTTTACTGATGCAACATAATTAATCTAGTGATAGCATATTACCTTCTAGGTCTAAAAGTACCTTATTAACGGCAACGTCTCTAGAGGTGTACAAATACATACATTTATACCAACTTTATTTGGATATGCGATTAAATTCTGGTTTCATGTTTCATAGCTACATATGGGTGAATGAGACACAATTGAATTTTGTTTTTGAATATCTTTATTATTAGTTCTTTTGTTTTTATTCTTGAAAGAGGTATAAAAACAATATTCGTACTTTTTCTTTTACATTAGTTAAAGTAAATAGTGAAGACAATATATAACTATTACAACACAAACAATAGTTAAGAATTATTATTAAAATTCCGATACACGTGTTCTTAATAAGATAGTTATATATGGTCTTCTCTCACAAGGTCTTATAATGTCTAAATCTCTATATTTTTTTACTTTATGAACTTGGTGGTGTAAAATGATCCCTCTTCCATTAATTTCATAAATCATTTTCTCTTTGTAGGTTGATATTGTGGGCTCTTAATTATATTATTATATTACTTGTCAATGGTTTGGTAGAATATGGAAAGCACACGTAGCAAGCATCAACCGACAAAGGAGAAACGAGAAACAAAAACTTGAAAAACACAAATCAAACAAATCAATCTCAGGGCCTGTTTGGTTGACAGGAATCCATGGGATTTCAAGGGAATTGAAATTTGAATTCCATTCCTTTGTGTGTTTGGTTGGACAAATTCGTTGAAGGGAATTGAATTTCAATTCCAACAAAATCTCTTATTTAATGGAATTCAGATTCCTTCTAAATTTCAAAGGAAAGTTTAAAAAACCACGGGAAAGTTTCCAAAGTTACGGAAATAACCCCTTGCCTCTTTCATTTTTGTCTAAAAACCAAAAAATAATAAAAAAAACAAAAAATTTCTAAAAAATCCAAAACAATCAAAAAATAATAAAAAATCCAAAAAATTCTAAAAAATAAAAAAATTCTAAAAAATCAAAAAAATAATAAAAAATCCAAAAAATTCTAAAAAAATAATAATAATAAAAAATCCTAAATATTCTAAAAAATAAAAAAATCGAAAAAATAATAAAAAATCTAAACAAATCTAAAAAATCCAAAAAATTATGAAAAATCAAAAAATTCTAAAAAATTATGAAAAATCCAAAAAAATCAAAAAATAATAAAATATCCAAAAAATTCTAAAAAATAAAAAAATTCTAAAAAATCAAAAAATAATAAAAAATCCAAAAAATTCTTAAAATAATAATAATAATAATAAATCCTAAATATTCTAAAAAATAAAAAAAATAATAAAAAATCCAAAAAATTCTAAAAAATAAAAAAACTCTAAAAAATAAAAAAATAATAAAAAATCTAAAAAATCCAAAAAATTATGAAAAATAAAAAAATTCTAAAAATAGAAAAAGAGTTAATTACATAGTTAGTCCCTGTGGTTTGCACAAAGTAACATACTTAGGTACTAATAGTTTAGAATCACATTCTAGGGTATTAACTTTTCATTTTGTAACGTTTGAAGGTATTAACATTATTTGTAGGCTTAAAATCACATTCTATTAGTACCTAAATATGTTATTTTGTGTAAACCACAGGGACTAACTATGTTAATACCCTAGAAATTAATACCTCAAAACGTTACAAAATGAAAAGTTAATACCCTAGAAAGTGATTTTAAACTATTAGTACCTAACTATGTTATTTTGTGCAAACCACAGGGACTAACTATGTAATTAACTCAATAGAAAAATAATAAAAATCCAAAAAAATCTAAAAAATAATAAAAAACCTAAAAAAAATTTCTAAAAAATAAATAAATCTAAAAAACAAAAAAAATAATAAAAAAAATAAAAAATCCAAAATAATCTAAAAAATAAAAAAATAATAAAAAATCCAAAAAATTCTAAAAAATCAAAAAAATTCTAAAAAATTCAAAAAATAAAAAAAATCAAAAAAATCCAAAAAATAATAAGAATTCTAAAAAATCATAAAAAATCCAAAAAATAAAAAAAAAACCAAAAAATTCTAATAAATCAAAAAAATTATAAAAAATTAATAAAAAATCTAAAAAACCCATAAAAAATTCTAAAAACCAAAACAAAATTAAAAAATAAAAAAAATCTAAAAAATCAAAAAAATAATAAAAAATCCAAAAAATTCTATAAAATCAAAAAATAAAAAAAAATCAAAAAAATTCTTTAATTCTAAAGAATTTTTTGAACTTTTTATTTTTTTTAGATTTTTTTTAGATTTTTTTTATTTTTTTGGATTTTTATTAATTTTTAGATTTTTTTGAATTTTTAGGATTTTTTATTATTTTTTAGATTTTTTTTATTTTTTAGAATTTTTTTTTATTTTTTAGAATTTTTTGAACTTTTTTTTATTTTTTAGAATTTTTTATTATTTTTTAGAATTTTTTGGATTTTTTATTATTTTTTAGATTTTTTTTTTGAATTTTTAGGATTTTTTGATTTTTTATTATTTTTTAGATTTTTTTTTATTTTTTAGAAATTTTTTTGATTTTTTATAATTTTTTACATTTTTTTTATTTTTTAATTTTTTTTGATACTTTTTAATTTTTTGGATTTTTTTGAATTTTTATCTAAGATAGTTGTTTTTAAAAACTTTGTCCAATTGTTTATAACTAGGGGTAATTTTGTCTTTTTAGGTGTTTTTAAATTCTAATTCCATTAATACATTTATCAACCAAACACATCTATGGATTTCAAAGGAATCCATCAAATTCCAATTCCCATAGGGATTCCAATTCCAATTCCTACACATTCCGCGAACCAAACGCCCCCTCAGTTATCTCCTTAGAAAAATTTAATTTCATAATTTTGAATTAAAATGCACTAAAATACAAAAAGAAAAGGGAAATAATAATTTTTTTTGCGCATACGATTACGTGGCCACAAGTACGGCCCCATTACCTAGCAATAATAATATTTAAAGTTCAATGGATGATTTATGCATACATTACTTCTCTCTCTACTCGAATCAAGTAACACATAACATAATAATGTAATTTTTTTTGTTCATAGGAATGTCAATAGTGTCTATTTGTCACAATGAATCATGAGACCAAACAACACATATAATTAAAATAGCTTTTTTTTTTTTTACTTTCTTAAGTGTTGTACCTTTATGGTAGGAGTGTTTGGTTTGCAAAATCTTTTTTGAAAGTAATGAAATTAATTCCAACTAGGTTTCTTCCCGGCGCGCGTTGCGGCCCCGTTTTTCACCTACGTTTGCGCTGATGTTTTACGTAGTTGTATTATACCATTCGTTGGTATTTATGGTTTCACTAACACTTTAAATCTAAAGTGTACTACCATGTGTATAACAGGTTATTTGTAAGAAAGATCGGTATTTACTTCAACACACTTCATCCGATAAATTAAAGCTATAATTTTCTGTTTCGTTCAAATCTGAATAACAACTCGCTATAGTATCCTACAAAGAAAACAATTATACGAATTTTAACACATCGTACAACCTGGAACATGCAATTGTTATCCTAGGATCTGCCATGAGGCCATTGTTTGGTGACCTAAAAGTCAGTTGCCCTTTGCTCAACTGAAAGCAACCGTTCCACCTGCAGAATAAAGAGACTTATACAAACATGCTATAAGAAAAACTATAGAGCTCAAATTCGTACAATGTAGACCCCCACAATAACCATCTCAATGCATTCCTAAAGGCCTTTACATACGTTGCGGCGCGCACTAAACCAAATAGTTCCATAAACTTTGTGAGGTATAAAATATCAAAGATGGTTAAAACGTTACAACAAATGGAATATAAACTTCGTTAGGTATAAACTACATGTTAAGATGCCATCTGACTCACTACCGACTCTAACATGCGACCAACAAAATGCAACATTGATTCTGACCTGTTAAAATAAATTTGACGACTTGTAAAAAATGCAAGCTACAATTACACCCCAACAAAACACCTACTTCAACTCCTGAACAACAATGCGGACTAAATATATAATAAACACCTACTGCTGCTACTTTGGACTTTGATGATAGAAAAGGGGTTGAAAGTAGTATTGTCAAAAGAGCATTCGACATGAGAGACTGAGCAGGGGTGGTAGCGTCGGAGCGGGCATACCTAATTGAAAGAAACTATATATTTATTATTACCTGAAGTTGCTGATACAATATACACCATCATGAAGCAAGTGAAAAGAAGAAACATGGACAGGTAAAATGACTTTTCGTCAATAATTTTTTTGTTAGCGTCGAAGGAGTTGCATTTTGCTTGCACTCGACATCCTACCAAATATATACCAAAAATAAGGAAATTAAAATACAATTGAGGGAAAATCTAACAATTTAATTTCAATCTAACATGAGTAGGGCTGGCAATTGAGTACCTGTTAAGACACGATTAGATCTGTTTGACTGAAAAATACACCCTTTGACTTTTTTAATTTTTAAAATAATTAAAATTACAATGTTAGGATCTATCATTTATTCATCTTTGTACATAAAACATAAAACTGTTTTATAAACATGAGGTAGAAAGTAGTTAAACGAGTCGTAATCATGTTTGAAACTTATGTTGTGCGCGCCGTCAGAAACCTGTTAAGACACGATTTGCCAGCCTTAAACATGAGGCTCAGAAAAAGAAAGGTTACTGTGGCTGCAAATAGAACATTTGCCATGCCATAACAATAACAAATGGGCGTCCTTTATTATCATTGCCTTTGAATTGCCGTTTTAACACCATAAACTTTGTTTATGTAAAACATGTTGTTAATCAGAAATTGCCTTCATAACGCAGTCGGCAAGCTAAAACGTGTGGCAAGCCTAAAGCCCACACAATAACTCGTGTATGACGGGCCCAGAACCCAAACCCAGCAAAATGATTTAACAACGTGACCAGACGTTAAAATAGTATTCATTCCATTGCCTTATTATTATAGTATATAATATATAATATAATATAATAGCAAATAAATAGTAACCATACCAAGTTACACATACAATACGTAGAAGCGCAGGCTCAGAATCAAGGAGGCGTGGTTGATTGTGCAAAGCCAGCTCAGGCGCCAATCCAAAACGCTCATCATCATTACCGCAGCTTACATATATCGGATGCGAAATATGTCAAAAGCATTTTCACTTTTACCCCTTGAGCGCCCACACATATATACATTATATGCGCATACCGCAAGCGGGGCGTAGTGAAAAAAAAGCTTAGTCAAGCCATGAAAACACATGTTCACGGTAACGGCTCTTGCAACCATCACTGCCTTTGAGGCACAACAATGCATCATAGGCTCAATATTTTCAAAGTAGTCATACCCAATGTAATGAACTTCGATGTAAAGATATCACTATTCAAAAGCAACAACAAAAACCCAACAACCCGAGGTTACAAAGATAACAATCAATTTTTGAAAGGTCCCATTAAAGCATTTAATAGAACTCATGTACATTGCAAAAATACAGCAATCTAAATACGTTTAAAATTATGGAATTAAGTATCGTCAAACAAACAATTTCATCCTAAACCCTGTTCCTCTTATAACCGCTTGAAGGTAACAAATTTATGGAATTAAGAATCCTACAACACAAAATTAATGAAAAAATTTTAAAAAGTAAGAACCTGTCACACCCCCAAATTCCACAAGAGGAGTATCACCACCGGAGGCTTGACATGACCAGGATCAAGCCACCAATCATATTGAACAATATAGTAAAGTAAATAAAAGTTCAACCACACAATAAAATTGGTGTTCAAAAACAAGTTAACCAAGTTCAAGTTAAACAGCGGAAGCATAAAATGTAAAACCAAAACATAAGTCATAAGTTCATAAAGTTTAACATGGCACCCAACGGTCCATGTCCCACAACGACTCCCCCTGCTCGTGCAAGCGCCATAGATACCTAACGACCTGCAAGGCATGTAACAACGAGTCAACAACAAAGTTGAGCGAGTTCACAGTTGGTGATCCAGTTTATAATTGTTTCAAAATCCATAAGTTCATTCGAAAACCAGTTGTTTATCAGTTCCTTGTTTCCCAAACCATAACCAGTGGGGGCTACCCCATGTTTGTAAACCACTAGACCGTTACCATATCGACAACTGACTGAGGAAGTTGTGCCCTACGTCAATGTCTATCATCATTGACTAAGTGCCCAGATCCATTAGTACACGCCCGTCCTACCGGCACGGTGTGAGGCTTGTCAACCCTAATAGCGCTATTAACTAATGACCAGTTCGCCATTGGACCGGTGATTAAGTCGATATAAAAATGAGGGACTTCATGATAGAGTTTTGTCTAGTAAGTTATATGTTGTCGTCCTTCCCAACCGAGGACGGAGGTACGTACTCTACCCAATCGAGAATACGCAGGTTAAATGTAGTCGTCCTTCCCAACCGAGGACGGAGGTACATATTCTGTTAGAGGTGAATATGTAGGTTTTGTTTCAGCTTTTTAACCCATTCCCAACCCACCGGGAATCCCATCCCTTATAAAAGTGTGAACTCACCTTGATTAGCTCGGCAGATAAACAGAAGGGTCTCTTAAGCTAAGGGTGATCAACCACGTCCGGTTATGAGACGAGACTAGCAAGAGTTTCGAGAGAGCTAGGGATTTCCGTCGCGTGCAGAGAGAGTGAAGGGAGTTTAGGGTTTGAAACTGATCACTAATGTGCTCTACGTAACCCTATTTTGTTATATATGTAAGTTGTAAGATGTTAGGCCCTTACTGGGCTTGAAGTAACCTGGGCTGGCGAAACCCCCAGGTTTCGTCGTGATGCTCTTGACGAAACTCCCAAGTTTCGTCGGGTGGTGTGTGTGGCGAAAGTCCTTGGTTTCGTGGAGATAGTCTATGGCGATACAGTCAGTGTTTCATCATGCATGGTTTTATTTGTAAACTGTTAAATTTGTTCACTCATAAGCACATAACAATTCAGTAATCATTACCACTTTAATCCTTCAAACAGTAACACATAACATACACCATACAATAATTTATCAATCAAATAACAAGGTGCACATACTGCTACGCAACGAATTATGAAAACACAGATGTGAGGAAAGACCTTGAAAACTCGAGTTGTCACAGAACCCTAGATCACAAAATTAATGAACCCAAACACAAAATAGCAAACAAACGACTCACCTGGTTGTAATGAAGACATGTAGTCCCGTCACCTGGTTGAACTTTCTTCCATTTCATTTCCATGAATGAATTCTTGCATTCATCCGCCACCCACATCCCCGTCGTCGCCTAAAACCACCAATAAATCGCAAAAACAGAACTTTTTAGTCAGGTCATCATAACGTTTTCATTTCTAATACTTACAACTAGGGGTTCAACTTATCGCTTTTCTTAAAAACCAAAATTTATATATAAAAATTAAAGTTTCTAGTGATTGGGGTCAGTGAACCCTCTTGACCCCTCGGTTCCGCTTAGTAAATATATATTTTTTTGTTACAAAAAAGTAAGTCGTTTTACACACAAATATATTCAACTATTTAAGTGTAATTGAAAAAATCATTTTTGACCGCACAAACCATGACATTGTTCAAATGGATTTTTTTATTATTTGAGCTTTATTAGTTATTACAATTTGGGCTTAATTATCATAAAACTAATTATTTGGGCTTAGTTACTAAAGGTTTTGGGCTTAATGAATAATATATCGTATATGTTTAAGGGTATCTTATGTATAAAACTGGAAAAAAAAATTACACTGCAAATGCGAATACGGGGTTGAGCCGTAGCCCGTGCTATGGCTAAGCCTATATTGGTTCCGCCCCTGAGTACCAGACAGCTCTCTGGCACTATTACCTTAGCCGCCCATTTCAGCCAATAATTGAAAAGCACTATTACCGCAATGTAGAAAATGAAAATGAAAATGAAAATGGTGTATTAAACTCATATCCTTTGGGTTTAAGTATTGGGCCTGTTTAATGGGGTTTCATTGAGCAGCTCCTCATCATTAAAAGGTGTCTTGTGGGCCCAGGGACGAATCTTATACATATGCAGATACCCTACCTACGAATCTTACTGGTTCCATGCACATTATAAAAACCTAAAACAATATTAACCATCCATCCCATTCCCAAATTATCAAAATGTCAGCAGCCGATATTCCTTTCGAAATCCAAGAGGAAATCATCAGAAGGGTTCTTCCTGTGAAATCATTGATTAGGTTCCGGTCCGTTTCAAAAGAATGGAAGTCTCTGATCGATAGCCCTGAGTTTATCACTACTCATCATCACAACAGCAGCATGAACAACCAGGCTCATCATCTACTGATAGCCTGCAAAGACAATGTAGATTCCAAGGTACGATATGTTTCGGTTGTTGATGATGATATCAGCTTTCCCAACCACACGTTTGCTCCTAGTGTTTCTCCAACTGTTAGCATGGTGATAATGCTAGGTTGCTCTCACGGATTGGTGTGTTTGGTCGGACTTTCTCGAGATCGAGTGAACATAGTGATTGTTGTTTGGAATCCATCAATTAGGAAATCCGTTGTTATAGTGTTGCCGTTTGGAACAGATGAATTTGGTTTTGGGGTTTGTCCTAGAACTAGTGACCCTAAGATTGTCATGATTCCACAGAACCCTATTGGTTACGAGGCCAAGGCTGAGGTCTTCACATTAAGCTCTGGGGCTTGGAGAAGCATACCAATGAATCTGCCTCAAGAATTAGTTATATATACACAAACTCCAGTAGTTATAGATGGAGTAATTCACTGGGTTGCTCATGACGTGTTTGATACAGCTGATGATGCCTATTCTCGTATTATTTCGTTTGATTTGACAAGTGAAGAATTTGGACAGTTAGACCTTCCTGATTGTTTAATAGGCCGTAGAAATCTTGGCATGTCCAAGCTCAAGCAGTCTCTTGTTGTGCTTGATTATAACTCTTCAGGTGATGACGACGCGGTTTGTGACGTATGGATGATGTTGAAAAATGCCTCTTTTACAAAACTATTCACTGTTAAGGCTAATACTTGTAGTATAATTGGATTTAGGAAGAATGGCCTCCCGATAATGCAGCAGAGGCATGGAAGTTATGGGGAACTTGAAGCTTATGAACCTGGCCTGGAACACAAGAATGGTCTTGGGATTTATGGTTGGGTCTTCAAGATGGCCTCCTACACAGAATCCTTACTTCTGCTTAATCACCCTGCAGATTCTATCTTTCAATAAATGCCCACGATGATGGCCGCCGTACGTATTACCACTTGCATCTACTTTGTTTTGTTTTGTTTTTTTTTTTTTTTTTTTTTTAATCTCAGTTTTCATTCTTTTTCTAGTTTTGTTTCTTTTTGAGAAAGACATAAATTCATTAATTAATGCAATCTTGTTTGCACCTAGCCAACATCCATAAGAAAGATAGTTCTTTAACCCCTTCCACCACGTTTCTGGCCGCGACCGCCTTCTCGTTTCTTTCAACCCATATCCTCCACACCACTGCTAAAGCTATAAGATGCACAACTTTCTTACCACTTTTTGTGACACCCGGCCAAGCTCTCCACCTGGTCCAAGGCTTCTTTGTTGTTTGCATTGTATTTTGTACAGCTCCGTTAGTTTACCGTTAAGTAGTTTGTTATAGTTTGGTT
The DNA here is from genome assembly GCA_030545235.1 of Helianthus tuberosus. Classification (NCBI taxonomy): domain Eukaryota; kingdom Viridiplantae; phylum Streptophyta; class Magnoliopsida; order Asterales; family Asteraceae; genus Helianthus; species Helianthus tuberosus. The sequence goes on from CM060438.1 coordinate 55,019,729, forward strand.
AATGACAGTTGTTAGTTAGAAGTTAGTTTGTAATCTGTATACTATACTAGTTGCGTATCGATGAAGAAAGTACTTTTCCCCAAATTCATTCTATCAAAAATGACATGGTGTCAGAGCAGCCCCGTTGAAAACTATTTACTACGCAATCTTTAACGCATTTACGGCAAAAATATGGTGACGGAAATTTGTGACGAATTTTCAACGCAATTTCAGTTTAGAGCTTTAAAGTTTTGCAACGCACTTGTGACGCATTTTTTCCGTCAAAAATGCGTTTCAAATATGTCCGAATTTGTAACGCATTTTTTTACGTTGGAAATTTTCGTAACAAATTGACATTTTTCTAGTAGTGACCGTAATGTGTGTTGATCTCCAACATCAAACGGACGTTGAAAGTATATATTAAAAAAAAAAGTTATCCTTTTTGAGAGGGAAGCTAAAGAAGAAGAAGAAAATATGGCATGGTTATAATGTTTTTCGCCATGTTGATGACATTAAATCTCTTGTGCGCTGGGGATACACTCTTCGCGTTAGTATACTACCTTGTGTACCCTAGAAAACCATTGCTACGAATATGTCATGAGATTCGAACGTGTGAGTTTTTGATAAAGTGGAAAGTGAAGTTATGTAAAGTTAATATTATGGTAATATAGAAAATTAAGAAAGTGATCTAGTGGTGTGGTGTTTGATCCCCACAAATTTGATATGAGTTCATTTCTTAGGTGGTATTTAGATGTAAAAAAATGGTATAGATATTTTTTTAACTGTGGGCGAAACTATATATCATGAAGATTGAAGAGCATAAGATGAATTTCATGCAGCTCCTTTGCCCATATCTATGATGTTCATTAATATTTTGACAGCTGCTCCATCCAAGCCATTCAAATGAAATTTCTGCTACAAAATCTGAAAATTAAAAGCATTTTAAGAGTTCAATGCCAACAACAATAAGAATGTAATTTATGTTTTAATAATATAAATAAATTGTATAGGTGAATACGTCAGTTAATATTATCTGCCAATGTGAGGCTAGCTCACTTGATAGAGTCTCTTGTCTCTAGTTTAACCCAATTTAGAAATAGGTGGTAGATCAACTCGTATTGCCTGTAAACAGGTATGTTTCTTGTATCGTAAGTCATCGTGGCAAGTGTACTTTGGTCCAATCAAGCAGTGTTAACTACTTGCCACAAGTAATTACTATTACTATTAAAGTCGAAACAATCATCATTAATTTTAAATGTCCACTTCCAAATCATAATTTTTAACAAAAGTGTCGGCTTCTAAATCAATAACCGAGTTGAATTCTAAATTAAAATGATAAACTATATATGTTCCAGAAAAAAAATGACTCAAGCTTATGCAAGCAACGTAGATAACAACTACTATTTTTCTTGTTGACTTTGACCGAATACCTAATATTTGATCAACTCCAAGCAATTGCATCAATCACTTTCTTGTGGACTTTTGAGCCCAATCTGGCCTTTATTCATATGCTACTTTCAATTTTCAAACTCTAGTATGTAGTCTTTATATCTTAAAGAGACCACAAGCAATTAAAGGTTTTTTTTTTGCAGTTTCGTGTGCGATCAAATGGCTCTTGATTAATTAAAGACGATAAATTGAACTAATGGTTCCAAGAATATAGTTCTTTTCATTTAATAATAATCAAAAACTGTCTAAATCATAAAACCTAAATCCTAATTTATAATAAATGAAAAAGATAAACTAAGAAACTTAAATCCCCACAAAATAGGAAACTAAATAAACTAAGATTGGTAATTCAAATTTTAATAAATATTAGATAATTCTGCATCAAACGTATTCGGTCGTTCCACTGGTAACACAATGATACTCCAGTGATCCAAATTTGCCGTTAAAAACAAAAAAAATATTCATTTCTTGTAGACGGGTCAATCGTTCGGATCCGTAGGGAGGAAGCAAATGAATTGTTGGCTCCATGGTATTTACATCAATTAACAATCGAGTTCATGACTACTATTTAGCCAAGATTAAACATCAATTAGACAAGTTCAATGTTAAATTTTTAAATCATCATTCTGGATTTACTCTATAGAGCTCAAAATTCACCAGAGTGACAATCATAATCCTAGTGTTTAACAATTTTCTACAAAACCCACTAAACACCTATATTGGTGATCATGAATTTCATAAGGATGAGCAAAATTTAGCAAGCTAATGACTAGGGTTTATTCCTAGACATGATTTTATTCCAATTTCATCTAAACAATAATCATGCAAGTACAAATTTCGAATCTTATGTGTTCATCCAGAATTTAGGATGGAGCCAAATGGTGAAATTTTACATACCTTATGATCCCTTTACTGAGGTGAACACTAATTTATGCTTGGTTATCGTTTTGGGACTGATTTGAGCCTTCAATTTGATCAATTTGTATGAACTAGGGTTTGAAGGAAGAGTTTGGTCGCCCCCCCTGTGTTTGATCGATCCAGACACACACACAAGTGTGTGTTTGGGATTTTTAATTTGTGTTTTAATAAAATTAGTTTAATTTTTAACACCTTTGGCCCCTCAACTATTAGTCAAGTTTCATTTTAGGTGTTTTTAATCAACTCCTACTTTACTACCAGACTTCTAACTAACTAGGTTATTTTTATTCCTAGTTAGTTTATTTTGTTTATTGCCAACATTGAATTTATAATAACAGGTTTATATTTTCGGGGTGTTACACCCACTCGTACTGGTACCTGCTTGAACATTTGGCTGAGCTTGAGCTGGTGACCCAACCTGGGCAGCCTGCCACATCTGGCTTCCCTCGAGCTACTGGCTTAGTTGATTTAGCTCTAATCTGGTTTGATTTAGCTTAGTAATTACATGAATCATCGATCAACCTTCTATGCTCTCAATTTCCAAGACTTGAATTGATCGGAGTAAGTTTCTAAAATTACTATGTTGATTTGCCATTAAAAAAAAAGAAGTTGGCCCAACTTGCTTGTTTTGACTCGCACTAAAAGGCAAAAGTCACCCATCTTGACTCGGCCCGTTTTAACATTTAATCCAATGAGTGACTTTTTCCGTTTCTTCTTTTATAAAAAAGGAAAATTGGTTTTTAATAAACCAACCTTTGTCCCGTTGGTAAATAATAATCTTACCTACGTAATTGGTATACAATAATCCTACCTATCAACATGTTGGTTCTTAATGAACTTCCGTTAATTATTTTTAACTAAAGTTAGTTTTTAAGTTTTATTTATTACACAAACAGTCCCTGTAGTTGTAATTTACTAGTTTTAACTATTTTGTAATACAAAAAAACGTCAAGGGCCATGTAATTAAATTTTATATATACATATGTGTACTAGTTCCAGATTTATCACAAACACCACTTGAAAATCCTCCTTTTCCTCGATTTTGATTTCCGATGTAAACAACTACCATCGCCACCGCCACCGCCATGGGAGTTCTCCGACGGATCAAGTAAACGACCACCAAAATTGGAATTTCAGGTATCAAACTACTCGGTTTTGGTCAGTGATTAAAAGCCCCAAACAAATTTCTCTCACACTTGATTCTTTCGACCGATTTGGGGGCGGGTTCCAATCTAGGGTTCATATGGGGAATCAAAGTGTTGACAACTTAAAACTAGTAATTGTTCTTGAGGTTTTTTTGTTTTATAAAATAGTTAAAACTAGTAAATTACAACTACATGGACTGTTTGTGTAATAAATAAAACTTAAAAACTAACTTCAGTTAAAAAAAATTAACGAAAGTTCATTGAGTACCAACATGTTGATAGGTAGGATTATTGTATACCAATTACGTAGGTAAGATTATTGTTTACCAACGGGACAAAGGTTGGTTTATTAAAAACCAATTTTCCTTTTTTATAAAAGAAGAAACGGAAAAAGTCACTCATTGGATTAAATGTTAAAACGGGCCGAGTCAAGATGGGTGACTTTTGCCTTTTAGTGCGAGTCAAAACAAGCAAGTTGGGCCAACTTCTTTTTTTTTAATGGCAAATTTGGATCACTGACGGACCACTGGAGTATTATCGTGCCACCAGCGGAACCACCCGATCATATCCATCTCCACTAGGCATAATGTCTATACACCCCCAGATGCCACTAGGCTATAAAGCCATGAACAAGTTGGGCCAACCTCTAAACTTAAGGTTTTTCTTTTCTAAACTAACAATTTAGGAGTTTCTTTTTGGCATTTTAATACATTTCGGATAACTTTGAAATCGGTTGACCCATTTGACCCTTTAGATAAATCATAACCAGGTTTTGACTAATCCGAGTCAGTTGAAACCGGGTTTGATGTGAAAGAAATGGATTCGATAGGGTTTAAACCTTGAGGGTCTGTTAGGGTCCAAGCCAGGTTCATCCAAAATTGGTTTCAAAAGCAAGTCAGTTCGGGTTCAACCCGGAGTTGATACCCAACCCATTATTTTCTTATGCACCTCTTAACACCAACACCCGCCTAAGAGAGCGTCTCCCAATATGTTAGGCTCTCCTATTAGCTCTACTCTACTCTCTTCCTTATCAATTCACATACACACAATATTTAGCTTATCCAATCCAATACCAAAAATGATAAAAAAGTACACTCAGTCAACAAGCAAAAAGACGAATACCCAATTTTGTTTCGAATGATAGAACACGGTGATATAAGCTGATTCGTGACCATTCTTCAAACTTTGAGTTTAAATAACAAACAACATGGAAACAACTACCACTAATAATATAGAGAAACTGGATGCCTACTAAAATGAAAATAAAACCTCCTAATTAACTCTACCACTACTACCCACGTAGATGATGGCAACAAGGTATGTTGGCACGTATCACACGGCCCTCATCAATGAATGATGGCACCATGATGATTAAGCAGAAGTAGTGACTCTGTGTGGAAGGTTGTCATGAAGAGAAAATCATTCTATATCATGAAGCATGAATCCGTCCCAATATCATTGCTATGTTCCGTGCAGGGTTCATAAACTTCAAGTGTTGTTACTAGAAAACCACCACCACCACATCGATATTCAATTATCGGTTGACCATTCTTCCTAAATTCAACAATTCTATGGCTTAGTAAACCATCTAACACCTTAAAACTCACCGTGAATAGTTTTGTAAGCAATGATTTTCGATCATCTTTTGTGCTCATCATCCATACATCGCAAACCAAGGCCGGTTTATCGTAATTAAGCACCACAAGGGACTCCTTACGCTTAGAGATGCATAGATGTCTAGGGTCTTTTAAACTATCTTGAAGCTCTATCACTCCAAATTCTTCATTTGTCAAATCAAATGAAATTAGCTTATCACAAGACCCACTCGTATTCCAGGTAATCCAATAAATAATCCCATCTATTACTACCTGATAAGAACAAAACGTAAACCCTGGGGGCACACACAGATTCATTGATACGCGTCTCCAAGCCCCAGAGCTTAATGTATAAACATGCACGTTAGTTTTACGCGTAATCCTGACAATCTTAGGGTCCATAGTTTTAGGACAAACCCCAAAACCAAGAGCATTCAATTTATTCGGCAGCTCAATTTCAACAGATTTCCTAATTGATGGGTTCCAAAGAATAATAAGATTCTTGTTGAGCTCATAAGCAAAACCACACAAGCACACCAATCCGTGAGATGAAGCGATCATTCGAGGATGGGTAAGTAGCTTAGCAGTCGGAGAAACAGTGGGAGAAAACTTGTGTCAGGGAAAACTATCATCATCAACAATCGAAACATATTTTATCTCGGAACGTCCAGTGTATCTTACCAGTAGATGTTGCGACTGAGTCGGGTTGAGGGTGTGATGAGTGATGAATTCAGGGCTATCGATCAGAGACTTCCATTGCTTTGAAACGGATCTGAATTGAAGCAAAGATATGACAGGAACCCTTTTGATGATTTCAAATTGGAGTTCGAAAGGAATGTTGTCCGACATTTTCGGTTAAATTTTGATTTGGGGATAACTTTAGGGTTTTACAAAAAAACATGGTAATGAAGATTCGAAGCAAAACGATGACGTAGGAATATAGATGGGTTTAAATGTGAGATTGGTCCGGTTATAAGAGCATCCCTGGATCGATCCCCATAGTGGCCCATAACATACTTAAAATTGAGGGAAAATAGAAAGAAGAAGATACCACTATATATATTACTAGGTTATCACCCGCGAACTTCGCGGGTAGAAAAAATTACTTTATATTAATCTAACTATGTCATTAAATAAAATAAAAATACATGTTTTCCAGCGTAATTTTTTTATAATTGTTTTGAATTGAAAGTTGTAGTCATTGGGTTGCGAGTAGGGTCAGAAACTTCGGGCAAGAACCGGAGGCAGAAACTTGCCTCATTGAACGACCCATGACACAAAAAAAAAATATTTTTTATAATAGAATATACACATGGAGTTGTTCGAACCTGCAAAACAAACTCATTTAATTAAAATTAGAAATTAATTAAAAGTTTAAATAAGAAAATATAAACAACAAAAACTTTATTCATTAAATATACATTATATATTTTTTTAACAATCATGACCAATCGAAATATAACAAATTAGTAACATGGATATTAATATAATGTTGATTGTTCTAATTTTCAAATAATCGCTTGCTTATTAAAAAAAGGTTATTGGATTTTATCACCCTCAACTATCGGCCTTTGGCCGTTGCCACCCGCAACTAACACTTTGACACCCAGCACCCCCAACTTGACTTTTTGTTTGCACTGGCACCACTAAGTTAAATCTGCTCTAACTTGGTTAGTTTTTTGTCCGACGTGGCACCATTTCGCTAATGTGTACATGATTACGTGGCTGATGATGTGTTATATCTCTTCCCTTCTCTCATTTATAACACAGAAACCCCAAAAATCACAGTCATCCATCTCTTCGATTCATCCCCACAAACCAACATGATTACGTGAATCGGTTGTTTGAAAGATCCAAGACTTCCAGCACATCTAATCTTTTGAGAGAATTAGGTATTGGCCCTTCAAAGTTGAGATTTAAAGCAATCTGCAACTTAGTGGGCAGAGACCTTATAACACCACTGAGTCTGTTCTTCCCGAGTTGAAGCTCCAACTGCGAATCCATAGCACCAAACAAGTCAGGAATTTGACTAGTCAGATTGTTGACTTGTAAGTCAAGATTAGTCAGCTTCTGCAACCTTGAAAGTGATGGTGGGATGGAACCACTGAGTTTATTCCAACTCATATTCAGATTCATAAGAATATGGATCATCATTCCCGAATGACCACAATGGTATCTTCCCAGTAACTCCCAATGGGACTGCACCAGTAATCATGTTATAACTTGCAGAAAAATGTTTTAAAGTAGTGATTTGCGCGATAGACAACGGGATTTCACCAGTGAGGTTGTTTACAGACATAATCAACTGTTCCAATTTGGACAGTTGACCAATACCAGAAGGAATTACACTAGTAAAGTTGTTATTATTTGCAACAAACTGTTTCAAATTTCATAGTTCACCAATACCAGAAGAAATTGACCCACTGAGTTGATTGTAACTCAAATCAAGAATAGAAAGATTAACCAATTCTGTAATTTGATCGGGAATAAGACCCGGGAACAAATTGTGAGACAGGTCTAAACGCTCTAATTATGAGACAAATTATGAGACAGGTCTAACTGAAATCACTATTGGAAATCGTTACACAGGTCTGGGCTGGAAATCGTTACTCGGTGACTAAGTCGAAGCGCAAATAACAAATGGAGACTTGTTTCATTACTCGGTTACACAGATCTGGGCCAGAAATCGTTACTGTGAGAAGACTTTTAGGTCACCGGGGACTTGTCTTTCTTCCGGCGAAGTGGGGTTTCCGGTGGCGGCATTGTAAGCTTTGAGATTTGATCAGAAATATGAAAATAGGTCATAAATTGACAGAATGATTGTGGGCTAAGTGCAAATTAAGATAAAGATTAGAGATTTAGTTACCCTTTAGGTTTTGAAGAACAGATGTGGGTGAGATACAATGCAACCCAGATGAGGGATGAGGAAATTAGGGTTTTTATGGGTCTTTCTATGTTATAAACAAGGAGAAAGGGATATGACACGTCATCGCCACGTAATAATGCCCAACTCAGCAAACCTGTGCCACGTCGGACAAAAAACAAACACAGTTAGTGCAGATTTAACTAGGTGGTGCCATTGCAAACAAAAAGTCAAGTTGGGGGTGCCGGGTGTCAAAGTGTTAGTTGCGGGTGGCGATGACCAAAGGCCGATAGTTGAGGGTGATAAAATCCAATAACCCTAAAAAAAATCCATTAACCTTGAAGGCATTGAACTGACTTGCTAATGGTATTCATTCATACCTAATACAATACGCTAATCAATAAATAAAACACACACACACACACACACACTAAAAAACCATTTAAATAATAATGTTAAAAATAGAAAGGAAAAAGAAGAAAACAAAGAAATCATAACTTTCATGAAATTAAAACTTCCACAAACAGAAAAGAGATTTATAACATCAATGAAAACATTTTAGAATTTTTAGGATACTGAACTTTGCACAAAATCGATAGAAAGTCTAATGATTGAAGAAGTAACAATAGGGTATTAAATAGATCGCATTAGCGTATTTTTTAGACTTCGGAATCTATTTTGGGGCCGATAATGAAATATTAAAATGAAAATATGCAGTTAACATAATTCAAAATCTACTATGGGGTGGATGGTTACAAAGAAGAGTACACTTCACTTGAGATAAATGACTTCTATTACGAAAGCGTAACTTTTACATAGTCATGTCAGCATGTTTTCCAGTGAGTTGTATATAAGACATGTATGTATATATGGAGTCTTCCAAGTATCTCGAATGGTTTGCCGGATCGTTCAAAATCCAGTATGTTTAGAGCAACTTCACAGCTCTATGAAACAATCGGCTCTGGATCTTTGGAAATCCAAGTCTCTCCCTTACCACTCCACCACAAGCTCATTGGCGTGAGAGAATATTATTAACTATAGAATGTTAAGACAGTAAAAACTAGATTAATAACTTTTATTATTGTTCTTACTATTTACCGAGTCATGACTCATCACACATTTTGTCCATGGGATGGATATCCATCCATTTTGGATGTAAAACTTATGATAAACAAATTTACCCGTTTAATTGTAAAAGATCAAAATTTACCCAACCCATGTTCTTATTTCTTTCCATTTGGTGGTATTCTTATCTTTCTTTTGTTCTAAGGTTTAAAGTAAAAAAAGGTAAATTTCACCTATTTAATAATTTTTTTTTTACTTCTATTCCATCTTAGGGACGAAATGCATGATCATTCCCTAGACTGTAAGACCAAACGTTGTGGGGTGGCACCCCTGTCACTTCACCACCATTTTAACGAAAAAGCTTTTGCAAAACCACAGCACCTCAATCACCAAGCGCGAATACCACACTTTGGGTTGGTTGGGTCCACTTCTCTCTACCAATTACATTCATACACACACACGCACACATTTTTTTAATTTAAATATTAGTTAAACCACAACTTATAGTTAAAAAGCGGGTTTGCTAAAACCCATTGTCTACGTGGTAATGACATAGTAGAGCGTTATTCACATTTTAGTTAAATCATAACGGATAGTCTAAGGATACATAACACTCAACAATCGGGACAAAGGCCGATTAGTGCATATACCCTTTTGTCTTTTGGCTATTGCACGCCCTTTTGTTTTTCAGCTATAACTGCCGCTTTTACCGTTATTTTCACGAAACTAGTAAAGTAATGTTATTAGTGCAATTTCACTTTTGCCCCGGAGGACCCAACATATATACGCATTATATATGCAAACAGCAAGCAAGCGGGGAGTCAAAACCTATAAACAAACACTTAAATTAGTGCAAAACCGATACATGTAAACAAACACTTGAAAAACCCTCTCCAGTCCACTAAACCCAACAGACTCATAATATGGCAGAAGCTTCATCGACTTTGGAAACAAATACTTCACCAGATGATTCGATCGTCAAAAGCATACAAGAAACCATCTTTTTCGATTTGGGTTTGATTCAAGAAACTAAAACAGACAGTCAACAACTCCATGAAGTCAATCCATCGATTCCTGTAGCTCAAATTGACGATTCACATGTCCAAAAAGTGCAAGATTTAGATCAAAACAATGACACCCAGATTACAAATTCCACTAATTTGTTACCAACGGAATCAATTGATGAAAGAAAGCCAGAACAAAACGTGGGTATTGCAGAGGGTTTGAAGAGGAATGAGAAAACCGAAATCAAGAAAGAAAAAAGGGTTAGAAAAAGGGGAAAAGGGTTGAAAAAGCAAGTGAATAATGATTTTGAAACGGTTAGTGAAGGGGTATGGTCCCAAAAAAGCCGCGCAAACCTCCGTTAAAGTCGCGCGCAGGACCATACTCCTTATTCAACAACTTTCTTATTGGCAACCTCGCGCGGGCTACAGTACATTTTATCTTAACCGGCGCGAGTCCTGGACAATAGGAAGCTCCAAGTACAACACTTAGCATTCTAAAAGAGCACTCAGTCATCCAAACCCTGCGCGAGTTAGTTACGTGCCCATCAAGAATCGCGCAGGGCAGCAGCACAAGGCTGTTTCAGATAGTACACAAGGTACAACTGGCAGAAGAAAAGAGCCAATCAGCGTCTTTCTGGCCCTGCTCAATCGTGCTCCACGATCATTTGACATGCAGGAGACAAAAAGTACTTAAGGATGCCTACATGGCACCAACCACAGGGCAGAGACAACTGCCCTACAATCTCCACTTACCTGCTGATGGCAGAGGGGCAGCCAGGCCGACAGCAGTGACACGTGGCTCCAATCACATTGCGCCAACTCCAGAAAGCTCCTAGAGGCCACTAACGGTCGACACCAGTGAGACAAGGAGCATATCCTCTATGTTGTCGCCTTCAGGCCCAAGGCCCATCAGCCCATATCCTCTTACACCTCTCCGGCTATAAATAGAGACCTCACTTCACAGGTTAAACATTCCATTCCCTCCACTCTCAGTCTTAATACTCAATTATCTCCTCAAAGCAGTTGCTTATTCTCACGCCGGAGCCCGGTTAAGAGGAAAACCCCCATATTCCCCTCTTAACGAGTAACGGTGTTCTGTTTTGCAGGATTAGACGATCATTACGAAGCTCAGAAAGCCATTAGAAGATTAACCATTATGGTAGGAACATAAACCAAACTGATTAGTCCCATAATTAGTTCAGTGTTTCTTCATTGGCGCCCATCGGTTTTCTACAAATCACTTTCATCTTCTTTTTTCTGAGCTTTCGTTGTTTTTTCCTTCGATCATGGCTGATCAAGGAATCATTCCTGAGTTTGTTGGTTTCGGAGCAAACTCTAATGCAGCGTTGAGGGAGGGTAATCAAAATGCCCAACCTCAACACATTGAAGAAACTAGCGAAATCAAAGTAACCAACACTGGGGGACCGCACGGGAGCATAACCTGCATCACTCAGGCGGTAACCCCAGGAAGCAATGGCGCTGGACCTTCAAACCCAGCTCCACCTCAGAACATTTCGGCGCTATTAGGGCTACCAGAGGGCGAAACTCCAGCCTCGTGGTACGCCAAGAATATTGCCACCATTAACGCGGCGTATCAATCTCTGATCGCATAACAAGCAGTCTTAACGGCAGAACCGTCCATTGTTACTTCCCAGGGACAGAGTCAGGGGGCGCGCCAGATACCCCCACAGCAAAACATCCAAGGCGGAACTAATAGACCTCCCCCTACCAGAAGACAAAGCGTGCATGACACGCGCGATACACGGGGAGAAACAGAAAGCTATTATGACTATCCGCCACACGTCCAAAGAGGCCCAGTTCATAGCCGGCTCACGCCGCGCAACATGAACAATGAATGGGAAGATACTGACCCGAATGATCCAACTTGGCAAGATGATGAGGGTTCGTCAGTCTTCAATCGCTTGAAGAGGAACCATGAATACTACAAACCAAGACAACACGTTGGGTACACCGAAGAGGCAGAGTAAGACTTCCGCCTCGCCTATCGACCAGCTGAAGCCGTAGAATATTCAAAGTTCATTCCAAAGATTGCGCTGGCGCCGCTCAAAAGAGAGAAGTTACCTCCAACAGTTGGAAAGTTTAACGGATTGACTGATCCCGATGATCACGTCAGAGTTTTCACAAGCGTGGGTTGCATGGGAGGATGGAATATGCCCATGTGGTGCCATCTGTTTATTCAAATGCCTACAGGGGCTGCTCGCGCCTGGTTCGACAGCCTTCCTCCGGGAAAGATCAAGCCATGGGTGGATTTCAGGACACAGTTTTTGAGTCACTTCAGTCAACAGAGACGTTACCAGCGCGACACAGCCGAGGTAGAGGACATCTGGCGAAGAGATAACAAGGGTTTGGAGGATTTCATCACTCGCTTCATCAAAGAGTGCTTAGAAATCGGTGGCGTAAGTGAACAACTCATGCGTTGCCACTTCAAGAAAGCCATTCGTTGTGATAGTCTCATCAGAACTATCACTGGGAAAGATGGAATGCCCAAAGAGTGGGATAAGCTCATGGAAGCCGCGAAAATTGTCGCGCAAACTGAAGAGTCACTCGCCGGAAACAAGAATTATTATACTGAAGACCGATTTTCCAAGGGAAACTCGCGCGATCACAACAAGCGCAACAAATACAAAAGTAACGATTGGAAATCCGGAAGATCAAAGGGCCATGAAGAGAGGCCGCGCTATAGAGAAGATGCGCGCGACACAATTGATAGAATCGGTTATCGAAAAGCAGTCAGGGATGACAACCGAGAAAAACACTGGACTCCGCTCATAAAAACACCAAAAGAGGTGCTGATGACGGAGAATCATGATTTCAAGGCTCCAAGGCCTATGACAAACAAGAAGGGGCAAGACCCCAACCTGTACTGTGACTTCCACAAAGATACAGGGCACCTGACAGATGATTGCTTCAGTTTGCGTCAAGAGATTGAGAGAGCGCTAAAAAGCGGGAAGCTAAGCCACCTGGTGAAAAATGTGCGCAAAGAAACTCGACAGATCCAACGCCATGATGAGGGAAACCACAAGAAAGTCAGGCGCCTAGAAACCCATATGGTCAATGGACCAAGATACAGCGGAAAGGAGAAAGGCAAGCACCCTTACGAACCCTCATGGCAAGAGCAACAGGTCATTTTCCCGGTAGTGCGCGGCGGTCCTCGCGCCACTCGACCCATTGTCATTACCGGTATTATCGGCCATTATGAAACGGAGTATGTCTTCATTGACCCAGGAAGTATGGCTGATATCATCTACGAGCAATGTTTTAATCAGTTTGATGAGGATGATAAAGCGAGACTTGAGCCAGTTGATTATCCACTGTCTGGATTTTGCAACGAAAAGGTCTTCCCGCTAGGCCAAATCAGCTTCCCCGTCACACTCTCTGACGGGAAGCATTCAAGAACAACAAATGTAAACTTTATGGTGATGCCTGTCAAATCGAGGCATGATGTGTTGATTGGGAGGGAAACCCAAGGCGAACTGAACATGGTAACTTCCACGCCCCACTCAGCAATAGGGTTTCCAACCAAGACGGGGGTGGCAATTATCTATGCCAAGAAAGAAGTAATGGCGACAGAAGAGATGCGCCCAACAAAAGCGGCAAAGGTTTCAACAACCGAGCCAGAGAAATGGGTGTTAAACCGCAAGTACCCGGAGCAAACGGTGACGATAGGCCACGCAATCTCACCAAACATCAGAACGCATCTCAAGCAGCTCTTGTTCAAGAATATGGATATCTTCGCCTGGACCCCGGCCGACATGACCGGCGTCCCGCGCGACATTACCGAGCATTGTTTAAACACCTACCCCCCTGTTGAGCCGAAGGTACAAAGAAGGCGCAGCTTAGGGGCAGACAAAACCATGGCTTTTTGGAAACTTGCCCAAAAATGAGAGGTAAAACGACTATCCCTATCAGACACAATTGATAAAGGTATTCCATGTAATGAGACTATTTCATTTACATACAATTTAGCTAACTGTTCCATACTGAAAGTTTCTTTCATTGGTAGGAAATTAGCTTATTTGGTTAGCCTATCTATAATCACCCATACTGTATCATTACATTTCCTTGTTTTGGGTAATTTGGTAACAAATCCATTGTAATAAATTCCCATTTCCATACAGGCATTTCTAATTGTTGTAACAAACCTGAGGGTTTCTGATGTTTAGCTTTAACTTGTGAACAAGTTAAACATTTAGAAACATAGGTTGCTATGTCCTTTTTCATTCCTATCCACTATGTCCTTTTTCATTCCTATCCACCAAAAATTCTTTCTCAAATCCTGGTACATTTTATCACTTCCTGGATGCATCGTATACTTAGACATATGAGCTTCTTCTAATATATGATGACGTAGGTTCCCTAATTTAGGTATCCACATTCTCTTTTCATGGAATCTCCAAATTCCATATGTTCCTTGTTTTAATTCCTTAATCAAACCTTTTAGTTTTTCAGTATCATCCTTGATTACTGATTCTTGTGCTTTTCTAATTTGCTCATTTAAATCTACTTGCAGATTTAATTTAAGAGAACGTACCCTTTTTGGCTTTTCGTGATACTTTCGGTTTAAAGCATCAGCAACTACATTTGCTTTTCCTTCATGATATTGGATATCACAATCATAATCACTAAGCATCTCCATCCAGCGTCTTTGTCTCATATTTAACTCCTTTTGCCCGAAAACATACCTTAAACTTTTATGATCAGTGAATATGGTAAACTTACTACCATAAAGGTAATGTCTCCAAATCTTAAGGGCAAAAATTATAGCTCCTAATTCCAAGTCATGGGTTGAATAATTCTCTTCATGATTCTTAAGTTGTCTAGATGCGTAAGCTATAACCTTTTGGCGTTGCATCAACACACATCCATAACCTAATTTAGAAGCGTCACAATAGATTACAAAGTCTTTAGTTCCTTCTGGTAACGCTAGTATGGGTGTATTAGTTAATCTTTGTTTAAGAATTCTAAAAGCTTATTCTTGTTTTGGTCCCCATTCAAACTTAATGGATTTACAGGTTAACTTAGTTAAAGGAATGGCTATTCTAGAAAAATCTCAAATAAATCTTCTATAATAACTGGCCATTCCTAAGAAACTTCTAACCTCGGTTGGTGATTCAGGGGTTTTCCATTTAGTAATCTCCTCGATCTTTGTGGGATCCACATGAATTCCTTCATGATTAACTAAATGTCCAAGAAACTGTACTTGTTCTAACCAAAACTCGCACTTGGAAAACTTAGCATAAAGCTTTTCTTAATAGACTTAAAAGTGCATGCAAATGCTTTGCATGTTCATCTTTACTTTTAGAATAGATGAGAATATCATCAATAAAAACAATTATGAATTTATCCAAATATGGCTTGCATATTCGGTTCATCATGTCCATAAATGCAGCTGGGGCATTGGTTAAACCAAATGGCATGACAGTAAATTCATAATGACCATACCTTGTTCTAAATGCAGTTTTAGGAATGTCCTCTTCCTGTACCTTTAATTGATGATATCCTGACCTTAAATTGATTTTTGAGAAAAATCGAGCTCCTTGCAATTGATCAAACAGGTTATCGATTCTTGGTAATGGATACCGATTCTTAATTGTGACCTTGTTCAATTCACGGTAGTCAATGCACATATGCATTGATCCGTCCTTCTTTTTAACGAATAAAATTGGTGCTCCCCATGGCGACGAGCTTGGCTGTATAAATCCTTTCTCCAACAATTCGTCTAATTGTTTCTTTAATTCCTGCATTTCTGCGGGTGCCAAACGGTAAAGTGCTTTGGCAATTGGTGCTGTTCCTGGCAGTAGATGAATTCTGAATTCAACTTCTCTGTCCGGCGGTAGTCCTGGTAATTCTTCCGGAAATATATCTGAAAACTGGGACACTACTGGAATGTCTTTTAATTCTTTCCCTTTAGTGTTAGTGATTATAGAAATCAAATACACTATAGATCCTTTTCTTATATAGCTTGCAGTTTTCATCACAGAGATGAATTTAGTGGATCTAGATGGTTTATCTCCTTTAATTATGATCTTTTCACCTTTTGGTGAATTTACTTGAATTAACTTTTGATCACATAAAATATTAGCTTTATTGGCTATTAACCAATCCATTCCTAAAACGACATCAAATCCTGCCAGATTCATTGGGTAAAGGTTTGCAATATACTTTTGATTTAAAATTTCTACTCTTGCTCCCTGCAAGATTTCAGAAATCCTAATCGTTTCTCCATTTGCGGTCTCTATTAGACATTCTTGTGGAAGTTTAGTTAATGATTGATTAAGAAGTTTGCAAAATGAAGTATTAATAAAACTTTGGTTTGCACCAGAGTCAAATAATACTTTAGCAAATATATCATTAACTAAAAACGTACCGGCTATCACATCTGGAATCATTTTGGCTTCGTTTGCAGTCAGAACGAATGCTCTAGCATTTTTAGTGTTCTTGTTGTTCGCGGCTGGAGCTAGTTTTGGACAGTTCAGCTTGATGTGACCTTTTTCTCCACAATTGAAGCATAGTCCATTACTGGATTTTCTCCTGCAATCTTTTTCCTTGTGTCCTGGTAACTTACAGAAGTTGCAGTGAGCGAAGCATTTTCCCAAATGCTTCTTCTTACAAGCTTTGCAGTATGGTGCAGAGGTAGAACCTATATTCCTACGGTTAGAATTCCCAGAATGGAATTCTTGGGTAAGTCTTTGGGTTAGGTTTCTCCTCTGGTCTTCTTCTCTAGTACGGATTAACTCATCTGTCAAGGTATTTGCTAGTTCTACAGCTTCTTCTATAGTTTGGGGTCTAGCTGCCTTGACTACATGTCTAATCTCTCCAATCAATCCCCAGATGTAACGGGAGATTAATACCGGTTTAGGTGATGCAAGGGTTGGTACTATTCTAGCATATTCAAAGAATGTGGTAGTATAACCCTTACTATCTACCCTGGTCATCCTTAGGTTAAGAAACTTATTCGCTATCTATTCCTTTTCATTGGGAGGGCATAATTTCTTTTCTACCATATTCTTAAATTCTTCCCATTCCATATTATAAATCCTATCACTTCCTCTAGATTGGAGGATAGTGTTCCACCATTCTAAGGCTGAGTTCTTAAATAGATTAGAAGCAAACATTATTTTGTCTTCTTCAGCACACTTGCTTATTTTTAAAACAGCCTCAGTTTTTTCTATCCAGCGTAGAGTTGCAATGGGTCCTTCATTGCCCGAGAATTCTATTGGTTTGCAGGATCAGAATTCCTTTTATGAACAACCATAAGGCATGGTTCTTCTTCTTTTAGGAATGGGCACTTGAAGTACAGGTCCATTGTTTACGCTGTTTTCTGGTTCAGTTGGTCGCTTACTGCTATGTTTACTTTTATTATTCGCTTCCTGAACCGTTTGAATAATAAATGGCATTGCATCTATAATTCCTTGTGCCACTATGTGTTGAATGGCACTATTATCCACTTGGTTTCCATTGTTATTGATGCTCGGATTCTCATTAACCAAGTTAATGTTACTCTGGTTATCGTTATTCAGATTTCCTTGATTTCCTTCGTCGGCCATCTGAATTTTAAACATTTACCATGTATTAATATCACAAAATAATATTTAATATAGCAAATCACATGACACGTATTTTGGTCAAAAGCGTCGATCATTGCGACTTTACTCTATTCATATACTATGCATCTATTACACACTAGTACTGAAATTAAAATTACAATACCGACTGAAATTTAAAATTACACTACTAGTAATAGACATCCGTAGTTTTTTTATATACACATACACACATATCATATTATTTTATTATTATTAATATTATTATTACTACCATTTCCACCATCACATTTATGGATATGGATTTATCCAGAAATCTATATTGCGCTCGTCGTACTTCCAGACAAGTCGCTCTCCCACTTGTCGCATTCTTTCACTACTCTCTAAAATTTCCTCACCAAATGTCCTAAGTTCTTGTACATTTTTTGCACTCATTGGGGATGCAGGTTCTAGGACTGGGTTCGGAATCTGGGGTGCGGGTTCCTAGTATAGAGGTGTAGGGGCCTGAAATTGGTAAGGATTTTCTAAAATCTCCCTAATGAATACATCGTGGTAATAGGGATCTAAAGGATCCAAACCTGGGTAGGCTCCTATGTTTGGCATGGGCATGTCTTCGTGTATCGGGTAGCGTTGCACATACTCCCTAACGTCATCCCACCAGGGGTCGTAATTTGGGTCTAATGGATTTGGTGCTGGTACCCTAGGTATTTCCTCCGGATTAAAATCATCCATTTCTACTTGATTTTCAGGGTTTTCTATTTCCATTGGTTGGTCAGGAATTGATGGTTATGGTTGGGGTGCTATCATTTGCTCCAGGTTAGGGTCAGCTGCAGTGGTTGCTAAGATGTGGATATTGGCTATACCCCTATTAAGCATATCCTGGGCATAGGCATCGGTTTCTCTTTTAGCTGCTGCTAGTGCTCTCTGGTCTTGTAACTTTTTCATACGCTTCCTACGCTCATGTGCCCCTCGACTGAACCATCCTCTCTTTTTCTGAGGTAATGGTTCCTCGGATTGAGCCTTAAACACGAATATTCCTTCTTCCGTATCAGCAGAGTAGCCTGAGAGGGCAGGCTGAGAAGAGGAGGTGCCTTCGCTTCTAGGCGAACCAGACAATTGACAGTACGCGTCAGATGGTCCTTGGTCGCTCATACTGTAAACTAACAAATAGTCAAATAACACATAATAAAAAATAAATTTATGCACGTATTTCTGTAATTTATTTCCTAACAATTTGAATTTTGATGTCAGCAGAACACTTCTATGGTTGAATCAGTGGCTTAGCTCTGATACCACCTTCTGTCGCAACCCCCGTCCCCTATTCAAACACAGGAACGGGCGGCCGCGAGCCAGTTTCGGTGGTATCTAGTATTGTCTAATTTGGCAGCGGAATTTTCATCAGGACCGTAGTTAGGAAATATTGGATCAGAGTAAAATACCACATTTTCATAATATTGAATATATGGGGTAAAACCCAAGTTTTCAGTACACACATTTTCATAGGAATAAATCCTATTTTTATTTAATAAAAACATCTATTTTAATTTAGGTAACTTTATTGCCACTTTTCCAAGCCTTCAGTGCTGTCCAGCTGGCTTCTATTTGGCTTTCACATTTTGTTACCTGAAACACGTTTAAAAACATTTTGTTAGTGGGAAATACTGGTGAGTGAATCCCAGTTTAATCAAGTTTAATAAAAACCATTGTACAGTATTGAGGGCAGTCTCACAATTATACTTGTTTCCAAGTCATATCAATTAACATCCATGGTACTGTCAGACCCGACTTGTGGAAATGTTACTCCTTGACCAGGTGGTAACAAATTTTGTATACAAAACCCCAACATACTCATGATAATTGTATCCTTACAAATACTCAATCACTGCTTAATCTCATTGTTAAGCATTTAAGGTTTTGTAAAATAGTTCACAAAAAGGTTAACAAAAAGCGAATAAACTCACATTGTTGTCTTAGATTATCCTTTAGGGTTTCCTGGTGACAATCTATAATTTACACAAATGCACACGTGCTAGTATAATAACCCATTTTAACATTAGTAATATTCTCCCCGAGACGACATTCCAACGACTACGTCGGGCAGAACCACGACAGCCGTTACGGAACCCTATATCAATCGGGCAGAGTATCTAATACGTATCCAGGGGTTATGATACTTACAACGGAGCAGAAATTCGCTATTTAGGGGGGGTATTATACCCGTGTATAATGCCTATACTTCAGTATTGAGAGAAAGAAAAGAAATCTGAGCAACGTAAACTGAAGACTCGAAGCCTTCTTATAGAGGGCCTGAATTTGACTTTTACGCGGCCCGCGTAAAGTTAGACAAGGGGCTACGCGGCCCGCGTCAACTATGGTCAACGGCGTAGGTGATCCGGGTCAGCTAGTAGGTTCAACACGAGTCGGACACGTGTCAGCACCGGGCTGCGCCACATTTTTGAACTCTCGCGGCCCGCGTAAGGGTTAAGGATGGCTTACGTGGCCCGCCACAAACTCAAAAACTTCATTTTTAATTAATTTTAATAATATTTAAGGTATTCGGGGCCTGTTTTCACGTATGGGGTGTATTTTAAGACATATTGGGATAATTTAAAATATATTAGGGTGTCGAAAAATAATTCGAGGGTGTCGGTTTTCTTTAGGGTTGTTATATCACATCCCATACCATGATATAAAAAGTAACATAATTATTACAGACAAAATCTAGTCAAGCTGTTCTGTTCTGACAACTCGGATTTCAAATACAGACAATTCATTTATTTGTTTCTAGACCTTTCCTAGCCTCGATTTCACAGCAAGCCAAGCATATAAACATCTTAAGCACATGCCACATACGTTAAAGTAAAAGTCAATACACATAGTGTAAAGGTGAGCATACAAGTTTGATAGATATAATAGAGTTCGAATTATTTACGCATAACCAGCACGTACATAGTGTGAAATGAAGCACGTTAGTTATCGACATGAACCTATCGATACCAATGACTGCGGGTTGACTGCCCAAGGCAGTTCGTAATACACACTCACCACTGTGAGCCATGTAATTAATTGTCCTTAACAACCCCTGAGTGAACAAATGCTGAGTCCAAACTATAGTACTATCGTTGCTAAGGCAGGTAGACAGCATTCCATGTGTAAACATAACCAGCAAGCATTCATTAAGTCACGTATAACATGCAGTAACGGTTAGCGTTAAAGTATTGCGTAGTGTGTTCGATGTGATTTAGTATAAGTAACGTACGTAACACCCAAAAGTGCGTAAAGCAAAAAGGGTTCGAGTATACTCACAGCGATGATGGATTGAAGGGAGCGCTTAGAGCGGAATTAGCCTGATCAGAATGATAGCAATAACGATAAGCGACGCGTAAACGGTGTGAAGTGTCAATGGATCGGACGGTAATCCGATCGGGTGGCCGGTCGATCGGGCGATAATCCGTTCGGATGGTCATCCGATCGGGTGACCATGCGAGTGGATTGTTACCTCGTTTGGGATGGATGTGTTTGTGTATGATGGCTTGTCTTTTGAAGTTTTCGTTGTAGCATTTTGAAAATAGAGAAGTATCTCTACCTTTCAGGTCGGTCGATCGAACGGCTGTTCGATCGGACAGCAATCCGATTGGCGAGACTTCTCAGATTGAGAACAAGTTCACAGCAGGATGGTCAGTCGATCGGATGGCTATCCGATCGGGTGGCAATCCGTACGTACTGAACATGTTGAAAATTGTTTAAGTGTTTGAAGTCAAACATCACATGGTCGGGTGGTAATCCGATCGGGTAGCAATCCGATCGAACGGAAATCCGTTCAATGTTCAAAACCTCAAATGTTGAAATAAAATTTAAGTGTGGAACCCAAGGTGTAATCCGATCGGGTGGCAGTCCGGTAGGGTGGCAATCCGATCGGACGGCAATCTAAAACGCCCCATTTCCATACACTTTAGAACTTAAATAATTCAACAATTATTTTTAGAAAAATTCGGCATGACCCGTTTGACTTATGAACAATCCCTGTTTTGACAAACGTAATTTCAAGTAATTAACAACACTTTCAAAAGACTTACAAATCCAAAACATAGTTTTAGATAACTACCGACATCTAGAGAAATTTCAAAAGACCAAACAAGTCAAACTTCAAAGTTTAACTAATATTCAAAACTAACTACAACAAAATACTTTTGACCATGACTTTGTTACAAAAGGTAGCGGAAGCGCTTGTAGGCGAATTACATATGGGTGCTCGTTCCAAGTCCCCGAACCGATTAAATTGAGGCTTTACCTACATCAAACACCAAGGAAAGAATTAATCCATAAACACATTAACCATTTTTAAATCAATAGTCTACATATTACTTGCCTTTACATCATTCTTTTTCTTTACGCTTACTACCCGTTGAACGGGTCACTACATTCCCGTCTCAATAGAAACGTTACATTCCATTCTTTACATACCCGTTAATAACGGACATTAACATTCATAACATAACTTCCATTCGGTTTGTTTATGACGAACAATACAAATCCTTACATTCTTTCGCAAACACCCCAACCCGTACATGACGGATTGAGTAAAGCTTCATTACATTCTTTCTTAACTTTCCAATAACCGGTTCAACTAAGATGAATCAGTTATGATGCAACCTTATTCATAAACCTTCCTTTTACATCATTTGTTCATAACGGATCATACTACTTACTACTCAACTTCCATAAACTACCATTACTCAATTTTTGGCATAAATGACGAATTACAATAAAGATTAGTAATCATAATACAACATGCTATAAATGTATGTGTAAATTAACATACCTCGATCTTGTGCGTTTTTCCGTCTTCGTAGCACTTGAACTTTTTTCTTTCATGCCATTTTACTGAACAAGGTCTGATGATCGAAATAAGGGTTCATGCATTCGATTTTTCTTTGAATTTCCTTCTCAATTGGATGGAATTGGTGAAACTAGGGTTTCACCCTTGGCTCCTGCTTGTGCGATCGATCAGACACACACACCTAGTGTGTGTGTTTTGATTTTTTAATCTTTTATTCATCCAAGTTGTGGCTTCTTACAACTTTGGTCCCTTAAGTTTGTTCACCCATTAATTTAAACACTACACATCTTATACTTGTAGTTATAACATTTTTCCATTAACTAAGTTAAGTTTCTTATTTACTTTCACTAAATTTTTATATTAGACATTTTGGGGTGTTACACAATCCGTCCTTGTTGACCTGATCGTCTTCTTCCTTGGTTGTTTTGACAGTTTGAAGTTTTCTCGAGACTGTTTGATAACGTGCTAAACAACAGGAACCTCGTCAAGACTTAGTGACCCGATCGGACTGGAACCACCCTGGTCCGACCAGTTAATTGTTCGAGATGGTGTTTCATGTTTAACCCGAAATCAGTAACCTCGTGGATAGAATCCAGATCTTGAACCAACGCATCCACAAGAAAGAGTAGAAGACTAGAACAAGCTCCGATTTAATCGGTTTTGAGTGCATTGAGTTTTGGGTTTTAATATTTATGCTTCCGCTAACATTTAAACTTGGTTTTGGGATTTCGTTTTCACTAACACTAAACGTTTGGATTGTGATGGTTTTACTTTATTTTACTTATCGTTCAGTATGATTATGGTATGATCCTGGTCAGTCACACGCCTCGCGGTGATACTTCGCTTGTGGTTTTTGAGGGTGTGACACTGATCCTAGGTATTAACCAAAATAATAAAACTAGTGAACGTGTTTTAACCAAAATAAGTAAACCAATCAATGTATACTAACCAAAATAACTCCAATAACCAAAATAATTACGCCACTCATCAAACATAATACTAATCAATTGGTATTTACCAATATAACAAAGATTAAGTCCACTACCTACCAAATGGTTGTTATCCATTGTGGCTTGAGCTTGGAATGGCATGGTTGCGATAGGTTGTGGTGGTGCTGTGAGTGCTCGATGGTGGAGGTGGAAGTACGATGGAGATGGTGTTGTGCGGTGGTGGAGGTGGAGCGGCGGCGGTTTTGTACGACGGTGAAGGTGGAACGGGTTTAAGGGTGTACGGTGGTGGGATCGGGTTAGGTTTGGGTTTGTTTAGGTTTGGTGGTGTGATTAGGTTTGGGTATTGATCAAAGATTGGCGGTGGTTGGGAGTTGTGGTGGTGGTGGTCGACAGAGGGGACGGGAGACGGGTTTGGTTTGGGTTTGGGTTTGTGTAGAGGTTTTGGTTTTTATACAAGGGAGTAAGGATGTTGTAGGTGGTGGTGATCGAAAAAGTAGGAGGATGATCGGGTTAGGCAGGGAAACAAATTAAGATGGAGAGGAATGACTAAGAGCATTCACAATGGAACCGTTTATTTTTATGTGAGTGTAACCTCTATATTTGTGAGAATAATTATAAATTGTTGTGATTGGAGATTTGGAAGAGAGAGAAAAAGGAGAAAAAGTTATTGTTCATCACTAAATTTGGAGGACGTTTTGTTTACCTCTATATATTTTTAATATTTTTTAAAAGTGGTTGTGAGTGGATGAGAGAGAAAAATTAATGATAAAAGTATGAAAAAATATTATTTAATTGACAAAGAGAGAAAAAATGTAATGTTTTTTTAGTGTAATTATAGAGATTGAGTAATAGATTTGATTGTGAATGCTCAAAGGTGTGTTTATGAAGGAAAGTGAAAAGTTTGGTGAAATGACCATTCCCCTTATCCAACTATTTGGTATTTAACGACAAACACTAAGGGGGTGTTTGTTTTTTCTTCAAACATCTTCAAGGGGGCTGATGTCTGCAGGCGCGCAGACGTTACCCTTGAAGACTGTTTGTTTTTTTTTTCTTAAACAGATCTGAACTCAGCTTTTTTCATCTTAAAAAATAAGCTATTGACCCCCTTCTTAAAACATCTTCACACCTCCCTCTTCTCCTCCCTCAAACATCAGCCCCTCCCACCGCCGCTCCTCCTCCTTCTCCGACCTCCCTCTTCTCCTCCGGCGACCTACCTCCTCCTTCGGCGACCTCCCTCTTCTCCTCCGGCGAGCTACCTCTTCTCCGACCTCCCTCCTCCTCCGCCGACCTACCTCTTTCTCCGGCGACCTCCCTCTTCTCCTCCGGCGACCTACCTCCGGCGAGCTACCTCTTCTCCGACCTCCCTCCTCCTCCGCCGACCTACCTTTTTCTCCGGTGACCAGCTCCTTCTCCGACCTCCCTCTTCTCCTCCGCTGGATCGAAGCGGAATGTGAATGTTTCGTCATTGTTTGATGCGCTTCAGACCAGTATCAACTTATAAAACAAACAGTCTTATATTTTCAGCTTGCAGATCTTCAGACCACATCCTCAGTTGCAGACATAAAAACAGATGAAATCAGCTTGCAGACAATTTATGTCTGCAAAAACAAACAGCACCTAACCCTCTTAGCATCAGTGATTGTAAAATGTAGCACTTTTGATAATGTGGGGACTTAGGCTTCCAAATCTTTCCTACGAAGACTCATTGTAACTCTGTCCTTAAACCACAGAGACACAAATTGCACTTTACTCCGACGGTATATTATCCCCGTACTCCAACGATAATATCCCCGTGGTGTTCCTATATAATACCTTATATTATCATTTGTATTTCATGTTAATAGTTTGTAAGGAGATTTTAACTCGAAGGCACAATAAAATTTTACTTTCATAATTTTCTTGAAAGTCATTTCATGAACCTAGGCCGATAAAGACTCCATAGAGATATTTATAAGACAAGAGCAATTCTTACATTAATTCATCAAATTGTCAAACGAAATCTACTTCCCATTAAGACTAGGAGAATCTACATAGTGGCACGAAAATTGTGATTATAACCCCACCATAATTTGTCATGACTTCACAATTTGATGGGACCAACTAATTTTCAAAAGACTTGATTGGTCTAAAAAGCAACCGGTTGTGTCATGATCAAGTTCTGAATTTAAATTTCTTCCACTTGATTGGCGAAGTGGAAGAAACTCATCTTGTCGATTTTTCAGGTGACTATTTGGGCGTTGTGGAAAAATCGGAACAAGGAAGTTTTTAACAATAAGCTGGCGAATATCGGTAGAATTAAGGAGGAGATCGAGATTTATAGTTATCTTTGGATAAAGCATAGGGCAAAGTGCAGGTCGCTTTCATGGATAGATTGGTGTAATTTCGATTTAATAGCAATGGGTGTATAACTCTGTTTCGATCTGATATATTTGGTGGTTGTAATCATGCCGGCTAAACGTTTTATTGGCCCGCTATTAGCATTTTAATAAAGTCTTTGTTGGCCGTTCAAAAAACGAGTTTTACATTATACTATAAATTTTTAATTATTTATATATTTTGAGGTTGACAGTAGTCTACCTCATTTATTTATAATAGAAATAAGATAAAGAATATACATGGATTGAAAGAACAAATATAAATTCTGATGATGAATTTACTGAATCACTCCCTAAAAACATATATTACATCTGATGTTTTCATTTTTATTATTCTCTTTTTCCTTTTTCATTTTTTTATGTGCTACAGATGCTATGCTGGAAAACCACATACAAGAGGGCATTCATGTGAATTTTGGGTCTTCTTTGGTGGGATGCATCTATTGGAAAAACAATTACTACTTTTATCAGATTCTTTATATTATCCTCACAAGTTAGTTGTTAGTGATGTTTTTTCTCGACCTACACACAATTCATATTTCCATATTCAGTTTTCAAATGGTTTGAATTGGTTTCAAAGAGACGATACCACATCCGTGATTAAACCCAGAGAGTGGTATCATATAACATTTATTTTTATGTTTTTAAATTTGTTTGTTGTGTTGATACTTTTGTAGCACAGTCAAGCATATATGGAATGAGAGAGTTACATTTGGAAGTTTACGTGAAGCTCAATAAAATGGAATATAAGGTACCATATATAGTTTTAGACTTGGTTGGAATTCATTTTGTTAATCAAGGAGCACTTTTATATTTATCTATCAACATATTCGAAGGAGCAATGTTTTTATTAATCTACCCATGTTGATTTTTAGGAAGTATTTGTTATATACAAGCATTGAACTTGTGTTGATTGTTGATGAGTGCTTACGTCTTTGTACTTCATCAATATAGTTTCACCAACATAAAAGTTGAAGTCTTTGTTTTTCATTTTATAATTTGAAGCAAATTGTTGTCTTACGTTTTTTATTTTCATACTTGTGCAATATGTCGCTAGGAAATCCAGTTTCGGAGTATGCTACAATTTTTAACTCAAGGGTTAATATGTTGTTACTCTATGTTTGCATACCATCTTTACTCTTAAGAGTCCAGGTCATTGCTCTCCATGAACCTGTTAAAAAAATTAAAAAAAGAAAAACAATTATATAAAATTGGTTTTGGTTAAAAAGTGGTTTTCCGAATAAAAATACCAACTTGATTTAGAAATTTGTTTGTTGAAAAATAATCTTTACACATGTTCACCATCTCACAGAGAAATCATAAAGATTTTGAATGTTTGTTGTGTTTTCCACAAGTAACTGGGAGGGTTGATGTTTGTATGGAAAATGAAACCGTTAACTACCTCAACCGACGTGATGTACATAGAGCCTTGCATGCGCACTTGGTTGGGGTTTGAAAATGGGAAATGAAGAAGACAAGTCCGTTAATGCATTAAAAGTTGTTTGGTATTTAGAAGAACATAATGCAAGAACATATATAATTCGATGGAATTGAAATTTGAGAATTTTCTTAAATTCGTGATACTTACCGAGATTCTTTTATGTAAACAATTTAGTTTTGTTTATTTGTATTACATTTCATGAACTACTTACTGATCAAGTTACTGATTCTTCTTGATCACTCTCAGTAGTCTTTGAATATTTATTTATTTTGTAGGGAGTCTCCAGACCAAAGTCTAAAGACACGTGGACATGACTAAGATAGACACCCAGAATTGTGACCAAGATTATTTACCATACATGATTTTTAATTGACATTTCCATTTCACCCGACTATTTATGTTTTGTTTTAGTAGTCCATGACGCACTTAAAGGCTCAAGGCAATTCGATTCATTGAAAGTGCCTCCAACCTTGCTTTGCCAGGTTTTTAGTCATGATATACATTTGAATGCACCTTTTGATTAAATTTCTCACATACTTTAGTGTTTTTAAATAAATAATGTTTTCATTTAATGCAAAGAAAAAAACACTTGTGTCATTATGCAGTTAAAGTATCCGGCCTACGGACGGGTATCTAAAATTTCATCTCATTCTCATCTAACACAATGCCAAAAATGGATACTGGTGGTGTGGATGACACATGTGAGGCATTGTTACGCTGTTAGTGAACCAGTTATACTTTGTATTCCTTACTCTCATACTTAACTTTCAGATGGCTGTTGATGTGAACCATCAGGATGCCTCAGTAGACGATGCCAAAAATACACCAAGTTTGACAAATGGGCACCATGCATCAACTCAACAAGTCGAAAAGAGGCTATCTTTGAGGTTAAAGAGGACGATCCAAAAGCCGAAAAAATTGAGGCAGTAAACCACGTTTGATTGTTATAACACTTTTCCCCAGTGCTGCCTACCATTTACTTTTGCATTAAAATGACAGCATTTCATGTTTTATCTCTCTATCAGTTTTATTTTATACTGTTTGTGGTTGTACACCGTTCACGTAGGTTTTCCTTTTATAAATTAAAAATGATGCTTTTGTTTATAATGTTCTTTAGACTTGTGGTCACCTAACGTGGGCGTTTGGGATTGTTTATTTTGAGTTGTTTTTAAGTTTTTGACTTCTTAAAAGTTAATATGTCATTTTTGTAGTGTTTGGATAATGTGTTTTGAGGATGCGTTTCACTGGTTTGAAAAGAAGAAAAAGAAAAGTTCTATGGTTGTAATATTTTAAAATAATGTGTGTGATTTATTTATTTATTTTATCATTGATTAAATACCTAATATGTTTTTTGTAAATTCACGGGACCTAGTTTTATTGTTTAGAAAATATTAGTTAAGATATCATAAATTACACTTCTATTTAATAGAATGTCAATTTAATCATCGCGATTAAGAAATAATTGACCTAAAGTATTTATAAGAAATGTATAATTTAGGGTAAACTAGGAACACAAGTAAATAATAACCATCTATTAGAGGAGGCGGGGCACTGCGTTAAACTATAACGCGTGATGGTTTAACGCGTTAATCTTCCACCGCCGGTCATTGTATAACGCGTTAATCTTCCACGAAATCAAATTTTCCTTATTTTTATCACGGCATTATTTTTTGTTTTGTGAGTGTAGTTGTTGGTTGGGGGAAATTGTTGGGTGTGGTGGTGAGTGATGACCACCCCCACTATAAAAAAGTTGTGAGTGATAGAAAAATGGTTGCTGACATGGCGGAACATGATTGGATATTGTGAGTTATGAAATTCTATCACTAGTGACCACCCCCTACCCTAATTAAGAGTAGACAACTATCTAGGGACAAAGTAATGTAAAACTAAATTTAATGGGATTTGTTAATTACATCTTATATATACTACCAAACTTCTACTTCTTATCATGTAATACCACACTAGCACTACAAGAAAGTTGAGCAATAGCGGTGACACAAATAGCGGCGGCAGCCTATATGTCGTCGCTATTGGTCGATTCGGAACCCGGTGTCCCACAATAAACCCCAGCCACTCATTCTTTATCATGATCGGACGGCTGGGGTTTATTTAACACAATAGCGGCGCATATCAGTATCTTTAGCGGTGACATTTGTCACAGCTATTACCCCGTTTTCTTGTAATGTAGTTTTATAATTAGGCATTCTTGTTAACTCTATTCACCATTAATTCCTGTAAAATGGTC
Organism: Helianthus tuberosus; assembly: GCA_030545235.1. Classification (NCBI taxonomy): domain Eukaryota; kingdom Viridiplantae; phylum Streptophyta; class Magnoliopsida; order Asterales; family Asteraceae; genus Helianthus; species Helianthus tuberosus. The sequence goes on from CM060438.1 coordinate 55,049,163, forward strand.
ACAAATACAAATTAGGAGACTCCTATTATCCCCACAAGTTTATTGTGGTGACACACAAAGTACTTTTCTTGACCAAACTGTTAGATGTACTGTCTGCATGATAATGTGTACTTGTACAATCTGCATGAGAAGTTGTACGTCCAAAACCTCTCAAGTCTCTCATGATAGTAGGGCCGTCTCCGAAAATCCTTAAGAATTTTTGGGCCCTATGCGATTAGAAAAAATGGGCCCCTGAATATAAACACATAACAATAATAATAAAAAGTTAATGTAGCAAAATGATATGTGTTAAATAGTTAAACGAAGCATGAGATTCTCCATTTGTATTCGACCAATGAATTAGTTGTCAGGATCCAACCACATTTTCTATATCTCAAATTCCATGATCAACAACCAAAATTTTAATATGCACATCTCATGCTTTAATCAAAATGTATGTTTCGAGTATTATCCAAAAAATCGGTATGAAGTTAAGCACAATTAGTTTCAAAATTGTTAAGAAAGCTTATCAGTTAGCACAATTATCCATGTTCAAAGAGTGAATACATAACTCAAATTACCATGAATTAAAAAACAATAAATCCAAGTTGTTGTGTAACAACTAGTGGGATTTCCCGCGCTCCGCGGCGGGATTTCCGTCGATATTGGTACGGTTTCTTAAAGTATCGGCTCGGTTCTTATAGCAGTTAGAAGAAATACACCTAAAAGAATATTGACATGTGTTTTACATCGATCTAGAACTATAGAAACAAATAACGATACCGGTAGCGATGTTTTTCGGGCAGGGCATCAATTTGGTCACAAACACTTGCTATAGCATACGGTACTAAAAATACTATATTGCCAATACAACTTTATTTTTAATCACTTTTATAATGCCACGTCGAGAAAGCATCAAAACGCATACAATACCAATACCAATATAGTTCGAACAATATTGTTTCGGTTCGTCATGTTAAAGAACAAAAAGAATCAACTATATTTACCCATTTGATTAAAAGATTTATCGAATCGTAGATAAAAATAAACATGTAGAAATAGTGTATTCAAATTTTTATATTATGTTATTCAAATAACAAAAAAGGTAAACGGTATAACTATGTATAAAAAAATCAACAATTTTTATAGCTACATGTCGAAAAAACCATGAAACCAAAATTTTATAACAATTATATTAAAAATAAGTATAAAATTCAATGGACACCATACAATTCACTTTAGAATACAATTAAAAAAAAATTAAAAAGAAAATGAAAATATGTAAAATGGACAAATAAAGAAAGTACTGTTCAAGTACTTTGAAAATGTTAGGATAGAAGAATTTCAACACCTTCTACACAAACAAAAAATAACTAACATTTAAATGCTTTAAGCAAAAAATAACTTTAATGCGTAAACATATCGAAGTTAATTTGACGACACAAATCTTTTCATATGCAAAGAAAAAAATAAAACTAGAAATTGGATTCTAATACTTTAAACTGTAAATGGTTAAATGAGAAAGAATAATTAAAAAAAAAACTTACAAATTTAAACAAGAAAATGTGTAAAGCATTTATGTGAATGGTTAAACAAAGAAAAAAAACCTTACAGATTTATGAAGGGCCAAATTTAAATGTGAAGAAATATTATATTCAAAGACTAAAAGATAAAGCTAGTAGGAAGCATATGGGGCCTTTCCACCTATTCCATTCTTAATGAGTAAGCTGAACCAGCCCCTTAGGCACAAACAATACATGAAGGAAACAAAAAAAAAAAAAAAAGGAAAAATCAAAACTGATTATGAGAATCGAACAGGAGACCACTAGTAACATAGACAAGGGGGGAATCCGGTGGGCCAAAGAATGATTTAGTATATCATTTTTTACCATAAATTTATATATAAAACATAAACATATTTCTAACCAATTTTGGGCCCCTAATATTATTGGGCCCTATGCGGTAGCACCTCCCGCACAGGCCCAGGACCGGCCCTACATGATAGTAATAGTAAATCAATGACACACACACACCACCTTACTTACTGTTACAAAATTAGTTAGTTAGGGTGATGATGTGTACAGGTTATTCTGTAATAAGCACGCTTTTAAAGCTGTAAATAAATAACATCTTCCAACGGTCACAATCTCCTTTATCTCACTTCTATAAAAAAAAAAACCCTATAAATACATCAAACACTTTATGTTGTAACCAATGTTTTCAGAACCGGACCGGAGGTCGACCCGGTCACCTTACGGGGTCAAAGGTCGGACCGGTTCGATCGGATTTAAGAACCGGATTACGTCATAAATTATATAAAATATAGAAAAAATAGATAAAATTCCAAATAGTTAAGGAATTAAAAACACAACCATTAGTCATCCAAAAACATTCAAAAGTACCAAATCTTGCAGCTAACTATCAAACATAGTGTCAAATCTTGTTTTGAGTTTTTTAGATTAGGTTTTGAAGTGATTTATTCCATATTTAATTAAAAAAAAAAAACCATGACCGGCCCGACCCTATGCGACCCGCCGGCCCGACCTCCGGCCTGATGTTGGTCCGGTTTGATGGCATGAACCGGCCCGGATGAAGTCCCGGTTCCCGGCCGGACCGGTTTTCAAAACATTGGTTACTCTTTCTTACTATATAAATACTTTCTTTACAGTTTCTTGTAATTAACACAAGTTATGAAGGTGACTAACGAGCAATCCTCAAGTGTGGTCATGGATCGAACCACGGGAGTCGCAATCGCAACCGCAACGATGGCGACAAAGATGGAGACGGTTTACGAGCGGGTGCACCACTTGGCGAACGGTAACGCGGTGGTGGTGTTCTCCGTTAGTGGTTGTTGTATGGGCCACGTGGCCAAGCAGCTTCTTGTCGGCTTGGGTGTGGGCCCCACGGTGGTCGAATTTGACCGAGAGGTTGCGGGAATGGAGATTCATGCTTTACTTTACCGCCACACCCGAAACATCCCTACCCACACCCGAAACACCCACTGCGGTAAAGTAAAGCATGAATCTCCATTCCCGCAGCCTCTCGGTCAAATTCGACCACCGTGGGGCCCACACCCAAGGCGACAAGAAGCTGCTTGGCCACGTGGCCCATACAACAACCACTAACGGAGAACACCACCACCGCGTTACCGTTCGCCAAGTGGTGCACCCGCTCGTAAACCGTCTCCATCTTTGTCGCCATCGTTGCGGTTGCGACTCCCGCACAGGCCCAGGACCGGCCCTCATGATAGTAATAGTAAATCAATGACACACACACACCACCTTACTTACTGTTACAAAATTAGTTAGTTAGGGTGATGATGTGTACAGGTTATTCTGTAATAAGCATGCTTTTAAAGCTGTAAATAAATAACATCTTCCAACGGTCACAATCTCCTTTATCTCACTTCTATAAAAAAAACCCTATAAATACATCAAACACTTTATGTTGTAACCAATGTTTTCAGAACCGGACCGGAGGTCGACCCGGTCACCTTACGGGGTCAAAGGTCGGACCGGTTCGACCGGATTTAAGAACCGGATTACGTCATAAATTATATAAAACATAGAAAAAATAGATAAAATTCCAAATAGTTAAGGAATTAAAAACACAACCATTAGTCATCCAAAAACATTCAAAAGTACCAAATCTTGCACCTAACTATCAAACATAGTGTCAAATCTTGTTTTGAGTTTTTTAGATTAGGTTTTGAATTGATTTATTCCATATTTAATTAAAAAAAAACCATGACCGGCCCGACCCTATGCGACCCGCCGGCCCGACCTCCGGCCTGATGTTGGTCCGGTTTGATGGCATGAACCGGCCCGGATGAAGTCCCAGTTCCCGGCCGGACCGGATTTCAAAACATTGGTTACTCTTTCTTACTATATAAATAATTTCTTTACAGTTTCTTGTAATTAACACAAGTTATGAAGGTGACTAACGAGCAATCCTCAAGTGTGGTCATGGATCGAACCACGGGATTCGCAACCGCAACGATGGCGACAAAGATGGAGACGGTTTACGAGCGGGTGCACCACTTGGCGAACGGTAACGCGGTGGTGGTGTTCTCCGTTAGTGGTTGTTGTATGGGCCACGTGGCCAAGCAGCTTCTTGTCGGCTTGGGTGTGGGCCCCACGGTGGTCGAATTTGACCGAGAGGTTGCGAGAATGGAGATTCATGCTTTACTTTACCGCCACACCCGAAACATCCCTGCCCACACCCGAAACACCCACTGCGGTAAAGTAAAGCATGAATCTCCATTCCCGCAGCCTCTCGGTCAAATTCGACCACCGTGGGGCCCACACCCAAGCCGACAAGAAGCTGCTTGGCCACGTGGCCCATACAACAACCACTAACGGAGAACACCACCACCGCGTTACCGTTCGCCAAGTGGTGCACCCGCTCGTAAACCGTCTCCATCTTTGTCGCCATCGTTGCGGTTGCGACTCCCGCACAGGCCCAGGACCGGACCTGCATGATAGTAATAGTAAATCAATGACACACACACATCACCTTACTTACTGTTAAAAAATTAGTTAGTTAGGGTGATGATGTGTACAGGTTATTCTGTAATAAGCATGCTTTTAAAGCTGTAAATAAATAACATCTTCCAACGGTCACAATCTCCTTTATCTCACTTCTATAAAAAAAACCCAATAAATACATCAAACACTTTATGTTGTAACCAATGTTTTCAGAACCGGACCGGAGGTCGACCCGGTCACCTTACGGAGTCAAAGGTTGGACTGGTTCGACCGAATTTAAGAACCGGATTACGTCATAAATTATATAAAACATAGAAAAAATAGATAAAATTCCAAATAGTTAAGGAATTAAAAACACAACCATTAGTCATCCAAAAACATTCAAAAGTACCAAATCTTGCAACTAACTATCAAACATAGTGTCAAATCTTGTTTTGAGTTTTTTAGATTAGATTTTGAAGTGATTTATTCCATATTTAATTAAAAAAAAAAACCATGACCGGCCCGACCCTATGCGACCCGCCGGCCCGACCTCCGGCCTGATGTTGGTCCGGTTTGATGGCATGAACCGGCCCGGATGAACTCCCGGTTCCCGGCCGGACCGGTTTTCAAAACATTGGTTACTCTTTCTTATTATATAAATACTTTCTTTACAGTTTCTTGTAATTAACACAAGTTATGAAGGTGACTAACGAGCAATCCTCAAGTGTGGTCATGGATCGAACCACGGGAGTCGCAACCGCAACGATGGCGACAAAGATGGAGACGGTTTACGAGCGGGTGCACCACTTGGCGAACGGTAACGCGGTGGTGGTGTTCTCCGTTAGTGGTTGTTGTATGAGCCACGTGGCCAAGCAGCTTCTTGTCGGCTTGGGTGTGGGCCCCACGGTGGTCGAATTTGACCGAGAGGCTGCGGGAATGGAGATTCATGCTTTACTTTACCGCAGTGGGTGTTTCGGGTGTGGGTAGGGATGTTTCGGGTGTGGCGGTAAAGTAAAGCATGAATCTCCATTCCCGAAACCTCTCGGTCAAATTCGACCACCGTGGGGCCCACACCCAAGCCGACAAGAAGCTGCTTGGCCACGTGGCCCATACAACAACCACTAACGGAGAACACCACCACCGCGTTACCGTTCGCCAAGTGGTGCACCCGCTCGTAAACCGTCTCCATCTTTGTCGCCATCGTTGCGGTTGCGGCTCCCGTGGTTCGATCCATGACCACACTTGAGGATTGCTCGTTAGTCACCTTCATAACTTGTGTTAATTACAAGAAATTGTAAAGAAAGTATTTATATAGTAAGAAAGAGTAACCAATGTTTTGAAAACCGGTCCGGCCGGGAACCGAGACTTCATCCGGGCCGGTTCATGCCATCAAACCGGACCAACATCAGGCCGGAGGTCGGGCCGGCGGGTCGCATAGGGTCGGGCCGGTCATGGTTTTTTTTTTTTAATTAAATATGGAATAAATCACTTCAAAACCTAATCTAAAAAACTCAAAACAAGATTTGACACTATGTTTGATAGTTAGTTGCAAGATTTGGTACTTTTGAATGTTTTTGGATGACTAATGGTTGTGTTTTTAATTCCTTAACTATTTGGAATTTTATCTATTTTTTCTATGTTTTATATAATTTATGACGTAATCCGGTTCTTAAATCCGGTCGAACCGGTCCGACCTTTGACCCCGTAAGGTGACCGAGTCGACCTCCGGTCCGGTTCTGAAAACATTGGTTACAACATAAAGTGTTTGATGTATTTATAGGGTTTTTTTTATAGAAGTGAGATAAAGGAGATTGTGACCGTTGGAAGATGTTATTTATTTACAGCTTTAAAAGCATGCTTATTACAGAATAACCTCTACACATCATCACCCTAACTAACTAATTTTGTAACAGTAAGGGGACTCGGGGTGGTCCGTTATACCACCCCATCACTCGTTATTTCATCACGGAACACCGCCGCCGGCGTTTAAAAAACGCGTTATAAACAAAACGCGTTGTAAACAAAACGCGTTGAACTTTTGAAAAGGCTGCATATTGCCGCCCACCCCTGCTCTGATAGTTCATGCATTTGCAACACGTGTACATGTTGCCGCCCACCCCACACATGGACATTAATTTTGGGATTAATGTGGCAGAATTCTATAAATAAAAATTATAAATTTGGGAGTGATATAATTCCATCACTAGTGATACAACCCTCCCTACATTTCTATCACTAGTGATAGAAATTTGGTTGATGACATGGCACGATCTTATTGGACAGTGTGAGTGATAGTTTCTATCACTAGTGGACCGCCCCGAGTCCCCTAAGTAAGGTGGTGTGTGTGTGTGTCATTGATTTACTATTACTATCATGCAGGGCCGGTCCTGGGCCTGTGCGGGAGGTGCTACCGCATAGGGCCCAATAATATTAGGGGTCCAAAATTGTTTAGAAATATGTTTATGTTTTATATATAAATTTATGGTAGAAAATGATATACTAAATCATTCTTTGGCCCACCGGATTCCCCCCTTGTCTATGTTACTAGTGGTCTCCTGTTCGATTCTCATAATCAGTTTTGAGTTGTGTTTTTTTTTTTTGTTTCCTTCATGTATTGTTTGGGCCTAAGGGGCTGGTTCAGCTTACTCATTAAGCATGGAATAGGTGGAAAGGCCCCATATGCTTCCTGCAAGCTTTATCTTTTATTTTTTGAATATAATATTTCTTCACATTTAAATTTGGCCCTTCATAAATCTGTAAGGTTTTTTTTCTTTGTTTAACCATTCACATAAATGCTTTACACATTTTCTTGTTTAAATTTGTAAGTTTTTTTTTTCAATTATTATTTCTCATTTAACCATTTACAGTTTAAAGTATTAGAATCCAATTTCTAGTTTTATTTTTTTCTTTGCATATGAAAAGATTTGTGTCGTCAAATTAACTTCGATATGTTTACGCATTAAAGTTATTTTTTGCTTAAAGGATTTAAATGTTAGTTATTTTTTGTTTGTGTAGAAGGTGTTGAAATTCTTCTATCCTAACATTTTCAAAGTACTTGTACAGTACTTTCGTTATTTGTCCATTTTTCATATTTTCATTTTCTTTTTAATTTTTTTTTAATTATATTCTAAAGTGAATTGTATGGTGTCCATTGAATTTTATACTTATTTTTAATATAATTGTTATAAAATTTTGGTTTCATGGTTTTTTCGACATGTAGCTATAAAAATTGTTGATTTTTTTATACATAGTTATACCGTTTACCTTTTTTGTTATTTGAATAACATAATATAAAAATTTGAATACACTATTGCTACATGTTTATTTTTATCTACGATTCGATAAATCTTTTAATCAAATGGGTAAATATAGTTGATTCTTTTTGTTCTTTAACATGACGAACCGAAACAATATTGTTCGAACTATATTGGTATTGGTATTGTATGCGTTTTGATGCTTTCTCGACATGGCATTATAAAAGTGATTAAAAATAAAGTTGTATTGGCAATATAGTATTTTTAGTACCGTATGCTATAGCAAGTGTTTGTGACCAAATTGATGCCCTGCCCGAAAAACATCGCTACCGGTATCGTTATTTGTTTCTATAGTTCTAGATCGACGTAAAACACATGTCAATATTCTTTTAGGTGTATTTCTTCAAACTGCTATAAGAACCGAGCCGATACTTTAAGAAACCGTACCAATATCGACGGAAATCCCGCCGCGGAGCGCGGGAAATCCCACTAGTTGTTACACAAAAACTTGGATTTATTGTTTTTTTAATTCATGGTAATTTGAGTTATGTATTCACTCTTTGAACATGGATAATTGTGCTAACTGATAAGCTTTCTTAACAATTTTGAAACTAATTGTGCTTAACTTCATACCGATTTTTTGGATAATACTCGAAACATACATTTTGATTAAAGCATGAGATGTGCATATTAAAATTTTGGTTGTTGATCATGGAATTTGAGATATAGAAAATGTGGTTGGATCCTGACAACTAATTCATTGGTCGAATACAAATGGAGATTCTCATGCTTCGTTTAACTATTTAACACAGATCATTTTGCTACATTAACTTTTTATTATTATTGTTATGTGTTTATATTCAGGGGCCCATTTTTTCTAATCGCACAGGGCTCAAAAATTCTTAAGGATTTTCGGAGACGGCTCTGCTATCATGAGAGACTTGAGAGGTTTTGGACGTACAACTTCTCATGCAGATTGTACAAGTACACATTATCATGCAGACAGTACATCTAACAGTTTGGTCAAGAAAAGTACTTTGTGTGTCACCACAATAAACTTGTGGGGATAATAGGAGTCTCCTAATTTGTATTTGTGACAATTTTACAGGAATTAATGGTGAATAGAGTTAACAAGAATGCCTAATTATAAAACTACACTACAAGAAAACGGGGTAATAGCTGTGACAAATGTCACCGCTAAAGATACTGATCTGCGACGCTATTGTGTTAAATAAACCCCAGCCGTCCAATCATGATAAAGAATGAGTGGCTGGGGTTTATTGTGGGACACCGGGTTCCGAATCGACCAATAGCGACGACATATAGGCTGCCACCGCTATTTGTGTCACCGCTATTGCTCAACTTTCTTGTAGTGCTAGTGTGGTATTACATGATAAGAAGTAGAAGTTTGGTAGTATATATAAGATGTAATTAACAAATCCCATTAAATTTAGTTTTACATTACTTTGTCCCTAGATAGTTGTCTACTCTTAATTAGGGTAGGGGGTGGTCACTAGTGATAGAATTTCATCACTCACAATATCCAATCATGTTCCGCCATGTCAGCAACCATTTTTCCATCATTCACAACCTTTTTTTAGTGGGGGTGGTCATCATTCACCACCACACCCAACAATTTCCCCCAACCAACAACTACACTCACAAAACAAAAAATAACGCCGTGAAAAAAATAACGAAAATTTGATTTCGTGGAAGATTAACGCGTTATAAAATGACCGGCGGTGGAAGATTAACGCGTTAAACCATCACGCGTTATAGTTTAACGCAGTGCCCCGCCTCCTCTAATAGATGGTTATTATTTACTTGTGTTCCTAGTTTACCCTAAATTATACATTTCTTATAAATACTTTAGGTCAATTATTTCTTAATCGCGATGATTAAATTGACATTCTATTAAATAGAAGTGTAATTTATGATATCTTAACTAATATTTTCTAAACAATAAAACTAGGTCCCGTGAAATTACAAAAAACATATTAGGTATTTAATCAGTGATAAAATAAATAAATAAATCACACACATTATTTTAAAATTTTAAATACAAACAAATTGTAAAAATATATTTAAATAATATAAAATAAAAAAAATATTTATTAAATATTTTTTATAATGTGTGTGTATTATAAGTTAAATTGGTTGAGTAATTTGTAATCTTAAAAAATATTTAATAAATAATTGTAAAAATATATTTATTAAGATTACAATTATTTATTAAATATTTTTTATAATGTGTGTGTATTATAAGTTAAATTGGTTGAGTAATCTAGTTTAATACCCGTCCGTTGGACGGGTTACGCCAAGGTAACAAACAAAGACAATGTATATTGATGGTGTTTCGGTTTGCTTCTCCTTTTCCTCTTTTCCATCCCCTATTTGAAAATATTACAACCATAGAACTTTTCTTTTTCTTCTTTTCAAACCAGTGAAACGCAACCTCAAAACACATTATCCAAACACTACAAAAATAACATATTAACTTTTAAGAAGTCAAAAACTTAAAAACAACTCAAAATAAACAATCCCAAACGCCCACGTTAGGTGACCACAAGTCTAAAGAACATTATAAACAAAAGCATCATTTTTAATTTATAAAAGGAAAACCTACGTGAACGGTGTACAACCACAAACAGTATAAAATAAAACTGATAGAGAGATAAAACATGAAATGCTGTCATTTTAATGCAAAAGTAAATGGTAGGCAGCACTGGGGAAAAGTGTTATAACAATCAAACGTGGTTTACTGCCTCAATTTTTTCGGCTTTTGGATCGTCCTCTTTAACCTCAAAGATAGCCTCTTTTCGACTTGTTGAGTTGATGCATGGTGCCCATTTGTCAAACTTGGTGTATTTTTGGCATCGTCTACTGAGGCATCCTGATGGTTCACATCAACAGCCATCTGAAAGTTAAGTATGAGAGTAAGGAATACAAAGTATAACTGGTTCACTAACAGCGTAACAATGCCTCACATGTGTCATCCACACCACCAGTATCCATTTTTGGCATTGTGTTAGATGAGAATGAGATGAAATTTTAGATACCCGTCCGTAGGCCGGATACTTTAACTGCATAATGACACAAGTGTTTTTTTCTTTGCATTAAATGAAAACATTATTTATTTAAAAACACTAAAGTATGTGAGAAATTTAATCAAAAGGTGCATTCAAATGTATATCATGACTAAAAACCTGGCAAAGCAAGGTTGGAGGCACTTTCAATGAATCGAATTGCCTTGAGCCTTTAAGTGCGTCATGGACTACTAAAACAAAACATAAATAGTCGGGTGAAATGGAAATGTCAATTAAAAATCATGTATGGTAAATAATCTTGGTCACAATTCTGGGTGTCTATCTTAGTCATGTCCACGTGTCTTTAGACTTTGGTCTGGAGACTCCCTACAAAATAAATAAATATTCAAAGACTACTGAGAGTGATCAAGAAGAATCAGTAACTTGATCAGTAAGTAGTTCATGAAATGTAATACAAATAAACAAAACTAAATTGTTTACATAAAAGAATCTCGGTAAGTATCACGAATTTAAGAAAATTCTCAAATTTCAATTCCATCGAATTATATATGTTCTTGCATTATGTTCTTCTAAATACCAAACAACTTTTAATGCATTAACGGACTTGTCTTCTTCATTTCCCATTTTCAAACCCCAACCAAGTGCGCATGCAAGGCTCTATGTACATCACGTCGGTTGAGGTAGTTAACGGTTTCATTTTCCATACAAACATCAACCCTCCCAGTTACTTGTGGAAAACACAACAAACATTCAAAATCTTTATGATTTCTCTGTGAGATGGTGAACATGTGTAAAGATTATTTTTCAACAAACAAATTTCTAAATCAAGTTGGTATTTTTATTCGGAAAACCACTTTTTAACCAAAACCAATTTTATATAATTGTTTTTCTTTTTTTAATTTTTTTAACAGGTTCATGGAGAGCAATGACCTGGACTCTTAAGAGTAAAGATGGTATGCAAACATAGAGTAACAACATATTAACCCTTGAGTTAAAAATTGTAGCATACTCCGAAACTGGATTTCCTAGCGACATATTGCACAAGTATGAAAATAAAAAACGTAAGACAACAATTTGCTTCAAATTATAAAATGAAAAACAAAGACTTCAACTTTTATGTTGGTGAAACTATATTGATGAAGTACAAAGACGTAAGCACTCATCAACAATCAACACAAGTTCAATGCTTGTATATAACAAATACTTCCTAAAAATCAACATGGGTAGATTAATAAAAACATTGCTCCTTCGAATATGTTGATAGATAAATATAAAAGTGCTCCTTGATTAACAAAATGAATTCCAACCAAGTCTAAAACTATATATGGTACCTTATATTCCATTTTATTGAGCTTCACGTAAACTTCCAAATGTAACTCTCTCATTCCATATATGCTTGACTGTGCTACAAAAGTATCAACACAACAAACAAATTTAAAAACATAAAAATAAATGTTATATGATACCACTCTCTGGGTTTAATCACGGATGTGGTATCGTCTCTTTGAAACCAATTCAAACCATTTGAAAACTGAATATGGAAATATGAATTGTGTGTAGGTCGAGAAAAAACATCACTAACAACTAACTTGTGAGGATAATATAAAGAATCTGATAAAAGTAGTAATTGTTTTTCCAATAGATGCATCCCACCAAAGAAGACCCAAAATTCACATGAATGCCCTCTTGTATGTGGTTTTCCAGCATAGCATCTGTAGCACATAAAAAAATGAAAAAGGAAAAAGAGAATAATAAAAATGAAAACATCAGATGTAATATATGTTTTTAGGGAGTGATTCAGTAAATTCATCATCAGAATTTATATTTGTTCTTTCAATCCATGTATATTCTTTATCTTATTTCTATTATAAATAAATGAGGTAGACTACTGTCAACCTCAAAATATATAAATAATTAAAAATTTATAGTATAATGTAAAACTCGTTTTTTGAACGGCCAACAAAGACTTTATTAAAATGCTAATAGCGGGCCAATAAAACGTTTAGCCGGCATGATTACAACCACCAAATATATCAGATCGAAACAGAGTTATACACCCATTGCTATTAAATCGAAATTACACCAATCTATCCATGAAAGCGACCTGCACTTTGCCCTATGCTTTATCCAAAGATAACTATAAATCTCGATCTCCTCCTTAATTCTACCGATATTCGCCAGCTTATTGTTAAAAACTTCCTTGTTCCGATTTTTCCACAACGCCCAAATAGTCACCTGAAAAATCGACAAGATGAGTTTCTTCCACTTCGCCAAGCCACAATATGAACCGTTGGGGAGGAGAAAGCGGGAAACGTGGGTGGGGAGGACGGAAACCGCCTGAAACCGCATGATTTTTGGAGAGAGATTGTAAAACTGCCCTGAATCGTTGCTTCTAGAAGGTTATATTTTAGGCGGTTGAGTCGTGGAGTGGAGATAGTGGGCAGCAAAAGGTGGAGGTAACCACCAGCTGCAAAAACCGACCATAACCTCCGGGAACCGCCATTAGAGCGGTTATTTTTGGGAGTTTAAACGGCTGAGATTTCATCTCAGCATGATCCGACGGTGAATATTGATTTGCAAAGCAGTTAGACTTAGGTATTTAGACTGGGAGTGGCTAAACCTACACCATATGTACTAAGCGTACCCTATCCCTCATACGAGTTACGAGAGAGGTGTTTCTTTTTTTAATGTGAAAGATGCTTATTGGTTTACAGGGTTGAGTTGGGTTTAGTTTAAATAGATTTGTGTTTGTTCTGGGTCAAACCACGGACACGTTTAGATAAACAGATCGTGTTGGTCATCCTAATGGGTTCACGTATTGATATATTTAATTTGTTTGTATTTAAAATTTTAAAATAATGTGTGTGTATTATAAGTTAAATTGGTTGAGTAATTTATGTTGAAAATTAAAGATAAAAAAATTGAGTAAACGTAATTATTTTATGACATATTGTTTGTGTTTAGTTTACTTTAGTGGTAACAATAATAATAATATTTTTATTAATTTAAAAAATGCTAAAAAATGATACATTTTATTTTAAATGTTCTATGTAACTTAGTGGTATACATTTTATTTTTAGTTAGTTGACAAGTTTGAATATTATATGTGTAGGACCATATCAAGGAGAAAGTCTTTGTGTTCTAAATTCTAAACTTAGATTTTTCTTTCATGCTTGACTCAATAGAAGACTTCAGCTTTTATCAATTTTTATTTCGATTTTATGTCTTTTTTACAGCAAAATAGAGCGTTGTACATCTATATATTAAAAAAAAAGAGTAATATATACCGGTGATAGTGAATATGGTGTCTTAACTTTAAATGTAAAAACTACAAAATTTATGTCGTTTTGGTTATATAATAATGAGTACATGTATATGGTACGACTTTTTCTATGTGTATATATGTAATTTTGAAATAATATGAATATTAAAAATGAATTTAATTTGTATATTCGAATATGTAGAAAACAAAGAAAAGTATTCTTTGAAATGTCCACATATTCTTTTCATTATAAATTGTATTTTCCACATTGATGGCACCTTGTTTGGTTTAAAATTTAAACCTATATGGCCGCCTTTTGTTTTTGAAAATCGAACATTGTATCCATTATGATTATTAAATTTGAAATAAAAGAATATAATATTTTACTTGTTTCGAATCCGGTTTCAAACCACCCGTAGAATTAAAATATCCTTTTACCGATTATTAGTAATAAACGTACAACGTATTCGAGTTAGGTTTCAGATTATTAAAATATATTATTTCATATAAAATCTATAATCTACATCTATGTCTTTAATCATAAAATGTAACGTAGACCAAACTAAGTTTGTAAAGGTAACACTGGTCTAGAGAAGTACATCGACCGTGGTTCATTTACATAGGAGATGTATGTATCAGTACTACACCGGTCATATGATATATTCATATTCGATAAATAAACTTGCAATCTATGTACCTATCTTTTATTTATATATTTTATACACTCGACTATGGACACTTTCATATGTGACCTGATGTATTCCTTTTTATATGAAGTCGTGCCCATTATCAAATTTTAGTTATTACTTTTCGGTTAGCGGATTATAATTGTTATAGCTTATCAACTTATCATTTGTTACATTATTGATGATTATTTATAACGATATAATTAAGGATAAATACAAGAAAACCTAATCAAATGCAATCTCTCATTTACGTAAGAGATAATCATAACATCTATTAAAAATTAAATGACAAATTTACCATTTTTCAAGTTTTCAAACATGTCTTAGAAGCTTTGTAGAAACGAACTTGGCGTGTAAACACCCTGGGACACGAGTTCAAAACAAAATTGTAATCAGTGTCATTGTGTTTAGCTCTTTGGTGATAAACTAGAATTTGAGCCATAGCTCGAAATTCAAATTCAGAACTTGATCATGACACAACCGGTTGCTTTTTAGACCAATCAAGTCTTTTGAAAATTAGTTGGTCCCATCAAATTGTGAAGTCATGACAAATTATGGTGGGGTTATAATCACAATTTTCGTGCCACTATGTAGATTCTCCTAGTCTTAATGGGAAGTAGATTTCGTTTGACAATTTGATGAATTAATGTAAGAATTGCTCTTGTCTTATAAATATCTCTATGGAGTCTTTATCGGCCTAGGTTCATGAAATGACTTTCAAGAAAATTATGAAAGTAAAATTTTATTGTGCCTTCGAGTTAAAATCTCCTTACAAACTATTAACATGAAATTCAAATGATAATATAAGGTATTATATAGGAACACCACGGGGATATTATCGTTGGAGTACGGGGATATTATAGTTAGGTTGGTAAGAGTAGGTAAAAGATGTATTGTTTAGGTTTAATTATTTTTGTTAAATTTAGGGTGTTTTTATTATTTTAATTTAGGTTATAATGAGTTGTACTTTATGTTATAGATGTATTTTGTATTATTTTTGTAATCGTAGTTTATAAGATCTTCTACAACGATATGTTGGATGTCGTTTTTAAATTTCAAATTTTAGTCTACTTTTGAATTATTCAATTTCGTTTGTTGGTTTTTTGTCAAGTCGTCGTTAATGACATTGGTTTATTGTTATTGGTTAGTTTAAGATACATTTATTAATACGACTGTTACACCTATAATATCTAGTGCACGAATTGTTGATCTATTGTAAAAGAACTTTCATTTGTCATATGCCTTTTAGACCGTCTCCATCTTGGTCGTTTGTGGAGACCATTCGATGTGGAGAAAAACAAAAATGAGCAGGGAGGACGTGAAAGAGATAGACGCACCCGAATATCCTTTTATAAGAACAGGGGCAGACCTAATGTGTTAGCCTGGATAGTACGGGCTACGGCTCAACCCCGTCTTAGTAGTGTAAAAATACCCCTCAACTCCGTCTCCGTAGTGTAAAAATACCTCTCAACTCCATCTTCGTTATATAAAGGATACACCTGATCCAAAAATACCTCTCAACTCCATCTTCGTTATATAAAGGATACCTCTAAAATTTTAGGCTAGTTCCGCCACTGTGTAAGAATGTGCTCGTGAGAAGGAGGTGTGAGGAGAGGAAAGAGGGGTTGTCAGCTCACATGAAGGTGGACAGGGCCCGTGAAGATAGTCCAACTTTCTATACATGTGGATCGATGTGTATTTTTACCATCTTGAAACACACAAAACTATCTATGCATGCCATATTAAAATTGTCATATGATGCACGATGTCCATATAGTATACCTCCTCTTTTGTCTTTACAACATCATGTTTAGGTGAGATTCATGAGTTTAGCTATAGATACACTTTAACTCAAAATAACGACAATTGAATTTGCTTAATAAAAGCATATGTGAATCATCTTTCACTTTCTACTTTACTAAAGAAAATGATAATGCTTTAAAGAAATTAGCTTTATGGTTTTTTTGTGTGATTGTGTGAATAAGATCACATTAAACATCTCAACTTTATACACGAAGTTTTGGTGACTCTCACCATATCTTTTTGGGAACCCTTGGTTCACGACTTCTTATGGGCTTGCCTATAATATTCTAAATAAAAACACTTATAACTTGTTTTCAATTAATACACTTTTAAGTTTCATGAATGACTTTGCGTACGGTGTACCTCTACACATTTATGAATAAAAGGTTAGTTAGCACAATCAAAACTTTATTATTCATTAGCACATAGTTTTTAAAGTTGAGATGTTTAATGTGATCTCTCATTCACACAGTCACACAAAGAAATATAAAACTAAGTGGTTGTGAGTTCAAATCCTATAAAAGGCAGGGGATTGATTTTAGTTGTTAAAAAAATATAGTTTTAAAAGCACACATGACAATCATTACATGTAAAATGCAATTACAAAATAACCAAGCATATATATAAATCCAAACTCAAAAAAAAAAAAAAAAAAAAAACCTCATGATTACCCCCATGGTGTTAAGTCCATCTTATACTTGGCAAAGACTCCATAATCATAACAAGAGCAAGTTTAGACTTTAACCAAGTCATAATCGTAAACTATACATCTTTAGTCACTTAGTGGAGCGTCTATATGTCATTTAACTACGCGTGTGTTAGTATGGGTACATACATAGTGAAAATGTAAAGTATGCAAGATTACTTACAATTTTTGTTACCCTCTTAACTTATAATATCAATAATATATGTTGACTTGCATGGTTAGTATATTACATTGTGCTAAACTCTAGTAAAATTTCATTTTATCTGTTCTTCGATATCTTTTAATACCTGTTTTCCACTACTAGAAAAACAACTTTCATCGAATAAAGTTTAATCGACAGACAGAAGTGCCGTGATCATTAAATGTATCATCGATAGATAAGTCAAAAACCAAAAAAACTCATAATATATGTCAACGACTCGTCAGTGATTGATAAAGGATCACCGTGAAAGCTAGCTAATGACTCATAAAGAGGGAAAAGTTATGATTTTCTAAATATCCGCAAGTCTCTCTTTAAGGTTTTTCAATAGGTTTTATATAATTTAAGCGTCAACTAGCATTTTAGTCCCTGTGGTTTGGTCTATTTTGTCAGTTTAGTCCAAAGGTTTGAAACGTTGCCATTTTAGTCCAAATAGTTTCAAGGGTTACCATTTTAGTCCACTGAGTTAACTCTGTCCATTTTTTATGTTAGTTAGAAGGGTAATTCGATCATTTTATATGGTCGAATTGCCCTTCTAGTTAACAGAATTACATTTAAAATTACCGAAATGTCCTTCTAGTTAACAAAATAAAGGGATGGATTTAACCCAGTGAACTAAAATCGCAATGTTTAAAACTATTTGGACTAAAATGACAATGTTTCAAACTTTTGGACTAAACTGTTAGCGATATTATTGCATGTATGTATGTATATATTTAGAATGTATGTATCTCCCTTTTCTTAGGAGAGATTGTTTCCTGATTTCCAGCATTGTAATTCTTTATATACGATTGAATATCAATAGAAGAGATCACGTTTGATCACATGGTATCAGAGCGCAGTCGCTCTGGAACCTAACCCTACCCACCGCCGCTAACCGACATTGGTCGCATAGCCGCTGTTCAAGTTTACGATCCACTCCAGCTTCTTTTTCGTTTTTCGCCGGTCAATTTCTCGATGGGTGACAATCCAGCCGACAAGAACCAACCTCCCGCACCTTCCGGTTCGTCCTCAGCCCTTCATCCTGTATATTCTGTCAACAATATACAGCAGAAAATTCGAACTCTTGATGGAGAAAAAGTCTCTTACCATTCGTGGGTGAGCCTTTTCAATCTTCATGCTACCGCGTATCGCGTCATCTCTCACATTGACGGTACGAAACCGCCAGCCGAAACCGATGCCAAATACCCGTCATGGAAAGAAATTGACTCTGTGGTCCTCCAATGGATATATGGGACGCTCTCCGACGATCTTCTTGCCAAAGTTTTATAGCCTCAGTCCACTGCTCACCAAGCTTGGACCCGTATTGAAGGTATTTTTCTGAATAACAAATGTGCTAGGGCTGCCACTCTTGAGGAAGAATTCACCAACTTGACACTCCAGTCGGTGTCGTCTCTTGAAGCCTATTTTCAGCGCCTTAAGGAGATCTCTGACCAACTTGCTGTCGTCGACTGTCCCGTGACTGAAAAACGCCTTGTTCTGAAGTTGGTTCGTGGTCTGCCAACGGAGTATGACATGACCGGTGCCTTAATCAATCAAACGCCGCCCTCCTGGTCGGAAGCATGTGATATGCTTCTTCGGGAACACAGCCGTCAAAAAGCCAGAGCCGCCATCACTCCTCCTGCTATGGCGGCCGCTGCCATGGATAATCCTCCACCACAGCCTCGACCGGACAACCGTGAAACCCGCCAAGACAGCCGTGATAACAGGGATTCCAAAAATCGAGGCGGCTCCTCGTCTCGTCGCGGTCAACACCGTGGCCGTGGTGGTCGTGGTGGGCAGTCCCGATATTCGTATGGCCCACAACAGCAAAACGGCCCCTATGGCTTCTTTGGGCCACCGTTTTGGACCGTTCCACCTTGCCCGTTTCCTACACAAGGGCCATGGATGCCTTCTTGGTCTTTTCCGGGTACACATCCAACCGAGTCACAGCCTAGTACTCAGCCCGCTGCACCACCGGCTCCTCCGGCCCAAGCCCATGTCATTGAGTTTGATGCTATGCAGCCCACTGATCTTGCTCAAGCTTTTGCATCCATGGGGATGAATCACGCTGCTACCTCTTGGAATATGGACACTGGAGCGACTTCTCACGTCACTTAAGAGCATGGTAAAATCTCTACCCATTCTCTGTTTCTTCCTATAGAGTCTGTATTATTTGGTAATGGCAACCGTCTTCCAGTTCTCGAATCTGGTCATTCCACCTTACCCTCTTCCTCGAGGCCTTTTAAACTAAATGATATTCTTTATAATCCCAACTTCATTAAAAACCTTATTTCTGTCTGTAAGTTTACTAGAGATAATAGTGTTTCTGTCGAATTTGACCCTTACGGTTTTTCTGTGAAGGATCTCAAGGATGGTATGCTCCTAAGCCGCCACAATAGCTCGGGCGACCTTTACCCATTCACCACTGATGCTTCTGCCGCTGCTTTTGTTGCTACCTCATCTTCTACATTTTGGCACGATCGACTTAGTCACCCGGGTCGTCCCGTGATGGATTTTCTTTCTTCTAAACATTTAATTCCTTGTAATAAATTGGATGGTTCTTTTGTTTGTCATGCATGTCAATTGTCGAAACATAAAAGATTGCCTTTTTCTGATTCTATTTCTAGTACGCATTTACCTTTTTCCATTATACATTATGATTTGTGGACCTCCCCTCTTGCTAGTACTGCAGGATATAAGTACTACATGGTTTTAATTAATGACTTCACCCAATATACTTGGGTGTACCCACTTAAATACAAATCGGAAGCCTACACAAAATTTTCTCATTTTTATACTTTTGTTGCAACTCAATTTAGTCTAAAAATACAAACTTTTCAATGTGATATGGGTAGTGAATTCAATAACCACAATTTTTGAAATTTTGCGTCCCAACATGGAATGGAATTTCGATTCTCGTGCCCCCACACTTCTCAACAAAACGGCAAGTCAGAACGTATGATTCGCCGTCTTAACGACATCATGCTTTCTCTTCTCACTCGTGCATCACTTCCATCCACTTTTTTGGTTGAAGCCCTTCACACTGCCTGTTATCTTCATAACATTTTACCCTCATCTGTCCTTGGTAACCACACTCCTACCACCATACTTTACCGTCGTTATCCCTCGTATGAACACCTTCGGGTTTTTGGGTGTGCTTGTGTAACACCTCGAAAAATCACATCCAATAAAGTATTGACACGTGTAATAAATCCTAGTAAAGTCAAACCTTGAATATAAGGGACTAATTTTTCGAAAAATCGAAAAACATTGTTTATGAAAGGACTGGAGGTGTTAGCATACCTAAAATAAGTTTCTAAATAACCTTTTACGGTTTTATATTCACAAATGAGCCACTTGTTGATCAAGTGTAGCCGTGTGTGTAATTAATTGAAAGTTTGCGCAATAAAGGGTTAAAAGCGTCAACATGTTAATTCTCACCTCTGAGTGACCTTTTAACAAACCGAGAGCCTCATGATATTTTATTATACTCTCGGAAATGCCAATCATTGGCCATCCAAGGCTTTTATGCCTAAAAGTGAAGTTACGCGCAACTTTGCAAGTATAAGGGACTAAAAGTGTCAATATGTTTAATTATACCTCTGAATGACCTTTTATCAAGCCCAAAGCATTATGATATTTAATAATATTTTCAAGAATGCCTAATATGGACTAGATGAGGTTTCAATGCTATTAAATGATGATTTACGCAAGTTTGCGCATTAGGGGGACCTAAAGCGTCAAACTGCTAAAGTATGCCGATTCGTATGTTATCGGACCTTCTAGAATATGACCATGAGTTATACATAGCTTAATTATCCTTCTCATAGCTTAGATATAGGCTTTGAGGTGTTTGGTGCGCAAAAATAAACTTTTAAGTCATGCAGGGACTAAAAGTGTCAAAAAGCGCACAAGTTTGCGTTTACACGCATATCTTACATTCTGAATATTCCCGGACACCCAAAAATTTATGTAAGCACTAAAATATTTTATTTTAGTGTTTGGCTTGATAAAATTCCATTCGTCGCGTCGTTTAGATTGTTTTTCGCGTCCGTCCGTGTTTCATCGTAATTAGCCAAACAAGGTGACCGTACGATCAAACGAACCGACATCCGGCATATTTTTGAGAATGTTTTATGTTCTCTATGCTTAGGCATCATTATAAAGCTTTAAAAATGGTTTAACGGGCCTTAGAGGTGTCGGAAATGACATTTGGAAGTTCAGGGGCCAAACATGTCAACTTTTAAAAGTATCTGGTGGCTGCCCAGGTCCTTACGGACCGTAACACTTTTACCTTACGGTGCGCAAGCAGTGCCCAGATGCAGAAACTCGTTTAAAATGGCTGTTCAACATTGCAAACGACATGTATTGCCCTTAAACACTTCCAAGAGCCGCATAAACTATTTCTTAGGCCTTAGGGACACTTGTTAATCATCAGGGATCATGTATAGCATGATTTGTCATGATCATAATGAATCAAATTCACTATAAAAGGCCTCTTGTTGCAACCATTTTGATCACTCATTCCTTCTGCAATTCTGGAGCTTTTTGGAGCTTAAGAGCAGACCCAAGCCATCTCTAATAGTGCATTAGACTTTGGTAAGTATGCTTAACCTTTCTTAGTTGAGTTTTTACTTAGTTTTAACTTAAAAGTCAAACCGTCGTAATTAACGGTTGACTTAGCAATTAATCATTATTGGTCTAGTGATTAGTCGAATTGAAGGTAGTTATAAGTTGGAAATTATGTGGGCAATAAACCCTTAAAAGGGCACCCACTGATTCCCATCCTAACTAGATCAAATGTTGGGTCAAAGTTGTTTAGAAAAAGTCAACAGAAGCTTAATTTGCAAATTAACATGTAATTAGCAATGTAGAAGGCATGTAACCTATTTTATCACTCATATAACTTGGTAATAAGTATAAGAACTGATCTAAGCTTGTTTGATCCGACAATTTTCTGTTTAGACCCGGTTCGGAACCGAAAGTCGCAAAACTTTGACTTTTGCTTTGACTTCAGTTCTGAACCGAATTAGATAGGTTTAGAAATGCCTTAGGGCTTCCTTAGGACCAGGTTACATGTTGGTATAACCCTCTGTGCTTGGTTCGTTGATTGCCCCATTCGTTTACGCGTTTCCGTTAATTGCCTAATGTTGACCAATATGCCCTTTTGACCATAAAACGAGAATTTTGGATATGTGAAAAGACAATAACTTTTGTTACTGATTTATAAACATGTCCCTAAAATTTCACATCAGTTGGAGGTCTAGATTAGGAGTTATGCTCATTGGCGTAATTATAACGCCTTTTATTAATTAAACAGCGCAATTAGCATAAAGCCTATCTAAACCCAAATTTTTGTCACCAAACCTTTTACCCACTGATGTAATATAATATCTTGAGATTTTTAAAGATTTTTAATTATTTTTAACCTGCTTATAACCTAAGGTTATGGCATTGATTCGGTAAATACCGAATATACCCTTTTCGGTCATAAAATGAGTTTTACATAGTATTTTGGCACCAAACCAATTGCTACTGATTTTATATAATAAATAAAGTAATTTGAACTTTATAACCTGATCAGAAAACTCAGATTTCCTGTATAACCCGGAAATCGCTTAAAATGGCTTTCAAAGCGTATTAAACGCATAGTTTGGGTTTAAAACCATTTTGTCATATAAGACCTATTATCAACTGATATGACCTAATAAAATAAGTTATTTTACTGATGTATTCAGACCCGAATCTCAGAATTTCAATTAACCCTTTTATAATCTTTAAAATGACTAAAATACCCCTACGGGGCTTATTTTGAGATTAAACTCGTTTTGGGCATAATGGAAGGTATCCTACTGATATCACAACATATTAAAGGCATATTAACTTAGGAAACCTGTATATGATTCATTTGGTTACTCGTTACGCATTTTCACGTTCGGATCGGCTTATGTAACTAGTTTGCATATATTAGCCGAAACGGGTCAAACCTTATCATTTTTATCTCAAAATCCAGAAGGTGTTTAGATTACCCATATTATACAATTCTTCAAACTTGTCGGGTCTAAAACACATTCTATTCCGGTCTTCGCTTAATCATGCGTTTGAACCGTATCTTTCTGTAAGACTAACCGGTCTAAGCTTAGGCTTAATTAAAGACCCGTTAGCATTCTAATTGGTTATTTATACCATCATTCCAGACTAGAGCCTTCCGGTAAATGGTACCTACGCCTACTTAAGTGAATACAGCTGAGTTATTAAATTCTTGCTATTTAAGACAGGAGCTAGCTCAGGTAAATACTTTTAGCTTATTTTCCCTTATACGGGCTTGGGGTACGGTATATAAAATACCGCTTGGTCGGGCATTAAATCTTCCATCGTATGGTGGTTAATTGAATAATTTAATCGGCCCGTTTAAATATGTTTTGTTTACTTAAAGCCTTTGGGGGGTTAATGACCATGTCCCAGATATCCTTGACATCATTGTATTATAAAATGGCCACGGCTTATGCACGGGGTGTAGGCATACACCTGACAGTTGCTTAAGGGAAACGGTATCTCACTTCCATGTGGGCCTATACTTGTGGTGTGTCTATTAAGCTTTAACCCGGCACGATCCGGGCTACTGAACGCATAAGAAACATGTAATTCTTTTACAAGATTAATAAAATTGTCCCAAGTATAAAAGATTAATTTTGCCTCTGTGCATTTTAATCAAGTATAAAAGATTAATTTTGCCTCTGTGCATTTTAATCAAATTATAAAAGATATTTTGTGCCACGTGCATTCAAATCAATTTTTTTAAACCTTTTTCAAAATGAGTCAGTTAATTGTATTTACCAGTGTAAACTGACGTATTTTCCAAAAGGTTAAGTGACAGGTACTGAACGTAATTGGCTGGAAGCTCAGGGCGTTAATAAGGAATCTTGCAAGTTCTAGATGCCTGAAGTCTGTTGAACAGTTTTCTTTTATTTGATCCGCCTGTGTATCTTTTACTTTCCGTTGTAATACTCTGATATTACTTTATATTCGGATTGTAATATATTTATCTTTGCTTCCGCTGTGCATTTAAATATTGTGTTGTTTGACCATGATGATATCAACTACGTCACGATACTCCCCACCGGGCCCACCGGTAATACGTGGAAATATCGGGGTGTGACAGGTTGGTATCAGAGCCAACACTGAGTGAATTAAACACTAGCCTTTTGTGTTTAATCTCAGTTACACGATTGCACATTTTTATTCTGAGTCTAGACTTAACATAGGAATACCCTTATCTCTATTCGGAGAATTTTTGCTTTAAATTCTATATTCTAATACGTCGCTAAGCAAAGAAGCCGTAGTGGAATTTCTCCCCAATTGGAGCCTAGGGAAGGCCGAGCTTCGTGCTGCGACTAGGATGAAACGTGCATCCAGGGAGAAAACATTCAGAAATAAAATGAAGAAGAAACTCCGTTTGATGAAGATCGTTTCCTTAATAGTCCTTATAAGGACATAATTATCTTTCAGTCCCTTCGAGGACAACATTTTTTTTCAAGTCCTGTTTAGGGCAAACATGAATTTTAACTATATAGTGGATTGATTAAATTTAAGTTTTCATTCTAAACATGAAATAAATGGAAAATAACATTCCTTTTATATGATCTACCATTATAATAAAATGGAAAAATCTAAAAAGGACAAGACCTAGCCACGTGTCGTTTTAAGACAGGGCCAAGATGGTAGTTCCGCGATTAGATTCAGATCCTGGTTTACATCTCAATTTAGGATTGTTCTGCGTTAGATATTAAAAGAATCTTAAAGGTAAAACCTAGCCTAAATGTCAATGCAGACATGGCCAAGATGGTAAAACCTAGCCTAAATGTCATTGCAGACATGGCCAAGACGGTAAAACCTATCCAAAAAGATTCCAATCCCTGTTAACATCTGTAAGTATGTTAACATTTTTGGCAAACTGTGAATCGTTAAAGTCACACAGGCCATCTTTTAAAAAGGGGGTTAATCTAAATTCCCTTATTTGAAATAATCATCCCTTAAGGGTGAAGTGCCCACGGGCTATAATTAACGTCCTCTGAGACTAAAGACAGTGGTAGCCTACAACTCCCTGTCAAGAAAAGGTAATGAACTTTGATTCAAACCTCAATGCCTCGATTCTCTGAAATCATGGCTTATATCATCCTATAAGATGATCATATTATAAATATCCCTTAGAAGGGAAGTGCCTACGGGCTATAGTTAATGTCCTCTGAGACTAAAGACAGTGGTAGCCTACAACTCCCTGTCAAGAAAAGGTAATGAACTTTGATTCAAACCTCAATGCCTCGATTCTCTGAAATCATGGCTTATAAATTAAACTTGTCCACGTGACTAGGCCTTTTGTGCTATTACTAACTTATAAATTAGGATTTATGATAAAAATCCTGAATAAAATAAATATCTTTCCTTTCCTGCCAGTTTAAATATTAAAAAGAATCTAAAAGGTGAAACCTAAACTACATGTCATTTCAGACGTGGCCAAGATGGTGAAACCTATTCAAGAGATTCAGATCCTTGTTAACACCTAAGAACGTGTTAGCACTCCTGACAAATGTGATTCGAGAAAATCACGACAGTCATCCTTATATTGGATTCTTCCAATTTTCTTGTCTAGCCTAGTGATTTAGAAATCATGGCTTAAATCACCAAATAAAGATGATCGTATTGTTAACACCTAAGAACGTGTTAGCACTCTTGACAAAAGTGATCTGAGAAAATCACAATAGTCATCCCTATATTGGAATTTTTCAAATTTCCTGATTTGGCCTAATGATCTGGAAATCATGGCCTATATCATCCTATAAGATGATCATATTATAAACATCCATTAGTGATGAAGTGCCTACGGGCTAAACTTGTTGTCTGATAAGACAACGACAGTGGTAGTATACGACTCCCTGTCTAAAAATAATGGACTATGTCCAAACATAATAGTCTATATGATCAATGCGATCATGACTAATATCATCCAATACGATGATCATGTTATTTAATATCCTTTAGTGATGTTTTGCCTACGGGCTATAATATATTGTCCATTTGAGACATTGACATTGTGATCTTTATGATTCCTTATTTAAGGTGGTGAGCTATGCTCAAGCCAAATAGTCAATATGATTAATGCAATAATGACTTATATCATCTAATACGATGAACCTATTATAAACATCCATTAGTGATGCTTCGCCTATGGGCCATATTATATTGTCCATTGCGACACAAACATTGTGATCTCTACGATCCCCTATTTAAGGTAGTGAGCTGTGCTCAAGCCTAATAGTCTATATGATCAATGCGATCATGACTAAAATCATCAGTACGATGATTAAAAATTTAAACATCCCCAATGATGTTTTGCCTAAGGGCTATATTATATTGTCCAATTAAGACAAGGCAATTGTAATCTTTTGTGATTTTTTGCCCAAGGGGGTGAGCTACGCTCAAATCCCATAGTCCATGTGATCATTGCGATCCTGACCAATATCATCAGTATGATGATCATAATATTAACATCCCTAGCGATGAAATGCCTACGGACTATACTTTACTCTATTGTCGATAAGACAAGGATAGTGGTGATCTTCATGATCCCCTATTCAAAAAAAAAAAATTATGGGATTATACCCAAACCTAATAGTCAATATGATCAGCGTGATCATAACTAATATCATTAGATACGATGATTATATATAAACATCCATTAGTGATGTTAATTGATTTACCTTTCTGCCAAATGAATCGTCTTTCAAGACGATGACAGTTGCAGTCTATGACTCCCTGTCCAAAGGTGAAGAACTATGTTCAAGCCTTAAAGCTCCTGATCTAATAAGATTGCGGCCTATGAATTGATGTCCTTGTGACAAACCCACAAATTATGTTTCAATTCATCCATGACAAGCCTCCGTGCTATAATTTGTCGCTCGTGACAAGTTAACATACTAAATGTCAACATCCTTGGTGACAGGCCTTAGTGCCATATCCTATAACGTCCTAGAGACAAGGCCATTTGTGCCGTATCTGAATGTCATTGCGACAAGGCCTTCGCGCCATATGATTACTTATGTCCTTCATGACTGGGCTTTATGCCATATCTTTCTACGTCCCTCGCGACAGGCTTCTATGCCATATATGTATATATATAACAAAAGTCATGTAAGGCTAGCCTTTGAGCTATTTATAATCGTCCTTGTGACAAAGACATTTGTGACATTATGGTCCCCTGTCAAGCAGGTATTGGACTCACTCCAAACCTTGAATGCCATTGATAGTCCTTTTGTGACCTAAGCTAAATGTAATGGATATACATTCAAATAGCATTCATTAAGAATGTTCGGAACATAATGGCCTATACGGTTTGTGGATGCCGTGGCTAATCTATGCCAGGTCATCAGGATGATGACTAATAATTGTTTAATTTGGTAATTAGTACCAAGTTTTGAGTATGGAAAACTCGGATGAGATAGGCAATAGTCGCGATACTATTAATGCGACAAAAGCAAATAATGCCTCAAACGTAAACCTCAATATTAATGGAGTTAATCTCCAAGCGGTGGTTAACGCAGCAGTTTGAAAGGCCATGGAAGAGGTCACGAACCAATTCAAAGAGCCGAATGCTTCTCGCTCTAAATTTCATTCAAAAAACCACGTTCAATTGCTCATGAAAAGAGCTTTGTTCACACTTCAAATATAAAGGATGAACTAAAGGAGGAGGATAACTCCCATAAATCCAAGAAAAAGAGCAAGTACGGGCTTAATAAGAACCCATAAAAGTTTAGTAAGAAGCCTGTATATAAGAATTGCTATAAAAAGACACTGGGGACAGTGTCGAATAGAACAAAGACCAAAGCAGTGTGGCATCTGCAAAGAAACTGGTCGTCAGTCCCATGAATGTAGGGACATAAAGAATGCAGTCTGTTACGGCTGCGGTGAGCAAGGCCACATCAGAACTAGATGCCATAAAGCTGCCAAAGAAGGTGCAGCTAAGCCTGGAAAGGCAAAGAAAGGAAACGCCTGAACTCACCTGATGAATGCCAAGAAGCAAAACATGATGTCATCAAATACACTCCTTATCAATTGCCAATGATAATTTTCGCTAAGTGTCCTGTTTTTAATACAGGCAATAATAAGTCTTCATAAATCATAAGCTTAGCAAACTTTTATATTATCCACAAGGTAGAACCTACCAATGCAACCTCAGAGACTGTTTCTTCTCTTTCTCGGCAATGACCTCTCTGAAAAATGTAAGAGTACTCTTTCTTCGAATAGAGTACGACAATATATGTTATTTTAATTATTTTCATCATTGATTTTATCAACTGCGAGTGCCAACTATGTATGATAAAAGCACCATATGAGAATTGGCGTAACCTAGTGCGTCCCATAGATTGCTTCCATGCCTGATCAGTATGGAGTTTTAATGCATGGAACCACAAAGATATTCCAATAATCATATGGTACTAAAGTCAACTAATGATATTCAAAGAAGATATCTAAAAATAAAATTATCCCAGTAAATGTTCCCGATTAAAGAATTCATGGACTTGTAACATAATTGTATCACTCCTTTGACACAAGCAATGATGGATGAACTGGAGCCTGAGATATGGGAAATCTCTGTAACCTCCTTGTATCTTAATTATCTTCTCCAAAAGATTAACCTGTTTACCTCCTGAGGCTAGTAGAGTTAAGATTAACATCCCGCTGTGGGCTGGAGTATTATGAAAACTCCATGTTGATTATGGAATAATCAAAACCCTGATTAAGTAAGTTGTAAGACATAGGTTCATATTGCCTGACTCAATATTTTGAGGGTCTGATATTTGTTAAATAAGAAAGACGGTTCATCTTGCTTATGCATTGATAACCGCAACCCTATTTAGGCAATCATTAAGAATCGCTATTAGCTGCCCAGGATCGTCGATCTATTCGACCAAGCTATGAGGATTAGCTATCCCTAAAGTTTAGCTTTAAGCAGTGATTGGAATAACCATCTCACCTTAAGATAAGCTTTTCTATAATAGTTATTATATAAGTATTAAGGCTGCTCCTTGGGAGACCTTATATGGATGAAATGTTAAGCATCCTTTGTTAGAACAATAGATTGGTAAGTTCAATTACCAGGATCTGAAAGTTGCATTGGAAACAACAAGTAAGATCCTTCGAAATTGTAACCCCCTTAAATTTGCCAGTGAACGGCAGAAAATTTAGGATTGAGAAAAGTCGCAACCTTCTTAAGTTCTTAATAAGGAATAAGGTTCAATCAAAGGTATCACCCTAAGAAGGGTGTGCTAAAACTTAATTCCTCAGGGTAAGATAAGCCCTGGATATACATATAGGAACTTTCGGGAAATCAAATGCAACAAAGGTCAATAGCCTATGAGCTAAAACCTATATAAGGAGCCTCGTGGAGCTCACAATGCGTTATATACTAATGATTTAAGGACGTGCTTCGCCAATAAGTCAAAAAGCATTATCACATAGCGATATGCAGATTTTTGATTAAACGAGAAACCTGTGTCGATTTAGGATCGGCAGGTTAACAAACTCCAAAAGGATACATGACCTATTATAGAGGTCAACTGGGGTGCCTTAGAGGCCCAAATGAACTGAGGAAGACTAAGTTCAATATAAGACAGTAGGTACTTCCTTTACTTAACAAATCTCGAGGTCGAGATTTCTTTTAAGGGGGTGAGGATGTAACACCTCGAAAAATCATGTCCAATAAAGTATTGACACGTGTAATAAACCCTAGTAAAGTCAAACCTTGAATATAAGGGACTAATTTTTCAAAAAATCGAAAAACATTGTTTATGAAAGGACTGAAGGTGTTAGCATACCTAAAATAAGTTTCTAAATAACCTTTTACGGTTTTATATTCACAAATGAGCCACTTGTTGATCAAGTGTAGCCGTGTGTAATTAATTGAAAGTTTGCGCAATAAAGGGTTAAAAGCGTCAACATGTTAATTCTCACCACTGAGTGACCTTTTAACAAACCGAGAGCCTCATGATATTTTATTATACTCTTGGAAATGCCAATCATTGGCCATCCAAGGCTTTTATGCTTAAAAGTGAAGTTACGCGCAACTTTGCAAGTATAAGGGACTAAAAGTGTCAATATGTTTAATTATACCTCTGAATGACCTGTTATCGAGCCCAAAGCATTATGATATTTAATAATATTTTCAAGAATTCCTAATATGGACTAGATGAGGCTTCAATGCTATTAAATGATGATTTACGCAAGTTTGCGCATTAGGGGGACCTAAAGCGTCAAACTGCTAAAGTATGCTGATTCGTATGTTATCGGACCTTCCGGAATATGACCATGAGTTATACATACCTTAATTATCCTTCTCATAGCTTAGATATAGGCTTTGAGGTGTTTGGTGCGCAAAAATAAACTTTTAAGTCATGCAGGGACTAAAAGTGTCAAAAAGCACACAAGTTTGCGTTTACACGCATATCTTACATTCTGAATATTCCCGGACACCCAAAAATTTATGTAAGCACTAAAATATTTTATTTTAGTGTTTGGCTTGATAAAATTCCATTCGTCGCGTCGTTTAGATTGTTTTTCGCGTCCGTCCGTGTTTCGTCGTAATTAGCCGAACAAGGTGACCGTACGATCAAACGAACCGACATCCGGCATATTTTTGAGCATGTTTCATGTTCTCTATGCTTAGGCATCATTATAAAGCTTTAAAAATGGTTTAACGGGCCTTAGAGGTGTCGGAAATGACATTTGGAAGTTCAGGGGCCAAACATGTCAACTTTTAAAAGTTTCTGGTGGCTGCCCAGGTCCTTACGGACCGTAACACTTTTACCTTACGGTGCGCAAGCAGTGCCCAGATGCAGAAACTCGTTTAAAATGGCTGTTCAGCCTTGCAAACGACATGTATTGCCCTTAAACACTTCCAAGAGCCGCCTAAACTATTTCTTAGGGCTTAGGGACACTTGTTAATCATCAGGGATCATGTATAGCATGATTTGTCATGATCATAATGAATCAAATTCACTATAAAAGGCCTCTTGTTGCAACCATTTTGATCACTCATTCCTTCTGCAATTATGGAGCTTTTTGGAGCTTAAGAGCAGACCCAAGCCATCTCTAATAGTGCATTAGACTTTGGTAAGTATGCTTAACCTTTCTTAGTTGAGTTTTTACTTAGTTTTAGCTTAAAAGTCAAACCGTCGTAATTAACGGTTGACTTAGCGATTAATCATTATTGGTCCAGTGATTAGTCGAATTGAAGGTAGTTATAAGTTGGTAATTATGTGGGCAATAAACCCTTAAAAGGGCACCCACTGATTCCCATCCTAACTAGATCAAATGTCGGGTCAAAGTTGTTTAGAAAAAGTCAACAGAAGCTTAATTTGCAAATTAACATGTAATTAGCAATGTAGAAGGCATGTAACCTATTTTATCACTCATATAACTTGGTAATAAGTATAAGAACTGATCTAAGCTTGTTTGATCCGACAATTTTCTGTTTAGACCCGGTTCGGAACCGAAAGTCGCAAAACTTTGACTTTTGCTTTGACTTCAGTTCTGACCCTAATTAGATAGGTTTATAAATGCCTTAGGGATTCCTTAGGACCAGGTTACATGTTGGTATAACCCTCTGTGCTTGGTTCGTTGATTGCCCCATTCGTTTACGCGTTTTCGTTAATTGCCTAATGTTGACCAATATGCCCTTTTGACCATAAAACGAGAATTTTGGATATGTGAAAAGACAATAACTTTTGTTACTGATTTATAAACATGTCCCTAAAATTTCACATCAGTTGGAGGTCTAGATTAGGAGTTATGCTCATTGGCGTAATTATAACGCCTTTTATTAATTAAACGGCGCAATTAGCATAAAGCCTATCTAAACCCAAATTTTTGTCACCAAACCTTTTACCCACTGATGTAATATAATATCTTGAGATTTTTAAATATTTTTAATTATTTTTAACCTGCTTATAACCTAAGGTTATGGCATTGATTCGGTAAATACCGAATATACCCTTTTCGGTCATAAAATGAGTTTTACATAGTATTTTGGCACCAAACCAATTGCTACTGATTTTATATAATAAATAAAGTAATTTGAACTTTATAACCTGATCAGAAAACTCAGATTTCCTGTATAACCCGGAAATCGCTTAAAATGGCTTTCAAAGCGTATTAAACGCATAGTTTGGGTTTAAAACCATTTTGTCATATAAGACCTATTATCAACTGATATGACCTAATAAAATAAGTTATTTTAGTGATGTATTCGGACCCGAATCTCAGAATTTCAATTAACCCTTTTATAATCTTTAAAATGACCAAAATACCCCTACGGGGCTTATTTTGAGATTAAATTCGTTTTGGGCATAATGGAAGGTATCCTACTGATATCACAACATATTAAAGGCATATTAACTTAGGAAACATGTATATGATTCATTTGGTTACTCGTTACGCATTTTTCGCGTTCGGATCGCTTATGTAACTAGTTTGCATATATTAGCCGAAACGGGTCAAACCTTATCATTTTTATCTCAAAATCCAGAAGGTGTTTAGATTACCCATATTATACAATTCTTCAAACTTGTCGGGTCTAAAACACATTCTATTCCGGTCTTCGCTTAATCATGCGTTTGAACCGTATCTTTCTGTAAGACTAACCGGTCTAAGCTTAGGCTTAATTAAAGACCCGTTAGCATTCTAATTGGTTATTTATACCATCATTTCAGACTAGAGCCTTCCGGTAAATGGTACCTACGCTTACTTAAGTGAATACGGCTGAGTTATTAAATTCTTGCTATTTAAGACAGGAGCTAGCTCAGGTAAATACTTTTAGCTTATTTTCCCTTATACGGGCTTGGGGTACGGTATATAAAATACCGCTTGGTCGGGCATTAAATCTTCCATCGTATGGTGGTTAATTGAATAATTTAATCGGCCCGTTTAAATATGTTTTGTTTGCTTAAAGCCTTTGGGGGGTTAATGACCATGTCCCGGATATCCTTGACATCATTGTATTATAAAATGGCCACGGCTTATGCACGGGGTGTAGGCATACACCTGACAGTTGCTTAGGGTAAACGGTATCTCACTTCCATGTGGGCCTATACTTGTGGTGTGTCTATTAAGCTTTAACCCGGCACGATCCGGGCTACTGAACGCATAAGAAACATGTAATTCTTTTACAAGATTAATAAAATTGTCCCAAGTATAAAAGATTAATTTTGCCTCTGTGCATTTTAATCAAGTATAAAAGATTAATTTTGCCTCTGTGCATTTTAATCAAATTATAAAAGATACTTTGTGCCACGTGCATTCAAATCAATTTTTTTAAACCTTTTTTCAAAATGAGTCAGTTAATTGTATTTACCAGTATAAACTGACGTATTTTCCAAAAGGTTAAGTGACAGGTACTGAACGTAATTGGCTGGAAGCTCAGGGCGTTAATAAGGAATCTTGCAAGTTCTAGATGCCTGAAGTTTGTTGAACAGTTTTCTTTTATTTGATCCGCCTGTGGATCTTTTACTTTCCGTTGTAATACTCTGATATTACTTTATATTCGGATTGTAATATATTTATCTTTGCTTCCGCTGTGCATTTAAATATTGTGTTGTTTGACCATGATGATATCAACTACGTCACGATACTCCCCACCGGGCCCACCGGTAATACGTGGAAATATCGGGGTGTGACAGCTTGTTACCCTAACACTAGTGCCAATCGCCCTCATAAACTCGAGCATCGCTCTGCTTTATGTGTTTTTCTAAGTTACCCTGCAAACTATCGAGGTTACCGTTGCCTTGATCTTTCAACCGGGAAGGTTATTTTCTCTCGTCACGTTACTTTTGACGAACTCAAGTTCCCCTTCTTTAACCCTACCAAACCACCTCCCACTCACTCTTTTCTCGACCCTTCCCCAACCGCATCGCAATTCTTCTAAACTCAGTTCCCCTACACACCCGCTACCAACCCTACGGCCCAGTCAGCCCAACTGACCCCCACGGCCCAGCCGGTCCAACCTACCTGTAACATCCCAAAAATGTTTTATTAAATTAGAGGTGCATCGGTAACTAGAAAACATAACCTGGTTAGACGACATGTAAAATAGTAGGAATATGAATGAGCTATAACTAAATGAAAATAAGCTCAAAGTTGAGGGGTTAAACTGAAACAAGGTTAAGTCAACTATTAAAACAAATGAACCTCAAATACACACATGTGTGTGTGGGTTCTGGATCGTTCTAACCAAGAAGACAAGGAGCAAAACCCTAGTGATCTTAATTCCTTCAATCAGAGAGGAATTTCAAGGCTAAACGATCGTATGAACTTCAATTCTTGATCCTCTAAGCTTGATTAACAAAGTGGTAAGTCGAATTTCTTGAATAGATGATTAGTAGGAAGTGGGTTTTAATCCAATCTTAAGTTCGTGAGATAATCTAGGTAAAGGGAAGTTAGTAATGCATATAGAATCTAAATGAAGTAAGATTTTGGTTATTTGAAAGATTTGTAGTGTAAGCCCACTTGTTATTGAATCATCTTAACCAAGATGATCATGATAAAAGAAGATATGGGTGATCTTGACATAAACTGTTGTTGTGATATTTGAATCTTAGGTAATATAATGTAGATAAAAGAATATAATGAACTTGCTTGATTGTTGATGTAATATGAGATGTATTAGAAGAAATCATGCTTGGTATCCTTGTACATGATGTTTGTAAATATGTTGCCTACCAAGTGCTTGATGAAATGTTTGAATGAATATATAATTGTAATTTGGAAAGTGATGGAATGAATGTGTTGATTTAGGCGTAAAAGAAGAAGGCTCAAACTCAAGGAAGACGGAAGGCGCACTAGATCGAGGTATGTTAACTTACGCATACAATTCTAATATGTCGCATAATGTTTTTTTTTTATGAAAGACTTTAGCTATGATCATTTAAGAATGATGTAGAGTGTTTAATCTAATTCGTGTAAACGGGTTATAAGAAATGAATGCATATGAAAGGAAACAAGTCATCCCCGGCTCGTCTTGAACGAGTCGAACTAATGAAGGATTAAAGAAGAAGAATATTGTTGATTAACCCATCATAAATGGGTTAAATGGAATGTATGAATAAGTGATGAAAAGGACTGTATTTGAATTGTGTCAAACACAATTAAGGGATGGTATGATTTATCCAAAGTTGAGACGGTAAGTATTGCCCGTTTTGACGGGTCGAAAGAGAATAAGTATGATGTGAAGGAGTGGGTAAAATAGTTATAATTCGTTAGCTAGATATTGACGTGCCTAAAAAAATGGACTTATGAGTTTGTGTGATGTAGGTAAATCCTCCGCGTAGGTGATGTGGCGACATCGGAACGAACACACGCACTACTACGCCCGTATCGCGCTTCCGAAGGAACTTGCCCCAATTAGTTATAGGATTTTTGTATAGGTTCAATCCGACGTTTGGGGTCTTTTGTCGTAAATGTTACTTTTGTAAACCTTATACCTTTTGTAAGTAAACAGGTATAAAACTTGTATTTTGACACAATAGTTCAGGTTAACACGCGCGGCTAGTTAAGAGGCGGGTGTTAATTTTGAACTGTGGTGAAAGGGGTATTTTGGTAAACATTTAATGGTTAAATGTAATGCTTTTAACTTTTAGCGAAATTTCACGTCAAACTGACCAAACGTAAGTTAGGGCGTTTCACTACCCCCACAGCCCAGCCGACCCACGTGCCTAGCCCAACAGCTCCCTCACCCTCACCGGTCCAGCCCACAAATCAACACCAATCCCCGCCTCCTTCACCTCCTGTCCAATTTGGTCCTCAACCCACTCCACTCCACCACCACCCCAACCCATCCCATGGTCACTCGTGCTAAAGCAGGTATCTCCAAACCTTGAGTTCCGTTTAATTTAGCCACCATATCCACTACATCCATTTCCCCTCTTCCAAAGTCTCACTTCTCTGCCTTGTCCGATCCAAAATGGAAGCGTGCCATGGCCGATGAATACAAAGCTCTATTGGATAATAAAACATGGGAATTGGTACCGAGACCACCCGATGCTCCCACTATTCGTTGTATGTGGTTGTTTAAGCATAAGTTCCACTCGGATGGTACTCTGAGCGTTACAAAGCCCGACTAGTGGTTAATGGCAGAAGTCAAACGGTTGGTGTTGATTGTGATGACACGTTTAGTCCAGTGGTAAAGCCAGCTACTATTCGTACTGTCCTTAGTCTGGCTGTCTCAAGATCATGGCCCGTCCATCAGTTAGATGTTAAAAATGCGTTTCTCCACGGTACACTAAAAGAAACCGTTTATATGCATCAACCACCGGGTTTTGTGGATTCTGAGCACCCGCGTTTTGTTTGCAAACTACAAAAATCACTCTATGGCTTGAAACAAGCCCCTCGGGCGTGGTATCATCGGTTTGCAACCTTTATTGGTACTTGTGGATTCAAGAGCAGCATCTGTGACACCTCTTTGTTCATTTACAGGAATGGCACACAAATGGCCTATCTATTATTATATGTGGACGACATTATTCTAACCGCCTCATCTACTACACTTTTGGAGCACTTTATACAAGTTTTATCTAAAGAATTCGCTATGACGGATCTTGGCAATCTGCATCACTTTCTTGGTATCAAAGTGCAGCACAAAAAGGATGGGCTTTTTCTCTCTCAGTCCGCCTATGCAACTGATATTTTAAAACGGGCCAACATGTCTAACTGCAAGCCTTCCACCACACCGGTTGACATCGGCTCTAAGTTGAGTGCTGACTCGGGTCCTCCTGTGTCGGATGCTACTTTATATCGCAGTTTAGCTGGGGCACTACAATACCTCACCATCACCAGGCCGGACATTTCGTATGCAGTTCAACAAACATGCTTGTTCATGCATGACCCACGAGAGCCTCACTTTTCTTTTCTAAAACGAATCCTTCAGTATGTCCAAGGTACTCTTGACTTCGGTCTTCACATTTCCCCCTCCAAATCCACATCCCTCATGGCTTACTCAGATGCGGATTGGGGGGGGGGGGGGGTGCCCTGATTCTCGTCGGTCAACTTCAGGATACTACATCTACATGGGTGATAATTTGATCTCTTGGAGCTCTAAACGCCAACCCACGATCTCTCGCTCCAGTGCCGAAGCCGAGTATCGTGGAGTGGCTAATGCTGTTGCTGAAACCTCATGGATCTGAAATCTTCTGCTTGAACTCGGTGTTCCCACGCGACAGGCTACAGTTGTGTACTGCGGCAACATCTCTGCTGTGTACTTAACACAAAATCCGGTTCACCACCAGCGAACCAAACATGTTGAGTTGGATATTCACTTCGTCCGTGACAAGGTGCGCGTGGGTGAAGTTCGTGTTCTTCATGTCCCTGCAGATTACCAGTACGCATATATCTTCACCAAAGGATTACCAAAACAACTTTTGACAAGGTTTCGTTCCAGTTTGTGCCTTCGTCAAGCTACGGATCAAACTGCGGGGGGCTGTTAGCGATATTATTGCATGTATGTATGTATATATTTAGAATGTATATATCTCCCTTTTCTTAGGAGATATTGTTTCCTGATTTCCAGCATTGTAATTCTTTATATACGATTGAATATCAATAGAAGAGATCACGTTTGATCACATAAACTAACAAAATGACTCAAACCATATGTACTAAAATAACACTTAACTCATAATTTAATGTTTTTACCTTTCTTTGGCTATAAAAGATATAACCTACTTTTAATTTTGAGCCTTTTTATGCCGTGTAAGCATGAAACACATGGTTTTTATTTATTTATTTATTTTGGTGAATGTTGAATTTCTTGTTTTTGTGATACTTGAACCCAAGGTTTCACACTTGGGTGTTTAAAAGTTTTTTTTTTTTTTTTTTGCTAGACCACCAACACGACTAAATAATAAATTGATGTCGTAGTTTACATATGAAACAAACTAAATATATAGTCTTAAGATGATATGCATGCATCTTAGCTTCCGATGAAAATTATAAACACAAACACAAACACAAACAGACAGTGTTAAAGTCTAAAAGAAGTTATAGTTTTGATAAATACGAATTTAACATTCAGAAACAAATTAAACAAATAAATAAATAACAAAATAGTAACAAAGACTGGATCACAAATCAGTTATCCAAAAAAAATAATAATAATAACTCTTTAGAGACAATGAAATAAAAATCTTAATCCAAAAAAAAAACTCTATAGAGACAATGAAATAAAAATCTTAATTAAGTGGTACGGATGTTAATAAATCTTCGCCTAAAAAATAATAAATAAAATATCTTTTATATGGAATATGGGTGTTTGATGAATGTAGTATGATGTTGAAATATCTTCCATATGAGGGCGCAATTCATAGTAATTATGATTCACCAATCAATAGCCACTACTCCAATAATACAATTTTCTCTCTTTGTCCCCTTCCAAATGTTGGCAAAATTGTAAATTCCCTTATCCATATAAAGCTTTCTATACAATCATGATTCATGAAAGAGAAAAATGTCCGGATAGTCCCTGTGGTTTCACCTATAGTCCCTATCTTTCTAAAACTACTTGAATAGTCCCTGTGGTTTTCCGTTTTGTTCTCGGATAGTCCCTGGGTCTAACTTCAGTTTGTTTTCTCTGTTAAAATGATGTGAAATGACAAAAATACCCTTTTCTTAAAATGCCAAACCATAGGGACTATCCGGGCATCTTCTTCATTTTTATTTATAAAACCCCACCACCACACTTCATCTTCAACCTCCACCCACCATCACCCTCCTCCACCCTCCACCATCACCGGCCGCCGCCGGTCTCCGCCGCACAGAACCACCGTCGTGTTGCGTAACCCGACCAGACAACAAACCACACCACTTAAACAGAGTTCCTCTAACTCAGATCACTTCAAATATTTAACTCAGCCACAAAATCAATAACACAATTCATCATATAAACAAATTAACCTAAAGATCCACCCTCAGATCAAACAAGTTTCACAATAAACCAATCAAAACCCTACAAACACCTCAACCGACAGATTCCAAGCCTCCACAATCCGATTAAACAGAATTCTCAAACTAAAATCAATCAATACACACACACACATAAAAAATGCCCTAACGAATTCAAAAAAGGAAAACAAACAAACGAAACGTATGTCTGGGGTTGGTAATTCTTACAGAGAAGAGCAACAGAGTGACTTGCACCAGCGGAGATCAAAATCACGTGACGAATCGGAGGTGAAGTAGTTTCAGTCTCCATTTGTGAGTTGCAAGTTGTTCAGGATTTTGATGAAAATGGAGGATATGAATGAATGATTATATGTGGTTGCAGAGAGGGAGTAAATAGGAGAATTGAATTGGGGTAGTTATTGTTAATTAGACCCGATAGCTTATAAATCTGGATGAAGATTAGACTTACGCAACACCGGAGCGCCGGTTAATCGGCTCCGGCAGCTGTCTATCGGGGTGGGAATGAGGAATCGAGAGGGGGGAAAGGCTTGTTGTGGTCTGTGTTTGTGTTGTTTGCTGTTTTCAGGCGGTGGCAAAGAGGACGACGACAACGACGGTGGTTCTGCGCGGCGGAGACCGGCGGCGGCCGGTGATGGTGGGTGGAGGTGGAAGATGAAGTGTGGTGGTGGGGTTTTATAAATAAAAATGAAGAAGATACCCGGATAGTCCCTGTGGTTTGGCCTTTTAAGGAAAATGTATTTGTCATTTCACATCATTTTAACAGAGAAAACAAACTGAAGTTAGACCCAGGGACTATCCGAGAACAAAACGGAAAACCACAGGGACTATTCAAGTAGTTTTAGAAAGATAGGGACTATAGGTGAAAAAAGTGAAACCACAGGGACTATCCGGGCATTTTTCTCTTCATGAAATTAAAAACTTGGTTCAAATATGCAAAGAGTTTTTGTAAATATCATAGACATCACAACTTTACAACATTATTCAAAACGAGATAAATAAAATACATTCAACCATATGATGATTCAATCACATTGAGACACTTTATAGTTCATAAATATGAGTTAAAACACTAACTAATATATTCAATCTAATACTCATGTTATGATCATGACCAAAAGAATAAAACTTTGATTTACCAAAAAAATAATTATTTAGTGACTTCGAATAGTTAGGAACTACCAACATGATAATTTTTTTAAAGTCAGATTAGCTGGTATTCAACTTACTTCAAAGGGTGAAAACAAACTCTTAAACCCTCTTTCCAAGCAGGGGCCAACCTACCCACAGTCGTGGTTAGGCGGGCGCACCCCATTGAAAAAAAAATTTAGTGTATATTTTAGGCAAAAAAAACCCGACATCACCCCTTGAAAATATGATTGAACTCCTCATCCGCACCCCTAACAAATAATTCCTAGGTCCGGTCCACCACTGTTCCCAAGTTCGAATCCTTCCTAGTGGTGTTCGCCCATATTTACCATATTGACATTGAGATAATATGTGTTGAAGAAAACTTCTTTTATGTGGAAGAACCAATATGTATCTCTCTAGACTACTACGGTGTTTGTTTTTTCTTCTAACATCTTCAAGGAGCTAATGTCTGCGGGCGCGCAGACGTTACCTTTGAAGACTGTTTTTTTTAACAGATCTGAAACTCGCTTCTTTCATCTTAAAAAAAGCTATGGAATCCTTTCTTCAAACATTTTCACAAAACTCATATGCCCTTAAAACAGACCAGAACTCAACAAATCTCCAAACCCCCAATTTAACTTCTTCCTCCACCACCGCCACCGCCACCACAACTAGCACCACCATGGCCACCGCCACCGCCGCCGCGAGCGGTGGCTATGTTGGTTGATAACCATGACGGAGAGTTATTTCCGGTGACGAGTTCGTCTAATCCTTCGAAGAAATCTGTATCTCTATTATTTATTTCCTATGTTCAGTTCTTTGCATAGAAATGGGGGAACAGAGGCTCAAAGCGTCGTCATTTTTTTTTTGTGTCGGTGCTTCTTCTTGTTCTTCTTCGGTTGGTCAATGGTGAAGACCCTTATAGGTTCTTTACTTGGAATGTATCTTACGGTGATATTTACCCACTTGGTGTTAAACAACAGGTTAGAAATCTTGTTTTTTTTTTCTTGTTTAAGTTCGACTCGTTTCGAGCTTTTTTAGTGTGGTTAACGGCTTTGTGTTTGTGGGTGCGTGCATAAGGTGGTACAAGACGGGGGGTGTGTGGTTGGCTTGCCAGAAAAAGAAAACGGCTGGAAGCCGGCTTTTGATGGTGGAAGAAAAGAACCTGGGAGTTTGTGCAGACATTATCTTTTTAAAAAAACAACACTCTTATATTTTCAGCTTGCAGAGCTTCAGATCACATCTTCAGTTACAGACATGAAAACAGATGAAATCAGCTTCAGATCACGTGCTTATGAAGATAACATAAATAGATAATTACTGTTTTCGTCCCTGTAATTTGTCAAAAATTACTATTTCAGTCCATTAATTTAAAAATTGTGAGTTCAGTCCCTGTGATTTCACTTTCGTAACCATTTCAGTCCCTGTGGTTTCACTTCCATAACCATTTCAATCCATTTATTCTGTAAGTACAGGGACTGAAATGGTTACGAGGTGGACTGAAATGGTTACGAAAGTGAAACCACAGGGACTGAAATCGCAATTTTTAAATTAATGGACTGAAATAGTGATTTTTGACAAACCACAGGGACGAAAATAGTAATTAACTCTAACATAAAAATAAATGGTGAGGGTATATAAATACAAATCGAGAGGGTGTATTTGAGAATATAGAAAGTAATGTTTCTTTTTTTCCCTTAATAAAAGTCGCATCGGATAGCTATTAAAATCGTGACAACCATTGTCATGATCG
The DNA here is from genome assembly GCA_030545235.1 of Helianthus tuberosus. Lineage (NCBI taxonomy): Eukaryota > Viridiplantae > Streptophyta > Magnoliopsida > Asterales > Asteraceae > Helianthus > Helianthus tuberosus. Next base: position 55,091,433 of record CM060438.1, read on the forward strand.
TGACACGAGTAACCAAAAAGAGATCTTTAGTGATGGGCAGTTCATAGGTAGTGTCATGGGCATGACGTCCCTTAACACACTTTGTGAAAGCTCAAGTCTTTGCCTTCATTCAATATATGGTATTTTCAAATTTGAAATTCACAATACGTATTAGATTAAAAATAATTGAAGTGTTGATCAGTTCTTTTTTATAAACATGATGGAAAACATATAAATAATACTTGTTATAGCAGACAGACCAACAGATAATCCAGTCACTGACACAGTCATGGAGTTCGTGTTAGGCCCTAAAGTGTGAGACTGACGCATCAAATTAACACAACGGGTTATGGTTACGAACTGGGCCTTACCGAGTTAGTTTATATTAGGTTGTGGACCTTTATAGGTCACTTGGGCCAAGCTTTAGGCCATGTGGGCCAAGCAGGCCCAAGGGGAGCCCATGTAGGGACTTGGGCTTGAGTTAGTATATAAACAAGTTTTCTACTTGTTTTAGGGTTTGAACCTCTAGGAACTCCATTGATATAGAAATTCTAGAGAGCTAGAGAGAGCGAGGCGACTTGGTTGTGTCATCTTGTACCAGACGTTTTGCTAATTCATAGTAATAGAACGTGTGCAAGTTTGATAGTAATTCCGATTTGTTCTTTGTTCTTCGCATATTCTGATTTTCGGGTTTATTCTTGAATCTCACCAAGTTTGGATTCCGCACAAACTTGGTGATTGTTTGATATCATTGAGATCCTCACGGGTTTTACAATTGGTATCAGAGCCATTGAAGCCATTCAAGGGCTCGGTTTTGATATCAATCGGATTCAAGAAATTGCATATATTACTGATCCGGTTTTGTTGAGTGTGTGTGCAGATTTTTATCGACTGTTCTTGATAAATTCTTTGGAAAATTCACTGATTTTGGTCTGTTGATTTCAGCATTGGTGTTTGCTGATTTTTCGGGATTTCGGTGCAACAGATTCAAGGATTACTATATCTTTGAATTTTGGAAATTGCTGAAAAGTCGGGATTGCGAGTAAACAGTTCTTATCACTTTCTGTTTTGCAGGTTACGACTCGCAATCTCCCAGTTGCGGCTCATCACGTTTCAATTACGACTCGCAATCAGTCTTGGTTTCGGTTCATCTTGCCCAGTTACGACTCGCAACCGGCTGTTTGATCTTCACTCGCAATCGTGGTTTCGGCTCATCCTGTCTTGTTACGACTCGCAACCATTTCGGTTACGACTTGCATCCAAGGTTGACTTGACTCGCAACCATCTTCAATTACGACTCGCAAATTCGACTCGCAACCCCGTTTCGACTCGCAACGACAAATTGTGACGAACATTTGGACTGTTGACTTTGGACTAAATAAAATTAATTAATTAATTAACTGATCGATTAACAATGTCAACCACCAACAGTGAATTGTCTGCCCTAACTCAGCAACAAGAACTGGATTCAAAGCTTGGAACCACTTCACGCATTCCTAGGCTAACTGATGCCAATGACTTTCCCGAGTGGAAGTGGCGCTTTGAACAGCATCTTAAGGTTAAAGATTACAAGCTATGGCGCAGCATCTTGAGGGGACCTAGGGAAATTATGATGGAAAGTCCTACAGAACCTGATGTTAAAATAAAGAAGCCTCGAGAACTATACACTGAAGATGATGTGATTATTGTTGAAGAAGATGATCGAGCCTTCTCTTACTTGACCATGGGTTTGGGTCCTAATATTGCCATGGGTTTTCGCACCTGCAAATCTGCCAAGGAATTGTGGGATTCTCTGGTCGAAGTGTATGAAGGGAATGAAGACATGAAAGAAAGTCGAAGGAACTTGCTGCAACAAAACTTCAACAACTTCAACCATATCTATGGTGAGACGGTGGATAATCAGATTCAAAGGTTTGTTAAACTGGTGACTCAAATGCAAATGGAAGAAATTCACACCTCAAACGCATCCACCAACAGACAACTCCTAAATGCACTGCCCAAGAGTTGGGATCATCATGTGGCCATGATTAAGAAAACCAAAGATCTTGCAAGATGTACATTGTCAGAAATGATTTCACACATCAAAGCTTGTGAATTGGATGATAAGCAGAGAGAGACTAACTACAAGAATAGCATGCTGGCTGCTGGTTTCTCAATTGCTCCCACCACATCTAGCGACAGCAACACAGCTCTTCTATCACAAGGAGGCTTTCAGATGTTTCGCAATACTTCCTCTGTCTCTCAATCTGGATCCTCAAATCAAATCGTCTCTCCAGCTTCTCCAGCTTCAGTTCAAAATGCTGGAAAGGCATCTGCTGCTGCCCCTGCTTCCGCTCACTCTACTAACAATGAGATGATGGCATTCTTCGCAAGTCAGTCAAAGGAAAAGCTAGACATAGCAGCTTCTGTAATCAACTGTTTGAATGTTTTTATTGCAGGGAAGCTTGATCCACCAAAGTGGAGTCCTGATGATTTGTCGCAGATTCATCCAGATGATGTTGAAGAAATGGATATCACCTGGCAAATGGCAATGGCGGCATTCAGAGCTCAAAAGTTTGTGAAGAGAACGGGTAAAAACAGGTGGGGTAACGCTTGGAATGGAGCTTCTAAAGTGCCCTTCAATCTTCGCTGTTTCAATTGTCATGAGGAAGGACACTATGCTCGGAACTGCCCGAAGCCACCCATGAACAGAGATCAAAATCCTACAACTCCTGCTCAACCAGCTACTCCTAATCGAGAAAGGGCTCTTGTGTCCACTACAAGTGTAGCAGATGCAGCTGCTTCTGGAAGTCCACAGCCGCAGGGATTAGCACAAGCGCTGGTGGTGCAGCCAAATGTCAACTTTGACTGGTCTTCTGAGATTGAGCGTCTGAACATATCAGCTCCAGATAATCAAGCTGCAACTTCTAACATTGCTTTCATGACCTCAAGCGAGCATGACCCTGAGCCACAGGAAGAGACTGCTGCTGACGATTTCGCTTTCATGACTCAAATCCTGTCAGCACCTGTCAAAGGTCTCACCAAAGAAGAGGTAATTTCAGTTTTCTGCACTCCTGAATGTAGGGAACGTGTTGAGGCTTATAGAATACACAACGCTGAGCTAATTGAAGATTACAATGAAATTAAAAGGAAAAATTTCACTTTAACGAAAAATGAAAAACTTTTCAAAGAGAAAATCGAAGCTCAGCGTAAGGACATCGTTCAACTAAAGGACGATGTCAGTGTAGCTAAAGCCCAACTCATGATAGTCAAAGAAAAATTATGTGAGGTAACTAAGGAACTGGAGAATGTAAGAGATAAATACCAAATCAATCAATTAAACATCAAGAAATTCGATTCCTCCAGTAAATTGGTAAAAAATCTGTGTGATCAACAATTGGCTTACTCTAAAAAGAAAGGGTCGGGATTGGGTTACAATCAGACTCCTCCTCCATACAATAACAATTACACTTATTTGCCAATGTCTGAGGAGGAGATCTTAAACGAAAGCAAAATGACTTATGGCTCATCTAGTAAATCGTCTGTTCACAACAAACCTGTTGAGCCACAAAAGTCCTCGCCTTTAAAGTTTGTTCCTAAAGGCACAATTGATCCTAACATCTCTTTGTCATGTGCAGATGATAGCTCTGAAGTAAGATGTGATGATGTTCATGGGAGTGAACCAGTTGTTATTTCAAATATTTCTGAACCTTATTTTGAACCTTATTCTGAACCAACTGAGTCTGAACTTGCTTTTAGTCGTTCGTTATTTGCGTCGTTTTCTGCTTATGTTTCGTCTTGTGAGCCTGTTGTTTTGGGCAAAACTGATGATGTTTGTGTTGAAACTTTGAACAATAAGTTTGGTGATGAATCTTCTTCAGCTAATGATTGTGATTGTGATGTTTCTAACTCTTCAGTTGATGATTGTGTTACAGGTGAGGTTCCTCAGGATTCATTCAGTGAAACCACTGAAACTTCTCCTCAAGAAAATCAAGAATGTCCTGATTCATCTTCTGAATCGGTCTCAGTGGACGTCTCTAATGTTGAATCTAATGAGACCTCATTGGAAACCGTGGCTGAAAGCAAATCTCAAAAAGATTCACATGATACATATGTTGAAGAAACATGTGTTGATGAAACTTCTGCATCTTCAGAAATTAAAATTGGATCTGATTTTGTAAAAGAAGAGGTGGTCACAATAAATGAACAGTCACAAGAAAATGTTTCTGAAAAGGAAATTAAAATAGAAACTGAATCGTCTTTTCAAAATGATCCTGATAAAATTATAAAAGACGAAAAACATCATCCATCTGAATCTCATGCTTGTGCTAGTTCTGATCAGCAGGTACAGAAAAACTCAGAAAAGGCACATGGAACACAGGCAACGCAAGCTCGATCATCTAGACCCACCAGATCAGTTAATGCTGCTAGCTCATCGAATCTCCATACATTGAAACGACAGACATGTTTCAACTGTGGAATTCCTGGACACATTGCTAGAAATTGTGTTCGTCGCCCAAACGTGCAACAACATGATAATACTCACTCTTGTGCTGATGTTTGTGAGCCGGTTCACAACATGCAAAAGGAGCCAAAACGAGCAGATCAAAGTCGAGGATATAAGAAGTATGCTCATCAAAGACAATCACGATCACATAAGGTGCATGACAAGGTGATTGAACGCTCCAATCAGGGAGAAAAGACGAAGAATGGTGCTCAAAGCAACAAGACTTCTGCAAACAACAAATACAAGCACCCCAATTCATCTTCGTCTAAGAGAAATGTGCAGGCGCATCCAGCGCAAAAAGTACCGGTTTGTCCTTCAGGACCTGCTAGAGCGAATCAAGCTGCTCAAAACGTCTTTCCGATGAAAAGACAAACTTGCTACAACTGTGGCATTGCGGGTCATATTGCTAGAAACTGCACAAGGCGTCCCTACGTACCCTACTATATGCAAAATCAGAGGGTTACATCAAAGGATAACAATCATTCCAAGCCAATGAAGGTATCATCACCTAAGGCAATGAAGAATGTGAATCCCAAGGTTAAACCTTCTGATGGGGATTGGAACGCTGCTAAAAACAAACGCAAGGCTGTTCAAGAACAAAAACATATTTCTAAAACTGAATCAGCTAATGTTGCTCAACCGAAGGCAACAAACACGTTTGCTAGACCGAAACAGATTTGGAAACCCAAATCCAAAGCAGCAACGTCTCCAATCCTTGAAATGAAAGGGGATTTATGTTTAAAGGAAGTGTCTTATTTTGATGCTTCAGGAAATCCCAGGACCACGATGGCCTGGGTACCCATGTCTTACTAATCTCCTTACCTTTCAGGAACAACCAAGGAGGAGCTGTTGACAATCTCTGGAATGTTGATAGCGGTTGTTCCAGAGATAAAAACGGGTAACATTTCACTGTTGCAAAAAGTTCAAATTTTTTTTACAGATGATATGTTTCCTTTGGAGGAGATTAAAGAAGTAAGAAATGATCAGCAAAAGGTACCGTTTAAATTTAGTATTTTGATTTGAATTTGATTAGTCTTCAATCTAATGATGGAACGGTTAAACAAAAATATTTTCTCTCTTTCTTAGTTCATTATTTTGTATATATAGTGTCCTTTCTCTAGTAAATGGTAAATTTGCGCAAAAATACAAGATTTATGCACAAATTTAGGGGGGGAGAGGAACATATAGATAGATATAGAGTTTAGGGGGAGAAAACTCAGAAAATTCGAAAAGAGTTTGCTGTAAATATGTATTGTCTTAGGGGGAGAAAATGAGAAAAATACAAAAACATTAGAAAAATGAAAAAGCCAAAAAGATAAATTGCATGATATGGGAAGTGAAATAAATGTTCGTGTTAAAGGGTTTGACTAACACATGTAAGGTGCCATAGCTGAAAAGACTAGGATCTACTGCGATATGTCGATAGGCTTGACGCTCAACATGATAAAAGATACTAAGTGTTATAAACATAACGAACTATGTACCATGTGGGTAACATACCAATGGCGTATGATTTTATGGTCTTAAATCTTGTGTTGATTGATAGCCAACGTCTGAGGTTTCGGGTCTTTATATTGTTGAATCATCCGGGGATATCTTGGCTGTTCTTCTGTTCAGAACTAAAATTGTACATGACCCCAGGAAAGAAAGTCACTTGGAATTAGCTCATTTCTATTTGAATGTCTGTATGTTTTCCCGATACACACAATTTTGATCTGATTCTGAAATCTTCTCTGAAAAAGTCGTGTACCTCCTCTGCTGCATCCAGATATATGCTGACCTGGAGATGCTAGGCAACGACAGCTTCTGCTGCATCCAGATACATGCTGACCTAGCTGTACGTTGTCGCGCTGTAGATCTAATACACCCGAAAGAGGCCCTCTAGTGCCCAAAAGAAACCCCAAGAAACCTATATCAAACTGAGAAAAACTCATTTGATCTGTATATTATACCATCTCTGCAAAAGATCTATTCTGTTCTCTTCTCAACCTATTCCCAGTTAAGATTTCAGAAATCTGGATTGGACTTGTGAAATATGTGGTAGGGAAGATACTTGCATGATAGAGTGTGCTGTTTATATTTCCAGGATTTGATTAGTATTTATTTGGGTGTTCATTGTTAAGAAATCAAAACATGATAAAACAGATTATATGCAGACCTAGACACAGTCAAGATATCTTAAAGGATGACATCAGTATACTCACCTGCTACGATGAATCGTTGTGCTTACCTTGATCGCGGGGGTATGCCTTGGAATGGGACACACGGGTAAAATAGTAGAATATTACCTAAAGCATATCACGAAGTTGAAAATTGAAAGTTGAGCGTTAAAGTTTAAGTGGACAAACATATTGGCAATCGCATAGACCAGTTTGATTAGACTCGTACTGAAAAGTGTTCCTTAGTCTGCTCGAGAACGAATTTTGATCCCATTGCAATTGTAATTGTATATTATCGTAGTTGTTTATATTTTGAGTTTTTATTTGTTTTTAGTTCTTAAAATGAAAAATTTTTAAAAAAAATGAAAAATTCAAAAATCCAAAAATAGAGTGCTTTTTTGTTTCTTAAAATTAAAAAAATTATAACCGTTCTTGAAGATTTGACTGATCATCAAAAGTTAAAAGAATTTAAATTGTGAAATTTCATGTACCTAGTGTTCATGTGGTACTCTCCCTGTTGCATAAGAAATGTTTGCTTATAAGTTTGTGAGCATGTGTAGAACTTGATTTCAATCAAGAACAGGGGTTGATGAAGACTGAGATGCTGTTATTTGCTTAAGAAGCCCAAAGCATCACAACAACAAGATGTACCTGAGTCAGAAGAACCGGATACGAGACGCCGTCTGACAGTGAAAGTACATTTAAAGAAGTACCATGAACCTGCTTGAAAGAAAAAGGACTGAAGAAGAAAAGAGCTGCTGAGAATCCTCCTCTCACATTTTTTCTGAAAAGATATTTCAAGCAATGCTGATCGAGATCCTGATATGAAACTAACCACAAGAGCTGAAGAAAAGAGACCCAGTGCTGAGAGTTCAGAAGTCAAGAACTTCCACAACATCTGCAGCATAGTGACAACCATAGATTTCATTGAAGACGTTGCTGAATTCAAGTTATGAAGACAATTTGATGGCATCAGTCTAGGGGGAGATTGTTAGGCCCTAAAGTGTGAGACTGACGCATCAAATTAACACAACGGGTTATGGTTACGAACTGGGCCTTACCGAGTTAGTTTATATTAGGTTGTGGACCTTTATAGGTCACTTGGGCCAAGCTTTAGGCCATGTGGGCCAAGCAGGCCCAAGGGGAGCCCATGTAGGGACTTGGGCTTGAGTTAGTATATAAACAAGTTTTCTACTTGTTTTAGGGTTTGAACCTCTAGGAACTCCATTGATATAGAAATTCTAGAGAGCTAGAGAGAGCGAGGCGACTTGGTTGTGTCATCTTGTACCAGACGTTTTGCTAATTCATAGTAATAGAACGTGTGCAAGTTTGATAGTAATTCCGATTTGTTCTTTGTTCTTCGCATATTCTGATTTTCGGGTTTATTCTTGAATCTCACCAAGTTTGGATTCCGCACAAACTTGGTGATTGTTTGATATCATTGAGATCCTCACGGGTTTTACAGTTCGACATGATAGTCAGCTTGATCTGGTTTTCGTTTAGGATGTATGTTCTTGATGGTATTATTGAATTCCAGAGTTAAGAATTTGTGAATGTGGAGAGAGACGGAAGGACGGAAGGTCGATATGTGTTTGATGTTATGAGAGTCTAACCCTAAATCTCTCTAGTTATCTCCTTAAATACACCTAAGAGAAAACCTAATTAGTTAATAAAGGTAAATCGGTCCATCAACAATTATCAACTAATTATATTATAGGTATGATGTTTTTTGATCTATATTATATAAATGATAATGATGACCACTAGATTAAATATATACCATAGTTACCTAATTCGCGGTTCGCTCCGGTACGGGTACGCGGTTCGGGTACGCGATTCGCTAGAGGTGACGTTTTCGGTACGGAGGGGGGTAGGTTCATTTCGGTACGAACCGGTACGGTGTACCATGGAGTCCGGTTCAGTGTACACAAATTAAGATTATATATTTATAATCTTAATTTATACTTTTTATGTATAAATTTATTAGTTTAAGGACCAAATGTAAATTAGTAAGGATAGAGAGGGTTAAATGTTTAAATACACAAACTTTCACACTTTTTATGTAAAAAAACTATAAGTTTTAGGGTTTAAATGTAAACTAGTAAAAATAGAGGGGTTAAATATTGTAATAACTAAACTTATTTAAACCCTAAAAACCTAAAACATATACACAACCGCTTTTCCTCTTCTTCCCCTTCGTTTCTTCTTCTTCTTCTTCCCCTTCTTACTGGTTTCTTCTGGCTGAAAACAAGATTGAGGTTTGAATTCGATTAAGGATCGTTGTACCCAATCGATTTGGAACGTCCGCCTTGTCTATTTGGTTCGCCGAACCGGATCAGTTTGGATCGTCGTACCTCCGCAATCAGGAACACCGTACCGAAGCAACTCGGTTCGCCGGACCATGGCGTTCCGGTACGCTTACGATTTCCGATTGGGTACACCACGATCCAATACGTGGATCGTGGCTACCCTAGCGATTTAGGTAACTATGATATATACAAATACATATTTAATCTTACATGAAGTTTTTTTTTTTATGTATAATTCTCTCCTACTTATGCTTTGTGTGAGACCATAAATGATTTTTTTCATTAATGGCGAAGCTAACGTGTCTTATGACATGGGTATTAACTAACGTCCATCGGCTACATATGACATAACAACGTCAAAATGAAACATAACATGCTTGCATCTAACGACTAACAATACAACATCGCCAAGCCCACATGAATGTGTCTTCACCCATTAATTATCAAGCCTCTCATAGCTTCACGTTAATGCCATTTGCGAAGTCGTTAGCTGAACATACACGTATATATATGTCAATAGTATTTGTGCTCAACTATTATGTTTCCCATAGAGATTCAACAAGATGTACAAAACGATTGAAAACATCAATTTTGTTTCAACCTTGGAAGCGACCATTTATAGCTTCATTTTTAACATTGCTATATGCTTATTTTCCATAATACAATTGAGTTAAGTATAACTTATAAGCATTATACAGAATAATTCTCTCTCTAAGGCTGAGGCTTGAGTGCTTGACGATGAAGGTTTAACTCCGTCTAGAGCGCGAGGTTCCGTCGATTTGCCATACGGTGCAATCTGGACTAAACCTTTCATACTATTCAGTCTATTCCTAAATCCATTCGCCTCAAGGTCGGTCTTCGCTGTGTTTTCTTTCGTTAGTTTTCTTTCGGTTTTGGGTGGAGATTTTCGGTTTCTTAATTGCTTAGTAGGTCTGTTACCGGTCGTGACTATCGTTGATAGTTTAGCTAGACTAGTACGAATCCTATTAACCTCTCTTAGATCCGTTCATCGTTCCATTCCATTGTGTGGTTCATGGAGTCTCGGGGAAGGAGGGGTCGTTTCGGCAGGAACAAGTTTTATAGAGACGATGGCTGGAATACAGTTATCAGCAGGAAACAAGCTCGACAGGAGAAATTATTCGCCAATAGGGAATCTCGGCTTCGTAATGCAACCTCGTTCTACATTTCCAATCTTCCTGAGACTTGCAACCAGGCGATGTTATGAAAGGCGTTCGAACATTTGGAAAATTTGGAAGATGTTTTCGTCCCGCTTAAAAAGGACAGAGCGGGTAACAAATTCGGCTTTATTAAACTTTCTAACGTACATGACCCAACTGTATGGATTGAGAGAATGAAAGAGATCGGAATTGATGGGGCGGTGATTGAGGCAAACCTAGCTAAATTTGATAGAGACGGTGCTAAGATTGATCAGCATAAGTCGGGGGAGCGACCTTCAGTATTCTCTAGACTTAAAGTGGTGGATCCAGTTTCTGAAAAGTTGGGGGAGCGACCTTCAGTTTTCACTAGACTTAAAATGGTGGATCCAGTGTCTGAACCTGGTTTAAATGCAGGTAAGCATGCCGCTCATTTTCAAGGGAAGAGATCCTATCGGTCTGTGGTTTCTCCAAACCTTAATGTCGCGTCTGCTAATAATATTGAGTTACCCCCCATGAATGTCGAGACAAAGAAGAGATGGGAATATAAATCTCGGGTTGGAGAAGTGAAAGATATAGACATCCTAAATAATCTCAAATGTCATATGTCGGGGATTACGGAGGAAGGATTAGATCTAAGATATCTGGGTGGCCTCATAGTACTGTTGTGTTTCAATAATGTTGTGGACGCAGAAGAGTTCCATGCTCATAAGGTCGAGGAGTGGGAAAGGTGGTTCTCTAGACTGTACGTGTGGGAAGGAATTCCTCCCGTTTACGAGAGAGTTGCGTGGATTAAGATCTTGGGAGTGCCGATTTCTCTATGGGATAGGCATGTGTTTAATAGAATCGGAGAACGGTGTGGTCGTCTCCTGGTTAAATCGGAAGCGGACGCCAACGACGGTAATATGGCTGAGGAACGCCTGGCTATTTTGGTACATTCTGGTAAGAGAGTAGCGGAGGAATTTCAGTTAACTTGGAAGGATAAGGTTATAAAGGTTTGGGTAGAAGAGATTTCGGGACAATGGTTCCCGGAGTTCATGGAGATGAATGAGTCGGAGTCGGGTTCGTCGGAAAATTCATCAGTGTTTGCCATGTCTCCGGTTTCTGGTAGCGGGCATTTGAAAGGTTGCATGGCTGAATCCCCTATTCCTTGCATGGATAACTCAACAGTCGCCTCTCCCCACATTTTCGAGGAGCACATGCAGGATCATGGGGTTCATGGGGAACAGTTGTCGCAGACTTTGGATAATAATGAAGAGAGAGGAGATAATGAGGTCAGGTCTTTTGTGGCGCATGAGGAGAGAGAGAATGTGGGCCAGTTTGACTTTCCAGCTGGAGACGAGTCCAATTACTCCCTTCAGGCCTGGAGTAATGTTGACAGGCCCAGTCTGAACACAGTAAGGCCCAAACAAAAGGAAAAGCAAAGGAAGGAAGGAGGAGGCCCATATTTTTGTTACGCCAGATCTAAACAATGAAACCCAGGTAGAGGATTCTGATACTTTTAACATCAGTGAAGTGATTAGACAAATTGCAGAAGAAGAAAGGGCTGCAACGACGGAGGATAGAGAAGGGGGGCATGTAGCGATAACCAGAGGAACCAACATAAGGCTGCTGAAGCTCCTAGTTCTGGAGATAGCGTTCCTCCGGATGATTTCGAAAAGGAAGTAGAAGACACCCTAGCTTTCGGTAAGTGTTTGGGTATTGGTGTAGAAACTTTTGGGAACCATGTGAGAAATCTAATTAGTGGGGAAATGGAGCAAGTCTGTTCTCAATGAATTTCCTGACTATAAATTTGAATAAGGTCACCGGGCAAAATAAACCGGGTTGGGTTCGAAATATCAGGTACAAGGGAAATTGGACCTTTGTTGCAATTCAAGAGACACACAAATCCGATCTTCCCGAGAAGATTCTTCGTAAATTTTGGGGTAACACCCAGATGTAGTCGGCTTCTATAGACGCTATCGGTAGGTTGGGTGGCATCGTGTCCCTGTGGGACCCAGGTTTCTTCTGAGTCTCTGAAGTGATCTAGATACAATGGAACTCGTATTAGTGTATTAACTCAATTCGACTTTAACGATAATCACAAGATCAAAACCCACAATGAATGACAAAGTATAGCCAAGTATTGGCAGCACTTTTACATCCATTGGATCGGTTTCAATCGATCGGATAAAGTATCGTACCAGTGATTAGAGTTATTACCCTAATAACGGGCAGAGTTTCGAGGTTTAGAAGGTATAATACCAAGCTACTACTTTGCTATAATAGAAGCTGAGAGAAAGAAAAGAATTGAAGGAGAATAACTGAGGCTCTCGACTCCATTTATAGGGCGGATCGAAGGGCGGGTCGCGGCCCACGATGCCCCCCAAGCTTTTCCTTCGCGGCCCGCGAATGAGCTTAGGGTGGTTGAGGGTTGCTGAGTCATAGAGTCAGGTCGACACTTGTAGGGACACGTGGCGTAACACGTGTCTGGATTGAGATGAGTCTCTCGCGCCCCGCGAGAGATCTCTCTTCTTTGGTCGCGGCCCGCGAGAACACCAAAAATCAAAATTTTTGATTTCTCGTTTCGGTTTTCGTCGTACGCGTTTAGGGTTCCGGTTAGGTTCGTTCTAGGGTGTTTTTAAGGGTTGTTATATCCTCCCCACCTTGTTTTAAATCTCGTCCTCGAGATTTATGAAAACTTGGAGGAATATTCTTACTTCGTCACTAATCCTAATTTCCAAGTATACTTTGGTCCTTTGCTTTGAATTCCACTTTACTTTGACCAGAACCATTTTCCATTCTTTGAGATTCTTATCTTTGACTTGTAAGATCTTTCAATGGATTTAAAGTTTTAATTTATCTTTACCTCTTGGAGAGGTATAACTAAAGATTTATCAGCTGGACATTCCTTAAGTGGCATACATGAAACACATCATATATATACCTACCATTCCTTCTGGAAATTTTAGCTAATAAGCTAATGGTTCAATTCTTTTAATAACTTCAGACGGTCCAACCCATCTTGGGTTTAGCTTTCCTGTATTACTAAATCTGACTTATTCCTTTCCAATCATGGAGAGACTTTTAGTAGTATCCTTTTTCTGATTTAAATTCCAATGGTTTGCCGATCTCATGGCCTGATAGTTGCTTTTCTCATATGTATGTCCAACATACTGGATGATACTATTATCCATAAAGTGCTTTATATGGGCAACATTAATACTTGTAGGCCAATTATTAAAAAAATATTATGAGTGATAAACGATAGTCCTACTTTCATCAATATTTATCGCACATGTACTTAGCATGTCTTCCTATGTTTTGTAGGGTTCCTTCACATTGCTCAAAATAAGTCGGGTTAAATTTTTCCCAGAAATGAAAAGTGAAATTACTATCTTGATTTAATATAATAGATAACGGGATTCTATGTAATGAGACTATTTCATCTCCACACAACTTAACTAAGCGTTTTATACTAAAAGGTTTCCTTCATTTGGTAGAGATTTAACTGACTTGGTTAGTCGATCCACAATCTCCCAGATTGTGTCGTTACATTTTCTTATGTTGGGTAGTTTGGTAACAATATCCATTGTTATCAATCTCATTTCCACACTGATATCTTTATTGTTGAGGTAAACCTACAGGGTTCTAATGTTTAGTTTTTAACTTGCAATTAAATTAAATACTTGTAACTTGCTACATCCTTCTTTATTCCTATCTATCCGCAATTCTTATTCAAACATTGATACCCCCATATTATTTCAACGATGCATCATATACTTAGTCTTATAAGCTTTCCTAAGAATTAGGTATGTTTCCTTAGATAGGTATCCAAATTCTTTTCTTATGGAATTTCCAAATTTCATCAGTTCCTTTTTCTGATTCCTTCATTATTCCTTTATAACCCTTTAGCATCTTCCTTGATTGTTGTTTCTTGGGTACTCTTTAATTATTTCATTAAATCTATCCGCAATTTAATCTAAGAGCACGTACTTGTTTCGGCTTCTTATGAAACTTATGACTTAAAGCATTAATTACTACATTAGTCTTAACTTTGTGATATAACAATCGGTGTTGTTCCTAGTCTCAGATGAATTCTAAGTTTCTCCTCACGATCGGGTGATAGTCCAAATAGATCCTCTGAGAAAACGTCGGTCGGAATTTCTTTCAGTTCCATGCCTCTAGTGTTAATGAACTCCAAGACCGTATACGCTATGTCTTACTTCCGTGCATAACTCACAGCTTTTATCACATAGATGAACTTTGTCGGCTGGTCTGTCTTGTCTCCTTGTGGTCACTTCTCCGGTTGGCTTGCAAATCTAAACCTAAGTCAGCAATCATCTTTGGAATCATTGTTGCCATTTTATTCCTTTTTATGAAGCAGACAGGATTTCCTTTCTGTCAGTTTTTTTCCATTTCATGGCATACGTCGTGATCATGTGTTTTGAAGATCGGGTCTCACTATCTTAATGTCTAAATTTTGAAGCATACCTTACTTCATTCTTCTTAACATATATACTAATGGTTTGGACAACTTTAGTCCTTTGCAGCCCATGTATTTCGTAACAGCTTCTTTATTACTGGTAATCTTAGTAGGATTATAGGTGAAGAGTCTTAGTAAGTGCATCTAGTCGTGGTTACTTTTATCTTTGCAAGAGTTCTTAAAGAAAGTAGAATTACTCTTATTAGCGTACGTTTTAAGACGTTTTGTGCCTAGCACAACTTTAGCTACAGGTTTCCTAATGCGTTAATAATCTAAGGTAGCGCAAAGGGAATTCTTATACTTTCGATGGTACCCCAACATAAAGGGTTCACATCGTTCATCTTGTCGCACAAGTCACGAGACGAATGATCAAATGAAATAGTTTTTGATATCGAAATTATAGATGTATACAAGAGATTCCTGATAAAGAAATGTGGCATTATTATTGACACACATGCTCGTGATTTATTCTAAATTGTCAATCCTTATGGTTTTAGGATTTCCTTACAGATATACATATTTATATAATCATATTTTTTCACATACTATAATATACAAACCTTGCATAAGGTTAATGTATTTAAAAGATTCATATTTCGAAAAACAAGTCAGATATCATGTCATGATACTATTTAGGGAATTCTGTCACTTGTTTGACATATTATATACCCCATCTTACCCGGTTCTCGCCGGACAGGTAATTTGTATTTCCCATAAATAGAATTTTCTCAATTCATGATTTAAAAATGAATCTTTTATTAGGGCTTTTATCAAAGAACAAGGTAATTAGTATTCACATGATGGATCATATTCTAGAACCCAGTAGTACCAATAAATAAGAAATAACAGTGACCAAGTGTTATCGCTTATTTACCATACTTGCAACGTTCTAGTCATCATCCCCACAGCATACCAATACCCATCACACTTTATTTATGGAAGTAATTAGCTTATCTCGAAGCTAATACTAAAGTATATTTCTTAAGTTCAAGTCTAAATACTATCACGTGTGCTACCAGTTAATAGCAATTTCCTAACTCTTTCGTTTAAGCTTAGGTATTATTACAACACCCAATTGCTTAAACCAGTGGCTCTGATACCACCTCTGTCACGACCCCTGACCCCACCTTGGACGGGAGCGGGAGCCGTGAAGCAGTCAAGTGGTACCGGTGGTTTATTTTGAAAAGTATTGCAGCGGAAAATTTCATCAGGACCGTGTGTTAGGAAAAATATCAGAGTTTTGAAACACCGGATTTAAACCCATGTTTTGCAATGGTAGCTTTAATATGGGATAAGCTCGAATACATAAAACAACTTTTCTTAATTTAATTTAATTAATAAAATGAGCCACTTCTGTAAGCCTTTTGGTGCCGCATCTAGCTCTTATTCCAATCTACGGTAATCACCTGAAACGCGTTTTAAAAAGGTTTTGTCAGCAGGAAATACTGGTGAGTACATTCAATTTGTACAAAAGACACATTGTTATAATTTACAGTATTAAGAGCGATTACAATGTTTATATATCAACCAATTACCCCAAATCGGTATTTGTCACTCGACCGAATCTGTGACTATGGTCATATCACCCATTGGCTAACCCGTTGTCCAATGGTGAAGGTTATCAAGTAGTGTATACAAAACCCCACATACCGGCAGTAATTGAAGATTACAAAGACTTAATCACTGTAATTACAACTTTGAAAACAAGTAGGGTTTTGAAAGCAATTTGGTAAAAAGAGAATGACTCACCTTGTTAGCATATAGTCTTGATTTAACAGGCCTCCTGATTCTAAGTCTTCTGATAACTAAGCATCTATTTTGATTGTAAGTGTATAGTGCAGAGTTTCTGGTAGTTAAACATTTTGTTTAACAGAGTGGAATACGTATTAGTGTTAAACCCAATCAAACCTAACGATGGTCACGAGATCAGAACCTTAACGAAATTTACAAAGTATAGTCTTATTTAGACAGCACTTTGGCATTCGTCCGTTGGTTTCCGAATCGATCGGACAGAATATCGTATTGGTGATTATTGGTTAGAACACCAACGTATAGAGAGAAGAATAGAATGAATGAGCAAAGAAAAATGAATCCTAAGCTTCCTATTTATAGGTAAGAAACATGAAATTTCCAGGAAGTTTCCTATATACTTTCTAGGAAATTACATATATTTTTCTAGGAAGTTACCTATACATTGTCTATGAAGCTTCCTACCCACATATATATCTTCTTACACCTTCCTTGCACCTTCCTCATATATATCTATTTTCATGTATATTTATTTAGGTGTTTAATTTACTTAGTTAATTAATCTTACTTAGCTGTTAAGTTTACTTATCTATTAAGTTTCTTAATTGCTAAGTTTTACTTAACTATTAAGTTTACTTAACTATTAAGTTTACTTAATTGCTAAGTATTCTAGTTAAACAGCTCCCTGGGTATGAGTTCTAGATACAATGGAACTCGTATTAGTGTATTAACTCAATTCGACTTTAACGATAATCACGAGATCAAAACCCACAACGAATGACAAAGTATAGCCAGGTATGGGCAGCACTTAAACATCCATTGGATCGGTTACAATCGATCGGATAAAGTATCGTACCAGTGATTAGAGTTATTACCCTAAGAACGGGCAGAGTTTCGAGGTTTAGAAGGTATGATACCAAGCTACTACTTTGCTATAATAGAAGCTGAGAGAAAGAAAAGAATTGAACGAGAATAACTGAGGCCCCCAAGCTTTTCCTTCGCGGCCCGCGAGAGAACTTACGGCGGTTGAGGGTTGCTGAGTCATAGCATCAGGTCGACACGTGTAGGGACACGTGGCGTAACATGTGTCTGGATTGAGATGAGTCTCTCGCGCCCCACGAGAGATCTCTCTTCTTTGGTTGCGGCTCGCGAGAACACCAAAAATCATAATTTTTGATTTCTCGTTTCGGTTTTCATCATACGCGTTTAGGGTTCCGGTTAGGTTCGTTCTAGGGTGTTTTTGAGGGTTGTTACATTAATCATCAGTGAAACCATCTCTTGGGCTAAACGGAGCAAAACAAAGTTGTTGATTTTCAAGGCGGATTTCGAGAAAGCCTACCACTAGTAGCAGAACTAAAATTTCGGGACGAAATTTCTCTAACAGGGGGAGAATGTGACAACCCTCAAAATTACAGGTATCCGTACAATTAATTAATATTAAATTGGTGCTTAATGACTGTGCTTGATTACAACTGCTGATTTAACTGCTCTATGATTTTTGCATCATACATACACATGCATCACATTCATACTGTCACTCCATTTATTACACACAGACTTTAGTGACAAACTTGATGCACAAAGCACAGTTAGCACAGTGAGCGGATAACTCAGTCACATGCTGACAATACCAGCACATAGACAGACACTATATTGAGGCCCAGTATGAGCCGGGAACAAAGTATCACACTAGGGTAGTGTGTAGGGAAGTAAGGACCATAAAACTACGTCACTAGGTGATAGTTTAGGTGCCGGAATGTGCCTAAAACTCACTCTAGGCGCAGAATTCTGCATTTATTAATAAAATTCAGCATTTAAACATGCTAGTCACTTGCAAAAATATGGCAGAGGGGTCCTGTATACTTTCCTAAGTGCCGGGAATTAATTGTGACACAAAAAGCTATATAAAATACACTTTACGGATTAATTAAGCACTTTAACGGAACAATACCAAACCGAACAACCGGACACTACCCGGAACACAAAAATAATGTTAAAAACATTGTTTCATTTTTTCTAAACTAGTTATGGTTCTCGAACACACTAACACCCTATATATTACATAACACACTTATAACACTAACTAAATACTTAAAACCTAACTAGTTAACCTAACAATCCATTGCATCCCAACTAGACCCCCCCACCTTACGGTTTCAAGGGTGGTATCCCACCCTTGATTTTCTTGATTTGTTTAATGGGTTTGTATTGTACTTAAGGAGCATTAGATCTAGTGGACAAAGAAGTGTTGGAAAGATTGTCTATTTAACCATAAGACTCTCATTCATTCCCATCTTCACAACACTCAAACACTTTCTTCTCTCCTTCTTTCTTGGTCTCGGCCGAGAGCACCACCACCACCATCATCATCATCATCATTTGTTCATCTTCATCCATTTTACTTGCATACAAAGGTGTTAAGGGTCATACAAAGGAGCTAGGAGCTTTCGGATCATCGAGGACCTTCTCTATTTGCTATTAACCACCTCATTTCTACCCTTGATCTTCCCTAGCTTAAAAGCTAGTAGTAAGTCTCTTGAATCCTCATTTACTTCATGTTGATGATGGTTAATAGTTATGTTAGGATGAAATCTCAAGAAACACTAAAAGATCATAAACAAAGTCTTGAACATAATGATAAAATAAGATGAAAACATGATGAAATGAAGTTGTTTTGATGTTGTTGTTGATTATTTGATGATTACTAGTAAAATGATGTTTGATCATCATATGAAGCTTGTTAAGTTATGATTAAAAACATGACTTAACAAGTTAGGGATGATTATGGGTACATAAAATAATCATCTTCTTGTTAGAGCATGAACTTGATAATAAAAGTGATTTTCTTATAAAGTTTATACCTAGTAGACTAGTAAACTTGTAAACTTAAGACTTGTGTATGATTTCTCTTAGAAAACTAAGTTTAAAAGACGGTTTTTGAAAAAGTATGACTCTTACATATACTTACACCATCTTTGAAATGAACTAAGTATATGGATGCTAGTGAAACATGAAAATATTGTAAATGGGTATTTTTGTAAAACAAGTTCACAAGTTGTGAAGATCTAAAAACCCCGAGAGTAAGATTTTACTAAAAGTAAACACACTTTGGAGGGTAACTAAACCCACTAAACACCCTACAAAGTTACTACGCGTTTTTATGAAAAAACAAGTTCATGTTGACATGTAAAGTGCATTGTTTTTACACTTGACTAGTGTAATATTGTTTAGTAACTTTTTGTTGATTGACTGAATGAATTTTTGAAAAGAAAATGATATGCTAATAAGCATGGACACCTCCATTTACAAAGGAAACTCTGGCGAAATTTTCTAAAATTCCAACACTTAGAAAATATTTTTCTAACAAATGTTACGAGTATATTTTACAACTTGTGTTTCGAATGTAAACTTCGCCATGGGTTTTGTCACAAAAATACAAAGTATCGGAGGTTGATTTTTACAAATAAAATGGATAAATATATATTTTGAATATATATTTTATATTAAAACCCTTGTGTGAATTCTTGTTTATTTTGTGAACTAGTTATATTATTTTAGGGTAAAATAATATAACTTACAAATACCATGGAAATTACAACTCCAAAATAATACCAAAAATCACACGGAATAAATATTTAAGTTATACGCTTGATATCGTGAAACCAAACGCAAAGACGTAACTTACAAAATATTCCGCAAAATACTCTTACACATATATTTTTGGTAAAATATTATTTTGGAAACTAAGGAAGTAAAAATATATTATTTTTGGGAAAATACATATATTTTGGAAACAAGTTATTTTGGACAAATGAGTAAATATATTTTTCTAAGTGGGACTTAAAATATATTTTTGAAACTACAAATAGACATGTATAAATACCCCCATCCTTGGGAAGGAAATACGCATATAAAATACTTGAGAAGTATGAATACGAAATATTGTTTAACAATTATTCCAAAACTAAATATAATTCAAGGTTAAAATAATTATTATTTTAACAAATAATTATAACTTGGAATAATATTCGGAGACACAAGAAACGCAACTCAAAAACATTAAACCCTAAGCCAAGGCACGGCCCGTTCGTCTAATAGACATTAGTACGTTGTAGGTCGTCAGGTAGCTGAGCAGGTTTGAGTTGACGTTACTATACAGGAGGCGCAATACTGTGAGTTCATGTCCCCCTTTTCTCTTAACTGTTTTTAGTTTTATACCTCGGGGGTGGAATACATGTTACAATAATTACAGATGCTTTTATACATGGTATGGTTAGCTTAAGGAGCGTTTAGACGCTTAGATCATGTGAAAGGTGGGTACAACACTTAAGGCCATTAATCCTCGTTGTTAGGACCGAGGGACATGAGTGATAGATCTATTTGGGTGTAGCGAGCCCACACCCATGAAGCCGGGGCGGACCATAGTGGTGACTGTGTCTTACAGCCGGAGGCCCTGTACAAATTTGCTAGGTTTGAGTACTTCCTGCACCGTTTCACACATACCAGTGGCTTTGCAACCCATTGGTGATCTCTTTTTCCTTAATTGCTACATACCAGGGATTTTCATACATACAGACACATTACAAAGGTTTATACATACTAACTTGCACATGAACTCGCTCAACTTTTGTTGGTTTTTCAAACTACATGTATTTCAGGAAATTGATGGATCTGGCAAGTGTTGCATGTGTTACAAGCTGCGTACTGAATAAGATGTCATCCAGGGTAGCAGGTTTAAGAGGTGTGACCCTTACCTGGACGGGTTACATGCCTTAAACCTCGTTTTATTAAGAGTCTTTTGGTTGTGTCTCATGATCATGTTTTAAACAAGTTAAGGATTTGTAACTTATTTGGGTTTATGTTTCCAGACAATGATGTTGTAGTACTTTTTAATTTAATGAATGGATGAACATCTCGTATTTTTATCATATAGCATTGTTATGATTGTTGCTATGGTATTGAGAAGTCACACCAAATAAACCCACGCTTCCGCAAAAGCCAGGGTGTGACAGCTTGGTATCAGAGCCTCGATCATAGCGAACTAGAATTCCTTCATGAGTCTAGACTATGATCATCAGGGCTCTCACGAAAATGTTTTCAAACATTTTTACATTTGCATACACTATACGTCCAGATCCAGGGTACAAACATATTTACAAACAAAAAGGTACAAATACACATTTCAAAAGGGTATAATTATAATTCAGTCCTAGAGACTGAGGGAGGATCAGTCTTAGAGACTGAGGGAGGTTGGTCTTAAAGACCAGGGATTTAGTCTTAGAGACTGGGAAAATTGGTCTTAGAGACCAGGGAGTTGGTCTTAAAGACCAGGGAGTTGGTCTTAGAGGCCTGGGAGTTAGTCTGAGAGACTAGGGAATTTAGTCTGAGAGACTGGGTGGGATAGTTTGGGGAAGACTAGGATGATTACTTGCGTACATTGATTGTGACTTACATGCTTATTTGATTAATGTTGATATATGTGCATATGTATGGTTGTGTTACAGACACCGTGCCATCTTCTTCGGATACCGGAGTATTAGACACACTGGATCCTATGGCGATAGTCTCGGACGACGAGATTCTATCTGAGAGCGAGGTTTATACGTCGGATACTACGAGCACTGATGAGGATGATTTCCAGCCATTTGCTCTTCCAGATTTTGGGGATGATATTCCTCTAGCTGATGGCCCATTCGATGGGGATCTACCTCTCATTCAGATCCCTGCTCCTCTCCCACTCGCCGTAGCTCCTGTCGAGGATCTGCCACATGACGAGTTCGCTGATGATGACATCGACTTATTCATTGAGGGTCCCCCGGAGGGTGACCAGGATGGTGTGGCCCTTATGGATGACGATGTCCCTCCTGCTGATGTTCCCGTTGATGATCATGTTGTTCCCATGGTTGAGGTTCATGCTGATGTTCCCGTTGACGACCCTGTAGTCCCTATTGTTGAGGTTCCAGCCGCTGACGCTGTTGTCATGCCACCTACTGAGGCTCCCGTAGAGGAGGCTCCTTCTGATTCATCTGGTCCAGACTCGTTCGAGTCTGTGGCATCCGCATCTATTCACGACCAGGGCGTGCAGCGCTAGTCTCCTGACGCAGACTCAGACATGGCGATGTCTGTTGCGCCCATCTTTCCCCATGCTGCCGACCCAGATCCTGAGGTCGAGTTCGTACCTGCTGAGCCTGTTCCAGTTGGCCCAGAGCCTATCATTGCTCATGACCCTGTTGATGCTCCAGCTGTTGCACTTTTGCCTGATCCTTTACCAGAGCCTGATCATGTTGATATACCAGTCTTGGCACCACCCATTGTTGATGCACCAGCCGTTGTACCACCGGTTTCTGATGTTCCTATTGTTGATGCACCACAACCTGATCCTGTGCCGGTATTTGTTGACCGTGCACCTTTTGCCACACATGTCGATCCCAGATACGCTGACACCCGTAATGGGTGGATAGAGGACAACGATTATCCATCTTTTATTGTACCAGTCACACCCCTGTTGCACCCGTTTTTGCACCGCTTGATGTTCCCCAGTATCATCCGCATGTATCTGATGTCCACCGTTCGGACTTACCCATCACCTTTCTACAGGAGATCCCTCCTCCCCGTCTAGGGGAAGGACCTTCCACACACCAGCCTGATCATATACCCCATTCGACAGCAGCTTTTTCATTTATGCCCTCGTTTACACCTGCCCCACATACTGCTTTTCCTGCTTCAGCACCTATGGGTGGGCCATTTTTGTGGTCATCACCCAATGTTATGCCGCTATCAGACCCGTATCACCCGTTTCATGTCGGATATACCACAAACGACATACTTACATCCCAGCAGATACAGCAGGATGCGTTGAGCATACGCGTTTTGGAGCTGGAGAGGACTCCACGTCCTCCCCCTTACCACTGTCAGTCTCCTTTTGCTACACCACCAGCTCCTCTTCCACTACCCCCCTGATTCTGATATTCGTTTCCTCACCCCTGAGCAGCAGATAGCTTACCTGTTGCGCGTTATCCAGGCACTTGAGGAGGACTGGGTGCGTTTGCGCCGTTTGATTTTCTTCCCTCCTCCTCCCCCATCAGCATGAGGATTTTTGGTCTGTTGCAGGTAGTGTTACTTTTGATGAGAAGACAGCGATTGAGCCAGACTATACAGCATTTTGAAGACCGCATTTTGACATCATGACTTTTGATATTTGATTTTTGGTTGTTGTATATGGCTAGACAGTTCAGACAAGGGCATGGTGACCCTTAGTCTCTTTTGGGATGTACGATACAGTTATACAACTTGTAAACATTGTATTGTGGACTCGATTATATGATAACTCAATCTCAGTGTTCTCATTACATGCATTGTTGATTTATTTGTTTGTGATTATGACATGGGATGTTATGTGTTATTGTGTTGATGGATGTTATTACATACGCCTATTACTTACTTACTAAACTTACCATGACCTGACCAATATGATCTTCTTTTAGAAGATGCCTCCACGACGAGACACACGTTTGCCTACCACTGAGGCAGAACTTCAAGCAAGAATTTCGCAGGCCATTGCTGATTACGAGGCCTCCCGTGCTGAGACCAGCGGGAATACCTCAAGAAACAACAACCCACCAAATGGTAATGTTAAGTCACTCGAGACACGTTACACTACATTTAGACATTTCATGTGCAAATGCTAATGTTTTCTATAAATAACATTGTTTGGGTAGGCTGCACCTACAAACAATTTCTTGACTGTAAGCCCGTAAACTTTGACGGCACTGGAGGTGCTGTTGCATTTATCAGATGGGCAGAAAAGACAGATTCTACCTTAAGGATGAGCAAGTGTGCTCCCGAGCAGCAAGTTACATACATCTCAGGGCTTTTTCTTGATGGTGCTTTATCATGGTGGAATTTGCAAGTACAAACCCTGGGAGAGGCGGCGGCATATGCATTGACGTGGACTGAGCTGAAGGAGCTCATGAGGAAGAAATATCGTTCACGGGCCGAAATACAAAAGCTGGAAACGGAATTTTGGCACCTAAAGATGGACGGCCCAAAGATCGTCGAGTATGTTCAGAGGTTTCATGATCTGTCCCATGTGGTACCTTACATGGTTACGCCTGAATTCAAATGCGTGGAGCGTTTCATCTGGGGGTGGGCACCCCAGATTATGAGCATGGTAACTGAAGCCATCGACCTGAGTGTGTCCTTAACTGAAGAAGCCATCAGGCTAAACAAGTTTTCGAATGCTGATCAGAAAAGGAAGGAGACTCATGTGGAGTCCTCGGGAGAGAACAAGCGGAAGTTCTCCAATTTTAAAAAGGGTACCAGCAGTGCCAGCAAGAAGAAGGAGGTGAACACACCAGTTGAAGCTAAAATTGGTGCTGAAGTCAAGGGAAAGGGATACATGGGCGCTTTGCCCAAATGTGACCTATGCCTGTACCATCATTCTGGTCAGTGCAGGTTAAGGAAATGCGAGTCTTGCGGGAAGGAGGGCCATTCAAAGAATACATGCTGGGTTGGTACTGGTACTGGTGCTGGTTGCGGTAACAATAGTCAAAGGGGTTTTGGTAACAACAATCGCGGTGGTAACGGAAATGGGAACCGCAACGGCGGAAATGGTAATCAGGGAAATGTTGGAAACCAAACTGGGAAACGGGGAGCAAACAATGCTCAAGGTGGTAATGGTAACGTTCTAGGACCGGGATGTTTTAACTGTGGAGACATCGGGCACTTCAAGCGCGAATGCCCAAAACTCAACCAAGCTCGTGGAAGAGTATTCAACATTGGTGCAAAGGAACACGCCAGGACCCGAATGTTGTCACTGGTACGTTCCCTATTAATCAACGCTTTGCATCTATGCTATTTGATACTGGTGCCGACTATAGTTTTGTATCGCTAGAATTTAAGAAAATGCTTGGGTTAACTGCTAGTAAATTAGACATTCCGTACTCAATTGAACTGGCTAATGGAAAGCTAGTAGAAACAAATGAAGTCATCAGAGGATGCGTAATAGAGCTGGGAGAACACGAGTTTACACTGGATCTACTACCAGTCAAGTTGGGAAGCTTCGACGTGGTAGTAGGGATGGATTGGTTATCAAGCAACAAAGCCGAGATTATATGTCATGAGAAGACCATTCGCATTCCAATGATGGATGGAGAAATGATTGTGGTTCACGGAGAGAAGCGCGATACGCCTTTGAGAATCATTAGTTGCTGGAAGGCTAGAAAATGTTTGAAGAAGGGATGTGTCGCCTTCTTGGCACACATCATGGATAAAGAGGCAGCTGAGCCGAGGCTAGAAGATATTCCAGTCGTAAAGGAGTATCCTGAAGTCTTTCCAGAAGACTTGCCAGGATTGCTGCCACAGCGACAAGTCGAGTTTCACATTGACTTGGTTCCAGGTGTCGCGCCTGTGGCTAAGGCACCCTATAGACTTGCGCCTTTGGAAATGCAGGAGTTGTCGATGCAACTTCAGGAGTTGCTAAACAAGGGATTTATCAGACCAAGCTTCTCACCTTGGGGAGCTCCAGTTTTGTTCGTTAAGAAGAAAGATGGTAGTTTTCGCATGTGTATCGACTACCGGGAGCTGAACAAGTTGACAATCAAGAATAGATATCCTTTACCACGAATTGATGACCTGTTCGATCAATTACAAGGTTCAAGTTTTTACTCAAAGATCGACCTTCGATCAGGATATCACCAGTTGAGGATACAAGAGGAAAGTATTCCCAAGACTGCTTTTAGGACTCGCTATGGACATTATGAGTTCCTGGTCATGCCGTTTGGATTGACAAACGCGCCAGCAGTGTTTATGGATCTGATGAACAGAGTCTGCAAGCCGTACCTGGATAAGTTTGTGATTGTGTTTATTGATGACATTTTGATTTATTCAAAGACGAAAGAAGAACACGAACATCACTTAAGAGCTATTCTAGAGCTGCTTAAGAAAGAAAAGTTGTAGGTGAAGTTCTCAAAGTGCGAGTTCTGGCTGCGTGAAGTTCCGTTTCTTGGTCATGTGGTTAATGGAAATGGAATTCATGTGGATCCCACAAAGATCGAGGCAATCAAGAACTGGGAAACTCCTAAGACACCAACCGAGATTCGACAGTTTCTAGGTTTGGCTGGTTATTATTGAAGGTTCATTGAGGATTTCTCGAAAATCGCTCAACCTTTAACCTCCCTTACGCAGAAAGACAAGAAGTTTGATTGGGGAGACAAGCAAGAAGAAGCGTTTCAACTGTTGAAAAACAAGCTCTGTGACGCACCGATCTTATCTCTACCCGAAGGCACTGACGACTTCGTGGTATATTGTGACGCCTCGCGTTAAGGTTTAGGTTGCGTGTTGATGCAGCGACAGAAGGTTATAGCATATGCATCCCACCTGTTGAAGAATCACGAGAAAAATTACACCACCCATGATTTGGAATTGGGCGCGGTGGTGTTTGCATTGAAAATCTGGCGACATTACTTATACGGCACGCGATGTACAATCTTCACAGATCACAAGAGCCTGCAGCACATATTCGATCAAAAAGAGCTTAACATGAGGCAAAGACGCTGGGTAGAGCTGTTAAATGACTATGATTGTGAGATCAAGTATCACCCAGGGAGGCGAATGTGGTCGCCGATGCCCTGAGTCGAAAAGAAAGGATCAAGCACATAAGAGTTAGGGCTTTAGAAATGATTATTCAGATAGACCTCTCATTGCGCATTCATGCCGCGCAGAGAGAAGCTCTTAAAGAAAGGAATATTGAGGATGAGTATCTTCGTGGGATGGAGAAGCAGTTGGTACCAAACGGGGAAGGAACTTTGTGCTTCTTGAAACAAATTTGGGTTCCTTTGTTTGGTGGTTTGAGAAATGTTATTTTTGATGAGGCTCACAAGTCACGGTACTCGATTCATCCAGGAGCGGATAAGATGTACCAAGATCTTAAGGATTTCTATTGGTGGCCAAGGATGAAAGGCGACGTTGCGATATATGTTGGCAAATGTTTAACTTGCGCCAAGGTTAAGGCCGAATACCAAAAGCCTTCAGGTCTTCTGCAGCAATCTGAAATACCCCAATGGAAGTGGGAACAGATTTCAATGGACTTCATAACGAAATTGCCAAGGACGCCCAAGGGCCACGATACAATTTGGGTAATAGTAGACCGTCTAACAAAGTCTGCGCACTTTTTGCCAATCAAGGAAAAAGACAACACGAGTAAACTTGCTGAAATATACATGAGGGAGATTGTTGCACGACATGGAGTGCCTCTCTTAATTATCTCTGATAGAGATGGATGCTTCGTGTCAAGGATTTGGCAATCCTTTCAAGAAGCATTTGGTTCTCAGTTGAATCTGAGCACTGCCTTTCATCCGCAGACAGATGGACAGAGCGAACAAACGATTCAAACATTAGAAGACATGTTGCGAGCTTGCGTAATGGATTTAGGTGGGAGTTGGGACACTCACCTACCATTGGTTGAATTTTCATACAACAACAGTTACCATGCAAGCATTCAAGCCGCACCGTTCGAAGCTCTCTATGGACGCAAGTGTCGATCACCCTTATGCTGGGCTAATGCGGGTGATAGACAGTTAGTTGGTCCGGAATTGGTCCAGGAGACGACAGACAAGATTGCACAGATCCAAGAGCGCATCAAAGCGGCTCGCGATCGTCAAAAGAGTTATGCGGACCTGAGAAGGAAGCCTCTGGAATTTGAGGTAGGAGATATGGTTTTGTTGAAAGTTTCACCCTGGAAGGGTGTGGCACGCTTTGGGACGCGTGGGAAGTTGAATCCGCGATACATTGGTCCATTCAGAATCCTGCAAAGGATTGGGCTTGTAGCATAAAAATTGGACTTACCTGCTGAACTTAATGGCGTTCATGATACATTCCATGTATCAAATTTGAGAAAGAGTCCAACTCAAGAAACAGTTGTCATTCCAGCCGACGAAGTTCATATTGACGACACACTCCACTTTACTGAAGAACCTGTTGAGGTTACAGATTGGAAAGTTAACAAGACGCGCCGGAGTAGTGTCAAACTCGTCAAGGTTCGATGGAATGCACGACATGGGCCAGAATTCACGTGGGAGCGTGAGGATCGTATGAAGGAAAAATACCCACATTTATTCCCCAAGACCCCTGCATCTAGTAGCAGAAATAAAATTTCGGGATGAAATTTCTCTAACAGGGGGAGAATGTGACAACCCTCAAAATTACAGGTATCCGTACAATTAATTAATATTAAATTGGTGCTTAATGACTGTGCTTGATTACAACTGCTGATTTAACTGCTCTATGATTTTTGCATCATACATACACATGCATCACATTCATACTGTCACTCCATTTATTACACACAGACTTTAGTGACAAACTTGATGCACAAAGCACAGTTAGCACAGTGAGCGGATAACTCAGTCAAATGCTGACAATACCAGCACATAGACAGACACTATATTGAGGCCCAGTATGAGCCGAGAACAAAGTATCACACTAGGGTAGTGTGTAGGGAAGTAAGGACCATAAAACTGCGTCACTAGGTGATAGTTTAGGTGCCGGAATGTGCCTAAAACTCACTCTAGGCGCAGAATTCTGCATTTATTAATAAAATTCAGCATTTAAACATGCTAGTCACTTGCAAAAATATGGCAGAGGGGTCCTGTATACTTTCCTAAGTGCCGGGAATTAATTGTGACACAAAAAGCTATATAAAATACACTTTACGGATTAATTAAGCACTTTAACGGAACAATACCAAACCGAACAACCGGACACTACCCGGAACACAAAAATAATGTTAAAAACATTGTTTCATTTTTTCTAAACTAGTTATGGTTCTCGAACACACTAACACCCTATATATTACATAACACACTTATAACACTAACTAAATACTTAAAACCTAACTAGTTAACCTAACAATCCATTGCATCCCAACTAGACCCCCCCACCTTACGGTTTCAAGGGTGGTATCCCACCCTTGATTTTCTTGATTTGTTTAATGGGTTTGTATTGTACTTAAGGAGCATTAGATCTAGTGGACAAAGAAGTGTTGGAAAGATTGTCTATTTAACCATAAGACTCTCATTCATTCCCATCTTCACAACACTCAAACACTTTCTTCTCTCCTTCTTTCTTGGTCTCGGCCGAGAGCACCACCACCACCATCATCATCATCATTTGTTCATCTTCATCCATTTTACTTGCATACAAAGGTGTTAAGGGCCATACAAAGGAGCTAGGAGCTTTCGGATCATCGAGGACCTTCTCTATTTGCTATTAACCACCTCATTTCTACTCTTGATCTTCACTAGCTTAAAAGCTAGTAGTAAGTCTCTTGAATCCTCATTTACTTCATGTTGATGATGGTTAATAGTTATGTTAGGATGAAATCTCAAGAAACACTAAAAGATCATAAACAAAGTCTTGAACATAATGATAAAATAAGATGAAAACATGATGAAATGAAGTTGTTTTGATGTTGTTGTTGATTATTTGATGATTACTAGTAAAATGATGTTTGATCATCATATGAAGCTTGTTAAGTTATGATTAAAAACATGACTTAACAAGTTAGGGATGATTATGGGTACATAAAATAATCATCTTCTTGTTAGAGCATGAACTTGATAATAAAAGTGATTTTCTTATAAAGTATAAACCTAGTAGACTAGTAAACTTGTAAACTTAAGACTTGTGTATGAGTTCTCTTAGAAAACCAAGTTTAAAAGACGGTTTTTGAAAAAGTATGACTCTTACATATACTTACACCATCTTTGAAATGAACTAAGTATATGGATGCTAGTGAAACATGAAAATATTGTAAATGGGTATTTTTGTAAAACAAGTTCACAAGTTGTGAACATCTAAAAACCCCGAGAGTAAGATTTTACTAAAAGTAAACACACTTTGGAGGGTAACTAAACCCACTAAACACCCTACAAAGTTACTACGCGTTTTTTATGAAAAACCAAGTTCAAGTTAACATGTAAAGTGCATTGTTTTTACACTTGACTAGTCTAATATTGTTTAGTAACTTGTTGATTGACTGAATGAATTTTTGAAAAGAAAATGATATGCTAATAAGCATGGACACCTCCATTTACAAAGGAAACTCTGGCGAAATTTTCTAAAATTCCAACACTTAGAAAATATTTTTCTAACAAATGTTACGAGTATATTTTACAACTTGTGTTTCGAATGTAAACTTCGCCATGGGTTTTGTCACAAAAATACAAAGTATCGGAGGTTGATTTTTAAAAATAAAATGGATAAATATATATTTTGAATATATATTTTATATTAAAACCCTTGTGTGAATTCTTGTTTATTTTGTGAACTAGTTATATTATTTTAGGGTAAAATAATATAACTTACAAATACCATGGAAATTACAACTCCAAAATAATACCAAAAATCACACGGAATAAATATTTAAGTTATACGCTTGATATCGTGAAACCAAACGCAAAGACGTAACTTACAAAATATTCCGCAAAATACTCTTACACATATATTTTTGGTAAAATATTATTTTGGAAACTAAGGAAGTAAAAATATATTATTTTTGGGAAAAATACATATATTTTGTAAATAAGTTATTTTGGACAAATGAGTGAATATATTTTTCTAAGTGGGACTTAAAATATATTTTTGAAACTACAAATAGACATGTATAAATACCCCCATCTTTGGGAAGGAAATACGCATATAAAATACTTGAGAAGTATGAATACGAAATATTGTTTAACAATTATTCCAAAACTAAATATAATTCAAGGTTAAAATAATTATTATTTTAACAAATAATTATAACTTGGAATAATATTCGGAGACACAAGAAACGCAACTCAAAAACATTAAACCCTAAGCCAAGGCACGACCCGTTCGTCTAATAGACATTAGTACGTTGTAGGTCGCCAGGTGGTGAGCAGGTTTGAGTTGACGTTATTATACAGGAGGCGCAATACTATGAGTTCATGTCCCCCTTTTCTCTTAATTGTTTTCAGTTTTATACCTCGGGGGTGGAATACATGTTACAATAATTACAGACGCTTTTATACATGGTATGGTTAGCTTAAGGAGGGTTTAGACGCTTAGATCATGTGAAAGGTGGGTACAACACTTAAGGCCATTAATCCTCGTTGTTAGGACCGAGGGACATGAGTGATAGATCTATTTGGGTGTAGCGAGCCCACACCCATGAGGCCGGGGCGGCCCATAGTGGTGACTGTGTCTTACAGCCGGAGGCCCGGTACAAATTTGCTAGGTTTGAGTACTTCCTGCACCGTTTCACACATACCAGTGGCTTTGCAACCCATTGGTGTTCTCTTTTTCCTTAATTGCTACATACCAGGGATTTTCATACATACAGACGCATTACAAAGGTTTATACATACTCACTTGCACATGAACTCGCTCAACTTTTGTTGATTTTTCAAACTACATGTATTTCAGGAAATTGATGGATCTGGCAAGTGTTGCATGTGTTACAAGCTGCGTACTGAATAAGATGTCATCCAGGGTAGCAGGTTTAAGAGGTGTGACCCTTACCTGGACGGGTTACATGCCTTAAACCTCATTTTATTAAGAGTCTTTTGGTTGTGTCTCATGATCATGTTTTAAACAAGTTAAGGATTTGTAACTTATTTGGGTTTATGTTTCCAGACAATGATGTTGTAGTACTTTTTAATTTAATGAATGGATGAACATCTCGTATTTTTATCATATAGCATTGTTATGATTGTTGCTATGGTATTGAGAAGTCACACCAAATAAACCCACGCTTCCGCAAAAGCCAGGGTGTGACATCCCCGTCTGGAGAATTTTCTTTCAAAAGAGGCCTTCGACAAGGTGATCCCATTTCTCCTTCCCTCTTTATCATTGCTATGGAAGTTCTTAATATGTTCATGAGAAAAGCGGTGGATATGGGTCTTTTTAACGGAATTAAACTCCCAAACAATGGTCCAACTTTATCTCACCTTTGTTATGCGGATGACGTGTTGTTCATTGGTGAGTGGTCTGAAAACAATATTCACAGTCTCTCGCGGCTCCTTAGATAAGTGAACCTGGTCACCGGCCTGAAAGTTAATCACAAAAAATGTCAGCTTTTCGGAATTGGAGTGGAACAAGACGAGGTTCGTTTTTTGCTAACAATTTGAACTGTAAAGATGGTGCCCTCCCGTTCACTTACCTCGGAATCCCAATTGGGGTAAATATGAAACGCGCTAAATTCTGGCAACCCGTTGTCGAAAGATTCAATAATAAGTTCGCGTTATGGAAGGCAAAACAGCTCTCTTTCGCCGGTAGGGTGCTGTTGGCCAAAACGGTGTTGGGGAGTTTACCTTTCTACTATCTCTCCCTATTCTTGGCTCCTAATTCGGTAATTAATAAGCTCGAAAGGATCAGGCGGAACTTCATTTGGGGAAAACACAGGAACGACCATAAAATCAAGTGGATCAGGTGGGATTGGATAATCAAACCTAAAAGTAAAGGAGGATTTGGGATCGGCGGAATCAAAGACTTCAATATTGCGATGCTCTCGAAGTGGTGGTGGAGGTATAAGGCTAACCTTAATCAAATGTGGGCGACTGTGGTCAGGGCCATTCACTGGAATAAACAAGATAACAATTTAATTCCTTTTAAGAAGTCGGTCACTGGCATTTGGAAGGATATTAGAAACGTGGAGGCGATCTTGTTGAAATCAGGTATTGATGTAAAGGAGAGGTTGCGTGTTAAGGTGGGAAACGGGATGCTCACTAGGTTTTGGAAGGATTGTATCACAACCCCCGATCCCTCATCCCCGGGAACGGGCGGCCGCGAGTTAGTTTCGGTGGTATTTCGTATTGTCTAATTTGGCATCGGAAATTTTCATCAGGACCGTAGTTAGGAAATATTGATCAGAGTAAAATACCACATTTTCATAGCATTAAACAAATGGGTTAAAACCTAAGTTCATAGTACACACGTTTTCATAGGAATAAATCCTATTTATTTAATAAAAACATCTATTTTATTTTTAGGTAACTTTATTGCCACTTTTCCAAGCCTTCAGTGCTGTCCAGCTGGCTTCTATTTGGCATTCACATTTTGTTACCTGAAACGCATTTTAAAAACATTTGTCAGTGGGAAATACTGGTGAGTGAATCCCAGTTTAATCAAGTTTAATAAAATCATTTCACAGTGTACAGTATTGAGGGCGATCCCGCAATTATATTTGTTTCTAAGATATAACAATTAACATCCATGGTACTGTCGAACCCGACTTGTGGAAATGTTACTCCTTGACCAGGTGGTAACAAATTTTGTATACAAAACCCCAACATACTCATCATAATTGTATTCTTACAAATACTCAATAACTGTCATTTGCATGGAAAAGTATTTAAGGTTTTGTAAAAACAGTTAACAAAAAGTGGATAAACTCACATTGCTGTCTTAGATTTTCCGTAAGGATTTCCTGGTGATAATCTAAAATTTACACAAATGCACACGCGTTAGTATAATAACCCATTTTAACATTAGTAATACCCTCCCCGAGACGACATTCCAACGACTACGTCGGGCAGAACCACGACAGCCGTTACGGAACCCTAGATCAATCGGGCAGCGTATCTAATACGTATCCAGGGGTTATAATACTTACAATGGAGCAGAACTTCGCTAATTAGGGGGTTATAATACCCGCGTATTATCTCTACTATTCAGAAATTGTGATTGAGAAATGAAAATGGGACGAGCAGACTATAGATCCGAGGCCTCCTACTTATAGTGCCTGATTCTGGTCTTCACTCGGCCCGCGTAAAGGTAAGCTAAGGCTTACGCTGCCCGTGTTGACCTCAGGTCAAAGCGTAGCCCATCCGGATCATCAACTAGGCTCGACATGTGTTGGGCCACGTGGCGGCCCAGGGCCGTGCCAGGCCTTAAGTTGACGCGGCCCGCGTCAGGCTTGGGTGGGGCTTACGCGGCCCGCCTCAGCCCAAAAATTCACTTTTTTATTATTTTTAATACTATTTAATATATTTGAGGCCCGTTTTCGCGTATGGGGTGTATTTTGGGACATTTTGGGATATTTTAAAATATACTAGGGTGTCGGAAATATTATGAGGGTGTCGGTTTATTGTGGATTGTTATAGATTGTTGGCTAGACCGGACTCCGCTTATGGATCTATACCCAGCTATCTACAAGATTGTCAAAAATAAAGATGCTTCTGTAGCTGAGTTTTGGACGGGTGCCGAGAGAGACTTATCTTAGGGTTGGGATTGGAGTAATCATCCTTCCACAGCCGAGGAGTGGAGGCAACTCCTTTTATTGTTGAGCCGGCTTCAAGAGACGAAACTCACTAATGATAAGGACACTTGGTATTGGGCTAATGACTGTGGGGAAATCTTCTCGGTCAAGGAGCTGAGTAAAGAGATCATTTCAGCTGCCAACGTGAGCGATAACGGGGCTGGGAATTTCGTTTGGAATTCGTGGGCTTCTCCAAAAGCAAACTACCTTTTTTGGCGGGCTTTAATAGGGAAAGTGGCATAAAAAATGGGCTTGGTTTCTAGAGGCGTTGGCCTCCCCGATACTACCAGCCCAAGATGTGGTATCTCGGATGAAGACCCGGATCATATCTTCGCGACTTGCATTTGGACTAGGAGCCTTTGGTGGAATGTCTTCGTTTGGCTCCGGTTAAAGCCTCCCTCCCAATATGCAAGTCTGAACAAAATTCAGGAGGAGCTACAAAGCAACCCGGGAAGCAAGATTTGGAAGAGGATAGTGTACACGGTCGCAACGGCAACAACTTGGAGGATATGGCACGCTCGGAATTTCAAAGCTTTTGAATGCTCCTTTATTCCTGTTAAAAAGTTGATAGACCAGATTAAATAGGACGTCTATCTTTGGATTTGTAATAGGGCTAATGTCGGGTCTCCCGTTTGGGAGAAATGGGTCAGTTTTGATGTAGCGGACATGTTATAAGTCCCCGGTGTCCCTCTTGTTTCCTGTTTTGTCTCGTTCCTTTTTCTTGTATTGCTTTTTCCAGTTTCTTGCTGGCCCTATATACATATATATATATATATATATATAGGGGTCCGCTAAAATGAAAACCACCTCTAGTTGTAAGAACCATGAGAACTACACCGTACGGGGCGAGTTGGACCAAAATTTTTTTCATAAACGTAGATGCGTGTATTATAAACACATTTGTAAAAAAAAAATTCAAAAATAATGTCGGTTGTGTAGTTTTGAGCACCACAAGTTTGTGTTTACGGGTACCGTAAAATTTGTTTAAAATTTACGGTACCCGTAAGCACAAACTTGTGGTGCTCAAAACTAAACACACGACATTTTTTTTTTTGATTTTTTTTACAAATGTGTTTATAATACAAGTGTTGGGATTGAACCCTACCAAAGGAACAGATAATTAAAGCCAAAACTGGATCAGAGCAGTGGATCCAGAATAAGCAGATGTTACATACAAGTCTCTCCCCTTGAAAGTGGTTTCAACATCTGCTGACCTCATATCTACTGATTGTGCAAACTGCTGACCTACAAACTGCTGATCAAGTAAAGGCATGAGGAAAGACTAAAGCTCTGCTGTTCAATCTACTGCCTTGAGTCAAGCACTGCTGATCCGGACAAGTACTGTTGGGTTCACATCAGTGGAAGCATGCAGCAGTAGTTTATTATGTCTTTATGTAATGAAATGTAATAGCAGTAGTTAGCA
Source organism: Helianthus tuberosus (assembly GCA_030545235.1). Lineage (NCBI taxonomy): Eukaryota > Viridiplantae > Streptophyta > Magnoliopsida > Asterales > Asteraceae > Helianthus > Helianthus tuberosus. The sequence continues at coordinate 55,127,434 of CM060438.1, forward strand.
TAGCAGTGTTTGTATTGATCAGAGGTTAGAGTTTGTTAGGAGGTTAGATGTCACTTTCATGGTGACGTCAGCTTAGATGCTCAGTAGTTTGCTAGTGCCTATAAATAGAACAGTGCTCTGTACTGTTCTATTAGCTCTTTGCAAAATCATCTTTCTGCACGAACAAACGCTGAGCTCTGGCTGAGGGGGAGTTTGTATTCAATCATTGCATTGTAATCGTAATTGAAATAAATTCAATCTTTCGGTTCTTTGTGAAAAGTGTTTGATCAAAGCAATACTCTCGTTTGATTGTATGCAAAGTTTGTTTCCATCTTAATTCCGCTGCACAACTCATCCATCTTCATTCTAATTCAAACGAAAAATACAATCAAAACCAAACTCAGATCCAACAATTGGTATCAGAGCTTGGACAGCCAATTTTGATTTAACAATCATTTTGACATAAATAGTTCAGTTCATAATCGTTGATATCGATAGTTTGTTCGGTTTGTTGAAAAACAGAGTAAGGTTTAATCACCATTAAAGTTGATTAATCAGTGCCTGTAAAACAACCAGGATGACGTCACAATCACAAGATGATAAGAATAACATTGGCTCGCTTTTTAAACCACCCATGCTTAAACGTAATGAACACAACATCTGGCAGAGAAGGATGGGTCACATCCTTGCTTAACAGAACACTGGATGTTGGAGGTCTGTTATTTTTGGTCCCCATGTTCCTATGGTGCCAAGTGCTGAGGATGCAAAGAAGTTCGTACCTAAACCATCTGAAAACTATACTGAAACTGATTTTCAAAAGTTCGAACTCGATGCCAAAGCATTTAGCATCATAGCATCTGCATTACCCAATGAGATCTATGCTGGACTGTTACATTGTAACAGTGCCAAAGAGCTATGGGATGCATTGAAGGAACAGTTTGGGGGTACAGAAGAAGTCATTGAAAACAATTGGGAAATTCTGAATCAACAGTATGAAAGCTTCTGTCACATTAAGGGTGAATCATTGACCCAACAGTTTGAACGTTTTAGTTGTCTCATCAGTGAACTAAGGCTTGTTAACATTGAGTTTCCAAAATCAACACAAAATAGCAGGTTTCTTAGATTACTACCTGATAAATGGGACACAATTGCATTTGTGACTAGAAACTCTGTTGAGTTCAAAGATCTGACCCTGACCCAACTTCATGGTAGACTCCTGACCTATGAAAGGGAGTTGAACCAGAAAAAGAAGTTGCAAGAGTCTGGCAAAGTTACTGATGATTATTCATTCGGTAGCACAGCTCTTTTTGGTCAGGAAGAATCTGGTAGCAGTGGTAAGGAACAGGGTTATGATCACTTCATTGATATAACTGCTGGTGGAAATTTTAACAACCCTGATCCTCACTCTGCCAATTATGCTTTTACTGCAAATTGTGAAAACCAGATGTCAGATAATTTGTGCTTTGAACTCAATGATTTGCAACACTTTGATCCCACTGACTTAGAAGAAATGGACATCTTGCATCAACTGGCTTTGCTTAGTGTAAGAACAAGGAAATTCTACAAAAGAACAGGGAGAAAATTCCCAGGTCTACATGGGAATCTAAGGGTGGGGTTGGATAAATCAAAAATTAAGTGTTACAAGTGCAATAGGCTAGGTCATTTTGCTAGGGAATGCAGGAGTCAAACCACTGGTCCTATAATCACTCATCCCAGCTCAAACCCTAGACCACAAAATCAAAGCACTGTCCACTATTCCCAATATACCCCTGCAGCTCATGTGAACACTGCTCACTATGCTGCAACCCCTGTGCCTGTGCATTATGTTCAAACCACTGTTCCACAAATTCAGTACATTCAAACCCCTGTCCCTCAGGCACAAGTACAACCTACTGCACCTCAAACAGCTGCTCCAGCAGTGGTACAACCAGATCAGCAAAGCTTTTTCACTCAAGGCTTTGTTGACTGGAGCAGTATGCCTGATGAGCTTGGTGATGAAAATTTTGCACTCTATGCTTCTAATGAACCTTCTAATGATGAATTTTGTTTGATGGCATTAGAGTCAATACCAGAGGGGATAGAAACTGAAGGTGAACAGCTAAGTGTTGAAACAGTGGATGAGGTTGCTGAAGCAGTGGTTACTGCTGTGGCTGGTGAACTACTGTTGGGAGAAAATTCAGAAACCCTGATTGAACCACTGACAGACCCCTGGTCCAAAGAGGACAAAGAAGAAGAAGAAGAAGAGAAGAGAGCAGGCGAGAAGGAAGTAAGAGCTGACGATGAAGAAAATCATCAAAGTGATTGTGTCATGATGGTTGCTGCCAAGGTATCACCTCAAGTTCTTGAAAAACTGTGTTCAGATAATTGCATTATTGCTTTTGCTAACATCAAAGAGGTAAATGAAAACCTTAGGGATAAAATCTTAACTGATGAAGTCAAATTTGAAAGGTCTTTAAAAGAACTTAAAAACAAATTGACTGAAAAAGAGAAAGAGATTAGCAGTCTTAAGGAAGAGCAGAGCATAACCAAAACTCAACTCTAAACTATGGTAGAAAAATACCAAGTTTGCAAAAAGGAGTTGGAGTCCACCCAGATCACCTGTGAAAAATGGGTGGAATCATGCAAAGGGTATGAGGTTATGCTTGAAAAACAGATTAAGAGCAATGTGAAATTTGGTGTTGGTTATAGAAAACATGATGATGAAAACACTGCTCTTGAAAAATCTGTTCAAACCACTGATGTAACCACTGAGTTCATCCCCACAAACAAGAATGGCCAAGAAGTGAAAATCACTGATAAACTTGGTAACAAAATCACACTTGACAGACCAATGGGATCCTCTACTTTTGAGGAGATTAAGAAATACCAGTTTAACCCCACATGGTCTGATGAGTGTGACATTCTTGAAAACTTCAAGCCCATGGACTTTACAACCACTGATGGTGTTAAAGCTCCAAAAGCTAAAGTCATTCCTCTCAAGGACATCCCAATAGAGGTTAAAAACTCTGTTGCAAAGGAGTCTGAAAAGAGGAAGAAGAGAGAAAAGATCAACAACTTGTTTTGTGAATTTTGTGAGAAAAGGAATCATCTAACAAAAGACTGTTTCCATTTAAAAGAATATGATTTAAACAAAACAAGTGTCATTGTCCCTGCTGAAAGCTGCATTGTCTGTGGTAAAACAAACCACAAAACTCAAGCATGTGTGTATCTCAAAAACTTTGATGTGAAAAAGAATGAGTACACTGCTAAAACATCCTTGAGTTCATCATCACCTGTCAAATTCACCAAGAACCAACCACTGTTTGTGCCAGTTCAAACAGCTGTCACAAAACAGCTGAACCAAACATCTGTCAAAAGAGATGTTCAGGTTACTGATGCACCCCCTGCCAATCAATTCAAAAGAGGTAAGGCACAACCATCATACCAAAGGATTCCACATGTTTATGCGACCTACAAAAGGACCTCTAAACCCAGAGTGAACAGGCATCCTTTTGGTTATCAGCAGGTGATTGGTCAAGACCCACAACAGTGGTTAGAGAAAAACAGTCCTAAAGCTGTCCAAACCCCTGACCTAACCACTGTCCATCAATCTGCATCCATACCAGACACTGTTGAGACCCCATCCAAAGCCTTATTGTCTTTGGAGACCCTAATGAACTAATCCTTTTACTTCATGTGCAGGGAGCTTCTGCATGCTTAGATAGCCTTTGGTATGTTGATAGTGGAGGCTCCAGGCACATGACTGGATGTAAAGCCCTACTCAAAGATTTCAAAATTCATGGAGGGGGTGATATATCCTTTGGGAATAATAGTAAAGGGAAAGTTCTGGGGTCTGGTACAGTACTGTCTGGCAATGTAAAATTTGAAAATGTCAATCTGATAGACAGTCTGAAATTCAACCTCCTGAGTGTTTCACAAATGAGTGACAAGGGGTATGGGTCATTCTTCACAAAGGAGTGTTGTAGGATTGTTGGACCAGAAATGGTCAAAAAGATTGAAGCAATAATAAAAACTGGTCAAACAAAACTTGTTGCTCAAAGAAGTGGCAATGTTTATGTTGTTGATATGTCAAAAGAATGTCCCAGAGCTGATGCCTGTCTGTTCTCAGCTGCCTCTAACAAAGAGACAGAACTTTGGTACAGAAGACTGGGGCACACAAATCTTAAGACAATCACTGAAATTTCAAAAAATGGTTTGGTAAGAGGCCTACCACAAAAATTGTTTTCATGTCCTGAGCATTGTGTTTCCTGTTTAAAAGGAAAACAGCATAAAAGCTCCTTTAAGTCCATTGAAGAGTCCAAAACAACCCAGTGTTTGCAAATGCTGCACATGGATCTGTTTGGCCCAGTTCAAGTCATGAGTCTCAAAAAGAAGAGATATTGTTTGGTGATTATTGATGACTTTTCTAGGTTTACATGGACTTTCTTTTTACACTCAAAAGATGAGACTTCAGGCATTTTGCAAGACTTTGTGACACAGGTTGAAAAGCAATTTGACCTTCCAGTAAAAGTCTTCAGGAGTGACAATGGCACAGAATTCAAAAACAAGGAGTTGGATGCCTTCTGTGTGAAGAAAGGGATTGTAAGGCAGTACAGCATCCCTAGAACACCAGAGCAAAATGGGGTAGTTGAAAGAAAGAACAGAACTTTGATTGAGGCTGCCAGAACCATGCTTGCTGATTCAGGTTTGCCATTAACTTTTTGGGCAAAGGCAGTAAACACTGCTTGCTATGTCCAAAACAGAGTTTTAATAAACCCCAGGCACAAAAAGACTGCTTATGAAATTCTGTATAAAATCAAACCACTGATCTCATACTTCAAGGTATTTGGCTGCCCATGCTTTATTTTGAACTTAAAAGATTCCATTTCAAAATTTGCAGCTAAAATTGACTGTGGTTATCATCTGGGATACTCAACCACTGCCAAAGCCTACAAAGTGTTTAATACACGGACCAAGGCAGTGGAGGAGACCTTGAATGTGAAGTTCAATGAACTTTCATCAATGAAAATCCCAGCAAATCCTGCTGATCTGTTTGATCTTAACAAATTCACTTTTGAAAATACTGCTGTCAAGACTAACAGTGCAGGTCCATCAGAGGATACAACACCAGACTATGGGTATGAAATCATCATCCCTCAAAAGTCTGTCAAAATGGGAAGAGTAGCAGATGTACAAAACGGCTGTCAAAGCTCAACCACTGCTACATCAACAGTTGTTGACCAAAGTAGCCCCTTAACCACTGCTTCCACATCAACAAATACTGCTGACAAAAGTCCCCAAACATTGGATAAAAGTCAGCATGTGTTCACATCATTACCTCCTATTCCACCACCTTTTGAAGCCACTGCTGGGTCACCAAAGTCACCAGCAGTGGTTAGCTCAGATGACACACATCTACAGCCTTCACCAACAAATGCCATCATTCCATACCAAGGAGATTTAATCTTCTTGAGATCTCATCCACCTGATCAAATAATTAGCAAAATCAATGAAGGGGTGCTCACAAGAAGCCAAACCCAAAACATTTGTCTTTTTGCTGGATTTCTATCACTCCATCAGCCAGTCAAGTACCAAGAGGCACTGAAAGACAACAGATGGGTAGAAGCCATGCAAGAAGAGCTCCAACAGTTTAAAAGACAACAAGTATGGGAGCTTGTACCACTGCCAAAAGATGTTAGCCCCATCGGCACAAAGTGGGTCTTTAAAAACAAAACTGATGAAAGGGGCATTGTTGTCAAAAATAAAGCCAGGCTTGTGGTTCAAGGTTACAGACAGGAAGAGGGGATTGATTATGATGAAACATTCTCCCCTGTAGCAAGATTAGAAGCTATAAGACTGTTCCTGGCCTTTGCTGTCAACCACAACATGAAGGTGTTCCAAATGGATATCAAAAGTGCTTTCCTCTATGGTACAATTCAAGAAGAGGTGTATGTCTGTCAACCTCCAGGTTTTGAGGATCCATTTTATCCAGATCATGTCTACAGGCTAAACAAAGCCTTGTATGGCCTGAAACAAGCACCTAGAGCCTGGTATGAAACTCTTTCCAACTTCCTACTTTCAAATGGTTTCAAAAGAGGTACCATTGATAAAACATTGTTTCTAAAATGGAGAGGGAAGAATTTAATGATTGTCCAAATTTATGTGGATGACATTATTTTTGGAAGCACATGTAATAACATGTGTGAGGAGTTTAGGGAACTCATGACAACTGAGTTTGAAATGAGTGCAATGGGTGAGCTGCAATGCTTTCTTGGTCTCCAAGTTCAACAAATGCAAAATGGAACTTTCATTCATCAAAGCAAATATGCTAAAGAACTTTTAAACAAATTTGATATGAATGATTGTAAACCATGCAGCACACCCATGGCAACAAATAAGCTTGTCATGTCTGATGAAAAGGATGAGCTGATTGACCAAACACTTTATAGAAGCATGATTGGGTCTTTATTGTACCTAACTGCATCTAGACCAGACATCATGTTTGCAACATGTGTCTGTGCAAGAAGTCAATCAGCTCCCAGAAAATCAAACCTCATTGCTGTAAAAAGGATCTTCAGATACATAAAAGGTGCTCCCATACTTGGTATCTGGTATCCAGCTAATGGGAATATCAAGCTTTCAGGCTTTTCAGACAGTGACTTTGCTGGATGTAACACAACAAGGAAGTCCACATCAGGAGGGTGCCAGTTTCTAGGTGATTGCTTAGTTTCATGGCAAAGCAAAAAGCAAGCAGCTGTTTCAACATCCACTGCTGAAGCTGAATACATTGTTGCTGCAAGCTGCACAGCCCAACTCCTGTGGCTTCAAAATCAGTTGCTGGATTTTGGTATCACTGCCTTAAAGATACCACTCATGTTGGATAGCCAGGCAGCAGAAAATATCATCAAAAATCCAGTTTCCCATTCAACCACCAAACACATCGACATCAGACATCACTTTGTGAGGGATTGCTATGAAAAAGGTTTGATTTCTCTGCATCATTTTCCAACTAAAGACCAGCTGGCAGATGTGCTCACAAAAGCATTAGATACTGCCACCTTTGAAAGCTTGGTCTCTAGGATTGGCATGCTAAACATGGAATAACAAGCAAAATCTTGTTTTTCTATGAATAAAAGCATTAAAATGTTTTCAGAAAATCAAAAATCCATCCTTAAAAATAGCTAAAAATGAAGTTTTCATTAAAATATTTAAAAGTCTGCCATAACCACTACTTGTTCAAAAGTCTGCTCTACTTCAAAGTTTGTCCTCTGCTGAAAGCCAACCCCTGTCCTCTCATTTCCTTGATAAACTCTGTTGTTCAAAAGCAGTGTCTTATCCACTGATATGCTATCCACTGATAGTGAAAATCATCCACTGCTTCCATTTTACCGTTATAACCACTGCCTTCATCAGTATCTTTCATAAAAGTATTGTCCTTCATCTCACCAGGGGTTGGCATGTGGGCAGTACATTGTGGTCAGACCTTTTGTAACCGCTGCCACGTCAGCCTTCACTTTTTCCTCTATAAAACCCCCACTTCACACCAAAACAGGGTTTTACTGTCGAATTGAATTCTCAAAAATTCTCTTCTCAAAGCAGTTTCTTCATCAAATTCCTTCATCACTTTCTTCGATTATCATCTTCAAAATGACAAAATCGAAATCATCTGCAAAACCCACTTCCAAATCATCATCAAAAGAAGCCTCTCAAAAGGCAAAACCCACTGAAATTCCACACAAACCATCTCACAATCTTCTGGGCCTACTCACAAAACCCGGCACTACAGACGCTTTCGATTCCATCCTTGCTACCATATCTGCATCAAAGTACAAAACTTTGTTAACAGCAGATGCACCAATTTTCTTGACAACCCAAAGAGAGTTTTGGAAGAATTCAACCCTTGAAAAACAAGGAGACACTATAATAACCATCAACTCTTCTCTAAAGGGTAAAGCCGTCAAGATTACACCACAATCAATTTCAGAGGTCTTTCAACTCGATGATCAGGAAGGTACAATTTCTTTTCCCAAAAAACGAGTTAAAAATTAACTTTCTTGAAAGAGGGTATGCTGACACAATGATGAAGAAAGCTACCTTACAAAAAGGTTTCTTCCCTTCTGCAACAAGATTTTTATTCCATACCCTCCTAATGTGTGTTTCAAACAAAACCACTTCTTTTAATGAAATACCATTAAAGATTCAAAATCTGGGATATGCTATTCTTCAAGCAGAAAATTTTAATTATTCTCGGGAAATCTTTAATGATTTGGTTAACAATGTTGAAACAAAATCATTCTTACTGTTTCCAAGGCTCTTAAGCTACTATTTTGAAAAGAAATTCAGTAAGGATGATATTGCTGCAATAAACCAAGGTGAATATTTTCAAATGCACAGCTTAACGTCCACACCTTGCAAAACACAAGCAGAGGTGCCTGAGCAGAATTTAGCAGCTACCACTGCTCCTCAGGTATCTGCTGCTGAGCCCACTGCTCAAGGTGATCAAAGCAGCAGAACAACTATTTTGAAACCCACACCTACAATCCACAAAAAGCCAAAACAAAAGAAAAATCAAAAACCCCCCAAACCCATCAAAAAAGCAACTCTGGAGGATGAGATACCAGAGCTACTGCCAGTGACAACACAAAAGTCACAAGAAACCACTGCTGCTACTTCCTCACAGCAGTTGGTACAAATATCTCAAACCATAACCGAAACTCCTCCTGTTTCTTCTCAAAAAGATCAGGTTGTACAAATGGGGACACCACAATATGATGCTCTGGAAACACTTGTTTCCATCATTCACAGCCCAATACCCAGGGCAAATTCTCTTTCTACACCCAACCTCACATCCACAATTCCCCCACAAACAAAATTTTTGTTGGATGCAATTGATTTGAACCAGGAACAAACCAGTCCTTCTCAATCACCTATCACTGAGAACATGCCTCAACAAATGACTGGGCCTGATGTATCAATCTTTGCTAACCCATCAACACAACCTGAGGAGGTTACACCCCTTGAGTTACAAGTAACTCTTGGTGGTAATCCAAGTGAAGCAGCCACTACACCTGCTAAACCCATTGATTTGCAGTTGGATAGTGGTTACATTAATAAGACTTCCTTGGAGGCAATTCCTTCCATAGCACCCCTGACATCTACCAGTGGACTTTTCTTGACCACTGGCAACATCAAAAGACTGTCAAGTGTTGAAGGGAGAAGACCCCAGTACCAAGAAAAAGGGGCATCAGTGGTTAATGTTTGGAGTACACTCCCTACCTCAACCACTGATAAAACCACTGCTAGTGGGAAATCAGATGATCCCATTAATTTGGGTGATGGTTTAAAGTACCAGAAATTGACGGAACGTGTTGCAAAACTTGATACCTCTGTTGCAGAACTCAAAGATATGCTGCAACAGTTGTTACAAGTACAAAAGGTACAATCCACTGTTGTTCCACCTCAAGCACCTGCTCCACCACAAGCACCTGCTACAAATGAGCTCTGAAACTTATTTCAACCTTTTCTCCAACAACAAGCACAAATGGCAGATCAGCAACATGAAAAACATGTACAAAAGCTGAGAAACATCATGGAGTCTAGGTTCAAGAACATACAAGCAGACATTAAGGCACTCAAGGCCCATATATTAAACACCATTGGCACTGCTCCTCCTGCTGTCCTTTTCATTGATCAACTCCCTGAAGATAATGCTAAAAAGGGGGAGAAAATTAAGGAGTGGAAAAAGAAGGGAATAGATAATGGTCTTTACCTTGAATCAGATGAGGATGCTATGACCAGAAAAATCCCCTTGCCAGATGGTAGTAAAAAAGTTGATGCTACCCAAGAAGCACTTGATGAAGGTGTAGCAAGTGTGAAGAGGGACAGAGCGGCAAAGGATCTGTCAAGGTGGAATGAGGAGAAGAAAGCTTACATGGAGCTGAATGCGCAGGGTTGTTCTGGGCTAAAGGATGTTCAAAATCCTGTGCCAAAAAGAAATATCACTACAAAAGTGAGGAAACCCAAGTCCACACCATCCAGATTTCCAAAGCACACTCCAAAACCACCATCCAAAAGCCACCTGCATCAAACCTCCATCCAAACAGCTGTTGTAACTCCTGCTGTATCAACTACTGTTGGTACTTCAGAGGTTTCAACATCTGTCACCACTTCAACACACACCACTTCAACACACACCACAACTACTGCCTTACCACCACCACCATCACCACCAAAAACAACTTCACCACCATCACATCCTGCCAAAAAGCAGAAGACATCAGATGTTACAACATCTGTTGTAATGACAACAGTGGTTGAAACACCAGTTGTTTCAACAGCTGTTAGTTAACCACAAACCACTGCCACTCCAACTACCACCACTGTTCCACCCAAAGCATCATCAGTCCCTCCTCAAACAAAAAGGAGAAGGCTAATCCTAAAAGATGATGACACATCCCCACCAACATCTTCAAAATCTCTGTCACTTGTCATAATTCCAAAACCCATGCCTTTCTCTTCAGCTCAAATTCTAAAGCCATTAACTCCTGCTGGTGTCTCATTTCTTCTGGAACTCATAGCAGTTAGGGAAGAAATCAAATCCTTCTACTATGAGGATGACCCTGCTAAAAGGAGTTTGCCATCAGTTGAAGGATATCCCAGGCCAAACAAAATTGATGAATACTTGAAAATCAAGGCCAAGCAAGCAGAGGATATCTCAATCAAAAATAAACAAGGGAAATCTGATAGAGAACTTCAGCAAAACTATCAGTTTCTACTCACACAGGTCAGATCTATGGAGCAATTTGCCAAAAATGTAAGTCATCAAATCTCTGAAAGGGCAGATGAGTCCTTGAGAAAAGACTACATTGATAACATTATGACCTACAAGAAATACAAGGGGGAGAAACACATGTACAAAAACTGGACCATTCCTGAGCTTGAAAAAGAGGTAGTCAGGATTCAAGAAATGATCAAAGATAAGGTCAAGCGGACTCCTCCTGAAAAATTCAAACAGTTTGAAGCTGACAAAGCCTTAGAGTTGAAGAGAATGAAAGAGGAGCTGATAGTAGCTGAATATGGGTCATAGAATTCTATGAAAAAGTGGGGAGAAGATAGGGTCAGGGCTACCTATAAAAAGTTGGAGGAACTTAGAAAGAAAGATCCAACAGTTCCACAAAAGCCTGACTACTCCAAAGCAGAGGTCTCAAAAAGACCACCAAAGCTGCAAGTCAAAAGAACCACTGCTCCAGCTGGTGCTGCCATCTACAAAAGAAGGAGTCAAAACCAGTTAGGTGCTGAAACAGTTCAAGATCTAAATGCTGGAAATGACCTTGTAAAAGAGGGCATTAGATTAATGATGAAAGAAGATCCTGAATTGGAACAGTCTGCAAGTACTGCTCAGCCAGTCATGAATAGGCCCGCATCACCAAATACCTCTTCAAATAAAAATCTCCCAAGAAACCCACCAGGCTCAAAAGTACTAAAGTGGGAAACTGACAAACAGACCCATGTATTGACTATGGTCAGGTCTGGTGGAGAAGTGAAGAAAATAACAAGGGAACATGCTCTTGGCCTGAGTCTTGAAGATATGCAGGATCTCCTTGATCTTCCACTTGGTAGGGATGAAGATGACACAGATGCCCTAGACTTTGAGTTACAACTTAAAGGTCAGATAAGGGAGCTGTTGATGAGGCAATAAAGTTCCACAATAATGAAGAGTTTTGGCATTATTTGTTCCAGGGGGAGATTGTTGGGATTGAACCCTACTAAAGGAACAGATAATTAAAGCCAAAACTGGATCAGAGCAGTGGATCCAGAATAAGCAGATGTTACATACAAGTCTCTCCCCTTGAAAGTGGTTTCAACATCTGCTGACCTCCTATCTACTGATTGTGCAAACTGCTGACCTACAAACTGCTGATCAAGTAAAGGCCTGATGAAAGACTAAAGCTCTGCTGTTCAATCTACTGCCTTGAGTCAAGCACTGCTGATCCGGACAAGTACTGCTGGGTTCACATCAGTGGAAGGATGCAGCAGTAGTTTATTATGTCTTTATGTAATGAAATGTAATAGCAGTAGTTAGCATAGTAGTGTTTGTATTGATCAGAGGTTAGAGTTTGTTAGGAGGTTAAATGTCACTTTCATGGTGACGTCAGCTTAGATGCTCAGTAGTTTGCTAGTGCCTATAAATAGAACAGTGCTCTGTACTGTTCTATTAGCTCTTTGCAAAATCGTCTTTCTGCACAAACAAACGCTGAGCTCTGGCTGAGGGGAAGTTTGTATTCAATCATTGCATTGTAATCGTAATTGAAATAAATTCAATCTTTCGGTTCATTGTGAAAAGTGTTTGATCAAAGCAATACTCTCGTTTAATTGTATGCAAAGTTTGTTTCCATCTTAATTCCGCTGCATAACTCATCCATCTTCATTCTAATTCAAACGAAAAATACAATCAAAACCAAACTCAGATCCAACAACAAGCATCTACGTTTATGAAAAAAAATTTGGTTCAACTCGCCCCGGATCAAAAAGTTCTCATGGTTCTTACAACTAGAGGTGGTTTTCATTTTAGCGGTCCCCTATATATATATATAGTGTAAGTATATGGAGAAAACCAATTTTATTGAGAAAACTTGGGAAACCAAGAATGTGTGGTCTAGATTAATCCATGTAATATAATATTTTCACATGTTAGAAGGGTATATTTGTCATTTTTACACACTCCTAACACATCACATCACCTTTCACCCCCATCACTTTTTCACCAATTTCCCCCTTCCCTATGTCCTCGTCCCCCCCCCCCCCCACCATCCTCCACTTTCTTCAAGATATCTAGAACAAATTCATATCTTCTAATTCATCCCTTCCAACCTTCTTTCACCCAAAACCACTCTTCAAGATATCAAGTACAAATCCATATCTTCTAACTCATCCCTTCCAACCTTCTAACTCATCCCTTCCAACCTTCAAATCTGAAGATCGAAGCCACCATCAAAGCTCTCAAAGAAAAGGAAGCTCGGTGTCATTTTAATCACATCTTTGTTTCTGTTTTTTAGAGAGAGAAAGCTAATGTTTTGGAAGGAGAGACAACAATTTTTATGTTGTTCACCTAGACACCAAGAACACACGCACAAGTGTGTGAGAGAGAAACAGGTTTAAAGATCTTACTTTTGTTAATTTATGTAATTTGTTAGATTTATACTTTGTATAACGTTTGGTAGATTTAAAATCAGAGCTAGTTTGTTTATTTTATTTTTTAAATCAAGATCTAGAAGAAATTTTTGTATGTTGTATTTCTCTCTTCAAAGTGTATTGATTTTTTTTATGAAGATTAAAGTTAAATTTCTAAATTGTTTGTCCAGCGATTTTGAGTTAATGATTGCTTTTAGTTGGATTTTTGTGTGTGTGTGTGGAGGGGGGTGTGGGTGAGCTGGGTTTTTTTTAGGGTTTATGAATTGGATTTGGTTTAATTTGTTTTCTGGTTTTGTTTAAATTCAGCATCACCATTGATGGTAGATAATTAGTTTGAAAATCCATAATTTTTACTATGTATGTTTCAAATTTCTTTGTTGTTTAGTTGTTTTTTGAATAAATTCACTCTGATATTACATTTTTATTACCTTTAGAAAGTTCATAATTTAATCGGATATTGGTTTTGTTTTACAAATAGAAATTCGTGTTTTTTACTGGCATAATTTGCTACATATGTTACATTTCTATCAGCTACATTTATGCGAAGAGTATATTGGTATTTTTTTACGAAGATTAATGTTGACTTTCTAAATTGTTTGTACAGAGTATATTGTTATTTTTACGAAGATTAATGCTAAAATTTCTAAACTGTTTGTCATATATGTTGTAACACGTGTTACACTGCGGGTTACATATGTTGCATACAGCGTGTTACATGTGTTACACCCAGTATATGAGACCAGCTTATTGTTTTTTTAGATTGGCTGTTAAATGTTAAAATGTATAAACTTCATAATTTATTCGGAATATCTCGTTTATCTTACAAATAAAAAGTCGTGTTTTTTTGGTGGGATATTAGCTACATATGTAGTAACAACATTACACAAGCTACTTATAGTTACCCCAACCCTCTTTTGGACACAAAGGGGGGTTGCACATATGTAACACATGTTTGTAACATGTGTTACACTAGAGAGGTAACACATGTATAGCCACGTTACACATGTTACATAGAAGATTAATAAGTTTTAACTATAGAATATTAATATTGATGTACTTGTTTTGTTCATAGGTAAAAAGATGTTTTGTGTTCAAGATGAAGATGGTTATCAAGAAGCGAAACCCGCCGAAGGATTACAACGCATCATCAGGTTTTCGTGGTGATGATGGTGTGTTTTTTGGTTGGCTGCTATGTGTTGTGAAGATGGATATAGTTGTGAAGACCATTTTTAGAAGCATTACAACTATTGATATAAAATTCATTTTTATTTTCATTGTTAGTATGCCAATTTTTGGATGAATACGGATGTTGTTGTGAAGGCAATTTTTGTTTTTTTGGATGCAACAACTATATGTAACATGTGTAACCTTGACGTTGTAACACATGTAACACCTATATGTAACATGTGTAAGATTGCTATACATGTGTTACATATGTTACCCCATAGTGTAACATATGTTATAAACATGTGTTACATATGTCAGCCCCTTTGGTGTCAATTTAAACTTAGCAAAATTACATATGTAACAACATTACATCATCCAAAATGTCATATCAATGAACAAACAAGTAATATATGTAACTATAAGTATATGAGACTAGTGTAACCAATTAAAGGGACAAACGATACACTTCATGTTACATATGTACCTAGACTTGTTATTAACAATGTTATTAGTAGATAAAAAAAACTGCATTAACGTATATTTTTTACATTGAACCCAGCTTATTGGTTATAAGTCTTACACATGGCAAGAAGTTCTTCTAGTGTGACGTATGATTTAACAATAATAGGATGATATTGCTCGTTGACATTCGGTGTCCACAATTTATTGCCATTAGAATACTGGTAAATATGGTAACGTGGAGTATGTTCTAGATCATATGTGGACATAGGGACGGATGTTAGTATAAGTTTACGTGTGTTATGAATGTTGTAATACGTTTAGCACCCTAGGGTAACAAAAAAAGATCACACATGACACTTGTCGTCATGTTACACATGTTAATTGTGTGTACACATGTAACATCTTCTCTACAATGTATGTAACATCCTTAAAAGTTGTGTTCCTACTCTGCTTTATATTTTGTAAGTACTTATAGGTAAACATGTTTTAAAGATACAACCTGTAACATGTGTTACACCGAAATGTTACACAAGTGTTTCCAGTTTTACACATGTTACATCTTGTGTAACTCTGCTTTATACTTTGTAAGTGTTTCCAGTTTCCAGTTTAAACATGTTTTAAAGATACAACCTGTAACATGTAAGTACTTATAGGTAAACATGTTTTAAAGATACAGTCGTATCACCTTACAAGTTATATGTTTTGCTGACAAATGCCTTGTCACACATGTTACACACTATAGAGTGAAACAACAGTATTGAACGTTGCTACACATTTCCCATTCTGTCGTAACATGTATAACCTTTTTGGGGGTATCGATGTTGTAGGTTTATACAGACTTAAATATATACAAATGATCATACATGTGTTACCCTCTAGTGTAACATAAGTTACAAACATGTCTTACATATGTGTAGCCCCGATTTTTGGTAACAAAGGGGTTGAACATATCTAACACATGTTTGTAACATGTGTTACACTATAGGGTAACTTCTGTACAACGTCAAAGGTACCCGCCATCTGCCCTTCATCGACTTCTTGTTCCCCTTCTTCATCGGTTTCTCCATCTACCTTCTTTCGCTTTATGGCCACCTTTTGTCGTATCCGATATTGTGGTTATCTTTCTTCCTGCCAAGATCCCTTCTCGTTTGGTTGCAACTGCTATGGTCAAGTCGTAATAACACAAGTTACAGTCCAGTATTTTTAATCTACTAATTAAAAAATAGTAGTAACATAACTAACACTAGTTACCTTCTACCCAATTATGCCCTGAACTTGAAGACTCCCCAAATTTTGAGTTATTATCTGCATCATTTCACACATAAAAAAACTAAGTAAAACCACCCAAAAAAGGTTACTAAGTAAAACCTCCAGTGTAACACACGTTACGAACATGTGTTACATATGTGTAGCCCCTTTTGTGTCCAAGAAAGGGCTGGTTTTAACATAAGTAACACGTGTAACATTGTTACAACATATGTAGCAGCAAAAAGAACAACTTTTTATATATAAAATGAATGAGATCATCAACTATTAAATTATGGACTTTCTAAAAGGTAATTAAAATGTGATATCCGAGTGAAGTTTATACAAGATAACTAACAACTCATCTAAAATAACATTTCAACATTTAAAAAGATATAGATTTGTAAGTTATAACAAATGATAATATCAAAAAATAAAAATGATTTTAATACAAAAACAAAAACCTGTAACTACATAAACATTTACCATTACTAGACCACTTTGAGCACACAATAACATATTAACAACAGCCTTAACAAAAAAAATCAAGGTAAATAAGTTCAAACCTGCTTCTCTCTCACACACTTGTGTGTGTGTGTTCTTGGTGTTCGAGAACACGATGAAGATTGTTGTCTCTCTATCTAAAATCAAGGTAAATTAGGTTCAAACATGCTTCTCTCTCACATACTTGTGCGTGTGTTCTTGGTGTTCGAGATGAACACGGTGAAGATTGTTGTTCCTCTCTCTAAATCTGCTTCTCTCTCATGTTCATCTTCAAATCTGCTTCTGCACTTGGTTTTTGTTTTCTTCCATTTTCCGGTGACTTTCTTCTCCGGTGAGATTATCTTTTTCGGTGCCCCTTTTCTTCTTCTCCGGCGAGACTTTCTTCTCCGGTGAGATTATCTTCTTCTCCGGCGAGACTTTCTTCTCCGGTTAGATTATCTTTTTCGGTGCCCCTTTTCTTCTCCGCTAGGTTTTGGAAAGATCGGAGAAGAAACCTTCATCCCCATTCTTTGATATTTTGAATTCTCAAAGAATAAGAAAGAGAGAGAATGAGATATGAATGATGATGGTTTGATGGTGATGGTGACAATTATACAGAAGAGAGAGAATGAGATATGGTATTTTTGACACAAATACCCTCCTGGCCCACTCATCAACATAAGTTATGTATTAAATTTAAATCAATAAACCATCAAATTTCCCTAACCCTTAGATGATCAAGATCAATGGTCACAATTGGGTTTCCTTAGTTTTCTCACTAAAAAATGGTTTCCTATATATCCTTGCCATATATATATATATATATATATATATATTGTGTAAGTATATGGAGAAAACCAATTTTATTGAGAAAACTTAGCAAACTAGAATATGTGGACCACATTCATCCACATCACCTCATCCAAACCCATGCTTTGAGGGTGTTTTGGTCTTTTTGTTTTTGGAGCATGTGCTTTGTACTTTCACCAACTAACACATTTCCCCAACCCTCGATTATACCCCAACCCCAACCCATCATCTTGTTCATTCTCTCTCTTCTATACATTCACCATCAAACCATCATCATCCATTCTCTCATCCTCTCTCTCTCTCTCTCTCTCTCTTCATGTTTCAATGTAAACACCAAGAACACACACACAAGTGTGTGTGAGAGAAGCAAGCCTGAATCGTTATTGTTAAAGAAAGAGAAACACCAAAAACACACACACAAGCGTGTGAGAGAAAGAGAAACAAGATTCTCCATCGTGTTCATGAAGAACACCAAGAACACACACGCACGCAAGTAAACCATTACTTAGTCTGTTTCTTTGTTTTGTTCAAGCATAAACATGCATAAAGGTTTCCTTAGTTTGTTTCTTTGTTTTGTTCAAGCATAAACATGTTCAAGCATAGTCTGTTTTAATGGTTTACTTAGTTTTTTTTCCATCGGTGTTTATATGGTTTCCTTAGTTTGTTTGTTTGTTTGTTTGTTATCTCCAAGCATAAATCTGCATAGGGATTATAATATAATGGACTGTTTTATCACAGTTACAATATTTTGATCTTTTTTTCATTTGAACTTTATGTTTTAACTTTTTGAATAGGTTTTATGTTGATTTGTTTTTGAATATGTGTTTATATGATTTTGTTTTTGTTGTTTCTTTCACTGTTTATATGAATTTGTTTCCCCCCTGGTTGAATTGTTGATTTGTTTGAATATGTGTTTATATGATTTTGTTTTTGTTGTTTCTTTCACTTATTTGAAAGTTTGTAAACAACTGTTGTAACACGTGTTACAACTTTTTACTCAGACGTGCATTTTCTTTTTACAATCCCCTCCTCAACGTAAAGATACATCAAATGTAACACGTGTTACAACAGGTTTTTACCTACTTACACGTCTCTATTACAAATGGATGAAAATAGTTTTTTTTAAACATCCACGGTGTAACACTTGTTTATTTGAAAGTTCTTAAAACAACCGTTGTAACACGTGTTACATCTTTTTCCTCAGTTGTGCATTTTCCTTTTTATAATCCCATCCTCAACGTAAAGATACATCCAATGTAACACGTGTTACAAAAGGAAATTACCTACTTACACGTCTCTATTACGTTGATTTAAACAGTTATTTAAAAACATCCACTTTGCAACACTTGTTTATTTGAAAGTTCTTAAAACAACCGTTGTAACACGTGTTACAACTTTGTTAATGTTGTGCATTTTCCTTTTTATAATCCCATCTTCAGCTTGAAGATACATCCAACGCAACACGTGTTAGATTTTTCAAAACATCCATTTGTACCACTGGCTATCGTCCGGCTTGTCACTTATTTGAAAGTTCTGTAAACAACCGTTGTAACACGTGTTACAACTTTTTACTTAAACGTGCATTTTCTTTTTATAATCCCCTCCTCAACGTAAAGATACATCAAATGTAACACGTGTTACAACAGGTTTTTACCTACTTACACGTCTCTATTACAAATGGATGAAAACAGTTTTTTTTTAAAACATCCACTTTGTAACACTTGTTTATTTGAAAGTTCTTAAAACAACCGTTGTAACACGTGTTACATCTTTTTCCTTAGCTGTGCATTTTCCTTTTTATAATCCATTCCTCAACGTAAAGATACATCCAATGTAAAACGTGTTACAAAAGGAAATTACCTACTTACACGTCTCTATTACGTTGATTTAAACAGTTATTCAAAAACATCCACTTTGCAACACTTGTTTATTTGAAAGTTCTTAAAACAACCGTTGTAACACGTGTTACAACTTTTTTAAAGTTGTGCATTTTCCTTTTTATAATCCCATCTTCAGCTTGAAGATACATCCAATGCAACACGTGTTAGGTTTTTTACGTGTTACAAAAGGTTTTTACTTAATGTAATAGTAAGTTTAAATGTTAAAATGTTTTTTTTAAGATTGGCTGTTAAATGTTAAAATGTATAAACTTCATAATTTATTCGGAATATCTCGTTTATTTTACAAATAAAAAGTCGTGTTTTTTTGGTGGGATAATTAGCTACATATGTAGTAACAACGTTACACAAGTTACTTGTAGTTACCCCAACCCTTTTTTGGACACAAAGGGGGGTTGCACATATGTAACACATGTTTGTAACATGTGTTACACTAGAGAGGTAACACATGTATAGCCACGTTACACATGTTACATAGGAGATTAATAAGTTTTAACTATAGAAGATTAATATTGATGTACTTGTTTTGTTCATAGGTGAAAAGATGTTTTGTGTTTAAGATGAAGATGGTTATCAAGAAGCGAAGCCCGCCGAAGGATTACAACGCATCATCAGGTTTTCGTGGTGACGATGGTGTGTTTTTTGGTTGGTTGCTATGTGTTGTGAAGATGGATGTTGTTGTGAAGACCATTTTTAGAAGCATTACAACTATTGATATAAATTTCATTTTTATTTTCATTGTTAGTATGCCCATTTTTTGATGAATACGGATGTTGATGTGACGGCAATTTTTTTTTGGGATGCAACAACTATATGTAACATGTGTAACCTTGACGTTGTAACACATGTAAAATGGCTATACATGTGTTACATATGTTACACAATAGTGTAACATATATTATAAACATGTTTTACATATGTCAGCCCCTTTGGTATCAATTTAAACTTAGTAAAATTACATATGTAACAACATTACATCATCCAAAATGTCATATCAATGAACAAACAAGTAATATATGTAACTATAAGTATATGAGACTAGTGTTACGAATTAAAGGGACAAACGATACACTTCATGTTACATATGTACGTAGACTTGTTATTAACAATGTTATTAGTAGATAAAAAAACTGCATTAACGTATATTTTTTACACTGAACCCAACTTATTGGTCATAAGTCTTATACATGGCAAGAAGTTCTTCCAGTGTGACGTATGATTTAACAATACTAGGATGATATTGCTCGTTGACATTCGGTGTCCACTATTTAGTGCCATTAGAAGACTCGTAAAGATGGTAACGTGGAGTATGTTCAAGATCATCTATGGACTTAGGGACGAATGTTAGTATAAGTTTACGTGCGTTATGAACGTTGTAATACGTTTAGCACCCTAGGGTAACAAAAAAAGATCACACATGACACTTGTCGCCATGTTACACATGTTAATTGTGTGTGCACATGTAACATCTTCTCTACAACGTGAGTAACATCCTTAAAAGTTGTGTTCCTACTCTGCTTTATATTTTGTAAGTACTTATAGATAAACATGTTTTAAAGATACATCCTGTAACATGTGTTACACCGAAATGTTACACAAGTGTTTCCAGTTTACACATGTTACATCTTGTGTAACTCTGCTTTATATTTTGTAAGTGTTTCCAGTTTTCAGTTTAAACATGTTTTAAAGATACAACCTGTAACATGTAAGTACTTATAGGTAAACATATTTTAAAGATACAACTGTATCACCTTACAAGTTATATGTTTTGCTGACAAACGCCATGTCACACATGTTACACACTATAGAGTGAAAGAACAGTATTGAACGCTGCTACACATTTCCCATTCTGTCGTAACATGTGTAACCTTTTTGGGGGTATCGATGTTGTAGGTTTATACTTAAATATATACAAATGATCCAAAAATGATCATACATGTGTTACCCTCTAGTGTAACATAAGTTACAAACATGTCTTACATATGTGCAGCCCCGATTTTTGGTAACAAAGAGGTTGAACATATGTAACACATGTTTGTAACATGTGTTACACTGGAGGGTAACTTCTGTACAACGTCAAAGGTACCCACCACCTGCCCTTCATCGACTTCTTGTTCCCATTCTTCATCGGTTTCTCCATCTACGTTCTTTCATTATCGTTCTGTTTCTTTATCGTTCTGCTTTCGCTTATTAGCCAGCCTACCCGTCACGGACCTGGTCATTCTCCTCACTCCTGCAAATACAACTGCCATAGTAAATACATAATAGCACAAGTAATATTTCCGGAGTTATTTAACACAACAAACAGGTACGAGATAGGTAACACATGTCACCTGAAACTGTATTCTGCACCGAAACTACACAATCGTCAACACGTATCTTCTTTTCGTCAAGCAACGCCCTCGCTACAAAGTGTTATAAATCGTTTTAACACATGTTAGTATGACTGTTTTGGGTTTTTGTTGGTCCTACGCGTCAAAATCATACGCATAACTCTTCGCTTTCGAGTCTTTACGCTTGTACTGCTCACTACAATTGTCTCTTTCACTATAAATAGAAAAAAACCCAAACGTTACACACATTATAGTGAGCGAGCCTACTATATTCAATACAATAAAAAAATACACACCATTTGGTGTTTTACGCTGGGTCCTTGTGCTGCTTAGATCGATTGGCACCATGCCTATATATAAATTAGAAAAGTTACACATGTTACTTTCTAAAAAAATATATATTATAAAAACAGCCACAACTAGTAAAAGGTCAAACCATTCTTTCTCCTTTGAATTTCGGCGATTGGTGTGTCTGAATCCGAGTCATCCAAATCTGCAATATGCTCTTAATATATCAATCAAAATATAATAATTCCAAAGGTATAATCATTGGCATTTTACGAATCAAAACATAGCACTCGCCTACAGTTTGTGCGATCGCCCCAACCCTCTCCACCTCCTCTTCCATTTTAGAATTTCCACCGGTGTCATCCAACACGATCACACTCTCTGATGCACTCGGGACGCTGCATTTTTTCTACACACATCTTTCCACCCTACGCCTTCACATTTTAACAAAAAAATGCCCACATTCAGGTAATCCGACACTAAAAACCCAATCTCAATACTAAATCTAACAACATTACCAAACCAAACCGCTTAAACAGAGAAAAAATAATATTTGAACAGTCCTAAACAAACAATAATCACAAATTAAAGAAGACTGAAAAAAAAACCAGAGAATCCAAACCAAATGACACCTAATAACTAATGTTCACGGTTATAAAAAAAATTAGATTTAAACTTCAGAAGATTCTGAAGCAAACAATAATCACAAAAAACTTTCCCCCAAAAAAACAAACAATCAAATTATCGGTGAAATTTAGGCGATATATAAATTGGACTTACTTTGAACTTGGTTTCTTCCCTTTCCGGCGACCTTTACCGGAGGATAGCAGCCTGAATGTTGCGCTCATAACTAGGTTTTTTTTCGAAACAGATGGTTGCCTACGTAAAATCTCTCCCCGATTACGATCGTACATCCTACTTCCACCTTTGCTCACTTTCTCGCCGGCGTTTGCGAGTTCTCTGTTGGGGGTTGCTCTGCTTGTTCAGAGAGAGAAGGAAGAGAAGGAACCAGATGTCTCTGTTTGTGTGAGTGCTTTAATGAAATTTGAAAAGGGTTTCTGTTTTGATATCTTGGATAGCTTAACTTGCTTTCCCTATGATTTGACGTGCCCTGAACATGCAGTCATTCCATCAAATCCACACAATATTTTAATATATGGTTTGTACTTAGCTTGACTTGTTTTGGACAAATATACCCCTCTTTGCATTTCCAATGGAATAAAAATAATGATTTAAGTCTTCTTTTTCATCAACCATTAGATTACCTAGATCAACGGTGAAAAAGTTGGTTTCCTTAGTTTTCTCACTAATAAATGGTTTCCTATATATCCCTTCCCTATATATATATATATATAGTTGTTGCTGTTAAAAAAACAACTTATAAGCATTAAACTCCACATTACAAGCATAAAACTTTGTAAAATTACAACCATATAATTTGCCAAGGCTCAATCACATAAATTACAATCAAGATAGCATAACATTAGAAGCCTAAAACCCGATCAATTAAAGTTACGAGTTTACACTTTATCTTACACGAGTACTTAAAAGTGTAAAAATAAATATAATTTATGACCATCATTATCATTTATATATATCTGATCAAAATATTATTATTCCTTATTAGATTAGTTGGTAATTATTTGATGAATATGATTAATGATTACCCTTATTACCTAATCAAGGGTAATTAGAGAGACTAAATGTTAGATAATTACTTAACATCATCAACATCAAATCCCCCCCCCCCCCTTTTTCTCAAAACCGTGTTCATTAAGAACACCTACAACCATAAGAATTGTACATC
Source organism: Helianthus tuberosus (assembly GCA_030545235.1). Lineage (NCBI taxonomy): Eukaryota > Viridiplantae > Streptophyta > Magnoliopsida > Asterales > Asteraceae > Helianthus > Helianthus tuberosus. Next base: position 55,151,076 of record CM060438.1, read on the forward strand.
CTAAACGGAAACTTGACCAAGATAATGAAAGATGTCATTTATTTCTTTCTTTGTTGTGCTTGTTGGCTTATCATGTACATGATTATATTTGTCTACCATTGCATGTTTACATAATTGATTAATAAAAAAGGTCACTCGTTTTAAATTTTAGACACGTGAAATTAAAGGGGTGAAATTAGTTAAGAACCCTATAACTCAAATTTCAAGTGTGTAAAGACTTGAGCTTACAAAATGAAAGTATGTGACGCTAGTTATTGCGTCTCGTAAGGTTGTGGTGTTGATCAGTTCTGTTTAAACATAATGGAAAACATGAAATAACATACCTTTGATTGCATCAGTAGAGAATCCAGTCAGAGACGCAGCCACGGAGTTCGACATAGTTGTCAGTTTGATCCGGTTCCTCCTTAGGGTGTAAGGTGATGATGGTGATGAACCGAGACTAGGGCAGAATCGGTTAGGGAGAGAGAGATACGATTTGTGATGTTAATGAGGGTTGTGTGATTGTGTGACTGTCTAACCCTTTACCTCTCTAATAATCTCCTTATATATACACCCAAGATGAAACCTAATTAGTTAATAAGGGTAATATGGTCCATCAACAATTACCAACTAATTATTAATAGATTATTAATATATTTTGATCTATATTATATAAATGATAATGATGGCTACTAGATTAAATATAAATAAAATAAATATTTAATCTTACATGAGGGCCGTTCATTAAGTCTATTTTAATTATGAGGTTGAGTAATTGGCTAACTAGACTACTTTAATTTGGTTAAAAATAAATAACTATAAATTAAATGAACTTAAGTTGAAAAAGAATAGTAAATTGTTGCTCCCACGTTAATGAAATTAGTTACAAGGTCGTGCTACCTCATACTCTATACTAGTTTCACCCTCATCATGTGAAAATTATGTTAGTTAATTTCCTTACAGACCCCATGGAAGGGAGATCTACATTAAGACCAGCGGACCTGCTCGTCTTTGGCTGGGCGGGAGGGAAACATGCTTGTGTAGATCTCACAGGAGTCTCTCCCTTAGCTGGTTTAAGGGAAAATGGGTTTGTAGCAGGACAAGCGGTAAAGAAAGCAGAATCTAAAAAGGTGGACAAACACGCTAAAGCATGTGCTGATAACCAACATGCATTTGTCCCCTTCGCCTTCGACACCTTTGGATCCCTGGCTCCAGAAGCTATTCGTTTGCTGACTAGGGTCCAACAGGTCGTCCACAGCAGTGGCTCATCAACAGGGGGGCAGGGGTTTGTTTTTAATAGGTTAGGGTTTGCCATCCAGAAAGGGGTAGCGGCGCAGCTTGTTGCTCGCTTACCTGCGATATTGATGTAAAGTGCATTTTGTTTAATAAAAGAATGTTTTGATATTCAAAAAAAAAAAAAAAAAGTTAATTTACGATCACAATAATGGGGTTAAAAGGATTCACGGCACTCTGTTATATTATTAAACTAGTCTTAAGCTCTCCGTGTTGCGGGGTGGGGGCGTAAAACCGTGTTACTAGCGTTGCGGGGCTGATGGGCGTAAAACCGTGCTAAGTAGCAACCAAACCACGACCAAAACCGAAAAAAAACGTAAAACAAAAATATGATTTTTTTAGCATCAAGTGACTCACGTGACGTAAAATACTACAAAATACCGTGCTAAATAGCAAACGAAAAAAAAAACTAAAGAACCAAATGTGACCACCAAACACTGTGCTAAGTAACAACCGAAGGACGACCAAATTCAGGAAAAAGCGTAAAACCAAAATTAATAAAAAATTAAGCTTGTTTAACTTTTTTATGACAAAATTATAAAAATAAGAAATAAACTTGTAAAACAAAAATGAAAAAAAATACCTATCTATACTATCTATAATAAGAGACTTTGAGCTGATGTAAAACCGCCTATGTGTCAACTCCTAAGCTATGCCATGTGTACATGCTGATGTCATAAATTCGTTTTCAATATTTATACATATAAAAATATATTTAAATTATATAATCTGATTTTATTATTAGGATAAATTGGCTCCATCTTTTGAATTTTGAAAGACCCTGCATTTGGCTCCATGTTTTTTGACTTTTAAAAGCCTTTTTTTTCATTTTGACAACCCCAAATTATACAAAAACCCTAACAACGACTGCGTGTGAGGATTACCAGCAGCGGCGATCGATTCAATCTCCGAAGCAGCATCCTCCATTGATCTACCGCCATCGCTGACAACATCCACCAATTTGGTGACGCTCGAGTATAAAATCAAGGTAATTCAGCACTTTCTCAACGATTTGTTATTGAAAAATTATGAATTGTTGGTTTAATTTCAGTGCTTAGTGATTGTATGGCATCATTCTTGATTCTTGAAACGAAATTATTGATAATTTTTGGTCACCGGAAAGTTAGAGAAGATGACCGGTGAAGATAAGGTGTAGCCGGAAAAAGTACAATGACCGATCTCTCTTAACATCAAATTTATTTATTTATTGTAAGTACACTTCTCTTCTTCACATCAAATTTATTTATTTATTTTTGTTTTGTCAATCGGGATCTGAAGTAGCAATGATTTTATCTTTGTTGTTGCTGGTAGTTAGCTTGAGGGATCGACTGCAGAAATTGTTCCGCCATGAATGAATTTCAGTATAAAATCAAGGTAATTCAGCACGTTCTCAACGATTTGTTATTGTAAAAATATGAATTGTTGGTTTAATTTCAGTGCTTAGTGATTGTATGGCATCATTCTTGATTCTTGAAACGAAATTATTGATAATTTTTTGTCACCGGAAAGTTAGAGAAGATTACTGGAGAAGATAAGGTGTAGCTGGAGATGATTCAGCAGCAGCAGTTGTTGATGTAGGAATATGAAGATTGAATTTGTGAGGTTCAGTTAATAATAATTCTAGGGTTTCGTAATTTTTATATTTTTTATTTTTTTTAGTAAGGTTGAGTTTGTGATTGACAGGAATATCAAGAAGGTGTTAATCAACAATGTATCATAGTATATGCTATTGATCATGGGATAAGGTTTGATGCTTAATTGTTTTATGGCCAATTTTTATGTATGTATGTATGTATGTTGTTAAGATAATGGGATCAAACAACATACAATTTATATTTGTCAAATGACTCATGAATCTAGGGAGAATTAAAGCTACTATAACATTCTTGGAAAACAGAAAGTTCCTAATTAGTCACCTTATTTTGTGTTTGTACAGGTCTCAAAGCAATGTCCGAAACCGGAGCTTATAAAAAGCATGTATTCTAGATCTTATATCACTTTACAGAAGTTCAGATTTGATGCAGTGTTGGTGCAGTTGTCTGTCGACTTCATCTTCGTTCGAGTCTTAGATTAGTATTGACAGGTCTAGGCACGTATTACGAGAAAAATGTCAAATATAGGGTGAAAGGCAACTTCAAACGGAATTAGAAGTTGTAATTCCGTTTGAAAGTGACAAGTCAAGTTCAAACGAAATTAGCTAATTCCGTTTGAAACATGTAATCTCGTTTGAACAAGTAATTCCGCATGAGCATGTTCAAGCGGAATTACCAAGCCTATAAATAGGTGCTAGGTCGTGTCATTTAAAACGGGATTAGGAAGGTGTTTTCCGACGGCGAAGCTCTGTCGAAGTGTCTCCGTGCTGTAAATTGTTACCAGATCAATAAACAAGACAGTTAATAGTGAATACAAGCTAAACAAAGACATAATCAATGAATTCCGCCTCTGATTTTGTCTGAGTACTCTTCTGATCGACTTGTTCACAAAACGATCCTACATGTGGTATCAGAGCTCAGGAGGAAGAGTTCTTACCGTTTAGCTCGTCTTCGCTGGAAAATTCTGTTTTCTACACCTTCTTTTCAAAATTAATCAAGTTTTCACGGTTAAAATGGACTGATTTTCACATATAACGTGCGAAATACAGTTTTAACAAACCCTTAAAAGTTTGAGACCCAAATTCAGTCTAAAAGTGACAAAATTGGACCAAAAAGGTAATTTCGTTTGAACGAGTACTTAATTCCGTTTGAAAATTCTGAGGTAATTTCAAACGGAATAAGTGATTTCGTTTGAATTACACCTAATTCCGCTTGAAATTACCTGATTTCGTTTCAGGGTGTAATTCCGTTTGAAAGTTCAAACGAAATCATTAATTCCGCTTCAAATCGTAATTCCGCTTGAACTAGTATTCCGTTTGAAAGTGATTGTTATTCTGATATTTTACCAAAGCATGGAAACTGAAGAAGAAATTGCAGTGTATTATTATGTATCTCAACAAGAAAATTTTATTAAGAATGAAGAAGAATCATTTTCAAGAGAACCAATTTTAGAAGAATCAATTTTAAAAGAACCAGTTTCAATGATAAAGGATTCTGAAATTGTTCTAGATAAAGCTGAAAAGGGTTTAGAAATTGATTCAGAAAAAGCTGAACAGAATTCGGAAAGTGTGTTAGAAAAAGCTCCAGTTTTTTATCATTCTTCAGATGAAGAGAGTGATGACGACAGTAAAGCAATTAGCCAACTTGAATTTTATAGAGTTTTGCTGTCACCTGATTTGTATAATATGCTTCTTGCAGCAAAATTGGAGTTACTAAAAAATAAACGAGCTTCAAAAATGAAGGATCAAAAGGCAGAAAAAATTTGGAAGAAAATGTTCAAGTGATGAAAAAACAGGTTGAAGAGATTCCAGCTTTAAATATTGAGGATGAAGCTGATGATAAACAGATTTCTGGGATGTGCTTAATTTGTGAAAAATCAAGAGCAGAAAATGTCAAACTCTTGAAGGATGTAGAGAGTTTGACATTAGAAAACAAAATTTTGAAAGAAAAAGAAAAATTTTTAGAAAATAAAATAAAATCTTTAGAAAATGAAGATTTTTGGATAAAATTGGAAAATAAAAATTTAAAAGAAAATGAATCAACATTTCAAGAACAAATAAAAGTTTTAGAAAACGAAAAATTTGTTCTTGAAAAGAATAAAATTGAAGTTGTAAAGGTAATCAAGTCTCATCTTGAGAAAATCTCTCAGCTTGAAAAAGAAACTGAGAGGGCTAGAAATAAAATTGATGAGCTTGAAAAGAAATTGAAAGGTTTTGAGACTTCTTCATCAACAGTACCAGATTATATTTGTCCAAAACCGATCAATTCTGTTCCAATAAGTGACAATGTCACAAATTTTGACAAAGTCAAAATTGAAGATTGTGATGAGAAAACTGATGATGAAGTTGAGAAAAGAAAAATATTTTTGAAATTAAAAGAAAAATTTCAAGAAACTGTTTTACATTCTACTGAGAAAGGTGAATGCTCAACGCAAAAACCTGTAAAGAAGAATGTGGAACAAAAACAAAAGGATAAAAAGCCGAAAAGTCTTCAAAAAGAAAATAAAAGCTCATCAGTTCAATCATCCAATCGTGATAAAAAAACCACAAAAATTGGAAAAACAAAACTCAAAAACTGTTGGTAATAAGTGGTGCAGGTTTGACCACAGTGCTCAAAAGGCAAATCCAGTTTTCAAGAAGAATGATGACCACCACAAGGCCAAACAGTGCTATGACTTGAACGTTTGGTATGAAAGTGGTGAATGGTACGATAACAGAGTGTGTTACAATTATGGTGTGAGAGGACACATTGTTGTTAACTGCCAGAACTGGAGTTATGAGATGAGAAGATGCTTTGAATGCAATATCAAAGGTCACATTGCCAGAGATTGCCCAATGAGATCAAAGGGAAGATCGAGGGCTGAATCTCAGAAAATGACAAAGAAGTAACCAGTCAAAGTTGAAGAAAATCCCAAAGAACAGAAAGTTCTAGAAAAGAAAGTAAAGCTTTCGCAGGGGCAAAAAGACAGACTGAGGAAGAAAAGGAAGAAGGCAAGAGAATATCTCGAAAGGATTTTGTCCTCGGATACAACCGGAAAAACAGATAACAGTTCTGATAAATCGTCTTGCTTGCCAAAGAATGACAAATCAAGCAAAATGGATTCATCAGATACAAATCTGAGGACGAAAGAGGGAATGAAGAGAGATAAAGGGGTTAATCAAGAGATTAACAAACAAAAGAAAGTGAAATCTTCACTTTCTGGCGATGAATTTGTTTCTTCGGAAACAAAGGAGCCATGTTTTGGCGATGAATCTGACTCATCAAAGTCAGACAAGCCACGTTCAGGTGATGAATCTGGTGTGGTAAAAAGCCAGAAGAGCTGTATGTTGAGATAAAAAGTGGTGATTCTGGTTTGACAATGAATGATGCAAATTTTCCATCATTATCAAACGGAATTTCAAAAACACCCAAGGACCGTCAGGCTTGGGTGAATCTGTTTAAATGAAAAACCTGACTTGCCAGAGCTCCCAGGTTGGTAAGAGAGGAGCAGGAATCGGCATCTTTCTTGAGAAATTCACGAAAGTGATTTCGACTTATTTGTGGTTAATCAGGGACATTAAGTTGTACTTGATTTTCTACACGTGATTGTGTTCAGAAAATCGGGAAATGTTAAATCATACAAGTGGGTAAAGAAAACAAGGTGATGAATGATCCCCATGTTTGAGAAATGACTCACAAAACTAATTTTCCGGAAATACCATTTTGATTAAAACAAACTTAAGTGTTTTGAAATCACTATGGGAAAATGTTTTGTTGTCAGGGGGAGTTCTGATTGTTTAAGCCAAGTGAATGGAGAATTGAAGTAATTCTCATCATGTTGTCACTTTATCTTGTACAGTTTGTTTTCAAATTTTTCCAGAAAATCAAAATTGAGACATATTTTGATTTTAGGGGGAGTAAAAATTTTAAAAAAATTAGAAAATTTGAAAATGTCAAAAACATTGAAAAATGCAAAAATGAGTTTTGTTGTGAAAAAGAGGAAATGATAGTAGATCAGTTGGATTGTCACAGCATGCTAAAGATATGGAAAGATATAATGTGATAAACGGTCTCACTAAAGATGTGACGATAGGCTCGGCTAGACTAGTAGATTTGCGATAATGATACAAACCTAAATGAAAAAGCCTAGTTCTAGTGGAAAACGCGGTTGAAAGCATAGTACTTAGTTTTGTCCTTCTTGATTGTGTGCCTACTCAGTAATCGCTGATTGTCGAAAGACATAAAACTGGTTAAGTTTGTGAACTTTCACAACTTTGTTAAAAATCACTGTGATTGTGCATTTCTTTTTGCAAAGATTTAAACTTGTTTTATTTCTTTATTTTGTTTAAGCATTGGACATCCTCTGCGTATACGTGAGTATCGACCTGGATGTTAGTGCCTAAACGTTCTGCTTTATTTTCTTTGGTGTTTCGTTTAAGCTTTGGATCACCTTTGCGTATACGGAAGTATCGACCTGGTGGTTAAAGCCTAAACAACTTCAACTTGTTTTATTTTTCTTATTTTGTTTAAACATTGGACTTTCTCTGCGTATACGGAAGTATCGACCTGATTGTTAATGTTTAAACATTCTGAGTTGTTTTCGCACAAATCACAGTTGATAAAAGTTAAAGGCATTACTTGAGTCAGTGTATTGCATGATGAGGGGATATGCTGAGATCGTGGGGTCCATAAGAATTAGTGCAATATTAATATATCTTAACGTATCGGTAAGCATTTCGAAAGTTTTTAGATTGAGTTTAAGTGGACAACAATATCGTCAATCTATGTGAATCGTTTAGAACTGAAAATGTTTAAAGCTTAACGGTGCTAGTGATTGGTCACATAAACTGATATGATCCTCTTACGCAAACTCACAAAAAAAATATTGTATGTAAATATTTCTTACTGCATTTCTATATTGTTCTTTCTAGAAGTTTAGCCTTTATTTGAAAATTCAAAAAGATTTTCGACAACTGATGTTGAAGAGCTGAATTTCAAAATTTCAAAGTGTTGAACATGATGAACAGGGATGGGAGTGTGTGCTTAAATGAAGAAATTTGTTTTGAGAAAAAGTTTGATCAGTTAATCAAGGTCATTAAATTGAACTTGATGAAACTATTATGATTGAATGGTTCTACCAGTAAGTTTTTCTTATTGATTTAAGTAAAAACTTATGTTTTGGTGAGAAAATGTGTGCAGGAAATATTGAAGAAGCAAGGTTTATGATCCTGTTGCTACGAAGAGCCAGGAGATGTTTCAGAACCTGTAGAGGTCTTAAACAGAGTTAAAGCCAGGGTTTGATCTTAAGGTGATAGCTAATTCCAAACAACAATCCTAGCATGATGAAAGGGGGAGTCTGACGAGCTTAGAGCCAAAGAGAAGATCCTGGAACATGTTGAACAAGAAAGAAGACCGATCAAGATTGAAGAGTCATTATGATGAAGACTCTCACTGAAGATTCCGTCAACATTCAAGGGGGAGTCTGTTGGTGCAGTTGTATGTCGACTTCATCTTCGTTCGAGTCTTAAATTAGTATTGACAGGTCTAGGCACGTATTACGAGAAAAATGTCAAATATAGGGTGAAAGGAAACTTCAAACGGAATTAGAAGTTGTAATTCCGTTTGAAAGTGACAAGTCAAGTTCAAACGAAATTAGCTAATTCCGTTTGAACATGTAATCTCGTCTGAAACATGTAATCTCGTTTGAACAAGTAATTCCGCATGAGCATGTTCAAGCAGAATTACCAAGCCTATAAATAGGTGCTAGGTCGTGCCATTTAAAACGGGATTAGGAAGGTGTTTTCCGACGGCGAAGCTCTGTTGAAGTGTCTCCGTGCTGTAAATTGTTACCAGATCAATAAACAAGACAGTTAATAGTGAATACAAGCTAAACAAAGATAGAATCAACGAATTCCGCCTCTGATTTTGTCTGAGTACTCTTCTGATCGACTCGTTTGGGTCACAAAACGATCCTACATGCAGGTATATTGATAGTCTGATGTACACGGTTCCCATGGCTTTTTTTGATAGTGATTGAATTTAAGTTTTGTGTGAGTGTTTGTAAATCCAGGAGACGCCGAAACTGAGATAACTTTAACCATCAATATGTGTTGTCCTACTTCAGGTATACTTCAATATCTTCTCGTCCTGTGTGTAAATCCAGCAGTCTCTCTAACACTACTACTACTATTCTTAATAGTGATGTCGGAAATCAAGCTTCTTTCTGCGTTAAAGATCGGTACATTTGCTTAAAATCTTATTAATTATGCTAGAAAAATTTATTAATTTGCACCAGATATACCCAGTTAGTTAGCTTTTCGAGATAAAATAATGTTGTTAGGTTTGCAATTTCAAATTGATTTGGCAAATAGAAATACTCTAATTTGAATTTATAGGTAAAAGTAGGGTTCAATTTGAACTGTAAAGTGTAAAGTTAATCTCTAGGTATTCATTTGGAATAAAGTGGATGAATATTGTTGTTTCTTACCTTCTTCTGCACTGTTTTTTGTTCTTCCAGTCTTTACCTTGTGTTTGAATATATGGAGCATGATCTTTCTGGTCTTGCTGCTGTTCACGGTCTCAAATTCACAGAGCCTCAGGTATGTTTGCTTTAAGATCCAGATTGTTTGTTGTACTGTTCATAGTTGGTGTGTGTATAAAATTCAGTTTTGTCAGTACATATGTCATTAATGAGTTGTATCATACCATCATTCATATTGTTTGTTAGTGTTTTAATGCTATTGACTCCATACCATGGGTATCGAATGACATTTTTATCTTTACTTTAATGAGGTCTAAGTTTAGTGCTTAAATGAATCTTTTGTAAATCAACTCTTTTTTTCACTGGATCTACTGATTACAACACTTTTGGTTACTCATCTTCATCATCACAACAACTTTTTTCTTTTCAAGATTATCAAAAGCCGGTTATGGATATCGGAAACAACTTGCTTGGTGTGATTGAGACTACTCCTGTTACACCCAACTCTTCTTCGATTCGTTCGTCATCTACTGATGATGAGCATGAGCTTAAAGAAGGTAAGAAAGAGAATCAATTGAAAGACATAGCGGAAAATGGAGGAGACGGCTCTAAGAAAGTGTAAGTTTGTATGATGCACGAATCATGATTGTATATAGTACTATATTGATTTTAACTCGGTTATTGTCAACATATAGGGTTAAGCAAAACAAGAAAGAAGAAAAGAAGAAAAGAGAGCCTCGGTTCGCCTTTATGACAAAGAGGTAGCGCGTTTCATGTCCTTGACATGTTAGTTTACATCTGTTCTTCTTCTATTCTAATTATACATTATTATTATTATTATTATTATTATTATTATTATTATTATTATTATAAATCTTACTGCATTTCTATTTGTGTAACAGTACGTATTTATCTTTGTTCCTTCACATAATAATCTAATGTAGTTAAACCTTTATTTCCCACCCATTATGTGGTGTTCAGTTTTTTTATATCTTTTTATGATTGTACTGTCAAATTGATTGTTTAGTAAATAATAATAATAATAATAATAATAATAATAATAATAATACATAAAGTAACTTTTGTTGTCTCAGTCTCCTCAAGTATATGTTATTGATGGTTTTGGGAATTACAATCTTGAAGTTCATGGAGTCGATTAATGGTCAAGTCTTATTGACAAATCAATTTTATTACTTTAGTTGAAGCAGGTGATGTGAAGGTTGTTTTCAATGGTCATGATCACATAAAATGATTTTTGTGGGAAGTGAACTGGAATTTATCTTTGTGCAAACAGTGGTTTATCCAGTGTTTTCAAGGGTATATATTATTATGGTAAAGAATGCGTTTTTTCGCCATTGCTTTATCCGGTGCTTCCACCATTACCTTGATGAGGTAACAAATGATATTTAAATTAATATAATCAGCTGTTGATATGTCAAAATATACATGTGTTATATAGTTTTAGGTTAAAACAAGATTTTGTTTAGTGATTTTCTGTTGTCCTTATGTTGAGTATGTAGAGCTGGCTTCTAATTTTTTATTAATGGCAGTGATTAAGTATAATTTATGAGAAAAAGACCATATGTGGTTGTCAAAAACTTGATAGTAATAGTGACGAAATATTATTTCAAAAAGATCTGTTGGAACTTGGAACTTCTTTATAGGTCGAGTGAAGATTGATTCTCTACTCCTTGAGCAGAAGCCAAGAGCAATTACTTTGAAGCATCCAATCAAGGCTAGATGTCAGAAAGTATCATGATTTGTCATCCATTTGAGATGTTGAGCACAGACGTAACTCTTATATCAGAGGTGCAATTGCTAACACGGACAGCCGATATTGTCTCAATTGCTTCACTCAATCACCATGAGGTAATAAATTCAGTTACGTGTTATAGTCTGTTTCTCTGAATAAATGCTGAATCATATCAGCGCGTAACATGAAGTTGGGGACTATGATATCCTTATTGTTTTGAAATGCTAGATATGACTTATCATTCTAGATTTTTATGATATTATAACTATTCTTTTCAAATCACTATAAAATTAGTTTAAGCCATTCCAATACTTATGCACTCTTCGGTTAGAAAAGTGTTTTGAAACCACTTTTAAAACCATTGTTGGGTCAACAGATGGATAAAAACAGATGTTTGAAACCACTATTGGTTTAAAACAGTGGTTGCAACCACTGTTGGGTTAAAAAGTGTTTTATGGAGAAAACAGTGGTTGAAACCACTGTTGGGTAAAAACAGATGTTTGAAACCACTATTGGGTTAAAACAGTGGTTGAAACCACTGTTGGGTTAAAAAGTGTTTTGTGAAGAAAACAATGGTTGAAACCACTGTTGGGTTAAAACGGTGGCTTGAAACCACTGTTTGGTTAAAACAGTGGTTTGTGGAGAAAAGAGATGTTTGAAACCACTGTTGGGTTAAAACAGTGGTTTGAAAACAGGTAGGAATGGAATGTCACACAGCATTAGAAGTTAATCTTATATTCGAAACATGATGTCTTGATTATTCATTAGTTTTTTTTTCTTTTTTATAATTTTTAGAGTTTGTTAGAAGCGTGTTGTTAAGTTCAATTCATTAGTTTTGCATTTGATTTTCAATTCTTGCGCTTGCAGTCATATTATTTAGGGCTTTGAGTAATTTTGGGCATTAGATACTCATGATGTATACCAAACATGCAAAAGTTTATAACAACTGTTTTTATCAAAGTGGGTAGCATTGCTTAGGTCAATTTTACATAATAAGCCATTAAATTCAGTTCTTCAAGGCAACGCTATGCTTTGAGTTGATTACCTTTTTTTATTCCAAGTCTAATAATATTGGTTATTTCTTTTGACAGCCAATTTGAAAGGAAGGATGATGAGAGCTTGAGAAAACGGAAGGAACAACTTTTTGGCAATGTTGATATCAATAATGTTGGAGATATTTTTAGTATTTTGGAATTTTTATTAATTGTTTGAATGTGTCAAATGGTGTAATTCATGTACTGGAATGTGCTAAATATAAATGCATGTACAGGCATGCATTTTAATGGAATTTGATCAATGAATGCTACCAAGAATAATGTTAAAAACACACACACACACACACACACACACACATATATATATAGTTTTTCTTAAATAAATAGACTGATATGTTGGAAATTAAATGATGTTGGTGTACATTTAGATTTCTTCAGTTTAAATGATGTTGGTGTACATTTAGATTTCTTCAGTTAGGGGGTTGAAATGGGCTTTATAGGGCTATTGATTTTGTTAGCCTTTGTTGGGCTCTTGCTACTTCTATGGGCCTATTAGTATTTTGTTACTACGTTAGCCCATAAAAGGGTGTTTTTAAGTTGACGTACTCTAAACTTTATGTATTTACCGATTGACTTATCTATTTATAAGTCTATAAATATAACCATATTCATCATTTATATGTGTTATGCAAGGTTTTCTAAGAAATGACCCGTGTTTGCACACTGTTGAGTTTGATTTTTAGTATGTAATAGTTCGAGAAGTAACTATGATCTTGGACTCAGGCAATTGAAGCTGAAACCCAGGATTTGGAGCTCGATCTTTCAAGTTTGGGAGCTATGAGTACCATGGTTGCTGCGTTTTTTAGGTTTGTTCTTGATTCATTCCATTTTATTCATGCTAAGTTTGTTGGTTCAGGTCCGGTTATACGCACACACTAAACACACACTGTTTGGGACTCTTTTCGGTGTATAGAACTTCAAATAATTTACATGAGAGATGAATAGAAAACTGAATCTAAAGTTGCTTGAAGTTAGTTTGTTATTATGTGTATAGAACTTCAAATCATGTTTGTTGATTATGAAAGTTTGTGCATTGGTGACATAATGTTTTTACATTATGTAAATAGATGTCTATAATCCATAATTATGGTTTCAAATCTGTTACATGAGTTATTTATAGTTGTAATACACTAAATATTTTATTTTTCTATTGAGTTGGTATATTAGGATTAAATACTGAACTGATGGAATTACAACAAGTCCAAGTTATGCTTCAAATAATGTTTCATGGGTTCGTTATGCTTCTCTTGTATTGAATTGGTATATTGGCAACAAATAATCTTTCTTGTGTTAGTTATGCTTCTCTTATGTCTATAGTTAATCAGTCGACAAGTTTAATGTATACTTAACTAAAATGCGAATGTGAATTCATCAAATATTTGTTTTAAATACTGAACTGATGGAATTACAACAAGTCCAAGTTATGCTTCAAATAATGTTTCATGGGTTCGTTATGCTTCTCTTGTATTGAATTGGTATATTGGCAACAAATAATCTTTCTTGTGTTAGTTATGCTTCTCTTATGTCTATAGTTAATCAGTCGACAAGTTTAATGTATACTTAACTAAAATGCGAATGTGAATTCATCAAATATTTGTTCACATGATAGTTTACATTTTTACATAGACAAAAACTTTTATCATTATAGTTATTATAATACTAACATATACTGTCTTTAACATTATTTTATAAAGATATAGAACTAAAGACCAAAATTTAAATGATATATTATAATCTGTTTTTTAGTATTTGATTTCGATCGTTATTAAACGTACCCGTGTGGTTACACGGGTCCTACAACTAGTAGTTAAAAAAGCATAAAAAACAAAACACAAAAGACAAAATATGTTACTATTCATCATAATGTGATGAATCTATCTATATTTTCTATAAAAGCAGAAACCCGAGTGACATAAGAAAAGCTGATGTGTCAGCCATAGAGGCTGTCCAACAAGGCTTTTCTTATATCATTTTTACATCATAAACCTTAATATTAAAAGAATTTAAAATTCAAAGGTGGCCCACATTCAAATTCCAAAGGTCTGCCATCAAACCACTGCCCATCTCCAAACCTCCAAACCTATGTTATAAATTCAAACCTCTGCATTCCAAACCTCTGACGATTCAAAATTCAAAATCTCTGCCCAGATCCAAAATTACGGCTCCATATTCAAAATTCAAATCGTATACCTATAAAGAGTTCTTTTTAATTTCAGTGAGTTTTTATAATTCTCAACTCTCTCTCTCTAAAACTCATTTTCTCTCTCTCAGTAGAGAAGAAGAAGAAGAGTGGAAATTGGATACTCTTTCACCAAATGTTGAACGATCTATCATCGATTTTGCCTTCAAACAATGGCCAGGTAACAGATTTTAGTCTTTGGTTGAAATTTAGGCTTTGGTTTTGCTGTTTTGATTATTGATTATTGTTAGATAGGTTTTGATTGCTTCACCTAACCTAGGTAGTGTTTGGTTTGCAGGAATGAGAGGTGGAATGGAATAGACCATTACGAGGGAATGAAGAAAAGAGTGTTTGGTTGGTCGATGGAATGGAATCGCCCATTCCAAAATGCATTCCATTCCTCCAAAATCATTCCATCCGCCCCCCTGTTTTTTTTCCATTCCATTCCCTCTTCATTCTTCATTAACAACACAAAAACCCACCACCGTTGCCTCCACCCACCACCACCATCATCCGCCGTCGTCACCCACCTCCGTCGCCACCCACCACCGCCGCCACCCGCCACCTGCCGCCGCCACCCACCTCCGTCGCCACCACCTATCATCGCTGCGGGCACCTTCGATCACCGCCACAACCCATCTTCGATCACCGCCGCCACCATCGCTGCTGCCACCTCCGATCACCACCGGGGGCACCTCCGATCACCGCTACCACCCACCTTCGATCATCGCCGCCACCATCGCTGCTGCCACCTCCGATCACCGCCGCCGTCGCCACCCACCTTCGCCACCGCTATCAACCGCCACCACCCACCGCCGCTACCACCTACGACCACCGTCGCCGCCGCTACCACCTCCGATCACCGCCACCACATTCGCCACCGCCGCCACCCACCTTCGTCGTCACCCACCACCACCGTTGTCACCACCCGCCGCCGTATCCACCCACCACCACCACCATCAACCGCCGCCGCCGCCGCTACAACTGCCACCTATCACCACCCACCATCACCGCCCATCACTGACCACCGCCATCCAATTTTATTCTTTCGTCTTTTCTTGCATACCAAACAACAAAAAGTAATGGTTCATTTCATTCTCACATGGTAACCAAACAAGACATGGAAAGGTACCTGGCTACAACCGGCAGAGAGAGAGATGAAATCTCTAGACCTTTCCCTGCTGTTGTTAGCCGCCCGGCGAAGAAGCCTTTCGGGGCTTCCCTCGCCTGGCTACACCTTCCCTTTCTCCCCTGAAGGCATAAAAACAAAAGAACAAAAAAAGTCAACACTCTATACCTTCAGGGGAGGAGAACGGAGTGAGTGCAGGCCCTCGCTCAACGAGAGCATGGTTTTGTGGTCCGGGGTCGGTATTTAATTATGATGTACCTCCTTTCTTATTGACGATTTAAGTCCTTTTAAAACAGTTGTTCACAGGTCTCAAATGGTACCCTGATCAATTCCATTACCTCTTCCATTCCATTACCTCGTCCATTCCATTCCCTCGTTCATTCCATTACCCCATACCAAACAGACCCCTAGGTTTTCACAGTGGCAGATTTGTCATGTTATGAGTAACAAGATGGATAAGGATAAAGCAGCAGCAGCAGTTGCTTCTTCTTCGTCACATGACCTTGCTCAACTTCCTTTTCTTTTTCCATTGATTTGTAGATAATTATGTTGTTTTGAATTAGGATTAATAGATTTACTGATTTGTTAAATATGTATGGGAAAAGTGACGATACTAAGAATGACAGGAATCGACTGTTGCAAATCCACATCAGGGTTGTCGATTCAAGTAACAAAGGTATTCAAAATCCATCCAAGAATGACAGGAATCGACTGTTGTTATCGTTTCATCTTCTGCAGGTTCGATCATCATTTCTCTCTTCAATTCCATTTTCAATTTTTGATTCTGTTATTGATGATTGTTTTGTGAAATTAGGGTTTTGTTGTCTGTTGTGGTTGATTGGTGAGTGATAGTGAAGGTGAGTGGTGAATGTTATTGGATGATTGATGAATTATTATTTTGATGTTTAGAAGTTTGAATTGGTTGTGAATATGTTTTCCAGTTTTGCAGTATATATAAAGAATTTGATTGTTTTCAGGTCTTAAAAGAAAGCATTGAGAGTAAGCATGACCATTTTGTCCACCCGTTATTTCTATTTACAACTCAATAGTTCCATATTCGATTTATATATTTGAGAGTGACATGTTCATGTTGGATAATGTAGGGTATTGTTCTTCTTAAAGATTTACTGAGGGCAATATTGGGAGCGCTTTTTTCTCTAAAACCGTCGTCTGTTGGCACGTCTTGGAGTTATAGTTCAAATGAAATAGTCGTTGCAGCTATGGTCGCGGCTCATATTTCAGAGCCTTTTAGACGGTCAAAGGCTTGCATGCGTGCACTATCGGTTTTAATGAGGTGCAAATGGGATAAACAAATCCACTCTACAACATCTTCACTTTATAATTTGATTGATATTCATGGTAAAGCAGTGGCATCGATCGTCAACAAAGCAGAGCCGTTGGATGCACCCATCTCAAATCATCACCCTATTGTATGCTTAAACGATAAAAAACAAAATAGATGTGAAATAGAAATAGGGGAGTCATCAACCGCACATCAAGTCACTGTAAAAACTATGGCAACAGATGATAAAGTTTCTAACTTATGTGATGACATGGACAGCAGCTCTGAGAAAGGGATAATGAGTTTTCCGTTTAATGCTTCAGAGTTGGCTAATTTTCTTACGATGGACCGACATATTGGATTTAATGGCAGTGCATGGGTTCTTTTAAGATCCGTACTGACGGAAAAAACAAGAGTTGTGTTTCTCCGTTGTGTCATTGCTCTGGCATAAGATGATCGCATCACCTGAAATGCAACTTACTGCAGAAAGCACCTCTGCTCAGCAAGGATGGAGACAGTTAATCTTTCTATTTTTAACAACGTCCATCTTATACTAAAAACCATTTCTGATACTTGTATCTCAGTATTGGTGCGTTTATATAACACTTTTAATTTGTCGTTGTTTCTTGACACAGGTGGTTTATGCACTCTGCAATGTGGTGTCAGCATCACCGACAATAGCTGCAACTGCTATCGTTCGTCAGGTCCAGATTTTGTTCATCTCTGGATTGTTTCTAAACATTTATTGATTAGCATTATCGTTTGACAAGTATTTAGCCGTCAGTTATATTTAATTTATTATTGTTTAGTCACTTTCCTGGTTTTATGTATTGCATGTCAGGCCGATAGGGAATTACAGCCATGGATTGCTAAAGACGATGATCTTGGTCAAAAAATGTGGAGAATAAATCAAAGAATCGTGAAGTTAATTGTGGAGTTAATGAGAAAACACGACACCCCCGAGTTGCTAAAAGAAAGCATTGAGAGTAAGCATGACCATTTTGTCCGCCCGTTATTTCTATTTGCAACTCAATAGTTCCATATTCGATTCATATATTTGAGAGTGACATGTTCATGTTGGATAATGTAGGGTATTGATCTTCTTAAAGATAAACAAGCGCTTCAAAGTCTTACTTAGACTGCTGAGAAAGCGAAAACGGAGCTTTCCACACCCAAACGAATATTAGGTATATCTGATGATCACCAGTTTCTGGTTATTGAAGCAAAATCAGTTTCCACTAATCAAGTTATTCGATCAGTTTACTTTCTTTATTGTTTGTTAAATACTGTTTATGTTCTTGCAGTTTGCCTTTTATTACAACAACATCAGATGGCCCAAAGCATATCGACAGTACACTAACCAGGGCCAAATTCGAGGAATTGTGCTTGGATTTACTTGACAAGTACTTTGATAATCAAGATTTAGAGTAATGGTGGTTAAATTGTTTAGTTGATGATTCAAATTTTGAACTTGGAAATCTGATTTGGTGTAGGCTTAAAACGCCAGTTGAAATGGCTTTAAAGGATGCAAATCTTTCGCTTAAAGATATTGTTGTTGTTTATAGTGAAGGTAGGTATACCGAAGTTTTCAAACGGAATCGGTAATGGAGTGGAGACGTATGCAGAAAAGCTTCAAGCATAATTTGGAGATTTGCAGAATATGTTGGTTGCTTAATCTATGAAACTAAAGAAGATCAATGTTGGAGTCGATTCGAAAGTTTGCAAACATGTAAGTGAATATGTTATTATGTTATCAGTTTCGTGATTTGAAATGTAGATTTGATGTTTGTATCGGTTTGGTGTGTTGTCGGTTTCAGTATACCACCATTTTGGGTTAAAACAGATGTTAGAAACAGTGTTTTGGGTTTTTAAACAAATGTTAGAAAATAAAACAGTGTTTGAAAACACTGTTGGGTTAAAACAGTGTTTTGTGGAGAAAAAGTGAAACCACTGTTTTGGGTTAAAACAGATGTTAAAAACAGTGTTATGGGTTAAAACAGATGTTACAAAATAAAACAGTGTTTGAAAACACTGTTGGGTTAAAACAATGTTTTGTGGAGAAAAAGTGAAACCACTGTTTTGGGTTAAAACAGATGTTAGAAACAGTGTTTTGGGTTAAAACAGATGTTAGAAAATAAAACAGTGTTTGAAACCACTGTTGGGTTAAAACAATGTTTTAAAACCACTTTTGAACCACTAAAAGAGTGGTTTACTCTTTTAAACAGATTCACAGATTCCTTCATTCTGATCAACAATTTCTATGGAAACCTAATTTCACAGATTGATTCTGTTCAATTCAAACACATTTTTCGCTAATTATGTTGGCTTATGATTATGATGGGAAGAAAAGTGCATTTGCTGCTGGTTCCTTGCCATTCAAGTGGAAAGAATTTGTTGTTAACATTACCGAGCGGAATGAGTATGATATATTTTTTAAAGTATCTTGTGCTTAACGTTTGATTTATAATAAAATATAATATGCAACTGTTTGCATGTATTGTGGGCGGGAACACGAATTCAAGGTCACCATTAAGTTTGCTGCAAAAAAAGGCCTTCACCATCTGAAGATGTTTCTGACTGGCAGGCAACACGACAGTCCACAGGAAACTATACAAGCTCTTGATGTTGTTCTAAGGGAGTCAGCTTCTAAGGAGTAAGCTATCTTTTTTTATTCAGTGTTTTTTCTTTTCATGTTTTGGTTCTAACTTCCAAACCTATTGTGAATTGCAGCCGTGAAGTAAGTGATTAGCTAACCTATTCAATCGTATATTATATAGGTTAAATAAGTAGTTTCCTATTACTAATAGCATTAGAAAGGGATAAGTTAGCTTCTGTTCTTTCATTTGGCGGTGGCGCTGCACCTGCAGTGGTTTCAAACTGAGTAAAAAAAGGTTGTAGAGAAAGAAGAGTCTGATGGCGTAAGCTCTCTTCTTATAAAATCTTTGGGATTCAAATGTTTATTCAATGATCTTCATTAAATTTCAGTTGACTCTGTATATGTTCTTAAGTCTGACAGAATGGCTGATAATAGAGTGATAAGAGTATTAACCTTGTCTATTTGCAAGCCTCTTACCTTTGCATAAGAGTATTCATTACATCAAATAGGCGCATCACCAGGGCCGGCCCATAGGCTTGCCAATCTAGGCACGGGCCTAGGGCCATCAAAAAATAAAGGCCTCCAATTTTTAGAAAGTTTTTATATATAGTATATTACTAGGCCCAAATAAATACGTTTATTTCAAAACGAAACTGTTTTTTCATTGAAGTAGCCCAAAATAAATATTGTTTAACAAACAAATGCCAAGTTTCAAAATCCATCTCGCCTTGATTTCCAACTATTACAACACAACCATCGACCTAATCATCAATATTTAGCTGCCTAAAGCCTCTAAATACAGCCGCAATCATCGCTCCCACTTCCCATCGCAATCTGCTTTCAATTTCTAGGCAATCGGCTATCAATAGACGAAAAAAAGTAAGGGTAATCACCCATTGCGTCGGGATTAGAGGAGAGTTAATCGGCGAAATTAGGGTCCCTACTTCATAGTTCGCTTAGGGTCTCCAAAAACGTAGGAACGGCTCTGCGCATCACGATGGCCAAATATACCCTCCCTCTCTTAGTTGAAAACAAGCCTAAGATATCCAGGTAGTTGTTTAATTTTAGAAAATATAAAAATGTTCTTTTAAGTAAGCTTATTGTTTCAGTTGAGTTACGTTTTTTTCTATTTTTATGAGGAATCATGTAAACAAACCTATGGTCTATGCAGTCCAAGTTATCCTTCTTAGATGATGCAAGTTGGAAAGAGAGGAAGGCTACAATTTTTGCTCTTGGTGCTATAGCTGAGGGTTCCATGAATGCTCTCTATCCTCATCTACCCGAGGTTAGCCCTATGGTCAAATGTCATATAGTTTGAGGTTATAAAATGCATTACATGATGTTGGAAATCCAATATTTGGTATATATCAGTAAAAGGAACATGTCTGGTGCATTTTTGGATTAAACTGTTGAGCAATTTAATGATGTGAC
Source organism: Helianthus tuberosus (assembly GCA_030545235.1). Classification (NCBI taxonomy): domain Eukaryota; kingdom Viridiplantae; phylum Streptophyta; class Magnoliopsida; order Asterales; family Asteraceae; genus Helianthus; species Helianthus tuberosus. Next base: position 55,171,825 of record CM060438.1, read on the forward strand.
TCATAAATTTGATTCCTTTAATACCAATAGATTTGCAATAATAGACTAACAACTGGATTTGAAATCATTTCATTTGTTTTATAAACTTTTTCTAAAGTAATATAAATTAGAAATTTTGTACATTTCTAAGACACAAGGCTATAAAACCATCTCATTAACATGTAGTAATAAAATCATATCACTAAGGTACGTGGACGAAAACATAGTGATTTAAAGGGTAATTAATGGATTTTGAATTGCATTAAGGAGGAAGTACCATGTACATATGTGAAATCTTCGCTGAAATCTTGCATATAGTTTGGAATCTTTTGAATTAGGGTTCGTCCGAAGGCGAGTTAGTGTATGTAATTTTATAAAGTCGATTCCAAATTTTAAATCTAAATCTTCTTTCCTTTGATTGCTACTCATCTTCATAAGCTATTTTAGAAACTAAAACAGTTGCTTCAATGTAAACCCAGTTTCATAAAATGTGGGTATTTCATAAAATGTAAAACCAGTTTCATAAGATGTGGGTATTTTAGAAACTAAAACGGTTGTTCTTGATTATTTGTGGGTATTTCATAAAATGTAAATAAACCCAGTTTCTTGATGATCCCATGGGGGTCTCTGATAAAAATTGGTTTCTTACATTTAAGTTTTAATCTTTTTGACACTTTTAGGTGTGAAATTTCCCAATGTAAGCATCATCTTACAATATCTATACACGTATCTATACGTTCTATTAATATGTGTTATGCATGGTTTTCTAAGAAACGACCCGTGTTTGCAACTCTCATTTTTAATGAGAGTACTAAATTCTTTGTTAATAACATTATTCTCTTAACATCTGTTTACTAACCTTTGTAATTTCTGTTGACTGACATTTTTAACATGGGTTGACTAACATCTGATACTTACTATTTATCCATCTGGCAAGCTCTATTGGAGATAATGGATAACAGCTTTTAGGAAAGTCTGTTGGAAAGCAACAGAGGTTTTTAACAGTTAATAGACAACAGTGGTTTGCTATCAACATAATGGAATTGCTGTTGAATAAACCTATTGACGATTAGTTTATATCAATGTTGTAAGTCTGCACTAATTATTTTTTTACTCTCTGTCAATATGTGTTATGCATGGTTTTCTAAGAAACGACCCGTGTTTGCACACGGGTCTTACCGCTAGTACTATATAATAAAAGAAACCACTTTAGGGACACTTGTCATCATATTAGGCCTTCTCTTATAGATAATTATTATTTTAGTTTAACCTCTTCTAATTAATTATAGATAACCCTCCTATTAAATATTATTTAGTTTAATAACTTATGGATAATTATTATTTAGTTTAATCTCCTTCTCATTTATAATATTATTTATTTGAATTAATTAGAGTTAATTACTGTTTTCATCCCTATGGTTTGTCAAAAATCACTATTTCAGTCAATTAGTTTAAAAATTGCGATTTCAGCCCCTATGGTTTCACTTTCGTAACTATTTCCGTCCACATCATAACCATTTCAGTCACTGTACTTAACAGAATAATGGATTGAAATTGTTACGAAAATGAAACCACAGGGACAGAAATGGTTACGAAAGTGAAACTACGAGGACTGAAATCGTAAATTTTAAACTAATGGACTGAAATAGTGATTTTTGACAAACCACAGGGACAAAAACAGTAATTAACTCAATTAATTATTACTTTTATATTTATTTATTTATTTACTTCAAATTCAAAGTGAGTTATCTAATTTGATCTTAACTATATCTTTGAACGTTTTGTTTAGTTTGGTATCAAATAGATTTTACGAAACTTGAAATTAATTTAACTAATATTATTTATCATTTATATATTTATAGAGTTTTAAATAAAGGGTTACATTTATTGAGACTTCGTTAACAAATTTTGCAACAACAGAATAATCTATTTTTATCACGAAAACCAAACTTTGTATTAATATATTAAATATTTTTATTTTCACTATACAAAATTAAATTTACTCGACCCATGTAATACATGAGGTTTTTTAAGATATAACTTTTATTATTTGATATATAAAATTAGATTTATTCAATTCGTACAATACACGGGGTTTTTTAAGGATAAATATTTTTTATTATTATTAAGTACAGAAAATTACATTTATTCAAACCATGTAATACACATATTTTTAAAGATGTAATTTTTTTATTATTTGGTATATAAAATCACATTTATTCAACCCGTGTAATAAATGAGGTTTTTTAAAGATGTATTATTTTATTATTTAGTAAAAAATATTACATTTATTCAACCCATGTAATACACGTGGTTTTAAAGATATAACTTTTTTATTTGGTATATAAAATTACATTTATTCAACCCATACAATATGGTTCTTATAGATATAACTTTTTATTATTTAATATATAAAATTATATTTATTCAACCTGTGCAATAAAGAATGTTTTTAAAGATATATTGTTTTATTATTTAGTATATAAAATTTGTTTTTATAACCAAGTTAATACATATATATGAACAAGCGAGAATGGTACCTTATGTAGTAATATCGATATACTTATCAAATAAATAATACATGCCTTTTCTGACGTCTTTTATAGTTAGTTTAATTTTTTTTTCCTTTTTCTGTGACCGTGTTGCGAAGAAAATGAAATGGTCACACATTTTGCAACCAAACTTAGCCATCACAAATTTTCCGACTAGATCGGTGACAATCACTACAATTTTGTGATCACAGAGATTTCGGTCGCAAATCTGCCGCTAATTTTGTGACCGTGTGTCTAATCGCAAATTTCAGTAAGAGATGCTACTGTGGCGAAGTTTGAGATTTCCGATTGTGACCGTGTGTCTAATCGCAAATCTGCCGCTAATTTTGTGACCGTGTGTCACCGGACCTAAAAATTTCTATCAAACCGGTGGATCGAAAACGCATATACTAAAAAATTTCTATACGAAAACTACATACTCTCCACTACTGAGCAAAAAGTTTGGGGGTCTCCCCCCCCCCCCCCCCCCCCCGGCCCCTTAAAAGCTTCGCCCATGGATGCTAGTATTCTAGTCGTGTCTCGTTTGAAAGGTCATTCGTAGATAATCTTGTTACATTGACTACACATCATTAAATACTACAAACGGATTCTTTTTTTAATCACATACATATGTTTTCATTTAAAGACACAATAATGCAAAGCAACAATGACAAACATAAGAATTTAATAAGATTCTCAAGTAATAAGTACACTATTTATAGGTATTACATAACTCATAAGACAATCATTGATTTTTAAATGTGGGAGAGATGTGAGAAGGATTCATATCCATATTCTTCCCCGGACAGTCAAAATAACAAACACAAATGAAATTATTTAAACGTATTCCTGCACCACTCGATCCATGCTCCCTTACACACAAATGGTTACATTCATGAAATTCACATAACGGAGTAGTATGAGGCTTTACACATGTTTTTGCCATGCCCAACTCCATACCTACAACTTGATAATACATATGTCATAAATTAAGAACTATACAACCAATAGCGGAACCAAAACATGTTAGTCGGGAGACACATAAGAATATAAGGTTATCTTATTAACATAGGCTATAGGGTGCGGTCATAACCCTCATGACCACCATGACCCTCCATGTTAGTGCCATGTAACCCACTTCTAATCCACCGTCAAAAACCACTACCCTAAGGGTGTGGTTATGACTCAAATCACTAGCCATTTATTTATTTTAATTTATTTTTGTCTAAAGAAAAAGGAACTGATTTGTTGAAAAATGGAAAGGAGGACCATGGTTGCCATGGTTTAATCCATCCAAACCATGGTGGATCAATCAAGGGGGTGTTGTAGCATTCCATTCATGTTCCTAGGTGGCAAATCATGTCCCAATCATGACCCCCGCACCCTATAGCCTTACAAATACGTGGTCCAACTCGTGTTTTTGTTTAAAAAAAGTCATTTTTCTATATAAATATTCAACAAATTCTAGTGACTGCGTGGTCAATGGACCCTCTTGGAGCCCTTGTTCTGCCCATGTATACGACTATTTAAATCGCGATATAGTTAATAAAAATAAATTCTTAAAACTTTTTCGGAATAATATAAGACGGCCTTAATGTTTTTTTCACAAAGTTTAGAGATAGATGTGTTGCTAGAAATGAAGTACGCCAAGTTATCAACCTCTATAAAACTTGTGTCACGAAACTAACCAAGAAAAAAGGAAACGGAATTTACCTATGAGCATGAAAAATACAACAAATATGGTGAAGGACATAGACTTTGTCATGTTGAGTTACGTATGATGTTCGATTTAATACTGATGAATGATGATTTGTATTGAGAGATGACATGAATTTATAGGCGATCAACGAATTAAATTAAAGTTCATATATATTCAATCATAATTGCATATAAATGGTTGATACAATAGTTTATGACAAAAGATTTACGTAATATCTTGGTTTGCTTGTATGAATCATATTGATCATAAACTGCATTTGTTTACTTGTTTTGTGTGTTGCCATTTAAATATGGTGCATGCTTAATAATTATAGTTAAAAAAAATGCTAGTCATAAATAGAAAATGAAAACATATTATTAGCACGTCATTTTGTTCATATTTGCCATTTTTGCTGAATCGAAACTTTTTTTTGAATAAAAATTTATTCGTTTTCTGATTTCTCATAAGGATGTTTTTTGTTTGTCGTAATTCTCAAAACACTTTTTTATTAGTTTTCTGATTTCTCATAAGGATGCCTTTTGTTTGTCGTAATTCTCAAAACATTTGTATTGCTATTCATTCAGGTGATTCATATTCCAATTTTAAATTTTAAATTTAAACTAGTAAGATACCTCGCGCGTTGCAGCGAATATTCGACCGATATCGGTTTTGTTTGTTACAATATCAGTACAATACCAACACTCGTTATAGCAACCAAAAGAGATATGCTAAAGATGATATTGACATGTGCAGTGGCGGAACCAGACTTTTATAACCGGGAAATCGGAATGTAATTTTCATATACACAAAGATATATTTTTTTCGGTAGATGTACTACGACCACTATAACGATATTATATTGCTGTAAGTTAGACTTTTATACCTATTATATTTGTTTTAAGTTTCTTTTTTTGTATCAAAGTTTATCGTATATAAATAGATCTCTACATTAAATTATATTGTATAATGTATTTAATAGAAACCGTAATTAAGTAAAATACAAACAATAAGATAAGAAGAAACCGTAATTAAATAAAATACAAACAATAAGATAAGAAAATAAAAGAATTTATATATTTTCAATGCTAAATATATTGGGCAGGTTTCGTCTTCTGAATACATAGGGATCATCAGCCGGTATTTGAGGATAGCCCTATACTCAACAGCCGACATGCATTGCCCCAACCCCTCGATCGGGATAACAGTCAAAAAAATTTTGATTGAAAAAAAAAATGCTAAATCAAGGAAATTAATAAACAAACAATTAAAAGTTGGAACTTATTCGGTGATGTTGTTAAGTAGTATTTCAAGCAAAAATAATAAAAAAAACATATAATTAAACGATAGCCTTTTATATCGGGCCACGTTTTGAAAAGCCCAGTATTAATAAAATAGGGCGTGCATTTTCATCTTCATCTGTTAAACATAACATTAGAAGTATAGCACCCTTGCGGCTGAACTCCCGCCGCACAGACACTCGACCGGAGAAAAATATTACCACCATCTTACCGTCTTCTCATCTATTTTCTTCTCTTCTATTTTTCTCTCAACTAAGATGATAACTGAAGGGTCAAAGTATGAACAAACATCACCATTACATCTTGGTTCGTTATGAATTTTGGTCTACCGGAGGATGGCCGGAGGGTCAACTGACCCTCCTGACCCCCCTGTGGTTCCGCCACTGCATGTCAACTCGAACACAACCCGATTAGTTAAGCATTTTCACAAGTTTGCCCTGAATAAGACCCATGCCAATTTCATTTCATATATATTTAAAGGCCATAAGAGGGGAATAGTGTCAGGTGGTCTTTGATCTTTGTATTTAAATTTTGAACCTTCAACGTCACTAATATACGTGTTTAGTCCTCTTTAAAAAAAATGTTTTCTTTTTTATTCGTTAACTTTGTTTATATGTGAGTTTACTCCTTGTGCTTTAACTTTGGTAGTATACATGTTTAGTCCCTATACGTTTATTCTTTTTAGTAATTTATCGTGGCTTTCTGAACTTTACTTTTAAACCTTCAACTTCAATAATATACGTGTTTAGCCCATCTGTTTATTTTATTGGTTAACTTTGTTTATATACGTGTTTAGTCCCTCTGCTTTAACTTTGGTAGTGTATATGTTTAGTCTCTCTACTTTTATTTCTTTTAGTATTTCAACTTTTAGTATTTCCATGTTGTTGTGACGAACCAACCCGGGGGAATAGTGACAGTTTGCCATTGGTGGACAACCGCTACTACTCATGGACTTTAATAAAGTTACTCTATAATTTCTAAACTCCATTAAAAAAAATCTTTGATGCGCATATTTTTATCTATGTCTTGATGTATTTTTAATTGCAATTGTGTTATCAGTAGTATGTACAAGTAACCGAAACACAGGTGTAGATAGTATCAAACTGAGAAATATTCGTTGTGCGGCCATCAAACTAGTTTAGTCTAAACTGAAACTTGCATATTCTTAAATGTTAAGTCGGGCAATTTTTCAAATAGTTGTGTGATGCATACCTCGCATTCAACATTTTTTGAGTTTCTTCAACATACAAACATTCATCTTCCAATGGAAAACCAAACGGTAAAAACCACCATTGCGTCAGCAGCTCAACGTCATGAACAGAAGACATATTTGGAGTAAAAAGAAAAAAAGGGATGGAGATGCGGGGTATCGATCCCCGTACCTCTCGCATGCTAAGCGAGCGCTCTACCATCTGAGCTACATCCCCATGATGTCTGGTTGCTGAAGCTTATTTACATCACTGAAAACATTTAATTTTAGTTAGTTTTATTAAAACCTTTTTTGTTCTACAATATTTGCTTATTTGACAAATAAAGTCACAATTTCGTTAAACCAAAATGATTTATATTTTATAATATTTGAAACGTGAGTATATAGATGGGAAGATGAAGAAAAAGATACACATCAACAATATTATTCATCATAAACTTTACTCTTTTTTCAGCAGCTTATATCAAGCATCGAGGTTCTGTCCACCTTGTTGGGCCATTTGAATGGGCTTCTTTACTGAAATAGTTGGGCTAGGTTGGTTCACAACAAAACGGATAGTTGTTAAACTTAAAATTTTTTTAGGGAATTTCAAGGATTGTCCTTTATCTTTATACTCATTTTCAGGCGTTGTCCTTTATGTTTAAAATTGACGAGATTTGTCCTTTATGTTTTCATATCATACATGTTTTGTACTTTAGGCCTAACTCAGTTAGTTTTTTTCAGTTAAATTTGGTCATTTAGTTTTTTTCAGTTAAATTTGGTCATATGCTTTGCACATGAGGGCATTTTTATCAATTCAAAGGTAAGTTCAACCCCAGATTTACAGCACAAAGCTTCTGCAACCTTTGAATTGACAAAAATGCTTTGCACATGACCAAATTTAACTGAAAACACTATCTGGGTTAGGCCTAAAGGACAAAACGTGGACGATATGAAAACATAAAGGACAAAACTCGTCAATTTTGAACATAAAGAACAGCGCCTGAAAAATAGGTATAAAGATAAAGGACAATCCTTGAAATTCACTCTTTTTTTTTAACAGAAACTTTCATTAACACCGGCAAGCCCTTACAACGAGGACCGCCCCAAACTAATTACACATATACAAAGGGTACTTAACCCAATCCTTCCAAACAATACATTTAAATTTCGACCTATGCTTTAACCACAAAAACGAATAAGACTTCACTTCAGCCACCACATCCCTAACCTGCTTAGAAACCAATTGAAAAACTTTTGCATTCCTTGTCTTCCATAATACCCATGCTATAACCATGACTATGCCCCTAACTATTTTTTTCCTCCATTTTCCACCACAAAAACCAATTAAGTTGTTAAACTTAATACCTTTTCTTATTTGGTTATCTAATTATTTGAAGGATTTTATAAGTCGAGAAAAATATTTTTAGCAGAATAAACGATGTAATCAGATGTATCGTTACTGGAATGAACTAAGTTTCATCATGTTTGAAATTTCATGTTGGTGTTTTCAATTTGGTCAAGAACAAATTGAGTTTGATTTGGGATTTTGGGGTACTAAAGGAAAAGAAATGAATGAGAAACGGGAAGCAGTTTTCGAAAATGTGTTTATGTTGAGAAATACGAGAATCGCGTTGGAGAGTTACTTATGTGACGTCGTGGCATCATAGTTAAATGATTCAATTTTGAAACTTATGCTATATCTTGGTAATTAATTGAAATGTTCAATTTATGACGCTAATCCATTATCTATGGGTTTTAAGACCGAAGAACATGTAGGCATTTTGATTTAAGATGTTCATGTAATCATGTTTGATATTATTTGATCTTTCTTGTTTACTCTCTACTATATTTTAACTACAATAGATCATTATTTGCGCATATAATTAATTACTTTTTGGAAGGGACATTGCTTCATCTTAGCTTAGTTTCTGTGTATGACATGTAGTTTACTAGGGCCAAAACGGTTGGGTTATACTTATAGCACGCATTATTGACGTCGCGTTCTTTACATTCATTTGTACAAGGAAAAAAACAGGCAAACAAAATACAACTGAAATAGAACTCAAGCTCAAGCTCGACCTAACAATGTAAGGTTAAACATTCAATATTAATAACTAATTAGTGGAGCTCGACCTTTGATAAATAACACTCACGATTATCATGAAAGATGGAAGTTATGTTGTATCGGACCATAAGAATGGAAGTCTCGGGGATATTATACCATTACACCGCTTTTGAACTTCACTTCCTATAATATCCCATACTAACTGTGATGTCACATGTCGCTTCATACCAAAAAGGAAGCTTTATCATAATGTCCCACTACACATGGTTTTAAAAGGTTTTAAAGAATAAACATAATACTTGACATGTTTTCGATTGGGGCGTACTCGTGAGTTGTGACATTTGAGTCATGACTTAAAGCTTTAGAGGCAGTTTTCAATTATTAACAATTATATATATATTGTTTACGAGGGTTGATTAATAGTAACTTTATTTTTATAATAACATATAGTTTTTTATTATTTTATTATTTAATATATTATAATAATAGTTATTGTTGACGATAGTTGATGAATAGTAACTTTATTTTTATAATAACTAGTTTTTTACCAACGTCGCGCGTTGCGACGACAACATAGCGTTTGTAACTTCGTGTCACACACTACGATGATGTCATTAACGTATGAATTTGTTACACACATGATATATGTGTAGACTCGTTAATCGTACTTTAGCCATTACTTCAACTTATAATAATGGATTTTTTTCATTAACATTAAACATTATATCAACAACTGTGTAGTTGCAAACAAATAAATATTTATTTGGTTTCACTTTTAAATCTTTCTCTAAATTATCTCTCTTTGAATGTTCCAAGTGACATCACCACGTTTCCAAACCTCAAACCTAATTTCACTTTGATTTTCCTTCATTTGCATCCCCATGATAGCAAAGCTGTCAATACTAAACAACTTTATATAGAAACTTCGTAGTTAAAAAATTTATACTTCCCACAACTTTAATTTTGTGTCAGTAGAGGAGTAAACTGTAAAAGAGATAAACACAATGACATCTCATCATATTTCGCCCAAGTCTCTTCAGCGTCCACATGTTCAAATTACCTAGATGTTTATCTTTTATTTTAATCATTTTTCTAGGTTTCGAGGTGATATGTAAAACACCAAAACCATGTTTGAATTTCAAAACCTTTTCATCTTCTTTTAGGCTAACATTTGGTTTTAAGTCATTCCCACAATAATAGGTGAAAAGTCGAGAGGACATGGAAGATTTGGAGATATCTGAACTTAGAGTGTGGTGTGTGTGGCGTGGGTTGGGGCAGCGGTTTGGGTTCAACGTCGGCTGCTCCACCTCGGGTTGGCGTTGCCATTTGGCGTGGAGATTGAGCCTGGCCGCGGGGGGGGGGGGGGGGGGGTGTGACATGGCTGCCTTTGGTTGGCTGGTTCAATCTAGCCGTTGGGGGTAACCGTTGCCAAACAAAAAAAAATCCACACGGCTAGCCACGCCAAGCTAAGCCACGCCACACCCCTAGTTTTTTAGTATTACCTCCTGGATCCCACCCTTGCCACGTGTCGAGCAATGCCCCCAACCCAAGCCCCTCCACACCCCATAGTCTTAATTCCATGCTAAAGCCATCTCTAATTGTGAGTCTCGGTTCAAATCTGTAAACCCGAATAACCGTATCATAAAATATCCGAAGTTAATCATACAACCGGTTCTCGATTATGTTTTTTTTCATGGTTTCAGGTCTGGGGTCGGTTCGGGTTTAACCGGGGTCGGGTTAACTCATTTGCTCAGCATGGTCCTCACCACAACCACAAAAGCCATCATCACCAAACACTTGCGGATCAATTCCCAATCTGCTCTCTCTCTCTCTCTCTCTTTCTATACTACTTTACCAACTTCAAATCTCTTTTTATACTACTTTACAAACTTCAAAACTCAATAGATATATAAACATTTTCAAAAAAAACTTTAAAAGATTAGGCTCAGATCAGTAAGTGTATCAGAACAAAGAGGAATTAAACCGCCATGGCTGCATCCTTCTTGGCAGAAACCAAAAAATCCAACTTTGAATGATTTACTCAGACAACAAAAAAATAATCATCACCGCCTTCATTTTGCCACGAAGAACAACCACCAGCATCAATAAAAAATAGAAATAACTAAACCAATAGACTCAGATCTAATAGATCGTCATCGTCTTGACGGCTCAGTGTCGCCAATAGGCAGGCCACGATCATCATCGGCGGTGAAACGACAACAATACCAGTGGCGCTAACAACAAAACCACAGACTAACCCAACATTAAACCACATAATGCAAAGAAAACTAAAAACCAAAACACCGACTTGAAGCCGGAACCTCCTGCAACGGTGGTGCAATACCCATTACCCCATTTCTCTCTCTAACACCACACATTCCCCTTTCTATCATTGATAACAACATATCTGCGCCATACGGATCGGGCAGCGATGTACAGTTGCCAAGAAATTTAGAGAGAAAATGAGAGGTGAGAGGCCAAACGTTTTAGAGAGAGAGAGAGGTTTGCAATTTGGTAAAACAGAGTGAGAATATAGGGTTTTACACCACAACGTGGAGATGGTGACCGTGGTGGTGGCGCGACGGCGATGGTGACCGTGGTGGTGGTGCGACGGCAGTGACCCTCCGGTCACCGCACCTCTCTCTTCTCTCTCCCTTTTCCCTATTCCAGACCACAACGTGGAGATGGTGACCTTGGTGGTGGCGCGACGACGATGGTGACCGTGGTGGTGGTGCGACGGCGGTGACCCTCCAGTCACCGCACCTCTCTCTTCTCTCTCCCTTTTCCCCCTTCCAGTTCATATGAAGTGAAACCATAAAGAGGAGTAAGTTGTAAATCTGGAGACACGCGTCTCCAGGAGGAATGGCCGTCGCGTCTCCAGGAGGAATGGCCGCCCAAATAGATGAATAGGAACAAACCACCATGAACACAAACACTATTTATTTCCATAGTGTTATTAATATTAAAATTAATAATTAATAGATATTAATATATAGTTTTTTATTATTTTATTATTTAATATATTATAATAGTTTATTATTATACTTACATTTAGTAACATATTTTTATTTTTTTCTTTTTTTTTAAATATATATTTCTTTTACCATTTTTTAATAATTTTTTTTCTTTTTTTTAAACATATATTAATTTATTGATTAATTTGATACTTCTTTAATAATTTATGTTATAACTTTTTTCTAAAAACTTAAGTACGTAGCTGTGCTTAATTTTTTCCCTTAAATTCTGTTATAAGTTTTGTTAAAAACGAAGTTGTACTCAAAATAAAGTATTTATTTTGTATCATAAAACGATACAATGATAAACTAAATCGTTCTAATGGTCTAGCTTTCTAAACAACATGCTTTATTTTCAAATCACGTTTGTTTTACATTATCATTTACTCGGTTTCGTCGCAACGTGCGACATAAAAAAAACTAGTTTAGATTAAGATTAGACTATTACTATCATATAACTTTTTTTTTTTTTTTTGAACGGCAAATTAGGATCACTGACGGACCACTGGAGTATCATCGTGCCACCAGCAGAACCACCCGATCATATCCATCTCCACTAGGCAATAATGCCTATACACCAATTCAGGAGGAAACCCAATAAATCTGGGAAAACCCCCTTTGTGGGAATTGAACCCATGACCTAATGGTCATAAGCCTTATCCCACCACCAAATACCACTAGGCTATAATGCCATGGTTACTATCATATAACTTAATCATCAAATCATAAACATTAAATACAATATTACACAGTTTCAAGTGCAAGTGATTAGAATAGTCCAAAAGGATGGAGCCGAGTCACTCTCGTGTCATGTCAATTGTATTTTTGTGGTTGAGCAAAAGTTTCCACTAGCAATATGGGTCCACCTTTCTTGGACTGAAATGTTAACCCTATTCAACATTTTATATTGATGCATGGGGTTAATTGTAAAGAGGTTATGGTGTCTAAAACTAGGGATAAGCAAATCGTTTTCGGTATCGGACCGAATTTATCGAACCGGGTACTTTTTCAGTATCGACTTTTAGCATTTTCGGTACTGGTTCGGTACGATACCAGTTCAGTACCGGTTTTTACCCTCAAATACTGGTACCGGTACCGAACTGGGTATATTTGGTACCGCTACCCACTTTTGAGGATTTTCGGTACCAGTGCGGTACCGGTACCGAGCTCATCCATATCTAAAACTTGTCGGAAGAGTTCTGTATCATAATTTAAGGACTTAAGGATAATTAATGACTAACTTAGCACATCACCTGTAATTACTAAGGCTGGATGTGGTTTAAAGCCCCTAGGGACTTTATCACGACACATCAGCTCTATTTAGACGCCACATCATATAGGGACTTTAAAGCCCCTCCTTTAAAATCCTTCCAATGGTTTAAACCCTTTTAAACAATATAAAAAGAAGAAAAAGGAAATAAAAAAAAAGAGGGAAATGTGATTGGTGGAAAAGAGATGGGTTTCATATGTATACTTAACGATGCTCGTTACTGGGCTGACAGAGGATCGATAGCACCCCTTTGGCGCGTAAAGGATGGGTAAGACTAAAGAGTATGGTGAGGCCTATCCCCATGAGGATGAGCCGCCACGTAAGCGCCACATCACCGGCTCGTGGAGGATGGGCATCCTTCACTTTTGAGGGGGGTGGAGGATGGGGCTACCCCACCTCAATATTTTATAATTTTCTAAGTGTTTTTTTATTAACTTAATAAAAACTTTATAAAAGTTAAAAAATACAACATAAAACAACATAAATAAAGTCATTTCATAACATAAAAAAAATATTACATTTCCTAAAAAAAAACGTTTCCGAAAAATAAAAAAAAAATTACATTTCATAAAAATAAAAAACAAAACCTACGACGTCCATTTTTTCTTCACATCTTCCTTCATCCTCCGATACACCTCTCGTTCATCCTCCGGAACCGAGTCGAGATCCAACCTCATTATCCTAAAATCCTCCGCTCGAGCATAGTCGGCCGACACGTTTTTCTTGTGACTATATTTTTCGGCCGCAAAGTCTTTAAACGAATGGAATTCGGAAATCAACTCGTCCATTTTCGAAGACGCCTTCCCGCCACCTCCACCCGAGCCGCCCCCTCCACTCGAGCCGGCCCCTTTGCGCTTTCCGGCCGCCTCTTTTTTTGCTTTGTCCCTTCCGCCGGGACGTTCGATCTCGTGAGCGGGCACCGCATCCTCGTCATATTCCGGTTCGTCGTTTATGTCGATTTGACAACGAGCGGTGGAGAAATGGGATTGTTTTTTATAAAAAAAGGATGAGAGAATTTGAGAAGAATGGAAGAAATGGGAGAAGAATGGTATAAAATGGATGAGAATGGTATATATTTAAATTGAAAAAGGTAATTTTTTTTATTAAACTATCCGTTACCAACGGATATAATTTTAAAATCTGGCCCGTCGAGTTCGTCTGTGGGCTGCCGGTCAAGCCGGGATGGGGCGAGGGGGGCGGTGTGGGGGACCGGCGCCGGGCCTAAGCCGGCCCCCATACCGCTTAGTCTAAGAGGTGCTAAAAGTGATGATGTGTCCAGGACGCTATACCACACATTCTGGAGTGTGCAGGGCCGGCCCGTTAGGCTTACCAATCTAGGCACGGGCCTAGGGCCACCAAAAATCAAGGGCCTCCATTTTTTAGTAAAGTTTTATATATTGTATACGTATCAGGCTCAAATAAAAAGCAAAACTAAAACATGTTTTTTTTTTCAATAAAGTTACAAAGATAAAAATTGTTTAGGAAAAAATGCCCACATTCAAGACCCAGTTTCAAAATTAAACCACAGACATAACTGCAGTCTGTAGCAACCATCTACCACTCGACCTCATCCGAATTCCATGAATCAGTGCCAAAAATCCCTAAAACTGAGCCGCAGTCATCGTTCCTACCTCCTATCGCAACCTGCTCTTTCGATTTTATAGGTTACCGACTATCACTAACGGTAATCACTCATGGCGTCGGGTCTGTCGGGATTGGAGGAGAATTTATGGGCAAATTAGGGCTAATTACTAAACGTAAGTTGTGGTCTGCAGGTGAGGTGTGAGGGTTTACTCCTTAGGGAGGTTCCCGCACGAGGGGTTCCGAGTTCGAGCCTCTGTTGTGGCACCGCTGGAATACATGTGCTCCAGAGGGCGGCCTGGCTCTGCTTCGGTGGGGTGCCCGTCTCGAACCCGGGTGGCTTGCCGTCTCGGTTGCAAGTCGGTAGTGGGTTTCCAACTGATCTGCACTCCTAAAAAAAAAAAAAAAAAAAAAAAAAAAAAAAAACGTAAGTTAACTTTAGCAGCTAATTTTTCTATTAGCTCTGTATGTTTTGCAAAAGAGTCTACAAATACAAAAATGTTGGAACCGCTCTTGGAGTGTGGAACATCTTTGATACTGACACAAAACATCAACGTTGTCCAAGAAATCTCACCAGATTTTCTCCCTCATTTCATCTTCCCCTCCACTAATTCCTCACAACTCCTACCTCAAAACAACCCCAACATCCAACCCATTTCAACGCCGTTACACTTCCCACATTCCATCGGGTCTTAAAAAATCATCCAAAAACCCTCTGTTCAGAAGAACTCAGCTTCTTACTCATGTTAACCCAACCAAAGGAGCTTCAAAAAATGAAGATTATCATAGGAATGTTCGGGTTTTTGCTGCGGTTACTTCTGGAATTTTTTTTGAAAATGGTATATTTTAAAAATATTTTTAGGATAACGGGGAAGTCAAAAAAAAAAAAAAAGGAATTTGGGGTATCCGCTATTAGGAATAGCGGATTAGGAAGGATTGGGAAGAAAAATATGTAGTGTGCCGTACGTGTTGTCAGCTTTGTTCCTAAGCTGCTATTCCAAATAGCGGATTAGGAGTAAACGATTTAACACAGTTAACTTTTAACAAACCAAACTAACCCCATTAACTATCTATCTAACCTCCGTCAAATAATATTATTTTGTTAAATAATATTATAAACTTTCACTAACTTATTAGAATATTATGATAAATATTATCTATCTAACTTGCACAAGTACATTGAAAATGAACTAATCGATTACATAAACTGAATTACATTGTTACAATCTAACTAATTATTTAATGTCTATGTGGATAGCGGATCAGACAGCCACCGGTGCCACAACCAACTGGTTTTGGATGTCTTTGTGGTTGTACACGTCTTGGTTCTGGTTCTTCTGGTTCATTATCATTTGGTGGACTGAAGCCTTCGGGTTGAGTTAGATGTGGGTCCAAGCTTATTGGAACCGGACTTATATGCTGGTAACGCGGCTGTTGTACACTAAGACCGGTATATTCGTAATTCTGGAAGGGTCCCGGCTGGTCTGAGTACATCACTGGAATCATATTACCATAAGGAGTGCTGTCAAACAATGAGGATACCCAATTGTTTTGTTGGTTGTTAACATTCGACTGGGTACCTAATTGAATGCTTGATGATCCTTGTCCAACATTTTCAAATGAAGGTCTATAACCGGCTTCCCAATCCAGTGTTGCCCCTCCAACATGTGAGGTACCTTCCCCATAGTTGGGTGTTGCCCCTCCAAAATTCGAGGTACTCTCCCCATAGTTGGTTGTAGCCTCTCCAAAATGTTGGGTACCCTCCCCCTCATGATCATCATGTACGAGGTTTACCCGAGTTCTTTGTCGACCACGACGCCCCCGACCACCACGCCTTGCTCGCTGGGGGATAGTGTTATCCGGTTGCAGGTCCGGTTCATTAGCCTGTATGTACGAAGGCTGACCCATATGATTAAAGGCTATACGCATTACTAATTTATTAATTTTAATTCTACATTTTTAATTAAACTAACCAAGTATCTTGCAGTTCCACCGTGATCATCGAAACCAGTATGGACAACACCGGGGACGTGCCTCGGGTCCTTTATATATAATACAGTATGCTCATGGAACCAATCATTATAAGTAGGGTGTGCCGTAGGCTTGTTGGTCGGCACACCTACCACCACATTTTCGTGTCTATGGTTCCAGTTTTCCACGTATGCTGCATGATGAACAGACCAGTCTGTTTCCAACCTCCCCTTCCGTATTGTTTTACGGAGTTTGAGAAGCACTTGACGTGAAAAAGGGAATGGGGCGGGGACCTCCTGAAGAAATCCAAACTGCCTCATAACCCTTTCCACCGGATGATATTCAACTATGTTCCAATAAATTATAGAACATCGTGACCTCCAACTACTTATGCCTGTTCTACACATTTCCGGGAGTCTTTGCAGCACGTGCCGATAAGGCATCCAATCAAACTGTTAAAATAAAAAAACTTTAATATTTAGTATTTAAAATCGATTTATAAAACCTTTATGCTAATGAAAATATACATCGCCCTCTCGTAGATTTTGTAATGTTGTACGGTGAGCCTTTATCACGTGTGAAGGAGTCTCTCTTTGACTAATGACATGCTCCGCCCACCTTCACAAAGTAAATAATAATTATTAGAATACAAAAAATTGTGATAGTATTACAACAGAGGTTGACTACCTTGCACCATAAGGTTTTTGCCAATCTATTTGTTGATCAATAATTCTGGGTGCTAAAGTACGAATCCGGGTCCATGCCCATATTTGTAGCAGTGACATTGGGCCGCCTATTGCCGTTGTTTGTGGCCTGGTTCCCTTATAAAGTTCTCTATACAAAGACGCTAGGGCTGCACCACCCCAGCTCAGTTGCCTACTAATAGTAAAGTCAGTCAAATGACTTGGTAAATGTAATGACGCGTACCCATTATTCGTATCTGCTAATACATTGTTACTAGCCAGTATTAGACAAACACAACGTGCACGCTGCATACATTCTTCATCTGTTGATTCATCAGTTATTGGTTTATCTAACATAAACGTTAACATAGTACTGACTTTAACCATATGATTTTTATAATCAGATGGTTGTGTATCAAAACCCAAGTAACTTAGGCACATATACCTCCGTTCATCGTAGGTGTATGCACCCTCGTACCCGGTTAATGCCACGCCCTCAATGGGTAACCCCCATAGAACGTTAACATCCTCCAAGGTTACAGTCGCCTCACCAAAAGGCAGGTGAAATGTGTTGGTTTCGGGCCGCCACCTTTCAACCAGTGCCTCTATCAAGGCTCGATCAACTCTCCTATATCCACATCCTACAACACCGCCAAAACCGAATTCACTGATGTACCTTAAAACTTTACCCGTTAGAGTAATGCTTTCGTCATAAACCAGCTCCCAAAATGAACCGTCACCACGTTTAAAATCCATTTTACACCTCTCCCCCTCCACGGGATTCAGGAACAAATTTCTAGCCCGGTGTTCGGCTCCTAGATACAAGAGACTTTCATCCCTTGGACCCGGGTTGAGATGCAAGTTTGTATTCATGTTCTTGGTTGAATTAGGATGTGGGTGAGTTTTAAAAATTTGAAAGCATGCATGTGATAATGAATGCTCCATGTGATGGCAGAAAAAGATTCAACAAACTTTGTTTCTTTGTGATAATGGAGGTTAGGTACACATTTCTTTGGAATCCAAAGTTAACGGACGGAGGTTAGATAAATAGTTAATGGGTTAGTTTGGTTTGTTAAAAGTTAACTGAGTTAAATGGTTTACTCCTAATCCGCTATTCGGAATAGCAGCTTAGGAATAAAACTGACAACACGTACGGCATACTACATATTTTTCTTCCCAATCCTTCCTAATCCGCTATTCCTAATAGCGGATACCCCAATTTCCTTTTTTTTTTTTGACTTCCCCGTTATCCAAAAAATATTTTTAAAATATACCATTTTCAAAAAAAATTCGTTACTTCTGTTAGTAACAGCGGTGAAGAAGATGAGGAGGAAGTTGTTAAGAGTAAAATGGCGGGAATAGAGGAGGGTTTGGCGGGAAACGAGAGTATTTGGGATCAGTTAGTGGAGATTTTGAAGTTTTCTGGACCAGCTGCTGGGCTGTGGTTGTGTGGACCATTGATGAGTTTGATTGATACTGCTGTTATCGGTCAGTCTAGTTCGGTTGAGTTAGCTGCTTTAGGTATGTTATGTTAACTTAAGTTTTTATCTTTTAAACACTAAAATATAAGATATTTTCGTTGTCTATATACTCGGATTTGTTCAATCGATGGCGTAGTTTGTTTAAATAGTTATAGAACTGCATAGAAAAAAACCGGTTTATGTTTGTAACCCGGAACTGATATTGAAACCAGTTTGGCACGAACAATGAACCGGTTAGGAACCGACCTGAACCATTGTGTTGAAATCGGGCTGTAACTTGTAACACTGTACTGTACTTTATAATTGGTTTGAACCCAACAGATACCGGTTTGACTTTTGTTGACCCAAACCGAACCGCTTCCACCCGAAACGGCTTGCGCAAAAACCCCGGGATGTGCACCTTTATTCAAATACTGGTCAACTGCATAAGGTGCCACATCAGACCGATCATGGATTTGCATTGCATCAACTGCAGCAATGCGGTTCTCAACATTGCATCATGTGCATTGTGCATTATGCGCTCATGATGCGTGCAATCGTGCATATTAAAACCAAGCAAACGAGCGGAACTATGGAGCTGATAAGTGTTTGTTTAAATATTTGCAGGGCCGGGGCCGGGTACGGGTACGGTGCTTTGTGATTATATGAGTTACCTGTTTATGTTTCTTTCTATTGCTACATCAAATTTGGTGGCCACTTCACTAGCTAAACAGGTTTCTTTGATGTATTTGTATTTAGCTTTGATTGATGTCTTCAAAACTTTGTATCGTATCTTTCTGGTATTTGGAAAGTCATTTCTTGAGCTGGTATATTCGAGCCCGGGGTCTCACTGGAAGCAGCCTCTCTATTCCTACGGGGTAGAGGTAAGGCTGTCTACATCTTACCCTCAGACCCTACCTTAGCTTTGCTATTGGTGGGATTTACTGGGTATGATGATGATGATGATGACGATGATGATTTCTTGAGCTGGTATATAATGCTACAAGAATTATTTTAACCACTGCTCATGGTTTTGGCATCACCATACACGTTGTTTTCAAGTATTATAAGTTATGGCCTAGCATTTTGTTGGTGCATATGTCTGTCGACTTCGTCTTGTATCGAGTCTTGTATTAGTTTAGTTAGATCAGGGCACATTGTACGAGAAAAATGTGAAATATGTGAGATAGGTCCATTTCGCACGAAATGAAAATATCATTTCGTACGAAATGAAGATGGTCATTTCGCATGAACCATTTCGTGCGGAATGAGTTGCCTATATATAGGTGCCTTGAGTCTTTCATTTGTAACAATCTGATTCCGGTGCCGAAGTGCTGCCGAAGTGCTGCCGAAGTGTCTCCAGCCTGTAAAACGTTGTGTTTTCAATATACGAGACAGTTTAAAGTGATTCTTGTGCAAATCAGCTGAAACAACTTCGATACGATTGAATTCCGCCTCTCGTATTGGATAGAACTCTTCTGAACGACTCGTTTTGGTCGTGCAAACGATCCTACACATTTTTAATTTCTATATATGAAAAACTCAAAGTTACATCTATATTTATCTAGACAATTATTTCAAACAATTCTGTCTAGTTGCACCAAGTGTTCTGATATTATCCTGTCAAATGTCAATTGTACAATCATCCCATATGCCAAAATATTACAGTTAGCGGTTAATAACCTTTGTTGGGCGATGTGTGTTCTTTTTGTTGCGTTCCGTAACAGTGTAACACTGAACTCCGAACTCTTACCTTTTCTCTTTAAGTATCTGACTAGTCAAGCTGTTCAGGATAAAACTGAGGTGCAGCATCAGATATCAACATTGCTTTTTGTTGGAATGACGGGTGGTATAATGATGCTTCTCTTTACAAGGTTCTGGGGAGAATGGGCACTCAGTGGTAATAGCATCTCTCTCTTTTTTTTCGGTGGTGTAATTGATATAGATATATATAGACTTAGAAAGAACAAAGTACATTTTTTTCTTCCTATATTAATAGTACAAGCAATATAAAGGATATTGGTATTTGAAGCATAATACTACCATGTCAATTTTGAAATTGGCCAGTGTTTTTTGACTATCAAATTTGTCTTTAAAATTTAATCAAGCTATCGTCTTTTGTAATTTTCCATTAATAAAGTTCCATACTATAATACTTTCAGCTTTTTCTGGAGCTAAGAATGCACATATGTTATCAGCATCAAACACATATGTCCAGGTTCTTTGGATTCTATGTCGGTAAACATACCGTTCTGAATGAAGATTGTATTACCAATTACTCTTTTGACCTTTTTGCATATGTCCAGGTTCTTTGGATTCCATTAATAAAGTTGCATACCAATTACTCTTTTGACCTTTTTGCATAAACTTCTGACTTATTTCTATGTCGGTAAACATACCGTTCTGAATGAAGATTGTATTGATACAGTTGTTAGTTGTTTAATCATGAAACTTTTCAAAACTTTCTTTTTAGCACATTTGTGCTGTCCATAGGGGATACCTTATTTTATTACCTGATTTGAGTTCTTTGTTCGTCTAGTCAGTAAAATGTGTTTTTTTATATGTTAATAGATTCGAGGCTTGGCATGGCCCGCAATTCTTGTTGGGTGGGTTGCTCAGAGTGCAAGGTAGATACAATATTTTTTTTCCGTTTGACCAAAACCCGTTTTGACCCAAACCCAATTTGTCCTGCTACCCGACCCGACCCACCCGTTTTGCTATGCTTAATATTTATTTTTGAGCAGTCTGGGAATGAAGGATTCATGGGGACCTTTAAAGGCTTTGGCAGTTGCAAGTGTTATCAACGGCATCGGTGATGTCGTCCTCTGCTTATTTTTCGGTTACGGTATTGCTGGTGCAGCATGGGCAACAATGGCGTCTCAGGTACGATCTATAAAAAGTTTGTTCAACACGGATCAGTTGTCATACGCATCGTGCCACACTTTACACATATTGTAGGTGGTTGCGGGATTTATGATGGTTGAAGCTCTGAAAGATAAAGGGTATAACGGTTATGCCGTTGCGGTTCCATCCGCTAACGAACTGCTTCAAATATTCAAGCTTGCGGCTCCGGTATTTATAATGATGATGTCAAAGGTCTGTGTCAAAATCGTTGACTCTATTAATCCGCTCAAAGGTAATTGTTACTAAATTCCGTTTGATGTTATAGGTGGCGTTTTATTCTCTACTTGTATACTTTGCAACGTCAATGGGCACACAAACCGTTGCCGCTCATCAGGTTGGTTCTATTTGCTGACATACGGCTAGTAAAGTCAAATCATTGTTTGTTTGACTCGTAACAAATTTCTATTGTTTTTGGTCCTTGTGCAAATATACTGTATGTTTGCTGTAGGGGGCGAGCCTTTATCGCAAACCGCACAATCATTTATGCCAGAACTTCTATATGGTGCTAAACGAAGTCTGTCAAAGGTCAGTGATGTTTTAATTGGTGCTAATTTATGTTAGCTGTTTTAGCTTCTTTTTTATATTTCGTATATGATTTTCACACATGTTGATGTTATGATCTTCATCCAGGCAAGAAGGCTGTTAAAGTCACTGTTGATAATAGGTGCATCATGCGGTTTAATATTAGGTGCTGCTGGTACCATTGTTCCGTGGTTGTTTCCTAAAATTTTTTCACCTGATCCTCAGGTTATAAAGGAGGTTAACTCTATTATTTTTTTAAAGTCACTATATATTATTTCATATTTGTTTCTTGAAGTTTGACGGTTACCTTTTTTTTTCAATGCAGATGCACAAAGTTCTACTACCATTCTTTATTGCTTTATGTGTAGCAACAAGTACTCATAGTCTTGAAGGAACATTGTTGGTATGCTTAATTTTAGCTTTATAATCAACTTCCTTTTGATTAACTGTTTTTTGTTTTTTGTTTACTGAATACTAATTTCTGGTTGTGTCAAAATAATCATAACCGTTTGAATCACATACTAGGAATCACTTTTTGTTTAGGTTACAAAGCGAAGCAATTGTTTTTTGATGTGTGCAACGATATGCAAATTCTTACCAAATTTGACATTTGCAGGCTGGCCGTGATTTGAGATTTATTAGCATATCAACGAGCACAATCTTTTCTTTCGGTGCTCTCCTTCTCATGGTAAAAGGGAATTCAAAATTTTTATTCCGTAGTGTCGATTTTTTTCTTTGTTTACTAAGAATCATATATATAGGGACGCGTTAATACAAAACTAATTTTAAGTAGAGACCTGCTAGTATCGCGTAAAGCACTTTCACTAGCCCGTCTTAAAATACACGCAATATCTTAACATGTTACATGGTACTGAAACAAAATGTTTGAATTTATTGTGAGATATGGGTCTTTATCCTTCTCATTTGCTGCATATTTATACCTTATCTCTTTCTTTCAGCTTTTTAGCAATTTAGGATTCGGGTTACCTGGCTGTTGGTGGGCGTTAGCTTTGTTTCAATGGGTAAAGTTCGACTTTAAACTTACATCGAACATCATGTGTACATAGTTCAAAATGTAAAACCTCTAATTTTTTTTATTTGCTGTGATTTACAGTCTCGGTTTACTGTTGCTCTCCTACGTTTAGTGTCACCAAATGGCATCCTTTACTCTGAGGATATGACCCGTTATGAACTTGGGGAAGTTAGGACTGCGTAGCATGAGCTCTAATCGGTAGTTTGAATCCCATTAACATCAAAGATGTTAAGATGATTAAAGTTTGTCTTGATTATTACCATAGTTATGTACATGCTCTATAGTATATTAAACATTCAAGATATTGTCATTCTTTGAAACCCAGATCAAGTTTTTGTATTACCATATTGTGTATTTTTATAACTTTTTTATAAAATTTTGTATTTTTATAAGTTTTTATAAATTACTAAGCAGCCTCATAATTTATACAAGTGACAAAGTAGCCTCTTAGGGTATGTTTGGCAAAAGTAGCTGATAGCTGGTGGCTGGAAGCTGGTAGCTGGTAGCTAGTAGCTGTAGCGTTTTAGATATATTTGGTGTTTGGCAGAGTAGCTGGATCTTTTAATAAAATGTATAAATTGACCAAAATGAACATAACTAAAAATTTAAAAAGTTTGTGCATTAAAAAGTTCATTATCTTTAGAGGATAAAATAGTAATTTTTCCCTAAAAGCTTGTAGCTTCTTCTAAACGCTACTAATAGGAGCGTTCAACCAAAAGCTTCAAGCTCCTAACTTAAAAGCTTCAAGCTCCTTCAACCAAACAAGATTTTTTTATTGAGTAGGAGTTTTTTTTTTTAAAGCTTAAAGCTAGAAGCTTCTAAAAGCTCATAAAAGCTCCATGCCAAACATACCCTTAATTTTATTATTACATACCCTAAATCATGGATTGGGTCCTTAAAGTTTTGACTTTCGCTTTCTATTCTTTATTGAAAAGTTCGCACGGTTTTTGTTATTTGCACTAACCAACATCCCAAAACATAGTTAACTAGTTCTATACCCGTCACGGTGGACGGGTATATTAGTGGTATTATAACATAAGAGAATGAGAATCAAGAAACAATAACCTTAGACATTAGTCTTACATCTGTCACGTGGTTGGGTACTTTATAGTAATACTATGAAAAAAGATTTTTCTCTCAATTATAAACAAAATCACAAAATGTGTCAAATAAGTCTATAAGAGCAAATAAGAATAAGTAGATTCCTTCTTATTACGTTCTACTTGCAGATAATCACTTTCACAAACAAAAAAGATATGAGGCCTTACAAAGAAAGAAAAATATAAGTCTTGAGTAGACCATCTCTGGAAGCAAGAATGAATTCCTTAATCACTTGGAAGCAAGAATGAAGGGGTATTTCCTTATTTCTTTTTCTGCAACCCAATAAATAGTGATTTTTATACGGTTTTAGCTTACTACGCAAATAGTAAACTGAACCTAGATGGAGTTTGGCTTCTTTGCATTGTTTTGTTCTCCAAAAATGACATGAAAAGGATAAAAATTTGCCGAGGGCGACGCAATGGCACTTCGTGTCCTGCACCTGAGACTGTGACGGATATCATTAAGATATTCAGGGAATTACTTGAATACATATATGAAATCGAAAGAATATATAACTAAAGCTCATTACCTTCCCGTTATCATACCACGCTAACCACCAACTGGCGATTGTTGAAATATTTAATGCATCAATTGAGTATCTTGAGTATCTTGCTGCGGTGAGAAAAACAAATGAATTAGTATAGTTGAAGCAAATATCAACATTTTACCTATTGTAAGCAGCTAATAGTAGTTTTCTTTTAAAAAAGAAAGCAAACATGTATATTTAGTAATTGACATATCACTAAAACAAAACAAAAAAAATTATAAGTATAGGAGCAGAATTTCTAATAATACTTTTATACCATTTCTGAGTAAGTAGGAATGGGAGTAGTGGCCCGAAAATCCTCTTTACTAGTACCATAAAAAGCAGTCAATTTGAGACTTCTTCAACCGTAGCAAGTGCAAAAGATGCACTACTTAAAAAATAGTTGGAATTTTTGGACAGAGTTTGTCCTCAACCTGATTTGACATGTACCAAATATTTTTTTATTTTGACTCGAATGAAAGCAATGCCAAAAAAATATCATATGCACGGCTGTAGTGAACCCCACCATACGAAACTCAAAAGAAAACGGTGCCACTTCAAACCTGCATTGTATTCTTCTATGGTTTGATCCACAATCATCATCAATGTTTCCACTTCTTGAGCCGTATCTGAAAATTTCAAGCATTACAAATCAATCAATGATAATACTCTCCAAAACTCCATCAGTGATCCTATATAGTTATTAGAAACCGTATTAAACAAAAGATTAACCTATAAACAAAACGCCATGAATTAAACTTCATAAAAGGAAAAAAAAAAAAAAAAAAAAAAAAAAAAAAAAAAAAAGGAAAACAACATTTTTTCTATTCTTGCTCCGCGTACCATAAGCCGATTAGCGTATGATATGTTGCACTTGTTATATTTTCAGCGTATTCCATCCGCTTCCCACCAGCAACCTTATTCTTCAGGCCTTCACATTAAATAGTATGTCATGAGGTCAAGAGACATGGGTGAAGTCGTGTCGATCCGTATATTCCCACAACTGCCCTAAATACAATGGCAAAGAAAAATCCATCCTTGTTGCTATTATGTAAAGGTTAGCATAACTCTGTCATGAACATTGATAGTCAACACCATAAGCAATAAACAGGCATTTCACATACATAAACACCCCCACCTTGACACCAAGAGTATAAAAAGGGATTTTGAAACACCATGTGTTCATTTTTAACACATGACCTTTCAGTAGCACGATTACCATACTAAATGTGGATGATTTGGTACATGGCCCGAAACTTACAGAAGGAAGTCCATAGTGAACTTGGCGTTCGAATACATAACCCAAAGAGTTTTTTCTACATAACCCAAACTCCAAAGCCACCAGATGAGGACAACTAAGTGTCGTTTGACCTTCAGCATTCAAATAAGCAAAAAAAAAAAAAATAAATAAATAAATAAATTAGAGATGGATCTCGATTTGGATTCAGTTTCACCATAAATCAACTGAAACAAAATCAATAGGAAAGCAAAAAACTGAGGATTTTAGCAGAGGAAACATGGCTTCATGGGGAAATTAATGTGTTCAGCTTCTTGATAACCCATTCTCGTACAAACCTATAATCACACATCATAATATTACATAAACTAAAAAATAACACTAGAATAGAAAACAAAAATCCTAAATTGATGACGACTGGAATATATAGGATTCTTGCCTTGCTGACTTTCCTTTCTTATTGGCGGTAGACAAGCCTCCATCGTTCTTACCTTTTTGATCCTTGATTTCTTCTTTCTAAGGAGTATGAAACTCAACGAACTACGAACGATAGAATAGGGATTCGGAGAGGAAGAAGGAATTGGGAGTGTAGAAGTGGGCTTCCATCCATTAATGACTGATGTGGGGTATTAGGGTAGTTGTGATCGTAGGGACGTGGGAGAAATTAGTGGAATGAAAAACCGCCTTACAACTTCTCCTTCTAGAAGGTTATGATGAATTATTACGGTCACGATTTGTTCTCAGCTTAATCCAAGGGTTGAAATGCATTTAATAGGTAGTTACAATTAACGGGAACATAAGAATAGATAATTCAAGTCACATGCTTCTCACATGAGGGTAAATTAGTAATTTTGCATTCCCATCTCCTCAGATTTTACCCTCATTTAATCTTCCTCCTGAAGCCAATTTCACGCATTAGGGTTTATCCATTATTTTGAAAGAAGCCAGAGCTAACTAGTTTCGTTATTTTGTAGCAATTTATGTGCTTTTGATATGTTTTTATTTGAATTCATTCACAAATTTCTCTCGTAGTTTTTTTTATCCATTGTTTTGAAAGAGATCCATTATCTCTTTCTTCGAATCTGTGTTTACCCACAAGATAAAAAAATCCTTACATCATAGAATCTTATAAAAATGTCATTTTGTCGTTTGTTTACTAAAAGAGTGATTCAGTGAACTGTTTGTGGTTTTCGATCTGATGAATTTGGGTTGGGTATGCTTTATGTAATACCTACATGATTATCTGAGCCCCAGGGCCGGCCCTGAGAATTTATGTACCCTGTTCGAGCTCGAAAAAACGTGCCCTTAGGTCTTAACTAAATAAAAAATTTAAACTAGTTTTTCATACAACTGAAATCGAAAATCAATCGACATAACATAATAACTGAAATCGATAATCGACATAATAACTGAAATCGTAAATCAATCCTAAATCATAAGTAACTGAATTCGACAATTGATTTTTAGTTGTTTACCTGTGATCGAAGGCTGTGACTGTAAAATCGAAGGCCTAGCCCTGCTGGCTGTGTCTCTGATCGAACAAAACCTAAAAAATTGCAGAATGATGATGAATGATGATAGAATCGAAGGCCTGCAGTGCGAAGTTTCTGTTCCTGTATTCCTGTTCTGTGCGACGTTTCATTACCAGTCCCGGATGAAAGACTTGCCGCCCAGACTTCTTTTTTTTTTATTAGTTTTTACAAAATATTTGGGTATTGGGCTCACTAACCTAATGGGCTAAATAGTTTAAATAATATGAATTTTTTTAAGTGGGCCTATGTTAATATTTTTTTGGTTATACCCTATTAAAAAAAAAATTTTACATATATAATATCGGATTTTTTTTAAAAATTATGTGCCCTACGAAATCACGGGCCATGTTCGGTTGTCCTCCCCGCCCTCCTTTAGGGCCGGCTCTGCTGAGCCCGTTTATCCCCATCAAAACTGAAAGTATTAATATATTGTTATGAATGTATCATTTATATGGCGACTTTCCACATGTATAACTCCTATAACTCCTATCTCTTTGATTTCTTTTGTATTAATGCATGTGTCTATATTTAGTGGCATTTGTATATGGTGTAGAGATATCAATCAATAATATTTACATTCCCTCATTCTCTTATTCTTCTCTTTATATTGCTAATAGGTTTAGTTGTTTTACAACACGTTATCAGCACGAGTTGCTGCAAGATGTTCATATCCATGATTTGCAGGGGCGGGGAGGGGGCGCCCACCCCCCTGAATTTTTCGCTCAGTAGTGTTATATATTTAGTTTTCGTATAGAAATTTGTGGGTATATACGTTTTCACCCCCCCCCCCCCCGGTTCTATAGAAATTTTTTAGTATATACGTTTTCACCCCCCCGGCAGAAAAATTCAAGCTTCGCCACGATGATTTGGTTTTCCTTCATCCATTTAGATCGTCACCGCATGTAACAGCCCTTGCAGGCGATACCAACTAGTCACCATGGCTGCCATCCTCCAACTAGCCGCACCACCTTCACTATTGTAAATGTTCTTCGCAAGTGGCCATCGTGTTTGATATTGATTTTAATTCACTAACAACCGCCGTAGATCGCACAGTGTACTAGCGGGGCTGCCTTGCTTTATTCTGTTTGGCTAGCGAGGTACGATCTCGAACATGTTCGTCTTATTCATTCTATATAAGCCTATGATCGTTTCAAGAAAATATAAATAAATAAATAACTCCTAAAAAAATCATATAGCGATTCTGTAAGCTAATATATATCTTCTTTTATGCTTAATATGAAAACATAGAATATGTGATAAGTTTTTGATGGGAAAATGATAAATTATGTTACAGTGAAGTTGTTTGGGATGGTGATGATATGGTTACTCTCATTGGATAACAAATATTCAATATAAAGTAATAGGAAATGGCATAACTGTTGAAGTATGAGTTTATCAAAAATAAATGATTTAGTGATGTTAGTAAAAACTTATGGGTCGATAGTTTGTTATGACTTATCTGTTAATTGTAAAATTTAATCTTTGTTCACAAAATATAATCTTAGAAATAAGATTGATTATAAGCGTGGTTTCAAATAAATTATATTAATAGCATTACATGTATGATGTAGAACCCATATTAATTTTATATATAAGTTTTTTTTTTTTTTTTTTGTAAATGAGTCATTTGCATGTTCGTACATATTTATGTACAGCTAATCCATATTAAAACACTATCATCTAAATAAATCCAATTTAAATAATTTATATGTTTTAGATTTATAAAAAAGTGTTAAATGACTAACATATTATATATAAGTTAACCAATTATGAGTATGTAGATACGTTCAGTACTTATTTTTATTCAAGTTAACCAATTATGTGTATGTTGAATCGAAATTACTACTGTTACTATAGACATTTATCCTTTTATCTACAAACGACGATGACGATATTTTATCTAATAAATATTTGTACCTTATTTTCATGAATTCATGACGTGTTACTATTAACTAAAAAAAATTATTTATTTTAAATAAATAAATAATAACTACTAATTTCATATTTGTAACTTCCTTAATGTGTATTAATTACATATCTAGAAGATGATGTTTGGATATTTTAGTATGGACATAGTTGAACCTCAAAGTATGTTAAAGGTTGTTAAGTCATTTGTTATAAGAAATGCCTATTATCATCTCTTACCAAAGTAGAGATTCTCATTCTAGAAGTACCATCGTTAAATGCATAAGTGCGTTAATATGTTTTGCTAGCTATGCATGGTTATAATATCTTTCACTTGAGCTTATTGTCATGATATAACCTTTGTCAAGCGAAGAGACATTGGAATAAGTTCAAAGAAATATTTCAGGTATAAACGACATTTGGTTATATTTTATTAACCCATCAAAACAAGTTTGGTTAGTCTTGTAGATGCAGGAATGTAACGAAACAAAGTCGTGGATATGATAATTTTTGGAAGGAGGCACCTAAAGTCTCGTTAGAAGATTATACAACATTGCTCAACATAAAGGATTGCATATTAAGGGATCAAGAGACAAATCATTCGCTACAAAAGCTTTATTCGACTTTCAAGGATGATGGATACACGTCACTTAAAGGATACATGTTAAAATGAGGGGGATACTTATTCAAGTTGCACTCTTTTTACCTTAACTAAGTTTTGTCCTATTGGGTTTTCTTAGTAAGGTTTTTAATGAGGCAACACACTTGATACAGAAGTATCAGGGGGAGAAAATACGCGCTGCACTCTTTTTCCCTTGGCTATGGTTTTATCCCAATGGGTTTTCCTAGCAAGGTTTTTAACAAGGCAGCATATATCACCAAGCGTATTAAAGGTATGTGGATAGTCAATGGGGAGTGTTATGAATGTATCATTTATATGGTGACTTTCCACATGTATAACTCCTATCTCTTTGATTTCTTTTGTATTAATGCATGTGCCTATATATAGTGGCATTTGTATATGGTGAAGAGATATCAATCAATAATATTTACATTCCCTCATTCTCTTATTCTTCTCTTTATATTGCTAATAGGTTTAGTTGTTTTACTAACATATATTACATAATTTAAAAAAAATATATGATATGTAGTATGTTGAACTTGTTAGAAACCTAAAACTATTGAAATTATAGAATTGTAATAAGTGTAAAAGACTATTTCATAACTCAAGTTGGGTCATAAGATGAGTACAAGATATGATTTCGTGCGAAGGTCATCCCAACAGGTAACCTTTAACCACACAAGACCATAAAATGAATATACACATATAAGTAACGTAAACCCGATGGGTAATGAGTAGCGAATACCAACATGTATAATTGTATAATACAAACATAAGACACGATTTTACAATCTAGCACGAGACCGGAACTACCAAATTTCATCTCAATTCCCAACAGGCCAACACCCACCAAGCCACCATAGACTTGAATGGGCTCCAAACCACACCCCTTGGGCCTTACACCAATATCTGCTATGGGCGCCTTGATCCATAATTCTACAATACTAAACCCTAAAATCATTAGAATATTCCGTTACAGTCTACAATCGAATCTGCAGATTTCTTCCGTTGGGGTTAGTTTTTTTTGCTTGTGATTTCTTCTTGTTGCTTGTGACGTTTAGATTTTCTGCGTTATTTTGCTTTAGTTTTTTGATGAATCTCTATTGGCAGTGAGGCTGAAACTATTGTTTAGTTGCATCCTTTTAGATTTAAGTTTTAATCTGCTTCATGCAGTCTGTCTGTGTATTTTGAGTGATTTGAATAAATAGTTAATGAATTGTTCTTCATTTTGTTTCTAATGCAGATGTGTTTGTTCTTCTATTATAAATGGTTTTATATGTTGTTACCTAGCTGCTAAGTTAAACACAACCTCTCCTCTCCTTCTCTCTCGGATCAAATCGGCGGCAACCAAAGGACTCTCGGATTAGCTCGAGACCATCACTCGGAATTTAGTTCATCAATCCTTCATACCCTTTCATCTAGCCGGTTAGTATCTTGTAGTTGTTGGTTAAAATGAATGATAAGTCATGAGTTTATATCAACCGGTTAGTGTTATTAGATGCTCACTAGGTGCTTATGTGAACAATGGTGCTACTTGCTTTGAATGATTAAATATGAGAACTCTTGTATGATAATGAGTTGCTAAGATATTTGAATGATGAATGTATATGGGAAGCTTATGATCATCCGATTTATGTTAGAAGCTATAGGACAAATGTTGTTTTGATAATAATATGCAAGGTTGTCATGACATATAGATTGTATGAATACATATTCCTGTTTTGAGTTAAACGCATGCTAGATTTAAGATTTAAATGATCATGTTTGCATAGTGATGAAAACCCTAGATGAAGAACTTGTTGAAGGTGATATGAATATTCAAAATTTGCTATGTTTGATCTATTTGATTAGGATGTTAGACAACAAAACATGTTTGTAAACCCCCATTGGATAGTACACCAAATCATGAAATCGGAATTCTATTGGCTAGTACAATTCTTGGCAGGAACAGCAGGTGTGCGAGTCGAGACCTCTGGTTTCGACTCGAGACCATCTAGTGATCACTCGAGACCGTAGTGATTGAGACTCGAGACCCTGACTAAACAACTCGAGACAGACTTCAGGAACTCGAGACCATCAAGGTCTCGACTCGAGATCTTCTGATTGCAACTCGAGACTGGACTCGAGATCCCTGAGGTTGCGACTCATACCTGCACTACTCGAGACCAGAAGCCCACGACTCGAGACCTCCCTGTTGCGACTCGAGACCGCGTGTTCTCGAGTCGAGACCACCTTGTCTCGTCTAGGCTACTTGTCTACGTTATTGGGCCGAATTGTATGAACTGTTCATGTTTGTTACTGTTTAAATGGATTATGTGTTACTGAGCATGTGATAGAACTGGCCCAATAACTTTATGTGATATGTATGCTATGTGTTAGATACGTGTAGAATATACGTGACTTCTTTGTACCCAAACCTGACCTATACTGGTAACCATGTTAGGACGTGGTGACCAACGTGTTTGACCAAATAAACTAAACTGCCGAGCAACCCAAGGTGAGTTCACAACTTAAAGCATGCATTCCCGGTGGATTTGGGAAACGGAACTAAAAACAACACTATTCCCTTGTGAGGGATACAAACTTACTTTTCTTCCCTTGTTACTGGGAACAAACTTACTTACTTCCCTTGTTACTGGGAACTCTTGGTTAATTACGGTTTATACGGAATGCAACAAGCAACACTAAACGAAACTCTATCACTTAAGTCCCTACCATTTAATACCGATTAGTTGCCGGGGCCTGGCGAACGGGTTATTAGTTAATAGCGCTATTTAGGTGTAACCAGCCTCACACCGACCCTTGTTACTGGGAACGGGAGTGAACTAATGAACTCTGGCAAACCGTCAATGATGATAGAACATTGACAAACGGGGCACTACGGAAACGTACGGTTAAGTAAGTATTCGGTATTGGAAAACCAGTTTAGTCGCTTACCTATGGGGTAGCTCCCCATCGCATGTATAAACGGATAAATTAACTGGTGAAACAAGTTTTTGGTATTTAAAACTGGACAACTCGTGGACTCGCCAACATTTTTGTTGATACCCTACTGCATGCTTTGCAGGTACCCGGTGACTCAGGAGCTTGCAGCTTGGGAACGTGTAGTGGTCGTCTAACCCATGTGTTGGGTTTTAAATAATCTTGAACTATGAATGAAATACATGTGAGTTTTGGAAAAACGTCAACATAATGTTGGTGTGAATTCATGCAGTTGTGTATTTCACGTTTGTATACTTTGTATGAAAACATAGGTTGTGAATAAATCAAGTTTTCATATATAAATCCAGTTTCATGTGTACACCACGTACTCATGTATAATTCAAATTCTTCTGGAGTACCCCACGTACTCAAGTATAATTCCCATTTTCTTGAGTACCCCACGTACTTCAAGTATAATTCAAGCTTTTCTTGAGTACCCCACGTACTCAAGTATTCATCAAGTTTTAGTATGGTATGAATTTCATGTAATTAAAATATTCCTGTAAATATCAGGATTGTTAATAAAAAAAAAAAAAAAACTGCTTTATTCAAATAATTTATTGATTGCAGCTGTGGTGTCACACTCAATACATTTTTTGCTTCTAGTCAGTACAGATTCTGCTTAACCTAAATGTGTTCATATTTTTGCTGTTGTTGTTGTTCATGCTTGTAAATTGTAAACTTTTACCAGTGCCGTCCTTGAGAATTCTGAGGCCCTGCATGTCATCATCATCATACTCAGTAAATCCCACCAATAGCAAAGCTAAGGTAGGGTCTCAGGAGGGTAAGATGTAGACAACCTTACCTCTACCTCGTAGGAATAGAGAGGCTGCTTCCAGTGAGACCCCCGACTCGATTGTAGTTTTGCATCAAGCCTTAGACATGAGGCACGTAACACTCAACAATTGAGACAAATGCCGATTAGTGCATGTACCCCCTTGTCTTTCGGCTATCGACGCCACCACATGATGCATGATTAACCATCCGCCTCTTTTAACGTTATTTTCACGAAATTAGTAAACTAACGTTAGAATTAGTTCACTTTCACTTTTGCCCCCCGAGCGCCTACACATATATACATTATATGCGCATACCGCAAGTGGGGCCGTCTGAGGCCCTGCATGTGCCAATAGAAAATATAGGACCCTAAATATAAACTTGTATATACAAAGAAAAATCAATACTAAGAAGATAGATAAAAGGTTCAAAACTAAGCAGGCTATTGTTTTACTATTTTTTAGTTCGGTTTTAAATCTACTTATTATTATGGGTCCCCCGGGAAAGTGGGCCTTGTGCGGTCTCCCACCCTGCACATGGCCCGGACCGTCCCTGACTTTTACATTTGCATTCTCTTATGCACTTTCTATATTCACCACATGATTATGGTGTTGCATGTACCCTTCTACGTATTACATGTATCATTCTCACTTAGTGTACATCTTTGATCCAATTTTTGAGTCTCTAGTGACTAGCTGCACGCAAGGTTTAAAAGAACGGAAACGAGTTTTGAGGCGTTTTCCCTTCGCCTCACGAGGCGTAAGCCTCGAGGCGAACCGAGGTTTAAGCCCGAGGCGGAATTAAAAATTAATAATACTAACTAAATTCATCAAAAACACACAAAAAAAAAAGACATAAATTGCTTGAAATTGACACAAAAATTCAAAAACAAATATCAAAAACCCCTGAGGCGCAGCCTTTTTAGCGCCTCAGCCCCTCTGAGGCGCACGTACAACATAAACCCCCTGAGGCGCGCCTTAGAATCGGTTTTTGGGCGTTTCACCTCGAGGCGCGCCTTGAGGCGCACGCCTCAGTCGTTTTTTAAAACTATGGCTGCACGATATGCATTTCTCTTTTGTAATTTTGTTGAATCTCTATTGATGTTAATTGTTATTTCTTTTAGTATCAAATTTTAGGATTAGCGATCTTCATTTTTTAAACTCAGCTGACGAAAATGGCAACTCAATTGAGCAAAAAGCGAAAGGTTAGCCTCGTAAATCATTAGACAAGTTGATATAAGTTTCTTTTTTCACATAGATAGTAATGTAGTTTGTTTTTAATATTCAGTTTGTAGCTGATGGTGTGTTCTTTGCTGAGCTGAATGAGGTCCTCACCAGGGAACTTGCAGAGGATGGTTACTCTGGTGTTGAAGTGAGGGTTACACCTATGCGTACTGAGATCATCATCAGGGCCACCCGTACCCAAAACGTTCTTGGTAAGTCTTAATTAGACATATATTGATTAATTTTTTTAAATTAAGTTACTTTCCTATTTATTGACTGAAATTGTGTATTTTGTGTAAAACAAACAGGGTGTTCTTGGTATAAAGGTTAAGATCATGCTTGACTGGGACCCAACTGGAAAGCTTGGCCCTAAGACACCGTTGCCTGATAATGTTGTTATCCATATGCCCAAGGATGATGTTGTCGCTCTCCCACCTAAAGAAGTTGAGGAATATAGACCGCCTCTCGTGATGGGAGATGAGCCTTTGCCAATGGCCATGCCAGTAACCGTCTAAATCCCGCGTCGGAAACAAGACTTGGAATCCCAAAACACTTGAGAGTTTTGGAAGATTAATTTTGAATGTGGTGTTTTTGTTGACTTTGTTTTATGAACGTGCAAGGTCTAGAGATTTTTTTTAAATGACTTTAGCTTGCATTTAAGTTGAGCATGTTGTTATGTTACTAATTTTGGAACACCATCTATTACAAAACTGTGGCATCTTATAACAGCCATTTCTCTTCCTACATAAGCATCAAATATTAACATAAGGCCAGAGTGTGTGGGGGGCGCCATACCCGCCACCTCAGCCTCTATAGCGCCCCGGGCGCTATACACCCACACCCTCCATGTTAAGGAGGGGCGCCATACTTCACTCGCCAACATGGTAACGAGAGGAGAAGGGGGTATCAGGTGGGGCCCACTTGTTTGCACCAATCAAAATTTTTATTTTTTTTTATTTTTTTTTTCTATAGCGCCCCTAGGGGTTATCACCACACCCTCCATGTTAAAGGGGGGGTTATAAAGCCCACTTGGCTGACGTGGCGCCTACGTGGCGCTGACGTGGCGCTTATAAAGCCCCAAAGGGTTATCCCACACCCTCTAGCCTAAGCCTAAATTTTTCATTTCATATTTTTACCATAGACCAATATTTGTTGCTCGTAACAGATTTTAGATAACTACGAAAACAATGGTAAGTGGAATTTGGAAACATGTAAATCAATAACCTTTAGTTGCTTAGCAACTATATACTATTTAAGTACATTATTTGGTACAGCAAATTAATAACTTCATGTTAGACCATGTATGGTTTGGTTAGTGACTTAAAAAGTGAATGTCATGTAATAATAACTTCCGGTTAGACCATGTATGGTTGGTTAGTGACTTAAAAAGACTGCTCTGCAGAAATTGATGCTTTTGTTTCAAGCCTCGGTAGGTTTTGTCAATGTGTCCATGGTCGCCTGTCTAGGTGCTCATAGAACAAACCCCAGCACAGCATTTGCCATGGCCCGGTTTGCATGGTGTGCATTGTTTGCGGGTTCTTTGTAATAAGAAATGACTCGTCAATGGATGTATCAGTTCAAGCATCGAGGAAGAACGTAACAAAATGCAATACGTGGTGGCAATTTGTCAATAATCGGAGATTTAAATGCAAGTTGAACATGAAGCTACCAATCCGTTGAGGGCATGATTGCATGGGCGTCGCACATATCAGAAGCCATGTTTACAGTTTTCACAATACATGTTAGCGTTGAAAATCATAAAACCTATGAAAGATTAAAAACCTTAATGCAGATCAACATGCTTAGCCAGTAATCTTAATACCAACAATATCACTTGAAACTCAAAAGATAACATACTTCATTAAACTACTTGTAAAAATAAAGATTACAGCAACAGAGCATCATGAGAACAAAAGAGTCCAATTCATAACAAAAACGCAACAAAAACTCATTTTATAAAGTCTTGAGTATCTAATCTTGCTTTCGTCACAGGATTTAGACTGGTACTGGCATGGACATAGGCAACGGCTCGTCACCCATCACAAGGGGTGGTCTATATTCCTCCACCTCTTTTGGTGGGAGTGCCACGACATCATCCTTTGGCATATGAATAACAACATTATCAGGTAAAGGTGTCTTGGGTCCAAGCTTTCCAGTTGGGTCCCAGTCAAGCATGATCTTAACCTTTATACCTAGAACACCCTGTTTGTTTCACACAAATTATATGAACTTCAATCAGTTCTTGATATAAACGCACCACAGTTTGAAGCATGAAATCATGTTCACGGGTGTTCATGTGAGTTTACCTGTCTAAGAAGCACGTGTCTGACAGCAGAGTCAATGTACTCCTTGACTGGTTGACCAGAAGACACCATGTACCCATCCTTGAACTTCATTGATTTTGCACGCTGAGCCCTAAGCTTTCCGCTAACAATAACCTGAGAGAAGTGAACAGTGTTAGCATTTATACAAACTGGCATAAAAGGAATAAGATAACCATATATCTATCTATATACCTCACATCCTTTTGCTACAAACTGAATCATACAAAACATATTTACAATACATTCTATCTAAAAAACAAACACAATACGATCTTGTAATACCGATTGACAAAACTAACCTTTCGCTTCTTGCTCAATTGAGTTGCCATTTTCGTCAGCCGAGTTTAGATGATTAAGATTACTGATCCTGAAATTTTAACATCAGAAAAGATACTACATTTAACAATCCATAAAAATAAGATTAGGAAATATTCTATAAGCATTGTCACTTGAATCTCAAAAGTGGTAAATCAGTAAAAATTATAAGCAATGACACACATGAATCAACTACATAATTAGCAAAAGCAGGTTTATCAAATTTACAAAGTCAATCAAACATCAATGGCACATTTCACTCCAAAATGAGCTTCAAATTGATATATGTACATGTATGTGTTACATAATTTTGTTCGTCGAAAACTACAAACCATAACGCATGATGCTGATTGAGGAATTATATCAAACAGTTAGTGTTCATACAAAACAAATCCTTAGCCAAAAAACGCAGAAATATTTTTAACGTTTAAACCTAGATCAAACATAATATAAGCAAATAACACACAGACAGATCAGATTTACTATCACTACTAAACTCAACTACAATTTGATATCTGTACTGTGGATGTTACATAATTTTGTTCATCCATAAACCAGAAACCGTAACGCATGTTGCTGATTGAGGAATTTTATCAAACAACTGGTGTTCATACAAAATTAACAAAACAATATCTATAAGAAGCAGATGATTTATCAACGTTTAACCCTAGATCAAAGCAAAAGGTGAGCAGATAACGTACAAACAGATCAGATTCACTATCAAAACTAGCATAAATTCATCAAAAACAAGAGTAATAGTAATTGACGACGGGCCAATGGGGAACCCCATCTTACCCGCTTTGGGCTGTCTACATACGGGCCCAACAGGGTATAGGCCCAACCAGAACCCAACTTGCACGCTAAGGTTTCTCCTTTACAAAACGAGTGGGAAACGAGGAGTCAGAACATGCAGGCGTCCATTAATGACTGATAAGAATAGCATCAAGGCTGGCATCGTACCTCTCCTTCCAGAACATTTAATGTCGCTGCCAATCTAACCGTTAGGGGTCAGACACGTGTCTGAGCCCCTCGAAGTCTTCCTAAAACCGTCGGATTACCTTAACAAATATCCCACATGCAAGATAAGGTCTGGGACTTATATAAGAGGAAGAAGATGGTAACAAAAGGAGGTATCATCTCCGGCACTATCTCATTTACTACACTCTCATTTACTATTCTCTCATTTACTTCCGACCAACATTCTCACACATTAATCACATACACCACATTTATTGATTCACACCTTTGAGGGAACATTCCGGTGATTATACTCATCGGAATAAACTCCTTCATCACTCCGGCAAGTTTACTTACTCTCACGCCGGAGCTTGGTCACGGATCCCCCTTTCGGGGTCCCCCGTGGCGAGGCTAACGGTTTATTCTTTTGTAGCTTCAAGGAACGGACCATCTTGACGTCAGCGAGGATCCATTGAACGTCAGCCGGGATTTGGGTACTCGACATTGGCGCCATCCGTGGGACATCAGCTTGACCGGTGTCTTCACACAAAACTCCGACGTCAAAGATAACCTGTTCAGAAACAACAACATGAACGTCACACCTAGTTCCCATGTCACCCAAGCGGCACAAAATGACCATGACAAGGTCACAATAGAAGACACAACCCATGAGGATGAAAACGAGAACCAGGTGGAAGTCCTGGAAGGAGAAGGGGCCATCACTCCAGACTTCGTCGCCATGCATAAGGACAAGTTAAAGCAATGTCTCGCAGATCTAGAGAGACAAGAAAAGCTTAACAGTCTTAGGGCAAGACTGTCTTTCGATACACCTTCCAACCGGGACGAGGTAAACCCCAAGAGCAAGAGCAGTGGTAGCGACCCACTAGAAACATTCATGACGGCCCTTAGACAGATGTCCTCGGAAGAAAGAGAAGACCTCATCATGGGAAAGAGACCAAAGGGAAAAGGAAAAGAGAAGGAAAACCCAAGCGGTGACGGTCTAGACTTACCCTACCTTCCTCGGGACCTGGCTGAAGTCTCAAAGTTCACCCGGAGGATAGCAGAAGCACCAATGCCCCCTAAGACGAAGCTACCCCCAAACTTTGACCGATATGATGGGACAAGAGACCCTGAAGATCATCTCCATGCTTTCAGGGGTGCGGGGCAACTGGGGCGGTGGCCCATGCCGGTTTGGTGCCATATGTTTGTACAGACCTTGACGGAGGGGGCCCGGCTCTGGTTCGACAGCCTCCCCCCCGGAGGGATCAACAGCTACGAAGAACTAAGTGAAAAGTTCCTGAGAAACTTCGGTCAGCAAAGAAAGGTGGTCAAGAACCCTAACGAAATCCTACACATAAGGCAGAGGGACAACGAACGGATAGACCAATACATGGAAAGGTTTATCAAGGAGAGCATGAATATCAAGGACGTCCCGGAGGTCATGAAGATCAGCAGTTTCATAAACGGGTTGAAGCATGCACAGCTATGCGAAAAACTAGGGGAAGAGTTTCCACACTCATTTGACAACCTTATGGACAGGGTTAGAGCCTTCGTCAGAGGCAAAGACACAGTTAGCAAGGCTAAGGAGACAGATACTCTACCCCGAAGACTCACCCCAACCACAAAACCTCTTGAAAAAGGTACACCTTATTCCAGAAAACCTGCTTTTGATAGAACGTTGCATGATAGGGCAAGACCCTCGTACTCCCCATATAGACCTCGGGGGAGAGGCCCATCCCCCTACCTTGACAGCTTCACCCCTCTCACCAAGACCCCAAGTG
This sequence comes from Helianthus tuberosus, assembly GCA_030545235.1. Taxonomy (NCBI): domain Eukaryota; kingdom Viridiplantae; phylum Streptophyta; class Magnoliopsida; order Asterales; family Asteraceae; genus Helianthus; species Helianthus tuberosus. Next base: position 55,212,309 of record CM060438.1, read on the forward strand.
AAATATTGGCCACTGAGAGGGTGAAGAGCTCCTTCTTAAGGCCACCACCCATAAAACCCGGCCCAAAGGCACAACCAAGCGAATATTGTGACTTTCACAAAGGATTTGGCCATAAAACTGATGATTGCATGTACTTAAAAAGGGAAATAGAGGCCGCAGTTAAAACGGGAAAACTGACCCATTTGGTCAAGGAAATTAAGGAAGGAGGGGGGGACCGCAAAGGGAAAGATGCAAGGGAGCCTGGGAGGGCAGACGTAGACATGATTAGAAGGAGGAATGAGTTTGATACCACCAGGAGTGTAAAGGCCAGGATCCTGGGCTCCCCGGACTGCATGAAGGTTCCCATCCTAATGCCATACTTGGAGGAAAATGAGGTACAACGACTTCCGCTGAACATCTCAGCCATAATAGCTGGCCACAAGGTGGCCAGAATACACGTGGACGGGGGATCCGGGGTAGAGGTTATATATGAACACTGTTTCCTCAGGTTTGACAGGGATGTGAGAGATAGGCTTGAGGAAGATTCCATCCCTCTAGTAGGGTTTAATAACAATGTATCGCACCCCTTGGGAAGGATCAGACTCCCATTCACAGTTGGGGTAGGGGATCGGGTTCGAACAATAAACTTAACCTTCACAGTGGTCCGAGCACCCTCAAAGTACAACGCAATCTTAGGAAGACCTGGAATCGGGGATTTGTAAGCACAGGCATCCACCCCCCACGGAGCCTTAGTATTTCAGACACCAAAAGGCTTGGCTTGGGTAAAGTCTGCATATGAAGTAGTCTCTTCCGTGTCTGAGGGGGAAGCACCCGAAAAGCCCCCGAAGGAGGGGGTTGAAGAATGGGTCCTCTGTAACAGGTTCCCGGAGCAGACGGTTAAAGTAGGAAGCCACCTGAGTGACAAGTGCAAGAGTGCTCTCAAGGAATTGCTCCTTCTCAACATCGATGTATTTGCATTTCAACATGGGGATATGACAGGAATCCCAAGGAGTCTCACTGAACACAGGCTGAATACGTACACTTGGGTAAAGCCAGTGAAACAGAAAAAACGAAGCATGGGCCCCAATAAAAGGAGGGCCACCTGTGAGGAAACCAGGAAGCTGCTTAGAGCCGGAATAGTAAGGGAAGTAAAGTACCCATCTTGGGTTGCTAACCCGGTTATGGTCCAAAAGAAAGACGGAGGATGGAGGATGTGCATTGACTTTCAAGACCTGAACAAAGCATGTCCCAAGGACTGCTATCCCCTCCTTGAGATAGACGTTCAAGTAGACTCTCTATCCCAGTATCCCCTAAAGTGTTTCTTGGATGCCTACAAAGGATACCATCAGATTCAAATGTCAGTGGAAGACGAGGAAAAAACCGCTTTCATTACAGACGAAGGGACATTTTGTTATACCAAGATGCCCTTCGGTCTTAAAAACGCCGGGGCCACGTATCAAAGATTTATGAACGCCCTCTTCAGGGAACAACGGGGAAGGAACTTGGAGGTATACGTCGATGACATCGTTATCAAGAGCCTGACCGAAATGGCCATGATAGATGACATAGCTGAGACCCTCCGCACCATGCAAGATGTGAATATGAAACTAAATCCCGGGAAATGTTGTTTTGGAGTAGAAGAAGGGAAATTCTTAGGGGTAGTGGTCACCAAGGGCTGAATCAAAGCTAACCCGGAGAAAACGCAAGCTGTGGCTGAAATGCGTTCCCCCAGGTCCCTGAAGGACATCCAGCAGCTGAACGGGAGGCTAATCGCACAAAACCGTTTTCTGTCAAAAGTGGCTGACAGGACTCTCCCTTTCATGAAAGTGCTGAAGGACTGTCTCCAAACAGACAGGTTAAAATGGACCTCCGAGGCGGAGCCTGCCTTTCAAGAAATGAAAACCTATATCTGCAAGCTCCCAACGTTGGCCACCCTAGTACCCGGAGAGCAGCTCTTCTTATATCTCTCCGCCTCAAAAACAACCATAAGTGCGGTCATGATGGTAGAACGGGAGAAAAAGCAAATACCGATATACTTCATCAGTAGAACACTTAAAGGCCCCGAAGAACGCTACATGCCTCTGGAGAAATTAGCATTGGCCCTTGTTTTTGCGTCCCGGAGGCTCAGGAGGTATTTCCAAGAGCACAAGATCACCCTAATGACAGATCAGCCCCTCCAAAAGGTGCTTAGGAGGCCGGAGCTGTCGGGACGGTTGGCTAAATAGGCTGTGAAACTGGGGGAACACTCTTTAGAGTTCAAACCCAGAACATCCATGAAAGGACAGATACTGGCCGATTTCTTAGCAGAAGTCCCTGAGGATGAAGAGAAAGAACTCCTAAAATGGGAGGCCTTGGAGAAAGAAGAGAAAGAAAGGGAAGAGGAGGCTGTGTGGAAGCTGTTCACAGATGGAGCCTCCAGTGAAGAAGGGAGCGGAGCGGGCATTACTTTGACAAGCCCTGAGGGAGTTGAGCTAACCTACGCTATAAGACTGGATTTTGAGAACACCAACAATACTGCAGAATATGAAGCCCTTCTAGCAGGGATGAGATTGGCAGAAAAGATGAAAGCAAAGCATGTGGAAGCCAGTACTGACTCACAGCTGGTAGTCAAACAATACCAGGGAGAATACGAGGCCAAAGACAACACCATGGCTCAGTACGTGGCAAAGGTCAAAGAGACGGCCAAGGCATTCAAAACTTTTAAGCTGGAATACGTCCCCCGCGGGAGAAACAGAAAATCCGACGCCCTCAGTAAGCTAGCCTCAGTAGCATTTGACCACTTAGCCAGAGAAGTCAAAGTAGAAGTCCTAACATCTCCCTCCCTCAGCACAAAGGAAGTAGCTACGGTTGAAAATGTACAAGAAACTTGGATGACACCAATCGTAAAGTTCCTCCAGGACGGGACGCTACCCGAAGGAGACTGGGCAGCTAGGAAGATAAGGGTAAAGGCCTTGCAATATGAGATGGTAGATGGAGAACTATACCGGAGGTCATACCTGGGCCCGTCCTTAAAATGTGTTGACATGGAAGAAGCTGAGTATGTGATCAGGGAGATGCATGAGGGAATTTGTGGAATGCATTCGGGGCCAAGGACGATAGTAGCAAAGGCGATGAATGCGGGATTCTATTGGCCTCGAATGTACGAAACAGCATCCGAAGAGGTTAAAAAATGTGATAACTGCCAGGTACATGCACCTATGACTCATCGACACAAACACCCGATGATACCAGTCTCAACATCCTGGCCCTTCCAGAAATGGGCCATCGACATAATCGGGCCATTCCCGGAGGGTCCAGGAGGAGTCAAATATGTGGTTGTTGCTATTGATTATTTCACCAAATGGATCGAAGCAAAACCCCTGGCAAAAATAACCGGGGAACAGATGAGGCGATTTGTGCTGGATAACATCATCTGCAGGTATGGACTCCCAAAAGAGCTGGTGAGTGATAACGGTGTCCAATTTGCTGGAAGACCTTTCAAGCCATGGTGCGAGCAGATGCACATACAGCAGGTGTTTACCTCTGTCACCCATGCCCAAAGCAATGGACTTGTAGAAAGAGCCAACCAAAGCATTATCAAGGGAATGAAGGGGAGGCTCGGGAGGAAACAAAAGGGATGGCTGGAGGAGCTTCCGTTTGTGCTATGGGCATACAGGACCACCCCCAAGAACTGCAATGGGGAAACTCCTTTCAGCCTGACTTACGGGACTGAGGCAGTCATCCCAGCTGAGATAGGCTCCCCAACTGCAAGGATGAAGCTCAGGGAGGCGGAGAACGAACAAGACCTCCGGATGAACCTAAACTTACTGGAAGAAAGGAGAGAAGTGGCAGCGGTCAGGGAGGCTAAGTATAAGAAACAGCTGGGAAGCTATTACAATGCCAAGATGAAGAAGCTTAACCTTGTCCCGGGAGATCTAGTCCTGAGAGCCAATGAAGCCAGTCTGCAGGAGAGCACTGGAAAGTTGGGACCCAATTGGGAAGGGCCCTATCGGGTCGTATGGGCAAACGGCAAAGGAAGCTGCAAATTGGAAACTCTCCAGGGCAAGGAGGTCCCCAGAACATGGAACCTCATGCAACTCAGGAAGTACTACATATGAGGGGCTTATCCCCAGAAAAAACGGCCAAGAGCCACTTTTGTAATATTTAACTATTAGTCTGGGGCTCCCCCAAGAACGGATCTTTTGTAACAACTTATGCGGGGAAGTTTAACTCTCCAAGAAATAAATGACAAACGGACAGCTAACCTGTCCTCTTTTGGTAAAATAACAGGTGTTATAACCAGGCAGACGTGCCCAGGAACACTATAAACCTAGCCAATAAAAGAACACACGTGTACAAGGTATATCAAACATATCAAAAGCCCGGCCGTGGGGCAAAATAGGGTCTAGCTAACCCAAAGAAAGCGGACAAAACAAGTCAAAAACATAATATCACATTATCAACTTGTCCAGCGATTGGCCTCGAACAGACAATTGCGGTTTAACAAACAAGCCAAAAATATAACACACTTCTATAAACAAGCCACAAGACGAAGTTTTCTCTTTATTTGTGAAAAATTAATATACAAAGAAACAGCAAGTACAAACAAAGACCAAAATACAGCCTCTAGCAAAACAGCTCAAAGGTCTTCAGGGAAGCACCAACTTGATCCTCGGTAGAGACCCCTGCAAAACAAAAACAGGAAACAAACAAGGAAAAGAAAGCGATACACAGTCATAAGCTACATGATTAGATACCTAGGAGGCCCCCGACACAAAGGACCTCCTTCCAAACAACCACAAAAGTTTAAAGTACCCTAGGGCAGGTAAGTTATCCAGATTACAACCATATCGAAGGATGTTAATGTCTAGAAATCACTGGGGATTACTCCCAGCCAAAGACGGTGGAGACGAAGGACCAGCGGTGGAAAACAGGGCTTTCAGTTCATCGATTGATATCATGGGATGCTCCAGGATCTTCTTGAGAATGACCGGGGTTTTACCCCCAAACTCCTCATTCAGGTTGGATAATCTCTTCTTTGCTTTGGAGTTGTAAAGCGGGGTCTCTTTTCTACCCAGGCCTTGAGCAGAGTAGATATAGCCATCCTTCAAACCAAGCCTGGTAGCCAACATCCCGGTACGCCCTATACACTTCCTCCAATCCGCTTTTAAAATCCTCTGACTGAGCAACGGCAGCAAGGAATGCTCCGAAACCTTCACTGATTAACCAATGTCTCTCCTTTGCCAACCGCTGGTTATCATCGGAAGTTATCCCATAATCTGCATACATGGTATTCAGCTGCTCCTGGGAAACGGAGCCAACTTCCTTCAGACGTTTTAACTCAGCAGCCAGTTCATCCTTCTCCTCCACCAGCATCGCCATCTCTCTCTCCCAAGCTCGTTCCTTTTGCTCCAACATGGCCCCAGTCCCCTGGGCAAAGAACATCATAAAAAGATCCACAAGGTTGTTGAAAGGTATGTATATATAAAAAAAATAGGAGGGGGGGAGGAGAGAAGGCTATGTACCTTCTCCTCCTGTAACTTCCTCTCAGCTTCAACCACTCGGCACCTAAGATCGGCAGCAACAGACTGGGAGGTCTTAAGCTCGCCCTTGAGACCCTCATTTGCCCTCCTCAAATCATCAATCTGCTGCAGCATGCCAGCGCCCCTGAAAAAAGCTCACAAAGAGACATGCTGTATTGATCCTCGAAAAGATCATCCCTCAAAGCAGAATTTACGAATTTATGGGAAGGAGGAACAGCATGACTCAGGAAGTCCTGGGCAGCCTCAGGAGTCCCTATCACCGAGGACTGAGTTACTTTCCATTTAGGAACATAGGTGAAGGGAAGGGCATCCACAAACAAAGGAGCCAAAGGGGACCGGTGGGTAAGACCCTCAGGATCAGTGGGTTTGCTGGTCCCCGTAGCATGAAGAGGGGAGAGTTCAAAGGCTGAGGTAAAGTGAGTCAGGCCTACTTTCGGGGTTTTGTCCCGAACACGGGAAGAGGAGGGACCCGTGGGGATCTCTATAGGATCACGGGAACTCCCCTGCACCAAGAAAAACATCAGAGATAAAATAGAAACGAGACAGAGTAGGCAAGAAGGAAAAAGGACTCACCAACAAAGGTGCACTCACAAGACTTGAAGACCTCAGATGTTTGGACAATGAACCCTTGACCCCAGCCGGGGGAAGTTCGGAAGCAGCCTTCGAAGGAGGGGGGAGTTTCTGCCCGCTGGCACTCCGGAGCCTTTGCCGGATATCACGGGGAACGGGGGCTGGCTGAGGACTTGTAGCTTTCCTTTTACGGACTAAACGTACTTCCACATCTTCATCACCGCTCTGATCAACAGGGGCAGGGTCAGGGGAACTCTCCTCCCCATCAGAGGAAGTGTCCTCACCCCCCTCTACAGCGACGGAGCCCCCTGCCCGGGCAGACACCCCAGTGACTTGCACTACCCCACTCCGGTTCAGGCCCGGAACAACTTCACCATCAACCACAAACTTCACATCCTTAGCGTCTCCCTGGAGCAACCTCCACAAAGTCAATTCTGCGAAATAAAGGCACTAAAGATGACTACACAGATACCAGAAAACAAAAACAAACAAAGGGAGATCCAAGACAAAAAATACCTTTTTTACCAAAGAAAGCCTTGGGACGAACAGGGTAAGGACTCAACCCTCCCATGGCTAAAATCCCCTCCGAAAAAGTGAAAGCCCTAGTAGGGTTCTCACACATGCGTTTCCATTGAACAGTCTCATTAGCCGATAGGGTAGGAACAATATCTTCAATGGGGGCATCAACATCCCTAGGCAAAGGAGATTCAGACATCATGGCAGCAGAAACAAAAATAAACCTACTTTTCCAATCCTTCGGGTAGGTGGAAATTGGCATAAAGGTGTAACAGGGGTTTGACACGTTGTTCTGCCTCTTGGCAAAGGTAAACCAATCTCCGTCGGAGATCAATTTGTAAAACATACAAAATAAGGGAATGGAAGGTTCACCGGAAATAGCCGCACAGGACAACTCGAAATGCACCACTCTCATCAACCCTAAGGGGTGCAGCTGAGAAAAGTGAACCCCAAAATGACGAAGCAGAGCAACCTTGAAAGCGGAAAGAGGATATCGAACTCCGCAGGAGGAAAAAGCCAAGATGTAAAGGGGGATCCTATCCGGTGTGAATACTGCCGATTCGTTAGGACTCGGCAAGGTGGGGGAAAACTGTTCAGGGATGTTGTACGTCTTAACAAAAGATTTTAAGTCTTTTGCCGTCAAGACAGACTTGATCATAGAACGGCCGGAGCGACTCATGATCGGAGAAGAAATGGCGATCGGAGGAATTATGACGGACAAGGGAAAGGAACCAGAAAGTTTAGATAAGAAATTTGAGAAGGTATGGAGTATTTAAGGAGAGTAACTGACGCACAGTAAACCGTCTTGTCGCTCGTCCCTTCAAAATTTAAAAAAGGTGCACGTGTCCCTAAGGTATTAATTCCCGCCGTCAGTATGCAGCGAAACGATAGCTAGAAGAAATAGCCAATTATAACCGATCAGAAGTGGGCCCATATCCGAAGCCCAAAAAAGTAAGCTTTCTTTTCAAACAGTTATGATTCAGCCCCGGATCATGAGCCTCAGGTCTCAGAACCAGAGACTAAAGATGACTTGACGACGGGCCAATGGGCATCTTACCCGCTTTGGGCTGTCTACATACGGGCCCAACAGGGTACAGGCCCAACCAGAACCCAACTTGCACGCTAAGGTTTCTCCTTTACAAAACGAGCGGGAAACGAGGAGTCAGAACATGCAGGCGTCCATTAATGACTGATAAGAATAGCATCAAGGCTGGCATCGTACTTCTCCTTCCAGAACATTTAATGTCGCTGCCAATCTAACCGTTAGGGGTCAGACACGTGTCTAACCCCCTCGAAGTCTTCCTAAAACCGTCGGATTACCTTAACAAATATCCCACATGCAAGATAAGGTCTGGGACTTATATAAGAGGAAGAAGATGGTAACAAAAGGAGGTATCATCTCCGGAACTATCTCATTTACTACACTCTCATTTACTATTCTCTCATTTACTTCCGACCAACATTCTCACACATTAATCACATACACCACATTTATTGATTCACACCTTTGAGGGAACATTCCGGTGAATATACTCATCGAAATAAACTCCTTCATCACTCCGGCAAGTTTACTTACTCTCACGCCGAAGCTTGGTCACGGATCCCCCTTTCGGGGTCCCCCGTGGCGAGGCTAACGGTTTATTCTTTTGTAGCTTCAAGGAACGGACCATCTTGACGTCAGCGAGGATCCATTGAACGTCAGCCGGGATTTGGGTACTCGACAGTAATAATAGTTCACCAGCGGAGAAGATTGCAAGAAGAAAATGTAAATCGCACCTCAAAGCGAAGATGTTGAACGAAAAATCGGTTTTTCCTTTGTTATTTTGCTCGTAGCTAAATACGCAAACACGTTTTAGAAATCCATTAGTAGAGCCCATTTTTTTAATCAAGCCCAACTTTCGGGCCCATCACTTTAGTTTTGTAAGTTTTAAAACCATGTGGTGTCCATTGATTCTCTTTTCGGTTTATATGGGCTATTCGATTTAAATAGTTGAAAACTGATTCGAATAAGATTCGAAAAACCGATTCGAATAAGCTTATTGAAATTTGAGTTTACTTAGGTCGGTATGTTTCAAGCTTTACCAAATACGAAATTCGCTTCGAATAAGGATGTGATTTGAATAACCAGAACCAAAATTCGGTTAGGTTCAAATTTCGAGTTTTTCAAATCTAAATCGAACGAATAACGATTCAAATAATATTCAAAACAATAAATCACATTGAAATTATTGAGCTACACCACTGTATCCAATAATTAATATTGTGATGTTTACTTTTCTATTGTCGTTACACAGAAAACTAGAAACCCAAGTTTTGTGCATCTTTCATGTATCATCACAATATTTTTGTCGTAAACTAACATGGAATTTTTTATTGGTCAATTTTTTTAACTCGAGCTTTCATTTGAGCATAAGTTCATCGTTTGGATTTTTTTTTCCTTTTTGAAATTATATAATATAAAGCAACTCAAAGTTATATATATATACTATGTCAATATCAATACATTTAATAAATAATTATATACACAAACATACATAAAAAATAGCGATGAAACGTCAGTTTATGTCAAGTACCACAAAATAACAAATAACATGTATGAATGAAACGAGAAACTAAACCTATCATTTCTCAAAAGCAGACATACATCATGGGTTATTCATGTAATTAATTTACAATTGATTAGTTAACTCGCATAAAAATTTAATTTACGCTGAATAGCATATCGATAGCAATATGATGACATCTTTCGATTAGTGTTTCTTATGCTTTTATATTTTCCCAACTACGATGACATCTTTCGATTAGTGTTTCTTATGCTTTTATATTTTCCCAACTACTTTTTTTCTATAACAACAACTTTGTACACATAAATACCACTTAACCTTTCATTGGCAACAATTTAAACCTATACCACTAGATCATGCATATTTTCCCAATTACATAGATACGGTCATATATGCATTTTTGTAATTACAATATTACATAGACGTAATTGTTTTGTTAAAAATTAATAAATAAGGTTTAGATAAATATAAACATAAAATAAAATAAAAATACGTTTTTATTCATCTTACATGCATTAAATTAAGGGGAATTGGTTTTTAATAAACCAACCTTTGCCAAATTGGTAATTAATAATCCAACCTACAGACTTGGTATATAATAATCCTACGTTTTAACTTGTTGGTACTCAATAGACCTTCGTTAGTTTTTTTTAACTCAAGTTAGTTTTTAAGTTTTATTTAGTACACAAACAGTCCCTGTAGTTATAATTTACTAGTTTTAAGTTTTATTTATTACACAAACAGTCCCTGTAGTTATAAAAAAATTCTAAAAAAATCAAAAAAATTCAAAAAAATCAAAAAAATTCAAAAAAATTCAAAAAAAATCAAAAAAATTCAAAAAAAATCATAAAAATTCTAAAAAAATAAAAAAAAAATCATAAAAATCATAAAAATTCAAAAAAATAAAAAAAACTCTAAAAATCATACCGTTTCGACCCGGACCGTTTTCGACGCGTACCGTTTAGACGCGTACCGTTTAGACCCGTACCGTTTCGACCCGTACCGTTTCGACCCGGACCGTTTAGACCCGGACCGTTTCGACCCGGACCGTTTTCGACCCGTACCGTTTAGACCCGGACCGTTTCGACCCGGACCGTTTTCGACGCGTACCGTTTAGACCCGGACCGTTTTCGACGCGTACCGTTTAGACCCGGACCGTTTCGACGCGTACCGTTTAGACGCGTACCGTTTAGACCCGGACCGTTTTCGACGCGTACCGTTTAGACCCGGACCGTTTCGACGCGTACCGTTTAGACGCGGACCGTTTAGACCCGGACCGTTTCGACGCGTACCACCACCACCACCGCACCGCCACCGCCACCACCACCACCACAGCACCGCCACCACCACCGCACCGCCGCTACCACCACCACCACCACAGCACAGCCACCACCACCACCGGACCGTTTCGAAAACGGTGGTGGTGGTGGTGCCGGTGCTATGGTGGTGGTGGTGGCGGTGGTGGTGGTGGCGGTGCGGTTGTGGTGGTGGTGCGGTGGTGGTGGCGGTGGTGGTGGTGGTGGTGGTGGTGCGGTGGTGGTGGTGGCGGTGGGGGTGGTGGTGGTGCGGTGGTGGTGGTGGCGGTGGTGGTGGTGGTGGCGGTGGTGGTGGAGGTGCGGTGGTGGTGGTGGTGCGGTGGTGGTGGTGGAGGTGCGGGTCGAAAACGGTGCGGGTCGAAACGGTCCGGGTCGAAACGGTCCGGGTCTAAACGGTCCGGGTCGAAACGGTACGGGTCGAAACGGTACGGGTCTAAACGGTACGCGTCGAAAACGGTCCGAGTCGAAACGGTATGATTTTTAGAGTTTTTTTTATTTTTTTGAATTTTTATGATTTTTATGATTTTTTTTTATTTTTTTAGAATTTTTTTGATTTTTTTAGAATTTTTTTGAATTTTTTTGATTTTTTTTGAATTTTTTTGATTTTTTTAGAATTTTTTTATAACTACAGGGACTGTTTGTGTAATAAATAAAACTTAAAACTAGTAAATTATAACTACAGGGACTGTTTGTGTACTAAATAAAACTTAAAAACTAACTTGAGTTAAAAAAAACTAACGGAGGTCTATTGAGTACCAACAAGTTAAAACGTAGGATTATTACATACCAAGTCTGTAGGTTGGATTATTAATTACCAATTTGGCAAAGGTTGGTTTATTAAAAACCAATTCCCCTTAAATTAAAACACATGTAATATAATATTATAAATGATTAATGTGATGTTATACATTACAAGTCTATACTTTTAAGACATGTAAGATTTAATATGATGTATAATGCTATATTATATATTACACCTTTACTACCATACATGTACATAAAAATAAAACATGAGTAGTCACATCTCAAGTTGTGGTTCATGGGATCATATAATAACCCATGGGATTATATAATTTGAACACCGGACTGCGTTACCACTACATCTAGATATGTTTTTTTATATATAAAATCCAAAGCTTTTTATTATATAAAATATATATACACACACATAAATTTATTAAAACCACATATTAAAGAATAAAAATGTTAACAAAATCATGTAATGTTTGGTTGTTCAACAACCTACCTAAGAAAATGTGTCGCAAAAGAAATCAAAAAGAAGCATGAAGTAAGGTTGGTTGAAATTAGGTGATGGCTTCACTATAACTGAAGAAGGATAATATTTTCAAATTGATAAAATCTCGTATATTGATATTAGGTAATGATTTCACACATACGAAATTACCGATCCTTGATTTTTTTTTGAACGACAAGTAGAGCAACTGGTTGGACTTTCGCACAATTCTTATCTGACTAGAATAAGCAACTCAATATCAAACTTCGGTTTGTTTCTTTATGTACCAAAGCTTATTATGTAATATGCTTTATTACAAAGTTTTATTAATTGAAATTAGTGTTCGTAAAGTATGTAGATTTGTAGAATCCAAAATATGCTAATTAATTATGTTGTTCACATGTGTATTTTGATGCAAACTTTGCTTAAAGTCATAATTGTTTCTAAATTATGTTAATAAGTAATAACCTAAACTAATAAGCTTGATATTTCTTCAGACTACAGCTCAAAGTAGAGAAATCAAGATCAGGGCTGTCTCCGAGAATAATAAAAAAAAAATCGGGCCCCTGGCGAAATAAAAAAATTGGTATAATATAAACTCATCAAATATATATCAAGAAACCACAATACGACATGCTAATCATGGGGTTTGAACTCATGACCTCAAGATTATAACCCAAAACATTAACTAATTAATCATATAATCATCTTGTTAACAAGATCGAAGAGTCAATTAATTAAGTGAATTGATAGTTCAAAACATTTAGGAAATAAAAAATACATGGGATTAACAAAAAATTGTTTAGGAAATAAAAATGTAAAGGAAGGGTTTAGAACTAATGACCTTGGTTTTCAAATTTGAGTATCTTAACAATTGAACTAGCTTCATTTTTGTTACTAAAGTCATTTATTAAACATCTAAGATAACAATGCTCATTTAAAAATCTTGACCCTAAATTTTTGTTGGGCCCTATAAACCTTTTGGGCCTTGCCGTCTGCCCGGGCTGCCCAGCCCACAAAGCCGGGCCTGATTTTTGTTGGGCCCTATAGACAGATTTTTTTTTCTTTTTTCAAAATGAGACAACTAGCCATGCATGCATGCATAGTTTCTAGAAGAGATAAGTGAACGTTTTGGTATCTAGGCGGTTCGTCATTCATTCTCTAAACGTGTTTGATCATGCTAGCGTTTGTCTAGTGACATGGACTCATCACAAACGATTCGCCACTTGAAATGTAGGAGTCGTGACTGAAGACACCAATTCCGCCACTATGTCAAAAAACGAATTTTAGCTGAATTTTAAAAGTATATCTTACAGCCTACAGGGTGTGTATTTATCATTATAAAATAACCCAAAATGAGACCGACTTTAAATCAAATCTTGTTCTAGTGGTATTAAATGTTTATTTTCACAAACATGGTACGAGTTTAAATCTCACAAAACGAATTTTAGGTGAATTTTAAAAGTATATCTTATAGCCTACAGGGTGTGTATTTATCGTTATAAAATAACCCAAAATGAGACCGACTCTGCAAGTTTTAAAAATGAAGGGATTGAATTGATATGGTTCTAATTTAGACCCGGTTCTATTATTCGGGAGGCGTTTTTTAATTAAAAAAAGAAAACTATGAACAAAACCGGCTTTTAGATAATCCTTGTAGTCCGGTTTCATTCGTTTTATGGTTTGAACCGGTGACCACCGACGCTAAATTATTCGGATTTATGTACGATTTTTTTAATCCTTACTAATATTCAGAAAAAAAGAATGTATTGCTTAACAGCTACGAGTCCAAAGAGCAAAGACAACTTATAATTTGTCCGCCACGTGGACCCCCTCTATCAATTGCCGGCTCTCACACTAAAAAAACTAGGTCACGTGCCACCATTAAAATATAAATCTAGGGGGGGTCAAATGTACCATCACATCAACTTCGCATTGTTATATTGGAAATGTTTATGTAAAAACCGGCCCTAATACAGAAAACGCCAAAAGTTGGTGCCGAATTGATATTGGAAATCTTTTAGTTCGGGAAATTAGTGCTGCTATCCGGTACCATTTTGCTCATCCCTGATCATGGTTACCGTACGAACAACGGTATCGTACAACTTTTTTTTGTTGATTTTCTTCAACTTTTATTTTTTTTTTCTTTTTTTAGTTTTAGGGGGAGGGATGAGCTAATTGCCAACCGATACAGAATCGGTACTGATGCCGAAAATACCGCTTACAGTACCGGTATATGAAGGTAAAAAACGATAGTGAACCAGTACCAGGAACGCCAAAAGTCGGTACCGAATTGGTACTTAAGATCTATCGAATCGGCAAATTTGGTACCGGTACCCAGAACAATTTGCTCATCTCTGACCACGGGTTTCATACGAACAACATCGTTACCATACAACTTTTTTGGTTGATTTTCTTTCGGTTATCTTTTAGTGTTTTTTTCTACATTTTCTTTTTATTCTTGTCAGCAGTTACATTCGCAACACGCTCGTAGTGATTTCAAAACACATGTATATACAGACTAAATAACAAAATAAATTCGCCGCAACGCGGCGAAAATCTTTAAATCTAGTTATAATAATTTGTATGTCTGTTAGGATATATACACGTTGAATCGTAACAAAGCATAATATATCAGTATATCAGTTGGCTTGGTGGCTGAATTTTTTACTTCCCTTTAGGCCAAAAAATAGATGAAGCGTCATAGATAATTTATCAAATTAAAATCTCATTTAAATAGTTAATAATATAATCTCAAATCATGTCCCATATTTACTAATCGCACTAAACATCCGAAATCTAATAACGAAGAAAATTAATCCCTTGACCAAATATATATTTTGTGTACCATAAAAATAATTTAATTTAACTTTGTATAATTAATTAAACGATGGTAAAAAAATTTCCATGACCAACAAAAGTTAGATTACCTGAGTGAATCTAATGATAAAAGGTCACTCATGCTGCGAACGCAGATGACGTTGGTAACTCCCCCCCCCCCAATCCAGAAAAAAGTCCACTGTGATAAAACACCAAGCTCAACCCAAAGTACTTTTGCTCCAGACGAAACTCGAACCCTTTACGGCTTTACCTACAAATTTAACGGTAAGATTATTTTATTTGGTAAATATGAATAAACAATGTATAAACAGTATAAATCATATACAAATAAATAAATTATCTGGCTTTCTCCGAGTGCATTAAAGCCGCGAAATTGGACTCGTTAACCGTTTGACTAAAAAAGTAGACGTTAAAGGCCCCTACTGTTGGCGTTATTTACCCAAAACAGGCGCGCAAACCGCGTTAATCGCGCCGTCTAATTTCCATGTGGTCAGCCGTGGTTCAACAATCAATCTTAATCGAATCGAATTTTCTCGTTGGCACAAAGTTACTTGGAAACGTCTGTTATATAAATTTAAATACACACGTTTATATTATTCAACCTTTTAAGAGTTTACTCATCTTCAAGTCTCTACATTATACAAGTTTAGTTTACCTTTTGTCATTATGCCAACAAGATGAGGAAAATTAGACATGTTGATTAGTAAAACAAAGATTTGAATATATTATTTCTTTTTATTAAATATATTGACTTTATATACCATAAAAATGACACGTATACTTAAGTGCGTAACTTATGAATATGACGTGGACCAAGTAAATTGCAACGCAACGCATATTCAATACTCAATAGTATCTGATTTATTTGTGAAGATACATCTCCTTTTGTTTAAATTACTTTTATGAACCTTTTCACTTTTAATTTTTAGTAATTGATAACTTTGACCCTCTAACTTTTTTCTACTTATTAACTTGACACATCCTTTTATTTAAATTACTTTTACAACTTTGCACCGCAACGTGCGACATATTATTATACTTTATATGATCTATGACTAACCACGATAGCGTCTACACTACTTTTACGACTTTACATCACTTTCCAAATTACTTTTATAACTTTTACGACTTTACACCACGAGTCCACGATAGTATCTATGATTGCAACATCCAAATCATACTCTTTTTTATATGTCTGGTGACGTTAATAACAAACTTCCTTTAGTATTTCATACATTACTACACAATTCCTTTCTATTTTAACGAAAAATATTACTTCCGCTTTACTTTATTTACACTTTTTTTTCACAACAAAAAGTTACTCAAGTTTTATTATTGGATTCGGTTTTGGTATTCGATTTTATGGTTTCGACGAGGCGAGGTCATAAATACCAAACTCACGTCTTGTAGTGTGGGGGTCACATTACCAAATTCCCGTCACACGGTGCAGGGGAATAACTTTTGTTCCTTAACTTAAAAAAAAAAAAAAACAGAATGCACAATTGTCTTTGGTTTTTTTTTTTTTTTTGTCAACGTTCCGATATATTTTTTTTGAATACGAAGTCATATTCAAAATCGATTTTTTTTTGTATTGTAGGCTTAGCAATGGCAATAAAATATTTTATGTATTAGAAAATTAATACTATTTTTTAAATAAAATAAACAAAAGCTATCATATAACTTTTAATATCATCTGATTAGTACCAAAAGTTGTAAAATATTAGTGTAGAAAAATAGTTTTCCTTAGATAAAAGTAGAAATCTGGCTGGAATCTTGCCGGAATTTAGAGAATTTAGCCGGTAACTTTCTAGAATCTAGGAATCTTGACGAAATCTGCGCCTGAACCATCACCTAGAGAATTAAAGCGCAATGGCCTTGACTTAAAGCGCAATTGTCTCGCCTAGCTAGGAAAATGGGCCTAGGTGCAAGAGGCGATGGCTTTTAACAACTATGGTTTTAATAATAAATCAATTCTTCCCACTTACAGGTTCTGCTTCTGGGTGGGGACGCTTAGATGATTCTGCTGTTGTTAAGGTAAGTTACTTGAGGAATTTGATCATCATATTAGAAATCATAGAGTCTATTTCTTTATGTTTGACTTCTGATTATCACACATCTCAATGTCATCCCATTACTTAACTTGTAACTGATTTTGCTTTTTAATAATAGACGATGATGAAGACATATATTTGTGTTATATGAACAGGTTTATGAGACACTAACAGGTGTGAAAGTTGAAGGAAAATTAGCAGTGATGAGTAAAAAAAAGGCCTTAGAATCTCTTCCACCTGAGTGGGCATTGGATCCGCTGGATGACATACGTAGACTGGATAATAACTTAAAGACTTTGGTTGTTTTGGATGATGATCCAACTGGAACTCAAACAGTCCATGATGTTGACGTATTGACTGAGTGGTGAGCACATGCCACTTTATTATTCTATTATAAATGTACATAATATTTGTTAACCTGGCATTATTTCTTTTTAAAATATATGTTCTCGTTACGATTATACTTCAGTTTTGGTGGTCGTATAAAATATATGTTCTCGTTACGATTATACTTTAGTTTAGGTGGTCGTTATAAAATACGTGTGTCGCGGATAATTTAGTGGCGTGATACTCGTTTGTAATTTATTAGCATAATACTCGACTCGCGAAACCTAAACATTATTATGTGAAACTTACGAGAAACCGAAACCCGAAACTGAAACATTGTATTATGTTATTTTGCAAAACTTACGAAAAACCAAACCCACCCTTTTCCCCCACACTCAATTCCGGCCCAAAACAACACCAATCCAACCCGCCACCCCCTTCCTTGCGGCCCACCTAGCCCAAATCAGCCCACCCCCTTGTTTATTATGTGCGTACGTTGTTTGTATGGAGAAGCAAAACACAAAAAAAAAAAACCCTAGTCCCTTCCCTGGTGTGTGCGACAGCAGCCCCCCCCCCCCCCTCTCTTGATCGCATCTCTCCTCCTCCATAGTTCTCTTATTCCGCTTCAAGGTTAGTGATGTTCGTTATACGTTTAAAGCTGTGTTTCTGTGACATTTATGATGTTATATGCCTAGGGTTTGTGTGATTCTTGATGTGCTAGATGATATTTGATGAGTTAACCTGCTGATAGTCAATATAACTAAGTCTCGTGATCATTTAAACTCGTTCTAGTATATTAAAGATGAAAATAGAAAGCTGATCAACATAAACAGCCAACTTCAGTTGGCTGTAAACAGGTCGTTATATATCGAAAAACTGATTTTCTGAAGTCTAAAGCATACGTTTTCGAAAAACGCTTCAAATAGCGCTGGAATCACATTTTTCTGAGGTCGTTTGCTATTTTTAAAGAGCTGTTTTGCACAGCAGCAAAAGCTGCGTTTTTTCTGCAGAAATTACATGTTACGCTTTTCGTTATATCCTGTAATCTGAATAGATTTAGGTCATGAAATTCGTACAATAGATGGGCACGAATGTTACAGGAAAACTCCCGCTGTAATTTCACCAATCAGGCAAACGATGATTTTTAAATTAATTGTTCCGTGGACTGCAGTCAGAAAGTGACGAATCTAATTGCAGCCTAGTAGATGATTTTTGATAAATAATTGGTAATGAATTTGGTCCTGAGATTTTTACATAAGGTGAAGCGGACCACTTAGAACATTCTGTAAATTATTTAGAATTTTTGGAATAAGGCAACTATTTTATAAAAATACCCGAAAACATCCCAGTTCTGGACGTCAAAGCTGAAACGTAATGAGTTGTTATGTGCGTATCTAAGTGTTGTTTGTGACAACTGGCACTTTTCCATGTAATTTCCATACAATGTGAACAGTTGATATACGTTAAATTATACATATTTTTATACCCTAAAACACTTTCGTTTTAAGCGTTTTGGACCGAAAACACAACGTTTAGGTACCAAATCCGGTACTTTTATATTTTCAGGTCTTAAAAAGAGCATAAAGGAAAATTCTGATGAAAACGAACAAATTCTGATGCATTTCTGACGAAAATGGCAAAAAACTGATGACTGCCAGGTATGGCACGACCGTGCCATCTGACGGCACTACCGTGCCGATGCTCCGATCTCGGAAGCACTGCCAGTGCGATCAGGAGTGCCAACTGTTTCTCGAGTCGCACTACCGTGCCACCCGAAGCATGACCGTGCCAAGGCTTGACCAAAGCTTCTGATCAACAATCTGATGACATGGCACTACCGTGCCATCCGCCGCACTACCGTGCCGATCTGATGACCTAGGCAACTTGTCCACTAGTCCACTTGGCTGACTCGGGATCGCTGAAACTGACGTCACCCGACAACACCTGCCGCACGACCGTGCTACCAATGGCACGACCGTGCCGATGAAGAAATCTCCTATAAATACAGCCATTCGCTACTGGTTCAAGTGTTGGGTTTTTCTCCATGTTTCTGGGCGATTTCTGGGTTCCGAAGCAGTCCTGATCAGACCTATTTGAAGCTTAAAGATCGAATGGAAGCATAACCGATCCAACCCGTCAATTCCTTTCTTGTTTATGGTTCGATTCCTTGTTCTTGAACATGTATTCTGATCATTTTGCAAGTTATGAGCTGATGTTAGTTTATGTTTAGTGTAGTGTTATGTAATAGTAGTTATAAACTTGTTTCTTGAATAATCTTTATGTTGTAATCTTGTTTGTATGAAACTTTAGTACTTTTTCATGTTTGAATCTTCATGATTATATAATGAACGTTTCATTGATGTTGAGTTCCTGATTATGTTTGATTATCTTGGATAATGAATCTGTGGTTAGTGGGATGGTAACTATTTCTTGATTAATCACTTGTTTGTAAACTTGTTTACACCATGAGACTAGAGAGGGGTATTGGTTTTATCTAAGATATATCTTATTTTGATTAGGAATACTTTCTTGAACGTAAGGGTTCTAACGAATTATATGGTGTTGATTACATGTTCTTGCATGTGGTTTATGATCCTTGTTTAGTAGGTTTGGTCTGAAATTGCTGACATGGTAGATTTGTGTTCAAGACTTGTAAAGGTGAAATATGTTGTTATATGATCTACTTAAATGCTTATCCTCGTGGCTGTATTGTGACCATCGGTATTGCTTTCTTTGATAAGTGAGGTTAGAAAACTCCTAGCGGATAACTAATCTATCTTTAAAGGTTCACATGAATGAATATCAATAGCTCGCTAAAGAATGAGTTTAGGTGGTTAACATGTGTTTATCGCGTTAACTTTTCGAAGAATCATCATGTTAGAAAACTCCTAGCGGATGACTAACTGTCTCGAAATTGGAAAATTGATTAAGTGCTTTTGTGACATGTCTGATATATAACATGTTTAGGTTGTTTGTGAAACAAGATAATAGTATATTTATGTTCTAGATATAATTTAGATAACCTAGTTAAACAATCATTCACTTTTCCTTATATCTGGTAAAATAATGGCAAAGATTTAGTACATATAACGCCCGTGTTCCATGGATCGATATCTGGTTCTTACCAATACTTTGCTACATATATGACGGGATACACTTGTCCTTTGTTGTGTGTGTTTTGATGTTAAGGTATAAACCATTTTTATAAATATAAAACACATTTCGTTGCATGTGAAAATACTGTAAATAAATGTATATAAAACATGTACGTCAAGTTTTTGGCGCCGTTGCCGGGGAACTACGACAAAATTAATGGAACAATCCGAGTCAATATCTTACCGGTGTACTAACTGTTAATACTTGTACATTTTTGTATCTATTTTCTTTGATTTACTAACTTGTAAACACCTAGCCTGGTACACCCACTAGGACTAACTTTTAACTAACTTTTCTTTTTCTGTTTTACTAACCAACTAACCGTCAGACTCAACTAACCAACTAACATTACTAACTTTTTACTAACTCTTTAGCTAACATTTATTTCCGTTTATTTATTTAATTCAGTTAATGTGTTCGGAATCGAACCATTTTTCCTTTATTTTTCAATTCAGTAATTTCATTTCTGTACTTCGTTTATTTATTTATTTTAGTTCAGTATTCCTGATTCAGTATTTTATTTATTTACGTTCAGTTATTCATTTATTTATTGATTTATGTCCGTTTATTTAACTGTTTATTCATTTAATTATTGTACTCATTTGTTTATTTAATTACTCCATAAAAATAAAATACACATTTCTGATAAAATCATAAGATTTTCTGATGAATTCCAATGAATTCAACAGATTTTCTTATGGATTCTGATAAACCCATTAGATGTTCTTGAAACAACAATTTTCATTTCTGATGAATTTACCAGATTTTCTGGTAAATCTGATGGATTTATCAGAAATTCTGATAGAACGAAAACTTTCATCAGATTTTTACCAGAATTGTATCAGCACTTATCAAATTCTCTGATATTAAAAAAAAATTTCAGATTTCTGGTGACGTCATCAGAAATTCGGGTAAATAACCAAAAACAGTTCTCGGATGTAAATATGTAAATAAACCAGTAAATATTAAATTAGATTTATTTAAAATATCTTGTATATATATATTATTTTATCGTTATTATTTATTTCGTATATATTATTGTTATATTCTTTTATCTGTATAATGCCTTTCTTATTTTGTGCAGGCTAATGTCCACGCCCCCTGCACCCGCTAACGCTGAGCTAGCCAACGAACCAGAAAATAACCTAAGAAGAAGTAGGCGGCTTCGCGAAAGATCACTTGTCGTTGCACAAAGGATTGCGGCCGCAATCGACGAACCAGTGATACTTTCTGACAGTGAGAGTTCAGAGGACGACACAGGAAGCATTATGGCAGAGGACGACCAACCTTTGAATGAGACCGGCCGTCCAGGAGGAGAGGGCTTGCTACCGAGCATCGCCCGACCTACGATAGCAGCACCGAGTTTTGAAATTAAATCTAGTATTATTAACATGTTACAAAATTCTGTGCAGTTTGACGGGAAGGATCACGAAGATCCAGGTTGACACATCGCTTCATTTCTCGAGGTGTGCTCGACTTTCAAAATTAGAGACGTTTCTGAAGACGCAATTCGTTTGCGACTCTTTCCATTTTCTTTGCGAGACAAAGCCCGATCTTGGCTTTTGTCACTTCCAGCAGGTTCCATCACGACTTGGAACGAGATGGCCGATCTTTTTATGCAAAAATATTTCCCGCCGGAAAAGACAGCTAAGCTTAAAAATCGTATTATGACATTCAAACAGGATGAAGGAGAATCTCTACACGCAGCTTGGGAGAGGTTCAAAGATCTTCTGATCGATGTTCCACATCATGGGTTGTCCAAAAGACAACTTGTGTTGAACTTTTACCAAGGACTCAACTACGACTCACAAGAACGTTTAGATGTTTATGCAGGAGGCGATCTTGGAACAAAAACACCCAACGAAGCCTATGCTATCATAGAAAAAACTACCTTGAAGTCTAGTTCTCGTCACGGAGTAGTACGAAGTAAAGCTTTATCTATTCCTGGAGTTCATCAAGTGGATACATATATGGCTCTTGCAGCACAGATTGGAGCTTTGGCAGCAAGGTTTGATCAAGCTCAGAACGTTTCAAAAGTACAATCATCATGTGAGCTATGTGGAGTGTCACACGAGCCAGGTACATGTGAGCAGGGTGTTATGTTTACAGGCCACGAAGAGGTGGACTATTTGGGCAATCAAATTAGGCCCCAAAATAACCCCTACAGCAACACATACAATCCGGGTTGGAGGAATCACCCAAACTTCGGGTGGAAAGTCAATTCCAATAACCAAAACGCACTCGGATACGCTCAACGCGCTCCCACACCACAACAGCCTCAGTGGAAATCCTTTCAGCCATAGGGACAATCTTTTCAGCCATCAGGGCAAACCTTTCAACCGCGTTACAATAATTTAGGTTCAGGAAGCACTTCCCAGCCACAAACCTCTCAAACCAACTCAAAACTAGAGGAGATGATGGCGCAGCTGTTAAACAACTCCAACAATGCTAATCAAATATCTGAAAAGCGATGCCAGCAGCATGAGGAGCGTTTCATGGCACAGGAAGGGGAAATGCGGAGCCAGAAAGCTTCAATACAAACCATTGAGAATCAAGTCGGCCAATTGGCCAAAATGTTGTCTGAAAGACCTCAAGGTAGTCTTCCAGGTAACACAGAACCAAACTCGAGAGGGCATGTTAATGCAGTACTGACGAGGAGTGGTAAAACCACGGGACCTGACAAATCGGACTCACCACCGATCACTGATACGGTCCAAACTGACGCTTCAGACGAGGTGCACGTTAGGCGAGTCCCAGCAAGTATAGCACAGTTCCAGGAGCCAGTTAAAGAATTCGTTCCTCCTATTCCATATCGGAGCAGACTGAAGAAGCAAAAGAACGATGAACAACATGGTAAGTTCCTAGAAATGTTTAAACAATTACATATAAACATACAATTTGTTGAGGCGTTGGCTCAAATGCCTAAATACGCAAGGTTCTTAAAAGACATCCTCACAAATAAGCAGAAGCTCGAAAGCTTGTCTTGTGTGTTGATGAATGAAAACTGTTCAGCCCTTCTCCAAAACCGTCTACCTGAAAAAATGGGAGATCCAGGCAATTTTACTCTTCCCTGCCTCATTGGCAACATGTCTGTCAGTCACGCATTAGCCGATTTAGGAGCTAGCATAAACCTTATGCCATATAAAGTTTTTGCTAAATTAGATCTGGGTGAACCTTCACCCACTAGTATGAGCATTCGACTTGCAGATCATTCGATCAAGTATCTGCAAGGGTTTGTTGGAAACATGCCTGTTAAAATCGATAAATTTGTTTTTCCCGTGGATTTTGTTATTCTCGACATGGACGAAGATTCAAAGGTGCCTTTAATACTTGGACACCCATTCCTCAATACTGCGAGGATGATTGTTGATGTGGCAGCTGGCCAAATCACGCTCCGAGTAAATGATGAGCACGTGACTTTTGATATTAAAAGATCAATGCAATATCCGCAAAATCACGATGACATGCTTTACTATGTCGACATTGTCGATACTTATGTAAGCTCTCATTTCCAAGGCACTAATGAAGAAATTGATACGGACACACATCTGTTGTGTGAGAACCAAAATGGCATTTCGCAGGAGGGCCACGAAACTGAGCAGCCAGTTTTCCAAATCGGTGAAGATGGTTCTCAAAGTCCAGATCATTTTGTGGAGATCGACCGTGAAGTTGAAGAAAAATCAAAAGCATCGGTTGAAGATCCACCGTCTTTGGAGTTAAAAGAACTCCCACCGCATCTCGAGTATGCATTTCTAGATGAGGAATGTCGCTTGCCAGTCATCATTTCAGCATCTTTAGCAAAAGAAGAAACGAGACAGCTTCTAGAAGTTCTAACGCTCCACAAGAAAGCCATGGCGTGGAAGATTATGGATATCAAAGGCATTAATCCTTCTTTTTGTACTCATAAGATTCTCATGGAAGACAATTACAAGCCTAGTGCACAGCATCAAAGGCGTCTGAATCCAAATATGCAGGACGTGGTGAAGAAAGAAGTTATTAAGTTGTTAGATGCAGGGCTGATTTATCCTATATCTGATTCTGTTTGGGTAAGTCCAGTGCAAGTAGTACCCAAGAAAGGTGGTATTACTGTAGTTCCAAACGATAGGAATGAACTTATTCCTACCCGTACCGTCACCGGATGGCGAGTTTGCATCGATTACCGCAAGCTCAACGATGCCACCCGTAAGGACCACTTCCCGCTTCCATTCATCAACCAGATGTTGGAACGTCTGTCGGGGAAGTCATTTTTCTGTTTTCTGGATGGGTTCTCTAGATATTTTCAAATTCCTATCGCTCCTGAAGATCAGGAAAAGACTACTTTCACATGTCCTTTCGGCACATTCGCCTTTTGGACTGTGTAATGCACCAGCCACATTTCAGCGTTGCATGGTAGCTATTTTCCATGACATGATTGAAGACTCCATGGAAGTATTTATGGATGATTTCTCTGTTTTCGGGAGTTCTTTCGATCAATGTCTTGGAAATCTGAAAAGAATGTTAATGAGATGTGAGGAAACTAATCTTGTGCTTAACTGGGAGAAATGCCACTTCATGGTGAAGGAAGGGGTAGTTCTTGGACACAAAATCTCTGAAGTCGTGTTGGAAGTCGATCCAGTAAAAGTGGATATCATTTCTAAACTTCCTCCCCCAACCTCGGTCAGAGCGATTAGAAGTTTCCTAGGTCATGCAGGGTTCTATAGGCGATTCATAAAAGACTTTTCAAAAATCGCAAGACCTATGACCCGTTTGTTAGAAAAAGATGCTCCATTTGTGTTTTTAGAAGAATGCATGAAAGCTTTCAAGCAGCTTAAACAAAGGCTTATCGAAGCCCCTATTTTAGTTGCACCAGATTGGGCATTGCCATTTGAAATAATGTGTGACGCTAGTGATTATGCAATAGGAGCAGTCTTAGGGAAACGAAGGGAGAAGCATTTTCATCCTATTTACTATACCAGCAAGACTCTACATGATGCTCAAGAAAATTACACGACTACAGAGAAAGATCTTTTGGCAGTAGTATATGCTTTCGACAAATTCAGGTCGTACCTTGTGTTGTCCAAAACAATTGTGTACACGGATCACGCAGCAATCAAATACCTTTTTAGCAAACAGGATGCAAAATCGCGTCTTATCAGATGGATCTTGTTACTACAAGAATTTGACGTTGAGATCCAAGATAAAAAGGGAGCTCTAAATGTTGCAGCCGACCATCTCTCTAGACTTGAGCATGGAAGTTCTGAAAATTCGCTCGAGGAACCAATAAACGACAATTTCCCCCACAAATTTCTCTTAAGTATCAAGATGAACGACGAGTCACCATGGTTCGGCGATTTTGCAAACTACCTCGCATGTGGAATCCTTATCAAAGGATTGTCATATCAACAAAAGAGGAAGTTCTTTGCAGATTTGAAATATTACATTTGGGATGAACCATACTTGTTTAGAATCGGAGCCGATCAGGTGATCCGAAGATGTGTATTTGGAGAAGAGGCAGCCAGCATTCTGCGTCACTGTCACGAAGGGCCAACTGGAGGTCATCATGGAGCAAACTACACTACAAAGAAAGTGTTAGACTCTGGGTTTTACTGGCCCACGATCTTTCATGATGCGCATAAATGGGCTAGAGCGTGTGATGCTTTCAAGAGGGCAACGAATATCTCCGCACGTAATGAAATACCTCAACATCCAATGTAAGTCTGTGAAGTCTTTGATATATCGGGTATCGACTTCATGGGACCATTTCCGCCTCACGAGGTAACAAATACATCCTAGTTGCTGTAGACTACGTCTCAAAGTGGGGCGAAGCTCAA
The DNA here is from genome assembly GCA_030545235.1 of Helianthus tuberosus. Lineage (NCBI taxonomy): Eukaryota > Viridiplantae > Streptophyta > Magnoliopsida > Asterales > Asteraceae > Helianthus > Helianthus tuberosus. The sequence continues at coordinate 55,238,195 of CM060438.1, forward strand.
GCTTTGCCTACAAACGATGCTAGGGTGGTCGTGAGGTTCTTAAAAAGTTTATTTGCTCGATTTGGTTCTCCAAAAGCACTAATCAGTGACCGAGGAACGCATATTTGTAATGCACAGTTAGAACGAGCCTTGTCTGTCACACCCCGATTTCCACGTGTCACCGGTGGGCCCGGTGGGGGAGTATCGTGACGTCATGGTTGGCAACGTAATAGTCAAACAACACAATATTATTATGCACAGCGGAAGCAAATTTAAAATATGATACAACCGAATTTAATATTGTTTATCAATGTAACAATATCCGGAAGTTTATCCACAGTAGGATCGAAACAAAATAATATTAATGGTTCAACAGACTTCAGGCATCCTAAGCTTGCGAGACTTTTTATTGATGCTTAGGAGACAATCCAGCCAATTTCGTTTAGTACCTGCATTCAGTCTTTTTGGGAAAATACGTCAGTTTACACTGGTAAATACAATCAACTGACTCATTTTGGAAAATGATTGAAAATTGGTTTGGATGCACGTGGCATAAACATTTTTGTTTAACTTGGGAGAATTATTTAATATTATAATCTTGTGAACGAATTACATGTTACTTATGCGTTCAGTAGCCCGGATCTTGTCCGGGTTAAAGATCAATAGACACACCACATCAATGAGTTATACACGGACGGTGTACGCCTACACCCCATGCTCAGGTCGTGGCCATCTCGTAAGATGATGCCAAGGATATCCGGGACATGGTCATTAACCCCCCAAAGGCTGTAAAGTAAACAAGACTGTTTAAATGAGCCGATCAAATTATTCAACTACCCACTTTAACAGTGGAGATTTGATGCCCGATCAAGCGGTATGCTATATACCGTAATCCAAGCCCGTATAGGGAAAATAAGTTAAAAGTATTTACCTGAGCAAAGTATATTTCACAATAAGAAAATTGCAAGTAGCTTTTACTGTTTCTCCTAATCTGGAACAAAGGTTCATGATAACCTATTAGAATCCTAACGGGTCTTTAATTAAGCTTAAGCTTAGACCGGCTAGTTTCAAAGATACGGTTCGTACGCACGATTAAGCGAAGACTGGATAGAATGTGATTCAGACCCGACAAGTTTGAAGACTTGTTTAATATGGGTTTATTATTCACATTCTGGATTTTGAGATAAAACCGTTAAGGTTTGACCCGTTTCGGCTAATTTATGTAAACTTGTTACATAAACCGAACCGTACGCGTAATAAGCGTGACGGGTAGTCATGAGAGCTATATACAGGTTTCCTAAGTTAATTATGTCTCAAATATGTAGTGACATTAGTAAGGTGTCTTTCGTTATGCCCGAAACGTGTTTAGACACAAACTAGGCCCCGTAGGGGTAGTTTGGTCATTTTAAAGGTTGTAAAAAGGTTTAAGTGTTTAACTGAGTTACAGGTCTGATGTAATCAGTAAACATACTCAAATTAATGAGTTATAACAGTAAGATAAAGCATATATGTGGAATTTATCATTTTAACCAAACTATGTCCCGTAGGGGTATTTTAGTAATTTCACATAAGCCGAAAAGCTCAAAACTGAAGTCTGAGTTTATCAACCTTTGCTTACTGTTAAAATATTATAATTTTCCTCTTATATCAGTAGGTATCAACCCAGGTAGGTCCATTATGATTTTAAAAAATACTATGCGTTTAAAACGCTAAATAAGGCGATTAAAGGCCATTACCGGGTTCGGTACCTAAATCTGATAACTTTATATTTCCAGAAGGCTTAAAATAATTTATTTATCATATGTGATCAGTAGCAAAAGGTTTGGAGTCGTTTAGATGTGTAAAACTCATTTTATGGTCCGTAAGGGCAAAACCGACAATTATTGAGTTAAGCCTACGACTATGAGTTATGCTCAGCCTAAAATTAATTAAAAATATTTAAAAATCCCAAAATAATATATTACATCAGTGGGTAATTCGTTTGATACCAAAAAGTATGTTTAACTAGGCTATACGTTAATTACGCCATTTTATTAACATAAAGCATCGTAATTACGCTAATGAGCATAACTCTTAATCTACAAGTCAAACTGATGTCAAACTTTGCATACAAGTCTATATATCAGTAATTAAGGTTTCTACACTTTTACATTTTCATAAATCACGTTTTAAGGCAATAAGGGCATAACGGTCAACATATGAGTAATTAACGGAATCATGCATATTAATTGGATAATCAACGAAACAAGTACAGAGGCTTATACTATCATGTAACCCAACCCTAATGAAGCATTAAGGCATTTCTAATTCCATCTAACTCGGGCCAGAACTGAAGTCAACGTAAAAGTCATAGTTTCGTGACTTTCGGTTCCGAACCGGTTTAAAACTGAGAGTTGTCGAGTCTGACGAGTTTAGACATGTCCGTACACTTATTAACAAGTTATATTAAGTTTAAAACAGGTTACACGCCTCGCGTATTGCTAATCGTGCATTAAATCGTTATTTACATAACTGTTGACTTTTTCGGTCAACGTTTGACTCGACAAACGACCTAGTTAGGTCTGTAATCAGTACGTGCCCTTATAAGGGTTTAATACCCATATAATTACCTACTTAACGGTACTTTTAATTCGACATACGACTGAGCTATCATTAATTAATTACGAAGTCAAACCGTAGTTACGTCGGTTTGACTTTTAGCTAAAATACTAAGCTATAATTAATTTAGAAAGGTTAGGCAACTTACACAGTGTTTAATTGACGAATTAGGAAGGCTTGATCTGCTTGGAAGCTCCCAAAATTGATCAGAAGTGAATTGTGAATGGAATGATCAAAGAGGCCTTTATATAGTGGGTTTACATACCACAATGCATTGACACAAGGGTCTACACCCCTCCACAATAGTTCAACACATGTCTCTAGTATATAGGGGGTGCCTAGGGGTTGTTTATAAGTGAGAAAAACCGGCCAAACAGGTTACAAATGCGCATAACAGCCAACTGAAGGTTTCAGGTCGCTGGGGGACAGCTTGCGCACCGTAAGGACTTCCTTGCTGCGGTGCGCAAGGGTTGATCAGAAGGCAAGTTGTTGTTGCTTGTTGGTGATTCGAAAGGGCAACTACTTGTTCGACATTTGGGACAATATATCATCACTTTGGGACCCCTAAAACATGTCTTGAACAGTTTGTACCCTACCATTTGAGTTTGTTTCATTTGAATCCATTATAAAGTACCGAATAATAAGGTTAACCTTTCATTTTCTTCGTGGGATCCAATCATGCTTCTGGAAATCTATCAATGACAATAATTCACTGAATTGAGGGCATCAAAGGTGTGTGTAACATTTAATCGGGTCTTGGGATTTATAAGTGAGGTCGTTCAGAGGCAAAAATTAACATGACGCCTCTTTCAAATCCTCCCGACACATCTTTATTTAATCCGGTTTTACAACGCTTGCTGTCATTCATGACACGTGTCGTTTATATTATTACACACGAATTTTCGAGGTGTTACATTGTCCCGTTATGGTGTTCATCACAGACTGGCTACGCCATATCATCCTCAAACGAGTGGGCAAGTGGAGGTCACAAATCAGGGTTTGAAAAGAATCCTTGAGCGGTCCATTAATAACAACCGCAAGGATTGGTCAGACAAGCTAGATGACGCTCTGTGGGCTTTTAGAACAGCATTTAAGACACCTATTGGGACCACACCCTTCAGGTTGGTTTATGGAAAAGCTTGTCATCTACCTGTCGGGCTAGAACACAGGGCATTCTGGGCCTTGAAAACGGTAAATATGGATTTAAAAAGCGGAGGTGAAGCCCGTTTTCTGCAAATCCACGAGCTCGAGGAACTAAGAAACCATGCCTATGAAAGTTCTAGCAGGTACAAAGAATGAGTCAAGAGGTTTCATGACAAAAGAATAAGAGAACATAAAGATTTCCGCATTGGAGATCTTGTTTTGTTATACTCCTCACGACTGCCTTTATTCCCTGGGAAGTTAAGATCTCGATGGACGGGTCCATACACGGTCAAAGAAGTATTTCCATACGGAGCCTTCACCATCGAAAATTTAAGCGGGGAAACATTCAAAGTCAACGGTCATAGACTCAAAAGTTACATCAACGGACCGGTTGACCCGGTGGAAGAAATTCTCGAACTCCACGTCCCGCACACTTAAAACAAGTGTGGGGAGAATGAGTGTAGCTATCGACTCGCTGACAAATTTAGCGAGCGTGTTGTCACACGCTAATGGTAATTTTGTATATATTAGTTTTTAATGTTTATTTCGTAATTCGTTAATTTTTCGGTTTTAAACGTAGGAACATATGATTTTGATCAATAATTTTTGGAGATTTGAAGTTAATTAATTGTTAAAATATATGAAGTAGTGCAAAAATGGGAAAATAGGGTAAAAATTCAGAGTTATGAGCTTACTGTGAAATGTTACACAAAAAGGCCCAGATGTTGCACGGTCGTGCCAAATCGGCACGGTAGTGCAACCCTTAGTCAAAACAGACCACTTACTCGTGCATCGGGTGGTCATCAGACCGCACTACCGTGCGATAGATGCACTACCGTGCAACCCGATGACAAAGGTCAAACCAGGAAAGTGATCCGGAATGGCACGACCATGCGGCTCGAAAACCTAACAGTAAAAATAGGGGTATTTAAGCAGTTCTGCAGTAAAAATATGTCATTTTTACGAAACCCTAGTCGCCGCACGGGAGTTCCAGGTCGCCTACACCCACAAATCACCTAATTTTTGCCTAGTTTTCGCTTCAATCATCTTCCAAGGTATGTTTCCTACTTGTTTTGTAAATTAAACTTAGTTTCTGATGTGGATCTGATGATTGAACCAAGAAATTTAGGGTTTCCTTGATAAAATTCAAATAAACCCTTATTCTTGAGTGATTAATGATAAATCGATGGTTCTGATGCTTCATTCGAGATCTATTCACTGATTACAAGTTAAATTTTGAAAGATACAAGTTAAAATCAGTGACTTAGACTATTTTCTGATGATATTTGCTGTCACACGGTCACGCCACTTAAACGGCATGACAGTGCCGGTCAGAAATCAAGAACAGATCATCGAATCAAAGCTGCGACGCCGAGTCGCACGGCAGTGCCGATTTGGCACGGCAGTGCCACACGGGTTTCCGGAAACACTCCGTTTAGCGACCAAGGAATGGCATGATAGTTCCACCAGACGCACGACCGTGCGACTTCTGAAACAGAAACAGAAGCTCGTAAACAGCCTGTTCCGATGGCAGCAATGAAATTTTTATATTCTGCTCTTATTTTGTTGTATTCCTGTGTGCAGATGAATCACAGATTCCTTCAGTTTAGCGAGAACAAAGCGAAAGAACAGCCCTGTATTGCAAGATTACAAGCTTTATGGAATAGATGAGGGCAAATCGGTGAACCGAGAAGAATCAACTGGGAGACTTTGACAAGCCTAAACCAAGAAGAAAGGCTATCCGACATGATGTCACATCCGATGTCAAGGTTGTTCAACATTGCACGGCCCGTTTATCTTGAACTAACATTGGAATTCTTCGCTTCAAACACTTATGAAAAGCCAAGAAGTGAGAATCCGGACTTTAAAAACAGGGAAACAATACAGTTCAGATTGGGAAAAAAGTGGCATAAGTGGACAGTTGCTAGACTTGGAAGAAGATTAGGCATATACTCAGCTGAAGACGTAAATTCAGAACTTTTCACCAATATCTACAAGTTTGATAATGATCAGCAACGAGCTAACTTTTGGGCCCAAGTAGCAGTTGGACCACCCTATGAAGCTAGGAAAGCTAAAGCTTCACGACTACGAGACCCGCTTCAGAGGGTTGTTTTGGTCAAAAATCAGGCTAAGATAATGTAACCAAATCTTTGTTGTGAGTAATGATGCTTGAATCAATGAACAATGTTAAGGATAACTCAGAAATGTAATAAACAAATGACACCAGGATTTATACGAGGAAAAAGCCCTTGATCAAGAGTTGATCTCCGGCATAAAAAACCTCGGGTGATGGAAACTACCGATCACCAACTAAGATTAAACAAAAGAAGTTTACAACTCGGGATGATAACAAGCTTGTTACAAGGATCACTAGTGTTCAATGTGCAATAAAATGTATGAAATCGCCAAGTAAACTGTCGATAGCTGTTCGAGTGTTGTTACGAGAGTGTGTGAATGCCAAAATTAGCTAAGTGTTCTACTCAAGCTTGTTATCCCCATTTTAAATTAGAAATAACTAAAATAACAAACTGTCCGACAATTATGCAAGCTCCCCACGATCTCCACAACGTCCGCAAGAGCCAAGCACGTGCGGAATATTTAGGGAATATGCTCCAGGAATTTCGGTGAGACTTGGTCCATGCCTTTGCTCCTGCAAAACAAGCTTACGTACAAGATAGACAATTGTTAGTACAAGGATAACAATAAGGATCCTGAATCATGATCCTGCAACACCTGCTGATGATCCTTAATTCAAACAGAATTGAGGATCCATGATCCTGGCAGCACTTGAGGATCCGTGATCCTTAGGATTGGAAAATCCTCCCCTAACAATTGGCCCCAAAATATAAGGACTAAATTGTAAATTAACGACTTATATTTTCTTGATCTTATCCGCAACAAACTAACGATATATAGCCGTTAGGATTGAACTATCCGTTGCAGATCCTACGTCACTTGAAGTGACATCCCTGCAAAATCATCATTATAAATTCAAGTTAGAGATAAGGATCCGGAAGCATTTAAATTCGTGTGTTTCACCCTTTAAATCTTCATTCGAAGATCAAACAGGTACTTCTCTCTCCTTTCTCTCTTCACATTCTTACTCTGTTTCTTCTTTCTTCATCATCTCTGAATCACAATGAAGTTACGATCATCCCCTGCTAAGGATCATCGTAAAGACAGTCCCTTGAAGAGCAAAGGGATCATCAAAGATTCTCCAAAGGAACGTTGCTGCTTCACTGATCCGGATATAGACAGGATTCGTCGTTGCTTTCCAGCGAACGCTGTCTTCAAGCCTTTTGACCCTACCGCCTTGAGCGATTTCGTTTCCGAAACTTGGGTTGCCTTTCCTGTCACCCCATTTTCGATAGGATACTCCTATCCTTTTCCTGCTTTTACCCAGTCTTTCTTCTCTCTTACTGGCATATCCTATATCCAGGCTATGCCAATGATGTGGAGGGTTTTATTTACCCTTGAGAGGATCATTGAGCAGGAGGATATAGATTTGGGAATGTCTGAACTTGCTGAATTGTACAACCTTGTGAGCCACAGCTCACATCGCTTTCTATTCAAACACAAACCTGGTGAGGCACACCCGATCCTGAAGACCACCAAAAACAACACTAAGTGGAAGAAACGATTCTTCTTCGTTAGGAGGGAACCTATCCCAGATGGGAAGGATCTCCCTAGAAAATGGGCCACTCATGGTAGGATAGAGGATCCTTATAGAAGGATCATAGGATAACCCTGTCTCCGCTGAGGATCACTAACCCCTTTGTTTATATTTTGCAGCTATTACTGTCTCACATATCATTCCATCACCTGCAACCAAAGAAATGATCGACGCCTTCTGGAATCTTGATCCTGTAGTAAGAACATTTCAAGCAGACACCAAGGATTCTCAAGAAGTATCCTCAGGCTCAGTCACAATGTTAAGTAAGTATCCGAGTTTATATATGATTAAATGTTGAAATATAAATAAAACAAGAATACTTATCTGTTGTTTTTGATTAATAGGTGCTGGAAAATCTTCAAGGTCAGCCTCCCGCTTTAGTGTCACCGATCTTACTACTGTTGCTCCCAGGTCTGGGAAGAAGAAGGCTGCTGCTAGCCCGAGTGCCGTGGTTCCAAAGCCTGTTACCTCCAAGGGGGGAAAGAAGAGGAAGGCCTCTGAGGCTGAAAATCTTGAAGGCTTGCCTCTTATCCGCCACCAGTTCCAAGAATACTTTGCTGATGTAAGGATCACTGACTCTGCTTGATTATCCTGCCCACTTGAGGATCACGGATCCTGAACTTTTCCTTGTCTTTTTGCAGAAATTCGCCGAGGTCGAAATGCTCTTTGATGAATACGTTGAGGAGGCGGAGCAGAAGCATCAGGAGTTCCAAAAGTTCTTCTTGGCCAAGGATCAAACCATCCCCTCCCTTGAAAAGGACCTCAATCTGGCAAAGAAGCAGGTGGTCATGGCCCAAATAAATGCTGATCATGAGAAAGCTGAGCTGCTGGAGGATGCTAAAATCTCTGTCGCCATCACCATGTACAAGATCAAGCTGCAAATGGCCCAGGAGGCTGAGGATCCTGACTTCGACCAGACCACTTGGGACAAGGAGGGCTGGAAGGCGAAGCTGGCTGAGCTAGATGATGAAGAGGAGGAGGCTACTGAGGTCTTGGCGATTGAGGCAAGTGGCAGTGGAAAGGATCAGGCTAGTGGTGATGATGCTGGTGGTGATGCAGCCAAGGTGTGAGCTGCTGAAATGGGCGATGATGGATATTTCTAGACGTGGCTGGAGCCCATTTTTTTAGGATTTGAAAGTTTTTGGGTTGTGATGTTTTTTAAGAACAATTGTTGGTCTGTAATAACTAAACAATAGCTATTAGGGTTGAGGATCATGGATCCTTTGAACAATAGGTAGGATAATAGGTGGTGGAGGGATCCTCTGTTTGGGGGATGAAACCACTTGTTATCCTGCCGTCTTTTGTTTCCTGCACTTTCAAGACCCGTTAACAATGGACACCCTTTGCCAACCCAAATGGACGGGCCACATATTGCTGGTAGAAATTTGGGTTGGCAATTTTGACAACCTTAAAGGGTTTCACCTTTGTGAATAAATAAAATTTTAACTTTTTGGCTACTTCTTGTGTTGTTATCCTTATGAATTCTTTATTTTTTAACTGTTGTTGTGTACTTTGTTTGAATTTGTGAGTAAAGAACAAAGGCTTAGTAAATCATGTTTAAAAGTTTTAGGATATGATCAAGGATCAAATATCCTATAGTCGACAAGTTTAGAAAAGTTATGTAACTTAAGGATCATTAGTTCTGTTGTCAAAGGATAAGGGTCACTTATATGAATAATGAATAAAATCAAAGTGATTAAGGATCATACCTGAGAATCCAAGTTAGGATCCTAACCCTTTAACATTCATAATCAGGATAACCAAAAGACAAACCTTAGTAAAAGGTAAGGATCAAGGATCCTTGGCTGTTTAACTTCTAAAACCTGAAATGAAAGATAATTTGGGACTAAGCCAATATAAGAGAAGAGTTAGTAACTGGGGACAAGCCCAACAATTCTGGGGACAAGCCCAATATACTGGGGATAAGCCCAAAGGATAACTGGGGACAAGCCCAAAGGATCTTGTGTAAACTGGAGTATGGCCCTCACTGGCGACTATCCAAACTTAGTGACATGAAAATGCCAAAACCTTAGCTAACGTGAAAATGTTAGAAACCTTAGGAACGGATGTATGGTACGTCTACCATTATACGTAGGATCCCGATACAACCAGTACAATGAAATTGTCAGCCCCTAAAGTGAGTACTGGTCCCATTGCCATGAACTGTACTAGGATCATCGTGCGCTACTGGCGATACTGGGGACAGGCCCAAAGAACTGGGGACAAGCCCAAATAACTGGGGTCAAGCCCAAATAACTGGATACCTCTGTGGATACTCAATCCTTTGTTAAGGATACCTAAACCTTCTGCAAAACTCAGAATCAAGTGAAAGTAGGATAAAGGATCCAGGATCCTTTTCCTTGTATTTAGGATAATTAAAGAATGAAATAGTTTGAGATTAGATCATTACCAAAATGAGGATCATCCATCCTCTAAGGATCCTTCAAGGATGTGGATCATGAATATTGCTAAGGATCACAAATCCTTATCACATGAAGTATTTCTTCAGGTGGATAGCATTCCAAGCTCTTGGTAACAAATCACCTTCCATTGTTAGCAATCGATATGCCCCCTTTCCAGCCTCAGCTTCAATCAGGTAGGGGCCTTCCCACTTTGGTGCCAATTTTTCATCAGCAGGATTTGTGGTATTCTGAAATGCTTTCCTTAATACCATATCACCAACTTGGAATTTCCTGATCCTGACATTCTTATTGTAGGCTCCAGCCATCCTTTGTTAATAACTAGCCCTGGGGTTTTCTCCTGTAGGAATCTCTCCATGTTGTATGTATCTCATGATTGGAAGGATCCATGATCCTGAATGAGATTGTGTATCATCACTGGGGATGATTGCAGAATCCTCTCCTATCTCCATGGCTACATGATCCTCAATAGCGGGGGATAGGATGTGGATAATAGGGATCCTGATATCCTCTGGAATCTTCAAGGATGATCCTAGATTGGCCAATGCATCAGCTTCTGCGTTCTCTTCTCTGGGTACCTGTGTCAAACTAAAGGAAATAAAAGAGAGTGCCAATTCTTTGACTATCTCTAAATATTTAATTAGTTTTTCACCTTTAACAGCATAGGATCCATTAAAGTGATTAGTAATTAACAATGAATCTACATGTACCTCAAGATACCTGATCCTCATATGCTTGGCAATTTGCAAACCAGCTATCAAGGCTTCATACTCAGCCTCATTGTTAGTAGTTTGAAACTCACAAGCTATTGAGTGGGGTATTATGTCCCCATGTGGCGATTTTAGTAGTATTCCAAGTCCAGTTCCTTTAACATTAGAAGCTCCATCAGTGAAGAGTATCCAAGGATCCTTAGTTTCTTCTAGCTGTTGGACTTCTAATTCAGCTTCCTTTTGCAAGTCACTACTGAAATCTGCCATAAAGTCAGCTAAAGCTTGGGATTTAATGGCAGTCCTTGGTTCATATCTTATATCATAAGCACTAAGCTTCACTGCCCACTTAGCCATCCTTCCTGACATTTCAGGTTTCATGAGAACATTCTTAATTGGAAAATTAGTCTTAACAATAATGGCATGAGTTTCAAAATAATGTCTTAATTTAGTAGATGCCATAATTAATGCAAGGATAAGTTTTTCTAAATGTGAATACCTGGATTCAGCATCAAGCAAACTCTTACTCACATAATAGACAGGATGTTGTGTACCTTCGTGATCCTTAACAAGGACCGTACTTACTGCTTTAGAGGATACCGCCAAATACAAGGATAATATATCCCCTTTTTCTGGTTTCATCAAGGCAGGGGCTGAGGATAGGTAATCCTTAAGAGCTTTGAGGGCATTTTCATGCTTTTCAGTCCATTCAAATTTCTTGTTCTTCCTCAAAATGTCATAGAATTCCTTGCATTTTTCTGAGGATTTGGATATGAACCTGTTCAAGGCTGCGATCCTGCCTGTCAATCTTTGCACATCCTTAGCATTGGCAGGAGATTTGATATTCACAATAGCCTTAATTTGCTCTGGACTTGCTTCAATGCCTCTTTTTGTCACCATATAGCCTAGGAATTTACCTGCTTTAACACCAAAGTGACACTTGGAAGGATTTAGTTTCATATTAAATTTATCAAGGATATTGAATGCTTCCTCCAAGTCTCTAAGGTGATCCTCAGCTTTCTTGGACTTAACCACCATGTCATCTATATAGACTTCCATAGTGTGTCCAATTTGTTCCTTGTACATCATATTGACTAGCCTTTGATAAGTAGCACCTGCATTCCTTAGTCCAAATGGCATAGCAATATAACAATATATACCAGTTGGGGTCATAAAGGCTGTATCCTCTTGATCAGATGGTTCCATCTGAATTTGTTGAAATCCAGATGAAGCATCCATAAAAGTCAACAACTCATGACCCGCGGTAGCATCCACCATGGAGTCAATGTGGGGTAATGGGAAAGGATCCTTGGGACATGCCTTGTTTAAATCAGTAAAATCGACACATACGCTCCACTTTCCATTTTTCTTTTGAACAACAACCACATTGGCTAACCACCTTGGATACTTAACCTCTCTTATCATACCTGCCCGAAGTAGTTTATCTACCTCTTCCTGGATAATAGCATTCCTTTCAGGTGAAAACTTCCTCCTTTTTTTGATGAATTGGCTTGAATGACCTGTCAATGCCAAGCTTATGAGTAACTATATCTTTAGATATACCTGTCATATCCTCATGCTTCCAGGAAAAGGTAGTTTTCCTCCTCTTGAGGAAGGATACTAGATCCTGTTCAATGTTGCTGGGGATCCCTGATCCTATGAAGACTATGGATTCAGGATCATGAGGATCCATAAGGATTTCTTTCACATCCTGTTCTCTTGCCTCCAAGACATCTCTTGAAGGATGCTTTAATTGCTATTGTTCCATTGGTCTTGAGGCTGGCTTCATTGACGACGTGTAGCAATTCTTAGCTTCTTGTTGATCACTCTCAATTTTCACCACTCCCCATGGACTAGGAAGCTTTACACATTGATGATAGGTAGATGGGACTGCCTTCATGTCATGTATCCATGGCCTGCCAAGGATAACATTACAACAAGATAAGCAATCTATAACACAAAATTTTTGATAAGAATGGAGTCCTTCAATATAGATGGGGAGTTTGATGTCCCCCAATGTATTCTTGGTCTCTCCGCTGAATCCCACAAGAACTGAGGATCTTGGGACAATGTCTGATTTAGGAATGTTCATCTTCTTGAGGACATCAAGCTGAATGATGTTTGCTGAGCTTCCTCCATCTATCAGGATCCTGCGAACAAAATGGTTAGAAATAAACAGAGTAATAACAAGACCATCATGATGAGGATCCTGAACATCAATACGATCATCCTCATCAAAAGTTATAATTTTATCCTTGGTAATAGTGGAGGTCCGGATGGGTCTATCTCCATTATCCATCTTGGTTTCCTAGCATGTCTTTTGGCTGCTGAAAAGGAAGTACCACAAATGTCTGATCCACCGGATATGAAGTTTATTACTTGTGCATCTGCTGGAGGAGCAGGAGCCTTTTCTGGGATCCTTTCAGGATCCTGGATCCTTTCAGGATCCTGGATCCTCGACTTCTTTCATCCCAAAAGCTCCTTCAAGTGCCCCTTGCTTAACAAGTAACCAATTTCTTTTCTAATTGCAATACACTCTCCAGTGAGATGCCCAAAATCCTCATGATACGCACACCACTTGGACTTGTCCTTTGTAGCAGCTGGTTTATCACTTTTCCTTGGCCATCTTGCTTTCTCACCTAGATTCTGCATCGCAAGAATTAGTTCATTGTTATCAACAGAAAAACAGTATTTAGAAATTGGAGGATAATCCTCATCATCCTCTTCTTGTTCTACTGCATGCACATTCTGGTTATCAGACTTGTTGTAGGACTTGAACTTGTTATTCTTAAAGTAGGATCCTTGCTTTTCCTGTTTTGAGGATCCTGCCAATCTCTCCTGGAACCTTTTATCATCCTCTAATCGGATGAATCTAAGGGCCCTGGTTCTCACTTCATCAAGATTCCTGCATGGGGTCATAACAAGATCATCATAGAATAATGAATCCCTAAGCAAACCCATCTTAAAGGCTTCCACAGCCGTGGCTATATCCAGATTAGGGATATCTAAGGATTCTTTACTAAACTTAGTGATGTAATCTCTAAGTGATTCATTTTGACCCTGTGTTACCCTATATAGATCACTAGTTAATCGTTCAAATTTTCTACTACATGAGAATTGACTATTAAACAGATTAACTAGATTAGCAAATGAAGTAATAGAGTAAGGGGGAAGACTTAGCAGCCATTTAAGAGCTGATCCTGTGAGTGTGGATCCAAAACCCTTGCATAGACATGCTTCTTTTAACCTCTCTGGGATGGGGTTGATCTCCATCCTTTCTTGATATTGAGCTACATGTTCTTTTTGATCTGTTGAACCATCATACAACTTCATGGTTGGTATTTGGAACCTTTTGGGTATCTCAGCATCACAAATAGGTGGTGCAAAACGAGATATCCTATGGCTCCCATCTGCAATTTCAGGAATGGGCTTAACCACTCCTGGAATGCTGGATATCATATCCTTAAGCTTCTATAACTCCCTAGCCATGGCTTGATTAATACCTGTATCCTGCATAGAGCCATGATTAGTGTTATAAGAATTATTGAAAGTGTTACCTCCCAAAGGATTCAAGTTAGGAATTGCATATGTGAATCCATATTGACGGGATTCTGGTATGATTGAAGGACCAGAAGAGGCAATGGTCTGCATTGGAATGAAGTCTCCTTGATGAACATCTGTGCTTGGGGGTTGTATACTCCTCAAGAATCCTTGATCCTGAAAGATGTTGGATCCTTGAACCTGAGAGGATCCCTGAGGCTGAGAGGATCCTTGAACCTGAAATGAGGATCCTTGAACCTGAGAGGATCCTTGAACCATGGAGGATCCTTGGACCCCGGAGGATCCTTGGACCCCAAAGGATCCTTGAACCCCAGAGGATCCTTGAACTGTGTGCATTCTTAAATATCCTCCTGAGCTGACGAAGGATCCCTGATGCTGGAAAGAGGATCCCGAAGGCTGAAAACAGGATCCTTGAGGCTGGAAGTGAGACCCAAAAGCCTGACTCATAGTTGTTGCTCCATAACGCCTTCCCAATGGTTCAGTTTGGTACTGAATGTCTAAGGCTGCAGATTGCTGGGCAGTTACAGCTGGAGTGTCGAAGTCCAGTGTCCTTAGTATCAGAGGAGAGTGATCCTCCCCTGATCTCTTCTGTTTCTTGATGTCACCGATCTCTCGGAGGATCCTTTCGTTGGTTTTGTCCTGCTCCTGTATGTGATCCCTCATCTGCAAAATCAAAGTAAAAAGATCACTAGTAGTAGGATTAGAAGAAACAGAAGAAGTTGGTGGTTTTGGAAAAATGGGGCTTTGTCTCTTTGCAGCATTTTCAGCATTCTTCTGAGATCCAGAAAGTGGTGGAGGCAAAGGAGGAACGCCCTGTGATGAATTCATTGCCGGCATTGAACTTGAAGTGTTCTTTGCTGAAGAAGCCATCTGCTTGGTTGTAACGAACCGAAATGATCACAAAAACAGAAACTTCTTAGGAATGAAGCACCAATTGCCCCACGGTGGGCGCCAAACTGTTTTGGTAAAAAATCAGGCTAAGATAATGTAACCAAATCTTTGTTGTGAGGAATGATGCTTGAATCAATGAACAATGTTAAGGATAACTCAGAAATGTAATGAACAAATGACACCAGGATTTATACGAGGAAAAAGCCCTTGATCAAGAGTTAATCTCCGGCATAAAAAACCTCGGGTGATGGAAACTACCGATCACCAACTAAGATTAAACAAAAGAAGTTTACAACTCGGGATGATAACAAGCTTGTTACAAGGATCACTAGTGTGCAATGTGCAATAAAATGTATGAAATCGCCAAGTAAACTGTTGAGAGCTGTTCGAGTGTTGTTACGAGAGTGTGTGAATGCCAAAATTAGCTAAGTGTTCTACTCAAGCTTGTTATCCCCATTTTAAATTAGAAATAACTAAAATAACAAACTGTCTGACAATTATGCAAGCTCCCCACGATCTCCACAACGTCCACAAGAGCCAAGCACGTGCGGAATATTTAGGGAATATGCTCCAGGAATTTCGGTGAGACTTGGTCCATGCCTTTGCTCCTGCAAAACAAGCTTACGTACAAGGTAGACAATTGTTAGTACAAGGATAACAATAAGGATCCTGAATCATGATCCTGCAACACCTGCTGAGGATCCTTAATTCAAACAGAATTGAGGATCCATGATCCTGGCAGCACTTGAGGATCCGTGATCCTTAGGATTGGAAAATCCTCCCCTAACAAGGGTCATTCATCAGGTCATGAGTCACACCATCTGTGGGCGCATGGACAGTGTAGGAAACTGTCCCACTCCGGATCTTCTATTCTTATATTCCTTAGTGACTGGAATGCATGTCAACCTCGCAGCTAGAATGGCTGAATTCTTTGTAAACAGCGCGGGGAGAACCACAAGCAGCGAAATCCATGGTGGTGAATATGTGACTCAGTTAGCATATAATTTGGATATTATGACAGATGAGGTAGTCAATGGTCTCACGATGGTTCACGCAGGAGGAGATGTGGATATGAGGTCTTTGAGAGCGATGGGTTTGTTAGTAGATACAGATAATGGCCCGCGACTGAGGGGTCTAAATGGGGAAATATGGGATCCGCTACCACTACCACCACAGGACGAAGACGTCAACATGGAGGAGCATCAAGTACTCGAGCCACCACCACATGGCCAGCCACCACATGATCACCCACATCATGAAGAGCACCAGCATCAGTATCAACACCAGCAAAACTGGCCTCCAGGTATACCTTCCTACCCTGAGTTGTACCAGCAGTTCCAACATATGCAGGTTTCTCAAGATGCTATCAGAGCAACTCAAGACGCTATGAGAGCCGACCAGTTAGCTATGCGGGCATCTCAACACACCATGCGGGAGGAAATGTATGCAGGATTTTCCTACATCTTCGGAGGGCTACAAAACGTATATCCCAGCCATTTCGGCAACCCTCCACAGTTTCTGTTTGGAGACACAGGTACCTATGGGGCGGGTTCATCTGGAACACGCCACCATGATGGTGATGATGATGAGGAGTAGGAGGAGGTAGAGTAAAACAGTTCAGAAACTAATGTTTTATGTTATTTCTATTCAGTACTTTATTTGGGATATTTTTACTTTATGTTTATTTTAAGTATTTTAGTAGTATGTTTGCTTTGTTTGAATAACGGATCTGGTTGAACCATCTAACATTTTGATCAATGGTAATGTTGGCTATTTTAGCGAGTGAGATAATTGGTAGATTCATAAAGAAATGCACACAGAGTTGAGACGACTTCAAATTAAAGTCTACTCAAACAAGTCAACTCCAACTCTGAGGGAGTACATCTTTCCCTTTTCACATTATTAGTTTAGCTCTTCATAATTGCTTAACTAATATGTATTTCACATTGGGGACAATGTGAAGTTCAAGTGTGGGGAGGGAGTTTAAAAGGTTTAAACTTTGTTTGTCCTTAATTGTTCTCATTTCTGTATATATTTTCGAAAAATAAAACAAAAATGGTCAATTTGTGTTCTTTAGAAAGCATCAAATTTGATAAAAATCGACAAGCCAAGTAAATTTTTGAAAAAGATAACTAAAAAGCGTGATAAAACAAAACAAAAGACTTGCATGTTTATCTTTATATTTATACTCATTCCTTCCATTTAAGTGAGCATATTTTTTGAGCCTTTACAGCTTTCTTATCAAATGCTTCTTTGTTTTTGCGGAAAAATGAGTGAGCCGGATGTTTTATGTAATTTAAAACTTGTCATTTGTATACTTTTCAAAATCATGAATATGTGAAATTACATAAAAATGATAGAGGCATTTAGGATACCCTTTTGTGTTAGCCTTTTTTTTTGTGATTATGCCGCACCCAACACCATCCATTAGTTCGCCATGTTGAGCCTATTTTCCGTATTTTTCTTAAACCATACCCAAATTTAACCTTTTCTCATTTACCCTTATTTTCGTTAAAAATTTGGCCATAAGCTTTTTGGATTAATATAAGTTTCATCGTTGAAAAAAAAATCGTTTGTCAAAACTCTCTAAGGAAATTATGAAGAAACTATCAAGAAAGAAAATAGAGAGTAGAACTGTGAAAAAGAATAAACTATGAACACCTACACAAGTAGCTTAGCAACGTATTCAGAGTCCTAGAAAATAAAACGCCAAATTTTTGGCCAAGTTTTAACCTTTCTTGCCACTTTCAAATATCCATTCCATACCCTAAACCTTAGCCTATCATTACAACCCATCAAAGACCTCTTGATTTATGCTTTTCACATATTAATTGGTGGAGATTAGATCTTTTGACAAGCTTATGATATTGCATGATTCATTGACTAGGCATCGAGTGTTTTACATACACATTATATGTATGATTCAGAAATTTAACCGAGTGTGTGTGAACATTGTGAGAAATATAAGGATTTGCATGCTAAGTCATTTGAAAGTTAAATCATTGCTTATTTGTTTATCCTTTCATAACATCTAACAAAGCTTGTTTGTTTTAAATCTTTGATAATGACTTTTTGAAAACCAATTTGACCACCAAAGAAATTAGTGAACCTTGTAAATATTCAGATTTGATTCCGTATTTTATTTTAAGTTTCCTTGAGGACAAGCAAAGTTCAAGTGTGGGGATGTTTGATATACGTTAAATTATACATATTTTTATACCCCAAAACACTTTCTTTTTAAGCGTTTTTGACCGAAAACACAACGTTTAGGTACCAAATCCGGTACTTTTATATTTTCAGGTCTTAAAAAGAGCATAAAGGAAAATTCTGATGAAAACGGACAAATTCTGATGCATTTCTGATGAAAATGGCAAAAATCTGATGACTGCCAGGTATGGCACGACCGTGCCATCTGAAGGCACTACCGTGCCGATGCTCCGATCACGGAAGCACTGCCAGTGCGATCAGGAGTGCCAACTATTTCTCGGGCCGCACTACCGTGCCACCCGAAGCATGACTGTGCCAAGGCTTGACCAAAGCTTCTGATCAACAATCTGATGTCATGTGTAACACCCGTCTTAATTTTATAAGGATTTAATGCAAATATGCGAGATTATATATAAAACGGTACCTTACTTCAAAGTAAGTACAAAATCGAATTTTTAAAAGGATCACATACTAATTAACTACAAACTAATTTAAACATTCAAAACATGATTAGTAGATCGATTACATCATAAACATTGTCCAAACAAAGTTAATTTAAGCGGAAGCTTCAAAAGTTCGTGTTCTGTTCTTCAAAACATGCTTGATCATCGTCCACATACTTGCAAAACCTGAAAACTGGAGATTTTTAACAAATCTTAGTGTTAGAGTTCTTAGAAATATTGCTTAATCGAAACTACACTTGAAACGGATTCGATTAGCTAGGATATTAAAGATTCAACAAAACTTTCTGGGCTCTACCGTAACTTACGGTATCTACCGTAAGTTACGGTAGCTCCTGGATAATATTGGTCTGCCGTAAGGCAGTACTGAACCACCGTAACGATTTGTTCTCCACCGTAAGTTACGGTGGATACCGTAACTTACGGTGGACTTTGCAAATTTATGTTTGTTCCATTTACTCATTTCACCCAAACCCAAATCCTCGGATTTCTCATTCTAACAAACCTTCACACTAATTTTCTTGTATTCTAATATGTCTTTTATTTACAATAACAAAGACTGAGTAATCGTATTATGATGCATTACCACACATTATTTGGTTATTCGACCCGTTTGACTCATCTACGGAATCCTCCATTACGATGACTACCAACGAGATTCCAGCCAATTCTTGACCTATTATTCAATTTAGCGAACTTTATCGCTTTAAATCAACACAATCATTATTCTACAACTCGACTACACATATGCTAATTATCAAAATTACCCAATGTAACGAGTTATGTTACATACCTTTAGTGCACTCCCTTCAATCGCAAATCGCCACCGGCTTGTCCACTCGACGCTCCGGTATCTTTTCCTATAGAGTTCAATCACAATTCATTTAGAACTCCTTTTTCAATCATATTTCGTATAATTTGCCAAATCATCAAAATCATGCGTTTTAACTTTAAATTTTAAATTTTCGAGCCTTCTTTGGGGCATTTTTACAAACACTTAACAGGCAGAATTTTATATCTTTTATATTCTAGTTCATGGCTTGTCACTTAGCCTAGATTAACAAACATTGAGCTATCACATATAGAATTAAACATCATATTTTTCAGAATTCAGTTTCTATAAATCAATTTACACTAGAATAGCCTTCTAAACCCTAGTGTTCATCATTTTCTCACAAAACCCATGAACCACCTTCAATGTGTTCATGAAATTTCCTGAATTTAGACATGATTTCACATGTTGTTGTCTAGGTTTTACTCCTAGACACTATATCATCCCTATTCTAACCAAATAGTAAACATGCAACATCTGATTTCAGATTTCCCAAATTCATGAAAATTTCAATCAGAGAATTTTTACCAAATTTTATATACCTTGTAACCCCCTTGTAATGAGGATCACTAATCTCAGCTCGGATTTCGTTTTGGATCAGATTTGAACCTTCAATTTAGGAGTTTTGTGTGAATTAGGGTTTTGAAGAGCCTGGTCGCCCCTTTCTCCTGTCTGGCTCGATTTCAACACACACCAGTGTGTTTGAGTTTTTGTTTTATTAATATTAGTTTCAATTTTAACACATTTGGCCCCTCAACTTTCATTTTTATTTTGTTTTATTCCTTAACTACTCATAAGTAGTCAACTAACTAAGTTAGTGTTATTACTAGTTAGTTTATTTTACTAGTTTATTTGCAACTTAAATTGCAAATTTAAGAATTTGTATTTTCGGGATGTTACAAGTCCATCCCCCTTAAAAGGGTTTCGTCCCCGAAACCAGAGCACGTACCGAATAATGTAGGGTAGAGACGTCGCATCTCCTCTTCGGACTCCCACGTAGTGTCCGAACCTTTCCTATGCTCCCACTTGATCTTAACTTGATCGATTTGTTTGTTTCGCAAGTGCTTAATCTTTCGATCTAGAATTTCGATGGGCCTTACAATATAATTCAAGCGATCATCTACCTCGATATCGTCGTAATGTATGTATGATGTTTCCTTCGCTAGACATTTTCGTAGCTGTGATACATGAAACGTGCCATGTATTCCACTCAACTCTTCCGGTAGTTCGAGGCGATAGGCTACCTTACCAACCCGTTCGATAATCTTAAATGGCCCGATAAACCTCGGGCTTAGTTTCCCTCTTTTTCTGAATCTGATAACGCCCTTCCATGGAGAAACCTTTAACATAACCATGTCGCCTATCTGAAATTCAATCGGTCTTCGTCTTTTATCGGCGTAAGACTTTTGCCTATCTTGGGCTGCTTTCAAATGGACTCGCACCACTTCAATTTTCTCATTAGTGGCCTGAACTATATCTTTATGTACCAATTCACGCGGACCCACTTCACCCCAACACACCGGAGTTCTGCATTTTCTATCGTATAGCATCTCGTAAGGTGCCATGCCGATACTCGAATGATAACTATTGTTATACGAAAATTCGGCCAAAGGTAGATAAACATCCCAACTTCCACCGAAGTCGATGATATATGCCCGTAGCATGTCCTCCAATGTTTGTATTGTTCTTTCACTTTGTCCATCCGTCTGAGGATGGTACGCAGTGCTGATGAACAATTTGGTTCCCATTTGCTCTTGGAAATCTCGCCAGAAATTTGAAGTAAACCGGGTATCTCTATCCGATACAATAGATACCGGTACTCTGTGACGTGCCACTATTTCGTTTGTATACACCTCGAACATCTTTTCCGACGTATAAGTTTCGCGTATAGGAATGAAGTGTGCACTCTTTGTCAATCTATCCACAATCACCCATATGGCGTCGAATCCCCAGATCGTTTTAGGTAGTTTGGTCAATAGGTCCATAGTGATATGTCCTTATTTCCAAACCGGAATCTCCAATGGTTGCTGTTTTCCATAAGGTTTCTGGTGTTCCGCCTTGACTTGTAAACAAGTCAAGCACTTCTATACATATTTCACCACATCCCTCTTCATTCCGGGCCACGAATAATTTTGTTTCAGATCATTATACATCTTGGTCGCTCCCGGATGAATAGAATATCGGGATTTATGGGCTTCATCAAGTAATAGCGCCTTCACTCCACAAGTATTTGGAACCCATATTCTTCCAGATCGAGTCTTCAACCCGTTCTTTCCATCCGACAAATCTTTTAATTGGCCGATTATTCGTTCCTTCTTCCAGTTTTCCTCTTTTACTGCTTCTACTTGTGCTTCTCGGATACGTTCAAGTATACCCGAGGTCACCACAAGCTGCATCGACCTTACTAGTATTGGGACATAGTCCGCTTTTCTGCTCAGAGCATCCGCCACCACATTCGCCTTTCCGGGGTGGTAATGTATTTTGCAGTCAAAATCCTTCACTGTTTCTAACCATCTTCTCTGGCGCATGTTTAACTCCTTCTGGTCGAAGAAGTATTTTAAGCTCTTGTGATCGGTGAATATGGTGCACTTTACCCCATATAAATAGTGCCTCCATATTTTTAATGCAAACACCACTGCAGCTAGCTCGAGATCATGAGTGGGATATTTCTTTTCATGTATCTTTAATTGCCTTGAAGCATAAGCTATAACTTTGTCCCGTTGCATCAAAACGCATCCGAGCCCCGATAATGAGGCATCCGAGTAAACCACTAAGTCTTCGACTCCGTCCGGCAATGTTAATACCGGAGCTTGAGTTAGCTTCTCTTTTAGCGTTTGGAACGCCCTTTCTTGTTCAACACCCCAAGTGAACTTCTCCTCCTTCCGGGTTAACTTGGTTAATGGCGACACAATCTTGGAGAAATCTTGAATGAATCTCCTATAGTATCCCGCAAGCCCTAAGAAGCTTCTAATTTCCGAAGGGTTCTTTGGGGGATTCCATTTCGACACGGCCTCGATCTTTGACGGATCAACCAATACTCCATCGGCACTTATGATGTGGCCGAGAAATTGCACCTCTCGTAACCAAAATGCACACTTAGAGAATTTTGCATACAACCTTTCTCGTCTAAGTATCTCTAACACCTCTTGTAAGTGGTGTGCATGCTCAGCTTCACTTTTTGAATACACCAAAATATCATCGATGAACACGATGACCGATTTGTCTAGCATTGGCTTGCAAACCTGGTTCATGAGGTCCATGAAAGCCGCGGGTGCATTTGTCAGCCCAAATGACATCACGAGGAACTCGTAATGTCCGTATCGCGTGTGGAAAGCCGTCTTCGGCACATCTTCCTCCTTGACCTTTAGTTGGTGATACCCCGATCTAAGGTCAATCTTTGAAAACCAGTTCGCACCTTGTAATTGGTCGAATAGATCGTCTATCCTCGGAAGCGGGTATCGGTTCTTTACCGTGAGTTTGTTTAACTCCCGGTAATCGATACACATGCGCATGCTTCCATCTTTCTTTTTCACAAACAGTACCGGTGCGCCCCAAGGAGACACACTCGGCCTTAGGAATCCTTTGTCAAGCAGGTCTTGAATCTGGGACATTAACTCTTGTAATTCCGATGGCGCGAGTCGGTACGGTGCTCTAGTTACGGGTTTTGCGCCCGGAATCAATAAAATTCCAAACTCTACTTCCCGTTCTGGCGGTATCCCTGAAATCTTCCGAAAACACATCTTCGTAGTCCCGTACTACCGGTACATTTTCAATCTTCAGTGACTCTTTCTCGGGCTCATTTGCGTATATCATAAATGCCTTGCATCCTTGCTTCATAAGCTTGTGAGCTTTCATCATCGAGCATATTATGGGGTTACCTCCTTTTTCGCCATAGATAGTGACGTGTTTTTCGCTCGGAGATGTTAGCTTTATCTCCTTACAAAAACACACAACCTTTGCGTGGTGCTGAGATAGCCAATCCATCCCAACCACTACTTGAAATTCCCCCATTGACATCGGGATTAGGTCTATCAAGTATTCTTCATCGTCGATGCTTAATTTGCAGCCTCGACAAACATCACAAACTATAAAACTTTTGTTGTCCCCTATTTCAACTTCTAGGGGCACAGATAATTTTGTCAATACAAATGAAGGATGTCGAATAAATCCATGTGAAATAAAGGATTTATTTGCACCCGTATCAAATAATTCACGTGCGGGGATCGAGTTTATTGCGAATATACCTGAGACCACATCGGGTTCTGTCTTTGCTTCAACTGCTGTAAGTTAGAAGGACCTAGCTTTCGCCTTTGGAGCTTCCGTTGGAGATTCTTTAGTGTCTCTCTTTCCAACCAACTCTGGGCATTCAGACTTTTTGTGACCGAGCTGATAACATTTATAGCAAACAGAAACTTTTCCGGGACATAGCGATGAAGTGTGCCCCGTCTTCCCACATACCGGACACGGCTTATCTTTGAAGCAGCACTCACCCTTGTGCCCCTTTCCACACACCTTGCAACTTGGTGACCCGTTTTTAGTATCCACCTTCTTTCCCGACTCTCCAGTTCGAGCTTTCTTTGTAGGACTTGGATTCGCATCCTGTGCCCTTCGCTCACCCCTTTCAACTTGTTTCTTCAACTCGATTTCCCGTTCCCGTGCAACGTTTATGATTTCGGTAAGGGTCTCGTATTTTGAAGGAGTCATAAACTCCCTATATTCAGCGCTCAACATGTTATAGTAGTAGTATATTTTCTGTTCTTCATTCTTCATCAATTCACTACAAAACTTCATCTTATCCATAAACGTCGCCGTTATCTTGTCTATGGTCTCACCCTTGTGCCTGAGTTGCATGAACTCTTCCTTGATTTTATTAATGACCGCCTTGGGACTATGATGTTTAAGAAATGGTGTCTTAAACTCCTCCCATGTCATTGCCCTTGCCGCTTCGGCCCCAATTTCATTCTTTTTATTGTCCCACCAATCTTTGGCTTGCCCTCTCAACTGACCCGTTCCGTAAGCAACAAATTCACTTTCGTCGCAATGGGTCCTTTCAAACACCCCTTCAACGTCGCCCAACCATCTTTGGCAAATTATCGGGTCAACTTCCCCGTTGTAGATTGGCGGTTTACACGCCATAAACTCTTTGTACGAGCATCCCTTACATTCTCCCGATTTATCTTTTATAAGGTTGACACTATCTTCCAACCTTTTGACTCGTTCTTCGACAAGCGACAACACCGTGTTTTGAATTTTGTCTATAAACCCGGATAGACTACCTTCAATTGCCTTTCCCACTTCTTCGGCAATTATCTCTTTCATTTGTTCGGTGCTTGTCGGCACCGGATCATTATCGTTTCCTTTCGACATCTTGAAACTGAAATGTTTAAATTAAACATTAAACATTTCATTTATAACATAGCTTTATTTGCTTTGGTTTAGCCAAGTGCGTGACTTGCTTTTACCGTTCTCATTCGGTGCACTTTCCGGGTTTGAGTGTGTTAACACACCCTTCCCATGCACATTAATTTGCATCTCATTTCTTACATAAGATAGAATCTACTAAAATGATGAATTAATTCTTACCAGACGATCAATCAAGCTTGAACCAAACACTTTGTTGACAATCTTAAGCTCTGATTACCAACTTGTAACACCCGTCTTAATTTTATAAGGATTTAATGTAAATATGCGAGATTATATATAAAACGGTACCTTACTTCAAAGTAAGTACAAAATCGAAGTTTTAAAAGGATCACATACTAATTAACTACTAACTAATTTAAACATTCAAAACATGATTAGTAGATCGATTACATCATAAACATTGTCCAAACAAAGTTAATTTAAGCGGAAGCTTCAAAAGTTCATGTTCGGTTCTTCAAAACATGCTTGATCATCGTCCACATACTTGCAAAACCGGAAAACTGGAATTTTTAACAAATCTTAGTGTTAGAGTTCTTAGAAATATTGCTTAATCGAAACTACACTTGAAACGGATTCGATTAGCTAGGATATTAAAGATTCAACAAAACTTTCTGGGCTCTACCGTAACTTACGGTATCTACCGTAAGTTACGGTAGCTCCTAGATAATATTGGTCTGTCATAAGGCAGTACTGAACCACCGTAACGATTTGTTCTCCACCGTAAGTTACGGTGGACTCTGCAAATTTATGTTTGTTCCATTTACTCATTTCACCCAAACCCAAATCCACGGATTTCTCATTCTAACAAACCTTCACACTAATTTTCTCGTATTCTAATATGTCTTTTATTTACAATAACAAAGATTGAGTAATCATATTATGATGCATTACCACGCATTATTTGGTTATTCGACCCGTTTGGCTCATCTACGAAATCCTCCATTACGATGACTACCAACGAGATTCCAACCAATTCTTGACCTATTATTCAATTTAGCGAACTTTATCGCTTTAAATCAACACAATCATTATTCTACAACTCGACTACACATATGCTAATTATCAAAATTACCCAATGTAACGAGTTATGTTACATACCTTTAGTGCACTCCCTTCAATCGCAAAACGCCACCGACTTGTCCACTCGACGCTCCGATATCTTTTCCTATAGAGTTCAATCATAATTCATTTAGAACTCCTTTTTCAATCATATTTCGCATAATTTGCCAAATCATCAAAATCATGCGTTTTAACTTTAAATTTTAAATTTTCGAGCCTTCTTTGGGGCATTTTTACAAACACTTAACAGGCAGAATTTTATATCTTTTATATTCTAGTTCATGGCTTGTCACTTAGCCTAGATTAACAAACATTGAGCTATCACATATAGAATTAAACATCATATTTTTCAGAATTCAGTTTCTATAAATCAATTTACACTAGAATAGCCTTCTAAACCTTAGTGTTCATCATTTTCTCACAAAACCCATGAACCACCTTCAATGTGTTCATGAAATTTCCTGAATTTAGACATGATTTCACATGTTATTGTCTAGGTTTTACTCCTAGACACTATATCATCCCTATTCTAACCAAATAGCAAACATGCAACATCTGATTTCAGATTTCCCAAATTCATGAGAATTTCAATCAGAGAATTTTTACCAAATTTTACATACCTTGTAACCCCCTTGTAATAAGGATCACTAATCTCAGCTCGGATTTTGTTTTGGATCAGATTTGAACCTTCAATTTAGGAGTTTTGTGTGAATTAGGGTTTTGAAGAGCCTGGTCGCCCCTTTCTCCTGTCTGGCTCGATTTCAACACACACCAGTGTGTTTGAGTTTTTGTTTTAATAATATTAGTTTCAATTTTAACACATTTGGCCCCTCAACTTTCGTTTTTATTTTGTTTTATTCCTTAACTACTCATAAGTAGTCAACTAACTAAGTTAGTGTTATTACTAGTTAGTTTATTTTACTAGTTTATTTGCAACTTAAATTGCAAATTTAAGAATTTGTATTTTCGGGATGTTACAACATGGCACTACCGTGCCATCCGCCGCACTACCGTGCCGATCTGATGACCTAGGCAACTTGTCCACTAGTCCACTTGGCTGACTCGGGATCGTTGAAACTGACGTCACCCGACAACACCTGCCGCACGACCGTGCCACCAATGGCACGACCGTGCCGATGAAGAAATCTCCTATAAATACAGCCATTCGCTACTGGTTCAAGTTTTGGGTTTTTCTCCATGTTTCTAGGCGATTTCTGGGTTCCGAAGCAGTCCTGATCAGACCCATTTGAAGCTTAAAGATCGAATGGAAGCATAACCGATCCAACCCGTAAATCCCTTGCTTGTTTATGGTTCGATTCCTTGTTCTTGAACATGTATTCTGATCATTTTGCAAGTTATGAGCTGATGTTAGTTTATGTTTAGTGTAGTGTTATGTAATAGTAGTTATAAACTTGTTTCTTGAATAATCTTTATGTTGTAATCTTGTTTGTATGAAACTTTAGTACCTTTTCATGTTTGAATCTTCATGATTATATAATGAACGTTTCATTGATGTTGAGTTCCTGATTCTGTTTGATTATCTTGGATAATGAATCTGTGGTTAGTGGGATGGTAACTATTTCTTGATTAATCACTTGTTTGTAAACTTGTTTACACCATGAGACTCGACAGGGGTATTGGTTTTATCTAAGATATATCTTATTTTGATTAGGTATACTTTCTTGCATGTAAGGGTTCTAACGAATTATATGGTGTTGATTACATGTTCTTGCATGCGGTTTATGATCCTTGTTTAGTAGTTTTGGTCTGAAATTGCTGACATGGTAGATTTGTGTTCAAGACTTGTAAAGGTGAAATATGTTGTTATATGATCTACTTAAATGCTTATCCTCGTGGCTGTATTGTGACCATCGGTATTGCTTTCTTTGATAAGTGAGGTTAGAAAACTCCTAGCGGATGACTAATCTATCTTTAAAGGTTCACATGAATGAATATCAATAGCTCGCTAAAGAATGAGTTTAGGTGGTTAACGTGTGTTTATCGCGTTAACTTTCCGAATAATCATCATGTTAGAAAACTCTTAGCGGATGACTAACTGTCTCGAAATTGGAAAATTGATTAAGTGCTTTTGTGACATGTCTGATAGATAACATGTTTAGGTTGTTTGTGAAACAAGATAATAGTATATTTATGTTCTAGATATAATTTAGATAACCTAGTTAAACAACCATTCACTTTTCCTTATATCTGGTAAAATAATGACAAAGATTTAGTACATATAACGCCCGTGTTCCATGGATCGATATCTGGCTCTTACCAATACTTTGCTACATATATGACGGGATACACTTGTCCTTTGTTGTGTGTGTTTTGATGTTAAGGTATAAACTATTTTTATAAATATAAAACACATTTCGTTGCATGTGAAAATACTGTAAATAAATGTATATAAAACATGTACGTCAATAGTAATTTGTAATATGTGGTCATGCATGATGAATTTATGATATGACTGATTTCATGATTTACTTTTAAAGAACTCACAAATACATTACATGTTGCATGTTGCTTATGATTGTTAAATGCAACCCGAAGCAATTCAATTAGTGCACAGACGAAACTAGCACACTTATCAGACAAACTAGTAGTGCTGACGGGAGTTCAGTACTCAGACAGACATCATGTTAGGACACAGAATGAGTCCCAGAACCAAGGTTTACACTAGAACTCTATGTAGGAAAGTAAGGATTATAAAACTGCCTTCCGAGTGACGATTTAAGCACTAAAAAGTACTCGAAACACACACTAAATGCAGAATTCTGTAGAAATCACCAAAATTCAGCAATTTAACATCAAAATATTGTGCAGAAACAAGGTTTAGATGTCCAGAATAACTTGTAAAGTGCCGGGAATGAAAACTGTCATAAAAGGTATCTCATAATACACTAAACTGCGCAATTTAGCACCTTAACGAACCGGTAACCAAACGAATAACCGGACACTACCCGAAACACCAAAATTGAACTAGAAGCATTGTTTTTACATCATCAAGCTAGTTATTACCAATAAACACCATATTACATCTCAAAACACCTAAACACAATAAACCCCTAACTAAGACACTTACATTCTAACTAAACAACTAGCTTAACATTGAAATGTAACCATGACCCCCCCCCCCCATGGGACGGTCAACAAGTGGCCCCCTCACCCCAACATTATCTTGAATATTATATTGTAAATGTTGTAAAGATACTAAACATAATAACCTTTGTGGAAACTATTGTTGGAGAATAAAAGAACATTATAATCTAACATCACCACACTTATCTTCACTACATTCAAACTCACCAACACTTCTCTTGCCTCTCACAAAGCTCACGGCCAACACCCGCTTCACTTCATCTCCAAATTTCAATCCCTTTCGACATAATCTAAGCATTCTCTAAGGTGTATCAAGGCTACATAAGAAGGTTGCAAGCAAGGAGACTTGAAGGACCATCTTGTGGAGCTATTACCCACCTCTTTCCTTCTTCATTTTTGCATCTTGATCTTCCCTAGCCCTTGTGCTAGTAGTAAGCCCTCTTGATCTTGTTTTTACACTTGATTTTAGTGGTTAAAGTATGTAGTAACTAAAGATTTAAAGAATCACACCAAAACAAGAACATGAACATAAACATAAAGCTTGAAATCATGAAGATCTAAGTTGTTTAATGTGTGTGATAAACATGTTTGTTGATTTCTTGAATGTATGGTGTAGATCACCACAGAAAAGCTTGCTAGATGATGATTTAAAACATGATCTAGCAAGTATGAGGATGAATCTTGAAAGATCTATGTTGATCATCCTTTATGTTAAGTGTGAACTTGAAGATGAACTTGATTTCGTGTAGGATGATGATTTCTACAAGTTGTAAGTCTTAAAATATAAGATTTCAAAGATAAAAGTTTCAAGAAAATAAAGTTTACTTCAAGATTTAACATGATTTGGTTTTTGAAAGAAAGTAAACATGTTTTAAGTATTAAAATGGAACTAGTAAAGTATGGAAAACATGAAAAATCCAAGAAGATGAATTTTTGTAAAAGTGAGTTACAAGTTGTAAAGATTGAAAATTTGTAAGAATGAGTTTTATGAAATAAAAACCATGGTTCTAGTGTTAGAAAATCATGTTAAACACCATGTTAAAATACTACAAGGTTTTACAAAACTTCAAGTTTATACCATCTTGTAGAAATCCATGTTATGGCTTATGGTAAGTTGTAGGATAATTGTTGATGATTGATGATGAATTTTTGAAAAGAAAATGATATGCTAATAAGCATGGAAACCTCCATTTTCAAGGGAAACTATGGCAAACTTTTTGTAAAAGTTCAACACTTAGAAAAATATTTTTAAACAAGTGTTTACAAGTAATTTTTTATCATGGTTTTAAGTATAAAATTTGCCATAATTTTTGTTATAAAAATTACAAGTATTGGAGGTTGATTTTCAATAATAAAAATGACTAAGATTATATTTAGGAAAATATATATTTAGAAGTCACAAAATTATGTGCTACATGTATATTACTTGTATTAGTTATATTAAAAATTAGGGACTTAGAAATAATATATCACACCAAAATACTAAAAACTGTAATATGAAATATTACCAAAATCACAAGAAAATAAATATATAACTTATGCCCAAATATTAGACGATTCGGACAATGGACACTTTGGACTATATATATATATATATATTCCGGAAATAAATTCGTATCTTGACAAATGTGGTAAACGGTATTTTTGAAACCGAAGAAACGACAAAGTATGGATTTTTACAACTATTATAAAATATATCATATTTTGTCAAATTGGAAATATATTATTTTTGAAGTGGTGGAAAATATATATTTTCATAAACAACTCAAAAATATAATATTTTGGTGAAAACTAAAAGTATATATTTTTCCAACTTTAATCTTAAAAATATATTATTTTTAAGATATATGTGAAAGTATACATATTTTTATCAACTAAAATTATAGATATTTCTCTATAAAATTCTCTTAAAAATATATATATATATTAAGAATATAAAGTTGGTGATTTTTAATTGTACAAAAACAATATTCCGGAAAATTATACATAAATTAAGTATAGAATACTTAATAAATACAAGAAGATTACGTATTCCTATACGTATAAACACATACCGACATACATTACCAACACTTGGTAAAATACGCATATACAAGTATTGTACACAAATATGAGAATACAAAATAACATACAAGTATACCTATACTTGGAAATACATATACATGAACCGTATGACAAACGAGTTAAAAATATGTTATTTTTAACAATATTCCGAATAATTGTATAGAAATAACATAAGTTAAAATATCCGTATTTTAACTAATATATATAGAAACGGGTTCAGGAGAAAACGCCCAAAAGTGTGAGAACGGTGAGAACACATCCTGGCCCAACACGTGTCACGCGACATAGAGAACAGCGGAGGGGCTTTTTTGTCCTTTTCATATTCTTTTTTAAACGCGTGTCACATCACCTTTCCAATTTTTGGCGTTTAACAAATACGCGGTGTTTTTATTGTTTTTAGATCAGGATGATAGTAAATATTTTGGCGTTTTAACTAAGTATGGCTTTGATTGTTGTGCCAAGTAGGACGCAGGCCTATAATGTAAAAAAACATCAGTAATTTTCTTGATGTTTATTTTTTTTCCAATCAAGTGTTGTGCCATGTAGGATGCAGGCCTATAATGTGATAGGCAATTATGACGTTTTGAAAAGGTAAATAAATTCAATTTTCCATGTAGTGGCTTTTAATATAATAATTGTTTGGCAATAATGTTATCGTCTCTTCATTTTACTATTTTGCAATTACTGTTTCGTTTAATTTCATCTGTCAATTAGTGTTGCTTTTTCCAGTAATACTTTGTTTGGCGTTTTTTGGCGTTTTATATAGTAACAACATGCTTTGCTAGCATCCGTTCCCACAGTTTTCACACTATCAAGCGTTTTGGTGTTTGTAGTTTTTGGCGTTTTATACTCAATTTTTTTTATTAGTAAAGAATTATATAATAAACAACAGAGAATTAGATAACAAACAATAGAAAATGAAAAAAGAATTAAAAATTATAATCTAATTTCTCATCCAAATCTTCACTGTCATCAGCCTCTTCTACTTTAACTTTTTTGGCGTTTTGAATCTGTTCTGCATACCTTATGTAGATCCTTATTTTCCTATATAACGCCCGTCTTTTGAAGATGCTTATTTTTTGTGGCATCCTTTATTGTGGTTTGATATAAACTTGTTTGGTGACATGTTGAAGATCAACGCCTGCTCGAATGTATTGATCCCTTCATGCCATCAATATATCCATCAAGAACAAAGTGACATGATGACATATCAGTGTCATCAGTCTCTTTTTCATAATATTTGTCCATCTCATTCAGCAAAAGCTTATAGAGATACCCACCTCAAAGAAGAATCCATTCAGTGAAACTTCATTCAGAACAATACTCAATATAGAAGAAACGAGGTTCCGCATCTGTGGCTTTTTTAACTATGTTTTTGGCGTTTTAAAGTGAATGGTTTCTAGAAAACATGGTGTTGTTTTTGGTGTGTGATCAGTTGGTTGTGCAGAGACGTCTCTCTTATAGGATGTTTTTGGCGCGTAGTTTAGGCAGGATTTTATTTATAATAAATGATATTAATAAAGTAGCCGTCTTTTCAGTTACTGTGTGTAGTTTTACTGTTTTTGTTCAGCTTTTTATGAGTTTTTATGGTCATAGACGTTCCATCTTCCAAGTTTGGCGTTTTTAATGGCTTTAAGTAGCTTTTGGCCTTTTTTTTTCTTTTTTTAGCTTTTAATAATACTTCTCCAAATTACTTTTATTATAGTTTTGGAGTTTTTGACGTTTTACTGCATTATGGCGTTTCACAATCATTATGACTGGTTGGCGTTTTATTAATATAATGTATTTTTTTTATTCTTAGTTGAAAAATACATGACAAACAACAGAAAAAGAAAATTAAAAAAATAAAAATAGAAACAATTCATCTTCCAAATCATCACTATCATTAGTCTCTTTCTTCTTTGAAACGTGTTCACTGGCGGTTTGCCTTTGTTATGCTTGTGTTTTTGTGGCCGTTTGGAAAGACAAAATGACATGAGTTTTTTGTTTGAATATGTATCTTCAAACCATTCATCAGTGTCATTCGTCTCTTCATGCCATTATAATATTCATCAATAACAAAAAACAAAAAATGGCATAAGTCTGACATCAGCATCTTTTTGTTTATGATTTGTCCATCTCATGCAGCAAAATGTTATTTGAGTCACCGGACCTCAGGGAAGAATGCATTCTCCGAAACTTCGCGTAGAACAATATTGAATATACAAGAAACGATATTTGCCATTTTTGGCGTTTTACTGAGGAAATAGTTTATCTGAAAGAAACGTCGATTTTTTTGGAATCTTTGATGTTTGAGTGTTTTGGCATTTTCTAAGATGATTGGTATATAGTAAAATATAGCATTTTTGAGTAGGTGTGTTTGATGTTTTGGCGATTTTGGCGTTTGTAAGATGAATAGTATATAGTAGAAAATATGGCGTTTCAGGTTCGGGGGGGTGTGTTTTTATGTCTGAGATGTTTTGTTTATAAAGGAAATGTGTTTTGGCCCGCAATGGCGTTTTATTCATTAGTTTGGCATTTTGGTATAGAGTGTAAAGACCCTTTTACCCTTAATGAAGCGCGTCCACTTAATAGAATTCGTGTTATTTACGAAAACGCCACCGCGCCAATCTAGTCCATAGATTGTTTTGATCGGAGGATCCATAAGCGTTCTCACCGTTCTCACATTTTCCACCGTTTTCTCTAAATCCTAACCCAATATATATATATATATAGGGAGAGGATCATGAGAAAACTACATCTAAATGAGAAAACTAGAAAACTAACTAAAAAAACCTAAAAAAAAAAGCCAAAAAAACATACCAATTTTTTTTTTCAATTTTTTATAAAAAAAATCGCTACTTTTTATATATAAAAAAAAATTCAAAAAAAATTGTTGTACTGCACATGTGCATTATATGTGATTATATGTGTACTACACATGTGCACTATATCCGTAATAGTGCACATGTGTAATACAACAAAAAAAAAATTTATTTTTTTTTTGAAATTTTTTTTCCATGTATAAAGACTAGCGATTTTTTATAAAAAAAATGTAAAAAAAAAATTGGTATGTTTTTTAGGCTTTTTTAGTTAGTTGTTTGGTTTTTTCATTTAAACTAGTTTTCTCATGATCCATCCCCTATATATATATATTTATATATAAATTTGGAATTATATATAATTATAAAATTATATATATACAACATACACCAAGTGTGTAACTCAAAGTATACCAAAATTCCAAAATAAGTCTTAATAAACAAATAAGGCTAAGAGTTGTTTC
The DNA here is from genome assembly GCA_030545235.1 of Helianthus tuberosus. Lineage (NCBI taxonomy): Eukaryota > Viridiplantae > Streptophyta > Magnoliopsida > Asterales > Asteraceae > Helianthus > Helianthus tuberosus. Next base: position 55,272,584 of record CM060438.1, read on the forward strand.
ACGACCTAAGTGTCTAATAAAACATAGCACGTGTGTAGGTAGTGGTACGACCCGGGGATAGAAACTTTGAGTATACGAGACAGCTTACGCAAACTTGTGAGTTCATGTCCCCTTTTTCTCTTAACTGTTTTTGGATTTATAACTTTCGGGGGTGAAATACATGTCAACTTGGGTATGATTTAGCTAAGGAATGAACTATTAGATCATGTGATCATAGGCTGAAACTGAAGTGCCATTAATCCTTTTAAGGACCACGGAACAAAGGTTAGATCTAATGGGTACGGGCGAGCCCCACTCACGGTCCATGGGTGACCACTTAGAGTGTTGTTGTGTCCCAATCGAGGTGATTCGACACCAAAAATCGTCTACTCGGGTTGAGTACTTCCTATGTCGTCACATATACTAATGTCCTTGCAAAACATTAATGATCTGTTCATAGACGCTTACATACCTACTTACAACTAAACTTTCAAATGTTTTTGAGATTCATTTGGTGCACATAAAATTAAAACGCATGAACTCGCTCAACTTTCGTTGATTTTTCAACTTACATGTATTTCAGGAAGATGAAGGGGTCTTGGTGTGGCATTATCTACAAGTTTTTGGGTTTTCAAGTCTAAATGTCATCCATATTTTTGGAGGGTTTGGTGTTTGGTTTGTATATCCATCTTCGATGAGATATAGAACGTAAAGCCTCGTGAAGTTTAACTTTTGTTAGAACAAGTCCTTTTATGGAACTTTAAAACTTATGTTGGGTTGTAATCTTAACTTAATACTCGTGTTGGTTGGGAATTTGGACAAATTGTGTTTGTAATGTTTAAAACTATGTATGGATGAACATCTCTTAATTTTATGCATGTAGTTATTTGTTATTGATGAAACAATGGTTAACCGGGTGGGGTTAACTCACTGGTCTCGTCAAGAGGGTTAATCCCTTCTTTTCGAGGATCGCTGGCTAGATCGTCTGGTGGTGGGTTTCCTGCACAAGGAAACAAAACCGTGACTCGTAACAAGGAGGATGGGGTGGGGGGTGCTCCTTGTTACCACTCTCCGGCGTGAGAATCAGTAATTTGCTTGGGAAGCAAAGTGTGTGATAATAGTAGTGAGAGAGTGAGAGATAGATACCTCAAACCTGGTTTGGGATGGGTATTTATAGCCGAGGAGTGAAGGAGGGTGGTTGAGTAGCTAGTCTGACATAGCACAGTCTTTTGCAGGCGTGTCAGACCTGTCGGTTATGGTTGTGATGCCATGCCTTGATGTGGAGTCAGACTGTTGCACTCATGTGGGTTGACAGGCAACTGTTCATAGTGACATCTGCACTGTGGTGTCAGACTGTTGCACATACGTGGGTTGACAGGCGACTGTTCACAGTGCCACTTGCACAGTGGTGTCAGACCCACTTGCCTTGTAAGCAGTATGCGGTGCCAGGCCGCATCTCTGCTTGCGGTAACTAATGTCGTTCCCGCGTTCCTTGTTCTATCCAAGACACTTGCGGGATGCGGTGCCAGGCCGCATCGCTGCTTGCTGTCTTGTTCTGGTCATGTATGCGGGATGCGGTGCTATGCCGCATCGCCGCTTGTTGACTGTTACTGTTGTCCAGATCCTTTGTCGTGACGAAAATGTTCATAGGATGCGGTGCTAGGCCGCATCGCTATGTGTAGTGTTTTCATCAGTGGATCGATTGGACCACTGCGCCCGCGCGTGTCCGCACCGACGCAGGTAAGTTTATGTCGGTGGGGTTTTTTGACAAGGGTAATGGTCACTCGTGGTCATGCTGACGCGAGATCTGGGACCATACCCCTTCAAGTCCCCCCAGTCTAGTGTTTCTTCCTTATGCGAGTTGCATATGGGAGGAATACTGGACTATGGTGTCTAGAAGGTAGAATATGGGCCATGCACATGGCTCCTTTCGGTTGCGTCTCTTCCGTACCGGTGAGTAAGTTCCGTCTGATGCGGAATTCTCAACCAAGGATCTGACGTGGTACCAAGGTGTACCTTTTTCTGATGTCATCAGCCACCTGTTGGTGTTTCAAACCAACCTTTGAGATGGTGACTGAAGATGCTAGCAGGGTTCGAACCAACCTTTGAGATGGTTGCAGAGCTTATGCAATGTTTGTAAGTACTTTGCTCAAGCTCTATGTTCAATCTGGACATTCAACGATGATCCCTGCTTTGTGGGGTGTTCATGTTTTTCCAGTTTGTTCTCAAGTAACCGTACGTCTGTTACGGTTTAGCTGTATTTTGCGGTTTAGCTTTCTAGTAACCGCACGTCCTCTGAGGTTTAGCTCTCTAGTAACCGCATGTTCTTTGCGGTTACCTCGTTGCTGCACATTGTTTGCTATGTGTAGTCGAGCCTTGTGAGGTGTTTGCGTCGTTGTTGGCCGTGTTTGGTCGAACAATGTGAATCCGTACTATGGGTAGATAAACATGGTGATAGGCATGGTGATGCCCACCATTGTTTATTCTATGCGGTCCATAGGTGGGTAATCAGTCATAAGCAGACTTGTTACCGCTGTTCCTTTGCTTATTGCTCAATGGAATCACCCGAGATACTTAGGAATCTGGGTGAAACTCGTCCGCAACCGTTTTGTATCCACTTTCCTTCATGCTTTGTTGTAAAGCAGTTTTCCTTGAAGTAGCCTTGGTTCATCTTGTTGATGACTTAGTGGTGGTTCTTCCATAGCCACCGTTCCCGTAGTTGCATTTTGCCGCATCACTTGTGAGTGTCTGCGGTTTGCATCAGAGAACTCGCTTCTAGAATGCTTGAATCTTTGGTGTGGCTCTTGAAGGATCAGGAGGCAGTGCTGCGGGAGTGCGGTTGCGCAATGTTTATTATTCTCTGTCTAAAGACCAGCTGTTTGCGTCCCCTCCGTGGTTGTGAACCGGACACGAGGGTTTTGATGCTTGAAGAGCCGCAAGGTATTGCGGTCTGTGCTCTTCCTGAGGAGCGGTCTTCGTAGTCCAGAGAACCGTGCTGGTTCTGAGTATCTGACACACCTGTGCGTGTGTGTCATCTCCGCATATTCCGCGTGTGCTCGAGGGTATATGCGGATTATTGGTTATACCCCTTTTTGTTGTATAGAGATATTTTTTTTCGCCTTTTTTGAGGGGTATGTAAAAAACGACATGCGGTATGGGTTATGGTGCGGTTAACCAGAGAAACCGCATGCCGCTTATGTTTGGATAATGTTGTCGCTTTTTGTTGCATACGTCATGGTTGCACGTGTTGGTTGGTGGAAGTTGATGGGATCTTGTCACGTGCTGATTTGAAAGGACGTTTGCACTGCCCGAGGTCATCAATGCACTGTAGCAAAGAGTGAAAAAGGTGTGTTTTGTCAGGCGCGTGGACGGCCACGCGCGCGTAGTAACCGTCAGCGGATACGTAGCTGAACACGTGGCGTCTTGTTATTGGCTTATTTTGAACGTGATGATTTGGCTTTCTGCATCGCATTAATTGCGATGAGTATATAAGGGGAACCCCTTTGGTTTCTCCTCACTTTGTTCAAATTTCAAAAAATTTCTCCGGTGAATAGAATGTGCTCTCTGTCTTCTCCGATCAGTTTGTCTATATTTCCGGTGATTTTTCTGAGTTTTTGTTCAACTCAATCACTCTCTTCTTCATATTTCTCGATGGCTGAACCATCTAATCCACACAATGTGGAGGGTGAAAACCCTGAAACTTCTTCTCCGGTGGCCGGGGAAGAAGAAGACGACGGTGGTAGTGCCCCTGGTGGTGGCTTGCCACCCTTGAAGTGGTCGAGAGCATCGTTTGACCAACTGATGACCAGTACACAGATGCCTCCCAAGTTTGGGGCTGTTTATCCCCAGAATGGTGACACCGGTGCTTGTGCTCCGGCCGGTTATGTGACCATGTGGGCCGATTCTTTCATTGATGGTAACCTTCGTTTACCATTGACCGTTTTTGTTGCTGAGTTGCTTGAGTTTTACAAGGTCCATATCTCCCAGATGAGTCCGTTTGGGTTCATTCGTATTAGACACTTTGAATCAACTTTTCGTGCTCTTGGTTTGCCGGTTACCGTTGATAATTTCCGAGGATTTTATCAGTTGACGGTGAACACTGGGTTCTTCTCTTTCCGAGAATGGTACGGAAGCACCAAGTTGATGACCCCTCCCAAGGGTATTACCAAGTGGAAGAGCAAGTTCTTCTATGTTAAAGCTGCCGCGGTTGTTCTCAACATGAATTTGCGGAATGTTAATGAGCCTATCCCTGCGGAGGATATTGCCATTCCTAATGCGGAGAATGCAGAGTGGTTTCCAAGGTTGAGGACTATTGAGCATAGGCCGTTGGAGAATAATGAACTGTGGATGCTGCGGATGTTATTGACTAGGGCTGATAAGCATGCAAAGCCCGTTGTGCGGGAGAAAACTGGTGGTAAGTGTTCTTACTCTTGTGCGGTTTCATTGCTCCCTTGTTTGTTATTAATTTAAACGTGTACTATCAGAAGTTGTTGTTGAGCTGTGGAGGATATTTGATCCAACCTTTACTGGGAAGGTTGATATTGTCAAGACTGCTGAAGGTGCAGGTTTTAATTTGACCATTCTCCATAACTTCCGCGTTCCTACACGCGAGGCAATGAAGGCACCCCTGCCGCAGGGCAAAGGTATAGTTCATAACCTTCTTTTCTTGTCTTTGATCAGTTTCGTGTTGCTGATATTTTATATGCAGGTACTCTTGGGGCCCTTGGTAAGTTTGAGACAAAGGGTGCTCCCAAAAAGCATGCAGAGAAAAAGCAAGGGGATAAACTCGTCCGGGGGCGAGGCAAGAAGAAACCTGAACCTCCTGTTGTTCCCCCTTTGGTGCCGCAGGCTGCAGGTACCTCTCGTTCCCATTTCCACAGATATACCGATTACGTGGTAGTATCTGACACCCTTGAGGGTTTGGGTGTTCCAGGTGGTGGTGCGGCTGCAGGTGGGACCTCTGTGGGTTCCAAGCCTGCTGATGAGAAGAAGAGGAAGGCAGAGAAGGCTGTTGATGTTGGTGAGAAGAAGAAGCCGAAAATTCAGACTCGGCGGAAAGCTGTTTTGAAACCTGTGAAGCCTGTGGTTGCTTCTGGTAAGTAATTCATAATTTTTACGAAGTATCTTGTCTTTGTACTTGTTTGTTCTTGAACGTCTTTTTGCTTTGTTTGCAGAACCGCAAGATGAAGGGTTCTCATTCTTTGATGTTCCTGACTCCCCTCCGCGTGACACTGCTGCGGATGAGGGGATTAAAGTGGTACCTGAGCCCGCTGCGCGGGCGGAGGATGTTGGGAAGCGGCCTGCGACTTAGATTCATGATACGGTGGATTCTGCGGATAATCTGATCTCTCCGTAGGACACTGATGATATGAGTCTGAAGTTTGCGTATACAGAGGGGAAGAAGTCTCCTGCTGCTGAAAAGGCTTCTGGTTCCGCTTCTGGGGGTGCGGGCTTTACACAGACTCCTATTCAGCCTGAAGAGTCTGAATTGGAGTATTATTACCGCACCTATACTGAAGATCGGGCCATGACCTATCATCGCCCCCCATGGACCGTCATGCAAGGGGATGATATTTCTGCTGACCCCTCCGCATGTAGGGAGATTTTGGGTGGTTTGGGCACCCCATTTGAAGTCAATCGGGCCCGTGCTTTGCCAACCGAGGTCCAGATTAACCAACTCTCCTCCATGCTTGTTGGGAGTTCCGTAATGGCCAACGCCATTATGGAAAAGTATAAGTTGTTGGGGCGCCAGGAGGAGGAGAATGTGCACTTGCGTGCCGAGGCTGAGGAGTTGGTGAAGGCTGCACGTGAGGGTACAGAGCAGCTTGAAAGGGATAGGGCTGCGTTTGAAAAGCGTAAGCAGACTGAAGAGTGGGCTGCAACTGCTGAGCTTAAACAGGTTCGTACCCTTGCAAAACTGCTTTCCACTGAGCGCCAGAGTTGGAAAGAATCTCTTTCTAATGAGCGCGAGAAACTTCTTGGTGAGCGCAAGACTTGGAAAGAATCTTGGGCCAAACAGAATGAAATTCTCTTTCGTGTTCGTCAGGAACTTACCAACGCCAAGGCAGCGAATGCTGCTCTAGTTAAGGAGAAAGCTGCAGCTGTTGCGGCTGCCCAAGAGGCCAAGGACGCAGAAGCTCGCCTTGTCAAGGCTCTTGAAGAGGCCAAGGAGGCGGAGGCTCGTGCTGTGAGGGCTCTTGAAGGGGCAAATGTTGATCGCAGCAACTTAACTAAAACTATCCTGGGCCTCCAGGTATAAGTCATGTTTTTTGAATTTTGTTCATGTCTTACATGTTGATCATTTTTGTATACTTCTCTCTCTTGTGAACAGGCTGAAGTGCGGACCCGGGGGGCCGCTGTTGAGGAGATCTCTGCCCGTGCTGCGGAAAATGAAGCGCGGGCCAGAGAGGCTGAAGAGGCTCGAGATAGCCTTGCTTCGTCGCTTGAGCTGCTTAAGGCTGACCGTGAATGGATGCGTATGCACGGGATCGGGCATGTGAGTATCCTTTGCCTTTGTTATTTTTGTTGTGGGTTTGCCTTTAATAACCTCTGTATTCTTGTTTCGCAGATTGTTACGGCCATCCTTGACGCACCTGAGAATGTGTCAGGTGTTAATGAGATTAAGGAGCGTGCCCGGGATGCTGGGTTTAAAGCTGGCTATAATCGTTGCATTAGCCATATGAATGTTATGGCCCAGGGCCGATATACTGATGAGCGATCCGGGTTCCATGGTGTGGATACTGAGGCGCTTCTTGATGCTGCGGTTATGGCGTATAACGAAACAACCCTTTCCAGTCTTGAGGAGCTTGAAAAATGTCTAGAAGCGGAGGATTATGTGGACCGCTTGCGGGTGCTGTACGCTGATGAGGAGGATGAGGAAAAACCTTTTGTTGAAGGCAAGGATGGTGCAGGTTCCAGTGGTACAAAGAAAGACTAGGCTGGCCTGCGTGCCTTTTTTGTTTCCTTATGTAAATGTTAAGAACTTTATGTAAATCCCTTGTGCACCGCGTAGGTGTAGAGATTTTTTGAATATAAAGTTTTAACCGCTCTTGTTCAATTTGCACAAGTGTTTTTATTACTTGCATGTTTGAACTTGTATGAGTTTAATGTTATTGTAAATAACACCGAGTCTGTAATTGCCTTTTGCATATCTAGATGATATGCAAGTACGAAAATTATATCCAGCCGGATAAATAGTCGGTTATTTGTCATTGCTGGCCTATTACAATAGCTGCGTGTGGTTGCTACTCTGTGTGGGTATCGTAAATGAAGATTTTTCAATCTGTTTTTGTGGATACCGCAGAGTGGAGCACGCATTTGTAATAGAAGTAAATAAACAATATTGCATTGAATCGTTCATTTATTTATTTGCAAATGGCCTGCGGCCCGATAGGTTACATGGTGAATGTAAAAAACATGGCTTACATGTAACAGCGTCGAAGCTGTTGCGCATTCCATGTGCGTGCGATAGTTTCGCCCTCTAATGTTTGTAATTTATACGCGCCTTTGCCCAGGACCTCTTGGATGAGGTAGGGTCCTTCCCACTTGGGGGCAAGTTTCCCTGGGCGTTCTGCGTTGGATGCTTCATTGTCACGAAGGACGTAGTCTCCCGGGTTGAAGGTACAAATACGGACGCGTGCATTGTAGTACTTTTCGAGTTTGGTTTTATACTTGGCCTCATTGATGGCGGCGTTTTCACGCCTTTCTTCCAAGAGGTCCAAGTCAACCCTGCGTTCTTCATTGTTGTCTATTTTGTTGATAGACAACATTCTGGGTGATGGGAGACCGAATTCCGCGGGTATCACTGCTTCCGTGCCATAGACCAGGCTGAAGGGTGTCTCAACGTTACTTGTTTTTGGGCTTGTCCTGTGGGCCCATAAGATGCTTGGGAGTTCATCAACCCAGCCGCGTCTGGCTGTTCCCAACCGTGCTTTGATGCCTTCGACTAAGCTTTTATTGATACTCTCGACTTGGCCATTCCCTTGCGGGTGTGCCACTGAAGAGAATATGTGTTCAATGTTTAATTCCTTGAGCCATTTTTGGAAGTCATCAGCAGCGAAGTTGGTGCCGTTGTCTGTAACGATGCACATTGGAAGACCGAAACGGCAGATGATATGTTCCCAGATGAATTTCCTTATTATCATAGCGGTGGTTGAGGCAAGCAGTTTTGCCTCTACCCATTTTGTAAAGTAATCAACCACCACTATGATAAACTTTACCGCACCTGGTGCGTCTGGGAATGGTCCCACCACATCGATAGCCCATTTCTGGAATGGCCATGCGGTGGTTACGGGGATCAGGTTGTTCTTAGGGCGCAAGGTTTTGGGAGCATGCCGCTCACAATTGAAACACTTGCGCAAGATTTTAACTGCGTCCAGGTGCATGCCGGGTCAGTAGTACCCGGCATTCATGACTTTGGCCACCACCATGCGTGGGCCTGCGTGTATGCCACATATTCCTTCATGTATTTCTCTGATAAGGTATGTGGCATCTTGTGGGTCGACGCATCGTAGGAGTGGCCCTAGGTATGATTTACGGTATAAGATACCGTCTCCCATTTGGTAGTGACATGCTTTGTGTTGCAACTTACGTGCCTCTGCCTTGCTTTCGGGAGTCACACCTGATTACAAGTATGCAATGATTTGTGTCATCCAGGATGTTGTACCGTACTGGATGACGTTGACTTGGCGCAGGGGTACCGAGGGATTCTGCAGAATCTCTATGCGTACCTCTTTTGCCAGGTGTTGGAAGCTGGTGGATGCGAGTTTCGATAGTGCATCCGCGGGTTTGTTTTCACTCCTGTTGATATAACGGATATTGAAGGAAGTGAATTTTGATTTCAGTTGCAAGGCTTGTTCGAGGTAAAGGATCATAATATCCCCTCTTGCAGCATAGTCGCCGCGTACCTGCCCTGCAACCAATAATGAGTCGACGTGTGCTTCCAAATGTTTAACGTCGAGTTTGACTGCCAGATGCAGCCCTGCCAGTAGGGCCTCGTACTCTGCCTCGTTGTTTGTGCTTTGGAAATCTAGGCGGATAGCATAAGTAAGTTCTTGGCCGTCAGGGCTGACGAGTCGCAGGCCTGCACCTGCACCATATTCGTTGGACGCACCATCTGTATATAGTGCCCAGGTTTCTACTGAGGATGGTGGTAGTGCAGGGTTTTGTTCTTCTTCGCATTCCTGAATGCGATCTGCCGGTATCTCGGCGACAAAATCAGCTAGAACCTGGCCTTTGCTCGCGGGGCGCGGTTTGTAGTTCACTGAAAGTGCGCCCAGCTCTATTGCCCATTTTGCTAATCTCCCAGAGATGTCGGGTTTGGATAGGATCGGGCCGATCCTATAGTTGGTTAACACCGTGATGACGTGGTTTGCAAAGTAACGTCGTAACCGTCTCAATGCGTGCACTAGTGCTAGTACCAACTTCTCCATGATGGAGTATCTCGTCTCTGGGTCGTTGAGCATTTTGCTGATGTAGTAGATGGGTGTTTGAACTCCTTCCCGCTCCACTATGAGTACCGCGCCTACTGCGTTGTCCGCGGCAGATAGGTATAAGATAAGTGGCTCATCTTTGCGTGGTGCGGTTAGAGTTGGGAGTTGAATCAAACACTCTTTCATTTCCCGGAAAGCTTTTTCGGCCTCTGCGGTCCATTGGAATTGTTCCTTTTTTAAACAGCTCCTCAGGGTCTTGATGAAAGGATAAGACTTAGCTGCATGGTTAGCTAAGAATCTGTTAAGTGCGGCCAGCCTGCCGGCTAGTCGTTGCATTTCTTTCATCGTAGAAGGCGATGGCATGCGTTCGATCGCCTGTACTTTTTCCGGGTTGACCTTGAATCCATCTTTGGTTACGATGAATCCAAGGAACTTGCCTTCTTCCATTCCAAACGAGCATTTCCCTGGGTTGAGCTTCATGTTAACGCTTCGTAGAGTTTGGAATGTTCTTTCGATATCGTTGAGCATGGTGTCTTCTTCCATGCTCATGACGACTAGGTCGTCCATGTAGATCTCGACACTTTTGCTGATTTGACCGCGAAAAGTGTCGTTCATCAACTTTTGATAGGTTGCGCCAGCGTTGCGCAACCCGAACGGCATTTTTGTGTAGCAGTAGTTCCCGGTAGGAGTGCGGAATGCCGTTTTATCTTCGTCCTCGATTGCCATCTGTACCTGGTGGTAGCCTTTGTAATAATCGAGGAAACACTTCCATCGAAATGGTGCAAGGTTATCGACCTTCTCGTCGATCTCCGGAAGTGCGTAACAATCTTTGGGGCAGGCCTTGTTGAGATCTTTGTAATCGACGCACATGCGCCAGCCCCCGTTTGGTTTTTCTACCATGACTGGGTTAGACAACCAAGTCTGGTATTTGACTTCCCGCAGGATGCCTGCGCAGAGCAGTTCTTGTACCTGCTCTTCCATCGCCGCGTTCTTTGCTGATCCAAGGTGGCGTTGGCCTTGGATCACTGGCTTAATACCTGGCATGGTATTCAAGACATGCTGCGCAATTTCGCGTGGTACCCCTGTCATGTCTGCGGGTGCCCACGCAAAAATATCTTGGTTCTTGAAGAGGAGCTGCTTCAGGCGTGCTTTGATAGTAGGGGACAAGGCGTGGCACAACGTGACTGTTTGCTCTGGGTGTCTTGCGTTAAGAACCCATTTTTCTGGTTGAGTGTTGGGAGTAGGCCTTGCTACCTTGGTTGGACGCAGCTCGTCATTTGACATGACTTCTCTTCGGGCGTATATTATCGCAATCCCCGTCTCGGTTGGGAAACCGATGGCAGAGTGGGGGACGGATGTGATCATGTTGAAGTCGCCCTGGGATTCTCAACCAAGAAGTACGTCGTATTTGGAGGTGTGAGGTAGAACCATGAAGTTTACCTCCTCCGTTCGTGTGTGCCTTCCATTGGTGAGGCGCACAGGAAAAGTGATTTGGCCTAGGGGGAAAACGGTTTCCCCTGCAAACCCGGCCAACGGGTAGTCCACCGGCTGCAACCGATCTTTGTCTTCTTGATCAAATTGGTTGAAGCATTGCTCGTAAATAATATCAGATGTACTGCCCGGGTCGATGAATAATCGCTCGATGCAGTAGTGAGCCAGGTGGCCTGTAATAACCACGGCGCGTCTGTCGCGCGGTCCGCCTCGAACTCTTGGGAAGATCACTTGCTCGTCTTTCCAATCATTGTCCGGTCTTCTCGCCGCCTTGCGCGGCCTTCCTCATCCTCCATAGATCATGTGGGTGGAGGCCACATAATTGGTCCTTTTACCAGTGGAGGGGCCCTCGTTGTGCGGGGTGATGCGTTTTGTTTGTTTTTGCGCGGCTGGCAACAGATGTTGCAGCTTCCCCTCTTTTAGGGCTCGCTCAATCTCCAGTCGGAGACTGATGCAGTTGTTCGTGGTGTGGCCCGAGTTCTTGTGATACTCGCAGTAGAGTGCGGGATCTTGATTCTTTTTGGACTTCATTGGTTGGGCCGGTCGCAGGAATTGCGCGTCCGTGAGGAGGACGTCGCTTAGCGACTGGTTGATCTGGGTCCAGCTGCGGTCCCGAGACTCTTTCTTTGACGCCCGGTTTTCACGTTGGGCGTTGATTGTGGCCCTTGCATCGGGCTGGTTGTGACGTGGGACATATGGGGTGGGATCGCTGCCGCGATTCCACGTGTCCCGGTTGCGCTTGTTGTTGTTGCGCTCGGGCTCCTGGCGGGAAGACTGACCTTCCGCTTAGGGCTGTGCCTTTGACATGTGCGGTCTTAGAGACCGCTGAGTCTGGGCGTATGTCTTGACCACAGCCATGACATCTTCCCATTTCTTAGGTAAGCCATTACCACCGGAAATATTCATAACCATTTGTTCGTCTCTGACCACAACAATGAAATGGTTACGTGCCATCTGGTCGGCAACGTCGCCTATCTCTAGGCACTCTTTATTGTAACAGACAACGAATGCGTCAAGTGATTCATTGTCTCTGCGCCAGATGTTCATGACGTCCATGGAATCACGTTCATGGCGTCGTTGCTGGCTAAAGTGCGTGAGGAACTTTTCCTGTAAGTCCTCGAACGAGGTCAGTGACCCACCCTGGTGGTAGAGAATCGAACCATGCCCTGGCTAGACCTGTTAGGGTCTGTGGGAAAAAATTGCACCAGGTAGGTTCATCCCACTTACTGTTGCACCCAGCGCCGACGAAGATGTTGTTGTGATCATCTGGGTCGGTCAAACCGTTGTATTTCCCAATGTTTAATGGGAATTTTGTGGTGGTGACATCGGCGTTGGCAATCTCTGGGACAAACTTAGAGTTTTCGGCCGCAGATTTCGGCCTATAAGGTTGGCCCTGATGGCGCTTTGCAGCGCGGAGGTATGTGTTGCGGGGTTGAGTGGGAGGAACATAGTTGCGTCCTCCCGGTCTGCTGTTAGTGGAATGGGACTCCCCGCGGTATGTACCGTCATCTGGATCGGTATGGCCATACCCTTCACGGTGGGACTGGGGTCCCAAACGGCTGTGAATGTTGGTGTCGCGGCGGGTTGTAGACTGCCATCTTCTTTCATCATGGGGGCCTAAGCGGCTATGTACGGAGTCCCTGCAGCGGGACCCATATGAGGAATCGTCCTCATCGAGTGTGCGGACATCACAATAAGAGGAGCCGCGGTCTTCTTGCCTGCTTCTGGAGGCTGGGTGTGTGGGGGCCCTGTCGTCGTATCGTAAAATACGACCGGCAGGTGTACGTGGTATCGGGGTAGGCCCGACACCTCCTTGTTCTTCTACGCAAGCTCTGTTGTATGTTGTGGCCAGAAGGGCTGTTTGTTGGTCATACCAGGTATGAAGGTTCATGCCTGGAGGTATGGCAGCAGCGTATTGTGACAGATCGTGACCAAACGTAAGGGATGCACCCCCTTGTCCCGATGTACCAATATGTTCAGTGTGTGGGGGTAGGGGGTGTTCTCCGTCGGCCCTTGGTTGGCGGGGTTTATGTTATCCCCGGTATTGTTGTGTAGACGATCAGACATGGTTTTCTGGAAAGAAAAGGATGGTTGGAAAAAGTGCTAAGAGTAGCGGTGGGCGCCAATGATGAAACAGTGGTTAACCGGGTGGGGTTAACTCACTGGTCTCGTCAAGAGGGTTAATCCCTTCTTTCCGAGGATCGCTGGCTAGATCGTCTGGTGGTGGGTTTCCTGCACAAGGAAACAAAACCGTGACTCGTAACAAGGAGGATGGGGTGGGGGGTGCTCCTTGTTACCACTCTCCGGCGTGAGAATCAGTAATTTGCTTGGGAAGCAAAGTGTGTGATAATAGTAGTGAGAGAGTGAGAGATAGATACCTCAAACCTGGTTTGGGATGGGTATTTATAGCCGAGGAGTGAAGGAGGGTGGTTAAGTAGCTAGTCTGACATCGCACAGTCTTTTGCAGGCGTGTCAGACCTGTCGGTTATGGTTGTGATGCCACGCCTTGATGTGGTGTCAGACTGTTGCACTCATGTGGGTTGACAGGCAACTGTTCATAGTGACATCTGCACTGTGGTATCAGACTGTTGCACATACGTGGGTTGACAGGCGACTGTTCACAGTGCCACTTGCACAGTGGTGTCAGACCCACTTGCCTTGTAAGCAGTATGCGGTGCCAGGCCGCATCTCTGCTTGCGGTAACTAATGTCGTTCCCGCGTTCCTTGTTCTATCCAAGACACTTACGGGATGCGGTGCCAGGCCGCATCGCTGCTTGCTGTCTTGTTCTGGTCATGTATGCGGGATGCGGTGCTACACCGCATCGTCGCTTGTTGACTGTTACTGTTGTCCAGATCCTTTGTCGTGACGAAAATGTTCATAGGATGCGGTGCTAGGCCGCATCGCTATGTGTAGTGTTTTCATCAGTGGATCGATTGGACCACTGCGCCCGCGCGTGTCCGCACCGACGCAAGTAAGTTTATGCCGGTGGGGTTTTTTGACAAGGGTAATGGTCACTCGTGGTCATGCTGACGCGAGATCTGGGACCATACCCCTTCAGTTATGATTGAATGCAATGAAACTAATCAGTCACACACATACGCTTCCTCAAAAGTCAGGGTGTGACATTGTTTATGCTATCTGAGAATGATCAAACTTCTTAGATGTCAATGAAAATGTTATGTGAATCATTGTGTGCAATGATCACAAGAAATTATATGTGAAATAGGTATATGTAGGTGAGTTGTCAACGTGATTGCATGATGTGTCACACCCCAACCGATGGTGGAAACATCGGGGCGTGGCACTGAGCGAAACAGATTGTCCAGAAGTTTCCATAACAACTATAATTACCAATTATTTTAAGCATCACGTCCCATACCATGACATAAAAAGTAACATAATTATTACAGACAAAATCTAGTCAAATTGTTCTGTTCCGACAACTCAGATTTCAAATACAGACAATTCATTTATTTGTTTCTAGACCTTTCCTAGCCTCGATTTCACAGCAAGCCACTTATATAAACATCTTAAGCACCTGCCACATACGTTAAAGTAAAAGTCAATACACATAGTGTAAATGTGAGCATACAAGTTTGATAGATATAATAGAGTTCGAATTATTTACGCATAACCAGCACGTACACAGTGTGAAATGAAGCACGTTAGTTATCGACATGAACCTATCGATACCAATGACTGCGGGTTGACTGCCCAAGGCAGTTCGTAATACACACTCACCACTGTGAGCCATGTAATTAATTGTCCTTAACAACCCCTGAGTGAACAGGTGCTGAGTCCAAACTATAGTACTATCGTTGCTAACGCAGCTAGACAGCATTCCATATGTAAACATAACAAACAAGCATTCATTAAGTCACGTATAACATGCAGTAACGGTTAGCGTTAAAGTATTGCGTAGTGTGTTCAATGTGATTTAGTATAAGTAACATATGTAACACCCAAAAGTGCGTAAAGCAAAAAGGGTTCAAGTATACTCACGGCGATGATGGATTGAAGGGAGCGCTTAGAGCAGAATTAGCCTGATCATAACGATAGCAATAACGATAAGCGAAGCGTAAAATGGTGTGAAGTGTCAATGGATCGGACGGTAATCCGACCGGGTGGCCGGTCGATCGGGCGACAATCCGTTCGGATGGTCATCCAATCGGGTGACCATGCGAGTGGATTGTTACCTCGTTTGGGATGGATGTGTTTGTGTATGATGGCTTGTCTTTTGAAGTTTTCGTTGTAGCATTTTGAAAATAGAGAATTATCTCTACCTTTTAGGTTGGTCGATCGAACGGATGTTCGATCGGACAGCAATCCGATTGGCGAGACTTCTCAAATTGAGAACAAGTTCACAGCAGGACGGTCACTCGATCGGATGGCTATTCGATCGGGTGGCAATCCGTACGTACTGAACATGTTGAAAATTGTTTAAGTGTTTGAAGTCAAACATCACATGGTCGGGTGGTAATCCGATCGGGTAGCAATCCGATCGAACGGCAATCCGTCCAATGTTCAAAACCTCAAATGTTGAAATAAAAGTTAAGTGTGGAACCCAAGGTGTAATCCGATCGGACTTAGTGCTAAACAACAGGAACCTCGTCAAGACTTAGTGACCCGATCGGACTGGAACTACCCTGGTCCGACCAGTTAACTGTTCGAGACGGTGTTTCATGTTTAACCCGAAATCAGTAACCTCGTGGATAGAATCCAGATCTTGAACCAACGCATCCACAAGAAAGAGTAGAAGACTAGAACAAGCTCCGATTCCATCGGTTTTGAGTGCATTGAGTGTAAAAGAGTTGAAAGAAGGTTGGAAATCCATTTTTCAATCCTTTTCATCATGAATATGTTCAGATCTATGAAAGATCTTTGCTTATTTGTGTGGAAATCGTTCAGATCTAAGTTGTTCTTGGTGGATTGAAGCCAAAACACGAAGTTCATAAGACCACCATGATGACATCATCCTAGAACACCTCAAATCTAGTGATTTCAAGGTTAAAAGTTAACATTCAAAAGATAGAAAGGTGTAGGAGTGCGTGTAGATCAAGAAAGTACAAGATTTAGGTGGAAAACTTACAAGAATCGCGAGAAATCTGAAGAAATAGCGGCTGGAGCGAGTGGAGAGGGAGAGAGCCTTCAACATCATGAGATGTTGGCATATGAGGGTATTTATAGGGTTTCCATAAATGGAAAGGGGGAAAGGTGGCTGGTCGATCGAGTGGCAGCCCATTCGGGAGGCAGCTCGATCGAGTGGCACCTCGATCGGGTGGCAGCTCGATCGAGTGGCACCTCGATCGGGTAGCAGCCCGATCGGGTGGCAGCTCGATCGGCTGACCACTCGATTGGAGTGATGCGCGCGACGAGTTTTGCAGTTTCGATTGGTTTGCTGAGCATTGCGATGCGATAGAGTTTCCTATTCAAATTACTTTTAATCCCAACTACTATATCAATATACAATCATCCTATTTAACTTGCGTTTAGCGTTTGCGATTCGATTGCGATTGCGTTTCGATTAATCACCACCTCATAAAACATAAATAACATGCACAAGTAACACATAAAGGGCACACACACACATAAGAACCATAACCAGATGCGTAAATTCGAGTTGCGAGTGCGATTGCGATAAGCGATAAAGCGATGAAACATGCGATAAACATCGATAAATAGCGATTAAACCTCGATTAGTAACAAATACTCCGCATAGTACAACTAACGTAACAACATAAAAGACTATCTACAAGTCAAAGAAGTCAAAACAGGAATTGAGCAAGGAGTGACAGATCGCAACTAGAAATCTTGTCTCCCTTTGACTTAAATCTTGACTTTGACTTTGACTTTCGAAACACGGGGTGTTACAGCCTCCCCCACTTAAGGGAATTTCGTCCCGAAATTAGGCCGAAGCCGTAACAAACAACTGCGGGTACTTCGCCTTCATGGCGCTTTCGAGTTCCCAAGTGAACTCTGCGCCTCGTTTGCCTTCCCATCGAACCTTCACAATGGGAATGCGCGAGCGTCTGAGCTGCTTGGTTTGGCGATCCATGATCTCGACAGGCTTCTCCACAAAGTGTAGTGTTTCGTTTACTTGGAGATCTTCTAGAGGTACAAACAGATCATTTTCAGCTAGGCACTTTCTGAGGTTAGACACGTGAAAAGTCGGGTGGACGTTACTAAGTTCCTCCGGTAGTTCGAGTCTGTAGGCCACTTTTCCGATCCTTTCCAGAACCTTAAAGGGTCCAACATATCGAGGCGCGAGCTTTCCTTTCTTGCCGAATCTGACCACACCCTTCCAAGGGGATACCTTTAGAAGTACATGGCCACCAACGTCAAATTCAAGGGGATTGCGTCATCTATCGGCGTAACTTTTCTGTCGACTCCGAGCTTTCAGCAGATTGTCACGGATTTGGAAGATTTTGTCAGTCGTTTCTTGCAATAGCTCAGGACCGGTTAATTGCGAGTGCCCGATTTCGTGCCATACAATTGGCGATCGACATCTTCTTCCATACAATGCCTCAAATGGTGCCATTTGAATGCTGGAATGATAACGGTTATTATACGAGAATTTGACTAACGGCAGGTAAGCGTCCCAACTACCACCGAAATCTATCACACACGAACGGAGCATGTCTTCAATGGTATGAATCGTTCTCTCAGTCTAACCGTCAGTTTGAGGGTGGAATGCAGTACTTAGATTGAGCGTAGTACCGAGAGCCGTTTGAAACGTTTCCCACAGACGTGAGGTAAACCGAGCATCACGGTCAGAGATGATGTCGCGAGGCGTCCCATGTCGAAAAATGATCTCATCGGTGTAGATTCGGGCTAGTCTTTCTACCTTGTAGTCTTCTCATATTGGCAGAAAATGAGCAGATTTGGTCAAACGGTCGACGACAACCATGATGCTGTCGTGACTTGAGGGCGTACATGGGAGTTTCGTTATGAAGTCCATAGCCATACTTTCCCACTTCCACATAGAGATCGGGGGTTGTTCAAGTAAGCCAAAGGGTCTTTGGTGTTCAGCCTTGACTTTCGAGCAAGTCAGGCACTTTCCGACATAGAGGGCGATATCCCTCTTCATGCCCGGCCACCAGTACTTATAGCGAAGATCCTGGTACATTTTATCGGCACCGGGATGAATAGAATATCGAGACTTGTGGGCTTCGTCCATCAAAATCTGTCGTAAATCGGTCCGCTTAGGGATCCAAATTCGGTCCAGATAGTGGAATATCCCATTCGACTTATTCACAAGTTAGGCTCCATCGTGATAAATCCTTTCCTTCTTCAATGTGCGTTCGTTAAAACAGGCATGTTGGGCTTCACGAATAAGGGGTTCGAGATGATGTTGTGCTGGAACATTACGAGCGCTATGCAGATAGCTTCGTCGGCTTAGAGCGTCGGCAACGACATTTGCTTTGCCAGGATGATAACGAATCTCACAGTCATAATCGTTGAGAAGTTCTACCCATCGTACACTTGGTACCATACAGGTAGTGTCGCCAAATCTTCAACGCAAAAACAACTGCGCCTAGCTCGAGGTCGTGGGTTGTATAGTTCTTCTCGTGGATCTTGAGCTGACGAGATGCGTAAGCGATAACCTTGTCCCGTTTCTTGAGAACACAACCAAGACTAAGGTTTGAGGCATCGCAATAGACAACAAAGTCATCGTTTCCGTCAGGTAAAGTGAGGACGGGAGCATTGCAAAGCATGTGCTTGAGGGTTTGGAAAGCAGACTCTTGTTCGGTTCCCCAAACAAAAGGTCTGTCTTTATGCGTGATAGCGGTAAGCGGCACAGCGATTTTAGAGAACCCTTCGATAAATCGACGATAATAGCCCACTAGTCCGAGAAAAGAACGGACTTCAGACGGGTTCTTCGGCGTAACCCAACTCTTAACTGCTTCAATCTTTTCGGGATCGACGTGAATACCTTGACTATTGACAATGTGACCGAGGAATTGAACCTCCTCCAGCTGAAATTCGCACTTGGAGAACTTGGCATAGAGTCGATTCCCTTGGAGTAGCTCGAGAACCAAACGTAGATGTTACGCGTGTTTGGCTTTTGATTTCGAATAGATCAGGATATCATCGATGAACACGATAACGAAGCGGTCAAGAAATGGTTTACACACCCGATTCATCAGATCCATGAAAACCGGCGGTGCGTTGGTTAGACCAAAAGGCATAACAACGAACTCATAATGGCCGTATCGAGTGCGAAAATCGGTTTTGGGTATATCCTCCTCTTGAATGCGTAACTGGTGATAGCCTGAGCGTAGATCGATCTTGGAGAAACACGTAGCACCTTGTAGTTGGTCAAACAAATCATCGATGATAGGCAGGGGATAACGATTCTTGATTGTCAACTTATTCAATTCCCGATAGTCGATGCACATCCTGAACGACCCATCCTTCTTTTTGACGAAAAGGACTGGTGCCCCCCATGGAGAGGTGCTCGGGCGAATGAATCCTTTATCAAGCAGTTCCTGGAGCTGAATCGAGAGTTCACGCATTTCGGACGGAGCGAGTCGATAAGGAACTCTAGCAATAGGGTTTACTCCAGGAATGAGGTCGATACGAAAGTCGATATCACGACTTGGCGGCAGTCCGGGAAGATCCTCAGGAAAAACGTTAGGAAATTCTCGAACCACTGGAACATCATTTACTCCTGGTCTACCTTTCTTTTCCTTCTCCGTTACTACAATATTAGCCAAGAATGCCCTGTATTCCTTGCGGAGATACTTGCTAGCTTGGACACATGACATGAGTTTAAGACCCTTCGAAGCAGTTTCACCATAAACACATAATACATCACCATTCATGAGCGAGAATCAAATCATCTTATTGAAGCACACAACTTCAGCATGGTTTTCACGAAGAAAGTCCATGCCTACTATGATGTCAAAACTTCCGAGTTGCATCGGAATAAGGTCGATCGGAAAGATGTGATTGTTGAGTTCAAGAGTACAATCACGAAGAACAGAATTGACGGCGACGGTTCTTCCGGTGGCAACTTCGACATCGAACGTCGGGGGGAGATGGGAGCGCTTACGATTAAGGAGCTTCTCGAATTCAAACGACACAAAACAGTTATCGGCTCCAGTATCAAACAAAAACGAAGCATAAATACCATTCACGAGAAACGTACCATTAACCACATTGTTGTCCGCCTGGGCTTGGCGTGCATTGATGTTTAAAGTTCGGGCGCGGGCGGCTTGTTGCTGTTGCTGCTGAGGCTGTTGCTGCTGCTGTTGCTGAGGCTGCTGCTGCTGGGGCTCTTGTTTCACAACCCTGTTCAGGCACATGTTCGCGAAATAGTTGGGATCACCACACGCGAAGCAGACTCTGGCGTTGATCGCGGGTGCCTGAGCCGCTTGTTGGCCTTGAGGAGCTGGAAGTAGAGCTTGATGAGCAGTAGCTTGGGCTGGTGCTTGTCGGGGACCAGTACGGTAGTTGGCGGTAAAGTGGTCGTACATGTTGCAATGTACACAAAATCTGCACGCAATACCCACTGGATGATGATAAGTACATGTTGGGCAAGCTGGGTGAGGGCCAGTGTATGCACGCTTTGCAAGCGGTGCATAGGTAACTGGCGCTGGAGCTGATCG
Organism: Helianthus tuberosus; assembly: GCA_030545235.1. Classification (NCBI taxonomy): domain Eukaryota; kingdom Viridiplantae; phylum Streptophyta; class Magnoliopsida; order Asterales; family Asteraceae; genus Helianthus; species Helianthus tuberosus. Next base: position 55,293,097 of record CM060438.1, read on the forward strand.
GTGCTGAGATTGCTGTTGAGCCGGTACGGCTTGTAGTGGGGTAGCAGTTGTAGTGACATCACAGTTCTTGTTGCTGGAGTTACTGTTGTTGTTCTTCCTCTTGCGACGAGAGGACTTTGATGATTGAGAAGCGGCAGCGGTTTTAGCGGTTGGTGCGGCGGTGGCTTGGTGCAGGTTCTTGGTAGCTTTATCCCAAAATCCTGCTTTGACTCGCTTGTCGTTGATCTTAGTGGCAAGCAGGTAGGTCTCTTCGATGGTTTCTGGCTTTGAAGCATGCACAAAATCTGCAACACAATCCGGCAGAGCGCGGATGTACTTCTTGATTGTCATATCAGCAGTCTTCACTTGATCAGGACAGATAATACTGAGCTGCTTGAAGCGAGCAGTTAAAGCCGCGTTGTCACCATCCTTCTGCTTCAGATGCCAGAATTCGTCCTCAAACTTTTAGCGCTCATGGGGAGGGCAAAACTCTTCTAGCATAACGTTCTTCAACTCATCCCATGACAGACCATAAGCTGCGTCATTTCCGCGTTTGTTCCTCTCGGCCGTCCACCAGTCTAAGGCGCGGGACTGGAAGACGCCGGTAGCATTCAGAGTGCGGAGATTGTCAGGACATCCACTCTGACGCAGGGTGACCTCGATTGTATCGAACCATTGAAATAAATCCGTAGGGATATCTTCGCCAGTGAATTCTTTCGGTCCGCAAGCTTTGAACTGTTTGAAGCTAAAGGCAACTTTAGGAGTAACTTTGGGAGCTTCGGTCCTGGACTCTTCAGATGATTTGCTCACATTCTCGTATAGTTCACTCACGATCTGAGGAACCACCTTTGCTACTTGCTTAGCGATGAGAGCGGTAAGGCGTTTATCTCTTTGTTCTTGATGAGTAACTCGTGGGTGACGAGGTCCAGATGTGGGTCCAGATGACGACATTGTCTGCAACAGACATTACCATAGGGCTCAAACACAACATAATCGAACCTAACCTCACACGTCTAGTACTACTAAAGCTTAGGAATACGATCATGTAAACACATAGGCACATAATCACAAATTCACATAAGCACAGAGCACATAAGCACGTAAGGCACAACATCACAGAAGCACATAAGCACAAGAGGCAGTCAGAATACAGAAACCTATCATTCAAAGTCCGCGAGTGTTCGAGAATAGCAATCGCGAATAGCATAGCGAGTAGTATATCATAAGCGAATAATATATCAAGCAACATGGCGTAAAGTCGTTCCTCATGTAGTAGCGATTTGTTAGCGGTTTGAGGTAGAAGTGCAGTGTGAGTCGTGTGTGTCGATCAAAGCGAAAAGCGAATAAATCAGCAAAAATCGTAACTCATAAACAGATAAAATCACATAAAGCACATAAAATCCACATGAAAACGATAAAAGCGACTCTGATATTTGCCGTTCCAAAATTGAATACACATAAAATCGGCAATTGCGAGCTTTAAATCGAAAATAGATTGTCTTAGGCTGATAGACATCGACTACCCAAAGTGGTTCGACTATTCACAAGGACTTTCAGTACGCATTTTGACCTTCGGGACTGTGCTCTCGCCTCGAATCTGGGCGAATGGCACGTATCCTTTCAGTCATATCGTGACTTCAAGTCGTTGGAGTCCGTCGAGACTTTGGTGAGAATTTGTAAAACAAATATAGAGATCGGAACAAGTCATCAAGGTTCGGGTTTCACCCCTGACTTAATGACTTCGTTCCTGTTTTTGATAAAATAAAGGAGAAATTATGCACCAAAGTATGGATTTCACTCCTTATTCGGCCCAAATTCTCCTGTTTGTAGATAAAATGCGGGTCGAACAAGCAATTTAGTCGAGAGTTTGCGGTTTTCACACCTAATCCCGGCCTAATTGCTAGCTCATTTTTTTAAGCTAGAGTGCAGTGATGGTGTAGCGTAAGCGAGAATAGTGAGAAATAGCAAGTAAGCTCGTACATAACCCCTACAGGGTGTGCACAAGTCGGTCTGTTGGTACCTAACTATAGACTAGGTCGTTTCTAAGACATCGACCAGGACTAGGACGAGTCTTGCCTAATTCACTATAGTTATGGCTCTGATACCAATCTGTCACACCCAAACCGATGGCGGAAACATCAGGGCGTGGCACTGAGCGAAACAGATTGACCAGAAGTTTCCATAACAACTATAATTACCAATTATTTTAAGCATCACGTGTCGCAACCCTCGTCCCCCTATTCAAACACAGGAACGGGCGGCCGCGAGCCAGTTTCGGTGGTATCTGGTATTGTCTAATTTGGCAGCGGAATTTTCATCAGGACCGTAGTTAGGAAATATTGGATCAGAGTAAAATACCACATTTTTATAATATTGAATATATGGGGTAAAACCCAAGTTTTCAGTACACACATTTTCATAGGAATAAATCCTATTTTTATTTAATAAAAACATCTATTTAATTTAGGTAACTTTATTGCCACTTTTCCAAGCCTTCAGTGGTGTCCAGCTGGCTTCTATTTGGCTTTCACATTTTGTTACCTGAAACGCGTTTAAAAACATTTTGTCAGTGGGAAATACTAGTGAGTGAATCCCAGTTTAATCAAGTTTAATAAAAACCATTGTACAGCATTGAGGGCGGTCTCGCAATTATATTTGTTTCCAAGTCATATCAATTAACATCCATGGTACTGTCAGACCCGACTTGTGGAAATGTTACTCCTTGACCAGGTGGTAACAAATTTTGTATACAAAACCCCAACATACTCATGATAATTGTATCCTTACAAATACTCAATCACTGCTTAATCTCATTGTTAAGCATTTAAGGTTTTGTAAAATAGTTCACAAAAAGGTTAACAAAAAGCGGATAAACTCACATTGCTGTCTTAGATTATCCTTTAGGGTTTCCTGGTGACAATCTATAATTTACACAAATGCACACGTGTTAGTATAATAACCCATTTTAACATTAGTAATATTCTCCCAGAGACGGCATTCCAACGACTACGTCGGGCAGAACCACGACAGCCGTTACGGAACCCTAGATCAATCGGGCAGAGTATCTAATACGTATCCAGGGGTTATGATACTTACAACGGAGCAGAACTTCGCTATTTAGGGGGGTATTACACCCGAGTATAATGCCTATACTTCAGTATTAAGAGAAAGAAAACAAATCTGAGCGACGTAAACTGAAGACTCGAAGCCTTCTTATATAGAGCCTGAATTCGACTTTTACGCGGCCCGGGTAAAGTTAGATAAGGGGCTAAGCGGCCCGCATCAACAATGGTCAACGGCGTTGGTGATCCGGGTCAGCTAGTAGGTTCAACATGAGTCGGACACGTGTCAGCACCGGGCTGCGCCACATTTTTGAACTCTCGCGGCCCGCGTAAGGGTTAAGGGTGGCTTACGCGGCCCGCTTCAAACTCAAAAACTTCATTTTTAATTAATTTTAATTATTTAAGGTATTCGGGGCCCGTTTTCACGTATGGGGTGTATTTTAAGACGTATTGGGATAATTTAAAATATATTAGGGTGTCGAAAAATAATTCGAGGGTGTCGGTTTTCTTTAGGGTTGTTATATCCTCCCCACCTTATTTTAGAGCTCGTCCTCGAGATCTACTGGAACAAGAGTGGATATTTCCTTTGCATTTCTGATTCAAGCTCCCATGTGTACTCAGGTCCTTTTTTGGAGTCCCAGCTCACTTTGACCAGAACTAATCTCTTGTGCTTGAGGTTCTTGACTTTCCTGTCTTCAATCTGCAGAGGCCTTTCTACAAACTTGAGTTGTTCATTTATCTCTATATCCTTTAGAGGTATTACAAGTGATTCATCAGCTAGGCATTTCTTGAGATTAGATACATGAAATACATCATGTATTCCTGCCATTTCCTCTGGCAGTTGTAGCTGATAGGCTACAGGTCCTATTCTTCTAATAATCTCAAAAGGTCCAATATACCTGGGACTTAGCTTTCCTCTTTTGATGAATCTTACCACTCATTTCCAAGGAGAGACTTTTAACAACACTTTATCTCCTACTTGAAATTCCAATGGTTTGCGTCGGTTATCGGCATAGCTCTTCTGTCGATCACGTGCTGCTTTCAGTCGTTCCTTGACTTGAATAATCTTGTCGGTTGTTTCTTGTACTATCTCAGGTCCAGATAGTTGCTTTTCCCCAATTTCTGCCCAACAGATTGGGGTTCGACACTTTCATCCATAAAGTGCTTCGAATGGTGCAGCATTGATACTTGTGTGATAACTATTATTATAAGAAAATTCTATTAAAGGTAAGTGATCGTCCCAATTACCTCCGAAATCGATTACACAGGCTCTAAGCATGTCTTCCATTGTCTGAATTGTCCTTTCGCTTTGTCCGTCCATTTAAGGATGATAAGCTGTGCTTAGATTTAACTTGGTTCCCATGGCTTTTTGGAAACTTGCCCAAAAATGAGAGGTAAAACGACTATCCCTATCAGACACAATTGATAAAGGTATTCCATGTAATGAGACTATTTCATTTACATACAATTTAGCTAACTGTTCCATACTGAAAGTTTCTTTCATTGGTAGGAAATGAGCTGGTTTGGTTAGCCTATCTATAATCACCCATATTGTATCATTACATTTCCTTGTTTTGGGTAATTTGGTAACAAATCCATTGTAATCAATTCCCATTTCCATACAGGCATTTCTAATTGTTGTAACAAACCTGAGGGTTTCTGATGTTTAGCTTTAACTTGTGAACAAGTTAAACATTTAGAAACATAGGTTGCTATGTCCTTTTTCATTCCTATCCACTATGTCCTTTTTCATTCCTATCCACCAAAAATTCTTTCTCAAATCCTGGTACATTTTATCACTTCCTGGATGCATCGTATACTTAGACATGTGAGCTTCTTCTAATATATGATGACGTAGGTTCCCTAATTTAGGTATCCACGTTCTCTTTTCATGGAATCTCCAAATTCCATATGTTCCTTGTTTTAATTCCTTAATCAAACCTTTTAGTTTTTCAGTATCATCCTTGATTACTGATTCTTGTGCTTTTCTAATTTGCTCATTTAAATCTACTTGCAGATTTAATTTAAGAGAACGTACCCTTTTTGGCTTTTCGTGATACTTTCGGCTTAAAGCATCAGCAACTACATTTGCTTTTCCTTCATGATATTGGATATCACAATCATAATCACTAAGCATCTCCATCCAGCGTCTTTGTATCATATTTAACTCCTTTTACCCGAAAACATACCTTAAACTTTTATGATCAGTGAATATGGTAAACTTACTACCATAAAGGTAATGTCTCCAAATCTTAAGGGCAAAAATTATAGCTCCTAATTCCAAGTTATGGGTTGAATAATTCTCTTCATGATTCTTAAGTTGTCTAGATGCGTAAGCTATAACCTTTTGGCGTTGCATCAACACACATCCATAACCTAATTTAGAAGCGTCACAATAGATTACAAAGTCTTTAGTTCATTCTGGTAACGCTAGTATGGGTGTATTAGTTAATCTTTGTTTAAGAATTCTAAAAGCTTATTCCTGTTTTGGTCCCCATTCAAACTTAATGGATTTACAGGTTAACTTAGTTAAAGGAATGGCTATTCTAAAAAAATCTCGAATAAATCTTCTATAATAACCGGCCAGTCCTAAGAAACTTCTAACCTCGGTTGGTGATTCAGGGGTTTTCCATTTAGTAATCTCCTCGATCTTTGTGGGATCCACATGAATTCCTTCATGATTAACTAAATGTCCAAGAAACTGTACTTGTTCTAACCAAAACTCGCACTTGGAAAACTTAGCATAAAGCTTTTCTTAATAGACTTAAAAGTGCATGCAAATGCTTTGCATGTTCATCTTTACTTTTAGAATAGATGAGAATATCATCAATAAAAACAATTATGAATTTATCCAAATATGGCTTGCATATTCGGTTCATCATGTCCATAAATGCAGCTGGGGCATTGGTTAAACCAAATGGCATGACAGTAAATTCATAATGACCATACCTTGTTCTAAATGCAGTTTTAGGAATGTCATCTTCCTGTACCTTTAATTGATGATATCCTGACCTTAAATCGATTTTTGAGAAAAATCGAGCTCCTTGCAATTGATCAAACAGGTTATCGATTCTTGGTAATGGATACCGATTCTTAATTGTGACCTTGTTCAATTCACGGTAGTCAATGCACATATGCATTGATCCGTCCTTCTTTTTAACGAATAAAATTGGTGTTCCCCATGGCGACGAGTTTGGCTGTATAAATCCTTTCTCCAACAATTCGTCTAATTGTTTCTTTAATTCCTGCATTTCTGTGTGTGCCAAACGGTAAAGTGCTTTGGCAATTGGTGCTGTTCCTGGCAGTAGTCCTGGTAATTCTTCCGGAAATATATCTGAAAACTGGGACACTACTGGAATGTCTTTTAATTCTTTCCCTTTAGTGTTAGTGATTATAGAAATCAAATACACTATAGATCATTTTCTTATATAGCTTGCAGTTTTCATCACAGAGATGAATTTAGTGGATCTAGATGGTTTATCTCCTTTAATTATGATCTTTTCACCTTTTGGTGAATTTACTTGAATTAACTTTTGATCACATAAAATATTAGCTTTATTGGCTATTAACCAATCCATTCCTAAAACGACATCAAATCCTACCAGATTCATTGGGTAAAGGTTTGCAATATACTTTTGATTTAAAATTTCTACTCTTGCTCCCTGCAAGATTTCAGAAATCCTAATCGTTTCTCCATTTGCGGTCTCTATTAGACATTCTTGTGGAAGTTTAGTTAATGATTGATTAAGAAGTTTGCAAAATGAAGTATTAATAAAACTTTGGTTTGCACCAGAGTCAAATAATACTTTAGCAAATATATCATTAACTAAAAACGTACCGGCTATCACATCTGGAATCATTTTGGCTTCGTTTGCAGTCAGAACGAATTCTCTAGCATTTTTAGTATTCTTGTTGTTCGTGGCTGGAGCTAGTTTTGGACAGTTCGGCTTGATGTGACCTTTTTCTCCACAATTGAAGCATAGTCCATTACTGGATTTTCTCCTGCAATCCTTTTCCTTGTGTCCTGGTAACTTACAGAAGTTGCAGTGAGCGAAGCATTTTCCCAAATGCTTCTTCTTACAAGCTTTGCAGTATGGTGCAGAGGTAGAACCTATATTCCCACGGTTAGAATTCCCAGAATGGAATTCTTGGGTAAGTCTTTGGGTTAGGTTTCTCCTCTGGTATTCTTCTCTAGTACGGATTAACTCATCTGTCAAGGTATTTGCTAGTTCTACAGCTTCTTCTATAGTTTGGGGTCTAGCTGCCTTGACTACATGTCTGATCTCTCCAATCAATCCCCAGATGTAACGGGAGATTAATACCGGTTTAGGTGATGCAAGGGTTGGTACTATTCTAGCATATTCAAAGAATGTGGTAGTATAACCCTTACTATCTACCCCGGTCATCCTTAGGTTAAGAAACTTATTCGCTATCTATTCCTTTTCATTGGGAGGGCAGTGATGTGTGCTAGGTGGTTAAATAAAAACAGTAAACTTTTGGACATGCTTTGGCCTAATAGGTATTGATACTCTCATTGGGATTGTCCCCAGGTAGGCAACGGGTCCTTATAAGTGGATTTGTCGAATGCCAGGCCTAGACCGGAGTTCCCAATTTAACGGTACTTAACCCTTCCAGTTACTACATATCCGACACGAAAACACATTTTTACAAATAATGTACAAAAAGACAAATTTTAAAAATAACTTTAAACTAGACACTCTAAGCTTTAAATTTATACTTAGACTCGATCTTAAAACTAAACCACACAACCGGCAAGTGTACCGATCAGTATAGTATAGTTAAAGTAAGTCCGGATGTCGAACCCACAGGACACTGTTGAATTACGTTAAATAATTTATTTATACTAAAAATTACACAATAATAAACATTTTTTTGTATTTTTGTATTTTTGATTCGAAAAGGGGGGTTTTGCTTGAAAAGTAAATCAATTAAAAATTAATAAAAGTAAACTAAAAACAGATTAAGACAAATGGTTGATTATATGATAATAAAGGACTATCTAGGTTGGAATCCCACTTGTTAATAACATATTTTCTACCGGGTAATTGTGTGATATGAAACCGGGATCTTTAGATATTAAACCCTAAAAGACGACTTATAGGCTTCCCAATCATCGGGAAGGCAACTATGTGACTTTAAAGATTTATTTTGATTACAGATTTTCTAGACTTCTTCACAGTTGTCTAGTGTTCTAGAAAAGTGCTTGAAAAGATTAACTTCCTCACGGTTATAAATCTAAAGCAATTTAAGAAAACTTGATTTGGTTTAATAGACAAGATAGCGACAATTTAACTAAAACCGGGTTTCTCGCAAAAACACAATCCTAGCAATACACTAAACTCGATCTATTAATATTTTTATACCTCACAGCGCTAAAAATAGTAGAACATTAAAACTGGATTAATTCTTGATCATTATTTTTATGGTTTATCTCACAATACCACCACATGATTACCCAAACTGCGAAGACTTGAATATCAACATTAATTCTTTTTATGAAAATACATTCACCTGAATTATGTAAAACATATGATCAAAGTATTAACCAAGTTAAAATATGCATATACACCAAACATATAACTTAAATTATTTACTTAACAAGAACAAACCATAATCACACAATACCCGGTAAAAATTACATATTAACAAGTGTTCATCATAACCTATATAGTTTTAAGTGTTTAGCCAAGCATCATGGTTATGAAAATCACAATAATAATACTTAAAATAGAATTCATTGACAACTTATAGAAATTATGAAATTGAAAACAAGATTGTAAGAAACAAGCCTTAAGTCTTTACTTCAATTATCTTCTAGTTGTTGCCACTTGATTCCAATAGCTTCAACACCCTTCAAATCACCAGAAATTTCTTCCAAGGTTGCCAAAATTCGTGTGTAAGTGAAAGATTTCTATGGTGGAGTGTTTTTTTTCTCTAAATCTTGCCTCTATTTATAGGTGAAAATGAGAAAATTAAATAAATATATTTTTATTTTATTATTATTCTAGCCACCTCCTTTTGAAAATTAGATAGATTATTTTATTTTTTTGTTTTACTTTCATTTGGCCTAACCGTGAAGTTTCCTTTATTATTATTATTATTATTATTATTATTATTATTATTATTATTATTATTTTTATTATTTTTTTGCTTTTCATCTAATCCATGACAAAGAACTATTTGCTTTTTATATTTTATATATATTTTTTTTCTTTTATTTAATTTATTTATTTATTTATTTAGATTATATAATTTATATTGCCATTTTATACACAGAGATAGCGGGCTCGGACCACTCAACGAAAATAGCTGCAATTTCAATTCGGTCACTAGCATCCTTCTCTGTCCAACTGGCTGCTTATTTCTTTATTGCTCGTTTTCGCTCATTTGCATCAGGACCTGGCAAAACACAAAATAAAATAAAACAAACTAAAAACTAAATAAAAACAAATAAAAATCATACAATAATTATACATTTTACACGGGACAAATATGTGTATTTTACTACACATCAGGCAGAATTTCTTTTCTACCATATTCTTAAATTCTTCCCATTTCATATTATAAATCCTATCACTTCCTCTAGATTGGAGGATAGTGTTCCACCATTCTAAGGCTGAGTTCTTAAATAGATTAGAAGCAAACATTATTTTGTCTTCTTCAGCACACTTGCTTATTTTTAAAACAGCCTCAGTTTTTTCTATCTAGCGTAGAGTTGCAATGGGTCCTTCATTGCCCGAGAATTCTATTGGTTTGCAGGACCATAATTCCTTGTAAGAACAACCATAAGGCATGGTTCTTCTTCTTTTAGGAATGGGCACTTGAAGTACAGGTCCATTGTTTACGCTGTTTTCTGTTCAGTTGGTCGTTTACTGCTATGTTTACTTTTATTATTCGCTTCCTAAACCGTTTGAATAATAAATGACATTGCATCTATAATTCCTTGTGCCACTATGTGTTGAATGGCACTATTATCCACTTGGTTTCCATTGTTATTGATGCTCGGATTCTCATTAACCAAGTTAATGTTACTCTGGTTATCGTAATTCAGATTTCCTTGATTTCCTTCGTCGGCCATCTGAATTTTAAACATTTACCATGTATTAATATCACAAAACAATATTTAATATAGCCAATCACATGACACGTATTTTGGTCAAAAGCGTCGATCATTGCGACTTTACTCTATTCATATACTATGCATCTATTACACACTAGTACTGAAATTAAAATTACAATACCGACTGAAATTTAAAATTACACTACTAGTAACAGGCATCCGTAGTTTTTTTTTATATACACATACACACATATCATATTATTTTATTATTATTAATATTATTATTACTACCATTTCCACCATCACATTCATGGATATGGATTCATCCAGAAATCCATATTGCGCTCGTCGTACTTCCAGACAAGTCGCTCTCCCACTTGTCGCATTCTTTCACTATTCTCTAAAATTTCCTCACCAAATGTCCTAAGTTCTTGTACATTTTTTGCACTCATTGGGGGTGCAGGTTCTAGGACTGGGTTCGGAATCTGGGGTGCGGGTTCCTAGTATGGAGGTGTAGGGGCCTGAAATTGGTAAGGATTTTCTAAAATCTCCCTAATGAATACATCGTGGTAATAGGGATCTAAAGGATCCAAACCTGGGTAGGCTCCTATGTTTGGCATGGGCATGTCTTCGTGTATCGGGTAGCGTTGCACATACTCCCTAACGTCATCCCACCAGGGGTCGTAATTTGGGTCTAATGGATTTGGTGCTGGTACCCTAGGTATTTCCTCCGGATTAAAATCATGCATTTCTACTTGATTTTCAGGGTTTTCTATTTTCATTGGTTGGTCAGGAATTGATGGTTGTGGTTGGGGTGCTATCATTTGCTCCAGGTTAGGGTCAGCTGCAGTGGTTGCTAAGATGTGGATATTGGCTATACCCCTATTAAGCATATCCTGGGCATAGGCATCGGTTTCTCTTTTAGCTGCTGCTAGTGCTCTCTGGTCTTGTAACTTTTTCATACGCTTCCTACGCTCATGTGCCCCTCGACTGAACCATCCTCTCTTTTTCTGAGGTAATGGTTCCTCGGACTGAGCCTTAAACACGAATATTCCTTCTTCCGTATCAGCAGAGTAGCCTGAGAGGGCAGGCTGAGAAGAGGAGGTGCCTTCGCTTCTAGGCGAACCAGACAATTGACAGTACGCGTCAGATGGTCCTTGGTCGCTCATACTGTAAACTAACAAATAGTCAAATAACACATAATAAAAAATACATTTATGCACGTATTTCTGTAATTTATTTCCTAACAATTTGAATTTTGATGTCAGCAGAACACTTCTGTGACTGAATCAATGGCTTAGCTCTGATACCACCTTCTGTCGCAACCCCCGTCCCACTATTCAAACACAGGAACGGGCGGCCGCGAGCCAGTTTCGGTGGTATCTAGTATTGTCTAATTTGGCAGCGGAATTTTCATCAGGACCGTAGTTAGGAAATATTGGATCAGAGTAAAATACCACATTTTCATAATATTGAATATATGGGGTAAAACCCAAGTTTTCAGTACACACATTTTCATAGGAATGAATCCTATTTTTATTTAATAAAAACATCTATTTTAATTTAGGTAACTTTATTGCCACTTTTCCAAGCCTTTAGTGCTGTCCAGCTGGCTTCTATTTGGCTTTCACATTTTGTTACCTGAAACACGTTTAAAAACATTTTGTTAGTGGGAAATACTGGTGAGTGAATCCCAGTTTAATCAAGTTTAATAAAAACCATTGTACAGTATTGAGGGCAGTCTCGCAATTATATTTGTTTCCAAGTCATATCAATTAACATCCATGGTACTGTCAGACCCGACTTGTGGAAATGTTACTCCTTGACCAGGTGGTAACAAATTTTGTATACAAACCCCCAACATACTCATGATAATTGTATCCTTACAAATACTCAATCACTGCTTAATCTCATTGTTAAGCATTTAAGGTTTTGTAAAATAGTTCACAAAAAGGTTAACAAAAAGCGAATAAACTCACATTGTTGTCTTAGATTATCCTTTAGGGTTTCCTGGTGACAATCTATAATTTACACAAATGCACACGTGTTAGTATAATAACCCATTTTAACATTAGTAATATTCTCCCCGAGACGGCATTCCAACGACTACGTCGGGCAGAACCACGACAGCCGTTACGGAACCCTAGATCAATCGGGCAGAGTATCTAATACGTATCCAGGGGTTATGATACTTACAACGGAGCAGAACTTCGCTATTTAGGGGGGGTATTATACCCGTGTATAATGCCTATACTTCAGTATTGAGAGAAAGAAAAGAAATCTGAGCAACGTAAACTGAAGACTCGAAGCCTTCTTATAGAGGGCCTGAATTTGACTTTTACGCGGCCCGCGTAAAGTTAGACAAGGGGCTACGCGGCCCGCGTCAACTATGGTCAACGGCGTAGGTGATCCGGGTCGGCTAGTAGGTTCAACACGAGTCAGACACGTGTCAGCACCGGGCTGCGCCACATTTTTGAACTCTCGCGGCCCGCGTAAGGGTTAAGGATGGCTTACGCGGCCCGCCTCAAACTCAAAAACTTCATTTTTAATTAATTTTAATAATATTTAAGGTATTCGGGGCCCGTTTTCACGTATGGGGTGTATTTTAAGACATATTGGGATAATTTAAAATATATTAGGGTGTCGAAAAATAATTCGAGGGTGTCGGTTTTCTTTAGGGTTGTTATATCACATCCCATACCATAACATAAAAAGTAACATAATTATTACAGACAAAATCTAGTCAAGCTGTTCTGTTCCGACAACTCAGATTTCAAATACAGACAATTCATTTATTTGTTTCTAGACATTTCCTAGCCTCGATTTCACAGCAAGCCAAGCATATAAACATCTTAAGCACCTGCTACATACGTTAAAGTAAAAGTCAATACACATAGTGTAAAGGTGAGCATACAAGTTTGATAGATATAATAGAGTTCGAATTATTTACGCATAACCAGCACGTACATAGTGTGAAATGAAGCACGTTAGTTATCGACATGAACCTATCGATACCAATGACTGTGGGTTGACTGCCCAAGGCAGTTCGTAATACACACTCACCACTGTGAGCCATGTAATTAATTGTCCTTAACAACCCCTGAGTGAACAGATGCTGAGTCCAAACTATAGTACTATCGTTGCTAAGGCAGGTAGACAGCATTCCATGTGTAAACATAACCAGCAAGCATTCATTAAGTCACGTATAACATGCAGTAACGGTTAGCGTTAAAGTATTGCGTAGTGTGTTCGATGTGATTTAGTATAAGTAATGTACGTAACACCCAAAAGTGCGTAAAGCAAAAAGGGTTCGAGTATACTCACAGCGATGATGGATTGAAGGGAGCGCTTAGAGCGGAATTAGCCTGATCAGAACGATAGCAATAACGATAAGCGACGCGTAAAACGGTGTGAAGTGTCAATAGATTGGACGGTAATCCGATCGGGTGGCCGGTCGATCGGGCGATAATCCGTTCGGATGGTCATCCGATCGGGTGACCATGCGAGTGGATTGTTACCTCGTTTGGGATGGATGTGTTTGTGTATGATGGCTTGTCTTTTGAAGTTTTCGTTGTAGCATTTTGAAAATAGAGAAGTATCTCTACCTTTCAAGTCGGTCGATCGAACGGCTGTTCGATCGGACAGCAATCCGATTGGCGAGACTTCTCAGATTGAGAACAAGTTCACAGCAGGACGGTCACTCGATCGGATGGCTATCCGATCGGGTGGCAATCTGTACTTACTGAACATGTTGAAAATTGTTTAAGTGTTTGAAGTCAAACATCACATGGTCGGGTGGTAATCCGATCGGGTAGCAATCCGATCGAACGGCAATTCATTCAATGTTCAAAACCTCAAATGTTGAAATAAAATTTAAGTGTGGAACCCAAGGTGTAATCCGATCGGGTGGCAGTCCGGTAGGGTGGCAATCCGATCGGACGGCAATCTAAAACGCCCCATTTCCATACACTTTAGAACTTAAATAATTCAACAATTATTTTTAGAAAAATTCGGCATGACCCGTTTGACTTATGAACAATCCCTGTTTTGACAAACGTAATTTCAAGTAATTAACAACACTTTCAAAAGACTTACAAATCCAAAACATAGTTTTAGATAACTACCGACATCTAGAGAAATTTCAAAAGACCAAACAAGTCAAACTTCAAAGTTTAACTAATATTCAAAACTAACTACAACAAAATACATTTGACCATGACTTTGTTACAAAAGGTAGCGGAAGCGCTTGTAGGCGAATTACATATGGGTGCTCGTTCCAAGTCGCCGAACCGATTAAATTGAGGCTTTACCTACATCAAACACCAAGGAAAGAATTAATCCATAAACACATTAACCATTTTTAAATCAATAGTCTACATATTACTTGCCTTTACATCATTCTTTTTCTTTACGCTTACTACCCGTTGAACGGGTCACTACATTCCCGTCTCAATAGAAACGTTACATTCCATTCTTTACATACCCGTTAATAACGGACATTAACATTCATAACATAACTTCCATTCGGTTCGTTTATGACGAACAATACAAATCCTTACATTCTTTCGCAAACACCCCAACCCGTACATGACGGATTGAGTAAAGCTTCATTACATTCTTTCTTAACTTTCCAATAACCGGTTCAACTAAGATGAATCAGTTATGATGCAACCTTATTCATAAACCTTCCTTTTACATCATTTGTTCATAACGGATCATACTACTTACTACTCAACTTCCATAAACTACCATTACTCAATTTTTGGCATAAATGACGAATTACAATAAAGATTAGTAATCATAATACAACATGCTATAAATGTATGTGTAAATTAACATACCTCGATCTTGTGCGTTTTTCCGTCTTCGTAGCACTTGAACTTTTTTCTTTCATGCCATTTTACTGAACAAGGTCTGATGATCGAAATAAGGGTTCATGCATTCGATTTTTCTTTGAATTTCCTTCTCAATTGGATGGAATTGGTGAAACTAGGGTTTCACCCTTGGCTCCTGCTTGTGCGATCGATCAGACACACACACCTAGTGTGTGTGTTTTGATTTTTTAATCTTTTATTCATCCAAGTTGTGGCTTCTTACAACTTTGGTCCCTTAAGTTTGTTCACCCATTAATTTAAACACTACACATCTTATACTTGTAGTTATAACATTTTTCCATTAACTAAGTTAAGTTTCTTATTTACTTTCACTAAATTTTTATATTAGACATTTTGGGGTGTTACACAATCCGTCCCAGTTGACCTGATCGTCTTCTTCCTTGGTTGTTTTGACAGCTTGAAGTTTTCTCAAGACTGTTTGATAACGTGCTAAACAACAGGAACCTCGTCAAGACTTAGTGACCCGATCGGACTGGAACCACCCTGGTCCGACCAGTTAACTGTTTGAGATGGTGTTTCATGTTTAACCCGAAATCAGTAACCTCGTGGATAGAATCCAGATCTTGAACCAACGCATCCACAAGAAAGAGTAGAAGACTAGAACAAGCTCCGATTCAATCGGTTTTGAGTGCATTGAGTTTTGGGTTTTAATATTTATGCTTCCGCTAACATTTAAACTTGGTTTTGGGATTTCGTTTTCATTAACACTAAACGTTTAGATTGTGATGGTTTTACTTGATTTTACTTATCGTTCAGTATGATTGTGGTATGATCCTGGTTAGTCACACGCCTCGCGGTGATACTCCGCTTGTGGTTTTTGAGGGTGTGACGCTGATCCTAGGTATTAACCAAAATAATAAAACTAGTGAACGTGTTTTAACCAAAATAAGTAAACCAATCAATGTATACTAACCAAAATAACTCCAATAACCAAAATAATTACGCCACTCATCAAACATAATACTAATCAATTGGTATTTACCAATATAACAAAGATTAAGTCCACTACCTACCAGATGGTTGTTATCCATGGTGGCTTGAGCTTGGAATGGCATGGTTGCGACAGTTTGTGGTGGTGCTGTGAGTGCTCGATGGTGGAGGTGGAAGTACGATGGAGATGGTGTTGTGCGGTGGTGGAGGTGGAGCGGCGACGGTTTTGTACGACGGTGAAGGTGGAACGGGTTTAAGGGTGTACGGTGGTGGGATCGGGTTAGGTTTGGGTTTGTTTAGGTTTGGTGGTGTGATTAGATTAGGTTTGGGTATTGATCAAAGATTGGCGGTGGTTAGGAGTTGTGGTGGTGGTGGTCGACAGAGGGGGTGGGAGACGGGTTTGGTTTGGGTTTGGGTTTGGGTTTGTGTAGAGGTTTTGGTTTTTATACAAGGGAGTAAGGATGTTGTAGGTGGTGGTGATCGAAAAAGTAGGAGGATGATCGGGTTAGGCAGGGAAGCAAATTAAGATGGAGAGGAATGACTAAGAGCATTCACAATGGAACAGTTTATTTTTATGTGAGTGTAACCTCTATATTTGTGAGAATAATTATAAATTGTTGTGATTGGAGATTTGGAAGAGAGAGAAAAAGGAGAAAAAGTTATTGTTCATCACTAAATTTGGAGGATGTTTTGTTTACCTCTATATATTTTTAATATTTTTTAAAAGTGGTTGTGAGTGGAGGAGAGAGAAAAATTAATGATAAAAGTATGAAAAAATATTATTTAATTGACAAAGAGAGAAAAAATGTAATGTTTTTTTAGTGTAATTATAGAGATTGAGTAATAGATTTGATTATGAATGCTCAAAGGTGTGTTTATGAAGGAAAGTGAAAAGTTTGGTGAAATGACCATTCCCCTTACCCAACTATTTGGTATTTAACGACAAACACTAAGAGGATGTTTGTTTTTTCTTCAAACATCTTCAAGGGGGCTGATGTCTGCAGGTGCGCAGACGTTACCCTTGAAGACTGTTTTTTTTTTTCTTAAACAGATCTGAACTCAGCTTTTTTCATCTTAAAAAATAAGCTATTGACCCCCTTCTTAAAACATCTTCACACCTCCCTCTTCTCCTCCCTCAAACATCAGCCCCTCCCACCGCCGCTCCTCCTCCTTCTCCGACCTCCCTCTTCTCCTCCGGCGACCTCCCTCTTCTCCTCCGGCGAGCTACCTCTTCTCCGACCTCCCTCCTCCTCCGCCGACCTACCTCTTTCTCCAGCGGCCTCCCTCTTCTCCTCCGGCGACCTACCTCCGGCGAGCTACCTCTTCTCCGACCTCCCTCCTCCTCCGCCGACCTACCTCTTTCTCCGGCGACCTCCCTCCTCCTCCGGTGACCAGCTCCTTCTCCGACCTCCCTCTTCTCCTTCGCTGGATCGAAGCGGAATGTGAATGTTTCGTCATTGTTTGATGCGCTTCAGACCGGTATCAACTTATAAAACAAACAGTCTTATATTTTCAGCTTGCAGATCTTCAGACCACATCTTCAGTTGCAGACATAAAAACAGATGAAATTAGCTTGCAGAAAATTGTCTGCAAAAACAAACAGCACCTAACCCTGTTAGCATCAGGGATTGTAAAATGTAGCACTTTTGATAATGTGGGGACTTACGCTTCCAAATCTTTCCTACGAAGACTCATTGTAACTCTGTCCTTAAACCACAGGGACACAAATTGCACTTTACTCCGACGGTATATTATCCCCGTACTCCAACGATAATATCCCCGTGGTGTTCCTATATAATACCTTATATTATCATTTGTATTTCATGTTAATAGTTTGTAAGGAGATTTTAACTCGAAGGCACAATAAAATTTTACTTTCATAATTTTCTTGAAAGTCATTTCATGAACCTAGGCCGATAAAGACTCCATAGAGATATTTATAAGACAAGAGCAATTCTTACATTAATTCATCAAATTGTCAAACGAAATCTACTTCCCATTAAGACTAGGAGAATCTACATAGTGGCACGAAAATTGTGATTATAACCCCACCATAATTTGTCATGACTTCACAATTTGATGGGACCAACTAATTTTCAAAAGACTTGATTGGTCTAAAAAGCAACCGGTTGTGTCATGATCAAGTTCTGAATTTGAATTTCGAGCTAAACACAATGACACTGATTACAATTTTGTTTTGAACTCGTGTCCCAGGGTGTTTACACGCCAAGTTCCTTTCTACAAAGCTTCTAAGACATGTTTGAAGACTTCCGTGTTACAAAATGGTAAATCTGTCATTTAATTTTTAATAGATGTTATGATTATCTCTTACGTAAATGAGAGATTGCATTTGATTAGGTTTTCTTGTATTTATCCTTAATTATATCGTTATAAATAATCATCAATAATGTAACAAATGATAAGTTGATAAGCTATAACAATTATAATCCGCTAACCGAAAAGTAATAACTAAAATTTGATAATGGGCACGACTTCATATAACAAGGAATACATCAGGTCACATATGAAAGTGTCCATAATCGAGTGTATAAAATATATAAATAAAAGATAGGTACATAGATTGCAAGTTTATTTATCGAATATGAATATATCATATGACCGGTGTAGTACTGATACATACATCTCTTATGTAAATGAACCACGGTCGATGTACTTCTCTAGACCAGTGTTACCTTTACAAACTTAGTTTGGTCTACGTTACATTTTATGATTAAAGACATAGATGTAGATTATAGATTTTATATGAAATAATATATTTTAATAATCTGAAACCAAACTCGAATACGTTGTACGTTTATTACTAATAATCGGTAAAAGGATATTTTAATTCTACGGTGGTTTGAAACCGGATTCGAAACAAGTAAAATATTATATTCTTTTATTTCAAATTTAATAAGGCCTGGTCTATTCGCACACGGTATTAGTCTATTTGCACACTCGAAGCGCCCCGCTTTGGCCATAGCGGGGCGCTTTGGACAAGGTCAACAGACAAGGACTGACTTTGTCAGTCCTTGTCTGTTGACTTTGGCCAAAGCGCCCCGCTATGGCCAAAGCGGGGCGCTTCGAGTGTGCAAAAAGACAAAAAGTGTTGGCTGTAATTTGTGTTGTTTTTTTTTTGAAATAGGTGGGATGTGGGTTAGTTTGGTAGTGTTTTTTGGAGGAAAAAATTGTATTTGAGTTTTATAATACGTTGTTTTATAATTACGTTTTTTTACGTCATTATTTTTATAGAACGTATATAATATAAGTGCGTCTTTATAAACTGTTAACCTAGTTTATTTTGTTAAATTAAACGAACACGTTAAATAAATTGTACAGAAAGCCATAAGAATTAAACGTAAACAATCCAAAACCAACGAGATGTAAATATATATCAGTTTGTACATACAAAACAAAAAGGTACAACTGACTACATAATACATAACAAAACACTATACAAACAAACTAATGTACTAATCCTCGTGCGGTGGGGACGGTGGGAGGGGAAGTGGAGGCAACCCAGCGACCTCTCGTAGAGAAACGAGCGTCTCGATGATCCAGTCCTGGCGTGCGGCCTGGCGTCTCAGGCGCCGGTCGAAGTCCCGAGCCACCTCACGCGCTACCGGAGGCAGGTCAGCGTAAACGTGCTGCGGGTACTGTGGCGGCTCCGGAGCTGGCTGAACTGGTGGTACCAGGATCTCCTCGATATGCTCCTCCTGAGCCGGATCCTCTAATACAGGCTCAGGCTGAGCCTGAGCCTGAGCCTCAGGCTGAGCCTGAGCCTGAGCCTCAGCCTCAGCCTGAGGCTGGCCCGGGAACTCATCGAGTCCCAGAGCCTGTAGCTGAGCCTGCCGAGCGGCCGCCTGCTCAGCAGGAGGGGCCAACACTCCAGGCCTCAACTCAATAACAACCGGGATGACCTCCGGCACCGGCTCCGGCTGCCAAATCTGCCCGTCCATGCCCCTAAACCTCAGACCAACATCAAAGCGACGAGTGATCTGCATGCTAGAAACTGACGCGCGGCCCAACCTGGTAGACGGGACCGGATCGGACAGCAGCGGATCTCCCTCGAGCACGATCCCGAGCGAGCGTGCGATGGCGGTGATGAATGAGCCAGTGTGCACCCACCCGCGGAGCTGCCGGTGGTATGCGGTGGCAAAGTAATCTGCCAGGCAGGCTGCTAGATTGCAGGGCTGGCCCCGCAGTAGGCAGTATAGAAAGAAAAGGTCACTGAGGTTGACCTTCTCCCTGCTGGCACCCCGCGGCACGATAGTTGCCGCGATAACATGCTGCAAGTATCGGAACAAGGGGTCTCTAATGGAGGTGGCCTTTTGCCAGGATCTCCCAAAGGGTCTAGTGGAAATGGACCTCCAGAAACTGATAAGCGTCTGCCTGTCCATCATCGTAACCGCCTGCGTATATAAATCAGTATCAAGCTCGGCCTCTGTGTACAAACCTGTATAAACAAATAATATTAAATAAACAAATGATATTAAATAAACAAATAACATTAAATAAACAAATAACATTAAATAAATAAATAATAATAATAAACAAATAATATTAAATAAACAAATAACATTAAATAAACAAATGATATTAAATATAAAATAATAAATAATATTATTTAAACAAACCTGTATGCACAACAAACTGCCGCACACTCATCTGAAACTCCTGACCGGCGAGACGGAATGTAACCTCGTGGACTGGAAAATCCGGGTCCTCGACGTAATTCGCCGGATGCGGCGCGTATGTAAACGTGGAAAGAAACTCCCACGTAACCTCAGGGTACGAGTCCTCCATCGCTAACTCAAATAGGCGCGACCAGGGAGTATCTAGTCCAACTATCGCACGCGCCCGTGCGGCCTCTCCCAAATCCTCCAGCAGGCCCCAATCTATCCCTACATGCTCCCCAATGGGGATGGCGCGCAACCTCGCGCATCTCCTCCTCGCCTGTGACGCCGCCGGAAACTGCAGGTACGGACATGCCGGCTGCTCTCCCTCATCTCCCACCACTCCCTCATCCTCCATATGATCAATCTCCTCATCGGAGGAAGCCATCTCTGCACGTTGAAATAAAAAAATAATATTAAATATAAATAATAAATAAATTATATTATTTAAACAATTTAAATAATAAAAAAATAATATTAAATATAAATAATAAATATTAATTATAAATAATAAACAAATTATATTAATAAAAAAAAAAATAATATGAACCAAGGCGCCGCGCTTTGGCCTCGGCGCGGCGCTTTGGTTCTTCGTGATGAACAACAGCGGACCGGATCGATCCCCAGCCCAAATCAAACAAAAATCAAACAATAATACACACATAACTTGAACCAAAACATGAAATGAAGTTCGATCGTACCTTTTAGCGGGTGAAACGGGTGAAATGAAGTTCGATCCGGTCAAGTGTGTGTGAATCGCACCGTTAGTGTGTGTTTTTTGTGTTTGGTTTGAAATGGGGGAGAAGGCCCTCCGCTTCAGCTATAGCGTGGGGTCGAAGCGCCCCGCTTTGGCCATAGCGCGGCGCTGTGAGGTCAAAGCGGGTCGCTTAGTTCAAAGCGGGGCGTTTCGGGCCTTTTTTTATTTTTTTTAAATTGATTTTAATTCACAAACGCGTCGATAATAGTCTAAATTTTACGTTTTTTCCATTATACATCATTTTTTATTATATATGAACTATATTGCAAGTTCCGGATCAAATCGGTTACGTGTGATGTCTTATTCCGTTATATCGTATCATTTTGGTTTGAAAGCACAAGTACTCCTGTGAGAGGTGTTATGTGTATCAGCCGCCTACCGTACATGAACATGACGTATTTTTTCATTAATTGTAGTATTATGATGTATGTTGTCATTTTGGGTCGTACTAGTGCGTATTGAATCTGATTGGGTCGCGCAGGTGATCCGGAGTTGCTGACCTGTGGACGAAAACAAATTAGGTGGCAGAATCATAACGAGAAAGGTCAAAGATATTAATTACCATGATTTTCCAACTTTTCCAAACGACAGGCACATGGCAAACCACAGCTGGTAAAAAGTTGGCAACCACAGCTTGCACCGTAGGCTCTCAACCCGTCTTCCTTACGTTTTAGTTCCCTACTCAAAAGCTCAATCGCATATATCGAAACCTTTCTGAGAATATATGCAAGCATGGGCTGCTTCTTGTGGTGCGTCATCACTTTTCGGAGGCTTGTTTCAAAGCTACTACTAATCTCGGTGTATTGTCTATCAACAACATGATCAACATACAGTACAAGTTTATCCAGTGTGTTGCGATGACTTGGAAAGTGACTTTTTAGTGTTGCATGCATGCCCTCAACCCTGTTGGTCGTAGTTTGGTGAAAGTTGATAGTTTTGTTAATCCAGCATGATACAAACTTTTCACGGTACGGATCCAACCAGTATTTCTTCATATAATCAAAAACCTCTAAAATTAAAAAAAACGTAAATAGTCAGTTTTTGTTATTATATAAAATTTGAACATAATTATGTAAGAAATACCTACGTTCACGGTCATCTTCTTTCAGCTGTGCTTCAAGGTTTTCCAAGTTATACCTGTATATTTCCTCGGTCGTAGAGTCGCACAATAACCAAAAACTACGTACGAATTCTTTCCAATCCTTGTCAGAGAATTTCTTCTTGCTGTTCTTATTAATATTTTGTTGAATATGGAACCGACAAAGATACTTATGCGCTTTTGGAAAAACTTGTTCACACGCGTTCATTAGCGCAAAATCCCTGTCTGTTAAAATCACGCGCGGTTCCATACATCCTACCAGCATAGACTTGATCCTCTGCAACACCCATAGGTAGTTCTCTGACTTCTCAGCGGAAATTACCGCACAAGCAGCCGTAAACGATTTGTTTGTCGACGTCATGCCTACGACCTGAACAAATGGCAGGTTGTACATGTTCGTTTTGTAGGTGGCGTCAATCATTAGCACATGCGGGAAGGCACACCACATAGTGAATGAATGTTCGTGAACAAAGAAGACATCTTCAACTTCGTTCGATATCTCATTCGTGCGCATGTAATAAGTGTAATTTTTTTCGAGAAGAATGCTTTCAAGTTTTTGCATCGGAGACTTACCGACATTTTTTTCGGCGTTGATCTTCTGAACAGCGTTGTGTATATCTTTCGGAATAAGCTTTCTAGCCGGATTGTTTTTTGTCAGCGTTCGCCAGATACTTTGGTTGGGAATGTCTTGCTCTGCCAGCTCCTTAACCAGTTTTGTATCCTCCGAAGAAAGCCTTCTCGCATACGCGTGACCCTCTAAGTTTTCAATAGGAGTGTGGTTATGCTTCGCCTTCGTCACCTCTATCCTCCAAACACTTCCGGATGATTCCGAAAACCCGATCATCTCGAACGGGCAGCCTATTTTCTTGCTACCCGTTTTCCTCTGTGTAGCTATACTCTTATGCTCCCCACCAAAAGTACATTGAAACCAAATCTTGTAATTCTCTCCTCTTTTATTCGACCTCTTAGTCACAATGAGGTAACCGTTGTCTTTTGCCGTGTCTTGTACCCAACGCACCAACTCTTTACGTGACGAAAAGGTCTGCGTCGTATCAAACGAAAACGTAACCGGGTAACAGCCTTCCTCGTCAACAGACACATCCCCCGGCTCACCATCGTCACCGAGGTCCGAATATACTTGATGTTCAAAGTTGTGCTCGCCACCGTAACCGAAATTCGAATAACCTTGTAAGCTCTGTTGACAACCGTAACTGTCGTTTGGACCACACTCCTGCTGTACAAAGCTGTACTCGCCACCGTAACCGAAATTCGAATAACCTTGTTGTGCGTAAGGGTCCTCCACAGGGGTATTCAAATCCAGCGTCACCGTGTTATCACGATAATGAATGCCAGATACAACCTCTGCCTCCCTCAAGTTGGACGAGACCGGTTTCTCATACGAGTCAGAAATAGCGGTCCCCTCGTAAGAATCTGGAACAACTGTCTCGTCAGAATATTGACCGAAAATATAGTTGTTTAACCACGACATCGTTTTTTCAAGAGATGTAACTAATACAGCAAAACCGCGCGTTATTTTGAGAAGAAACACAACGGATCTGAAATGTGGAAAGAAATATATATCGAAGACAGTGTGTGATCGAAATGTATGTCTCAGAGTCACAGGTTGCTTTTAAAAGGGGAAAAGGGTGAAAGTTGGGATCGAAGCGCCGCGCTATGGCCAAAGCGCGGCGCTTAGGGTTAACGACAAAACATCATGCTCAGCTTTATGTCTGTCAAACAGTAACGAATGTTTCAAACGTCAATCGAAGCAGGTTTTGTCGATCGAAGCGCCGCGCTTTGGCCATAGCGCGGCGCTTTGGGGTGTGAAAATAATTTTGGGCGTGTGCGAATAGCATGACCCTTTAATAATCATAATGGATACAATGTTCGATTTTCAAAAACAAAAGGCGGCCATATAGGTTTAAATTTTAAACCAAACAAGGTGCCATCAATGTGGAAAATACAATTTATAATGAAAAGAATATGTGGACATTTCAAAGAATACTTTTCTTTGTTTTCTACATATTCGAATATACAAATTAAATTCATTTTTAATATTCATATTATTTCAAAATTACATATATACACATAGAAAAAGTCGTACCATATACATGTGCTCATTATTATATAACCAAAACGACATAAATTTTGTAGTTTTTACATTTAAAGTTAAGACACCATATTCACTATCACCGGTATATATTACTCTTTTTTTTTTTAATATATAGATGTACAACGCTCTATTTTGCTGTAAAAAAGACATAAAATCGAAATAAAAATTGATAAAAGCTGAAGTCTTCTATTGAGTCAAGCATGAAAGAAAAATCTAAGTTTAGAATTTAGAACACAAAGACTTTCTCCTTGATATGGTCCTACACATATAATATTCAAACTTGTCAACTAACTAAAAATAAAATGTATACCACTAAGTTACATAGAACATTTAAAATAAAATGTGTCATTTTTAAGCATTTTTTAAATTAATAAAAATATTATTATTATTGTTACCACTAAAGTAAACTAAACACAAACAATATGTCAGAAAATAATTACGTTTACTCAATTTTTTTTATCTTTAATTTTCAACATAAATTACTCAACCGATTTAACTTATAATACACACACATTATTTTAAAATTTTAAATACAAACAAATTAAATATATCAATACGTGAACCCATTAGGATGACCGACACGATCTGTTTATCTAAACGTGTCCGTGGCTTGACCCAGAACAAACACAAATCTATTTAAACTAAACCCAACTCAACCCTGTAAACCAATAAGCATCTTTCACATTAAAAAAAAAGAAACACCTCTCTCGTAACTCGTATGAGGGATAGGGTACGCTTAGTACATATGGTGTAGGTTTAGCCGCTCCCAGTCTAAATACCTAAGTCTAACCGCTTTGCAAATCAATATTCACCGTCGGATCATGCTGAGATGAAATCTCAGCCGTTTAAACTCCCAAAAATAACCGCTCTAATGGCGGTTCCCGAAGGTTATGGTCGGTTTTTGCAGCTGGTGGTTACCTCCACCTTTTGCTGCCCACTATCTCCACTCCACGACTCAACCGCCTAAAATATAACCTTCTAGAACCTTCTAGAAGCAACGGTTCAGGGCAGTTTTACAATCTCTCTCTAAAAATCATGCGGTTTCAGGCGGTTTCTGTCCTCCCCACCCACGTTTCCCGCTTTCTCCTCCCCAACCGCCCCAGGTCACCCACTATAAATCCTCCCCTACCCAGCATCATCAAGGCCTCGCTGTTTCCTATTTTGCATCGGTTACAAGGGTTTCTTTATTTCTTTGGATCTCCTTCCACACATCGCGGCTCTCTATGCCATACATACACAAATCAACCTTCTCTGATCTCTTATGGTTTCTCCCCCACTGCAATTGAAGAAGAATTTGTGAACCACATCATAACAGAGCATATTTGAGGTTCGTCTTAGGGTTTTCCCTCTTAATTCGCGTCTTCTTTATCACTAAAGCCATCAGATTGTTCATTGCTTCTCAAACCAAAATCATATTGTTATTTGGATTTGCAATGAATTTTTTACTAATTCTATTTTCCCTTTACAGTTTCAGGGGAAGAGATTCCAGTGTACCACAATTAGACTGGTGAGTACAAACTGTCTTCTAAACAGTGGAATTCATCTTCTTCTCTAATGGCTAATCAGGTTGATTTCTTTGACTAATTTTGATTGGCGTTTTATTGTGTTAGTGATATATTGACTTTTTTTTTTCTGATATGGGGATTGGATATAATGGAATGGGTGGGTTCCTATTAAGGTATAATTATGTGGTGTGGAGACTTGTCTTAAATAGGTTGCCAACTGCTGTGAATTTGGTCCAAAGAAACATTAATATTCCAGACATAAGGTGTAAGGTATGTAATGAAGAAGACGAGTCGGCATCACATCTGTTTGTGGCATGCAATTTTGCTCATAAGGTTTGGGATTTTGTAGTGGGTAGGTGCCCGCTTGGACCCCTTTATATCCTTGAACTAAAAGATTTGGTGGCTGTCCAGAATTCATATTGTGGCTTGGCGAAGTGGAAGAAACTCATCTTGTCGATTTTTCAGGTGACTATTTGGGCGTTGTGGAAAAATCGGAACAAGGAAGTTTTTAACAATAAGCTGGCGAATATCGGTAGAATTAAGGAGAAGATCGAGATTTATAGTTATCTTTGGATAAAGCATAGGGCAAAGTGCGGGTGGGTCGCTTTCGTGGATAGATTGGTGTAATTTCGATTTAATAGCAATGGGTGTATAACTCTGTTTCGATCTGATATATTTGGTGGCTGTAATCATGCCGGCTAAACGTTTTATTGGCCCGCTATTAGCATTTTAATAAAGTCTTTGTTGGCCGTTCAAAAAAACGAGTTTTACATTATACTATAAATTTTTAATTATTTATATATTTTGAGGTTGACAGTAGTCTACCTCATTTATTAATAATAGAAATAAGATAAAGAAATATACATGGATTGAAAGAACAAATATAAATTCTGATGATGAATTTACTGAATCACTCCCTAAAAACATATATTACATCTGATGTTTTCATTTTTATTGTTCTCTTTTTTTTTTTTTCATTTTTTTATGTGCTACAGATGCTATGCTGGAAAACCAGATACAAGAGGGCATTCATGTGAATTTTGGGTCTTCTTTGGTGGAATGCATCTATTGGAAAAGCAATTACTACTTTTATCAGATTCTTTACAGTGATTAAGTTACAATTATGTCGAGCACCAATGGTCAAGTGATTCGATGCAAAGGTAAGTGTTTTCTACTTTTCTTCAATCTTTCAAGTCTTTTTTATAACCTGATCATGGATGTAAACATATAAGTTTAACCGATGTAACAGCCGCGTGGCATGGGAAGCCGGAAAGCCGCTGGTGATCGAAGAAGTGGAAGTGGCGCCACCACAGAAAATGGAAGTCCGAATTAAGATCCTCTTCACTTCCCTTTGCCACACTGATGTTTACTTCTGGGAAGCCAAAGTAAGCATTTTAAATTCAAACAACTTTATTTATTATTACTATTTTTAGATCAAATATCTAATCTTGAATCTTTAATTACTGCAGGGGCAAAATCCTGTATTTCCAAGAATTTTAGGACATGAAGCTAGAGGGTATGTTCCATTCTTGTATCAAAGTCAATAGGGTTTGTATTTTTTATTATTTTGAAACACATAACCTGATTGATTTGATTAATATGAACACAGGGTTGTGGAGAGTGTTGGGGAAGGAGTGAATGATCTACAGCCAGGGGATCATGTTCTTCCCGTTTTCACTGGAGAGTTCAAAGAGTGTGCTCACTGTAAGTCCGAAGGGAGCAATATGTGTGTGTGCGCGTGCGCATGTGTATAATGAATAAAATAGCGATACCAGCCAAAACGCTATAGATTGCTTTTTGTATGGAAGGTGAAAAATATCCTTGACTGGGGTTCCGACTAGACATCATAGTTTATATGAATACTCATATACTACTTTAATAGTAAGTATTGGCTTTTGAATTGATAGTCTGTTGTATTGGTTTAGAGTGAGTATGAGAAGGGGAAAACTCCATAGGAAGGGGTAAGCATGATTTGTGCTTATTTACAAGTGAAATAGATGCTTTAAAGACGTTATCTTTTTCTTTGGGTTCCTTTAATAAAATTATCCTCACAAGTTAGTTGTTAGTGATGTTTTTTCTCGACCTACACACAATTCATATTTCCATATTCAGTTTTCAAATGGTTTGAATTGGTTTCAAAGAGACGATACCACATCCGTGATTAAACCCAGAGAGTGGTATCATATAACATTTATTTTTATGTTTTTAAATTTGTTTGTTGTGTTGATACTTTTGTAGCACAGTCAAGCATATATGGAATGAGAGAGTTACATTTGGAAGTTTACGTGAAGCTCAATAAAATGGAATATAAGGTACCATATATAGTTTTAGACTTGGTTGGAATTCATTTTGTTAATCAAGGAGCACTTTTATATTTATCTATCAACATATTCGAAGGAGCAATGTTTTTATTAATCTACCCATGTTGATTTTTAGGAAGTATTTGTTATATACAAGCATTGAACTTGTGTTGATTGTTGATGAGTGCTTACGTCTTTGTACTTCATCAATATAGTTTCACCAACATAAAAGTTGAAGTCTTTGTTTTTCATTTTATAATTTGAAGCAAATTGTTGTCTTACGTTTTTTATTTTCATACTTGTGCAATATGTCGCTAGGAAATCCAGTTTCGGAGTATGCTACAATTTTTAACTCAAGGGTTAATATGTTGTTACTCTATGTTTGCATACCATCTTTACTCTTAAGAGTCCAGGTCATTGCTCTCCATGAACCTGTTAAAAAAATTAAAAAAAGAAAAACAATTATATAAAATTGGTTTTGGTTAAAAAGTGGTTTTCCGAATAAAAATACCAACTTGATTTAGAAATTTGTTTGTTGAAAAATAATCTTTACACATGTTCACCATCTCACAGAGAAATCATAAAGATTTTGAATGTTTGTTGTGTTTTCCACAAGTAACTGGGAGGGTTGATGTTTGTATGGAAAATGAAACCGTTAACTACCTCAACCGACGTGATGTACATAGAGCCTTGCATGCGCACTTGGTTGGGGTTTGAAAATGGGAAATGAAGAAGACAAGTCCGTTAATGCATTAAAAGTTGTTTGGTATTTAGAAGAACATAATGCAAGAACATATATAATTCGATGGAATTGAAATTTGAGAATTTTCTTAAATTCGTGATACTTACCGAGATTCTTTTATGTAAACAATTTAGTTTTGTTTATTTGTATTACATTTCATGAACTACTTACTGATCAAGTTACTGATTCTTCTTGATCACTCTCAGTAGTCTTTGAATATTTATTTATTTATTTTGTAGGGAGTCTCCAGACCAAAGTCTAAAGACACGTGGACATGACTAAGATAGACACCCAGAATTGTGACCAAGATTATTTACCATACATGATTTTTAATTGACATTTCCATTTCACCCGACTATTTATGTTTTGTTTTAGTAGTCCATGACGCACTTAAAGGCTCAAGGCAATTCGATTCATTGAAAGTGCCTCCAACCTTGCTTTGCCAGGTTTTTAGTCATGATATACATTTGAATGCACCTTTTGATTAAATTTCTCACATACTTTAGTGTTTTTAAATAAATAATGTTTTCATTTAATGCAAAGAAAAAAACACTTGTGTCATTATGCAGTTAAAGTACCCGGCCTACGGACGGGTATCTAAAATTTCATCTCATTCTCATCTAACACAATGCCAAAAATGGATACTGGTGGTGTGGATGACACATGTGAGACATTGTTACGCTGTTAGTGAACCAGTTATACTTTGTATTCCTTACTCTCATACTTAACTTTCAGATGGTTGTTGATGTGAACCATCAGGATGCCTCAGTAGACGATGCCAAAAATACACCAAGTTTGACAAATGGGCACCATGCATCAACTCAACAAGTCGAAAAGAGGATATCTTTGAGGTTAAAGAGGACGATCCAAAAGCCGAAAAAATTGAGGCAGTAAACCACGTTTGATTGTTATAACACTTTTCCCCAGTGCTGCCTACCATTTACTTTTGCATTAAAATGACAGTATTTCATGTTTTATCTCTCTATCAGTTTTATTTTATACTGTTTGTGGTTGTACACCGTTCACGTAGGTTTTCCTTTTATAAATTAAAAATGATGCTTTTGTTTATAATGTTCTTTAGACTTGTGGTCACCTAACATGGGCGTTTGGGATTGTTTATTTTGAGCTGTTTTTAAGTTTTTGACTTCTTAAAAGTTAATATGTCATTTTTGTAGTGTTTGGATAATGTGTTTTGAGAATGCGTTTCACTGGTTTGAAAAGAAGAAAAAGAAAAGTTCTATGGTAGTTATATTTTCAAATAGGAAATGGAAAAGAGGAAAAGGAGAAGCAAACCGAAACACCATCAATATACATTGTCTTTGTTTGTTACCTTAGCGTAACCCGTCCCGGACGGGTATTAAACTTGATTACTCAACCAATTTAACTTATAATACACACACATTATAAAAAATATTTAATAAATAATTGTAATCTTAAAAAATATATTTTTACAATTATTTATTAAATATTTTTTAAGATTACAAATTACTCAACCAATTTAACTTATAATACACACACATTTTAAAAAAATATTTAATAAATATATATTTTTTTATATTATTTAAATATATTTTTACAATTTGTTTGTATTTAAAATTTTAAAATAATGTGTGTGATTTATTTATTTATTTTATCACTGATTAAATACCTAATATGTTTTTTGTAATTTCACGGGACCTAGTTTTATTGTTTAGAAAATATTAGTTAAGATATCATAAATTACACTTCTATTTAATAGAATGTCAATTTAATCATCGCGATTAAGAAATAATTGACCTAAAGTATTTATAAGAAATGTATAATTTAGGGTAAACTAGGAACACAAGTAAATAATAACCATCTATTAGAGGAGGCGGGGCACTGCGTTAAACTATAATTCGTTAATCTTCCACCGCCGGTCATTGTATAACGCGTTAATCTTCCACGAAATCAAATTTTCGTTATTTTTATCACGGCGTTATTTTTTGTTTTGTGAGGGTAGTTGTTGGTTGGGGGAAATTGTTGGGTGTGGTGGTGAGTGATGACCACCCCCACTAAAAAAAGGTTGTGAGTGATGGAAAAATGGTTGCTGACATGGCGGAACATGATTGGATATTGTGAGTGATGAAATTCTATCATTAGTGACCACCCCCTACCCTAATTAAGAGTAGACAACTATCTAGGGACAAAGTAATGTAAAACTAAATTTAATGGGATTTGTTAATTACATCTTATATATACTACCAAACTTCTACTTCTTATCATGTAATACCACACTAGCACTACAAGAAAGTTGAGCAATAGCGGTGACACAAATAGCGGCGGCAGCCTATATGTCGTCACTATTGGTCGATTCGGAACCCGGTGTCCCACAATAAACCCAAGCCACTCATTCTTTATCATGATCGGACGGCTGGGGTTTATTTAACACAATAGCGGCGCAGATCAGTATCTTTAGCGATGACATTTGTCACATCTATTACCCCGTTTTCTTGTAGTGTAGTTTTATAATTAGGCATTCTTGTTAACTCTATTCACCATTAATTCCTGTAAAATTGTCACAAATACAAATTAGGAGACTCCTATTATCCCCACAAGTTTATTGTGGTGACACACAAAGTACTTTTCTTGACCAAACTGTTAGATGTACTGTCTGCATGATAATGTGTACTTGTACAATCTGCATGAGAAGTTGTACGTCCAAAACCTCTCAAGTCTCTCATGATAGCAGGGCCGTCTCCGAAAATCCTTAAGAATTTTTGGGCCCTATGCGATTAGAAAAAAATGGGCCCCTGAATATAAACACATAACAATAATAATAAAAAGTTAATGTAGCAAAATGATCTGTGTTAAATAGTTAAACGAAGCAT
Source organism: Helianthus tuberosus (assembly GCA_030545235.1). Taxonomy (NCBI): domain Eukaryota; kingdom Viridiplantae; phylum Streptophyta; class Magnoliopsida; order Asterales; family Asteraceae; genus Helianthus; species Helianthus tuberosus. Next base: position 55,325,085 of record CM060438.1, read on the forward strand.
GAGATTCTCCATTTGTATTCGACCAATGAATTAGTTGTCAGGATCCAACCACATTTTCTATATCTCAAATTCCATGATCAACAACCAAAATTTTAATATGCACATCTCATGCTTTAATCAAAATGTATGTTTCGAGTATTATCCAAAAAATCGGTATGAAGTTAAGCACAATTAGTTTCAAAATTGTTAAGAAAGCTTATCAGTTAGCACAATTATCCATGTTCAATGAGTGAATACATAACTCAAATTACCATGAATTAAAAAACAATAAATCCAAGTTTTTGTGTAACAACTAGTGGGATTTCCCGCGCTCCGCGGCGGGATTTCCGTCGATATTGGTACGGTTTCTTAAAGTATCGGCTCGGTTCTTATAGCAGTTAGAAGAAATACACCTAAAAGAATATTGACATGTGTTTTACATCGATCTAGAACTATAGAAACAAATAACGATACCAGTAGCGATGTTTTTCGGGCAGGGCATCAATTTGGTCACAAACACTTGCTATAGCATACGGTACTAAAAATACTATATTGCCAATACAACTTTATTTTTAATCACTTTTATAATGCCACGTCGAGAAAGCATCAAAACGCATACAATACCAATACCAATATAGTTCTAACAATATTGTTTCGGTTCGTCATGTTAAAGAACAAAAAGAATCAACTATATTTACCCATTTGATTAAAAGATTTATCGAATCGTAGATAAAAATAAACATGTAGCAATAGTGTATTCAAATTTTTATATTATGTTATTCAAATAACAAAAAAGGTAAACGGTATAACTATGTATAAAAAAATCAACAATTTTTATAGCTACATGTCGAAAAAACCATGAAACCAAAATTTTATAACAATTATATTAAAAATAAGTATAAAATTCAATGGACACCATACAATTCACTTTAGAATATAATTAAAAAAAATTAAAAAGAAAATGAAAATATGTAAAATGGACAAATAAAGAAAGTACTGCTCAAGTACTTTGAAAATGTTAGGATAGAAGAATTTCAACACCTTCTACACAAACAAAAAATATCTAACATTTAAATCCTTTAAGCAAAAAATAACTTTAATGCGTAAACATATCGAAGTTAATTTGACGACACAAATCTTTTCATATGCAAAGAAAAAAATAAAACTAGAAATTGGATTCTAATACTTTAAACTGTAAATGGTTAAATGAGAAATAATAATTGAAAAAAAAAACTTACAAATTTAAACAAGAAAATGTGTAAAGCATTTATGTGAATGGTTAAACAAAGAAAAAAAACCTTACATATTTATGAAGGGCCAAATTTAAATGTGAAGAAATATTATATTCAAAGACTAAAAGATAAAGCTTGCAGGAAGCATATGGGGTCTTTCCACCTATTCCATGCTTAATGAGTAAGCTGAACCAGCCCCTTAGGCCCAAACAATACATGAAGGAAACAAAAAAAAAAAAACACAAATCAAAATTGATTATGAGAATCAAACAGGAGACCACTAGTAACATAGACAAGGGGGGAATCCGGTGGGCCAAAGAATGATTTAGTATATCATTTTCTACCATAAATTTATATATAAAACATAAACATATTTCTAAACAATTTTGGGCCCCTAATATTATTGGGCCCTATGCGGTAGCACCTCCCGCACAGGCCCAGGACCGGCCCTGCATGATAGTAATAATAAATCAATGACACACACACACCACCTTACTTACTGTTACAAAATTAGTTAGTTAGGGTGATGATGTGTACAGGTTATTCTGTAATAAGCATGCTTTTAAAGCTGTAAATAAATAACATCTTCCAACGGTCACAATCTCCTTTATCTCACTTCTATAAAAAAAAACCCTATAAATACATCAAACACTTTATGTTGTAACCAATGTTTTCAGAACCGGACCGGAGGTCGACCCGGTCACCTTACGGGGTCAAAGGTCGGACCGGTCCGACCGGTTCGACAGGATTTAAGAACCGGATTACGTCATAAATTATATAAAACATAGAAAAAATAGATAACATTCCAAATAGTTTAGGAATTAAAAACACAACCATTAGTCATCCAAAAACATTCAAAAGTACCAAATCTTGCAACTAACTATCAAACATAGTGTCAAATCTTGTTTTGAGTTTTTTAGATTAGGTTTTGAAGTGATTTATTCCATATTTAATTAAAAAAAAAAACCATGACCGGCCCGACTCTATGCGACCCGCCGGCCCGACCTCTGGCCTGATGTTGGTCCGGTTTGATGGCATGAACCGGCCCCGGATGAAGTCCAGGTAGGGGTGTTCAAGATCGGATAATCCGGTTTTCGGATATCCGAAATTTCGGATAGTGAAATATTGACATCCGAACCCGAATCCGAAATTTCGGATATCCGATTTTCGGATATCCGAAATTTCGGGTTCGGATATCTAATCGAATATCCGAATATCCAATTTTTTATTTAATTTTTATTTTTTTATTATTTTTTAATATTTGGAACCAGATTTTTCGGATAGTTTCGGATATCCGAATATAAATTTCGGATATTTTTCGGATATTTCGGATATTTTTCGGATATTTCGGATATTTTTCGGATACTTCGGATATTTTTCGGATACTTCGGATATCCGAAAAAAATAAAAATTAAATTTTCGGATATTTTCGGATAATCCGATTATCCGAAAATTCTCAAAATCACTATCCGAATCCGAATTTTCGGATATCCGAAAATTCGGATATTTCGGATACGGGTTTTCGGATATTTCGGATTCGGTTTCGAATTCGGATTTTTTTGAACACCCCTAGTTGCGACTCCCGTGGTTCGATCCATGATCACACTTGAGGATTGCTCGTTAGTCACCTTCATAACTTGTGTTAATTACAAGAAACTGTAAAGAAAGTATTTATGTATTTATAAATACATAAATAGGGTTCTGAAAACATTGGTTACAACATAAAGTGTTTGATGTATTTATAGGGTTTTTTTATAGAAGTGAGATAAAGGAGATTGTGACCGTTGGAAGATGTTATTTATTTACAGCTTTAAAAGCATGCTTATTACAGAATAACCTGTACACATAAATACTTTCTTTACAGTTTCTTGTAATTAACACAAGTTATGAAGGTGACTAACGAGCAATCCTCAAGTGTGATCATGGATCGAACCACGGGAGTCGCAACTAGGGGTGTTCAAAAAAATCCGAATCCGAATCCGAAATATCCGAAAACCCTTATCCGAAATATCCGAAATTTCGGATTTCGGATATCCGAAAATCGGATAATCCGAAAATTCGGATTCGGATTCGGATAGTGATTTTGAGAATTTTCGGATAATCGGATTATCCGAAAATATCCGAAAATTTAATTTTTATTTTTTTCGGATATCCGAATATCCGAAGTATCCGAAAAATATCCGAAGTATCCGAAATATCCGAAAAAATATCCGAAATATCCGAAAAATATCCGAAGTATCCGAAAAATATCCGAAATATCCGAAAAAATATCCGAAAAATATCCGAAATTTATATTCGGATATCCGAAACTATCCGAAAAATCTGGTTCCAAATATTAAAAAATAATAAAAAAATAAAAATTAAATAAAAAATTGGATATTCGGATATTCGATTAGATATCCGAACCCGAATCCGAAATTTCGGATATCCGAAAATCGGATATCCGAAATTTCGGATTCGGGTTCGGATGTCAATATTTCACTATCCGAAATTTCGGATATCCGAAAACCGGATTATCCGATCTTGAACACCCCTAGTCGCAACCGCAACGATGGCGACAAAGATGGAGACGGTTTACGAGCGGGTGCACCACTTGGCGAACGGTAACGCGGTGGTGGTGTTCTCCGTTAGTGGTTGTTGTATAGGCCACGTGGCCAAGCAGCTTCTTGTCAGCTTGGGTGTGGGCCCCACGGTGGTCGAATTTGACCGAGAGGCTGCGGGAATGGAGATTCATGCTTTACTTTACCGCCTCGCAGCGGGGAAAGAGCAGCAACAGCCTGTCCCCGCGAACTTTATTGGCGGGAAGTTTCTCGGTGGGATTGAGACGCTTATCGCGTGTCATATCAACGGCACCCTCGTCCCTCTTCTCAAGGACGCGGGTGCTCTTTGGCTCTAGTTATATAAATTAACAAGTATGCTCATTGTGAAAATGTTTTTTAAATAGAAAATATCTTTAAAAGTATAAAAAGTTAACACTGAGAAAAAACAGTAATTATATAAATTAACAAGTATGGTCATTTCTAATTTAGAATAAAAAAGTAAAAAAAAAAGAATATTGTTTTTTAACCCTATTGCATACCCGGTTTTTCAAGTCCAAAACAATAAACGGTGTAACCGGTTGGGATCGGTTTTTAACCGGTTTTTACAAAAAAAAAAAATAACCGGTTTTTAGCCGGTTTAACCGGTTTTTTTAAAACCGGTTTCGGTTATTAACCGGTTTTTCATACCAAGAATCCTAACCGGTCTATAACCGGCGGTTCGGTTATAAAACCGGTTCGGTTATAAAAAAAACGGTTAAAAAAACGGTTTCGGTTTTTTTCCCGGTTTCGGTTCTAAAACCGGTTTTTTTTGTACACCTCTAACCCTACCTACCCGGTTCCTATCGGGTTTCCTATCGGGTAGGGTTATACGAAACAGTGGTTCTATATCGGACCTTGTTTCTCTTTGACCATACCCAAAACTGGTATGGAGTTGAAACCAATCTAAAAAATACCCTGTGTGCACTCCTAATTGATTATGTCTTTGTCCTTAGCAAACTTCATATTATTGTTTTAGGTTGGATTCAAACCCAACTTCACCCTATAAATGTATAGTCTTTTGAGTTTGATACCCATTCCACTTTTCATTTTAGCATATGGAAGAACTCAAAGTTTCAAAAGGGTTAATAGATTTCCTTTCTTTCAATTAGTTTTTTGCCCCTTTCCTTTCCTACTATATGAATAACAGAACGTATTATTTCAAAGTATAAACTAATAATTCCAACAGATATGGCTACTATAACCTTTCCAACCACAAATTTTTTTTTCGAGGCATTTCACCTCGAAATACAAAATTGTACTATACTAGGTATTTGAAAAGAAAAGTAATGATAAAGAAATAATGGATTTCATCGTTTCTATGGTTACTTCCTAAACGGTGAGGTCATCTCTATACATCAGAGCCTTTACTTCATTTAATCAATGTTTATTGCTAACTTGTATAGTTCACATTCTTTGGCTCTACCCATGAATTTTCCACTAACAGGTCTTTCACAACGAGCTCTACCTATACAGTAACGATATTTAATTATGTGGGATTGGCTGGATAGCTGACCTTGTTAGTCTGTTCTTGCAAGAGAGATTTATTTTAGAGTAAATTACAAGTTTTGTCCTTTATGTTTGTATCAAATTGCAGGCAGTGTCCTTTACCTTTAAAATTGATGGGTTTTGTACTTTATGTTACAAAATATTGCACGTTACGTCCTTTAGCCCTAACCTAGTTAAATTTTTCTGTTAAATCAGTTCATGTGTAAGGCACATGAGGGTATAATTGTATTTTTACTCTATTATTTAAAAGATATATATCTTAAACGAAAAAGAAAATTATATATTAACTCTATCTCTCTCTAAAAACCCTCTTTCTCTCTATGCACCAGTTCCACCACCTCCTTCCACCAACCAACATCACCACCACAAATTCATAGGAAAGACTGTGCAAAACACCAAATCCCCAATTTAGTCTCCCAAGTAGGTAACAAGAGAATAAAGAAAAAGTTGGTAATGTACTGTAAAACTAAAAACAAAATGGAAACAGATTGTCTCCTCAACATGTGTTGCCCTAATTTCAGCATCGCCGCCGCATCATCAATCAGAAGACCTTCCCCTCTCTCTCCATCGACTTTCAGGTGGGTACTCCTCTAGTCTATCTCGAATTTCCGGTGACTACCTCTTTCATCTCCCCCTGATTTCTAGTGACTCCTCTCATTAACTGCTAAGACTGCCCCCAACGCTTGTTGTTGAGGGGTTGCACTTGATGATGTGGAGGATGCACTTGTAAATGAAGCATTGGGGTAGGTAGCATTTAAGGGGGTTTGCATGTAGGGAAGTGCAGGAGAGAGAAGGTAAAGGTGGGCCCGTTGTCAACTAAATAATTAAATACAATTATGCATGTGAACGACTATTTTTTAAAAAATGGTTTTTTTTTCCAACAGCTATATTTTAAAACATCCACACCCGAAACATCCCTACCCACACCCGAAACACCCACTGTATTATTAATATATGTTTTGTATAATTAATAAAGTGGAATTTTTGCCAAACACCCCTACCCACCCGAAACACTACCCACCCGAAAACATCCCTCCACCCGAAACACTACCCACCTGAAATCAAGCTGGAACATCTTTGGAATCTTAAGCAAGCTAATCAAGCTGATGAAGATTAGATTTGTTTTTTTTTTTTAAGTTTTTTTTTCATTTTTAAATTAAGTTCTAGTTTAATTTGAGTATTTGTATTTTATTTTTTAGGAAAATGTATTTTCTTTTTTATGTAATGCAAGTTTAATTTTTATTTATTTTTAGCTTCTTTTTTTTATTTTATATTATTTAAGTATATTTTTACAATTATTTATTAAATATTTTTTAAGATTACAAATTACTCAACCAATTTAACTTATAATACACACACACATTATAAAAAATATTTAATAAATATTTTTTTTATATTATTTAAATATATTTTTACAATTTTTTTTATCTTTAATTTTCAACATAAATTACTCAACCAATTTAACTTATAATACACACACATTATTTTAAAATTTTAAATACAAACAAATTAAATATATCAATACGTGAACCCATTAGGATGACCGACACGATCTGTTTATCTAAACGTGTCCGTGGTTTGACCCAGAACAAACACAAATCTATTTAAACTAAACCCAACTCAACCCTGTAAACCAATAAGCATCTTTCACATTAAAAAAAGAAACACCTCTCTCGTAACTCGTATGAGGGATAGGGTACGCTTAGTACATATGGTGTAGGTTTAGCCACTCCCAGTCTAACTAGATTAATACCCGTCCGTTGGACGGGTTACGCTAAGGTAACAAACAAAGACAATGTATATTGATGGTGTTTCGGTTTGCTTCTCCTTTTCCTCTTTTCCATTTCCTATTTGAAAATATTACAACCATAGAACTTTTCTTTTTCTTCTTTTCAAACCAGTGAAACGCATTCTCAAAACACATTATCCAAACACTACAAAAATGACATATTAACTTTTAAGAAGTCAAAAACTTAAAAACAGCTCAAAATAAACAATCCCAAACGCCCATGTTAGGTGACCACAAGTCTAAAGAACATTATAAACAAAAGCATCATTTTTAATTTATAAAAGGAAAACCTACGTGAACGGTGTACAACCACAAACAGTATAAAATAAAACTGATAGAGAGATAAAACATGAAATACTGTCATTTTAATGCAAAAGTAAATGGTAGGCAGCACTGGGGAAAAGTGTTATAACAATCAAACGTGGTTTACTGCCTCAATTTTTTCGGCTTTTGGATCGTCCTCTTTAACCTCAAAGATATCCTCTTTTCGACTTGTTGAGTTGATGCATGGTGCCCATTTGTCAAACTTGGTGTATTTTTGGCATCGTCTACTGAGGCATCCTGATGGTTCACATCAACAACCATCTGAAAGTTAAGTATGAGAGTAAGGAATACAAAGTATAACTGGTTCACTAACAGCGTAACAATGTCTCACATGTGTCATCCACACCACCAGTATCCATTTTTGGCATTGTGTTAGATGAGAATGAGATGAAATTTTAGATACCCGTCCGTAGGCCGGGTACTTTAACTGCATAATGACACAAGTGTTTTTTTCTTTGCATTAAATGAAAACATTATTTATTTAAAAACACTAAAGTATGTGAGAAATTTAATCAAAAGGTGCATTCAAATGTATATCATGACTAAAAACCTGGCAAAGCAAGGTTGGAGGCACTTTCAATGAATCGAATTGCCTTGAGCCTTTAAGTGCGTCATGGACTACTAAAACAAAACATAAATAGTCGGGTGAAATGGAAATGTCAATTAAAAATCATGTATGGTAAATAATCTTGGTCACAATTCTGGGTGTCTATCTTAGTCATGTCCACGTGTCTTTAGACTTTGGTCTGGAGACTCCCTACAAAATAAATAAATAAATATTCAAAGACTACTGAGAGTGATCAAGAAGAATCAGTAACTTGATCAGTAAGTAGTTCATGAAATGTAATACAAATAAACAAAACTAAATTGTTTACATAAAAGAATCTCGGTAAGTATCACGAATTTAAGAAAATTCTCAAATTTCAATTCCATCGAATTATATATGTTCTTGCATTATGTTCTTCTAAATACCAAACAACTTTTAATGCATTAACGGACTTGTCTTCTTCATTTCCCATTTTCAAACCCCAACCAAGTGCGCATGCAAGGCTCTATGTACATCACGTCGGTTGAGGTAGTTAACGGTTTCATTTTCCATACAAACATCAACCCTCCCAGTTACTTGTGGAAAACACAACAAACATTCAAAATCTTTATGATTTCTCTGTGAGATGGTGAACATGTGTAAAGATTATTTTTCAACAAACAAATTTCTAAATCAAGTTGGTATTTTTATTCGGAAAACCACTTTTTAACCAAAACCAATTTTATATAATTGTTTTTCTTTTTTTAATTTTTTTAACAGGTTCATGGAGAGCAATGACCTGGACTCTTAAGAGTAAAGATGGTATGCAAACATAGAGTAACAACATATTAACCCTTGAGTTAAAAATTGTAGCATACTCCGAAACTGGATTTCCTAGCGACATATTGCACAAGTATGAAAATAAAAAACGTAAGACAACAATTTGCTTCAAATTATAAAATGAAAAACAAAGACTTCAACTTTTATGTTGGTGAAACTATATTGATGAAGTACAAAGACGTAAGCACTCATCAACAATCAACACAAGTTCAATGCTTGTATATAACAAATACTTCCTAAAAATCAACATGGGTAGATTAATAAAAACATTGCTCCTTCGAATATGTTGATAGATAAATATAAAAGTGCTCCTTGATTAACAAAATGAATTCCAACCAAGTCTAAAACTATATATGGTACCTTATATTCCATTTTATTGAGCTTCACGTAAACTTCCAAATGTAACTCTCTCATTCCATATATGCTTGACTGTGCTACAAAAGTATCAACACAACAAACAAATTTAAAAACATAAAAATAAATGTTATATGATACCACTCTCTGGGTTTAATCACGGATGTGGTATCGTCTCTTTGAAACCAATTCAAACCATTTGAAAACTGAATATGGAAATATGAATTGTGTGTAGGTCGAGAAAAAACATCACTAACAACTAACTTGTGAGGATAATTTTATTAAAGGAACCCAAAGAAAAAGATAACGTCTTTAAAGCATCTATTTCACTTGTAAATAAGCACAAATCATGCTTACCCCTTCCTATGGAGTTTTCCCCTTCTCATACTCACTCTAAACCAATACAACAGACTATCAATTCAAAAGCCAATACTTACTATTAAAGTAGTATATGAGTATTCATATAAACTATGATGTCTAGTCGGAACCCCAGTCAAGGATATTTTTCACCTTCCATACAAAAAGCAATCTATAGCGTTTTGGCTGGTATCGCTATTTTATTCATTATACACATGCGCACGCGCACACACACATATTGCTCCCTTCGGACTTACAGTGAGCACACTCTTTGAACTCTCCAGTGAAAACGGGAAGAACATGATCCCCTGGCTGTAGATCATTCACTCCTTCCCCAACACTCTCCACAACCCTGTGTTCATATTAATCAAATCAATCAGGTTATGTGTTTCAAAATAATAAAAAATACAAACCCTATTGACTTTGATACAAGAATGGAACATACCCTCTAGCTTCATGTCCTAAAATTCTTGGAAATACAGGATTTTGCCCCTGCAGTAATTAAAGATTCAAGATTAGATATTTGATCTAAAAAGTAGTAATAATAAATAAAGTTGTTTGAATTTAAAATGCTTACTTTGGCTTCCCAGAAGTAAACATCAGTGTGGCAAAGGGAAGTGAAGAGGATCTTAATTCGGACTTCCATTTTCTGTGGTGGCGCCACTTCCACTTCTTCGATCACCAGCGGCTTTCCGGCTTCCCATGCCACGCGGCTGTTACATCGGTTAAACTTATATGTTTACATCCATGATCAGGTTATAAAAAAGACTTGAAAGATTGAAGAAAAGTAGAAAACACTTACCTTTGCATCGAATCACTTGACCATTGGTGCTCGACATAATTGTAACTTAATCACTGTAAAGAATCTGATAAAAGTAGTAATTGCTTTTCCAATAGATGCATTCCACCAAAGAAGACCCAAAATTCACATGAATGCCCTCTTGTATCTGGTTTTCCAGCATAGCATCTGTAGCACATAAAAAAATGAAAAAAAAAAAAAGAGAACAATAAAAATGAAAACATCAGATGTAATATATGTTTTTAGGGAGTGATTCAGTAAATTCATCATCAGAATTTATATTTGTTCTTTCAATCCATGTATATTTCTTTATCTTATTTCTATTATTAATAAATGAGGTAGACTACTGTCAACCTCAAAATATATAAATAATTAAAAATTTATAGTATAATGTAAAACTCGTTTTTTTGAACGGCCAACAAAGACTTTATTAAAATGCTAATAGCGGGCCAATAAAACGTTTAGCCGGCATGATTACAGCCACCAAATATATCAGATCGAAACAGAGTTATACACCCATTGCTATTAAATCGAAATTACACCAATCTATCCACGAAAGCGACCCACCCGCACTTTGCCCTATGCTTTATCCAAAGATAACTATAAATCTCGATCTTCTCCTTAATTCTACCGATATTCGCCAGCTTATTGTTAAAAACTTCCTTGTTCCGATTTTTCCACAACGCCCAAATAGTCACCTGAAAAATCGACAAGATGAGTTTCTTCCACTTCGCCAAGCCACAATATGAATTCTGGACAGCCACCAAATCTTTTAGTTCAAGGATATAAAGGGGTCCAAGCGGGCACCTACCCACTACAAAATCCCAAACCTTATGAGCAAAATTGCATGCCACAAACAGATGTGATGCCGACTCGTCTTCTTCATTACATACCTTACACCTTATGTCTGGAATATTAATGTTTCTTTGGACCAAATTCACAGCAGTTGGCAACCTATTTAAGACAAGTCTCCACACCACATAATTATACCTTAATAGGAACCCACCCATTCCATTATATCCAATCCCCATATCAGAAAAAAAAAGTCAATATATCACTAACACAATAAAACGCCAATCAAAATTAGTCAAAGAAATCAACCTGATTAGCCATTAGAGAAGAAGATGAATTCCACCGTTTAGAAGATAGTTTGTACTCACCAGTCTAATTGTGGTACACTGGAATCTCTTCCCCTGAAACTGTAAAGGGAAAATAGAATTAGTAAAAAATTCATTGCAAATCCAAATCACAATATGATTTTGGTTTGAGAAGCAATGAACAATCTGATGGCTTTAGTGATAAAGAAGACGCGAATTAAGGGGGAAAACCCTAAGACGAACCTCAAATATGCTCTGTTATGATGTGGTTCACAAATTCTTCTTCAATTGCAGTGGGGGAGAAACCATAAGAGATCAGAGAAGGTTGATTTGTGTATGTATGGCATAGAGAGCCGCGATGTGTGGAAGGAGATCCAAAGAAATAAAGAAACCCTTGTAACCGATGCAAAATAGGAAACAGCGAGGCCTTGATGATGCTGGGTAGGGGAGGATTTATAGTGGGTGACCTGGGGCGGTTGGGGAGGAGAAAGCGGGAAACGTGGGTGGGGAGGACAGAAACCGCCTGAAACCGCATGATTTTTGGAGAGAGATTGTAAAACTGCCCTGAACCGTTGCTTCTAGAAGGTTATATTTTAGGCGGTTGAGTCGTGGAGTGGAGATAGTAGGCAGCAAAAGGTGGAGGTAACCACCAGCTGCAAAAACCGACCATAACCTCCGGGAACCGCCATGTTGAGTGGTTATTTTTGGGAGTTTAAACGGCTGAGATTTCATCTCAGCATGATCCGACGGTGAATATTGATTTGCAAAGCGGTTAGACTTAATGGGTTTAATATATATATATATATATAATTATCCTCATTGTCGCCGGGTTGTGGAGGTGGGATGGTAGTTTTATGGGTGAGGAGGAGATACGAGACAACTGTTGGCAACCTAAAATCATGGGAGGTGGAAAACGTGGGGCAAAACCTGCTAGCTAATTAACTGGAAAAGAAACCGTCAATAATAGCTGATATAGCAGTTAAAAAAGTGAGTTTAAATGGTCAGGATTTCATCTCAGCAAGATCTAAGGTAGTGTTTGGTATGCAGGAATGGGATGTGAAATGGAATGAACTATTGCGAGGGAATGAAAAAAAGTGTGTTTGGTTGGTCAACGTAATGGAATCACCCATTACATAAGTCATTTCATTCCCTCAAATTCATTCCATCCATTCCCCCTGTTTATTTTCCATTCCATTCTCTCTCTCAGCCTACGTCACAAACACCGCTCATCACCTCCACCATTTGCCACCACCACCTGCCGTCGTCACCGCCCGCCACCAACCTCTGCCGACCACCACCACCGTCCTCCGCCGCCCGCCGCCACCGCTGCCCGCTGCCACCGCCATCGACGACCACTACCGCCACCCTCTGCCGACCACCACCACCATCCTCCGCTGCCACCACCCACTACCGTCGACCACCACCATCTACCGTCGTCGCCACCACCATCGACCACCATCGCCGCCACTTGCCACCACAGACCACCGCTAACCCCGACCATCGCCGCCACCACCGCTAACAACCGTCACCCACCGACCACCGCCACCCACCACCACTACCACCGACCACCGCTACCCATCGCTGCCATCGCCACTGGCCGCCACCGATCACCGCCACCACCCATCGCCGATTTAATTCATTCCTTTTTTCTTACCTACCAAACAACACAAGGTAATAATTTATTCTTTCATGCATGGTAACCAAACAAGACTATAGAATGTAATGATCCATTTCATTCCTTTGTCCATTCCATTACCTCGTCCATTCCATTCCCTCATCTATTCCATTACGCCATACCAAACAGACCCTAAGGGCTAAGAATGATTTACAAGTTTGTTAGACTTAATGGGATCTATCGATATATATCCTTTCATACCTGATTATAAAATTGTATCTTATATTCGTCAAGTAAATGTTCAAAAATAATTTACCAACAGAATTCACGAAATCCAAAAAATTATAGGATTTGGTTGAAAATTTTACAAGTAGATTACTAACTCCCATGAAATCACCAAAAAACGAAATCCAAATTACAATATTGATTTTGGTTGGAAATTTTACCAGTAGATTACTAACAAATCCCATGAAATCACCAAAAAAAAAAATTAATCTCATGGAAATCAATCGGTGATTACCGATGGTTTATTAATGGATCCCATGAAATCACAAAGAAAAAAAATATTGATAACATAGGAGCGTTGTGGTATATTTTATACGTGCCATTATAATAAACACTGTTAAAGTAAAATTTTCATGTTAATGTATAAAAGCTAGTGATTAAAGATAAAATAATTCTTTACTCTATGGTTGATGGCAATGTATATAAATAAAAATAATAATCAAACAAATGATAACTAAAGTCAGTATTGGTTAATAATGCTCGCTTAGAGTCAATATTGATAATTCATTGTCTACAAGGATCGCTTCATGGTCAGTTAAGGTCATTGTAGCAACATATGCAATTAGTTAACTTGTGTGTTTCACATTTAAGATAATATAGGTTATTAGGAAAGGTCATATCTCATGGAGAAATATCCTCCCTCCATTATATTCTTTAATGTGTATTTATTTAGTCAATTTGTATTCTTGTATAGAGGAGTCAACTTGAATTTACATTCTCTACAAACTCTTTAAATAGAGATACAAGGCAACTATTGAGGCGAGAATTACTCCTCTATACAAGAATACAAATTGACTAAATAAATACACATTAAAGAATATAATGGGGGGAGGATATTTCTCCATGAGATATGACCTTTCCTAATACCCCCCGTCAATGCAAGTTGGAGGTGGTCCAAGACGAAACATTGTTCTAAATTTTTCGAACAACGGTTTTGGTAAACTCTTGGTAAAAATATCTGCGACTTGTTTATCTGTTGAGATGAATTTTGTGTGAAGCTTCCCGACGGTTACTAATTCACGAACGAAATGATAATCGATGTCAATGTGTTTCGCTCTTTTGTGTGAGATCGGATTTTGACTTAAGAACAACGCACTCTTGTTATCACATAATAGAGTCAGTCGCCCAGGTGGAAGAGCATGAAGTTCCCGAAGTAGGTTAGTTAACCAAATAATTTATGCTGCCGTGTTCGCCATTGCTCGATATTCTGACTCACAACTGGATTGTGACACAGTTGGTTGCTTTTTAGCGCTCCAAGACACTAAGTTTCCTCCTAAGTAGATGCAATAGCCGTAGGTGGACCTTCGAGTGTCGATACAGCGAGCCCAATCTGCATCTGAAAAACCTAATAAAGTAGTGTTAGGTGGACGATCAAATGTTAAACCATGTGATAAAGTGCCCTTAACATAACGAAGAATCCTTTTTACTAGCTGGAAATGATTGGTTGTGGGATTTTGAAGGATTCGGCTAGCTTGGTTGACGGCATAGGAGAGATTGGGACGAGTGATGGTGAGATATTGGAGAGCACCTACAAGGGAACGATACAGAGTAGGATCATGAAACGGTTGGCCTTGGGAAGTGAAGACATCTTTGGATGTGAGAGGAGTGGGAACCGGTTTGGAGTCCAGTAAACCGGCTCGGGTGAGAATGTCATGAGCATATTTTGATTGATTTAGGAAAAGACCCGATTTGGTGTGGTGGACTTCGAGACCGAGAAAAAAATTTAGCAAGCCAAGGTCTTTTATTTTAAATTCCTTGTTTAGAGAAGCTGTGAAGTTGTTGATGAAAATGTCATTATTTCCAGTAATAATGATGTCGTCAACATAAACAAGGAGATAAATTAAGATGCCTTGGTGTTTGTAAACAAACAAGGATGTATCGGCTCGACTGTTGACAAAGCCGCGATTAAGAAGAAAGGAGCTTAATCGGTGGAACCAAGCACGTGGTGCTTGTTTTAAGCCGTAGAGAGCACGATTGAGTTGACACACATAGTTGGGTCTGTTGGAATCTTCAAAACCAGGAGGTTGTTCCATGAAGATGGTTTCGGTTAAATGACCATTTAGAAACGCATTATTGACGTCTAATTGATGGAGATTCCATTTATGGATCGTAGCGAGACTGAGAACAACCCGGATGGTGGAAGATTTGACAACGGGACTAAAGGTATGAGAGAAATCAAGCCCCGGTATTTGTGTGAATCCTTGAGCCACAAGGCGTGCTTTGTAGCGGTCAATGGATCCGTTAGATTTATATTTGATTCTATAGATCCATTTAGATCCAATGACGTTGGTGTTAGTGGGACGCAGAACAAGAGTCCAAGTTTGGTTTTCATGAAGAGCTTTGAGTTCGTCATGCATGGCTTGAACCCATTTAGGATTTTTTAGAGCGGTTTTGATGCCTTTTGGGATATGAGAAGAAAATAACGAGTGATGTAGAGGAGAGGTGGTGAGTTGTGAAAGGTGAGAGAGGTGTTTCGGTTTGAAGATCCCATCCTTTGATCGAGTGGTCATGGGATGAGAGTTTATGGTTTGGTTATTTAATGAGGGTGCGGAAGTTGACTGATGTTGCGGTGGGGAAGGATTTTGGTGCGAGGGAGGTGGTATGAGGGAGCCGGTTGGTGGGTTTGGGTTAGTGGTGTCAACAGAAAAGGTGGGTGGGCCGGATGGTTGAGAGATAGATGGGCTCGAGAGAGTGGTGGGTATGTGGGCCGTAGTAGGGGTATCGGTTTGTGGGGTGTGAGAAGTGGAGGTGGATGGGCTTGAGGCGTTTGGAGTGGGTGGGCTTTGGGTTGGGCTGTTAAGATGAACGGGTAATTGTTGGGAGTTTGGGGCGATGGGAACATCACAGAAAGGAAAGCACATGTTGTGTTGGTTAGATGTTGGTGTGATATTTGGTGAGGGAGTTTGGGGAGTGGTAATGGCGGGTATGTTTTCTTCAAAATTGGTGATAGGTAAATTGGTAGTATTGGTGGATGTGGAGTTGTCATGAAAAGGTAAGATGTCTTCGTTAAATTTTGCATGTCGAGTTGTGTAGACACGACCCGCTGTTGGTTCGAGACATCGAAAGCCTTTATACTTAGGACTATAGCCAATGAATATGCAAGGAGCACTTCTTGGTTGGAGTTTGTTTTTGTATAGTCTCTAAGGTAAGGAAATACTAGACAACCAAAAATACGCATGTTGGAGTAAGTGGGTGGTTGGTTAAATAGAACTTCAAACGGAGATTTGTTGTCTAGAAGTTTTGTGGGTAGACGATTTATAATGTAGGTAGCGGAAGTGAAAGCATCAAACCAAAGATTGGGTGGGGCATTGGCATTGAACATCATGGCTAGACCGGTTTCGGTTATATGACGGAGCTTTCTCTCGGCTTTCCCATTTTGTTCGGGTGTGTGAGGGCACGATAATCTATGATGGATGCCTTGTTTTTGAAAACATGTTTGCACTTGGTGATTGGTGAATTCGGTGCCACTATCACTTTGAAGAAACTTAACATTTGATGAGAATTGATTTTGAACAAAGGTTAAAAAAGTGGTGAGTATGGCAAAGAATTCCAATTTGGCTTTTAAAGGATAGAACCAAGTGAAACGGGAATAGTCATCGATGAAAATGACATAGTACCGATAACCATCCTTGGAAGGCACGGGTGCGGGTCCCCAAAGATCACAATGGATTAAGTCTAAGACATGTTGTGCGCGTTTTGGATTTTCAATAAATGGTAGACGTTTTGCTTTTGATAATTCACAAGATTCACATAATCCTGGTTTGGGTAATATAGATGTAACAAAAAGACGACCAAGTTTATTCAAAGTAGAAATTGTATAAAAAGAAACATGTCCTAATCGACTGTGCCATTTATTAAATGATGCACACAAGTGCGATGCAGAAAGCGCAGCAATTAGAGACTTGTGACCTTGGGTGAGAACATAGAGACCATTTTCGCACGTGCCTTTAGCTAGAACCTCCGCCGTTTTTATTTCCTGAATTTGGAAAAAATCATTAGAAAATAAAACATCAACCGGAGAATCATTCGTTAATCTACTAATTGACTGAAGATTTTTTGTTAAATTAGGAACTACTAAGACATTTTGTAAAGTTATAGATTCATTTAAATTAGTGTTCCCAATGTGAGTAACGGGAGATGATTTTCCGTTCCCAAACGTAACACGAAGGCTACCATTGTGGGATTTAGAATTATGTAAACCATGATTTGAGGGTAACATATGTGTTGTAGCACCTGACTCGGCAGTCCAATCAGGAGAGTCGGAGGCTATGTTACATTGAGCATGAAAAGCATCGGCAAGATTGGCATCAAGGGGAACCGATTTTTGGGCGAAAGAGGCGAGTTGAGGACATGAACTCGCATAGTGACCGATTTGGCGACAAAGTTGGCAATGTGGAGGTCTCTTGGTGTAGGAAGAAGTACGGCCGCCTGAAGAAGAGGTGCGACCTCTTCCACGAGAAGAAGAAGGACGAGTATGAGAAGATTTGTTTGGGTGGGCATAGAACGCGGCCTGAGGTGGTTGAGAACCATGCAATTGTTGAACAAGCATCTCTTGATTCTCAGCATTAGCCAAGAGATCACGAAATGAAGGAGCCGGGCGAATGGTTCGTTGAGAAGTGGAAAAATTTTCAAACGAAGCGCCTAGTCCACAAAGGAACCAATGGCGTTTGTCCTCGTCACTTATCGGATGGCCTATAGCCGTAAGTTGGTCGGCGATGGCTTTGAATTTTCGACCAAATTCCGAGACCGAAGATGTTCCTTTTTGAAGTGTTTGAAGGGAGTCTTTGAGAGTGTGGATTCGTTCAATAGACGAGTGGCTATAGGCATCGGCTAGAGCCTTCCAGACGGCTTTGGCCGTGGTGTGACCGATAGTTTCGGCCATTGCTTCTTCGGTTAGGGTAGAGTTAATAAGAAGTAGGACTTTCTGATCAGCTATTTGCCAATCAATAAAGTCGGGATTTGGCATGGTTTTGTTATCGGTGGTGGTAGTTTCGGGTGGAGATGGGGTGGTTCCGGTTACGTGGCCGACAAGTTTGAGGTAAGAAAGAACATGAGTAATTTGTTTCTCCCATGTGAGGTAATTGGTGGAGGTTAGCTTGATGTGGACAAGGTGACTGAGAGAATGGAGAGGAAGAGAAGTAGGATCGGCAGCCATGGAGGGATGGAGACAGGAAGAGAAAAAAAAGGAGAAAAAAGGAGAAGAAAGAGGTGTTTGCTAGAAAGAAAAGGATCTTGAATGTTGTTAAGCTGATACCATATTAATTCACAATGGTTCAACTTGAATTTACATTCTCTACAAACTCTTTAAATAGAGATACAAGGCAACTATTGAGGAGAGAATTACTCCTCTATACAAGAATACAAATTGACTAAATAAATACACACTAAAGAATATAATGGAGGGAGGATATTTCTCCATGAGATATGACCTTTCCTAATATAGGTGCTGAAACCAAGGGATATCCAAAAAAAAAAAAATTGGGGTCAGGGGTATCCTTTGTATGACGGAGACGGAGTTGAGGGGTATTTTTGGGTATTTTTACACTACGGAGACGGAGTTGAGAGATATTTTTACACTACGGAGACGGGGTTGAGGGGTAGCCCGTGCTACCTGATGTGCGTAATGCGTGATATATTTTTATGTATATTTTAAGCCCTTTTTAACACTTTAGTCAAGTTTTAAATTTATAAAACACGATATTCTACTAACACTAAACACACATATGGGCAAGTGTACCCATCGTGAGCGTAGTATAGCGTTGGTAAGATACCGAGGTCGTCCAAGGACATAAGAGCTTTTAGTACCGGTTTATCCTCAACGTCTAATCAAATCAAATATTTAGAAAAAGGTTTTAAATAAAAAACTAAAAATGCTGAAATAAAAATAAAATAAAAACAGATAGACAAGATGAATCACTTGGATCCGACTCACCTTTAGTGTAACCTTTGATGATTTCCGCACTTTTGCACTTTTTAAGAGATTATCTTAGTTATAGTAGTAGGCCCCTCTTTTGAAGGTGACGTTACCCTCAACCTAGTAGTTTGAGTCAGCAAGGATACAATCCTAAAGGGTTGGAATATTGGAAGATAATTAATTAAGTTATTAATGCGTAATGTGGTAGGCCACTCTTTTGAAGGTGACGTTACCCTCGGCTAAGTGGTTTGAGTCAGCAGGGATACAATCCCAAATAGCCGGGTCAATGTATTAATAGTAGTTTACAAATGAGGGGATCAAGCCATTCGCACACCCACCATCCAATACCAGTGGGTATTGAAGGAGGTCCTACTAAGCTTGACCCAGGTCCTTGTAGGATCTATACACTGAACAAGGCAAGAACCTTACCAAACCATTCCCTTAACCCCCGACCGGTAGCCAACATATCTCTATATAGACCGTAGAGATATGAATGGTGAAAATCTTTTATTTTATATAGACAGTAAAATAACGCCAAGACACCACGGACAAATGATAAGGAAGTTTCACCTTCAACATAAGAAACTAATTATTAAAGTCATTAATACAAAACCAAATAAAAAGTGCGAAAAGATTAAAAATCAAAATTATTACACTAAATGCTTGTCTTCACCAAGTGATGTAAGAGACTTAGGCAAACATGGCCTTTGATTGTCAAGAACTCTTACTATCAATCTTGGATCCCGAGACTACTACACACACTCTAAATGGATGATGGTGGTGGATGTGGGTGTTGTGATGGTGGTGGAGTGTGGGTGAAGTGGTAGAGAGGTGGTTTGCCAAGGGATGCTTTTGAAGTGAACCAAGCACCTCTATTTATAGCCTACACAGAAGCCCGGACACGGCCGCGTGTCCGCTGGGCACGACCCGTGTCCATCCTTATTCTCTTTCTTCATTAATTGCAATTTGTCTGCATTAGCTCCACACGCCCCCGTGTCCGCTGAACACGGCCCCGTGTGCAGAAGCGTATCTGTACTATCAAGATTTGCTTGGATTCTGCAAATGTTAGCGTTGATGATGTATTGCAAAATACATCCTTTATTCGTGTATAGTTTGTACAATTTTCCGTTCTTTCTAGTTTAGTTTACGTTAGAATTGCATGCTATTGATCAAATTGCGTTTTCCAGGTCTTGGTACATAATGTTGCTGAAAATGGAGTGAAAACGAGCTACAATGCTGAAACACCAAGTCCCGGAACAAGCTTAAAAGAGTTAGAATAATTTTGGAGAGTTTTGGGATGCTAGAGCTGGGAATTGGACGCAACATTCTGTGAAAAAAGTGTCGTGGCGTCGCGCCACGGCTAAACTGGAGTCTCGTCGCGTAGCGCCAAGAATAAACAAAGAATTTATGGTTTTATACATGGTGGCGTCGCGCGACGGGGTAATCTGACGAAAATCTTTCGTAAAAATTAAGGTTTTGGTATATAATCTCAAGATAATCATCATTAAACGAAGTTACGAACTCAAGAAACCCTAGGTGATTTTCAGAGCAGATTTCACGGTTTTCGGAGTATTTTGGCTTGCGGGAATCATCCGGTTGAAGCTCGGAGCATAGGAAAGAAGATTGTTCAGGTCTTATCTCCCGGTTTTCGTTATTTTTTTGTTTCTATACTTTGATGATGAATTCTTGTTTTGAACTTATTTTGTTGATTTTAGACATCATGTTTTCAGGCTAAAACCTTCGTTACTACCTAGGTTAGATGATAGTTTAATAAAGTTTGGATTTTTAATGGTTTTCTATTGTTTGGTTATGGATTGATCTTTGAAAGTAAATAATTCTAGAACCTTTAATTTGGTGCGTATGCGTATTTAATTTTGATTGTTGATTATTTGCTGTTTCACATAAATTTTGGTGGATGTCTTTCGCATAATGAATTTGTGTTGATTATTCGCATCTTTGAGGGTTCGGGTGATCTTTGGGTAAATCGGCCGATAGCCTTAGAAACAGTAATTAAAATTCAATTAGAATTAAGTATTCTGCTTAACTTATCGCTGAGAGGCTCGAGTTAGTTAGTAGGTCTCGGTGTAATATATAGCTAAGATAGGTTTTGAGAGAAGTCGGTCTTAGTTCCCTAATCGCACCTGTGTCTATTAAACCAAGTTAGAATCTAGGATTGCCTTAGACTGTCGCGCTGAGAGGTAGATAGTCGTATTAGGGAACTTTTAGAGTCGTTAGAGGACTGAGAGGAAGTCTAACAATCGGTGTTCATAACAGCCTAGCAGGGTTTCCTAGGTTTCTTCCTGAGAAGGGTCAGGAAGTCTTAGCTTGAAATACCTTAGGGTTTAGTACTTTACGATCCCGATTCCATACCATAATAGTACCGTTAGAAATCCATTCCTAGTTAATCTGGATTCAAGCATAGGTAGTCGTTAATCTCATTCGAATAAAACCTCAGTTCTTGTTCTTGTCATAGTCTAGTTTTATTTCAATTTCAATTTTAGGATTTTAGTAACCCCCCCCCCCCCCCGCCCCCCCTTAAAACACAAAAATAGTTAAGTTGCGTCAGTAGTAGTCTAAATAAAGTCGTTAACGTAATTAATTAGAGTCCTTGTGGATTCGACATCCGGACTTGCTTTTCTTTGCTAGAGTCGACCGGTTCACTTGCCGGTGAGTAGTTTAGTCAAGTTAGAGAGTCTAGATTATTATTACTTGAGTCTAAATTTAGGTTTATTTTAGTTTATTTATTTGAACTACTTATTGCACATCAAGTTTTTGGCGTCGTTGCCGGGGACTCTTGGCAATTGCGTTGATTACTTTGTTTGGATTTCAACTGCTTTTCTATACGTGTTTTTTGTGTGTTTTTGAGTGGTAGGAGTCCAAGTAATTTTAGTGTCTTTTTTATTTTTAGAGTCTTTTGTTGGAGTCGTCTTACTTGTTTGTTCTGGGTTTTGCAGTTCATGCCCCACACTAGGGGTGCAAACGAGCTGAGCCGAGCCCGAGCTCGACCAGGCTCGAGCTCGTTTAACACACGAAAGCTCGAGCTCGAGCTCGGCTCGATCCGAGCTTTATTTCTAAAGCTCGAGCTCGGCTCGTAGGTAATTTTTCAAGCTCGAGCTCGGCTCGGGCTCTACTCGTTTAGCAGTTATTAATTAATTTTTATTAATTATAATTATTGTTATATATATAATTTAGTTAATTTTTTTATTTATATAATTGGTAAATATTATTATTTAAATATATGTTTAATATATTAATAAAAATATATAAAAAGAAAGCTCGTTAAGGCTCGCGAGCCGGCTCGAGCTCGATAAGCGAAGCTCGGGCTCGGGCTCGTTTACTAAACGAGCTTGTTTTTAGGCTCGGGCTCAAGCTCGAGCTCGTTTAAGCTCGGCTCATTAGAGCTTTTTTCGAGCCGAGCTCGAGTAGCTCGGCTAGTTTGCACCCCTACCCCACACGCGTTCTCAGGGACCAGTGAAGCCGCCGATCGACAAGTCTTCCTTCTCCACACCTAGTTTACAGGTTAGAAAATCTTCAACTTCATCTTCAGCCCCTTCTGACTCTACACTACAAATCTAAACCACCAAACTTTGACTTCACCCCGAAGTCGTCACCCCACAACACCCCACCACCTTCCCGTCCAACTAGTCCACCACCAGTTCACCAAATGGCCGATAACCAAACTGTCCACCAACGCTCCACCGCCGGTTTTACCGCAAACTCACCCATAACCCTCCCTGAAATCACCAATGACAAGTCCTGGCAAATTCCCTCATACATCATGACCGCCATTAACAACTCTTGTCAGTTTCACGGTCGTGATGATGAGGATGCGCCTGCACATATCAACCATCTCACCCATGTTTGCAGTACCTTCGGTATCTGTAACGCCCGGCTCTTTTGTACATTCCATTTATAGAAAGTTTTGTTCGTATTTCTATTTTTGGAAACTTTGTATTCTTGTAATCGTTCTTCCTTTGTAATCGTTGTAAAACCGAGACTTGGATCATTAATGAAACTCGTATTTTGTTACAAATATGTTATATACACCTTATATATGCTCGTATGATCGAATTGGTGAATCAATTGATGTTTAATCATTATTCTTGGAAACTATGTGCTAAACTTGTAATTAATCTAAACTTATGCCTAAAACGTGTTTTGAACGTAAACGACACTTGATTATGATACTTGTACACTCAATCATACTTGGGTTATGATCGTCATGCTTGATTATGCCTTATACTATGCTTTTATATCAAATCAAGTCCCTAAACTATGCTTTGATAATCTTCCTATAGGCCAAAGCACGTTTTCCCTAATTCGAAAGAACTTTCGACCCACTTTGGAATAGTCGACGTTTCTCTACCCGAAATAATCCAATGTTTTATTGAGCCTCTCTTTTATGTATCTCAATTTATATGTGATTCTATACTTGAACGTTCGTTCATTTCAAAATTTCGTTTTAATCGTTTTGCACGTTATCGCAGCCACAAACAATAATAATCCCTCGTGAACAAACTAAATTTACAATGCTTTCATTTATTCATGTTATGCTATGTGAAACTCATGATTATGCTATATGAGACGTTTAAGCCTTTTATTCTATGTGAATCAAGTTGAACCCTTTATGTTATGTGACACAATGTGCTATATGAATCATTTTATGCAAACAATTTTCTTAAACAAACATTATGATCAAGTCTCACCTATTCGTTCTTTTGAATCTTAGATGTCTACCCGTCTTTCCAACACGTCTAAGAAGTCAAAGTCCCGTGCTACGAAGAAGATGATGGCTTTCATGGCCGATCAATTTGCGCGTGTCGTTCCAAAGGTCATTACCGAGATTCGAGCTTCTGAAACTCCTCACTCTTCAGTCGACTCTAAGGTCGAAATACGCAAGCCCGCTTCGTTCAACTTCAAGCACTTTACGTCGTGCAACCCCAAGCCATTCACTGGCAATGATGGGGTGACAGCCATGCTCGAGTGGTTTGATAGCATAGAGGTCACGTTCATCAACAGTGACTGCCCCGATGAGCTCAGAACGCGTAGTGCGACTGGGGTATTCCAAGCCCGAGCTCTCGAGTGGTGGTCGAACGAAAGAAACATCCGCTCGAATGAACTGGCCTATGCGTTGACTTGGGAAGAAGTTAAGGCCCTAATGATGGACGAGTTTTGCCCTCCGCATGAGCAACAAAAGCTAGAGGAAGAATTTTGGGCACTTAAGCAAGTGGGAGATGAGAACCTAGCCTATACCACCCGTTTCAAACAACTTAACTTCATTGTCCCCCACCTTGTCATGACCACTGCGCGCAAGATAACTAAATACATCAATGGGTTACCCTCTGCTATGCGCGATACAATCGAGGCTGCCAAACTCGACAATATCGAAGCTGTTTATCGTTTGGCCGCTTCCCTGAACAACAACCGTGTGCGCGATAAGCAAGCCGCAAACCCCGGTTCGTTCAAGCCAGCCAACCAAATTACCCAACAGTCGAGTAGCAATAGGGGGAAAAGCGAAAGCAATCGAACCCTGTTTGCAATGCGATTGTGCCACCCGTTAACCCAAACCCTGTTGCTCCTGATAGCACCCAAAAGTCGTACACTGGGATTCACCCCAAGTGTGCCACTTGTAACTATCACCATCCCGCCAATGCCAGGTGTCGTCGTTGTACCAATTGCAACCGTTATGGACATGACACCGCCTTTTGCCGCTACCAACAACAGCAAGCACCACAAGCTCAGCAAGCGCAACAAGCTCCACCTGCTCCTCAAAACGCAAGACCAGCTAGGGCTTGTTTCAAATGTGGGGATACTAATCATCTTCGTCCTCAATGTCCTCAATGGAATCAAGAGAAACATAAGCTCCTCGTGGACACGCTTTTAACCTGAACGCAAATCAAACGCGCAACGACAATGATGTCGTTAACGGTACGTTTCTTGTTAACCATCTTTATGCTTCGATACTATTTGATACTGGTGCGGACAAAAGCTTTGTGTCCTTAGAATTCGAATCGTTGTTAAATTGCACACGCTCTAAGCTACCTAAGTCATTTTCCGTTGAAGTCGCCAATGGCAAATCCATCCTAGTCGATTACGTCCTCCTCGATTGTCGTCTTACTCTTAACGAGCACGTTTTTACTGTCGATCTCATACCTATGCAACTGGGTAGTTTCGACGTCATCATAGGCATGGATTGGATCCAAAAGAACCATGCTGAAATCGCTTGTCATGAGAAATACGTTCGTTTACCCCTTCCATCTGGCGATGTCTTGCACGTCTATGGAGACCGACCTTCAAAGGGACTGAAGTTGATGTCCTGCACACAAGCGAACAAGTACTTACGCAAACAGTACTTTGCCCTTTTAGCCCACGTTGTGGAAGAAAAGGGCAAGGGAAAGAGTTTAAGTGATGTTCCAGTGGTGCGCGACTTCCCTGATGTCTTTCCTGAAGATTTGCCTGGTCCTCCTCCACCTCGATCTGTTGACTTTCGTATTGACCTCGTACCTGGTGTGACTCCTGTTGCCAAGTCTCCTTATCGTCTTGCACCTTCTGAGATGCAAGAGTTATCTACGCAACTTCAAGAACTCCTCGATAAGGGTTTCATTCGTCCAAGTACCTCACCTTGGGGTGCTCCTGTGCTCTTCGTCAAAAAGAAGGATGGCTCCTTCCGCATGTGCATCGATTATCGTGAGCTCAACAAACTCACCGTCAAAAATCGTTATCCTCTTCCGCGTATCGACGATCTCTTTGATCAACTTCAAGGCGCTACTTGTTTCTCCAAAATCGATCTTCGTTCTGGATATCACCAACTTCGTGTTCTCGATGAAGACATTCCCAAAACCGCTTTTCGCACTCGCTATGGACACTACGAGTTCGTGGTCATGCCTTTTGGTTTGACCAACGCACCCGCTGTGTTCATGGATCTCATGAATCGTGTTTGTAAGCCCTATTTGGATCGTTTCGTGATCGTCTTCATTGATGATATTCTCATTTATTCTAAATCTCGAGCCGATCATGAACTCCATCTTCGTCTTATACTCGAGCTCTTACATGTTGAACGCTTATACGCTAAGTTCTCTAAATGCGAGTTCTGGATCAAGGAAGTCCAATTCCTTGGGCACGTTGTTAGTGAAAAAGGAATCCATGTTGATCCCTCCAAAATCGAAGCAGTGAAGAATTGGACCGCGCCTAAATCTCCTTCTGAAATCCGTTCTTTCTTAGGATTGGCGGGTTATTACTGCCGATTCATCTCGAACTTTTCAAAAATCGTCGTTCCTCTCACTTCGTTGACTCAAAAAG
The DNA here is from genome assembly GCA_030545235.1 of Helianthus tuberosus. Lineage (NCBI taxonomy): Eukaryota > Viridiplantae > Streptophyta > Magnoliopsida > Asterales > Asteraceae > Helianthus > Helianthus tuberosus. The sequence goes on from CM060438.1 coordinate 55,351,580, forward strand.
AGAAACCTTTTTCTTGGGGTCCTGAGCAAGAGGAATCTTTTCAGACTCTCAAAGACTTGCTTTGCAACGCTCCCATTCTCGCTCTCCCTGATGGGAATGATGATTTCGTGGTGTATTGCGATGCCTCAAACCGTGGTCTTGGTTACGTTCTCATGCAACGAGGCAAGGTCATCGCTTATGCCTCTCGCCAACTCAAAATACACGAGAAAAACTATACTACCCATGACCTTGAACTTGGTGCAGTTGTTTTTGCTTTGAAAATTTGGCGACACTACCTCTATGGTACTAAGTGAGTGGTTTTCACTGACCACAAGAGCCTTCAACATATCTTCGACCAAAAGGAACTGAACATGCGTCAACGTCGTTGGGTGGAACTGTTAAACGACTACGACTGCGAAATCAAATACCATCCAGGTAAAGCAAATGTTGTAGCTGACGCCATTAGTCGTAAAACTCACATGAAGGGTATTCATTGTCTCCAACTCGTGAACGATCTTCCACGCCGCATTCGTGAAGCTCAGTACGCCTCTATTAACGAAGGTAACTTCCATGTTGAAATACGAGGCGCTAAAGAACATGACCTCATCTCCAAGGCCGATGGTATCCTATACCTTGACAATCGTGCCTGGATCCCTGATCGCGAAGAACTTCGAGACTTCATAATGAACGAGGCACACAAATCCAAGTACTCAATTCATCCTGGTGCCGACAAGATGTATCATAATCTACGTATATCCTATTGGTGGCCCGGTATGAAGAGAGACATTGCCGTTTACGTCTCTAAGTGTCTTACGTGTTCAAAAGTCAAAGCCGAGCATCAACGACCTTCTGGTCTACTCGAACAACCTGAAATCCCCGTTTGGAAATGGGATAGCATTGCGATGGACTTCATAACCAAACTTCCTCGAACGTCTTCTGGTCACGACAGTATTTGGGTAATTATCGATCGTCTAACCAAGTCCGCTCAATTCATCCCTATTCGTGAAGATTTCAAGGTTGAACGACTTGCTCGCATCTATACCGATGAGGTTATACGCCATCATGGTATTCCTCTCAACATCATTTCTGATCGCGATGGTCGATTTACTTCGCGTCTCTGGCAAACTTTTCAGTCCGCTATGGGTACTCATTTGAATCTCAGTACGGCTTTTCATCCTCAAACGGATGGACAGACTGAACGTACTATCCAAACCCTAGAGGACATGCTTCGTCCTTGTGTCATCGACTTTGGTGGTAGTTGGGATGTGCATTTACCTTTGGTCGAGTTCTCGTACATCAATAGCTACCACTCCAGTATTAAAATGGCTCCATTCGAGGCATTGTATGGTCACAAATGCCGATCTCCTTTAAGCTGGCACGAGATTGGTGACAAACGTTTTTCTGGCCCTGAGATCATACAAGAAGCAACAGATAGGATTCACCAAATCCATGATAATCTACTCAAGGCTCGAGATCGTCAAAAGGTCTATGCTGATAAGGGACGCAAACCGATGGAATTCAACATTGGGGACCATGTTCTACTCAAAGTATCTCCTTGGAAAGGAGTGGTTCGTTTTGGTAAAAAGGGAAAACTTGCCCCTCGCTATGTTGGTCCTTTCAAGATACTCGAAAGGATTGGTAAGGTGGCTTATCGACTCGATTTACCGCAAGAACTCAACAACGTGCATCCAACGTTTCATGTCTCGGACCTAAAGAAGTGTCACGCTGAAGAAGGACTTCAAGTTCCTCTCGAAGATCTCCAAATAAACGACACTTTACATTTTGTGGAAAAACCCATCGAAATCATGGATCAAGGAGTCAAGTTATTGAGGCGCAGTAAAATTCCTATCGTCAAGGTTCGATGGGAAGGTAAACGTGGCGCCGAATTCACTTGGGAACTCAAGAGCGAGATGAAGAAGAAGTACCCTCATCTTTTCCCTACGTCTTCCTAAATTTCGGGACGAAATTTCCTAAAGGAGGGGAGACTGTAACGCCCGGCTCTTTTGTACTTTCCATTTATAGAAAGTTTTGTTCGTATTTCTATTTTTGGAAACTTTGTATTCTTGTAATCGTTCTTCCTTTGTAATCGTTGTAAAACCGAGACTTGGATCATTAATGAAACTCGTATTTTGTTACAAACATATTATATACACCTTATATATGCTCGTATGATCGAATTGGTGAATCAATTGATGTTTAATCATTGTTCTTGGAAACTATGTGCTAAACTTGTAATTAATCTAAACTTATGCCTAAAACGTGTTTTGAACGTAAACGACACTTGATTATGATACTTGTACACTCAATCATACTTGGGTTATGATCGTCATGCTTGATTATGCCTTATACTATGCTTTTATATCAAATCAAGTCCCTAAACTATCAAAAATGCACCTAAATGTATCAAAGATAAACTACAGGGACTAAAATGTGAAAAATCCAAACTCCCCCAAATTGGAGGTGCCGCGTGACGCTAGGGCCCTTGGCGTCATGCCAAGGCCCTGTTTCGACAGAATGTGTGCTTTCTTCCAGCTATTGCACGAAATCCTAAGTTCTAACCTCCCCCAATCCCCTTTAATCCACCTCTAATCACCTCCAATCAACTCTAACCTCCTCCATTATAAATACACACCTTCTCCAACCCATTTTACACTTTCACAACTCATTACACTTCACAAATTCACTCTCAATCTGTTGCAAACCAGAGTTCTTGGACAGATTCATACATCTTAACAAAAGTGAGTGTAACTTGCTTGTTTTCACTCCAAATCACTTGATTCTTTCTTCTACTTCTTTAGTAAATCCTTGGGTTTGATTCCTTGGTTTTTCCTTGGAGAACTCATGCTTGGAATTGCCCTAAAAAGGACCTAAACTTTCTATTTTGTTTTAAGTTCTTCAAAAGTTTGTTCAAACTTATCCAACTTGTGTGTAACATATCTCACACCTATGTCCTAATGCTTACAACCTCTCTTATGGTTGGTTAGGCTTAAAAACAAGGTTGAGACACTTGAAATCAGAGGATTAAACCTCATAATTTTCTGTTTTGTTTAGGGTATTTAACCCACAAGTCATGTTCAAGCTTAGTTCTTGATGTAGAGTGAATATGGAACAACTTGGGTAGTCCAAACATACAATCCTCACATGATTTGATGATTTCTCTTTAGTTAGGTTGTTTATATATCATAGTTCTTGACCCTCCTTGGTTGTTTTTACATCAAGTGAAGTGGTGAACATTCAAGGGGTTCCTAAATGGAAGCTTGTTCTTCCTACCCCATACATGACTTCCATGATAACTCGAGGCGCCTAAATGAAGATCTTAATCTTCTACCTCCTACATGAATTATTGGACTAAATAATATGTAATACATAACCTAGAAATTATAAATATTCATTCGAACCTTTAATGTTGAACTTGTGTTTATATGTTAAAGTAGTAGAATATCATCTAAGACCTAAAACCTTAATATGATTCTAATGGGTGTATTCCCCATGAAAACATTTTAACCACATTGGTTACATAGTGTCATACAAGGGTTACTAAGTTAAAGATGATTATTTTTCGTATCATATTTTATTCTACTTTATGTTATGATAAACTCCGAATTGATAATCTTCCGTTGAACGCCAAACTCACACACCTATGTTTCCTCGTGTAGAAGGACTAGGTGCTCCAAATTAATCCATCCATCAACTCACTCGCGGAAATTTCAAGTAGGAAAGCTTGCAACCACCGTGAGTATACTCGATCCCTTTTTCCCCTTTATACTTTGGGATGCAACATGTATAATTATGCAAACAACTTTTGAACGAAATCAAACTTACTCTATCCATGCTTAAACATGAAACTAATGTGATTTACTTGCTATTCTCGTATGCTATGTGAACGCTTTGGAACGTTATATGCTCATTAACTTTGCTCGCCCACCTTGACAATTATAGCGCTATAGGATTAACGCCCCGCCCGTTATACTTTTGGGTATTGTTAAGTTACCACCCCGCTAAACTATTGGGATTAGGCTATTTTATGCGTTGTATTCTAGGGTTTGATCATATTGTACGCCAAAATTGCATACTAGTAATCACATATTATGAATCATGTTGGATTTGAGTTTTATTCTATTATGCTATGTAGTTAAACTTGTATACTCGCCTTTGCTTTTGCATTGAAACTCTATTTTAATACATGTTGCAGGGTGATTGTTGAAGTATTGATGAAAGATGAAACAAGTTTAGGGTGGACTAGATACACGCCTTTAATCTATTTATCTTTTAATGTTATGTTACTTGTTGAAACAATGTTGTATTTTGTTTTGATTATTGTATGACATTTTAGTACTTGAAATGAAATTTGAATTTTATTAAATATTGTCACATAGCGTTATGAAGTTTCTAGCAATCTATACACACTTTGTCTCATCCCGATGTTTCCGCCATCGGTTGGGGTGTGACAGTATCGAAGGTGTTAATCTTGATGCCTGCTATCTCCAAGTCTTCCCATTTTCGCTTGCGGGCCGCGCAGCCATATGGCTCGACGCGCAGCCATATGGTACTTATACTACTTGGGCTGGACTTCGAGATGCCTTCCTTACTAAGTATTTCCCACCTGCGAAGGCCTCTCGCCTTCGAGATTAGATCCATTCATTCAGAATGGAGCCTGACGAACCATATCACTTAGCTTGGGAGAGGTTTCAAACTTTACTCTCGCGTTGTTCCCAACATGGGCTTTCGGATTGGGCTTTAGTAGAAAAATTTTACAATGGTCTCACCCCTGAGTGTAAGGCCCGTTTCGACACATCTGCAGGAGGCCATCTTATGGGAAAGAAAACTGTGGCCGACTGCAATGATCTCTTTGAGAGCTTCGCTAATGCTGATATAGATCATAGTGCTACCAGCAGGAATTCCAATCCTATGACTACTTCCTCATCTTCTCGCGGAGTAAACCAAGTCATTTCTGACTCAAAGGTAGCATCTCAACTTAACTATATCACCAAAGAGTTGCTAGAAATTAAGAAAAAGGTAGATAGGTGCGAAGTTTGTAGAGGTGGTCATGACACTGTAGATTGCCCAACACTTACCCTAGAACAGGTAGAGTATATAGCAGGTCAAAATAGGGGTCCAACTAACCCGTTCAACAATAGTAACTCCAATTGGCGTGCTAATAATTATCGCTCTTCAGGTAACCCCCCTGGTTTTCCATCAGGCCAATATCAAAGCAGGGGGTCAAGTTTCTATTCTAGTGGGGGTTCGGGTTAAACAGGTCAGTTTGCTAGCTCAGGTTCAGGGGGGCAGTTCAGAGGTGAGGGGTCAAACCAAGAGGTTCAACCTAGGAATGAGGGGTCAAATGGTAGTTTATCTAGGATAGAGGACCTTCTTACCCAGCTAGTGGTTAAGGACCAGGCTACTCAACGTACCTTAGAAGAATACGCTACATTCTTAAAGAATAACCATTCAAATTTCTTAGACCTTCAAAGGCAAGTTGGGGATATTGCACGCCAGTTGCAAGAACGACCTCCCGGTCAATTCTCGGGAAATACAAAGCCCAACCCATCTGGCACTTTGAAGGCAATTTCGACCCGTAGTGGTAGGACCTTAGGAGAGGTAGTGAGACCCGAGAGTGTTGAGGTAGAAGATGAGGACCCAGTAGATGAAGAGATTGAAATGGAGGCTACCGGTAAAGTGCAACCTAGGTTAATCCCAGCAAGTACCGCACACACCGGGGGCCTTCAAGTGAGAAGAGTATAGAGAAACGGCCCATACAAGTTGTTCCATCACCCACTGTTGATCTTTCCCGTGCTCCATTTCCTTCCCGTCTTAAAAATCAAACTTATTCTAAAGAGTACGGGAAATTTTTAGAGATCTTTAAGCAACTTAGAATCAACCTTCCTTTCACAGAAGTCCTTCAATCGATGCCTAAATATGCAAAATTCTTAAAGGACCTTCTAAAACGTAAGGATAGGTTAGGAGAGGTTTCTAATATTCCCCTTAGTGGAGGGTGCTCCGCCGTAGTCTTGAACAAGGTCCCGAAAAAATTGACGGATCCGGGACTTTTTACCATCCCGTGCTTGTTTGGGAGTGATACCGAGTGTAGGGCCCTAGCCGACTTAGGAGCAAGCATAAACCTCATGCCATATTCCATGTACGAGAGGTTAAGTCTAGGAGAGTTATCCCCTACACGTATGTCTTTATCTCTAGCCGATAGATCAGTGAAGTATCCACGTGGTATAATCGAAAACCTTTTAGTTAAAGTGGATATATTCATTTTTCCCGTAGACTTTGTCGTTCTTGATATGGAAGCCGATGAGAAGGTTCCTATCATTCTAGGACACCCATTCTTGTGTACCGCCAAGGCTTTCATCGATGTCTTCGACGGTAAAATCACACTTCAAGTCGGTGAGCAGAGAGTCACTTTCGAGATAGCACGCTCCATGGAACACCCTATTGGTTCCGATGATCTAAGTAGTCCTTGTCATTCGGTCTATTTCATAGAGTCTTTCTTATCATATGTCGACCATTGCTTTGACTATATTAGTGGAGCCGATTTAGTTGAGGGTAAGTTAGATGAGGTAGTTGAGAAGGTAGAGGAGGTTGTAAGTGAGAGTGAGGAAGTAGAAGAGACCGAATGGGTCCCCGAAGTGCTAGAGTTGAGTGAAGTAAAAAGTGAGATTGAGAGTACACCTATAGAGAAACCCACCCCACTAGAGCTTAAGGTTCTCCCATCCCACTTAGAGTACGCTTTCTTAGGTGAGGAGTCCGATTTTCCCGTCATTATTTTGTCTAAGTTAGAGGAGGGGGAGAAGGGTAGGTTGTTAGAGGTGTTGAGAGAGAATAGGGAAGCCATTGCATGGCGACTTTCGGATATCAAGGGCATAAGCCCCGCCTATTGTACCCACCGGATACTCATGGAAGATGATTATAAGCCGGCGGTGCAACCTCAACGGCACCTAAATCCGAACATGTAAGAGGTTGTTAAGAAAGAAGTGCTCAAGTAGTTAGATGCCGGGGTGATATACCCTATTTCTGATTCACCATGGGTTAGCCCGACCCAAGTCGTCCCAAAGAAAGGTGGGATGATGGTGATAATGAACGAAAAGAACGAATTAATCCCTTCTCGTACCGTTACCGGTTGGCGTGTGTGCATAGACTACTGAAAGTTAAATGATGCCACCCGGAAAGACCATTTCCCCTTGCCATTCATTGACCAAATGTTGGAGCGTCTAGCGGGTCAACAATTCTATTGTTTTCTCGATGGATTTTCGGTTTATTTTCAGATCCCAATCGCCCCGGAGGATCAAGATAAAATGACGTTCACATGCCCTTACGGCACTTATGCGTATCGCCGCATGCCTTTCGGGTTATGCAACGCTCCGGCTACTTTCCAAAGATGCATGGTTGCTATATTCCAAGACATGCTTGAGACTTCTATGGAGGTTTTCATGGATGACTTCTCGGTTTATGGTACCACTTTCGATCAATGTCTTCTCAATCTTGATAGGATGCTTAAGAGATGTATAGAGACAAACCTTATGTTGAATTGGGAGAAATGTCACTTTATGGTGACGGAGGGGATAGTTTTAGGTCACAAGGTGTCTAGAGAGGGGATAGAGGTGGATAGGGCCAAGATAGATACCATAAGTAGATTGCCTCCACCTACTAGTGTTAAGTCCGTTCGTAGCTTCCTAGGTCATGCGGGCTTTTATAGGCGTTTCATTAAGGATTTTTCTAAGATTACGCGCCCCATGACCCGACTTTTAGAGAAAGATGTACCTTTCGTCTTTGACGAAGAGTGCATCAAGGCTTTTGATTTTTTGAAGGAGAAACTCATTAGTGCCCCTATCCTTGTTTCGCCCGATTGGAGCTTGCCTTTCGAGCTCATGTGCGATGCAATTGATTATGCCGTAGGTGCGGTTTTAGGTCAAAGAGTCGATAAACATTTTCATCCAATCTACTACGCGAGCAAAACTTTAAATAATGCTCAAGAGAACTATACCACCACAGAAAAAGAGCTCTTAGCCGTAGTGTTTGCGTTTGATAAGTTTCGCTCATATCTTGTGCTTTCCAAAACCACCGTGTTCACCGACCACGCCGCTTTGCGCTTCCTTTTCCAAAAGAAAGACAGGAAGCCACGCCTCATTAGATGGATTCTTTTGCTCTCCGAGTTCGATATTGAAATTAAAGATAAAAAGGGAGCGGAAAACGTAGTCGCCGACCATTTGTCACGCTTAGAGGATCCTAAGAGAGAGGAGGTTCGTGAGGAATCAATAGGAGACACTTTTCCTCATGAAACCATAGACTTTGTTAGTGCCGAGGTAGAGGGTTTGCGATGGTTTTCGGATTTGGCAAATTATTTAGCGACCAACGATATGGTGAGGGGTATGTCATACCAACAAAAGAAAAGGCTTCTTAGGGTTGCTAGGAAGTACATTTGGGATGACCCGTACCTTTTTAGGATAGGTGGTGATCGAGAGCTTAGGAGATGTGTTTCAAAAGAGGATGGGATGGACATCCTTAGACATGTGCATGAGGGTTTAACGGGAGGCCATCACGGGCCAAATGTGACGGCACAAAAGGTTTTTGATAGTGGCTTCTATTGGCCGACGGTAGTTAGAGATGCCATAGAGTTTGTTAGAACATGTGACCGTTGCCAATTTACCGACAACATCTCATCCAAGGATGAAATGCCCCAAAATCCCATCCAAGTTCTTGAAGTCTTTGACGTTTGGGGTATTGATTTCATGGGACCTTTCCCCTCATCGAGTGGGAATAGGTACATCCTTGTGGCCATTGACTATGTCTCAAAGTGGGTGGAAGCTCAATCTTTGCCCACTAATGATGCCCAAGTGGTGGTGAGATTTCTTAAAAAGTTATTCACACGTTTTGGAGTTCCTAAGGCTATCATAAGTGACCGTGGTACGCACTTTTGCAATTCCGCCATGGAAAAGGCACTTGCACGCTACGGTGTCACTCACCGTCTTTCTACCGCATACCACCTGCAAACTAGTGGTCAAGTAGAAAATGCAAACCGAGGGGTGAAGAGAATCTTAGAAAAAACGGTAGGAAAAAGTAGAAAGGATTGGTCGGAAAAGCTCGACGACGCTTTGTGGGCATTCCGCACCGCCTACAAAACACCGTTAGGAACCACGCCCTTCATGATTGTGTATGGCAAAGCGTGCCATCTTCCGGTGGAGTTAGAACATAGAGCTTTATGGGCATTGAAAACTGTTAACCTCGACCTTACCGAAGCCGCTAGAAGGAGGTTCTTCCAAATCCATGAGTTAGAGGCTCTAAGGGATGCCGCCTATGAACGATCTTGGAGTATCAAGGAAAAGACTAAGGCGTTGCATGATAGGAGGTTGCAAGGGTTGAAGGAGTTTAAGGTAGGTGATAGAGTGCTTTTATTCAATTCAAGATTGAAATTGATAGCGGGGAAGTTGAGATCGAGATGGACCGGACCGTATGTGGTAATGGAGGTGTTTCCATACGGTACCGTCGAGTTGTATGACGAAGTTGATAAAGGTGTGTGGAAGGTAAATGGTCATCGATTAAAGCACTACTTGGGAGGTCCCATTGATACTACCGAGGAGGAAGAAATTCCTCTAGAGGACCCACCCACCTTCACCAAACAATGAGTTGAGAAAAGCTTCGTTTGTAGAGTTTGTACCGTTTGTAAATTTCTTTATTTTTCGTGTTTCTTGTAGTTTTTCATGTTTGTGTTTTGTGTGTTTAAGAGATTTTGCAGGAAACATACCTTTAAAGAGCTGAATTTGCGAAGAAAACGGCATCCCAAGTAAGTCCCAACACTTAGAAAAAAATTGGGATGGTTTGGGGAAGGTTTGGAAAAAGTTAGAAATTTTTCTAAGTCCCAAAACTCAATTTTTTACGAAACATTCTGTTAAAAAAAGGCCTTGGCGTCACGCCACCATAAAAGCAACACCTGGTGGCGCAGCGTGACCCCTAGGGTCACTAAAACCATAATTGAACCCCATAAACTGAACCCCCTCTATCTGAACCAGGCCGTGGCGCTACGCCACGGCTAAAGACTTTACTCTTGGCGCCGCGCGACGCCCTAGAATTCGAATAAAACCCTATCCGTTCAGTTTATCTTCCCCAAAATAAACCAAATCCTTTTTCTTCTACATCCCCACCGCCGAACCACCTTACACCCACCAAATCACCACCGTTCTTCATACCGAAACCATCCTTGTGATCGGTTTTATTCGCACAACAAAACCCACCAAACAAACTCATCATTCAACCGCTGATTTGGGTCGAATCGAGACTCGCCATTAACAAAAAGTTCAACTTTTCTTGCAATTTCAAGTGATTCCGGTATGTGATTCTGCTAACTCTCTTATTTGTGTATATTACATCGTTGATTGGGGTCTGTAGGTAACTATTTTGAGTTAGTTTTGTTGAGTTGATTTTGAGTCAGTTGTGTCATGTTTTGGGTGGTATGTTTTTGTGGTTGGGCTGAGTCGATGGTGTATCCTTGTTGAGTCAGGTTCAAGTCAATTCTGTAGTGTTTTCGAGTCAGTTTTGTGTCGAGTCAGTTCGTTGGTCGAATGGAGTCAGGTTTGTGTCAAAGTTTTATAGTCGTGTGATTCAGGTTAGGAGAGTCAGCCGTGAGGCTATGTTATGTTTGCGAGCCAGGTCTGCTAGTTAGTTTTTGGTATAGCAAATATGGGTGTGGGCGGATAAGGTTTGGACCAGTAATTCAGCGTGATTTATGTTTGAGTTATATTAGGTTCAAGACATGTTGATTGTTCCGCTTAATTGTACGCTATTTTTAGTCCAAAGCAGGCTTCGGGTGGTGTCGGGTTGGGATAGTGAATGTATTTGATTGTGGATTGATTGGTATGGTACATTGACACTTGAAGTTCCGATCTTGCGCATTAAAACTGAATTTTTGCATACGAAAGAAACCTCCTTTAACAAGACGGAATTTTTTTGGACGCTAAATTTGTTTTAAAAGACTACTAAATGGCTGATTTTTAACCGAGGATTGGACTCCAATGTCTTTGTTGAGGCACTCGTTTTAATTGCGGACAATTAAAGTGCCGAAGGGGGGGGGGGGTAGTGTACATTGAGTCTAGTATGTGTCTTTGAGTCGTCTTAGTGTTGTTTTAGCCTAGTTTGAGTCATATTTAGTTTTGTTTGGGTTTACTTGCATGTACAAGTGATTTGAGCTCGCCCGTACTCAATCTCCATTCGGGCGAGTTTAACTATCACTTAGCATTTGTAAAAAGGTAACCCGTTTGTTTCAGAATTAGCCGCGAATGAAATGCTATACGGCTGTTCTTTCTTTTTCGAAAAAAAATTATAAAAAATCCAAAAAAAAATATAAAAATTCAAAAAAATAAAAAATACCAAAAATAGTTGTTATTACTGACTGTCTGCCTGTTTTGTCTTGATTATTTATGTTTTGCAGGCATGGCTAGTAGTTCGCGTAGAAGCAGGGCGAGAAAGTCAGGTGCGGGTCAGTCGGCACCGCAACAAGATCCACCTCAGCAAGACCCGGTCCCACAGGAGACACCGATCATTCAGATAGCTGCCGATGATCCGAAACTGAGAAAGATTGAATATCAAAGTTCTTATAATTTTATCCCAGATATGAAAATGCTTAGAGCCAATCACCCGATATTGAAGTTTGAGCCGAGTACAGCAGAATGGAATAAATATGATAAACTGAAGAAAACTGAACTACTTCAGCACAGGGTTATAGATTGGTTGTGGTTGAGTGAGATAGGCTCGAAGCAGGAGGTGAGGGACCTTTTGGGTCAAAGGTTGATTGATGCGTTGGAGTGTATACAGCCTCAGTATGAGGAGCTGGTGCTAGAGTTTCATAGCACCTGGATGCACAAGGAGGGAAAGTTTGAGCAGGACACAGCTGTGTCGTTCAGTTTAGGTAGGCAGGTGTATGAGATGAATATGGCGAGGTTTGCCATAGTGTCGGGGTTGTATACTAAGGAGGAAGTGAAGAGGCCGGAGTTTGTTACTAGTTTGAGGGGTGCTTATTCTCTGCCTAGGGATTATGGTGTTGGTGCGACTGAGCTGCGAGAATTCTGGAGTACGATTTCTGACCACCCATTCACGACTACGAACCTGATCACGTCGGTTCGTAACCCGATTTATAGGTATGTGTTGAAGATCGTATCTACTACACTGGTGGGTCGGAAGTCGGGGGAGAACAAGGCGAATTGGATAGAGCTATTTATTCTCATGTGTAGGGTACAGAACAGGGAGATGAATCTGGCTACGGTCTTAGCAGATTCTTTTAGTAGGAGTCGTCGAGGTGGTCCTCGAGCTGGTTTGGATATGGGCCCCTATATTACTCGGATTGCACAAAATTTGGGGGTGTTTACCAAGTATGTCCCCGAATTTCTACACGAGGGGCCCAAGATGGTGACGTTTGGGATAAAGGAGTTGCAGCAGGCGGGTATAGTGTCATGTATGGAGCCGTACGGCTGGGAGCCGATCAGGCAGGGCCCGCAGGTGCAGCCACCGGAGGGACGTCCAGCTGAGGATGTAATGCTGCAGATTGATCCTCCACACAGACAGCGACCACCGCAGAGACACGAGTTACCAGCATAGCAGTATCCGAGGAGGCAGCCTCCACCTTAGCTGCTCACTTTACAGTCACTCTCTGGCTATGTGGAGCAGAGATTTGACAGGCTGGAGCACCTCATTTTGACAGGTCAGGATAGGCAGGAGGATGCTCTCAGGTACATGATGACTACACATAGCATGAGGATCCCAGACTTCTTTCAGCCGAGGCAGCAGGGTGGCCCGGCTGGTGCTGGTGCGAGGGTTGAGATGGATCCTCCATTCCGTGTATTTGGAGAGAGCAGTGGTGCAGGTGGTGAAGAGGAGGACAGTGATGAGAATTAGTGTGGGGATAGCATGAGGATGCAAGAGCAGCAGCTGACTACTATATCTTTTGTTTGATTATTTTTCTTTTATGTTGTTTTTTATCCTCATTAGTTGGCCTGTACTGATATTGATATACTGTGAACAGGTTGGTTACGGAGGTTGGGTTGGTATGTGATGTTGACTGATGCTATTTTGCTATATATATTATGATATGTTTTGGTAGTTTGTGTTGATGATTGATAGGTTGATGTTTAGCCGCTTTCGTTCGCGTGTCCAAGGTTAGGAGTTGTTTGCTGAGCGCGTTTCAAATTGGAGGGCTTATGTGGAAATGACTGGCACTTTGATAGTCTCACATATTCAGCTAAGTCGTTTCCCTTTTTGTTGTTGTATTTTATTTATTTATTTCGTTATTTAGTTCGTTACTTATTTAGTTAGTTCGTTATTAGTTTAGTAGTTGTTTTTAGGTAGTTTGGAGTCGTATTTCCATTCTTGCATTAGGGACAATGCAATCTTTAAGTGTGGGGATGGGATACATGTAAATAATCGAGTCTTAAATTGAAAAATACAAAAAAAAAAATTAAAAATTTGAAAAATCCAAAAAAATTGAAAAATTAGAAAAATGTCCTTTGAAATAAGAAGTTTGCATAATAAAACGGAAATGATAGAAAAGATGAATTTTTGCTTGGGTTCGAATAATAATAATAAGAGTTTAAAATAAATCGAGCTTGCGTCTAGTTAGGGATGTGTGGATAGGCCCAGGTTTGGTTTTAGGTCCCTTTGAGCTAATACACCTTAATTGTCGGTTTGCTAGTGGGTTTTCACCTGGGAGATATGGGAAATTAAAACTGCCGATAATAGTATAAGGGACACCGTTATAAGTTAAAACTGTTAGAGTTTGTGATCATGCGAAAAAATAGAAAAAAATAAAAAGTGAGCTAGAAACTGAATGAAAGTAGCGCATTCCTATGTAGTCTAGGTTGGGGATAGTGACTTTACAACCGGATTACGCTTGGGTGTGTGAAATTGACCTTGCAAAGAAAAGAAAAAAAGTACTGAAGCTTAAGTAATCCAAGTTGGGGATAGCGACTCTACAGCCGGATTACCTCTTGGTTAGGGAAAGCAACGTCTACGTTCATTGAAAGAAAAAAAAGAAAGAAAAGCGAAAAAAAATGGAAAAAGAAAAAAATTTGATTGTAAACTCTCTTGGTTTTGATATAAGACGGTTGGGAATTGGTCCAGTGATCGTTCCTTTAGTTCTATAAGCTTGAGGCGGGAGTAGGTGGACCGTAGATTCTAGTGTGAGGCCCTAGGTAGATTGACCGCACTTAAATTAAATTCACATGATAAGGGCTTAGGATCAGACTTGGGTTTAAAGGGACAAGTATATTCGCAATCGCGGCTAACTCAAGCCTTGGTTTTAATAAGATATAAATAATTTTTGACCCAAGTGATTATTCGTCTCTGATTCCGTTGCATAATTCTTTTTCGAGGACGAAAAAAGAGTAAGTGTGGGGATATTTGATGTATTGCAAAATACGTCCTTTATTCGTGTATAGTTTGTACAATTTTCCGTTCTTTCTAGTTTAGTTTACGTTAGAATTGCGTGCTATTGATCAAATTGCGTTTTCCAGGTCTTGGTACATAATGTTGCCGAAAATGGAGTGAAAACGAGCTACAATGCTGAAACACCAAGTCCCGGAACAAGCTTAAAAGAGTTAGAATAATTTTGGAGAGTTTTGGGATGCTAGAGCTGGGAATTGGACGCAACATTCTGTGAAAAAAGTGTCGTGGCGTCGCGCCATGGCTAAACTGGAGTCTCATCGCGTAGCACCAAGAATAAACAAAGAATTTATGGTTTTATACATGGTGGCGTCGCGCCACCGCAGATGCTTTCACCCGTCGCGCGACGCGACGGGGTAGTCTGACGAAAATCTTTCGTAAAAATTAGGGTTTTGGTATATAATCTCAAGATAATCATCATTAAACGAAGTTACGAACTCAAGAAACCCTAGGCGATTTTCAGAGTAGATTTCACGGTTTTCGGAGTATTTTGGCTTGCGGGAATCATCCGGTTGAAGCTCGGAGCATAGGAAAGAAGATTGTTCGGGTCTTATCTCCCGGTTTTCGTTATTTTCTTGTTTCGATACTTTGATGATGAATTCTTGTTTTGAACTTATTTTGTTGATTTTAGACATCATGTTTTCAGGCTAAAACCTTCGTTACTACCTAGGTTAGATGATAGTTTAATAAAGTTTGGATTTTTAATGGTTTTCTATTGTTTGGTTATGGATTGATCTTTGAAAGTAAATAATTCTAGAACCTTTAATTTGGTGCGTATGCGTATTTAATTTTGATTGTTGATTATTTGCTGTTTCACATAAATTTTGGTGGATGTCATTCGCATAATGAATTTGTGTTGATTATTCGCATCTTTGCGGGTTCGGGTGATCTTTGGGTAAATCGGCCGATAGCCTTAGAAACAGTAATTAAAATTCAATTAGAATTAAGTATTCTGCTTAACTTGTCGCTGAGAGGCTCGAGTTAGTTAGTAGGTCTCGGTGTAATATATAGCTAAGATAGGTTTTGAGAGAAGTCGGTCTTAGTTCCCTAATCGCACCTGTGTCTATTAAACCAAGTTAGAATCTGGGATTGCCTTAGACTGTCACGCTGAGAGGTAGATAGTCGTATTAGGGCACTTTTAGAGTCGTTAGAGGACTGAGAGGAAGTCTAACAATCAGTGTTCATAACAGCCTAGTAGGGTTTCCTAGGTTTCTTCCTGAGAAGGGTCGGGAAGTCTTAGCTTGAAATACCTTAGGGTTTAGTACTTTACAATCCCGATTCCATACCATAATAGAACCGTTAGAAATCCATTCCTAGTTAAACTGGATTCAAGCCTAGGTAGTCGTTAATCTCATTCGAATAAAACCTCAGTTCTTGTTCGTATCATAGTCTAGTTTTATTTCAATTTCAATTTTAGGATTTTAGTAAAACCCCCCCTTAAAACACAACAATAGTTAAGTTGCGTCAGTAGTAGTCTAAATAAAGTCGTTAACGTAATTAATTAGAGTCCTTGTGGGTTCGACATCCGGACTTGCTTTCTTTGCTAGAGTCGACCGGCTCACTTGCCGGTGAGTAGTTTAGTCAAGTTAGAGAGTCTAGATTATTCTTACTTGAGTCTAAATTTAGGTTTATTTTAGTTTATTTATTTGAACTACTTATTGCACATCAGTTGACCACAACCGTGTTGAGCTGGGCACGCCCCCATGTCGAGAATAGAAGCTTCTAAAGCTTTGTCCTTTCTGCAGACAACTGGCCACGCCCTCGTGTCCGCTGGGCACAGGGCGTGTTCAGTCTTCTGTTTGCTTGTTTTTGCTTGGGAAGATGCTGTCGAGGGGTCGGGCATGCCACGTTTATTTCTTTCCTTGTATTTATGTTAGATTTTACTGCATATTTGTTCCTTTTGTTTATTTACGCTCATTTAGTCCTGAAAATACAGAAGGAAGACAAAAGCACACTTTTTCCAACATTAGTACTAAAAAGGGTTAGTTTTATGCCTCATTTGATGTAATTTATATGTTGCATTTTACACACATCACTACCCCTGCTAACACCCACAATCTAATGTTTCGATCTTGTTGATTAACTAAGCAAGGTTTGCGACAACCTCATCACCCACAATCTAATGTTTCCACTTCCAGTTGAAGTTGAAACAACCATGGTCCCTAGATAGACGATTAATCACACATCATTCTTCTCAAATTCCAGCCCAAACATGTTAGGATACACAATTTTGAGAGGTTTATCTTCAAGCCATAACCTGACCTTATTCCCAAGGCCCACCTTACCTTTAACCATGTTACCCATACATACAGTGGACGAAAGCTGAACACCTTCAAGCCTAGTAATAGCAGCCCATGACCCTAACAATTATTACTTTATTATATATTAACAAACGAATTGAAATAGTGATTTTAATATTATAATAATATATAGTTTTTTAAATACTTTTATTATTTTAATATTATAATAATAGTTATTATCTTTATTTTTAACTTTAATCATTTTTTTAATATAAGGGGTTGGGATAAGCTTGGTGTCAACCTTGTATCGAACCAGTACTGGTATCGAAAATACTGGGATGGTCTTGTTCGGTATCAGTACATGAAGGTAAAAACCGACACTAATACTAGAAAACGCCAAAAGTTGGTGCCGAATTGATATTGGAAATCTTTTGGTTCGGGAAATTCAATGCTACTACCGGGTACCATTTGCTCATCCCTGATCACGGTTACCGTATGAACAATGGTATCGTACAACTTTTTTTTGTTGATTTTCTTCAACTTTTAATTTTTTCTTTTTTTAGTTTCAGGGGTAGGGATGAGCTCGGTGCCAACTGATACAGAATCGGTACTGATACCGAAAATACCGGTTACGGTACCGGTATATGAAGGTAAAAAATGGTAGTGAACCGGTACCAGGAACGCCAAAAGTCGGTACCGAATTGGTACTTAAGATCTTTCGGTTCGGCAAATTTGGTACCGGTACCCAGAACAATTTGCTCATCTCTGACCACGGGTTTTATACGAACAACATCATTATCATACAACTTTTTTGGTTGATTTTCTTTCGGTTATCTTTTAGGGGCTGTTTGGTAGCCTCTGAATGGTCATTAAGAGGCTACCTCTTAATGGAACCATTAAGAATTTTACCAATGAGAAGGTAGAAGAATGTGACATGTTATGATTTACCATTCAGAGGTTACCTCTTAACCATTCAGACTTGAGGTTACCTCTTATTCATTCAGAGGTTTTAAACCATTAAGAGGTAGCATCTGAATGGTCATTAAGAGGCTACCAAACAGCCCCTTAGTGTTTTTTTCTATATTTTCTTTTTATTCTTGTCAGCAGTTCCGTTCACAACACACTCGTAGTGATTTCAAAACCCATATAAATACAGACTAAATAACAAAAGAAATTCCCCGCAACGCGGCGAACTTTTTTAAACCTAGTATCCCAAAACTTTGTTTATGTTTTAACATACTACTAGATAATTATGTCGGCATATCACAAGATTTCTATTGACTATTAAAAGGAGCAATAGGCCACTTTCTAGGCGTATGGTGAATCGCCTTAATGACTTTCCTCCAAATCTCTTTTCCTCCAAGTATGTTTTAGTTAGTTTTACATATCTTTAATTTTTCATGTCATTGACATGACGTGATCTAGGAGATGATGCCTAACCTCTATTGCTACGACTATTATTTACATTGTGACTCAACTTTCCAACGAAAAGAAACCTTTCAAAGGTGTGGTATGATCAACTAATGTTGACAACCATCGATCCACAAAAAAAAAAAAAAAAATATTCTGTGATTAAAATTTAAAAACATCATCGTATACAACAAACTTTGTTTGATTATCACTTTCTTTTTTAATTTAGTATTTACTTATTCAGTGTTAGTCTGTAAGTCCTTTTCTTATGTTAAAATATTAGGGAACGGTTTTCAACTTGAAACAATGATGTTGCAAGAATTTCATGTTCATGTTAAACTGCCCAACCTTTTGTTGGAGTCGTCTAGTATGGCTGGCATGGTTGACTTGTCGCTAAAGTAAGCTCACGTTACTTGTGAGGTACGTTCAGGACCAGCCCTTAGCAATGAAAAGGTGGGTTACCGTCCAAGGCCCAATTTCCTGGTGGAACCAAATTTTTTGCTTATCTAGTTTTACGTATCGTTTAACCTAACTAACCCTATGTAACCTAATTGAAAACTTAAAATTACCCTATTAAACTGTGAAATTTTGATTAAAGAGAATAAGAATATTAAATTGTTGTATTCCACAACATAAAGATACACGAACTTTGCAATTTTGATTAATAGATATTAAATCGTTGTGTATCAAAACAAATGAGTTTACTAATACATAAATAAGAGCCGTCAAGTTAAAAGAAATAAATGTACACGTATGTGTGTGTAAATTATTAGGCCAAGGGTCCTGGATGCGGGAGGTTTTAAGCGGCATGAAGTGTTTGGGTCATACACTTGTGCCAAAGGTGAGGGGCGTATTGTTGGATTTTTTTAAATGTGATGAATGGAAATTTAGTGAGATTATTAATATTAAATTCTACATATAGTGACAAACTCTTGAGTAGAGTTATTTATGTCACTTGTTTAATTTTCTATTAGAATAATAAATTTTTCATGTGATGTATTGATGACAACTCTTGAGTAGAGTTTCTTTTATGACAATTGATTAGAGATTTATGGCAAAATTAAGTCTCTAGTCATGTTGGATTTTTCACCACCCATGACTCTTGCATACTTAGTAGGCTATATGCCTCTTTTGATGTGGCTAGATATAAGAAATAGAGATGTATGCATGAAGGGTCCATGGAGAAGAATTACTTGATGACCCATATGTTGGGAACATATAGAGATAAGTTTCTCTACACGATTCAACTACATTTTTATTCTTAGCTTCCAAAAGTTCTAACACTATGATTTTACCCGGTGTAACCTCGGGCGCGTGGCCTTCTCCGGCAGTACAGACTGCTTCGGCTGTTGTACCATGGGAGACAGACGCGTCGTCTTTAGTAAAGACACAAAATATGTTTTAAGGGAAGCGTGTTGAACACGTGCCTCAGCCACAACCGTCAACAGTTGTTTGTTCTTTTTGTAGGAAATTAATGTACAAGAAGACGTAGTTCAAGACCTCGTTGAAGCATACACAAAGGATTGAAAACACAACAGACTATACAAGAAGACACGGTTAAAGCTCTTGTTGAATACCATAGTTTGAATCAATTTAAATATATATGTTGTATTATACGTTATATTCGTAAGGATTTTTACACGGTACATGTACTATAATTTCCCAAATATGTAAAGAGGGTATATTTACTATATTTTATCTTTATTTATATAATTTTTATTATTATCGTGACCCATGTCCTACACGTATCCCCGCGTCTATTGTTGCGTCACATCATATTCGCATCCCACTTTAGCTTCCTCTTCATCTCGCCTCTTCTTTCTTGTCTTTTTAAACTGACACTACCATCTCACTTCCAAATCAAAATTTTTATCTATTTGTCACCTTACTCTCTCATTGCCACATCATCCACCCCACTCCACGTACCGAGTGCACACCTGCTACACTTATTATTATTATCATCGTTGTTATTATGATCTGAAAACTTTAGCTATATAATATTTGATGAAAGTTGGCTACCACAATTCTGAACAGGATTGACCAAATTTAATCTCAAAACTATCAAGATTGATCGTTAACACCCTACAAAACCATTAGAGTGAAGGTGTTGTTCTACTTGAAGTCAAGGGCTCGAGCACCGCTAAAGGCAGATTTGGTGTGATTTTAGCGGTTAAAAAAACACCATACAAAACACAAGAGGTACAGGGGCCTAAATAACACATAAAAAACACAAGGGTAGTTAATGTAAACCATTATAACGAAGAGAGATAATAGAAATTACAAGGATCGTACCCAAACCCTCCATTCATCAAGAAACCATGCCCGTACGCATCTGACGATCCTGATCCTCCTCTTGGTGTTTCTGTTTCTACCAAATTCCTCAAGAGGTAAGTTTGATCATTCATAATCTGTATGTATTTATCGTAACTTTAATCTATCAATTTAGAATCTATCTGTTTAATCCGTTAGTTCCGATTTAGGGTTTTTTTTTGTGCGTTTTTTCCTATGTGTTAAAAGTATTAGGATTCGGCTACTCGATATGAAACTTTATTGTTTCATTCATTGATTAGACATGTGATTGACTGATTTTTGTTGATATTGACTTTTATGGTTGTATATGTTCATATTTGTAGGATTGAAGTTTTCATCTAATAAACTTTTTTAGAATCCAGAGACTGTATATTGAGAATTTAATCGAATTAATTTTGTGTGTGTGTGTGTGTGTGGGGGGGGGGGGGGGGGGGAGGGGGGGTAACTATATTGTGAGAGATCAAGTTAGAGGGCTATGGAGGCTTAAATTTTATCGAAAAGTATGTAAATTACATGGTAATATGGGCAAAATAAGTTTGTGTGATGCGCAGTATATTTATTCGTAAGCCATGGTTTGGAGTAGGTTTATGTTTCATGATCACATTATTACATTACATACAATCTCAACGTTGGCTTTAAGCAGTGGTGGAACTAGCACATTAAATCAGGGGTATCCCAAAAGAAAATTATTGTGCAATCATACAATTTAAAAAAAACGACAATAAATAAAGTAAAACAAATACCTAATATATTTGTCCTCTTCTTTTTTTCACAGCTCGAAATCGTTCCATCACCTTGTCGTCTTTTACTTTATGAAAAAAAAATCCTTTTCAACCGCCCAAACCATGACATTGTTCAAAAATTCTGGGTTGGTTAGGGGTATCCTTGTATTATTTTAGGGGTATCCTTGTATTATTTTATAAGTTTGGGTTGGTTAGGGGTATCCGCTTTATAAAACAAAACAAAAAAATACACTACGAATATGGACTTGAGCCGTAGCCCGTGCTACAGCTAACATTACATTGGTTCCGGCCCTGGCTTTAAGATGATTGGACTGGAGAACTTCATGTTTAAGATTGGGATGGACTGTGATTTGTATGGTCATATACAACTAATATGTGTACACTTCATTCCAACGGTCAAACATGGGTCAAAGTTCTTCAGTTTGGTTACAAATTTACAATAATCATGTATGAACCATTTTTCATCTTTTACTTATGCTTGTAGGCGCTGCACGCGTTATTGGTTTGTTAAGAACAAACTCTGGTCAATAAGCTGTATTTAACTTGTTATGCCATGCATTAATGTGATCAGAATGATTGATTAGAGTTTAGAACTCGGAAGTGAAAATTATTAATCATTTGATTTAGGAAATTTGAATATTTGATGGCAACTTTTTCAACTCCAATTTATTGGATAATGTCATAGTCATACTATCATAGACCATATAGTATTGCACATCCATCATATCTCACTTACCCATTACTTATTGACTTCTAATGACGGATGTAATTCATTGTTTATCCAAAGAAATGCGATCACTTTTATATGAACCAAAACGATCAACAAAAATTTGCCCAACATCATTAGTTCGTTACTTCCAGAGGTTATGGGAATAACATCATTTAGTCAGTATCTCAATGTATAAATGAGATGTGATTTCTTGTAACAAAATTTGAATGCCCCAAACGACCATTCCACATTGTTTTCTTTATCTTCTAGCATCGAAAGTTTATCTATAGCTTGTAAGCTTACTTGTCAATCAGTGGTTTCTATAAACAGCAACACATTCAATGGAGAAAAAACCAGCTTCTAGTCTATTCATTAATGATGGTTCCTTTATGGAGAGGTTTAAACAACTTCAACAAGATAAGGAATCTAGTTCAGAGCCAACTTTATCAGGGCCCACAAAGCTTAAGCCGGATATAAGTAACAGTGGCTCTAAAGCTAGTGCTTCTTTCAAAATCAACAAAGCTCCATCTGGCAAACTTGCATTCAGCCTGAAACAGAAATCGAAACTTGTAACACCTGCTGTCAAGTTAAGTGAAGACGATGATGAAGATGAAAGGAATGACGGTAACTCATCAGGTGACGGACCGATAAAACGGCAAAAGGTGGACCGGTTTGATGCCTCGGAACTGTCACTAAAGCAAGTTATTGTTGGTAATTACATCTTATATATCATATTATGCTACTTTTTCTCATTGATTATTTTGCAAGGTATACGTGAATGTTTTAGAAGTGATCTGTTTTTCGTAAGAGGGTATCGCATTAGAATGGTATGAAGAGGACAAAACATTCTTGAATTACTTTTGTCTGATGAATGCAGCTAACACATAATACGTGTGATGGAACGAGATGTTCAGTGACAGATTTGGAGAATAAATTTAGATTCTCTTGTTCATGCTCTTAGATTTAATCGGTTCTTAAGTGAAATGCAGCAGTACCACCAAGTGATCCCATAGTAAAGAAGGCCGCAGATAATTTAGCAACTTTTGTGGCAAAAAACGGAAGGCAGATTGAGCATATCACACGTCAAAAGAATCCTGGAGATACCCCTTTCAAGTATGTTTGTTATAGTTTATAGAGTAAATTGCATTTTACGTCTTTTAGCTTTGAGTCAACTTGCAGGCGTTGTCCTTTAACTAACGAAATTACATTGGATGTCCTTTATGTTACTGTTTCTCATTAGGCGGTGACCTTTTGCCCTAACCCAGTTAATTGTTTTCTGTTAACTCTTAACGTGTGCCACTCACATGAGGGCTTAATGGCCCATTTTACTTTACAACTAAAACAAAATTACATAAGAGTAGCACATGTTAAGAGTTAACAGAAAAAATAAACTGGGTTAGGGCAAAAGGACACCACTTGATGAGAAATAGTAACATAAAGGACATCCTGTGTAATTTTGTTGGTTAAAAGGACATCGCCTGCAATTTGGCTCAAACTTAAAGGACGAAAATGTAATTTACTCTAGTTTATAACTTAATACTATAATTGGATCTTTTTTTATGCACCAAGACTATATGCTCATGACGTAAAGTATCTTAACGTTGTTTTTTTCCGACTTTGTTACAGATTCCTGTATGATGAAAGCTGTGCTGATTACAAATATTATGAATACCGGCTTTCTGAGGAGGAGAAGGTTCTGGGAAAATCTGCAGACGCACAAATACAACATACTGGTTTGTGCAATAGCCCTAAATGCTATTATTTTTTTATGCGTTTTGTTTATAGGATCTGTTAAAGTGTAACGTTTGTGCTGATGAAACAAGACATGATACATAGACTTTAGAATTTGGTCTAACTGTTATTCGTTTAATTTTTGTATGATTATTGCAACAGGTGGTTCCAAGACTACTGCAACAAATAGCTCTCAAAAATCACATCAGCAACGTTCAAATTACCAGATCCCTGCCTCAGCTTTATTTGAACCTACCGAGACTGCACAACCTGATTATGGTAATTCACTAATTTTTTTTTTTTTTTTTTGGTTACTTTTTTGCCTTGAAGTTTCATTCTTGTCCATAAGATGTGAAATAGTTGATGCCAGTGTTGCAATGATTACTATTGTAGGTGAAGCTACAGCCCCATCAGCTTCAGACCCGATAGCTATGATGGAGTTTTATATGAAAAAAGCTGCACAAGAAGAAAAGAAAAGGCGCCCTAAACACTCTAAAGACGAGATGCCACCTCCTGCTTCTCTCCAAGGTCGCCTATGTTTGTTTACGCGGCTCAGTATGGCTGCAAACAAACCGAACGAACATGAGCAAGACCTTGTTCATGCTCGTTTGTTAAAGAAATATATCTTCACAAACTGTTCATGAACACTTATTGAACGAGATTTTTTGTTCGTGTTCGTTCGTTAAGGAAATGAACGTGTTAGTGTTCGTCTGTTAATTTTAAGTAACGAACGCAAACGAATGTTCATGAACACAAATGAAAACAAACGAACACATACAAGCGTTCTTTAACAAAATATATTATACACTTATAATTATTAAATATTTTTATTTTTCGGAATTTTGAAGTGTATTAATAAAATTAAAAAAATAAACACTCTAATGAACTATCCAACGCAACACGTTCACGAACATAAATGACGACCACGACCAAGGAGCAAAAACAAACTTCTGGCCGAACGTTTGGTTCGTTTGCAACCCTAAGCGGCTGGATGGTTTTTCATTTTTCGATGTTTTGTTTTCCAGTTTTTATACTAATGGAAGTACGTATACAGATATATAACCGTATAATGTTTTGAATGCAGGTGATGGTAAAAGGGGCCACCATATGGGTGATTATATACCTCTGGAAGAGCTCGACAAGTTCATGGCCAGCTGTAACGATGCAGCTGCACAGAAAGCAGCGAAAGAAGCCGCACAGAGGGCGAGAATCCAGGCTGACAATGTTGGTCATCGACTTTTATCCAAAATGGGTTGGAAAGAAGGTAAAATATATGGAGTTTGTTATCATATATAGCGAGTAAATATATGATAATTACGATTCTAATCTTGACCCGTGTTAATAACTGCAGGTGAAGGGCTTGGGAGCTCTAGAAGTGGGATAGCTGATCCGATTTTGGCGGGCAGTGTGAAAAAGGATAACTTGGGTGTTGGTGCATCTCAACCCGGTGAAGTGACACCCGACGATGATATCTATGAGCAGTACAAAAAGCGTATGATGCTTGGTTACAAACACAGACCAAATCCTCTGGTCAGAATACGCCTCTTTCTTTTATTTAATCATTCGACATAACAAATGATTTGACTTTTTGTCCCCTCATACTCCACTTTTCATTGCACAAGAACTATTATTTCATCGTAAATAACTCCTAACATTAACATATAATTTATGTATAGTTAGGTTCCGGTACAAATGGGTCTTATACAAATTGAGCTTAACATGAGAAGTGAAGAAGAGATTCTTTATTTATTTTTATTTTTAAATCTTTTTTCTATCTTGTCAAGCACACTTATTTTAGTCCTAGAATCTAAAAAAAATCGTGTTTTACACTAGCAGAGTAATTACATAATTACTTAAATAGAGTAAATTCACGAATTTTTTTTTTATTTTTTACATTTTGCAATTAAACATCATATTTAAGTAGATGGAAAAAAAGTTAAAAAAAACAACAAAAGAAAAAGCTTCCTTCACTTCTCTTGTTAAAGAAGCCATTTTGTATGTTAAGACCCATTTGTATTTGATCCTTACACTATATATATTATGCATGATCAAGTACATTAGATAATCAGGATGATTATATATAAACATATTTTTTCAGGTATATAGTATATATATGAGTATCGACATAAAGTTTTTGAAAGTTTGATCAACTGAATAAATTCAAGTGTTGATTTCTAACTGATGCAATGGTATATTTTACTAACCTTGCTGCTAATCTTTTTTTGCAGGGCAATCCGCGGAAGGCCTATTACTGAGCATTACAAAGTGGAAGGGCTTAAGTTGTTATGAAGAACTCATCCCGAAAGAAAGAAGTAGGGATTTATTTACTTGTTTTAAATAATTGTACCGCGTGACAAAATAGGATCTCATATCTTGTTACTTTTGACAATGTGTTTTGTTGGTTTTGTTTATATGGATTAAGATCGAACTCTTTACTGGTTTTGGTGCAAACTCTTTGCTACATTATTCTTGTACCATGCGGGTGAATCTTGTATAAGGTTAAGGATAATGCCTGCAATCATCACTTTTGACACATCCTCTTTTTGTTTGCCTTCCTATCATGGAAGTAGTTAGCGATCTATCTTCGAGATGGTTTTCTTGATGTTTATACGTATATATGTACATGTGTTATACGTATTATGCATACATACATGTGCACAACAAGCTCAAGAATAACATCACAACCACCAGTGACAGTAGTAAAATCTCAAATCGGTTGTGGACTGGAGAAATATTGAAGAATGTTGTAGCTGAAATCAGTGGAGGCGACCCAAGAAAATTTTCCAAAGGAGCGGAATTTTTTTGAGGTTGTTTGTCTATTGTTATATAACAATTTTGTTCAATCCAGTTTCAGTCGGGTCATAGACATTAAAGAAATATAATTAAACTAAATTTTATATAATCAATAAAGTTATGTCAAATGTCATTGCAATGTGATTATTTTCACTTTATTATTATTGCTGCTGCTGCAGTATTCAAAATCCATGTTTGGGTTATGTATTCAAAGAATCAAAATCCATGTTTACCACTTAAACTCTTAAAAGTAAATATTTTTGTTCAAAATCCATGTTTACCACTTAAATTCTTAAAAGTAAATATTTTTGGCGAAAAAAAAAATATAATTTATCTCGAAGAACTCGTTAGAAACATGGGCTAAAAATTAAGCATTTAGGCTTTGTAGAATAGTAACAAAGTTTCAAAAGTGTTCCAATTAGGTCACTCAAGCTTCAAAAGTGTTCCAATCAGGTCACTCAACATTCATTCTTCATTAAAATTGTCTGTTTGGTATGTGGTAATGGAATGGATAAAGGAATGGAATGGACGAGGTAATGGAATGGACGAGAGAATGCAATGGATCATTACCATTCCATGTCTTGTTTGGTTACCATGTGTGAATGGAATGAATTATTATTGTGTATTGTTCGTTAGGCAAGAAAAACGGAGTAATAAAATCAGCGGTGAGTGGTGGTGGTGGTCGGTGGTAGTGATTGTGGGTGGTTATAGGTGGCGGTGGTGGATGTCGGCTGCGGCGATGGGTGGTGGCGGGTGGCTGTGCGGC
Organism: Helianthus tuberosus; assembly: GCA_030545235.1. Classification (NCBI taxonomy): domain Eukaryota; kingdom Viridiplantae; phylum Streptophyta; class Magnoliopsida; order Asterales; family Asteraceae; genus Helianthus; species Helianthus tuberosus. Next base: position 55,378,688 of record CM060438.1, read on the forward strand.
AGTGACAACGAGCGGTGGTGGCGGCAAGGTGGTCGTTGGTAGTGGGTGGCTACAGAGGTGGCGGTGGTGGCGGCGGCGGTTGGTGGTGGCGGCGACGGCGACGATGGCGGTGGGCGGTGGCAGTTGGTCGCGACTGTGGGTGATAACGGTGGCGAGTGGGTGGCGGCGGCGACGGTGGTTGTTGGGGTGAGGTGGTGGTGGGTGGCGGCGATGGCGTCAGTGGTGGGGTGGTGGGTGGTGGTGGTGGTGGTGGTAGGTTGTGGCGATGGTGGTGGGTTGTGGTGTTGTTGATGAATGGTGCAAGAGGGGATGGAATGGAAAAAAAACATGGGGGTTGGAAGGAATGATTTTGAGGGAATGGAATGCCTTTTGGAATGGGTGATTCCATTCCATTGACCAACCAAACACCCTTTTCTTCATTCCCTCGTAATCATCCATTCCATTTCACCTCTCATTCCTACATACCAAACACTACCTAAGGGTTTTTTCATCTATTTCATAGGTAATCTTGGTGATGTGAATTTTTGTTTCTTTTCTCTTTTATTTGATGCTAACGTCGAGTGATGACGTGGATTGTAACTTGTTTTTTTAAATTTTAATGTAATTAAATGGTTTTTATTTTTAATAAAAATAATTTCATATATTAAAATAATTCGACACCAGCATCTTATATTTCATTTTTTTCTTGACACATGGAATAAAGGACATGGCTCGATTTGAATGTTAAGTTATCTAATTGAGACAAAAAAAAAAACACCAGTGACCTAATTAGAACACTTTTAAAACTTGGTTACTATTCTGTGAAATATTCCCTTTAAAAAATTGAACACGTGCTTAACCCTTAACTTATCATATGTAAGGGACAAGCTTAACTGTATAAGTTATGTTAATGTTTAATTGATAATTCTGTTAGAAAAACAAAATTGATTATTCATATTGGATCTATAAATTTTGAAATTTCTAGTTAAATTATAGATTTCTAATCTATTAAATTACGAAAAAGTGTTATTTCGTTGTAAATTAATTAAGATAAGATATTTAAATTTAGTCCTTACGTTGTATTTTGTTTTAATATTTACGACAAAGTGTTAACTTGCCAATCATCAGATCAATATATAAAAATATTTATAAGAAATTTCCAAAGCATATGTAATTTAATATTTATTTAAAACAAGTATACTTATAAAACTAATTAATTTATTTAAGCTTTTTAAAATTGAGGTGTTACTGAAAATATAATGAAACAAGGCGGGCTGAAATAAATAACTTTTTTTACCCCCCCATCTAAGGAAAATACAAGGAAAGTAAGGTGCGCTGAAACAATGATAATGCTCAATTTAGAGAGAGAAAGTTTCCCAAATCAAGCTATACCCAGGCGGGAAAGACCTAACTGACTTATAACGACTCATTACAACCGTTTTTACAATTTTACAATATCAGTCATTTAACTATTCTACTTTTACAAACAAACCTTAAACTTGTAACTAGCTATTCTATATATCAATACCCCCCCCCCCCCCCCCCCATATGAAAATTCCTTGTCCACAAGGAAATAAAACCTATAAATTACAACTGAAAAGCCGGAAATCTGAGTTGAAAGTCATGCTTAATCTCCCAAGTTGCATCAGCTAATGTTTGACCGGTCCACTGTACCAAAACTTGTGACACTGCTTTGTTGCCCATTCTGACCACTCTTTGATCCAACACCTTAGCAGGCTGCAGGGTAAATCTAGGAACTTGAGGGATAGGTGTTACTTGGACTGGAGGACCATTTGCAGCTTTCAAAAGAGAGACATGAAACACAGGATGCAGCTGGGATTCAGGTGGCAAGTCCAATTTATAAGCAACTTCTCCTATTTTTCCCACAATTAAGAAAGGCCCATAATATTTTGAAGAAAATTTATTGTACACAGCTCCCCTTAAAGAAGTTTGTATATAAGGCCTCAACTTCAAATACACCCAAGATCCCTCTTGAAACTGTCTATCAGTCCTGTGTTTGTTAGCTTGTTGTCTGAGTCTATTTTGTGCCATAGCCAAAGTACTCCTTAAAATTTTAATTGCTTCCTCCCTTGAACACATTTCCTCATCCAGACTTGCCACTTTAGTATCCCTATGCACATAAGGCACATGAATAGGAGGAGGAATTCCATACAAAGCTTGAAAAGGTGTAGTTTTGATTGAAGTGTGATAGTTAGTGTTATACCACCATTCAGCAAGGGATAACCAAGTAGCCCATGAATCAACATAATGTAAAACCATACACCTGATATAGGTCTCCAAGCATCTATTAACCACTTCAGTTTGTCCATCGGTTTGTGGGTGATATGCAGTGGACATTTGAACAGCAATGCCTTGTAATCTAGTAAACTCCTGCCAAAAATTGCTTAGAAAAATGGAGTCCCTATCCGATACAATGGTAGTAGGCCACCCATGAAGTTTGTAAACATTGTCAATAAAAGCTTTGGCCACTGAACTTGCAGAAATTGGCTGTGTCATGCCCACAAAATGAGCATATTTTGTGAGTCTATCAACAACCACAAAAATCACATTTTTACCTTTGGACTCGGGCAACCCAGTAATGAAATCCATACTGATATCAGAAAAAATGCAAGTAGGAATAGGCAAAGGTTGAATTAAACCTGGAGAGGCTACTGTCTCATACTTAGCCTGCTGACATACACTGCAGGCTCGAACCTATTCCCTGACTGCTTTAGACTGCCCTTTCCAATAAAAGAAACCCTTCAATCTCTGAAGTGTAGCATGATACCCTGAATGACCTCCCACAGTAGAGTCATGACAGTGCACAATGATATCTTTCCTTAACTGAATATCATTTCCAATGACCAGTTTACCCTTCCTTTTTAATAAACCCTGATCCCAACTGAATTGACCTATTTGTACCCCTTGTTGGAGTTTAGAAATAGTGTCCTTCTAATTAACATCACTCTCCCATGAAGACTTAATTCGGTTCAATAATAATGGTTCAAAAGAAGAAATAGAAAGAGCATATAAGGAAGAACCTTGAACCCTGGATAAAGCATCAGCAGCCACATTCTCTACTCCTTTTTTATATTGTATTTCATAGTCATAATGCATCAGTTTGACCATCCAAGAATGTTGAAGAGGAGTTGTAATCTTCTGATCAATCAAATATTTAAGACTTTTTTTTATCAGTCTTAATGATGAAATGATTAGAGAACAAATAATAATGGCACTGTTTAACTGCAAAGAGAATGGCCAATAACTCCTTATCATATACAGATAAAGCTTGCTGTTTAGGAGAAAGTGGTTTACTAATAAATGCTAGAGGATGGTGATTTTGCATTAGGACTGCCCCAATACCCTTTGAAGAAGCATCAGTCTCCACAATAAAGGGCTGATGTAGGTCAGGCAAGGCCAAGACTGGAGCATTACTCAGGGCAAATTTCAACTGATTAAAAGAAGACTGGGCTGTCTCAGACCAATGAAAAGAATCCTTCTTCAATAGATCAGTTAAGGGTTTAGCTATGATCCCATAAGAACAAATGAATCTTCTATAGTAACCCGCTAGGCCCAAAAACCCTCTTAGTTGTTTAACATTGGTAGGAATAGGCCATTGAGATACAGACTCTATCTTAGATGGGTCAGTTGATACCCCTGCAGCAGTGATAACATGGCCCAAATATTCAACTCTTTTTCCCCCAAAACTGCACTTTGATTTCTTTGCAAATAATTGGTGATTCTTTAAAGTGCTCAAAACTTGATTCAGATGAGTAACATGTTGCTCCATGGTTCTGCTGTAGACTAGAATGTCATAAAAAAAAACCAACACAAACTTCCTCAAAAAATCTTTAAAAGTCTGATTCATCAATGCCTGAAAAGTGGATGGGGCATTGGTTAACCCAAAGGGCATAACCAAAAATTCAAACAGACCTTGGTGAGTTCTAAAAGCAGTCTTGTGAATATCAGGCTCATACATCCTAACCTGATGATAACCAGACCTCAAATCCAACTTTGAAAATACAGTAGCTCCCCCTAATTCTTCCAACAATTCATCAATTAATGGAATAGGGAATCTATTCTTAATGGTAGCCTCATTTAACTGCCTATAATCCACACACATCCTCCAGGTACCATCCTTCTTCTTAACTAATACCACATATGCTGCAAAAGAACTTTTACTGCTCCTTATTACACCGCTATCAAGCAATTCTTGTGTCATTTTCTCAATTACATCCTTTTGTAAGGCTTGGTATCTATAAGACCTCAGGTTAATTGGTTTACTTTCATTGACAAGAGTAATCTGATCTTTGGTACCTGGAAAACATCATCATACTCCCTTATCACAGCCTGTAGGTTTTCATCACTCACTGTCTCAGACACATTAGATCCAAATGATGTTTGGCCTTCCACTTGAGACAATTGTAAGGCAAAAATTTGTGACTGAACTACCCCTGTCATGCTATTCAACATAGTAGCCATTTTATCACTTGAGCATACCTTCATTTTATTATTTTCAGTTCCTTTTAACACATATTCCTTATCATCTACCTTAAACTTCATGGTAAGATCAGTGAAATTCCAAACTATATCTCCCAAGGTAGCCAACCACTGAACTCCTAGCACCATATCATAATTCTCTAAAGGCAACAATAGGACATCAGTTACAAACCATACCCCTTGCATCATCCATTTAAAATCTTTACATTTCAGCCCACATTCCAATTGATTACCATTAGCTACAGTTACCCTCATAGGTTTGACCTTCTGTAACTGACACTTTAACTTGGTTATCAATTTAATATCAATGAAGTTATGAGTTGATCCCGAATCTGTTAAGATCAATAACTTCCTGGTACCCCTAGATCCAGTTATTTTCATTGTTGAAAACGAAGGAATACCTGTAATTGCACGTAAAGAGATATGAGGAGTATCTTCAATACATTCTTCCTCCTCATTAATTTCCTCCTCCTCTGGATCACCAGTTAGCTCTAAATTGAACAATTGTTTATTTCTGCAGTTGTGACTTGGTGTAAATTTTTCAGTACACCAAAAACATTCCCCTTTTCCCTCTTTTCTGCCATCTCTTTTGTAGTTAATCTTCTTGTTGTTTTGACTGGTAAGTGGTTTCCAGGTTTTGGACTAGGGAGTAATGGTAAGGCATTGGCATTCATTGTAGGAGGTGGCTTCAATTGGGTATTAAAAGATTTATGTGGGAAATTTGAATTGTTAGGAGTATATTTCTTGTTATGCAAGTTCCCAAACAAGACATTGTGTAAATTTTCTTGCTGTTTAGAAATAGCATAGGCTTCTCTCAAATCTTTTGGCTTAAAAGCTTTGACCAAACACCTTATTTCCATCTTAAGGCCCCCACAAATAGACTCACAGCATGATCTTGAGATATAGTTACCTTGTTTAGTAGTGCATTAAAGGCATCACAATACTCTTGCAAGCTACCAGTCTGATGCAAATTTTTAAGTTCTTCCATAGCATCCTCCAACAAATCCATCGAAAATCTTGCAGTGGCTGATCTGCTATAATCATCCCAACTGATAGTATCAACTGTCAGATTATTGCTCTTAAAATATCCTTGATGCCAAGGTAAAGCCTTACCCTCTAAGTTCACTACCGCATATCTCATCTTTAATTGCTCAGGAGACGGTCAACCTCAAAGAAATGGTTACACTTATAGATCCACCCTTCCACATCTTCTCCATTAAATTTGGGAAAATCTAACCTCCCAAGCCTTGCTAATCTTGTTTCTTGATTTCCTCCATTGACAACCATTCCTCTATTATTTTCCATTGCTGTTAATTTTTCCACCATTAATTGCATTTGTAATTGAATCTGTGCCACTGCTGCCTTATTTTCCTCTACACTCATAGCCAATGTTTGCATATTGTCGCTCACCAATTGAGAATTTGCTTAGAGATCTTGTACAATGATCTCCATCTTACCAATCGCCAATTGACTATCCTTCAATTGCTTCTCCATTTCTTGTTGTCTCGTACTTGTTGTCATGATTAGGGATTCAAAATTAGGTCACGAAGAACCGATCAGACAACTGATCAATTCTACTTTGTGGTTATGAATGAAACAAACAGAAATTGATCGAAACGATGATCAATTTCGAATCGAATTGATGGAAATTGTCCGATCAAAGGATCAATTTCTACAACAAATGAATCTGACAAATGATTAACGGAATTTGAGTGATTGTAATCGTGAATTTAGGTCACCGGAGCTTGGATCAACAAGCTCTGATACCAATGATAATGCTCAATTTAGAGAGAGAATCTAAAGAGAGAGAGAAAGTTTCCCAAATCAAGCTATCCCCAGGCGGGAAAGCCCTAACTGACTTATAACGACTCATTACAACCGTTTTTACAATTTTACAATATCAGTCCTTTAACTATTCTACTTTTACAAACAAAACCTTAAACTTGTAACTAGCTATTCTATATATCAAACAAGGTATAAACAAACAGAAAAATTATAGTGTTAGAGGTTAAAATTACAAGTGCAACCCATAAAACTTTACAACCACCCCTTCAACTTTAACTCCTATAATGAAGAAGATGTCAAGTAAAGGAAAAAAATAAAGTAAAAACTGATTTCACCTGATAAAAAGTGTAAAATAGTACATGTAGGACAAACTCTTTTATGTTGTTTACATTAAAATAAACTCTTTTATGTTGTTTACATTAAAATATGTGTTTTCTTTAACAGTAACTTCCTTTTGAGTGACCCAATGTCACACCGTCAAAATGGCGGCCCTAACCAAGATCTGCCTAGACTTACGTTGTCTTAACCGGGCCCGCACTGGGTTGGTCAGACTTGGTTACGGTGTTCCCCCAAAACCCATACTGCGTTCACACGAGTTGCCTCCTAATGCCCATTTTAATTCTACTAAAGTTTTTAAGACATTTGAATGTTTTCAACTATGACGGCTCTTGATTTTAGGACTAACAGGATGTAAACTTGAAAACTTTTTACTGATTATCCAATTATTTAAATGTTTTCAACTATGACGGCTCTTGATTTTAGGACTAACAGGATGTAAACTTGAAAACTTTTTACTGATTATCCAATTAAAGTATATTATAATAATATGGTTATCTATAATCTATTATAAATTTTGGGTATATCTATCGGGCTAGGTAATTTTTACATCCTTAGGGTCGTACATATCCCTTTCTCTCTCTAAAATCTCTCTCACAATGATACACACACCTGTTGCATGTAGGCTTTTTCCATAACTGTAATAGTACAGTCAACCAATGTCTCTTTCTATCTCTTAGTTTTTCTCTCTTTCTATCTCTTAGTTTTTCTGCAACTTTGATAGACCTTTTGATTTTCTATCTCACACAAGTATTCTAACCCTCTTTAATTTATCCTCTATCATTAACGAATCTTCACCTTTACATTTCTCTCCAAATAAGTCCACCAATGTCTGTTTGATCAAGAAACCGTCAACCAATAATAATGGATAACTCACCTGGTTCTGGTTGTTCTTCCTCAATTAAGTTTACAGAACACAAAACACACACTACAATGCTAAGCAGATCGTTATTGTTACCTACCGGAGGAAAGGTTGTCAGAATATTGATTACCAACGCATATGCAACTGATTAGTCCAGTGACGAAGAAGTAGTGTTTAATAATTGAAGAAGAGTGAAAAAGTTTCTTAATGAGATTACAATTAAGAAGTTTCAGGGCATAAGACAACTTCCGAGGCGGAAATGTGTGGCGACGATAAGAGACCAACCCTTGAAACTTATGATACTATTGAATAGGGGTGCTAAACAGGTCGAGTTCGCGGGTTGCTGGGTCCAACCCGACCCGAACCCGAAAATTTTATACGAACCCGAATTCGGAAATCGGATTGATCCGAACACGACCTGTTCAACCCGAATTTTCAAATTTTTAAATTTTTCGCAAATTAATATATTAGAATTAAAATTTTACTACAAAAAACACAAATGTATATAATACAATTGCATTTTAATTATAAAATTTCTATTAATCTCTCTTTTTAAATTATAATTATGTATAAAATACACACCCAAATTAATTTATGACATAAAATATATTGTAAAAAATATAATATAAATGGGTTAAATAGGTCAACCCGGTAACCCGACCGAGTTAACCCGAACCCGACCCATTTAGCTAAACGGGTTCGCGTGTTCAACCTGAAACTGACCCGAACCCGTTTAAACTAAACCTAAACCCACGAATTTCGTGTTAGGTTCGTGTCATGTTTTCGGGTCGTGTCATAAATTTACACCCCTGCTATTGAAGATACGGTTATGGATCCAGGTCCAATTTCATTTTCACTACCGGAGAATAACAACAAAACTTCGTGTTTGAATCTGCAGCCTTGATCACACATTTGTACAGGCATCGTCCTTTGTTACGGCTTGAATTCCGAGTCCCTGTTCAAAAGAAGGACGAGACGTATTGCAAGTGTGTTTAATAATTTTCAAGATTACTGAAAAAATGTGGAGAGTGTGTTTTTTTGACAGCATTCAACACTGGTTATTTAACCCTGCTTCAGACTACTCCTCATTATCCCACTTTTGTTTGAAGTTGAGAAACTAATGTTTTTACTTGTTAGACTAAAGCTAGCGTGAGACTCACACATGTATTGTCGGTGCGGATTTTGTTGCCATTACTCAGAGATCCCGTCGTATTCCATGGTCAGCTACTTGCGTTAGAAGAAAAAAGGCCAAATTACAATAAGTAATGATGAATGTTATTCAAGTGTTAACATAAGATAGTTGTATCGCAGACATGGTATTGTAATGCGAAAACGAAAATAAGTAGACCTGGGTATTATCAATTTCGGCTAGGAGATCTTTATAAAAGGAGCCAAAAGATACGAGAGTTCGAGTCCTAAATCGGTCCAAAATCAAGTTGCACCTTTGCTAAGGATAACCAAGAAAACGACCACCACCAAAGAGTCACATACAACTGATGAAGTTCAAGAGTATGAAGGCTTAAGTAGGGAAGACCTGAAGTATATCGCTACAGCCAGGATGAGTCTCGGTGATCACGAGACCAAGAGCGATGATGAGGGGAAGTAATAGCAATACATAAATCAAGGAATTGAAAATCCTTGATTTATTCTCTAATATTCTTTCCATTCATTTGTAATCAATGTATTTCCTTTTACACATATTTGTAAGCTGTATATATTTTGAGCCAATGGTTAATAATATTCATCTTGGAAATTATTTTACCCTAACATGGTATCAGCCATATCGATCTTGTTTCCTTGATCCAAAAGTTCTGTCAAATCCCTACCCTTTTTTCTTTTCTCACCGCTGCCCAAAACCATATTCCGTTAATCATATTCTGTCCATCCCTCCCAAACAAATTCCATTTTTTTGTTACCGTCGTTTTTTTATTTTTTCCTTTTACCCTAAATCTGTTTCTTCTTCCCATCATCGTCCCTCCCCTGTTACAGTCACCATGTCCACATCCGGCCAACAGCAATCCATCCCTCTCCATTCTCTTTTAAATGTCATACCCCTAAAATTATCCTCTTCTAACTGCCTACCTTGGTCCCATCAGATTTTCCCTGTTTTGTCCATGATAAAACTTACTGGTCATATTGATGGCACTATCATCCCATCGCCTGAAAACTTTACAGCCGACGACAAAATCACTCCAAACCCAGCCTATTCCACATGGCAGGAGGCGGACCAATCTGTTCGCCTTCTCATTCAATCGTTGCTCTCGGAAGAGGCGATGTCCGAGATCATCGGTTTAACCTCTGCCCGGCAAATATGGCTTGCTCTCGAGGCTGCCTTCAGCCACCGCTCCATCGACAGGGTTCACATGCTTTGTGACACTCTTCGAAAGTTGACCAAAGGTTCGTCTACAGTAACCAAATATGGAAGAAAATTCAAATCTTTATGTGATGAACTAGCCGCCATCAGCCACCCTGTGTCCGAGTGTGACAAACGCCACTGGTTTCTTTATGGCCTTGGTCCCGCCTACGTGAATTTCTCTACAACTCACCGAGCCATCTTTGCTAATCTACCTTTTCGTGAGCTTTTTTCCAAGGCAGAGAATCAGGAGATCTTTCTTCAGTCAATCCATGGCCCCTTCACTCCTCAAGTCGCTTTTTTCGCTCATCAAAACAAATCTGGTAACTCCTCTAAATCCACTTCCAATTATTTATCTAACACTCGTGGTCGTGGACGTTCCTCAGGTCGTGGTCGTGGCCAGACTAGAAGACCACCTCATTGTCAATTGTGTCGAAAAGATGGACATTACACCAATGCGTGTCCAAATATGGCTTCATATGCTCAACGTGACTCATCTCTTGATGCAAATCTCGCTCAAGCGTTTCATGCCCAATGCCATGTGACAGATGACTATCCTGATTGGACTGGTGATACGAGAGCCGATGCTCATATGACTCCCGAAGACAGTGTTGTCACTGCTCCTTATGGCAACCCAGGTAACACGTTTGTGACCTTTGGCAACGGGAACTCCTTACCTGTTACCAAAGTTGGTTCCGCCACCATTCATAACAACATACCACTAAAAAATGTTCTTGTTGATCCACACTTAACCAAACGCCTTTTATCCATAAGCCACCTTACAAATGATTCTCCTGTCGATGTGCTATTTTCTAATATATTTTTTTTTCAATATTCAGGATCGAAAAACAAAGGAAATCCTGGCAAGAGGTACGTGTGAAAATGGTCTTTACATTCTACAAGAAGGACATCAAGCGTCCGTGGCGTCCTACTCTACTCAACATCTCAAAGCATCTTTTGAAAAATGGCATGGTCGTCTTGGTCATGTCTCTTTTGATGTAATTTCTAGATTACATAAAACTGGTTGTTTGTTTGTTACTTCATTGCTTCCTAAACCAAAACTTTGTTCTCCTTGTTAATTATCAAAATCTCATCGTTTGCCTTTTGATTTAAATAGCAAACGCTCTTTACATGATTTAGATTTGATACACTGTGACCTTTGAGGACCGGCACCTGTCTCTTCCACAAACGGATGTCGTTTTTATGTCATATTCATTGATGATTATTCCCGCTTTACTTGGTTTTATCCTCTTAAACACAATTCGGATTTTTATGATGTATTACTTGCTTTTACTACCTATGTTCAAAACCAATTATCTTGTAATATCAAGATCTTTCAAAGCGATGGCGGTACCGAATTTACCAACACTCGTGTACAAGCCTCGTGAGAAAGGCATTCATCACCGAATCTCTTGTCCTCATACTCCACCACAAATTGGCCGTGCCGAACGCAAGCATCGGCACATCACCGAAACAGGTTTCGCCATGCTATTCGAGTCTCATTCACCAGCCACATTGTGGGTGGATGCCTTCTCTTCTGACACATTATTATAAATCGCCTTCCCACTCAAGTATTGGAACAAAAATCTCCTTTTGAGCTCTTATTTGGCCATCCTCCCGTTTATTCGAATTTTCAGATTTTTTGGATGTCGTGTTTTCCCGTACTTGCGGGATTACGCAAAACACAAACTTTCTCCCAGAAGTGCGGAATGCACTTTTATTGGATATGACTCAAAATACAAAGGTTCTAGATGTTTAGACCCAAAAACAAACCGCATTTATGCAACCCGTCACGCTCAATTTGACGAGGACACATTCCCTTTTAGCGGTAACACTTCACCTATTCATGAGTCCACTCTTGTTTTCTCGAATTTTGATGAGTCATTTCCTATGCCAACTATCCCAACTCCTTCACCTGTCGTTACATCTAAAACTCCATCACCCACACAAACTACTCTAACCAAACCTTGAACTCTATGTCCTCACCATTTTCCTCAATCAACCTCACATAACCCACCTGCCACAGCCCAATATTCTCAACCCAATCAAAATCCCATCGCTGATCCTGATCCTGTTCCGCACTCAGCCCAACCACCTCAAACCTCGGCCTAAACCTGTCACACCCCGATATTTACAGCTCAGCCCGGTGGGCCCGGTGGGGAGTATCGTGACGTAAGATTGATATCTTCATAGTCAAACATACACAGAATAGCACATCGGAAGTCTTGGAATATAAAATAGTATTACAAACACAAATGTCTAAAATATATCAAAGTATTTAGTACAGACAAGATTGTAATAATCCACAGGCGGATCATTAAGACAAAAGGAGTTTATCAGACTAATGGCTTATGCAAAGGAGTTGCAAATTCATCGTCTAACAATTCCGAGCAGCTTCCAGCCTATTTACGTATTTGTACCTATCACTTAGACTTTTGAAAATACGTCAGTTTTCACTGGTCTAAGTGACAGGTACAAATACGTAAATAGGCTGGAAGCTGCTCGGAATTGTTAGACGAGGAATTTGCAACTCCTTCGCATAAGCCATTAGTCTGATAAACTCCTTTTGTCTTAATGATCCGCCTGTGGATTATTACAATCTTGTCTGTACTAAGTACTATGATATATTTTAGACATTTGTGTTTGTAATACTATTTTATATTCCAAGACTTCCGCCGTGCTATTCTGTGTATGTTTGACTATGACGATATCAATCTTACATCACGATACTCCCCACCGGGCTGAGCTGTAAATATCGGGGTGTGACAGGTTGGTATCAGAGCCAACGTTTGAGTGAATTAAACACTAGTCTTTTTGTGTTTAATCTCAAATGTCACAGTAGCATATTCCTTAGACCTTCTGAGTCTAGACTTAACGTATGAATGCTCTCATCCCTATTAAGTAAACATTGTTTTTGATTTTATGTGTTTTGAATATGTTGTCAGACAAAGAAGCCGTTAATGGAAATTCTCGACATCCGAAGCCTAGAAATGCCAAGCTTCGTACCGCGGCTAGGATAAGCGTGCAACCAGTTGGAGGAAAGACCTTTATGGACCTATTCCCAAAAATCAAACCTATTTAAACTCTTAACCAGACTTCGGAGTCCATACCAGAAGGTCCCTAAGGCTCCCATATTGAAGATGATACATGTGGATGCTATTAATCCCTATTTCCTATCTCCGAGTTTTTGGGAAATTCCAGACTTGGACTATACCAGTCAAAACCAATTTGTGATCCGATTTTAATCATTAAATCCTTGAATCCTACTTCTAGCAACGGATCCTGAATTCAAATGTTTTTATTATTCACTAAGATCTTCAGTATCGCTACTGCATTCAATAAATAAAGAAGAAGAAACAATCAGAATAAAGCGAGAAAGACATTAGAAAACCCTTTTTCCATCATATTTCATTTTCCTTTAAGTCCCTGTATGGGCATTTGATTATTGTAGTCCTTATAGACATATTAATGCATCATAGTCCTTGTGGACTTACTTTTTTTTATAAGACTCCATATATACGTCTGTCTATCGTAGTCCCTTCGAGGAAATTATATTTCAAAATAGTCCCCTCGTGGACATTATATTACAACAATAGTCTCTTCGTGAGCATTATATTACAATATAGTCCTTACATGGACGTTATATTTCCATATAGTCTTTTCATGGACGTGTTATTTCAATAAAATCTTTTTGTAAACATGTTATTTCGTTAAAATCTTTTGTAGACATGTTATTTCATTAAAGTCCCCTGGCGAATATAAAAATTCTTCATAGTCCTCTCGAGGACATATCGTTACACTATAGTCCCAATGTTAACATAACTTATAGACCCTATAAGGACTTATATTTTTCCCTGTTGTCCCCGCATGGACAGATATTGCTTCAAAGTCCCTATAAGGACCTATCTCTTCTATATAGTCCCAGTATGGACATTTGTTTATTATAATCCTTATATGAACATATCTTTCGATTTGAGTCCCTGTGAGGACATCTGTTCAGCAAAGTCCTTTGTGCACATGATGTACCAATATAGTCCTTTATGGGCATGTTATTTCATTAAAATCCCTTTGGGGATATACTATTTCGAAATAGTCCCTTGTGGACATGAGATTTCACTATAGTCCCTTAGCGGACATGACATTTCATTATAGACCCTTCGTGGGCAAACTGTTTCAATATAGTCCCTATACGGACTTATAATATGTTAATAATCCCAATACGGACTTATAATTTCCTTTTAAGTCCTCTGTGGACAAATATGATACTAAAAGTCCTGATTAAGGCACTATTATAAATTTCCTAATAATATATGGGAAGCTTTGAAGATTTTATATAGGTATGCATTTCGTCCTTTATCAAACAATAGTACCAATTTTACTCGAACTTTATCGATCAGCTAAATAATTTCAAAAGATCTTCTTAATGGTTTACCCCTGCCAAGTGGCAAGTCCACACTAAATGGCCAAAACTTTCAGTAGTTAAGGATAATTATTCCTTCTACTATGATAGTTAAGGGAGATACCCTTTCTATCCAGAGGTGGTGAACTATGTTCAAGCCTCCAAACCTATATGATCAATGCGATCATGGTAATTGTTTTGGTCAAAAATCACACAAGGATTATACAACCAAATCCGATTTTGTGAGGTGTGATGCTTGAATTAAATGGCAAATGTATGAACAAACTATGAATGAAATGAATATGTGACACAAGGATTTATACGAGGAAAAAGCCCTTGATCAAGATATGATCTCCGGTACAAAAAACCTCGAGTGATGGAAACTACCGATCACCAACTATATTAAACAAGTAAAGGTTATAAATCGGGATGATAACAAGCTTGTTACAAGGATCACTAGTGTGCAAAATGTGGGTAATCGCCAATAAGTTACAAAGAGTTCTCGAGAGTGTGTGTGTTGCTAATTGTTCTAACTATCAAGCTCGTTATTCCCTTTTAAAAATAGAAATAATCTAATAAACAAACAATCCGCAAATCATGCTAGCTTCCCATGACTTCCATAACGGTCATACAAGCCATGCATGTGCAGAATAATGGAGCATATTCCCCTAGAATCTCGGCAAGACCAAGTCCCATTCGAATACTCCTGTAAAACGAATTCAAACATAGTGGAAACAGCCGTTAGTGTTAGGATAATAATGAGGATCTCGGATCCTTAAACTTGCAACGTCTTCTGAGGATCCTTAATTCAAAAAGAACTGAGGATCTGTGATCCTGGCTGTACTTGAGGATCCATGATCCATAGGTATAGAAAATCCATCCCTAACAATTGCCCCCAAAATATGAGGATTAAAATACAACTTGATGAGTCATATTTTCTGTTCAATCCGGAACAACTTGGTTGGCGAGAAACTAGCCGTTGTAATCGGACTAGCCGTTACAAATATTACGTCAGTGATAAGACTACCTGCAGAATCATCATTATATATAGGTTAGAGATAAGGATCAAATTGCATTTAAATTTGAGCGTTACTCTCCTTTAAATCGTCATCCAGAGATTGAACAGGTATCTCTCTTCTTCCTTCTCTCTACATTTTCTTATTCTATTCTTCTGTTCCTTCAAAATCTCGAAACCACAATGAAGCTACGATCCTCTCCTGCCAAGTATCCTAAGAAGGATAGTCCCCTGAAGAGCCAAGGCGTTACCAAAAATCCTTCATTGGAGCTCTGCCGCTTCACTGATCCAGAGATTGACCGGATTCGCCATTGTTTTCCGGCAGAAACTGTCTTTCGATCCTTCGACTCTTTGATGAAGAGTGATTGCATCTCCGACACTTGGGTTTCTTTTCCAGCTACCCTTTTTCTGATAGGATTCTCTTATCCTTTCCCTGCCTTCACATAATCTTTCTTCGCACTCACCGGCATGTGCTATATTCAAGCCATGCCAATGATGTGGAGAGTTCTTTACACCATAGAGAACATCATCGAGCAGGAGGGCATAGAAATAGGGATGTCTGAGTTGAGTTAACTGTACAACCTTGTTAGCCATGGTTCACACCGCTTTCTGTTCAAACACAAACCTGGTGATCCTCATCCAATCCTCAAAACCACTAAAAACGACACCCACTAGAAGAGCCATTTCTTCTTTGTGAGGAGGGATTCAATCCCAGATGGGAAAAACCTTCCTAAAAAGTGGATCACCCATGGTAGGATATGGGATCCTTAGACAAGGATCATAATAGGACTTCTTTCTTTTTTAAGGATAATTGATCCTTCTTTCTGTTTTGCAGCCATTTCACTCTCTTTTATCCAAGAAACACTTGCAACAAAGGAAAGGGTTGCTGCCTTTTGAACCTTGACCCTGCTGTTAGATCGTTCCAAGGCAAAGCAAAGGATTCACAAGAAGTATCCTCTGGTTCCTTCACCATGTCAAGTAAGTATCCAAGTTTGTATGTAATTAAATGTTTAAATAAAAATAAAACAAGAATACTTATTTGTGTTTTACGTTTGTAGGCGCTGGAAAATCCTCAAGGTCTGCCTCTAGGTTCAGTGTCAGTGACCTAGACGCGTTTGCTGCCTCAAAATCCATCAAGAAGCAACTTGCTGCTAGCCCCAGCGTTCCGAATCCTAGGGGTACCAGCACAAAGGGCAAAGGTGGCAAGAAAAGGAAAGCTGCTGAAGCTCTTGAAGGCCCGCCTCTCATCCAACACCAGTTCGAAGAATACGTCTCTGAGGTAAGGATCCCGGATCCTTAAGTCTGATCTTTCCATACTGAGGATAACGGATCCTGACATGTGTTTCCTTTTTTACAGAAATTTGCTGAGATCCACATGCTGCTGGATTCACAAGCTGAAGAGGCTGGGCAAAAGCACTTGGACTTCCAGAAGCTGTTCCTGGCAAAGGATCAAAAAATTGCCTCTCTCGAGAATGATGTCAACCTGGCGAAGAGGGAGCTGGTCCTGGCCCAAATTACAGCTGATCAGGAGAAGGCGGAAGTGATGGAGGGTGCCAAACTTTCTGCTACAATCGCCATGCTCAAGATCAAGATTCAAATGGCAAAGGAGGCTGAGGATCCTAACTTGACAGGACTGCCTGGGACCAAGAGGCCTGGAAGAAGAAGCTTGCGGAGCTGGATGATGAGGAAGAGGTTGAGGAGATTCTGGCAATCGAGGCTAGTGGCAGTGGGCTGAAGGATCAGGCAGAAGGAGCAGTTGGCGGGGATGACACATCGAAGGTTTAAGCTGCACAAATGGGCGATGATGGAAATTTCTAGACGTGGCCGGAGCCCATTTTGGTTGTTTGTGTTTTAAAACAATGGTCTGTATTTAAAGAATAGCTTTAGGTTTAAGGATCATTGATCCTTCGAACAATAGGTAGGATGACAATTGGTGGAGGGATCCTCTATTTAGGGGATGAAGCCATTGTTATCCTGCCGTTTTTCTATTCCTGGATCACTTAGAACTTATTATCATGGACACCCTTTACCTACCTGTTAGGGGAGGATTTTCCAATGATCAGTGATCCTCAATTACTGTTGGGTTTAGTGATCCTCACTTCTGTTAGAATTAGTGATCCTCAGAAGTGTTGCAGGATCAGGATCATGGATCATCTTAAGGATCCTTATGCTAACGATTGTCTACTTTGAATATGATGATGTTTTACTGGAACACGAGCTTGGACTTGGTCTTGGCGATATTCCTGGAGCATATTCCATATTTATTCCGCACGTGCATGGCAAAAATGGACGTTATGGAGGTCGTGGGGGACTTGCACCAAATGCGGAATGTTTGTTAGCTTAGATATTTTCCATTTTTAAAAGGGGTAGCGAGCTAAATAGAAAACACTTGGCTATTTTTGGCTAAACACACACTCTTGCAACTGCTCTCATCAGCTCTCGATAATTCACTTGGCGATTACACATTTTTTTACACAATACACTATAGTGATCCTTGTAATTAGCTCGCTATCATCCGAAGTTGTAATACATTTCTTGTTTAATCTGAGTTGGTGATCGGTAGTTTCCATCACTCGAGGTTTTTTATGCCGGAGATCATTCATTGATCAAGGGCTTTTTCCTCGTATAAATCTTTGTGTCACTTGTTCATTACATTTCAGAGTGATCCTTAGTGTTGTTCATTCATTCAAGCATCATACCTCACAACAGAAAGTTTGGTTGCATTATCATTGCTTGATTTTTGACCAAAACAGTTTGGCGCCCACCGTGGGGCAATTGGTGCTTCATTCCTAAGAAAATTCATACTTTTGTGGTCATTTCGGTTCATTACAACCAAGCAGATGGCTTCCTCAACAAAGAATACATCAAGTTCTATGCCGGCAATCAGTTCTTCACAAGGCGTTCCTCCTTTGCCTCCACCACCTTCTGGATCCCAGAAGAATGCTGAGAATGCTGCGAAGAGACAAACCCCCATTTTCACAAAACCACCAACTTCTTCTGTTTCAACTAATCCTACTACTAATGATCTTTACGCTCTGATTTTGCAGATGAGGAATCACGCACAAGAGCAGGACAAAACCAATGCAAGGATCCTCCGGGAGATCGCTGAGATCAAGAAACAGAAGAAATCAGTGGAGGATCACTCTCCTCTGATGCCATGGTCGCTGAACTTTGACACTCCAGTCATAACTTCCCAGCACTCAGCAGCTCCGGATGTGCAATACTTGGGTGAATTACCAGGAAGACGTCATGGAACAACAACAATGAGTCAGGCATTTGGCTCTCACTACCAGCCTCAGGGATCCTATTTTCAGCCATCGGGATCCTCTATTCAGCATCAAGGATCCTTCAGCTCAGGAGGATATTTGGGAATGCACACGGTCCAAGGATCCTCCCAGGTCCAAGGATCCTCCCAGGTCCAAGGATCCTACCAGGTCCAAGGATCCTCCCAGATCCAAGGATCCTCCCAGGTCCAAGGATCCCCCCAGGTCCAAGGATCCTCCCAGGTCCAAGGATCCTCCCAGGTCCAAGGATCCTCCCAGGTCCAAGGATTCTCTATTGTCCCAGGATCCTTTTAGGTTCAAGGATCCTCTCAGCCTCAAGGATCCAACATCTTTCAGGATCAAGGATTCTTGAGAAGTATGCAGCCTCAGAGCTCGGACGTTCATCAAGGAGACTTCATACCAATGCTGACCATTGCTTCATCTGGTCCTTCGATCATACCAGAATCCCGTCAATATGGATACACATCTGGAATTCCAAACACGAATCCTGTGGGAGGTAACACTTTTAATAATTCATACAACACTAACCATGGCTTAATGCAGGATACAGGTATCAATCAGGCTATGGCCAGGGAGTTACAGAAGCTCAAGGATATGATATCCAGTGTTCCAGGAGTGGTTAAACCCATTCCTGAAATTGCAGACGGTAGCCATAGGATATCTCGTTTTGCACCACCCTTATGTGATGCTGAGATACCCAAAAGATTCCAGATACCATCCATGAAACTGTATGATGGTTCAACGGATCCAGAGGAGCATGTACCTCAATACAGGGAGAGGATGGAGATCAATCCAATTCCTGAAAGGTTAAAAGAAGCATGTCTATGCAAGGGGTTTGGATCCACACTCACAGGATCTGCTCTTAAATGGCTGCTAAGTCTTCCCCCTTACTCTATTACTTCATTTGCTAATCTAGTTAATTTGTTTAATAGTCAATTCTCTTGTAGTAGAAAATATGAACGATTAACTAGTGATCTATATAGGGTAACACAGGGTCAAAGTGAATCACTTAGAGATTATATCACTAAGTTTAGTAAAGAATCCTTAGATATTCCTAATTTGGATATTGCTACGGCTGTAGAAGCCTTTAAAATGGGATTGCTTAGGGATTCACTATTCTATGATGATCTTGTTATGACACCTTGCAGGAATCTTGATGAAGTAAGAACTAGGGCCCTTAGGTTCATCCGCCTAGAGGATGACAAAAGGATTCAGGATAGATTGACAGGATCCTCAAAACAGGAGAAGCAAGGATCCTACTTCAGGAACAACAAATCAAAGTCTTACAACAGATCTGATAACCAGAACGTGCATGCAGAGTGACAAGAAGAGGATGATGAGGATTATCCTCCTATTTCTGAATACTGTTTTTCTGTTGATAACAATGAACTAATCCTTGCAATGCAGAATCTAGGTAAGAAAGCTAGGTGGCCGAGAAAAAGTGATAAACCAGCTGCTACAAAGGACAAGTCCAAGTGGTGTGCATATCATGAGGATTTCTGGCATCTCACTGAAGAGTGTATTGCACTAAGAAAGGAAATTGGTTACTTGTTGAGCAAGGGGCATTTAAAGGAACTCTTGGGACGAAAGAAGTCAAGGATCCAGGATCCTGAAAGGATCCCAGAAAAGGCTCCTGCTCCTCCAGCAGATGCACAAGTTATAAACTTCATATCCGGTGGATCAGACATTTGTGGTACCTCCTTTTCAGCAGCAAAAAGACATGCTAAGGAAACCAAGATGGATAATGGAGACAGACCCGTTCGGACTTCCGTTGTTACCCAGGATAAAGTCATAACCTTTGATGAGGATGATCGTGTTGATGTCCAGGATCCTCATCATGATGGTCTTGTAATTACATTGTTTATTTCTAACCACTTTGTTCGCAGGATCCTTATAGATGGAGGAAGCTCTGTGAACATCATTCAGCTTGATGTCCTCAAGAAGATGAATATACTGGAGTCTGATATTGTCCCAAGATCCTCGGTACTTGTGGGATTTAGTGGGGAAACCAAAAACACATTGGGGGACATCAAACTCCCAATCTATATTGAAGGATTGCATTCTTATCAAAAATTTTGTGTTATAGATTGCTTATCTTGTTGCAATGTTATCCTTGGCAGGCCATGGATACATGATATGAAGGCAGTTCCATCCACCTATCATCAATGTGTAAAGCTTCCAAGTCCTTGGGGAGTGGTGAAAATTGAGAGTGATCAACAAGAAGCTAAGAATTGCTATACCTCATCAATGAAGCCAGCCTCAAGACCAAGGGAGCAATAGCAATTAAAGTATCCTTCAAGAGATGTCTTGGAGGCAAGAGAGTAGGATGTGAAAGAAATCCTCATGGATCCTGATGATCCTGAGTCTAGGATCTTCATAGGGTCAGGGATACTTAGCGAAATCGAGCAGAATCTAGTATCCTTCCTTAAGAGGAGGAAATCCACCTTTGCCTGGAAACATGAAGACATGACAGGTATATCAAAGGATATAATTACTCATAAACTTGGCATTGACAGGTCATTCAAGCCTATACATCAAAAGAGGAGGAAGTTTGCACCTGAAAGGAATGCTATTATCCAGGAAGAGGTAGATAAACTACTTCGGGCAGGTATGATAAGAGAGGTTAAGTATCCAAAATGGTTAGCCAATGTGGTTGTTGTTCAAAAGAAAAATGGAAAGTGGAGGGTATGTGTCGATTTTACTGATTTAAACAAGGCATGTCCCAAGGATCCTTTCCCATTACCCCACATTAACTCCATGGTGGATGCTACCGCGGGTCATGAGTTGTTGACTTTTATGGATGCTTCATCTGGATTTCAACAAATTCAGATGGAACCATCTGATCAAGAGGATACAGCCTTTATGACCCCAACTGGTATATACTGTTATATTGCTATGCCATTTGGACTAAGGAATGCAGGTGCTACTTATCAAAGGCTAGTCAATATGATGTTCAAGGAACAAATCGGACACACTATGGAAGTTTATATTGATGACATGGTGGTTAAGTCCAAGAAAGATGAGGATCACCTTAAAGACTTGGAGGAAGCATTCAACATCCTTGATAAATTTAATATGAAACTAAATCCTTCCAAGTGTCATTTTGGTGTTAAGGCAGGTAAATTCTTAGGCTATATGGTGACAAAGAGGGGCATTGAAGCAAGTCCAGAGCAAATCAAGGCTATTGTGAATATCAAATCTCCTGCCAATGCTAAGGATGTGCAAAGATTGACAGGCAGGATCGCAGCCTTGAACAGATTCATATCCAAATCCTCAGAAAAGTGCAAGGAATTCTATGACATCCTGAGGAAGAACAAGAAATTTGAATGGACTGAGAAGCATGAAAGTGCCATCAAAGCTCTTAAGGATTACCTATCCTCAGCCCCTGCCTTGATGAAACCAGAAAAGGGAGATGTATTATCCTTATACCTAGCAGTATCCTCAAAAGCAGTAAGTGCGGTCCTTGTTAAGGATCACGAAGGTACACAACATCCTGTCTATTATGTAAGTAAGAGTTTGCTTAATGTTGAATCCCGGTATTCACATTTAGAAAAAACTTATCCTTGCATTAATTATGGCATCTACTAAATTAAGACATTATTTTGAGACTCATGCCATTATTGTTAAGACTAATTTTCCAATTAAGAATGTTCTTAGGAAACCTGAAATGTCAGGAAGGATGGCTAAGTGGGCAGTGAAGCTAAGTGCATATGATATAAGATATGAACCAAGGACTGCCATCAAATCCCAAGCCTTAGCTGACTTTGTGGCAGATTTTAGTAGTGATTTGCAAAAGGAGGCTGAGTTAGAAGTCCAACAGCTTGAAGAAACCAAGGATCCTTGGATATTATTCACTGATGGAGCCTCCAATGTAAAAGGAACAGGACTTGGAATACTACTAAAATCGCCACAGGGGGACATAATACCCCACTCCATAGTTTGTGAATTTCAAACTACCAACAATGAGGCTGAGTATGAAGCCTTGATAGCTGGTTTGCAAATTGCTAAGCATATGAGGATCAGGTATCTTGAGGTACATGTAGATTCATTACTAATCACTTTAATGGATCCTATGCTGTTAAAGGTGAGAAGCTAATCAAATATTTAGAGATAGTCAAAGAATTGGCTCTCTCTTTTGTATCCTTTAGTTTGACACAGGACCATATCTAAGATGCATTGAGGATCCTGAAATCCAAGAAGTCCTAAAGGATTTCTGTTATGGGTGAAATTCTGAGCCCATATCCTGAGAAATATCTTGGGTTATATCTTAGTTATATGATATCTGTTCACATCCGGGATGCTGATTCAGGATATTGGTAACATCCTGAATGGTATCCTCAGGATCACTAACGGATTATGTGCAGGTACGTGGGTTAGAAGCTAGCAACGTTCACAAGGACTCATTCCGCGGAAGACTCGGTCCAAGTCGTTCAAATAAAGACGTTGAAGCCGCATTACTCGGTCAACAACGTTAGCAATGGAATATTCGGAGCATCCCATATTTATAGGAATTTTCGTTTGTAATTCGTTACTATAAATAGGTGGGTATATCAGATCGAATAGGACATCACATAAACACTCACTACACTCTTACACTTGTTCTCTAGAAATTTTCACTCTCGCACAAAAGCGTTGTAACACTTAGCGATCTGGTCAATATCCTAAACTGTATCCTGACGTTTAAAGCAATAAGAAGAACAAGGCAACTGCGATTGTCAGCTCCCGAGGTTTTATGCCGGCGATCTAGATTGATCAAGGGCTTTCCTCGTATATCTCGTGTCACCTCCTTTACTTTTTGCTCATTGTTTGATCGTAGATACAGCTCAATATCCTGAGATGTATCCTGAATACTGTTTTTCTAAACAACTTAACCAGCATATTTTCAACACACTTTTTAGCACACTACCTCACCTAACTAATTTGATCACATAATTGCTTAGGTAATTTTTGACCAAAACAATTTGGCGCCCACCGTGGGGCAAGTGGTGCTCTCTTTACTAAAAATCTTTGTGAAATCGTTAATCGGTTTTCTGTTTTCTAAACTTTTTGCCACATTGTTTACAATGGCCTCAAGATCAAACATGAGCTCCTCCACCGTGTCTGCTACAACTTCTGCTACTACTGGTCCGGTGCTTCCACCACCTCCTCCAAGGATGCAATCTTCTTCACAGCCTCAGGATATTATCCCTACTCGGAGAATTCAGGAATCTGCTCCCATTTTAGCTTCTAATGATGAAATTCTAATCTTATTTGGAAGTGTGCAGGAACAAATGAGGCAGCAACAGGAAACAAACCAAATGCTATTGAGGGAAATACAACTCCTGAAGTCTGGCTCGAGCCGCTCTACTGAGGATATCGTCACTCCATTAAAACCCAGAACTTTGAACTTCAGTTCGGCTGTGTACACTGAGGATAATAGGGGGAATATTGTGCCCAGCCTTCCTCAAAATCATACTCCTGAAATACCCTCCTCGGTCAGGATGTCAACCATGAGGAGCTCAGGATATGCTTCAGGATATGGGCAGAATTCTCAGACGGGTAACGTGTCAAATAATAATACTCATGCTGCTAACAATATTGGATCTTTGCAGGATACAGGTGTAACATCAGCATTTACTAGGGAGCTTCAGAAGTTGAAGGACATGATATCCAGTGTACCTGGAGTGGTCCAGCCAATCCCGGAAGTGTCCCAAGACAGCCACAGGATATCTCGCTTTGCATATCCTATCTGTGATGCTGAGATTCCAAAGAGATTTCAAACCCCCAACATGAAGCTTTATGATGGAACTACGGATCCTGAAGAGCATATTGCCCAGTATAGGGAAAGGATGGAGATTAACCCTATCCCTCCGGAGCTCAAGGAAGCATGCTTGTGCAAGGGTTTTGGTTCTACCCTAACAGGATCAGCCTTGAAATGGCTCCTAAATGTTCCTCCTCATTCGATTACATCATTTGCTCACCTAGTGAATTTATTTAATAGTCAGTTTTCCTGTAGTAGAAGCTTTGAAAAACTAACAAGTGATCTCTACAGGATAACACAGGGACCTCAAGAATCCCTAAGGGATTATGTGAACAAGTTCAGCCGGGAATCCTTAGACATTCCGCATCTTGATGTTGCAACAGCTGTGCAAGCTTTCAAGATGGGGCTGCAAAAAGATTCTCAATTTTACCAAGACCTTGTAATGAACCCATGCAGGAACTTGGATGAAGCTCGAAACAAGGCCCTAAGATATATTCGATTGGAGGATGACAGAAAGATGCAAGAGAGGATGAACTCATCCAACACCTATGAGTCAACTAACAGGAAGTCAGAACCCTCATTTAAGCCATATCGCCCTAAGCCATATGGTAGAAATGAAAACAAGAAAGTGAATGCTATCGAAGATGAGGATCCTGAAGAATATCCTGAATTATCTGAATATTGCTTTTCTGTTAACATTCCTGAATTGATGTATGCCATGCAGGGTTTAGGAGACAAGGCTTGGTGGCCTCGAAAAAATCAACAAAAAGCCGATTGGAAAGATAAGTCAAAATGGTGTGCCTTCCACGAAGATTTCGGACATGTAACTGAGGATTGCATTGCTCTAAGAAAAGAAATAAGCTATCTTCTAAGCAAGGGATATCTGAAAGATCTCCTAGGGAGAAAGAAGAATAAGGGTCAGGATACTGAGAAGGATCTTGAGCGAGCAGCGTCACCTCCCGCGGATGCCAAGATAATCAACTTTATTTCGGGAGGATCCAACATTTGTGGGACTTCGTATTCGGCGGCGAAGAAACATGCAAAAGAAGCTAAGGCCGAAAGGGGAGACAAACCTGTCAGGATGACTACCCTCACAACTGACAAAGTGATCACATTTGATGCTGATGACAGGGATACTGTCCAGGATCCTCATCATGATGCTCTGGTAATAACATTATATGTGGCTAACCATTTTGTACGCAGGATATTGGTTGATAATGGCAGCTCCATCAACATAATCCAACTAGAGACTCTGAAGAGAATGAATGTATCTCCGATGGATATCACTTCGAAGTCCACTGTGCTTGTTGGGTTCAGTGGAGAGGCTAGGAACACAGTGGGAGAGATAAAGTTACCAGTATATGTTGAAGGAGTCAACTCGATACAACGTTTCTGTGTGATGGATTCTCTATCCTGTTATAACATCATACTGGGAAGACCATGGATTCACGATATGAAGGCTGTGCCATCAACATATCACCAATGCATCAAGATCCCTACCCCTTGGGGAGTTGTCAAGGTTGATAGTGATCAGCAAGAGGCGAAAGAATGCTACTCATCCTCGATGAAATCCTCAACCAAACCTAGTACAGCATAGCAATTAAAGATGCGGGCCCAGGATATCGTGGAGGATTCGGAGCAGGATGTGAAGAAAATTATCCTGGATCAGGATAATCCTGATATCTCGGTGCTCGTAGGAACCAATATCCTTCAGGATATTGAAGAGCAGTTAACTAACTTTTTGAAATGCAGGATGTCAACGTTTGCATGGAAGCATGAGGATATGACAGGTATATCCAAAGACATTATCACTCACAAGCTTGGAATTGACAGATCATTCAAGCTTGTTCAGCAAAAAAGAAGGAAATTTGCTCCTGAGCGGAATACGATTATCCAAGAGGAAGTTGAAAGATTGTTGAAGTCCAGGATGATCAGAGAAGTCAAGTTTCCAAGATGGCTAGCAAACGTAGTCGTGGTACAGAAGAAAAATGGGAAATGGAGAGTCTGTGTAGACTATACAGACTTGAACAAGGCTTGTCCTAAAGACCCATTTCCTCTTCCTCACATTGATGCAATGGTGGATGCTACTGCCGGGCATGAAATGTTGACCTTCATGGATGCATCCTCAGGATTTCAGCAGATTCAAATGGAGCCTTCTGACCAGGAGGATACTGCCTTCATGACACCAACAGGTATTTATTATTATACGGCTATGCCTTTTGGTTTGAAAAATGCAGGTGCAACATACCAGAGATTGGTGAACATGATGTTCAAAGACAAGTGGGGGACACCATGGAGGTATACATTGACGATATGGTGGTAAAATCAAGGAAAGCTCAGGATCACCTCCAGGATATTAAAGGAGCGTTTGATATCCTGGATCAATATAACATGAAGCTAAATCCTGCTAAGTGTCATTTCAGAGTGGGGGCAGGAAAATTTCTAGGATATATGGTGACCAAAAGAGGAATAGAGGCGAGCCCGGAGCAAATTAAAGCCATATTGGATATTAAATCACCCTCAAATATGAAGGATGTTCAACGATTAACAGGGCGAGTGGCGGCATTAAACAGATTTATTTCAAGATCCTCAGAAAAATGCAAAGAGTTTTATGATATCCTGAAGAAGAACAAGAAATTCGAATGGGGTGAGAAGCATGAAGCAGCCCTGCAGGATTTGAAGCAATATCTTTCAACTGCACCTCTACTGATGAAGCCTGAAAATGGTGAACCACTATCCCTATTGTTGTGGGTGGAATTTTCTAACCTATATCCCGAAATTATATCCTGACTTTATATGTCTATTTTCGCTGCCAGGATACTGGACCAGGATATTGGTAACATCCTGCGAGGGTATCCTGCGTGCTGTTAACGATTTGCTTTGGCTGCAAGGTACAAACGGTCATGAGGCTTGGTCTCCCTGAAGAATAGGTCAAGGTGGTTACAAGAAAGACGTTGGAAGCTTGGAGAAGGGGTTTACAACGGTCAAAAGAGAATATTCGCAGGATCCCGGAATAATAGGGCAATATCCCGGATTTTTAGCATAGTTTGTTATTTCTTGTAACTATAAATAGGAGTGCTGGATCAGTAGGTTGACACATAATCCGGTCCACTTTTACACACACATTGCAGCTACAATCACCATTTCAATCACAAACACTCACAACACTCACAAATCACAATCATTGTAACACTTAGATTTGATCCGAGCATTATCCTGCACTGTATCCTGGTTATTCAAGCAATAAGAAGAACAAGGCAGCCGACGATTGTCAGCTCCCGAGGTTTTATGCCGGCGATCTAGAAAGATCAAGGGCTTTCCTCGTACATCTCGTGTCAATTTTTACTTTACTTGCATTTCTTTTACAAATTGATATAGTTCTGCATCCCGGAGCTATATCCTGAAACTGTTTACATTTTCAACATAGTTAATACATTTTTACCAATTTACATAGCACACTACCTCACAAACTAAGTTTGATCACTAAATTGCTTCGGTAATTTTTGACCAAAACAATTTGGCGCCCACCGTGGGGCAAGTGGTGCTATTTTTAATCAATACTTTGTTAAAATCATTACTCGGTTTTATGTTTTCGAAATTCTTTTCAAAACTATTTCTAATGGCTTCTCAATCGAATTTGAACTCTTCTTCCGTGTCTGTTTCAACCTCTGCTGCTGGTTCATTACCTCCTCCACCTTCACGAGTTCAAACTTTTCAGAGGAGAAATGAAAGCAACACACCAAGAGAAATTCCTGCTGCTCAGAATGTTTCTAGATCCGGAAATTCAGGGAGAACCCATATCCTTGCTTCTAATGACGAAATTATGTCTTTGATTGGTAGTATACAGGAACAAATGAAGACGCAGCAAGAAACTAACTAGACGATCATGAAGAATATACAACTCTTGAAGTCAAACTCCAGGAAACCTGTGGAGGATACAACTACTCCTCTACAGCCCAGGATGCTGAACTTTAGTTCAGTGACGTTTACCGAGGATAATCAAGGCAACATGATACCGAGTCAGTCCCGGAGCAACATGCTGGACATACCATCATCCGCCAGGATAACGATCGTGAGGGATCCAGGATATGGCCTAGGATATGGCCCAGGATATGGTCCAGGATATGGCAAAAGTCAACAGGCTGGTAACATGTTTGCCAATATCAGTATCCCTGCTACTAATAATTCTGATTCTTTGCAGGATATAGGTGTAACACCAGCATTGACCAGGGAACTTCAAAAATTTAAGGATATGATATCAAGTGTTCATGGGGTAGTGCAGCCTATACCGGAAGTATCCCAGGATAGTCACAGGATATCCCGATTTGCTCATCCAATTTGTGATGCTGAAATTCCAAAAAGATTCCAGACTCCCAGCATGAAGTTGTATGATGGGACGACAGATCCTGAGGAGCATATTGCCCAGTATAGGGAAAGGATGGAAATAAATCCAATCCCACCATAACTTAAGGAAGCATGCTTATGAAAAGGCTTCGGTTCAACTTTAACAGGATCGGCCTTAAAATGGCTTTTAAATGTTCCACATTATTCTATTACATCATTTTCTCATTTAGTTAATTTGTTTATCAGTCAATTTTCTTATAGCAGGAGCTTTGAGAAACTAACAAGTAATCTTTACAGGATAACACAAGGATCACAAGAATCCCTAAGGGATTATGTTAACAAATTTAGTAGAGAATCCCTGGATATCCTGAATCTTGATGTTGCTACGGCAGTACAAGCGTTCAAAATGGGGTTACGGAAGGATTGTCAATTTTATCAGGATCTTGTAATGAATCCTTGCAGGAATTTAGATGAAGCTCAGAATAGGGCTTTGAGATACATAAGGATTGAAGATGATAAGAAAATGCATGAGAGGATGAACACGTCTTCAACATATGAATGGACAAATAGGAAGTCAGAATCTTCCTACAAACAGTATCGTTCAAAGCCATATGCTAAGAACGATAATAAAAGAGTGAATGTTGTTGAGGATGAGGACGATGAAGAATATCCTGAAATATCAGAGTATTGTTTTTCTGTAAATGTTCCTGAGTTAATGTATGCTATGCAGGGACTGGGGGACAAAGCTAGGTGGCCGAAAAAGAATCCAAGGAATACAGATTGGAAGGATAAAGCTAAATGATGTGCCTTCCATGAAGACTTTGGGCATATGACAGATGATTGCATAGCCTTGAGAAAGGAGATAAGCTACTTGCTGAGCAAAGGATACTTGAAAGAAGAAAGCTCTGGATACTGACCAGGATCCTAAGAGAGCTGCATCTCCACCACCAGATGCCAAGATAATTAACTTTATCTCTAGGGGATCTGACATATGTGGAACTACTTACTCTACAGCTAAGAGGCATGCCAGGAAGGCTAAGGAGGAAATAGGAGATAAGCTCACAAGGATGACCATGCTTACGGATGATAAAGTCATTACTTGGTAAAGGGTCATGAAGGTCAGCAGTATCCTGTCTATTATGTTAGTAAAAGTTTACTAGATGCTGAGACTAGATATTCACACTTAGAAAAATTAATATTTGCTTTAGTTATGGCATCGACTAAACTTAGACATTACTTTGAAACACATAGAATTCCTATTAAACCAACTATCCTGTTAAAGATGTGCTTAGGAAACCCGAGATGTCAGGTAGGATGGCTAAATGGTCAGTGAAATTAAGTGCCTTTGATCTAGTATATGAACGCCATAAAGTCTCAGGCTTTAGCTGACTTTGTGGCTAATTTCAGTAGTGAAAATGAAGTAGATTTAGAAGTACAGCAGCTAGGAGAAAACTTAGAATGCTGGACATTGCATACTGATGGTGCATCTAACGTAAGAGGTGTAGGTTTGGGTATACTACTAAAATCACCACAGGGGGACATATTACCCCAGGCTATTAGATGTGATTTTCCTGCCACTAATAATGAGGCAGAATATGAAGCTTTAATTGCAGGATTAGAATTGGCTAAAAGTATGAATATCAAAAGTTTGCAAGTATATGTTGATTCTTTGTTAATTACTAATCATTTTAATGGAACCTATGCAGTTAAACGTGAGAAGTTAATCGAGTATCTCGAAATTCTCAAAAAATTAGCAGGATATTTCGATGTTTTTACACGTGAACAGGTACCAAGAGAATATAATGCTGAAGCAGATGCCTTGGCAAACCTAGGATCATCAGTCGGGATACCTGAGGATCCTGACGAGTATCCTGAGAAGGATCCTAAGTCTTGGATGGCTCTGATCATAAGATATCTCAAGGAAGGACACATCCCAAAGGATGAGAATCCTAAGGCCTTTAGAATGAAGGTATCACGATTCACTTTTATAAATAATGTCTAGTATAAGAAGTCTCTTGCAGGACCATATCTGAGGTGCTTAGAGGATCCCGAAACCAAGGAAGTGCTTCAGGATATACATGAAGGGGATTGTGGTAACCATACTGGGGGCAAGTCGTTGTTCTCAAAGGCATTAACAATAGGATATTATTGGCCGACGATGAGAAAAGATGTTGCAGAATATGCTCGAAGATGTGATGCATGTCAAAGACACAGTAATATCTTACATCAGCCGGCCGAGCCACTTTATCCTATAGCTTCCCCTTGGCCATTCATGAAGTGGGGAATGGATATAGTAGGAAAATGGCCAAAAGCTCCAGGAGGAAAGGTCTTCATGCTGGCAATGACCGATTATTTCTCTAAGTGGCTCAAAGCTGAAGCATTCGTTCAAGTTAGAGATCAAGAAGTGGTATCCTTTATAAAAAGGAATATCCTGACTAGGTTCGGAGTACCAGCTGAGATAATTTGTGACAATGGATCTCAGTTTATAAGTAAGAGGACTACTAACTTTTGTAAGAGTTGGGGAATCAAGATGATTACATCTACACCGGTACATCCTCAAGCAAATGGACAAGCAGAATCCTCAAACAAGATAATTGTCAACAACCTGAAAAAGAGACTAGGAGCTCAAAAAGGAAGATGGGCAGAAGAACTACCCTTTGTTTTATGGGCTGATAGGACAACGGTGAAAAATGCAACTGGCCAAACCTCGTTTTCCTTGGTATTTGGAGTAGAAGCGGTGATCCCGACAGAAATGATAATACCCACAACGAGATCCAACCTCCGGGATCCTGAGCAGAATCCTAAAGTCCTATGCGAGGAATTGGATACTGTTGATGAACAAGAGACGCAGCAAGGCTAAGGATGGCAGCATACCAACAGAGGATATCTAAAGCATATAACAAGAATATAAGGACTAGAAGGTTCCAGGCCGGAGATTGGGTATTGAGAAAGGCTTTCCAGAATACTACTAATCCTGCCGATGGAAAGTTGGCTCCAAAATGGGAAGGACCCTATGAAATTGAGTCAGAATCTGGGAAGGGAGCATACCGACTCAAGAATATGGAGGGGGATATGCTACCAAGATCCTGGAATGCTATACCTGTGAGTTTAAAATTTAATTTCTAACTCATAATGGTACGAACTCTATAACTCATTTATATTTTTGATATTATCTTTTATTTTGATACCCAATACTGACTTAAGCATTGGAGGGGTGTTAGCCAAGCTAACACCCACCTTAGTTTAAAGGTGTTTTGTAGAATATGCTTTGGGATATAGCTCCGGGATACACACTCGGGATACTTCGAAAGATTAGAGGATTGGCCCCCTCTCTCACGTTTAAGGGATCCTGATCCATTCACATGTTTAAAGGTATTCACCTTTCTCACGAATTGGGTTTAAACACCCCGCCTGGAGCGCAAGTTATCCAGGGATAGTTCAAGGTGGCGGGACCAGTTCATGTAAAAGTGGCTGACAATTTCGTTACTGTTGGCTATACCCTGGATCCTTATGGTATATGAGGATTGATCACCCTCTCTCACGAAAGGGTATTTTCATACTCTCTAAGGTTTAAAGGTTATCACCTTTCTAAGTCTTGGAGTTTATACACTCCCGCCTGTAGCGCATGAAAATTTGGGATTTTCCCCAGGATTAAAGGTTTTCACCTTTCTAAGTTTTGGGGTTTCCACACCCTCGCCTGTAGCGCACGAAACGTGGGTAAAATCCCCAGTAAAACTCAAAGACTTAAAGGTTTTCACCTTTTCAAGTCTTGAGGTTCTTATACTCCGGCTTAAATGCCTGGAAAATGGGTTTAGTCCCAATAAAATACAAAGTTTTTGGATAATCCCAAAGTATATTTTCAAAAAACATAATCATTTACAAGTCTACATAAATTTTTGAAAAAAGATTGCTAAGTTTAAACAACTGGTTGAAGAATTGCTAAAGGATCATATCCTGGTACAACATACTGGTCCTGCACAGACAGGGGACATCCGTGATAGAACACGACGTATGCTGATACTATATCCTACTGGGGACATTTATGCTGGAGCAAGAAGGAAACCTATGCCAACACTATATCCCACTAAGGCATTGTGAGGAACTCAAAGGATCAAGTTTGGGCATAATTCGCCAAGTATCCTGGACTGGGGACACCTTCAGTGGAATGGTTGCGAAAGGACTGGAATGAAAGGATTGAGATGTCTTCTGTTTCGGTATGATCTTTCCTATTTTTGTTCTTTAAAAAAAACCTTATCTAGATTGTCTAAATTTCTGAAACTATATTATAACACTTATGAGTATCCTGATCGGGATATGTTCTCAGGATATATTCTCAAGATGTATTCTCAGGATATACTTCAGGATACTTGGATTGAAAATTGAAACTCTGTTCAAATCAAACTACTGTTATCAAAACAAGCTTTGCAAAATTAAAATGAACCATCCTTTTTCTTTGAAAACTTTATCGAAATTGTTTGAGTTGTAAGAACTCTATTTGGCAAAAATCTTGGCAGGATATCTGCGGGTAACTTGATCAAGATATTTTCAGGACATTTGGTCAGGACATTTGAAATATTACACTAAGTTTGGAACGTTGAAATCATATTCAAACTAAGCAATGCATAACAAGAATAGAAAAAGGACAACGATAGATAAGGTTATAAAAAGGTTATATTGTTAACATAGCAAAAGTTTGTGTTTTTGGTTTCATCTCAAACCGAGACCCATCCGCCAAAAGCACAAATTCCTTTTTTGCCATACTTACTTAACAATTGAAGGCTTCGTCTTGGAACCGAAGATACCTCCCCCTTCAATTGTTAGAATGTTCAAAATTAAGCATACTAATTGATGATCAAGGGCTTCATCCTGAAACTTAGGATCCCTCCACCCTTGGTCATCATATTGTACTAATGTCTAAAGTGCAGCAAAGTAAATCGTTCAACATGCAAGAAAAAGAAAAGTGTTCAACAACCAACAACCATTGAACTTAAAACAGCGGGCTCCGGCGTAGGCATAAATATCCATCATCGCTCACTTTGCCACCCGCTCACGGGGTAGCACCAGATCCACCATCACCAGCTTCTTCCGCCGTCTCACCCGCCTTGGAAGATTCACCAATCTCAAGCTTGGCAGGATACGTCACAGGACTGCAACCAAGATCCTTCAGTTTCTTCTCCCAGACATCAACGGTCCAGGTTGGGCATTTAAAGCCCGCTATCCTGGCGTCATAAGCCATCTTAAGCCTGGCCTGAAGGAGGGAAACTACGACGGAACCCTTGAGGCCATCCCTGAATGAAGCCATATCTTGATTATGTTGGACCTCGGTGACAACCAGCTCGATCTCAGTGGCCTTCTTCACTGCAGCTTCGGCATCCAGAGTCACCTTTTTTTAACTTATCTTCATAATGTTGTGACATGGCTGCAATGATATTCCCCTTATCCACGATAGTGATCTTAGCTTTCTTCAACTTGGCTTCTGAGATCTTCACTGTTTCACAAGCTTCGGTGTAGAGATGCGTCAGACGCTCAAGACCCTACAAAACAGAACTCAGGTATTGTTACTATAATCTAACCGGGGTATCGATTCAACATATGTGTGCAGGATGTAGGATAAGGATATTTACCTGGTTAAGGAAAGAAGTTATGAAATGGCTAGATTCCATGAAACCAAGGTTCTCGTAGGAAAAGACTTCAGCGATGACGAGAGAATCAGATTCTTTCCTCTTATGGGAACTAGAAGCACGGAGCTTCGCTGCTGAGGAAGGCTTGGGCATGGCTGCAGGTTCAGAACTAGTTGAAGGCTTGGATGCTATGGAAGGCTTGAAGCTAGGCTCTTTCTTTACTGGAACGGTTGCCGGGAAACTGTCAAGCTCTTCCAGATCAAAAATTGAAACAAGATTGCTGGAATCTACATAAAAGGGAAGTGATTTCAATTTTTATATGTTAATACATCAACTAACCAAACATGTGCAGAAATGAATTTAGAACATACATCCTTACCCGACGCATTGGAGGATGAATGCTAACTTGAACTTGAGTGACTAAGCCAAAAAACAAACCCACTCAGCTGAAGAAAAATCTGACCGGATGTTCCAATCAAATGGCCGGATGACGTACCATCAGGGAAGGCTCCAGAGGCACGTAGAGCCGCCATGTCGGCATTATCAAAATTGCAAACCTCTTTCTCGAGCTTGCCAAGAAGATTGTGTGCCATGCAGGTTGGCTTGGAGTCCCCGGGGCATGAACGAGTGCGTTTTGCTATGAGATCGGAGACGACGAAAAAGATGCACAAAGAAAGAATAGAGAGAGAGGGAATACCTAAATGGTCCGGTACAATGTGATAATTAACAAGAAGAAAGTAGAAGATATAGGGCGAAGATAGCTAACTATGAGAAATACTAGCCTTGAAAGCTGTATCAGGTCACATCACATCTCTATCCATTAAGACTTCAGATAACGTCAGAAAAATACATCTATTAAGATCAAAGGATCCCAACAGCTATATTTTTGGGGACAATTGTTGTGGGTGGAATTTTCTAACCTATATCCCGAAATTATATCCTGACTTTATATGTCTATTTTTGCTGCCAGGATACTGGACTAGGATATTGGTAACATCCTGCGAGGGTATCCTGCGTGCTGTTAACGATTTGCTTTGGCTGCAAGGTACAAACGGTCATGAGGCTTGGTCTCCCTGAAGAATAGGTCAAGGTGGTTACAAGAAAGACGTTGGAAGCTTGGAGAAGGGGTTTACAACGGTCAAAAGAGAATATTCGCAGGATCCCGGAATAATAGGGCAATATCCTGGATTTTTAGCATAGTTTGTTATTTCTTGTAACTATAAATAGGAGTGCTGGATCAGTAGGTTGACACATAATCCCATCCACTTTTACACACACATTGCAGCTACAATCACCATTTCAATCACAAACACTCACAACACTCACAAATCACAATCATTGTAACACTTAGATTTGATCCGAGCATTATCTTGCACTGTATCCTGGTTATTCAAGCAATAAGAAGAACAAGGCAGCCGACGATTGTCAGCTCCCGAGGTTTTATGCCGGCGATCTAGAAAGATCAAGGGCTTTCCTCGTACATCTCGTGTCAATTTTTACTTTACTTGCATTTCGTTTACAAATTGATATAGTTCTGCATCCCGAAGCTATATCCTGAAACTGTTTACATTTTCAACAAAGTTAATACATTTTTACCAATTTACATAGCACACTACCTCACAAACTAAGTTTGATCACTAAATTGCTTCGGTAATTTTTGACCAAAACACCTATACCTCGCAGTATCGGGGAATGCTGTAAGTGCCATCCTTATAAAGGATCATGAAGGTCAGCAATATCCTGTTTATTATGTTAGTAAAAGTTTGTTAAATGCTGAAACTAGGTATTCTCATTTAGAAAAATTGATACTAGCATTAGTTATGGCATCAACGAAGCTTAGACAATACTTTGAGACACATAGGATTCATGTTAAAAAAAATTATCCTGTCAAAAATGTGCTTAGGAAACCAGAGATGTCAGGCAGGATGGCCAAGTGGCAGTAAAGTTGAGTGCTTATGATTTAGTATATGAACCTAGAAATGCCATAAAGTCTCAGGCTTTAGCTGACTTTGTGGCTGATTTCAGTAGTGACATTCAGGATGAGGTAGACCTAGAAGTCCAACAGTTAGGAGAATCCTCAGGATCCTGGACGTTATATACTGATGGTGCATCTAATGTAAGAGGAGTAGGATTGGGAATACTACTAAAATCGCCACAGGGGGACATATTACCCCAGGCTATTAGATGTGAATTCCCTGCTACTAATAATGAAGCAGAGTATGAAGCTTTAATTGCAGGATTAGAGTTGGCTAAGAATATGAGTATCAATAATTTGCAAGTATATGTTGACTCCTTGTTAATTACTAACCATTTTAATGGATCCTATGCAGTTAAGGGTGAGAAATTAATCGAATACCTCGATATTCTCAAAAAAATAGCAGGGTATTTCGATGTTTTTACACTTGAACATGTACCAAGGGAGGATAATGCTGAAGCAGATGCCTTAGAAAATCTGGGATCATCGATCATCTTGTATCCTGCAACGAATCCTCAGGATAAAGAAGTAGCGGGTATTCAGGATCCTGGAGCAGAGTATCCTGAAAAGGATCCTAAATCCTAGACGGCTCCAATCATGAGATATCTCAAGGAAGGACACATCCCCGGAGATGAAAATCCTAAGGCATTTAGGATGAAGGTATCACGATTCACTATTATAAATAATGTTTTATACAAGAAATCTCTTGCAGGACCGTATTTGAGGTGCTTAGAGGATCCTGAAGCCAAAGAAGTACTTCAGGATATACATGAAGGGGATTGTGGTAACCACACTGGGGGCAGATCATTGTTCTCGAAAGTATTAAGGACATGATATTATTGGCCAACGATGAGGAAAGATGCTGCAGAATATGCTCGAAGGTGTGAAGCATGTCAAAGGCATAGTAACATACTACATCAACCAGCTGAACCACTATATCCTGTAACTTCCCCTTGGCCATTCATGAAATGGGGGATGGATATAGTAGGGAAGTTACCAAAAGCTCCAGGAGGAAAAGTCTTTATGCTAGCAATGACGGATTATTTCTCTAAGTGGGTTGAAGCTGAAGCATTTGTTCAAGTTAGAGACCAAGAAGTAGTATCCTTCATAAAGAGGAATATCCTGACCAGGTTTGGGGTACCAGCTGAAAGCATTTGTGATAATGGGTCCTAGTTTATAAGCAAGAGGACTACTGACTTTTGCAAGAGTTGGGGAATCAAAATGATCACGTCTACTCCGGTACATCCTCAAGCGAATGGACAAGCTGAATCCTCAAACAAGATAATTGTCAATAACTTGAAGAAGAGACTTGGAGCCAAAAAAGGAAGCTGGGCAGAAGAATTACCCTTTGTTTTGTGGGCTGATAGGACAACGGTAAAGAATGCAACCGGCCAAACCCCATTTTCCTTGGTATTTGGAGCAGAAGCAGTGATTCCAACGGAAATGGTGATACCTACTGCAAGATCTATCCTACAGGATCCTGAACAGAATCCTGAAGCCTTATGTCGAGATTTGGATACTATAGATGAAAAAAGAGATGCAGCAAGGCTAAGGATGGCAGCATATCAACAAAGAATATCCAGAGCATATAACAAGAATATAAGGACTAGGATATTTTGAGTTGGTGATTGGGTGCTAAGAAAGGCTTTTCAGAATACCACTAATCCTGCCGATGGCAAGCTAGCTCCAAAATGGGAAGGACCATATGAAGTTGAGTCAGAAGCAGGGAAAGGAGCATATCGACTCAAGAATATGGAAGGGGATATGCTACCGAGGTCCTGGAATGCAATACACTTAAAGCTCTATTTCAAGTAAGAATAGAATTTAATTTCTATCTCAGAATGGTATGTATTCTATCTCTTTTAAATATATTTGTTTATTATCTTGAACCCAATACTGACTTAAGCATCGGAGGGGTGTTAGCCAAGCTAACACCCACCTTAGTTTACAGTTGTTTTGCAGCATATGTTTCAGGATATAGCTCCAGGATATGCACTCAGGATAACTTGAAAGATTAGAGGATTGGCCCCCTCTCTCACGTTTAAGGGATCCTGATCCCTTCAAAGGTTTAAAGGTATTCACCTTTCTTTCGAATTGGGTTTAAACACCTCTCCTGGAGCACAAGTTATCTAGGTATAGTTCAAGGTAGCGGGACCAGTTTATGTAAAAGTGGCTGACAATTTCGTTACTGTTGGCTATATCCTGGATCCTGAAGGTATATGAGGATTGATCACCCTCTCTCACGAAAGTGTATTTTCATACTCTCTAAGGTTTAAAGGTTTTCACCTTTCTAAGATTTGGAGTTTATACACTCTCGCCTGTAGCATGAAACTCAGGGTTTATCCCCAGGATATCAGGGTTTATCCCCAGGATATTAAGGGTTTATCCCCAGTATGCTAAGGATTCATTTCAGGATATCAAGGGTTTTGCCTCGGGGTGTTCAGAATTTATTCAAGCCAAAGTATGAATACATTTACATTTCTGTGTCGTACACAGGGGGCATACATTATACTATTCAAAGGATGGATCCAAGTTTGTAAGTGTGCACTGGGGACATTCCTAAGGTGGAAGATTGGAATTGACTCTCTAAGAGTCTTTGGTATGATCTCTCCTTTTTTCAAATGACTTAAGTTTTCTAAGTTATATGACAATATCCTGACCAGGATATCACTTAGGATACTTGTCAGGATGTTCTAAGAATGTGTTCCCATAATATTCCCAAGAATGTTCAAACAAAACAGTTTTCATAAGTAAAATTTGTACACTAATAACAACAATAGTAAGGCCAAAAGAAAAGTTATATTATTAACATAGCAAAAGTTTGTGCTTTTGGTTTCATCTCAAACCGAGATCCATCCACCAAAAGCACAATTAGTCTTTAAACATATTTACCCAACAGTTGAAGGTTTCATCTCAAACCGAGACCCATCCACCTCCAACTGTTGTATTGTTCAAAAAGCATGCAGGAAATGTAAATTGTTCAGGTGCAGAAAAGTAAAGTGCGGAAAAAGTAAATTGTTTTGGCGATTATAGACCAACATTCAAATTTAAAAAGGTGGGCTCCACCCTTGGCACATATATCCATCATTGCCCACCTGAATGCCCTCACACAGCGGCATCTTCTCCAACCTTCTCTGCCTTTCCAGCTTCAGCATCCTGAGCAGCATCCTCACCAGCATCTGTCCCAGGATCCTCTCCAGCATCCTTCTTATCTCCAGCCTTGTCTACCACCTCTGCTGCCTTAGAGGATTCTCCGACTTCAGCAGGAAGTGGCACAGCTTTGCCTCCAAGCTCCTTCAGCTTGGCCACCCAGGATTCAACCGGCCAAGATGGGCATACCAGGCCTGTCTCCTTGGCCTCGTAGGCCATCTTGATGCGAGCTTGCAGCAGGGAGACGATAGCGGAGGCCTTGATTCCTTCCCGGAAAGAAACCATGGCCTGTTCATGATCCATTTGGACAGTGGCAAGTTTGAGCTCAGCATCTTGGGTGACCTTCTTCAGCATGCCCTCGTAGTGCCGGGATTTTGCTTCAGCAATGGCACCTTGGTCGGCAATAGTAATTTCAACCTGTTTAATCCTGGCTTCATTGAGGACAGCAGTACCACAGGCATCGTTATACAGGTGGAGCAAATGCTGGAGGCCCTGCACATCAAATTCAGGTATGAGTCAGAATATATTAACCAGGATATCCTGTCAGGATATCCAATCAGGATATATGTGCAGGATATGTAGCAGGATATTACCTTGTTGAGGAAGGATGTCATTGGCTCTAAGGAGTCAGAAAAGCTGAGTTCATCGTAGGAGAACCCTTCTGGACCTGGAGCACTGATTTCAAGAGCTTTCCTCTTTTTTGCTGTGGAAGCACGAGTCCTCGGATTAGCCTTAGGAGCCGGGAGCGGCTTGGAGCTGGTGGCAGCAGGGGTCTCTTTCTTGACCGTGACTGGAGTAGGGTAGCTGTCAAGTTCATCAAGGTCTAGGTAGACTGGAATCTTGTTGGAGTCTGCATACAGGGAGTAAAATTTTTCCTAAGTATATCAAATAGAGACATGTATGTACAAGATATTTTGCAGGATCCTTACCAGACATGTTTGCACTAGAAAGATGACTTGGAGATGGTGGAGACGGGTTGAAACTTCTTTCAGCCTCTGGAAGGAGTCTGATGGCGTCAATCCTTTTTTGTGAATCAACAAGGGGCGGTGCAATCTTCCTAAAATTAGCTGCATGCATAACAGAAAAGAGAAAGTTGATCAGTTCAGGATATGGAACAGGATAAGAGGCAGGATCATCCTTAAACCCTAAATCCTACCCTTTCTCAACCATTGCACCGGATATTCCGTTCCACCAGGGATTGAGTCTCTTTTTACAAAGAAGAACTTAGATTGCCAATTATCCTCGTTCCTGGTGGCACGAAGTATCAGCGGGTCGCCGGAGGTGGAATAAAACAAAAATCTACATGATTCGTGGCATCTAAGATGGTAAGCTAGGGGGAGATCATGAACAGAAAGATCAGGGATGTGGTTTTTCTTAATCTGGTCAAGAACGGATAGAACACGCCAAAGCATTGGCATTGTTTGGCTAAAAGAGATTTTTGTAATCTTGAAGAATTCGGTGATAAAGTCTGGAAAGGGGAACTGTAACCCTAAGGTGAAGGGAAAAGCACTAAAGCACAACCACTCATTGGAGACCATATCCGACCGGATTTCCTGGTCGAACGGCCGGAATACCGTTCCTTTCGGAAAGATACCGGAGGATTTGAGAGCCGACAAGTGGGCACTATCAAAAGAGCATATCTCTTTCTCCGGTTCTTGGAGAAGATTCTGCTGGAAAAATGTGGGAGCCGATTCACCAGAACTGGATCTTGTATGTCTCGGCATTTGATCGCCTGATTTTTTGACCGGAAAAGGAGGATGAAGATGAAGATTAGAGAGAGAATGTTTACCTTTTTCCTTATCGGTGGTAATTAAAAAAGAGATGGGGATAAGAAGATATAGGGTGCAATGAGTAAATATAGGCTGTGTAGTTGCAAACGGTCACATCATGGGTCTTATCTCTTAATTATCTCGATCTCCGTGAAAAATGTAACCGTTAGTAGCAAGATACTAAACGGTAACATTTTTTGGGACAATTGTTATAGGTGAAATTCTGAGCCCATATCCTGAGAAATATCTTGGGTTATATCTTAGTTATATGATATCTGTTCACATCCGGGATGTTGATTCAGGATATTGGTAACATCCTGAATGGTATCCTCAGGATCACTAACGGATTATGTGCAGGTACGTGGGTTAGAAGCTAGCAACGTTCACAAGGACTCATTCCGCGGAAGACTCGGTCCAAATCGTTCAAATAAAGACGTTGAAGCCGCATTACTCGGTCAACAACGTTAGCAATGGAATATTCGGAGCATCCCATATTTATAGGAATTTTCGTTTGTAATTCGTTACTATAAATAGGTGGGTATATCAGATCGAATAGGACATCACATAAATACTCACTACACTCTTACACTTGTTCTCTAGCAATTTTCACTCTCGCACAAAAGCGTTGTAACACTTAGCGATCTGGTCAATATCCTGCACTGTATCCTGACGTTTAAAGCAATAAGAAGAACAAGGCAGCTGCGATTGTCAGCTCCCGAGGTTTTATGCCGGCGATCTAGATTGATCAAGGGCTTTCCTCGTATATCTCGTGTCACCTCCTTTACTTTTTGCTCATTGTTTAATCGTAGATACAGCTCAATATCCTGAGCCGTATCCTGAATACTGTTTTTCTAAACAACTTAACCAGCATATTTTCAACACACTTTTTAGCACACTACCTCACCTAACTAATTTGATCACATAATTGCTTAGGTAATTTTTGACCAAAACAATTTCCATGAAGGAGATTGTGGAAACCACACTGGGGGCAGGGCATTATTCTCAAGGATCCTGAGGACAGGATACTATTGGCCCACTATGAAGAAGGATGCTATGGAGTATGCCAAGAAGTGTGATCCTTGTCAGAGGCATAGTAATATCCTTCACCAACCAGCAGAGCTCTTGCATCCTATATCCTCTTCCTGGCCATTCATGAGATGGGGAATGGATATAGTTGGAAAGCTTCCTAAGGCACCTGGTGGGAAAGTATTCATGCTTGCTATGACTGATTACTTCTCTAAGTGGATAGAGGCTGAAGCCTTTGCTCAAGTCAGAGAAAAGGAACTTATATCCTTTATTAAAAGAAACATTATAACTAGATTTGGTATCCCTTCTGAAATTGTTTGTGATAATGGATCCCAATTTATTAGGAATAGAACCACTAACTTTTGTGACAGCTGGGGGATCAAGATGATAACATCAACACCAGTCCACCCACATGCTAATGGTCAAGCAGAATCATCCAACGAGATCATCATCAACAATTTGAAGAAGAAGCTTGGATCCAAGAAAGGAAAATGGGCAGAAGAACTACCTTGTGTACTTTGGGCTGATAGGACAACTCCCAAGAATGCTACAGGCCAAACTCCATTTTCTTTGGTATTTGGGGCAGAATTAGTGATCCCTACAGAGATGGTGGTTCCAACTGCAAGAACAAGCATTCGTGATCCTGAAGAGAATGCTGAAAACTTGGTTCAAGACTTGGATACTATAGAAGAAATCAGGGATTTGGCAAGGATAAGGATGGCTAGTTATCAACAAAAGATGGCTGGAGCCTACAACAAAAATGTCAGGATCAGGAAATTCCAAGTTGGTGATATGGTATTAAGGAAAGCATTTCAGAATACCACCAATCCTGCCGATGGAAAGTTGGCACCAAAATGGGAAGTATTTGATTGAAGCTGAAGCAGGAAAGGGGGCATATCGATTGCTAACAATGAAAGGTGATTTGCTACCAAGAGCTTGGAATGCTATCCATTTGAAGAAATATTTTATGTGACAAGGATCCATGATCCTCACTTGACAAGTATCCTTTAAGGATCCTTACAGAGTAGATGATCCTCATTTTGGTAACATTCTAATCTCAAACTATTTCATTCTTTTATTCTCTTGTATAAGGATAAGGATCCTGCATCCTTTATCCTCCTTTCACTTGATTCTGAGTTTTGAAGGTTCAGGTATCCTTAACTAAGGATTGAGTATCCACAGAAGTATCCAGTTATTTGGGCTTGACCCCAGTTATTTGGGCTTGACCCCAGTTTGGGCCTGCCCCCAGTTTCGCCAGTAGCGCACGATGATCCTGGTATAGTTCATGGCAATGGGACCAGTACTCGCTTTAGGGGCTGACAATTTCATTGTACTGGCTATATTCAGGATCCTATGTATAATGGTAGACGTACCATACATCCGTTCCTAAGGTTTCTAACGTTTTCACGTTAGCTAAGGTTTTGGCATTTTCATGTCACTAAGTTTGGATAGTCGCCAGTGAGGGCCATACTCCAGTTTACACACGATTCTTTGGGCTTGTCCCCAGTTATCCTTTGGGCTTGTCCCCAGTTATCTTTTGGGCTTGTCCCTAGTTATCCTTTGGGCTTATCCCCAGTATATTGGGCTTGTCCCCAAAATTGTTGGGCTTGTCCCCAGTTACTAACTCTTATCTTATATTGGCTTAGTCCCAAGTTGTATCCTATTTCAGGTTTTTGGAGATAAACGACCAAGGATCCTTGATCCTTACTTTCTACTAAGTTTTATCTTTTGTGTTATCCTGATTATAAGTGTTAAAGGATAGGATCCGAACTTGGATTCTCAGGTATGATCCTTAACTATTTTGATTTTATTCATTATTCATTTGAGTAACCCTTATCCTTTGACAACTGAACTTATGATCCTTAAAATATGTTACTTTTCAGAACTTGTCGACTATGGGATATGTGATCCTTGATCATATCCTAAACTTTTTGAGGATAT
Organism: Helianthus tuberosus; assembly: GCA_030545235.1. Lineage (NCBI taxonomy): Eukaryota > Viridiplantae > Streptophyta > Magnoliopsida > Asterales > Asteraceae > Helianthus > Helianthus tuberosus. The sequence goes on from CM060438.1 coordinate 55,422,767, forward strand.
TTGTTAAATATTTCTTTATTTGATAAATTTAAACAAAATGAACATCACAATAATTGAAAATAAAAGTACTAACAAGGATAGTAACACGGGAGATAGCCAAAAAGTTAAAGTTATTTTATTCACAAAAGATTAAACCCTTTAAGGTTGTCAAAATTGCCAACCCACGTTTCTACCAGCAAAACCTGGCCCGTCCACATGGGTTGGCAAAGGGTGTCCATTGTTCATAGGTCTAGAAAGTGCAAGAATCAAAAGACGGCAGGATCACAATGGCTTCATCCCCCAAACAGAGGATCCCTCCACCATTTGTAATCCTACCTATTGTTCAAAGGATCCATGATCCTTAGCCCTAATTACTATTGTTCAAGAAACATCCCATCATTGTTCAACAAAAACACCATAACCAAAATAAACTACCAAATTCTAAAAAAAAATGGGCTCCGGCTACGTCTAGAAATGTCCTTCATCGCCCATTCATGCAGCATACACCTTCGCTGCATCACCATCTCCTCCAGCTCCAGTATCCTTCACATGATCCTTGCCACTGCCACCAGCCTCGATTGCCAGAACCTCTTCAGCCTCTTCTTCATCCTCTAACTCAGCCAGCCTAGCCTTCCAGCCCTCCATGTCCCAATTGCTCCTGTCGAAGGCAGGATCCTGAGCTTCTTGGTCCATCTGCAGCTTGGTCTTGTACATGGCAATGGCAGCGGAGACTTTAGCATCCTCCGTGATCTCGTGCTTCTCATAGTCAGCATTGATCTGGGCTGCAACCATCTGAGTTTTGGCATCATTGAGATCCTTTTCGAGGGAAGCAATCTTGTGATCCTTGAGCACTGCCACTTTTTGGAGGTCAGAGTATTTCTCCTCAAGCTCTTCGACGTTCCCAACATAGTCCTCGATTTCAGCAAATTTCTGCAAAGAAGACAATGTAAAGTTAGGATCACATGATCCTCAAGTGGATAGGATAACTAAGCTAAGTCAGTGATCCTTACATCTGCAAAGTACTCGAGGAACTGATGGCGGATCAGAGGCAAGCCTTCTAGGTTGTCAGCTTCAGAGGTCTTCCTTTTCTTTCCACCTCTTCCCTTTGAAGTGGTTGCCTTGGGGATTATGACGGAGGGGCTAGCAGCAGACTTTTTCTTTGAGGATCGGACAGTGTCAAGATCAGTGACACTGAATTTGGAGGTAGATCTTGAAGGTTTTCCAACGCCTACACACCCAAAACAGATAAGTATCCTTATCCTATTTCTATTTAACTATTTATTTAAACATTTAACTATACAAAAAACAGGATACTTACTCGACATAGTGACAGAACCTGAGGATACTTCCTGAGAATCCTGGGTGTTTGTTTTAAATGATCTTCTTGCAGGATCAAGTATCCGGAAAGCGGCAAGCCTTTCCTTTGTTGCAGGTGTTGTGATGAGGTGTGCGACAGTAATAGCTGCAAGATAGAAACAAAAGGACGTTAGTGATCCTTAAACAAAAACAAGGTCATCTGGTGATCCTTCTCAGGATCCTCTATCCTACCATGGGTGCTCCACTTCCTTGGCAGATCCTTTCCATCAGAGATAGAATCCCTTCTGACAAAGAAGAATCACCGTTTCCAGTTGGTATCATTCTTTGTGGCTTTGAAGATGGGGTGTTCTTCACCGGGTTTATGCTTGAGTAGATATCGGTGGGATCCAAATGTTACGAGGTCATGCATCTCTGCCAACTCCGACATTCCCAGAGCAATTCCTTCTTGCTCAATGATCCTTTCAAGGGTATATAAGACCCTCCAGATCATTGGCATAGCTTGAATGTAGGAGATGCCGGTGAGGGAGAAGAAAGACTGGGTGAATTCAGGGAAAGGATATGAGTATCCTATTGTGAATGGTGTGACCGAGAAAGCTACCCACGTTTCAGAAATATAATCACTTAGAACGGTGGGATCAAATGGTTTGAAATCGGTGTTTGCCGGAAAACAATGGTGGATTCTGTCTATTTGTGGATCAGTTGTCACGGCCCCCGACCCACCCTGGACGGAATCGGAAGCCGCGAACAGCCCAGTGGTACCGGTGATTATTTTGAAAAATATTGCAGCGGAAATTTCATCAGGACCGTGAGTTAGGAAAAATATCAGAGTTTAGAAAACACCGGATTTTATTTATTAAATAGATGGGATAAACCCATGTTTTACAATGGTAGCTTTAATAAGGATAAATTTTATTACATAAAACAATATTTCTTAATTTGATTTAATTAATAAAATAAACCACTTCTTGAAGCCTTTCAGTGTCGTATTCATCTCTTACTCCAATCTACTGTAATTACCTGAAACATGTTTGAAAAAGGTTTTGTCAGCGGGAAATACTGAGTGAGTTCATTCATTTTACTAAAACGACATGTTTGTTATAATTCACAGTATTAAGAGAGATTACAATGTTTCTGATATCAAACCAACTACCCACAGTATTTGTCACTCGACTCATTTCGGTGACTGTGGTCATATCACCATTGGCTGCCCCAATGAATGACGAATATCACTAATTAGGTTCGCCCACCTAAAGTGATAACAACAGTAGTAATGTGCACAATACCCCACATACCGGCTGTAATTTGGTGATTACATAAACTTAATCACTGTAATTATAACCTTTGAAAATAAACATGATTTTGTAAATAGATTTGATAAAAAGAGAATGACTCACTTTATAAGCATGCAGGATTGAGTTAACAAGCTTCTTGATTCTACTTCTTCCGATAATTAAGCATGCACTTTATTATTCTGGATCTTCTGATGATTTAATAGTTTGTTTGATTGTAAGTGTGTAGTTGGGAGTATTCTTGGTAGTTAAACACATAGTTTAACAGAATGGAATACGTATTTGTGTAAAACCCAAATCAAACCTTAACGGTAGTCACGAGATTCGAACCTTAACGAATTTCACAAAGTATAGTCTTATTCTGACAGTACTTTGGTATCCATTTAATGAACTCACAAAGTATAGTACTTTGGATTCCGTTTAACGAAATTCACAAAGCACAACACTTCGATATTCGTTAGATGGTTCCTGAATCGATCGGACAGGACATCGCTTTGGTGATTATTGGTTAGAACACCAACGTATAGAGAGAAGAATAGAATAAATGAACAAAGGAAAATGAATCCTAAGCTTCCTATTTATAGGTAGATTTATTCCTTAGCTAGGAAGTTTCCTTAACCATTAAGTTTCCTTAACTATTAAGTTTCCTTAACTATAACTTACTTAGCTTAATTAATCTTGCTTAGCTTAATTAATCTTAATTAATCTTGATTAACTTAATTAATCCTGATTAATTAATCATACTTAACTTAATTAATAGATTAATTAATCTACTCAGCTAACTTAGCTGCTAAGTTTATTTAACTATTAAGTTTACTTAGCTATTAAGTACTCTAGCAGCTCCTTGCTTACGAGTTCTAATTTCTAGATACAATGGGACTCGTATTAGTGTATTAACTCAATTCAACTTTAACGATAATCACGAGATAAAACCCTCACAACGAATGACAAAGTGTAATCACTTAAACATCCATCGGATTCACAACGAATGACAGAGTATTCCCCGAGTTCGGGTGGTACTTAAACATTCTGTCGGAATCACGACTAATGACAAAGGATAGCACTTAAACATCCCGTTAGATGGTTTCAGTCGATCGGAGATTGAATCGTAGCAGCGATTAGAGTTATTACCCTAATAACGAGCAGAGTTTCGGGGTTTTAGGGCATTGATAGAAAGAAACGGAGATACAAAGAGTAGGACGACGTTTTAGACCGTCGAACTGAGCAAATAGTTCAGGCCCCAAGCCCCTGCATTTATACCCAAAATTTGAGCCGCCCGCGTGTCGCGAAGGACACCATGGTCCCTGTCGCGTGTCGCCTGGGGTGTCAAAGTAGGGTAGGCCTGCTTCGTCACCTATCTAGCCCTGATGAGTCGACGTTGCGTGAATTTTCAATTTTGACAGCGTTTTATAAAGATAATCATTAATAGGGTTTTACCCCCTTGAGTTTTAGGGGCCCTGATCCTGATTCCGTTTATTCTGAAAATTTTAGGGTTTGTTCAGAATCACTTGGGTTTCTCAATTAGGGTTTCCTATTGGACAATTAAAATATTAATTAGGACTTTTTAATGAGAGTTGTTACATCACTGAAGCAGTATCTTTCTTTCGCTGAATCTTTGATGATCCCCTGGCTCTTAAGAGGACTGTCTTTTGTGTGATCCTTAGACGGAGAGGATCTTAGCATCATCTTGGTCATGAGGGTAGAGAAGAAGATGAACAGAGAAAGAAAACGTAAAGAGAGAAGAGGAAGAGAGATACCTGCTTGATCTTCGGATGTGGATTTAAAGGGAGTTTCTCTTGAATTTAAATGCAAATTGATCCCTATCTCTAACTTCAATTTATAATGATGGTCTTGCAGGATAGTCACTTCAGTGACGTCAGGATGGTAACGGCTAGTCCGATTACAATGGCTAGTTATCCGTTGATTCATTACGGATAAGAACAGAAAATATAACTCGTTTATTTACATAATTACTCCTTATATTTTGGGGGCAATTGTTAGGGGAGGATTTTCCAATGATCAGTGATCCTCAATTACTGTTGGGTTTAGTGATCCTCACTTCTGTTAGAATTAGTGATCCTCAGAAGTGTTGCAGGATCAGGATCAGGATCATGGATCATCTTAAGGATCCATATGCTAACGATTGTCTACTTTGAATATGATGATGTTTTGCAGGAACACGAGCTTGGACTTGGTCTTGGCGATATTCCTGGAGCATATTCCATATTTATTCCGCACGTGCATGGCAAAAATGGACGTTATGGAGGTCGTGGGGGACTTGCACCAAATGCGGAATGTTTGTTAGCTTAGATATTTTCCATTTTTAAAAGGGGTAGCGAGCTAAATAGAAAACACTTGGCTATTTTTGGCTAAACACACACTCTTGCAACTGCTCTCATCAGCTCTCGATAATTCACTTGGCGATTACACACTTTTTTACACAATGCACTATAGTGATCCTTGTAATTAGCTCGCTATCATCCGAAGTTGTAATACATTTCTTGTTTAATCTGAGTTGGTGATCGGTAGTTTCCATCACCCGAGGTTTTTTACGCCGGAGATCATTCATTGATCAAGGGCTTTTTCCTCGTATAAATCTTTGTGTCACTTGTTCATTACATTTCAGAGTGATCCTTAGTGTTGTTCATTCATTCAAGCATCATACCTCACAACAGAAAGTTTGGTTGCATTATCATTGCTTGATTTTTTACCAAAACACTACCCCAGCGGACGGGCCACGTATTGCTGGTAGATGCTTGGGGTAGGTAATTTTGACAACCTTTGAAGGGTTAATCTTTTGCTAAATGAATAAAAGTTTAATATTTTGGCTTATCTTGTGTTGTTATTTCTGTGAATATTTACCTTTCAACTGTTATGATACAATTTCTTTGAATTTACAAGTTAAGAACATATGTATATTAGATTATGTCAAAAGTTTAGGATATGATCAAGGATCAAATATCCTATAATCGAAAAGTTCAAAAAGTGGCATAATTTTAGGATCACATATCCTGTTGTCAAATAATAAGGGTAACTTAAATAAATCAAGAATAAAGTCAAGGTAAATAAGGATCATACCTGAGAATCCAAGTTAGGATCCTAACTTATTAACACTTATAATCAAAATAACCAAAAGATAAACCTTAGTAAAAGGTTAGGATCCAGGATCCTTAACTATTTAGCTTTGGAAACCTGAAACAGAACATAACTTGGGACTAAGCCAATATAAAAGAAGAGTTAGTAACTGGGGACAAGCCCAACAATCTGGGGACAAGCCCAATAAACTGGGGGGCAAGCCCAAAAAACTGGGGACAAGCCCAAAGGATCTTGTGTAAACTGGAGTATGGCCCTCACTGGCGACTATCCAAACTTAGTGACATGAAAATGCCAAAACCTTAGCTAACGAGAAAACGTTAGAAACCTTAGGAACGGATGTATGGTACATCTACCATTATACGTAGGATCCTGAATACAGCCAGTACAATGAAATTGTCAGCCCCTAAAGCGGGTACTGGTCCCATTGCCTTGAACTGCACCAGGATCATCGTGCGCTACTAGCGAAACTGGGGACAGGCCCAATAAACTGGGGATAAACCCAAAAGCTGGGGACAAACCCAAAAAACTTAGGAGACTTCAGTGGATACTTGATCCTTTGTCAAAGATACATCAATCTTCTTCAAAACTCAGAATTTAGTGAAAAAAGGATAAAGGATCCAGGATCCTTCTCCTTATGGTAAAATAAATTAAAGGATTAGAATCAGATCATTGTCAGACTAAGGATCACCTATCCTCTGAGGATCCTTAATGGATATCGGATATGAAAATAGCTAAGGATCCTGGATCCTTTCTACATGAAGTATTTCTTCAAGTGAACATCATTCCAAGCTCTTGGTAGCAAATCACCTTCCATTGTTAATAATCGATATGCCCCATTTCCTGCCTCAGTTTCAATAAGATAGGGGCCTTTCCACTTTGGTGCTAACTTACCATCAGCAGGATTTGTAGTATTTTGGAATGTCCTCCTTAACACCATATCACCAACTTGAAATTTTCTGATCCTGACATTCTTGTTATAAGCTCCAGCCATCCTTTGCTGATAACTGGCCAGTCTTATCCTTGCCAAATCCCTGAGATCTTCTATGGTATCTAAGTCTTGAACCAAGTTTTCAGCATTTCCTTCAGGATCACGGATGCTTGTTCTAGCAGTAGGAACCACCATCTCTGTAGGGATCACTGATTCTGCTCCAAACACTAAAGAAAATGGAGTTTGGCCAGTAGTATTCTTGGGAGTTGTCCTATCAGCCCATAGCACATAAGGTAGCTCTTCTGCCCATTTTCCTTTCTTGGATCCAAGCTTCTTTTTCAAATTGTTGATGATGATCTTGTTGGATGATTCTGCTTGACCATTAGCTTGTGGGTGGACCGGTGTTGATGTTATCATCTCAATCCCCCAGCTGTCACAAAAGTTAGTAGTTCTACTCCCAATAAATTGGGATCCATTATCACAAACAATTTCAGAAGGAATACCAAATCTGGTAATAATGTTTCTTTTAATAAAGGATATCACTTCTTTTTCTCTGACTTGAGCAAAGGCTTCAGCTTCTATCCACTTGGAAAAGTAATCAGTCATGGCAAGCATAAACACTTTTCCTCCTGGTGCCTTGGGAAGTTTGCCAACTATATCCATTCCCCATCTCATGAATGGCCTAGAAGAGGATATAGGATGCAGGAGCTCTGTTGGTTGATGAAGGATATTGCTATGTCTCTGGCAAGCATCACATTTCTTTGCATAATCTACAACATCCTTCTTCATAGTAGGCCAATAGTATCCTGTCCTAAGGATCCTTGAGAACAATGCCCTGCCCCTAGTGTGGTTTCCATAATCTCCTTCATGAAAATCCTTTAGGACTTCTTGAATTTCAGGATCCTCAATGCCCTTAGATATGGACCTGCAAGAGATCGTTTATATAACATGTTATTTAATGTCGTAAATTGAGATACCTTGACTTTGAAAGCTCTGGGGTTTTCTCCTGTAGGAATCTCTCCATGTTGTATATATCTCATGATTGGGAGGATCCAGGATCCTGAATGAGATTGTGCATCATCACTAGGTATGATTGTAGAATCCTCTCCTATCTCCATAGCTACATGATCCTCAATAGCAGGAGCTAGGATATGGATAATGAGAATTTTAATATCCTCTGTAATCTTCAAGGATGATCCAAGGTTGGCCAATGCATCAGCTTCTGCATTTTCTTCTCTGGGTACCTGTGTCAAACTAAAAGAAGCAAAAGAGTGTGCCAATTCCTTGACTATGTCTCTATTAATGAAATGATAGTATTACAGCACCTGAAGACAGTTCGGCAGCACTTCGTTACCGATTCTAATTCCGTTACAAATGAACAACAGGAACAAGCTATATATAGAGATGTAATTCCGTGTGAAATTAACAAGGTTAATTTCGTGCGGAATTAGCTTGACTAATTCCGTGCGGAATTACTTCCAACTATATAAAACTTGTTTCCTCGTAATATGAGCCCTGATCTATCAATCCTATTATAAGACGTGATCTAAGACGAAGTCAACAGACATAGTGCACTAACATACATTATAAAAGAGTTAAAGAAATGTCTAAAATGAGCTTAATTCCGCCTATTAACATAAACAATGATAAATGACATGTTTGCTAGTTGAATAAGATAACTAAAAAGCCTTTCATGCAACATGTTCATAGGGAAACTAAAGTGTTAGATTTGATACATAGTGATCTATGTGATTTACATGCTACACCATCTCTAGGTAATAAAAAATATGTAGTAACATTTATAGATGATGCTCCTAGATTTTGTTACGTTTATTTGTTGCATGCTAAGGATGAAGCTCTTGAAAAGTTTAAGATTTATAAACAAGAAGTAGAGCTTCATCGAAGTGGGTTGATCAAAACCCTACATACGGACAGAGGTGGTGAGTATTTTGATCCGGTGTATTTCCAATCTACCGGAATAATACACCATACCATAGCTCCTTACACACCGGAACAAAATGGTGTGGCGGAAAGGAAAAATAGGACTTTAAAGGAAATGGTCAATACCATGTTGTCCTATTCGGGCCTAAGTGAGGGCTTTTGGGGTGAGGCTATGTTGACAGCCTGCTATTTGCTAAATAGGGTTCCAAATAAAAGGAACAAGACCACCCCTTTTGAGCTTTGGTATAAAAAACCACCTGAGCTGCATAAGCTGAGAGTTTGGGGTTGTAGAGCCGTGGTGAGGCTCACTGATCCTAAGATAAGGAACATATGGGAAAGAGGTATAGACTGCATCTTCATTGGGTATGCGGAGCATTCATTTGCTCACGGGTTCTATGTTATAGAACCAAATGACTACGTGTCAGTGCATACGGTAATTGAGGCAAGAACTGCAGAGTATGATGAGAATAGATTCTCTTCAATACCTAGAGACATGGTTCCAAGCTCTAGTAACTCTCACGTGGCTGATCAAGTGATTGATACTCCTCCGGAACCTAGGAGGAGTGGTAGAGCAAGAAAAGCTAAATCATTTGGTGATGATTTTCAGCTATATTTGGTTGAAGGATCTAGAAATGAAATTAAAATTCAATATCAATATTGCTTCAATATTGAGGAAGATCTTAAAACCTATAGTGAAGCCATGGCATCTCGGGACGTAACTTCCTGGAAAGAAGCTATAAATGATGAGATGGACTCTATTATGCAGAATAACACTTGGAAATTGTGTGATCTACCCCTTGGGTGTAAACCACTTGGTTGTAAATAGATCTTCAAGAAGAAGATGAAAGTAGATGGGTCAATTGATAAGTTTAAAGCCCGATTGGTTATCCAAGGCTTTAGAAAAAAGGAAGGAATTAACTACTTTGATACATATGCTCCTGTAGCAAGAATATCCACTATTAGATTGTTGGTTGCCTTAGCTGCAATACACAATCTTGTAATTCACCAAATGGATGTGAAAACCGATTTCCTGAATGGTGATTTGGATGAGGAGATATATATATGAAACAACCAGAGGGTTTTGTTATGCCTGGCAATGAGAATAAGGTGTGTAAGCTAGTTAAGTCATTGTATGGCTTAAAGCAAGCACCAAAACAGTGGCATCAAAAGTTCGATGAAGTGGTTTTGTCAAATGGTTTTGTATTAAACCAAACAGACAAGTGTGAATATAGAAAATTTGACGGTTCTAGGAAAGGAGTCATAATTTGTCTATATGTAGATGACATGTTGATCTTTGGTACTGACCAGGATCAAGTTGATAAAACAAAGAAACTTTTGTCATCTTGCTTTGATATGAAAGACATGGGGGTGGCGGAAGTGATCCTTGGTATAAGGATCAAACGGGAGAACAATGGCATATCTATCTCTCAATCTCATTATATTGAGAAGATATTGAAAAAGTTCAATTTTCATGATAGTTCTCCGGTTAGCACTCCAATGGATCCTGCTTTCAAGCTCTCAACTAATGAAGGTGTAGCTGTAAGCCAACTTGAATATTCAAGGGCTATTGGATCTCTCATGTATGCCATGATTAGCACTAGACCGGATATAGCTTATGCTGTTGGAAAGCTTAGTAGGTATACTAGCAATCCAGGTGCAAGTCATTGGTAAGCAATGAATCGAGTATTTAGGTACTTGAAAGGAACCATGAAATATGGTTTGACTTATACCGAATTTCCTTCGGTTTTAGAAGGCTATTCGGATGCAAGCTGGATTAGCAACAAGGAAGATCATTCTTCCACAAGTGGATGGACTTTTCTGCTTGGAGGAGGTGCCATATCTTGGGCATCTAAGAAACAGACTTGCATAACTGATTCGACAATGGAGTCTGAGTTTGTAGCATTAGCTGCAGCTGGCAAAGAAGCTGAGTGGCCAAGAAACTTGATTTATGAGATTCCATTGTGGCCTAAACCTATATCACCAATATCCATTAGATGTGATAGTGTTGCTACCTTGGCTAAGGCCTATAGCCAAGTGTATAATGGGAAGTCTAGACACTTAGGTGTTAGACACAGCATGATTCGTGAGCTCATCATGCATGGGGTGATATCGGTGGAGTTTGTGAGAACTCAACAGAATTTAGCCGACCATTTAACCAAAGAGTTATGTAGAGATCTTGTGCACAAGGTGGCTGTAGGGATGGGATTAAAGTCCACCTGAGATTTCTTGTGTTAAGATACCCAATTCCCACCTAATATGACGTTAGGTGCTGAATTCAATGTAGAAAGCTTAACATCTAGAAATTGGAACACATTAGTAGCATCATCCCAGGGTATGTGTTCAGATCTGCAAGTTAAAGGAGGTTGAAGGTTTTCTTCTTAATAGTTCTTTGAAAAATTGCATATGCAGGTGCAAGAATAAAGAGCTACCTATATGAGCATGAAGTTTAGCCGCTTCAAGAAGCTAGGACTTGGCTTTGATATATTCATTGAAAGATGGGACAGGCTAGTAAAAATAGTGTCAAGAAAGAACATTAGAGTATGTAAACTTGTGTGTATATTATCTTCATGTATTCACTGAATAGAAAGGGTTCAATCCTTAGCGACACCCCTATATTCAAATATTTGGAATGTGTAATATACTAATGTGTAATTCAATCGTCGCGATATTTCATTTATGCATAAGTTTGATTGTTGTGAATTTGTTTAAGTTAATCAAGGATTACGCTAAAATGGGGGAGGAATGTTACATATTTTAGTGTAATCGGGGGGATTGACTTGGTGATCAAAGCGAATTATAATACACATCAAGCAAGTTAGGAGGTGCGGGAGTGCACGCTTGTTTGAGTTATTATAATTCGAAGTGTACGGGCAGAGCCCGTACTCTACGGGGGTTCCAAGGGGGCAGCGCCCCTGGGAGCAGGGTCCAAGGGGCGGCAGCCCCTGGCGGGCTCCAAGGGGCAGAGCCCCTAGCTGGGAATAAAATTTGTGAAAATTCGTCCTAATTTTTCAGACAAAAATTAAGGCATGTTTTAATGCAATTTAATTAAATTAGAATATAACTGCCAGAGGCAGTTATCTGTAAACATCCCCAAAAATTCGTACACACAGTTTTGATCTTTTTCCTGGTTCGAAAATTCACTAACACACTAACATACCCTGGTTCAATTTCTCATAAAATCAGAGTTGTATCCGATTAAATTTTTCAGGTGAACCACCGAAATAATTTGATCTGAGAGTGATTACACGCCTCTCTGATCATCCCGCAAATTGAAATTCCCCAACACAAACTCTTTGCTACATTAGTATTATACCATGCGGGTGAATCTAGTATAAGGTTAAGGATAATGCTCTCAATCGTCACTTTTGACACATCCTCATTTTGTTTGCCTTCCTATCATGGAAGTAGTTAGAGATCTATCTTCGAGAAGGTTTTCTTGATGTTCATACGTCAAGCTCAAGAATAACATCACAACCACCAGTGACATAGTAGTAAAATCTCAAATCGGTTGTGGACCGGAGAAATATTGAAGAATGTTGTAGCTCAAATTAGTGGAGGCGACCTAAGAAAATTTTCCATAGGAGCGGAATTTTTTTTGAGGTTGTTTGTCTATTGTCATATAATAATTTTGTTCAGTCCAAAGTTTCAGCCGGGTCATAGTCATATTAAAGAAATATAATTAAACTAAATTTTATATAATCAATAAAGGTATGTCAAATGTCATTGCAATGTGATTATTTTCTATTTATTATTATTATTTATTTATTTTTAGCTTTGGCTTCTTTGGGTTATGTATTCAAAATCCATGTTTACCACTTAAACTCTTAAAAGTAAATATTTTTGGCAAAAAAAATATATATTCATCTCGAAGAACTTGGTAAAAACATGGGCTAAAAACTAAGCATTTGGCCCAATAGTTAACTCATTAAAATTTTAAAAAATTGAAGATGTGCTTAACCCTTAACTTATCATATGTAAGGGACAAGCTTAACTGTATAAGTTATGTTAATGTTTAATTGATAATTCTGTTAGAAAAACCAAAATTGATCATTCATATTGGATCTAGAAATTTTGAAATTATTAATTAAATTACAGATTTCTAATCTATTAAATTACGAAAAAGTGTTATTTCATTGTAAATTAATTAAGATAAGATATTTAAATTTAGTCCTTACGTTGTATTTTGTTTTAATATTTACGAAAAAGTGTTAACTTGCCAATCATCAGAACAATGTATAAGATATTTATAAGAAATTTCCAAGGCATATATAATTTAATATTTATTTAAAACAACTATACTTATAAAACTAATTAATTTATTTAAGCTTTTGAAAATTGAGGTCTTACCGAAAATATAATGAAACAAGGTGGGCTGAAATAAATAATTTTTTTTTACCCCCGTCTAGGGAAAATATAAGGAAAGTAAGGTGCGCGAAAGCAATGTATAAACAAACAGAAAAATAATAGTGTTAGGGGTTAAAATTACAAGTGCAACCCATAAAACTTTACAATTGTTATGGAACCACTGTGAAATTAGAACTACTCTTGTGTACAACTGATCAAACAAAGGGGCTCATATGTTTTGTAAATATTTTTCTTCTTCTCTATATTCTGAATGAATCGATCATATGATATGCATACATATATATATACAAATAGTTTACTGTACACATGTGAATGTTAATTTGTTTCTATGTCTGCCTCAATTATTTATAACACTCCCCCTCAGACATATAACTATCATTCACTTGATTAATAATTCATACGTTCATTGTTGGATGATACTTTTCAAACTTTGGTGTTTGGCTTTGACATGCTGCCTCGTTAAAAACCTTGCTAGGAAAACCCAGTGGGATAAAACCATAGCTAAGGGAAAAAGAGTGCAGCTTGCATTATACACAGTGGATTAAATATGTTGCATCATTAAAAACCTTACTAAGAAAACCCAATGGGATAAAACTTAGTGAAGGGAAAAAGAGTGCAACGTGTATAATGCTCCCCCTCAAATTTGTCATGTGTGGATTATCACATTTTCCGTACATGTCGCATTCCAATATCATGAACGTGTTTCCTGAAAGTTGATGTAGGTAGTGCTTTTGTGAAAAGATCAGCTGAGTTGTTGCTGGATTGGACATATCTCATCTCAACATGTTTGTCTTTAATAAGGTCCCGAGTATATTCAAAGAATCTTGGAGGTATATGTTTTGTTCTGTCACTTTTGATATACCCTTCCTTCATCTGTGAGACACAAGCTGCATTGTCTTCGTAGATTGGAGTTGGATTTACATCTTTCTCTAGTCCACAAGATGTTAGTATGCGTTGTGTCAAAGATCTTATCCATACACATTCTCTTGAAGCTTCATGTAGTGCAATTACTTCAGCATGATTTGAGGATGTTGCAACAAGTGTTTGTTTCTGAGAACGCCATGAAATTGCAGTTCCTCCATTCTTAAATACTTATCCAGTTTGAGATTTTGCTTTATGGGGATCAGATAAATAACCTGCATCTGCATAACCAACTAACCCTTCTTTTGAATCATTAGGATAAAATAAGCCTAAATCAACAGTACCTCGAAGATATCGAAAAATATGTTTAATCCCATTCCAGTGCCTTTTAGTGGGAGCTGTACTAAATCTTGCTAACAAATTAACAGCAAATGAAATGTCAGGCCTTGTACAGTTAGTAAGATACATAAGTGCTCCAATAGCACTGAGGTATGGTATTTCTGGACCAAGAACCTCTTCACTATCTTCGCAAGGGCGAAACCTACATCAACTTTCAGGAAACACGTTCATGATATTGGAATGCGACATGTACGGAAAATGTGATAATCCACACATGACAAATTTGAGGGGGAGCATTATACAAGTTGCACTCTTTTTCCCTTCACTAAGTTTTATCCCATTGGGTTTTCTTAGTAAGGTTTTTAATGAGGCAACATATTTAATCCACTGTGTATAATGCAAGCTGCACTCTTTTTCCCTTAGCTATGGTTTTATCCCACTGGGTTTTCCTAACAAGGTTTTTAACGAGGCAGCATGTCAAAGCCAAACACCAAAGTTTGAAAAGTATCATCCAACAATGTTATGAATTATCAAATGAAGACAAACATATATATCACATGCAAATAGTATGAATGAATTATCAAATGAAGACAAACATATATATCACATGCAAATAGTATGATGGCAGACAAAACTATATTTCATTCATGTGCATAGTAATTTTATTAGTTATATATATATGTAATGCATATCGATCATTGAGGTACACAGAATGAGAAAGTAAAGAAAATTCTTTGCAAAGTATATTAGCCCCTTTGTTTGATCAGTTGTACACTAGAGTAGTTCTATTTTTACAGTGGTTTTATAACACGTTATCAACACGAAGCTCTAGACAAGCACGAGGTTCTAGCCAAGGAAACGTTCAAGCAATTATAATCAAAGTAAGTGTTTGATTAATTTATATAAACTATAATTGTTATGATAAACGTAATATTTCTTTTATACCGTGGGATTGTTTTCCTTTAGGAGACTCAGTTATCCAGACACTCATATCATAAAAACATCTAAATCACATACTTAATAATAAAAATGAGTACGAGATACCTATTGCTATGGGAATATAATAACTATGGGACTACTAACAATCTAAATCAGTGCAGAGAACCTCATACTATGGATATATATTAACTTGGGACTACTAACAATCTAAATTTCTTTTATGCACCTAACATTTACATTTATGTTATCTAACATTTATTTATGCACATAATATTTATATTTATGTTATCCAACATTTATTTTCTAATGTTTAATAACGTTTATTTATGTTATAAAACTGGCCTAAAAGCATTTTGTGTGATGGAGACTTAGGCTCCTTTTGAGCTCCTTTATTGCAGTTTCTTTAAGGAAAAAGAAATAAAATAAAACTGGTGGGGCCTATATCATAATAATTCGTTCGAATTATTTCATTTACTGTGCGCTTTTACTGTGCGCTACTGTGCTCGTCGTTGTCATCCACTATTCATAATAATTTATTTATTATTGTGCATACTAATTATATATATATATATATATATATATATATATATCCGTAAAAAATGGCTATGGATATTTTACTATAAAATTACCAATTATTAATATCATCACTGTTGTTATCGGAACCATTTAGAAGTGATACTCAGCACGTTACCCACGATACCTACCGAATCTAATATTAGTTTAAACATTTTGTTTGTAACCGAAATTTTCAAACCTAATACAGTAAAACTATTTTCAAGGTGTATCATGGAAGCCTTAACCAAGCGTATTGTGTAAGCTTAATTTTTATCTATATAAGTAACCCACCACTCATATAAATCCTCAAACCAACTGAACTTCTGATATAGTTCGACACATACCCAAAACAACTCATACTCAAATTCTATTTTTTTGGAACTCAAACAAAGCCCAATATTACTATCATGAGTCTTCAGTTTTCTACTCGTGCACACGCTGAATCTTCAAACGCAGCAGAAATTCGTGCCCAGATCGAAGTCCATAAATTTCTTCAGTTTAGGGATGCACGCACCCATACGAAATGTCTAACTCTCAGGAGGCTTAAAGTTAATACTATTAATAGTATCGACTGGAACATAACGGGGATTCTAGACAAAGATGATCGACTGACGAGGTTACTACCAATTGGTTCACCATGGCGTCGTTTTTTTGATATCTTATCATACGATGAATTTGTATATGAGCTCTGGTCTACTTTTCATTTCACTCGAAATAAAGACCTATCTGAGCCCTCTATCGATTTTAGACTCGGTGGAAAAACTTTTAATTTGTCATTATCTGAGTTCGCAGTACATTTAGGTATTTATACAGAATAAGAGGTTAGATCACCTATATTTATAAACGCATTAACCGAATATCCTGATCGCATACAAGATTATTGGTCTACACTTACACCAGCAGTGTGGAGTAGAAATAATAATTCAAGAACATTTAGAGATCCTCTTTATCAATATATGCACCGTGTTCTAGCCAACACGATCAGGGGGCGCACGTCTAATCTACACAGGGTTAGTGGTACCGATCTTTTCCACTTATACAGTATTTTTGAGTCAGTCCATTGTAATATTGCTTACTCTCTTGCTATGTACTTTGAGCAATACCAAACACGTCTCCCGAAAAACCTTATGGGAGGATCATACATAACAAAAATAGCTAAATCTCTAGGTGTCATAAACGATCAGATTATTCAAGAATTATCCCCACCACGATTACCTGGAGTGGTAAGTTTTGCCAATATTGATATAATACCTATTGATATTCCTACACAAACACGATCGTTTCAATCTGAGGCAGCACCGGTTATCCCAGAAAATACATCACAAAATATACAACAGCAAATGTCGCAGTTTCCTCCACCATCTTTTTATCAGTTTGATTTGTTGTCTCAACAGCAGCCAATACCACCCGTGTTTGAACATATTTCAACTAACACATCTCAAACACAACATACTCAGCCACAAACACCAGGCATCTACCAGGCACTTTCACCTTTAACTTTTGGGCAAGGAGAAATGATGCAACCATCCATATTTAATGATGCCATGACATTCCAAGAGTTGTTTGTACCAGAACAACTCATGTCACCACTATTACAGCAACAATCTTCACAACATCCGGAGCAACAACAACCGTCAATTGCTTAAGCCGGACCAAGTACGGTGCCTCTAATAAATCCACTTTTAGATCCAATGAAGGTTGCTAAACTAATAAAAAAGAACCGGAAAATGTCCAGACAAATAGAGTGGTTGACGAAAAAGAATGAGTGGCAGGAAGAAAGGCTAAGACAAGTAGCAAGTATTATCTCAAAACAATTTACTCCGCCACCTCCATCACCTCATGATTCTGATTCTGATTTTGATTAATTTCAGTTGTATACACAGACAGAGGTCTGCAAACATAACAATATACTAGAATCATTTTACTACGATTCAATTAGTTTAATATATCTATTCAAGTATCTGGAAAATACATACAAACTAAAAGACTTACTTGCTATAGCTGAAACTAAACCATTCGTAAGTCTGTGAATAAGCATAAATTAAAGGCTACTTATCTGGATAAGTAGCCATATGAATTGAAACATGTTTACATACAACATTGATATGGAAGATTACACGAGCATTGTCATCCCAACAGCAACTCCCATCACCGTTAGATGGATCCCACCACCATATTAATAATTATGTGATTGAATTATTTTGCACTACGGAACGAATATATATTTGTATTCAAGTGTATGGATTCTGTAGGATCGATTTCGGATCTGAACGAGTCGGTTAGAAGAGTTTTTCACCAAAACAAGAGGCGGAAACAAGTGTTTCGGTGTAATTCAGCACATATTCACTTTAATCTGTTGTTTTTATTGATATGCAATCGATTACAGACCTGACAACACTTCGGCAGCACTTCGTGGCTCACCGGAAGACAATCACCTAGAACTCTTATGTGAGGTTCCCTCATATGACTATATATAGGCTGATCAGGTCCGCTTATAAGGACATGACAAATAAGCGAACCTAGTATGGTACATATAAGCGGACCTAAAGGTTTGACATAAAAGCGGACCTCCCATTGGACACATAAGCGGACCTATCATCTAACAACATACATTATGACCGAATTCAAATTTTAACATTCTAAATCATTTGTCTTTTGTGAGATGATGTAATGATGACATCACTAGTATGATGTCATCATCCAAGATGTTGACATCATCATCTTTCAGATCCGCAACGAGACTGAGACTCGATATAAGACGTAGACGACAGACGGATGCACCAACAAACTCCCCCTCGGATGTTGACGGAGTCTTCAGTGTCGAGTCTTCGCATCTTCATTCTTTATCAGTCCTCTCGAACTCTTTGAAATATCTGACGCTATAAGTATCCTCAAACTTTATCTCTTTCTCCTCTTCAGCATCAACAAACTCTTCACGAACAATCTCTACTCAGATGTCTTCAGACTCCCCCTTTCGATATGATGGGATCGCAGCCTGGCATGCTGAAATCACACAGTCCTTAGGTATTGGAACCTGACTCTCTATCATTCAAATAACCTGCACATTCTCTATCCAAAAATAAATTTTCTGATGACCACTTATAGAGCAAATTATAAAATGATTCAACATTTATACACTCTGATGAACCACTTGCAGGAGTATCATTTCTTTACGTTCGATGATCACTTCTAACAAGACTTTAAAAAACTTTTTCTTACAACACTCCCAAACCAGTTCGTCAAGTTTAGCACTTGGAATTTTGAAAGTTAGCTCTCCAACACCAGTTGTCGAAAATCTTTTTGAATTTTTCAAAATTTTATTCTAAAACACACTAAAAATCTTTTTGGAATTTTTGAATATAATGAAATGCAGAGAAGAAATATTTACAGACACTATTTTTGTGAGTTTGCGTAAGAGGATCATATCAGTTTATGAGACAAATCACCAACACCGTTAAGCTTCATTTCATTTTAAGTTCTTAAACGATTCACTTAGATTGTCAGTATACTGATCCACTTAAATTTTCACACAAAGTTCAACTGCTTCGAGATACGATATTAATGTCTTAAGCACTTAAACTTAATCGCGTGTCCCACCTCAGAATATACTCCCGTATCCAGATCCCAATATTCAGTCTTACAGGTGAGTATACTACAATGATATATGTACATAAATTAGGTAATGCGAGGGCTGAGGGATCTCAGGTCGATACTTCCGTATACGCAGAGAGATATCAGCTTCGACTTTACGGTATGTCCCCTTTAGAGGATCTTTTTAGCTACAACAGCAGCGACTATCAATTTTATTGTTTCATCTGCATGCTGAGGGTTTATGCTATGTTTTAAGCATTTGTGGAAAGTATTATCCAAGGACTAGGTCAGAACTTCCATTCAGCAGAAGTCCCGGAATAATACCCCAGACATCATTGAGTATAAAGATCTAGTATATTAGATTATGAGACCTTTCAAACGAGATTTCGGGGGTTACCCATATATCCGAGAGATGTTTCCCCACGATATAAGCAAGTTTGAAAATTTAGATTTATATCTCGTCACAATCTACTAAATGTGCAAAAACCTACTGGCACATCATCAGTGAGACCGTTTATCACTTTTTAACTTTCCATTTCTTTAGCATGTTGTGATCGTCCACTGATGTACTATCATTTCCTCTTTTTGACAACAAAACTCATTTTTGATTTTATCATGTTTTTGTCTTTTTCAAATTTTCTAATGTTTTTGGATTTTCTGAAAATTTTTACTCCCCCTAAAATGCAAACACATTTTAGGAAATTTGAAAACAAACTATACAATAAAGTGACAACTGATATCAAATCACTTCAAATCGCCATCCACTTGGCATAAACAATCAGAACTCCCCCTTACAACAAACTATTTTCCCATTGTGATTTCAAAACACTTAAGTTTCTATTAATCAAATGGTTTTTCCGGAAAATTAGTTTGATTGATTTTACCACTTGTAAAATTAGGGGTTTATCACTTTGTTCATCAAATACCATTTGTAAGTATGGTCCAATCAAGTTCAACTTAATGACCTTGATTAACCATTTGTCAATGAAAACCTCTTTCAATCACTTACAAATTCACTCATCAACTATAATCACTTACACATCAAAATATAACAATTTAAATATACCACCTGTACTTTACCAACTTTACCACATGTAGGATCAATTGCTAAGAAAGATGCCGATTCCTGTTCCACTCTTACAAACCTGGGAGCTCCGGCAAGTTAGATTTTTACTCAAACATTATGTCCACCCAAGCCTCACCAGCCTTGGGTGATTTTGGAACACATCTATCCCACCAACACTTTGATTTGTAAAACTCTTTAGCATCCTTTACCTTCCTGTCTACCATCTTACCGAAAATATGTTTGACTTTACCGTTAAAATCCTTCTCAACATCAAATTCTCCCTCATCAGCGAAGAATTGATTTGAGATCTCTACCTTTCCTACTTTCTTCATTAAATTTTCCTTTGACAATGGAGGAAAATTCTCATCGTTCACTTCTGGAACGGAACTCACAATCTTTTTCTCAACCAAAGACTCCTCTGATTTTATGGAATCAGATTCATTGTCAGAATTACCCTCAGATTTAACCACCCACTTTTGTTTACTTAAATCACCTCTTCTTTTGTAAAACCGTTTTGAACTTTCTCCTTCCTCAGAAGTAGAATTTTCAAACTTTTTAACATTTTTTACAAATTGTTCTTTCTTATCATCACAAGTCTTTTTCAAAACAAAGTTAGAAGAAACTTCCTGTTTTTGGTAGTTGATATTGGGGCAATTCCAAGCTATATGTCCAACTTCTTGGCATTTGAAACAAGTTCTTCTGTCAATTCTTTCAGCAAATCTTCTCACATTCTTTTTCACTTCAGCAAGAAACTCTTGATTCGACTGCTTCCAGAACGGTTTCTTCTGTTCATCCTCTGTACTTCCTCCTGAAATAAATTTTGTTTTTGGTTTATAAGTTTTCTGATTTTTATAATTTTCTGAAGAATTGAAGCCAAGACCTTTCTTTTTGAGATTACCATTATGGTTTGATTTCTTTTGAAAACCTGAACCATAAACGTAACCCTTTTTCTTGTTCAATCTCTGTTGAACTCTTGAAGTGTACTTTTTAGGTTTTTCATGAAGATTTAAATCTTTTATTTCAGAAATATTAATTTCTGTTAGTTTGAAAACCTGTTTAATCATTTCAGTTTTAACACTTCTTATTGGAAATTCCTCATCAGAATATAATTTGTCTGAATCATACAAAGTATAAGCCACTTTGATTGACCCGTCATTCAAATTAGATTTTGATAACAGGAATTCTCTATTGTAAACCCTGTTAACCGGTGAACTCGGACTCTTTTCTGATGAACTCGAAATTTCCGACTTAGACTCCGGTTTTAACTCTTCATCCATATCCAACACCTGATCAACAACTTTCTTTACTAACTCAGACTCATGATCAGTGTCAGACGCTGTGAATGTAACATCAATATTGTCTGGTAATTCATCAATGATTTCAGACTTTAACTTGATGTTGACTGCCTTTTTTAGACGCTCCTCGTTAGGATTCCTTGGAGAATAAGTTTCATGGATCGGGGGCGGACATCTGTTATACTTGACACTTGGTTTCTTACCAGTATCAGTATCTTCAGTCTTTTTATCCATGAACGCTTCCAGACCTGCAACAGTAGGATAAACACGATCAATCAGATAATCACATGTAGTATAACTCAACAGTAATCGTTTAATCCTTTCACTTTCAATCTTTTCAAGTTCCAGCTCCTTCTTCAGATTGGCACAATCCTCAATATAATCATTGATGACACTCTGCTTTGTCATTAATGTTGCGCTCATTTTGTCATTTGCTTTTTCAATTTCTGAATTTGTTCTTTTCAAACTATCAACTGTCCTATTCAGTACATCGTATGACTCTTTCACATACTTCACATCAGACAGTAAATCTTCTTTAATCTTCTCTAAATCAGCAATCTTTTTATCTTTTTCTTCACAAACTTTGCAAGACTCTGAACATTTCTCACAAGGCTTCGTGACTTTAACCACCTTTTCAACTATCTTTTCGACTTCGACAGTCTTTTCAACTTCAACAATCTTTTCGACAATCTTTTCTACTTCGACAAGTTTTTCAATTTCAACAATCTTTTCGACAATCTTTTCTACTTCGACAAGTTTTTCAATTTCAACAATCTTTTCGACCTCAACATTCTTATCAACAACTTTCTCTACTTCGACAATTTCTTCTCCTGCTTCTGTCTTTTCAGCAGCTTGCATTTTTGCTGCTTCCAGCTCTTTCCTCAATCTTGCCATCTTCTTCTGGTACAACATCTCCATTTTATCTGCAAAAAACAAATTAAAACTAGTTAGATCAATGCCTTTTCTAGCTTTGTTGAGATGTTCTTCCTCATCATCAGTATCCACATCGCTTCCAAGATCAGGAAATATCGGGATTCTTTTCTCACTAGCCTCTTCACCTAGTATTCTAGCAACAAAGCCTGAATCAGATGGAATGTATTTATCCCAACTAAATCCCTCTGCAACTTTTTCATCATCTTGATGAATCAGTAAAGCTTTCTTCTTTCCATCATTATTAGCATGAGCATGTGCAATTTGAGGTTGTTGATCAGTCTGATGAAAGATTGATTTCTGATAATAATTGTTTCTATCTTGATTCCCGGTAGATTCTTTATTTTTGCACTCTCGTTTAAAATGACCTTTTCCTTTACAACGGAAACATGTAACCTTTGATTTATCAAATCCCAACGGAGAGGTAGCCATTCCTCGAAATTCATCCCTACCAGTAATCTCTTGAAACTTTTCAGCTCTCCTCCAAGCACTTGCTAAGCACCATTTGATATCCATCACTTCAAGTTCTTCAGCATCAATTTGGTCATAATCTTCTTTGGTAAGCATCGGATTGCCAATCTTCCCACCAATCAAACTTTCGTAAGATTCTAACATAGTAACCAGTGATGCCATGTGCTGCTTGGCAACTTCTGGAGATAAATTCTGACCATTTTGAATGTTTAATGTAACATTGCACTGAAGATGTGTTGAATTTTGTCGTTGAGAAGTTGATGTTGCGCTATTTGGATCAAAACTTGAGAATGATGAAGATCCACCACTTTGAGTCACATTACTACTCTTTGTTCCAGACGAACTGTCAGCACTATAACCAGTTTGAATCTTTGGACTAGGACTGGGAGTAGCCTCAAACTTCTTCCCTCTATAATACAAACTGACATCTTGTTTGGCATTTGGATTCGTCATTATAGCAGTCTTTTGAATATCCAGCTCTTGTTCCTCAATCTTCTGGATAAACTGTGCTAAGTTCATACTCTCAGTCTTCCTCAAGAGTTTCACAATCATCAGATAAGTTCCCCACTTCTGTTGGGGTAATGCCTCTGCTAATTTATCAACCCACTCATCATCATTTTTCTGAATATCTAATCTTTTCATTTCTAGAACCAGATGACAGTATCTATCTATTGTTTCCTTTGTGGTTTCATGATCAAATGCAGTAAATATGTCAAACGACTTCTTCAATAAGGCCTTTTTGTTTTTGATCATATCAGCACTCCCTCGGAATTTCTGAAGTAAAGCTTCCCAGATTGATCTAGCAGTTCCATTATGTTGAAGTAAGACAAAGATGTCTTCTTTAACTGCTTGCTGTAAGATGCTGATCATCATCTTCTCACTAGTGTATTTCAACTTATCAGCTTCAGTAAAATCATTGAAACCCTTTTCCAACCCACGTTCATTCTTTGGATTCTCGTAATCTTTCAGTAAAGAACACCAAGAATCGAATCTGTAAGCCTGAACCCAATTCTCAAAACGGTTTTTCCAACCTTGGAAATCTTCGATATACATCAACTTTGGTGGTTTCTGATGAGTACCCGTCTCATTCTCACTGTATACATTCTCAGCAGCAGTAATGGGAGCGACTGGCGTGGCAAAAGCATTGTAGAATTCCTCATCCATGTCTTCGGAAAATTTGATATACTATAACTATAAACTCTTTTTGGGAAGTTAGAAAACTGTCAGATTTATTTGATTCATAAAAAACAAGTTTATATTTACAAAATATATTAAATTGTAAAGACGAAGCATGATAAACATACAAGTTTGGGTTGTACATACATACACACATACAAATGTTTTGTGGAAATACAAATGACAAACATATGTATATGAATAATGCCAATAACGGTTCTGCCTGGGACATTCAAAATTAATAGAAAGAATGGGAAAAGCTAATTACCTAATGGTACAAAGCTTTTAAATAGAGGATGCTCTATTTTTCCCAAAAATATGTGCCTCATGCACATGTGACAGTCATATAAGGATATGATGATATTAAACTTATGGCATGACAGATTAAGCCAAAAAGGATATACTATGATGAAAAGGATTCATATATCATATAATGATCCTAAAAGGGATTAAAGGATACACATATCCTAGCATGATACCATTTAGTGTTTAAATCGATGCATCGTCTAAATGGTTATCAATTCGCAACTTGAAGTTTGCACATATGGCTTAGCTAATATAGCAAGAATATTATTTCAGACTGGAAAATTTATTTTTGATAAATTCTAAATTATCAATGATCATTGGAACAAGTATTATTATTGAAACATTTACTCCCCATTACAGTTATTTTAGAAACCAAATATTTATCATCTTTGGGAGTGCGATATATACTGAAATTGTTACAACACAACGCACAAAGATGAGATTTAATGACATGTTGGGAATAAATAATTTATAGCCATAAATGGGAGATTTCTTATGGGCTTCATTTGCTGATTATAAATCCCAACATGAGGGGAGATAGAAAACAACTGAAAATGAAATAAATTTTGAAATTATCATTGTATTATCTGTATCCTCGAGTAAAATATTTAAAAGATATTTTAAAATTCATCCAAAAAGTTTTGAATTGCTCCAGTTAAAATTAATGTCCAAGAAGGACAAAGACATATTGAGAATCTTATATACCAGATGCTAATGTTTTAGCTCGAGTTGATATTACAGACAAGCAAAGGGATAATAATAATATGGCTATTGAATCCCGTTTGAAACATGGGAGGCCAGTGGGTTCAAAGGATAAAACATCCTCGAAATAGAAAAGGCACTGAAAGGGAAATTGACCATAAAAGAAAAAATGGTAAATTCAATTCCCTCAGGAAGGAGTAAATGATAAAACCTTCCCTTAGGAAGGAGTGAATGATAATACATTCCCTCAGAAAGAAGTAAATGATTCCAACATAGAATTGTCGATTAATTATGGTCATACACATATATTATGGAATCAAGATGAAATAGAAAGTTTAAAGCATAATAGACCATTTGATTTTTCAAACATTAAATATCTTGAAAAAATAGGAAGTTATTATGCTTATATTTAACCAAAAAGGAAATCTCACAAACTAGGCACCTAGCTTGGTTGACTAGGTGCGCGAAAGGGTGTGGCCTAGACCCGGGTTCGATCCAGGGGACGGCCAGTTTCACCATTTTTACCATACAAATTTAGAAATTTTTTAACACGTTGCAAGATGAATTATATTTTCCTTTTTCATATTCTCCTAAGGTGAAACGAAATTTTTGATACACTTGAGGTATGTAAGGTATAATTTATATTTTTACTAACCCATCGAAACAAGTTTGGTTAGTTTTTGTAAATACAGGTAATGTAACAAAACTCAGTTGTGGATATTATGATATTTATTTCCAAAATGGAACCAGAAGTCTCATATGAAGACCATATAACACTGATCGGGAAAAGATTGCCTACCTAAGGATTGTTGTCTATAAAGCTTTGATCAACTTTCAAGGAAGATAGAGACAAGTCACATAAATGATACATATTAATATGAGGGGGAGTACTATACAAGTTGCACTCTTTTTCCCTTAACTAAGTTTTATCCCATTGGGTTTTCTTAGTAAGGTTTTTAATGAGGCAACATACATGATCCAGAAATATCAGGAGAAGACTATACACTGCACTCTTTTTCCCTTAGCTATGGTTTTATCCCACTGGGTTTTCCTAGCAAGGTTTTTAACGAGGCAGTATTCCATAGTCAAACCCCAAAGTTGAAAATTGCCATCCAACTTGGAACGTATGGATTATTGATCAAGTGAATGGTGATAATATGTCTGAGGGGGAGTGTTATGAATTATCAAATGAAGACAAACATATATATCACATGCAAATAGTATGAATGAATTATCAAATGAAGACAAACATATATATCACATGCAAATAGTATGATGGCAGACAAAACTATATTTCATTCATGTGCATAGTAATTTTATTAGTTATATATATATGTAATGCATATCGATCATTGAGGTACACAGAATGAGAAAGTAAAGAAAATTCTTTACAAAGTATATTAGCCCCTTTGTTTGATCAGTTGTACACTAGAGTAGTTCTATTTTTACAGTGGTATTGTTATGAATTATCAAATGAAGACAAACATATATATCACATGCAAATGGTATGATGGTAGACAAAACTATATTTCATTCATGTGCATAGTAATTTTATTAGTTATATATATATGTAATGCATATCGATCGTTGAGGTACACAGAATGAGAAAGTAAAGAAAATTCTTTGCAAAGTATATTAGCTCCATTGTTTAATCAGTTGTACACTAGAGTAGTTCTATTTTTACAGTGGTTTTATAACACGTTATCAGCACGAAGCTCTAGACAAGCACGAGGTTCTAGCCAAGCACGAGGTTCTAGCCAAGGAAACGTTCAAGCAATTATAATCAAAGTAAGTGTTTGATTAATTTATATAAACTATAATTGTTATGATAAACGTAATATTTCTTTTATACCGTGGGATTGTTTTCCTTTAGGAGACTCAGTTATCCAGACACTCTTATCATAAAAACATCTAAATCCCATACTTAATAATAAAAATGAGTACGAGATACCTATTGCTATGGGAATATAATAACTATGGGACTACTAACAATCTAAATCAGTGCAGAGAACCTCATACTATGGATATATATTAACTTGGGACTACTAACAATTTAAATTTCTTTTATACACCTAACATTTACATTTATGTTATCTAACATTTATTTATGCACCTAATATTTGTATTTATGTTATCCAACATTTATTTCTAATGTTTAATAACGTTTATTTATGTTATAAAACTGGCCTAAAAGCATTTTGTGTGATGGAGACTTAGGCTCCTTTTGAGCTCCTTTATTGCAGTTTCTTTAAGGAAAAAGAAATAAAATAAAACTGGTGGGGCCTATATCATAATAATTCGTTCGAATTATTTCATTTACTGTGCGCTTTTACTGTGCGCTACTGTGCTCGTCGTTGTCATCCACTATTCATAATAATTTATTTATTATTGTGCATACTAATTATATATATATATACATATATATATATCCGTAAAAAATGGCTATGGATATTTTACTATAAAATTACCAATTATTAATATCATCACTGTTGTTATCGGAACCATTTAGAAGTGATACTCAGCACGTTACCCACGATACCTACCGAATCTAATATTAGTTTAAACATTTTGTTTGTAACCGAAATTTTCAAACCTAATACAGTAAAACTATTTTCAAGGTGTATCATGGAAGCCTTAACCAAGCGTATTGTGTAAGCTTAATTTTTATCTATATAAGTAACCCACCACTCATGTAAATCCTCAAACCAACTGAACTTCTGATATAGTTCGACACATACCCAAAACAACTCATACTCGAATTCTATTTTTTTAGAACTCAAACAAAGCCCAATATTACTATCATGAGTCTTCTGTTTTCTACTCGTGCACACGCTGAATCTTCAAACGCAGCAGAAATTCGTGCCCAGATCGAAGTCCATAAATTTCTTCAGTTTAGGGATGCACGCACCCATACGAAATGTCTAACCCTCAGGAGGCTTAAAGTTAATACTATTAATAGTATCGACTGGAACATAACGGGGATTCTAGACAAAGATGATCGACTGACGAGGTTACTACCAATTGGTTCACCATGGCGTCATTTTTTTGATATCTTATCATACGATGAATTTGTATATGAGTTCTGGTCTACTTTTCATTTCACACGAAATAAAGACCTATCTGAGCCCTCTATCGATTTTAGACTCGGTGGAAAAACTTTTAATTTGTCATTATCTGAGTTCGCAGTACATTTAGGTATTTATACAGAAGAAGAGGTTAAATCACCTATATTTATAAACGCATTAACCGAATATCCTGATCGCATACAAGATTATTGGTCTACACTTACACCAGCAGTGTGGAGTAGAAATAATAATTCAAGAACATTTAGAGATCCTCTTTATCAATATATGCACCGTGTTCTAGCCAACACGATCAGGGGGCGCACGTCTAATCTACACAGGGTTAGTGGTACCGATCTTTTCCACTTATGCAGTATTTTTGAGTCAGTCCATTGTAATATTGCTTACTCTCTTGCTATGTACTTTGAGCAATACCAAACACGTCTCCCGAAAAACCTTATGGGAGGATCATACATAACAAAAATAGCTAAATCTCTAGGTGTCATAAACGATCAGATTATTCAAGAATTATCCCCACCACGATTACCTGGAGTGGTAAGTTTTACCAATATTGATATAATACCTATTGATATTCCTACACAAACACGATCGTTTCAATCTGATGCAGCACCGGTTATCCCAGAAAATACATCACAAAATATACAACAGCAACTGTCGCAGTTTCCTCCACCATCTTTTTATCAGTTTGATTTGTTGTCTGATGTGCACAAAGTGGTTTAATAAAAAAAACAACTAAAATTAACTCTAAATTAGACACTCTAAGCTTTAAATTTATAAACTAAGACTCGATCTAAAACCCTAAACCACACAACCGGCAAGTGTACCGATCAATGTAGTAAAGCTAAAGCAAGTCCGAGTATCGAACCCACGAGACTCTATAAAGACTAAGACTGACACGACTCAAACTATTTGGTTATTAATTGGGGGGGGGGGGGTTTCTAAAAATCCTAAGCATGCAAA
Organism: Helianthus tuberosus; assembly: GCA_030545235.1. Classification (NCBI taxonomy): domain Eukaryota; kingdom Viridiplantae; phylum Streptophyta; class Magnoliopsida; order Asterales; family Asteraceae; genus Helianthus; species Helianthus tuberosus. The sequence goes on from CM060438.1 coordinate 55,451,956, forward strand.
TAATGATGAACTAGATTAGCTAAGTAACTAACACGAATTCTAACGGAGACTTTGACCAGTGATGAATGAAGACTACCTAGGCTAGACGTAAGCTAAACTCAGAATGGATCTCTACTCGATGATTTTGTGGTGTGGAACCGGGATCTTAAGATACTAAACCTATTAAGACACCACTAAGCCCCTCAAACACTCTCAAGGCGATTCTTGTGGCACTACCTAGGATGTTATGCTCACCGGTTTTCTAGATTTCTTTTCCGTCCTCTATTTTCTTGAAAGTGCCTATATAAGACGCTCTACCTTTCAGCGCGAACGTCTAAAGCGACAACGGGTTTTAATCTTGGTTTAATAGACTATGGAATGTTAAGGACTTATAACCAAACCTAGACCTATTAATACCCTTGAGCCTTTCCGCGACAAGTTTAGCAGCACATTTGATTTTATTAAATTACCGAATATTACTTCTAAGGTTACTTACTAGATTTTCACCCTAAAGGATTAATGATCTATTATGTGATAAAGACCGTCACCTAAATCAATAAACCCTAATACAACCCTATTATGTGATAAAGACCGTCACCAAGGATTATACGAAGCAATAAACAATAATAAAATAATCGTCAAGCACGCATATGCACCAAGTTAAATTCCCGAAGCTTTTACAATACAAGAAAAATCCACAACCACGCCAAAAATCGAGTAAAGATTCAAACTTTATTTAGATATAGTCATTAGCCTAGGTAGTTAATAAAATTTAGCCGCAAATCATTGTCAAGAACGTAATATAAATCAATGTATAAACTGAATTCATCATGCAACAAGGTTTAAACAAACGAAAACGAGAGAATAAGGACGATTAAACCCGAATCTTCACTCTCGAATGCTTCCAAGATGTTACCCGATGATTCCACATGTTCCGAATGCTCTAAACCGCTCCAATCAGCCTTCAAAGCAGTCCAAGAACTCCAAGATTCGTTGTTGTTACGGCTGTGTTTGTTGATGATCTTTTAAAACCAAGAAAACCCGAGATTTGCTGCTGATCAAAGTCGGTTTCGCGAACATGACCTCTACGCGGCCCGCCTGAGAATGATGTTAAGTCAAAGCGGGTCGCGCGTGTCTCAATTTTATAAATTCTTCTTTTAAGTTGATTCGGCCCGCCTGAGGATGTCTTATAAGTTCAAGCGGGCCGCCTGAACCCTTCAGAACTGCATTTTCGCTTCGTTTCACTCCCGAGCTCCTCGATTCCCGTTCCAGCCTTTCGCCTTTCCAGATTTCACCTCGTTTCTGCTCCTTTTGGCTGTAAAGACCTGGAAAACATAGAAACATCAAAAGTATATACAATCTACTCTAAAAACGGACAAAAACGACAATCTAACGACTAAAACCGGACGCGAATAAAGATGTATTTTACAATACATCAAATATCCCCACACTTAACCTTTTTTCGTCCTCGAAAAAGAATTATGCAAACGGAATCATAGTCGGAATAGTTGAACGGGCCAAAAGCTTAAGTTTATTTTATTAAAACCGAAACTCGTGTTAGCTGCGATTGCAAGTATATCGATCCTCTAAAACCCAACCCGGTTCCAAGCCCTTATCATGCAATTTAGTTCAAGTTCGGTCAATCTACCTAGGGTCTCACGCTAAGAATTGCAAGTCCACCTAATCCCCCCTCAAGCTTATAGGACAAAAGGAACAACCACTGGGTTATTTCCTAACCGTTTTATACCAAGATCAAAAGAGTTTAAAATCAAATCTATTTTTCCATTTTTTTTCTATTTTTTCTTCTTTGCTTTTTTTTTTCTTTCGTGAGTCTAGACGATGATTTCCCTAACCAAGAGGTATTCCGGCTGTAGAGTCGCGATCCCCAACCACAGATTACTTAGGTTTCGGTACTTTTATTCGGCAAGGCGATTTCACACATCCCAGAGGCATTCCGGCTGTAGAGTCGCTATCCCCAACTCGGATTACATAGACCTGTGTTACTTTCATTTAGTTTCTAGCTCACTTTTTATTCTATTTTTTTTTTCTTTTCCAACGAGATAATGACCAAAAACTCTAACGATCTTAGCTTATAACGGCATCCCTTATACTATTTTTGGCGGTTTCAGTTTCCCCACTTTCCCTAGATGAGAACCCACTAGTAGACCGACAATTAGGTATATTTAAGATCAAAGGAACCTAGAACCGAATCGAGCCTACCCGCGCATCCCAAACTAGACACAAGCACGATTATATTATCTCATATTATCATTATTTGAACCCGAACAAAAACCCGACTTTTCTATCATTTTCCGTTTTTATTTTGCAAACTTCTCATTTCAAAAGACATTTTCTAATTTTTTAATTTTTTTGGATTTTTCAAATTTTTTAATTTTTTTGTATTTTTCGACTTTTTATGACTCGACTAACTAAACTAACGACTCAAGACTCAAATGTTCCATCCCCACACTTAAATGTTGCATTGCCCCTAATGCAAGGATGAAAACACGCCTCCTAAAACCTAAAAATCAAAAATAAGAAAAGAAATAAAAGAAATACAAAGTATACAAGTGGAACGACTTAGCTGAATAAATATGTGAGACTGTCAGTATGCCAGTCGATACCACATATGCCCTCCAATCCAAAACGCGCTCAGCAAACTGTATAAACTCGGACACGCGAACGGAAGCGGCACAATAACAACGACCTAACAATCATCATACCAAGCAGAACATAACATATATATCAAAATATCAGTGTCAACAACCATCAAGTATCAACCAACCCCAAAACCCAACCAACCAGTATATAATATCAATACAGACCAAGATATGATAAAAACAGCATAAAAGAAAAATATAACAAAAAGATATGCTCGATCACTGCTGCATCATCCTCAAACATCGCATCTACTCCTCATCCGAATCTTGCTCCTCATCTGCAGGCTCCTCCTGCTGTGGCTGCCACAATGATGGCGGTGGTAACTGTAAGTGATCAAGAATAGCCTGAATACCAGCTCGCATCTCCTGCCTAGCATGCTCAACATCCTGTCTAACATCTCTCATCTCCTGTCTGACCTGCTCAACCCTATCATACAAACCCTCTAATGTCAACGGCTCTGACCGCGGCTGCCTAATGGGACGCTCACGTGGAGGTAACTGATGCCTCTGCAGTGGCGCCCTAATACGCTGTGGAGTCGCAGCCTGCATCTCCTCTGCAGCGGCCGAACCTGGTGGAGGTGGCACCTGCTGCCCCTCAATCACGGCCTCCCATGCCGGTGGCGTATCCAACGTCACTATCCTCGCCAACTGTAGACTCTTCAACTCCATGAGTGATGGAGCTGGTCCTGTACGCATCAAATTAGGCGGATAATCAGCAAACACACCCAATTTCGCCGCCAACATCGTAATATACGGCCCGCCATATAACCTCGCATTCCTACCTCCCTTCTTCGGCCTCGCTAACGACCATGCCAAAATACTCGCCAGATTCGCTGGCCTCCTCTCAACCATACACATCAAACAGAACAAACTATGCTGATTCACCTTATCTCCCTCATACCTACCAATCAACGTCGCTGCTAAGATCTTATGTACAAACCTATGAAGCGGATCCCTAATATCAGATGCTACCATATTGCTCGAATATGGTGTAGTAGCAATGGTCGCCCAAAACCTCTGTAGATCCCCTGTCATAACACAAAAATCCTTCCTCTCCTTCACAACCTGCCTCAATAAACCCCTAAACTCATCCGACTGAACCTCCTGACACGAATATAATCCAGTTGCCTCAGCAAATTGTGTCAGTGTCATATTGAAGATCCTCTTCCCCAGCACAAACGAAACTACATCCGGCTCATCAAAACCCCCTGGATGTCTATAATAGAACATGGAATGAAACTCCATAGTGAGCTGGTGATACTGTGGCGCGTCACACTCTAACGCCATCCTAAACTTCGAACTTAACAACTGCTCTAACCTCTCCACCTGTCCCAACTGCCTCATTAAGTCCCAGTCAATCCTCCTAAACTCTAACATATTCAGCTTCTTGATTGTATCATACTTCAAGTATTCCGGTGACCCAAAAGTGAACCGTAATAACGGGCTATCTACCACTCTACTACTCTGCCCATGAGGCATCCCGTCATCTCTATATGACACCTCTCTCAGTACTGCACCAGCCACTGGCTGTTCCTAAGCTCTCGTCCCGCGCCTCTTGCGCTTTACTCCCTAGGACGACCCTTCACCTGACATCCTGTTCAATCAATTCAAATAAAACGTGCCAAACAGGTGAACCGTTAGCAAACACAAGCTATTTTTGGTTTTTTTTTTTTTTTTTTTTTTGAATTTTTTTAATTTTTTTGGAATTTTTAATAATTTTCTGATTTTTTTTATAATATTTTAATAATATAATAATAATATAATAATGTACAATCGGACGACGGCCGTGTAGCATTTCATTCGCGGCCGTTGTTCGATACAAGTGATTTCGACGCAAATCGACTTAAAAACGAACCGAACTTTGCTCGAATGGAGATTGAGTACGAGCGAAGCGATTCGAAATCAAGCGATGTACTCGACACGCAAAGCGACACTCACAAGACTCTACTATGACTCGAAACACACTAAACGACCCAAAATGACGCTAAACGACGACACTATGACTAATTTAGACGCAATATACACCAAAATTACACTTTTACCCCCTCCCGGCACCTTGCTCGCCCTCGAGCAATCCCAAGTGCCGAGAAACAATCCAAAAACAAAGCGTGGAAGCAACGGACAACGGCGCGCAATTTCTGTTGAAAAATCAGCTTTTTAAGTGAAAAACGCGCCCCGCATCCCCAAACTTGAGTCTTACGATACCCTAAATTAATCGTCCGCAACATCACGTTCAAATTAAACCAAACCACCCCCGCCATATACCCTGTTTGAAAAACTAACCAACATAAAATTTGTTTGGCGAGCAAAACCTCCCCCCCCCCCTATTTTAGCACTATCCCAGTCTCACATCGCTCAGATCAACTGAAACAATCAATTAAACCAACCCGAGCCACCCGTACCCTCGCAACAATCCTCAACTAACTATAACGAATCTGACCCGGACCTAAAACAGACTCGATGTAACACCCCGAAAATGGGTTTGGTGATCAAACCACATTAGCACTAAAAGACGGGCAAAGTACCGTTAGTGGTAAATTCTACCCGGTAAATATTAGGATTTAAATAATTAATCCTAATATTAAATAAAAAGTGAATAAAAGCTTTTAAGGAAATAAAATGGATAAAAGGCCCGGGCTAAAGGGACCTAAAATAAACTTAGTCATAAATATTCCCGGACCCGCTAAGTTAACTAGGAATATTAAACCTAGTTAATAAGTAGGAATATTATCGAAAATAATTAGGTTGTGACCTAATTAATAACTAACCAAACACGAGGGACCAAAGTCGGGTAACTTGAAAATGGAATTAAAAACTTAAAAACAAAACACAACACACACATAAGAGTGTGTGTGCGTGTGTGGGGATCGACCAGGAAGAGCTTTATGGAGCTCAAACCCTAACTTCAACAAAACTAACAAATTGAAGATCAAATCTAGCCCGAATCGGATGCATGAACACATATAAATGATCACCTAGTCGTGGGGATCACAAGGTATGTCGAATTTTAAGATTTGGTGATACTTTGAGATTATGATGAACAATCATAATCGAAATTCTGGAATGAATATTGAATCTATGAGTGCTATTGTGTTGAAATCATTGTTTAGAAACAAACCCTAGTTGAAAACTTGGAGAATTGGTGTTAAAACTAGGGATTTGATAATTAACCTATTATGTGCTAAGTGGGTTTTGATTATGTAGTGAAGATGATGGTTTACACATGTTTAAAATCATCATAGTTGCTAGTAGAAACAAGATACTTGAACAATTTGCAAGTTTGAGTGTTGAACATACATGACTTGAGATGGGTTTTTATGATATGATGATGTTAGTGTCAAACTTGTGATTGGAATCATCATATTAGTTAGTAAGACAAAGTACTTGAACAATTTATGTGTTTGGGTACATAAATCATATTTACCATGAAATGGGTTGTTGTATGATATAAAAGAATTGATGTTAAGATCGTGATATAGATGCTTGAAATCATGTTACCTAGTTGTAAAATGTGTAAAAACAATGTATGCACATTAGGTGTTTGTTAAAATGCCTAAATGAAAACTAAAGTGTTGAAATTAGAGTGAAAATGTGCAATGAATAAGTTGATAAGTCGATTCACCTTAAAAAGTCAAATCGACCAAGTGTATGATCGGATGGTAAATTCGATATAAGAAGAGTAGGATGGAATAGTCGTAAATGATTATGACTAACCTAACCATCTTACAATTACAATGATAGTTTGACGCTTGGCAAGCTAGGTGAAGGCTTGGGGAAGGAAGCGGGTCAAACGAAGCAAGAATGACGGAAAAGCATAATTCGGATGCAAGGTAAGTATAGCTTACACTAGTCTTAAATTGTGGAATATTTTCTTATCATATAAATTATGAATGAGATATCTAAACAATTGAAATATGATGTTCCGTCGTGTAGTCGAACGGAACAAGAAAATCAAAGATGAAAGAAACCATAATAATGGTTAAAAAGAAGTAAATCGATAATTTGGTCATATTATGTCGAAAGCAATAAACGGTTTATAAGTAAAATGACCGTACGGTGTTAAACGGAACGAGTCATGTAGATGAGACGATAATAAATATCATCTCGCATAGATAAACGACCATTTCGGCCAAACGGGTCAAAAGGTGTAGACATCACCTTTTGACAATATCGACTAATGATTCTTTTGTCGAGTTATATGCTTACAGGAATAGATATCCAACGGATACCCGCATCGTTCTTAATTAGCAATTATAAAGCAAGGTATTAAAACCGGGTAATAAGTTGATCCGAGCCAGGTACGTATTATAGATAAACTCATAAATTAGAACTTGAAGTTCTATGAGAGCTAGGCAAAGTAAAAAAGGACATTCGGTTACCTAAAAAGGTAAACCGAAAGATTTAAATTATAGATAGAGTGTTTTGAAAATAAGATTTGGTTAAAAACGAGATTTTGGGCGTACATGGCTTAAGCAAGCCCTTCGTTGTAAAAGAAGGGTTAAAAATGACCAAAACGCCCTGGTAAGCAAAATTAAGCAAACAACTCTTAGAAGTCGCTTGAAAACGAGTTTTATAATCAAGTTATTACTTAGAATAAGTCTAATAGCGTAAGATGTAAATCCTTGGTCAAAAGACTCTATATGAGTCTTTGCCGTAAATTGATAATCCGAAGGGTAAAACTCGGATTAGATAGATCGTCACATTAAAACCATCACAAATATAGATGTGATGGAAGGTCACTTGATAACTAATGTGGAAATAAAATGCTAGAAAGAAATGGGTGTGAGTTATGATTAAAAGTTGCTTAAATGTCCTTAACGGGTCAAAATAAGCACTTGAGTGAAAGCGGGTTTAAAATGCGTAGGAAACCCGTGGATTGAGCCAAATATGATAGGCGATATAGAAATTAAAAGGTTCACAAGAATTTGGGATCAAACAAATAAGTTTGTTTGATAAATACATGAATGGGTCAAAATGGGTAAATTCTAGTTTAAGCCAAAAGCTTAAAACTCTATAAATTTGTTAATCCGGAAGTCGGATTTTAAATCTATTTGATGGAGAATCATATTACAAACATGTTGGAAGAAACGGTAGGTCAACCGGATAAGCGGATTGAAAGATACGAAAGTTTTCGTGTCAAATAACGGCAAAATGGAAAAGTTGGATGCAGGGGCCACCGTAACTTACGGTGCCACCGTAAGTTACGGTGGAGCTGATATTGTTACGGTGAAACACCCCTGAGTTACGGTGGGGGAATATCATTTCAGAGGCCACCGTAACTTACGGTGACACCGTAAGTTACGGTGGAGACCAGGTTGGAATTTTTTGTTTTGATATCAAGAGATTAACGTTGGGATTTCTCCTTTCATATTCGTTAACAGACTCGTTTAAACACGTTTTAATCCTAGTATGACTAAAGCATTTCATGTTTATGAAATGTAGGTACATTTTGGATGTCGAAAGACGATCAAGCTCAATGAAGAACCGAACACGATAAAGACACACGCTTCCGCACTTTGACACATTGTAAATTTTAAACAACGAATTCAACCACGTTATGTAGAATAACTTATGATTTGTAAAAGTTTTAATAAACCCGTATTTCCAAATGTTTATGTAATCTTAATTACATGATTGTTTTACGTAAAATTTACGTTAAACCTTGAATAATAAGAACGGGTGTTACACTCGAAGACTCTCATAGTCACCAATCATGAACTGCTGACCAAACATGACTCGACTGACTCACATAACGACTTGACGGCAAAACAAACGACTCATTTATGACTGACCCTATACAGCAGCAGACTCGACTCGAAATAACCTGACCAAATTACTGACACGAAACAGACTCGAAATAGAAATGTAATACAGGCACATACCTTGTACTCGACGAAACCAGAAATCAACCGTGAAAAATGTGATAAACCCAATAGTGTGATGATCCGAGCAGTGTGTGGCCGGCGGTGGTGTCACGGTGGTGGTGAATATGGATGGTGGAAATGATGGTTAGAGGGTGGTGATTGCTGGAGTGGATAATGAAGTGGGTGGTGGTTCCGTGAAGGAAGGAGAGTGGTGGATGACAGTGGTAAGTGGGCGGATGTGGTAGTGTTTTATTCGCCGGAGAAGATAGTGAAATTAGGGTTTCACAATTTGAACTCAATTTGGGGCTTTCTGTGATGTTATCGACACACAAGACTCATGCGGCCCGCTTAAAAGGTTTGTTAAGTGCAATCGGGCCGCGAGTGCCCAACATTTTCATTGTTTTAATAGGTCCAGGCGACCCGCTTTAAAGGAACAGGTGGTCGAGGCGGGCCGCATGGACAGCTAACAGAAGCTGTTTGGTTGACAGCAACTGCAGAAATGGGATTTTGAATTTTATTTAATTCCCAAAATGCCCCCGGCCCTTATTTTTTTTCGTTTTTTCACTGTAACACATACCTGTGATGCTGCTCGGATGTTGATTTCGCCTTTGTGAAGGAGTGTAACCTGCAAAACACGTGACGACACACAAGAGACGCAAAAAATACGAAAAATAACAAAGACTAACGAAGCACGACGCAACGACACACAAACACTAAACTAATGACACGAAGCGGACAACGACTCAATGTACAAACTATACACTCGAGTTTTCACTCGAGAAACTACGTGGCGGTGCTAGGCGGGTCCGAAAGAGGAACGGTTTCCTCTTCGGTGGTATCGATGGGACCCCCTAAGTAGTGCTTCAACCTATATCCATTTACTTTCCACGTATTTGCACTCTTCTCATCAAACAACTCCACGGTACCGTACGGGAACACCTCCTTCACGACATACGGCCCGGACCATCTCGACTTCAACTTTCCGGCGATTAATTTCAAACGTGAATTAAATAGAAGCACTTGATCGCCAACTTTGAACTCCTTCAACTTCCGCAACCTCCTATCATGCAAAGCTTTCGATTTCTCCTTAATGCTCCACGATCGATCATACGCGGCGTCACGAAGCGCCTCCAACTCATGAATTTGGAAAAATCGTCTCCTAGCGGCCTCGGTCAAATCTAAATTCACCGTTTTAAGCGCCCAAAGAGCCCGATGCTCTAACTCGACCGGTAAATGGCACGCCTTCCCATACACAATCATAAACGGCGTCGTACCTAATGGCGTCTTATAGGCGGTGCGGAATGCCCATAACGCATCGTCCAACTTATCGGACCAATCCTTTCTACTTTTCCCGACCGTCTTCTCCAAAATACGCTTAACGCCTCGATTCGCGTTCTCCACTTGACCGCTCATTTGCGGATGGTACGCGGTAGACAAGCGGTGCGTAACTCCATATCTCTCTAACGCCTTCTCCATAACGGTATTGCAAAAGTGCGTACCGCGATCACTAATGATTGCCTTGGGAGTACCAAATCGCGTAAACAACTTCTTCAAGAATCTCACCACCACTTGTGCATCGTTCGTAGGCAAAGCTTGAGCTTCCACCCACTTCGAAACATAATCTATCGCAACGAGGATGTACCGATTTCCACTCGAAGAGGGAAACGGTCCCATGAAATCAATGCCCCAAACGTCGAATACTTCCAACACTTGAATAGGATTCTGGGGCATCTCATCCTTGGATGAGATGTTGCCGGTTCGTTGGCAACGATCACACTTTCTCACAAACTCGGCCGCATCATCTACTACTGTCGGCTAAAAGAATCCGCTATCATACACCTTTTGCGCAGTCACATGCGCACCGTGATGTCCTCCTGTCAAACCCTCATGGACATGTCGAAGAATGTCCCAACCATCCTCTCTACTCACACATCTCCTCAAAACTCGATCGCCTCCTATCCTGAAGAGGTAAGGCTCGTCCCAAATATACTTCCGCGCATCATTCATAAGCTTTCTCCTCTGCTGGCGATGCATACTCTCCATCACAAATCCTCCAGCCAAATAATTGGCTATATCAGTATACCACGGTAAACCCTCGGCCCCTGCCGTGACAGCATCAATAGACTCGTGAGGGAATCTGTCCCCTATCGCCTCCTCACGAATCTCCTCTCTCATCGGATCCTCTAAACGTGACAAGTGGTCTGCCGCCACATTCTCTGCCCGCTTCTTATCCTTAATTTCAATATCGAACTCCGAAAGAAGCAGAATCCATCGTATAAGGCGTGGCTTCGCGTCCTTCTTCTGAAACAAGTAACGCAGAGCGGAATGGTCCGTAAACACAACTGTTTTCGACAAGACAAGATACGAACGGAATTTATCGAACGCAAAAACGACCGCTAACAACTCCTTCTCCGTGGTGGTGTAATTCTCCTGGGCATCATTCAACGTTTTACTCGCGTAGTAAATCAGGTGGAAATGATTCTCCCGTCTCTGCCCTAACACCGCACCAACTGCGTAATCGCTCGCATCGCACATCAACTCGAATGGTAGACTCCAATCAGGTGACACGAGAATCGGTGCACTGACTAACTTTTCCTTCAGAAACTCAAACGCTTTAAGACATTCCTCGTCAAAGACAAAAGGAATGTCCTTCTCCAACAGTCGCGTCATGGGGCGTGTGATTTTGGAAAAATCTCTAATAAAGCGCCTATAAAACCCCGCATGACTGAGAAAACTACGAATCGACTTCACATTAGTCGGTGGTGGAAGCCGACTGATCGTATCAATCTTCGTTATATCTACCTCGATGCCAGCTCTCGAAATCTTGTGCCCTAGCACAATGCCCTCAGTCACCATGAAGTGACACTTCTCCCAATTCAACATCAGCTTCATCTCAACACATCTCTTCAACACCCTCTCTAAATTCACCAAGCACTGATCGAACGAACTACCGTAGACTGAAAAATCATCCATAAATACCTCCATCGAACTCTCGACCATATCCTGAAAAATCGCGATCATACAACGCTGGAAAGTAGCTGGAGCGTTACATAGACCAAACGGCATGCGTCGGTACGCGTACGTGCCATATGGACATGTAAAAGTGGTTTTCTCCTGATCCTCTGGTGCGATAGGAATCTGGAAATAACCCGAAAACCCATCGAGAAAGCAATAGAACTGCTGACACGCGAGACGCTCAAGCATCTGATCAATGAATGGGAGCGGAAAATGATCCTTACGAGTGGCGTCATTTAACTTTCGATAGTCAATGCACACACGCCAACCCGTAACAGTACGAGACGGAATAAGCTCATTCTTCGCATTCAGAACATCTGTCATCCCCCCTTTCTTCGGAACGACCTGCGTAGGACTCACCCAAGCTGAATAGGAAATCGGATAGATCAAACCAGACTCTAACAACTTCATCACTTCCTTCCTAACGACATCCTGCATATTCGGATTCAAATGACGCTGCGGCTGCACTACAGGCTTGTAAACATCCTCCATCAGAATGCGATGCGTGCAGAAAGTAGGGCTGATGCCCTTGATATCAGATAGCCTCCAGGCAATCGCATCACTGTGCTGCCTCAATACCTCAATCAACCTCAACTTCTCATCCTCTGTCAACTTCGAAGAAATAATGACAGGCATACTCGGCTTCTCTCCTAGAAATGCGTACTCAAGATGCGATGGAAGGACCTTAAGTTCTAAAGGCGGTGGAATCTCTACAGGAGTACTCTCATCACTAATCGCGTCAAGCTCTAACGGCTCAGTAACACCCAACTCATCACTCTCATCCAACTGCTCCTCCTCAACCTCTTCAACTTTCTCTTCATCACGCTCGTCAACAACCCCCTCACCTACCAAATCGGCTCCACTAATGTACTCGAAACACGTGTCGACACAAGATATGAAGGAATTTAGAAAGTAAACAGAATGACACGGCCCACTAACATCATCTCCACAGCTAGGATGCTGCATCGCCCTATCGATCTCGAACGTGACAACCTCGTCACCAGCACGAAGAGAAATCTTACCGTCAAAGACGTCGATGATCGCCTTTGCGGTTCGAAGGAATGGACGGCCTAGAATAATAGGAACTCGCTCGTCGGCCTCCATGTCAAGAACGACGAAATCCACTGGAAACACAAACTTATCAACCTTCACCAACAAATTCTCCACTATCCCACGAGGATACGTGACTGATCGGTCAGCCAAGGACAACGACATACGCGTGGGCGTCAACTCTCCTAAACCAAGCCTCTCATACAACGAAAACGACATCAGATTGATGCTGGCCCCTAAATCGGCTAGAGCGTGAGCGGGGGTAACGGCCCCCCAAAGAAACATGGAATCGTGAAAGTACCAGGATCGGTTAATTTCTCTGGCAGCTTATTCAAGACTACCGCGGAACAACCTCCTGTCAATGGAATATTCGACAACTCTCCAATCCTCTCCTTGCGCTTCAAAAGATCTTTGAGAAATTTGGCGTACTTAGGCATCGACTGAAGTGCCTCGACAAACGGAAGATTGATTTTCAACTGTGTAAACATCTCAAGGAATTTCCCGTATTCCTGAGCATATTTCTGCTGCTTCGTGCGGGCGGGAAACGGAAGACGAGAATAATCAATCACTGGTGATGGCCGAACCTTCGTCGGCTGCTTCTCCACTTTCTTCTCTACTGGCGACTCCTCGGCGTGTGCGGTACTTGCTGGGTCTAGCCTCATGTGCACCTTGCCTGGAGTCTCCACTTCGATCTCCTCATCAACTTCATCATCTTTCTCTTCCTCAACTCTCTCTCTCACAACCTCTCCCAAACTCTTTCCACTGCGGGTCGTAATAGCTTTAGCTGAATGATTCGCGGGATTTGGGAAAGTATTTCCCGAAAACTGACCCGGTGTATGCTCCTGCAGCTGTTTAGCAATCCCACCCACTGTTCTTTGGAGATCTAACAGTGTGGATTGCTGACTCTTAAGCTGAAGTTCATGACTTTTGTTAATCTGATCCTGATTTTTAGCGTAAGTCTGATTCTGCGTCATCATTTGAGCAAACATCTCCTCCAACCTGCTCAAACTACCCTGTAAAACCTTTTCACTACCCTGACTCTCCTGATTCGACCCTCCACTCGCGAACTGACCTCCTGAACCACTAAACTGACCACTCTGACCCGAACCACTACCCGTGTAAAGACCTGGCCCCCTATTTTGATACTGACCAGATGGGAAACCAGGGGGATTGCCAGAAGAACGATAACCACTATTGTTGCCACTACCGCGCCAGTTAGAATTGTAATTGGAATTGAAAGGATTTGTGGGACCCCTAGACTGACCGGCTATGTACTCTACCTGCTCAAGTGTAAGTGTGGGACACTCGAGCGTGTCATGACCTCCTCTGCAAACCTCACATCTATCGACTTTCTTCTTAATCTCATTCAACTCTTGCCTCATCTCTTCCCTCATCTCTTGCCTCAACCTCTCTACTACAGCAGCTACCGAAGGATCCAAGCTAACTTGGTTTACCCCTCGACCGGCCGAGGAGGTACGAACAGGAATGGAAGTCCTACTGGTAGAGCTATAGTCCATATCAGAATGTGTGAAACTCTCAAACAAATCATTGCACTCAATCACTGTCTTCTTTCCCATAAGCTGCCCTCCTGCTGAAGTATCGAAACGTGCTCTAATCTCAAGAGTAAGACCATTGTAGAACTTTTCAACTAATGCCCAATCAGACAAACCATGCTGCGAACAACGAGAGAGAAGCGTCTGAAAACGCTCCCAAGCTAAGTGGTAAGACTCATCAGGCTCCATGCGAAAGGAGTGAATCTGATCACGAAGGCGAGACGCCTTCGCTGGTGGAAAATACTTGGCTAAGAATGCATCGCGAAGACCTGCCCAAGTAGTGAAAGTGCCTGCGGGCTGAGAATCGAACCAGACGGCTGCGCGTCCAGCGAGTGAGAATGGAAAGACCTGAAGGTATCGAGTATCAAGGTTCACCCCCTCGATGGAGAAGGTGCCACAAAGACGAGTGATGCGATTGATATGAGCGGGTGCATCCTCGTCGTCAAGACCATGGAACTGACAAGAATTGGTGATGGCGGTCATAATGTAAGATGGAATCTGCCAGGACCTATCATTCGCGATATTCGGAAGGGTGATGGGCGAATTGGCGCCAGTGAAACCGGTGGTCGCCTGCTGGTAAACGGTACGATTGGCCATTTGAACTACGGGTGGAGGACTAGGTGTACGAGAACGGGAGGGTGGTGGGGAAACGTGTGGTGATGACTTCGGAGCGAAGTCGGTGTGTGGTGAAGTAGAGGTAGAACCAGAAGAACTTACCTCGGGTAAAATGGATGAACTGGAAGTCTTGATCGTAAACGGTGTTGGCGGTGGTCCCTGCGAACGCGTATGGGGCATCAACTGAAAAACCAAATACGAACAAGTAAGTAGACTCTAACGATGACTCACTAAACTAGACAAGACACTAAAGCAAATATTTTTATTTTTTTTTATGATTTTTAGACTCCTACGACTCAACGAACACAAATAGCACGTAATATGTCAACTAAGTCCAAACAAAGTAATCAACGCAATCGCCAAAGAATCCCCGGCAACGGCGCCAAAAACTTGATGTGCACAAAGTGGTTTAATAAAAAAAACAACTAAAATTAACTCTAAATTAGACACTCTAAGCTTTAAATTTATAAACTAAGACTCGATCTAAAACCCTAAACCACACAACCGGCAAGTGTACCGATCAATGTAGTAAAGCTAAAGCAAGTCCGAGTATCGAACCCACGAGACTCTAAGGATCACGCTAAGACTCTATAAAGACTAAGACTGACACGACTCAAACTATTTGGTTATTAATTGGGGGGGGGGGGGTTTCTAAAAATCCTAAGAATGTAAATAATGATGAACTAGATTAGCTAAGTAACTAACACGAATTCTAACAGAGACTTTGACCAGTGATGAATGAAGACTACCTAGGCTAGACGTAAGCTAAACTCAGAATGGATCTCTACTCGATGATTTTGTGGTGTGGAACCGGGATCTTAAGATACTAAACCTATTAAGACACCACTAAGCCCCTCAAACACTCTCAAGGCAATTTTTGTGGCACTACCTAGGATGTTATGCTCACCGGTTTTCTAGATTTCTTTTCCGTCCTCTATTTTCTTGAAAGTGCCTATATAAGACGCTCTACCTTTCAGCGCGAACGTCTAAAGCGACAACGGGTTTTAATCTTGGTTTAATAGACTATGGAATGTTAAGGACTTATAACCAAACCTAGACCTATTAATACCCTTGAGCCTTTCCGCGACAAGTTTAGCAGCACATTTGATTTTATTAAATTACCGAATATTACTTCTAAGGTTACTTACTAGATTTTCACCCTAAAGGATTAATGATCTATTATGTGATAAAGACCGTCACCTAAATCAATAAACCCTAATACAACCCTATTATGTGATAAAGACCGTCACCAAGGATTATACGAAGCAATAAACAATAATAAAATAATCGTCAAGCACGCATATGCACCAAGTTAAATTCCCGAATCTTTTACAATACAAGAAAAATCCACAACCACGCCAAAAATCGAGTAAAGATTCAAACTTTATTTAGATATAGTCATTAGCCTAGGTAGTTAATAAAATTTAGCCGCAAATCATTGTCAAGAACGTAATATAAATCAATGTATAAACTGAATTCATCATGCAACAAGGTTTAAACAAACGAAAACGAGAGAATAAGGACGATTAAACCCGAATCTTCACTCTTGAATGCTTCCAAGATGTTACCCGATGATTCCACACGTTCCGAATGCTCTAAACCGCTCCAATCAGCCTTCAAAGCAGTCCAAGAACTCCAAGATTCGTTGTTGTTACGGCTGTGTTTGTTGATGATCTTTTAAAACCAAGAAAACCCTAGAGTTGCTGCTGATCAAAGTCGGTTTCGCGAACATGACCTCTACGCGGCCCGCCTGAGAATGATGTTAAGTCAAAGCGGGCCGCGCGTGTCTCAATTTTATAAATTCTTCTTTTAAGTTGATTCGGCCCGCCTGAGGATGTCTTATAAGTTCAAGCGGGCCGCCTGAACCCTTCAGAACTGCATTTTCACTTCGTTTCACTCCCGAGCTCCTCGATTCCCGTTCCAGCCTTTCGCCTTTCCAGATTTCACCTCGTTTCTGCTCCTTTTGGCTGTAAAGACCTGGAAAACATAAAAACATCAAAAGTATATACAATCTACTCTAAAAACGGACAAAAACGACAATCTAACGACTAAAACCGAACGCGAATAAAGATGTATTTTACAATACATCATTGTCTCAACAGCAGCCAATACCACCCGTGTTTGAACATATCTCAACTAACACATCTCAAACACAACATACTCAACCACAAACACCAAGCATCTACCAGGCACTTTCACCTTTAACTTTTGGGCAAGGAGAAATGATGCAACCATCCATATTTAATGATGCCATGACATTCCAAGAGTTGTTTGTACCAGAACAACTCATGTCACCACTATTACAGAAACAATCTTCACAACATCCGGAGCAACAACAACCGTCAATTGCTGAAGCCGGACCAAGTACGGTGCCTCTAATAAATCCACTTTTAGATCCAATGAAGGTTGCTAAACTAATAAAAAAGAACCGGAAAATGTCCAGACAAATAGAGTGGTTGACGAAAAAGACTGAGTGGCAGGAAGAAAGGCTAAGACAAGTAGCTAGTATTATCTCAAAACAATTTACTCCGCCACCTCCATCACCTCATGATTCTGATTCTGATTTTGATTAATTTCAGTTGTATACACAGACAGAGGTCTGCAAACATAACAATATACTAGAATCATTTTACTACGATTCAATTAGTTTAATATATCTATTCAAGTATCTGGAAAATACATACAAACTAAAAGACTTACTTGCTATAGCTGAAACTAAACCATTCGTAAGTCTGTGAATAAGCATAAATTAAAGGCTACGTATCTGGATAAGTAGCCATATGAATTGAAACATGTTTACATACAACATTGATATGGAAGATTACACGAGCATTGTCATCCCAACAGCAACTCCCATCACCGTTAGATGGATCCCACCACCATATTAATAATTATGTGATTGAATTATTTTGCACTACGGAACGAATATATATTTGTATTCAAGTGTATGGATTCTTGTGATGAATCATCATAAAGAGTTGGCTATAACTATAAACTCTTTTTGGGAAGTTAGAAAACTGTCAGATTTATTTGATTCATAAAAACAAGTTTATATTTACAAAATATATTAAATTGTAAAGACGAAGCATGATAAACATACAAGTTTGGGTTGTACATACATACACACATACAAATGTTTTGTGGAAATACAAATGACAAACATATGTATATGAATAATGCCAATAACGGTTCTGCCTGGGACATTCAAAATTAATAGAAAGAATGGGAAAAGCTAATTACCTAATGGTACAAAGCTTTTAAATAGAGGATGCTCTATTTTTCCCAAAAATATGTGCCTCATGCACATGTGACAGTCATATAAGGATATGATGATATTAAACTTATGGCATGACATATATTAAATTGTAAAGACGAAGCATGATAAACATACAAGTTTGGGTTGTACATACATACACACATACAAATGTTTTGTGGAAATACAAATGACAAACATATGTATATGAATAATGCCAATAACGGTTCTGCCTGGGACATTCAAAATTAATAGAAAGAATGGGAAAAGCTAATTACCTAATGGTACAAAGCTTTTAAATAGAGGATGCTCTATTTTTCCCAAAAATATGTGCCTCATGCACATGTGACAGTCATATAAGGATATGATGATATTAAACTTATGGCATGACAGATTAAGCCATCAAGGATATTCTATGATGAAAAGGATTCATATATCATATAATGATCCTAAAAGGGATTAAAGGATACACATATCCTAGCATGATACCATTTAGTGTTTAAATCGATGCATCGTCTAAATGGTTATCAATTCGCAACTTGAAGTTTGCACATATGGCTTAGCTAATATAGCAAGAATATTATTTCAGACTGGAAAATTTATTTTTGATAAATTCTAAATTATCAATGATCATTGGAACAAGTATTATTATTGAAACATTTACTCCCCCATTACAGTTATTTTAGAAACCAAATATTTATCATCTTTGGGAGTGCGATATATACTGAAATTGTTACAACACAACGCACAAAGATGAGATTTAATGACATGTTGGGAATAAATAATTTATAGCCATAAATGGGAGATTTCTTATGGGCTTCATTTGCTGATTATAAATCCCAACATGAGGGGGAGATAGAAAACAACTGAAAATGAAATAAATTTTGAAATTATCATTGTATTATCTGTATCCTCGAGTAAAATATTTAAAAGATATTTTAAAATTCATCCAAAAAGTTTTGAATTGCTCCAGTTAAAATTAATGTCCAAGAAGGACAAAGACATATTGAGAATCTTATATACCAGATGCTAATGTTTTAGCTCGAGTTGATATTACAGACAAGCAAAGGGATAATAATAATATGGCTATTGAATCCCGTTTGAAACATGGGAGGCCAATGGGTTCAAAGGATAAAACATCCTCGAAATAGAAAAAGCACTGAAAGGGAAATTGACCATAAAAGAAAAAATGGTAAATTCAATTCCCTCAGGAAGGAGTAAATGATAAAACCTTCACTTAGGAAGGAGTGAATGATAATACATTCCCTCAGGAAGAAGTAAATGATTCCAACATAGAATTGTCGATTAATTATGGTCATACACATATATTATGGAATCAAGATGAAATAGAAAGTTTAAAGCATAATAGACCATTTGATTTTTCAAACATTAAATATCTTGAAAAAATAGGAAGTTATTATGCTTATATTTAACCAAAAAGGAAATCTCACAAACTAGGCACCTAGCTCGGTTGACTAGGTGCGCGAAAGGGTGTGGCCTAGACCCGGGTTCGATCCAGGGGACGGCCAGTTTCACCATTTTTACCATACAAATTTAGAAATTTTTTAACACGTTGCAAGATGAATTCTATTTTCCTTTTTCATATTCTCCTAAGGTGAAACGAAATTTTTGATACACTTGAGGTATGTAAGGTATAATTTATATTTTTACTAACCCATCGAAACAAGTTTGGTTAGTTTTTGTAAATACAGGTAATGTAACAAAACTCAGTTGTGGATATTATGATATTTATTTCCAAAATGGAACCAGAAGTCTCATATGAAGATCATATAACACTGATCGGAAAAAGATTGCCTACCTAAGGATTGTTGTCTATAAAGCTTTGATCAACTTTCAAGGAAGATAGAGACAAGTCACATAAATGATACATATTA
Organism: Helianthus tuberosus; assembly: GCA_030545235.1. Classification (NCBI taxonomy): domain Eukaryota; kingdom Viridiplantae; phylum Streptophyta; class Magnoliopsida; order Asterales; family Asteraceae; genus Helianthus; species Helianthus tuberosus. Next base: position 55,471,840 of record CM060438.1, read on the forward strand.
ATATGAGGGGGAGTACTATACAAGTTGCACTCTTTTTCCCTTAACTAAGTTTTATCCCATTGGGTTTTCTTAGTAAGGTTTTTAATGAGGCAACATACATGATCCAGAAATATCAGGAGAAGACTATACACTGCACTCTTTTTCCCTTAGCTATGGTTTTATCCCACTGGGTTTTCCTAGCAAGGTTTTTAACGAGGCAGTATTCCATAGTCAAACCCCAAAGTTGAAAATTGTCATCCAACTTGGAACGTATGGATTATTGATCAAGTGAATGGTGATAATATGTCTGAGGGGGAGTGTTATGAATTATCAAATGAAGACAAACATATATATCACATGCAAATAGTATGAATGAATTATCAAATGAAGACAAACATATATATCACATGCAAATAGTATGATGGCAGACAAAACTATATTTCATTCATGTGCATAGTAATTTTATTAGTTATATATATATGTAATGCATATCGATCATTGAGGTACACAGAATGAGAAAGTAAAGAAAATTCTTTGCAAAGTATATTAGCCCCTTTGTTTGATCAGTTGTACACTAGAGTAGTTCTATTTTTACAGTGGTTTTATAACTGTTATGGAACCACTGTGAAATTAGAACTACTCTTGTGTACAACTGATCAAACAAAGGGGCTCATATGTTTTGTAAATATTTTTCTTCTTCTCTATATTCTGAATGAATCGATCATATGATATGCATACATATATATATACAAATAATTTACTGTACACATGTGAATGTTAATTTGTTTCTATGTCTGCCTCAATTATTTATAACACTCCCCCTCAGACATATAACTATCATTCACTTGATTAATAATTCATACGTTCATTGTTGGATGATACTTTTCAAACTTTGGTGTTTGGCTTTGACATGCTGCCTCGTTAAAAACCTTGCTAGGAAAACCCAGTGGGATAAAACCATAGCTAAGGGAAAAAGAGTGCAGCTTGCATTATACACAGTGGATTAAATATGTTGCCTCATTAAAAACCTTACTAAGAAAACCCAATGGGATAAAACTTAGTGAAGGGAAAAAGAGTGCAACGTGTATAATGCTCCCCCTCAAATTTGTCATGTGTGGATTATCACATTTTCCGTACATGTCGCATTCCAATATCATGAAAGTGTTTCCTGAAAGTTGATGTAGGTAGTGCTTTTGTGAAAAGATCAGCTGAGTTGTTGCTGGATTGGACATATCTCATCTCAACATGTTTGTCTTTAATAAGGTCCCGAGTATATTCAAAGAATCTTGGAGGTATATGTTTTGTTCTGTCACTTTTGATATACCCTTCTTTCATCTGTGAGACACAAGCTGCATTGTCTTCGTAGATTGGAGTTGGATTTACATCTTTCTCTAGTCCACAAGATGTTAGTATGTGTTGTGTCAAAGATCTTAGCCATACACATTCTCTTGAAGCTTCATGTAGTGCAATTACTTCAGCATGATTTGAGGATTTTGCAACAAGTGTTTGTTTCTGAGAACGCCATGAAATTGCAGTTCCTCCATTCTTAAATACGTATCCAGTTTGAGATTTTGCTTTATGGGGATCAGATAAATAACCTGCATCTGCATAACCAACTAACCCTTCTTTTGAATCATTAGGATAAAATAAGCCTAAATCAACAGTACCTCGAAGATATCGAAAAATATGTTTAATCCCATTCCAGTGCCTTTTAGTGGGAGCTGTACTAAATCTTGCTAACAAATTAACAGCAAATGAAATGTCAGGCCTTGTACAGTTAGTAAGATATACATAAGTGCTCCAATAGCACTGGGGTATGGTATTTCTGGACCAAGAACCTCTTCACTATCTTCGCAAGGGCGAAATGGATCATTATCAATATTGAGTGATCTAACAACCATCGGGGTGCTCAAAGGATTTGCTTTGTCCATATTGAAACGTTTTAAGAGTTTTTCAGTATAAGTTGATTGATGCACAAGTATTCCATTATGCATATGCTCAATCTATAAACCAAGACAAAATTTGGTTTTTCCAAGGTCTTTCATTTCAAACTCTTTCTTTAAAAGAATGACCGTTTCATGAATTTCTTTATGCGTCCCAATTATGTTTAGATCATCAACATATACAGCTATTATCACATATCCTGATGTTGTCCTTTTAATAAATACACATGGACAAATAAGATTATTTGTATAACCTTTACTTATCAAATATTCATTCAAACGGTTATACCACATTCTCCCAGATTGTTTCAAGCCATATAAAGATCTTTGCAATTTGATTGAATACATTTCTTTAGGCTTTGAATTTAATGCCTCTGGGATTTTAAACCCTTCTGGGATTTTCATATAGATGTCATTATCAAGTGATCCATATAAATAAGCTGTAACAACATCCATAAGGCGCATTTCTAAATTTTTAGAAACTGCTAAGCTGATTAAATATCTGAAAGTGATTGCATCAATAACAGGAGAATATGTTTCCTCATAATCAATTCCCGGCCTTTGAGAAAAACCTTGAGCTACAAGTCTAGCTTTATATCTTGTAATTTCATTTTTCTCATTTCGTTTTCTTACGAAAACCCATCTATACCCTACAGGCTTTACTGCCTTAGGTGTAAGAATAATGGGTCCAAAAACCTTTCTTTTGTTAAGAGAATTTAATTCAACTTGCATAGCATCTTTCCATTTATCCCAGTCATGTCGATTTTGACAATCATTTACTGATGTTGGCTCAGGAGTATCATCTCCATTCATAATCTCACTTGCCACAGAATAAGAAAATATATCATTATTTTCTATCTCATCTCGGTTCCATAATATATGTGTATGACCATAATTGATCGACAATTCTTTATTGGAATCATTTACTTCTTCCTGAGGGAAGGTTTTTTCATTCACTCCTTCCTGAGGGAAGGTTTCTATATTATTTTCTTTATGGTCAATTTCCTTTTCAGTAGCTTTTCTTTTTCGAGGATGTTTATCCTTTGAACTGACTGGCCTCCCACGTTTTAAACGTTTCTGGGATTCAATAGCTATATTATTATTCCTTTGCTTGTTTGGAATTTCAACTCGAGCTGGAGCATTAACAGCGGGTATATAAGATTTAGTTACCTTTTGTGTATCAGTAAATGCATCAGGCAACTGATTTGCAATTTCTTGTAGATGTATTATCTTTTGAACATTTGTTTCACTTTGTTTTGTTCTAGGATCAATATACAATAATGAAGGTGCACACCATGATAAATCCTTTTCTTTTATTTTGTTTTCTCCCCCTAACTCAGGGAAAACTTCCTCTTTAAATTGGCAATCAGCAAATCGAGCTGTAAAGACATCACCCGTTAAAGGTTCAAGATATCTTATAATAGAAGGTGTATCATATCCTACATATATTCCCAACCTTCTTTGAGGTCCCATTTTTGTGCGTTGTGGTGGTGCAATAGGAACATATACTGCACATCCAAAAATTTTAAGATGGGAAATATTTGGCTCTTGGCCCGAGACAAGTTGTATGGGAGAGTACTTGTGGTTTGCACTTGGTCTTATACGAATTAGTGATCCAGCGTGTAAAATTGCATGGCCCCAAATAGTCACAGGGAGTTTTGTTCACATTATTAATGGTCTAGCAATTAGCTGTAGACGCTTGATTAATGATTCAGCTAAACCATTTTGTGTATGTACATGTGCAACTGGGTGTTCAACAATAATTCCAATGGACATGCAATAATCATTAAAAGCATGTGATGTGAATTCACCCGCATTATCAAGTCTCACTCTTTTAACTGTGTAATCCGGAAAATGTGCTCGTAATTTAATAATTTGTGCCAGAAATTTTGCAAAGGCTACATTACGAGTTGATAATAATGAGACATGAGACCATCTGCTGGATGCGTCTATCAAGACCATGAAATATCTAAATGGTCCACATGGTGGATGAATTGGTCCACATATATCACCTTGAATTCTTTCAAGAAACATAGGTGATTCCTTTTCAATTTTTGATGGGGAAGGCCTTGTAATTAATTTCCCAAGAGAACATGATATACAAAGAGGCATTTTATCTATTTTGTGGATCTTTTGATTTTTCAATGAATGCCCATGTGTATTTTCAATGATCCTTTTCATCATTGTGGATCCTGGATGGCGTAATCTGTCATGCCATAAGTTGAAATCACAATAATTTTCTTTGACTGCCATATGTGCATGTGGCACATTTATATATGTAAAACGCAAACCCGAATGGAGCATTGGCAGTTTCTCAAATATGTGATCTCTCCTTACAATATCTAAATATTTTTTGCTTTTATCAGTTCTCGACTGAGTATCATACCCATTATGATATATATCCTTGAAACTCAACAAGTTTCTTGATGATTTAGGAGAAAATAGAGCGTCCTCTATTAAAAGCATTGTACCATTAGATAATACAATATTAGCTTTTCCCACTCCTTTTATCAAATTTGAAGGACCTGATATTGTATTAATGTTTCCCTTTGTTGGTTTCAATTCATAAAAATATTTTTGGGATTTCAGAATAGTATGTGTGGCACCACTGTCTGCTATACATATATCTGCATTGTTTGTTTGATCTTCTGTTCCAGTGAAATTCATTTTTAATCTTCATGCGTAAAAAGAATAATTAGTACATAAATAGTATGAATTTACAAAACAGAACAACTTTTTCATTGCATGAAAGAGAAATAATTAAACATACTTTAAACATAAAAATACACTGATATTTATTGGGTTTTAACAATATTTCTTTCATGGTTCCGGTACAAAGAAATCTGAGTTGTTGAGATCAGTATTGACATGGTCAAAATTTTTGATATGGTTCAACTCAGTATCGACGTTGTCAACATTGTCAATGTGATTTACTTCCTTTTCTTCTTTCTTCAGAGATGCTTGATATAGTTGACATAGATGTGAAGGTGTACGACAAGTTTTTGCCCAGTGATTTGCACTTCCACATCTAAAACAAGAACTTTCATTATTTGTGGACGTACCAGCTTCATTTCTAGCCTTATGTTGTTGGTTAAAATTGTTATTCTGTGGTGCATGGTAATTATTAGTTCTTTTGCCACGACCACGACCACGATTATTTTTCCATTTGAATGAGTGGTTGCGACCACTAAAATGAGTTCTGTCAACATTGTTTCGACCACGTCCACGGCCTCGTCCACGGCCTTGTTCCCATTTTCGCCCATAATTGTTATGATCATTATTATAAGCAATATTTGCTTCTGGTATTGTCAATGATCCTGTGGGATGAGCTTGATGGTTTTTCATTAATAACTCGTTATTTTTCTCTTGTATAATGAGAATCATATTCAACTCAGCATATGTTCTGAACCTTTGTAACCTATAAGATTGTTGCAAATTTATTTGTGATGCTTGGAAGGTAGAGAAAGTTTTTTCTAACTTTTCCTCTTCGGTTTTTGGTTGCCCACAAAAATCAAACCTTGAACATAATTTTAATAAAGCAGACGTGTAATCATTTACACTTTTGAAATCTTGGAATCTGAGACTATCCCAATCAGCTTTAGCCATAGGGAGTAATGAATCCCTTTGATGGTCAAATCTGTTTTTTAAATTTTCCCATAAAACACTTGGATCATCATAATTAAAATACTCTAATTGTAGTATTTCATCGACGTGTTTATGGATAAAGACGGCAGCTGTTGCTTTGTCTTGTTCATCACATTCGTTGTTTTCTGCAATTGTTTCTAGTACACCCATTGACTTTAGGTGTCTTTTTATATTTGCAGTCCAGGGCATATAGTTTTCTCCAGAATTTTTAAGAGCTAAAAATTCGAGCTTTGCCATATTCGTCATTTTATTACTAAACATAAATAAGATAAATATTAGAAATATTAGATTTTATAAATAAATGTTAGATAACATAAATATAAGTGTTAGGTGCATAAATAAATGTTAAATAACATAAATATAAATGTTAGGTGCATAAGTAAATGTTAAATAACATAAATGTAAATGTTAGGTGCATAAAAGAAATTTAAATTGTTAGTAGTCCCAAAGTTATTATATATCCATAGTATGAGGTCTCCTGCACTGATGTAAATGTTAGGTGCATAAAAGAAATTTAGATTGTTAGTAGTTCCAAAGTTATTATATATCCATAGTATGAGGTCTCATGCACTGATGTTAACTCATAATAGAATTCATATTTTATATATATATATATATATATATATATATATATATAAATATACATATGAAAAGCTTACTTCTTTGTTCTACTGATCTTCCTGCTTGAGCTCTCGTGCTGATAACGTGTTATGGAACCACTGTGAAATTAGAACTACTCTTGTGTACAACTGATCAAACAAAGGAGATCATATGTTTTGTAAATATTTTTCTTCTTCTCTATATTCTGAATGAATCGATCATATGATATGCATAAATATATATATACAAATAATTTACTGTACACATGTGAATGTTAATTTGTTTCTATGTCTGCCTCAATTATTTATAACATATAAAACCACTGTAAAAATAGAACTACTCTAGTGTACAACTGATCAAACAAAGGGGCTAATATACTTTGCAAAGAATTTTCTTTACTTTCTCATTCTGTGTACCTCAATGATCGATATGCATTACATATATATATAACTAATAAAATTACTATGCACATGAATGAAATATAGTTTTGTCTGCCATCATACTATTTGCATGTGATATATATGTTTGTCTTCATTTGATAATTCATTAATACTATTTGCATGTGATATATATGTTTGTCTTCATTTGATAATTCATAACACTCCCCCTTAGACATATTATCACCATTCACTTGATCAATAATCCATACGTTCCAAGTTGGATGACAATTTTCAACTTTGGGGTTTGACTATGGAATACTGCCTCATTAAAAACCTTGCTAGGAAAACCCAGTGGGATAAAACCATAGCTAAGGGAAAAAGAGTGCAGTGTATAGTCTTCTCCTGATATTTCTGGATCATGTATGTTGCCTCATTAAAAACCTTACTAAGAAAACCCAATGGGATAAAACTTAGTTAAGGGAAAAAGAGTGCAACTTGTATAGTACTCCCCCTCATATTAATATGTATCATTTATGTGACTTGTCTCTATCTTCCTTGAAAGTTGATCAAAGCTTTATAGACAACAATCCTTAGGTAGGCAATCTTTTTCCGATCAGTGTTATATGATCTTCATATGAGACTTCTGGTTCCATTTTGGAAATAAATATCATAATATCCACAACTGAGTTTTGTTACATTACCTGTATTTACAAAAACTAACCAAACTTGTTTCGATGGGTTAGTAAAAATATAAATTATACCTTACATACCTCAAGTGTATCAAAAATTTCGTTTCACCTTAGGAGAATATGAAAAAGGAAAATATAATTCATCTTGCAACGTGTTAAAAAATTTCTAAATTTGTATGGTAAAAATGGTGAAACTGGCCGTCCCCTGGATCGAACCCGGGTCTCTGCCACACCCTTTCGCGCACCTAGTCAACCGAGCTAGGTGCCTAGTTTGTGAGATTTCCTTTTTGGTTAAATATAAGCATAATAACTTCCTATTTTTTCAAGATATTTAATGTTTGAAAAATCAAATGGTCTATTATGCTTTAAACTTTCTATTTCATCTTGATTCCATAATATATGTGTATGACCATAATTAATCGACAATTCTATGTTGGAATCATTTACTTCTTCCTGAGGGAATGTATTATCATTCACTCCTTCCTAAGTGAAGGTTTTATCATTTACTCCTTCCTGAGGGAATTGAATTTACCATTTTTTCTTTTATGGTCAATTTCCCTTTCAGTTCCTTTTCTATTTCGAGGATGTTTTATCCTTTGAACCCACTGGCCTCCCATGTTTCAAACGGGATTCAATAGCCATATTATTATTATCCCTTTGCTTGTCTGTAATATCAACTCGAGCTAAAACATTAGCATCTGGTATATAAGATTCTCAATATGTCTTTGTCCTTCTTGGACATTAATTTTAACTGGAGCAATTCAAAACTTTTTGGATGAATTTTAAAATATCTTTTAAATATTTTACTCGAGGATACAGATAATACAATGATAATTTCAAAATTTATTTCATTTTCAGTTGTTTTCTATCTCCCCCTCATGTTGGGATTTATAATCAGCAAATGAAGCCCATAAGAAATCTCCCATTTATGGCTATAAATTATTTATTCCCAACATGTCATTAAATCTCATCTTTGTGCGTTATGTTGTAACAATTTCAGTATATATCGCACTCCCAAAGATGATAAATATTTGGTTTCTAAAATAACTGTAATGGGGAGTAAATGTTTCAATAATAATACTTGTTCCAATGATCATTGATAATTTAGAATTTATCAAAAATAAATTTTCCAGTCTGAAATAATATTCTTGCTATATTAGCTAAGCCATATGTGCAAACTTCAAGTTGCGAATTGATAACCATTTAGACGATGCATAGATTTAAACACTAAATGGTATCATGCTAGGATATGTGTATCCTTTAATCCCTTTTAGGATCATTATATGATATATGAATCCTTTTCATCATATTATATCCTTGATGGCTTAATCTGTCATGCCATAAGTTTAATATCATCATATCCTTATATGACTGTCACATGTGCATGAGGCACATATTTTTGGGAAAAATAGAGCATCCTCTATTTAAAAGCTTTGTACCATTAGGTAATTAGCTTTTCCCATTCTTTCTATTAATTTTGAATGTCCCAGGCAGAACCGTTATTGGCATTATTCATATACATATGTTTGTCATTTGTATTTCCACAAAACATTTGTATGTGTGTATGTATGTACAACCCAAACTTGTATGTTTATCATGCTTCGTCTTTACAATTTAATATATTTTGTAAATATAAACTTGTTTTTATGAATCAAATAAATCTGACAGTTTTCTAACTTCCCAAAAAGAGTTTATAGTTATAGCCAACTCTTTATGATGATTCATCACAAGAATCCATACACTTGAATACAAATATATATTCGTTCCGTAGTCCAAAATAATTCAATCACATAATTATTAATATGGTGGTGGGATCCATCTAACGATGATAGGAGTTGCTGTTGGGATGACAATGCTCGTGTAATCTTCCATATCAATGTTGTATGTAAACATGTTTCAATTCATATGACTACTTATCCAGATAAGTAGCCTTTAATTTATGCTTATTCACAGACTTACGAATGGTTTAGTTTCAGCTATAGCAAGTAAGTCTTTTAGTTTGTATGTATTTTCCAGATACTTGAATAGATATATTAAACTAATTGAATCGTAGTAAAATGATTCTAGTATATTGTTATGTTTGCAGACCTCTGTCTGTGTATACAACTGAAATTAATCAAAATCAGAATCAGAATCATGAGGTGATGGAGGTGGCGGAGTAAATTGTTTTGAGATAATACTAGCAACTTGTCTTAGCCTTTCTTCCTGCCACTCATTCTTTTTCGTCAACCACTCTATTTGTCTGGACATTTTCCGGTTCTTTTTTATTAGTTTAGCAACCTTCATTGGATCTAAAAGTGGATTTATTAGAGGCACCGTACTTGGTCCGGCTTCAGCAATTGACGGTTGTTGTTGCTCCGGATGTTGTGAAGATTGTTGCTGTAATAGTGGTGACATGAGTTGTTCTGGTACAAACAACTCTTGGAATGTCATGGCATCATTAAATATGGATGGTTGCATCATTTCTCCTTGCCCAAAAGTTAAAGGTGAAAGTGCCTGGTAGATGCCTGGTGTTTGTGGTTGAGTATGTTGTGTTTGAGATGTGTTAGTTGAAATATGTTCAAACACGGGTGGTATTGGCTGCTGTTGAGACAACAAATCAAACTGATAAAAAGATGGTAGAGGAAACTGCGACATTTGCTGTTGTATATTTTGTGATGTATTTTCTGGGATAAACGGTGCTGCCTCAGATTGAAACGATCGTGTTTGTGTAGGAATATCAATAGGTATTATATCAATATTGGTAAAACTTACCACTCCAGGTAATCGTGGTGGGGATAATTCTTGAATAATCTGATCGTTTATGACACCTAGAGATTTAGCTATTTTTGTTATGTATGATCCTCCCATAAGGTTTTTCGGGAGACGTGTTTGGTATTGCTCAAAGTACATAGCAAGAGAGTAAGCAATATTACAATGGACTGACTTAAAAATACTGTATAAGTGGAAAAGATCGGTACCACTAACCCTGTGTAGATTAGACGTGCGCCCCCTGATCGTGTTGGCTAGAACACGGTGCATATATTGATAAAGAGGATATCTAAATGTTCTTGAATTATTATTTCTACTCCACACTGCTGGTGTAAGTGTAGACCAATAATCTTGTATGCGATCAGGATATTCGGTTAATGCGTTTATAAATATAGGTGATCTAACCTCTTCTTCTGTATAAATACCTAAATGTACTGCGAACTCAGATAATGACAAATTAAAAGTTTTTCCACCGAGTCTAAAATCGATAGAGGGCTCAGATAGGTCTTTATTTCGTGTGAAATGAAAAGTAGACCAGAACTCATATACAAATTCATCGTATGAGGGTTCTAAGATATCAAAAAAACGACGCCATGGTGAACCAATTGGTAGTAACCTCATCAGTCAATCATCTTTGTCTAGAATCCCCGTTATGTTCCAGTCGATACTATTAATAGTATTAACTTTAAGCCTCCTGAGGGTTAGACATTTCGTATGGGTGCGTGCATCCCTAAACTGAAGAAATTTATGGACTTCGATATGGGCATGAATTTCTGCTGCGTTTGAAGATTCAGCGTGTGCACGAGTAGAAAACTGAAGACTCATGATAGTAATATTGGGCTTTGTTTGAGTTCTAAAAAAAATAGAATTTGAGTATGAGTTGTTTTGGGTATGTGTCGAACTATATCAGAAGTTCAGTTGGTTTGAGGATTTACATGAGTGGTGGGTTACTTATATAGATAAAAATTAAGCTTACACAATACGCTTGGTTAAGGCTTCCATGATACACCTTGAAAATAGTTTTACTGTATTAGGTTTGAAAATTTCGGTAACAAACAAAATGTTAAACTAATATTAGATTCGGTAGGTATCGTGGGTAACGTGCTGAGTATCACTTCTAAATGGTTCCGATAACAACAGTGATGATATTAATAATTGGTAATTTTATAGTAAAATATCCATAGCCATTTTTTACGGATATATATATATATATAATTAGTATGCACAATAATAAATAAATTATTATGAATAGTGGATGACAACGACGCGCACAGTAAAAGCGCACAGTAAATGAAATAATTCGAACGAATTATTATGATATAGGCCCCACCAGTTTTATTTTATTTCTTTTTCCTTAAAGAAACTGCAATAAAGGAGCTCAAAAGGAGCCTAAGTCTCCATCACACAAAATGCTTTTAGGCCAGTTTTATAACATAAATAAACGTTATTAAACATTAGAAAATAAATGTTGGATAACATAAATATAAATATTAGGTGCATAAATAAATGTTAGATAACATAAATGTAAATGTCAGGTGCATAAAAGAAATTTAGATTGTTAGTAGTCCCAAGTTAATATATATCCATAGTATGAAGTTCTCTGCACTGATTTAAATTGTTAGCAGTCCCATAGTTATTATATTCCCATAGCAATAGGTATCTCGTACTCATTTTTATTATTAAGTATGGGATTTAGATGTTTTTATGATAGGAGTGTCTGGATAACTGAGTCTCCTAAAGGAAAACAATCCCACGGTATAAAAGAAATATTACGTTTATCATAACAATTATAGTTTATATAAATTAATCAAACACTTACTTTGATTATAATTGCTTGAACGTTTCATTGGCTAGAACCTCGTGCTTGTCTAGAGCTTCGTGGTGATAACGTGTTATAAATTATCAAATATAAGCATATATATTTTTACTCCTTGTAACCTTGAACTGTAATGGAACCACTGTGAAATTAGAACTACTCTTGTGTACAACTGATCAAACAAAGGGGCTCATATGTTTTGTAAATATTTTTCTTCTTCTCTATATTCTGAATGAATCTATCATATGATATGCATACATATATATATACAAATAATTTACTGTACACATGTGAATGTTAATTTGTTTCTATGTCTGCCTCAATTATTTATAACAACAACCACCCCTTAAACTTTAACTCCTATGATGAAGGAGATGTCAAGTAAAAGAAAAAAATAAAGTAAAAACTGATTTCACCTGATAAAAAGTGCAAAGTAGTACATGTAGTGTAGGACAAACTCTTTTATGTGGTTTACAGTAAAATGAACTCTTTTATGTTGTTTACATTAACATATGTGTTTTTCTTTTTAACGGTGATTTTCTTTTTGAGTGATCAAATGTCACACCGTCAAAACGACAACCCTAGCCAAGATCTGTCCAGACTTACGTTGTTTTAACCGGGCCTGCGCTGGATTGGTTAGACTTGGTTACGGCATTCCCCCGAAACCCATACTGCCTTCACACGAGTTGCCTCCTAATACCCATTTTAATTCTACTAAACTTTTTAAGATATATTCTTAAACATTTAAATGTTCTCAACTATGACGGCTCTTGATTTTTGGACTTACAGAATGTAAACTTGAAAACTTTTTACTGATTATCCAATTAAAGTATATTATAATAATATGGTTATCTATAATGTATTATAAATTTTAATATGCATACTCTAAAAATCAGGATGTTACAATATCCGTCACATATGTTTGGTATTTCGGGTATACCTATCGGGCTAGGTAACTTTTACATCCTTAGGGACGTACCTATCCCTTTCTCTCTCTAAAATCTCTCTCACAATGATACACACACCTGTTGCATGTAGGCTCTTTCCATAACTGTAATAGTACAGTCAACCAATGTCTCTTTCTATCTCTTAGTTTTTTCTGCAACGTTGATAGACCTTTTGATCTTCTATCTCACACAAGTATTCTAACCCTCTTTAATTTGTCCTCTATCATTAAAGAATCTTCACCTTTTCATTTCTCTCCAAATAAGTCCACCAACGTCTGTTTGATCAAGAATCCGTCAACCAATAATAATGGATAACTCACCTCGTTGTTCGTCTTCAATTAAGTTTACAGAACACAAAACACTCACTACAATGCTAAGCAGATCGTTATTGTTACCTACTGGAGGAAAGGTTGTCAGAATATCGGTTACCGACGCATATGCAACTGATTCGTCTAGTGACGAAGAAGTAGTGTTTAATAATAGAAGAAGAGTGAAAAAGTTTGTTAATGAGATTACAATTAAGAAGTTTCACGGCATACGACAGCTTCCGAGGGGGAAATGTGTGGCGACGATAAAAGACCCAACCCTTGGAACTTACAATACTATTAAAGATACGGTTCTGGATCCAGGTCCAATTTCATTTTCACTACCGGAGAATAACAACAGAACTTCATGTCTGAATCTGCAGCCTTAATCACACATTTGTACAGTCATCGTCCTTTGTTACGACTTGAATTCTGAGTCCGTGTTCAAAAGAAGGACGAAACGTATTGCAAGTATGTTTAATAATTTTGAGGATTACTGAAAAAAAGTGGAGATGAGAGTGTGTTTTTTTTACAGCATTCAACACTGGTTATTTAACCCTGCTTCAGCCTACTCCTCATTATCCCACTTTTGTTTGTTTTGATTGAAGTTGAGAAACTAATGTTTTTACTTGTTAGACTGAAGTTGTACAAATGTGCGTAGTTCAGTTGTGTCGATCAAGTTTTCTGTGAGCATTACTGTTGACTAAAACATAGTTGTCATTTGCTATTGCAAAGTTAACTGGAGTACAACAATTACCTCTTTGTCGACCAGCAAGAAGTGTAACTCATTGTCTCTAAATCTAGCACCTAGTAACGCAAGACTCGCACATGTATTGTCGGTGCGGATTTTGTTGTCGTTGCTCAGAGATTCCGCCGTATTCCATGGTCAGCTGCCTGCGTTAGAAGAAAAAAAGGCCAAATTGCAGTAAGTAATAATGAATGTTATTCAAGTGTTAACATAAGATAGTTATATCGAGGACATGGTATTGTAATACGAAAACGAAAATAAGTAGACCTGGGTGTTGTCAATTTCGGCTAGATCTTTATAAATTATATTTAATGTTATATCGATAGGGGTGTTATTATCGTTTGTTATTAAGACTTTCAATGAACTTGGGGATGTGGCTCTTGATAGAGCAACTATGAAAGTACATTTGACACTGATAGTACATTTGAAGAAGTACCTGTGAACCTGCTTGAAAGAGAAAAGATTGAACAAGAAAAGAGCTGCTGAGAATCCTCCTCTCACATTCCTTTTAACAAAATTTTCAAGCAAACTGATCGTGATCCTGATATGAAGCTAACCACAAGAGAAGAAGAAAGAGACCTAGTGCTGAGAGTTCAGAAGTCAAGAACTTCCACAACATCTACAGCATAGCGACAACTATAGACTTTGTTGAAAACGTTGCTGATTCATGATATAAAGACAATTTGATGCATCAGTCTAGGGGAGATTCTTAGACGCTAGAAGTGTGAGACTGACGCATCAAATATACATAACGGGCTATGGTAGCGAATTGGGTTTAATTGGGTTAGTTCATATTAGTGTTTGGACCTTTATAGGTCATTTGGGGCATGCCTAAGGCCATGTGGGCCAGGCACGCCCATGGGGTGTCACACCCCAACCGATGGCAGAAGCATTGGAGTGAGACGAAAACGAGATTGTAAGAGACTTCATAACTTGTGACAATATTAAATAAATCAAAATTTCATTTCATTACTAAATCAAGTACATGGTTCGAAATCATTACAACAATTTCAACAAAACAAAATATAACGTAAGGACTAAATTTAAAATGAGTTTCTTTTTTTGGGCTATAAAACTCTGTTGGTTGTTCGGAAGAAAAGTGGAAATTATGGTTCATCACACGTCATACATTCGGTGTTTAATAAAATGTCATATGTAAAATTTTCAAAAAATTACCCGTATTTTCACACGGGTTTTACATCTAGTTTAAAGTAAAAGAGAAGCTAACAATTGAAAAATAAAAATAATATAATTTTTTACGCTATGCATTGTCTATTGAAGATTCCCATAAGTGGGTATGGGGCGTGGGTTGCGGCATTGAAGGGGGTTTAACGCCGGCTACACCAACCCGGCTCTGCGTTGGGCTTGGTGTTGCCCGCTTAGCGTGGATATTTTGCCTGGCGGGGGGGCTGGGTGACGTGACGGGTTGTGGCTGGTTGGTTCAAAGTAAAGAGTTTAAACAAAAAAAATCTACATGGCTGGCCACACCCAGCTAAGCGACGCCCCACCACACCCTAATTTTTTAGTATTAGCTTGTGAATCTCATTCTCGTCACGTGTCGAGCAATGCCACAACCCAAGCCCCTCCACACACCATAGTAAATAATATTTATTTATCCATCTATAATTTACCAAAAATATCCATGTGAAAGAGGTTTTACTATTCAAATTTAGAATGTTTTGATTGGATAAAGAATTTTGTAGGTCAATTAGATGGCATCTCTTATTATTATCTATTTTTTAATGTTATCGTCACAACATACTTGATACTTCACTTTTTTACATAAGATATCGGATATTGTCGACATCTTTGCTGAATTTTATGGTTCAACGTTTTTACATCTACTTTTTGTTTGGTTTAACAATCTCGTCGCAACGCACGAATCCTAAATACTAGTTTACTCTATATTAATTTATAAAATTTTCTCCTCTCACAAAAACACTATTCCTTCTTCTTTTCTTTTAACCTTTTTGCATTTTATCTTCTACAATTTTAACTTTTTTTCTTTTTTTACATATTTGTCATAAAATTTTCTATTTTTTAACCCCAACACTTTTCCACTTTCAACTTTGGTCCCCTGTATTTTACATCTTTTACAAATTTGTCGTTTTACGATTCATTCTAGATTTTGCGAGTTAACACGATGTAACGCGCGCATGTGGTTTAATGTTTGTATGTCTATTTTTTAATGGTTTAACAGCTCCCTTGAAACTCGTGGGTCATAATACGACTTAGTCATTTTTTTCTATATTTTACTTTTTCGGTCTAATTTTTGCGAGTTAACGCACCGTAACAACGAACAAGTTATTTATTTAATTATTTTGAGTAAATTACAAAAATTGTCCTTTATGTATGTCACTTATTGCAAATTGTGTCCTTTATCTTCAATAATTACAAAAAACGTACTCGATGTTTGCAAACCCTTGCAAGTTATGTCCTTTAGCCCTAACTCAGTTAATTTTTTGTGGTTAAATCTGACCGAATGGACCCCACATGAGGGTATTTTGGTCATTTTACTCTCACATGGGGTCCATTTGGTCATACTTAACCACAAAAATTAACTGGGTCAGGGTTAAAGGACATAACTTGCAAGAGTTTGCAAACATCGAGTACGTTTTCTGTAATTATTAAAGACAAATGACACAGTTTGCAATAAGTGACATACATAAAGAAAAATTTTTGTAATTTACTCAATTATTTTTCTATGATCTTTTTCATTGCTCTTTTCTCTTTGGATATGGAGGTCGCTAGGGGTGCAAACGAGCCGAGCCGAGCCCGAGCTCGACCAGGCTCGAGCTCGTTTAACATATGAAAGCTTGAGCTCGGCTCGATTCGAGCTTTATTTCAAAAGCTCGAGGTCGGCTCGAAGGTAATTTTTCAAGCTCGAGCTCGGCTCGGGCTCGACTCGTTTAGTATTTATTAATTAATTTATATTAATTATAATTATTATTATACATATAATTAAGTTATTTTTTATATTTATATAAATGGTAATTATTATTATGTAAAAATATGTTTAATATATTAATAAAAAAATATATAAACAGAAAGCTCGATTAGGCTCGCGAGCCGGCTCGAGCTCGATAAGCGAAGCTCGGGCTCGGGCTCGTTTACTAAACGAGCTTGTTTTTTAGGCTCGGGCTTGAGCTCGAGCTCGTTTAAGCTCGGCCCGTTCGAGCTTTTTTTCGAGCCGAGCTCGAGTAGCTCGCGAATAGCTCGGCTCGTTTGCACCCCTAGAGGTCGCTATCTGCACACAAATTTCAGGGGACAGATTGTGAATTTTTGCTTCTCTTTTTATTTTAATCATCTAAGAGTTCAAGAGGAGGGTTTGAAAATTTTTATGGGGCACTTGAGGCTTTAACGCATATATTACACAAAAAAAAACATTTTTTTAAAGAGGGGGCTCGTCATTCCAATGGTGACCGTAGGTCCGCCCCTGCCTCATATACCCACCAAAATGTTTTGGATGAATGAATATAACTTTATAGTTAAGTGTGCAATGGTAGTAATTCTATGATGGGTGATCTTGAAAAGTCTCCACTCAATCCATTAAACACAAAGTTGTAAAGTCCTTAGGGACAAAACATATAGTGGTGATCGATAAAAGGTGTCGGATATTAGAACCGGAACCACCACGATTACTTGAATTGGTTGTGAATGACAACTTTTTAGTTAAGTGTGCTTGAGTGATAGTAATGCGTAACAATGAAGTTAAAAAGACCAATTAAAAACAAAGTTGTAAGCTAACAAATGTATAATATTTGAGTGATAAAAGGTATTGAACATTACAACCTAAATCACCACAATACCCTTTTGTTCATCGTTAATATTAAGTGACATTACATTTGTTGTAAAGGTTTTTCAAATTTTTAAAGTCTTTTTGAGTTTCCTAGTTTTCTCATGCCATTGTGTTAAAACAAATATATATAGATTTTTTTTTGGAATACTCTTTAATTACATTTTATGGAGCTCAAATTTTGTTGGTCCATTGGTAAATCCTTTTAATTTGTCCATTTATTTTAAGATAGTATCTAAAGAAACTAATTGATAAACTTCCTTATCTCTATACACTCATTTGTAGGAAGATTTATGTGCATGTTTCATGTCTCCCTCATTTCTTGCACACCAAGAAATCTCATCCCCAAACATTTCACTCATCTTGCAAAATAAAAATAAAATAAAATATAAAAATAGCCTAGAACATATATGTTTCTTCAATATCTGAATTCCCTTTTGAAATTGGGAATCAGATAATATTTTCATACATTCAAAACCATATGATTTGAAGACTAAGAAATGCTACATATCTTTTGATCAAAAAACCAACATTAATTTCCTCAAAAACATTGGTGTTAATGTTTCATCTGTTTAAAAAGCATGGTTTGATTGAGGATTTACGTGCAATCGATATGGCTTTTCATCTCACCTCGAAGGATCAACCAACGCCAATTTCACAAGGCGAAGACCCTTCAACGTCAACCGCACAAAGCAGTGTTACATGCATGTATCAGGCACACATTGGCGGCCATTGGCGGACCGTGACATCAGTTTGGACCAAAAACATAATGAATCACTCATTAACCATCTATGTAGACAGCAAGGAACCCAATCATCGCCAAAACTGCAGAATAGATCTCGCGCCATGGCACTTTTGGGGCAAAAAGAGTTACAAGACTTTCGAGATTGATGGGCTTCAAATCGACGTTTATTGGGATCTTCGTTCAGCAAAGTTTTCAGGATCACCAGAACCATGTTCGGATTTCTATGTTGCATTGGTTTGTGATGAACAAGTTGTGTTGTTAATGGGTGACTTGAAAAAGAAGGTATATAAAAGGACGAAATCGCAGCCATGTGTGGCCGATGCCCTCTTGTTTTTTAAAAAAGAACATGCTCTTGGCAAGAACCGTTTCACGACAAAAGTCAAATTCGATAAACATAGAAAAGATAACGACATCGTGGTGGAAAGTTCAACGTTAGGGCCTAACGACCATGAAATGTGTATCAGTATTGATGGGATTGTACTGATCCACGTAACAAACTTGCAATGGAAGTTTCGCGGTAACCAAACTATCTTGGTCAACAAGCAACCAATTGAGGTTTTCTGGGACGTGCACGCATGGCTTTTCTTGAACCCTGGCTCAAGCTATGGGTTGTTTATCTTCAAACCCGGTCAAGCTAACTTAAAGAATTGTAAAAACGACGATAGCCAAGATGACACCGAAGAGAACGATGATAAAAGCACAAGCAAGGATCATTCATCATGCAGTAGTTCAAATACCTCACAATGCAGCCTCTTTTTATATGCATGGAAGATTGAATAAGATGTACTTACACATATGCATAGTGTATAACAGATGTATAACAGATTATAGAAGTAATGAAAAGTTTCATTAATGATAAAATGTAATCAGTCGTACATTACAACATGGGTCAACGCATAAATAACCTCAAATCTAACTAATCACCAGTTATTAAATAATTAATTTTCCTCGACTGCAACCGCCTCTAAATTAGGAAACTTCTTCGGCAAGGTAAAAACAGGCCCTTCGGTAGCAGCACCTTTGCATGACATAGCTAGCGAGTAGCCTAACGCTCGAGCAACTGGAACAGCAACTGCATTTCCAACTTGCATGTATCTGCAAATTTAAAAAAAATGTTATCGTCATTCTATACAATGTTCAGTTTTAAAAAGTTAAAGAACTTATGGACACGTTTTTAGACCTTTCTTTGATGGGGCCAAGAAGTTTATAGTAGTCAGGGAACCCTTGAAGCCGTGCATTTTCACGGATTGTCAAGACTCGGTCTTGCAACGGGTGGAGTATTGCCTGGTTATGTGGTTCGGCCCTGGTGACGACAGTAGGTACGATTTCATCCCACCATAGACGCCCAAAGGGTCTGCAAATTAATCAGATAATAAAAGTAAGAAAAACAAGGTAAAATGATATAGTTGTGTATAAAAGTAAATCGCGTAGAAGGATTTACTTCGATGACCGCCCCTCAACAAAACTCATAGCATAATCAGGAACCTGTTATCAAAAAAATAACTTTTAAAATTAATATTAAATATAAATATGAATGAATGTGTGTGTGCACGTGTGACACTCACCAGTGGCTTTCCTGAAGGTAAATAAACCCTCTCCACGTTAGGATCCCATTCAACACGGTTGTCATCACGAACGCGAACACCCTTTAAATCCCTAAAGTTTGCACCCTGAAAAAATGGGAAATGAGTAATGACGATAACTCGATAAGTTAATGTTGAAATAATGCAGTAAAGATGTAGCAAACCTTTTTCTTGGGAATTTGGCAGACGCGCTGATAATCATCTTCGTTTAATTTGTATGGGCGATGATCATACAAAAGATGATCCGAAGAGTCTTCGCCGACAAATCCAGGCATATCTGAATAATAATGAAAAAATAATATCAAATATCATCTGTAGTTTAAAAGACAAAATGTTGTACCACAAAACTAACACTAGGCTCACCTTTCTTTTTGAGACTTATAAACTTCTGAAATTCGGTCTTAGGCGCCTCTTTGTAGGGAATTTCATCACGTTCTTCATCATTTGTCACCTATAAGTATAACAATGTGGTTTAGCATTTACCTTAATGCATAAGTTTTCAAAAATTGTTTACAAAAAAAAACATGTAGTTACTTACAGGCGGAAGATCGGAAATTGCGTCACCAAGGAACAGTTCCTTTTCTAACACAGCTCCCTTGACATCATCATGAACGACAGTATTCGACTGCAGTTGTAACGTAAACTTTTCAATAAGACAGGTCACAAAAAAAAAATATATAAAAATAAAAAATTACCAAAACATACCTCAAATTCCACAGGGGACACTCCTCGTGTAACCACATTATGTGTGGGTAATGGGTATTGTGGTAGTTTCTGCAATAGAAAACTAACATTAAACAGGTTGAATTGTTGAACTACAAAAACAAGAACCTGATATAAGTTTGAAAGATCACCTCATTGGGCCTAGCACCCCACATAAACATTCGCATCCTGAACTGCGGGAGACCATAAGAGCCAGCTGTCATCAAGCCTATACGCGCTTGATAATTCATCGACACTAGGCGGCCCAAAGCATATCTCCCAAGAAAACCTTTCGCAAAC
This sequence comes from Helianthus tuberosus, assembly GCA_030545235.1. NCBI lineage: Eukaryota > Viridiplantae > Streptophyta > Magnoliopsida > Asterales > Asteraceae > Helianthus > Helianthus tuberosus. The sequence goes on from CM060438.1 coordinate 55,492,769, forward strand.
TTAACAATATCCACAACGTTTTCCATCAAACAAAATCTTGGTTTCAAATACTCTACAATGTCCATGTATACAACAAGTTGCTTGTTTTTTTCATCGTCCAAGGGATTATCTTTGTTCCTAAAGCGGTTGAATCCGCTTATTCCCTGACAAGGGGGGCCACCACAGATGACATCCACATCTCCCTGTTAGAAAACATAGTCAACCGTTAATACTTAATAATCTTAAACATTAACTTGTATTATGAAAGTATTAAAAATATTATATCTGCTTACAGGTAAAGGTAAGATCTTTGAATTGAAACCGTCTACGACAAACTGCTTTATTTTATCTTTGCAATCACTGATTAAAAAAATGTGTTAGTGTTAAACTAACGATGTACTCGTTAACCAGAAAATTAGATAATAAAAGTGATTTGCATACCCCAACCCATCTATAGGCTCCCAAGTATCTTCTTCAGGGCCATAGTTTTTCCAACGGATCTGTAAAAACAGCAAATAATGTAAATGTAACGTAATTTACATACCAAAAAACCATTATTAAGATAACTAATAAGATAACAAATAGACAAAACTTTTTCCACTTCAAATACCTTAAGGTAGAGCCCACGTTTCTTCATTTCCTTTGGGTCACCGTAACAAATAGACAAAACTTTTTCCACTTCAAATACTTCCTCATCCTGGGCATCGTCATCATCTTCTTCTTCATCATCCTCTGCATTTTCGGTTTCATCCTTTTCAACAGTAATAGGATCACCGCCTCCAACTAACGAAAAGGACTGGCAGAGCTTCTCCCACTCCTTTAGCAGCAACAAAAAATCTTCTGCTGACTCATTTCTTGCCTGCAAAAACATGTTATGCAATGTCATCAATTGAAGAAAAAACAAGCGTATGCATAGGGTTTGGCGAATGTCACACACCTCTGTCTCTGGATGATTCAGCTTTAAGCTTTCACATGCATACTTATTCAAATCCACAGCCCATCTCTACAATTAAAACATATAACAAAGAATGTTTAAAAAATAGACAAAGTTGATATAGAATTATAGATTTTAGTCCTACCGTGACAAGATTAACATCTGCCATATTAGCACCCAAACAAAGGCCAGTAGACATAGCACCACATCCTGAATAGAGATCAAGCATCCTCATCACAGGTTTTTTGTTCTCTTTAGTTTTGGATACCTTAGTGATGGCTACATTAGAATCAGACTCCGAAGATATGGTTGAATCAGACTCATTTCCATCTGCTTCGTTATCTGTATACAAATATAGTTGTTCAAAATCAGTATATTTTTTTATTTGAACATACCAAGAGTTCAGGAAAAAAAATGAGATTTAACAACAGTTACCAGGTGGTAAGTTTTGGTATGATGAAAATGGTACCAAATATGACATGTCATAGTAATAGTCTCCATTTGCAAGCATGGCCCTCTTGGTAGCCACATCCACCTAAACAAACCAACAAAAGTTACAAGTGACATGATATAAAGTTATACAATAGCATACTAGTTTTCAATTCTCAAGAGGTTTAAAAGGCAATACTTACATCTAGAGGAACCCGCACTATTTTAAGTTTTTCTATAAGGCAATCAAGAGGATTGTCATCCTTTATTTCAGAAAGAAAAACACGCTTATCATCGATGAAGTTAGAACAAGCTTGAATGACCTGAAATATAAATTGTTGTTAGAGCAAACGCACACCACTAAACCATATAGTGAAATTAGCTAATCTTGTTGAAACTAAAATTACCGTATCTTTGGCCCTATAAAACCACTGAGCACAAAAATATGGTTCTCCATCCACTCCTTCAAACATTTCCACAATTCTGCAGATGTAATAATCTTCACCCTCACCAGCCTAGAATAAGAAATAAATTAATCATGGTTAATTATGCTAAAGTTACGATATTGTAAATACCAATTTTGGTCAACATGAAAAGTGCACATAACAAACAAACGACCAGAGAATAAAATTTACCTGGACATAACCATCATCCCCGAGTTTGAAAAGCACACGACCATCAACGAGTGCTTCAGTAAAGTGTCGTTTAGCTTGTATATACTCTTTTGGAGGCACAGACCTTGTATTTCACAAAGAAAAATTTATATAAAACAAATAAATCCCTGAAAGCAAAAATGCACTGATTCTACTAAACAAAAACTAACTGTAGAAACTTACCCTTTGGCTTCAGGAATTGTTACTGTCTTCTGTAACATCCAAAGATAACAAACAAGTTAATAAGTACACCACGTATTTAGCTTGTTAATTAATACTATTATAACATGAACAGAAGCCAAATTTCTCTATCTAGTGCCAAAAAGCATGGATATATGATCAGTGAACTTGGTTAAGAAGATTCACCAATATTCAAAAAGCCTCTTAGCAGATAAATTGGCATAAAAATGGCTAAATTTCTAAACTTTCATATAAACAGTGTCTGTCCTAGATTCTGGTAGTTATGTGTCATTAACTACATACCAAAATAACACAATCATACTATCCAAAAGTATGATTTCAAGAGGCTTAGTGCTACTTTCCCTCTTCTTTATACTAGCCATATTTCACTAGAATAATTATAAGCACTATTTGTATATCTTATGCTTTAACTCCCCCAACCACTATACTGTACACATTCAAATTGGTACTCATTCCACCCTCCCAAAACCATAGCAATAATTTCACTATGATTTGGTTGTTTATTTGTTTACTAGTCAAGACTGCTTACAAACACAACTTTTACTCTCCAATTATCCCCAACCCTAAGCATACATAAACAAATTAACCTAAAAAAAACACAAATACATATTTAATTTACTCTCCAATTATCCCCAACCCTAAACCTTCATAAAATAAACATACATAAACAAATTAACCCTAAAAAATAAACACAAATCCATATTTAATTTAACTATGCGTATAAAATAAAATCTCACATTTTTCCCCAAATAACGATGAGGCCACTTCTGTCTAGCTTCATCAGCAGCAACCGGTTCACCAACAAACCGGCTCTCCTCCTCGTCCTTCACCACAGCCTCCACCTTCTTCACCGGTTTCCGGCCAGAACTTCTAACCGAAGCGTCACCGTTAACCGCCGGAGCTTCAACCGCATCAGTGTTCGACAATTCCTCTTCTGTTTCCTCTTTAACTCTCTTTGCTTTCTTCTCGGAAACAGATGAAGAGGCTGGATCGGTGTTCTTGACGGAAGCAGACGACTTTCGCTTGCTGTTCGTCATCGTTTTTTTTCCGGTGAGAATGAGAGAGTGTGTGTGTGGGCGGGAAGGTGAGGAGACCGGAGAGTGATGGATCTAGGGTTTTATGGCGTGTGTTTGGCGGGTGAATTTTTTCGGTTTGGCGGGAAAGTGGAAATATATGGAGTACGTGTGTATTTGAAATTTGGCTCGGTATCCCATGGTATGCTTATTTGAGTGCATGGTCCACATGTAGTCATGTACTATTCACTTAATACATTTTATATCACTTTTTTTTTAATTGTGTATTAGGGATGAGTAAATGGCACCTGTTATCGAACTGGTAACGGGACTGAATTTACCAAAATGGATACATTTTTTGTACTGATTCGGTATCGATTTTTGGTATTTTCGGTACCGGTTTGGTACTGGTATTTACCGGTTTTTACTCTCAAATACTGGTACTGTACTGGTATCGAACTGGTACCGATACCGTACCGTACCGGGTATATTCAGTACCGATACCTAGTTTTGGGAATTTTCAGTACCGGTACTTTCGGTTCCGATACCGGTCAGTACTGAGCTCATCCTTATTTTGTATGCCTCTCAATACCCTTTGGATTGTGTTTCTTACCTTAACAAAACAAAAAAAAACATTTTGGTGGTATTTCAATATACTTTATTGAGTTAACTAGAATTACGACCCGCCGCAATGCGGCGGGGATTCTTTAGTTATAACTAAGTCGATTTAGGACCTGCACGTTATGTTGAACCTGTCAAACGGGAAAAAATAGACGATGTAAAAACGTTCACCCACACACGCACGTTGCATCGTGCTAACTCGCAAAATTTAGAACGAAACGTAAAAACGTTAAACCAAAGACGCACATTGCGATGTGTTAAGTCACAAAATTTAGAACGAAGCATAAAACGAAAAATTTGTGAAAAATGAAAACTATAAAGAGCCAAAGTTGAAAGTAAAAAAATTGTGAGGATAGATTGCAAAAGATAAAAAGTTTAGGGTTAAAAGTAAAAAACAAATAGTTTTGGGTTAAAAGTAATTTATGAAACACTTTTGGGTGAAAAGTAAAAAAAAAAATCATTTTTTTAAAACCCCCCAAAGCCAACGTTACAACAACCATATACATAACAATTTTTTCTTTGAAAAACCCCCAAAGCCAAGATTCCAACACATATGTGCATAAATATGTTGCTTCTTTATAGTGTTTTACTAATTAAGTTGATCAATGACCCACGCGTTGTGACGAAACTGTAAGATGAAAAACAATAGACGTAAAAACCTTGAACTACACGTGGATGTTGTGTCGTGTTAACTAACAAAAATTACGAACAAAACGTAAAAACGTGGAACCACGCAAGCACGTTGCTCCGTGGTAACTCGTAAAATTTAGTACGAAACGTAAATCGAAAATTTGCGAAAGATGAAAAGTAGAAAAATTGTGAGGTTAAATTGTAAAAGAATGAAAAGTTTTGGCTTTAAGGTGAACAAAATCAATTTTGTAAGTTAAATTTGCAATAAATAGAAAGAATTGGGGTAAAAAGTAAAATTCACAATTTTTTTTGAAAACCACCCAAAGCCAAGGGTACAACTACCCAAAGCTTAAAGATGTTGGTTATTTATAGAGTGAATAATTACGGGTCTTTTTTTCTCTCTGTGGTTTGTTGAAAATAACTATTACAGTTTATTAGTTTAAAATTTTTCAAAACAATCTAGTACTTTCACTTTTATAACAATCATTTTTTAAACTAATTGACTGTAATGGTTATTTTCAACAAACCACAGAGACAAAAAAACGTAATTAACTCTATTTTATTTATACTTTATCGGATAAGATAAAGGTTTTAATAACAATAATGGAAATTTCTTCAAAATTTGTATGAACCGACATGATAACTGGAAGTGATAAACGTCACGCGCTGACATTTTAGTTGTTTAATTAGTGCCAGCCAATAGTTTTGGTAAGACCAAGCGGTATGGGGGCCGGCTTAGGCCCGGCGCCGGTCCCCCACACCGCCCCCCTCGTGAAAACCGGCTCCCACAAGACGGAGAGGACGGGCCTCTCTCCTCTCTCCTTCTCTCACATATACCCATACGTACATACATATATATATATAAAGAGGTTCATCCCCCACCCCCTAGGTCTATCACCCTCAAGCCCTTCCTACGTGGCGGTGATGTGGCGACCCATCCTCTTGAGGATGGGGCTCTCCATACCCTCTAGTCTAATAAAGAACAAAGGTTGTTAAGGACCTTCAATTATGATACCGAATACCAATTTTGATACTGGAGATCAAAATTAATACCGACATTAAAATTAATCAACTTTTAGCAACTTTGTGTTTTCAATACAACTTCTAATGTATAACAAAATAAAGAAAATACATATTCCTTTTCAAGTTGATTTAGCAACTTAAATTAGGGGTGTCATTGTTCGGTGGGTTTTGCCCCTTTCAACTATCAAAAGGTGCATTAGCAACAAAAATAGATATGCAAAATCATATAAGCCGATAGGTTTGCCTTCTTAATCTTGAAATACGATTGCTAGCAATTTTACAAGCCAATTTTGACTTAGGTTCAGGTTTTGATTATAACTTGATTAAAAAAAATGAAAAGTACACTATTCATATAGTTTATCTTAGGTTCATATTTTGATTATAACTTGATTAAAAATATGAAAATCACACTAAATGTATGTATTAAATAAATAAATAAATAAATACTAATATCAACAACTCCATGTGTTTCTACAATATTCCACCAATTTCATGGAAGTTATATTTGTGAATTATATTATAATCACTCACTAACAACATCCAACGAGTTACCGTTCTCGGTTGACTCATAGGTTTATCATGACTAAGTTATTAAGGTGCTGTTTGTTTTTTCAGATGTAAAATGTCTGTAGTCTGCGGAGCACAACAGGCATCTGCAAGAGAAGATGTGGCCCAAATGTCTGCAGTCTGCAAGGAGAAGAGGGTTTGTTTTTTTTCCTTCAAAACCAACTTCACACACACAACACAACACACACCCACGAGTTCTCTCTCTGCTCTCTCTCTCTACAATCTCTCTCTCTCTCTCTACAACCACCACCACCGCACCACCTCTGCCACCACCACCACCTCCGCCATTACACCACCGCCTCTCTCTCTCTCTCTACGGTCTCTCTCTCACAGAACTCTCTCTCTCTCTACAACCACCACCACCACTGCACCATCTCCGCCACCACCACCGCACCACATCCGCCATCACACCACCGCCTCTCTCTCTACGGTCTCTCTCTCTTACAGGTCTCTCTCTCTCTCTCAGATCTCTCTCTCTCTCTCACAGGTCTCTCTCTCTACGCTTTCTCTCTCACTGATATCTCTCTCTCTCTCTACGGTCTCCCTAAAATGGATGGGTTTGGTGGTGGTGGGTTTTGACGATGGTGGTGGTGGAGGTGGCGGCTGAGAGGTAGGAGGTGGTGGCGGGGAGGTTGTGGCAGGGGAGAAGAGGAAGAAGAAGGGTGGGTGGTTTGTGTGAAGATCTGATCTCATTTGTGAAGCTATCATACATAGCTTATTTTTTAAGCTATTAAAAGCTATTTGAAGATCTTTTTTTTTTTAACAAACAGTCTTCAAGGGCTTATGTCTGCGGACAAACATAAGCCCTTTACAGACATTTTAAGCAAAAACAAACAGAACCTAAGATGTCAACTTAATCTCAATGATTATCATGCTTTTTACATATGTTTTTGACCCCTTTTTAGTTTTCATTGAAATGTGCTTTTGAGCATTATATATAGTATTTAACCTATAACATTTATCAATTTGCTTGAAGAGCGTTGGGTCACAGGCTCAACTTATTGAATTTTCAACCGAAACTATCCGGATGGCTGGATTCCATCCCAATTCTCACGTATACACATTATTTTGTTTATTTTGTTGTCATATGAATTCATGTGTTGCTGCTTTGATTAATGTATTTCTTTATCACATGTTGCTTTGATTTTATTAAACCCCCCTTTTTACACATACCCTATATGTTATTTTCATACCCTCTATTGTGCACGGGTCGTATAATGTTATACCGCCTGTATAGAATTTTTTTAATAGGAAAATGTTCAGGGAATGTTTTTTTTTTTACTATATACGTCCCGTGTATAGTGTTGGAAATTTTAGTGAAAATGAGTTTTTCACTAAATATTTTGGACATCAATAATATTTATATATGTGTTGTATAAATAATTATTTATGGTTTGTGTTCAAACTATGTTCAAATAAAGCTTAGATGAATGAGATATCGAAGCTTAAAGTTGTATATTTGGAACAAACAAAGATGAATAAAATAGATTAGTTTTGTCAACTTGTCCCACATAGGTGGGATAACAAAACTCAAAGTGGTATATAAGGAGGAGCACTCCTTGTAATTGTTTCCTTAAAGGCAAACACTAGTGGGGACCAAAGGGTGCGCCGCACCCGCACATATGCGTGTGAGTATGTATGGCGCATGACCAGGTGGCATCCTTGTATGCGTAGTGGCATTCGTGTGGCGCATGAGTATGGATGGCGCATGACCGGGTGGCGTCCTGGTATGCGTAGTGGCATCCGTGTGGCGCATGAGTATGGATGGCGCATGACCAGGTGGCGTCCTGGTACACGTAATGGCATCCGTATGATGCGCGGCTCCATATGGCGTGGCGTAAGGTCCATGTAGCTTTCCTTTCTTGCCGAATCTGACCACACCCTTCCAAGGTGATACCTTTAGGAGTACATGGTCGCCAACGTCAAATTCAAGGGGCTTGCGTCGTCTATCGGCGTAACTTTTCTGACGACTCCGAGCTTTCAGCAGATTGTCTCGAATTTGGAGGATTTTGTCAGTCGTTTCTTGCAATAGCTCAGAACCGGTTAATTGCGAGTGCCCGATCTCGTGCAATACAATAGGCGATCGACATTTTCTTCCGTATAAAGGCTCGAATGGTGCCATTTGAAAGCTGGAATGATAACTGTTATTGTACGAGAACTCGACTAAAGGTAAGTATGCGTCCCAATTACCACCGAAATCTATGAAACAACAACGGAGCATGTCTTCAAGGGTACGAATCGTTCTCTCAGTTTGACCGTCGGTTTGGGGATGAAAAGTGGTACTTAGATTGAGCGTAGTACTGAGAGCCATTTGAAACGTTTCCCACAGACGCGAGGTAAACCGAGCATCACGGTCAGAGATGATGTCGTGAGGCGTCCCATGTCGACAAATGATCTCATCGGTGTAGATTCGGGCTAATCTTTCCACCTTATAGTCTTCTCGTATTGGCAGAAAATGAGCAGATTTGGTCAAACGGTCGACGACAACCCAGATACTGTCGTGACTTGATGGCGTATGGGGAAGTTTCGTTATCAAATCCATGGCTATACTTTCCCACTTCCACATGGGGATCGGGGGTTGTTCAAGTAAGCCAGAGGGTCTTTGATATTCGGCCTTGACCTTCACACAAGTCAGGCACTTCCCAACATAGAGGGCGATATCCCTTTTCATGCCCGGCCACCAGTACTTGTAGCGAAGGTCCTGGTACATTTTATCGGCACCGGGATGTATAGAATATCGGGATTTGTGGGCTTCGTCCATCAAAATCTGTCGTAAATCGGTTCGCTTAGGGATCCAAATTCGGTCCAGATAATGGAATATCCCATTCGACTTATTCACAAGGTGGGCTCCATCGTGGTAGATTCTTTCCTTCTTCAAAGTGCGTTCGGTAAAACACACATGCTGGGCTTCGCGAATGAGGGTTTCGAGATGATGCTGGGCTGGAACATTAGGAGCGCTATGCAGATAGCTTCGTCGGCTTAGAGCATCGGCAACGACCTTTGCTTTGCCTGGATGATAACGAATCTCACAGTCATAATCGTTGAGAAGTTCTACCCATCGGCGTTGACGCATATTAATTTCCTTCTGGTCAAAGATATGTTGTAGGCTCCTATGATCGGTGAAGATCGTACACTTGGTACCATACAGGTAGTGTCGCCAAATCTTTAACGCAAAAACAATTGCGCCTAGCTCGAGGTCATGGGTTGTATAGTTCTTCTCGTGGATCTTGAGCTGACGAGATGCGTAAGCGATAACCTTGCCTCGTTGCATGAGAACACAACCAAGACCAAGGTTTGTGGGATCACAATAGACGATAAAGTCGTCATTTCTGTCGGGTAAAGCGAGGACGGGAGCATTGCAAAGCATATGCTTGAGGGTTTGGAAAACAGACTCTTGTTCAGTTCCCCAAACAAAAGGCTTGTCTTTATGCGTGAGAGCGGTAAGCGGCACAGCAATTTTAAAGAATCCTTCGATAAATCGACGATAATAGCCCGCTAGTCCGAGAAAAGAACGGACTTCAGACGGGTTCTTCAGTGTAACCCAACTCTTAACTGCTTCAATCTTCGCGGGATCGACATGAATACCTTGACTATTGACAATGTGACCGAGGAATTGAACCTCCTCCAGCCAAAATTCGCACTTGGAGAACTTGGCATAGAGTCGATTCCCTTGAGTAGCTCGAGAACCAAATGTAGATGTTGCGCGTGTTCGGCTTTCGACTTGGAATAGATCAGGATATCATCGATGAACACGATGACGAAGCGGTCAAGAAATGGTTTACACACCCGATTCATCAGATCCATGAAAACTGCGGGTGCGTTGGTTAGACCAGAATGCATAACGACGAACTCATAGTGGTCGTATCGAGTGCGAAAAGCGGTTTTGGGTATATCCTCCTCTTGGATGCGTAGTTGGTGATAGCCTGAGCGTAGATCGATCTTCGAGAAACACGTAGCACCTTGTAGTTGGTCAAACAAATCATCAATTCGAGGCAGGGGATAGCGATTCTTGATAGTCAACTTATTCAATTCCCGATAGTCGATGAACATCCTGAACGACCCATCCTTCTTTTTGACGAAGAGGACTGGTGCGCCCCATGGAGAGGTGCTCGGGTGAATGAAGCCTTTATCAAGCAATTCCTGGAGTTGACTCGAGAGTTCACGTATTTCGGACGGAGCGAGTCGATAAGGAGCTCTAGCAATAGGGTTTGCTCCAGGAATGAGGTCGATACGAAAGTCGATATCACGACTTGGCGGTAAGCCAGGAAGATTATCAGGAAACACATTAGGAAATTCACGAACCACAGGAACGTCTTTCACTCATATCTTTCCTTTCTTTACCTCCTCCGCTACTACAATGTTAGCCAAGAAAGCTCTGTATTCCGTGCGGAGATACTTGCTAGATTGGACACATGACATGAGTTTGAGACCTTTCGAAGGAGTTTCACCATAAACACACAGTTGGTCACTATTCGCGAGCGAGAATCGAATCATCTTATCAAAGCACACGACTTCAGCATGGTTTTCACGAAGAAAGTCCATGCCTATTATGATGTCAAAACTTCCGAGCTGCATTGGAATAAGATCAATCGGAAAGATGTGATTGTTGAGCTTAAGAGTACAATCACGAAGAACAGAATTAACGGCGACAGTTCTTCCGGTGGAAACCTCGACATCGAACGTCGAGGGGAGATGGGAGCGCTTACGATTTAGGAGCTTTTCGAACTCAAACGATACAAAACAGTTATCGGCTCCAGTATCAAACAAACACAAAGCATAAACACCATTTACGAGAAACGTACCATTAACCACATTGTTGTCGGCCTGGGCATGGCGTGCATTGATGTTGAAAGTTCTGGCATGGGCGGCTTGTTGCTGTTGCTGCTGAGGCTGTTGCTGAGGCTGCTGCTGCTGGGGCTCTTGTTTCACAACCCTGTTTGGGCACATGTCCGCGAAGTGGTAGTGATCACCACACACGAAGCAGACTCTGGCGTTGATCGCGGGTGCCTGAGCCGCTTGTTGGCCTTGTGTAGCCGGAAGTAGAGCTTGATGAGCAGTAGCTTGAGCTGGTGCTTGTCAAGGACCAGTACGACAGTTGGCGGTGAAGTGGCCGTACATATAGTAGTGTACGCAAAATCGGCAGGCGACACCCACTGGGTGATGATAAGTACATGTCGGGCAAGCAGGGTGAGGGCTAGTGTATGCACGCTTTGCAGGCGGTGCATAGGTAACTGGTGCTTGAGCTGATCGGTGCTGAGATTGCTGCTGAGCCGGTACGGCTTGAAGCGGGGCGGCAGTGGTAGTGATAGCACAGTTCTTGTTGTTGGAGCTGTTATTGTTGTTCTTCCTCTTGCGACGAGAGTACTTTGATGATTGAGAAGCGGCGGTGGTGTCGGCAGTTGGTGCGGCGGTAGCTTGGTGCAGGTTCTTGGTGGCATTATCCCAGTAGCCAGCTTTGACTCGGTTGTCGTTGATCTCAGTGGCAAGCAGGTAAGTTTCCTCGATTGTTGCTGGCTTTGAGGCATGCACAAAATCTGCAACACAATCTGGCAGAGCTCGGACATACTTCTTGATCGTCATATCAGCAGTCATGACTTGATCAGGACAGATAATACTGAGCTGCTTGAAGCGAGCAGTTAAAGCAGCGTTGTCACCATCCTTCTGCTTTAGATGCCATAATTCGTCCTCCAAATTTTGGCGCTCATGGGGGGGGGGGGGGGGGCAGAACTCTTCGAGCATGACGTTCTTCAACTCATCCCACGACAGACCATAAGTTGCGTCATTTCCGCGTTTGTTTCTCTCGGTCGTCCACCAGTCTAAAGCGCGGGACTGGAAGACGACGGTAGCATTCAGAGTGTGGAGATTGTCAGGACATCCACTCTGACGCAGGGTGACCTCGATTGAATCGAACCATTGAAATAAAGCCGTAGGGTCATCTTCGCCAGTGAATTCTTTCGGTCCGCAAGCTTTGAACTGTTTGAAGCTAAAAGCAGCTTTGGGAGTAGCTTTAGGAGCTTCGGTCATGGACTCCTCAGACGATTTGATCACATTCTCGTATAGTTCACTCACGATCTGTGGAACAACTTTCGCCACCTGTTTAGCGACGAGAGCAACAAGGCGTTTGTCTCTCTGTTCTTGGCGAGTAACTCGGGGGTGACGGTGTCCAGATGACGACATTGTCTGCAACAGACATCGCCATAGGGCTCAAACACAATATATCGAATCTCACCTCACATGCCTAATACTACTAAAACTCAGGAACATGATCTTGTAAACACATAGGCACATAATCACAGATTCGCAGATTCACATAAGCACAGAAGCACATAAGCACGTAAGGCACAGAAGCACAGAAGCATATAAGCACAAGAGGCAGTCAGAATACAGAAACCTATCATTCAAAGTCCGCGATCGTTCGAGAATAGCGATTGCGATTAGCGAATCCACATCGAATTAGCACAGCATAAGCGAGCAACATAGCATGCGATCATCCATAAGTAGCGATTTGTTGGCGTTTTCAGATAAAGGTGCAGTGCGAGTCGTGTGTGTCGATTAAAGTGAAAAGCGAATAAATCGCCAAAAAATCGTAACACATAAACAGGTAAAATCACATAAACAAATAAAATCCACATAAATTTGATGAGTATCAGAGTCGGCAGTTGCGAGCTCATAATCTAAACGTGTAAAAATCGAGAATAGATTGTTTGCGGCTTGATAAACATTGACTACCCAAAGTGGTTCAACTATTCACAAGACACTTGGTACACACGTTGGCCTTCGGGACTGTGCTCTCGCCTCGAATTTGGGCGATCGGCATGCATCCTTCCAGTCATATCGTGACTTCAAGTCGTTGGAGTCCGTCGAGACTTTGGTGAGAGTTTTTGTAAACCAAAGTAGAGATCTGAACAAGTCGTCAAGGTTCAGGTTTCACCCCCGACTTAACAACTTTGTTCTTGTTTTGATAAAATAAATAAGAATTATGCACCAAAGTATGGATTTCACTCCTGATTCAACGCAACTTCTCTTGTTTATAGATAAAAATTGTGGGTTGAACAAGCAATTTAGTCGAGAGTTTGCGGTTTTCACACCTAATCTCGACTTATCCGCTTGTTCATTTTCGAAAATTAGAGTGCAGTGATAGTGTAGCGTAGGCGAGAATAGCAAGCAACCTTGTACAATACCCCTAAGGGTACGCGCAAGTCGGTCTGTTGGTACCTAACTATAGACTAGGTCGTTTCTAAGACGTCGACCCGGACTAGGTTGAGTCTTGCCTAATTCCCTATAGTTATGGCTCTGATACCAATCTGTCACACCCCAACCGATGGCGGAAACGTCGGGGCGTGGCACTGAGTGAAACAGATTGTCCAGAAGTTTCCATAACAACTATAATTACCACTTATTTAAGCATCACGTCCCATACCATTACATAAAAAGTAATATAATTATTACAGACAAAATCTAGTCAAATTGTTCTGTTTCGACAACTCAGATTTCAAATACAGACAATTCGTTTATTCGTTTCTAGACCTTTCCTAGCCTCGATTTCACAGCAAGCCAAGCATATAAACATCTTAAGCACCTGCCACATACGTTAAAGTAAAAGTCAATACACATAGTGTAAAGGTGAGCACACAAGTTTAATAGATATAATAGAGTTCGAAATCGATTACACATAACCAGTACGTACACAGTTTGAAATGAAGCACGTTAGTTATCAACATGAACCTATCGATACCAATGACTGCGGATTGACTGCCCAAGGCAGTTCATAATACACGCTTACCACTGTGAGCCATGTAACAAATTGTCCTTAACAACCCCTGAGTGAACAGGTGCTGAGTCTAAACTATAGTACTATCGTTGCTAAGGCAAGTAGACAACATTCCATGTGTAAACATAACAAACAAGCATTCATTAAGTCACGTATAACATGCGGTAATGGTTAGCGTTAAAGTATAGCGTAGTGTGTTCGATGTGATTTAGAATAAGTAACGTATGTAACACACAAAAGTGCGTAAAGCAAAAAGGGATCGAGTATACTCACAGCGATGATGGATTGAAGGGAGCGCTAGAGAGTAAGGTTAGCCTGATCATAACGATAGCATAAATGATAAGCGGCGCGTAAAACGATACGAAGTGTCAAAGGATCGGACAGCAATCCGATCAGGTAGCAATTCGATCGGGTGGCCGGTCGATCGGATGGCAATCCGTTTGGGTGGTCGCCCGATCAGGTGGCCACTCGATTGGATTGTCATCTCGTTTGGTGTGGATGTGTTTGTGTATGATGGCTTGTCTTTTGAAGTTTTCGTTGTAGCATTTTGAAAACGGATAAGTAATTCTACCTTTCAGGTCGGTCGATCGGACGGTAGTCCGATCGGACGGCAATCCGATTGGCGAGGCTTCTCAGGTTGAGAACAAGTTCACCGCAGGACGCTCACTCGATCGGATGGTAAACCGATCGGGTGGCAATCCGTATGCATTGAACATGTTGAAAATTGTTTAAGTGTTGAAGTCAAAACATCACATGGTCGGGTGGTAGTCCGATCGGACGGCAATCTGTTCAATGTTCAAAACCTCAAATTGTTGAAATAAAAGTTAAGTGTGGGACCCAAGGTGCAAGCCGATCGGGTGGCTGTTCGGTCGGGTGGCAATCCGATCGGACGGCAATCCGTCCCAGATGACCTGGTCGTCTTCTTCCTTGGTTGTTTTGATAGTTTGTCGTTTTCTCGAGATTATATGATAACGCGTCTAACAACAGAAACCCTCGTCAAGACTTAGTGACCTGATCGGACAGGAACCACCCTAGTCTGACCAGTTAACTGTTCGAGACGGTGTTTCATGTTTAACCCGTAATCAGTATTCTCATGGATAGAATCCAGATCTTGAACCAACACATCAACAAGAAGGAGTAGAAGATTAGAACAAGCTTCGATTATATCGGTTTTGAGTGCATTGAGTGTAAAAGAGTTGAAAGAAAGTTAGAAAACCATCTTTCAATCCTTTTCACCATGAATATGTTCAGATCTATGCAAGATCTTTGTTTATTTACGTGGAAATCGTCCAGATCTAAGTTGTTCTTGGTGAATTGAAACCAAAACATGAAGTTCATATGAACACCATGATGACATCATCCTAGAACACTTAAATCTTAGTGATTTCATGGTTAAAAGTTAAGATTCAAAAGATAGAAAGGTGTAGGAGTGCGTGTAGATCAAGAAAGTACAAGATTTAGGTGGAAAACTTACAAGATTTGCGAGAAATCGGAAGAAAAGTAGGCTGGAGTGAGCTGGTCGAGTGAGGGCTGTCAACATCAAGTGATGTTGACATATGAGGGTATTTATAGGGTTTCCATAAAAGGAAAGGGGAGTAAGTGGCTGGTCGATCGAGTGGCATCCCGATCGGGGGGCAGCTCGATCGAGTGGCAACTCGATCGGGTGGCAGCCCGATCGGGTGGCAGCTCGATCGGCTGGCCACTCGATTGGAGTGCTCGGTGTGATGAGTTTGGTGATTTCGATTCGCGTGTTGAGCGTTGCGATGCGATAGGGTATCCCATTCAAATTACTTTTAATCCCAACTACTATATCTAACATACAATCATCCTAATTAACTTGCGTTTAGCGTCTGCGATTGAGTTTCGACTGCGTTTCGATTAATCACCACAACATAACATAAATAAACATGCACAAGTAACACATAAGAGCACACACACACGTAAGACAATATCCAGAACGCGTAATTCAAGTTGCTAGTGCGATTGCGATAAGCGATCAAATATGCGATAAACTTCGAATAAACCTCGATTAGTAATAGATACTCCACATAATACAACTAACGTAAAAGCATAAAAAGACTATCTACAAGTCAAATAAGTCAAAACAGGAATTGAGCAAGGAGTGACGGATCGCAATTCACAGTCTTGTCTCCCTTTGACTTCAATCTTGACTTTGACTTTGACTTTTGAAACACGGGGTGTTACAAAAAGAGCTTAAATGAACAAAAGAAGCAAAAATGCAGCTAAATCTAACAATAATACAAGAAAAGGAATAAACGTGGCATGCCCGACCCCTCGACAACATCTTTCCAAGCAAAAACAAGAAGTCAGAAGGCTGAACACGCCCCGTCTCCATTGAACACGGGGGCGTGCCCAAGAGTCTGCAGAAAAGACAAAGTTGTAGAAGCTTCTATCTCCCAACACGGGGGCGTGCCCACCGGACACGGGGCCGTGGCCAACGCTAAGATTCGCAGAATCTAGGCAAATCTTGATAGTACATATACGCGTCTACACACGGAGGCGTGGTCAACTAATGTAGACAAACTGCAATTAATGAAGAAAGAGAAGATGGGTGGACACGGGGCCGTGTCCGGGCTTCTGTACAGGCTATAAATAGGGGTGCTTGGCTCACTTGCAAACCATCCCTTGGCAAACCACCTCTCTCACACTTCACCCACCCACCACCACCATCACAACCCACATCCACCACCATCATCCATCATCCATTATAGAGTGTGTGAGTAGTCTCGGGATCCAAGATTGATCGTAAGAGTTCTTGACAATCAAAGGCCATGTTTGCCTAAGTCTCTTACATCACTTGGTGAAGACAAGCATTTAGTGTAATACTTTTTATTTTTAATCTTTTCGCACTTTTTATTTGGTTATGTATTAATGACTTTAATAACTAGTTTCCTATCTTGAAGGTGAAACTTCCTTATCATTTGTTTGTGGTGTCTTTGCGTTATTTTACTGTCTATATAAAATAAAAGATTTACACCATTCATATCTCCACGGTCTATATGGAGATATGTTGGCTACCTGGTCGGGGGTTAAGGGAATGGTTTGGTAAGCGTCTTGCCTTGTTCAGTGTATAGATCCTGCAAGGACATGGGTCAAGCTTAGCAGAACCTCCTTCAATACCCACTGGTATTGGATGGCAGGGGTTCGAATTTCTTGATCCCCTCATATGTAAACTACTATTAAAACATTAACCCGTCTACTTAGGATTATATCCCTGCTGACTCAAACTACTTAGCCGAGGGAAACGTCACCTTCAAAAGAGGGGCCTACCACATTACGCATTAATAACTTATTTAATTATCTTTCAATAATCCAATCCTTTAGGATTGTATCCTTGCTGACTCAAACTGCAGGGTTGAGGGTAACGTCACTTTCAAAAGAGGGTCCTACTACTATAACTAAGATAATCTCTTAAAAAGTGCAAAAGTGCGGAAATAATGAAATGTTACACTAAAGGCAAGTCGGATCCAAGTGATTCATCTTGTCTATCTGTTTTATTTTTATTTTTATTTTTCAGTTTTTTTAGTTTTTATTTTCATGTTTAACTCTTTTTTCTAAAATTTTGATTTGATTAGACGTTGAGGATAAACCGGTACTAAAAGCTCTTGTGTCCTTGGACGACGTCAGTATCTTACCAATGCTATACTACGCTCACGATGGGTGCACTTGCCCATATGTGTGTTTAGTGTTAGTAAAATATCGTGTTTTATAAATTCAAAACTTGACTAAAGTGTAAAAAGGGCTAAAAATATACATAAAAACTTATAACATACCGCACACATCAGCCCCGTGAAAATAAGTTTTTCCCATGTGTTATTATTAGGACCCTTTTATTATTAACTTAAACAAAAATTAATACTTTAACGTCTACAAACAATTTTAGGGATATTTTTTATAGCTTTCACATGATGCTATATATAGAAATCTAAACGTTTCAGAGTTGTTTTTTTATCAGATGTAAATAACTAGTAAAAAGCCCCGCGCTTCGCGGCGGGTTAAAACCGTATTATCAATGCATCTTGGTGTTGCATCAAGTTGATTGTATTTGAAATATATAGAACATCTTGAAGCATGATTGAAACAACAAAGTGACAAAAATCATCTTTATATTACGAATACATTGTAAAATCCAAGCAAAGAATGATAAGATGTGGTTAAATATGTACTTGTATGGAAGGAAGCAATGGAACCATTGAAGTGCCATGAAACATTACACTCCAAAGCTGAACCCTATCATTTGATGGCCAACCCATGTACTCCTTCCAAACATCCATAAGATACATCTGCAAAAATCAAACAAACGTATTTGTGAAAGCAATATGTTACTTTTAAAATTAATAGATCAAGATTTGGAATCAAAATTTGCCTTGATCAATCATCAATCTAAAGAAATTCCACTTTAGTAGGAGTTATTCTAGTTATATTTGTAAATTACCATATTTGATACCAAATGAAAAATCAAAGTCTTAATATCCATTAGCTTCCTTAATACCCTGAGTACAAGTATCAAGGGTATTTGCCAACAATGCTCGTCTCAAAATGTGACGGAGCTTTATTCTGGTCTTACTTGCAAAACGGATCAGCACTATTGATACACATTATGGAATGAAAATACTGAGAATATTGTTTTAAGCCCTAGCTTATTGATGAAAAAACTCAAATAAAGAAAAGTAACCAGGAAAATTAGTGAAAATTAAAGTATTTTGTTATCTAAAGCTAATCCCTTTAAGCCATAAAGTTTTAAGAAATCCAGAAAATAGGTGATTAAACAATAAACAGGACATACAAGGTGATTAAACCTGGTAACAATAAGCTAATTCAGATGATCAAGAAGATAACACAAAACATAAACAACAACAGTGATTAAACATGAAACATAAAACAGGTGCTAAAACAATTGAACAAAAGAAACATAATGGAGTTATAAAAGACATATATAAAAACAACAGATTTGTGTTTGTTGTTATCCATTCCAAACTTCCAATCTTCCTCAACCTAAAAAAACTAAGTTACCATACAAAATCAACCATCACAGTTTCTCAAGAGATGTGCAGGATGTCATAAACCTCAGCTTACTGCCTTACTCTAATTTCCAAAACAGAATATGACACTACTTACACAATATCAAATTGGCTACTCTAATTTCCAAAACAGAATATGACACTACTTACATAATATCAAATTGTCTAAGCCACTGGAGCACTTTAGGTAGATACAAATTTAATAAACACCAAAACAATTAAAAAAACCCTAAAAGCACAAAAAGGGAGCCCTAAATTGCTGAATCGCACCAGCTGGGGCCCTAATCGCAGACGAAAGAACACAAATCGAACAATTATGAACGTTGTGTAGTTGAATACCACCCTTCATCTTCGTTGGAGGCCTAATCGGAGTTGTAGTCAATGGTCGAAGGAAGATGTTTAATCTCAGGCGAAATAAGCTAACCGTGAACGGTTGTAGTCAGCGGCTGAAATCGTCCTTCATCTTCGTTGGAAATCTAATCTCTATATCTCAGACGGAATCGGTAGGCTGTGGTGGTGGTTTCAAAGTGAAGAAGATGAGGGTTGAAACAGGGCAAACGAAATTCCTAAAGGAATGGCAGAATTGTAATTATCATTCTATTTTCATCTATTCAATATACTGTTCCTAAGGAACTACCTTAATTGTTATATATATATAAATATTCAAAATTCATTTTACGCGATAAATCGTTAATGTAAAGTTATCAAATAAGCATGAGTTTACAGTCCACTCTCCTTCAAGCTTTTATTTCTTTATTAGACTCATTTTGGTTTCCTCTTACGACACTTTATATATGATGTCTTTATAAAACTTCGAATTTGCTGTTTCAAGGAAGGCTAGGTGATGAAACACTGGTTAACACATGGTTATCCTAGCTGACTGTCTCATATATGAATGGTTCAATCTCTTCCTCCACTCGCCGTTAACTGATATCCTGCAAAACATAACACTGGTGACTCGCCACAAGGAGGGGAATAGGGGGGGGGGGGGTTCTCCTTGTGACCACCATTCGACGTGAGAATAAGTACTTTTCTGAGGATAATAGTGTGTGTTAAGAGTAAATAGTGAGAGAACAGAATCCTTAAACCTGAAGGAGAAGTCATCTATTTATAGCCGAAGGATGAAGGAGGAGGAGACCTGCCAGCTAGCCAATGGGCGCCAGCTGTCCGACCAAGGGGAATATCCTCTTTGTCCCCTCTGTTGTCGTCAGTGTAGTGGATGACGTGGCGCGCTCTCATTCATCCAGCTGGACGCTCACTGGTACTGGCTGTCGACCTGTTTTCCAGAGATCTTGCAAGGAAGGCTGGCGTCTATCCATTGGTGCCACGTGTCGTCATTTTTGTCTGGAGAAGCATCTTCTTTGTCACCTGCGATTTCTTCCATATAAGCTTTTGGACGCGCACGAATGATGTGGACGCCATGTAAGAAAAGTGGTGTGGTCCCCGTGCCATGTGTGCACTGATTTGGGACCATACCTCTTCACTAGGGGTTATAGTCGACGCCAATTCATCATTTTTAACGTCTCTAATTCAAAACCGAACATGAAACTTTGATTTCATTCGGCTCCTTTATGGAAAATAGATAAATTGCTAGATTTAAGATGTGAACCTACTTATAAACAAATGATACCCATCTAAAAAGAAGTAAACCCATAACATCTATGTCAGTTTTAGTTTTTTGTTTGAAAATATTCAATTCAAAACGACTTACTTTCTAGATGATCCCTCTAGAAGAAGACGAGTCTAACAATCTTTCTAGTTACAAAAAAAGAGGTTGGCCCAACTTAAATGAAATTTCTGAAGATTGAGCCACTACTTTATATTCTGTGCAAATGAATCCTGTCTAATTTACTAATCGGTGTGAAGAGACTGAACTTTTGTATTTGAAGAATGTTTCAGGAGGAATCCCTATTGATAGAACGTTCCGCTACTGAAACTTGAAAAATCTGCTTTCAAGGTCTCGTGGCTTCGGTGAATCACTTTCTGTTGGTGATAACAATGTAAATGCCGTCATACCGAGCCTTACAAAGTTTAACATCTAGTATAATACATTTATGCGTTTGGTGAATAGTAACCTAACCGGCTTTTTTAATAATATTTCGTTTTTCATATAGTTTAGTTTTTATCCAACAAATTGTGCTCGTTATCATTCAGGTAAAAAAGTTATAGAAACCGAAGTTGTATTCAAAATAGTATATTTCCTTGTATAGTAAACTATATTGAGAGTACCAGTAGTATATTTCCTTGTATAGTAAACTATATTGAGAGTACCAGTATACCGATACCGACTGAACAATATCAGTACCGTTACGGATATTCATTGTTATGGTACTCAATTTGGATACAAGGTGGTTTTGATATTTTCTCTCTTTTTTCGCACTAATGATGCCGAACCGGTAATGTACCGTCATAATTTAATCGATACGATATTCGGTTTTGTTTTTACTCAGATTTGGCTTTGCTATTTTCGGTACCACTATCCAATATTTATTTATTTTTACATTCAGGCATAAAATGTATTAAAAAAACAAATAATTACGAATAAACAAATAAAGTGTTTTTTGGTGTCATAAACTATACATAGCTTACCAAATCAAACCGATACCGTATTATTTTTATGATTTTCCGTTGATTTAAAATCTTTTTCGATATCATTTAGACACTTCATAGTTATGCCGTACAAAATCGACATACGATTTTTTTTATTTTTGTTATGTTTTATTATTATAGCAGAAATGCAGAATACAATTCCCCTGGGCCTGTGTTATCCATTTCTTGAAAAAGAATAAACCAATGGCAGCCTCTCTTCATCATTCCATAACCATTTGGTCTCTCCTACCATTATCATCTCAACACAATACAATTTTCAGTTCAGTTCACTCACATGTTTTTTTTTGCTATATTATTGAAATTTATGGTTATAAATTCAAATCCTACCAATTTTCACATATTCTTTCAGGTTCAAAGAAATCAATTTCAACAGCCAGATTCCACAACAACATTGTTGATAAATCAAAATCAATATCAAGAAACAGAATGCAACCAGGGAACAATACTTGTAAGCTTTTTACTGAATTTGAATTATTATTATTACTACTGAAGTGGTTGCATAACTAGAGATAAATTAGGTGTTTGTGAATCAAAGAAAGAAATTGATATAAGGTTTGTAACAACATTACTGTAGTAGATAAATCAGAATCAAGAAGGGGAATGGGATTACAGAGGAGTAATTGTAAGGCTAGTTTAATGAATGGTGTTGAAGTTGAGGCAAAGTTATATTTGGGGATGGATTTTGGTACCTCTGGAGCTAGATATGCAGTTATTGATAAGGAAGGGGTCATACATTCTGAAGCAAAGAGGGATTATCCTGTGTTTATGGTAACTTTTACATCATTATATTGTTTTAAGTTTTTAGTTATCATTTGTTTGATTGAGTCCCACAATGTTTCTTTGGTAAAATGATATTATGCAAGCCGTAACGAAGGATTGTTAATGGCGGTATGGATTTACACGCTAAACCTCATTTAGAGTTAACTAATATCGTAAAATTTAAAGACGGATATCAGTCAGTTTGACCATATAGTAGGGGGGGGGGGGGGGGTGTATATATCGTGCTGGGACCTTAATATGACAGTACACATTTAAAGTTGTGTAACTCGAACATGACCCGTGTAACCCAGTTATCTAAACGAGTCAAAAAGGTTGGTATGACTTGAAAACAAGTTGATGGGTTGTAACATGTAATCAAAGCTGTAAAGGAGTTGGCAGATTGTAAACAGGCGTAGTATGTGGGTTCGACGGGTCTTTTTTTTTTTTTTTTTTGTATTCTAACATGATCAAATATTCAGGGTTAACAGGACCATAATCAATTAATCACATGTTCATTATTTCTCGGATTAAATAAACAGGACCAGTCACATCTTCACCTTTTCACACATCTAGTAAATGGGCTCACAAAAATAATATATTCAAACTTTAGTGACAACTTCAGTTCCCATGTTTGTTAATGAAAGGAAAGGATATTGACAATGGATATTAACTGTTTGAAAGAACTTATGAGCTTATTATTCGTCGTCTAGGAAGAATGGTGATGCGGTCGATTGGGTGCGATCATGGAAAACAACACTTTTTTCTCTTCTTGAAGATATACCAATCACTATGCGTTCATTAATCACTTCCATCTCTATAGACGGGACTTCTGCAACTACTCTGATTTTAGACAGGTAATAAATTGGGCACCTGAAACTAGAAAACAGTTAAAAGATTTAAACATTGATTTAGGTTCAAAAGATTCCCTTATTTTTTTCGCTACCACAAGGCATATAGACATTTTGAAAAAAAAAAGTCAAAAGCTTTATGAGTCTGTATGACCTCAATAGTCAAAGTCAAAGTATCAAACTATACTACTTTTCTATATATCTGCAGCAAAACAGGAGAAGCTTTAGCAAGGCCTTTACTCTATAACGAGAGCTGTCCTGATGCTTTACCAATTGTTAAATCCATTGCCCCTATAAACCACACAGTATGCTCCGGTTCTTCAACCTTATGCAAGCTCGTTTCATGGTGGACTTCAAGTGATTCGAGTAGAGAGTCTGCAGTACTAATGCATCAATCTGACTGGCTTTTGTGGCTTCTGCATGGTAAAATCGGAGTGTCTGACTACAATAACGCGTTAAAGGTACAATTTTACTCTCTATTGGCACAGTTTGACTTTAGAGGTCAAGCAGACTGTTTTGGGCATCTGATAAAAACTCTGATACAAGTTTAACACCCGATTTTTCTTGTTCATTAATTTTTTTTGTGAAGTTGAATGTAATTATGAAGTTTCATAGATGTTCAAAAAATCCGTATGCAGGTTGAATTTCAAAATGGAAAGTAGTAAGTTTGACCTTAAAAGGTATTACTTTATAGTCTATGAACACTGTTTGACCTTTTGAGGTCAAGTTAATTATTTTGACTAAAAAGGTTTCTTTTTTGTCATGTTTGTTATGAAGTTATAATGTTATAACGTGTTACGGTGTTAGGTAAATGTATTATAACTGATTATTAAAAGGGTTTTCCAATTCGTTCGCATAGGTTGGTTATGATCCCGAACTTGAATCGTATCCACCATGGCTGAAATCTCAACCGTATTCACATGTTCTACCGACCATTCAAGCTCCTGGAACTATAATCAGCACCCTCAAAGAGGACATAAGAATAAAACTTGGTACACTTCGTCCTCTTTATAATAAGAAAATAGTTATAATTCCACCATAATATCAACTAAAATATTGTTTTAACTAATCTACTACAAAGGTTAGTTAAAACACGATGCTTGATATTGGGCTGAATTCTTGTACAGGTTTTCCTGAAGATTGTGTTGTCTGCACGGGAACTACGGACAGTATAGCTGCGTTTCTTGCAGCCCGAGCTACTCAGCCTGGGAAGGCGGTAAAATGCTTTTAAACTTTAGCCTACGTTTAGGGCTACAAACGAACCTAACGAACACGAACAACGCCCCGTTCGTGTTCGTTTGTTAAGGAAATATATGTGTTCACGGATTGTTCATGAACACTTACCGAATGCGATCGTCTGTTCGTGTTCGTTCATTAAGGAAATGAACGTGTTCATGTTCGTTTGTTAATTTTAGGTAAGGAACGCAAATGAACGTTCATGAACACATGAACACAAACTAATGTTCATAAACAGAATATATAATACACTGATACTTATTAACTATTTTTTTTTCAGAATTTTGAAGTATTTCAATAAATATAAAAGTTAAAAGCACTAACAAACTATCGAACATAAACAAACACGTTACCGAACGTTCACACACACGCCTATGTTCACGCTTGTTCATTTAACTAAACGAACGAGATTTCTTGTTCGTGTTCATTCATTTATTAAACAAACGAACACAAACGAGCTTCCCGCCGAACGGTTCACGAATTGTTCGCTGAACGTTCGGTTCATTTGCAGCCCTACCTACGTTTATTTTGTGGGTCCTGTCTTCATTTATAATGAAACCAGACCCACTTTTAATTATATTCTTAACTTTCTTTAGACTGGTCTCAAGAAGGTTGTATATAGGTGACATCTTTGGGTTCAACGCTTGCGATAAAACTACTAAGCACCACGAGGATTGATGATGCGCGGTTCGGGGTGTACAGTCATCGTCTTGATGACAAGTGGCTGGTCGGAGGTGCCTCAAACACTGGCGGAGCAGTTCTGCGGCAACTTTTTTCCGATGAGCAACTGGAGAATTTGAGTGTGCAGATAAACCCGATGGAAGCTTCACCGTTGGATTATTACCCACTACCGGTGGAGGGAGAGAGGTTTCCAATAGCCGATCCCAAGATGGCCCCAAGGTAAAGTAAAGTAGATACTGTAATACAACATTAATTGATGTTATGTTAACCTCTTTCACGTTATAGGTTGAGTCCTCGACCAGAATGTGATGCAGCATACTTGCATGGAATTCTCGAATCAATAGCTCGCATTGAGGTAAACAAAGTTATCTAATTACCCCTTTTTTTAACATGATATGAGAGGCTTTTTTTTTGCATATCGTAAAACCTAATTCTTTATACCGTGACAACCCATCACTAGAAAACTCGTGGACCCCACCAAGACACTGCCAACCAGTGAACCAGGGGCGGACATACATTATGATAAGGTGTAGCCCCCTTGGCGCTCCGGCGGTAGTGTAAATTTTGGAAAAAAAAAACGTTTTTTGACGTTTTTTCGATTTCGTTACCTTTTTTTTTAAACGTTACCCCTACGAAGATTTTCTAGATCCGCCACTGCTGTCAACCAATGAAACCACGCAAAAAAGCAACTTGCATTGGGTGGGATGCCTTTAATTGGTTAAAGATTTAAAAGTCTTAAGACATTTGCTGTTAGAAGGAGCCAAACACTTTCAACCATGACACATTTGTAAACAGAATACTTGTTCTTAGACACATGAACTCATATGTACCACGGTTTGTTTTACGGGGTTGTTGAATCTGTTGTTTTTGTCTTTTAAAGATGTTGATAAAATGTTTTGTTTTTATTTAGGCAAAAGGGTATGCATTGTTGAAGGATTTAGGAGCTACTAAAGTAGAAGAAGTGTTTACTGCGGGTGGTGGATCAAAAAACGATAAGTGGACAAAGATACGAGAGAGAGTGCTTGGTTTGCCTGTACGTCGAGCACTTCAAACCGAAGCGGCGTATGGGGCTGCTTTATTGGCGTTAAAGGCAACCGAGTAACTATAAAGTGACTTACGGGACATACATTATTAGACTATATTTTAAACTAAGTATACTGTCTAAAAAATGATGGAATATACACCCAAAATTTGTCCATCGAAAACACTATTCTTTACCCGGTGAATGAAAGCTCCCATTCACATTCTTGCCTTTGGATGAAATAAAAACAAAATTATAATCCATTTGGGAATTGCTTCCCCTGCTGCCACTTTTCCGGATGATCGGCAACTCAATAAGGTAGAAATTGGCGTGGTCAGTGGTGTACTCTCCTGTCCATAACCAAAAAATTGAGAGTTCAAATCCTACAGGTTATGATGTATTTATCATAGAAAAATCTAGGAACTGCTGCTAATAAAAGGTTTATCAATAATTATTTTCTTCTACCTTTTTAATTGTTAACTTGTTTTCTTTAACTCTTTACTTTAACAATCACTTAATAAGTAGATCGTTAAAAATAAGAACTCATAGAAAAACAATTTTTAAATGTAATTTGTTCTTGCTTGTAAGTTGTAATACCAATATACCATTGTATTTATTTGTATTATATATAATATTAATTTGGGTGCCTAAACTTTGATAAATTTGTAAACTGATAGATATTTGAACATTCAAAGATGATAACATAAGCAAAAAAATATTGAGTCCATAACTAGACACGATTTAAGGTCTTTAAATTGCGATGAACATATGTTTCCATATAATTGACTAAGCCAAGAAACTGTTGTACCTCTTTTTGTGACGTCAGCTTATCTGGAAAACAATGGAGTTCTTGGGAGATGTGTGGTTGGTACATGCCATCGATGATTTTCATTCCTAAAAAATCAATGGATGTGACTCCTATTTCCATTTTCTTTTCTTTTCTGAAAGCATGATTCCATATTGATTTACTATAGAGTGAAATTTTGTGAGTAATTCTATATGCGAGTCTTCATCTTCAGTGTTTCTATGGCTTGCGTAGTTGTGTTTGGGTTTGGGATTCTATGCTTGTTTTGGTACCTAGGTTTACGTTTTTATGAACAAATAAAAACGTACCGATTAAAATATGATTACTTAATCGGTAAATTCTTAACATGTAGACAAATGAGGTGGATCTATATAGATTTTTTCACAAAAGACATCAATAATGCCAATTGGCAAGGCATGTAGTTGTTTGTTTTGTATCTCAACTATCTGTTATTCATTAAATGCAAAAGCGTCTTATAAAAGCCATCCAAATATGAGTAAAACATAAACTTCTATACTGATAAATATTATCTTTTGAATTTAAACCGATACAATAGTCATTCAATATAGTCTATAAAAATACAAGATGACTTGAATATCACGAAGATGTCTTAACGAGTGTCATGACATTCTTGTTTCAACAAGGACTGGTATGCTATCCGGTGTATTATGACCGGTAGGATACAGAGATTATACTTTAAGCATTAGACCATCCATAGTGCTGAGGTGATTGGGCGTGATTCACCCCCATAACGCCGGAAAACGCCGCAAACACCGCCCCAGGGGCATTTTCTTTGGTTTTTTTTGGCTTGGACGTGTTTGTCAAAACGCCGCGAGTTGTGGGATTTTCAAGAAATTTGACTGTTGTGCAACGAATATAAAAAAGAATTATTTTTCAATTTTATTATTTACTTTTACCCCTTATTTAAGTTACGATACAAGACATAATTTTTAGTAATTTACAAAATTAAACATATTAACCCATGAAGCGACATGTCAACTCAAACACAACCCAATTAGTTAAGCATTTTCACAAGTTTGCCCTGAATAAGACCCATGCCAATTTCATTTCATATATATTTAAAGGCCATAAGAGGAGAATAGTGTCAGGTGGTCTTTGATCTTTGTATTTAAATTTTGAACCTTCAACGTCATTAATATACGTGTTTAGTCCTCTTTTAGAAAAGAATGTTTTCTTTTTATTCGTTAACTTTGTTTATATATGAGTTTACTCCTTGTGCTTTAACTTTAACTTTGGTAGTATACATGTTTAGTCCCTATACGTTTATTCTTTTTAGTAATTGATCGTGGCTTTCTGAACTTTACTTTTAAACCTTCAACTTCAATAATATACGTGTTTAGCCCATCTGTTTATTTTATTGGTTAACTTTGTTTATATTCGTATTTAGTCCCTCTGCTTTAACTTTGGTAGTGTACATGTTTAGTCTCTCTACTTTTATTCCTTTTAGTATTTCAACTTTTAGTCTTTCCATGTTGTCGTGACGAACCAATCCGAGGGAATGGTGACACTTTGCCATTGGTGGACAACCGCTACTACTCATGGACTTTAATAAAGTTACTCTATAATTTCTAAACTCCATTAAAAAATCTTTGATGCGCATATTTTTATCTCTGTCTTGATGTATTTTTAATTGAAATTGTGTTATCAGTAGTATGTACAAGTAACCGAAACACAGACGTAGATACTATCAAACTGAGAAATATTAGTTGTGCGGCCATAAAACTAGTTTAGTCTAAACTGAAACTTGCATATTCTTAAATGTTAAGTCGGGCAATTTGTCAAATAGTTGTGTGATGCATACCTCGCATTCAACATTTTTTGAGTTTCTTCAACATTCATTCATCTTCCAATAGAAAACCAACCGTTAAAAACCACCATTGCGTCAGCAGCTGGACGTCATCAACAGAAAACAGATTTGGAGTAAAAAGAAAAAAAGGGATGGAGATGCGGGGTATCGATCCCCGTACCTCTCGCATGCTAAGCGAGCGCTCTACCATCTGAGCTACATCCCCATGATGTCTGGTTGCTGAAGCTTATTTACATCACTGAAAACATTTAATTTTAGTTAGTTTTATTAAAACCTTTTTTGTTCTACAATATTTGATTATTTGACAAATAAAGTCACAATTTCGTTAAACCAAAATGATTTATATTTTATAATAGAGTAAACTGCAATTTTACCCCCTGAGGTTAGGGGTGATTGGCACTCTTACCCCCCCTAAGGAAATAATTGCAAATTTACCCCCCACTGTTTGCTGTTATGTTGCAACCTTACCCCCTAAGCTCAATTTTGTTGACTGATCTGTTGACTTGGTGGTGAAATGACCATTTTACCCTTTTATTTTACCCCCTGTGTTTTGTTTACTCTGTAATATTACCCCCTGCCACCACTGCCACCGCCATTCACCACCACAACCACCACTGCCACCTCCAGCCACCACCCTCAACCACCTCTGCCACCGCCATTCACCACCACAACCACCACTGCCATCTTCTTCCTCCCCTTCTCTCTCTCTCTCTCTAAAAAAACCCACCACCCGCCTTCATCTTCAACAATCACCACCGTCATCTCCACACCCCAGCCCCCAATCATCCACATACATACAGCCAAACCACCACGATCACTACCACCCCTACACCACCCTTCAATCAACACCTGCAACCAGTGATTCATCTCAATTTTAGCTTTGACTCTTAAGCAATTTTAGAGTTTCCAGCAAAAATGTTGAAATAATCGGACACTTTTCAACTTCCTTTAGAGAAAAAAAATCCTAAACCCTGCTATATATTAATTTTTGGAACTCAAAAAACAACCGAAAACAAATATGATTGTTAAACAATCAATCACCTCTAAAATGACAGCCACCCCTTTTTGAGTGTCATCGCCTCCAATTATACTATCTTGTTAGCATCATGGCCTACTCGTGGAGTTTGAAGAATAGTACCACCACATTTGATATGATTAACAACTTATTGGATTTAATTCCTCTGAGTAAAAACACTATAGCCTACCTATAACAAAGAATACTATCAGTTGCTGCATAACCCATATCAACAATAATTAACCATAAAATGAGATGAATCACTGGTTGCAGGTTATCCAAACAAGATTTGATAGTTTGTGCAATCACCTCAAGCATTCCACTTCTAACAGAATTTATTGATACATCGATCAGGAAAAAGTATAAAGGTGGCATTGGTGGCCGGACCATTCCATCACCACCACCAAACAACCACAAAATGAACCGCAATCACCGTCACCATGGTTTCCAGTTCAAATTGCATCGAAAAAAGTGAAATTAGAGTAACAGAAACCCTAGATGATGGTTATAGGTTCAAATTGGAGTAACAGAAACCCTAGATGATGGTTATAAGTTCAAATTGCATCGAAAAAAGTGAAGAAAACAAGAAAATTAACCGCTGATTTCAAGTTCGGAACCTGCAGAAGCATGAATATGATTGCTTTTGAAGGTTTGATCATGAAATTTGGAGTAACAAAAACTCTAGATGGTGGTCATCACCTCCATGCACCGATCTCCGGTCATCTTCACCGGATGGTTGTGGCGGGGGTGGTGATGATGGCGACGGTGATGGTTGTGACGGCAGTGGTGGTTGTGGCGGTTCAGATGGCGACGGTGATGGTTGAAGATGATGATGATGGAGGTTTGTGGCGGGGATGGTGATGATGGCGACGGTGATGGTTGTGGCGGCAGTGGTGGTTGTGGCGGTTCAGCTGGCGACGGTGATGGTTGAAGATGATGATGATGGAGGGTGATGGTTGAAGATGATGATGATGGAGGTTCAATAATAATTGCAGTTTACTCTATATATAATATAAATAATAATAAAAATAATAATAAAAAGAAATATAGGGTAAGATTACCAAAATACCCTTACATATAATGGTCAAACTACCGTTGACTGTGCTTAGGGGGTAAGGTTGAAACATAACAGCAAACAGTGGGGGGTAAATTTGCAATTATTTCCTTAGAGGGGGTAAGAGTGCCAATCACCCCTAACCTCAGGGGGTAAAATTGCAGTTTACCCTTTATAATATTTGAAACGTGAGTATATATAGGGGTGTTCACGATCCGATCCGATCCGATCGAGGGTCTGCTCATGCTCGGATTGAATTACAACCGATCCGATCCGAGCGGATCAAATTTGTAAAACCGATCACAAAAGTGATGCTCATGCCCGGATTGAATTTGAATCGATCGGCTCGGTTTCGCTCGGTTTTTATCAAATCCTAAAAAAAAGCGAGCGGATCGTTTTCGCTCGATTGAATAATAAGGCTTCGTTCAACAAAAACAAATTCTAACTTAAAGTGCGAATACAAAAGCAACACAAAATAAAGTGCGAATACATAAGAAACACAAAATAAAGTGCGAATACAAAAGCAACACAGAAGCAGATTTAACTCTTTGTAGATTAAGATCTACATTCTACAAACAAACGCCACTAAAACATACATACAATCTGTGTATGTATGTTACCAAACAGAAGATGCAATCTTTAACGATTAATTAACAAAAAAACATACAGATTGAAGCCTGAAACAAGTCCGACAAGGCGACGAATGAAGAATGGAGCGGACAGAAACAGATATTTAACGATTATTGAAGAATGAACAGATATAGATATTTAACGATATGTTGCAGATATGTTGCAGAAACAGAAACAGATATTTAACGATTATTGAAGAATGAACACAGATATTTAAACTGAAACAGGAGCGACTAACCTTTTAGGAGACACTTGAGCCGATGATTGTCCGATGAATTGAGTCGGAGACACTTGAGCCGATGATTGTCCGATGAATTGAGTAGGAGAGGGAGAGTGAGAGTCGAGACACTTGAGCAGTTGAGAGCGGCGACTGAATTCTGTTTTAGCCTTTTAGGAAATAGATTTAGGGTTAGATTTGTATATTAAATATTAAATTGGGCTAATATTATTTGGGCTTTTAATTTTTTTGGGCTATTATATTTTTTGGGTTTTTAATCTATAAAATAATATATATATATATATATATATATATATATATTATTAATAAAAAATAATTCGAGCGAAACCGAGCAATCGATGAGCGAGCGGAGCTTTGCTCATGCTCGGATTGAATTTGAATCGAACCGATCCGATCGGCTCATTTACAAACTAAGCAGGAATCGAACGAGCATTTTTCGAGCATTTTTCGAGCGATCTTCGATCGTCGAGCAGTTTGGACAGCCCTAAGTATATAGATGGGAAGAAGAAGAAGAAGATACACATCAACAATATCATTCATCATAAACTTTACTCTTTTTTCAGCAGCTTATATCAAGCATCGAGGTTCTGTCCACCTTGTTGGGCCATTTGAATGGGCTTCTTTACTGAAATAGTTGGGCTAGGTTGGTTCACAACAAAACGGATAGTTGTTAAACTTATTTTTTTTAGGGAATTTCAAGGATTGTCCTTTATCTTTATACCCATTTTCAGACGCTGTCCTTTATGTTCAAAATTCACGAGATTTGTCCTTTATGTTTTCATATCATACATGTTTTGTACTTTTAAGCCTAACCCAGTTAGTTTTTTTCAGTTAAATTTGGTCATATGATTTGCACATGAGGGCATTTTTGTCAATTCAAAGGTAAGTTCAACGACAGATTTACAGCACAAAGCTTCTGCGACATTTGAATTGACAAAAATGCTTTGCACATGATCAAATTTAACTGAAAAAAACTAACTGGGTTAGGCCTAAAGGACAAAACGTGTACGATATGAAAACATAAAGGACAAAACTCGTCAATTTTGAACATAAAGAACAACGCCTGAAAATTGGTATAAAGATAAAGAACAATCCTTGAAATTCACTCTTTTTTTTAACAGAAACTTTCATTAACACCGGCAAACCCTTACAACGAGGACCACCCCAAACTAATTACACATATACAAAGGGTACTTAACCCAATCCTTCCAAACAATACATTTAAATTTCGACTTATGCTTTAACCACAAAAACGAATAAGACTTCACTTCAGCCACCACATCCCTAACCTGCTTAGAAACCAATTGAAAAACTTTTGCATTCCTTGTATTCCATAATACCCAAGTTATAACCATGACTATGCCCCTAACTATTTTTTCCCTCCATTTTCCACCACAAAAACCAGTTAAGTTGTTAAACTTAATACCTTTTCTTATTTGGTTATCTAATTATTTGAAGGATTTTACAAGTCAAGAAAAATATTTTTAGCAGAATAAACGATGTAATCAGATGTATCGTTACTGGAATGAACTAAGTTTCATCATGTTTGAAATTTCATGTTGGTGTTTTCAAATTGGTCAAGAACAAATTGAGTTTGATTTGGGATTTTGGGGTACTAAAGGAAAAGAAATGAATGAGAAACTGGAAGCAGTTTTCGAAAATGTGTTTATGTTGAGAAATACGAGAATCGCGTCGGAGAGTTACTTATGTGACGTCGTGGCATCATAGGCAAATGATTCAATTTTGAAACTTATGCTATATCTTGGTAATTAATTGAAATGTTCAATTTATTACGCTAATCCATTATCTATGGGTTTTAAGACCGAAGAACATGTAGGCATTTTGATTTAAGATGTTCATGTAATCATGTTTGATATTATTTGACCTTTCTTGTTTACTCTCTACTATATTTTAACTACAATAGATCATTATTTGCGCATATAATTAATTACTTTTTGGAAGGGACATTGCTTCATCTTAGCTTAGCTTCTGTGTATAACATGTAGTTTACTAGGGCCAAAACGGTTGGGTTATACTTATAGCACGCATTATTGACGTCGCGTTCTTTACATTCATTTGTACAAGGAAAAAAAAACAGGCAAACAAAATACAACTGAAATAGAACTCAAGCTCAAGCTCGACCTAACGATGTAAGGTTAAACATTCAATATTAATAACTAATTGTGGAGCTCGACCTTGACCTTTGATAAACAACACTTACGATTATCATGAAAGATGGAAGTTATGTTGTATCGGACCATAAGAATGGAAGTCTATGGGACATTATACCATTACACTACTTTTGAACTTCACCAATATCCCATACTAACTGTGATGTCACATGTCGCTTCATACCAAAAGAGAAGCTTTATCATAATGTCCCACTACACATGGTTTTAAAAGATTTTAAAGAATAAACATAATACTTGACATGTTTTCGATTGGGGCGTACTCGTGAGTTGTGACATTTGAGTCATGACTTAAAGCTTTAGAGGCAGTTTTAAATTATGAGTAAACTGCCATTTTGGTCCCTGTGGTTTGGCCAGTTTTGCCACTTTAGTCCAAATCTCAAACTTATTACATCTGGGTCCCTGTGGTTTGCATTTTATTGCCATTTTAGTCCAAATTTCAAATTTGACCAGATTTCCCATTAATCACCTGCTATTTTGTCTTTACCCTCAGGGGCATTTTGGTCATTTTAAATTTATTATCTCTTTATTATAACTCAATTATA
This sequence comes from Helianthus tuberosus, assembly GCA_030545235.1. Taxonomy (NCBI): domain Eukaryota; kingdom Viridiplantae; phylum Streptophyta; class Magnoliopsida; order Asterales; family Asteraceae; genus Helianthus; species Helianthus tuberosus. The sequence goes on from CM060438.1 coordinate 55,527,091, forward strand.
ATAAAACCCCTTATCATCATCATCTTCAACCTCATCTCTCAAACAGACATCTCTCTCTCTCTCTCTCTCTCAACATAAATCAGTGTCGGCTTTAACTCACCAACCGACAAACACTACCAGCCCTAATTTAGTTGTGTGAGTTGGTTCTCATAGTTATGTTACAGGGGAGGTGTATATATGTGGAATGTCTTCCCAAGAAGAGGTTCCGGACGACCCAGAGCAGATCGAACCGAACCCAGATTCCATCAGGGTGTTAAAACGGGTAGCTGGGCCGGTCTCCAGCCATTTAGGGGAAGAAAGCCGGGTGAAAGCCGAGCAGGCATGTTTCCTGCCTTGCACCGACGACAATATTCCTGTGATCGGTGAGATTCCGGGCATGAAGGGATGTTATGTGGCGACAGGGCACAGCTGTTGGGGGATACTTAACGGTTCAGATCTGCTGATGCTTCCACCGCTTTTCTCGAATTTCCCATTTTACAAGAAGACCTAATTCCAAAAATCACGAGGATCTGGATCTGGATTCGTATTTTAAAGGTTAGTGGTTGTTGATTTGGATTTGTTTGTTTCTGATTGTGGTTAATTTGGTGCTGATTGTGATCTGGTAGTGGTTGTTGATTTGGATCCGTGAGAGATGTTGATTTGGATCTGTTAAGTTGTTTCTGATTGTGATCTGGTTGTGGTTAATTTGGTGCTGAAGTAAGATGAACGAGGTCTGGGTTTTGATGATGTTCTTGAACATGATGTTCTTGATTTTCTGGGTTCCTGATTTTCTTGAAGATGATGTTCTTGATTTTCTGGATTTTCTGGGTTTTGATGATGATAAAAGATGATGTTCTTGAAGATTATGTTATTAATTATTGAAATGTTATAATAAATTGACATGGACCAAAATGCCCCTGCACTAAAGGACAAAATAATCAGTTTTCAACTCTCAAAATAGAGGGTTTTTGGATTTTAGACTAAAATGACAACAAAATGCAAACTACAGGGACCCAGATGTAAAAAGTTTGAGATTTGGACTAAAGTGGCAAAAGTGCCAAAACCACAGGGACCAAAATGGCAGTTTACTCTTAAATTGTTAACAATTTAGATTAAGATTAGACTATTACTATTACTATCATATAACTTAATCATCAAATCATAAACATTAAATACAATATTACACAGTTTCAAGTGCAAGTGATTAGAATAGTCCAAAAGGATGGAGCCGAGTCACTCTCGTGTCATGTCAATTGTATTTTTGTGGTTGGGCAAAAGTTTCCACTAGCAACAGATGGGTCCACCTTTCTTGGACTGAAATGTTAACCCTATTCAACATTTTATATTGATGCATGGGTTAATTGTAAAGAGGTTATGGTGTCTAAAACTAGGGATAAACAAATCGTTCTTGGTATCGGACCGAATTTATCGAATCGGGTACTTTTTCAGTATCGACTTTTAGCATTTTCGGTACCGGTCCGGTACAATACCGGTTCAGTACCGGTTTTTACCCTCAAAATCCGGTACCGGTATCGAACCGTACCGAACCGGGTATATTCGGTACCGGTACCCACTTTTGAGGATTTTCAGTACCGGTTCGGTACCGGTACCGAGCTCATCCCTATCTAAAACTTGTCGGAAGAGTTTTGTATCATAATTTAAGGACTTAAGGATAATTAATGACTAACTTAGCACATCGCCTGTAATTACTAAGGTTGGATGTGGTTTAAAGCCCCTAGGGGCTTTATCACGACATATCAGCTCCATTTAGACGCCACATCATATAGGGACTTTAAAGCCCCTCCTTTAAAATCTTTGTAATCGTTTAAACCCTTTTAAACAATATAAAAAAAGAAAAAGGAAATAAAAAAAGAGGGAAATGTGATTGGTGGAAAAAAGATGGGTTCCACATGTATACTTAACGATGCTCGTTACCGGGCTGACGGAGGATCGATGGCACCCCTTTGACGCGTAAAGGATGGGTAAGGCTGCACGGTATGGACCTTCGTCCTGGTCCGTCCTCCACCGGAGCCGGCGTCATCCCATCCCGCCCCCCTCCGTCTTCAGCGTCGAGATGTCGACGTTCAGGACGATCCAAATGGTGGGCCCAGCTTTATTTGTTTGTTTGTGAATGAGATTTGTACATTAGGCATTAATACTTGTACATAGTTTTGTAGGGTAGGATCATCTAGGACCATCCTCCCATACCCTCTAGTTTTGTGGGATGGACCATATTGGGAGGACTATGACGTGGTGCCTACGTGGCGGATCATCTTCCCTTGGAGGACCATCACTATACCCTCTAGGCTAAGAGGCACTAAATACGATGATGTGTCCAGGACGCTATACCACACACTCTGTAGTGTAGAACATCTTTGATACTGACACAAAACACCAACGTTGTCCAAGAAATCTAACCAGATTTTCTCCCTCATTTCATCTTCCCCTCCACTAATACCTCATGGACGCTAAAACCCTAATTCCTCACAACTCCTACCTCAAAACAACCCCAATATCCAACCCATTTCAACGCCGTTACACTTCCCACATTCCATCGGCTCTTAAAATATCATCCAAAACCCTTCCGTTCAGAAGAACTCAGCTTCTTACTCATGTTAACCCGACCCAAGGAGCTTCAAATAATGAAGACTATCATAGGAATGTTCGGATGTTTGCTGCGGTTACTTCTGTTAGTAACAGTGGTGAAGAAGATGAGGAGGAAGTTGTTAAGAGTAGAATGGCGGGAATAGAGGAGGGTTTGGCGGGAAACGAGAGTATTTGGGATCAGTTGGTGGAGATTTTGAAGTTTTCTGGACCAGCTGCTGGGCTGTGGTTGTGTGGACCATTGATGAGTTTGATTGATACTGCTGTTATCGGTCAGTCTAGTTCGGTTGAGTTAGCTGCTTTAGGTATGTTAACTTTAGTTTTTATCTTTTAAACACTAAAATATAAGATATTTTCGTTGTCTATATACTCGGATTTGTTCAATCGATGGCGTAGTTTGTTTAAATAGACCTGCACAGAAAAAAACCGGTTTATGTTTGTAACCCGGAACTGATATTGAAACCAGTTTGGCACGAACAATGTACCGGTTAGGAACCGACCTAAACCATTGTGTTGAAATCGGGCTGTAACTTGTAACACTGTACTTTATAATTGGTTTGAACCCAACAGATACCGGTTTGACTTTTGTTGACCCAAACCGGAACCGCTTCCACCCGAAACGGCTTGCGCAAAAACCCCGGGATGTGCACCTCTATGTTCAAATACTTATACCCATTGCAATGGATGGTCTAATTTATTCAAGTACTGGTCAATTGCATAAGGTGCCACATCAGACTGATCATGGATTCGCATTGCATCAACTGCAGCAATGCGGTTCTCAACATTGCATCATGTGCATTGTGCATTATGCGCTCATGATGATGCGTGCATATTAAAACCAAGCACACGAGTGGAACTATGGAGCTGATAAGTGTTTGTTTAAATATTTGCAGGGCCGGGTACGGTGCTTTGTGATTATATGAGTTACCTGTTTATGTTTCTTTCTATTGCTACATCAAATTTGGTGGCCACTTCAGTCGCTAAACAGGTTTCTTTGATGTATTTGTATTTAGCTTTGATTGATGTCTTCAAAACTTTGTATTGTCTCTTTCTGGTATTTGGAAAGTTCATTTCTTGAGCCGGGGGTCTCATTGGAAGCAGCCTCTCTATTCCTATGGGGTAGAGGTAAGGCTGTCTACATCTCACCCTCCTCAGACCCTACCTTAGCTTTGCTATTGGTGGGATATACTGAGTATGATGATGATGATGAGGATGATGATTTCTTGAGCTGGTATAGAATGCTGCAAGAATTATTGTAACCACTGCTCATGGTTTTGGCATCACCATACACATTGTTTTCAAGTATTATAAGTTATGGTCTAGCATTTTTAATTTCTATATATGAAAAACTCAAAGTTACATCTATATTTATCTAGACAATTATTTCAAACAATTCTGTCTAGTTGCACCAAGTGTTCTGATATTATCCTGTCAAATGTCAATTGTACAATCATCCCATATGCCAAAATATTACAGTTAGCGGTTAATAACCTTTGTTGGGCGATGTGTGTTCTTTTTGTTGCGTTCCGTAACAGTGTAACACTGAACTCCGAACTCTTACCTTTTCTCTTTAAGTATCTGACTAGTCAAGCTGTTCAGGATAAAACTGAGGTGCAGCATCAGATATCAACATTGCTTTTTGTTGGAATGACGGGTGGTATAATGATGCTTCTCTTTACAAGGTTCTGGGGAGAATGGGCACTCAGTGGTAATAGCATCTCTCTCTTTTTTTTCGGTGGTGTAATTGATATAGATATATATAGACTTAGAAAGAACAAAGTACATTTTTTTCTTCCTATATTAATAGTACAAGCAATATAAAGGATATTGGTATTTGAAGCATAATACTACCATGTCAATTTTGAAATTGGCCAGTGTTTTTTGACTATCAAATTTGTCTTTAAAATTTAATCAAGCTATCGTCTTTTGTAATTTTCCATTAATAAAGTTCCATACTATAATACTTTCAGCTTTTTCTGGAGCTAAGAATGCACCTATGTTATCAGCATCAAACACATATGTCCAGGTTCTTTGGATTCTACAAACCTTTTTGCATACCAATTACTCTTTTGTTTGCATAAACTTATGACTTATTTCTATGTCGGTAAACATACGGTTCTGAAGGAAGATTGTATTGATACAGTTGTTAATTGTTTAATCATGAAACTTTTCAAAACTTTCTTTATAACACATTTGTGCTGGCCATAGGGGATACCTTTTTTATTACCTGATTTGAGTTCTTTGTTCGTCTAATCAGTAAAATGTGTTTTTTTATATGTTAATAGATTCGAGGCTTGGCATGGCCCGCAATTCTTGTTGGGTGGGTTGCTCAGAGTGCAAGGTAGATACAACATGTTTTTTCCGTTTGACCAAAACCCACCCGTTTTGCTATGCTTAATATTTATTTTTGAGCAGTCTGGGAATGAAGGATTCATGGGGACCTTTAAAGGCTTTGGCAGTTGCAAGTGTTATCAACGGCATCGGTGATGTCGTCCTCTGCTTATTTTTCGGTTACGGTATTGCCGGTGCAGCATGGGCAACAATGGCGTCTCAGGTACGATCTATAAAAAGTTTGTTCAACACGGATCAGTTAAGTTGTCATACGCATCGTGCCACACTTTACACATATTGTAGGTGGTTGCGGGATTTATGATGGTTGAAGCTCTGAAAGATAAAGGGTATAACGGTTATGCCGTTGCGGTTCCATCCGCTAACGAACTGCTTCAAATATTCAAGCTTGCAGCTCCGGTATTTATAATGATGATGTCAAAGGTCTGTGTCAAAATCGTTGGCTTTGTGAATCCGCTCAAAGGAAATTGTTACTTAATTCTGTTTGATGTTATAGGTGGCGTTTTATTCTCTACTTGTATACTTTGCAACGTCAATGGGCACACAAACCGTTGCCGCTCATCAGGTTGGTTCTATTTGCTGACATACGGCTAGTAAAGTCAAATCATTGTTTGTTTGACTCGTAACAAATTTCTATTGCTTTAGGTCCTTGTGCAAATATACTGTATGTTTGCTGTAGGGGGCGAGCCTTTATCGCAAACCGCACAATCATTTATGCCAGAACTTCTATATGGTGCTAAACGAAGTCTGTCAAAGGTCAGTGATGTTTTAATTGGTGCTAATTTATGTTAGCTGTTTTAGCTTCTTTTTTATTTTTCGTATATTATTTTCACACATGTTGATGTTATGATCTTCATCCAGGCAAGAAGGCTGTTAAAGTCACTGTTGATAATCGGTGCATCATGCGGTTTAATATTAGGTGCTGCTGGTACCATTGTTCCGTGGTTGTTTCCTAAAATTTTTTCACCTGATCCTCAGGTTATAAAGGAGGTTAGCTCTATTATTTTTTTAAAGTCTCTATATATTATTTCATATTTGTTTCTTGAAGTTTTACGGTTACTTTTTTTTTTCAATGCAGATGCACAAAGTTCTACTACCATTCTTCATTGCTTTATGTGTAGCAACAAGTACTCATAGTCTTGAAGGAACATTGTTGGTATGCTTATTTTTAGCTTTATCATCAACTTCCTTTTGATCAACTGTTTTTTGTTTACTGAATACTAATTTCTGGTTGTGTCAAAATAATCGTAACCGTTTGAATCACATACTAGGAATCACTTTTGTTTAGGTTATAAAGTGAAGCAATCGTTTTTTGATGTGTGCAACGATATGCAAATTCTTACCATATTTGACTTTTGCAGGCTGGCCGTGACTTGAGATTTATTAGCATATCAATGAGCACAATCTTTTGTTTCGGTGCTCTCCTTCTCATGGTAAGGGAATTCAAATTTTTATTCCGTAGTGCCGATTTTTTTCTTTGTTTCTAAGAATCATATATGTAGGGACGCGTTAATACAAAACTAAATTTAAGTACAGACCTTCTAGTGTTGCGTAAAGCACTTTCACTAGCCCGTCTTAAAATGGGGAATTGGCCTGTAATAATCCCAACTAGACGTCATTGGCCATTGCCAGTCCCACCTTTCACCTATTTTTCTTCCACCGGTCCTCAGTTAAAAAACCTTAACGGAGTTATTTTTTTTCCGAATTACAAACTGACGTATTAGGGCTTTTGATCAGAACGAGGATACGAGAAGTAAAACTTACCTCGAAATGGTGCTCCAAACGACTTGATTTTTGTTAATTGGAAGTTTAAACACCCGAATTGAAGCACCGTTTTCAATGTTTGGAGCACAATTTCAAGGTAAGTTTTACATCATTCGACTCGTATCCTCGTTCTGATCAAAAGCCCTAAAATGTCAGCTTGTAATTCAGAAAAAACTTAACTCCGTTAAGTTTTTTTAACTGAGGACCGGTGGAGGAAAAATAAGTGAAAGGTGGGACTAGCATGGGGAATATTCAAAGGTGGGATTGACAATGGCCAATGAGGTCTAGTTGGGATTATTATAGGCCAATTCCCCTCTTAAAATACATGCAATATCTTAACATGTTACATGGTATTGAAACAAAATGTTTGAATTTATTGTGAGATATGGGTCTTTATCCTTCTCATTTGCTGCATATTTATACCTTATCTCTTTCTTTCAGCTTTTTAGCAATTTAGGATTTGGGTTGCCCGGCTGTTGGTGGGCTTTAGCTTTGTTTCAATGGGTAAAGTTTGACTTTAAACTTACATCGAACTTCATGTGTTCAAAATGTATAACTATTTTTTTATTGTGATTAACAGTCTCGGTTTAGTGTTGCTCTCCTACGTCTCCTGTCACCAAATGGCGTCCTTTATTCTGAGGATATGACCCGTTATGAACTAGGGGAAGTTAGCACTGCGTAGCATGAGCTCTAATCGGTAGTTTGAATCCCATTAACATCAAAGATGTTAAGATGATTAAAGTTTGTCTTGATTATTATTACCATAGATTATGTACATGCTCAACAGTATATTAAACATTCAAGATATTGTCATTCTTTGAAACCCAGATTAAGTTGGTATTACCATATTGTGTATTTTTAGCCTCCTAATTTTATTATTATATATATCCTAAATTATGGACTGTAAGGTTTTGACTTTCACTTTCTATTCTTTATATGAAAAGTTAGCAAGGTTTGTCCTTTGCACTAACCACCATATAAAAACTCAGTTAAGTCAAGTGACATGCTCTTATATGAGGGTACATTAGTAATTTTGCATTCCCATCCCATCAGATTTCTTCTTCCTCAAACCAATTTGTGTTTTAGGGTTTATTGAATTATTCATTGTTCTGAAAAAAGTCAAAGCTAACTAGTTTCATTATTTTGTAGCAATTTCTGTGCTTGTTTATTTGATACCATTCACAACTTTCGCTCGTAATGTTTTATCAAGAGATCCACTACCTAGTGGTGCACAAATCGGGTTTTTTTAAAAACCGGGTTTCGGGTAGGATCGGGTTCGGGTAGGATCGGGTTTTACAAAATCGGGTTTTTTTTAAAAACCGGGTCGGGTCCGGGTCCGGGTTTTCTACCAAAAATGTATACCCTATATACCCGGGTTCGGGTCGGGTTTTATAAAACCCGGGTATTTTAATACCCTATTTCCGGGTTCGGGTCCGGTTCGGGTATTCATCGGGTAGGGTTCGGGTATGCATCGGGTTGGGAAAAAACCCGCACCGGGTATTAAAAAAACCCGACCGGAACTATGCTTATAAAATGTATCAAACATAACTCTCACACATAGACATCAAATCTATTGATAAACAGAGGCACAATTTATAAACAGAGGCACAATTTATAGTTCTTCATGTGGTTATTCTTGAACTTTATAAACAGAGGCACACTTTATTAAATACAAAAACTAATAATGATATTAAACAAACAAAGAAAATAGAAGGGCCAACATATATTGACATATTTGTTTCCACTTGTAATGAAATATACTAAATAAATAAGTAGCGGTGGCAAATATCATTAGAAACCTAATAATTAAACAAGATTACATCAAAGTGCATACATAATTTTGTTAAATCATAAGAACTAGAAGTCTTAATGCATACATAATTAAACAAGATTACATCAAAATCGGGTTTTTTTAAAAACCGGTTCCGGGTATTTATAAAACCCGGTTCCGGGTTCGGGTTCGGGTATTTATAAAACCGGGTTTCGGGTATAAACCGGGTATAAAAAAACCGGTTCCGGGTTCGGGTTTTAGATCAAATATGCATACCCGGTCCCTACCCTACGGGTAGGGTCGGGTTCGGGTATAAAAAACCCGGGTTTTATAATACCCGGTTCCGAGTTTTTTTTCCGGGTCCGGGTTCGGGTTTTTTGTGCACCACTACCACTACCTCTTTCTTCGAATCCGTGTTTACGCATCAAATCCAAAGTCCTTACATTATAGAATCTTATTTGTCGTTTGTTCAGTGATCCAGTGAACTGCTTGTGGTATTTGATCTAATGAATTTGGGTCGAGTATGCTTTATGTGATACCCACATGATTATCGCCCGTTTATCCGCATCAAAACTGAAAATATTAATATAACACATAATCTTAAGAAATACGATATGCAAGCTTGCTAGAAACCTAAAACTATTGAGATTATAGAATTGTTACAAATGTAACTATTTCAGTTGGGTCATAATAAGATGAGTACAAGATATGATTTTGTGCAAAGGTCATCCCAACAGGTAACTTTTAACCACATAAGATCATAAAATGAATATACACATATAAGTAAACCCGATGAGTAATGAGTAGCGAATACTCCTTTGTTGTTTAGCCGTTTCAACTCTAACGACATTCAATATTGTTATGAGTGGGTCTCCAATCGTAGTCGTACAACTAGAGGCCGACGATCGAGACTCAAACAAATTAGTAGTATTTTTTTTCCCATATTTGTTATGAGTGGGTCTCCAATCGTAGTCATACAAGAACCGGGTCCGGTTAGAAACCGGTTCCGGGTTTGCCCATCTCTAGCTCTAAACCACTCCCCTTGGGCCTTGGCCCTTACACCGATATCTGCTATGGGCCAGAGACAGCCTTGATCCATCCATCATTCAACAATACTAAACCCTAAAATCAATAGAATATTCCGTTTCCTCTCTACAGTGAATCTGCAGATTTCTTCCTTTGAGGTTTTGCTTGTGATTTCTTCTTGTTGCTTGTGACGTTTAGATTTTGTGCGTTATTTTGCTTTATTTTTTTATGAATCTCTATTGGCAGTGATGCTGAAACTATTGTTTAGTTGTATCCTTTTAGATTTTTAAGTTATGCAGTCTGTCTGTGTATTTTGAGAGATTTGAATAAATAGTTAATGAACTGTTCTTCATTTTGTTTCTCTTGCAGATGTGTTACTTCTATTATTTCTTTTAGTATCAAATTTTAGGATTAGCGATCTTCATTTTTTAAACTTAGCTGACGAAAATGGCAACTCAATTGAGCAAAAAGCGAAAGGTTAGCGTCGTAAATCACTAGACAAGTTGATATAAGTTTCTTTTTTCTCATAGATAGTAATGTAGTTTGTTTTGTATGATTCAGTTTGTAGCTGATGGTGTGTTCTTTGCTGAGCTGAATGAGGTCCTCACCAGGGAACTTGCGGAGGATGGTTACTCTGGTGTTGAAGTTAGGGTTACACCTATGCGTACTGAGATCATCATCAGGGCCACCCGTACCCAAAACGTTCTTGGTAAGTCTTAATTAGACATATATTGATTAATTTTTTTTAAATTAAGTTACTTTCCTATTTATTGATAAAACATAAAGTAGTAGCATTAGATGCCTGCATCTGCATGACAGGATGATTTAGACAAAGATGATCGTTGTTAATGTGTTGCTGAATCTTATAATACAGGTGAGAAGGGAAGGAGAATAAGAGAGCTGACGTCACTTGTTCAGAAGCGCTTTAAGTTCCCTGAAAACAGTGTGGAACTTTATGCCGAAAAACAACAGAGGTCTATGTGCCATTGCTCAGGCTGAGTCTCTGCGTTATAAGCTTCTTGGAGGCCTTGCTGTTCGCAGGTTTTTAAACCATTTTCATCCCTTCTAATCATCTGCTAATCCATCTGGATTATGCTGTCGTTAATGCTTTTTAGCTATCAACTAGTGTTCTATTGGTCTGTTTTCAGGGCTTGCTATGGTGTTCTAAGGTTTGTTATGGAGAATGGAGCAAAAGGATGCGAGGTATGTTAACACAGTGTTATCTTTTTTTTTTTTTTTCATGACAAATTGTATAATTTTCAATATCGATTACTACTCAGGTTATTGTTAGCGGAAAGCTTAGGGCTCAACGTGCAAAATCGATGAAGTTCAAGGATGGATACATGGTGTCCTCTGGTCAACCAGTCAAGGAGTACATCGACTCTGCCGTCAGGCATGTGCTTCTTAGACAGGTAAAATCATGTTGGTACTTGAGGAAATGATTTTTTGTTCCGAACTGAAGTGTGAGTTTGTACCAACCAACTACCAAGAAGTGACTGAAATTGTGTATTTTGTGTAAAACAAACAGGGTGTTCTTGGTATAAAGGTTAAGATCATGCTTGACTGGGACCCAACTGGAAAGCTTGGCCCTAAGACACCGTTGCCTGATAATGTTGTTATCCATATGCCCAAGGATGATGTTGTCGCACTCCCACCTAAAGAAGTTGAGGAATATAGACCGCCTCTCGTGATGGGAGATGAGCCTTTGCCAATGGCCATGCCAGTAACCGTCTAAATCCTGCGTCAGAAACAAAGCCTTTGTCAATGGCCATGCCAGTAACTGTCTAAATCCCGCGTCGGAAACAAGACTTGGAATCCCAAAACACTTGAGTTTTGGAAGATTAATTTTGAATGTGGTGTTTTTGTTGACTTTGTTTTTTGAACGTGCAAGGTCTAGAGAATTTTTTTTAAAGGACTTTAGATTGCATTTAACTTGAGCATGTTATTATTATGTTACTAATTTTGGAACACCATCTATTACAAAACTATGGCATTTTATAACAGCCATTTCTCTTCCTACATAAGCATCAAATATTAACATCATTTCATATTTTTACCATAAACCAATATTTGTTGCTCGTAACAGATTTTAGATAACTACGAAAACAATGGTAAGTGTAATTTAGAAACCTGTAAATCAATAACCTTTAGTTGCGTAGCAACTATATACTATTCAAGTACATTTGTTACAGCAAGTTAATAACTTCAGGTTAGACCATGTATGGTTTGGTTAGTGACTTAAAAAGTGAATGTCATGTAATAATAACTTCAGGATGTATGGTTTGGTTAGTGACTTAAAAAAACTGGCCCGGTTTGCATGGTGTGCATTGTTTGCGGGTTCTTTGTAATAATAAATGACTAGTCAATGGATGCATCAATTCAAGCATTGAGGAAGAACGTACCAAAATGCGATATTCGGTGGCAATTTGTTAACAATCGGAGATTTAAATGCAAGTTGCACATGAAGCTGCCAATCTGTTGAGGGCATGATTGCATGGGCGTCGCTCATATCAGAAGCCAATCATCTTTGTGTAGGGCCGTTCAAATCGCTCGACGCTCGCTCAATGCTCGTTCGGAAATTGCTCGGAAAATGCTCGTTCGATTTGATGCTCGGTTGTAAACGAGCCGCTCTGCTCGGTTTGGTTTGTAAACGAGCCAAGCATGAGCAAAGGTATGCTCGGCTCGGTTCGGATCGAATTATTATTTTTAATTAGTACGTCATAAGTGGGAACACCAATGTCAAAGAATTAACAAGCAAATTCAAAAATTCTCAATGTTGAGAAGATCTGCGGCGGTGGAACGGCTATCCCGGAATTTGTGAGTTGAGAAGAGGTTCCTGTCAACTATTTCTATGAATTCTAGCAGCCCATTCCTTCCCATTCTACAATCACCACCAATTTCAAATATTAACACCATCAGTCTTCCACCACTACTCTCACACAGCTACATCATCAGTCTTCCACCATCATTTCGAGTTGCATCAGGAATTGACGTTGATATCGGCTGGAATAGGGCATCTTCTTCATCAGGTAACATCTCTTAACAAGCTTCGTGTTCGTGATTCGTTCTAGGGTTTTTGGAGTTCGTTGGTTCTGTGAATTTGTTGGGGGATTCGTTTCAATTCCTTTGTCTCCGATCTGTTTCTGGCTCAATTAATAAGCTACTGCTTCAATCCGTCGCCAAGTACAAGTATTTCTCATGTAGAGTTGTTGCACACCAACTGTTTGTTCAGATGTCTAGCTGAAATTTTTATACTTCTTTGAGAAATCAGTGGTTGTGATTTGCACGCCAGGTGTTCGATGAAATGTCTCGAGGGTATTTCAGCTATTTTATCGACAAATTAACCATTGTACGTTGTGTGGGTCTTTTTCCTTATTGACCATGGTGCGTAATGGTGTTCTTGGCACCTCTTCGGAGCCGAGTTCGTCTCTTGGGTTTTTGGCGTGCCCATTTAGTGGGTTCCATTGTTGTTCGGGTGGCCGGCAGGGGTCTAGAAAGGTTTTGCGGATGATTGGCCATTTGAAAAGTGACCATTTATCCTCTGAAACTCGTAAAGCTTCTTTGCGTGAAGCCCTTTCGTATGACGGGAACCTCTTTCAGGCTACGGGAGTGGTTCTTAAGACAGTTGGGCAGTGGTTATGCGGGGAGTGTATGTCTTTGCACGGCCTATCGCGTTTTTGTCATCATGCTGATCGGGTGGTCAAATTTCAAGGGGACCGCGGCTGTGCGGATAGCTACATAGTGGGGTTATGCCAACCGGTCCCCCCTGTTGAACCTGTTGAGAGTGGGGGTATTGCCCTTGATGTGTCACTTTTGGAACGTGTTTTTAGCCTCCCTATGAAGACTGTCAAGAGCATCCCTTACAGTTGTCGGATGGCTTTCGCACAGGCTCTCTCCCTTTCCCTACGGGGGGTTTTGGCACATCCTCACTCTATTGAAGCTTGGGTTAAGTTAATGGTGCTACCTCGCTGCACGCTCAAGGTTTTTAGACCTTCGTGTAGGCAGGAGCGTAAATCGGGGAATCGTAAATCTTTGCAGTGTTCTGCCATCCAGCGTGCGCTCTCGGTATGGGGGGATGGAGCTGGTTGTTGTGACCTTATTAGAGACTTGTTCGCTGATCAAGGGAGCCCCTCTCCTGTTTCTGACAAGGTTTTAGGTGGTGCTGCCCGGTCGGAGACCAGTGTAAATGTTAAGCAGTGTCTCCGAAAAGTGGCAGATGGACATTTCACGGCTGCTGTGAAAGTTCTCTCTTCTTCTGGGGTAGCCCCCTGTAATGGCGCTACCATGCAGGCTTTGCTTGATAAACATCCTGTTTTGCCTCCTCCCTTGTTGCCAGGCCCATTGTTCGCTGATCAATCGTTGGTGGTAGATGTGGAGGATGTCTTAGGGGGTATTAAATCATTTCCGAAAGGGACCTCGTGTGGTAGAGACGGGTTACGGGCTCAGCATCTTCTTGATGCTCTGTGCGGAGAAGGATCTGTTGTTGCAGGTGGGGTTCTTCAAGCTATCATGGGGGTGGTTAATCTTTGGCTGGCTGGACGGTGTCCGGCTTCTCTGGCAGAATTTGTTGCCTCGGCCCCTTTAACCCCTCTTCTTAAGCCGGACAATGGGGTACGGCCGATCGCAGTTGGGGCTATTTGGAGACGGCTTGTCTCTAAGGTGGCAATGCGCCGTCTTAGGGAAGATATGGTTAACTACTTGAGGGACTTCCAATTTGGGGTTGGAATCCCCAATGGGGCAGAAGCGGTTCTCCATAGTGCAAATAGGTGTCTTGATTGCTATCATGCAGATGGATCGTTGGTCATGCTGACCATTGACTTTTCTAATGCGTTTAACCTGGTGGATAGGTCGGCAATGTTAAAGGAGGTGCATCGAGTTTGTCCGTCCCTATCCCCATGGGTGAATTTTTTGTATGGTCAACCTGCTAGGCTTTACGTAGGGGATAACTGTTGATGCAGATTTTGTGTCCGATGCTTGTCGAATAGATTAGTTATTATTTTACGCTGAATTTGTAATAGTTAGTGAAACGGTCTATCGAACGTGTATAGACCCGCTCGTTTGAAGTGGTCAAACGAGAGGGTTATTCGGTTGACCGTGTGTGTTTGCAAGACAAGGGGTGTGACTATAAATAGAAAACCCTTGCCATTTGCAACACAAGGAGATTTTAGGAGGTTTGAGACCTCACCGGGAGAGATCACCACTTGGTCTCTCCCCGGATGTGTACTCCTTTGGTATTAGTTCGGTTATCTTGTAATCGGGCCGATTTGTAATGTTATACTACCGGATTAATACAAAGAAGTTGTTTGTTTATATCTAATCTCTCCCGTCTTGAACCGATCTCACAAGAATCACGGTTTCGGTCACGAAACTCGGTCCTACAATTGGTATCAGAGCCATGGTGCCCGATTTAGTAAATCTAACAGTTTACTAAGTCACATGTGCTCTAGATCTGTGATTTTCGTGAGTTTTGTTCAAGATCTAAAAATGGTGAAATGAAGAAAAACTCAGATTTGGACCCGAATATTCAGATCTGTGCTGAAACGAGTGTTCGGTTTTATGTTTTTCACCTATATAAACAAGTTATCATCATCAAAAATTGTATACAAAGTGTTTTCGTCAAATCTGCAAAATTAAACAGAGGCTGTGTTCTTGATGTTCTTGGCAGCTTCATATTTCGAAAGATGTAAGGGTGCTCGAAAGATCAAACAGATTTCGAAGGATCATCTTTACCCTCAACAACTTCGAAAGATCCAGCATATTTCGAAAGATCAGACAGTTTCGAAGGATCCAGAATCGAAAGATCAGATTTCGAAGGATCACCCTCATCCTCAACAACTTCGAAAGATCAGACAGATGTTGTGTATCGAAGGATCCAGCATATATCTTATGCTTCGAAGGATCCAGTCTGATCAGCTCGAAGGATACATCTTTCGACCTGATATCTTTCGACCTGGATGTCTGATGTTGGTATCGCAGGAAGAAGATGAAGGCTGCTGTTGTTTGTGTATATCGGAGAAGAAGAGGTCTGTTGATTGAAGGGAAGTATTCGGGGGTTTGATGTTGATTGTTCTTCTCGGCTGATGTTTGGTTGGTGGAATCGAACAGATGAAGAAGGGAAGGAGTTTAGGGGTGTTGTTGAGATTGTTCATCGAAGATGACTGCTGAGTTGCTGCTGATTGTTGATTTGTTCGGCTGCTGATTGTTCGATTGAACAAGAAGAAGGAGACGGCTGGGATTTTTATTTGGGGTATGATTGTCGGCTGAATGGAACTGGGTATCGAAGAGAGAGACACAAGACTTTTGGATGTTTGGTAAAGAAAGAAGTTGTCTGATCTTGATCTTTGTATATCGCAGAAGCTGCTGTTGATAGTGGGCCTTAAATGTTTGTTGACCTTGATGGGCTCACCTAAAGGTCTTATAGGTCTTGGATTTCTAATGAATGATGATGGGCCAATAAAGTGATGGGCTCACCTAAAAATGAAGTTTTTATTGGTATTGGATTTCTAATGGATCTTATATAATGGATATTTTCATTAGTTTATTTGTTTGAGTAAACAAATTACTAGTGGGAGAGGGGTCGGGTATTCGCGAATTGATTTGAATCGTGCTTCTATAATTCAACGTCAAATTTGCACGGGGTTTGGGAGCGCGCGCGGGATGATGCAGCATGATGAAAACAAGAGATGATGAAAACTTGATGGTTTGAAAAATGTGGGGTAGTCACGGTTACCGATGCAAATGTCAAAAATGGTGACGCGACTATTATGGGCCAAAAACAAAACGGTATGTTCACTTCCGCACGTCAATGTTTATGATTGTTATCGGTTATTCGAAAATGTTCGAAAGCATTTTGTTATTTGTCATATTCTCGCATTTGAAGACGAACGTATGAACCTAGAATGTCAATACCGGTGCTAACGAGTTCACAAAGTCTTTGGAGGGATACAAGTCGGATCCTACGGGGTACTAGGCGAAATTTCTTTATCAACTAGAATATGCAACGAAGAAATCTTTTTGTTTATTGTCATATTCTCGCATTTGGTAACGAATGCATGAACCTAGAATGTCAATACCGGTCCTAACGAGTTCACAAAGTCTTTGGAGGGATACAAGTCGGATCCAACGGGGTACTAGGGGACGTTCTTATTCAACTAGCATATGCAAAGAAGAAATTCGTTTTCGTGATTTTTCGAAAAACCAAGAACATTCAACGAAGATTGATGACAGTTCCGCTTAGTGGAGGGAACTGGTGAACATTTGACGACAGTTTCTTTGAAGTGGAGAGAATCTGTTAAGGTTTAGAGATTTTACCAAAGAAATGGGGGGATAAAGATTTTCAAATGTTGAATTTCTTCGGTAAATTTCTAAACGCAATCACAGGTGGTAGAGTTTGTGATTTTCTGGTGATACAAACGGTTCGGCGTGGAATGTTTTGCACATACACATATTTGAGGATTTTAATTAATTCTCCAGCCAGCGTGAAGGGTTTTGCACGGAAAAATACAGGTTTCTAAAGTCTACAGTAGTTACAAAAGCGCTGTTCACTGAAGACCTGGGGAATCTTTCTGAAAGCTGATAGTTCAAGACTGAAGACCTGCAGGATTCGGTTTTGGGTTTGATGTTTCTTTGGGATTTTACAGGGATCTGGGGGTAACTCAATTCGTTGAGTTTGCAAACGATGTACTTGGTCAAGCTGACTTCCTGAGTACTGATGCTGAAGATCCGTAGTGCATTACGTGGTCAACTTCACAAAGGCGAGACAATGAGATCTGGATGTAGTTCAACTAAGCATGCTGGTTGAGCTTGCAAGGGATACACTTGGTCTAGCTGACTTTCCTGAGTGTTGATGCTGAAGATTAAAGTGCATTACTTGGTCGATTCCACAAAGACGGTTTACAGAAGACAGTTCACCAGAAATCTCTATCAATGTAGTATGCTTGTATGAAACAGAGTTCTTATGACAAGATCAAGACTTGATGCAGTTCTTAAAGATTGGAACCCTTATCAAATGCCGTTTGGAGTATTGGAAGATCAGCGGAAGATCGGTCAATTGAGGAAATTGCACAACACCCAACACGGATACGCGTACTTTAAGGGGGAAATATTTTACAAGGAGCGTCAAGATACTACTTACCTGGATCATCGGTCAAGGGGGAATTTGTTAACACAGAGAAGATGAATACTTGACTGAAGATCGATTGCAGTTGCATTTTCAGCATTCGACAGCAACGGACAAGGGGGAATTTGTTGATGCAGATTTTGTGTCCGATGCTTGTCGAATAGATTAGTTATTATTTTACGCTGAATTTGTAATAGTTAGTGAAACGGTCTATCGAACGTGTATAGACCCGCTCGTTTGAAGTGGTCAAACGAGAGGGTTATTCGGTTGACCGTGTGTGTTTGCAAGACAAGGGGTGTGACTATAAATAGAAAACCCTTGCCATTTGCAACACAAGGAGATTTTAGGAGGTTTGAGACCTCACCGGGAGAGATCACCACTTGGTCTCTCCCCGGATGTGTACTCCTTTGGTATTAGTTCGGTTATCTTGTAATCGGGCCGATTTGTAATGTTATACTACCGGATTAATACAAAGAAGTTGTTTGTTTATATCTAATCTCTCCCGTCTTGAACCGATCTCACAAGAATCACGGTTTCGGTCACGAAACTCGGTCCTACAATAACTGCATCTGGTCTACCACCGGGGTTCAGCAGGGGGATCCGCTAGGACCTTTACTGTTTGCTCTGGCTTTACACCCCCTCATTACCCGGGTCCAAGAGCAGTGTCACCTGCTTTTTCATGCTTGGTACCTTGATGATGGTACGATTATTGGTCCTGTTCGTGAAGTGGCAAAGGCTTTAGAAGTTATCTCAAGGGAAGGCCCTTCTTTGGGGCTCCAACTAAATGTTCGGAAGACTGAATTGTTCTGGCCATCATGCAATGGGGAGAAGTTTGCTGCGGGGTTGTTCCCAGATGATATTGGGAGGCCTAAGCTGGGAGTCAAGTTATTGGGGGGTGCCGTCAGCCGTGATCGGGACTTCATCAGTGATCTGGCTGTTAAGAGGGCCTCCCGGGCTGTCGATCTCATGAGGGTACTCCCGCAACTTAAGAATCCACAATGTGAACTCCTTTTACTGCGTTCGTGCATGGGAGTTGCCAAGCTTATCTTTGGTCTCCGCACATGCCAACCTTCTTATGTTGGAGCGGCTGTTACTTTGTTTGATGAAGGACTTCGGCAAGCCATTGATGATATCGTGGTTGGCGGGGGGCCGTTCTTTGGGGACTTGCAATGGCGATTGGCTTCCTTGCCAATCAAGGAGGGTGGGCTTGGATTACTATCGGCGGGGGATGTCTCGTCTTTTGCCTTCGTGGCCTCTAGAGTGCAATCTTTGGAACTTCAAGATCATATTCTGCGAGCTTGTTGTATGGGTGATTTGGATTCGGAATTTAGGGCTGCGTTGGATGGTTTACAAGCCGTTCTTCCTGATGTTGACCTTGGCGGTTTTGCTAATAAAGACACCGCCCCCCGTGAACCTCAAACTATTTTGGCGAGTGCTTTTTATGGTAAAACCGTGAAGGAAATCAATGGTGTTTTCGGGTTATCCCCTCGGCAAAAAGCTGTTTTTGATTGTTTACGAGCCCCCCACGCTCAAGATTTCCTTACTGTTATCCCGATCGAGGGCTTGGGGCAATGTATGTCGGCAGTAGAATATCGGTCTGTCCTCAAATATCGTTTGATGATACCGTTGTACCCTGAGGATGAACCGTGCCCTGTTTGTCGGAAGGTGTGTCTTGATAGCTTCGGGGAACATGCCCTTCACTGCAAAGAGCTTCCTGGCTTCAAGTACAGACACGATCTGGTTAGAGATGTGTTGTTTGACGTTCTCAAGCGAGCTGGTATCGCTGCTAAAAAAGAGGCTCCGGTTAATTTCCTAACGGACCCGAAGGAGGGGAGGTCTTCCCTTCGACCAGCCGATGTGCTGGTTTTTGGATGGTCCGGGGGTAAGCATGCTTGCATTGATCTCACGGGGGTGTCGCCTCTTGCCGGTTTCAGGGGCAGTGGTTTTGTTTCAGGGCAAGCGACGCGGAAGGCTGAGGCGGGGAAAATATCTAAGCACGAGCAGGCCTGCATAGATAATCAACATGCCTTCCTTCCTTTCGCGTTCGATACCTTTGGTTGTCTGGCCCCTGTGGCGACCGGTTTCTTGAAGCGGGTTCAAAAGGCAGCACTTGCGCATGCGACAGTGTCTGTAGGCCATAGTTATGTGTTTAGCCGAGTAGGATTTGCAATTCAAAAGGGGGTGGCGGCGCAGCTTGTTGCCCGTCTACCAACCCATGATTTGTAATTTGCTCTACCAATATATATAAAAGAGGATGCAAAATTAGTACGTATATACAAATACATATACACATACATATATAAACATGTATATACACACAGGGGAAGGATCCACTAAAAAGTGGATTTTGCCTAAGTAGCCTAAGAAGGATTGTGATGATGACATGTGGCAATCCTAATAAGTAGGAATGAAGGGCATTTTGTTCCTTATAAATAGGAGTGAAAATGACATGTGGCACTCCTTTTGTTTTTTAAAAATACAACAAAAAAAATCTAGCACAAAAAATCTAGTACAAAAAAATAGAGCACGAAAAAATTCCGCAAAAAAATGTAGTACAAAAAAATATAGCACAAAAAATTGAGAAAAAAAAAATTAAGACAAAAATTCAGCACAAAAATATAGTACAAAAATCCAGCACAAAAAAATATTATACAACATAGAAATACAACACACTTTAGTGGGTTTTTTTAGTCTCATATTTTATCATGGTTGCAAAAGTCGCTAGGCGCTCCCTAGTCGGTCGACCGGGGAGTTAAGAGTACTCGGCCTAGGCGGAGAGTAATCGGGGAGCACTTGGACATGTTAAATTATAAAGAAATTAGTTTTTGAAAATTAAATATATGTCAAATAACATTAATTTGTTAATATCTATAACAAAATACATGAAAATAATATTAATTCTTTAATATGATAGACATTGAAATTATGTTTTATTATCTTTTAAGTCAAACTCGGCCCAAGTTGAGCTACTAGCTACGATTTTGGCCGAGGTTGATCGCTTTTGACCGATTCCGAGTAATTAGGCGGAGTCAAAGAAAGTCGTCTCGGCAGCCTACCTTGTCACTTTCAAAACAAAATTTCATCATATTTCTGCTCCAGAGGCATTCCAATCACACTTTCTAAAACCCTCTTCAACACATAATTTTCATGTTCATTTTTAGCTTTGATATCTTTCAATTCTTTGTTTTTCAACTTGAAATAATCATATTGTTGATCTTTGCGTGTCTTCTCTTCTAACAACTCTGCTATCTGAACTTTCATAAAATCCATTTCTGTTTCATTAGTTTCAATCTTCTTCATCAATTCTTTATTATCACCTTCCAACTTCTTTACTCGCATTTCAAGAATTTGTTCACGATCAGAAACCTTTTTGTTCTCAGCAACTAATTTCTTGTTTTCAGCAATTACATCATCCACTTTCTTATCAACATTCTTCAACTGAAAATTATTCACAAAATCTAAATCTCCAAATTCATCAAACCCAATACTTATGTTTGGAAGAACAGATGGAAAACTTTTTGATCCTGAAGAACCTGGTGTGATGTGAATGATAGGTTGTGAAGGAGGTGGTGTTTGAAATGTTTGATTCAAAGAAGTAATTGGTGGTTCTTGATGAAGTGGTGAAGAATGTTGTGGTGATGTTGGTTGTTTTGGTGGTGAAGGTTGTTTTGGTGATTGATGTGTTGATGGTGATTGATGTATTGATAGTGTGGATTGTCTTGGTGGAGAATTTAGTTGTTTTGAAGGTGATTTGTGTGGTGATTTAGGTAATGATGGATCATGTGGTGGAGATGATGTTTTGTCAGCTACACAAATCTGCTTCTTTCCAACCATTATCTTCAAAGACTTTGGTTTTTGAGGTGTTTGAATTATATTTTTCACTACACCTTTCTTTCTGCACTTTGAAACCTTCTGAACTGGAACTTCAATTTCTTCTTGTGATGGTTCATAAGGTTCATCATCATCTTTTCTGCTTCTCTTCTTCTTTTGGTTTTCTTTTGCTCCCGCTGATACTGCAATCTTGTATCTTTCTGTTTCATCAACGTCATCTTCAGAAGAAGAAGAATCTTTATCAATATCAACAACTTTATCACCTACAGCATCTTGTTCCTTCTCCGTCTCTGTTTCAACATCAGCTATAACTTCAGTCACAGTCTCGACTTCAGCTTCTTTTTCAACTTCAACATCGGATTCATCAATCAACAAAGTTTTAACTGTTTTCTTTTGCTTTTTCTTAGGTTGTGATGATGACTCTTCACTTTGTTTCACTTTCGGAGTAACCTTCTTGATCCTCTTCTTTTGTTCCTTCATAAACCATTCACTCCTTGTTGGTTTAAAACGTTCAAGAGCTTTCAGTTCATCAGCATAACCAGTTTCCTTCATCTCCTCTTCATTTCTCCAGTTTTCGTGATTAACTGGATCTGGATCCTGATAATTTCTATCTCTGATTGCACCAAATAAAGCAACTGGATCTTTCGGTTCAGGATGATTTGGATGATAACAAGCTAAACTCTTGATAGAATCATTATTCATGTGAGCAAGAATCAGTAAATCATTATTTTCGTCTCGGACAATGTTTGGATACGCATGATCAATCATCATTTGTATAAACCTTGGATATAACCAAGTCTTTCTCTTCGATGTGACTTCATCCACCAAATAATGAAATACTATGTGCGAGAAATTGTACTTTTTGTTTAACACAAGAGCTACCACCATATTCATTTGGTAATCACGTAAAGCGTCATAGTTTCCCTTTTGATGACTAAGACTCATCAAAATAGAATGTATCAAGAACTTGTATGGTTTTGTGAACTTTGATTTCAGATAACTTGCAGCATTTAAAGCTCCTTTGTATCCCATTCTCAATAAACAACCTTTCACCATTCTTTGAGGAAATTTCGTTAGAGAATCTTCTTCATCTGGAAAATTAATTACCTCACGAACGACTGCTTCTGAAATGATGATTGGCTTTTCTTCTCCGTTTACTTCGACTACTGAAGTTATCACCTTATCTGTTTCATTATAAGTGGCATTCATCCAGAAACGTTTAATATGTGACTTGAAAACTGAGCGTCTATCGGTCAATGCCTTCTGTAATGGGATTCTCCTCATGAATTCCAAAATTTCTGCAAAATCAGACAATTTTGGATTCCGTTCAACATCCAAATCACAGCAACTGTTATGTAGAGCATTGAAAATCACTGTCGAAGGCTGCAAGAACACAAATACACAAACATATTAAACACTTAAATGAATTTCAACATTTAAAGAACAATTCAAGCGAAACACTTAATAAACAGCCTTCAAGCTAAAGACAGTCAAGCGAAAACCAAAAATTACAACATCCAGCAACAGGTAACTTCAAATGAAAGTTTCCTGTTAGGTTTAGCTTGAAACTGACCAAACAATCCCAAAGGTAACTTCAAACGAAAGTTTCCTGTTAGATTTAGCTTGAAACAAACCAACAATCAGTCGTTTTCAAAAGAAAGCTTCTTGTTAGGTTTCGTTTGAAACAAACCATCAATCCCCAAAAAAATTTATAAAACATCTGAGGTCAAATTGATGATATAGATATACTCTATGTACAATTCCGATCACAAGGGTATCATTTTCAAACACAAAAGCTTCCTAAATCGTACTAGATCTGACTTTGAAAATCTGACCAAATTGACCAACATACACAAACATACAATCTGATACAATTAAACTATCACACAATCATCTACACTCAAATCCGACAACTATCATGTGTTCTGATATAAGATATAAGCAATTACAAACCTTGAATCTACAAGATCAGAACACATATCGCCGACACGCTAAGAGACAGATAATAATAGATCAAATCAAGGAGAATACTTACCTTCACCATATTATTAGTTGTGGTGACCAACTAACAACAACAAATCAGAATGAATTTGGGCAGAGTTTTGCCTAGAAAACGATGTTTTTGAACTTTCACATGAAATCGCCTCGAGAGTATCTTGAAGCGAGAGCTGATATAAATGAATTCAAACGAAACCTAATTTTCTATATATAGTATCGGAGGTTTCTATTGAAATTTGAAAGTGACATGGATAATTTCAAGTGAAACCTCAGAATATTTCAATATGGAAACATTGTTTTACTATTTTATATAGCAATATGGTACTCAAATTAAAGATAAAAAGACGCTTGATTTTATGGTGAAATTTTTATGAAAAAATAATGTCGTATTAAAAAGTTATGAACGTTTAAAAAATTGGGATGAAATATGCATGTGCATTGCATTGCATGTGGAGAGAGAAAGTCTATAAATATGATTTTCCCAAGATACCCTTCCACTCCTCCTTTCTCCTACACTTTCATCTTAACCATTGATTTGAAAAATGAATGGTTAAGATTCCTACTCATCCTACTTAGGCAAAATTAACTTTTTATTTGATCTTACCCCTATACACACATATATACACAAATATGAATTATGCATATAATATACACACACACACCTATATATATATACACACATTACACATACATACATAGGGGGCCGCTAGAATGAGAACCACCACGAGTTATGAGAACCACGAGAACCAAGTGCCACGGAGGGGCGTTGACCACAAAATTTTTTTTACACCTAGATCCGTATATTTTAAGACCGGGTGTAAAAAAAAAAATTCAAACGGCGCGCCCGAGGGGGTAGTTTTTTACACCCAAAGTTTGGTGTTTTTAATTTTTTTTTCTTTTTTCTTTTTTTTTTTACAAACTTTGGGTGTAAAAAACTACCCCCTCGGGCGCGCCGTTTGAAATTTTTTTTTTACACCCGGTCTTAAAATATACGGATCTAGGTGTAAAAAAAATTTCATGGTCAACGCCCCTCCGTGGCATTTGGTTCTCGTGGTTCTCATAACTCGTGGTGGTTCTCATTCTAGCGGCTCCCTACATACATATATACTTAAATATAAATTAAATTTATAGTTTTATATATACCACTCTATTAGATTTTGGTCCACTATGTACAAATTTACAGCTATATCTATATGTACTAGCCTAATCACGCCAATAAAAAAATTAATATCAAGTCTAAAAGTTAAACCCTAAACCGATAAATCACAGACTGCTCATCGCCTCAATGTTTCATGTCGTTACCCTAAGTGGATCGTCTCCTAACGTCATTGTTCGTGCAATATGATAATGCCTCGTCGGCCACAAAAATATTATGCCATGAAATTTGCCTATTTTTAAAGACATAAAAAATTGAGACCCAACATTGTCACTATCTCTCTCAGCAAATTTAAATTGGGCAACACGGTTGTACAAATCGCTCGAACTTCGCTCAGAATATTTACTGCTCGGAAAATGCTCGCTTGATTTGAGGCTCGGTTTTAAATGAGCCGCTCCGCTCTGTTCGGTTTGTAAACGAGCCAAGCACGAGCAAAAGTCCGCTCGGTTCGACTCGTGAACATCCCTATCTTTGTGTCAACTTTTTTAACACCCTCTAGAAGATCGTCAGACCATGTTTTCAAACATGTTGGCGTTAAAAATCATAGAAGCTATGAAAGATTAAAACCTTAATGCAGATCAACATGCGTAGCCGTCCCGCTCAAATGTTCCCGAGGCGAGCATGGTCGTGCCAGGTCAGTTTTCACCGGTAATCTTCAATGGCAATCTCATTAACTAGTTGTGCCTGGATTGATTTTCACCGGTAATCTTCGTCTACTCCCCGCCGATCTTAACGACGACGTGCCACCCGAAATGGTGTTTGGGGGCGTCACCAGGCCTGGACGACCCCCACACCGAGGGGCCTAATACCAACAATATCACTTGAAACTCAAAAGATAACATACTTTCATTAAACTACTTGTAAAAATAAAGATTACAGCAACAGAGGATCATGCGAACAAAAGATTCCAATTCATAACAAAAACGCAACAAAAACTCATTTTATAACATAAAGTCTTGAGAATCTAATCTTGCTTTCAGCACAGGATTTAGACTGGTACTGGCATGGACATAGGCAACGGCTCGTCACCCATCACAAGGGGTGGTCTATATTCCTCCACCTCTTTTGGTGGGAGTGCCACAACATCATCCTTTGGCATATGAATAACAACATTATCAGGTAAAGGTGTCTTGGGTCCAAGCTTTCCAGTTGGGTCCCAGTCAAGCATGATCTTAACCTTTATACCTAGAACACCCTGTTTGTTTCACACAAATTATACGAACTTCAATCAGTTCTGGATATAAACGCACTACAGATTGATGCATGAAATCATGTTCACGGGTGTTCATATGAGTTTACCTGTCTAAGAAGCACGTGTCTGACAGCAGAGTCAATGTACTCCTTGACTGGTTGACCAGAAGACACCATGTACCCATCCTTGAACTTCATTGATTTTGCACGCTGGGCCCTAAGCTTTCCGCTAACAATAACCTGAAAGACGTGAACAGTGTTAGCATTTATACAAACTGGCATAAAAGAAATAAAGATAACCATATATCGATATACCTCACATCCCTTTGCTCCATTCTCCATAACAAACCTCAGAACACCATAGCAAGCCCTAAAACAGGCCAACAAAACATCAGCTGATAATGTCGTAATTCACAAATGATTCGGAAAAAAAATAGCAAGTTTATTTACCTGCGAACAGCAAGGCCTCCAAGTAGCTTGTAACGCAGAGACTCGGCCTGAGCAATGGCACAGAGACCTCTGTTGTTAACCCTTTCAGCATAAAGCTCCACACTGTTTTCAGGGAACTTAAAACGCTTCTGAACCAGTGATGTCAGCTCCCTTATTCTCCTTCCCTTCTCCCCTGCATAAACAGATTCGAGAATACATTAACCAAAGTTTTTCCTTAGTCTAATCACAATCTAATGTGAGTTGAAGAGCAATAGAATAAGCTGAACAACAAAGAAACAAAAACACATTTTTTGCACATGTTAATAACAAATATCAAATTACTCAAACCTCTAAACAATTGTCAAATCCAAAATCATCGTGTCATACAGATGCAGGTGTGTGTTACACGTCCTATTTTATAATTAATACTTACCAAGAACATTTTGGGTACGGGTGGCCCTGATGATGATCTCAGTGCGCATAGGTGTAACCCTAACTTCAACACCAGAGTAACCATCCTCTGCAAGTTCCCTGGTGAGGACCTCATTCAGCTCAGCAAAGAACACACCATCAGCTACAAACTGAATCATACAAAACATATTTACAATACATTCTATCTAAAAAAACAAACACAATACGATCTTGAAATACCGATTGACAAAACTAACCTTTCGCTTCTTGCTCAATTGAGTTGCCATTTTCGTCAGCCGAGTTTAGATGATGAAGATTACTGATCCTGAAATTTTAACATCAGAAAAGATACTACATTTAACAATCCATAAAAATAAGATTAAGAAATATTCTATAAGCAAAACCAACTTTATATTTGTCACTTAAATCTCAAAAGTGGTCAATCAGTGAAAATTATTAGCAATGACACACATGAATCACCTACATAATTAGCAAAAGCAGGTTTATCAAATTTACAAAGTCAATCAAACATCAATGGCACATTTCACTCCAAAATGAGCTTCAAATTGATATATGTACATGTATGTGTTACATAATTTTGTTCGTCGAAAACTACAAACCATAACGCATGATGCTGATTGAGGAATTATATCAAACAGTTAGTGTTCATACATAACAAATCCTTAGCCAAAAAACGCAGAAATATTTTCAACGTTTAACCCTAGATCAAGCATAATATAAGCAAATAACACACAGAAAGATCAGATTTACTATCACTACTAAATTCAACTACAATTTGATATCTGTACTGTGGATGTTAGATAATTTGTTCATCCATAAACCACAAACCATAACGCATGTTGCTGATTGAGGAATTTTAACAAACAACTGGTGTTCATACAAAAGTAACAAAACAATATCTATAAGAAGCAGATGATTTATCAATGTTTAACCCTAGATCAAAGCAAAAAGCGAGCAGATAACGTACAAACAGATCAGATTCACTATCAAAACTACCATAAATTCATCAAAACAAGAGTTATAGTAATAATAGTTCACCAGCAGAGAAGATTGCAAGAAGAAAATGTAAATCGCACCTCAAAGCGAAGATGTTGAACGAACAATCGGCGGTGGAGAGAAGAAGATGATGAAAATTGGTAGGGTTTAATACTGTATTCATAGTGGTAGGCCTTTGGCCCAAAATGGAGTGATCTGGGCCAAGCCAGTTTTCAGCCCATTTTTCTCTCGAAACTAGTGATGACTGATGAGCCCATCCTTCTTAAGGATTTTTTTTAAGGTGTGAATTATTCGCGAATGTAGGATGTCTAGCATTCGTTGTCTTAACCGGGTCCGAGCTAAAGAGCCCCCTCGCACAATAGATCCCCAATTTAAACCCCTCAATGAGAAACCCCTATCACCCAGACTCGAACTTGATACCTGGAGAGGAAAACTCACCCGGGCTTACTATAGGTGGAACTTAAATACCCGTGGCCACCACTAGAGCACTAGTGATGGTTCATCACTCTTAAGTTAGATTGTTAGAACTTGTAAATTAATCAAATCCTGCTGAGCGAAAACTAAGAATTTATGATCACGTTGGTTAAGAGGGTATTGACGGTCCTGTGAGTTTTAGAGTAACGAGTTCTCATGTTAAAGACAATGGAATAAAGTGATACATGGGTAAATGAGTAAATGCTAAATAAATTAAATAAATAATCTAATGACATAAATTATAACAAAATTATCTTACATTTTTTTTTTTTTTTTGTAAAACTGAACTAATAAACAATAAACATAAAAACCAACCGAAAGGTTAGTTTTATGTTCTTAAAAATAGTAGGGTTTTTTGTTTTTTACACTTTTGAAGAAGTCCATACCATTTGAATATTTTTTAACCATCTTTTCTCTTCACATAATCTGATGAAGTAATAACCAACATGGCAGAGGTGGTCTTCAATCGTCACATAAAGGTATGTTGTAAAATCTTTGATTATACTATTTTCTAGTTTAATAACTAATTCTACGTGAGACAATTTGAAGAGTCAAACTATAGAAAAGTTACTTTGTTAGCTATAGTTATAGGGATAAAGAATACAAGTGGGTTTTACCCTGTTATTGAAGCTATATATTGAGGTGGAGAAATAGATTGCAAAACCACACTCGAGTTTCTGTTTCTCTATGGTAAGGTTTCTGCTCTCTAGTACTTTATGCTCGTTATTCAACAACATAACACCGAGTCTTGTGATGTGGTATAAGTTTAATTTAGCGAGATCTAATGTTCATAAATAAAATTTTACAAAGTTTCAAACTATCGGGATCATGTGTACATGAATAATACATAAACTCGTCTAACTAACAATGCTTATTTGTTGATTAGTTTTAAGTGCCCTTCAAGAGAAACGTTTTCATTTTATATATTAGGTCATACGGTATGGATACCTCGCAAGCCTTGTGGGGTGATTGTAGAGACACAATGTCGTGGGAACACTATGTCTCGTATAGTGGCACCGTTGGTGGTGTCCCTGCTCGGGATTAGTCGTACATAAGGGTTGAAAGATGAATGACAGATATTTTCATAGGGTGATCAATGTAGAAGTATAATAATGTGGCATTGAGGTGACACAAAATGGTATGGCCTTAATGTTGTTATATTGTGATTTTGATCTTGACATTTTAACGATCATCTTCCGCATCAATATACATGAAGGTTTTTCCTTTGTTATTTTGCTCGTAGCTAAATACGCGAACACGTTTTAGAAATCCATTAGTAGAGCCCATTTTTTTAATCAAGCCCAACTCTCGGGCCCACTACTTTAGTTTTGTAAGTTTTAAAACCATGGTGTCCATTGATTCTCTTTTTGGTTTATATAGGCTATTGGATTTATACAGTTGAAAACTGATTCGAATAAGCTTATTGAAATTTGAGTCTATTTAGGTTGGTTTGTTTCAAGTTTACCAAGTTCGAAATTCTCTTCGAGTAAGGATGTGATTTGAATAACCAGAACTAAAATTCGGTTAGGTTCAAATTTCGAGTTTTTCAAATCTGATTCAAACGAATACGATTCGAATAATAATCAAAACAATAAATTACATTGAAATTATTGAGCTACACCACTACATCCAATAATTAATATTGTAATGGTTACTTTTCTATTGTCGTTACACAGAAAACAGAAAACTAGAAACCTAAGTTTTGTGTATCTTTCATGTATCATCACAATATTTTTGTCGTAAATTAACATGGAATTTTTTATCGGTCAATTTTTTTAACTCGAGCTTTCATTTGAGCATAAAATAAAAATACGTTTTAATTTATCTTACATGCATTAAATTAAAACACATGTAATATAATATTATAAATGATTAATGTGATGTTATATATTACAAGTCTATACTTTTAAGACATGTAAGATTTAATATGATGTATAATGCTATATTATATATTACACCTTTACTACCATACATGTACATAAAAATAAAACATGAGTAGTCACATCTCAAGTTGTGGTTCATGGGATCATATAATAACCCATGGGATTATATAATCTGAACACCGGACTGCGTTACCACTACATCTAGATATGTTTTTTTATATATAAAATCCAAAGCTTTTTATTATATAAAATATATATACACACACATAAATTTATTAAAACCACATATTAAAGAATAAAAATGTTAACAAAATCATGTAATGTTTGGTTGTTCAACAACCTACCTAAGAAACTGTGTCACAAAAGAAATCAAAAAGAAGCATGAAGTAAGGTTGGTTGAAATTAGGTGATGGCTTCACTATAACTGAAGAAGGATAATATTTTCAAATTGATAAAATCTTGTATATTGATATTAGGTAATGATTTCGCACATACCAAATTACCCATCCTTGATTTTTTTAACGACAAATAAAGCAACTGGTGGAGCTTTCGCACAATCCTTTACTGACTAGAATAAGCAACTCAATATGGAACTTTGGTTTGTTTCTTTATGTACCAAAGCTTATTATGTTAATAAGTAATAACCCAAACTAATATGCTTGATATTTCTTCAAACTACATCTCAAAGTAGAGAAATCAAGATCTAATTTCGTATAGACATATATATATATATATATATATATATATATATATATATATATATATATATATATATATATATATATATATATATATATATATATATATATATATATATATATATATATTTCAAAATGAGACAACTAGCCATGCATGCATGCATGCATGGTTTCTAGAAGAGATAAAGGGAACGTTTTGGTATCTAGACGGTTCGTCATTCATTCTCTAAACGTGTTTGATCATGCTAGCGTTTGTCTAGTGACATGGACTCATCACAAACGATTCGCCACTTGAAATGTAGGAGTCGTGATTGAAGACACCAATTCCCAGTGGCGGAACCAGAACAATTTAGTTAGGGGGTCATCATAAGTTTATATTCTATACTCGTTCAAATTAGGGGGTCCATCTCTAAGTTTGTTATTCAAAAACTCAAAATTTATAAATAAAAATACAAAAAGTTCCGGTGACCGAAGGGTCAACGGACCCTCTTGACCCCCCTCTGGTTCCACCCCTGCCAATTCCGCCGGCGGATCCAACTAAACTAGCATACCCTGATCACGAAATGAAAAATGAGAGACTAGTATCCGCCATTTCAAATGAGAGATTAGTTATTTATAACTTGGGTCAAGTTATTCTACAAAGGCTTCTAAGTGTAAGAAGGATTTATAGAGTGACAAGTGTCCAATAACCTAAAACTAAACCCACTACATCACCACCAAAAACCTAAACACCCACCACCACCCAAAAACCTAACCCCCCTTGCAAAAAAAAGCTACCTTTAAGGACACATTTTGTATTTCTTTTTATTTATTATTTTTTTATTTTGCATTCTACTTTAAACTTGAGATAAACAAGTCAACCAGTTTACAATTTTTAAAACATGATTAATATATGTGTCATGTGTGTTTTTATATAAGGGTGTTCGGAGTGGGCTTCGGTAAACCCACTTTACCGATTCGGTAAAGTGTGGCAAACCAATGCCAACCCTTTGCCACATGAAGTGTTTGACAAAACGGGTGTTCAATCGGTGAGGCATTACCGATTTGGGGAAGGGAGGAAGGAGAGAGAGGGAGGGTATTGTGGGTGGGGTCCATTCCTATCTCAACCAATCACACATTTTTCTTTTTTTTTAAATAGTTTACCACTTCACCAAGTGTCTAAACCATTGTCAACACTTTTCATCAAAGTTTAAACACTTTTTACTGATTAACATGGCGCGCTCTGATTGGTCGGTTTTTTGGTTTGCCACTCAAAGTGTTTAACCACTCCCTACACCCTAAGGTGAGAGACTAGTAGGAGTACCAAAGTGGGATGCCGTCGGGTTTAAAATAAAGGGAAATAATAATTAGAATTCTAGAGGAGATTACATATACAAATGCACACCTTGCTGCAGCTATCTTGTTTCATTTTTTTTTAAACCGACCGGACCAGTTAAACTAGTAAACTGAGAGAACAATCAGTTCATTGCCAAATGTCAACCATGTTTTTAAACATTAATTTGTATGTACAAATTTTTATTATTTGTAAAAAATATAAATTAAGAACCCTATTTATAGTGCTAAAAGGTAAAATAGTTACTTTACAATTTAATCAAACTAGGTTTTAATGCTGCGCGCCGCGTTGCGGCGCGACAAAACTAAGTCATTGTAAAACTATTTATTGCGACTAAATACTTGGTTGTTATTAAAGTTGTGCTATTTAGTGTCTTATTTTTAAGTTGACAGGTGGAGTTTTCATACAACAGAGCCGTTGCCAGCAAGCGAGTTAGTAACTCCTGGCGATGGCGACTATTGCGATGTCTAAGCATCCACTAACCCAACAAATAAGAAATAAGAATTGTATAAATATAATCAGAAAAACGTGTGAAAGAGGAGAAAAAGGAAGATGACGTGAAGTTATGTAAACATAAAATGGAAAAAAAAGACCCCATTATTTGAACTTGAGTCTCTTTAAAACACATAAAACAGAGATGTGTATAAAACCCCCTTGTTTTATTAACTGAATCACATTATTAATGTGTGTGTATATAGTAAGTAATAAGTATTTTAATATTTAAGTATTTATTAAAAAAAAAAACAATTTTTAAGTGTTATTCAAAAGTCAACAATTTCGGCCAGGGGAGGGTGTTTCGGGTGGGTAGTGTTTCGGGTGGGTATTTTAATATTTAAGTATTTATAAAAAAAACAATTTTTAAGTGTTATTCAAAAGTCAACAATTTCGGCCAAGGGAGGGTGTTTCGGGTGGGTAGTGTTGGGTGGGTAGTGTTTCGGGTGGGTAGGGGTGTTTGGCAAAAATTCCACTTTATTATTCATTAACTTTGTCACGTGTCTATATGTTATATGTGAGTGGATGTACGTGAACCAATAAGGAAAGTTTACTATTGATTATGATATGACAAGTACTATTTATTAGCTTTGTTTTTTAATATATAGGATAATGATACAACTCAAAATATTATAAGACCTATAGGACATGGTACATCCACCACACATCCATCCAATAAACAAACTACATAAACATTAAAAACAAGCTCTTACATTAACGCCAATATTTTTTTTCGGTCTTGGTCTAGTGACATTAAATGTTTATTTTCATTAAAATGGTGCGAATTTAAATCCAACAGAGTAAACTTTAAGTGAAGTTTAAATTTAAATTTTGAGGGGTATGTGTTTATCGTTAAAAATAACCCAAAATGAGACCGACTCTACAAGTTTTATAAATGAAAGGATTGAACCAACTGGGGTAGCCCAGTTGGCCACCGACACCCATCTCTTCCTAGAGGTATCGGGTTCGAGTCTTGGGAGTGACATACGTCGCCCAGGATAAGAACTCGGCAAGGGGAATTTATCGTGGAGCTAGCTTGGTCGGGTAGCGGCTCCCGGAGTGGGATCACTCCGGCGGTTGGGAGGACCGTGCACTATCCCCCTCCTAAATGAAAGGATTGAATTGATATGGTTCTAATTTAGACCCGGTTCTATTATTCGGGAGGCGTAGTCCGGTTTCATTCGTTTTATGGTTTGAACTGGTGTCCACCGACGCTAAAATTATTCGGATTTATTTACGGTTTTTTTTTAAATCCTTACTAATATTCAGAAAAAAAGAATGTATTGCTTAACAGCTACGAGTCCAAAGAGCAAAGAACACTGCTTTAATTTGTCCGCCACGTGTACCCCTTCTATCAATTGCCGGCTCTGACACTAAAAAAACTAGATCACATGCCACCATTAATTAAAATATAAATCTAGGTGGTCAAATGTACCATCACATCAACTTCGCATTTGTTATATTGGGGTGGGAGTTTGTTCGTTCCTTCTCCGTGTTACCGTAGCGTGACTTTGGTCAACGTTAGTTTGGATCATTGAAATCGTAAAAGCGATACAAATATCGGTTTCGATAATATCAATACAGAGAAAGATATTGTATGCTCATAATCAGTCCGGTTCGTTAGGGTATTGCAACGACAATTGAAATTCGCTATAGCCTACAATACCAAAAAAGATATTTGATTTTGAGTACGGCTCCGTTTTCAAAAAAGTTATATTGGATCGTTGGCAAAAATCATAAGACAATTGCGCATTATGTTTTTTTATTAAGTTCAGGAACAAAAGTTATTCCCCTTCGCTATGTGACGGGAATTTGGTCGCG
Source organism: Helianthus tuberosus (assembly GCA_030545235.1). NCBI lineage: Eukaryota > Viridiplantae > Streptophyta > Magnoliopsida > Asterales > Asteraceae > Helianthus > Helianthus tuberosus. The sequence continues at coordinate 55,561,437 of CM060438.1, forward strand.
TTTCCCCCACACTACAAAATGTGAGTTTGGTCGTTATGACCTCGCCTCGTCGAAAACCATAAAATCAAATAATACCAAAACCGAACCCAATAATATGGTAACCAAAATTGTTGTTGCCAAATTTGTGATAGTGAAAGACGCATTATCTAATCGTCACTTAGGCATGAGTGTCTTCTCTCACTATTACTAACCATGGTTGCAAAAGTCGTTAGACGTTCCCTAGTCGGTCGAGTGGGGAGTTGAGAGTACTCGGTCTAGACGGAGAGTACTCGGGGAGTACTCGGACATGCTAAATTATAAAGAAATTAGTTTTTGAAAGTTAAATATATGTCAAATAACATAAATTTACTAATAATTATAACAAAATACGTGAAAATGATATTAATATTCTTTAATATGATAGAGATAGAAATTATGTTTTTTTTTTTAAAGTCAAACTCAACCTGAATTGACCTACTAGATCCGATTTTGGTCGAGGATGACCGCGTTTCGTCAATTCCGAGTAATTAGGCGGAGTTAAGAAAGTCGCCTCGGCAACCTGCCTTTGAGCAATTACTCAAAGAGTACTTGGACTTGGAAACCTTGTTTTACAACCATGTTACTAACACATGTTATGGTGTGATCCCAGTATCACGACCACTCACATTCACCAAATTGGTTGCACTTCTTAGTGTGAGCCGTGAGGGCAACCACATTGCCCCCCTCTCACAATCACTCAATTTGGTATAACATAATACTTGGTTGGTAGTGAATCCGACTTGGTACCCTTCCCTGAATGGTCACACACTATAACGTATCATCTTTTGAACCTCAGGGGCAGAGCTAGGTAGAGGGTTAATTGGGTGGACAACACCCCTTGAAAAAAAATTAGTGTATTTTGTAGGGTAAAATTTCGATCGCACTTTTAACACCATTTTTATGATAATGAGATTACTTAATATAATACATGAGTTTATACTAAAAACCCAATTTACAAAATGTTTTCGATTAGAAATAGCAAACATGATCATGTTAAGTACAAAACGAAACTTTAAAGTAACTTCTACTAGTCACTACCGACTAGTTTAAAACCTTAGGACATGGTTATCAATTCATTTACATCAAAATCATTGTCTAAAACAAAGTTAAGTTAACGCGGAAGCTTCAAAATACGTGTTCGGTTCTTCGACATTGCTTGACCGCCATCCGGAATCCCACCATAGTCACCTAAGGTCAAAACCACTAAAAACATTAGTTTTGGCATTGACATAATACTTATAAACAAGTTCCAGCATTAATTTAATAAAATAAAATAAAATTCTGATTTTTGATCCTCCCGCGTGTCGTGGCAGGAGATGCTAAATCCGTCGCGACTCGCGACGGCTTCCGCGTGTCGCGGGGGTATTTATGTGTTCCTCCGCGTGGCGCGGGGGAACACGTTTTCCAGCAGGTGCAGGTTTAAATTCCTGCATATCTGCCTAGCTCCGAAATTTGTAAAAATTCTAACTTTAAACTGTCATAACTTCTTACTCGTTAGTCCGTTTTGTCCGATTATTTTTCCTATGAGTCCGTAATAAAATTACGGATCCAACCATGTAAATTTCACATCGCGGAAACCGGGGTACCGACAATCGGTTCACAATTTCCTTATTTCAATTATCCAACCCATTAGTATAAGTGCATAGCACCTCTTTTCCATTCCTAAAACCTTTTAGACATAATTACCCAAATTCCCGGGCTCATATATTGGGTGTATTCGCGCCATTCTATGGCTTGCGTTCCCTTGGGACTAAATACTTGTTTCTTCGGAATTCAAGCATTCCGTTTCAAACAACCCTTTTTCATTTAACTTCTATTGTTTGACCCAAATTCCGGGTTCTTATACTAAGATTCATATAACCAAATCATTGGTATGGTACAATCCATCATTTAACGAAGTATGAGACTTTCAAGTCTCTACTCTCGTGATTCTTGTTAAAAGCATCATTTTGACCCGTTTGGCTATTTAGTGAAAACCATCACTTCATTGACTAGCCAAACTAAGTTCCAAGTCTTTACTTTGACCCGTTTGATGGTCGAGTGTACTTCGCCACTTTAACGACACCTCAAACGCATTCATTACACTACAACATCATTCACGCAACAAAATTAAACATTTACACATAATTTAACGGGGCTTAAGCCACGTACCTTTAAAGCACTCCTTTTCCACGCGTATCCCCTCCGGTGTGTCCGATTGACGTTCCGGATTCCTTGCCTATAGAGTTCAATTCATAACAAGTTTTAGAACTCTTTCATAAGCTTTAACGCATTGTTTCTTAACATAGTCAAATCTGCGTTTTCATCAAACTTATAACATTTTAGCCCTCATTTAGGCGTTTTATCAAACACCTTGCGGGTCTAATTTCTACATGATCTAAACCAAGTTCATAACTTGAAATTACCACTCAATTTAACTTCAAATAGACAATATACCCATATTTTAACATCAAGGATTTTAGAGATTATCTCACAATTTCAGTTTACACTAGAACAAGAGTCTTAATCCTAGTGTTTATCAAGTTCTACTAGCTTATTAACCACCCACTATGGTGATTTTGACTCTCACCATTATCATGCAAGATTTTGACAAGAAATCGTCTAGGGTTTGTCCCTAAACCTTATATTACTTCCAATTTCGTGTTTACAACACATAATCAAGCTCAACACTCGATTTCAATAACATGCAAGAATTTGGGTTGAACTCAAATAACCTAATTTGACATACCTTATGATCCTCTTGACGAGGTGATCACGATTCCATGTTCAGATTCCGATTTTAGCTTGATTTAGGCCTTTAATTGAGAGTTTTAGTGGAAGTTAGGGTTTTTGAGAGTGAGGGTGTCGCCCCCTGTTCTTCTTGATCGACCAGAGCCCCCTAATGGGGTGTTTGGTTTTGTTTTTATCTAATATTAGTATTACAAGTTTCAATTTTGACAACCTAGGCCCCTCCACTCTTATTTAGTTTATATTTTAAGCTTTTTAGTCCCATATGTGTATTACTACAAGATTCCTAACTAACTGGGTTATTTATCCTAGTTAGCTTTTTCTGGTATATTATACACTTTATAGTTCTAATATAAAGTTTTGTATTTTCGGGATGTTACAGCACTCCCATAAAATATTTCATGTGTCCACCACCGCTTATGGTTTGCAGTGATTACAAGCTAATAATATTTATAATTATTATATGCATGCTTGCAGTACAAATGTTTTACTTGGTATTAGAATACATCAATATTTTGTGTGATACACTACTAGAAAACTACATTTTTTCCTACAAAAGTTTCCTACAAATTTCCCACAACTCAATTACCCACAAGTTTATTTCCTACGAATTTTTTTTGTAGGAAATTTGTGGGTAAGGCCAATTTCAGACAAATTTGCTACAAATTTGGTTGTCACAAACTGGACAATTTTCTAGTAGTGATAGTAGTGAAGTTTTGTTAGTATTAATAATCCCATTCAAGTTTCAATATTGTTTTCATTATATATTTTAGATGTTTAAATATTCTCAAATTAAGTGATTTAAATAATAGATATACAATACTTGGTTTGGTAGTATATAGGGCTGTAAACGAACCGAACGTTCAGCGAACAGTTCGTGAACCGTTCGGCGGGAAGTTCGTTTATGTTCGTTCGATTAGCTTAACGAACGAACACGAACAAAAAATTTCGTTCGGTTAGCTTAGCGAACGAACACGAACATAGGTCTCGTTCGTTCGACTGCGTTCGTGAACGTTCGGTAATATGTTCGGTTACGTTCGTCCGTGTTTGTTTGATTATATTAATTAATAATATATAATAAATCTTTTATCTAAATATATTGAAAACTTGAAACGCTATTTTTTTTCTATGTTAGCTAAAATTTGGACATGCTAAGACATTTTTGGGGATAATTATGTCTAAGTTAGTTAAAGTTGATTCATCGTTTGGTGGTGTATTAGACTTCTTGTGTTTTGATTTATCATTTGATGGTTGTATTTAACTACTTATATCCAATGTTTAAGGATAACAATATTTTTACTTTTTTATTTTCAAGTTAAATGTTCGTTTGCGTTCTTTTGTGTTCGCTTGCGTTCGTTTGTGTTCGAGACCAGTGTTCACGAACTGTTCGTGAACAACTGAATTTCCTTAACGAACAAACACAAACATAAACTTATGTTCGGTATGCGTTCGTGAATAATTCGCAAACATGTTAATTTCCTTAACGAACGAACACGAACATGGCATTGTTCGTGTTCGTTCGGTTCGTTTACAGCCCTAGTAGTATATGTTTTTTCTTTGTGTAACTTAAAGTAGAAGGCAGTTGTGACCAAAAGAAAAAAAAAACAGTTAATGATACCAAGTATTATAATTGTTCCATTTAAATCAATTTGAAAAATATGAGCGTTAAATAGTAACTAATGTTCGTATAAAATAATAAAATTTGCAGTATTTAAACTTGAGTAACTTTTGTTGTTAGAAAAAAGTTTAAATAAAGTAGAGTAGATGTAATATTTGTCGTTAAAAACAGAAAGAAATTGTGTATTAATGTATGAAATACTAAATAAAGTTGATTATTATTTCATAATTTTATACATAGACTAAACATCAACAAATGCATATGCAGATAGATCACCTGCATGACTACTGGCTGTGAAAATATAGGTAAAACCCAAAATGCTGAAACGAAAAAGAGTTTACAAAAAAGTATAGAACCGTCTCAAAATAAAGAATAAAAATTTGTGATGATTTTACTAAAGCTAGTGAAAATTCCTTGTGATGTAGTGGACAATACGTACATCTTAAAAAATATAAAATGTTTATTTATAATGACACTATGGTTTAATTGCATAAAAATTATCTCATAAAAGCATATCCACATTTATATTTTTTTTTTGAAAAAGGCGGTATTATAGAACAAAAGGCTCAGCAAGATGCTTGAGCAGTACAGAGAACAGAAGCAAAAATAAGAACAGTTACATTGGAAAGCTAGTGAAATTAAACTGTTTCCATTTCTCCCAGCTTAAATCTTTGTATCCAGCTCGAGTTGTGGCCCATAGGAACGAACCCGCCTTTATGTCTCCGATTAACTTCGGTGTGTTTCCTCGCTTGCCTCTGAAAATGGCTTCGTTTCTGGTCCTCCAAAGCGTCCAGCAGGTAGTTGCAATAACTAGATAAGCCACCTTTTTAGTTCGATCCGATATATTGTAGTTCTTGACAAAGTCCAGCAGCTGAAACACACAAAGTAGGTACCTCGGCAATGGTATTTTCAGCCACTGGAATATCGATGTCCAGACCCATTGTGCAAAATTGCACGAGACCAACAGATGATTCGCGGTTTCCAGGGCATCATCACATAAAGCACATATTGCTGAGGGTATTGAGATCCTCCTAGTTATTAGAGCGTCTCTTGTCGGGATCCGGTTAAGAATAACACGCCAAAGAAAACAATTAATCTTCTTTGGGATCCAATGCAGCCACGGCAGTACAGAGGTTTCAGGCAAGGGTTCGGTGTGGTCCAGTTCCCTCCTAAGGGCTGAAACATTGAAGTGGTCACAGCTGGTACCGTTTTGCCAAAGCCAAATGTCCGTGCCTTGGCCCAGCCTTACACTATCTAGGAGGGTTAAACAATTATCCCAGTCGCGAATCATACCCGGGGTTGTTAGGACGTTTGAACTACCCCAACTCCAGGTTACTTTGCCATGTTCTATCTTGTAGCGTTGCGAGACTGTGCATCTTTTTTCCGTTTCAATTGCAAAGAGGCCGGGGTACCTATCGCGTAATGGTACATCCGCCACCCATTTATCCACCCAAAAAAGAGTTTTGTCACCTCTTCCAAGCTTAGGTACCATCCTATTATTAACCTTCACAAGCGGGTTTGGTGTAGCTCTCCCTAAGTTCACTATGCTTTTCCAAGCACCACCAAGAGAACTTTTAAGTGGAATAGATGAGACGTTTCGACCCCCTTGATGTAAAGCCATGATTAGTTTTGCCCAAAGTTGTAAGGGCTCGTTTTTTAGACGGATATTCCATTTCACCATCAAAGCTTTATTTGTTGAAGCAAGGCTTCCAATACCCAAGCCTCCTTCATTTTTTGGGGCTACCACCTTATGCCAAGGAACCCAACTCACTTTGTAGATATCCAAGCATCCACCCCAAAGAAACTTACGCCTTATCTTTTCCAAATGCTTGATAACTTGTACCGGGGCGTTGAAGAGGGAGAAGAAGTAAGTAGGGAGGTTGCCTAATACCGCCTTTATTAAAGTTTCTCTACCGCCAAATGATAGAGTACGTGCCTTCCATAATGAGAGTTTGGATTCGAATCTTTCAATCACGGGTTTCCAATGTTTCACAAGCCCCATATTTGCACCCACGGGTAAACCGAGGTAGGTGAACGGGAGAGATCCCATTTTGCAATTAAGGATGGAAGCCATATTGGAGAAGTTCACTTTAAGACCTGAAGACAAGTGAAAGCATCTAAGCATTCTAGCGAGGTTTTGAAAATACGATAAAGGTAAATACGATATTGGTTACGATATATCCACATTTATATCATATCTGTCACGAACCATAAAGGTAAATACGATATTGTTTAGTTAGTAAAAATACCCAATCCTACTAGTATCAAAACCAAGAAACTAATACCAGCATAGGTATCAATGTTATTCGGCCAGTATCGGTTTAAGTTCGATAAAAAAAACTTTATATTGCATATAACTCACATAAAAAGGTAAACACAACTGTGTATTTTGACTTATATTTTTAAATAAATATTATCAAAATTCGAACCCATAAAATTGAATATTATTATCGCTATTGTTCAATCGATTTCGATTCAGTTCGATAGCGATATAGTACATATACTTGGTATAATTTACGATCCAAAAAATGTTTTACTTTAAACTTCAACTTCGTTTTCATCATTACAGTTTATATTGGAATGTTGAAAAAATTAACTATAAATACGTATTTAGATATTTTTTAAATAATTCTAATAAATATAAGTTACAAAAAAAACTATGTTAAGTGATGATTGCTATATTATTTAAAGAAAACCATTGCTACTATTAGTTGTTTTTTTTTATATTAATAAAATTTAGAGTTTTTCTCAGTAAATCTATTATATTAAGTCAAAAAATATTTGAAATGTAATAAAAAGGATATACTATATTTGATACAAAGTTTGAAATGTAATAAATAAATAAAGGATATACTATCTTTGATATAAAGAAAACGTAGGTAACTAAAACAATTACGAAAACCTCATAAAGCCCTTGTGTGTACTTTCCATATTTGGTCTCACACCTTTTATCAATTTCTATATATTGTCATGTATACTTTCTATTAGATAATACATATAATCATATTTATATATGAATATTTTAGTGAAGATTCATTTACAACTATTAAAACTAGAATTTTGACTAGCGCAGTGCGCTACGTCGGTAAAGTCGTATTTGTGACTTCGTTACACGCACAACGAATGTGACATTACGCGTATTTCTTTGTTACACATATTACGTTTATGACATTAACGTCACCAGACAGATAAAAAAGAGTATATCTCGGATGTTGCAGTGTAAAGTTATAAAGGTAATTTAGAAAGTGGTGTAAAGTCGTAAAACTAGCCTAGACGCTATCATGGCCAGTCGTATTCCTTTATTTATTTGTTGTACGCGGACGACTCTATTATGATGGGAGAATGGTCTAGAGCTGAAATTCTTAATATTGTGAGAATCCTTCGTGTTTTCTTTCTTTGTTCAGGTCTTAAAATCAATATTGACAAGTCTAATCTATATGGTATTGAAGTGGGAGCGGCGGAAATTGGGGAAATGGCAAATGTGGTGGGTTATAAACCAGATTATCCTCCCTTTATTTATCTTGGTCTTAAAGCCGGTGCTAATATGAAGCGGGTCTCCAATTGGCAGCCAGTAATAGAGATTTTTCGTGCTAGATTATCCAAATGGAAGTCGCATCTATTATCCATTGGTGGAAGGGTGGTCTTAATTAAGTCCGTTATGGAAAGTCTTCCGACGTATTACTTTTCTCTCTACAAAGCGCCTAAAAAGGTAATTGCTTCTTTAGAATCTATGATAAAAAAATTTTGTGGGGAGGATATTTGGAAGAAAGGAAAATGCACTGGGTTGCGTGGGATACGGTTACGCGTTATAAGAAAGACGGAGGATTGGGTTTAAACAAATTAGATATAGTTAATACGTCTTTTTTGTCGAAATGGGGATGGAGATATAAGACGGAAGAGAGCAATCTTTGGAAAAAGGTTATTGACGCAATTCATTCTAGTAGGACGGGATGGGAATGCATTCCTTTAAAAAAATCGCTTTCCGGAGTTAGGAGTAATATTGCTAAAAACTTTATAAACACGAAGGTGTTATGTGGGTGGTCGTCCTCTTAGGAACTTTATGAAAGGAAGTATTGGTAACAGAGAGGGTGTTGCTTTTTGGCTCGATACTTGGCTTTTTGACGAGCCGCTCAAAGCCGCCTTCCCTGATTTATTTAGATTGGAAGTCAACAAGAAATGTTGTGTAGCTGACAGAATTAACTTCCAGAATGGTGTTGGTGCATTAAATTGGAGCTGGAAATCAGTTCTATCTACGGAGTCCCTGCTGTCTAGCCTTGATAATCTGTTTGTGGCGTTGCACGGGTTTCAATTTTCGACTGGTCCGGATCGATGGAAGTGGACATCAGATCCGATTGGATGTTTCTCGGTAAAAGCAGTTAAAAAGCTGCTAAAAAGGATATTGGTTCGGATAATCGCTTTGTTTTGGATTGGTGTTCCTGGATACCGGCAAAAGTCAATATATTCGCATGGAGACTGGAAATGAATAAAGTTCCGACCGCAGAGGCGCTGATGAAACGAAGTGTTGGTATTATTGATCCGTAGTGCCCCTTTTGCAGCTCGGAAGATGAAACTGCTGATCATTTGTTTGTCGCCTGCTTCATAGCTTCTTCGGTGTGGAACGGAATAAGTAAGTGGTGTAAAATTCCTAACATTTTCGCGTTCACTTTTCAAGATCTCTTCTCTTTATACAAAGGACTTAACCTGTCGGAAAAGAAGATGATTGCGGTGCAAGGTATTATTTTGATTACTTGTTGGAGTCTTTGGCGAGCAAGGAATGTGTAAGGCCCGTATTTGCGTCTAGTAGAAATGACATCCAAAAGACGCTAGAAACATAAACTTTTAAAAATGTCCAAACTTTTCGCAATTGAAAGGTAAAAATACTAATAACAATAATGCACGATTTTTAACAAAATTTGGGCATGACCCGTCCATAAGACGAGCATATCCTTGTTTTAACCATCATCAAACAAATAAGTCTACAACCCGTTCGACTAGACACAACTAAAAACCATAACATCAAGTGTTAAAAAGTGCGACGACTAACAAGATTATACAAAACAAGCATTTTGACCCAAAACATTAATTACAAAATAACGGAAGCGCTTGATGGTCATAATGTGTGCATATGCTCGCTCCAAATTGCCAAGTCGCCTAAAGTGAGGATTTACCTACATTCAACATAAACAAATAATTTTAGTATTTCGTCACTAACACATCTAAACGATAATTCGATTCGTCTCTTTCACGGTATTATATCATTCGAATACTTTACTAACCGTTAAACGGTTCATTACACGCTTGCCTCAAAGTAGAGACTAAGCATACTTTCCTTAACATACCCGCTATGAATGGATACTAGTAACATTACATAACTTTCATTCGATTCGTTCGGGACGAACAACATATTCCTTACATTCATACATCATACTCCAATCCGAGATAAATGGATCGAGTAGACTTTCATACATTACATACTTAACTTTCCATACCCGGTTCAACTAAAAGAACCGGATATGATGCATTATCTTTCATAGCTTATTCATTCCTCACAATCCGTTATGACGGATCTTACTTTTACTTTCGAAAAAATTATATATCTTGAATCTCACGATTTTAACATAACAACACAATTCGATTTAGATTAATATGTATAAAACAACATAATAGAAATAGGGTGTACACTAACGTACCTCGATCTTGTGTGCCTTCCGATTTCCTATACTTGAACCTTCTTCCGTCACGCCTATATTAACACATTCATTCGTTCATTTAGTACAACCAATCTCATTCCATTTTTTCCAAATTTCACATTTTTATTCTTTCAAGCATTTCATCAAACACTTGGCGGGTTTCGCATTTTTTGGACATTTACTTAACTAACTAAAACATGTATTTAATCTAGTTCTTTTAGTTATTCAACAATAATCAAGCCAACCTCATTCCATATCAATTCATCTAATGTTTAAGCATCATTAACAGAATTATTCATCAACGATTCACATGCATGACACTACAAATCATCCTAAATCACATCTCAATTTCATATAGTGGGTTTTTACTAGAATCTTTCAAATAACCTAGAATCAAACATGATTCTTGTTCTAGAAGGTAACCCTAACTCAGATTTCTCATATTTAGACACCGAATTCGAGATTGGGTTAAACCCCTCATTCTACAAATCATCAAGTTCAGAAAATTAAACTTACCACATCACTAATTAGGGTTAGATTTTCGAAAGGAGGGCTCATGCACTGGATTATCTTATGAATTTGGCTTCAATTCTTGATTTCTTGAAGTTAGGGTTTCACTCCCCTTTCCCTGCTCTCTTGCTCGATCGACCAGAACCCAAATGTGGGTGTTTGGTTTTAATTTTTGTTTATTAATTAAAACATTTAGTTTATTACTTACACATTGGACCCTCCCACTTAGAAAGAGTGTTCAACTTAGGCTTTCCCATAAACTAACTTATCATTTTTGTCATATTTCATTACTATGTTGAATTATTTGTTTATTTTCACTTATCATTATACTAAACAAGTTTTGGGGTGTTACAGAATGGTGCTAAATTTTCGAATGTTCCGGTTAGAATAGATAGCATTATTAGTGAAATCAAGGCCTTGGGTTTTTTATGGTTTTCAAATCCTTTCAAAAAAAATATATATAAAGTATAATAATGTGTCGCAAGTTACGGTATAAAGTTGTAAAAGTAATTTAAATAAAAGGACGTGTCAAGTTAATAAGTACAAAAATGTTGGAGGGTCAAAGTTATCAATTACTAAAAATTAAAAGTGAAGAGTGTCATAAAAGTAATTTAAACAAAAGGAGACGTATCTTCACAAATAAATCAATACTATTGAGTATTGAATATGCGTCGCGATTTACTTGGTCCACGTCACATTCATAAGTTAGGCACTTAAGTATACGTGTGATTTTTATGGTATATAAAGTCAATCAATATATTTGATAAAAAGAAATAATAATATATTCAAATCTTTGTTTTACTAATCAACATGTCTAATTTTCCTCATCTTGTTGGTTTAATGACAAAAGGTAAACTAAACTTGTATAATTCTAGACTTGAAGATGAGTAAACTCTTAAAAGGTTGAATAATATAAACGTGTGTATTTATTTAAATTTATATAACAGACGTTCCAAGTAACTTTGTGCCAACGAGTAAATTCGATTAAGATTGATTGTTGAACCACGGCTGACCAAATGGAAAATAGACGGCGCGATTAACGCGGTTTGCTCGCCTGTTTTGGTAAATAACGCCAACAATAGGGGCCTTTTACGTCTACTTTTTTAGTCAAACGGTTAACGAGTCCAATTTTGCGGCTTTAACGAACACGGAGAAAACCAGATAATTTATTTATTTGTAAATGATTTATACTGTTTATACATTGTTTATTCATATTTACCATATAAAATAATTTTACCGTTAAATTTGGAGGTGAAGGGTTCGAGTTTCGTCTGGAGCAAATTTACTTTGAGTTGAGATAGGTGTTTTATCACAATGGACTTCTTCTAGATGGTTGGGGGAGGGGGGAGTTACCAACGGCATCTGCGTTCGTAGGCATGGGTGACCTTTTGCCATTAGATTCATTCGGGTAATCTAACTTTCGTTGGTCATGAAAAAAATCTTACCGTCGTTTAATTAATTACACAAAGTTAAATTATTTTTATGGCACACAAAATATATATTTGGGAGTCCACCAAAATCAGGGGTTTTAGTAAGTTTAAAAAATTTTACTAACCAAGGTTCGAGATTTTTAGGATCCAACCATATTTTACATGAAGAACAGGAGTCCAAGAGTAAGTGTGTATATATAAATAAACAACTTCTATATGCATCAGTAACATATTAGGAAATAGAAAGACTACACCAAGGCCGTCCTCGAAAATTTTTGGAATTTTTGAGGCTCGGGGCAAATAGAAAATATAGGCCCCTAAAATATATTTTTTTTTAAAAGATTCTATATATAACTTAAAATTTATGACAATGAATTAAAACTAACACCCCATTGAAGGAACTGAATGACAATACCATTTAAATTTAATAATGTAACTTTGAAAAATTAGACTACTGGTGTCATTTGCATTTTGATTTTCGATTGGCCTTGAGCCGGCGCCCACCCGACCCTTGCTCAAGGCCGGCCCTAGAGTACACTCTAATCATATACATTAAACCCTGTCATGTCATACTTTTTTCTAAATTGTTTGTAAAACTTGTTAGACAATGTGTAATGGGGCTCCATATACCGCCATAAAAAGCCCCTATAAAGCCCAAACACCATTACGGAGGGGCTTTATAAGTTTGAAAATGGTGGCTGGCGTGATATGTATAGCGCTTGATGGGGGGAGGATTTTGAAAAATGGACCAATCACAAACAAGCATGCTTTTTTATATTAATTAATAAAATTGAAAATTATTAAATAGGTAATGATGAGTAGGGGCTTTATGACTACGGGCTCTAGTGATATAACGCCCCATAAAGCCCCCGTGTGACGTGGCACGACACGTGTCGCATAACGCCCCACAAGGGGCTTTATGACTACAGATGGCCTTAGCATTGGCATTGGATGCAAATTTTCCACAAATAGTTGTTAACCTGAAAGCTCAAGTCAAAGTTCTTTATAAAACATTGGTGAATGTCATGACTAACTTTTAGACGAACACACGCAAAGTGACCTTAACAATTGATTAAAGAACGCAATTGACAAAAAAAAAAAAAAAAAAAAAAAAAAAGAAAGAAAGAAAGAAAAAAACAACTTCAACAGTGCAATGGAGCAAGTAATTGATTTTGATTTCCGATTAGCATCACATAACGCAACTTTCAGTTAGTCGACTCCTATACAAGTTGAAACTTCGAAGTAGTTGATTTGATGTATAAATTGATTCAAATTCCCGGCCTTTCATTGTTCTAGTCTAGATAATTCGATTTTCCCGCCCCACTTTCCCCCTTGAATTTTTTAAGCTTGGTAATTGCCTAGTTCATGTGAGCCAAAGCATAAATGGATTAAATTATTGTTCAATTAATATACTTAAACTACGATATTGTAAAAAAAAAACTTTAAAAAAATTGGTCCCTTAAGATAATGGACCATGTACGATGAATAATCCTTTCTACATTTAGTTCGTCATGAATGGATATTTTATATTAAAATATGAGCTAAGTGATTTGTGATTAAATGTTTATGTGAAAAACTCTCATGTATTATACTTGATATGATCATTGTTTTATTAAATATGATATGAGTAAAGTGTAATTTGTGTTCCTGTGGTTTAGGGGCGGAGTTATGATGAGTCCCCACATGAAAGATTTGGAAGCCGAAGTCCCCTCATGTTCAAAAGAGCTACATTTTGTGTCCCCGCTTCTAACTCTGTTAGTTAAAGTAACTGGATTGACCATATTACACTTTTCCCCCATCAACCACGCTCCTATGGTCTAAAATCTATTATTCTTTGAGTCCATGAGCTTAATAGTTTTCTACCCGCCAAATTCAAATACAATACTTTTATTCTACGTCCCTATGGTATTTAATGCGTAGCAAAATCGTATATGTGGTTTAAAAAGTATCAAAATCGTATTTAAAGTGCGTAATTTTCGAATATGAAATATATTAATATTTCTAAAATTATATTACATAAACATTTCATAACATTAACATTAATCAACAAAATCACCTACCAAAAGTCATAACCTTAACATTAGACATACCAAAAGTCATAACATTGACATTAAACAAAAGCTATATTACCTAGTTAGAGACGGGGATGGGATTGTACACTTACGTCCAATTCAACGTCATGTTATTCCAAAACCTCATAGCCACCCGAACTTGCACAAGCAGGTGGGTCAAAGTACCCGCCACCCTGATCCTAGGTATTAACCAAAATAATAAAACTAGTCAACGTGTTTTTAACCAAAATAAGTAAACCAATCCATGTATACTAACCAAAATAGCTCCAATAACCAAAATAATTACGCCACTCATCAAACATTGTGGCCTGAGCTTGGTGGAGGTGGAAGTACGACGGATATGGTGTTTGTCACACCCCAACCGATGGCGGAATCATCGAGGCGTGGCACTGAGCGAAACAGATTGTTCAGAAGTTTCCATAACAACTATCATTACCATTTAATTAAAGCAATATGTCCCATACCGTATCTTAAATAGTCAAACAAGTTATTACAGATAACATCAAAACAAATACTCTGTTCCGACAACTCAGATTTAAATATAACTAATTTATTCGTTGGTTTCTAGGACTCTTTTTCCTAGCTTGGATTTCATCACAGTGCAGCAAGCGTCCTAGACCTTTCCTAGCCTCAAGTTCACAGCGTGCTAAGCATGTAAACTTCTTAAGCACCTGTCACATACGTTAAAATAAAGTCAATACATAAAATGTAAAGGTGAGCATACAAGTTTGATAATAGCATATAGAGTTCGAATTCGTTTACGCATAACCAGCACGTACACATAGGGAAATGAAGCACGTTAGTTATCGACATAGATTCATCGATACCAATGACTGCGGGTTGACTGCCCGAGGCAGTTCGCAATACATGATTACCACCGTAATCCATGCAAGTAAAAGATCCTTAACAACCCCCGTGTGAACGGGTGCTGAGTCCAAACTATAGTACTATCGTTGCTAAGGCAGGTAGACAGCATTCCATGTGTAAACATAACAAACAAGCATTCATAAGCCACGTATAACATGCGTAAATGGTTTAGCGTTAAAATAGCTTGAGTAGTGTGATTGTCGTAGTTTGAATATTCGTAACGTATGTAACACCCAAAAGTGCTAAAGCAAAAAGGGTTCGAGTATACTCACAGCGATTATGGATTGAAGGGAGCGCTTTTCAGCGAGTACAGTTAGCCTGAATAGATTCGATAACGTAATGATAAGTGGCGCGTAAAAACGGTACAAGCGGGAGTGGTTAGGATGACTGATCGTGCGGATCAGTGATCCGTGCGTGTGGGAAGCTATCCGTGCGGGCGAACTGTCCGTGCGGATGATGACCCCTCCGGATAAGCTGTCCGTGCGTGGGAGCTGTCCGTGCGGATGGTGATCCGTGCGGATGATGACCCATCCGGATAAGCTATCCGTACGTGGGAGCTGTCCGTGCGGATGGTGATCCGTGCGGATTAGTCGCTCGTGCGGATTGCTTATCCGTACGGACAAGTTGTCTGTGCGGATAAACGTTCAAGTGGATTGTTTCTTCCTAAGGATGTGTTTGTGTATGATGGCTTGTGCTTTGAAGTTTTCGTTGTAGCATTTAGAAAGCATCTAAGTGTTTCTACCTTTCAAGCCGGTCGCGCGGACAACAATCCGTCCGGATGGCAGTCCGTGCGGACAACGTCTTTAAGGCTGAGTCACTAAGTGGATTAGGTAATCCGCCCAGATGGTAATCCGTGCGGATAGTAGTAATCCGTGCGGGTAGCGGTGCGTGCAGATAAGACAATCCGTCCGGATAGTCCGTCCGTGCGCACAGCTTGGCCGTGCGGATGAACATCGTCTGAATTTGTTCTTAAGGCCTTAGTATCTCATGATCCGAAGAGTAATCCATTCAGAGGTCGTCCGTCCGGATTGCTCATTCGTCGATACTCAAGCCTTGATTGGAAAGTGGGTCCCAAGGGTAGCTCGTCCGGGTGACAATCCGTCCGTATAGCCTGTCCGTCCGCACAGCTTGTCCGTGCGGACAGCTTGTCCGTGCGGACGACTGGTCCGTGCGGACAGTCTCTGGTCTGATTGTTCCGTTCGTCTACTCTTGGTTTCTGTTGTCGTTTATCGAGACGTTCTGATTTTTGTGGTAACCACTTGGAATCGTATTCTTAATCGCATGACTAAGCCGGCCAGGAACCACCCTGACTCGACATGTCGGCGACTCAGAATGGTCATTCCGGTTGACCCCGAAATCAGGTGTCTTGCGGTAGAACTCCAGATCTGGACTAGTGCATCACTATTATCGAGTAGAGACTAGAACCGATCAGATTCGTACCGATTCTAAGGGAAAAAGAAGGAGAGAACTTAGGTTTATTTCTTTCAACTCTTTTATCCTTAGAAAAGTTTAGATTTAGGTGAAGTTTGTTGTGAAATCTTATGGAAATCGTTCAGATCCAAGTTATTCTTGGTGGAATGAAGTCAAGCTTGAAGTTCATAAGAACTTCATGATGACGTCACCCGAGAATACCTCAAATCTGGATGATTTCATGGTTGAAAGTGGAGATTTGAAAGATAGAAAGGTGTAGAATTGTGTAGTGATCAAGAATGTACAAGAATTAGTGCAAGATCTTACCTGGATTGAGAGAAATCTGAGAAAAAGTGAAGAATGCGTGCGGTTCGGACGTCACTTGCCAAAAGTGGAAAAGTTGGAGAGTGACCCGTGTATTTATAGGATGCCAAAAAGGGAAAGGGTGAGCCGTGCGGATGGCACGTAACCGGATAGGCTATCCGTGCGGATTGGTCATCCGTCCGGATTGGCAATCCGTGCGGATTGGCAATCCGTGCGGATTGACCATCCATGCGGATGTCACCTGATTTGGTGCGTTCGGTGCGATGTTGCTTCGGTTTCGATTTGCGAGCGATTCGATAGGGTTTCCTAGTCAAATTACTTTCAGTCCCAACTACTTCTTATATGGCTCGACTCGGAATTCGGGTTCGGGTTCGTTTACATTCGAGTTAGACTTCGAGTTCGATTGAGTTCGCTTGATTATCACAATATAACATAACATAAAATAAACATGCACAGGTAACACGTAAGGCACACACACACACGTATAAACAACAAGTAAAGTACACAGTTCGAGTTACGATTCGATGTCGATTTGATTAGCATAGCTTGATTAACTTTATCGCATTGTTACTTCCTATCATTCACAGTCGAGTGTCGATTGAAATACGATTAATATGGTTCGATTATTGCAATGTACGACACTTACTCCACATAATATAAATAAAACAAAAACATTTCTACGAGTCAAGTCGCGCGAAATCGGTCGTTGACTTTGACCTTGACTTTGACTTTCACTCGTGAAAACACGGGGTGTTACAGCCTCCCATTGTTTAGGGAATTTCGTCCCGAAATTAAGCTGAAAGCCGTAACCCACCGTGGATCACAAGTGAGAATTGCTGACTTTGGATATGTTATGCGAAATTGTCTGATCTAAAAGTCTATAAGGTTTCAGATCTTAACTCGAAGTCGTTTGGGAGAAATTCGAATTTTTGATAAAATGTTGGATGTTCACCGTACGGATGGCATCCGTGCGGATAACATATACGTATTGACTATTGTTGACTAGCTTATTTGCGCGGCTAATTGTTGGCTCGGAGACGTGCGGAATCCGTGAACGTGTGGGACTAAACTTAATCGTAACGGAGTCAAAACCGATCCTAAAAGTGGTATCTGGGCAGGTGATCGATTGCGATGATCAAACGCACTCAGATTCGATAAATTTCTTCATCTTTCATATCCATCACGTTTTTCTCTGAAAATTACTAAATTAAACGACTTTTACAGGTAGAAATTGTTAAAACTTGGGTATGTTGTGCGAAAACACTGATCTATAACCCCACAAATTTTCTTATTCAAACAACTGTGGGTACTTTGCCTTCATGTCGCTTTCGAGTTCCCACGTAAACTCCGCGCCTCGTTTTCCTTCCCATCGGACTTTCACAATAGGAATGTTTGAGCGCCTGAGCTGCTTGGTTTGGCGATCCATGATTTCGACAGGCTTCTCCACGAAGTGCAATGTTTCGTTCACCTGCAGATCGTCTAGAGAGACATGTAAATCGTGGTCGGCGATGCACTTTCGGAGGTTTGACACGTGGAAAGTCGGATGGACATTGCTAAGTTCCTCCGGTAATTCGAGTCTGTAGGCGACTTTTCCGATCCTTTCCAGAATCTTAAAAGGTCCAACATATCGAGGCGCGAGCTTCCCTTTCTTGCCGAATCGGACTACACCCTTCCAAGGTGATACCTTTAGGAGTACGTAGTCACCAACGCCATATTCACGGGGCTTGCGCTTCTTATCGGCGTAAACTTTCTGTCGATCCCGAGCTTTCGCTAGGTTGTCTCGAATTTGGAAAATTTTGTCTGTCGTTTCTTGTAGCAGCTCCGGACCGGTTAGTTGCGAGTGACCGATCTCGTGCCACACAATAGGCGATCGACATCTTCTTCCATATAACGCTTCGAAAGGTGCCATCTGGATGCTGGCCTGATAGCTGTTGTTATACGAGAATTCGACTAGCGGCAGGTGTTTATCCCAATTACCACCGAAGTCTAAAACACACGAACGGAGCATGTCTTCAAGAGTACGAATCGTTCTTTCAGTCTGATCGTCGGTTTGTGGGTGGAAAGCGGTACTTAGATTGAGCGTTGTACCGAGTGCCATTTGAAACGTTTCCCACAATCGTGAAGTAAACCGAGCATCACGATCAGAGATGATGTCGCGAGGCGTCCCATGTCGACAAATGATCTCGTCGGTGTAGATTCGGGCTAATCGTTCCACCTTTTAGTCTTCTCGTATTGGCAGAAAGTGAGCTGATTTAGTCAAACGGTCAACAACAACCCAAATGCTGTCATGACCTGATGACGTGGTTGGAAGCTTGGTTACGAAATCCATGGCTATGCTCTCCCATTTCCACATAGGAATCGGTGGTTGTTCGAGCAAGCCAGAGGGTCTTTGATGTTCAGCCTTGATTCTAGCACAGGTTAGGCATTTTCCGACGTAGAGAGCGATATCCCGTTTCATACCCGGCCACCAGTACCTGTAGCGAAGATCGTGGTACATTTTGTCAGCACCGGGATGAATAGAATACCGGGATTTGTGGGCTTCGTCCATGATAATCTGTCGCAAGTCGGTTCGCTTGGGAATCCAAATTCGGTCTAGAAAGTGGAATATCCCGTTTGATTTGCTCACTAGATGGGCTCCATCGTGGTAGATTCTTTCTTTCTTCAGAGTGCGTTCGTTGAAACATGCATGCTGGGCGTCGCGGATGAGAGCTTCGGGGTTGTGCTGGGCTTGAACATTTCGGGTGCTAAGCAGATAGCTCCGTCTGCTAAGTGCGTCGGCAACAACATTTGCTTTGCCTGGGTGATAACGAATCTCACAGTCGTAGTCGTTGAGAAGTTCTACCCATCGGCGTTGACGCATATTTAGTTCCCTCTGATTAAAGATGTGTTGTAGGCTCCTATGATCGGTGAAGATCGTACACTTAGTACCATACAGGTAGTGTCGCCAAATCTTTAATGCAAAAACAACCGCGCCTAGCTCGAGATCATGGGTTGTATAGTTCTTCTCGTGGATTTTGAGCTGTCGAGATGCGTAAGCTATAACCTTGTCCCGTTGCATAAGGACACAACCAAGACCAAGGTTGGAAGCATCACAGTAGACAATGAAATCATTGTTTCCGTCGGGTAGTGTGAGAACAGGAGCATTGCAAAGCATGTGTTTGAGGGTTCGAAAGGCAGACTCTTGCTTAGTTCCCCAAACAAAAGGCTGGTCCTTATGTGTAAGAGAGGTAAGTGGTACAGCAATCTTCGAGAATCCTTGGATGAATCGTCGATAATAGCCCGCTAGTCCGAGAAAGGAACGGACTTCTGACGGGTTCTTAGGTGTAACCCAGCTCTTGACAGCTTCAATCTTCGCAGGATCGACGTGTATACCCTGACTATTTACAATGTGACCCAGAAACTGAACCTCCTCCAACCAAAATTCGCACTTGGAGAATTTGGCGTAGAGTTGGTTCCCCTGGAGCAACTCGAGAACCAAACGTAGATGCTGCGCGTGTTCGGCTCTCGTCTTGGAATAGATCAAGACATCGTCGATGAACACGATGACGAAACGGTCGAGATATGGCCTACACACGTGATTCATTAGATCCATGAAAACTGCTGGTGCGTTGGTTAGGCCAAAAGGCATGACAACGAATTCGTAATGGCCATAACGGGTTCGAAATGCGGTTTTGGTATATCCTCCTCTTGTATACGCAGCTGATGGTATCCGGAACGTAGATCGATTTTCGAGAAACACGTAGCGCCTTGTAGCTGATCAAACAAATCATTGATTCGAGGCAGAGGATAGCGGTTCTTGATAGTCAACTTATTCAATTCCCGGTAGTCGATGCACATCCGGAACGACCCGTCCTTCTTTTTGACGAAAAGGACTGGTGCGCCCCAAGGAGAGGTGCTCGGGCGAATGAATCCTTTTTCAAGTAATTCCTGGAGTTGGGTTGCGAGTTCTCGCATTTCAGACGGCGCGAGTCGATAAGGAGCTCTGGCGGTAGGATTCGCTCCAGGAATGAGATCAATGCGAAAATCGATATCGCGTTTTGGAGGTAGTTCGGGAAGATCCTCTGGAAAAACTTGAGGGAATTCCCGAACCACGGGAACGTCTTTTACTTCCTTCTTCTCTTTCTTTTCCTTCTCCGCTGCTACAACGTGAGCCAAGAAAGCCCTGTATTCCTTGCGGAGATACTTGCTAGCTTGTAGGCATGACATAAGCTTGAGCCCCTTTGAAGTAGTATCGCCATAAACACATAATAAGTCACCGTTTGTGAGCGAAAAACGAATCATCTTATCGAAGCACACAACTTCGGCATGGTTTTCGCGAAGAAAGTCCATGCCTACTATGACGTCGAAGCTTCCGAGTTGCATCGGAATGAGATCAATTGAAAAGATGTGATTGTTGAGCTCGAGAGTGCAATCACGAATAACGGAATTAACAGCGACGGTTCTTCCAGTAGCGACTTCAACTTCGAATGCAGAGGAGAGTTGGGAACGTTTACGACTAAGAAGTTTCTCGAATTCGAGCGACACAAAGCAGTTATCGGCTCCAGTATCAAACAAACATGAAGCATAAATACCATTCACAAGGAACGTACCGTTGACCACGTTGTTGTCGGCCTGGGCTTGACGCACATTGAGATGGAAAGTTCTGGCGCGTGCTGCCTGTTGTTGCTGTTGCTGTGGTTGCTGCTGCTGTTGCGGTTCTTGTTTCACTATCCTGTTCGGGCACATGTTGGCGAAATGGTTTGGGTCGCCACACGTGAAGCAGGCTCTGGCTTTGACTGCGGGTGCCGGAGGAGCTTGTTGACCCTGTGGGGCAGTGAGTAGAGCTTGATTGGCAGTAGCTTGACGAATATGGCAGTTGGCAGTAAAGTGGCCGTATACATTGCAGTGAGCACAGAAGCGGCATTGAATAGCTGTCGGGTGGTGATAGGTGCAAGTAGGGCAGAGTGGGTGTGGTCCAGTATATGCACGCTTTGCAGGCGGTGCATTGGCCACAGGCGCTGCCACTTGACGTTGTTGAGCAGGTACGGTTTGAACTGGTGCAGCAGTGATCGCACAGTTCTTGTTGGTGGAGTTGTTCTTTCTCTTGTTCTTTCTCTTGTTGCTTGACGAGGTGGTTTCAGCAGTTGGTGCAGTAGCGGTGGCTTGATGTAGATGCTTGGAGGTCTTATCCCATACCCCAGCCTTAACCCTCTTGTCATTGATTTCAGCGGCTAGCAGATAGGTTTCTTCGATCGTGGTAGTCTTAGCCGCTTGCACGAAATCAGCAACGCAGTCGGGCAAAGCTCGGATATACTTCTTGATGGTCATCTCGGGAGTCTTGACCTGATCGGGACAGATAATGCTGAGCTGTTTGAAGCGAGCAGTGAGACCAGCATTGTCTCCATCCTTCTGATGTATGTGCCAGAATTCATCTTCAAGCTTTTGACGCTCGTGAGGAGGGCAGAATTCCTCTAGCATGACTTCCTTGAGCTCGTCCCACGACAACCCGTAAGCTGCATCATTCCCTCTCTTGTTCCTCTCGGCCGTCCACCAGTCTAAAGCACAGGACTGGAAAACGCCGGTAGCGTTCAGAGTTCGAAGGTCATCAGGGCAACCACTTTGTCGCAGAGTAACCTCGATAGAGTCAAACCAGTGGAATAGTGCAGTAGGACCTCCTTCGCCTGTGAATTCCTTTGGCCCACACGATTTGAATTGCTTAAAGCTGAAAGGTCTTGCGACAGCTTTAGGACCTTCAGTCCTTGATTCTTCGGATGATTTGCTGGCATTCTCATAGGCATCGCTCACAGCTTTAGCCACACTCTTTGCGATAATAGAGGCAAGACGCCTGTCCCTCTTTTCCTGACGAGTGAGTGTATGACGAGATCCAGACGACATTGTCTGCAATAGACATCGCCACGGAACTCAACACATTGTATTCGAATCTCACCTCACACGTCTAATACTTACTAAAGCTCAGTAACACGTTCATTCACGTAACCACTTAACATGTAAAGCACGAAGTCACATGGGCATGTAGAGCACATAATCACATAATTCCTAAACACGTAAGCACAATAGCAAGAAACACATATACGCTCCTAGTCACTAAGGCATTCAGAAAACAGAAACCTAGTATTTAAAGTTCGCGAGCGTTCGAATGATGTGTTGTGTGTTGTGTGTCTTAGCAGAAGCAATAGTGTTGGGTCGAAACCAATAGTACCTCAAAACGTTAACAAATAAGCAGGAAAACACATAAAAACCACATAAGGTCGATAAATCAAGGGTAGATTGTCTGCGGCTAATAGACTTCGACTAACCAAAGTGGCTCGAATATTCGCAAGGATCCTGTGTGCACAATTACCTCCAGGACTATGCCTTTGCCTCGATTCTTGGGCATTGGCGCAATTCCCATTGGTTATATTGTGTTTTTAGATCGTTGGAGTCCATCGAAACTTTGGTGAGAGTTTTGTATAAAAGCAGGACAAGTCGTTAAGGTTGGGGTGTCACCCCTATCTTACAACTTCGTCCTTGCTCTTAATAAAATTGAGGAGATTATTCATCAAAATATTGATTCCACTCCTAATTTGGTATGACTCTCCTCGTTTGTAGTTAAAACGCAAACTGATTAGGCAACTTTAGTCGAGAGTTTGCGGTTTTCACACCTATTCTCGGCCCCATTACCTGTTCACAACTTGAAAATTCGAGTGCAGTGATAGAGAAGTGCGAGTGATAGTGGCGAGTTTACGCATACGCGTGAGTTGGTCTGTTGGTTCTTAACTATAGACTAGGTCTCTAAGACTTCGACCCGGACTAGGTCGAGTCTTGCCTAATTCCCTATAGTTATGGCTCTGATACCAATCTGTCAGACCCCAACCGATGGCGGAATCATCGAGGCGTGGCACTGAGCGAAACAAATTGTTCAGAAGTTTCCATAACAACTATCATTACCATTTAATTAAAGCAATACGTCCCATACCGTATCTTAAATAGTCAAACAAGTTATTACAGATAACATCAACACAAATACTCTGTTCCGACAACTCAGATTTAAATATAACTAATTTATTCGTTGGTTTCTAGGACTCTTTTTCCTAGCTTGGATTTCATCACAGTGCAGCAAGCGTCCTAGACCTTTCCTAGCCTCAAGTTCACAGCGTGCTAAGCATGTAAACTTCCTAAGTCAATACATAAAATGTAAAGGTGAGCATACAAGTTTGATAATAGCATATAGAGTTCGAATTCGTTTACGCATAACCAGCACGTACACATAGTGAAATGAAGCACGTTAGTTATCGACATAGATCCATCGATACCAATGACTGCGGGTTGACTGTCCGAGGCAGTTCGCAATACATGATTACCACCGTAATCCATGCAAGTAAAAGATCCTTAACAACCCCCGTGTGAACGGGTGCTGAGTCCAAACTATAGTACTATCGTTGCTAAGGCAGGTAGACAGCATTCCATGTGTAAACATAACAAACAAGCATTCATAAGCCACGTATAACATGCGTAAATGGTTTAGCGTTAAAATAGCTTGAGTAGTGTGATTGTCGTAGTTTGAATATTCGTAACGTATGTAACACCCAAAAGTGCTAAAGCAAAAAGGGTTCGAGTATACTCACAGCGATTATGGATTGAAGGGAGCGCTTTTCAGCGAGTACAGTTAGCCTGAATAGATTCGATAACGTAATGATAAGTGGCGCGTAAAAACGGTACAAGCGGGAGTGGTTAGGATGACTGATCGTGCGGATCAGTGATCCGTGCGTGTGGGAAGCTATCCGTGCGGGCGAACTGTCCGTGCGGATGATGACCCCTCCGGATAAGCTGTCCGTGCGTGGGAGCTGTCCGTGCGGATGGTGATCCGTGCGGATGATGACCCATCCGGATAAGCTATCCGTACGTGGGAGCTGTCCGTGCGGATGGTGATCCGTGCGGATTAGTCGCTCGTGCGGATTGCTTATCCGTACGGACAAGTTGTCTGTGCGGATAAACGTTCAAGTGGATTGTTTCTTCCTAAGGATGTGTTTGTGTATGATGGCTTGTGCTTTGAAGTTTTCGTTGTAGCATTTAGAAAGCATCTAAGTGTTTCTACCTTTCAAGCCGGTCGCGCGGACAACAATCCGTCCGGATGGCAGTCCGTGCGGACAACGTCTTTAAGGCTGAGTCACTAAGTGGATTAGGTAATCCGCCTGGATGGTAATCCGTGCGGATAGTAGTAATCCGTGCGGGTAGCGGTGTGTGCGGATAAGACAATCCGTCCGGATAGTCCGTCCATGCGCACAGCTTGGCCGTACGGATGAACATCGTCTGAATTTGTTCTTAAGGCCTTAGTATCTCATGATCCGAAGAGTAATCCATTCAGAGGTCGTCCGTCCTGATTGCTCATTCGTCGATACTCAAGCCTTGATTGGAAAGTGGGTCCCAAGGGTAGCTCGTCCGGGTGACAATCCGTCCGTATAGCCTGTCCGTGCGCACAGCTTGTCCGTGCGGACAGCTTGTCCGTGCGGACGCCTGGTCCGTGCGGACAGTCTCTGGTCTGATTGTTCCGTTCGTCTACTCTTGGTTTCTGTTGTCGTTTATCGAGACGTTCTGATTTTTGTGGTAACCACTTGGAATCGTATTCTTACTCGCATGACTAAGCCGGCCAGGAACCACCCTGACTCGACATGTCGGCGACTCAGAACGGTCATTCCGGTTGACCCCGAAATCAGGTGTCTTGCGGTAGAACTCCAGATCTGGACTAGTGCATCACTATTATCGAGTAGAGACTAGAACCGATCAGATTCGTACCGATTCTAAGGGAAAAAGAAGGAGATAACTTAGGTTTATTTCTTTCAACTCTTTTATCCTTAGAAAAGTTTAGATTTAGGTGAAGTTTGTTGTGAAATCTTATGGAAATCGTTCAGATCCGAGTTATTCTTGGTGGAATGAAGTCAAGCTTGAAGTTCATAAGAACTTCATGATGACGTCACCCGAGAATACCTCAAATCTGGATGATTTCATGGTTGAAAGTGGAGATTTGAAAGATAGAAAGGTGTAGAATTGTGTAGTGATCAAGAATGTACAAGAATTAGTGCAAGATCTTACCTGGATTGAGAGAAATCTGAGAAAAAGTGAAGAATGCGTGCGGTTCGGACGTCACTTGCCAAAAGTGGAAAAGTTGGAGAGTGACCCGTGTATTTATAGGATGCCAAAAAGGGAAAGGGTGAGCCGTGCGGATGACACGTAACCGGATAGGCTATCCGTGCGGATTGGTCATCCGTCCGGATTGGCAATCCGTGCGGATGGGCAATCCGTGCGGATTGGCAATCCGTGCGGATTGACCATCCGTTCGGATGTCACCTGATTTGGTGCGTTCGGTGCGACGTTGCTTCGGTTTCGATTTGCGAGCGATTCGATAGGGTTTCCTAGTCAAATTACTTTCAGTCCCAACTACTTCTTATATGGCTCGACTCGGAATTCGGGTTCGGGTTCGTTTACATTCGAGTTAGACTTCGAGTTCGATTGAGTTCGCTTGATTATCACAACATAACATAACATAAAATAAACATGCACAGGTAACACGTAAGGCACACACACACGTATAAACAACAAGTAAAGTACACAGTTCGAGTTACGATTCGATGTCGATTTGATTAGCATAGCTTGATTAACTTTATCGCATTGTTACTTCCTATCATTCACAGTCGCGTGTCGATTGAAATACGATTAATATGGTTCGATTATTGCAATGTACGACACTTACTCCACATAATATAAATAAAACAAAAACATTTCTACGAGTCAAGTCGCGCGAAATCGGTCGTTGACTTTGACCTTGACTTTGACTTTCACTCGTGAAAACACGGGGTGTTACAGTGTTGTGCGGTAGTGGAGGTGGAGCGGTGGTGGTTTTGTACAACGGTGAAGGTGGAACGGGTTAAGGGTGTACGGTGGTGCGATCGGGTTAGGTTTGGGTTTGTTTAGGTTTGGTGGTGTGATCAGGTTTGGGTACAGATCAACGATTGATGGTGGTTGGGAGTTGTGGTGGTGGTGGTCGACAGAGGGGATGTGAGACGGGTTGGGTTTGGGTTTATGTAGGGGTTTTGGTTTTTATACAAGGGAGTAAGGATGTTGTGGGTGGTGGTGATCGAAAAAGGAGGAGGAGGATTAGGTTATGTAACGCCCTGCTTTTTCGTACTTTCCATAATTAGAAAGCGTCGCTTGTATTTCCATTTTTGGTAATCTTATAGTCTTGTATTCGTTCTTTCGTTAATCGTTGTAAAATCCGAGACTTGGATCATAAATAAAACTCGTACTTCTTTAAATTCATGTTATGCATACTTCATACTTGCTCATACGTTTGAAATTGTGAAACAATTGATACATCATTCATAATTCTTGGAAACTATGTGTTAAACTTGCAAATTCGTGATATACGTTAATCATACGTTATATGGATGCATACGATACTCATTTACGACATACATATGATAAATCATGCTTCATCATACTTGCTTTATGTTATTTTATACTTAACAAGCCTTATAATATGCTTACATGTCATGATTTACCCTTAAGATACCTTAAAACCTTAAATAATAAACATAAGGGGCTTAATTGCCAATATCCGAAACTTAAACCCAGCCCCCCACCCCGGGTCGCGTCCCGCGACCCAGCCCACTACATGGCTCGTGGCCGGCGAGTCTCCCGGATCCGTAGCCAGCCCCAAACAGCGTACGGGATTGGTCATTTTTGTTGGTTTTGTTGTGTTTTAAGTGTGTTTTCTTCATTTGTTACTCACCAACCCAACCCTAATCCATCCCCTATAAAACCCAACACTTCTCCAAGCATTTTTCACTTTGCAAACACTCTAAACTCACTCTCAATCTCTAAAAAACGCAGCTGAATTCAGTAGCAAAGGCAGAAGCATATCAACTCACAAAAGTGAGCATAACTTCCTCATTTCTTTATCTTTTTTAATGATTTTTCATTCTAATCACTTGGAACATCCTTAGGTATGTTTTCCACAGGTTTTCCATGGAAAACCAAGGCTGGAACATCACCATATAAGGCTCCAAAGTGCAACAAACTTTCTGTTTTGATTAAACACTTGATTAACTCACTTAAACTTGAGGTTTCTCATACACATTCCTATGTCCTTATGCTCATAATCAAGACTATGGTTAGTTGGGATTAAAAACAAGGTTGTGACATGTAAATCTAGAGGTTTAATCCTCATAAACATTATGTTTTGATAAGGTTTTAGCCTACAAGTGATGAACAAGTCCTGCACTTGAAGTTGTGTGATTATTTTGATAGCTTTGGGCTATTGAAGAAACACAGAACTAATCAGGGGTTAATCAGTTTGGTTTATGTTCCTTGCATAGTGGTTAATCTTCTTATGGCCTCCCGAGCTCCTTGATGACCGTGGTTAACTGGAAAACAAAACACCATTACTCGTTAAGAGGGGAATGTGGGGGTTTCCCTCTTAACCGGGCTCCGGCGTGAGAATAAGCGACTGTGCTTAGGAGATAATTAAGTAGTAAGTGAGAGAGTAGAGGGAATGGAATGAATAACCTGTGGAGTGAGGTCTCTATTTATAGCCGGAGAGGTGTAAGAGGATATGGGCTGATGGGCCTTGGGCCGGAAGTCGACAACTTGGGCGATATGCTCTTTGTCTCACTTGTCTCGACCGTTAGTGGCTTCTGAGAGTTCTTTGGTGCTGCCGCACAATGATTGGAGCCACGTGTCATAGTTGTCGGCCTGGCCGCCGTCCTGCCATCAGCAGGCAAGTGGAGATCGTGGGGCAGTTGTCTCCGCCTTATGATTGGTGCCAGGTAGGCGTCCTTGAGTACTTTTTGTCTCCTGCATGTCAGACGATCGTGGAGCACGATTGAGTAGGGTCAGAAGGGCGCTTATTGGCTCTTTTTTCTGCCACTTGTACTTTGTGTACTATTTTGCAACAGCCTTGCGCTGTTAACGCGCGAGTCCCTTGTTGAGCACGTAATAACCTCGCGCGTGGTACTGGTCTGTTGCACACTCTTTTCGGAATGTTAAGTGTTGTTAATTGGAGCTTCTTGCTATCCTGAACTCGCGCCGCATTACAAGATGTGCTGTATCTCGCGCGAGGTTGACAAAATAAGAAAATTGTTGGATAAGGAGTATGGTCCCGCGCGACCTTGCAGGAGGGTTGCGCAGCTTTTTGGGACCATACCCCTTCAAGTCCCCCCAGTCCAGTGCTGCACCATGCGCGAGGCAAATGGTTGGAGCTCTGGACTTAGAAAAATAAGAGGTATGATAATGATTTTTTGACGATGGTAGGCAGCGCGCGAATAAACTTTGCTGGTTATTACGGCGCGGCTACCATGTCTGGTTCTGCCTTCGCTGTTTTAACTTCATGAAGTTTGTAGTGGCTTTTGGCGGGAAAATTCTCGAAATTTGAATTCTGACAGGTTGGTGAGAATGTCGTGGTTGGTGACGTTTGATTTGACCGCTGACACGATTGTCATCAAGTTGTTGCTGACGGTTCGGCTTTTTGTCAGGAGAGTGAGGTCCACGCGCGCGTGGTAACCGTCACTCCGGGAAGTACGCCTTACGTGTCATGCTCTGATTGGTCACGTGCGCGGCGGTCTCGGCACGTTTACCCATCGCATTAAATGCGATGGGTATATATATCGGAAGAGATGTGGGAGGTTATCACTTCTCTTCTATTATTAACTTATTTCCCCTTAAATCTCTTTTGAATCTTCAAACTCGGAGAATTATCATACAGATCTGCAAGTTTTTGAAGGAATCATAGCAATACATCAAGTTCTTGACGAACCTCGTAGCAGATTATCGAGATTGTTTCCAGTATATTCAAGATCCCTTTGCTGATTATCGATGGCTGAAGAACACCATGAAGACAATCCCGGAGAAGAAGGTCCTGTATCTGTTCTCCGGTGGGATCTAGGTCTCTTTGAACAACTTTTCCGAAGTTTCCAGTTCCCACCGGAGTGGGATGCCAGGAACCCCGGCCAGAACCAGACGGCCGCTGATGCACCACCGGGGTACATCACTTTGTTCGAAGACTTCTTTCATCAGGGTAATTTCCGGTTGCCGGCGACGAACTTTATGGCACATATTCTGCAATTCTATGGGTTTCACATCTCTCAAATGAGCCCACCCGGAATGGTCCGGGTTCGACATTTTGAGTTCCTGTGCTAGGCTCATGGCATCGAGCCCACTGTCGAGAAGTTTCGGGCTTTCTACACGCTTCAGAGGAATATGGGTTTCTATTCCTTCGCGAGTCGCGGTGCGGCCAAGAAGATTCTTTTAAACCCCCCCAAGAGTTTCCACGATTGGAAGCCCAAGTTTTTCTATATCCGGGAGGAGGTAATCCCAATTGCGATGACTTTCCGCGCCTGGTCTGAACCGATTGTGAAAGAGGATCTGGCGATCCCAAAAGATGAAGCTTGGTATAAACAGCTTACCTCAACTCCAAACCGGGTGTTTGGTGAAAACGTCTTGGTCGCGGCGCGGATGAGTGATCAATGGCCGCCTGAGAGCGAAGACGTCCCTGTCTGTATCAAGCTGCCTTTTCGACCTTTGGTGGTTCTATGGGCGTGCGCCCGCTCCAGGCTGGGGAGGAGTTCTGGTACGAACAAATTAAGGGGAATTTCATGTACCCTGTGGCAGATGCATTTACTGCGCCGCCTACTGGAACTGAAGGTGCGCATATACCTAACCCTCGTCCCTTGCGCTCCATAACTTCTGCTGGGAAAGAGATTGTCTATCTTTCCAGCGAAGAGTCTGTGGGGTCTTCAACCGGGGAGTTAAGTTCCTGGTCTACCATCTTTGCAGGTGTGCTGCGCGACCTGGGTATTGACCCCGAGGAGAAGAAGAAGAAACCCTCTAAGAAGAAGAAAACTGGCGAACCTGAAGTCACGAGTAAGAAAGGTGGGAGTAGCCGCGCAGCTGCTGGTGCTGCTGGTACAGGTACTCTTCGGCTTCGTCAGAGCGACTTAAAAGATTATGTGATAATTAGTGACTCACTTGAGGGTTTGTCGCGCGTAGGCGAAGGTAAAGGTGGAGCAGGTGGCTCAAAAGGTAGAGGTGGCGTGGGTTCTCGTAACCCGGATGCCGGCGCTACTCCTTCCTCTGCTGAGCATGTGGAAGAGGAAGAAGAGGAGGAAGAGGCTGCAGAGAAGTTGGTCGGCAGGAAAAGAGGAAGGAGCGCGAGCACTGCTGGCGCGGCTGTTCCGCCGATAGCTGGAGGAGCTCTGGTGCTTGGGAAACAGAGCAACCTGCGCTCACTTTATAAGTTCTCTCCTGGTAAGTTTGCTTTTAATTCTTCCTCTTTATTCACTCCCCTTATCCATTTAGCTTTTGCAGAGACCAAGAAGAAGACCCCTGAGAAGGGTGTTGTGTTTACGGAGCCAGAGTCAAAAAGACCTAAGATCACCATCAAATCTTCGGCGACTGCTGAGGTTGAATCTGGCAAGGGTAAACATACTGCTGAGGTTGATAAGGCAAAGGCTGCCGAAGAGAAGAAGAAGATTGATGAAGAGCGTAAGAAGGCTGATGAAGATAAGAGGAAGGAAGCTGAGGCAAGAAAGAAAGCTGAGGAAGACAAGCGCCGAGCTGATGAGGCGCGCAAGAGCGAAGCTACTGAAGCGAAGAGGAAGAAAGCCGAGCAGGAAAAGAGAGCCCATGATGAGAGGGAAAAGGCTGAGCAGGAGAGAAGAGCTGCTGAGAAGGCTCTTGCTGATGCTGAGAAGGAGAAGGGGAAGGAGAGAAACCTGGAGAAGGAGAAGGAGAAATCTGCTTCTGAAAGGCCTGCTGGTATTTCCGTTACCAGAGGCGCGGGTTCAGGTTCAAATGCTGGTTAGGGTGGTGTGAAAGTTAGCGCGCCGCCGCGCTCTCCGATAGGCCCCCGGGATACTCTGGGGGATATTTATTACAAGTCTTACACCGAAGAGAGTCGTGGTGACGCTCCGCACAATCCACCTTGGGGTTTGAAACAGAAGGATACTTTCCTCGAGTTCGCGCCCTGCCATGACTGGCTATTTAATTCGATTCCTCCTGGGGAGATTGATCGTCAACGGGCGCGGAATCACAGCGGGCTCTACCATGCTTATGTCGTTGGTGAAGCCAACACCCGCGCCGCTAACCAAGAAATTGTCCGGGAATGGCGAACTATGGTTAGGGAGAGGGATGATTGGGAGAGGTATCGCGATCGCATACTGAGGCGTGCTGCTGACTTGGAGAAGTCTAGAGCTGCGTTTGATGAGCAGAAGGCGCAGTTCGAGGCTGACAAAAAGTCTGAAGAGTGGGGGCGCGAAGCCCTGAAAAATAAACTTCATACTGCTGAACAACAACTGGCTAAGGAGAAAGCCGAGTTCAAACGCATTTGCCAGAAGGACAATGAGCGCGCTGCCGCTGCTCGTAGCAAAATTGTCGACCTTGAAGCCAAAGTTGTTGAGTTGACCGGCAAGGTCGAGGATGCGCAAGCTGCGCAGGTTGCTAAGGAGCAGGTTGAGGTTTGTGTAACCTATACCTTTTCTTTCTGTACTTTGTTTTCAAAATAACCAAGTCCTATCCTCTTTTTAGGTTGAGCTTGCTGAGGTGAAGGTTCAGCTATCGAGCAAGGATAAAGATCTGGTCGCCAAGGATGTCGAGATTGCTGAGCTTAAACGCCGCTTGAATGAGCAGGTTGACAGGTGCGAATCCTTGGAGATCGATCTTGAGGCGGAAAAGGTTAAGGCCACGACTGCTGAGGAGGCCAAGCACCGGGCTGAAGAAGCGCGTAATGTTAGTGCCTCTGCCCTCAACGTAGCACAGACTAACTATGCGGAGGCTCAGGGCATCGTTGACACTCTGGTCTCTGAGGCCGAGTGGATGCGCGGCCGTGGAGTGGTGCTGGTATGCCACCCCTTTCTTCCCTTAGGAGTTTTATTTGCTAGTCGTCTTTTAATATGCAATTTTCGTTATAGGTTGCCAACTCTGTCCTCAACGCTGGAGAGCTGGACCGTGCTGTCGCTGCCTTGACCGATGCTACGCGCGCTGTTGGTCACCGAGGGGGGTACCTGGAATGCGCACAGCACGTTGAAGAAGCACTTGGACAGGAGTTTGACGTCAGTCATTGTTCGGTTACTGACCAAGCTAGTGCCGCGCTGACACGCGCTGAACATGATTATGACCACTTGTCACTGCCTGTGATGGACTTAGTTGCCAAGGCTTTGGAACATGATGACTGGTGCCAGCGCCTTAAGGGCATTCTTGACCCACCTATAACGGTTGAATTATCAGATGAGGAGGCAACTGGGGATGATGGCGATGATGAAGGTGATGGTGGCGACAAGCATGATGGTGATGATGTCTGAGATTGTTTCTAGTAGATAGGTTTTGTATGGCTTTGTGCCTTGTGAATTTCTGTAGGTTTCTGATGTAACTTCTTGCGCGGTCGCGCCTTTTAATGGATGACGTTTGCCTTTATGCAATTGTTGTGATTTCGTTTGAACATGACGTTTATTCCATTTCGTTACAATTATTGCGTTGTTGTTAGAAACTTAGGTTAAATTAGCGAGAATAAATGTAAGCATGGCTCTTGTGTGAGCAATTGCCCGGTCTCGCGCTATGTTCGCGGAGGACCTTGGAGGCATGACTGGAGTGTTTTCTTGCTAATCAGAAGTTTAACATGCATTTGTAACGAAAGAAGTTAGTTGTGAAAAAAGAGCATGTCGTATGCTTTCATTGATCAAGTAGGCGCTTAGGCCAAGATACATTGCGTAAGTAGCAAAATAGGCGCTTAGCCAACATAAAAAGTAAAGGCGCGTGGCCGACATTAGTGGATAAAGGCGCAGGGCCTACATAGTCACATATAGCATTTACGCAGTTGTTGCGCATTCCACGTGCGCGGGACGATGTGTCCATCCAGGGTGCGCAATTTGTAAGCCCCTTTTCCTAGCACCTCGTGCACCAAGTATGGGCCTTCCCATTTAGGTGCTAGCTTTCCTGGGCGTTCGGCGTTTGAGGCTTCGTTGTCTCGAAAGACATATTCCCCTGGAGTGAAGGTACAGATGCGGACTCGCGCGTTGTAGTACCTCTCCAGTTGTGTTTTGTACTTGGCTTCTTTGATACGCGCGATTTCGCGCCTTTCTTCTAGCAAATCTAAGTCAAGACGACGCTCTGGCTCGTTGTCGATTGCGTTGACTGCTGTCAAACGCGGAGAGGGCAGGCCAACTTCCGCCGGGATAACCGCTTCTGAGCTATAAACTAGGCTAAAAGGGGTTTCGCCGGTACTTGTTTTTGGCATGGTTCGGTGAGCCCACAAGATACTTGGGAGCTCATCCACCCAGCCTCTTCGTTTAGTACCCAGTCGGGCCTTAATCCCATCGACGATACACTTGTTCACACTTTCAACCTGCCCGTTGCCTTGAGGATGCGCGACGGAGGAGAAAGTGTGTTCGATTTTCATCTCCTTCATCCAGTTCTGGAGGTCATCTGACGCAAAGTTGGTGCCGTTGTCTGTTACAATCTTGAGTGGGAGGCCAAACCTGCAGATGATGTGTTCCCAAATGAACTTGCGCACCATCATAGCTGTAGTTGAAGCAAGGGCTTTGGCCTCCACCCATTTTGTGAAGTAGTCGACGGCTACTATTATAAACTTAACAGCGCCGAGAGCGTCTGGGAAGGGTCCTACCATGTCGATTCCCCACTGTTGGAAGGGCCAAACGGTGGACACGGGGATCAGATTATTTTTGGGGCGCAGGGTTTTCGGAGAGTGCCGCTGACAGGAGTCGCATTTGCGCAGCTCTTTCAGGGCATCAACATGCATCCCTGGCCAGTAATATCCGGCGTTCATAATCTTCGCAACAACCATACGCGGTCCCGCATGGATGCCGCAGGTTCCTTCATGAATCTCCCTTATCAGATAGTTCGCATCTTGAGGGTCCACACAGCGCAGGAGTGGTCCCAAGAAGGACTTGCGGTATAAGATACCATCATTCATTTCGTACTGCAGAGCTTTGTTCTGAATCTTTCTCGCCTCTGCCTTACTCTCTGGGAGTATTCCTTCTTTCAAGTACTGAATGATAGGAGTCATCCAGGATGGCTGCCCTATCTCGATCACGTTGACCTGTCGTAGGAGAACGGATGGATTCTTGAGTACTTCAATCCTTACATCTTTGGCGAGATGTTGGAAGGATGTTGAAGCAAGCTTGCTTAGAGCATCGGCTGGTTTGTTTTCAGAGCGGTTGATGTGGACGACCTTGTGAGACTTGAATTGTTGGAGCAACTCTTTTGCCTGCTCTAGATATAGGGCCATAACTTCACCCTTTGCATCGTAAATACCATTGACTTGGCTGGCTATCAAGAGTGAATCAACATGTGCTTGTAGATTTTTAGCTCCCATTTTGATGGCGAGGCGCAAGCCTGCCAGAAATGCCTCATATTCCGCCTCGTTGTTGGTGTTCTTAAAATCCAACTTGATGGCGTAAGTGAATTCATGGTTTTCAGGGCTTACTAGGCGCAATCCAGCTCCCGCGCCGTCCTCGTTTGAGGCCCCGTCAGTGTAAAGCATCCAAGTCTCATCTGTCGTGTCTTTTTCGGGAGTCTCCACTAGCTCACAATCTTTGATCTTCTCAACTGGGACTTCTGTGATGAAGTCCGCTAGGACTTGACCCTTGATGGCCGGGCGCGGCCGATACAGGATGTTGTGGCCCCCCAGTTCGATGGCCCATTTTGCTAACCGCCCGGACGTTTCTGGTTTTTGAAGTATCGTGCCGATATGGAAATTGGTAAGTACGGTGATCACATGCCCTGTAAAATATCTGCGCAGCCTTCTGGAGGCGTGTAGCAGTGCTAGTACCAATTTTTCCATCGTGGAATATCTCGTTTCCGGGTCAGTGAGTACTCTGCTGACATAATAAATTGGAGTTTGAACTCCATTTCTTTCCACCAATAACACCGATCCTACTGCCTTATCTGAAGAAGATAGGTACAGTACGAGTGGTTCTTTTTCAAATGGTGCCGTCAGGGTGGGAAGCTCGATCAAACATTCTTTCATTTGCTGAAAAGCCTTTTCTGCTTCAGGGGTCCATCTGAACTCTTGCTTCTTCACACAATTGCGCAGCGTGCTGATAAAAGGGTACGATTTCGCAGCGTGATTTGACAAAAAGCGGTTAAGCGCGGCGAGTCGGCCGGCCAACCGTTGCATTTCTTTGATTGTTCGCGGCGATGGCATCCGCTCTATTGCCTGGACTTTTTCCGGATTCACTTTAAAGCCGCCGTTGGTGACTATGAAGCCTAAAAACTTCCCTTCTTCCATGCCAAAAGAACACTTGGCTGGATTCAACTTCATGTTTACACTGCGCAATGAGTTGAATGTTTTCTCGATGTCCTTCAACATTTGGTCCTCTTCGGGACTTTTGACCACTAGATCATCGATGTAAACTTCAATATGTTTTCCGATGTCACCCGCGAAGGTCTTGTCCATCAATCGCTGGTATGTGGCGCCAGCATTTTTCAGACCGAATGGCATCTTTGTGTAGCAAAAAATCCCAAGGTCAGTACGAAAAGCCGTCTTGTCTTCATCCTCAAGCTTCATTTGGACTTGATGGTATCCTTTGTAGCAATCCAAGAAGCACTTCCATCTATATGGCGCAAGAGAGTCAATTTTTTTATCGATCTCAGGTAAAGAATAGCAATCTTTAGGGCACGCCTTGTTGAGATCAGTGTAATCCACAAACATTCGCCATCCTCCACTGGACTTTTCTACCATCACGGGATTCGCCACCCATCTTTGATATCGTACTTCTCTCAGAATTCCCGCTTTAAGTAGCTCGCATACTTGCTCATTCATTGCTTTCGTCTTGTCTGCCCCTAGGCTGCGCCTTCTTTGGACCTTTGGCTCGACAGAGGGGTAGGTGTTCAGACAGTGCTCTGTTATGTCGCGCGGGACTCCGGTCATGTCGGCCGGGGTCCAGGCGAAGATGTCCATATTTCTGAACAAGAGTTGCTTGAGGCGTGTTCTGATGTTTGGTGAGATGGCGTGGCCTATCGTCACCGTTTGCTCCGGGTATTTCCGATTTAAAACCCATTTTTCAGGCTCGGTTGCTGAAACTTTCGCCGCTTTCGTTGGGCGCATCTCCTCTGTCAACATCACCTCTTTCTTCGCATAAACGATTGCCACCCCTGTCTTGGTTGGGAAACCAATCGCCGAGTGGGGGGTGGAAGTTATCATGTTCAGCTCACCTTGGGTTTCTCTTCCGATCAACACATCATGCCTCGACTTGACAGGCATCACCATGAAGTTTACCTTAGTTGTTCTTGAATGTTTCCCGTCAGAGAGCGTGACGGGGAAACTGATTTGGCCAAGTGGAAAGACCATTTCATTGCAGAATCCTGACAAGGGGTAATCAACTGGCTCGAGTCTCGCTTTGTCCTCGTCGTCGAACTGATTAAAGCATTGCTCATAGATGATGTCTGCTGTACTTCCCGGGTCAATGAAGACGTATTCAGTTTCGTAATGGCCGATGATACCGGCGATGACGATTGGTCGTGTGGCTCGGGGACCCCCGCGCACCACCGGGAAAATAACTTGCTGTTCTTGCCATGAAGGCTCATAAGGTCTCTTGCCTTTTTCTCTTGCGCTATACCTTGGTCCATTGACCATGTGTGTCTCCAGGCGTCGAACCTTCTTGTGATTTCCTTCATCGTGGCGATGGAGCTGTCGCGTTTCTTTGCGCACATTCTTCACTAGGTGGCTCAGCTTTCCACTTTTCAGTGCTCTCTCGATCTCTTGTCGCAAGCTGTAACAATCATCTGTTAAGTGGCCTGTATCCTTGTGGAAATCACAATACAGATTGGGGTCTTGTCCCTTTTTGTTCGTCATAGGCCTGGGAGCCTTAAAATCATGGTTCTCCGTCATTAGCACCTCTTTTGGTGTTTTTATGAGCGGAGTCCAATGCTTTTCACGATTATCGTCTCGGACTGCCTTTCTATAACCGATGCGGTCAATGGTGTCACGCGCGTCTTCCTTATAGCGTGATCGTTCTTCGTAGCGGGGTCGATCGCTATAACCGCTGGAGTGGTTGGCCTTCCACCCAGGGTTTCTGCCTTTGTTGCGCCTGTTGTCATCGCGCGAGTGACCCCCTTTGGAAAATTTATCTTCAGAACGATAGTTGTTGTTTCGTGCGAGAGACTCTTCCGTTTGCGCGACTATCTTCGCGGCTTCCATGAGTTTGTCCCACTCCTTTGGCATTCCATCTTTTTCCAGTGATGGTTCTAATCAGGCTATCACATCGGATTGCTTTCTTGAAATGGCAGCGCATGAGTTGTTCACTCACGCCACCGATCTCCAAACATTCTTTGTTAAAGCGCGTAATGAAGTCTTCCAAACCCTCATTTTCTCTTCGCCAGATATCTTCAACTTCAGCTGTGTCGCACTGGTATCGCCTTTGCTGACTGAAGTGACTCAGAAACTGAGTCCTGAAATCTACCCATGATTTTATTTTTCCCGGAGGAAGGCTGTCGAACCAGGCGCGAGCAGCTCCCGTTAATGTTTGGATAAACAAATGACACCACATGGGCATGTTCCAACCTCCCATACAACCGACGCTAGTAAACACTCTGACGTGGTCGTCTGGATCAGTCAATCCATTGAACTTTCCGACGGTCGGAGGTAACTTTTCTCTCTTGAGCGGCGCTAGTGCTATCTTTGGGATGAACTTCGAATGCTCTATAGCTTCTTCTGGTCGATAGGCGAGGCGAAAGTCGCGCTCCGCTTCCTCAGTATAACCGACGTGTTGCCTTGGTTTGTAATACTCGTGATTTCTTTGCAAACGATTGAAGACCGAAGATTCGTCATCGTTCTCCCAGGTTGGATCCCAGGTTGGATCGTTCGGGTCAGTTTCTTCCCATTCATCGTTCATGTTGCGCGGCGTGAGCCGGCTATGAACTGGGCCTCTTTGGAAATTTGACGGTTCGTCATAGTAGCTTTCTGTCTCCCCCTGTGTGTCACGCGTGCCCTGCACGCTTAGTCTTCGGGTAGGGGGAGGTCTGTTGGCTCTTCCTTGGATATTTTGCGGTGGTGGCGTCGGGCGCGGCCCGTGACTTGGGCCGGTTGGTGTAACCAAGGAAGGTTCTGCCGTGAGAACTGCTTGTTGCGCACTCAAGGATTGGTATGCCGCGTTAATGGTGGCGAGTTGCTTGGCGTACCATGAGGCTGGGGTTTCGCCCTCTGGTAGCCCTAATAGCGCTGAGATATTCTGAGGTGGAGCTGGGTTCGATGGTCCAGCACCGTTGTTTCCTGGGGTAGTTTGATTGATGCGGGTGAAGCTCCCGCGAGGGCCCCCGGTGTTGGCCATCTCGATCTCGCCGATTTCTTCAACGTGTTGGGGTTGGATGTTTTGATTATCCGCCCCCAATGCTGCGTTAGGGTCTGCTCCAAGACCAACAAATTCGGGAATGATTCCTTGACCAGCCATGATCGAAGGAAGAAAAGCAGTGAAAACTTAGGAAATAAGAAGATGAAAGTGGTTTGTAGAAAAAATCGGTGGGCGCCAATGAAGAAACACAGAACTAATCAGGGGTTAATCAGTTTGGTTTATGTTCCTTGCATAGTGGTTAATCTTCTTATGGCCTCCCGAGCTCCTTGATGACCGTGGTTAACTGCAAAACAAAACACCGTTACTCGTTAAGAGGGGAATGTGGGGGTTTCCCTCTTAACCGGGCTCCGGCGTGAGAATAAGCGACTGTGCTTAGGAGATAATTAAGTAGTAAGTGAGAGAGTAGAGGGAATGGAATGAATAACCTGTGGAGTGAGGTCTCTATTTATAGCCGGAGAGGTGTAAGAGGATATGGGCTGATGGGCCTTGGGCCGGAAGTCGACAACTTGGGCGATATGCTCTTTGTCTCACTTGTCTCGACCGTTAGTGGCTTCTGAGAGTTCTTTGGTGCTGGCGCACAATGATTGGAGCCACGTGTCATAGTTGTCGGCCTGGCCGCCGTCCTGCCATCAGCAGGCAAGTGGAGATCGTGGGGCAGTTGTCTCTGCCTTATGATTGGTGCCAGGTAGGCGTCCTTGAGTACTTTTTGTCTCCTGCATGTCAGACGATCGTGGAGCACGATTGAGCAGGGTCAGAAGGGCGCTTATTGGCTCTTTTTTCTGCCACTTGTACTTTGTGTACTATTTTGCAACAGCCTTGCGCTGTTAACGCGCGAGTCCCTTGTTGAGCACGTAATAACCTCGCGCGTGGTACTGGTCTGTTGCACACTCTTTTCGGAATGTTAAGTGTTGTTAATTGGAGCTTCTTGCTATCCTGAACTCGCGCCGCATTACAAGATGTGTTGTATCTCGCGCGAGGTTGACAAAATAAGAAAATTGTTGGATAAGGAGTATGGTCCCGCGCGACCTTGCAGGAGGGTTGCGCAGCTTTTTGGGACCATACCCCTTCAGCTATCCTACCTACAAATCCACATATCATTTGAGGTTTTCTTAGTTAGATAGTATATATTTCCATTTCCTAATGTATGTCGATGACCATCCTTGTTGTCTTATGACAACTTGTATATTGGTGACAATTAAAGAGGTTCCTAAATGGAAGATTTATCTTCCTACCTCCTGCATGACTTCTATGACATCCTTGTGATAATCTTGGACTAATAACTTATAATATAAACTATATAAGATATATAATACTTATAATAACCAAACTTTTGATGATAACCTGATGGTTATTTGTCAAAATAGTAGGTTACACCACCTAAGAACATAATACTCGTCACGATTCTAATGGGTACTTTCAACCCATGAAAACATTTAAACTCTTTTGAGTTTCATATTGTCAAGAATGAGTAATTATGTGATAGATGGTTATTTTCTCATATGTTACTTTCCATATTCTTTTTATTCCAAATCTTAAATCTTCCGTTATCCTCCAATACTCACACACCTTCGTTTCTTCGTGTAGAAGGACTTGGTGTTCCAACCTCCCACAACAACTCTCTCGCAGATTAACAAGTGGAAAGCTTGCAAAACCGTGAGTATACTTGAACCCCCTTTTTCGTTTACCACCTTTTGGGGTGTAAAATGTTTATCTATGAAACTTACACTTAAACTTTATTCGTAAATGCACAAATATTCCTTATACATGCTTGCATACTTGATTACTTGATACATTAAACTTGGGGTAATACGTTTTGTGTTATACTTATCATTAGCTTCGATCGAGCCTATCCTTGACATATATAGCGCTATAGGATTAATGCACCTCCCGTATTCTTGAGGTTATGTTAAGAGCTTATTGCGTTTCATCATTGGTTTGATTAGTTAAACACGTGCCGACTTTATTGTTTATCTTGTATCAATAGCTCGCCATGTGGAATTGTTTAAACTCACTTTATGCTATGTATGTATGAAAACTTGTATACTCGCATTTGCTTTTGCATTGAACTTTATTTTAAACATGTTACAGGTTGAGGATGACGATGCTATAAAATTGAAGTAGCGATGATGCTTAGATACACATATAGACGCCTTAGGTTTTAATACGTTGTATCAGTTTTGTCCTTGTTGTTATGTTGCTTCTTGTATTAAACATGTTGTATTTGAATTTCCATGTAATGTTTGACAATTTGAATTATGAAATGAAAACGGTTTTGATTTAATTATTGTCACAAAATAGTGTTATGTGTGATGAGCAATCTTTCTTCGTTCCACTCCGATGATTCCGCCATTGGTTGGAGTGTGACAGGTTAGACAGGGAAGCAAATTAAGATGGAGAGGAATGACTAAGAGCATTCACAATGGAACCTCTATTTTTATGTGAGTGTAACCCCTATATTTGTGAGAGTGGTTGTAAATTGTTGTGATTGGATGAGAGAGAAAAAGGAGAAAAAGTTATTGTTCATCAGTAAATTTGGTGGACATGTTGTTTACTTCTATAATTTTTTAATATTTTTTGAAAGTGGTTGTGAGTTGAGGAGAGAGAAAAATTAGTGATAAAAGTATGAAAAAATATTATTTAATTGAAAAGGAGAGAAAAAATATAGCGTTTTTAGTGTAATTATAGAGATAGAGTAATAGATTTGATTGTGAATTAAGGTGTGTTTATGAAGGAAGGGGAAAAGTTTGGTGAAACGACCATTCCCCTTACCCAACTATTTGGTATTTAATTACAAACACTAACTATTTGGTATTTAATGACAAACACTAACCCTGTTAGCACCAGCCACCATGGATTGCAAAATGTAGCACTTTTGATAATGTGGGGACTTTAGAGCATTCACATCAAATCCATCAAATTATACATACATTCCATTAAAAAACAACTCCTATATCAATATATTTCCACTAAAAACAAATACCTTTTCTCTCTCCTTTCAATTAAATAATATTATCATTACATTTTTCTCTCACTTCCACTCACAACCACTTTCAAAATATATTAAAAAATTATAACGGGTGAACAGTGTCCCCCAAAATATACAGATGAACAGTAACATTTTCTCTCTCCTCTACTCACAACCACTTTTTATACCCTTTATAATATAAAACCCCTCATCACATAATTTGATGGTTAGGATGTGAATGCTCTTAGGCTTCCAAATCTTTCCTGCGAAGACTCATTGTAACCCTGCCCTTAAACCACAGGGACGCAAATTGCACTTTACTCCAGCGATATATTATCCCCGTACTCCAGCGATAATATCCTGTGGTGTTCCTATATAATACCTTATATTATCATTTGTATTTCATGTTAATATTTTGTAAGGAGATTTTAACTCGAAGGCACAATAAAATTTTACTTTCATAAATTTTCTTGAAAGTCATTTCATGAACCTAGGCCGATAAAGACTCCACATAGATATTTATAAGACATGAGCAATTCTTACATTAATTCATCAAATTGTCAAACGAAATCTACTTCCCATTAAGACTAGGAGCATCTACATAGTGGCACGAAAATTGTGATTATAACCCCACCATAATTTGTCATGACTTCACAATTTGATGGGACCGACTAATTTTCAAAAGACTTGATTGGTCTAAAAATCAACCGGTTGTGTCATGATCAAGTTCTGAATTTGAATTTCGAACTATGGCTCAAATTCTAGTTTATCACCAAAGAGCTTAACACAATGACACTGATTACAATTTTGTTTTGAACTCGTGTCCCAGGGCTTTTACACGCTAAGTTCGTTTCTACAAAGCTTCTAAG
This sequence comes from Helianthus tuberosus, assembly GCA_030545235.1. NCBI lineage: Eukaryota > Viridiplantae > Streptophyta > Magnoliopsida > Asterales > Asteraceae > Helianthus > Helianthus tuberosus. Next base: position 55,604,271 of record CM060438.1, read on the forward strand.
ACATGTTTGAAGACTTCCGTGTTACAAACCTGAAAAATGGTAAATTTGTCATTTAATTTTAAATAGATGTTATGATTATCTCTTATGTAAACGAGAGATTGCATTTGATTAGGTTTTCTTGTATTTATCCTCAATTATATCGTTATAAGTAATCATCAATAATACACTAACGATAATGTGAACAAACCTATAATCAAACAACAATGTAACAAATGATAAGTTGATAAGCTATAACAATTATAATCCACTAACTGAAAAGTAATAACTAAAATTTTATAATGGGCACGACATCATATAACAAGGAATACATCAGGTCACATATGAAAGTGTCCATAGTTGAGTGTACAAAATATATAAATAAAAGAGAGGTACATAGATTGCAAGTTTATTTATCGAATATGAATATATCATATGACCGGTGTAGTACTGATACATACATCTCCTATAAAAATGAACCGCGGTCGATGTACTTCTCTAGACCAGTGTTACCTTTACAAACTTAGTTTGGTCTACGTTACATTTTAAGATTAAAGACATAGATGTAGATTATAGATTTTATATGAAATAATATATTTTAATAATCTGAAACCTAACTCGAATACGTTGTACGTTTATTACTAATCGGTAAAAGGATATTTTAATTCTACGGGTGGTTTGAAACCGGATTCGAAACAAGTAAAATATTATATTCTTTTATTTCAAATTTAATAATCATAACTAGTGATATTCTCCCGCGCTTCGCGGCGGGGATTAAGTCGGTATCAGTTTGGTTCATCGAAAAAAAAAAAACACATATTGATATGGTTATATATGTTGTTCAGTTGATATCGGTTCGGGTCGCTTGCATTTTATGTTTATTTTATTTCAACATTACGATATATATTTTTTTGATAACGGATATTCTACCGGTATCGTACCAAGCCCAATCGAAACCAATTGAACAACATTTGTATCGGTACCAATATTTTTTATATTTCTAGTTATTTTGCTTTCAATAAACCGATTATGTATCGCTACCATATTGTACCAAACATCATCAGTACTGGTATACATTCCGTTTTATTGTTTCCTGTTTGATAACGGGTACTTTTGATCGTATCTTAAAAGTTATATGAGAGAATAAAATATAATTAAATCAATTGAAAAAAATCAAAAACAATATTGATCGTATAATAAAACCTTAGAAAAAACAATATTGAAAAAAATCAAAAACAATTGTTCCCCTCTTTTTATTTCAACATTACGATATATATTTTTTAAACGGATATTGTGTCACTATCGTACCAAATTCAGTTAAAACCGATTGAATAACATCTGTATCCGTATCAATATTTATTTTTAGTGTTTTTGCTTAAGATGAATTAATATCGTATCGCTACCATACCGTACCGTACTGAAATCGGTGCCATTATATATTCATTTTTATTATTTCCTGTTTGACAACTGGTACTTTAATCGTATCTTAAAAGTTATATAAAAATATATGTTTAAATCAATTAAATTAATAAAACAATATAATAATAAAAACCTAAAAAAAATAATATTCAAAAAGTCAAAGAAACTGTTCATCGCCTCTTTCTAATAATATGTATAATATAATGGATACAATGTTCGATTTTCAAAAACAAAAGGCGGCCATATAGGTTTAAATTTTAAACCAAACAAGGTGCCATCAATGTGGAAAATACGAATTTATAATAAAAAGAATATGTGGACATTTCAAAGAATACTTTTCTTTGTTTTCTACATCTTCGAATATACGTAATGAAATTAATTTTAATATTCATATTATTTCAATACTACAAATATACACATAGAAAAAGTCGTACCATATACTATGTACTCATTATTATATAACCAAAACGACATAAATTTTGTAGGTTTTACATTTAAAGTTTAGAGACCATATTCACTATCACCAATATGTATTACACTTTTTTTTTAATATATAGATGTACAACGCTCTATTTTGCGGTAAAAAAACATAAAATCAAAACAAAACAAAATTTGATAAAAGCTGAAGTCTTCTACTGAGTCAAGCATGAAAGAAAAATCTAAGTTTAGAATTTAGAACACTAAGACTTTCTCCTTGATATGGTCCTACACATATAATATTCAAACTTGTCAACTAACTAAAAAAAAATGTATACCACTAAGTTACATAGAAAATTTCCAACATATACATTTCTAAGTTAGGGGAATAGTGCCTGTTCCCTATTGGACAAACTTTTTTTTAATTTAATTTTACTTCCGGTTTAACATTACGCTTTCGTCCTTTGTTTAAAATTATGTTTTTGCCTCCAGCTCAAAATAAATTTATACTTTTGCCCCTAGTTCAAAATTACGCTTTTGCCCTTGGTTCAAAAACTCACTTTTAATTTTGTTCCCAGTTTCAAATTACGGTTTCGTCCTCCGTTTAAAATTACGTTTTTGCACCCAGTTCAAAATAAAATGTTGTTTTTTCCTCTAGCTCAAAATTCCGATTCTGCCCTCAGCTCAAAATTACGTTTTTGCCCACAGTTCAAAATAAAATTATGTTTTCCCCCTAGCTCAAAATTATGATTTTGCTCTCAGTTTAAAATTATGGTTTCGCCTCCAGTTCAAAATATAATTTACGATTTTGCCCTCTGTACAGACATACATGTTATGAGAGAGAAATATTCGTTTTATTGCCCTGCAACGCGGGCGGGGCAAAAACTAGTTTAAAATAAAATGTGTCATTTTTAAACATTTTTTAAATTAATAAAAATATTATTATTATTGTTACCACTAAGGTAAACTAAACACAAACAATATGTCATAAAATAATTACGTTACTTATTTTTTTTAATCTTTGAGTTTCAACATAAATTACTCAACCAATTTAACTTATAATACACACGCATTATTTAAAAAAATGAAATACTAACAAATTAAACATATCAATACGTAAACCTGTTGGGATGACCGACACGATCTTTTTATCTAAACGTGTTCGTGGTTTAACCCAAAACAAACACAAATCTATTTTAACCAAACTCGAACTCGTAAACCGGTGAGCGTCTTCCACATTAAAAAAAGTAACACCTCTCTCGTAACTCGTATGAGGGATGGGGTACGCTCACTACACATGGTGTAGGTTTAGCCACTCCCTATCTAATATTAATATTCACGGTATTAAAATAAAAATAAAATTCAAAATAAATACGCGGAATGAACACCAAAGTGTTTACCTTCCATTATAATTTTCCTTTGTGAAAAAAGTATGATATTGTGATGATTGATTATTATCCACCTTTTATTTTTCAAAAAAAAAAAAAAAAAAAAAACAACGAATATAAATAAAAATAAACATGTAGTCCCACCCCCATATCATATTGCACATTAATCATCCCTCATATCAGTAATCTTCACGCAATTCAACTTTCAACCCCCCCTCTCTCCTGCTACCTATACATACACCACTTCTTGTATCTATCAATCTCTAATACCCATTCAATTCAAACTCTTCACTTGGGGCTTTTTCTCTACCCTTCACCAATCAAATACCCACCAATTTTCACACCTTTTTATATTCAAATTTGAAAAAAAAATGGAGTGGATTGAAGCAAGAGCATTGAAATCAAGTTTTCTACCGGAAATTATTGGCATGAAGTCAACCCAACAAGCGTATGTTGATGATTTTTGGTGTGTTGGTGGAATTAACAACGTTGTTAATGTCTCTAGTGATGAGGTTTGGGTTGATGATTTGTTAGACCTTTCTGATAAGGAATTTAGTAATCCGGATGGTGATTCGGTTGGAGAATCCTCCGAGGAGGAGTTTGCATCGGTTTCTTCGTCGGAAAATGATAGCAATTCGATGAATTCTAGTGGTTTTTCGACCGCCGGCGACCTTGTGTCTCTCACCGGTGACCAGCTCCCCGTTCCGGTAATTTAAGATAACTTTTTTTTACCCCAAATTTATGGTTATTTTATATACTTCACAATTAAAAGGTTAAAAGTTAAAATCTTGCACGGTGTAAATATTGATATATTTATTCTAAAAAATCTAGAAATTGTTGTTAAAAAGTACACCGTACCTCTAAGTTGCATGGTGTAGGTTACGGTGTATTTTTTAACAACAATTTCTAGATTTTTTTACGATATCTACACATCATGCAAGATTTAAACTTTTAGTTGTGAAGCATACCACTTACTGTTAACACGTTTAAACGGTATACTTTAAATGTATTTATCTTATAAAATCTAGGAATTATAATTATTGAATAAAAATTTATTTGATTTTACAAATAAATTTACTTTTTTTATCTAGGAATTATAATTTTATAATCATTGCATGAAAATTTATATAATTTTTCAAATAAATTTACTTTTTTGGGTTTAATTATTTACAAACCTTTTTTATTTGTTTAATTATTTCATAAATTTACTTTTTTGGGTTTAATTATTTACAAACCTTTTTTATTTGTTTAATTATTTCAGATTGATGATATGGAAAGCCTTGAATGGTTATCACAAATTGTGGATGATTCCGTACCAGAGAATCCAATTTTATATCCACTGTCGGCGGTGAAGCTGCCGGAGCGAGCCGACCGAACCACCGTGAGCCGGTTTGAACCGGTGGCTAATGTTTCGGCTCCGAATTTCACGGTTTTGGGATTACCCTATCCGGTTCCGAAAAAGTGCCGAACCGGACCATCGAGGAAAGCGGGTCGAGTCTGGTCAAGCGGGTCGCGTTCACTCACCGAGTCGTCGTCGAGCTCTTCGAGCTCTCACGACTCGTCGATAACCTCTCCTATGCTTTTCCTAAACCCGGTTTATTTCACCGAGTTGTTTGAAAAGCCGCCGGCTGCGAAGAAGCAGAGGAAAAGTCCAGCCAGCCAGAATGGACCGGGGTCAAGCGATTCGTTGAGTCAACGGCGGTGTACTCATTGTCAAGTTCAAAAGACACCTCAATGGCGAACCGGTCCATTAGGTCCGAAAACATTATGTAACGCTTGTGGCGTCCGGTTTAAATCCGGGCGGCTTTATCCGGAGTATAGACCGGCTTGTAGCCCGACTTTTTCCGTTGACGTTCATTCGAATAGTCACCGGAAAGTGTTGGAAATGAGAAAGAGGAAGGAAATAGAAGTTGAACCGGGTCATAACATGGCAGTTCAAACAGGTTCGGTTCAGATGGTTGAACCGGTTTTGGTAGTCTAGACTCTAGAGCATGTTCGGTTACAATTTTGGTTGGCCGGTTTGAAAACTTTAGTTAGGTTGGTAAGAGTAGGTAAAAGATTGTATTGTTTAGGTTTAATTATTTTTGTTAAATTTAGGGTGTTTTTATTATTTTAATTTAGGTTATAATGAGTTGTACTTTATGTTATAGATGTAATTTTTCTTATTTTTGTAATCGTAGTTTATAAAATCTTCTACAACGATATGTTGGATGTCGTTTTCAAATTTCAAATTTTAGTCTACTTTTGAATTATTCAATTTCGTTTGTTGGTTTTTTGTCAAGTCGTCGTTAATTACATTGGTTTATTGTTATTGGTTAGTTTCAGATACATTTATTAATAAGACTGTTCCATCTATAATATCTAGTGCACGAATTGTTGATCTATTGTAAAAGAACTTTCATTTGTCATATGCCTATTAGACCGTCTCCATCTTGGTCGTTTGTGGAGACCATTCGATGTGGAGAAAAACAAAAACGAGCAGGGAGGACGTGAAAGAGATAGACGCACCCAACAAGATATTGCAGATACATTGGTTTATTGTTATTGGTTAGTTTCAGATACATTCGATGTTGGTCCCATCTCTGCGGCGAGCCTAACGGTTTTCTGTTTTGCAGGACTGTTCTCCAAGCTCTCCCAACAAGATCCAAACCCACGTTTACAGGCTCCGGCCTTAAAGCGGTTCTTTGGTTCTTCAATTGGCGCCATCCGATCTCAAAGCTCTTAGTCCTTCACTCTGGTGAATTTCTTGAGCAAAGAACAGACAAATGGCGGCCTCAGGTTCTGTGAATCTGGGATCTACAACTGTTAGTACACAAACTACAGCACCAGCAAGCACTGTTTCCGCAATCTCAGCTCCTTTAAACTCGGGACCGGGAACAACCTTGCCATTTATTCCACTTCCTACTTCGCAAACATCTGAGTTTGATGCGGGGTTTCTCTCAAAAAATGCAAGTCTTCTACGAAGATTGAAAGCACAACAGGCTAGAGATGAACAAATCCTTGGTTTACGAACCAGGTTGTTTCAGGAAGAAACTCCGGTAAGGACTATGGGTCCTACAATATTCACCCCTCCTACTTTCTCCACAGTTGTTACCTCGGAAACTTATAGTGGGTATGTGCAGGGATCCTCCGGACCATCTCCAGCTATGATGGTACGAAATGAAGCTGAAATAGTTAATGATCCGGATCTTACCAAGCCATACCACCCAGTTTCCATGACTGCCAAGTCCAAATTCAGCGCCCGCATCACACACGCCAAGCTACCTCCGAAGCTCAAAATGCCAACTACAGTTAAAAAGTATGATGGCACGACTGATCCAGATGATCATATGTTCGACTTTGACGGAGACGTACGCGTAGAACAGTGGCCGATGCCGGCGTGGTGTTTCATGTTCGCACAAACACTAACCGGAGCTGCTCGGGTGTGGTTTGATGCGTTGAATGAAGGAGAGATCAACGATTTCGAAGAGTTCCGAAGATTATTTCTCCAGAATTTTAGCCAGCAAAGGCACTATTCAAAAGAAATCACCGAAGTTCACAACATCCGAAGAAGGGATGGGGAATCTCTGGATAGTTTCATCGACCGGTTCAACCGGGAAAGTATGCAGATCAGTGGGGTAGTTGATCAGTTAAGGATCTCCGGGTTCTGTCATGGTGTCCGGAACAACCAGTTAGTTGAAAAACTGCACGAAAATCTCCCGAAGACAATGGAAGTACTCATGGAGCGAGCCAGAGCTTTTGCTCGAGGGAAAAACGCATGTAATCCAGCTCCGGAGGCAGATCACAAGATGTCTTCCTGGAAGAAAAACGGTGGGTCCGTATTCGATAAAGCTCCGTCCGGTAATAGAGGACGACCACATCCTTACAACAGGAACGATAGACCTCAACGAGGGAGGAACTCCGGGTCAAGATTCTATAACTTATCAGATCTATCCAAAACTCCTAGTGAAATCCTCAGCGCCGAAGGTGCAAATTTCCCCGTTCCACCCAAGCTCCGAAACCCAGGTGACAAAAATTCCAAAAAATACTGTGATTACCATCATGCTCGAGGTCACAACACAGACGATTGCTGGTCCCTAAAGCAGGAAATAGAAAAAGCCGTATGGTCTGGTAAGCTGTCGCACCTAGTAAAAGAAGTAAAGGAGGGAAAGTCTTCAGGTAATTCGGTGGATAATCCGAACAACCCACCAGTAATTGGTATGATCAGAAAAGCAGGTAACCAAGGCATCAAGCGATCCAATCACCATATGGCCGCTTGGATGCAGCAACCCATTGCTTTCCTTCCCATTAATCCTGAAGAAATCAAGGACGGACCAATTATAGTGTCGGCGATCATAGCAGGCCACAAGGTCCGGAGGATTTATGTTGACAGTGGAAGTGCCACCGAAATCATGTACAAACAGTGTTTCCAGCAGCTAGCTCCGCAGACCAAGGCAAAGTTGATACAAGTCTCAATGCCTTTGGTAAGTTTTTCCGGAGAAGTGGTGCAGCCTATAGGGCAAATCACCTTGCCAACAACATTGGGAGAAGGAAGTCTGATCCGAACCGTGAACTTGACGTACCTAGTGGTGGAAGCAAGGTCCGTTCACAACGTCATACTAGGGAGACCCGGTATGTGCGCCTTTGGTATTATCAGTTCTACCATTCACGGATCATTAAAATTCCCCACCGAAGCAGGGGTAGCAACCCTGCACTCTGAATCAACAACTTGCGTAGCTGAGGTACGACAAAGCAACGGTAATATCCAGCCTCCGAACCTCCTCACTGAAGAATGGGCCATACACCCACATTTTCCGGAGCAAAAAATTGCGGTCGGGGCCCAACTCCCGGAACGAACCAAAAAGAAACTGTGGAAACTTTTGTCCAGTTCACTGAACGTATTTGCGTGGCAAACTTCTGACATGGTCGGAGTTCCCCGATGCCTGGCCGAACATAAGCTGAAAGTGTCGCATTCAGTAAAACCGGTAGCACAGAGAAAACGAAACATGGCTCCAGTCTGTAACAAAGCCATCTCCGAAGATGTGCGAAAGTTGCTCAGCGCCGGAATTATCAGAGAAGTGCGGTATCAAACATGGGTCTCCAATCCGGTGATGGTGACAAAGAAAGACAAAACCTGGAGGATGTGCGTCGATTTTTCTGATCTGAACAATGCTTGTCCAAAGGATTGCTACCCTTTGCCGGAGATAAACTTAAAGATTGATTCTCTCTCCAGCTTCCGCCTTAAATGTTTCTTGGATGCATATAAAGGTTAACACCAAATTCAAATGGCTTTGGAAGATGAAGACAAGACCGCGTTTGTTACAAACGAATGTCTATTCTGTTATACCAAAATGCCATTCGGATTAAAAAATGCCGGAGCTACGTACCAAAGGTTGATGGATAAAGCATTCAAAGACCAGATCGGAAGAAATTTAGAAATCTATGTGGATGGTCTGGTCATAAAAAGTCAAGCCGAAGATAGCATGATCGACGACATACTCGAAACCTTCACCCGGCTTCAGAGTATCAATCTTAAGCTTAATCCTAAAAAATGCTCCTTTGGTTTAGAAGAAGGAAAGTTTCTTGGTGTTTGGATAACCCAGTCCGGAATTCAGGCACATCCGGATAAAATCAAAGCGGTAGTCTCCATGCAGCCTCCGAAAATGGTTAAAGAGATCCAATCATTGAACGGAAAACTGGTAGCCCTCCATCGATTCGTCTCAAAAGCAGCTGATCGCACCATCCCTTTCATGAATGTCTTAAAAAAGCGAACTGGAAAAGGTCAAATAGAATGGACACCGGAGGCTGATTCGGCGTTCCAAGAATTGAAAGTTTGTCTTGGGTCCTTACCCACTTTGACCGCACCAGTCACTGGAGAAACCGTCACAGTTTATCTCTCCGCCTCTCATTTTGCTATCAGCGCAGTACTTGTGGTGCATCGGAATCAAGCACAAATTCCGGTCTACTACGTAAGCCGCATCCTGAAAGATTACGAAACTTGGTACCCGATGATTGAGAAGTTGGCACTCGACTTGGTACACGCCTCTAGGCGTCTCCGAAGGTACTTTCAAGCTTTCAATATAGAAGTGCAGACTGACCTCCAGATCCAACAAATTCTCAGAAAGCCAGAGGTCTCTGGACGCCTCACTAAGTGGGCAATTGAACTCAGCGCTTTCGACATCACCTATCGAACCAGAGGTACGGTAAAAGGTCAGGTGTAACACCCCGAAAATGGGTTTGGTAATCAAACCCCGTTAATAATAAAAGACGGGTAAAGCACCGTTAGTGGTAAAATTTACCCGGTAAATATTAGGATTTAAATAATTAATCCTAATATTGAATAAAAAGTGAATAAAAGCTTTTAAGGAAAACAAGGTATATAGAAGGCCCGAGATAACGGGACTTAAAATAAAACGGGTTATGACTACCCCGAACTCACTAAGTTAAACTAGCAAAGTTTAACCTAGTTAACAAAACAAAGTATTGTTGAAAATAAATAGGTTGTAGCCTACTTATTAGTTAACAAAACTTGAGGGGCCAAAGGTGTAATAATCTAAAAGATTATTTACTAAAATCAAAAACAAAACACACACACATTTAGTGTGTTCGTGAATGACCAGGAGAAAGCTCCAAGGAGAGCCAAAACCTTAACTCCAACAAATCAACAAATTGAAGCTCAAATCAAGACCCAAATCGATGCATGAATGCATATAAATGATCACCTAGTCGTGGGGATCACAAGGTATGTCGAATTTTCAGTTTTGGTGATACTTTGAGATTATGATGAACAATCATAATCGAAATTTTGGAATGAATGTTGAATCTATGAGTGTCATTGTGATTATATCTTGGTTTAGAAACAAACCCTAGTAGAAATCTTGATGAATTGTTGTCAAACTAGGGATTTGATAATTACCCTATTATGAGCTAAGTGGGTTTTGGTTGAATTGATGAAATTGATGTTCTAATGGTGTTTATAAACATCACACTAATTCATATGAATGAACTACTTGAACAAATTAGAGATTTTGTTAAGAGTTCATAAGTAACTAGAAGTGGGTTTTGTTAGATATGATGAAATCATGAAGAACTTGAAGTAATATCACTTGTATGTGATTAACAAGTAAACTAGGAAGTGGGTTTTTATGTAATAGTAAAGATGATGATAAGTTTATGTTTAAAATCATCATATTGGATAATAGAAACAAGGCACTCAAACAAATTAAGTGATTTGGGAACTTGTTCATACATGATTGAAATGGGTTTGAATGTTATGATGAAATTTGGTAGCCATGTTCATGTAACTAAGTGTATAAGATCATGTTAGCTACTAATTGATAGATAGAACTTGAATGTGCATTTATATGCTAAGGGACGTTTGACTTTTAGTAGTCAAACCGACCATTAATAAGATCGAATGGTAATTGTGATAGAAAATATGTAAGATGGAATAGTCATAATTAATGATGACTAATATAACCGTCTTACGAATTATGATGATAGTTTGACGCTTGACAAGCTAGGTGGAGGCTTGGAAAGGAAGCGGGTCAAACGAAGCAAGAATGGTGGAAAAGCATAATTCGGATGCAAGGTAAGTATAGCTTACACTAGTCTTATATGTTAGAATATTCTCTTATCGTATTAGTCACGAATAAGATAAATACAGAATTGAGGTTTGATGTTCCGACGTGTAAACATACGGAACAAGGTAGTCGAGCGTGACAAGAAACCATGTTGATGGTTTAAAAGGAATTAAACGGTAAGTTGGTCATGCGTTGACCATAACTATTTGTTTTGAAAGACACTGTAAGGCGTAAGCCATGATAGGCTAAAAAGCGTTAAGAAAACGATTAATAAGTGAAATGACCACACGGTGTAAACCAAAGCGAGTCATATAGATGAGATGGTAATAAATATCATTTCGCCAACATAATCGTTCACTTAGACCAAATGGGTCAAAAGGTGAAAATATCACCCTTTGACAATAACGACTAATGATTATTGTCGAGCTATATTATTTCAGGTATAAATGTCAAATGGGTATTAGCAATACTATGAACTAGCGGTTATAAAAGCAAGGTATTAAAAACGGGTCAATATATTGATCTGCGCCAGGTATGTGAAATAGGGTAACACTCATTTAGAACATGTGGTTCAAGAGTGTTAAAAGAGGTCAAAATGGACGTTTGGTTACTTGATAAGTAAACCAAATGTTTTAAGTAATGGACATTACGTTTGGAAAGCTTAATGACTTTTCAAACAAAATCATAGGTTAAAAGAGGGATTTTGGGTCAAATATGCTTTCAAAAGTCCTTCATTGTTAATAGGAGACTAAATGGACCAAAACGCCCTTGGAGGCTAAATTGAGCAAACAACCTTTAAAAGTTGTTTGGAAATAATTTTTACGATTTAATAAATACTTAGGACAAGTATAGAAGTTGAAAGATGTATTACGTTAGTCAAACGGCTCTATTTGGGTCTTTGCCGTAAAATAAAGAGTTAAGGGGTAAAACTTGGTTTGCATAGATTACCTTAGTAAAATCACCATAAATATAGTTGTGGTGGAAGTTCATTTGACAAATATTGCGAAAATAGGATGCTAGAAACAAATAATTATGAATTATGCGGAAAAGGGTTTAAATACCCTTAACGGGTCAAAATAAGCATTTTAGTACAAACGGGTTTAAGAATATACATAAACTCGTGAATTGAACCTAATATGATAGACAACATTGAAATTATAAGATTCATGTGATATAGGAATCAAACAAATACGTTTGTTTGATAAAACCGCGAATGGGTCAAAATTTGGTAAAAAGGGGAAATAAGCCGAAGACTTAAAAGTCTTAAATCTTGTTAAGCCGGACGTCGGATTTTAACTACATATGATGGAGAATCAAATTACAAACATGTAGGAAGAAACGGTAGGTCAAACGGATAAGCGGTTTGAAAGATACGAAAGATTTCGTGTCAAATTACGGCAAAATGGAGAAGCTGAGTGCAGGGTCCACCGTAAATTACGGTACCACCGTAATTTACGGTGGAGCCAATAAAGCTACGGTGGGTTTCTTCTGATTTACGGCAGAAGAGTATTAACCCAGAAGCCACCGTAAATTACGGTCCCACCGTAATTTACGGTAGAGGCCAGATTGATAATCTTGTTTTGGTGATCAATTGTTTCTTGGACTCGTTTAGACACGTTTTAAACCCCCGTAAGACTAATGTATTTCATGTTTATGAAATGTAGGTACACCTTGGATACCGGAAGACGATCAAGCTCAGCAAAGAACCGAACACGATAAAGATACACGCTTCCGCACTTTGCCACGTCGTAATTTTTAAACAACGAATTCGATTATGTTATGTAGAATAACTTATAATTTGTAGAAGTTTTAAGAAACCCGTATTTCCGATGTATATCTAATCATTAATTACATGATTATTTTCCCAAGATATACGTTAAACCTTGATTTATATGAACGGGTGTTACATCAGGCGGTGGCAGATTTCCTCACAGAGGTACCAACTGGAGAAAGCACCAAAGAAAAATCCGCCCTGCCAAGGGTATGGAACTTATATACGGATGGAGCCTCCAGCAAAGAAGGATCGGGAGCCGGGTTAATCCTAATAGATCCAGAAGGGATAGAATACACTTATGCTCTGCGATTTGAGTTTAAAACCTCAAACAATGAGGCAGAGTATGAGGCTCTCCTTGCAGGACTCCAAACCGCGGCCAAGGCCGGTGCAACCTCCGTACTAGCACATGTTGATTCATTATTGGTAGCCAATCAAGTCAGCGGAGAGTACGAAGCACGAGAGGATAACATGGTTCGGTATCTCCAGCAAGTTGACAGCTTAATCTCCTCTTTTGACTCTTGCAAGATAGTACACATACCGCGGAGTAAGAACAAAAAGGCCGATGCCTTAAGCAAGCTCGCATCTGTAGCATTCTGTCATTTATCCAAAGAAGTTTTAGTCGAAACCTTGCAAGCCCCGACCATCCAACAGACGGGGTCGGTCATGTCAGTCTCCATGCTTGAAAAAATCTTGGATGACTCCGATTGTGGATTACTTGAAAGAAGGGACGCTCCCAGAAGACAAAGCTCAAGCCCGGAAGCTAAAGGTAAAAGCGTTGCAGTATCAGATTCACGATGGGCAACTTTACCGTAAGACCTTTTTAGGTCCGCTCCTGAAATTCTTAACACCGGAGGAAGCCAGCTATGTCATAAGAGAAATCCACTGGGGAATATGCGGCATCCACGCCGGACCGAGGATGGTCATAGCTAAAGTTATGAACGCCGGATACTTCTGGCCGGGTATGCATCAAAGCGCGGTTAATGAGTTACAATCATGTGAAGACTGCCAGCGGCACGCTCCCGTTAGTCACCGAGCCAAGAACAACCTCGTTCCTGTAACTTCGGCATGGCCATTTCAGAAATGGGGGATTGACATTGTGGGTCCTTTCCCTGTTTCCACCGGAGGGGTAAGGTTCCTGTTGGTTGCCATTGACTATTTTACAAAATGGATCGAAGCCAAACCCCTCCGGACCATCACAGGAGATCAAGTACTGAGGTTTGTTTGGGAAAACATAGTGTGCAGATACGGGATGCCGCTATGCATAGTCAGTGATAATGGGAAGCAGTTTGCAGAGAAACCATTCAAGACATGGTGCGAAAGAATGCATATCGAACAAAATTTTGCTTCGGTAGCCCATCCCCAAGCCAACGGGCAAGTTGAAAGAGCCAACCGCAGCATTGTGGAGGGCATTAAAAAACGCTTGGGAAAAGAAGGTGTTTCATGGGCCGATGAATTGCCGCATGTCCTGTGGGCTCACCGGACGATGCCAAAGACAAGCACCAGGGAAACCCCTTTCAGCTTGACATACGGTACGGAAGCAGTCATTCCTGCCGAAGTAGGGATACCCACCCCCCGCATGCAGCTAAGTCAAGAAGAAAACGAACAAGAACTCCTCCTGAACCTGGACCTAGCCGAAGAAAGGAGGGAACTTGCGGCAATCCGAGAGGCAAAATATAAAAAAGAATTGGAAAAACATTACAACTCAAAAGTGAAAGAAGTCCGGTTTAAGGTCGGAGATTACGTCATGCGGAACAACGAGGCAAGTCTGGCCGAGGGCACAGGAAAAATGTCTCCAAGGTGGGAAGGTCCGTATCAAGTTGACACCGCGGGAAAAAACGGAGCTTATACGCTCAAGAAGATGGACGGGACCCCCGTCCCTCGAACTTGGAATGGAACACATCTCAAAAGATGTTTCCTTTGAAAATTTTCATGTTTTTTCGAAAATAAGTATGTAATACGAAGGTTATGATCTTCGTCATCTTTAATATTCCTTGTAATGCGGATGGTTTTACCCGCACCAAACAATATTATAATCCTAAGAACTGCGGATGGTTTTACCCGCAGGTCGCTTTAAATGTTTTTACCGTATGAATACCGGAGAAGAGTAACTCCGAACAAATATAACAACATGATAAAGTTCTTTATCATTAACAAAGTTGCAACTCATTAGTCTATGGCCGAACTAGGGATGCAAACCCTAAAAGGTATGAAGGAACTGGCTCCGTTCGTATTCTTGCCTTCACTTAAAAAATTATCCTGAAAAAGTAAAATAAATCGGATCCGTATCCAAAAAAGAACGTTCTAAGAAAAACAGAAAATGTAAAACACCAAAAACATGGACGCATGTATGTTTACATCAAAAATTGACCGGACTTGCATAAACCGGAAATTATAAAATCATTTACAAAGGATAATTGTCTAACATAAGTAAAAGCATCATTCATCCAAAATACGGTGCATGCCCCAAATTGCCGGACATGTCCACCTGTCAAAGAACTAAAAATCATAAACTTCCAAGGTGCATACCCCAAAGAGCCGGGCATGTCCACCTTACTTCTTCGAAGAATCATCATTCGCATAAAGGAAAGCCTTCTTAATCTCTGAAAGGGGCGCGTTGATAAGCTTCTGAAGATCTTCAATCACCGGAAACTTGAGAGTATCGAAACAAGCAACTGCCGTATTTAGATCCTCCGTAGCATTGCGATTTAACATCGGAACATCTTTGTAAGGGGTCTTCTTCTGCAAAGCATGTACATAACCAGCATGCAGACCAGAGTTGATGCCCACAGCACTCATCGCATTGTTAACTGCGGCCACGGCGGCAGTCATTTCCGGGCCTTTATGAACATTCTTTGCCAAAAGCTTGGCCCCCTCCGAAAGCATCCAAACCTTCGTTGCTTGAAGCTCTTCCACCCTAGCTTTCAAAGAAGCATTCTCCACTTTCATCTCCTCTTCACGCTCTTTCACTTCCTCAAACTGCGCCTTCAAATCAGCTCCCTCTGATTTGAGCGCGTCCCGCTCTGCCAAAAGGGTTAGAAAAAATAGCAAAAATAAATGCGCAAGTCAGAAAAGGAAAGAAGGAGCGTACCAGCCATCATGTTCGCGTAAGCTACACGGGCATTCTCAAAAGATACCTCCATCTTCGCCATAACCTCTTTATGCTGATCATCCTTTTGCTTCATGGATTCGGAGAAGCTCTTTAACTCGGCTGCAATCCTATCACGGTCCTCCGCAGCAGAAGCAGCAGCCGCTTGAGAAGATTGATTCTGACTAGTCAAAGACTTAATTTTCTCTTGCTGGGTCTGCAGTTCTTGAGTGAGCTGGACAACCTTCTTCTCCGCATCTGGACTCCTCTGAATCTTGCGTTTTAAAGAGCGAGCTTCTTTCTCTAGGTTCTCTCGAACCGACTCCGCTTCTACCCACCGTCGATAGAGCTCCGTCACAAAGATGTTTGACTGAGCTTGGTTAGTCAAAACCGCAGCACCAAGATCTGGGTTCTTCATCTTCCGACTTCTGGCGTGGTCTATCGGAGTGTTTATATTGAAAAGGAGAGTTTTTGCAACTAGCGCATCCATCACTGAGTCCTTGTTCCGAACATCCCAATCAGGAACAAATTTGTCTTCAGCAGTCGCCGGATCAATATCCATATCATCCGAGAACAAATCTGCATATCGAAAAAAGGACAACAACTCAGGTCCGAACCAAGATGAAGGAAGAGAAGACACTTGGTCTTCCTCATCTTCGATAAAGCGGTCCGGACCTAAAGATGAGTCCAGCATCGTACCTGAAAAAATTACCACCTTGGGTTCACCATGAGCTTTTCCTTTCTCCTTGCTCGAAATCTCCGGAATCTCCATCTCCATGTTCTCTGTTTCAGTACTTGGAAGAAAACCACCTGAAAAGGTAGGGGTCGGTTTATTACGAGCCAATGCGGCTTCCTCCCTAGAAAATTTACCTCCTGTAAGATGCTCATCCAGCTCTTCCATTACATTACCTTCGGAGTGGGAATCCTTCTTTGATTTCTTTGACTTTGGCAATGGAAGAGGATCGGTGGAACGTATCTGAATCGACTCATTCTTTCTCTTACGAGAGCGAACCTTCAAATCCACATCCGGTACAACACCCTTGCTTTTCAAAGAAGAAGGTCGGTATTGGAGGGCCTCATCCAAATCGCGAACCTCCGGATCACTATCCACGTCGTCAAGAATAGACTTCTTACCAGTTTGTGACCCGGACGATCCCCCAGCATCCTTTAAAGATAACGGAATGGAGGAAGTAGCCTCAGCAGCAACTTGTTCAGGCATATTTTGAGGAATAGAAGAAATTGCTTCGGCAGCAGAGGGCTCAGTCACGTTTTGAACGACCTCCGGACGAATCTGTTGAGCCGAAGATACCACCTGCTTCATCAAGGGAACATCCTCTTCGCCCTGTTCCCCAAAGTCAAAATCAAAAACGTCCATATTCGGAACCTTTAAAGCATCTAGAAGAGACATGATGGCACCTGCATTTTCAAAACAAAAAGAAAGTTAGCAAAACAACTAAGTAATGGTGCCGAAGGGGATATAAAGGGTCGGAACTTACGATCACGCTTTCGGCGAATAATCGGCCAATCCTTATCCCCTTGGGCCCAGGAAAAACTAACTCGACCTAACCAAAGGAAATGCTCGGGAAGGGGACGAATGGGGGATTTATGCTCAATCAGGGCACGGACTAGACTCTCGTTAAAAACAAAGTCTTCACCAAGATCAAAGGACATCGTCTGGTCTTTGAAACGCCACCTCATATCCTCCGGTAGACAGAGGTCATCTAGCCAGAAAAAATTGTCCTTCCAATTTTTTAGCTAGACCGCTCGCTGGAGGACGGGGAAGGAACACTCTTCCGGTGCGCGAATGTATACCAGTCTCCGGCCGTGATAAATTCGTAAAAATATCGAAAAACATTCAGGTCCGGTTTCTGGTCTAAGGCTTGGCAAGAAATTTCAAAATGGTTGATACGGCTAAGACCGAATGGATTAACTTGGCAAATATGAACCCTAAAAAATTGAAGAACCCTAATCAAAAAGCGAGAAAAAGGGACCCTATAATTCGCGAAATTGCAGACGCGAGTATAAAAGGGAAACTTCCTTTGACGGAATGGATATATGGCTTCATTTTCGGAGGGAAGGACCGGGTGAAGATCTAGAGGAATCCTATAATCTCTAATGAACTTATCCAACTGACGTTGGGTAAGCACACTCACACTCTCCGCAAGATTCTCCTTAATTACCAGGAGCCATACTCAAAAGATAAAAAGAAAGGGACGCACCTTTCTCTGAAGAAGAAGAGGTAAAAGAGGATAACAGTGGAGAAGGTGATGAGAGAAGAAGAAAGTGAAAATGAAAAAGTGAAAAGTAAATTTATAGAAAAGTAAGTCGGTGAGGGGCCATCATTTCAAACCGTCACTTCCCACGAATTCCAACACGGGTTTCGCTAATGTCACCCGCAGGTGACTGACGGTCAAAACATGAAAGTCATCCGCACCATTCAAATTGCGCCACGTCATCAATTCAGACCACTCCACAAGCGACACGTCATCCGAATAAAACAAAACTCAAAACAACATTTTGCTAAGTCTCTACCGAGACTTAACAAACTGGGGGACTTGAAGATACATATCTGAGACCGGACGTGATACTTGGGACGAACCGGACTCCACTTGAACGGACATCTGAAACATGTCCGTTCCATATCAAGTGCCTCCGAAGACGAAACTCCATTCAAGTGCGTCTGGACGAATGACGTCATCTCAGTTGACTACTATAAATACCCCCATCAAGTACAAAGCCAAGTACGATTTTCTGAACCTTCGTCCCTATTTTCTCTCTCTACCAATACTTATCCTCACGCCGGAGGGTGGTCGCAGAGGGGCCCTCCCATCTCTGCGGCGAGCCTAACGGTTTTCTGTTTTGCAGGACTGTTCTCCAAGCTCTCCCAACAAGATCCAAACCCACGTTTACAAGCTCCGGCCTTAAAGCGGTTCTTTGGTTCTTCAGATGTAATTTTTATTATTTTTGTAATCGTAGTTTATAAGATCTTCTACAACGATATGTTGGATGTCGTTTTCAAATTTCAAATTTTAGTCTACTTTTGAATTATTCAATTTCGTTTGTTGGTTTTTTGTCAAGTCGTCGTTAATTACATTGGTTTATTGTTATTGGTTAGTTTCAGATACATTTATTAATAAGACTGTTCCATCTATAATATCTAGTGCACGAATTGTTGATCTATTGTAAAAGAACTTTCATTTGTCATATGCCTATTAGACCGTCTCCATCTTGGTCGTTTGTGGAGACCATTCGATGTGGAGAAAAACAAAAACGAGCAGGGAGGACGTGAAAGAGATAGACGCACCCGAATATCCTTTTATAAGAACAGGGGCGGACCTAATGTGTTAGCCTGGATAGTAGGGGCTACGTCTCAACCCCGTCTTAGTAGTGTAAAAATACCCCTCAACTCCGTCTCCGTAGTGTAAAAATACCTCTCAACTCCATCTTTGTTATATAAAGGATACCCCTGATCCAAAAAAAAAAAAAAATTGGGATACCTCTAAAATTTTAGGCTAGTTCCGCCACTGTATAAGAATGTGCTCGTGAGAAGGAAGTGCGAGGAGAGGAAGGAGGGGTTGTCAGCTCACGTGAAGGTGGACAGGGCCCGTGAAGATAGTCCAACTTTCTATACATGTGGATCGATGTGCAGTGGCGGACCCAGAAATTATTTGCTGGGGGTGCGGATGAGGTGTTCAACCATATTTTTAAGGGGTGCGGTTGGGGTTTTTGCCTGAAATATACACTAAATTTTTTTTTTCAAGGGGTGCGGCCGCCCACCCTGGCCAAAGGCTAGGTCCGCCCATGTCGATGTGTATTTTTACTATCTTGAAACACACAAAACTACTTCTATGCATGCCTTATTAAAATTGTCATATGATGCACGATGTCCATATACCTCCTCTTTTGTCTTTACAACATGATATTTAGGTGAGATTCATGAGTTTAGCTGTAGATACACTTTAACTCAAAATAACGACAATTGAATTTGCTTAATAAAAGCATATGTGAATCATCTTTCACTTTCTACTTTACTAAAGAAAATGATAAAGCTTTAAAGAAATTAGCTTTATAGTTTTTTGTGTGATTGTGTGAATTAGAACACTTATAACTTGTTTTCAATTAATACACTTTTAAGTTTCATGAATTGTACGGTGCACCTCTACACATTCATGAATAAAAGGTTAGTTAGCACAATCAAAACTATATGATTCATTAGCACATAGTTTTTAAAGTTGAGATGTTTAATGTGATCTCTTATTCACACAATCACACAAAAAAATATAAAACTAAAGGGGCGATTGGTTCGCAAGAATTCAATGGAATTTAAAGGAATTGGAATCTGAATTTGATATCTTAAAATGTCTGGTTCACAGAATTTGATGGAATTGGAATCTAAATTTCAATCTTCATTTGTTTGGTTGACAATGGAATTGGAATTGGAATTGAGCATAAAATCCTTCAAATTCCTTGAACTAAAGGAATTCAAAATCATTCCTATATGTGAAGAAATTAAAGTAAATTCATTGGAATCTTCGACCGTTTTGACCCGCACCGTTTCAACTCGTACCATTTCGATCCGAACCGTTTCGACCCGTAGCGTTTCGAATCGAACCGTTTCGAATCGTACCGTTTCGAATCGTACCGCTTCGAATCGTACCGTTTCGACCCGTACCGTTTCGACGCGAACCGTTTTGACCGTACCATTTCGAATCGAATCGTTTCGACCTGTACCGTTTCGACGAGAACCGTTTTTGTCACACCCCAACCGATGGCGGAAATATCGGGGTGCGGCACTAAGCGATTCAGATTGTTCAGAAGTTTCCACAACACTAAGCGTGTCGATATAGGTTAATCAAAATTCATATCAAATTGTCTAAAACATCAACCACGCATCAAAAGTATCAAGTACATAACATCGAACATTGTTCAATTTCTTAAATTAACTAGGCGAGTTTCTAAGTGTCATCCTAGCTTGTTTCTTGAATCCAGCAACTTATCAGCCTGCAACATGTATTAAAATAATGTCAATACACAATGTACTGGCGAGTATACAAGTTTGAGTATATAGTATCATAACAGTTTAAAAGACTCATATCCGTCATGCAAACATATAAAAGTTTCAACCATGCTAGTTTACGCAGTCCAAGTGATAGCCCAAGAATCCCGATGCGTTTAAAAGCTCTTCCCCAATAATAATGGGAAGATAAATGTCTCCTCCTAATAATACCCCCGAGAATAATGGGGAGGTGCATTACTCCTATAGCGCTACTATTGTTAAGGCGGAACTACACACAAGGATTAAACATTCACATAGCATAAAGAATCAAGAATCCAAAAGTATCAAGTTTCACGTTTACAGAGGATAGAGTGTATTTCCAAATAAGTTTCAAGTATCAAGTTTATAGAATACATGTTGCGTCCCAAAAGCTTAAAACAAAAAGGGATCGAGTATACTCACAGCGGGTGCTAAGTATCGGCACCTATAGATTGGATCAAAGGGAGCTATGAACTAGCCTGATTATAGTTTAACAGGTAAGCGTCGGATATAATAACGTGAATTGTGTAAAGTGTCAGATCAGTCTTCTGATCGGATGGCCATCCGGTCGGATGTCATGTAGCTGAGACGGATCACCATCCGATCGGATGGTCATCCGGACAGATGGCCATTCGATCGAATGGCCTTTCGATCCAAAAGGTGTGTTTCCAAATGTTCATCTTCTTGAAGTTTTCATTGTAGCATGTGTCCAGGTCATTCGATCGGATGACCGTTCAGTCGAATGACTATTTGAGTGCAAGATTCAAAGTTTAGAGTTCTGATTCAAAACATTTTAAGTGTTGAAGTTTACTGAGACAATCCACCTGGTCGGACGGTCATTCCATCGGACGGCCGTCTGATCGGATGGTCGTTCGTCCATTGGTGTTCTTGCTTGCTGAAAAGTTATAAAGCTTCTAAGTTTGAGTTCAGCGAAGGTGACTTGGTAACGTATCAAGACAACGGGAAACTCACCAAAGTTCAGCTCGCCTGATCGGATGGGAATCACCCCGTTCGATCGGACGGCTGCTTTTGGCGGAGTTTCATGCCTGACCTGTAATCCGGTCATCTTCTCCGGTGATAATCCATTTTCAAGCCGACTCCAGACTAATCATCAAGTCTACAGTCCGTTTGGGTTCACATTTCACCATCTGAGGAAAAAAGTTAAGAAAATTTAAGAATAACATGAAAATAACTGGAAAAACTTAGATTTTTGCAAGGATTCGGAGTAAATCTCTTAGATCTGAGCTAGAGCTTGTCGGAAATGACATCACATAGTCGGTTGTACAACCGACATGATGACGTCACCTTCAAGAGCTCGGATCTTAATGATTTCATGGTGAAACATGTGATTTTGATGAAGAATCGTGTATAGATCGAATTTGTACAAGATTTAAGTTGAAAACTTACAAGAATCGGCCTAGAATCGAAGAAAAGTGCCTGAGAACGGAGTACGTGCGTCTGGGTCGGAGGAGACTGTCACATCAGTGAAGAATGATGTGACAGGTCCTATTTATAGTGTCAGAGTGTGAGTAAGGCGGTGTAAGGAGCTGGATCGGATGGCTGTTCGGTCGAATGGCCCTCCGATCGGATGGTCATCCGATCGGAGGGTCATCCGATCGGATGTCCATTCAGACAGTCCAATCCGTTTTGCAACTTTTCCATCTTTGGTTCGTTTTGCGAGCTGGATTAAGCGTTGCGTATTATTGTGTAGTATTGTTACATGACAATATTATATATAATTCACACGAAGTTTCCATAAGTTAACTCATAAGTGTCAAGTTTCAAGTTTCTCGTTCCACAAGTATCAAGAGTCAAGAATCAAGTTTCTAGTTTCAAGTATCTAGCATCAAGTATCAAGTTTCAAGATTCAAGATTCATTGTGTTAATAAGTATCAAGCATTAAGAGTCAAGAGTCTAGACTCAAGGTTTCAAGATTCAAGCATCACAAGGAGCGAAGTTTCACATAGTGTAAAGTTTCACATTGCATAGGGACTAAAATTGACAAAAGATAAAAGTTCAGGGTCACAGGGCATTACAGTCTCCCTTCCTTTAGGAGATTTCATCCCCGAAATCTAAGAAGAAGGTTGCTCGAAGAGCTGCTGATATTTGTACTTCATTTCACTCTTGAGTTCCCAAGTGAATTCAGCGCCACGCTTGCCTTCCCATCGTACCTTAACTATGGGAATCTTGCTGCGCCTCAATAGCTTGACACCTAGGTCCATGATTTCGACCGGTTTCTCCACAAAATGTAAGGTTTCGTTCACTTGCAAATCGTCGACGGGAACCTGAAGTTCCTCATTGGCTAAACATTTCCTGAGATTAGATACGTGGAATACCGAATGTACACTGTGAAGTTCCTGTGGCAGGTCGAGTCGGTACGCCACCTTACCAATCCTTTCGAGTATCGTGAAAGGACCCAGATAGCGAGGGGTGAGCTTTCCCTTCTTACCAAAACGAACCACTCCCTTCCAGGGAGATACCTAGAGCAGTACTCGATCTCCAACACCAAATTCCAGAGGCTTACGCCTTTTATCAGCATAGCTCTTTTGTCTGCTCCTAGCCTTGATCAAGTTATCGCGGATTTGAAGAATCTTATCCTTCGTCTCTTGAATGATCTCAAGGCCAGTAAGTTGCTTGTCCCCAATCTCATGCCAGCTGAGAGGAGATCGGCACTTGCGACCATATAAAGCTTCGAAAGGAGCCATCTGAATACTGGAATGATAGCTGTTGTTGTACGAGAACTCAATCAATGGTAAATGTACATCCCAATTACCACTAAAGTCGATGAGACAAGAACGGAGCATATCCTCTAGGGTCTGTATAGTGCATTCAGTCTGTCCATCCGTTTGAGGATGAAAAGCTGTACTAAGATTCAAAACGGAACCCATAGCGGACTGGAAAGTTTGCCAAAGACGTGAAGTGAATCGACCATCGCGGTCGGAGATAATGTTAGTGGGTATACCATGATGACATATGATTTCATCGGTGTAGATTCGAGCAAGTTTCTCCACGTTGAAATCTTCACGGATTGGAAGAAGTGGGCTGATTTGGTCAGACGGTCAATGACCACCCATATACTATCATGACCAGCAGGTGTACGGGGTAGTTTAGTAAAAGTCCATAGCGATGCTATCCCATTTCCAAACAAGGATTTCAGGTTGTTTAAGAAGACCTGAAGGGCGTTGATGTTCGGCTTTCACTTTTAAACAAGTTAGGCACGTTGAGACATAGGCAGCGATATCCTTTTTCATGCCAGGCCACCAATAGGTCATACGCAAGTCATGGTACATCTTATCGGCACCAGGATGAATAGAGTATCGAGATTTGTGGGCCTCATTCATAATGAGCTCACGAAGGTTATCGCGATCCGGTACCCAGATGCGACTGAGGTAGTATTGAAGTCCATCCGACTTTGTTTCAAGTTGATCAATTTTAGCGCCTTGGATTTCCACTTCTAGACTTCCTTCGTTTGCTGACGAGTATTGTGCTTCACGGATACAAGCATGAAGACTACTAGTGATTTGAGAACAATGAATACTACTAACATGACTCTTACGACTAAGAGCGTCGGCCACGACATTCGCCTTGCCAGGATGATAGCGAATCTCGCAGTCGTAGTCGTTAAGCAATTCCACCCATCGTTGCTGGCGCATATTCAGTTCTTTTTTATTAAAGATGTGTTGCAGGATCTTATGGTCAGTGAAAACCACACACTTAGTACCATATAGGTAGTGTCGCCAGATCTTTAAAGCAAAAACAACTGCGCCAAGCTCAAGGTCATGGGTAGTATAGTTCTTCTCATGTATTTTGAGTTGGCGAGAGGTATAAGCAATGACCTTGTCGCACTGCATGAGCACACAGCCCAAGCCACGGCTCGAGGCATCACAGTATACCACAAAATCATCATTCCCATCAGGGAGGGCGAGGACAGGAGCATTACAGAGAAGGTTCTTAAGAGTCTGGAAAGATTCCTCTTGCTCGGGACCCCAAGCAAAAGGTTTCTCTTTCTGGGTCAAAGAAGTGAGTGGGACGGCGATTTTTGAAAAATCCGAGATGAATCGACGGTAATAACCCGCCAATCCCAAGAAGGAACGAATTTCAGATGCAGATTTAGGCGTACTCCAGTTCTTTACCGCCTCGATTTTAGAAGGGTCAACATGAATTCATTTTTTACTAACAACGTGCCTGAGAAATTGTACTTCATTGATCCAAAACTCACACTTAGAAAATTTAGCGTACAAGCGTTCACCACGTAATAGTTCCAACATAAGACGTAAGTTTCGTTCATGATCAGCTCTAGTTTTAGAATAAATAAGTATATCATCAATAAATACTATCACAAAACGATCCAAATAAGGTTTACAAACACGATTCGTAAGATCCATGAACATGGCAGGTGCGTTGGTCAGGCCAAAAGGCATGACTATGAACTCGTAGTGCCCATAACGAGTACGAAATGCAGTTTTGGGGACATCTTTTTCGAGAACGCGGAGTTGGTGATAGCCCGATCGAAGGTCGATTTTAGAGAAACAGGGCGCGCCTTGTAGTTGGTCGAATAAATCATCGATACGAGGAAGGGGATAACGATTTTTAACGGTGAGTTTACTAAGTTCACGGTAGTCGATACACATACGAAACAAACCATCTTTCTTCTTAACGAATAGCATAGGAGCACCCCACGGAGAGGTACTCGGACATATAAAGCCTTTGTCGAGCAGTTCTTGCAGTTGACTAGATAATTCTTGCATCTCAGAGGGTGATGTGCTAAAAGTAGTTTAATAAAAACGACTCAAATTAACCTAATTCTAGACTCGAAGTTATACTCTAGACTCACTTAAGACACACTAAACTACTAACCCACGAGACTCTAATTAATTACGCTAATTACTTTATCTAGATGGACTCTGACGCGAACTTAACTATTTTTGTGTTTAGGGGGGGGGGGTTTCTAAATATCCTAAGAAAATAAGTAAAACTAAATTAATTAACTAAACTAATTAACGAACTACTGTGAACTTCTTTTAGATGATGGAAGCACTACCTACACAAGAATCCTGATTGCTTTTAGTTATGATTATATTCGGAAGTTGTCTACTATGGAACCGGGATCTTAATATTCTCACCTCTCGGGAAATCTAAGGAACCCTAACCCTTCTCAAGAGCGCGCTATGATCCCCTAAAGGTTGTTAAATTACCGGTTATTAGACTCCTTTACAAGACATCTAATGGATTTATAAAAGTATCCTACAAGGATCACTCCCTTACGAGATCTAAACCTAGGATAGATTTGTTTTCTCAGTTAGACTTGCTAGACAGCAGCCAAAAGGTTTACTTCCTAAGAAGGACCCACCTTACGGTTTAATCACTTAGACCTAGCAATAATCTCGCACCATACAACTACTGATGATTAGTAGAACACTTGATTTTATAAGATTACCAAATATTACTTCTAAGGTTATTTGCGCAATTTCACCCTAAAGAGTTAAGATTTATTACGTGATACAGACATTCACCAAAATCTAAAACCCTAGCATGACTCTATTATGTGATAAAGACCGTCACCAAGAATCATACGAAGTAATAATCAATATTCAAATAATTTCAAGCACGCATATACATCTAACTGATAGAACAAATTGTTTACAATTCATAAAAAACCATAGTTTTCATAAATCCATAATATAAATCAAATTGTAAGCAATCATTCATCCATGTCTAGGTAGTTACAAAGATTTAGCCAAGAATAGTCATGAAAAACATCAAAATCAGAGTATTAACAATACACAAGACATAACGGTAAAGAAATACGAAAGTAAAGACACCCAAATGATTCCCGCAGTTTGTATCTTCAACCGGTAGCTCTCCGTGCTCGAAAACGCTCTCCAAGAACTCTGAATTTCGTCCAAAGGTTGCTAAGTTCCTAATTAGGGTTTTGGTATGATTAATGATGATTATATAGTAAACCCTGGTCAACAGTCAACAATTTGCCGTCAACATAACCCGTCGCGTGGCGCAACGGGTAGAGGGACTCCTTGTCGCGTAGCACGACAGTGTGATATGCTGAAAATTATTTTTTAATTGCTAGCGGGGCGTGACGGCAGAGAGGGTCCATTGTAGCGCGACGCGAGAGCTTGATTTTCACAGAAGTCTCCGTTTTTTATCAGCTTCAACATCCCAAATCTCCAGAATTTATTCTAACTCTGAAACTCAGCCAAATTTTCTTCGTTTCGCGACAATTTCAGCACCAACAACCTGTAAAACGAGATTTTCTCAAAGTAACGAATTCTTAAACAAACTAAACTAATGAATATGAAAAAATGCATAAACTCTACACGATAAATGAGTGTATTTTGCAATACATCAAATATCCCCACACTTACTCTTTTTTCGTCCTCCAAAAAGACTTATGCAATAAAATCAGAACTAGGATCACTGGCTTCAAAAACTTTAATTTTTTTATTTAAAAGACTCAAAACGTTTAACCTCGATTACCGGTATAATTTTCCGCTTAAACCCAACCACCGACTCATCAGGCCCCTTTCATGTAATTATTAGGTTCAAGTGATTTCATCTAAAGGGTCTCACACTCAAGGTCCAAAGATCCACCTACTCCCATCTCAGACTTATAAGGAAGAGATTAAAAATCTACTATCTTATATAAATAACCCTTATGCATTTTTAAATTAAATTTTTGATGGAATGATAGATGATGACGAGCTTTAACATTTTTTTTTTATGATCAACTCAGAGGTCATTATCACCAAGTCGCTATCCCAGTGGGAAACACCATAAGTCTCATTTTTTTTAACTTCCACCTAGCGGGTATACCCCACCCGAGTCACCATCCCAGTGGTTAATACCATAGGCTTCAGTTTATATTATTATAATAGCTTATAGAGATGGATGATGGAATTTTTTTGGCGCCACCAGAATCTAGTTTATTCTCATAAAAAGGATAAGGTGTGCCAATTTAATTTAAAATACTTATAGGTTATTTACTTATACTGGTTCCTTTTATACACTCAACAGTTTCAGTTTCTCTATATCCCCTAAGATGAGAACCCACAAGACTTAATTATTTAACATTTAAGGTATTCTCAAACAATTCAGGGAACCTTCTAAACCGGCTGGGCCTACCAGTACATCCTGAAAAATACGTATTTCATCTTTTTTTATTTATATATATAATATTTTGAAAACCAGAAATCCCAATTTTCTATCATTTTCTCCATTATTTTTGCAAAAATAATTTTCAGGAACATTTTCTATTTTTTCAATTTTTTTGGATTTTAAATTTTTTAAATTTTTTTGTATTTTTCATAATTAAGACTCGATTACTACTACTATTTACATGTATCCCATCACCACATTTAAAGATTGCATTGTCCCTAATGCAAGAACAGAAATACGACTCAAACTAACTACCTAAAAATAAAACTAAAAATGAAATAAATAAATATAAAATATACAAGTGAAACGACTTAGCTGAATATGTGAGACTGTCAAAGTGCCAGTCGTTTCCACATAAGCCCTCCAATTCGAACGCGCTCAGCAAACAATTCCTAACTCGGACACACGAACGAAAGCGGCAACTAACATCAACCTATCAAACATCACCAACAAACACTACCAAAACATAATAATATATATCATCATAAGTGTTAGTGCTACCATCCACAAACTATCAACCAACCCAAAAACCAACCAACCTGTTTAAGTATTTAAGTACAGACCATAAGAATGAGGATCAAAAACAGCATAAAAATAAAAACAAAAGATATAAAATCAGCTCCTGTTGCGTCCTCATCATCCCCACACTAATCATCACCACCCTCGCTTTCACTTTCTTCACTACCACTCTCCCGTCCACCTGCTCCAGAACCACCCTCTCCAAACACCCTCTCCAGTGGCGCCGGATCAACCATCCTTCCAGCACCAACCGGGCCACCCTGCTCACCCGGCTGGAAGAAATCTGGAATCGCCATACTAAACTGGCTCATGATATACCTGAGAGCCTCCTCCTGTCTCGTCTGAATCATGTGCTCCAGCCTGTCGAACCTCTGCTCCACATAGCCAGATAACGACTGCAACATAAGTGGCTCAGGAGGCGGCTGCCTACGCGGATACTGCGGCGCTGGCCTCTCATGTCTCTGCACTGGGCATTGGCGGGGAGTAGGATCGATCTGTGCCATAATATCCGCTGCTGGATGTCCCTCAGGTGGTTGCACCTGAGGACCCTGCCTGATCGGCTCCCTACCGTAAGGCTCAGTATAAGAAATGATACCTGCCTGCTGTAACTCCCTCAGGCCAAAAATCACCGTCTTTGGTTCCTCATATAGAAATCTGGGGTTGTATTTGTCGAACACCTCTAAATTCAATGCAAGCTGTGTGATATACGGACCCATATCCAATGCAGCTCGGTGACCTCCTCTACGCCCCCTGCTAAACGAATCAGCCAACACCGTCGCCAAATTTATCTCTCGGTTCTCCACTCGACACATCAAAATAAATAACTCAATCCAGTTCGCTATATTCTCACCCGATTTCTGCCCCACCAAAGTAGTCGACAATATTTTCAAAACATACCGACATACCGGATTGCGAACCGATGTGATCAGGTTCGTCAATGCAAACGGGTGGTCGGAAATTGTACTCCAAAAACGGCGTAACTCCTCCGCTCCTACACTGTACTCTCTATCAATAGAGTACGCTCCTCTCAGACTAGTAACAAAACCAGGTTGCTTAACCTCCTCCTCCGTATAGAAACCAGACGCAATCGCAAACCGAGCTATATTCATCTCAAACACTCTCCTACCCAAACTAAACGACACCGCTTTAGCGTCCCCAAATTTCCCTTCCTTGTGCTTCCACGTGCTGTGGAACTCTAACACTAACTCCTCATACTGATCTAGAGCACAATCCATCATCATTCTCAACTTCGGACCCAAAAGGTCCAACACCTCCTGTCTAGACCCTGTGTCGTCTAACCATCCCTAGTCAATGGTCCTGTGCTGCAACATATATGTATCTTTCAACTTATCATATTTCTTCCATTCGTTAGTGTTTAGTTCAAATTGCAGTAACGGGTGATCAACTCTATCAACTTTACACATTGGAATCCGTTCACGAGCAGTTTGATAGATGATTTTCCTTAACCTTAGATCCTGAGCATCAATTTGTAAAATTGGATGCTCCTGCGATATCTGATCCGAACCCCTCTTCTGGGCCCTACCACCACCTCCTCTACTGCTACTCGCCGCTGCCAAGTCTGCAAAACAAGTATTTAACAAGACAAAACTGGCAGATAATCAGTAATCAAAAGCTATTTTTCGTATTTTTAATTTTTAATTTTTTTTAATTTTTTTTAATTTTTTTTTTTTGGATTTTTTTTAAATTTTTCTAAAAATTAGAATAACCGTATAGCATTTCATTTGCGGTTTAATTTTGAAAATAAAGTTGAATTAAAAACAAACGGGTTACCTTTTACAATCGCTAAGTAATAATTAAACTCGCCCGAATGGAGATTGAGTACGGGCGAGCCTAATTCACTTGTACATGCAAGTAAACCCAAGACTGACTAAACTAGACTCGAACTAGACTAAAACAAACTCTACTTTGGACTCAATGTACACTACCCCCCTCTCGGCACCTTAATTGTCCTCAATTAAACTATAGTGCCTATAAAAACGACATTGACGTCCAACCTTGTTTAAAATCTGCCATGTATGATTTTAAAATAGAGTTAAGCATTTGAAAAAGTCCGCCTAATTAAATGAGGGTTTTCCGTTTCAAAAATTCCGTTTCAAAATGCACAAGGTTCGAACTTTAGGCGCTAATGTACTTCATACCAACCAATTCAGCAAAGCATATATAACGTCCCAAACCGACACCACCCGCACCCAATAATCAACATAAACACAACCTACACAAACGCCACTTTTACTAAATAAGGCCCCCATATCTATAAGTGACTCTCACATTCTGCCACACAATCTTCCAATACGACCCAACCCATCCATCCGCACCCATAAATTTTACTAAAATACTCAAGCCCTAAACTTTATGACCAAATAATAATATATCATTCAACACTAATACTAATCAATCAATACACCCGACCACAATCACTCGCACCCTTATAATTATGCTAAATGCACTAAATAACTAAACACGACGGACACGACTGACTCGACACACAAGACCACCAACTGACTCGACTCGACTAAACATAGACGCACACCTGACCCGAAAACAAAACCACAAAACTGACTTGACTAAACAGCCTAACAACTAACTTAAACAAACTTGACAAAGACGCAAAACAATAAGTATAAGAGTATAGGCGAGAACACATACCTGAGTTGAGAATTTGGCAAGAAAAATAAAAAAATTTCGTGAACGTGGGATCCCGGATTCGAACCAAATCAGCGGTTAGATGGTAATTTTTGTTGGTGGGTTTTGTAAAGTGATGAATTCCTGTCAGAATGGTGAAAGATTGGTGTGATATGGTGGTGTAACGGTGGATTAATGGAGGTGATAGGGGTAGTTTGGTTGTGTTCGGCGATGGGGGTGTTAGAATAGGGTTTTGGTTTGTTTTTGGGGAAGACAGACTAAAGAAAAGGCTTTTAATCGCTCAATATACCGTCGCGCTACGTGACGATGGAATAAGGTTGCCGTGGCGTAGCGCCACGGCTGGGTTCAAACATGGAGGTTCACTTTGAAGGGTCGCGTAGCGCTAGGAGATGGTCCAAAGTTGGTCGCGTAGTGCGACAAGTAGGTTCAGGTGGGCTTTTTGGACTTAGGGGTCGCGTAACGCTAGGAAAAGGTCAGTTTGGCTGTGGCGTGACGTGAGAGGTTGTTTTTAACAGCAAGTTGCGAAAAAAATCAAGTTCCATGCCTTAGAATTTTTTCTAAGTATTACCCAACCTTCCCAAAACCATCCCAAATTTTTTCTAACACTGGGACTTACCTAGAATGTCGTTTTCTTTGCAAATTCAGTTCCTCGTTGGTTGTGACTCCTGCAAAATACTCAAATACACAAAACAAGGACACGACACACTACGACAAACTACCGTTAGCTACGAAAAGACTCAAAAACGACACGAAACAAATTATACAAACTCTACACTTGAGATTGCTCTCAAGACTCTAAACGGTGATATTCGAAAGCTCTTCGAGAGGAGTTTCCTCCTTCTCGGTGTTGTCAATCGGCCCTCCTAAGTAATGCTTTAAACGGTGGCCATTCACCTTCCACGCCACGTCACTAGCTTCATTGTGTAACTCAATCGCACCATGCAGAAACACTTCTTTCACAACATACGGTCCCGTCCACTTCGACTTCAACTTTCCAGGAAACAATTTAAACCGCGAATTGTAGAGAAGCAACTTATCACCAACTTTGAATTCCTTCAACCCTTTAAGCTTTCGATCATGCAACGTCTTCGTTTTCTCCTTGATACTCCAAGAACGCTCATACGCCGCATCTCTAAGGGCTTCTAACTCATGGATTTGGAAATATCTTCTCCTAGTCGCGGGAGTAAGATCTAAATTGACGGTCTTAAGAGCCCAATACGCTCGGTGCTCTAATTCTACCGGAAGATGGCAAGCTTTGCCATATACGATCATAAATGGTGTGGTCCCTAAAGGTGTTTTATAGGCGGTACGGAATGCCCACAAAGCATCGTCAAGCTTGTCCGACCAATCTTTATGACTTTTCCCAACCGTTTTCTCAAGAATTTTCTTCACTCCCCTATTCGCATTTTCTACTTGACCGTTTGTTTTTGGATGATACGCGGTAGACAAACGGTGAGTGACTCCATATCTCTCCAATGCTTTCTCCATCACAGAATTACAAAATTGTGCTCCTCGATCGCTAATGAGGGCTTTAGGAGTACCGAATCGCGTGAACAACTTTTTTAAGAATCTCACCACCACTCGGGCGTCGTTAGTAGGTAAAGCTTGAGCTTCCACCCACTTTGAAACGTAGTCGATCGCCACAAGGATGTACCTATTCCCACTCGAAGGAGGCAAAGGTCCCATGAAGTCAATTCCCCATACGTCAAAGATTTCGAGTACTTGAATGGGATTTTGGCGCATTTCATTCTTGGATGAGATGTTGCCAGTACGTTGGCAAGCATCGCAAGTCCTAACAAATTCTTGAGCATCCTCGAACACCGTAGGACAAAATAAATCGCAATCGGAGACTTTTTGTGCGGTAGTGTGCGCACCATGGTGACCTCTCGCAACCCCTCATGTACATGCCTAAGTATATCTAAACCCTACTCCTTGCTAACACACCTCCTAAGTACACGGTCACCTCCTATCCTAAAAAGGTAAGGATCATCCCATATGTACTTTCTAGCATCCCTAATCAACTTCCTCTTTTGTTGGACATTCATATCTTGCACCACATCTCCATTCGCAAGATAATTCGCTAGATCACTAAACCACGGTAATCCCTCATTCTCCGCCGTAACAAAATCTATAGACTCATGAGGGAATTGGTCTCCTATCGCTTCCTTACGAATCTCTTCCCTATGAGGATCCTCTAAACGCGAAAGGTGATCCGCCGCTACGTTTTCCACTCCTTTCTTATCCCTAATTTCTATGTCAAACTCGGAAAGGAGTAGAATCCAACTGATGAGACGGGGCATAGCATCTTTCTTTTGGAAAAGATAGCGCAAAGCTGCATGGTCGGTGAACACTATGGTCTTGGAAAGCACAAGGTATGACTGAAACTTATCAAAAGCAAAGACCACGGATAAGAGTTCCTTTTCGGTAGAAGTGTAATTTTCTTGGGCGTCATTGAGGGTTTTACTCGCATAGTAGATCGGGTGAAAGTGGTTCTCCCGTCTTTGAGCCAAGACCGCCCCGACCGCATAGTCACTTCCGTCGCACATGAGCTCAAACGGTAAGCTCCAATTGGGGGATACAAGAATGGGTGTATTCTTGAGTTTCTCTTTAAGAAAGTCGAATGCTTTAAGACACTCCTCATCAAAGACAAACGGGACGTCTTT
This sequence comes from Helianthus tuberosus, assembly GCA_030545235.1. Lineage (NCBI taxonomy): Eukaryota > Viridiplantae > Streptophyta > Magnoliopsida > Asterales > Asteraceae > Helianthus > Helianthus tuberosus. Next base: position 55,637,943 of record CM060438.1, read on the forward strand.
CTCGAGGAGTCGAGTCATGGGGCGAGTAATTTTGGAGAAATCCTTAATAAAGCGCCTATAAAAGCTCGCATGACCTAAGAAACTACGGATGGATTTGACACTAGTCGGTGGAGGAAGCCTACGAATAGTATCTATCTTGGCTCTATCTACCTCAATCCCGGCTCTAGAAATCTTATGCCCTAAGACTACCCCCTCCGTAACCATGAAGTGACACTTTTCCCAATTAAGCATCAACTTCGTCTCAACGCACCTTTTCATCATCTTTGCTAAATTCTCTAAACAATGATCAAACGAATCGCCGTAAACCGAGAAGTCATCCACAAAGACCTCCATAGAACTCTCTACCATATCTTGAAAAATCGCTATCATGCAACGTTGGAATGTAGCCGGAGCGTTACATAGCCCAAAAGGCATGCATCGGTAGGCATATGTGCCGTATGGACATGTAAACGTCGTCTTTTCTTGGTCTTCCGGCGCGATAGGGATTTGGAAATAGCCGGAAAAACCATCAAGGAAACAAAAGAATTGTTGCCCCGCAAGACGCTCAAGCATTTGATCGATAAAAGGAAGTGGGAAGTGGTCTTTCCGGGTGGCGTCATTGAGCTTGCGGTAGTCAATACACACACGCTAACCGGTAACCGTACGAGAAGGGATAAGCTCATTTTTCTCATTAGCAACAACGGTCATCCCCCCTTCTTGGGGACAACTTGAGTAGGGCTTACCCATGACGAGTCGGATATGGGGTAAATCAAACCGGCTTCCATAAGCTTCAACACTTCTTTTCTAACAACCTCTTTCATGTTAGGGTTTAAACGCCTTTGAGGTTGCACCACCGGTTTAAATTCATCCTCCATAAGTATACAGGGTGGGTATAAAAAGTGGGGCTAATCCCCTTGATATCGGACAACTTCCAAGCTATTGCCTCTTTATGCTCCTTAAGCACCTCAACTAACTTTCTCTTCTCCTCCTCCGTCAATCTAGATGAGATAATGACGGGCATACTAGAATTTTCTCCTAGGAAGACGTACTCTAGGTGGGCCAGGGGAACCTTAAACTCTAAAGGTGGAGTATCTACGGGTTCGCTCTCACTCTCCTCCCTAACCTCACATAACTCTAGGGTTTCGGGAACCCAAGATGAATCTACCTCCTCACCCTCATCAACAACCTCATCCTCAACTACTCCCTCACTAACTAGATCAGCCCCACTAATGAAGTCTAGACACCTATCAACGCACGAGATGAACGAATCTAGAAAGTAAACGGAATGACATGGACCGCTAGAATCATCGCTACCACTAGGATGTTGCATGGCTCTATCTATCTCGAAGGTAAATATCTCATCGCCCACTCCAAGTGAATCTTACCGTCAAAGACGTCGATGACGGCCTTCACGGTTCGAAGGAAAAGACGACCAAGAATGATCGGGACTCTTTCATCGGCCTCCATGTCTAAGACCATGAAATCTACGGGAAACACAAATTTATCTACCTTCACAAGCAAGTTCTCTATAACTCCACGAGGATACTTAACCGAACGGTTGGCTAAGGACAATGACATACGTGTGGGTGTAAGCTCTCCTAACCCTAGCCTCTCATAAATAGAAAATGACATCAAATTGATGCTAGCACCTAAGTCCGCTAGGGCATGAGCGGGGGTAATGGCACCCCCGAAGAAGCAAGGAATGGTGAATGTACCCAGGTCTGTTAATTTCTCCGGTAGCTTATTCAAGACTACCACGGAACTACCTCCGGTCAACGGGATGTTTGAAAGCTCTCCTAACCTATCATTACGTTTTCGAAGGTCCTTAAGGAATTTAGCATATTTAGGCATGGACTGTAAGGCTTCTATGAAAGGAAGGTTAATTTTTAATTGTTTAAACATTTCTAAGAATTGCCCGTACTCCTTAGCATATTTTTTATGCTTAAGGCAGGCGGGGTAGGGAATGCGAGAATGATCCACTAATCGTGAAGGCCTAACCCCTATGGGACGTTTTTCGACACTGTTTTCTACTTGGAGCTCCTTGGTGTGTGCGGTACTTGCTGGGTCTAGCCTATGTTGCACCTTACCGGGAGCTTCCATCTCTATATCTTCGTCTACCTCTTCCTCATCTTCTACCTCAACTCTCTCTCTCACTACTTCCCCTAGACCCTTGCCACTACGGGTCGTAATAGCTTTAGCTGAACGGTTAGCGGGGTTCAGGTAGGTATTTCCTGAAAACTGACCAGGTGGGTTCTCTTGTAACTGTTTAGCTAAACCACCTACTGTTCTTTGAAGGTCTAAAAGGGCGGATTGTTGATTTTTAAGTTGAAGCTCTTGGTTTTTATTAACTTGTTCTTGATTTTTAGCAAAATTACCGAATTCAGTTAATGTTTTCTGTGCAGCTTGATCTCTAACCATCAATTAAGCAAACATCTCTTCAATCTTACTTAAACTACTATCTAAACCCTTTCCACTAGTCTGACCCTCTTGATTTGGCCCCCTCTAGAAAATTGACCCCCTGAACCTTAACCACTAAACTGACCTCCTTGACCTGAACCCCCACTAGCAAATTGACCCCCTTAATTTGAACCTCCACTAGAGTAAAGACCTGGCCCCCTATTTTGATACTGACCCGGTGGAAAACCAGGAGGGTTACCAGAAGACCGAAAACCACTATTATTACCACTACGCCAGTTAGAGTTATAATTAGAATTATTATTAAACGGACCCCTAGACTGACCGACAATAAACTCTACCTGCTCTAGTGTAAGTGTAGGACAATCTATCGTGTCGTGGCCTGTAACACCCCAAAAATGGGTTTGGTAATCAAACCACGTTAATAGTAATGACTGGTAAAATGCCGTTAGTGGTAAAAATTAACCCGGTAAATATTAGGAAATAAATAAATAAACTTGATGTTAATTAAAAAGGAGGATAAATACTTTGAGAAAACAAAGTATGCAAAATGCCCGAGTTAACGGGACTTAAAAAGATAAAACAGGTTATGACTTCCCGAACCCATTAAGTAAACTAGGAATAATTAACCTAGTTAATTAGAGGGAATGTTACTAGAAATAAGTAGGTTGTGGCCTATTTAATAACAAGCCAAAACATGAGAGGCTAAAGGTGGGTAAATAGGAAAATGTTTTAATTAAAACATTTATAAAATTAAATTAAATTAAATTAAAACACACACAAAAGTGTGTGTTCTAGTTCGATCGACCAGGGGAGAAACAAAAGGAGTCTAACCCTAATTTCAACAAAAGCATCAAATTGAAGGTCAAATCTAGCCCGAATCAGATGCATGAACACACATAAACAATCACCAAGTCAAGGGGATCGTAAGGTATGTCAAATTTTGTAATTTGGTGTTGTTTTGAAATCTATGATGAACACTCATAATCAAAATTCGAAAATGGATGTTGAATGTATGAGTGATATTGTGTTGAATTCATGTTTAGAAACAAACCTAGTTGGAAGTTTGATGAATTGGTGTTAGGAACTAGGGATTTAATGATTTCTCTTGTAGGTGCAAAGTTGGTTTTGACTAAATAAGGAAGATGATGATATGTTTATGCTAGAAATCATCATAATCGATAGTTGATGCTAGATACTTAAACAATTTGCAAGTTTGAGTATTGATCATACATGACCCAAAATGGGTTTTGAATGTTGTAGTGAAATTAGCGATTTATATCATGAATGTGGATGCTTGAAACCATGATATCAACTAATTCGAAGGTAGAACTTGATTTGAATAGGTAACCGAATGAACGCCTAATGACATGATGAAACGGGTTTCACTCATAGATGGAACCCGTAGATTTTGTGAAATGAAAGTATGAGTTTGTGTAATTAAATGATTATACTCCTCACGAAATGGGTCTTGTATGATATAAAAGAATTGATGTTAAAATCGCGATATGGATGCTAGAAATCATATTACCTACTAGTTGGTGTGCAAAAACTAGAATTGTTAAGAGTTCGGATGAAAATGTCTAAGTGAGTTCAATGAACCCAATGTGCATTTGAATATGTTGATAGATCAATTGACTTTTAAGAAGTCAAACTGACCAATGATTTGATCGAGTGATAAATTCGACATAAGACTCGTACGGTGGGGTAGTCATAATTATGATGATAGTTTGACGCCTAACAAGCTAGGGGGAAGCTTGATGAGGGAGCGGGTCAAACGAATCAAGAAGGAAAGGAAAAGCGTAGTTCGGATGCGAGGTAAGTGAAGCTTACACCTTTTATTTTTATCACAAAATACTTGGTTGAGAGTATTGAATATGAATTATATTAAGTAAATGAAACATGATGTTTCGGCACGGTATAATGCGAGTCGGAACAAGTGAGAATGGTAAGAAACCATAAATTATGGTAAAAAGGGAAAAAACGGTCAAATAGTAATCCGGACATGGATTAACGAATAGATAAAGGGATTTGAAAGGATACCATTTGGCATGAGTCACAACGGGTCAAACAAAACGAGAAACGATTTTTAAGTAAGATGAATTCAAAAAGTAAACCGGGATAGGTTAAAGGGGTGAAATGGTAATTAAATACCATCTCGTAATAATAATTGGTCATTTCAACTAACCGGGTCAAATGGTGTTGTTAACACCATTTGTCAATAATATTTAATGATCGCTTGTTGAGTTGTGATCACAGGAATTAACACATGGTTCGCGTTGCTATTAACTAGAAATTTATAGCGAGAGGTATTTAAACAGGTCAATCTTATGACCCGGTCCAGGTACGCATGTTTAGAATTATAGCTAAAAGCAATATTTTGGTCAAATATTAGCGAGAGTCCTTCATCGCAAAATGAAGGACTAAAATTGACTAAAAAGCCCTTGAGGGGTAAATCGGGCAAACAACCTTTAAGAGTTGTTTAGAAATAAGTATTTTGATAAATTGAATCCTTGGGATAAGTATAAAAATGGAGATAGGATGTAAACTAAAAAGAAGCGTGATGTAAGCTTGAAAGTGCTAAATACCCTTAACGGGTCAAAACGAATAGATATGCAAAATGGGTTAAGATTTCATAAGAAACCCGTGATTTGAACCTTGAATATTAATAAACTGATGTAACATGGTATCCATGATATTTTGAAGGTAATAAACAAGTTTGTTTGATAAAATCACGAACGGGTCAAAAAGTGTTATAATTAAATTTCAAGCCGAGAGCTTGAAGTCTAAAATTTTGTAAGATTAGATGTAGGATTTTTACTCCATGAGATGGAGAATTAAATTACGAACACGTAGGAAAAAGAATCACCTAATTCGGACAAATGAATAAAAAGTTTTGAAGGTTTTCGTACTAAAAACGGAAACCAAACAAAATCTGTTGATCAGACCATAAGCTACGGTCCTGGACCGTAGCCTACGGTCCAGAAGTTCTGGTTGAAGTAATATGGTGAACCGTAAGCTACGGTCTGAGAAGCGTAGCCTACGGTCGATTTCTAACAAAAATGTTGATTTTGTTTATTTGATGGTTTTGAGCTTTCGGGTCCGTTTAGACGGGTTCTTGTGACACCTGTGCCTCTACAACCATCATACAAATACAAATCCAATGAAATCTTGTGTTTCATTCTCGGGATTTGTACAAATGCATATGACATTTCATATATCAAATCTCGTATGATTTTGAACTCTTAAGAAGCTTTTCCGGAAGTTTTACGTAAACTATTACGCAAATGTAATCGGTTTAGCAAAACGTACACTCCGGAATAGTGAAATAAGCTTAACATACCTTAAATAACCTTTACATAACTTAGAAATAAGTTTTAAAGGGTTTGGTATGGCAAAAACAAGTTTATTCGCTCAAAGAGACTATTTGCGTCAAACTGCAAAATTCTGTCGTTTCGTATGGTAACATACATTCTAGAACATGATCATAAGCTATACATACCATAAATAACCTTAACATAGCTTAGAAATAAGCTTTGAGTGGTTCGGTATGCGAAAATGCGCTTATTTGATCAAACAAGGACTAAAAGCGTAAAAAACGGCGTAAGTTTGCATTTACGCGCATATCTTACGTTCTGACCACATCCGGACATCCAAAAAATTTTGTAGTCACTAAAATATTTTATTTTAGTGATCGGAATGCAAAAATACCATTCGTCGCTTAATTTGGTTCGTTTTCACGTCCGTTCGAGTTTCGTCGTAATTAACCGTACAACATGACCATACGACCAAACAAACCGAATTTCCAAGCATATTTCAAGTCCCCTATGCTTTGACATCATTATAGAGCCTTGAAAATGGGATTAACGGGGTTTAAATGCGTCAAAAATGCACTTAGAAGTGTGCAGGGACCTGTTCTGCCAATTCTGAAACTTCAGCCTATGCCGTGGCGTCCGGCGACAGCAAAAGGCCTTTGCTATGTGGTGACGCGACGCCTTATTTTTTACAGCAAGTGTGTTTTTGAGCTGCAGCATGTTTCTTGAGTGACTTTTATGCAAATTCTTGGTGCGGGCACCAAGTAACACCCCTCCAAGCAATGCTAGTTGTCCTAAAACACTTGTATGGCTAGGATTTAATGCTTGGGGGCTACACAAACACTTGTAATGATCTTGTTCATCCTCCACAAGTATAAATACCCACACCTTTCACTTGATTCTTTGCTCATTCTCATTATTTGAACTCTAAGTGGAGGAATTCCTGCTAAGGAGCCACCTACCTGAGTTCTAATATCATCCTTCTAGCCTTTGAACACCTTGTAAGTGTTCTTTCATGGCTTAGTTGTTATTTTCAGCTATTTAGAGCTGAAAGTCAAACAGTTTGACTTTCGGTTTTGACCATCAATTGGTCAAGTCAAAGTTCAATTGAACTTTGCAACGTGATTGTAATCACGATGGTTATAACCCTTAGCGATTATACCTAATGATTACCACGTTGACTAGGTGTAGTGACGAGTCAAAGTTTCGGTCAAAATGCGTATTTACGCGCATTTTGCAACGGAACCATTTTCGGGTATCAAAACCCTTTGTTTTGATACCAAATCAGTTTTCTAACTTAGTTAAACATGTTTTAACATGTTTAACTCGTCACTACTAGATTAGTGCTTGTTTAGGGTCGTAAGTCAAGCGGCCTCGACAACCGCTTAGACTTTCGAACCCGACCCGTTTGGTCGATCATTAGGATCCGACCAAACTTATTTAGTGATCATAGTTGCATAAGGAATAACCTACTGAGGTTATACCTTATGATCAATTAGGTTGGTTAGTTATGCATTAAGTCGTTTATATGCCCATTGAAAATGACCAAAATGCCCTTTTAGAGCTTAAATCCATATTTCACATACGTGACCAAGTTTTTGACATCTAAACTGATTTAGTAACATATTTAAGCATAATTGGGCATATAATACTTGACATAGAACATAGATAACCATCTGACCTTAGATTTACGCAAACGACACATTATAGTAGCTTAAACTACCGTAACGGGTCGAAACGGGTCAAAAGCACTTAGGTTAAGTTTCTAATCAGAATGTTAGGTCTATTAAATCATGCCATATGAGTTCCAATACTCATTTGATTTATAGAACTTCGTTCTATCCTATCTCCCGATTTAGGATCCGATTATTTAACATAGTGATTCCATACGAGGTACCACTTGATTCCTTGATTTCTCGAGCTTTGTTAGGACACTTAATCAAGGATACTTACACCCTCAAGTGAGTACATAGTCCCCTATTTTACGTTTTAAAATGTTTTGGGGGGAAACATATGTGCTTATTCGTTATTTTCATGATTTCCAACTATATGTTTACACATGACTAGTACTTATCTTTTGACAAATTGAACAATTATCCATGGCTTAAACACTGATTTTCAAAGTTGTTAAACTATTTGTTGGTTCATATTATTACTTATACATTCATTAACAATGATCAAGCCGATTGGTAGTACGATATAGCGCTATAGGACTAGACACCCCATTCCTGTTGTATGGAATGTCGGATACCAACGTTTTAACCAAATAGAATTGCCTTTGTGGTATTTCTATAGTCTCCAAAGTGTAGTTTGATGCACTAAGGTTTGAATGTATTACCAAATCGCGATATATAGTATATTTCGGTATACTATTAAGGCATATTTTGATATGCTACCAACGTGATACTGTTTTGCTAAAGCATAGTTTGATATGCTATTGTTTACCAAAGTATTGTTTAATATACTACCAAATCATGAATTAGGTATATTTCGATATACTACCAACATGATACTGTTTTACTAAAGTATAGTTTGATATACTACCAAATCACGATTTAGGTATATTTCGATAAACTGTCAACATGTTACTGTTTTACCAAAGTATAGTTTTGATATACTACCGACTCTGTTATTTCACAAACTAAAGTATATTTTGATATACTACTAAAGCATAGTTGATATGCTATTTTCAACCAAAGCATACTTTAATATGTTATTTTCAAACCAAAGTATAATTTGATATACTACCGATGCTTTCATTCTTAAACCAAAGTATACTTGAGATATACTAATAAATCTATTATTTCACTAACCAAAGTATATTTTGATATACTATTTATTTAACTATTTCAAAACTAAAGTATACTTTGATATACTATTTATCCGATCTTTTCAAAACAAAAGTATATTTCTGCATATACTACAAACCTGTTTATCAAAGCAATGTGTTTTCTAAACCAAACTTTTTACAAGGATTCATGGCTATTTTTATAAACGCAGAACCTTTTCTTGTACTATCCAAAGCCATGAATCTAACTCACAAAACCTATGTTACTCACAGGCATTTTTATGCTGACCTTTTATTTTCACATATGTTTCAGGTACTACTACTATGTGATGATTGTTGATGGATGCTACACATAGGATGGACCCGTGCCTTAGTGACTTTAAAACTTGAAAGATAATTAATTGTATTTATCTGGTTTGTACTAAGACAACGAGTTCATTAATGAAATAAAACAAATCTTTAATCACCATGTGTTGTGAAACAATGATTCTGTTACGACACTCCCCGACATTTCTGCCGCGGTTTGTTGTTTTACGCGGTCGGGGTGTGACAGTTCTAGGGTCTCATATACTAGTGTTTGTGATAAATTCACAATGTAGGAGTGTTTGAACTTAGGATGGGCGAAGATCAAGCGACGAACATGAACCGAACACACGTCAAATGAAGCTTCCGCGTTAAATCTTGTTTTGTTTTGATAAAAGTGAATTTTGTAAACACTTAGCCCTATATTTTGAATACTTTAAACATGTATGAATGTTACTTGACAAAGTTTTTGTAAAGTCGCATTTTTAGTATAAAATGCGTATTTTAATGTTAAAAATCTTGATTAATTGAGACAGGTGTTACATGGCCCCCTACAAACCTCACACCTATCAACTTTTTTCTTAATATCGTTTAACTCTTGTTTCAAACCCTCTAAAACAACAGCTACCGATGGATCCAAGCCAACTTGGTTTACCCCTCGAGTGGCCGAGGAGGCAGTCACAGAAATAGAAGTCCTGCTGGTAGTGCTATAGTCCATATCAGAATGGGCGAAACTCTCAAACAAATCATTACACTCATTGACCGTCTTTTTACCCATAAGTTGCCCTCCAGCAGAAGTATCGAACTGGGCTTTGATCTCGGGGGTGAGAGCATTGTAGAACTTTTCAACAAGTGCCCAATCCGACAAACCATGCTGAGAACAACGAGAGAGCAAAGTTTGAAAAGGCTCCCAGGCTAGGTGATACGGCTCATCAGGTTCCATCCGGAACGAATGGATCTGATCGCGTAGACGAGATGCTTTGGCAGGTGGGAAGTAATTCGCTAAGAAAGCATCTCGTAAACCTGCCCAAGTAGTGAAAGTTCCCGCTGGCTGTGAATCGAACCAAACGGCTGTGCGGCCAGCGAGAGAAAATGGGAAAACATGTAGGTACCTGGCATCTAGATTAACACCTTCAATAGAGAAGGTGTTGCAAAGGCGGGTGATGCGGTTTATGTGGGCGGGAGCATCCTTATCATCATGACCGTGGAATTGGCACGAATTGGTGATGGCCGTCATGATGTAGGATGGAATCTGCCAGGACCTATCATTAGAAATGTTGGGAAGGGTGATGGGGGAATTAGCACCGGTGAAGCCGGTGGTGGCTTGTTGGTAAACGGTTCTATTGGCCATTTGAACTACGGGTTCTGGACTAGGTGTACGGGAACGGGAAGGTGGTGGGGAATTGTGGGGTGACGACTTCGGAGTGAAGTCAAAAGCTGGTGGTTTAGATTGGGATGTAGAGTCAGAAGGGGCGGAAGTTGAAGTAGAAGTCTTACTAACCTTTAAACTAGAAGACGAGAAGGCAGACAAGTCAATTGGCGGCTTCGGTGGTCCCTGAGAACGTGTATGGGGCATTCACTGCAAAACCGACAATAAACAAGTAAGAGAACTCTAACAAAGACTCTAAAAAAATAAAAACAAAAGACACTAGGACTATTTAGACTCCTACGACTCGAACACACACAAATAGCACGTAATGATATCAAATGAAGTCCAAACAAAGTAATCATCGCAATTGCCAAGAGTCCCCAGCAACGGCGCCAAAAACTTGATGTGCTAAAAGTAGTTTAATAAAAACGACTCAAATTAACCTAATTCTAGACTCTAAGTTATACTCTAGACTCACTTAAGACACACTAAACTACTAACCGGCAAGTGTACCGATCGACTCTAGTATAGCTATGTAAGTCCGGATATCGAACTCACGAGACTCTAATTAATTACGCTAATTACTTTATCTAGACGGAATCTGACGCGAACTTAACTATTTTTGTGTTTGGGGGGGGGGGGGTTTCTAAAAATCCTAAGAAAATAAATAAAACTCAATTAATTAACTAAACTAATTAACGAACTACTGTGAACTTCTTTCAGATGACGGAAGCACTACCTAGACAGGAATCCTGATTGCTTTTAGTTATGATTATATTTGGAAGTTGTCTACTATGGAACCGGGATCTTAGTATTCTCACCTTTCGGGAAATCTAAGGACCCCTAACCCTTCTCAAGAGCATGCTATGATCCCCTAAAGGTTGTTAAATTACCGGTTATTAGACTCCTTTACAAGACATCTAATGGATTTATAAAAGTATCCTACAAGGCTCACTCCCTTACGAGATCTAAACCTAGGATAGATTTGTTTTCTCAGTTAGACTTGCTAGACAGCAGCCAAAAGGTTTACTTCCTAAGAAGGACCCACCTTATGGTTTAATCACTTAGACCTAGCAATAATCTCGCACCTTACAGCTATTGATGATTAGTAGAACACTTGATTTTAGAAGATTACCGAATATTACTTCTAAGGTTATTTGCGCAATTTCACCCTAAATAGTTAAGATTTATTACGTGATATAGACACTCACCAAAATCTAAAACCCTAGCATGACTCTATTATGTGATAAAGACCGTCACCAAGAATCATACGAAGTAATAATCAATATTCAAATAATTTCAAGCACGCATATACATCTAACCGATAGAACAAACCGTTTACAATTCATAAATAACCATAGTTTTCATAAATCCATAATATAAATCAAATTATAAGCAATCATTCATCCATGTCTAGGTAATTACAAAGATTTAGCCAAGAATAGTCATGAAAAACATCAAAATCAGAGTATTAACACACAAGACATAACGGTAAAGAAATATGAAAGTAAAGACACCCGAATTATTCCCGCACTTCGTATCTTCAACCGGTAGCTCTCCGTGCTCGAAAACGCTCTCCAAGAACTCTGAATTTCGTCCAAAGGTTGCTAAGTTCCTAGTTAGGGTTTTGGTATGATTAATGATGATTATATAGTAAACCCTGGTCAACAGTCAACAATTTGCCGTCAACATAACCCGTCACGTGGCGCGACGGGTAGAGGGACTCCTTGTCGCATAGCGCGACAGTGTGATATGCTGAAAATTATTTTTTAATTGCTAGCGGGGCGCGATGGCAGAGAGGGTCCATTGTAGCGCGACGCGAGAGCTTGATTTTCACAGAAGTCTCCATTTTTAATCAGCTTCAACATCCGAAATCTCCAGAATTTATTCTAACTCTGAAACTCAGCCAAATTTTCTTCCTTTCGCGATAATTTCAGCACCAACGACCTGTAAAACGAGATTTGCTCAAAGTAATGAATTTTTAAACAAACTAAATTAATGAATACGAAAAAATGCACAAACTTTACACGATAAATGGATGTATTTTGCAATACATCAATGGGTGCAAGTCGATAAGAAGCCTTGGTGACATGAGTTGAGCCAGGTATGAGATCGATACGAAAATCAACGGATCGAGGAGAAGGAAGACCAGGAAGATCTTCAGGGAAGACGCCGGGAAAATCACACACTACTGGAACATCGCTTATGTTCTTTCCCTTGCCCTTTTGTTCCACTATATGGGCCAAGAAGGCAAAGTACGGTTTACGTAAGCATGTGTTCGCCTGAGTGCATGACTTAGCTTCAGTCCTCTAGAAAGTCGGTCTCCATAAACATGTAAAGTTTCACCGGACGGAAGAGATAGACGAGCGTACTTCTCGTGACAAGCGATCTCGGCAAGGTTCTTACGCAACCAATCCATGCCGATTATGACATCAAAACTACCCAATTGCATGGGTATGAGATCGATAGTAAAAACGTGGTCGTTAAGAGTCAAGGAACAACCACTGAGAATAGAATCAACTAGAATAGACTTGCCATTGCCAACCTCAACAGGAAACGACTTAGGTTATTCTGAGCGTGCACAATTTAGCAAAGATTCAAATTCTACGAACATAAAGCTTCTATCGGCACCAGTATCAAATAGTATCGAAGCGTAAAGATTATTGACGAGAAACGTCTATTCATCACGTCATTGTCGTTACGAGCCTGATCAGCATTAAGGTTGAGCGCTCATCCCCGAGCGGCTGGCTGTTGCTCCTGGTTTAGCTGCGGACATTGGTTACAGAGATGAGTAGTGGCTCCTTACTTGTAGCATGCACGAACAACGTTGACCGGCTTCTAGGATTCTGCGAAGGAGCTGGGGGAGCGGGTAGAGCTGCCTGAGCTGGCGGTGCTTGCTGGTCCTGATTGACTTGACGGCAGTAGGGAGTTGTGTGACCATAGCGATTATAGTTGGTATACAAACGGCATGCGGAGGCTACAGGATGGTGATAGTTAAAAGTCGCACACTTGGGATGCACTCCAGTATACGGCTTCTTATGTTCCAGAGCAGGAGGGTTAGCAGCAGCAGTAGCAGGCACAATAGCATTGCCTGCACGGTTTGCATTTGCAGCAGGAACATGGCGTTACAACCAGATCCCTGAGACTTTCATTTCTTGTTTCTGTTGCCACTGGGCTGCTGGGTAACTTGATTTGCTGATTTCGAGGGGGCGGAGTTTCCAAACTTTTTATCCCGTACGCGATTGTTGTTCAAACTTGCTGCTAGACGATACACTTCTTCAATAGTCTCAAGTCGAGCTGCTTCAATCGAGTCTCGCATAGCAGGTGGTAACCCATTGATGTACTTGGTTATCATGCGCTTCGGGGTAGAGACCAAGTGAGGCACGATTAAGCTGAGTTGTTTAAAACGAGTAGTGTAAGCCAGGTTGTCATCTCTAATCTGCTTAAGGTGCCAGAACTCTTCCTCAAGCTTTAGCTGTTCATGGGGAGGGTAGAATTCGAGCATCATCAATTCTCACACCTCGGGCCATGGGAGAGCATAGGCCTCCTTGTTGGAGCGGATATTTCTCTCGTTAGACCACCACTCTAAAGATCTTCCTTGAAACATGCCAGTTGCACTCCTAGTCTTTAAATATTCTGGGCACTCACTGTTGATGAAGGTAACCTCGATGCTGTCGAACCATTCTAGCATAGCAGTCACCCCATCACTGCCCGTGAAAGTCTTAGGGTTTCAAGAGACAAAGTGTTTGTAGTTGAACTTCGTAGGCTTTACTTTCTCTGTCTTAGAGTTAACGGAGGAGGGTGGAGTGTTCGATCCCTGGATCTCAGTGACGATTTTAGGCACGATGCGAGCGATCTGATCGACCATGAAAGACATCATCTTTTTTCTGAGAGTTGGCCCTGGATCTCTTGAGAGAATCAGAGAGTTTACATGAAGAGATCTAAGGATCCAAGAAAAGGATCATATAAGTCTAGATCATAAAGTCTCATAGTATATAGTTTCACACACGGTCACATAAAGGCACAAGTTTCAAGCGTCACAAGTTTCACAAAGATTCAATATTCTCATTGCCAGTCCGCAAACCCACGACTTTCGCATGGCACGTGGTACGGAAGTTTGGCAACATGTCAGAAACACTTATATATAGGAAGTACCAACGGCGTATCCACCATGTTTTGGGCATGTCACGTCCGTCCCGTCTTCGGCGGCATGTTACGCGTCGTGTTTTGCCAACCACAACAATACACCTCATCATTTTTCACATGCTTCAATCGGCTACATACACATAGATTCAACAAATAGTTTCACATTGCTCAACGTTCAACATTCTCACCATCAGTCCACAAACCCACGACTCTCACATGGCACGTAGTATGAAAGTTCGGTAACATGATAGAAACACTTATATACAGGAAGTACCAGCGGCGTATCCACCATGCTTCGATCATGCCACGTCCGTCTCGTCATCGGTGTCATGCTACGGGTCGTGTTTTACCACTTATAACAGTACACGCTATCACTTTCATACGCATAACTCAATCAAGTAGTTTCACATAGCTTAGTGTTCAACTTTCTCAGCACCGGCCTGCAAAACACTAGATTTCGCATGGCACGTGATACGAAAGTTGGTAACATGTCGGAAACACTTATATATAGGAAGTACCAGCGGCGTATCCACCATGTTTCGTCCATGTTACTTCTGTCTCGTCCTTCGGTGCCATGTTACGTATAGTATTTTGCTACTACAACAGTACGCCCCACCTAGGTTAAGTAGTTTCACATTCAATCAGGTTTCCCATAGTTTAATCAAGATTCCACGTAGTTTACAAATGAAGCATCATAAATTTAGTTCGATCCTGAGAGATTGTGATTATTGTTTTTAGATTGCGGACAACGTGCGATTTGCGTAAAAGTCTCGAAATGAATGAAGAATCAAGTTTAAAACCACATATAAAATCGAGATAGCATAAAAGATAAGCTCATAAAACATAGGGTTGATCCAGGTGGAGGAACATTGACTAACCAAAGTGAATCGAACCCCTCTCGAATCAAGGCAACGTGTCTTTACTTACTTAGACAAATACGTCATTGATGTTAGGCCTACGATATCTGTCCTTTTGATCATTACATATTCCTAATTGATTGGGAATTTCGAGACTTTGGCGACACTGAAAATCAAAGAGCGGGTCTAGTTATCAAGGTATGAGTTTCACCTCTAGCTTGACGACTTCGTACCCTATTGGTGTTGGTACTTATCAAAAGATAAGACCTACTAGATTATAGTTATGGAAAATTGCCCGTCAAGGTTAGGATGTCACTCCTGACTTGAGGGTTAATCTCGTGTAAAATACAAACACCGCATAGCAGTGTTTTCAAAGTATCCAGGTGTATATTGTGTCAGCCTTAGGAAAGGCATGTAAGTTTAACAGGAAATGTGTTGCTAGGAAGCAAGTTCGGTAGAATGCATAAGTCTTAAACAACATATAAGAGTCAAGTTTCCTAGAACTAGAGACTAGGTAAAGCATTCCTACTTTCCCTAATTCCCTATAGTTATGGCTCTGATACCAATCTGTCACTGTTACACCCTAATTCGTATTTGACAAAAAGTCGCAGCGGAAACACGAACCATAAAATTTCTTTCATTATAAATACCTCAACTTAATTAAAATTTAGCTTTAACGTAATTCTTATTCATAAATCCGTCATCCTCTTATTTACTAATTAAAAACATAGCTTGCGTTTACTACCTTTTACATTCAACGTCCCCGTACAATCTCTCTAGTGGCTCGGTCTTCAATCCCTAATCCTTCAGATAATCGCTCATTATCCGTACAACCTGCATTTACCACACACATTCATAACATTAGCACACGTTAATGAAACAAAGTTCATTCGCGTACACTTCACACTTCGTCATCTTTTAAGCTTTAAGCATTTCATCTGCATATCCATTTCTTGGTGAGGCTGCAATAATGTACCTGCATTACCTTTCATTCTCGAGGTACACCATTAACAACGTTAACCCTCATCGTCTCTAAATCATGCTTACATACGTACTCACATACATATCTCCATACGTACATCTTTTCTCTACAACTTTACATACGTGCATACATACCCTCGTGCATATCTTTACACATACATACATACACATCTACATGCATACAAACCTTTCCCACATCATTGCATACATACATACCCTCGTACATATCTTTAAGCATACATACATACATATACATCTACATGCATACGAACCTTTCCCACATCATTGCATACATACATACCCTCGTACATATCTTTACGCATACATACATACACATCTACATGCATACAAACCTTTCCCACATCATTGCATACATACATACCCTCGTACATATCTTTAAGCATACATACATACACATCTACATGCATACAAACCTTTCCCACATCATTGCATACATACATACCCTCGTACATATCTTTAAGCATACATACATACACCTCTACATGCATACAAACCTTTCCCACATCATTGCATACATACATACCCTCGTACATATCTTTAAGCATACATACATACACCTCTACATGCATACAAACCTTTCCCACATCATTGCATACTTGCCAATGAGAATTAAATTAATAATTCTTACCTGGGGTACGGGATCCCGCTTTAAGGTTCCTAAATGGAACCTGAGGTGGGATTCTTGCCTGGGGTATGGGATCCCGCTTTAAGGTTCCTAAATGGAACCTGAGGTGGGATTCTTGCCTGGGCTTTGGGATCCCGCTTTAAGGTTCAGGAACCTGAGGTGGGATTCTTACCTGGGCTTTGGGATCCCGCTTTAAGGTTCAGGAACCTGAGGTGGGATTCTTACCTGAGCTATGGGATCCCGCTTTAACCTCCCGTTTCTTCCTACATGCTTGTAAATTCACATTCTATCATATGAACTTAAAATCCCACATCCGGATTACGGAAATTCTTAACTTTACGCTCTTTCGGCTTATTATCATTTTCTAACTATTTGACCCGTTATGGGTATTTGCGCATTAAACGGTTTATGACAACAAAACCATACTTCCCATTTCCATACTTGTCCAAAACATTAAACTAATCGTATAACTTGTTCTTAAACCACTTATTAAGATCATTTGCCCAAAATACCCATCAAGGGCATTTTGGTCAACTTTAATCCCATCCTTTACGACGAAAGACTACGACACATAATTGACTTCAACCATCATGCTTAGTTAATTAAAACTCCTTATAACTTAAACGAACATAAGAAGTGATTGCAGAAATCACTTACCTCGTGCGTCCGAGTTCGTGTCCGTTATCTTGTCTCTTTTTGACCCGTTAGCCTTTCAGGCTTGAGTCCTTCTCGACATGATTCCTATACTTTCATGTCACCAAATCACATTCTTATTAGCATACATAATTGTACAAGCTAACGATCATATCGATCGTATAATTCATATTTGACGTTCATAGTCACTTCTAACAAGCATAATACATGTAACCAAATTCATATCATTTCCAACTCGTGGAGTCCGTAATGTCATCGCATTAGACACACATACGTCTAACACGCATCATATAACTTACTTTAGTCTTACAATTATGACAACATGACAGTTGACTTTTAGAAGTCAACGGTCCATTTACTTTAACTTTTGACTTTTCATTATATACCCGTAACATTATAATCGACGATACGGACATCACTATATACATATCATCTTTTACTTACATACAATTTCATCTATTAAGCTCACCTAGGCATTTCATCAAACACTTGGTGTGCGTACTGCCTTCTAAGCATAACGTACAACTAATTCATGCACAATCTTCTAATTTCATACATAATTCATCAATTTCTTCCTTCCAATCAACACGAATCATACATGCATAATCATCAAACATATAATCATCACATTTCTTCCAATCCTTCTAACAAGAATCCATCATACATAAAAATACATCAACATTCCACAAGAATTAGACATGGATGATGATTCAAATCATCATTCTTACCATAACAAATGGGTTTCACCCTTAAACATCAAATTAACCTCATTCATGCATAATCCATGTTCCAAATGATGAATCTAACACATACTCATGCTCAATTTCATACAAATTCGTGATTTACAACATAACCCATTTCGTGCATCATCACCAATCTCGAATCTAAGACATACCTTACGATCCCCTTGTGAAGGTGATCATTAATCCGTGTTTGGTTATGAATTTGAGCTTCGTTTTGCCTTCCAATTTGAGGGAATAGATGAAGTTAGGGTTTTGACTTCATGAGAGCTCCTGCTCTCTCTCTAGAACACACGATCGTGTGTGTGTTTGTGTGTGTAAATCTTTATTTGTTAAATCAACTTTCAACTTAACCCACTTTAACCCCTCAAGTTGCCACTAATTATAAATGGGCACAACTTTCTTTCTTTTTATTACTTTTACCCTTTTGTTAACTTGGTTAAATAACCCAGTCATTCATTTCTTGATGCACCACATCATAACATTTAACGAATATAAATATTCGGGTTTTGGGGTGTTACAGTCACACCCCAACCGATGGCGGAAACATCGGGGTGCGGCACTAAGCGATTCAGATTGTTCAGAAATTTCCACAACACTAAGTGTATCGATATAGGTTAATCAAAATTCATATTAAATTGTTTAAAACATCAACCACGCATCAAAAATATCAAGTACATAACATCAAACATTGTTCAATTTCTTAAATTAACTAGGCGAGTTTCTAAGCGTCATCCTAGCTAGTTTCTTGAATCCAGCAACTTATCAGCCTGCAACATGTATTAAAATAATGTCAATACACAATGTACTGGCGAGTATACAAGTTTGAGTATATAGTATCATAATAGTTTAAAAGACTCATATCCGTCATGCAAACATATAAAAGTTTCAGCCATGCTAGTTTATGCAGTCCAAGTGATAGCCCAAGAATCCCAATGCGTTTAAAAACTCTTCCCCAAGAATAATGGGAAGATAAATGTCTCATCCTAACAATACCCCCGAGAATAATGGGGAGGTACATTACTCCTATAGCGTTACTATTGTTAAGGCGGAACTACACACAAGGATTAAACGTTTACATAGCATAAAGAATCAAGAATCCAAAAGTATCAAGTTTCACGTTCACAGAGGATAGAGTGTGTTTCCAAATAAGTTTCAAGTATCAATTTTATAGAATACATGTTGCATCCCAAAAGATTAAAACAAAAAGGGATCAAGTATACTCACAGCGGGTGCTAAGTATCGGCACCTATAGATTGGATCAAAGGGAGCTCTGAACTATCCTGATTATAGTTTAATAGGTAAGCGTTGGATAGAATAACGTGAATTGAGTAAAGTGTCAGATAAGTCTTCTGATCGGATGGCCATCCGGTCGGATGACATGTAGCCGAGAAGGATCACTATCCGATCAGATGGTCATCCGGACGGATGGCCATTCGATCGAATGGCCTTTCATTCCAAAAGGTGTGTTTCCAAATTTTCATCTTCTTGAAGTTTTCATTGTAGCATGTGTCCAAGTCATTTGATCGGATGGTCATTCGGTCGGATGACCGTTCGGTCGAATGACTATTTGAGTGCAAGATTCAAAGTTTAGAGTTCTGATTCAAAACATTTTAAGGGTTGAAGTTTACTGAGACAATCCACCTGGTCGGACGGTCATTCGATCGGACGGCCGTCCGATCGGATGGTCGTTCATCCATTGGTGTTCTTGCTTGCTGAAAAGTTGTCAAGCTCCTTAGTTTGAGTTCAGCGAAGGTGACGTGGTAATGTATAAAGACAACGAGAAACTCACCAAAGTTCAGCTCGCCTGATCGGATGGGAATTACCCCGTTTGAGCGGACGGCTGCTCTTGGCTGAGTTTCATGCATGACCCGTAATCTGGTCATCTTCTTCGGTGATAATCCATTTTCAAGCCGACTCCAGACTAATCATCAAGTCTACAGCCCGTTTGGGTTCAGATTTCACCATCTGAGGTACAAAGTTAAGAAAAGTTAAGAATAACATGAAAATAACTGGAAAAACTTAGATTTTTGCAAGGATTCGGAGTAAATCTCTTAGATCTGAGCTAGAGCTTGCCGAAAATGACATCACATAGTCGGTTGTACAACCGACATGATGACGTCACCTTCAAGAGCTCGGATCTTAATGATTTCATGGTGAAACATGTGATTTTGATGAAGAATCATGTGAAGAATCGTGTGTAGATCGAAGTTGTACAAGATTTAAGTTGAAAACTTACAAGAATCGGCCTAGAATCGAAGAAAAGTGCCTGAGAACGGAGTGCGTGCGTCTGGGTCGGAGGAGACTGTCACATCAGTGAAGAATGATGTAACATGTCCTATTTATAGTGTCAGAGTGTGAGTAAGGCGGTGTAAGGAGCTGGATCGGATGGTTGTTCGGTCGAATGGCCCTCCGATCGGATGGTCATCCGATCGAATGGTCATCCGATCGGAGGGTCATCCGATCGGATGTCCATTCGGACACTCCAATCCGTTTTGCAACTTTTCCGTCTTTGGTTCGTTTTGCGAGCTGGATTAAGCGTTGCATTGCGTATTATTGTGTAGTATTGTTACATGACGAGATTATATATAATTCATACGAAGTTTCCATAACTTAACTCATAAGTGTCAGGTTTCAAGTTTCTCGTTCCACAAAGATCAAGAGTCAAGAATCAAGTTTCTAGTTTCAAGTATCTAGCATCAAGTATCAAGTTTCAAGATTCAAGATTCAAGATTCATAGTGTTAATAAGTATCAAGCATTAAGAGTCAAGAGTCTAGACTCAAGGTTTCAAGATTTAAGCATCATAAAGAGCCAAGTTTCACATAGTTTCACATAGTGTAAAGTTTCACATTGTATAGGGACTAAAATTGACAAAAGATAAAAGTTCACAGGGCGTTACAGTTTTGGCCCGTACCGTTTCGACTCGTATTGTTTCCACCCGTATCGTTTCGACCCGAACCGGGGGTTGTGGGTGCCAGGGTGATAGGTTCCAATTCATTTGACAACCAACCACAACAAAAATGGAATTGAGATTCCAATTCCAACAATTTCCAATTTCAATTGAAATGTTTAAATTCCAAATCAAATTCCTTCAAATTCTAATTCCTATACAAATTCCAATTCCAGTTCCAACTCCAAAACATTTCGCGAACCAAACGCCCCCTAAGTGATTCTGAGTTCAAATCCTATAAAAGGCATGCGTATTGATTTTAGTTGTTAAAAAATATAGTTTTTAAAAGCGCACATGACAATCATTACATGTAAAAACCAATTACAAAGGGACCACGCATATATATAAATCCAAACTCATAAAAAAATAATAAAAAAAAAAAAAATCCCTCATGATTACCCCCATGGTGTTCCTCCTTGTAAACTTAAAGTCCATCTTATACTTGGCAAAGACTCCATAATCATAACAACAGCAATTTTAGACTTTAACCAAGTCATAATCGTAAACTATACATCTTTAGTCACTTAGTGGAGCGTGTGTATGTCATTTAATTATTTATGTAAAATGTAAAGTATACAAGATTACTTACTATTTTAGTTACACTAGTTAAAAGATCAATAATATAAGTTGACTTGCATGGTTAGTAAACTCTAGTAAAATTTCATTTTATTTGTCAAATAAAAATTTAATAGGTTATAATAGTTTATTTGTATTCTTCGTTATCTTTTAATACCTATTTTCCACTACTAGAAAAACAACTTTCATCAATAAAGTTTAGTCGACAGACAGAAGTGCCGGTGGCGAAGCTTGAGATTTCCGACCGAGGGGTCGAAAACGTATATACCAAACATTTCTGTAAAATCGGGGGGGGGGGGGGGGGTCAAAAACGTATATACCCAAAAATTTCTATACGAAAACTACATACTCTCCACTAACGAGCGAAAAGTTCGGGGGGTCGGCCGCCCCCTCCCGCCCCCACAAAGCTACGCCCATGCCGGTGATCATTAAATGTATCATCGATAGATAAGTCAAAAACCAAAAAATTCATAATATATGTCAACGACTCGTCGGTGATTGATAACTAATCACCGTGAAAGCTAGCTAATGACTCATAAAGAGGGAAAAGTTATGATTTTCTAAATATCCGTTAGTCTCTCTTTAAGGTTTTTCAATAGGTTTTATATAATTTAATGTTTTTACCTTTCTTTGGCTATAAAAGATATAACCTACTTTTAATTTTGAGCCTTTTTATGCCGTGTAAGCATGAAACACATGAGTCTTTTTTTTTTCTTTTTTTTTTTTTTTTTTTTGAACGGCGAATTTCTTGTTTTTGTGATACTTGAACCAAAGACATCACACTTAGATGTTTAAAAGGTTTTGTCTTGCCACTGGACCACCAACACGACTAAATAATAAATAGATCTAGTAGTTTAACATTTTTTTCCTTTGGTTTTATATACATGGGCGGATCTAGGGGTGTTTTAAGGGTTCCCGGGAACCCCATCGGTTTGGAAAATAATAATGATTTGGAAAAAATTAGTAAGAATCTATCAAAAGAAACCTGGTGAAAAAAATTGTTGGATCTGCGATCCGCCACTGTTTACATATGAAACAAACTAAATATATTATATATATCTTAAACACAAAGGTCGGTGCACCAACCAAATTACTATACCTGCCCTCACTCAACCAACCAAATTACAAGCTGTGCCATCATCTTCCACACACTACACACTTGCAGTACTTCAATCGATTTTTCAAAACCCTATATCCACCAACCAAAACACCTCGCCTTTTTCCTTCTCAGCTTTCACATATCTTGCAACAGATGAGAACAATCGGAAGTCCTCAGTGCAAGATTCAGAGGATTAGAACGCATAAGAAATCAAGAAATCATCAAATTCCGGTAACGCTATAACGAATTGCAGCAATGGGTTTCACGATTTTAGCTCTTGGATTTCAAATCGTTTAGAGGACTTTGAAGTTGCAGGCTACCAGAACCTTTATTTTGCTGTTCAGGTGAGTTTCCCTTAGCACATTCCTTTTAATTCACAATCTAGGGTTTCTTAACTGAGTTTAGGTTTCATGTGTGCTGAATGAACTTGATTCATGTATGGTTGGTTTTGTTATTTGCTGAAGACAACGGCTTTATGAAATTTTGCTAGGATGTCTCCACATTTATAAACATCAGTAAACTAAACTATCATATGGATAAATTTGCTTTTTTACAAATTTTGGTGAATGAAAGGGACATTATCTAACTATCTAAGTGTGTATCCCTGCTAGACTTCCGGACGAATATATCCATTAGTTAACCACTTGCTTCTTTACTCAATTAAGTGCTGTTGTTTGAAGTGTTGTGTTGCGTTTTTACCCACGAATCGAATCGAATAAGAAATGTAGAATAATGTGTTTTGGTTAGTTTTCAAAACAGGACCAGAGTAAATGAAACTAAACTTTACCATGTGTATGATAAATAAAATAAAAGACGTTTTACCGGAAGTTTGTACAGTTGAATAGTGATATCCCATGTAAATTCAATGAGTCTGTGCCGTAAAATTAATACTTTGGATAGCGAAAATCAAATTCAGGTGTCATGAAAGTAAATATGCATTTAATTTGAAAATAATCCCTACCCAGTTTCAATACTTTTCGAATATGCCTTTGAACACTTCTATACACGTCAAACATGGTGTCAAAGTGAAAGGGCGGTAGATCGTGTAGGGCGTCATACCCGAGAGATCGGAGAAGGCGTTGGTGGTTGAACTCGGTGTTGACAAAAGTCATAAAGAGGCCTTTGGAATTGAGGTTTTTAGGAAGTTTTAACGTTCGGTTAACGTGACCTTGCGTTAGTGCTGGTATTACATAAAAAAAACGATATCAATATAGTAACACCAAAAACTTAAAAAAATCTCAAATGCCTCAGCCTTTTTTCCTTAACCCAAAATCACATCTTCATTTGAAACCATGTACCAGGCTAAAGAGACTAATGTGTCTCAGTGTGTGTTAATGAGTGTGAGACCGTGAGAGCAACTCCTCCCCAGTCCCTCTCATCCTTCTCATTCCCGTAACCGACGCCGGCGAAGGCCTGGTCTTTCGACTAGCCTGTCCTCCCCTCTAGCTTCATGTTGTGAGACTGTGTTTCCAGCGGCATCGTGTTGACGACAGGGACTGCATCCGACTGAGTTACTGAAATTCTTTGAATGTGTACAGAACAGGAAGCGTGTACATGCGTGTTCTGCAAAGAAATGATAATATGCGCATTCGTTGGGCCACATTAGGCAATATCAGATTGGATAAAATTGCTTTAAAGCAACTGGGCCAAGGTACTAGCTGTGCCGCTATCAGATAAAACAAAATGTATAACACATTCTAGAGGTGCACAAAATAGCCATTTACCTAACTGTTAGGGCGCCAGAGCCGAGAGATCGGAGAAGGCGTTGGTGGTTGAACTCGGTGTTCACAAAGGTGATAAAGTGGCCTTTGGAATTGAAGATTTTAGCAAGTTTTAACATTCGATAATTGTGACCTTGGTGCTGGTATTACATAAAAAACCAATATCAATATAATGACACCAAAAACTTAAAAAAAAAAAAAAAATCTCAAATGCCTCAGCCTTTTTTGTTTTACCCAAAATCACATCTTCATTTGAAACCATGTACCAAAGTAAAGATACTAATGTGTGTCAGTGTGTAGTGTGTGTGAGACAGTGAGAGCAACTCCTCCCCAATCCCTCACATCCTTCTTATTTCCGTAACCGATTCTGGCGAAGGAAGGGTCCGTTCGTCCGTCCTTCGTCTAGCCTCTCCTCCCCTCTAGCCTCATGTTGTGAGATTGCGTTTCCAGCAGCATCGTCTTGCTGACAGAGGCTGCATCCGACTGTGATACTGAATTTCTTTTACCGTATACAGAATAAGAAGCGTTTACATGCGTGTTATGCAAGGAAATGATAATATGTGCATTCGTTGTGCCACATTAAGCAATATCACGTTGGATAAATCTGCTCTTAAGCAATTGGGCCAAGGTACTAGCTATGCCGCTAAATGTATAACACATTCTACAGGTGCACCAAATAGCCGTTTACCTAACCGTTAGGGCGTCAGAGCCGAGAGATCGGGGAAAGCGTTGGTGTTTGTCCAGGTTACTAGCTGTGCCGCTATCAGATAAAAGAAGATGTATAACACATTCTAGAGGTGCACAAAATAGTCGGTTATGGTCGGTGACATGACTTTTCTTAATTTCTAAAAGCCACCAACCTCCTATATATAAATATCTTAGGTGGAAAAATAGCATAAATGTTAATGTGCTCTATTTGTTTGTGGTGTTTTAGTTTAACAAGAGGTGACCGGTTCGACCCTTGCTTTTTATAACTGCACGTAATCATCACTTGCTTCTCTTTTTTTTTTAACCGAGTGTATATTTTATTTAGTAAAATTAGATACTTGCACCTTATGAATTAATAAATTATAATCAAATCATTACTTACACCTAATTAATCAATAAATTATCAAGTCATCACTTCTTTTATTGTTTAACTTGAGTTTTTATTTTATTTTTTATATTTAATATTTAAACTCACACTATTTTTGTGGTGAACCAAATACTATACCACTAAACTACCAAGTCATTAGTGTTTTTTTTAAGTATTTAGCTAAATAAAATACGAAAAATCATATAGTTTTTTTAGTTAAATGGTAAAAAGACCAACGAACAAAACATGTGTCGATAAACTTTTTTCATGTTACGATTTTATTTTGTGGGTTTTTTACGGTTGCGTTGATGGTTCCGACCATGGCTATTTTTACGCTAGGCCTCAACTTCAGAGATTTAATACATTTAACCCACATCTTTTTAACTTTTGATAATTGTCAACTTTGATCCCCAATCTTTACTACTTAATAACTTCACAGCTCATTTTCTCCAACATTTCAATTCTTTTGTTTAAATTACTTTTACGAATTTACACCACAACGTATGAAACATTATACTTTTTTTATTACAAGAGCATCACACGTTAATGTTATCATCGTAACGCGTGTAACGAAGTCGCCAACGCGACACTGCCGCCGCAACGCGCGGCACGGGTAAAAATCTAGTAGAGTCTTAAGATGATATGCATGCATCTTAGCTTCCGATGAAAATTATAAACACAAACAGACAGTGTTAAAGTCTAAAAGAAGTTATAGTTTTGATAAATACGAATTTAACATTCAGAAACAAATTAAGCCAAATAAATAAATAGCAAAATAGTAACAAAGACTGGATCACAAATCAGAAAAAAAAAAAAAAAAAAAAAAAAAAAAAAAAAAAAAAACACCCTCTATAGAGACAACGAAATAAAAATCTTAATTAAGTGGTACGGATGTTAATAAATCTTCGCCCAGAAAATAATAAATAAAAAATCTTTTATATGGAATATGGGTGGTTGATGAATGTAGTATGATGTTGAAATATCTTCCATACGAGGGCACAATTCATAGTAATTATGATTTACCAATCAATAGCCACTACTCCAATAATACAATTTTCTCTCTTTGTCCCGTTCCAAATGTTGGCAAAATTGTAAATTCCGTTATCCATCTAAAGGTTTCTATACAATCATGAAATTAAAAACTTTGTTTAAATGTGCAAAGAGAATTTTTGTAAATATCATAGACATCACAACTTCACAACATTATATAAAAGCGGTAACTTTGTAGAATAGTAACCAAGTTTTAAAGGTGTTCCAATTAGGTCACTCAAGTTTAAAAAGTGTTTCAATCAGGCCACTCAACATTCATTTTTCATTAAAATTAAGGGGGTTTTCATCCATTTCATAGGTAATCATGGTTATGTGGATTTTTGATTATTTTTTCCCTTTTAATTGATGCTAACGTCGAGTGATGACGTGAATTTTAACTTTTTTTTTTAATTTTAATGTAATTAAAGTGTTTTTAATTTTAATAAATATAATTTCATATATTAAAATAATCCGACCCTAGCATCTTATGCTTCATTTATCTTGACACATGGAAAAAATAGCATGGCTCAATTTAAATGTTAAGTTATTTAGTTGTGACAAAAACGATACAAGTGACCAAATTAGAACACTTTTAAAACTTGGTTACTATTATGTAACATTTTCCCTATATAAAACGAGATAAATAAAATACATTCAACCATATGATGATTCAATCATATTGAGACACTTTATTGTTCATAAATATGAGTTAAAACACTAACTAATATATTTAATCTAATACTCATGTTATGATCATGACCAAAAGAATAAAACTTTGATTTACCAAAAAAAAAATTTATTTAGTGACTTTGAATAGTTAGGAACTACCGAACTACCAACATGATATTTTTTTAACGGCATATTAGCTGGTATTCAACTTACTCCAAAGGGTGAAAACAAACTCTTAAACCCTCTTCCCAAGATGGGGCGGACCTACCCACAGTTGTGGGTAGACGGGCGCACCCCATTGAAAAAAAATTTAGTGTATATTTTAGCGAAAGAAACCCGACCGCACCCCTTGAAAATATGTTTGAACTTCTCAGCGCTGTCTCCGAAAATAACAAAAAAAAATTGGCTCTGTGAGAGATAAAAATTTTGGGCCCTATTCACAAATTTCCATATATCATAAACTCATCAATTATTTAATCACTAAAATTTATGTGAAAGTAATTTAAATAGTTATTTTTAGCTAAGCGTAATTAGTAATTTATTAATTAAAAGAAAAGATGTAGTTGACAAAATTAAACATTAAATGTCATATACAGCTAAAAAAACTAAAAAATAAGCTAAAATAGAGAATTTGGAGACACCGGGATTAGAACCAGCGTCTCCTTGTTGTCTAAGCAAGGCAATAACCACCCCAACAAGAGCTTGTTTGTGTCATCTTTCCATTCGTGTATATATATGTATATAAATATAGTGTCATCTTTCGATTCGTGTGTGTATATATATATATATATTCTAGCTTATACAACGTAAATTCTATACAAAATTAAAAAGATTTGGGCCCTCGAAGGGTATGGGCCCCGTGTCGTCGCCCACCCGCACCCCCTCAAAGACGGCCCTGGAACTTCTCATTCGCACCTCTAACAAATAATTCCCAGATTCGCCACTGTTCCAAAGTTCGAATCCTTCCTAGTGGTGGTCGCCCATATTTACCGAATTTACACTTAGTAGGAATCGAACTTGAGATCTCCCAAAAAAAAAACCACTTAGTGAAAAATCCCTTAACCAACTGGGCTATACCATATCGACATTGAGATAATATGTGTTGAAGAAAACTTCTTTTATGTGGAAGAACCAATATGTATCTCTCTAGACTACTACGTGCTTATGAAGATAACATAAAAATAAATGGTGAGGGTATTTCCTACATCTACAAAAACCAAATTAGGGGAATAGTGCCACACAGCTGTGTGGCACTTCCCTATTGAACCATTTTTAATTTAATTTAATTTTCAGTTTAAAATTACGATTTCGTTCTTCGTTTAAAATTATGTTCTTGTACCCAGCTCAAAATAAAATTATAACTTTGCCCTTAGCTCAAAACTACGCTTTTGCCCTCGGGTCAAAAACTCTTTTTTTTTTTATTATTTTGTTCCCAGTTTAAAATTATGATTTCGTCCTCCGTTTAAAACTACGTTTTTGCCCCCAGCTCAAAATAAAATGTTGTTTTTTCTCTAGCTCAAAATTACAATTCTGCACTCAGCTCAAAATTACGTTTTTGCCCACAGTTCAAGTATTTTCAAGTTGAGGGAATAGTGACAGGCAGCTTGCCTGGCAATTCCCTATTTGACCAACCCATTTTTAATTTAACTTTATTCCCAGTTTAAAATTACGCTTTCGTCCTTCATTTAAAATTACGTTTTTGCCCCCACCCCTCAAAATAAAATTATAATTTTGCCCCTAGCTCAAAATTACGCTTTTGCTCT
The DNA here is from genome assembly GCA_030545235.1 of Helianthus tuberosus. Taxonomy (NCBI): domain Eukaryota; kingdom Viridiplantae; phylum Streptophyta; class Magnoliopsida; order Asterales; family Asteraceae; genus Helianthus; species Helianthus tuberosus. The sequence continues at coordinate 55,667,018 of CM060438.1, forward strand.
CGGTTCAAAAACTCATTTTTAGTTTTGTTCCCAATTTAAAATTACGGTTTCGCCCTCCGTTTACAATTACGTTTTTGCCCCAGTTCAAAATAAAATGTTGTTTTTTCCTCTAGCTCAAAATTACGATTCTGTCCTCAGCTCAAAATTACGTTTTTGCTCACAGTTCAAAATAAATTTATGTTTTCCCCCCTAGCTCAAAATTATGATTTTGCTCTCAGTTTAAAATTATAATTTCGCCTCCAGTTCAAAATATAATTACGATTTTGCCCTCTGTACAGACATACATGTTATGAGAGAGAAATATTCGGCTTATTGCCCTGCAACGCGGGCGGGGCAAAAACTAGTATCAATACAAATCGAGAGGGTGTATTTGAGAAATATAGAAAGTAATGTTTCTTTTTTCCCCTTAATAAAAGTCGCATCGGATAGCTATTAAAATCGAGACAACCATTGTCATGATCGTGACACGAGTAACCAAAAAGAGATCTTTAGTGATGGGCAGTTCATAGGTAGTGTCATGGGCATGACGTCCCTTAACACACTTTGTGAAAGCTCAACTCTTTGCCTTCATTCAATATATGGTATTTTCTAATTTGAAATTCACAATACGTATTAGATTAAAAATAATTGAAGTGTTGACCAGTTCTTTTTTATAAACATGATGGAAAACATATAAATAATACTTGTTATAGCAGACAGGCCAGCAGATAATCCAGTCACTGACGCGGTCATGGAGTTCGACATGATAGTCAGCTTGATCTGATTTCCGTTTAGGATGTATGTTCTTGATGGTATTACTGAATTCTAGAGTTAAGAAGTCGTTAATGTGGAGAGAGAGGGAAGGTCGATATGTGTTTGATGTTTGGAGAGTCTAACCCTAAACCTCTCTAGTTATCTCCTTAAATACACCCAAGAGGAAACTTACTTAGTTAATAAGGGTAAATCGGTCCATCAACAATTACCAACTAATTATATTATAGGTATGATGTTTTTTGATCTATATTATATAAATGATAATGATGACTACTAGATTAAATATATATAAATACATATTTAATTTTACATGAAGTATATTTGATGTATAACTCTCGCCTACTTATGCTTTGTGGGAGACCATAAATGTTATTTTTTCATCAATGGTGAAGCTAATGTGTCTTATGACATGGGTATTAACTAATGTCCCTCTCGGCCACACATAACATAACAACGTCAAAACGAAACATAACGTGCTTAGCATCTAACGACTAACAATGCAACATCGCCAAACCCACATGAATGTGTCTTCACCCATTAATTATCAAGCCTCTCATAGCTTCACGTTAACGCCATTTGCGAAGTCGTTAGCTGAACATACACGGATATATGTCAATAGTATTTGTGCTCAACTATTATGTTTCCCATAGAGATTCAACAAGATGTACAAAATGATTGAAAACATCAATTTTGTTTCAACCTTGGAAGCGACCATTCATAGCTTCATTTTTAACATTGGTATATGCTTATTTTTCATAATACAAATGAGTTAATTATAACTTATAAGCATTAAACTCCACATTAGAAGCATAAAACTTCGTAAAATTACAACCATATAATTTGTCAAGGGTCAATCACTTAAATTAGAACAAAGATACTCAATTACAATCAAGATAGAATAACATTAGAAGCCTAAAACCCGATCAATCAAAGTTACAAGTTTACAATTTATCTTATACGAGTAGTTAAAAGTGTAAAAATAAATATATTTATGTATATTAATTTATGGTCATCATTATCATTTATTTTATATATCTGATCAAAATATAATTATTCCTTATTAGATTAGTTGGTAATTATTTGATGAAGATGATTAGTGATTTTACCCTTATTACCTAATCTAGGGTAACTAGTTTAATACCCGTCCGGTGGACGGGTTACGCTAACAGCGTAACAATGCTCCACCCGTGTCATTCACTCCACCAGTATCCATTTTTAGGGCATCCACACCGCTTACTACCACAAATCACCGTCGCTCTTCCCCAAACCTGCGTCACCTACAAACCACTGCCCATTTGAAAGCGCGTAGCTTTATCTGCACATCAACCAAAACCCAAACGATGTCCATTTGAAATTAGGGCTCCAACACCTACGTTTGAACCTGCTTTTCGTCTGAAATTAGTTCTATACCCGTCCGGTGGACGGGCATATTAATGGTATAATAAAAAAAATATATTAGAATAAATACACAAGTTTATGATATAACCATAGTATTTATAACACATGAAAACCATAAATATTAAAGCCATAAACCCACTATTTGGGGAAAGACCAAATAGTGGTGAATTTGTTTCGTGCCCTAGCATAGGTAAATGGTATAATAAAATAAAAAATATATCATAATAAATACACAAGTTTATAATATAACCGTAGTATTTACAACACATTAAAACCGTAAATATTAAAACCTAGTTTAATACCTGTCCGGTGGACAGGCATGTTAATGGAAGATAGTGATTTATATTAAGAGGATCTGGGTATATAATATAAGTATAGCTAACACAACATGTTAGGGAATGTGGGGTATAAAATATATTAGTAAATGTAATGGACTGGTATAAGCTAGTGGGCTTTCATAAAGGTAGTTCTTGTGGACTTTGGACATGTTATTAGGGTGGGGGGTATGGTTAATCACTCTAGGGTGATTAAGTGATTCTCTACCCAATAATATTATGCCATGTCAACTCCCCATTCTACTCTCCATTTTGCACTCAGTCACTATGTATGGTTAATCGCTTTAGGGTATTTGAGTTATATATTTTTTGATTGGTTCTTCTCTCCTCTCTCCTCCCTTTGTTCTTCTCCAACTTCGGTGAGTATACACCGATTTCTTACCCTCTCTCCTACTAAAACACCCTAACTCAATCATGATGGTGTGGTCACCGATCGGTGACACCCACTCAAACACCCACTCCCCGCACATCATACCGCCCACCCTTAAGGTTTGAAGGAATATGTATCAAAACCCTACCTGTCAATACACGCATCCAATATTTGTCCTCCATCTTTCTAATCCGCCGCTTCATTATAGTTCAACCTGCAAGCAGATCTCTATGTATCTCCATATTTAAACCCTAACCTGAAACTCTCTCTAATCGCACCCTCTGTTCCGAAACTCTCTCTATGAAGGTGGGCTATGGTGGTACAGCAGGTTGGTGTGGTTATGGTGAAGTAGTGTGGAGGTGCGGGGTCGGTGACGGGAGGTGTGGAGGCAGTGGCGATTGTGGGAGATGCGGCGGCGGTGGTGTGGAGGTGCACTGATGGTAGGGTTCAAGCGAGATCTAGGTATTAATGATCTTTTATGGCCTCAATTTATGATTAATTTCATTTGTTATCAGTCTTAGATTGGTGAAGTATGCATTTGTTCAAAAAAAAAAAAAAAACTATCGTGCTAATTATTATTTTTAGACTATACTATAATTCGTTCAATTTTATTTTCAGTTTAAATTCATTTGTTATCGGTTTTAGATTGGTAAAGTATGATTCTTAGTTCACAGTTTATTCTTGTACTGTTGTGTTTGTTTTATTTTCAGCTTAATTCATTCTATGTGTTTTAGCACCATCTGCTTTAAATGAATATCTTCAGTTATATTGTCACCCGTCTAAGAAATTAGGGGTTTTCATTGCGTTACTGTGATTTGATGATTGTTTGATTTATCAGGGGGTTTAATTTCATAATTGAGATGAACCTTAAGTTCATTAAATGAAATAAATGATTTAATTTTGATTAGCCTAGTCTTGTTTGTTACAGGTTCTCGAAAGGGAAGGTCATCATCCCTTTAAGTTATAGCTATAGTTAGTGAGCTTTCAGGGTTCCTCAGGTATCTATGAAACACCTTTAGTGTTTTTTTTTTTCGAAAGGAAATGTGTTCAGTCCTTCAAGCTTGTGTTAGATTTGGTCCTTGGATTACCATATTGTAACCATAATATGGTTTTATACATGAAAGCATAATCTATTCTTTTTGTTCCATTATTTTCAAGATTTGAAAAGGGAACTAACTACAAATGATTTACTATTAACGTATATATGTAAAAAATGATAGAACCAACTCTCCCAAAAAGTAGGAGCCATAAAATCAGCAGTTTAAAAAAAATCCAAAAAAGTAGGAGCCAATTAGTTAGTGGCTAGTGGGTGGGAAGTTAGTGGGTTTTTATTGTTATTTTATATCATACGATTTTATATGAATTAAAGTAGTGGGTATTTTTATGCATGTGCTCAATTAAATTAGCCATCAACCGTGACTGAGTGTAATTTTGAAGTTTGCTTTGTTATAGTTGTTTTGAATCCTACATTGCTAGTGTGCCCTGTGATTTTACTATTTAAACCCAATATTTGAAATTGCTCTTCCAGTTAGGTTAAATTATGTAAATCACTGGAGAAATTGCAGACTAACCACTCGTGTGTCGGAGACAGATGGCGGCACCGGTGCGGGAGCAGAGAGTCAGAGTCAGTCGAATTCGAGTTCGTTATTTGCTCGGAATCAAACTTATGCTTTGCTGAAGCAACAAATGGAACTTGCAGGTAAATCTAAGGTTAGGTTTTTGTTGACTTAGTTAATAATGTTAGTAATAATATTACTATTATTATATTAAAACATAAAAGACTACTTATAAAACAAAATAGACGCTCTCAAGTAAATAACTATAATATAACAATAGCAAGCCACACAACATGTTAAACACAAATAAATCCAAATGCAATGAAAAAACATGTTAAAAGTATTGCCTAAAAACATGATAGCAACCCACACAACATGGAACCAAAACCTTTAATCTTCAAAACCGCTTCGTGGCTGAAACATGACGGATTTTGCTGCATCGTAGGGAGGTTTCCACATCATCATTGTCTCCCCAATTAGCATTCATCCAATCATTATTTTCATGTTCCTCATCTTCCCAATCACTGTCAGAACTGGAGATGTCGATGACTTCGTCCCATTTTCAGTTTTGAAGCGCAATTGCTCTTTTGCTGGATTGGTTAAGCTTAAAAAAAAGTAAAACAAAAGGTTAATAACCCCCGTATACTTGCATAAATGTGAAGTATTAAGTATACCGTTTCGGAGTTGTGTGGGTCGGGAACAACTATGTAAAGGGTATCTTCAGGAAATTGCACATTTCAAAAATATTATATTAACAATAAGCTACAAATAACTATTGTAAAATAATGAATTTAACTTTTACTTGCAGGTCAGGTGCTTCGTCATAATGTGCCTCTTCGATTACAGATGGTGACTACACAAAGAAGTATATGAATTAGGAAGTACGGTATGTGTTAATTGCATATTAAAATGGATTACAAAGTACCTTGTGTGATCTGAGCTGGTCGTTGTTGATTATGTCAGCACTGTTTTGAAGCTTCTGCAATTTACATAAATTTAGTTTTTACAAAAAAAACAAAGGTGAGTTGAAATAACTGTGTTAACCTGCTTCATTTGCATGTTACAGTTTCCAGCAGGCTGGTCTTCATGCATAACTGATGGCTTTGGTGGTGACTGGTCCATGCTTGATTATTTGAGACAAAAATGAGAAATGATTAAGTCTGCTTCTGGTTATATAGAAGAAAAGTAAAATGCAGGTACCACTACCCTTTATTTTAGGAATTTGGTGGTTAAACCCATAACTTCATATTAATCGTGGTTGTTTGTTTTTTTTTTTTTTTTTTATGAAAAAAAAAACCCTGTAATCTTGTGGGTAAACTTCACAATAGTGGGTGCTAAAGTTTTGCTAAAAGCCTGAAAAATTGGCATAAATGTAGGAATTTTGGAGAGAAGGGCTGAACTGCCATCAACTGCCCAATTTAAAATGTTCAACCAAAACCCCACTGCCCAGGTTTATAGGATGCTAAAATTGTGGAGATCATGCGCAAGAGTTGTGGAGATCATGGCAGCAAAAGGTGGAGCTACCAAAACTGTCGAAAACTTCCCTCAACCGCCACAAGAGCGGTTATTTTAGTGAGTTTAAATGGCTGAGATTTAATCTCAGCCATATATGACAGTGAATATTGATTTGCAAAGCGGTTAGACTTAATGGGTTTAATATATATATATATATAGGATTAGGTTCAAACGTGAACAAAATCCCAAGAGTGAACTACGTGAACTGATCTGGGCCCTTGATTTTTATGAACTTGAGATTAAAGTGAGTGGCATGATGGTAATTATTTGGTTAATTTTTTTCATTTAATTAAATGAAAAAAGGGTATATGTGTAATTTCAATTTTAAATTGAGTGCATAAATCTCTCACAAATCAAGTAATCAATTATCCTCTTAAATTGATTGCATAAATCTCTCACAAATCAAATCAAGGATTAGGAAAGATGTAACTTAATTCAATTATTAAAATAAATATTTGTTTAAATGCGATGTACACATGTGTATTCTGATCTTGCCCTCTTTTTAATGCGATGTACACATGTGTATATCGTCTGTTTTTGGGATATCTCATAATTCTTTTTGTATTGAATGTTGATGTACACCTGTGAATTACTGTACACATATGTACGATGCTGAGTACACATGTGTACTGTTCTATTTATATCCAAGTACACATGTGTATACCGTTGAAATATGAAGGTTACGGGGATCTTAAAAATCAAAATTTGAATTCTGGTGATGAAATCTGAAACAAATTAAAATTGAAATCTGGTGATTTGTTGTTTGTTTTGATAATTATCTTATTAATAAATAAACATAATGTGGATAATGAATTTAAATTAGGAAAGATGTAACTTAATTCAATTATTAAAATAATGATTTAAATCTAATTTTTTATATAACTACAATCCTACCCTTAACAACTAAAAAGGAAATCAAGGGTCCATATCTGTTCACGCAGTTAACTCTTGGGAGGTTGTTCACGCTGGAACCCTACCCTATATATATATATATATAGGTAGAGGATCCTGTAAAAAAGGCATAAAGTGTGAGAAAGGTAAGAAAGAATCTCAGCCATTAGATCTTTGATCTAATGGTTGAGATAATAGGGACCAAATTGTAAAATATTTTTATTAATTTGGACTGAATTGAAATATCTAGGGGCAATTGTGTCTTTTTATACCCATTTTGTAAATCAATATCCCTACAATTTCTCTCTCTCTCTCCAGATCTCTCTCTATCATCTATCATACGTTCAGAATTTCTCTCTCCAAGACCAACTCCAAGAACACCACGAATCGGAAGATCAAACATCAATCGGAAGCCGGTGTCGGAAGCGGTTGTTGAAGACGATCGTTGTTGATAAATTAATGTGTCGGACGGTGGCGGAAGCCGGTGGCGGAAGCGGTTGTTGAAGACGATTGTGTCAGACGGTGGCGGAATAAAAATTTCGATCTACAATGCGCCATTGATTACATTAGGATTCTGATTCAGAAATTATTGGAGATAATCACACTGTTATCATGAATATTGTGGAATCTTAATATCCGATTGGGGCAACGATGGAGTTTATACTATAGCAGAGACATTGAAGCAGAGGATTTGCTACGTGGAACTGTGAAGAAGATGATATAGATGTGTAAGGATTTTTTAATGGTGTTTTTTTCCTTTCTTAATGGTGTTGTTTTCTTTTCTGAATGGTGTTTTTTACTTTTCTGAATGGTGTTATTTTGTTTTTGAATGGTGTTATTTTTGTTTCTGAATGGTGTTATTTTCTTTTTCTGAATGGTGTTATATTTATTTACTGAATGGTGTTATATTCTTGTACTGAATGGTGTTATTTTTATTGTCTGAATGGTGTTATACTGTTTATTGAATGATGTTATTTTTTTTTACTGGATGGTTTTTTTTTGTTTCTGAATGGTGTTATTTTTGTTTCTGAATGGTGTTATTTTGTATCTGTTTGGTGTTATTTTGTTTCAAAATGATGTTATTTTTGGTTACTGAATGTTGTTATTTCTTGTACTGAATGGTGTTATTTTGTGTACTGAATGGTGTTATATTTTTGTTTACTTAATGGTGTTATATTTTTTTCGTAAAAACACCATGAATTGAACTATGAATTTTTTTAAAACACCGTGTCATGAACATGGATCTGATTCTGTGAATGATGCAAAAAAAATTAAAATGAATGATGTTATGGACGGTTATATTCCTTAAATCAAGGATTTTCTCTCTCCAAATCCTTAAATCAAGGATTACCATATTTGAATTTAATGCATTTACAATCTTACCCTTTTCTATTAATTTAGATCTAATGGTTGAGATTATTTCTTACCTTTCTCACACTTTTGGTCTTTTTTACAATAACTCCACCCATATATATATATATATATATATATATATATATAATTAGAGAGACTAAATGTTAGACAATTACTTAACATCATCAACATCAAATCCCCCCCCCCCCCCTTTTTCTCAAAACCGTGTTCATTAACAACACTTATAACCATAAGAATTGTACATCCTAAATGGAAACTCGACCAAGATAATGAAAAATGTCATCTATTTCTTTCTCTGTTGTGCTTGTTGGCTTATCATGTAGATGATTATATTTGTCCACCATTACATGTTTACATAATTGACCAATAAAAAGGTCACTCGTTTTAAATTTTAGACACGTGAAATTAGAGGGGTGAAATTACTTAAGAACCCCATAACTCAAATCTCAAGTGTGTAAAGACTTGAGCTGACAAAATGAAAGTATGTGACGCTAGTTATTGCGTCTCGTAAGGTTAGGCTACACGGTATGGGGGTCGTCCCCCTACCGTCTTGGATCGGCGCCGGTTTGAACACCGTGCCGCCCCCCTCACGTCCCGTCCTCAACGGCAGTAATCGGACGATCTCGACAGGCATAAAATGACAAAAAAAGGTGGGGACCATCTGGGCATATGACCGTTTAAAAAAAAAAATTCAGAATTTATATTAATTAAATAACGGCTATAATTCAAAAATTCACCCAATTCACTTCCATTTTTATAAATACTCACCTCTTTAACCAATTTTTTCACAACTTTTCACCCACTACCACCCCATCTCTCTCACATTTTATAACCACTCTTCCCTTTTTATAAAAACTCATCATTTTTATACCATTTTTTACCCGCTACCACCCCATTTCTCGCTCAAAAATTATCATGGCTTCACCCATTTCTTCAATTTCTTCCATCTCTTCATCATCTTCGTCTACGGGGTATTCATCATCTTCGGAAGAGGGTGCTATTATGCATAACATGATTATGAACGCGGCTCAGGTCTTCATGGCGGGTGATGAAGCGTCGTCCCAACGGCTAACTAGACAAGCAAAATATAACCGAGACCAAGAAGGTATTTTACTATTTTTTCCTTATTATGTTTTATATAGATTTGATAATTAATTTCATTTATGTTTCGTTTTAAATTTAAATTTATAGCCGGCCACGTTAAACTAGTAGCCGATTATTTTGCCGACGAACCCGTGTACCCAGCCGAGATTTTTCGACGTCGGTTCCGCATGAGTCGTCCACTGTTTTTACGTATTGCAGGCGACATGGCCCAGTCTGATCCGTTTTTTACATTGCGAAATGACGCTAGGGGGCAAAGGGGTTTCAGTAATTTACAAAAATGTACGTCGGCCATTCGCCAACTTGCGTACGGTTACGCATCCGATGCATTAGACGAGTATATTAGGATGTCTGAAAGAACCGCACGTCGATGTTTGCACAAGTTTTGCGAATGGGTTGTCAAATTGTATAGCAACCGATACCTGCGGAAACCGAACGCAAACGACGTTCAAAAATTATTGATTGCATGCACTGGCCGTGGCAGAATTGCCCAGTTGCCTGGCAAGGTCAGTATACTAGGGGAGATCATGGACATCCGACTATTATTCTAGAGGCTGTTGCGTCACAGGATCTCTGGATATGGCATGCTTTTTTTGGTCTACCTGGTTCGCTCAATGACCTTAACATCATATACCAGTCACAGATATTTGAGGATGTAGTGGCGGGTACAGGTCCAGACACAAGCTTTACGGTTTCGGGGGTGGAATACAGGCAAGGTTACTACCTAGCCGATGGGATATACCCACCGTACTCGACAATCATTAAAACTATTCCGCACCCGACAGACGACAAAAGAAAAAAGTTTGCGAAGTATCAAGAGGGTGCGAGAAAAGATATTGAACGGGCTTTTGGTGTTCTACAAAAAAATGGCACATCATTGAACATCCAGCACGTTCGCAAACACCAAAGAGGTTACGACACATTATGTACGCTTGTATCATCCTTCATAACATGGTCATTGAAGACGAAGGTAGAGCGATATGCGAGTACGACGAAAATGCGTCTACTGAAAATTTGTTCCAGTTAGTGAGGAACAACAAGATTTGAACATGTTCGCTCTACGTAACGAGTACACACATCATATCCTACAAGCGGACTTGGTGGAGTACATTTGGAACAACGCTCAAAACGAACCCGGCCACGACATGGAAGACGAAGACTAGTAGCTTATTTTAATATATTAGGATATTTTTAAGTTTATTTTTTTTAAGTTTATGTTTTTTTTAATTTATTTTTTTAAGTTTAATTTTTTTTTAAGTTTATGTAATGTTTTTTAATATTAATGAAAATATTTTTTACTTTATTTGTTAAATGTTAAAAAAAAGTTGAAGATTAAAAAAAATAAAAAAAACATAAAAGTGGTGGAGGACTATGACTAGGACCATCCTCCCATGCCCTCTAGTTTTGGAGGATGGACCATCCTTGGGAGGACTATGACGTGGCGCCTACGTGGCGGATCATCCTCCAAGGATGGTCCATCACCATACCCACTAGCCTTATGGGCCGTTCATTAAGTCTATTTTAATTATGAGGTTGACTAATTGGCTAACTAGACTACTTTAATTTGGTTAAAAATAAATAACTATAAATTAAATGAACTTAAGTTGAAAAAGAATAGTAAATTGTTGCTCCCACGTTAATGAAATTAAGTAGAAGCTCGTGCTACCTCATACTCTATACTAGTTTCACCCTCATCACGTGCAAACTATGTTTAGTTAATTTACGATCACAATAATGGGGTTAAAACGATTCACGGCACACTCTGTTATATTATTAAATTGCATGCAATTTTTCCTTACGCCATGAGATATAAGACCAGACGGTATGGGGGCCGGCTGAGGCCCGGCGCCGGTCCCCCACACCGCCCCCACTCCTCCGGCTCGTCCCATCCGTCTCCCACTCGCCGGTCTTGACGGGCCTCCTTCTCTCACATATACCTATACATACATACATACATACATACATACATACATACATACATATAGTGTAAGGTTCATTGGGGAACACTAAAAAAGTGGGGAACCGGGGAACACTCTTAAAAATTTAACTTAACATGTTAAAAATTAATTTTTTAAACATCTTTTTCGGCGCTTCTTCTTATATATACTTGTAGAAGCATTTTTAATAAAAAAAATCAAAAACTAAAAATATTAAAAAAAAACAATTAAAAAAAGGCTAAAAATTTTTTTTTAGAAAAAATATTTTTTTACTCGACTAGATTCTCCTCCTTTTTATAAAGAAAAGCACTGAAAAATTAAAAAAAAAATTATTTTTAACATGTTAAGTTAATTCTATAAGATAAAACTGTTTTTTAAACATTTTTTTATATTTTTAGTTTTTGATTTTTTTTATCAAAAATGTTTCTACTTGTATTTAAAAGAAAAAGCGCCGAAAAAAAATTAGAAAAATATTTTTTTTAACATGTTAAGTATAATTTTTAAAAGTGTTCCCCCGTTCACCACTTTTTTAGGTTGTGTTTGTTTTTTGCCCAGAAGCTCTTCTGAGCACTTATGTCTGCGTCGCGCAGAGGCGCGCAGACATAAGGTTCCTGCAGGTTGTTTGTTTTCTTGAAGATCTGCAGACCAAAAACGTCTGCGAGGCCTCTTCCCCAAGAAGACCTGTCCACAAGTCTTCTAACCTCTGCAGACCTCTTCACCCTCTTCGAAACATACATATGCCCCACATCTCCGCCACCACCACCTCTCAGCCACCACATCTCCGCCACCACCACATCTCAGACACCACTGCTCCGCCACCACCTCCACTCCGCCACCACAACATCTCCGACAAAACCCCCAAAACCCCCCAAATAACTCCGCCACCTGATACATTACCACCACCACCGTAGAGAGAGAGAGAGAAAGAAGAGAGAGAGAGAGAGACCACCCCCTGTTACAGATCGGTGAGCTTCTCCAGCCGATCCGGCATCACCACCACCACCGTAGAGAGAGAGAGAGAGAGAAAGAAGAGAGAGAGAGACCACCCCCTGTTACAGATCGGAGAGCTTCTCCAGCCGATCCGGCATCACCACCACCACCGTAGAGAGAGAGAGAAAGAAGAGAGAGAGAGATCGTAGAGAGAGAGACCACCCCCTGTTACAGATCGGTGAGCTTCTCCAGGTGTGACGGCGAGATCGGTGAGAGAGAGAGAGCGGTGGTGTGACGGCGGTGGTGTGACGGCGGTGGTGGTGGTGCTTTGGGCGGTGGTGGTTGCAGATTCTAGAGAGAGAGTGTGTTTGTAGAGAGAGAGAGGCAGAGTATTGTGTGTGAAGTGTGGAGAGGTTTTGTAGAAAAAAAAAACAAACCCTCTTCTCCTTGCAGACTGCAGACATTTGGTCCACCTCTTCTCCTGCAGATGTCTGCAGATGTGGTCCGCAGACTGCAGACCTTTTGCCACAGAAAAAACAAACAGCACCTTAGTGTTCCCCAATGAACCCTCCCCTATATATATATATATATATATATATATATATATATAAAGATGTTCATCCCCTTCAAGCCCCTCCTACGTGGCAGTGACGTGACAACCCATCCCCTTGAGGATGAGGCTCTCCATACCCACTATTCTAACTTAATCATTCATAATTTCATATAAACATCACATCACATCACACATTTTTTTTTTCTCAATTTACTTCACGTCATTCTAGTAAAATTGTTTAACCTAATTAAGTTATTAACTCTACCTCACCCACCACTCTTTTAATTATTCTAATATTAAATACAAAATAAATAATAGAGTAAACTTTCGTTTTACTCCCTGTGTTTTGATCTAATTTTTTTTTTTTTTTTTTTTGCCTAAGTTAACATGTTAACCAAAGTAGGTTTTAACACCTCTTAACATGGGGAGGAAGTGGTTTGAAAAACATGTTAACTTGCCATATTATTTTTAACGCCAATAAAGTTAGAGTACACCTGAAATCCTTATAGATAAACAAAAGAAATAACACATAACCTGGTCTAAGTTATGATTTATCTTGAAGTAAACTTAGTTAAATGTGAAAAAGAGTTAAAACTTATCTTATGTGTATTCACAAACTTGCAACCTCCTATCGTCTCATCTAAAACTGAATTTTATAATTTATAGTATAGCTTTCAAAAACACATTTCAATGTTTCATACATTAAATATATATATAAAAAAATGCACCGACAAATTATATTTTCAAAAAATATAATTATTTACAAAAATACTCCGACAAATCTATCTATTTTCTTTTTTTACCAACCCGCATGAACATCTCAAATATGGCCTTGTTCGTGTTCGTTCATTAAGTAAATAAAGGTGTTTACGAACGGTTCACAAACACAAATAAAATCGGTGAAAGTGATGAAAGCTAGAGGTGAATGACGGAGGGAGCAACGTTGGAACTTGAAGCCATAATCGTGTAAAGGAGATCGATGTGAATATCGAGGAAGAAAGGGGGAATGATGCATAAAGTGATTAGGAATAGGGTTTCCATGTATTAATTCTTAGGGTAAGAAAACAAATAAATATTTAAAAGTAGAAAAAATAAAAGTACAAAAATCTTTCATGAACAACATAAACAAGCAAATATGAACGAATGTTTACGAACACATTACCGAACGTTCCCAAACACAATCGAACAAACGAGACCTCTGTTCATGTTCGTTCATATAACTATTCGAACGAAATTTCTTGTTTATGTTTGTTCGTTATTAAATGAATGAACGTAAACGAACTTACCGCCGAATGGTTTACGAACTGTATGCTGAACGTTCGGTTCGGTTATAGCCGTAAACATACGTGTGGAGTTATTTTCATGTCAAGTTAGTTTTTTCATAATGTTATTTATTCTAAGATTGTTATGATCTGCGATATCTGACATGCATAATATAAATAGGCTTCCACTATTCTCACACCCCTAAATCTTATTCTCACATCCCTTTTCGGTTAAAAGTGTAAAATTTTCTGTTTTTCGTCCGAAAATTTTAAAGTTATATAAGATTCCCCCCCCCAATAATTTTGCCTGAATATTTATACAATATATAAATTGGGTCCCATGACTTTCCGCCCCCTTGAAACTTTTGGTAAATCTCCGCCACTGATATAAAAAGAAATAGAAAAAAGTGTGTGAATATTAACTCCCTATAAATAAAACTAGATACAATAACTATATATGACAACAATAGGTAACTGTTGTACTTTAACTAGTATTTATTTCCTAAAATATCATCATCTCAATGATAGAAATCCTTAAAGCCACAATATTTACAAGATATACACATTTTTAATTATTGTAAAATCCAATATCAATTAGTGACTAGTCATAATTGCTTTATAAATATCATCAATTGATTGAATTATTAAGAGGGCCCAAACACCAACTAACTTGAATGGCCCATGATGCCATTTCCCCTCAGTTGTATTTGTCTTGGTCTCTTCACCAAATTGGTGACAAAGGTAGTGTACAATTGAAGCATGCCATGTGAGAGTGGGTAATGATACCAATTTACACAAACTTACACCAAAATGTAACATCTTGTGTGTTGAGTAATGTCTCAAAATATTTCACAAGTACTATAAAGCCTAGAGTTTGATCTTCATTGATCTTTATATAAAGTTTCCAAAAAGTATATATGAAAAAAATATAGTAAAATATTAATGAACAAAAGTCATACAAAAACTATTACTGAATATTCGATTTTCATCATTTGATACTTTTTTTTTTTTGTGTTAAATAGAAAATAAACTTGTGACCATAGAATTTTCTAAAAATTAAATAACGCATGTTTCAGTTCACCTAAATGACAAATCTCTCAATATAGCATCCAGCGTACAGTTTTATTATACCTTAACATTCTAATATTGTGGTATGCCGAAAACGATGTGCTGGTAACAATGCACATGTAAAATGATTTAAATAATTGGAATTTGTAAGCACTTAATGCTATAACATTATTAGTTTTGATTTTCTGAAGTGTAAAAGCATTTTTTTTTTCGAACGGTAAAATTCTTTTGATCCATGTCGTCTGTGAGAGTTGAACCCAATATCTTCCCCCTCCAAGACTTAGTTGTTTAAAGGTTTTGTTTTTACCAATGGACCACCACTCATTGGTAAATGTAAAAACATTTATTATCAAAGAACCGCACATATCAAGTTATGAGATTTAGTGAAATGATTTAACTAAAAAGTACAAAAAATATTGTTATGTTATTGCTAGGTAGGCATTATGTTTTTAACTAAAAGACCATTTAATAAGCATGTAATGGTTTAAATAAAATTTAAGTAAAAAATAAAATAAAAAATAATCAAAAAATGTGTGATTGGTTGGTCTTCGCTAGAGCCACCTCTTTTCTCTTTCATGCATGCCATTGGCTTGGCAGAGGAGCCTATGACGCCTCATGGTTAACATGGGTGTATTGGTTTAACAGTGAGGTGGCTAGGGCGCCCGGGGGGGGGGGGGGGGGGGGAGATTATGTTTAAAAGTTAACAGTATGTTTTAGAGGATTGTACTATATGTTCTAAAAGTTGTAATACTTGAACTCTTAAAATTACATTTTTTATCCTCCTTGTATGTATTATAATATAGACATAGTAAATACAAATGTATTTGTACCTCATCACGAATAAGTAACATTGGGACTTAACTATGTAAGGTTAGTGGTCTAGTTATATAATGTTTGGAAATATTTTATAAATAAGTTTGCTTATTTTACAAATATTTAAGTGTATAGTTGTTGGTGAACTTATTATTTTACAAATATTTGATGTTGTTTAGATCATCTTTGTAATAAAAAAACATTATGTTTATTTATAAAAAGCCCTGAATATCCCAAACTAGACATGTGTGAACTATTGTTCCATTGTGTTCTCGAGTTAACTAAAGGAAAGAAACGAAGGGAGAGAATTTAGGAGATAAAAGAAAGAGAATGAAAGGAAAAGATATACTCTTATTTCGTGTTCTTGAGTTCGAAGGAAAAGAAAAGAAAGTCTTGATTTTATGTGTTATCAAGTTGAAAGGAAGAGAAAATAAATGTATAACATTACAATTATACCCTTATTCAGTTTTATAATAGGTTAAGTAGTAGGGTAGAGAAAATTTTCCATTCCATTTCCTTCCATTAACGAAACTCAGAAACACAAATATTTTTCAATTATTTAAATATATTATCTAGATCTTTTGTATTTTTATATACATATAAAAATATATATTTCTATTTTACACAAATGGCCCCTTTAATTAAATCAAAGAATTACATAAATAATCTTTGATGTTATAAACAGTGCTTTGGTCATTTCATAAAAATTAACAAAAAACTAACATTTATAGTCTCAATACCTCAGCTGGTTACAAAATTAAAAGTTCATACTTGAGATTGTTATTTTAAACTATTGGTATCTTAGATTGTTACTTTGCATGAACTATAAGGACTAACGATGTAATTAATTAACTCGTATTAAAACCCTTCCAACTATTGTTTTCCGAAACATGTGTTTATTAGAACTTAAAATTTCAAATTAATCTTATTATTTTCTTAAAGCCCAAATTAATTATAAGAATTCAAGTTTGCTATTATTAGATTTTAAAATTCAAACTAGCATCGATAACACAATCCGTTGTAGTCTAGTTGGTTAGGATACTCGGCTCTCACCCGAGAGACCCGGGTTCAAGTCCCGGCAACGGAATTTCATTTTTAAAACCCAAACCCTAAATCAGCTTTTTTTTTTCCCCGAAATTTAATTCTTTCATATTCTTAACCAAAACTCCTATTTTTCCAGATCATTTCCAAACCCTAAATCAGCTTCTTCTCTTTATCTTGTGCAACTAATTTTGACGATTACTCTCCAATTCAGTTGTTTAATTCATTTACTGCTCTCAGTTGTCATCGTGTTTGATCCAGTTTTCTCACGAGGCCGACGGTAACATCTTATTTTTCGCCTTTTATTTTACTTATGTATGTATGTGATTGTGTTTGATTCTTTTATGGTAGCTTTGATTCCTAATTTACTATTTAGAAATCTGTAATAGAGTAATTATGAAACGTCTGAAGCTATTACTTGTATTGTGTGATCGGATGATATATTTTTCGTAATGAAATTAGACTGGCCGTAGTTTTAGATTTTTAATATTGTGTGGAGATATACGAAGCATACGTGACAAGATTTTGTACCGATATCTATTAGAGAACATACGTGTTTGAAGCTGCAAACCGGGGCGGGGGGGGGGGGGGGGGGTTGTTAGAGATGGTCACACGTTTAATGTTGGGGGGATGCTTTGCTTTACGTGGAAAGGCCTCGGTGTTCAAGATAGTGCTGCCCGTGATGAGGAGATAGGGAGCCGGTCAGCTGATGTGGAGGACTGTCAGAAAGCCTGTCATTCCCCCTCTGCGTTGGGGGGGGGGGGGGTCACTTCGGAAGGCGGCTGCATCCGAGATAGTGCTGCCAGTGAAGAGGAGAGAAGGAGCTGGTCAAGTCGTTGTGGAGGGTGGTCAGAGCGCTGGTTGTTCCCTCCTATGCATTGGAGATGGTCTTAGAGAACAAACGCGTTATAAGTAGCAAAACGTCGCTAACTTTTAAGTTGTCCTGTTTTTGTTAAGCATTTGTAAGAATTAAGAAAAGGGAAGTGGTACTTTTATTTTCTTTTTAGTTTTGTTATTTGAATTATAGGTTAACTAGTTGTCAAGTTTGAAGTTTTTTGCAAGTTTTCCTGGCCAGTATTAGAATCCATCAAATTTTGAATCATAAGTCATGACTTACTGAGTTAGGTCAGTTGGTGTCTGCTTAAGCATTTGGTCATAGTGCCAGAATCATTGGCCTGAAAGCTTAAAAGTTAGACAAGAGGGCCACATACCATCTTGTAAGGAAAATATCTATCCTGTTGTAGTTAAAATGTTGTTCATTTGTTTGGAACATGCGGGTTATAAATTTTGAGAATGGTGTCAATGTTTAAGATATCCGATGAGTGATCATGAGAATGATAACACGCTTATATGTTCACACATCTTTGTCTACTATTTAACTATAAGGAGCCTTGAAAGACCTTTGACTTTTACCTAGTTGGGTACTAATCGATGCAGGGGTCAACTAAACTGTTCTGACTATTTGAGTGCAGAGGAGTGAGGACCCTTTAACGCATGGAGGGCTGCTTAAGCAGCTGTCTGTAGTGGTTTTTGGAAAACTACATGTTATTTTGGATTAGGATTTGAATGTATATTATCGTTTTTTTCTTCTAATAGCTAGTTAGAAGAAGTTGAGTAAGAACACGAAGACAATTATTGTCCCATGTTTCATTTGTTCTTGATTGAGTTTCATTCTAAAAATAGCTATAATAATATAAAATAATGAACGCATCGCATGTGCATGTATTTAGGATTCATTTGTTTTCAGACCTCGTTGCCTAAGTGTCCCGTTAAATGGTTCCACTAACATCCTTAAATTTGACACTTCATATATTTGAAGTCTTCTTTAAAAGTCTAAAAGGAACGAGGGATATTATTTTGATCTTTTTTTACATGATTAAGTACCATTAAATGACTAATTATATTTTGTCTTCGTCCAAGAATTATAATGGAAGGATAAGTTAGGAACATCGATTTATCTTAATGGCTAATTTGAAACATCAAACATGACACTTCCTTTATAAACAAACATTCATAGAGGGGGCTGTCTTATGGAGATATACGTTAATCCTAATCGGGTATGGGTCAAATCAAGGAATTGAGGTTTAATTATTGAGTTGTAACGTCTAGATAATTATTAGTATTTTATTTAACTTGTCATGGTTATCAGTTTATTAGATAGGTAGGTCTATGTAGTTGGTTTTAATTATTCATTTATTTGTTTTAATGAGTTTTGAGTCCTAATATGTTAAGGATTGTGTTTGGTATAATTAGGGATAATTGATACTGAAATTATTTGCATTATTTTCTATTTTTGGTTGAAAATGCATCTATTTGGAGGCTTGTTGCATTGTTTTACATCAGTTTCAATTCCAGACAGTAGTTTTTGTGACTTTGAAAGTCAAACATAGGTTGTCTGTTCTTGGCTTCTTTCTGGAATGATGAGAGTTAAACTTTCAGCAATAAACGGTGGTAAAACGTTTGAAAGGTTGGAAAGAATATTGCGACAGACTGTTTAACAAGACTTGTTTTGTCTATTGGCAGGTCACAGACAATCTTATCATCACCGTGAAACTAGCTTTAACTCGTGGGTATGGAAAATAATAACCTAAATTCTCTTTATACCACACTCTCTGCTGAAGATTTAGCCTGGGCCGATTCCTGTTTAATCGAAGATCCCGACATCTCCGAAACTAATATGGATTCTCTAAAAGAAGCTTTACTCCAAATTCTCGATCAACATTCTGAAATCCATAGCACTTCTGCAAACGAACATGGTAATAACTCAAATGACAAAATTGACCCTGAAAATTCACATTTAGTCTTAGATGAAGAAGTAACTTCACATGCTGCCGGAAAAAGTGTTGACCAAGATGTAGAACAAGAAAGCTATGATGCTGTATCAATCTTAAAGAAACAACCGTTTCTTCCAAATTTTCATGATGAGATGATGAACATGCAATATTCTGATGATGTTGATGATGATGCGGGTTTTTTGGTGTCTGAATTTGTGACGGAACCGCTTCCTGATGAGGATATATTCAAGGTGTGGGATTTAGACATCCCGGTTGAAGAAGATGAACTTGTTAAAGAACTGAAGGAGGCACTTTCTTCGGATGCAGATAAAGCGAAAGGTTTGAAAACGGAGTCGGTTGATAGGCTTGTTGAAAGCATTGCAGATCTTTCTATTAAGTAGAGTGTTGGTTCGTTAGTTTTAGAACAATGGATGCTAGTTAAACCATCTTATTTTCATCTTTATGCAACTCTTTATGTCTTCTTTTGTCACATCTGTTTATTAATATATAAAAAAGGTGGTGAATTAGTGATTCATAAGTTTCAATAACTACAACTTACACCTGAGCTTCTCCTGTTGAAATAACAAGTTGGGATGTAAGTTTTGAACACAAATGCCAACTGAGAATATGTAATCACAACTAACAAACTTCATGAAGAATCTTGTGATTGAATGAGTGATTCTAGGGAACGTCAATATGTAGTCAAAGGCGAGTGGTTGGTGTGGCTACGCGAGGTGAGGCCTAAGCGCACCAATTGGATGCAAGGTGATGTTCAGGCACCTGTGAGGCGAGGCACGCAAGGCAAGGTAAGTGCCCCAGTCCAGTCAGCAACTCAATGCTAAAACGTGTCGGAACTAAACAAAAAATGGCCTTAACTGACTAAAGCGGGCTACGACTGACTCTATTTTGTTATTGATTTTTTATATAGTCAATAGCTTGTTACATCTGTTAACCACCAATTGGCTTCTAGTCTAGTGGTATTAAAGTGGGTAAAATTGTGTCTCTTCCTGTGATTATGAGATTAAGGGTTCGAGTCTAATAGTGGACATTGATGTAGATTAGAAGTAAAATTAGAGGGTGCGTATTTGCCATTTAAAAAAAACATATGCAAGTGTGACCTTTTCTTTTACTTTTTTCTTGAGTTTTATAGGAAGGAATTTCAATATTTTGTTAAAGCATATCCTTTATATTATTTTACCTTCTATTTTACTACTTTAGAAATTTACTTCAAATTTATTTTTATTTGACTATTTATTATATTTGATTATCTAATTGTTTTATTCGTTTTTTTATATATTAATAAAAACTTCAAATTTATTTTTTTTATTTGACTATTTATTATATTTGATTATCTAATTGTTTTATTTGTTTTTTATAGTTTAATAAAAAAATTATCATGATGCGTAAAACGACACGCGAGCCCTTTACGTATTAGTTCGCCTTCCATATTTGACTACCTAGCATCAACCCTTTGTTGATGTTCAAAGCTATTTTTATAGCCAAACCGATGACCAAATGTGAGTGGGTTAAACCAGAAAATGTTAGGTGTAAAGAGCATGCACAATTCGAGTTAGCCTTAGACTCGGTTCATATTTGGGCAATTAGTTCAACATTAGTTTAGTATATTTTATTTATCGACACCTAAAATCTCGGTTAGAGCTCATTAAAACTTTATAAACAATAACCTTTTTTTTTTTCAATTAACAACTTTGTTTCATCACCATAAAATGATAGAAAAATAATGGTTTTAGGAAGCGCTCCTGTTAATGTTATTGACACATGCCTAACGTCTAACTATTGGATGTTTGGCTTTAGTGGTACAAAGTAAACCAATTAAACATTTAAACCGTTTAAAAATTAAAACGAACACTTTGATTGATTTATTAGGTTGGCCCTCCGGTTGTCCTTCACGAATGTATCAAACAAACAAGTGTTGTTTTACCGAACAAACCAGACAATCAGACATACCGGATAAATTCATGACTGACCCGTCTTTAGAGGGCCCCTTTTTTTTTTTGAAGAAAGTTAATATCTTCATGTATAGTCTTTTGCCCATATAGAACACCCGGGTTCCAATCCAATATGTGAGTCTACACATTTTTAGTTTTTGTATGTTTTTTAAACAAAATCTAGCAGATCCAACTGCTAAGGAGGGGGAACCGGCCCAAAAATATCCAGTTATTTTAGTGGTCCAATGACCCAACTTTGGTTGTGATTTATCGAATATAAAAAGTCTATTTTCAATGAAAATCGAAAGTGTAAATCTAAATCTTTTTTTGGATGAGATCCTCAAAAATTTTGTTCGTCTTAATCTCCTAAAAAGGTTGAGCCGCCCTATTTATACAAGTTTAGATATTCATTCTTATTTTTATCAAGTCAAGAAAATATAACAAAGGTGCACATGTGTTAGAGGGACCATACCACTCCAAGCTGGCAGTCTTGTCACACGAGAGCATCCAGAAGGTTCTAGAAGATTCTAGAAGAAGACACCTGGCGACGAGAAGATGCTCCCAGCAGACAAAAAGGACTACCGGTGGCACCAATGGCAGCGCGCCAACACTAATTGCAAGATCTCCATGGGGCAGGCCAACACAAAATGACACTGAGCTGGAGCGAATAACCCTGCGCCACGTCACCTCCAGGCCTGGCCATGACAGAGGGGACAGAAGGGATATTCCTCCTGGTCGGACAACTGTCAAACAATGGCTAGCTGGCGATCTCCGCCCTTCACAATTCTCCGGCTATAAATAGGAGACTTGACCTCCAGATTGAGGGATATGATTTCTGTCACGGCCCCCGGCCCGGTTTTACCCGTTTCAGGAGCCGCGGGACAGAAATCCCGTGGTACTTATTTAATTTGGCAGCGGAATTATTAACAGGATCGTTTAAAACTTGAAAATGCCTGATTGTTTTATTTCATAATTAGGGACAAAACCCCTTAATTTACAATAAGGGAATTTCACTGGGAAACCCCTATTTTACAAAAACATGTTTCTTTATTTTTATTAAGCCACTTCTTGAAGCTTGTAGTGCTACACGGCACTTTTTCCTGTATCACAGCAGATCACTTGAAACATGTTTTAAAAAAAATTTATCAGCAGGGAAATACTGGCGAGTCACTCATTTGCACAAAACGACACATTGTTATAATATACAGTATTAAGGGTGATTACAATGTTTCTATCAACCAATTACCCCAAATCGGTATTTGCCACTCGACTGTATCTGTGACTATGGTCAGATCACCCATTGGCTAACTCGTTGTCCAATGGTGACGGGAATCAAGTAATGTATACAAAACCTCACATACCGGCAGTAATTGAAGATTACAAAAACTTAATCCCTGTAATTATAACTGGAAAATCTTTAAGATTTTATAAAGCACTTTGATAAAAGAGAATAACTCACATTGCAGATTTAAACGGGCAGAGTTTAGCCTTCTGATTAGCCTTGTAACCTAATTTAAATAACAATGCACATGAACTAGGTCAGTAACTTAATACAACATTTACGATAACTCACGAGATTAAAACCCTCACGACGAATGACAAAGTGCAATACTTAAACATCCATCGAATTTACGACGAATGACAAAGTATAGCCCAATTAAGGGCAGCACTTAAACACCCATCGGACTGGTCTCCATCGATCGGACATTAAATCGTATCAGTGATCGAGTTATTACCCTGTTGTCGCGGCATAATTTCGAGATTTTGATTGTTTTGAACGAAACAGTGTATAACTTTGTGTAGGAAACGAATTTTTACGTCGAACCAACGCCAGAATTCAAGTGCCAAACTCCACTATATATACTGGAAAAAGGGCGTTGTCGCGTGGCGCGAGGGGTACCCCCTAGCATAGGGTAGCCCCGTGTATTTGTAGCTCAGCTGAGTCAGTCGTTCGACGAATTTCGCAATTGACAAGAAATGTGAGGATAATACCAATTAGGGAATACCCCCCCCCCTGAGTTTTAGGGGCCCTGATCCTGATTCCGATTGTTCTAAAAATTTTAGGGGTTATGCAGGATTACTTGGGGGTCTCAATTAGGGTTTCCTATTAGACAATTTATAATAAGAATTAGTAAATTTGATGGGAGTTGTTACATCCTCCCCACCTTATAAAAATCTCGTCCTCGAGATTTACTGAAATAAGTGAGGATATTTCCGCTTCATTTCTGATTCCAGTTCCCAAGTGTATTCAGGTCCTCTCTTTGAATCCCACTTGACTTTGACCAGCACTAGTCGCTTGTGCTTGAGGAATTTGACCTTTCTATCTTCTATCTGTACTGGCTTTTCAATAAATTTTAATTTCTCATTTACCTCTACATCTCGCAGAGGTACTACCAGGGATTCGTTAGATAGACATCTCTTGAGGTTGGATACATGAAATACGTCATGTACCCCGGCTAGCTCTTCAGGTAGTTGTAAGCGGTAGGCAACTGGTCCTATTCGCTGGATTATTGGGAATGGTCCTACGTACCTTGGACTTAGCTTTCCCTTCTTCCCGAACCGAACTACTCATTTCCAAGGAGAAACTTTCAAGAGTATCTTATCTCCGACTTGAAATTCCAGTGGCTTGCGTCGATTATCGGCATAACTCTTCTGGCGATCTCGAGGCGTCTTTAGTCTTTCCTTGATTTGAGTGATTTTGTCGGTGGTTTCTTGTACAATCTCGGGACCTGATAATTGGCTTTCTCCTAGCACTTTCGTCCATACAGGGCTTCGAATGGGGCAGCTTCAATGCTTGCATGATAACTATTGTTATAGGAGAATTCAATTAAGGGGAGGTGGTCATCCCAATTTCCACCAAAATCTATCACACATGCCCTGAGCATGTCTTCCAGGGTTTGAATCGTCCTTTCACTTTGTCCGTCTGTTTGGGGATGATATGCAGTGCTCAAGTTCAGTTTAGTCCCCATGGCTTCTTGGAAACTTGTCCAGAAATGTGAAGTAAAACGACTATCTCTATCTGATACAATGGAGAGTGGAACTCCATGTAGAGATACTACTTCGTTTACGTACAGCTTTGCTAACCTTTCCATGCTAAAGGTTTCCTTCATGGGTAGAAAATGAGCTGATTTGGTTAATCGACCCACAATTACCCAGATCGCGTCATTACCTTTTCTGGTTTTGGGTAACTTAGTAACAAAGTCCATTGTTATAAGTTCCCATTTCCATACCGGCATTTCTAATTGTTGGAGTAACCCTGAAGGTTTCTGGTGTTCTGTCTTAACTTGTGAACAAGTCAAGCACTTAGACACATATCTAGCTATGTCCTTTTTCATTCCTATCCACCAGAAATTATTCCTTAAATCTTGGTACATTTTATTATTACCAGGATGCATGGTATACCTAGATTTATGGGCTTCCTCTAAAATTTTATTTCTTAACTCTCCTTGTTTAGGTACCCAAATCCTTCTTTTGTGGAATCTTCAAATTCCATCAGCTCCTTGCTCTAATTCCTTTATCCTTCCTTTCATTCCTTCAGCATCATCCTTGATTGTTGTTTCTTGAATATTCTTCAGTTGTTCCATTAAGTCTAATTGTAAACTTAATCTATGAGCACGAACTCGCTTTTGCTTTTCATGATACTTGCGACTTAAGGCATCTGTGACTACATTTGCTTTTCCTTCGTGATATTGAATATCACAGTCGTAGTCACTTAGAATTTCCATCCATCTTCTTTGCCTCATGTTCAATTCCTTTTGTCCAAATATGTATCTTAAACTCTTATGATCTGTATAGACTGTGAACTTACTTCCATACAGATAGTGTCTCCAAATCTTAAGGGCAAAAATTATCGCTCCTAATTCTAAGTCATGTGTCGTATAATTTTCCTCGTGCTTTTTCAATTGCCTTGAGCCATACGCAATTACCTTCTTGCGTTGCATTAGCACACATCCTAATCCTAGCTTTGAAGCATCACAATAAACTTCAAAATCTTCTGTTCCTTCTGGTAATGCTAGAATTGGGGTGTTTGTTAACCTTTGTTTTAAAATTCTAAAAGCCTCTTCTTGCTTAGGTCCCCATTCAAACTTAACTGTTTTACAGGTTAGCTTAGTTAATGGCACAATTATCTTAGAAAAATCCTTAATAAATCGTCTATAGTATCCAGCTAATCCTAGAAAACTTCTAACTTCCGTAGCTGATTGCGGGACTTTCCATTTAGTGGTCTCTTCTATCTTAGCAGGATCTACGTGAATACCTTCGTGATTCACCATGTGACCGAAAAATTGCACCTCCTGTAGCCAAAATTCACACTTCGAGAATTTGGCGTAAAGTTTCTCCTTTCTTAACAGAGTTAAGAGTGCATGTAAATGCTCACAATGCTCATTTTGACTTTTGGAATAAATAAGGATATCGTCGATGAAGACAATCACGAATTTATCCAAATACGGTTTACAGATCCTATTCATCATGTCCATAAATGCTGCAGGAGCATTTGTTAGTCCAAAGGGCATGAGTGCATGACTGTAAACTCGTAATGACCACACCTAGTTCTGAAAGCGGTTTAGGTATGTCTTCTTCTTGTACCTTTAACTGATGATATCCGGAGCGTAAATCTATCTTAGAAAAACATCTAGCCCCCTGAAGTTGATAAAAAAGATCATCAATCCTCGGCAATGGGTATCGATTCTTAATTGTAACCTTATTCAGTTCCCTATAATCGATACACATTCTCATCGATCCATCCTTCTTTTTCACAAACAACACTGGAGCTCCCCACGGGGAAGAACTAGGTTGTATGAATCCTTTACTGAGCAATTCATCTAACTGTTTTTCAATTCTAACATTTCAGTGGGAATACATCCGAGTATTCCGAGACTACATGAATTTCCTTAAGTTCCTTACCCTTAGTGCTAATGATTACTGAAATCATATACACTATTCCTTGCTTTCGTTCATAACTAGCAACTTTCATTACTGAAATGAATTTCATGGGTTTACGCGGCTTATCCCCTGTAACCATGATTACTTCTCTGGTGGGTGCACGAATTTCTACGGAGTTCTTATCACAAAGGATTCGAGCATGGTTGGCTACTAACCAATCCATTCCTAACACGACATCGAATCCAGCTAAATTCATAGGTAATAGGTTTGCAGAAAATTTATGACCTGAAAGTTCTATAGTTTCTTTTTGCAAAACCCTATCTATGTTAACAGAGTTCCCGTCTACCGTTTCTACTGTAAAAATCTGCCTAAGGTTGGTTAAGGGTAAGTTAAGAGCTTGGCATAATGAAGTATTTATAAAACTTTGGTTTGCACCAGAGTCAAATAATACTTTCGCATAAACGTTGTGAACTAAGAACGTACAAGCTATTACGTCAGGAATCAGTTCGGCTTCCTGCGTTGTCAATTGGAAGGCTCTTACGTTTTTCTTCGTAGTCCCTTCGGCAGGTTTGGCCTTGTTATCTGCTGGTTTGACAAATTTAGGGCGTTCTGGTCTGAAATGCTTAGTTTCTCCACAGTTGTAGCAGACCCTCGTTTTCTTCCTGCATTCCTTCTCTCGGTGCCCTTCAACTTTGCAGAAGTTGCAGGTTTCATTACATTTTCCAAAATGTTTCTTTCTACAGTTCCTGCAGAACGGCGGAGTGGAAGATTGCCCAGTTCCTCTTTTCTTGAAATTGCTATTATTACCCACACGAAATCCTTGGGTAATTTTCTGAGCCAATTCCTTCTTCCTGTTTTCTTCTCGCGTACGCACCTGTCCGTCAGTCAAAGTGTTGGCTAATTCCACCGCATCATCGATCGTGCGGGGTCTCGCAGCTTTGACAATATCACGGATCTCGCTAATTAAACCCCAAATGTAACGAGAAATAAGTACCGGTTCTGGCGAAGCCAGAGTAGGCACAATCCGAGCATATTCGAAAAACTTCGAAGTATACCCTCGACAATCCACATCCACCATTCAGTGGCTCAAGAATTTATTCGCCATTTGTTCTTTTTCATATTCTGGGCAGAATTTTCTTTCCACCAGACGCTTAAATTCTTCCTAACTCATGGCATAAGCCAGGTCGCTTCCCTTGGCTTGCAACACCGTATTCCACCATTCTAATGCTTCTTCCTTGAAAAGGTGAGAAGCATACATGACTTTATCCTCCTTAGCACATTTGCTTATTTTAATTACTGCCTCGGTTTTCTCCAACCAACGCAGTGCAGCAGTTGCCCCTTCATTGCCTGCGAACTCGACAGGTTTAAAAGCAAGAAATTCCTTGTAAGTACAACCAGGTGTTGCAGCTTTCATTCTTTTGAGAATTGGGGCTTGCAGTACATCATTATCATTATTATTAATGTTACCGCCTCCATTTATGCTATTACTGAAGTTGTCTTCATGAGTACGTTTGATAGGAATAATTTGTTGAGGTTCAACTGGATTTCGGGCAGCAGCAAGGATTGCTGGAATAGCATTGGCTATTCCTTGAGCAACGATATTCTCGATATCTTGCCTATTGAGGAAATGATCCTCATTATTTTGCTCAGATTGGTTAATCTCGTTAACTGGTACATTATCAGCGTGTTCCATCTGGTAATTAATATATATAAGTTATTCGCATAAAATAAATAACGACTAAATGCAAAATAATCGCACAGAAATCACGTCACACGTATAGCCAAAATTGTCAATTTTTCGACTTCCGTTTTTATATATTATAGTATGCTTCCGTACACACCCGTTATCTTACAAAAGTTTTATTTTTAAGTTATTTTACAGTATCATATTTTTACCATTATTATTATTATTATTATTATTATTATTATTATTTTGTTATTATACAATCACAACCACACCGTCACACCATCCCCGTCAGCTGGCATCTCAGAAGCGACGTTCCTGTTAGGATCTGAGTTTGGTTTTGATTGTGTTTACGTTTGAAATAAGATGAAGATGAATGAGTTGTGCAGCGAAATTAAGATGGAAGCAAACTTTTCACAATCAAACAGGAGAAATGCTTTTAACATACAAGTTTAACATTGAACCGAATAATTGAATTTATGTAACACCTCGTAAAATCACGTCCAACGATGTATTGACACGTGTAATAAACCTTAATAAGGTCAAACCTTGAATTTAAGGGACTAATTTTTTCAAAAAATCGAAAAGCATTAATTATAAAAGAACTGGAAGTATTAACATACCTAAAATAAGTTTCTAAATAACCTTCTATGGTTTTATATTCACAAATGAGCCACTTGTTAATCAAGTGTAACCGTTTGTGTAATTAATTGAAAGTTTGCGCAATAAAGGGGTTACAAGCGTCAACATGTTAATTCTTACCTCTGAGTGACCTTTTAACAAACTGAGAGCCTCATGATATTTGATTATACTCTCGGGAATGCCAATCATTGGCCATCCAAGGTTTTTATACCTGCAGGTAAAGCTATGCGCAACTTTGCAAGTTAGAGGGACTAAAAGTGTCAATATGTTTAATTATACCTCTGAATGACCTTTTAGCGAACCCAAAGCATAGTGATGTTTAATAATACTTTTAAGAATGCCTAATATGGTTTAAATGAGGCTTCAATGCTATTAAGTGATGAAATGCGCAAGTTTGCGCAATAGAGGGACCTAAAGCGTCAAACTGCAAAAGTATGTCGATTCGTATGTTATCGGACCTTCCAAAATATGAACACGAGTTATACATACCCTAATTATCCTTTATATAGCTTAGATGTAGGCTTAGAGGTGTTTGGTGCGCAAAAATAAACTTTTAAGGCATGCAGGGACTAAAAGTGTCAAAAAGTGCACAAGTTTGCATTTTCGCGCATATCTCACATTCTGAATATCCCCGGGCATCCAAAAATTTATGTAAGCACTAAAATATTTTATTTTAGTGTTTGGCATAAGAAAAATCGATCCGTCGCTCAAATTGGATCGTTTTTCGCACTTATGCGCCTTCCGTCGTAATTAAGCGAACATCGCGATCGTACGACCCAACGAACCGACATCCGGCATAGTTTTGAGCATGATGCATGTCCACAATGTTTAGGCATCATTTTAGGGCCTTAAAGATGGCTTAACGGGCCTTAAACACTAACAGGGACCAAAACTGTCAATATTGCAAAGTTGTTTCTGATCAGAAGGGCCAGGCGGCCCGCGTGAACCCTTGGTGTCTCCTTACGCAGCCCGTGTCAGCCTCCCAGATCAGAATAATCAGTTTAAACAGTTGTTAACAGCTGTTAAGCACCCAAAACTCAATTCCACATGTTGTTTCCTGATGATGGGGGGCCAATGTGATGCACATGAGGTTACCAACAAGTGTAGGGATGAGATTAAATCACGGGTTACGAGAAACGATCTTAACGGTTCCAAAAAACCTATAAATACCCACCTTAACTTTCCCCCAAACTCACACCTTGATCTTGAATTCTCTAAATTGGAGACCTTGCTCTTCATACCTGAGAATTTAGGATCAACCCTCCTTGCTTGGACCCTTTGTAAGTGTCCTTTCGTGCTTAGTTTAAATTTCTAGCGTTATAGCCGAAAAGTCAAGCGTTTTGATGAACGCTTTGACTTTTAAACGGTTGAGCCATTGTTCGTAATGAACATGGCTACGTGACCGTAATTAGTAGGTGTTAAACCCTCAAAAAGGGCACCTCCTAATTACCACGTTTACTTAGTTAAATTGTTGGGTCAAATAAAAGTCAATCGGGTTAGTTTAAATAAAATTCATATAAAAACCATAAAATCAGTTTTCTCACCTTAATAACTTGGTAAATATTAGTTGAACATGCCTAAGCATGATTCAACCCGACAAATTCTAAGTATAGGCTCGGTTTGGAACCGAAAGTCGCAAAAGTTGTCTTTTGCTTTGACTTTCAGTTCTGACCTGATTTAGCTTAGTTTAGATATGCCTTAGGATTCCTTTAGGACCATGTTATAGGTTAGTATAACCCTCTGAGGTTATACAACCTGGATCCTTAGTTATCCTATTCATATGTATGTTTCCGTTACATGCTTAAAAGTTGACCGTTATGCCCTTTTGATATCAAAACAAGACTTTTGAAAATGTGAAAGGACTAAAACCTTTATTACTGAATTTTAAACATGTCCATAAAATTTCACATCAGTCTGTGGTCTAAAATAGGAGTTATGCGCAATAGCGTAAATTGAGAGCTTTTATTAATAAAAATGGCATTTTCGGCATAAAGCCTATTTAAACTCAAATTTTGCCATCAAACCTTTTACCTACTGATATAACATAATATTTTGGGATTTTTGGAAATTCTTATAAAATTTTAATCTGATCATAACATAGAGTTATCGCATAGACTCGGTAATTGACGATAATGCCCTTTTCGCTAATAAAATGAGTTTTACACATCCCTTACATGCCAAACCATTTTCTACTGATTTTATATATTAAACAAGTCATTCTAAACAGTAAGGGCTGATCAAAATCTCAGATTTCATTAATCAACTCGAATATCGTCCAATACCGACCTTTATGCGATTTAGGCGCATAGTATGGTTTAAAACCATATTAGGCACCTAAGGCTTGTTACATACTGATGTTATGAATAAATTTTCATACTTTAACAGTAAATTAAAGTGTTGAACTCAGATTTCCAAAATTGACCCTTAAAGCATATGTGAAATGACCAAAATGCCCCTACGGTGCATAGTTTGGCCATAAATGATAAGTTTCACATATGTAAGATATCTTACTGATATATCTTATTAAAATAAGTAAATTGATGATCATTTTAGACCAGAACCTCAGATTTATTACTTAACCTCTTTTGTAAACTTTAAAAAGGACCAAAATACCCCTTCGGGGCATAAGTTGGTCTTAAATTCATTTTGGGCGTAACGGAAGGTATCTTACTGATATCACAACATGTTTAAGACATATTAACTTAGGAAACATGTATATAACTCTTATGGTTACCCGTTACGCATATTTCGCGTTCGGATCGGTTTGTGTAACTAGTTGCATAAATTGACCAAAACGGGTCAAACCTTATCATTTTTGCCTCAAAATCCAGAATGTGTTTAGTATACCCATATTATACAAGTCTCCAAACTTTTCGGATCTAAATCACATTCTATTCCGGTCTTCGCTTAATCATGCGTAATGAACCGCGAACCTTTCCTTGAAAACTAACCGGTCTAAGTTACAACTTAAATAAGACCCGTTAGGAATCTAATAGGTTAATAAAAACCTTCGTTCCAGATTAAGAGCCCCAGTAGAAGTACTTGTGCTTGCTGATTAGAATATACGGCTGAGTATAAATTGCATTGCTAGCTCAGGTAAATACTCTTAACTTATTTTCCCTATACGGGCTTGGGATACGGTATTATAATAATACCGCTTGGTCGGGTATTGAATGTTTAATCGTATTGTGGTTAAATTATTGAGGTAACCCGTTTTAATCTGTATTGTTTGAAATAAAAGCCTTTAGGGGTTAATGACCATGTCCCGGATATCCTTGACATCATTGTATTATAAAATGGCCACGTCTTAAGCACGGGGTGTAGGCATACACCTGATAGTTGGCATAAGGGAAACGGTATCTCACTCTCATGTGGGCCTATACTTGTGGCGTGTCTGTTAATCTTGACTCGGTTTCTACATCGGGCCCTGAATAACGAACCTGTAAATCTGTATACAAGATTATTTATATAATTGTCCCAAGTTATAAAAGATATGTTGTGCCTTGTGCATTCAAATCAATTTTATTAAACCTTTTCAAATGAGTCGGTTAATTGTATTTACCAGTGTAAACCGACGTATTTTCCAAAAAGGTTAAGTGACAGGTACTGAACGTAATTGGCTGGAAGCTCAGGGCGTTAATAAGGAATCTTGCAAGTTCTAGATGCCTGAAGTCTGTTGAACAGTTTTCTTTTATTTGATCCGCCTGTGGATCCTTTACTTTCCGTTGTAATACTTTGATATTACTTTATATTCGGATTGTAATATATTTATCTTTTGCTTTCGCTGTGCGTTTAAATATTGTGTTGTTTGACCATGTTGATATCAACTACGTCACGATACTCCCCACCGGGCCCACCGGTAATACGTGGAAATATCGGGGTGTGACAGGTTGGTATCAGAGCCAACATTGAATGAATTAAACACTAGCCTTTTGTGTTTAATCTCAATGACATAGTAGCACGTTCCTTGAACCCTTTTGAGTCTAGACTTAACATAGGAATACTCTCAATCCTAATCTGGAAATTTTTGCTTCCAAATTTTTATATATATTGGATACGTCGCCAAGCGAAGAAGCTGTATTAGAAATTCTCCACATCCGGAGTCTTGAAATGCTGAGCTTAGTACCGCGGCTAGAATGAAACGAGCATCCAGGGAGAGAACATTCAGAAGTAAAGTGAATAAGAAAACTCCTTTTGCTAAAGATCGTTTCTTTAATAAATCCTTATAAGAACATATTTATCTTTTAGTCCCTTCATGGACAACATTAATTCCTTCAAGGCCCGTTTAGGGCAATTCTGTATTTCTTTTAAAATATTTTATCCAAACTTCATTTTATGTATGAAATAAATCAAATTATTATTCCTTTTTCATAATGGATCTACCAGTATATATATTGAAAGAATCTTAAAGGGTAAAACCTAGCTTGAATGTCATTAAAGACCTAGCTGTGATGGTAAAACCTGTTTGAAAGAGATTCAGATTCTTGTTAACATCCGAAAACATGTTAACACTCCTGACAACAGTGGTACGATAAAATCACACTTGTCATCCTTATATTGGGAAATTCCAAACCCTTATCTAGCCTAGTGATTTAGAATCATGGCTTAAATCATCAAATGAAGATGATCATATAATAAACATCCGCTAGTGATGAAGTGCCTACGGGCCAAACTTGTTGTCCGATAAGACAACGACAGTGGTGGTCTTTGACCCCCGTCCAAAGATGTTGGACTACGTCCAAGCATAATAGTTTGTATGATCATATTATAAACATCCATAAGTGATGAAATGTCTACGGGCCATACTTATTATCCTAAGGGACAAAAGACAGTTGAAGTCTTCGACTCTCTGTCAAGAAAAGGTAATGAAATGTGTTCAAACCTTAATGCCTCGATTCTCTGAAATCATGGCTTATAAATTTAAAACTATCCTTGTGACTAGGCCTTTTGCGCCACTTTAATATCCTTAATGTTTTATAACTAGGATAAATTATAATGAAAATACTAATATAATTAACAAATTAACCAATATGGTTTATATTACCATGGTTGATGAATCGTCAAAAATGATGATTCCATAATAACCTCTGAATAAATCATTGTTAATAATTATGTAGCAATCAAGCTACATGGCTGGATCAGAGGAGGTTAACAGCCATCCGAGGGAGAATGATGATACTACCAGAGTTAATATAACTGGTGTGGAACTACAGGCATTAATAGATAATGTCGTTACACGAGCTCTCGACAAACAGTATGATGAATCAAGTGATACACACTCTAGGACTCTATCGGCGGCTCGTAGTAAGCCCCCTTCTAAATCACATGAGTCAAGGGAAGACGATGTTCATAACACGTCAAATCAAAGGAGTGTTCCGTCTAGACAGGTGGTGCTTCATCAAGAGGCACCAGTCAAGACCTGCTCATATAAATATTTTGTCTCCTGCAAGCCCAGAGACTTTACAGGAGAAAAAGGAGCCATCGATTGCATGACGTGGCTCGATGAGATGGACACCGTTGTAGATATTAGTGGATGTGCAGAGCAAGACATTGTGAAGTTTGTTTCACAATCTTTTAAAGGAGAAGCTCTAGCTTGGTGGAGGTCACTGATCCAAGCTACTGGGAAGCTCCCTTTGTACAACATGACTTGGGATCAGTTTGTTGCTCTTATCAAAGAAAATTACTGTCCTCAACATGAAGTCGAGAAAATTGAGACTGAATTCTTGACATTAGTCATGGAGAACTTAGATTGTCAAGCATACCTTACACGTTTCAATACCATGTCTCGATTTGTTCCTTACTTGATCACACCGGAACCAAAGAGAATAGCTCGTTTTATTGGGGGTCTAGCCCTAGAAATAAAGGCAAGTGTGAAAGCATCGAGACCTACTACATTCAGGTCAGCGGCAGATCTGTCGCTATCTCTCACACTCAATGTGGTCAGAAACAAGGTTGCCAAAGCCTCTGAAGATGGAAAACGTAAAAGGGAGGATGAGGATTCTCATCGCTCCGATAGGAAGAAAAGTGGAACTCTGAGGATAAGAAGAGTTCCGGGTTCGAGAAAGACAGCCAGCAGTCGGGTGAGAAGACCAGGTGCAAAACCTGTAGGAAATACCACCTAGGGAAATGCAGATTTGAATCTCAGCCTCTACCTTGTGGGATTTGCAAGTCTAAGGAACATAAAACCGTGGATTGCAAGAAGTTGAAAGACGCAACCTGTTATGGTTGCAACGAGAAGGGGCATATCAAGACCAACTGCCCTAGGAAGCAGAAGAAGCCCGAAGAGGCCAAGAAAACAAACGTATGAGTCTTCCAGATGAACGCCCAGGAGATGATACAGAATGATAACTATACAGCAGGTACCTTTCCTTATCAAGCGGTTTATGCAGAAATTTATTTGGTGCTGGCACATATGATTCTATAATAAACAATAAATGCTGAGAACTGTTGTCTCCGCCCGATTTGGACTCTGGTCATTTAATGCGAGGTAGAATTTGGCCGGTGATACTTGAGAAAACTCTCCAACAAATCTTAGATTGATATTTTATATCTATTAGGAATCACTCTTTTCTAATACCCTTATGGCAAGCTTTAAAGCTATCCAAATTCATCAATATAATAAAGACAGATGTGACATTTCGATCCCCTGTAAAAAAGATGATGGATTAGGTCCAAACCTTAAATGCCATTGATGGTCTTTTGTGACCTAGGCTAAATATAATGGATATATATTAAATGACATTCATTAAGAATGTTAATACTACATTAGCCTGTATGGTCTATTGATATCATGGTTTGTATATGTTAAGGCCATCAGGATGAAGAATAGCAGTTGTTGGATTGCAACTAAGAAATTGTTTTATTGGTGTTAGGAACCAATATCGAATATGGAAAACTCAGATAAAAAAGCCGTGTTATGAATGATGCGACACAGGCCAATGATGCTACAATTGTGAGCCTTAGAATTTCTGAAGATGTTCTTCAAACTATGATAGACGCAGCTGTTGGAAAGGCTGTGAAAAAATTCAAGGAGCCCCATGCTACTCGCTCCAAATTTTATCTAGGACCACATTTCCTTACACATAAGGAGGATCTTGTTCATGCCTCAAATGCAAAAGATGAGCTAAAAAGGAAAAGGGATGAAGATAACTCCCAGAGCTCTAAGAAGAAGAACAAACAAAAGTCCAGCCAGAAACCAGTATGCAAGACCTGCAAGAAGCGCCATTTTGGGAAATGCAGGTTCGAATCAAAATCCCAATCACAGCCTAGGGCTTGTGGGATCTGCAAATCTAGTGAGCATAAAACATTGGAATGCCATGAAATAGGAGATGCGACTTGTTACAACTGTAATGAGAAATGGCATATCAAATCAAATTGCCCAGAATATGCTAAGAAGCTTAAAGTAGATAAGAAGACCAACGCTAAGGTCTCTCAGATGGATGCAAAAGAGGTCACGCAAGATGACAATATTATAACCGGTACGTCCTCATCCATAATGTATATGCAAGGGTATTGGTTGCTTCAGGTGAAGATAAGTAATTGTAGAATAAATTTTGTTAGTTATTAAATCTGCCTGTTAGAACCCTAAGCACAAAATATGAAGAAGAATAAAACGCAAAGAGTTCTGCTTTGGTTCGGATACCAATCAATCCTTCATAAATTGAAAGTATAGTAGACTCTTAAAAATCTACCATAAGAACCCTAGATATTAAGTGTAAGGTAAAGCTTACAAATAGAAAATCATAGGAACCGTTTCTTCTATTCCTGTCAGAAGTCTTCAGTCTTGAAATTCTAGTGTACCCTCTCTCCAGATAAAGTACATCATCATATGTAATTGATGTCTCTTTGATCTCCATCGATTACGAATACCAGATGGTATGACAAAAGCGCCATATGAGGATTGGTGTATCTTAATATGTTCCGTAGATTGCTTCCATGCCTGATCAGTATGGGGGTTTAATGCATGGAACCACAAAGATATTCCAATGGTCATACGGTATTAAAGTCAACTAATGGTATTCAAAGATGATATCCAGAATGGAATTGTCTAAGTAAGTGTCTCTGATTAAGAAATCCGTGGACTCGTAACATAAATGTGTCACTTATCTGACACAGGCAATAATAAATGAACCAGAGCCTGAGATTTGGAAAATCTATGTAATCTCCTTATATCCTGATTATCTTCTCCAAGGACTACCCTATTTACCTCCTGAAGGGCAAGTAGAGTTAAGATTTACATTCCGCTTAGGGCTGCGGTATTGTGTCATCTCCAGGACAATTAGTACCATTATTATTGGAATAACCGAAACCCTGATTAAGTAAGTTTTAAAATATAGGTTCTTAAAGCCTAACTCAATATTCTGAAAATTCGGTATTGCTAATTAAGAAAGACGGTTCATTTTGCTTATGCAATGATTACCGCAACCCCATTTAGGCAACAATTAAGAATTTGCCATCAGCTGCCCAGGATCGTCGATTTGTTCGACTAACGACAAGGATTAGCTATTCCTTAAAATTAATTAAGCAGTGGTTGGAATAACCATCTCACCTTAAGATAAGCTTTTCTATAATGGTTGATATATAAGCATCAAGGCTGCTCCTTTGGAGACCTTGTATTGGTGGAATGTTAAACATCTATTGTTAGGACAATAGATTGGTAAGTCCAATTATCAGGATCTGAAAGTTGCATTGGAAACAACAAATAAGATCATACAAATCCCTAATCATCTATAAGTTGCCAGTATTCGGCAGAAAATCAAGAATTTATGAAAGTAGCAACCCTCCTAAATTTTTATTAAGGAATAAGGTTCAACAAAAGATATCACCAGGAAGGGTGTGCCAATTTGTTAAATTAGCAGGCTAGTTAAGCTCTGAATATATATAAAGTCATTCGAAGGATTCGAGTGTATCAAGATTAAGTAGCTTATAAGCTAAAACCTATTTAAGGAGCTTGGCGGAGCTCACAATGCATTGCACACTAGTGACTAAAGGATGTGTTTCGCCAATAAGTCAAGAAGCACTATCACATAATGATATGCAGATTTATGATGTGATGAGCATTCTGTATCGATTGAGGATCGACAGGTTAAGAAGCTCCAAAAGGATACATGTACCTAATATAGGGGTCACTTTGGGATCTTGGAAAGACTCCAGATATGTTATAGAAGTTAAGTCCATTATGCGACAAAAAGTACTTTCAACATTTTACCAAATCTCGAGGTCGAGATTTCTTTTAAGGGGGTGAGGATGTAACACCTCGTAAAATCACGTCCAACGATGTATTAACACGTGTAATAAACTTTAATAAGGTCAAACCTTGAATTTAAGGGACTAATTTTTTCGAAAAATCGAAAAGCATTAATTATAAAAGAACTGGAAGTATTAACATACCTAAAATAAGTTTCTAAATAACCTTCTATGGTTTTATATTCACAAATGAGCCACTTGTTGATCAAGTGTAACCGTTTGTGTAATTAATTGAAAGTTTGCGCAATAAAGGGGTTGCAAGCGTCAACATGTTAATTCTTACCTCTGAGTGACCTTTTAACAAACTGAGAGCCTCATGATATTTGATTATACTCTCGGGAATGCCAATCATTGGCCATCCAAGGTTTTTATACCTGCAGGTAAAGCTACGCGCAACTTTGCAAGTTAGAGGGACTAAAAGTGTCAATATGTTTAATTATACCTCTGAATGACCTTTTAGTGAACCTGAAGCATAGTGATGTTTAATAATACTTTCAAGAATGCCTAATATGGTTTAAATGAGGCTTCAATGCTATTAAGTGATGAAATGCGCAAGTTTGCGCAATAGAGGGACTTAAAGCGTCAAACTGCAAAAGTATGTCGATTCGTATGTTATCGGACGTTCCGAAATATGACCATGAGTTATACATACCCTAATTATCCTTTATATAGCTTAGATGTAGGCTTAGAGGTGTTTGGTGCGCAAAAATAAACTTTTAAGGCATGTAGGGACTAAAAGTGTCAAAAAGTGCTCAAGTTTGCATTTTCGCGCATATCTCACATTCTGAATATCCCCGGGCATCCAAAAATTTATGTAAGCACTAAAATATTTTATTTTAGTGTTTGGCATAAGAAAAATCCATCCGTCGCTCAAATTGGATCGTTTTTCGCACTTATGCGCATTCCGTCGTAATTAAGCGAACATCGCGATCGTACGACCCAACGAACCGACATCCGGCATATTTTTGAGCATGTTGCATGTCCACAATGTTTAGGCATCATTTTAGGGCCTTAAAGATGGCTTAACGGGCCTTAAACACTAACAGGGACCAAAACTGTCAATATTGCAAAGTTGTTTCTATTCAGAAGGGCCAGGCGGCCCACGTGAACCCTTGGTGTCTCCTTACGCGGCCCGTGTCAGCCTCCTAGATCAGAATAATCAGTTTAAACAGCTGTTAACAGCTGTTAAGCACCCAAAACTCAATTCCACAAGTTGTTTCCTGATGATGGGGGGCCAATGTGATGCACATGAGGTTACCAACAAGTGTAGGGATGAGATTAAATCACGGGTTACGAGAAACGATCTTAACGGTTTCAAAAAGCCTATAAATACCCACCTTAACTTTCCCCCAAACTCACACCTTGATCTTGAATTCTCTAAGTTGGAGACCTTGCTCTTCATACCTGAGAATTTAGGATCAACCCTCCTTGCTTGGACCCTTTGTAAGTGTCCTTTCGTGCTTAGTTTAAATTTCTAGCGTTATAGCCGAAAAGTCAAGCGTTTTGATGAACGCTTTGACTTTTAAACGGTTGAGCCATTGTTCGTAATGAACATGGCTACGTGACCGCAATTAGTAGGTGTTAAACCCTCAAAAAGGGCACCTCCTAATTACCACGTTTACTTAGTTAAATTGTCGGGTCAAATAAAAGTCAATCGGGTTAGTTTAAATAAAATTCATATAAAAACCATAAAATCAGTTTTCTCACCTTAATAACTTGGTAAATATTAGTTGAACATGCCTAAGCATGATTCAACCCGACAAATTCTAAGTATAGGCTCGGTTTGGAATCGAAAGTCGCAAAAGTTGTCTTTTGCTTTGACTTTCAGTTCTGACCCGATTTAGCTTAGTTTAGATATGCCTTAGGATTCCTTTAGGACCATGTTATAGGTTAATATAACCCTCTGAGGTTATACAACCTGGATCCTTAGTTATCCTATTCATATGTATGTTTCCGTTACATGCTTAAAAGTTGACCGTTATGCCCTTTTGATATCAAAACAAGACTTTTGAAAATGTGAAAGGACTAAAACCTTTATTACTGAATTTTAAACATGTCCATAAAATTTCACATCAGTCCGTGGTCTAAAATAAGAGTTATGCGCAATAGCGTAAATTGAGAGCTTTTATTAATAAAAATGGCATTTTCGGCATAAAGCCTATTTAAACTCAAATTTTGCCATCAAACCTTTTACCTACTGATATAACATAATATTTTGAGATTTTTGGAAAGTTTGCCATCGAAAGTGTAAATCTAAATCTTTTTTTGGATGAGATCCTCAAAAATTTTGTTCGTCTTAAACTCCTAAAAAGGTTGAGCCGCCCTATTTATATAAGTTTAGATATTCATTCTTATTTTTATCAAGTCAAGAAAATATAACAAAGGTGCACATGTGTTAGAGGGACCATACCACTCCAATCTGGCAGTCTTGTCACACGAGAGCATCCAGAAGGTTCTAGAAGATTCTAGAAGAAGACACCTGGCGACAAGAAGATGCTCCCAGCAGACAAAAAGGACTACCGGTGGCACCAATGGCAGCGCGCCAACACTGATTGCAAGATCTCCATGGGGCAGGCCAACACAAAAGGACACTGAGCTGGAGCGAATAACCCTGCGCCACGTCACCTCCAGGCCTGGCCATGACAGAGGGGACAGAAGGGATATTCCTCCTGGTCGGACAACTGTCAAACAATGGCTAGCTGGCGATCTCCGCCCTTCACAATTCTCCGGCTATAAATAGGAGACTTGACCTCCAGATTGAGGGATATGATTTCTGTCACGGCCCCCGGCCCGGTTTTACCCGTTTCAGGAGCCGCGGGACAGAAATCCCGTGGTACTTATTTAATTTGGCAGCGGAATTATTAACAGGATCGTTTAAAACTTGAAAACGCCCGATTGTTTTATTTCATAATTAGGGACAAAACCCCTTAATTTACAATAAGGGAATTTCACTGGGAAACCCCTATTTTACAAAAAAACATGTTTCTTTATTTTTATTAAGCCACTTCTTCAAGGTTGTAGTGCTACACGGCACTTTTTCCTGGATCACAGCAGATCACTTGAAACATGTTTTAAAAAAAAAATTATCAGCAGGGAAATACTAGCGAGTCACTCATTTGCACAAAACGACACATTGTTATAATATACAGTATTAAGGGTGATTACAATGTTTCTATCAACCAATTACCCCAAATTGGTATTTGCCACTCGACTGTATCTGTGACTATGGTCAGATCACCCATTGGCTAACCCATTGTCCAATGGTGACGGGAATCAAGTAATGTATACAAAACCCCACATACCGGAAGTAATTGAAGATTACATAAACTTAATCCCTGTAATTATAACTGGAAAACCTTTGAGATTTTATAAAGCACTTTGATAAAAGTGAATGACTCACATTGCAGATTTAAACGGGCAGAGTTTAGCCTACTGATTAGCCTTGTAACCTAATTTAAATAACAATGCACACGAACTAGGTCAGTAACTTAATACAACATTTACGATAACTCACGAGATTAAAACCCTCACGACGAATGAGAAAGTGCAATACTTAAACATCCATCGAATTTACGACGAATGACAAAGTATAGTGTTAGGCCCTAATACCTATTTGACAAAAGTCGCAGCGGAAATTCGTGCCATAAAATTTCTTTCATTACAAACGTCTTGACCTACTTGAAAGTTCGTTTTAATTTGTATCTTGTACAAAAATAAAGTATAAGTCCTGTTTGCTAAAGCACATACTCAATTATTCCCGTACAATCTATCTTGTGACTCGGTCTTCGATCTCTATTCCTCGTGATAACCGCCCGTGATTCGTAAAACCTGCACTCACCACATACATTAATAACATTAGTACACAATGCATAAACAAGATTCAATCTCGTACACTTCCCATTTCGTTATCTTTCTAACTTTAAGCATTTCATCTGCGTATCCATATTCTGGTGAGGCTTCAATAATGTACCTGCATTACTTCTCATTCTTAAGGCACACTATTAATAACGTATTACTCGACGTATCTAAATCATGCATACATACATTCTTACATACATACATACATACATACAC
The DNA here is from genome assembly GCA_030545235.1 of Helianthus tuberosus. Taxonomy (NCBI): domain Eukaryota; kingdom Viridiplantae; phylum Streptophyta; class Magnoliopsida; order Asterales; family Asteraceae; genus Helianthus; species Helianthus tuberosus. The sequence continues at coordinate 55,709,165 of CM060438.1, forward strand.
ATCTACATACGTACATACCTTCCTATATCTCTACATACCTGCATACACTCATACGTACCTTCATATATACCAAATACACATCTACATACGCATATACATTACTACGTCACTACATACGTACGTATACACATACGTATCTTCACATATACATAAATACACATCTACATACATACATGCATTACTACGTCTCTACTTACTTGCATACACTCATACGTACCTTCATATATACTTAATTACACGTCTACATATGTACATACACTCTTACGTACACGTCCAAGATCTTACATACCTCTTATATATCCATACATTAATTACATGGTACTTAGACTTAGATTTATAGCCCATAAACGTCAAAGGAACGATCAAAATCATGTTTGGGAGGCCTGCCGTGGTCCACGGATGACAAACCGAAGCCTACTATACCCAAATCAACTTAGATAACAAATTTCAGGTTTTTGAACACGGGGAGGCCGTCGGCGACGGCCCTTGCAATTACCCGTAGCCCAAAACCTCCGTAGACAGTCAAATAACCCGTCAGCCAAAAACTGAGTTTGTAGAGCCTGTCGGCGACGCCCCTAAGGTCGTCGGCGACGCCCTCTAGAAAATGCATTTTTCTGCAGCTCCGTTTCGTCGTCCGTACGCACTAAAACGCGCATAACTTTTGAACCGTTTACCCGATTAACCTCCTGTTTCTTCCTACATGCTTGTAAATTCACATTCTATCATATGAACTTGAAATCCGACATCCGGTTTAAGGAAAATATTCACTTAAAGCTCTCGGCTTTATATACCCGCTTTCACTTATTCGACCCATTCATGTTTTCGTCAAACTACTCATTTGTTTTAACCCAAACTTACATAAATGTTATAACTATAATATTTCACATTATCCGGGGTTCGTACTTGGGATTTATGCACCCAATACCCGGTATGCGTTAAACCTATTCATGTCATTCATTTATACGAAAGCAAACTTTATTAATACAATTTCAAATGCGAAATTGTTTGTCTATTAACCATGACTCACAACCGAGTCTTTAGACTATTAATCCGCGTCTCTGGTTCTTGGTTAGCGTACTTATGTACAATTCTACCCATACCCGGTTATAGTACCGTAATCAATTACTTATACAACCCTTCCGGTATAGTAATAAAACCACATTTTTGACCCATTCGGCCTACTTAACGTAAATCATCAATTTCGTACAACCCTTCTTATTTGACTTCAATTATCATGCCTAATTAACTAGAACATAACCATACTTAACAAACTAAGAAGTGATTCGGAAATCACTTACCTTGTGCATCCGTGTCCGTATCCACTTCCTTGCCTCCTCTTGACCCGTTAGCCTTTCATGCTTGATTCCATCTTGATATGATTCCTCTACTTTCATACCACCAATTCACATTCTCGTTAGCATACACAATTGCACATGTTAAAGATCATATCAATTGCATATTTCACATTTGACTTTCATTAGTCAATTATAACAAGCATAAGACATATACCCAATTTCACATCCTTTCAAACTCATACAATTTACCATGTCATTTCATATAACGCGTATAGATGTAACATGTACCATACGACTTTCTAATATCCTACCTTTGCAACAACAAGTCAAATTATGCTTCCTATGCGTAGTTGACTTTCAGAAGTCAACAGTTTATCATATGAACTTCCGACTTATTCACCTATATACGTAACATCATTTATGCTATATCAAAGACACTATATACATTTCTTACTCACGATGCAAATGTGCTTACAATCACATGATCACCTAGTGATATTAAACACAACGTACAAGCCCTTAATGCATAGTTTTGACCAAGACACACATTCAACCCGAATTCTTGTATGAGTTCCATCTAAAGCACATTCTTTAAGTTAGTATACTACTAATTACATCATTACCTCATCTCATTCATATATATCAAGCCATTTCATACAATCTCACACCTTAACTTCACTTAGACATTTCATCATACACTTGGTGCGCGTACACCATTTAGTGCACATTGTACAACTAATTAAAGCACATTCTTCCTAGTTCATCCATGGATTAACATAATCATTCACAAATTGTTATCATAACCAAGCATCATATGTTTTATATCAAATTATCCATCTAACTACTTTCTATAACACTACTTTAACATCAACATTACATAATTCATCATGAATCTTCACTAAACTTCATCTTCCTACAAATTCTAAGTGGGTTTTATCCCAACTCGTCAATATAATCAAAATTAAGCATATTACAACTTCTACACATTGATATTAGCTAACATTCATGTTCAATTTCATAATACATTCACGAATTACACATAACCCACTTCATCAAACAACACCAAAACATAAAATTCAACTTACTTGGTGTTAAGAACACTTGAGTGATCATAAATCTTAGTTCATGCATCCATTTAACCTTCAATTCCCTTATCAATTTGGCAGATTTTTGATGATAAGGGTTTGTTCTTCTTCTTTGTTCATCACGTCGCACACACACATATGTCTGATGTGTGTGTTTTGTATTTTAAGTTTATAAATTTATCTTTCAAGTTGCCTAAGTTTGACCCCTCAAGTTTACCATCTTCCCATACTTGTCACAAGCTTATTTCCTTAAAATTTGACTCAAACTTTAACTAGGTTATTTAAAACCGGTTAACCCACTTCATGCCTTGAAATAAAAAACATATTCGTAAATTAAACATTTGGTTTTTGGGGCGTTACAAGTCTACCCCCCCCCCCTTAAAGAAGGTTTCGTCCCCGAAACCTTTCTTATTCCTACTTTTGCCATCGTTACTTGTACTACATACACCTTTAAATCTCTCCTCAAAACAATTCATTTATCACTTTATTATTAACTCTCTTCATGTACTACTTATTCTACCAAACAAGTATGTCGTGCAAGCGTACCGTACGAGCGTTTAACCAATTAGTCGAAATTTTCACTCAAGGCTTTTGAGATTTCCTTTTAAAAACATAATTTCTTCTTATGTCAACCGTTAAAAGTCAAACATTCCATACCATACCATATTTATCTTACCGTTCATTTCGTTCATAAATGCTAATCAATCTATAAATTCTTACTTATCATTCAAGAACTAAACATTTTACTAACCTTGATTTCATTGCATTAACCAATGATTCGCGGCCCGTATTGGCCCGCTCCTTCACAAGTCCATACCACAACCGGATCAATTCCGTCCATCCATGCGATGTGCTTCCGCTCGTGAGCATCCTTTTATCAACTCCATTTGTTTTTATCTCCTCAAGCATTCTACCATTTTTATTTACAAAAATTAACAATGAGCACATTTCATTCATATTTCTTCAAGCATGGCGTTTATCAAATCATAGTAACCATTTCATTCCTATTACCAATTCATTCATCTTGACCCGCTGACAACGAGTCATATCATACACAATTGACCCGTTAGTAATGGGTCAATACACGACCATTCTTTAACATAATATCTTCCTTTATTCGACTCGTTCATAACGGGTCAATACCTAACCATTCTTTAGCAGACCTTTAACTCATTCGTCAACTTTTGCAGTTTGACTTTTCAAGGTCAAACCAGTAATTCTTACTTATCATAGGCGTATCGAAGTACACGTTCGTACTTCTTTCTACTCATGCTTCCTTGCAAAAAAAAAAAAAAAAAAAAAAAAAACTTCATTACATCATTTCAGTATCCCTTACCAAACTTACCCTTATCATCTGTACCCAAGTTATCGTCCGGGTCGTAGCCCGTCATTCATTATGATTACAAAGAGTCAATTACTAACACATTTAACGCGTATCTTATTCAAAACTTCTTTATTTCTGCTAACACTTAGGTTTGCGTGCTAATTACGGTCACTCTTTTTATTATACTATCACCGTTTACTTTATATTTACTCATGTGACCCATTTGACTCAATCACGGTCAAACTGTCGATACATTCTTATGTAGGTTACTTTCATCCTCTTTATATTTTAAACCCGTCTTGCGGATTCAAACGCATTGTACACGTCTTTCATCCCTTTCATGTTTCGAATCCGTCTCACGGATTATAACATATCATTCATATCTTTCATTCCTTTCATGTTTCGAATCCGTCTCGCGGATTTTAACATATCATTCGTATCTTTCATTCCTTTCATGTTTCGAATCCGTCTCGCGGATTTTAACATATCATTCGTATCTTTCATTCCTTTCATGTTTCGAATCCGTCTCGCGGATTCTAACATATCATTCGTATCTTCTCATGTGTATTCAGTACTTTCAAATCCCTGAAAGTACTACATTTTCCTTCACCCTCACGTACACCTAACGCCTAATTCTAACGGACATACATGTAACAATCATCACAGTCTCACGAACGTCATATGTTTCTTGTGTACTGGCCAGGTACACATTCCACATACTAGTTTCGTGTCTTTGTGTAATCGTCACCTTATGTCCGAAGAATTAGGTTTCGGCACGTGTATCATTTTCATAACTTTGTTTCCATTCTATTATTATATTTCATTAAAATTTTCCTTCGCTTAATAAATTTTAGCATTACATGCACCCATATGCTAAATTTATGTACCTGGGTTATTATGTCTTATTACATGCCTTGGTGCTGGTCCTAGACCACATCCACAGATCATCCTTTCCAAGCAATTGTGCTTACCCTTCACATAACATACTATTAGTTTCCTTTAAATACATAAATTAATACATACTTACATTCGCTTTTAACTTTAGGCCTTGATCGAGTCTTGGATTGTACGGGTTCCTTGTCACAAGAGCACACTGGTTTGAGTTCAAGTATATACCTCCTTCTACTTGATTTCTCTCAAACCAGGGCTCTGATACCAACTTGTTAGGCCCTAATACGTATTTGACAAAAGTCGCAGCGGAAATTCATTCCATAAAATTTCTTTCATTACAAACGTCTTGACCTACTTGAAAGTTCGTTTTAATTTGTATCTTTTACAAAAATAAAGTATAAGCTCTGTTTGCTAAAGCACATACTCAATTATTCCCGTACAATCTATCTTGTGACTCGGTCTTCGATCTCTATTCCTCGTGATAACCGCCCGTGATTCGTACAACCTGCACTCACCACATACATTCATAACATTAGTACACAATGCATAAACAAGATTCAATCTCGTACACTTCCCATTTCGTTATCTTTCTAACTTTAAGCATTTCATCTGGGTATCCATATTTTGGTGAGGCTTCAATAATGTACCTGCATTACTTTTCATTCTCAAGGCACACTATTAATAACGTATCACTCGACGTATCTAAATCATGCATACATACATTCTTACATACATACATACATACACATCTACATACGTACATACCTTCCTATATCTCTACATACCTGCATACACTCATACGTACCTTCATATATACCAAATACACATCTACATACGCACATACATTACTACGTCACTACATACGTACGTATACACATACGTATCTTCACATATACATAAATACACATCTACATACATACATGCATTACTACGTCTCTACTTACTTGCATACACTCATACGTACCTTCATATATACTTAATTACATGTCTACATATGTACATACACTCTTACGTACACGTCCAAGATCTTACATACCTCTTATATATCCATACATTAATTACATGATACTTAGACTTAGATTTATAGCCCATAAACGTCAAAGGAACGATCAAAATCATGTTTGGGAGGCCCGCCGTGGTCCACGGATGACAAACCGAAGCCTACTATACCCAAATCAACTTAGATAACAAATTTCAGGTTTTTGAACACGGGGAGGCCGTCGGCGACGGCCCTTGCAATTACCCGTAGCCCAAAACCTCCGTAGACAGTCAAATAACCCGTCAGCCAAAAACTGAGTTTGTAGAGCCCGTCGGCGACGCCCCTAAGGCCGTCGGCGACGCTCTCTAGAAAATGCATTTTTCTGCAGCTCCGTTTCGTCGTCCGTACGCACTAAAACGCGCATAACTTTTGAACCGTTTACCCGATTAACCTCCCGTTTCTTCTTACATGCTTGTAAATTCACATTCTATCATATGAACTTGAAATCCGACATCCGGTTTAAGGAAAATATTCACTTAAAGCTCTCGGCTTTATATACCCGCTTTCACTTATTCGACCCGTTCATGTTTTCGTCAAACTACTCATTTGTTTTAACCCAAACTTACATAAACGTTATAACTATAATATTTCACATTATCCGGGGTTCATACTTGGGATTTATGCACCCAATACCCGGTATGCGTTAAACCTATTCATGTCATTCATTTATACGAAAGCAAACTTTATTAATACAATTTCAAATGCGAAATTGTTTGTCTATTAACCATGACTCACAACCGAGTCTTTAGACTATTAATCCGCGTCTCCGATTCTTGGTTAGCGTACTTATGTACAATTCTACCCATACCCGGTTATAGTACCGTAATCAATTACTTATACAACCCTTCCGGTATAGTAATAAAACCACATTTTTGACCCATTCGGCCTACTTAACGTAAATCATCAATTTCGTACAACCCTTCTTATTTGACTTCAATTATCATGCCTAATTAACTAGAACATAACCTTACTTAACAAACTAAGAAGTGATTCGGAAATCACTTACCTTGTGCATCCGTGTCCGTATCCACTTCCTTGCCTCCTCCTGACCCGTTAGCCTTTCATGCTTGAGTCCATCTTGATATGATTCCTCTACTTTCAGGCCACCAATTCACATTCTCGTTAGCTGTCACACCCCGACCACGTAAAACGAGAAACACGTGGCGGAAACGTCGGGGAGTGTTGTAACAGAATTATTGTTTCACAACCATGGCATACAAAGTTACATTTTATTTATCAAACAAGCGAGTTACATTGTCTTTTAAACGAAGGAAAACAAAGTACACAACATTATCTAAACAAATCTTGCTTCTTTTATGTCACTAAGGCCCGAGTCCACCCTAGTGTATCCTGATCAAACCTACGCACCTGCTCCTGAAACACATGTGAAAATAGGTACGTCAGCATAAAAATGCCTGTGAGATACATAGGTTTGTGAAAAATAGGATTCATGACTTAGGTTTTAAAAGAAAGGTTTAATAAAAATTAGTCATGAATCTCGTTAAGTGTTTTCTTTTATAAATCATATGAAAACTCGATAAGAAGTCAGATTATATAAAAGAAAAGTGTATGGTTAATGAAATAACCAAGTAAAATGGGTTGTATAAAATAAACCGTTTTGTAAAACAATGTCTTGTGAAAAATATGTTATTTGTGTAAAATGTAATATGTCTATACTGAAATGATTTAATTAACGCTACGATATGTAATATTATACAAGCATTTATATATAGGAAGTACCAGCGGCGTATCCACCATGCTTGTATCGTATTACACACGCCTCGTTACTCAAATCACTTACCCAAATCAACCACCATTGTAAATTGTTCATGTATAAATCAATTGTCAAGTGTTATTGTGTAAACCATATCAAAATGTCTATGTCTAATGTAAATCACTAAATGTGTATATCAATGTCAAAATGTTTATGTTTAATGTAAATCATGAATTGCGTATCCAAAAATATCATGTATGGCAAGTGAAATATATCAACTAAACCATAGGTAAAATGCCCAAAAACAGGGTGTTGAATTAAACATAGTTTAAGTCAAAGTTATGTTTTGTGGAACAAATGCATGCTGTACTGATACAAACATCTATGCGGTATTGTTATAATGCATACATTCAAGCCTTGTGACTGTGGTGATAGACCTTTAAACAAATTAAAGGTTTATCTGTGTTATGTTTATCGAATTCAGTCATTCCTTCCATCCAAACATACCTAGGATGTTAGGAACGGGAGTTGTTAATTCCTATGGTACCACTACCTACTAACGAATGGCGTAGCTAATGTTGATGAATGTATTTTTGTCCCATTTAAACAAACCAAATGTCATACCAAAATGTAAGCATGTGAAAACAATGCACTAAGTATGTGATCAAATGAACATACATAGCGTGAAATGTAATGTAAAACAATGTACTAAGTATGTGATCAAATGAACATACATAGCGTGAAATGTAATGTAAAACAATGTACTAAGTATGTGATCAAATGAACATACATAGCGCGAAATGTAATGTAAAACAATGTACTAAGTATGCTAAGTAAACATACATAGCAAAACAATGTAATGTAAATCATGTACTATAAATGTACTAATGAACATAGCAAGTATCTGATTGTGAAAACAGGAAAGCACGAAAGTAACAAGTAGGCACATGTGTCTCACCCCAAAACAGTTTGGAAAACAGTAAAAGAGGGGTCTATGTACTCACTTGAGATTGCTCAATAGTCCTAGGATAACCACCAAGCAATGCTAGAAGATCACGGAATCAAACGGCACTTACTATAGGTAACTATGTTAATATACCGGACCTAAATCGGAGGATTGGATAGAATGAGGGTTCGTAAACCAAACGAGTATGGAGACTCGTGTAATATGGTTTAACAAAGCCTACATACTAAAATGAAACCTAACCTAAGTGCTTACGACCCATTACGACCCGTTTAGGTAGCTTATGCTACTTTAACGCGTCGTTCGCGTGAGACGCGTTCGGACCGCTTAACTAGTCCTATGACAAGTAATATATGCCTTAACATGTCTAATATTGTTGCCAAATCAGTTTAGATACCAAAAGTTATGTTACATATGCTTAAAATGAATTTTGGCGTAAAAAGGGTATTTTGGTGATTTACCTAAGGCATATATACTACCTATCATACAACTAACTAAACGTCGTGACCATAAGGTATAACCTAGGAAGGTTATTCCCTATACAACTATGGTCACCTAATGTGTTTGGTCGGATCCTAATGATCGACCAAACGGGTCGGGTTCGAAAGTATAAGCGATTGTTTAGATCGCTTACCTTACGACCCTATATAAGCACTAAACTAAAAGTGACGAGCTAAGCATGTTAAAACATGCTTAACTAAGTTTAGAAAACAGGTTTGGTATCAAAACAAACGGTTTTGATACCTAAAAGTATTTTGGTTACAAAATACGCAATAACACGTATTTTGGCCGAAACTACGACTCGTCACTGAGCCTAGATAAGGTGGTAATCAGTAGGTATAGTCACTAGGGACTATAACCATCGTGATTACGCTCACGTTATGAAGTTCAAACGAACTTCGCATTGACCATAAACTGGTCAACGCAGAAAGTCAAACAAAGTTTGACTTTTAACGCTAAAAGAATAAAAAGAATGAAGGAACACTTACAAAGGGTCCCCGAAAGCTAATCTCGATCCAAATAGCTCAGGTATGAAGCAAGGGCTTCAACTTAGAGCACTTTTAGATCAGATTTTGTGGGGAAGAATAGAAATTAAGGTGGGTATTTATAGGAAATGGACCACCGTTAGGATCGTTTCTTGAATACCGTGCTTTGATCTTGTCCTTACACTTGTTGCAACACTAAGGTAACTCAAATTGGCCCCCTTGCATCAGGAAACAACATGTGGAATTGGGTTTGGAGTGCATAACAGCTGTTAACAGCTGTTAAAACAGCTTTTGCTGATCTGGAAGGGCCTCGCGTCACGCCTAGGTACCCTCGCGTCACGCCTTGCCCCCCTTTCTGCAGAAATGGCAGATTAGGTCCCTGCACATGTTTCAGTCCATTTTCCACACGTTTGAAGCCCGTTAAACCATTTTCAAGGCTCCAAAAGGATGCCTAAACATAGTGGACATGAAACATGCTCACAAATATGCCGGATGTCAGTTCGTTTGGTCGTATGATCGCGATGTTCGCTTAATTACGACGGAATGCGCATAAGCGTGAAAAACGATCCAAATTGCGCGACGAATGGATTTTTCTTATGCCAAACACTAAAATAAAATATTTTAGTGCTTACATAAATTTTTGGATGTCCGGATGTATTCAGAACGTAAGTTATGCGCGAAAATGCAAACTTATGCACCTTTTGACGCTTTTAGTCCCTGAATGACCCAAAAGTTTATTTTAGCACACCAAACCCCTCAAAACCTATTTCTAAGCTATGTGAAGGATATTTATGGTATGTTTAACTTATGGTCATGTTCCAGAATGTCTGTTATAGTTCAAATTGGCATACTTTCGCAGTTTGTCAAATTTAGTCCCTATAGGCGAATTAACTTGTTTTTGCCATACCAAAGCCTTCAAAACTTATTTCTAAGTGATGTAAAGGTTATTTAAGGTATGTTAAGTATATATTGATGTTCCGGAGTATTTGTCACATTTAAACTGATTACGTTTACGCACCAGTTTGCGTATAATTCTCCAGAAGGCAATGCAGAGTTTGAAATTGAACAAAAGTCAAAACATGAAAATGTCAAACATAAACAAGCAAACATTGGGATCAAATAACTTTGTTTTATTGATAAACGAACTGTTCACAATGATTACAAGCACATATGTTACAGTCTCCCCTACTTGTGGAAATTTCGTCCCGAAATTTATTTAGAGGAAACTCGTGGGAAAAGATGTATGTACTTCACCTTCATTTGATCTTCACGTTCCCAAGTAAACTCAGGTCCACGTTTAGATTCCCAGTGAACTTTGACCAATGGAATGCGCTTGCGTTTGAGCCACTTGACTTCACGTTCCATGACTTCCACTGGCTTTTCAACAAATTTCAGTGTTTTATCAACACGAATTTCATCAAGTGGTTTGTGGAGGTTCTCATCAGCTAAACACTTCTTGAGATTGGACACGTGAAAGGTTGGATGAACATTTCCAAGTTCAGGAGGTAACTCAAGTCTGTAGGCTACTTTACCGATTCTTTCGACGATCTTGAATGGTCCAACGTATCTAGGTGCAAGTTTTCCTTTCTTTCTAAATCTGATCACACCTTTCCAAGGTGAGACCTTAAGTAATACTCGATCACCGACTTGAAATTCCATGGGCTTGCGTCCTTGGTCCGCGTAACTCTTTTGACGGCTTCTAGTTGTCTGAAGGTTATCACGAACTTTCTTAAACTTATCAGTTGTCTCTAAAATGAGGGCAGGTCCAGTAAGCTGAGCCTCACCGATCTCATTCCAGCTGACTGGTGAATGACATTTTCGACCATAGAGAGCCTCGAAAGGAGCCATGTTGATGCTGGAGTGATAACTGTTGTTGTAGGAGAATTCAATCAACGGAAGATGTGAATCCCAACTACCACCAAAATTGATCACACAAGCTCTAAGCATATCCTCCAGAGTCTGGATTGTTCTTTCAGATTGACCATCTGTTTGCGGATGATAAGCTGTGCTCAGATTAAGTTGGGTCCCCATAGCAGATTGCATGGTTCTCCAAAAATGAGAAGTGAAACGAGCATCTCTGTCAGAAATGATGTTCAAAGGAACACCATGTCGAGCTACAATTTCATCCACATAGATTTTAGCAAGTTTGTCAGCAGAAAAATCCTCACGGATTGGCAAGAAATGTGCTGACTTAGTAAGACGATCAACAACTACCCAGATGGCATCATGACCTTTCTTTGTGCGCGGAAGTTAATGAGATCCATAGTAATGTTTTCCCATTTCCAAACTGGGATCTCTGGTTGCACCAATAAACCAGAAGGACGTTGATGTTCAGCCTTAACCTTAAGACAAGTAAGGCATTTTGATACATATAAGGCAATGTCTTTCTTCATACCAGGCCACCAATACTGAATACGAAGATCCTTATACATCTTATCTGAGCCAGGATGAACAGAATAACGAGACTTATGGGCTTCATCCATAAGCAAGGTGCGAAGATCATCTTGGCTTGGGACCCAAAAACGGTCCATGAAGTAATACAATTCATTATCCTTCAGTTCCAGATCTGGGGTTATGTGATAGGGAAATTCCTTATTCATCAAACCTTGTGAAACACAAGTGTGTTGAGCCTGAGAAATGCATGCTTGGATATCAGATCGAGCTTAAATATCAGATTGAACATGAACACAATGAAGCTTAGTACGTTCCTTACGACTCAATGCATCGGCTACGACATTCGCCTTACCAGGATGGTAGCGAATTTCGCAGTCATAGTCGTTTAGAAGCTCAACCCAACGTCGTTGCCTCATGTTGAGTTCTTTCTGATTGAAGATATGCTGAAGACTTTTGTGGTCCGTGAAAACCACACATTTTGTACCGTACAAATAGTGTCTTCAGATCTTAAGAGCGAAGACAACTGCACCCAACTCAAGATCATGAGTGGTGTAGTTTTTCTCATGTATCTTCAACTGCCTCGATGCATATGCTATGACTTTGTTCCTTTGCATCAGAACACAGCCAAGACCCAATTTAGATGCATCGCAATAAACGACGAAATCATCATTACCCTCAGGCAATGATAGAACAAGCGCGCCACAAAGTTTCTGTTTCAAGTTTTGAAAAGCTTCCTCTTGTTTGAATCCCCAATCAAAGGGCTTGTTCTTCTGAGTTAGAGCAGTTAGAGGAACTGCAATCTTTGAGAAATTTTCAATGAAGCGGCGATAATAACCCGCAAGACCAAGAAAAGAACGAACTTCAGTAGGAGTAGTAGGCGTATCCCAATCCTTGATCGCACTGATCTTGGAGGGATCTACATGAATACCTTGTTCGTTGACAATATGTCCTAAGAATTGAACTTCTTTAAGCCAGAATTCACACTTGGAGAATTTGGCAAAAAGTTGCTCTTTCTTTAGGAGTTCCAGAGTAAGACGAAGATGTTGCTCGTGATCAGCTCGCGTCTTAAAGTATATCAAGATGTCATCAATAAAAACAATGACGAACTGATCCAAATAAGGCTTGCAGACCCTATTCATTAAGTCCATGAAAACAGCAGGAGCATTAGTCAAACCGAATGGCATGACTGTGAACTCATAATGCCCATAACGAGTGCGGAACGCTGTCTTGGGAATATCTTCTTCATGCACACGAAGTTGATGATATCCAGATCGCAGATCAATCTTTGAAAAATAAGAAGCGCCCTGTAACTGATCAAAGAGATCATCAATGCGAGGTAGGGGATATCGATTCTTGATGGTAAGCTTGTTAAGCTCACGATAATCGATACACATCCTAAAAGCTCCATCCTTCTTCTTGACAAAAAGAACGGGAGCACCCCAAGGTGAAAAGCTAGGACGGATAAAACCTTTGTCAGAGAGTTCCTGAAGCTGCTTAGCCAACTCTTGCATCTCAGACGGTGCAAGACGATATGGAGCTCTGGCAATGGGGTTTGCACCAGGTATGAGATCAATACGGAACTCGACTTGGCGTGCTGGAGGTAGACCAGGTAACTCTTCAGGGAATACTTCAGAATAATCCCGAACAACAGGAATATCTTGAATAGATTTACCTTTGCCCTTATCTGCTACAACATGTGCCAAAAAGGCCACATAGTTCTTTCGCAGATACTTCCGAGCTTTAAAACAAGACATGAGTTTGAGACCACCAGCAGGTTTCTCACCATGAACTTGTAGGATCTCACCTGTCGAAAGCGGCACACGAATAATCTTCTCAAAACAAACTACCTCTGCGCGATGCTTGGCTAACCAATCCATACCCACAATAACGTCGAAGCTTCCAAGTTGCATAGGCGTGAGGTCAATAGGAAAAAGATGGTCGTTAAGGTTCAACTGGCAGTTGCGAAGAACAGAATCAAGAACAATGGGTTCACCACTAGCAACTTCTACTGTCAAGGGTTTTCCTAGTTTCGTTCTAGACATGCGAAGCAATGGCTCAAAAGATAATGACACAAAACTCTTATCGGCACCCGAATAAAAAAGAACAGATGCAGGCTGATTATTAATAAAGAACGTACCATTCACCACTTCATTGTCTGCTTGTGCCTCTTGTGCATTCATGTTGAAGACTCGCCCTCGAGCTTGAGCCTGATTCTAATTTGGGTTTGCGTTCACCAATCTTGGACATTGATTACGGTAGTGGGTCAGATCCCCACAGTTGTAACAAGAACCTGGCGGGTAGTGTGGTCGTGCAGCTTGACCTTGTTGCTGAGCAGGAGGCTGAGCAACTCGTTGAGCCGGGTTCTGAACTGCCTGATTCTGAGCAAAATGACAAACCTCAGCAAGATGACCTGACTTCCCACAGTTAGTACAGAAACGGCACGGAAGTTGCGGCTGATGGTGACTGTTGCATCTATTGCACAAAGGTGCATTCCCTGCATAACGCTTCTTCGCTGGAGGCTGTGCGGGTTGGTTGGGAGCTGCCTGGTTAACTTGGGCAGTGACAGCAAAATTTTGGGAAGCCTTTCGCTTCCTAGACCCCCTTGAGGAACCAAAATCCTTTCCCTTCTTGTTTTAACCTTTCTTGCTATCTTCTTTGTCAGACGCCTGCTTCTTACCCTTATCACCCTTTTTGTGCAGCTTTCCCTTTCGAACCTGCGACTCAGTCAAAGTTGCTGCTAACTCGATCGCCTGACGGAGTGTGGCAGGGTTACTACCAGTAATGATGTCTTGTACTGAGTCAGGTAGACCATCGATGTACCTTTCGATAGCATTGTCGAGTGGGGTGACCATTGTTGGGCAAAGCAGACTCAACTCCTCATACCTATCAGTATACGCCCTGTGCTCGCCACTATCTTGTTTCAAGTCATCAAACTCTCTCTCCAAAGCTCGCAGTTCATGACGAGGACAAAACTCCCTCATCATAAGAGCTCTAAGTTCAGCCCAAGTCTGTGCTAGAGCAACTTCTGCACCCCGGTCTCTCATAACCCCGTTCCACCACGTAAGAGCCCTCTTCTGAAACACACTCGAAGAAAACTCGACCTTGCGATTATCAGGACACTGAACGTGACGGAAAGTGTTCTCAATGCTCTCGAACCATTGAAGAAGCCCAGTTGCTCCTTCCGAACCACTAAACTTGAGTGGTTTAGCCGAATTGAAACTCTTGAAGTTGCATGGAGCATTGTTGTTGTTGTTGGCTTGGTTCCATTGAGCAAAAAGATTTGGGAAAGCAACAGCCATTTGCTGCGCAATGATTTCTGCCAGTTCGGCAGTCGCTATCTGATTCTCGCGTCGAGGAGGCATTCTAAAAGAGGAAACATGGAAGGAAACGAGTGAGATTGTTGAATGAAAAGGATGAGATGAAATAAAATCAACAAAAGCAAAGATGGTGGTCATTCGTCCGCATCACAAAGCAAACAAACGACACACAGTGACTAATCAAAGTAAATGGGTGAAAAATAATGTATCGCGAAGACATGCTCGCCTATAAGTGAACACTCACCCCAAGAGTTCCCAGGTAAGAGTGACTGGTCCGATTATGTGGATTTGTACGAACACTCTAGCCTTAGACAGAAAACCCAGGGTACATGCATTCACCCTTCCAGTTTGCACGTGTTCACACTATTTAAAACCCAAAACCTTGACGAGATTTTGAAAATTTAAAGGGGTTTCAAAACCTTATAACAGAGGGTTCAAAACCTAGTAATCAATCACCCTAGAACAGATGATTAGTTTTCAAAGCGGATTCGAACTTGATGTTCTTGTTGTGTTTATCACCTAAGGATAGGTGAAGTGCATGTTTTAAGATCTAAACACAAGATAACTTGTGTTAGGGTCCTAGAAAGGTTATAGTCTAGGTCAAAGCATTACTAATAACCTAATTCCCTATAACCATTGGCTCTGATACCAACTTTTCTGTCACACCCCGACCACGTAAAACGAGAGATACGTGGTGAAAACGTCGGGGAGTGTTGTAACAGAATTATTGTTTCACAACCATGGCATACAAAGTTACATTTTATTTATCAAACAAGCGAGTTACATTGTCTTTTAAACGAAGGAAAACAAAGTACACAACATTAACTAAACAAATCTTGCTTCTTTTATGTCACTAAGGCCCGAGTCCACCCTAGTGTATCCTGATCAAACCTACGCACCTGCTCCTGAAACACATGTGAAAATAGGTACGTCAGCATAAAAATGCCTGTGAGATACATAGGTTTGTGAAAAATAGGATTCATGACTTGGGTTTTAGAAGAAAGGTTTAATAAAAATTAGTCATGAATCTCGTTAAGTGTTTTCTTTTATAATCATATGAAAACTCGATAAGAAGTCAGATTATATAAAAGAAAAGTGTATGGTTAATGAAATAACCAAGTAAAATGGGTTGTATAAAATAAACCGTTTTGTAAAACAATGTCTTGTGAAAAATATGTTATTTGTGTAAAATGTAATATGTCTATACTGAAATGATTTAATTAACGCTACGATATGTAATATTATATAAGCATTTATATATAGGAAGTACCAGCGGCGTATCCACCATGCTTGTATCATATTACACACGCCTCGTTACTCAAATCACTTACCCAAACAAACCACCATTGTAAATTGTTCATGTATAAATCAATTGTCAAGTGTTATTGTGTAAACCATATCAAAATGTCTATGTCTAATGTAAATCACTAAATGTGTATATCAATGTCAAAATGTTTATGTTTAATGTAAATCATGAATTGCGTATCCAAAAATATCATGTATGGCAAGTGAAATATATCAACTAAACCATAGGTAAAATGCCCAAAAACAGGGTATTGAATTAAACATAGTTTGAGTCAAAGTTATGTTTTGTGGAACAAATGCATGCTATACTGATACAAACATCTATGCGGTATTGTTATAATGCATACATTCAAGCCTTGTGACTGTGGTGATAGACCTTTAAACAAATTAAAGGTTTATCTGAGTTATGTTTATCGAATTCGGTCATTCCTTCCATCCAAACATACCTAGGATGTTAGGAACGGGAGTTGTCAATTCCTATGGTACCACTACCTACTAACGAATGGCGTAGCTAATGTTAATGATTGTATTTTTGTCCCATTTAAACAAACCAAATGTCATACCAAAATGTAAGCATGTGAAAACAATGCACTAAGTATGTGATCAAATGAACATACATAGCGTGAAATGTAATGTAAAACAATGTACTAAGTATGTGATCAAATGAACATACATAGCGTGAAATGTAATGTAAAATAATGTACTAAGTATTCTAAGTAAACATACATAGCAAAACAATGTAATGTAAATCATGTACTATAAATGTACTAATGAACATAGCAAGTATATGATTGTGAAAATAGGAAAGCACGAAAGTAACAAGTAGGCACATGTGTCTCACCCCAAAACAGTTTGGAAAACAGTAAAAGAGGGGTCTATGTACTCACTTGAGATTGCTCAATAGTCCTAGGATAACCACCAAGCAATGCTAGAAGATCACGGAATCAAACGGCACCTAGTATAGGTAACTATGTTAATATACCGGACCTAAATCGGAGGATTGGATAGAATGAGGGTTTGTAAACCAAACGAGTATGGAGACTCGTGTAATATGGTTTAACAAAGCCTACATACTAAAATGAAACCTAACCTAAGTGCTTACGACCCATTACGACCCGTTTAGGTAGCTTATGCTACTTTAACGCGTCGTTCGCGTGAGACGCGTTCGGACCGCTTAACTAGTCCTATGAAAAGTAATATATGCCTTAACATGTCTAATATTGTTGCCAAATCAGTTTAGATACCAAAAGTTATGTGCTTAAAATGAATTTTGGCGTAAAAAAGGTATTTTGGTAATTTACCTAAGGCATATATACTACCTATCATACAACTAACTAAACGTCGTGACCATAAGGTATAACCTCGGAAGGTTATTCCCTATACAACTATGGTCACCTAATGTGTTTGGTCGGATCCTAATGATCGACCAAACGGGTCGGGTTCGAAAGTATAAGCGATTGTTTAGATTGCTTACCTTACGACCCTATATAAGCACTAAACTAAAAGTGACGAGCTAAGCATGTTAAAACATGCTTAACTAAGTTTAGAAAACAGTTTTGGTATCAAAACAAACGGTTTTGATACCTAAAAGTAGTTTGGTTACAAAAATACGCAATAACACGTATTTTGGCCGAAACTACGACTCGTCACTGAGCCTAGATAACGTGGTAATCAGTAGGTATAGTCACTAGGGACTATAACCATCGTGATTACGCTCACGTTATGAAGTTCAAACGAACTTCGCATTGACCATAAACTGGTCAACGCAGAAAGTCAAACAAAGTTTGACTTTTAACGCTAAAAGAATAAAAAGAACGAAGGAACACTTACAAAGGGTCCCCGAAAGCTAATCTCGATCCAAATAGCTCAGGTATGAAGCAAGGGCTTCAACTTAGAGCACTTTTAGATCAGATTTTGTGGGGAAGAATAGAAATTAAGGTGGGTATTTATAGGAAATGGACCACCGTTAGGATCGTTTCTTGAATACCGTGCTTTGATCTTGTCCCTACACTTGTTGCAACACTAAGGTAACTCAAATTGGTCCCCTTGCATCAGGAAACAACATGTGGAATTGGGTTTGGAGTGCATAACAGCTGTTAACAGCTGTTAAAACAGCTTTTGCTGATCTGGAAGGGCCTCGCGTCACCCCTAGGTACCCTCGCGTCACGCCTAGCCCCCCTTTCTGCAGAAATGGCAGATTAGGTCTCTGCACATGTTTCAGTCCATTTTCCACACGTTTGAATCCCGTTAAACCATTTTCATGGCTCCACAAGGATGCCTAAACATAGTGGACATGAAACATGCTCACAAATATGCCGGATGTCGGTTCGTTTGGTCGTATGATCGTGATGTTCGCTTAATTACGACGGAATGCGCATAAGCGTGAAAAACGATCCAAATTGCGCGACGAATGGATTTTTCTTATGCCAAACACTAAAATATTTTAGTGCTTACATAAATTTTTGGATGTCCGGATGTATTCAGAACGTAAGTTATGCGCGAAAATGCAAACTTATGCACTTTTTGACGCTTTTAGTCCCTGAATGACCCAAAAGTTTATTTTAGCACACCAAACCCCTCAAAGCCTATTTCTAAGCTATGTGAAGGATATTTATGGTATGTTTAACTTATGGTCATGTTTCGGAATGTCTGTTATAGTTCAAATTGGCATACTTTCGCAGTTTGTCAAATTTAGTCCCTATAGGCGAATTAACTTGTTTTTGCCATACCAAAGCCTTCAAAACTTATTTCTAAGTTATGTAAAGGTTATTTAAGGTATGTTAAGTATATGTTGATGTTCCGGAGTATTTGTCGCATTTAAACTGATTACGTTTACGCACCAGTTTGCGTATAATTCTCAAGAAGGCGATGTAGAGTTTGAAATTGAACAAAAGTCAAAACATGAAAATGTCAAACATAAACAAACAAACATTGGGATAAAATAACTTTGTTTTATTGATAAACGGGCTGTTCACAATGATTACAAGCACATATGTTACATTAGCATACACAATTGTACATGTTAAAGATCATATCAATTGCATATTTCACATTTGACTTTCATTAGTCAATTATAACAAGCATAAGACATATACCCATTTTCACATCCTTTCAAACTCATAGAATTTACCATGTCATTTCATATAACGCGTATAGATGTAACATGTACCATACGACTTTCTAATATCCTACCTTTGCAACAACAAGTCGAATTATGCTTCCTATGCATAGTTGACTTTCAGAAGTCAACGGTTTATCATATGAACTTCCGACTTATTCACCTATATCCGTAACATCATTTATGCTATATCAAAGACACTATATACATTTCTTACTCACGATGCAAATGTGCTTACAATCACATGATCACCTAGTGATATTAAACACAACGTACAAGTCCTTAATGCAGAGTCTTGACCAAGACACACATTCAACCCGAATTCTTGTATGAGTTCCATCTAAAGCACATTCTTCAAGTTCGTATACTACTAATTACATCATTACCTCATCTCATTCATATATATCAATCCATTTCATACAATCTCACATCTTAACTTCACTTAGACATTTCATCATACACTTGGTGCGCATACACCATTTAGTGCACATTGTACAACTAATTAAAGCACATTCTTCCTAGTTCATCCATGGATTAACATAATCATTCACAAATTGTTATCATAACCAAGCATCATATGTTTTATATCAAATTATCCATCTAACTACTTTATATAACACTACTTTAACATCAACATCACATAATTCATCATGACTCTTCACTAAACTTCATCTTCCTACAAATTCTAAGTGGGTTTTATCCCAACTCATCAATATAATCAAAATTAAGCATATTACAACTTCCACACATTGATATTAGCTAACATTCATGTTCAATTTCATAATACATTCACGGATTACACATAACCCACTTCATCAAACAACACCAAAACATAAAATTCAACTTACTTGGTGTTAAGAACACTTGAGTGATCATAAATCTTAGTTCATGCATCCATTTAACCTTCAATTCCCTTTTCAATTTGGCAGATTTTTGATGATAAGGGTTTGTTCTTCTTCTTTGTTCATCACGTCGCACACACACACATATGTCTGATGTGTGTGTTTTGTATTTTAAGTTTATAAATTTATCTTTCAAGTTGCCTAAGTTTGACCCCTCAAGTTTACCATCTTCCCATACTTGTCACAAGCTTATTTCCTTAAAATTTGACTCAAACTTTAACTAGGTTATTTAAAACCGGTTAACCCACTTCATGCCTTGAAATAAGAAAACATATTCGTAAATTAAACATTTGGTTTTTAGGGCATTACATATAGCCCAATTAAGGGCAGCACTTAAACATCCATCGGACTGGTCTCCATCGATCAGACATTAAATCGTATCAGTGATCGAGTTATTACCCTGTTGTCGCGGCAGAATTCGAGATTTTGCTTGTTTTGAACGAAACAGTGTATAACTTTGTGTAGGAAACGAATTTTTACGTTGAACCAACGCCAGAATTCAAGTGCCAAACTCCACTATATATACTGGAAAAAGGGCTCTGTCGCGTGGCGCGACAGGCCGTCGTGTGGCGCGAGGGGTACCCCCTAGCATAGGGTAGCCCCGTGTATTTGTAGCTCAGCTGAGTCAGTCGTTCGACGAATTTCACAATTGACAAGAAACTGTGAGGATAATACCAATTAGGGAATACCCCCCTGAGTTTTAGGGGCCCTGATCCTGATTCCGATTGTTCTGAAAATTTTAGGGGTTATGAAGGATTACTTGGGGGTCTCAATTAGGGTTACCTATTGGACAATTTATAATAAGAATTAGTAAATTTGATGGGAGTTGTTACAATTTCTTACTCTCTTACTTTATATACACTTATCCTCAAAACGATTACTTATTCTCACGCTGGAGGGTGGTTACAAGGATAACCCCCATCTTCTCCTCCTTGTAGCGAGTCATCAGTGTTGTGTTGTTTTGCAGATGTGTGGCGGGGATGGTTGTGGCAATGGTGGTTACGGTGAAGTGGGGGGGGGGGGGTAGATGGTGGTGGTTGATAGTGGAGATGGTGTGGAGTGGAGTGGGGAAGATGAAGTGGGTGGGTAGGGTGGGTGGTGGGTCCCACATAAATTGTAAAATATTAATTATATTTCTTTTACATTTTTAGTTATTAATTTGACAGTAAGGGTATTTTTGTCATTTCACATGCACCTAACACCAAAAACTAACCCTTATCCACGCCAGGGACTATCCGAGAATGAAATTCAAAAACTTGGGGAATATAGGTGTAATTTTAGAAAGTTAGGGACCAAAGGTGAAAAATTGGCAAACCACATTAGGGCTATTCATGAGCCGAGCCGAGCTAGCCCAAGCTCGGCTCGATTATAAACCGAGCTGGCTCGGCTCGGCTCAGATTTGAAACCGAGCTGAAAATCTAAGCTCGGGCTCGGCTTGGTTTGGCTCGACTTTTAAAATAAAAATTAACACATAGCTCTCAAAATTCAGCATTCTAAAATATTATTCAATACTTCAAAAAAACATATTCAAAATAAGTTCAACCTAATACATTACAAGCCAAAATCATGTTCAACAACGCAAAATAAGTTTTATATTTCAAGTAAATACAATGTTTGTTCATTAGCACGACAATCAACCTTTAAATATGTCATAGATATCAAACTACAAGCCTAAATACATGTAATAATAGTCACTTTTTTGTAATATATTATATGTATATAAAAATAAAATATATTATAAGTAAAATAATTCGAGCTAAGCCGAGCCGAGCTATCAAGCGAGCCAATTTGGCTCGTCACGAGCCGAGCCGAGCTAGGCTTACTTTCTAACCGAGTCGAGCTGGCTCGGCTCACTTTCAAACCGAGCCATATCGAGCGAGCTTTTTTCGAGCTAAATCCGAGCGAGCTCCGAGCTTTTTGAACAGCCCTAAACCACAATGACTATCCGAGCATTTTTCTCTTATTTTTATTTTCAACAGGATTTGAACCCTTAACCCTTAATTGAGAGTAATTAATTAATACACCAAGATAGTATAGGGTGAGGTTCTAGAGTGAACAGTAGTGTATTTGTGAACCGAGTGAACAAATCCTGATCATTGATTTCCATCATCAAATCGTAAAATATATTAGTGTATTTTCATCATCAAATCCTGCCATGAATTATATTTGTGTATACACTTGTGTATTGATAATCAAAAGCTAGAATTAGTTCACTGATATTCATAATAAAAGGGGTTGTTCACCAATGACCCTAACCAGTATTAGTATACGGTTTTACTTTACACACTTTTGTTATATGACCTAGAGTTGTGTATCATCTAAACGGCGTCGTATGATCGTCCAATTACTTGGATCGCAGTCTTCACCAAACGTCGTTAAAACACACTGTGGAACCACAAATCGTGCGTGTGTGAGAGAGAGAAACAACCAGCGATGAGCGGAGCAGCTTCGTATCTGGCTCGGAGAGCCGCACAGAAGGAGAGAGTGAGAATCCTCTACAGACGCGCCCTCAAAGACACTCTCAATTGGGCCGTTCATCGTCATCTCTTCTACCCCGATGTATTTCTTTTCATTTCATTTCCCCCTATTTCTAGGGTTTTCATTTCGATCTATCATCATCTATATCTTCGATTGATCGATTTAGGTTTAATTGTTGTGATTTGATTTGATTTGTTTCAGGCTGATGCACTTCGTGAGAGATTTGATGCGAATAAGAATGTGGTTAGTTTCTCTTGCATTTTGTAAAACCCTAACAAGTTATTTTTGCATTCATATATTGCTGATTTGTAGATATATGTTACTTTTAAGGTAGAGTGAGTGGATGTTAGTATGTTATTCGAATTAGTCTGAACTAGTTTGTATTAACTTTGAATTTATCAGTGCTTCACATGTATGTGTGTTTTCAAATGGTTCATTTAACATTAGGAACATTATTTACATTATGTGATTTAGAGTTTTGTTTCGTACTTTCGTATGAAGCACTAATTTTCCAGTGGTAAGTTGGTTTAAAAAAAGTGAGACTAGGCGTGCCTCAGGCGCAAGGCGCACAAAAAAGCGTATGGCTTAATAGATTGTGCATCAGGATGTTTGTTCATAACTTAATATATTTTTTTTGGTTGTGCATAGTTGTTGTTTGTATATTAAAATTATATATATAAACTTCTTTATAACTTATTTTGGGTAGGTGATGTTAAAAACCTATGAGAAAATAAGAAAAAAAACTGTATAAATAAAGTGTGCCTCGGCTCGGGACTTTATCGCCTAGGTGCGCCTGGTGCTTTTTAAAACCAAGTTGTAAACTTTGAAAAGCATTCTCTTAAAGACAGTTCTTAAAAAGTTTATGGTAGTTTTCAAATTTTACAAAGTTGAAATGTGTATCAACTTTGAAGTTAGAAGTATTTCTGGATTTCCCAAGCATTGAAAGGTGCTTAGCTTTTATTGGTTGTAGTAGCACATTGCCACATTGCATGTTATACATCTTATTGTTAGCTTAAGCCTGAATGCGTTCCATTTTATGGCTACTAATGTTCAATCCAGAAGTCTGGTCATTGCATATATAGTTCTATGTATGATGGTCCATTAGTTTAGCTGTTCAGCTTTCAGAGTTTCTTTCTGTTTAGATGGGAAGCATGTCATGATTGACAAGTACATTTAATTAAATTAATAAGGACATACATTACCTTTTTTTACCATTTAGAAACTCTTCTTGAACTGTAACTCATGGGTGAATCACAATGTTAAGATCTGGCTGATTTGTGCATCTTATGCGTTATGTTTCATATGTCCAGGAAGATATAGAGACTATTGATAGAATGATTGCTGATGGTGAGGCACAGTACAACAAGTGGCGCCATCCTGATCCTTACATTGGTAAGTGCCAGTAGGATTTAAGGTTGCGTTTGGTATGATGGACTCATGGAAGGAATGAAATATTGCTCTATTACCCAGTTGTATTACTTACTATTCAGTTTTGTGATCTTATTAAAAGTCTTAAGGCTAAAATAAATTGTTTTTTTTTGTTTGCTCCTATTTAACAGTTCCATGGGCTCCTGGTGGTAGCAAGTTTACTCGCAACCCTGAACCACCTGCTGGGGTAATCTTCTACTCCTCTCATTAGTACGCTTTTTAATATTGTATACAAATGTCATATTTCCATCCTCATAGTAAGCACTACTCATTTTTGGTAGTTAGCTGAAAAATAACTAGTTACATGTTATAAGCAGGTTAGAAGTTTCATTACTAGCCCTTTAGTCTAATAAAACGGAGGAATAAAGCAGCCTTTTATTTGTATTTAGGCCTGTAAACGAACCGGACGTTCATGAACTGTTCGTTAACTTGTTCGGTGGGAAGCTCATTTATGTTCGATTATTTAATAAACAAACGAATATGAACACAATTTTTTGTTCATTTAATTAAACAAGCGAACATGAACACAATTGTTTGTTCATTTAATTAAACAAACGAGTATTAACACAATTTTTTGTACATTTAGTTAAACAAACGAACATGAACACACGTTTTGTTTGTTCATTCATGTTCGTGAACGTCCGTTTATGTTCGTTCATTAGTGTTCATTTATGTTCTTTTATTTACATTTGTTTATGTTAGATTGTTTATGTTCGTTTCAATTTAAATACTAAGTATTAAACATAAAAGGAACTTTCTATCTACTTATATAAATATAACTAATTGGCAATTGGGCTTTCTAGTAATAAAAATGGTTTTCCAAAGGAATTCATCGTAATTAATCACTAATTTATACTAAAATTTGCTTTATGTTAAGTAAATCATCTTTATTTGTGTTCATTGATGTTTCTTCTGTTATTTTCATTTGGTTTGTTTATTGTTTGTTAAATTATGTTCGTTTGGGTTTTAAACGAACATGGACAAAAAATGTGTTCGATTATATGTTCGTGTTCAGTTAAAGTTAAATGAACGAACACGAACATGCCTTTGTTCATGTTCGTTTAGTTCATTTACAGGCCTATTTGTAGTTTCAGTCCAGTTTCTTCTGCAATTTTAATTGGCATGCAGAAGATCTCGTTTTTTTGTGTTTTAAACCCTTGCAACTTGCTTCATAGGTCTCAAGTTTGAAATATGAAACCGTCTAGACTAACAAGAATTTTTATGATCCTTCTCATGTGTTCTAGAGAACATAGTATAGTACAATAAAGGACAAAATTGGTATTTGAATGGTTCATCATTGGCACGTTCACGTTTGTTTCTAGATTGTTATCATATATCTTGTGAATTTTTAGTAATATTTATAAGAAATACATCTAGCACAAATGGATATGCTAGGAAACGTGACATCCCACATCTACATGCTAATAATCAGGCTCCATGATCAGTATTTATGTGCTCTTTGTGCTAAAGCTCTTAAATTTGTGGTTACTGCAGATTGAGATAGTTTATAATTATGGTCGAGAGGATCATTAGCTGAAAGCAATATGGGCTCCATGGCAATAAATCAAGGTTAGAACCAAATTGGTTATGCCATTCAGTAATTGTTCTCTATATACTAAGAATTAAACTCCATGCATCTATCTGATCTCCCTAACAGATGGACTTTTGATTCCATAAAACTTCTGTTATTTACGTTTGTCTTCTACTTGCTCATTCTGGCTCATAATAACTGTGTAATTATTTATTTATTTATTTATATTTGTAATTTTCGGTGTTAAGCACAAAGTTTCCCCCCTGCAAATTCTGAAGCTTAATCACATGTTTGTCAATGATCATTATAAGCTTAATAGAGTGGCCAAACTAGAAATGGAAAAAAGTGGTCGAAACAGGCCCTTTCTAAGGGGTCAAAATGGTCCGGTTTGGTTTGGCTGAACACAAACCTTTTAATGGGCAAAATTATTATATTAGGTGAGTTAGAAGGGTTTATGCATGTGAATGCACTTGGAATGACTACGGACTTCTACACCTTTTTTTGCTAGTGAAATTTAAAAAAAATTATATTCCAAAAAATGACTTCGAGCTTCCACACACACAAACATGTTCTTTTGGTATATGCTCAAGCAGTCACTTAAATTAAAGAGAAGTGCATAACATCACTTTGGTTTATGCTATTAACGGGACTTTCAATCTCGTGTTTTTGCTTACTTTTGCAATTTGTTATATGTTGGCAGGTTACTCAAGAAGCAAGTGCCTCGTATTGCTTTTTGTCCGTAATGACGATTAGACGTCGGTATGAAATGTTTTCTTGAATGTGTTTTGATTAATACCTAGTGTTGTTAACTTTCCCAATTTGATGCCCATGACTTTCTTTTTCACTGACTTGCAATATTTCTTCCCATTTTGGCAACTTCTCTGCAAAACTTACATGCTTGTATGCTATCAATAAGCTGATGGATCTTAAACTTACTTTATTTATCTTGTGTTTTAGATAATAGATTGTCTAAACAATGTTCTTAAATTGAATCTGTAGATTTTTATTGAACTTGTGACCTAAAGGTGCACATACAGGTTAACTGGTTTTTTTTTTCTTTTCATATTGGTTATTAACCGAACCGGTTATTGATTGACTTGGTCAAAACCGGTTAGGCCAATAACCATTCAAGGATGTGTAATTACCTAACCTATATAATCAGTTTGAGGATGCCAAAAAACTAGCCTATGCAACCGATTTGATTATTAACCACACTGGTTAACCGAGATAACCGGTTTCTAAAAAAGCTAATAAAAATCAGATAAAATTAAAAAAAATAATAATTAAATACTACATATAAAATTAAACTTGATAAGAGTTCTTTTTTGTATTCTATTTTTTTTAGAATTAACAAAATATAGTGTAGTTACATAGAAAATCATGAAAAAGTTTTATTTTATGATATATAATAATTGTATTCTTTGTTTACTGTTTTCTGTATATACATGTAAGTGTGGATGTCTGTGTGTATATGTTAAAAGACCGGTTTTTGAGTAAAAATGCCAAACTGGTTCCCGACCAACAGTTTTTTTTTTTTTTTAATTGAAACCGCTCTCTCTTGTATTGTTTACGAACTGGGTTTGGTTATTAAAACCGGTTTTTGTGTGCACTTCTAATGGCTCTGTAAACGTACCCGGTGCCTTATATTTTGGCCTGATCTGATGACCAGTGCATCAGCTCCATCTCTGGCATGTCGGCTAACAGACCTGTCATCATGGTTTCTGGCTCGACAGGCAGTGGTCTTAAGTTCTTTGAAAGTGTAACATTACCTCGATTTTAAGTCTAGCTTGTGAATGTTTACAAAGATTTCATGTTGGTTGTAATTTATTGACGACCCCATCATAACATAACTATGAAATCCAAATCTTTGTATAAACTTAATACCATCTCAGCAACACGATAAAGCAAAAGAGAAACACTGATAACTTTATAATACCGTCTCCAACACTAAATTTTTTGACTTCTCTTAAGAGAGAGAGAGAGTGGGGTTAAATTATTATCAGTGACGGACTCATGAAAGAGTGGTTTAACCAAACTTTCAAGGGTGCGATCGGCATTTTTGCCTGTAAAATACACTAAATTCTTTTTTTCAAGGGTGCGTCCGCCCATAATGCCATCACCTAGGTCCGCCCCTGGTTATTATGTGCAAGACCCATATGTGGAAGTAGAGAAAAGTGTCTTGTCAGAAGGGCAAGTTTGGGCAGTGATGACATGGTATGATGGTTTTGAGGAGCCCAAAAATGTGTTATGTGGAGAGCCAAAAAAACGTGTTATTGGAGGTGCTATAAACATGTAGTATTGTGATGTGATGTGTAACATTAATAATAATATCACCCAAGTGTTAGTAAGTTGGAAGAACGTGTATGGAAAATACAACAAATTCCAAAAGCGATTGAGAACGGTTTCATGAATGAAGTTTGATAAACTATTGTTATTGTGTCGTACTTAATTGTCATAAGTAACTTTTTCATCATAAATATGGTGATAAACGTGTCAAAACATATAGAAAGTATTGATCGAATACTCCTCTTACAAACAATACAAGAAAAACATAAACAAAACAAATAAATTTAATTCTTGTTAAGCGTATCCTATTACAAACTTTCTCATGATTTTATTAATCCATAACCCGCTAAGATCTCTTTCTTATACTACCATATGCACCGAGGTTACTTCAAACCACAAGTCTATGCAAGGAATTTAATGTTAGTTATGATGTTTGTAATTGAGGATTACAAACCTCACCATCATTGCATCTCCGAAATTTATTAAGTCCAAACGCGATATGTCAGTTACCATATAAATTTTTTAAAAACTTTCATGTATAATAGTTTTATCTTAAATAGTCATTCTTTTTTTTTTTTTTTTGAACGGCCAACAGAATTTTTTTATTCATTGTAGCAAGATGCTACCACCATAATTACATCCAAGTTTACATCTTCACCTACGACATTACATTTTCACCACATTAAGTTAAAATTACAATGCTTAACCAAAACAACTGAAACGGCACCAATCCTCCCATGTCAATTGCGCCTCCTTTGAGCGATTTTTAACACATAGAAACGCCATTGCCTTTATCTCCTCCAAGACTTTGACGGTACTCGGTGAACCTTGTCGGAAGATTACTTCGTTTCTCGATTTCCATATACCTCAGAAAGTGACCAGAATTATCGCATGAATGGCTTTCCTCTTTTTTCTTGAAGCTGAACCAAGACTATGCAAATCCAGGAGATCTTTGACATCGAAAGCAATGATCGGAGGTATTTTACACCAAATCATCACCTATTTTTTACTTATCTGTTATCATGAAATTATTTTTTATAACTTTACTTTTCTATTATCATGAAATTATTTTTTTGTAACAAAATTTTCCTTTATTCTTATTATCTAAAATAACATAATATAATTAAAACTACAATAATTAAACCTTAAATTATAAATACGTTGGAACCCTTACCGCTTGATCAAGGAGAATTTACTGAGCTAAACGCCTTATGAGTTTTGTTGAGAATCAGATTTATAAATGGATGTTTGTTGTAAAACTTTGTGATATACGTCCCCAAATTTATTGGTATAAGGCCAAATGTGAAGGCAAGTTCTATCGTGTAGTACTTCGTTACAGAGCCGGCTCAAAATATTGTAGGCCCAAATCGTATAGAAAAATTGAGGCCCTTTTCATAAAAAATAAAAGAAAAAAATTGTTTTAAATCCTATTATTTATATATTATATCTGTGTATACATAATTATAGATCATAAATCCCAATATAAATAATCTTAAATCCAAGATCACCTACATATAATATATATATTTTTTTTTAGAATTTAAGGCCCTATGAAAGTGGTGGCCAAAAGCGCTTGCTTTATTTCACCCCCCCCCCCCCCCCCCCCCCCCCTAGAGCCGGCCCTGCTTCGTTAAGTCTTTGTCTTGTTATCATGTTCTCCCCCCTCCTCTCATCATGTTCTTCTTGGATGGACAACTACACATTGTTGTATCGATTTGCATAAACTCGAAGTGTTTCCTACTTCCGATCGTATCAACTCTATCTAAAATGATTAAATATAATCCAAATTTATAAATATTCTTAGGTAATGTAACTTACATTTTTTTAACGACAAACTAATCTGTTGTACCTGCACCATACATGATTTGAACCATCCACACTAGAATAGAACGGAGACATGTTGACACTACACTATGCCCTCTAGAGACATTAACTTACATGATACACACACCTTGTCTACACTGTCCTTATAGTTTGACACCATTTACGGATCTAGGGTTGGGTACCTGTGCTGCACCATCTACTTATAACCATGAAATAAAATAAAATAATCAAATCATACTTTACCGTTATTTCTTTCTTTTTTGTTATATTTAATTAATGTAATATTATTAAAATAATGTAAAAAGACAAAAACAATACCCAACTCTAGATCTCTCTTTCTCAGTCCACATCTCTCTCCAACATTTTAGAAGACCATTTCTTTTGTGATATCAAGAACTCCCAATTTTTAGAAGACTTTCTTGCCATGAAAAATATTATAACAATTATATATATTTTTTTTTTTGAAAGGTAAACTTCATTAAACCAAGCCAACCCAAACCGGGCCAGCCGAACACAACAACAGAAAGGAATTACATATTTACAAAGGAACACCAGTCCCCCCAATCTATGTCTTTGAATTTAGACCTATTTACAAACCAAAGAAACCCGATTGCTTTCACTTCGCTAAGAATTTTGTTTATCCTAACCGGCGAATTCAAAAAGACCAATTTGTTTCTAGCACGCCACAAGCACCAACACGCAATCATAATAATTCCTTGTACCGCCTTTTTCTTTCTTTCCGAAGCTCGGATGTCCTTGAAGACACCGAAGAGATCCTTTGCCTCGAAAGCAAAAATTTGAGGGATATTACACCACATGCTTATACCGTGCCAAACGTTTGACGCAATCGAACATCCCAAAAACAAATGATCAGCGGATTCGTCTTCCGATTGACATAACCGGCATGTGATATCACCAACTTGTACATTCCTCTTCCTTAGAGCAATTGCAGTAGCGACACGGTCCATTCCCAATCTCCAAGCTAGAATATTACACTTTGCGGGGACCCATTTACACCAAAAAAATGAATAATTGTTACCTCTTGAGGTGGCCGAATAGAGAAACTTTTTCACACTTTTGACAGAAAAAATTCCTTCCGAGTCAAAGGACCATCTCCACCTATCGCCACGGTCCGAAAACTGGACCGACTCCAAAATGCCTCGAAGCTGCTGAATGTTAGAAAGCAGCTCTGGTTCAGTTGGCGTGTACCTCCAGTTCCAACATAACTCCATTTCGTCACCGGTATTTCTAATCCGATTTGAAACAAGACACCTCTTATCAGCTTCCAAAGTGAAAAGGTTCGGGAACCTCAGTTTGAGAGGCTCATCAACTGCCCAAACATCGAGCCAGAATGATATTTTATTTCCGTCTCCGACGTCACCTTTCATATAATTCCGAATAAAATGAAAGGAACCTTAGTGTTAATAATCACCTTAGCAATGTTATTCCATACTCCATTCAGTGACTTCTTGAACGGAATGCATTCCCAGCTGACCCGGCTAAAATGAAAGGCATCAATTGTTCGTTTCCACAAGTTGTTCTCTTCCGATTTAAATCGCCATCCCCACTTAGCTAAGAGAGCCGTATTGATCTCGTTGAGTTTGTTCAACCCTAAGCCTCCATCCTTTTTGAGACGCGCGACCCGATCCCACGCCACCCAATGCATCTTCCTTTCCTCGCTAGAACCTCCCCATAAAAATTTCTTTATCATAGCTTCCAGATCCGTAATCACTTTTTTCGGAGCCTTGTAAAGCGAAAAATAATAATTTGGGAGA
Organism: Helianthus tuberosus; assembly: GCA_030545235.1. Lineage (NCBI taxonomy): Eukaryota > Viridiplantae > Streptophyta > Magnoliopsida > Asterales > Asteraceae > Helianthus > Helianthus tuberosus. Next base: position 55,740,821 of record CM060438.1, read on the forward strand.
CTTTCCATAACTGATTTTATAATTACCACCCTTCCCCCGATGGATAGAAGTTGAGATTTCCATTTGCTTAGACGGACACGGAACGTATCATACACCGGATGCCAATTGCTGATCCGATTCATATTGGCTCCCACCATTAAACCAAGATATTTAAAAGGAGTCACCTCCGGCTTACACCCCACCTCGTTCGCCATTTCCCCCACATCTTCCAAACCAACACCGATTCCAAAAAGATTGGATTTGTCGATGTTGATTTTGAGCCCCGAGCATATATAGAAACACCTAAAGATCCGCATAATATTAGTTACTTCGGTTTTAGACCACTCACCCATGACGATAGCATCGTCCGCATACAACAGGTGACTAATATCGGGCCCATTATTAGGGGTAACTATTCCTTTTATCGCTCCCGCCTCTTTTGCACCGTTAATCATACAAGATAACGCCTCCATAACGATCAAGAAAAGGAAAGGGGATAGCGGGTCCCCTTGCCTCATTCCTTTCTCACACTTGAACTTAAATGTCGGGGCACCGTTCACCAAGACCGAAGAGCTCGCCGAAGAAAGAACGCCCATAATCCAATCGCACCACTTTTGAGGAAAACCCATTTGGCTTAGCATGTTAATCACGAACCTCCAATTGACATTATCGTAGGCTTTTTCAAAATCTATTTTGAGAAAAAAAGCCTTTGCTTTACTCTTCTTAATCCAAGATATAATCTCGTTTACCATAAGCGGTCCGTCTAAAATAAATCTGCCTTTAAGAAAAGCCGACTGTGAATCAGAGATCACACCATCCAAAACTTTCCTTATACGATTAGCCAAAACCTTTGATATCGTCTTACTAATAACCCCGACCAAATTAATTGGCCTATAGTTGTTAAGATAAACCGGATCTCGCATTTTGGGGATAAGAGCAATAAAAGACGTTCCACTTCCTTCGCTTATTGAGCCGTTATTATGAAACCTAGTGAAAATCTTAAAGAAATCTTCTTTAAAGAACTCCCAAAAAAACTTTATAAATCTGAAGTTAAACCCGTCGGGCCCCGGAGCCCTATCGTCTCCACACTCGAACACAGCGGATTTTATTTCACATTCCGAAAAGGGCTCAACCAGCAAGTTAGACTCAACATCCGAAATCCTTTTAATATTATGGCAAAAAAGATCCGGCCTAATGCAAAGATGATCTTTGAATTTATCTCGAAAGAATGAAAATACCTGTTTCTTGATCTTCGACGGTTTACTACACCATTCCCCGTCGATGGTAAGGCCATGAATGGTATTTGAGGCTCTCCTATTGTTAACTGAAGCGTGGAAAAACTTTGAGTTCTCGTCTCCATCAACTGCCCATTTAATACGCGCTTTTTGCTTTAAATCCAAAATCTTCCTATCTTCAATGTCTTTGAGAATTTTTCTATTTTCCGTCATCGACCACTCTTCCTCTTCCCTTAATTCTCTCGACTCCATTTCTAACTCTAACTCCTCCAATTCCTTCAAAGCCAATTCTTCAGTTTCTTTCTCTTTGAGCAAAAATTCGTCTCTCCACTTTTTAAGGGCTAACCTAATGCAAGCGAACTTAGATGTAAGACAGCGATCCGGGGGATCGAATTGAAGAAAACCCTCAACCGCCATCTTCACTGTATCCTCAAACCCGGGTTTCCCAAACCAAGAATTGAACACCCGAAATGGTCGAGGACCAAAATTTAATTCTGCCGTCTCCAGAATGATAGGACAGTGGTCAGAATGGAGCGGAGACAGAGCTCTCACGCAAATAGAAGGCCACTTGTTGAAGAATTCAGGACAGACAAGAAACCGATCCAGCTTGCTCAATTTTCTTCCGTTGTCCCTAATACATGTAAACTTCCTTCCCTGCATAGGATACTCCAACAAGCCGTTATTAAAAATAAAATTGTTAAAATTGTCGGAGCACACCGGCTTAAACTTCGAATTCTTCCTCTCCTCTTGAGAACGCACCGCGTTAAAATCACCAACTAACAGCCATTTCCCAATGTCTAAATCTATCAATGAAGAAAGCTCCTCCCACAATAAGAGCTTAGCCGCTGTGTTTTGAGGAGCATAGATGTTAACCAAATTAATAGGATCTCCAGACCCTACCATAGTACCTTTAAGCACCAAATAATATCTTTCCTGGATGATAGAGTCAACCTTAAGAACTTTTGGATCCCATATCCAAACCAAACCTCCTGAAAGACCATCCGAAGCCGAGAAAGCAAATTCACAGTTTCTGTTACCCCATAATTTATAAACAGTCGAGTTCGAAACAGATGAAACCTTTGACTCTTGCAAAGCAATAACAGAGATTTTGTTTACTATCCTGATATCCTTCACCCAGACAGCTTTACCCTCCCCTAGAATACCTCTTATGTTATAAGACATGACATTCATTAATCGACTGCATTGTTACCTCTGATAGACTCACTGACAAGCGCCTCGTGATTGTTAAGATCAACTCCCACCAAATTTCCCATTTCCACTGTAGCCCTAATTTCTTTCTCCAGGTTGTCTTCAGTAGGAGCATTAACAGAGAGAGGAAGATGATCCAATTCCGCTCGTTCCTGAATATCCTGTTGTGGGTGTGCTTCACTCTGGTCCTGCTCAACAATTTGGCTATTCACAGAGAGAGGATCTGACTGAAAAACCTCGGCCTGTTTGTTTAAATCAAAATAAAAAGCTCCTTCATCCCTCATCCGCTTCCTGGGCCTATTATCAGAGATTGGACTCTTATTTTCCTTAAAACCATTGTTTTTTTTTCTGAGCCTAACCCCACTCCTCCTTTTATTGGGCCTACCACCTTCCTGGGACTTAAAAAAAGAACCATCATAATTACCTGAATTTTCTACATTCTCCATGTCTTGGGCCCCACCAGAAAAAAGCTGCGCACCCACCACCTTGGAGACATGAACCTCTTGTATATTCTCTCGTACTTCAAACCCACTATTGAGATTTCTGTCGGTTGATGCGCACTCACCATTGATTTCCCCACCGATTGAGATTCCTGTCGGTTCATCTTCTTCCTCCGGAGCATGCTTCTCCGGTTCACCGCCGATTAGAAACCCCGGTTGAGTGACTCCCGGGACGTCCATGATACCAACAGTACCTGACTTTGAATTCGGAACGTTCACGATGCCCACCGAATCCTGAGCCCACTGACTAGTTTCCTCCTCCACCCATATCCTGAAATGCATGTTCTTCCATTTCAACGTAACGTGACTTTGGATCCTGTTCCCGTCGCCAACCAGTAGCCCAATCAAGCTAACTGAAAGGTTTTTGTCATCCGCTTCCAACTGTGATCCGTAGACAATCTTTCCAAAGTGCTCTGCGATGTTGTTAAGAACATCATTCTCCGCTAAATGCATCGGCACTCCTTGGATCTTTACCCATGCCAAACGTTCGAACGGGAGGGATTGGCAGTTCCACGGATCCAAACTAGAGAACCAATCCTTCCAAATGTGATGATCGATCAAGAATTTTGTACAAGAATCGTCATCCCTGAATTTTAGTAACATCGACACTCCTCCCAAATAGCTTAACATGACCCCCATCGCTCCAGCTTCCACAAGAAAAGATTCCAGTTTTCTCAAAATAGTGAGATCTTTGCATCTTCCCACCAATGCTGAACCGATCAGTTCACTGAACCTCACCGTTTCATCCGCAATCTCAATGACCGGACTGTCTTCCGAAGCTTGACCACCAGGTTTGCATGATATCCTATTATCGTCTTTGAACAGATCGCTGAACAGCTTCCCTTTCCCCAGCTCGGAAGAAGCTTTGTTACCACCTAAGTGATTTTTAGAAAGGGTATTATGGAGCTGATCATTATCATTTTGAGTAGGGTACTGAACCTTCTTTCCCTTGTCGGCAGCACCTCCGGTGATGTTGTGCCTTTGTAAAAGACCTTGGTTCTCCTTAGCAAATCTGGCCATATTAACTTGAAGTTTATATCCCCCCATCTTCGTTCCGTTGAGGGCCCGTTCCAATTCTTTGACGTCAACCACATTGATAAAACTCAGGAAGCCAAATTTCCTGCCTTCTTTATCCGCTTTCCTTGCTATGTAGACTCCGGCCACATCACCAAAGACTCTAACAAAGTCTGCCACATCCCACGGATTGCAACCAGGTGGGAGATTTGTAATAAAAAACTTAGTGATAATACCATTGAAGTGCTTGTCGCCTGCTCCGCCGGATTTCTTAGAGCTTTTCCTTGCCGGCACATCGTGCCAACTCCCTCCGTCTTCCCCCACGTTCATTGCTTCTTCTTGCACCAGTTCATTGCTTCTTCTTGCACCTCCGTCTGCCAGTTCATCTTCTTCTTGCACCAGTTCATTGCGTCTTCTTACACCTCCGTCTTCTTGTGAGAGCATCTTCTTTTACTATAACAATTATATATATATCACCCATTTTATTATGTTCAAAAGTCATGTCCCTACCTTTTAGAACTTAGGGACATAGTGAAGGGGTTCTTAGCAATTTCTTATTTAGCTAAAAAAACATGTAATTTTTTAAGGAAATGCCATCAACATTCAACCAAGTTTTCTTCACCTATAACTGTCACACCAGAATCATTTTTTTAGTGTTTACGAGTCAAAATCTGATCGGTTAAACAAGATGGCCTTCCCGTTTTTGCTTCCTTTTTTCTAACCAAACCGCGCCATTTTGGGTTTAAGGCTAATGTGTCATGACCTATTGTTGCTCTCTCGAGCCATTCTCCATGTTTAGATCAAAACCGTGCAAATGTTGATTTTCAAGGCCAAAATTGCGCCATTTATCGTCTTTTGATGGTAAAAAAAATGTGTCAAAATACCCATTTTCATAATTTACTCTTTTTTATTAACTTGTGCTATATAGTGAAATATTGATTCATAAGAAAAAAGTTGTGATATTATAAAGGTCACAAGGAGGCAAGCACTGTCATGTTCTATCTTATCTAACAAGATGCTAAAAGAATCAGAATCCCACAACTCAAATCTGGCAAAGCCTGTCAAAATCCTCATCACATGAGCCTAAACCTTCAAAAAATTATGCCTATGCATTCATGACTTGTACAGTACAACCCAATAGCTATAGACAAAACACCCCTCTAGTCACTTAACCATTTACATCAAGGCAATCTAACCCATAGGGAACACATATCAATGCTATCTATCTTCTTTGAATTTGCTGTTTGAAAATGTCCAAAATTTAGATGCAAGTTGTCACTCATTTGAGTAATTTCCCTGCTGCTGCTGCTTGACACTTAGCTTTTAACAAAGCCAAAATATTCTTCAAAACCAATTCCAAAACAATATTCTGAAGGCTATACAAAATGCTGTCCCAAAAGAATACAAAATGCTTTCACCCACCCAAAAAGAATACAAAATGCTGTCACAAAGATAAGGACCACATCCATACTTGTGGCTCACATACCATTTACATTTAATACGCGTATCCTCGATGACACACGGGGAAGGAACTTCCAAGACGGGACGACTAAAATCGTAAAAGTTGAAGGTCAGGGACTTGTGGACCATGAGATTCACGGGTCATGATCATATAATGGTTGGAGCATATCAAACACAAAACCTACGCGTATTGACTAACCCTACCTTTATTCATCCAATTAAGTTAGTAGTTAGTACTAAAATTTTGACCCGTTAACAAGCGGATTAGTCGGCAATTTGCATAGATAGTGACATATGGGGTATATTGGCCTACCATTTCTTCACAAGCAACCACCAAAAGATAACATAAATATTTAACTTTAGGTAAAGGACATGGCCAAAAGATACATGACAAGTAGGCCATCACAACCACATTCATAAAAATAGAAAATGGAATCAAAGGTGGCTTTTCACGAATCTTCTTCCAATAAAAAAGGCCCACATGCACATGCTACCCATTGCATGTTATGTTAAAGAGGTTAAAACAGAAGCAAAAGATTCAAATCCATTGAACAAGAATGTTATGCATACTATACCTACTACCATGTACACATACCTTTCAACGTATGGCGGCGGTGTCGTTTGAAAGAATCAATATCGACCGTTTCAATAGCATACAATATGGATCTGCAAACAAGAGTTGATCTATAAACAAAATTGGCATATATGTATGAATCAAGAAACCAAAACCTTCAAAAGGGTGCTAGTTTTTTACCTTAACTTACCCGATCCTATTGGTTAGCAGGGTACTGGTGTGTCACGTGCGTTTTTAGATAACATAATAAATAATAAAGAAACCAATAAGTTGCAAACAAGTACTTTTATTATCATAGAGAATGCACTACAACATGAAGGAAGAGATGGGGAAGAAGACATGACAGTCCCCCCCAAATCTATCTTCACAAATTTATCAAAAAGTTCAACAGCTCTCTCTATATATCTTGTTCACATGAGAAAAGAGAGCAGAACAAAATAAAAAAGATAACTACTTTTAACTAAAAACAGAACCATACTAAAGTTTGCAGAACAGAACAACCTCATTGACAAACAACCAAACCAGTGATTCATCACAGAATCTTGTTTTCCTCAAGCACAGACATAAGACCACGGCTCATCTTCGCCAGCAACCGCATCCGACCCACCAGCGAAATCCTCATCAGAACAGTAATAATACCCGTTGTTCCCATTTGCAGCAGTCAGGCAGCAAGATGATCCAACAGTCAGATAAGGCATGTTGTGGAAAGACTGCGCGATTCCACCCGCGATCATCGCGCCACCCATATCACCTTCATCGTGAACGAATTCTTCAATCCTGTGCTTAAGGGTCTGGAACATGATCTCCGGTTCGTGTTGCATTGATCTGAGAACATCACTGCAGGACGGGCCAGGGACAGCTCGGGTAACAGCGAAACCAAAGGGACCGTCACTCTGTGACACACGGACCACACTCGGGCCACCGAACAAGTTGTGGACACCACCAAGAGCCTCCTGGTATGCCCCTCCTAAAAACATCCCCAAATAGTACTTCATCCCGCTTTCGCCTTCCAATTCGTGAAGCGGCAAGCTTGATTCGCCTCCGATGAATTTGTCAATCTTTCCATCACTGTCACAAGTTAGATCCGATAAAATCCCCCTTCTCGTTGGGCGTTCGTCTAGACGATGGATTGGAAGTATAGGGAACACCTGTTCTATCCCCCAGAAATCAGGAATCGATGTGAAAACCGACAGATTAACATGATAAGTGCTTACGGGATTCGACACACCAATTTCCTTAGCAACCAAATCACACAGCCCATCAGTAGCAGCCAATTGTTCGATATCCAACGACCCGTCTTTAAACTTCTCCACACACCTCTGTTTTAGCTGATCAGCATACGCCAAACACGCTTCGTAATCGCCTCGAATGGCAGACTCAGACAGGTTATTGTAATCCGAATGCGCGTCCTCCGGGAGCTGCTCGATGAAATGCTGGATATCAAAAGAGGACATAGGTGGAACCGTGTACTTGCTCGAAGAAACTGCCTCGAATATAAGTACCGAATGATGCGACACAAGCGCACGCCCACTCTCACTGCAAATCACAGGATGCTTCACAGAGCTACGGTCGCAAACAAACTTAACCGCCTGAACAACCGCCATTGCATACTCTTCTAACCCATAAGCAACAGACACATCCGAGTTTGCAGATTTCGATCCATCGTAATCAATCCCAAGCCCACCACCAATATCAATGACCTTCATATTGGCACCAAGACGAACCAGTTCACAGTAAATCTGAGCAGCCTCTCCAACACCATCAGCAAGCAAAGCGGTCGAAGGGATCTGCGACCCGATATGGAAATGGAGCAATTGGAAGCAATCCAACATCCCACATTGATACAATTTCTTCACCACACGAAGAATCTGTGTAGTGGTAAGACCAAACTTCCCCTTTTCCCCTGAAGTACTTCCGAAATGACCCGAATGCTTAGTTCTCAGCTTAGCACGAACGCCGATAACCGGACGAACGCCTAGCTTCAAACTGATGTCAATCACAGAATCCAATTCCTCTTCTTGCTCCAAAACAATTACAGTGTTTAATGAAAGCTTTCTAGCAATCAAAGCTAACGAAATGTATTCCTCATCTTTAAATCCATTACATATCAGTAGAGACTCCGAAGCACCTTTACACAAGCAGCTCATCGCTAAAAGAAGCTCGGGTTTAGAACCCGCTTCTAACCCGAACCGGAACGAGGATCCGAATTTGACAATATCCTCAACCAGGAACCGGTCCTGGTTACATTTCACGGGATACACACCTTGGTAGTGAGAGGTGTAAGACAGAGACTTAACGGCGTAATTAAACGCCGTTTGAAGACATTCGAGTCTGTTTTTCAACACATCAGGAAACCTGATTATTAACGGAAGCTTGAGATCTAAGCCACCAACGGATTTCGAATCGGTAGCCTTTTTTACCACCTTTAAAAGATCTATTTCCTGGTGGTCCATGGTGGAGCTACCGTGTGGCCGGACGGTGACGTTGCCGGAGGAGTTAACGGCGAAGTACGGCGCTCCCCAGCCGTCAACTTTGTACAAAGCACTCGAATGAGGCGGGGTCCAGTTTGTTAATAGTGAATCTTCTGGAACAAAGCTGTCAGTCGGTTGAGCTGCGCCTGCGCCGGAGAATAATATATCATTATTATTATTATTCTCCGGCGTAGGAAGAGAGCTGTCCCATCCGGTGTAACCGGATACACCGGATGGGGGAGCAAGAGCAGCCATAGCAGCGGCAACAGAAAACGCTAAAGATGGCATATCTGTTATCTTTCTGTTCTGTAAAAAGAATAAAAGAATTGTTTGTGAAGTTGGACTTGGCCAAAGTTTGTAACGGCAGGGGGCTTTACAACCCGCCGAGGCCGAGGCCCCGGCTACCCCCTCAAAAGAAGCAGAAGGGGATCTGAATCAAAGGAGGAACAAACCCTAAACTCCTGAGCAGCACGGGTATCCCCACAACTACCGCTCAGAAGAAGAAATTAACAGTTTTATTGAAAAATTGGAGTTTGAGACATAAAACAGCAGACAAATCTAATGAATTTGAAGGGATTGGAGCATGCAGAATGAGAAACTGTGAAATGGAAACGTAAACGGAAGAGCAGACGGAAACCTAACGGCGGAAAGATTAGAAAGAGGGATTCAGAAATGTGAAAGTGAGCGAGAATTGCATGGGAGTTGATGGTCATTTATATAGAGGCCGTTTCTTTAGGTTGGCCATAGGAAGCCTACTTTTTTTTTTTTTTTTTATTATTAATATAATTCTTTTTTTTTATTTATGAAATATTGAAATTAGAAGAATTCTAGTCTACTAGTCAACCATAAATAAAACCGCCCGAGATAACACTTTCCTGAGGAAAGAAAAAGTGGTGTTTGATTACGAACTTTGTATAACGATGTTTGAATGCTACCAAATTAGGGGCTACCTAGTGAAATTGATTTATAGCTACGATAATATTGAATTAAGCCAAACTTGGAAAAGTCTAACGAGCTGTTTGTCAACATCCGAATAGTTAAGTGTTGAACCAGTAAGAAGTCTAAACCATTAAGAACCTGTATAATACTTAACTGTTCAGATGCAAATGTCTGACCAACTCAGATTAGAGGTCTTAATCATTCAGACTATGTACAATGCTTAACCATTCAGAGTTAAATGTCTAGACCATTCAGACATCTGCACGTGAAACGAACAGTCTGAACTGTGAGAATATAATTCCTGTCCTTCTCATTCATGTCAACAATGTATATATAATGTACAGGGAAATCTCCTATAATTAGGGAGATATATACATGACTAAAATAACAATATTTTCCCTAAAATATACAATATTCTATTACACCCCCGCAGTCGAAGCGAGAGGTGGTCGAATGCTGAGACTGGAACGAAAGTCGTCAAATAACACCTTAGGCAAACCTTTGGTGAAGATGTCAGCTACCTGAGAACGCGTAGGAATGTGAAGAATCCGAACAGAACCGCGTTGAACTAGATCACGAACAAAATGAATATCAAGTTCAATGTGTTTTGTACGCTGATGCTGAACTGGGTTGCCGGAGAGGTAAATTGCACTAATATTATCACAGTACACAAGACTAGCAGTGGTAAGAGGTTTGTGTAATTCAAGCAACAGATTACGAAGCCAACATATTTCCGCAACCACATTAGCAACGCCCCGATATTCTGCTTCAGCACTGGAACGAGATATAACTGACTGACGTTTGGATGACCATGAAATAATATTTGGACCCAAATAGACACAATAACCGGAAGTAGACCGTCGTGTATCCGGACACCCTGCCCAGTCGGCATCCGTGTAAGCACGCAATGAGAAATCCATAGAAGTACCAATGGTCAAACCATGAGATGAGGTGCCTTGCAAATACCGAATAATACGTTTTAGTGCATTCCAATGATCTACCTTTGGGGCATGCATGTACATGCACACTTGCTGAACAGCATAGCAAATGTCGGGTCGCGTGAATGTTAGATATTGTAGCGCTCCAGCGAGACTACGGTATAAAGTCGGGTCATGAAAATCAGCACCCGAAGTAGCTCCAAGTTTGGGTTTTGTGTCAACCGGTGTAGCCGCAGATTTACACGAAGACATACCAGCTCTCTCAATAATTTCTTTTGTATATACGTGTTGAGACAAGAACATGTGACCACCCTTTCGCTGAACCTGAATGCCCAAAAAATGACTAAGCGGCCCTAGGTCTTTCATTGCAAATTCAGCCGAAAGACTTGCCATAAGAAGAACGCGAAGGGAGTCAGACGAGGTAGTGAGTATGATATCGTCAACATATATGAGAAGATAAGCAGTGTTGCCATTAAGCCGGTAGATAAATAAAGAGTTGTCACATTTACTCTGCTGAAAACCCAAGGTAAGAACGAAGTCAGTAAATCGTTGATACCACGCACGAGGAGCCTGCTTTAAACCATAAAGAGATTTCTGTAGGAGACAGACATGATCCGGATATTGACTATGGCGGAACCCCATGGGTTGATACATATAAACAGTCTCATGTAGATTGCCGTGAAGAAATGCGTTGGTTACATCAAGTTGATGAATCGGCCAAGATTGTGACAAAGCAAGTGATAGCACAGTGCGTATGGTGGTAGGTTTGACAACCGGACTAAATGTTTCACCACAGTCTACTCCAATTTGTTGATTGCTCCCATCACAAACAAGCCGAGCCTTATAGCGCTCCAAAGTACCATCCGACCTGAATTTGTGACGAAAGAGCCACATGCTACGTAAAACATGCATATGAGGTTGCCGGGGAACTAACACCCAGGTCTTATTTTTAATAAGTGCATTAAATTCGGTAGTCATGGCATTATGCCATTCCGTGCTGGACAAAGCATCCTTAGGATTTTTGGGTATGGGAACGATAGAGGAGGAGGCAAGATTAAAAATGGTTTTCGGTTTATGTATGCCATCCATAGATCTTGTACGGATGGTACGGGTGGGTGGTGGAGAGGGGGGAGAAGGTGGTATAGGAATAGGAGAGGTACTGGATGGTGAAGGGATATCGGAGGTAGCGTTAGAGCTAGAAATAGGCGGGGAACTGATAATGGGAGAAGAGGGGCCGAGAGAAGGTGTTGGGTTTACGAAGGAGGTTGGGCCGAGAGTGGAATTAGAAGGCGGTGAGGGTGGGCCGGGGTGAAGGTGTGATGAAAGTGGGCTAGTGGGGGATGGAGGTGGGTTAGTGAGGGATGGGCTGTGAGAATGAGTATTGGGTGGGATGTGAAGTGGGGCAATGGGAGTTGAGTGGGGAGCACCGAATGAAACAGTGGGAGATGAATTTTGTGGAATAGGAGTGGAATTATTAGAGAGAGTATTATTGGGGTAAGTATTGTGAGGGGAGCCGAAAATAAGTGAAGGGTGTATGGGAGCGGTTAAGAAATCATACGTGTGTGGAGAGGGGGTGGGGTTATTTGCAAAAGGAAAAATTTCTTCGTCAAAAATGACGTGTCGACTTATTATGATTTTGCGAGTGTGGAAATCGAGGCATTTATATCCCCGATGATTAGCTGGGTAGCCGAGGAAGACACATGGCATTGATCGATATTGGAGTTTATGTATATTAGTGTGAGGAATGAGGGGGTAACATAAACAGCCAAAAACTCGAAGGTGTGAGTAGGAGGGAGTGCAATGATATAATGTTTGGGTAGGAGAAAGATTTTTGAGAATTTTACTAGGCAAAATATTGTGAAGGTATGTGGCGACCTCCAAAGCATGATGCCAGTAAGTGTTGGGTAGGGATGCATGAGCTAAAAGAGTGCGAATGATATTGTTAATAGAACGGATTTTTCGTTCGGCCTTCCCGTTCTGAGATGAGGTATATGGACAAGAAAAACGAAATTGCATTCCATTTAATTTGCAAAATTGTTGGAACATATTATTATTATATTCCTTGCCATTATCACATTGAAATTGTTTCAGTTTGCGTTCAAATTGAGTTAGAATCAGATTGTAGAATGTAGTAAAAGTGGAGAAAACTTGAGATTTATTCGCAAGTGGGTAGGTCCATAAAAAATTTGAACGATCATCAAGAAAAAGTATATAATAACGGTGACCGCCCGAGCTAAGAATCGGGGAGGTCCAAAGATCACTGTGAATTATATCAAATGGCATGTTGGTAACATTGTTAGAAGCAAAAAACGGTAATTTAATATGTTTACCAAACACACAAGATTGACAAACATGAGTTTTCAAAGTTCCACAATTAATAAAACTAGAGTTTTTAAGAGAGTGCAAAGAAGAAAATCCCGGATGACCGAGACGTCGATGCCATGTGTCTTGAGAAATTGCCGTAAGAGCCGTGGGAGATATGATCTTGGTGACTTGGGATGGATCAAAAGTGTAGAGTCCTTCGGAGCTATTGCATCGTAGGATAGGGGTCCGAGTCTTGAGATCCTTCACCAAAAAACCATATGGGTCAAATTCAATGGATAATTTATTATCGGTAGTAAACCGACGAACAGAAAGCAAGTTTTTAATGAGAGTTGGGGCATAAAGGACTTGGTTCAATTTAAAAGGTGGGAGGGGAGGGGGGAGGGTGAGGTCGCCTTGTCCATGCACGGGAATGGTTTGACCATTTCCCACAATAATATTTCGATTAATGCAAGTATTAAAAACAGACGAAAGGTGAGAGTTAGAAGTCATATGACCTGTGGCACCTGTATCCATGGTCCATGAGGGATCGTTGAGAGACATCGCGTACATCGCTTGATTCAGATCAGTGGGCGTGTGGCTGGCAGCAAAGGATTGATTTGGTCTGGGCCCGAGAATACCTGCTGAGTTGTTATTATTTTTGTTTGCTGTGGGGTAGGGACATGGGGGTATGTTGGGCCATGCACCCCATGGTAAATGAGAAGGGTTATTATGTGGGCCGGCCCATGGAGGATAACAAGTCCATGGGTAGTATCCGTTTGGAATAGGGCCACCAGGGGAAGTATTGAAGCCGCCGCCACCATACTGACCATAGTTACCCCTGCCACGACCACTGCCTTGACGTCCGCGACCCCTACCCCGACTGCGTCCGCGTCCGCGACCCCGTTCAGAAGCTTCTGACCGCTGATCAGTAGTCTTGTCTCGTGTCTCCCGAAGTTGCGTGTCGGCAGTGGCTGTGAGAGCACTACCGGCGGTTTGCGCGGAATGTCGAACTTGACTTAATTTCCTGGATTCGGCCATACATAATCTGGAGCGTGTGTCATAGAAGTCGGGGAGGGGTTTCATTTGTTGAATAACGGATGCGGTGTTTTCGTATTGCTCATTGAGACCCGAGAGAAGTTGCAACACCAGCTGTTCGTCAGTTACAGGAGAGCCTAGGTTGGTGAGTTGGTCGAAAATCACCTTTAATGCCTGGCAGTACGCGGACATGTTTGGGAATTGATCCAGGTGAGTGTTCGAAAATTTGTTGTTGAGATCAATCGTTCGTGTCGCCTTATTGTCTTGAAATATGTTGGCGATGGTGGTCCAAGCATCGTAAGCGGTTGTGTCTGGTTTAAGAACCGTGTGTAGCAAGTCGGTGGATATGGTACTGTATATCCATTGGAGTACAATGGAGTCGAGACGTTCCCACGTCTCGGTCGGAGCAGACGTTTCTTTTTCCTTATCTTTGGCCGTGACAGAAGAAGAGGTTTCGGAGGTCGGTTTTGGTTGAAGGTGATCGAAGACAAGGTGGGCTTTACACTGGATTTTAAACATCTCAGACCAGGTAGTATAATGCCCGGTTTCGATGTCCAATGTAACGAGTATGAGGTTCTTTATGGAGGTAACAGTTACAGCAGGGTGAGGGGAAGATGATGAAGACATGTTGAGAAGGTAGGGTAAGATCGGCGCAGGGAATTGTGGGAAAAGAAAAGGATCGATTAGGGTAGGTGTGATACCATGTGAGAATATAATTCCTGTCCTTCTCATTCATGTCAACAATGTATATATAATGTACAGGGAAATCTCCTATAATTAGGGAGATATATACATGACTAAAATAACAATATTTTCCCTAAAATATACAATATTCTATTATGAACCATTAAGTGCTGAACCAGTAATAGGTCTGAACCATTAAGAGCTTCATTAAGAGGTAAACAAATAACCCCTGAGGTGAAGTTTATTTATTGAGTTCGAATAAACTTGCAAAGTTAATTAGCCATCAAGTTTAACTATATATTTTTTGTTTAATATTTTGATATCTTTACACAATAGTAACTAAAACAAACAAATAATATATATTATGTTATATATAAATATTATAATTACATACATGTATATATAAACAAAAAAAGCATGAGTTAAAAAATAAAGCTCAAAGTGAGCCGATGTTGAGGTTGGGCGCTAGTAACTTAAACTAGTCGAGCCGAAATTCTCCTATATACTAAATTTAAGAACAAATATGTTTATAAATAAACTGAAAAGGCCTTGTTTTATGCATAACAAAGTCTTTAAGATATTGTGAAAATAAAATAAAAGAATCTAGAATATCGTTCCAGGTTGTGAAATTAAGGGGTTGTTTGTTTACCTTTTAATGTGACTCTTAATTGTTCAGACCTCTTACTGGTTCAGCACTTGATGGTTCAGACTGTTTGTTTCGCAAGCAAATGCCTGAATGGTTCAGACATTTGCCTCTGAATGGTTAAGAATTATAAAGAGCCTGAATGGTTAAGACCTCTAATCTGAATTGGTCAGACATTTGCCTCTGAACGATTAACCATTATAGTGGCTCTTAATGGTTCAGACATCTTACTGGTTCAGCATTTAATGATTCAGACCTCTTACTGGTTCAGCACTTAATCATTCAGAAGTTGCAAAACAGCCCCTAAGTATTTTGAATATATAAAATCATTTATGGAAATATCTTGAATATATAGAATCATTTATCGAAATATCTAGATGTTGAAATGTCTAAAGAATAGTTTATAACTATTGGATTGGATTGAATGGGTGTTGTATATTGTAATTCAACAAAAGTGTATAAAAGAGACGCCTCATTTCATCTAACCATTCTAAACTTGTGTAACCATGTAAGCGTTTATATATTGCAAGCACCGAGAATAGAGCTAACCTTTTTTCACATTTATTTATTTATGTACTATTGTAAATGAGTCTAAAATGATTCTTTCTCTTTTAAACATAGTTGTATCGTTTAAGACACGATATCGTCAAACTCTATCTCTTGTTGTTTTTGTTTATGAGCAGACTTAAAGACCCCATATGCCCATTGCCCTTGATGACAAGGTGTGTTGATCAGTTCTGTTTAAACATAATGGAAAACATGAATGACATACCTGTTATGGCATTCAAAGCAGTAGAGAATCCAGTCAGAGATCCAGCCATTGAGTTCGACATCTTTGTCAAGGTGATCCGGTTCCTCCTTAGGGTGTAAAGTGATGATGGTGATGAAACCGAAAATAGGGTTGAATTCGGTTATGGGGAGAGAGATACGTAATTGATGTTATTGAGGGTTTGTGATTGTGTAATGTGTCTAACCCTTTAACTCTCTAATAAGCCCCTTATTTATACACCCAAGAGGAAACCCAATTAGTTAATAAGGGTAATATGGTCCATCAACAATTACCAACTAATTATAATAGGTTATTAATATATTTTGATCTAATATAATATAAATGATTATATAGGCTACAAGATTAAATATTATAACATTAATATATTTAATCTCACATTCTCCCACTTAGCCAAGTAATCATTTATCATGAGTATTAGGTAAGCCTGGCCAGGAGTTAACACTCATTTTAGCCTTAAACCAAGAATTATAGCAGAGAAATACAGCCGTTGAATCATCATTCGACTCAGGACCCCCATTAATCATACTATAACCTCAATTTAAAACCTAACCGTTACGATCAAAATATGTATAAACCCTTTAGCGTCTGATTTGTATTTATATTTGTCTATATGTCATTACACCGGCAGAACATATGTTAGAGACATACAAAATCAAACTGAGGAAATTTTATTAATTAAAACATAAGCTAGTACAATATGCTATTAAACAAGGTCTTTAATAAGTCCCATATTCGATACATGTTCTTCGAAAACTTTAGGTGGGAGACCTTTAGTCATCGGATCCGCAAGCATATCTTTAGTACTAATATACTCAATACAAAGATTATTTTCCTCAACTCGTTCACGTACGAATAAATATTTTGTATCGAGATATAAACCAGCTCCAGTCGAACTGTTACTGTTCGAGAAACTAACGGCAGCTGAATTATCACAGTAAAGCTTCAATGGTCTAGAAATGGAATTAACGATTTTGAGTCCAGTGATCAGATTTCTAAGCAACATTCCATGACAGGTTGCGTTGTAAACAGCAATGTACTCTGCCATCATTGTGGAAGTTGTAGTTAACTGTTGTTTATGACTCTTCCATGAGATAGGTCCGCCTGCTAACATAAAGATGTAGCCCGAAGTGGAATTCTTGTCATCTTTGCATTTGGCAAAGTCAGAATCAGAATAACCTACCACTTCTAAATGATAACTTCTTCTATAAGTCAGTTTATAGTCTTTCGTCCCTTGCAGATATCTGAGGACCTTCTTAGCTGCTTTCCAGTGATCTAGGCCAGGATTAGTCTGATAACGACCTAGCATTCCAGCAATATAAGCGATATCTAGGCGAGTACAGACTTGAGCATACATCAGGCTCCCGACTACTGACGCGTAAGGTATCTGGCTCATTTGCTCCTTTTCAACCTCTGTTGTCGGACACTGGAATGAACCGAAAACATCTCCCTTAACTACTGGAGCGACGGAGGGTTTGCACTGTTGCATGTTGTAACGTGTAAGGACACGATCTATGTAAGTCTTTTGAGACAATCCTAAGATCCCTTTGTGTCTATCTCGGTGAATTTC
Organism: Helianthus tuberosus; assembly: GCA_030545235.1. Taxonomy (NCBI): domain Eukaryota; kingdom Viridiplantae; phylum Streptophyta; class Magnoliopsida; order Asterales; family Asteraceae; genus Helianthus; species Helianthus tuberosus. Next base: position 55,758,164 of record CM060438.1, read on the forward strand.
GATGCCAATGACGTAAGAAGCATCTCCGAGATCCTTCATGTCGAAGTTATGCGAGAGTAACCGCTTCGACTCATGCAACATGTCTAAACTATTACTTGCCAATAGAATATCATCTACATAAAGGACAAGTATAGTAAAGTTACTCCCACTCATCTTGAGGTAGGTGCATTGATCCACTTGATTCTTCATAAAACCTTGCCTCTTCATGACTTCATCAAACTTGAGGTACCATTGACGTGATGCTTGTTTTAACCCATAAATGGATTTCTTCAACTTACAGACTAGATGCTCCTGACCTTCAGGTTTAAAGCCTTCAGGTTGTTTCATGTAAACATCTCCGTCTAAGTCTCCGTTAAGGAAAGCAGTTTTGACGTCCATCTGATGCAGCTCTAAATCAAAATGAGCTACTAGGGCCATAACGATCCTTAATGAATCTTTACGAGAGACTGGTGAAAATGTCTCTTGATAATCAATTCCCTCTTTCTGAGTGTAGCCCTTTGCAACCAATCTCGCTTTGTAGCGTTCAACGTTCCCATTCGGATCCAGTTTTGTTTTGAACACCCATTTACAACCTGCAGGTTTGGCACCATTGGGTAATTCGACTAAATCCCAAACGTCATTTTTCTTCATGGATTCAAGCTCATCAATCATTGCTTTATTCCATTCAGAAGACCGATCACTGCTAATGGCTTCGTTATAAGAGATAGGATCATTGAGCTTTCCAGCATCCATTTCAGTCAGGTAGGTAACATAATCATCCCAATTAGTAGGCCTTCTTTGCCTAGATGACCTCCTGAGTTGATTATCGGGTTCAGCGTTGTCTTGGTTTTGAGCGTTTGATGTGCCTTCGTTATGAGGTATAATGGGTTCTGATTGTGGAGATGGAGTTTGTGCAGTGGCTTCAGGTACAGTTGTTGCATGGGGTACAAGAGGAGTAAACGGAGTAATGATAAGCGACGAGTCTCTCCCCCCCGCGTCTTGTACTTCTTGCAATTCTTCGTAAGGGTTGGTACTGCTCCCACTGACCTTGAAATCCTCCAGGAACGCAGCACGCTTGGTTTCAACAATACGGGTGACATGGGAAGGACAATAGAAACGATAACCCTTCGAATGATCAGGATACCCGATAAAGAAGCAGGTAATTGTTTTAGGGTCAAGTTTCCTTAGGAAAGGATTATAGAGTTTTGCTTCAGCAATGCAGCCCCATACTTTCATATATTTAAGACTCGGTTTCCTTCCTGTCCAAAGTTCATAAGGAGTTTTAGGGACAGACTTAGAAGGAACTCTATTGAGTATATGAACAGCTGCTTTTAACGCTTCAGTCCAGAGGAATAATGGTAAATTAGTGTTGGCTAACATACTGCGCACCATGTTCATAAGGGTACGATTTCTTCGTTCAGCGACACCATTCTGCTGAGGTGTACCAGGCATGGTGTATTGGTTCACAATCCCCTGGCCCTTACAAAACTCATAAAATGGACCAGGAGCTTGACCCACATCAGTATGTCTTCCATAATATTCACCGCCTCTATCTGATCTCACAACTTTAATCTGACGATCTAATTGTTTTTCAACTTCAGCTTTATAATCTTTAAAAGTTGTTAGAGATTCAGATTTTTCCTTTATAAGATACAAGTACATGTAACGAGAATAATCATCAATGAATGTGATAAATGAAGTATGTCCTGTTATACCAGCAATTTGATAAGGACCACTAATGTCAGTGTGAATGAGTTCTAATAAATTAGAGCTCCTAGTGGCACCTTTCTTATTCGCTAATGTCATTTTGCCTTTAAGACATTTGACACATGTTCCAAAATCGGTGAAATCGAGAGGAGGTAAGACTTCATCCTTTACGAGACGATTTAATCGTTCTCTTGAGATGTGGCCTAAACGTTGATGCCACAACATAGATGAAGTCTCTAAGTCTCGAATTTGTTTCTTTTCCATCTTTGTGAGTGATTCATTAATATTATATGACAACAAAGATTTGGAAAAATTATCATCTAGTTCTAATCTATAGAGACCACCATCCAGAATGCCAGTACCATAAACAACGGAATCATAGAGAATAGAGAGTTTGCGATGACCATGAGAAACGACAAAACCGTCCATGTCTAACTTTGGTCCTGATACAAGGTTCCGAGTTACCTTAGGAACATATAAGGTATCATAAAGTTTAATACATAAACCAGTTTTCAAAAATAATTGTAATGTTCCTATGGCCTTCACTTCTAATTCTCGATCATCTCCAACTTTAAATGTTCTTTGGTTTCTTCCCAGCTTCCGGATTGTAAGGAATCCCTGAAGTGAATTGGTAACATGAACCATAGAACCATAATCAAACCACCAAGAATTAGCAGGAACATTTAAATTAAAGGACTCAAGTATCATGAAAAAATCGTTACCTTTCTTAGCCAGCCACTCCTTGAAGTTAGGGCATTCCTTTTGCTTATGTCCTGTTTTCTTACAGAACTTGCAGTAGGGTTTGCCTAAGGAGTTCTTAGAGCTGGGAGGTGCACTTGTATTAGGATTTGGATTTGGCTTTTGAACCTTAGAAGCATCCTTTCTTTGATAATTGTTCTTCCTCTTCTTTGAGCTGGAGGTGGTGAAGTTAGCAACATCAGTATGGCGATCCATCTTCATACGCTCTTCCTCCTGCACGCACATGGCGATCAGCTCACTCATCGTCCATTTGTCCTTCTGAGTGTTGTAAATGATCTTGAATGCTTCATAGGACGAAGGAAGCGAAGTGATGATGAAGTGAACAAGAAAACCATCACTGATTTCCATCTCTAGGCCCTTCAACTTATTGGCCATGTCATGCATCATCATGATGTGTTCGCGAATGCCGCTCCTCCCATCATACTTAGTCGTCACCAGCTTGAGGATAAGAGTGCTAGCGTGTGCTTTTGATGTTCCCTTGAATTGATCCTCCACAGAAGCCAAATAGGTTTTAGCATCGTCAGAATCAGGAATAGCTCCTCTGATAGAGTTATGAATGGACTGCTTCATGAACATGAGAGACATGCGGTTACACCTAGTCCACTTATCATGGAGTAACTGCTCAGCAGCAGTACTTGTAGTAGTAAGGTCCGCTGGCTTATTCTCTCTTAGAGCATAGTCAAAGTCCAAGAGTCCAAGTGTAAGCATGAGGGCATCCTTCCATGCAGCAAAGTTATCACCAGTCAAAGGTGGAATCCCCTAATTGGGTGCTGATAGTGGAAATAAGGTGAGCAAGTTATGATACTAAGAAAGAAGTCTTAATGTGATCTAAGGGCATGTTATACTAAGGCAGGCATAAGTAATGACCGTTTTAATTATGAAGTTGTGATAATGTCTATTACTAACATCAAAATAATAGACTTAGTAAAATTCTATTTAAACGAAGACAAATCAGCTTTGGCCAGAAGTGTAATCATTTAAATATGTGTGCAAAGTAATTGTGACAAATCAGCTTTGGCCAGAAATGAGACAATCACTTTAGTTATGCACTTGTCAAGCATGCTAAACATAAATGAATTAAATCAGCTTTGGCCAGAATTAAAACATTTCACGTTTGTAATGCATACTTAACATAGCTTTTATAAGACTTGAACAATAAATAGATGTATTAAATCAGCTTTGGCCAGAATTAATACATCAGAAGTATGACAACTGGCACAAACCGGTAATTTCCGTACACTATAATTATTGCTTAATGACTGCAATTATGAGTTTAATTGTCAGCAATGTCTGAACACATGATTAAACAAGTGAATTCATGCACGTTTTATACTACAAAATATTGCTTTATGCATAAACGAGAGCGTTGCGTCAAAAATAATAGTAAACTCACCGGTAAGACACAATGTGTCAACAGAACTGCAGAAAGCAGTCAGACAATAAAATTGGAACCTAGGTGTAGGTCCGACAACAAGAATGCATTAAAAACCCAAGAGTACATACAAGGGTTAATGTATATGCAATTCGAAAGCAAAAATAAGCACTAAAAAGCACCCGAAACGCACTTTAAGTGCATAATTTATACAAATCAGCAATAATTCAGCATTTAGACATATAAATATTATGCAGAAATGTCGTTTTATTATCCAGAATATTTCCCTAAGTGTTGGGAATTGAAAGAATACAAGAAAGGTACTTAAAAGACACTAAAAAGTGTAATTTAGCACTTTAACGAACCAGTGTCTAACCGAACAACCGGACTTTACCCGGAGAAAAAATATATATATATATATATATATATATATATATTGTCAATGACATTGTTTATATTTTTTTCTGAGCTAGTTAGGGTCCCCGAATACCCTAACACCCGTTATTTACATAACACACTAATACACTAATCTAGTTACCTAACTAAACAAACTAAATTACCTAACTAAACTAATTGAAATTGAACCAAATGCCACCCCCTTGCAACTGTTCGATTTCTCCAAGGGAACATCCACTTCCAATCTTTGATTATAATAATCTCATTGTCTAAGATCTTGGCTACACAATATCTATTGGATAATTAGAATGCATGGTACATAAATATGACCTAAGGGATTACACTCCCATTTACTTCCACACTTAATAAAAAAAATACTACTCTCCCCTCTCTTTTGATATCTCGGCCGAAACCATAGCCACACACCCACCCACTTTTCAATTTTGATCTTACATTTCCAAGCATACACAAAGGAGAAGGATCTCATACAAGGAAGCTTGGTGCTTACGGATTGCCAAGGACCTCACCACAACGCTATTAACCACCCGTTTTTAGTTTAGTTTCTTCCCTAGCCTCGAGCTAGTAGTAAGTGACTCTAAACACCCTTTTATTCATTTCTAATGTGGTTAATAAGAAATTTAACGGGTAAAAATCATGAACACTATAGACCAAAACTAAAAGTCTACTAAAAATAATAAAACATGGTGGTTAATGAGTAAATATTAGTGTAAAAATTATGAAACTTGTTTTGTTATGGTTATTTATTATTGTTGAATGCTAGTAGGGGAACGGATCGCCATCTAACCACGCTAGGTCATGTTCATGGAACATGAACTAGCGCTATGTTTAGTAAAAAAAAAAACTAGATGACGAACCCTTTCACTCACAAACATGAACTTGTGTAAAAACGATTTTTCTTATGCAATGGAGTTCTAAACTAGTAGATCTAAAGATCTACAAGTGGTATTTTCGAAAGACCAACTGTAAGACAAAACCATGTTTTAAAACCGGATCTTTCATGAAGTAGAGGTGTTTTTATGAACAAACAAGTGTGTGGACACTTGTGTAACAAAAGTTTTAACAAAGAAATAATTTTCGTAGAAACCGACTAGAAGTTGTGAAACTTCATATCCTTTAAAAATAAAGTTTTTAAGAAATTAAACTTATTTTTAAAGATAACAAGACTTACTGAATGTGCTAGTAAGTTACTACACATTTTTGTAAATATTCAAGTTCATGAAATCGGTGATTATTGTTGATGATGATTGTTGGTAATTGTTGTTGATGATTGTTGACAATTCAAAAGAAAATAAACACATGTTTTGAAAACATGGGAAACGTCCATTTTTAGGGGAAACTCTGTCAAAATTTTTATAAATTTTGACACTTAGAAAAATATAAGTTTTTGAGAAACTTATTCCCTAAAAATGTGTTTAAAAGTATTACTAAGGTTTCCCTAATTTTTGGTGATAAGAAATGAGGATTTCTTCAAGAATAAAATGGATATTAAGTATATATTTTTGAAAGAAAAATATATATTATTTGATCACCAACTTTTGTGATAAGTGTATATAGTATGTGTTATACGTGCTAGTGTATTAAGACTTAAAATACACTAATTACTCATGAGGAGTAGAAATATAAAAATACACATACAGCATACAAGATACATAATTCGGGTGCAAAGTGCAAAACACAAAAGACTTATATTTATTTTTGAGAAAATAATATAAGTAAGATACGTAGTTAAAAATATAGAATATTTTTAACACAAGAATATATACAAAAGAGAGTGACTGTACTTGTGCGACGCAAGTCTAGTGACTAACGTTAAGAAAACGCGTATAGGTTACGACGTTAATTAAGCAAATCCGGTGGAGTTTACGACGCTAGGAACGCAAAGTTGTGAGTTCATGCTCCCCCTTTTCTCTTTAACTGTTTTCAGTTTTCATAACTTCGGGGGTGGAATACATGTACAAATGTACAATATTTATAATTGGTATGATATAAATACAAGAAGCGCACTTGGTGAGAATGAGAACCAAGTATGAGGCGCTATGAGAAATGATAACAAGAAACGCGCTTGGTGAGGACGAGAACCAAGTAGGATGCGTTATGAGAAATAGTGTCACGAATAGGGTACAGAAGCACCATTAATCAACGTATACATTCAGACCGCAGAACAAAAGGTTAGATCTAACGGGTGCCTGGCAGCCACACTCCCGGTCGGGGCGAGAATCGAGGAGTGCTTTTGTGTCTCAGAATATACCAATTAAATGCCTTAGGTTTGGTGGCTTCCTATGACGTGTCACATGTTAATGGCTTTGCAACCCATTAACAATCCTGATATTTACAGGAATATTTTAATTACATGAAATTCATACCATACTAAAAATTGATGAATACTTGAGTACGTGGGGTACTCAAGAAAAGATTGAGTTATACTTGAAGTACGTGGGGTACTCAAGAAGAAATTGAATTATACAGATGTACGTGATGTACACACGAAACTGGATTTATATATGAAAACTTGATTTACTCACAAACTATGTTTTCATACAAAGTATACAAACATGAAATACAAAACTGCATGAATTCACACCAACTTTATGTTGACGTTTTTCCAAAAACTCACATGTATTTCAGGTAACTAGGATGGATGTGCGCGTGGTCTTGCTTATGCTCGTGGATGTCGCTTGTGTTTAACTTTAAATAAAGTTGTAAACTCTTGAGACAATGTTTTAAGCTGTCTAGCGATGTAAACGCTAAACTTATGTTTTCAAATTATGGTATTTGATGTTATTTTACGAGCATGTAGCATGTTTACTCTTCGTATGCAATGAGAACCTTTCATGATCACACCTCGTGCTTCCGCCGTAGAAAGGAGTGTGACAGATTGGTATCAGAGCTGCGATTGTAGTGAACCAGGATTCCTTCTCGAGTCTAGTCTACAATCTCTAGGATCCTTTCACGAAAACAATTTTCAAAAAGTTTTCATTGCATAAAACGTCCCGCGACATCCACTACCTGAAACTGTCTACATAAGTCTAGAAAAGACACTACGAGACTTAGAGTGCACTTGAGTAGCACTTGTCGTTGGCTAGAAATTACTTGCAATTATGTGTGATAATTAGCATGTACTAGAAGTAGAACGTCACAAGTATACGTGACCCTACCTAAAAGCAATGGCCCATCTGAAGGAAGAAATACGAGGATGAAACGAACTGTGCAGACTGTGCAAGGAGTTACGTAATTATGGATGCATACATAATTATGGAATTCAGTGCACAGAAACCACAGCAAGTCTTGTCACGTATAGATTCCCTCAGTGCAAGCCTACTAAGTACTCTGCTAGAGTAATAATTGTTTGATGTCACTTATGTGGTATATATACCTGTGAATATATATATATATACTACTACTGCCTAGTAGGACGATATCAAACAAATGCCTAACCCTGCTGTGTTATGTTCTGTCAGAACATGGCACCCAGGAAAGCTGTGAATGCTCGCAATGACGATCAACCTCCTCCTCCCCCACTGCCAAGAACTGCTGATGAGCTGAACGCTCTACTGGAGGAAAGGATCTCCGCTGCTATCGCCCAGTACGAGGCGAACCGTACTCAAGACAGTGGAGGACCAAGCAACGCTAGGCGTAATGGGAATGGAGATTCGTCTGGAGGCAATGCAGCTCAAGGTAACCTTAAGACACTGTGCTAAGCATGAGGAAATTTATGAACGGTCCTTGTTTCATTATTTCTTCGATTGCTCACATGTGAATTGGTTGAATCAATTCCAGGCTGCACTTTCAAGCAGTTCCTCGACTGCAAGCCGATGAACTATGATGGCACAGGAGGTGCAGTGGCATTTGTGCGCTGGACGGAGAAGACTGAAGCTACTTTCCGCATGAGCAAGTGTACCGCGGATCAACAAGTCACTTTTGCTACTGGGTTATTCGTCGATGAAGCTCTGACTTGGTGGAACCTGCAAGCCCAAACTTTGGGTGATGACGCCGCTTATGGCCTAACTTGGGAGGAACTGAAGGAAAGAATGAGAGAAAAGTACTGCTCTCGTGCTGAACTCCAAAGACTGGAGACGGAGTTCTGGCACTTGACCATGGAAGGTGCTGACATTAATGGTTATACTCGAAGGTTCCACGATCTGTCCAGAGTGCTTCCCTACATGGTGACTCCCGAATTCAAGCGTGTTGAACGTTACATTTGGGGACTGGCCTCAGAGTTTCGTGGCATGGTGACGTCGGCCAAACCAAAAACAATCACCGAGGCTGTAACTCTGGCTGTCAGCCTGACTGAAGATTGTGTTCGTATGAAGAAGTTATCACTAAACCCAACAGAAAAGACCGAGACACATGCTGAGTCGTCCGGTGACAAAAAGAGAAAGCATACAAGTTTGAACCAAGCAACTCGCAACAACAAGAGTTTCAGCAAGAAGCGCGACACTAATCCGCCTCAGGAGACGAAAACCCATGCAACCAAAGCATACCAAGGCTCCATGCCTAGATGCCAAAAATGTAAGTATCATCATGATGGAGCTTGTCGCATTCCAAGGTGCGACAAATGTGGTAAATTGGGTCATCAAACAGAAGACTGTTGGGGAAAAGGAAAGAACCGAAATGGGAACGGTGCTGGTAACAAGAATGGTAACGGGAAAGGGCAAGGATGCTTCAAGTGTGGAAGCAATGATCATTTCATGAAGAACTGCCCAGAGAGAAACAACGCTCCGGCTCGAGCATTTGTGATTGGAGCAAGAGACGCACGCGAGGACCCTAACGTGGTCACCGGTACGTTTCTCATTAACAATCACTTTGCATCCATATTATTCGACACTGGCGCCGATTATAGCTTCATGACTGTGGAATTTAAACGCATACTCGGAATAGAATCTAGTAGATTAGAAATTCCTTATTCCATAGAACTAGCCAATGGTAAACTTGTTGAATCGGGCGAAGTTGTTAGAGGCTGCACACTAGAACTTGGTGAACGAAGATTTAGCATCGACCTCCTACCTATTCAATTGGGTAGCTTCGATGTAGTAGTCGGGATGGACTGGTTGTCCAAGAACAAAGCTGAAGTTATTTGTCATGAGAAAATCATTCGCATCCCTTTAGCGAATGGTGAAACTCTCATCGTGCATGGAGAAAAACGAGACGCGCCTCTTCGAATCATCAGTTGTATGAAGGCACAGAAGTGCTTAAGGAAAGGATGTGTTGCTTTCCTAGCACACGTTATAGACAAGAAGGCTGAGGAGCCAAAACTCGAAGACATTCCTGTAGTGAAGGAATTTCCTGATGTGTTCCCTGAAGATCTGCCAGGACTACCTCCGCAACGACAAGTCGAATTCCGTATAGACTTGGTTCCAGGAGCTGCTCCTGTAGCCAAGGCACCCTATCGACTTGCACCATCCGAAATGCAAGAATTATCTACACAACTTCAGGAGTTGTTGGATAAAGGATTCATAAGGCCAAGCTTCTCACCCTGGGGAGCTCCAGTATTGTTCGTGAAGAAGAAGGATGGAACACTGCGGATGTGTATCGATTACAGGGAACTGAACAAGCTCACTATCAAGAATCGGTATCCACTACCGAGGATTGATGACTTATTTGATCAACTGCAAGGATCAAGCTACTATTCCAAGATTGACCTTCGATCTGGATACCATCAGCTGAGAATCCAAGAAGAAAGCGTGCCAAAGACTGCATTCAGAACGCGATATGGGCACTACGAATTTCTTGTGATGCCATTTGGATTGACGAATGCACCAGCGGTCTTTATGGATCTAATGAACCGCGTATGCAAACCATATCTCGATAAATTTGTGATTGTATTTATCGATGATATCCTGATTTACTCGCGAACGAAAGAAGAGCACGAGCAACATCTCAGAACCATCTTGGAACTACTGAAGAAAGAGAAGCTTTATGCAAAAGTCTCGAAGTGCGAATTCTGGATTCGCGAGGTACAATTTCTTGGTCACGTGGTGAATGAGAAGGGCATTCATGTAGACCCATCCAAGATTGAAGCGATAAAGAACTGGGAAGCTCCCAAGACCCCGACCGAAGTCCGTCAATTTTTGGGCTTAGCGGGCTACTATCGGCGATTCATTGAGAATTTCTCGAAGATAGCTCAACCGCTAACGACCCTTACTCAGAAAGACAAGAAGTACGACTGGGGTCACACACAAGAAGAAGCCTTCCAGTTACTTAAGAGCAAGCTATGCGATGCACCGATACTATCATTACCCGAAGGCACTGAAGACTTCGTGGTATACTGCGACGCCTCACGACAAGGCTTGGGTTGCGTGCTCATGCAACGCCAAAAAGTCATCGCTTATGCTTCAAGACAACTGAAGGTTCACGAGAGAAATTATACCACTCACGACCTGGAGCTGGGTGCGGTGGTATTCGCCTTGAAGATTTGGCGACATTATCTATATGGTACTCGATGTACAATCTTCACAGATCACAAAAGCTTGCAACACATATTTGATCAGAAGGAATTGAATATGCGCCAGCGACGTTGGGTCGAGCTACTGAATGATTATGACTGTGAGATTAAGTACCATCCTGGAAAGGCGAACGTTGTAGCAGACGCGTTGAGCCGAAAGGAAAGGGTTAAGACCCTAAGGGTTCGAGCACTGGAAATGACGATTCGAACGAACCTCACAGCACGCATTCGAGATGCACAACAAGAAGCTCTTAAAGAAGAGAACCGTAAAGCTGAATACCTACGGGGTATGCTGAAATACATGGTGCCAAACGAAGAGGGAGCCTTATACTTTAAGAAGCGTATTTGGGTTCCACTCTATGGTGGCATACGAGAAGTCATCCTTAATGAAGCCCACAAATCGAGATATTCGATCCACCCAGGATCGGACAAAATGTATCAAGACTTGAAGGAGTACTATTGGTGGCCGAGACTCAAAAGCGACGTTGCTGTCTATGTTGGAAAATGCCTAACATGTGCTAAGGTTAAGGCAGAATATCAGAAACCGTCCGGCCTACTACAACAACCAGAGATTCCCGTGTGGAAGTGGGAACAAATCTCGATGGACTTCGTAACGAAATTACCCAGGACCCCTAGAGGGCACGATATGATATGGGTAATAGTTGATCGATTGACGAAGTCTGCGCATTTCCTACCAATCCGAGAAAAGGATAGCACTGGAAAGCTTGCAGAGATATACTTAAGAGAAATTGTGGCACGTCATGGAGTGTCAATCTCAATCATTTCAGACAGAGATGGACGCTTTGTCTCAAGAATCTGGCAATCATTTCAGGAAGCCTTTGGATCTCAGTTAGATCTAAGCACGACATTCCATCCACAAACAGACGGCCAGAGCGAACGGACTATACAAACATTAGAAGATATGCTTCGCGCATGTGTCATGGATCTAGGCGGCAGCTGGGATACTCATCTACCTTTAGTTGAGTTTTCCTACAATAACAGTTATCATACGAGCATAAAAGTCGCGCCGTTCGAAGCTCTGTATGGCCGCAAATGCCGATCGCCCTTATGTTGTGCAGATGCCGGAGATAAACGTATGGTTGGTCCTGAACTTGTACAAGAGACAACCGACAAGATTGCGCAGATCCGAGAACGCATTAAGGCGGCTCGAGAGCGACAAAAGAGCTACGCTGATCCAAATAGAAAATCGGTAGATTTCAAGGTGGGATACAAGGTGTTGTTAAAAGTCTCACCATGGAAGGGCGTAGTCAGGTTTGGAAAGCGTGGAAAGCTGAATCCACGATATATCGGACCATTCAGAATACTGAAGAGAATTGGTACCGTGGCATACAAGTTGGAGTTACCGGAAGAACTTAATGGAGTACATGATACGTTTCATGTATCCAACCTGAAGAAGAGTTCAACGCAAGAAAACGTGATCATCCCGATGGATGAAGTGCATATTGATGAAGCCCTCCGATTTACAAAAAAACCCGTTGAGGTTACTGACTGGAAAGTCAACAAGACCAGGAGGAGCAGTGTGAAGCTTGTCAAAGTACGTTGGAGCTCTAAGCACGGACCCGAGTACACATGGGAACGTGAAGACCAGTTCAAGAAAAAGTATCCCCACCTATTCAAGAAGACTCCAGCGAGAGTTAGTTCAGTCTGAATTTCAGGACGAAATTCTTTTAACGGGGGGAGACTGTGACAACTGGCACAAACCGGTAATTTCCGTACACTATAATTATTGCTTAATGACTGCAATTATGAGTTTAATTGTCAGCAATGTCTGAACACATGATTAAACAAGTGAATTCATGCACGTTTTATACTACAAAATATTGCTTTATGCATAAACGAGAGCGTTGCGTCAAAAATAATAGTAAACTCACCGGTAAGACACAATGTGTCAACAGAACTGCAGAAAGCAGTCAGACAATAAAATTGGAACCTAGGTGTAGGTCCGACAACAAGAATGCATTAAAAACCCAAGAGTACATACAAGGGTTAATGTATATGCAATTCGAAAGCAAAAATAAGCACTAAAAAGCACCCGAAACGCACTTTAAGTGCAGAATTTATACAAATCAGCAATAATTCAGCATTTAGACATATAAATATTATGCAGAAATGTCGTTTTATTATCCAGAATATTTCCCTAAGTGTTGGGAATTGAAAGAATACAAGAAATGTACTTAAAAGACACTAAAAAGTGTAATTTAGCACTTTAACGAACCAGTGTCTAACCGAACAACCGGACTTTACCCGGAGAAAATATATATATATATATATATTGTCAATGACATTGTTTATATTTTTTTCTGAGCTAGTTAGGGTTCCCGAATACCCTAACACCCGTTATTTACATAACACACTAATACACTAATCTAGTTACCTAACTAAACAAACTAAATTACCTAACTAAACTAATTGAAATTGAACCAAATGCCACCCCCTTGCAACTGTTCGATTTCTCCAAGGGAACATCCACTTCCAATCTTTGATTATAATAATCTCATTGTCTAAGATCTTGGCTACACAATATCTATTGGATAATTAGAATGCACGGTACATAAATATGACCTAAGGGATTACACTCCCACTTACTTCCACACTTAATAAAAAAAAATACTACTCTCCCCTCTCTTTTGATATCTCGGCCGAAACCATAGCCACACACCCACCCACTTTTCAATTTTGATCTTACATTTCCAAGCATACACAAAGGAGAAGGATCTCATACAAGGAAGCTTGGTGCTTACGGATTGCCAAGGACCTCACCACAACGCTATTAACCACCCGTTTTTAGTTTAGTTTCTTCCCTAGCCTCGAGCTAGTAGTAAGTGACTCTAAACACCCTTTTATTCATTTCTAATGTGGTTAATAAGAAATTTAACGGGTAAAAATCATGAACACTATAGACCAAAACTAAAAGTCTACTAAAAATAATAAAACATGGTGGTTAATGAGTAAATATTAGTGTAAAAATTATGAAACTTGTTTTGTTATGGTTATTTATTATTGTTGAATGCTAGTAGGGGAACGGATCGCCATCTAACCACGCTAGGTCATGTTCATGGAACATGAACTAGCGCTATGTTTAGTAAAAAAAAAAACTAGATGACGAACCCTTTCACTCACAAACATGAACTTGTGTAAAACCGATTTTTCTTATGCAATGGAGTTCTAAACTAGTAGATCTAAAGATCTACAAGTGGTATTTTCGAAAGACCAACTGTAAGACAAAACCATGTTTTAAAACCGGATCTTTCATGAAGTAGAGGTGTTTTTATGAACAAACAAGTGTGTGGACACTTGTGTAACAAAAGTTTTAACAAAGAAATAATTTTCGTAGAAACCGACTAGAAGTTGTGAAACTTCATATCCTTTAAAAATAAAGTTTTTAAGAAATTAAACTTATTTTTAAAGATAACAAGACTTACTGAATGTGCTAGTAAGTTACTACACATTTTTGTAAATATTCAAGTTCATGAAATCGGTGATTATTGTTGATGATGATTGTTGGTAATTGTTGTTGATGATTGTTGACAATTCAAAAGAAAATAAACACATGTTTTGAAAACATGGGAAACGTCTATTTTTAGGGGAAACTCTGTCAAAATTTTTATAAATTTTGACACTTAGAAAAATATAAGTTTTTGAGAAACTTATTCCCTAAAAATGTGTTTAAAAGTATTACTAAGGTTTCCCTAATTTTTGGTGATAAGAAATGAGGATTTCTTCAAGAATAAAATGGATATTAAGTATATATTTTTGAAAGAAAAATATATATTATTTGATCACCAACTTTTGTGATAAGTGTATATAGTATGTGTTATACGTGCTAGTGTATTAAGACTTAAAATACACTAATTACTCATGAGGAGTAGAAATATAAAAATACACATACAGCATACAAGATACATAATTCGGGTGCAAAGTGCAAAACACAAAAGACTTATATTTATTTTTGAGAAAATAATATAAGTAAGATACGTAGTTAAAAATATAGAATATTTTTAACACAAGAATATATACAAAAGAGAGTGACTGTACTTGTGCGACGCAAGTCTAGTGACTAACGTTAAGAAAACGCGTATAGGTTACGACGTTAATTAAGCAAATCCGGTGGAGTTTACGACGCTAGGAACGCAAAGTTGTGAGTTCATGCTCCCCCTTTTCTCTTTAACTGTTTTCAGTTTTCATAACTTCGGGGGTGGAATACATGTACAAATGTACAATATTTATAATTGGTATGATATAAATACAAGAAGCGCACTTGGTGAGAATGAGAACCAAGTATGAGGCGCTATGAGAAATGATAACAAGAAACGCGCTTGGTGAGGACGAGAACCAAGTAGGATGCGTTATGAGAAATAGTGTCACGAATAGGGTACAGAAGCACCATTAATCAACGTATACATTCAGACCGCAGAACAAAAGGTTAGATCTAACGGGTGCCTGGCAGCCACACTCCCGGTCGGGGCGAGAATCGAGGAGTGCTTTTGTGTCTCAGAATATACCAATTAAATGCCTTAGGTTTGGTGGCTTCCTATGACGTGTCACATGTTAATGGCTTTGCAACCCATTAACAATCCTGATATTTACAGGAATATTTTAATTACATGAAATTCATACCATACTAAAAATTGATGAATACTTGAGTACGTGGGGTACTCAAGAAAAGATTGAGTTATACTTGAAGTACGTGGGGTACTCAAGAAGAAATTGAATTATACAGATGTACGTGATGTACACACGAAACTGGATTTATATATGAAAACTTGATTTACTCACAAACTATGTTTTCATACAAAGTATACAAACATGAAATACAAAACTGCATGAATTCACACCAACTTTATGTTGACGTTTTTCCAAAAACTCACATGTATTTCAGGTAACTAGGATGGATGTGCGCGTGGTCTTGCTTATGCTCGTGGATGTCGCTTGTGTTTAACTTTAAATAAAGTTGTAAACTCTTGAGACAATGTTTTAAGCTGTCTAGCGATGTAAACGCTAAACTTATGTTTTCAAATTATGGTATTTGATGTTATTTTACGAGCATGTAGCATGTTTACTCTTCGTATGCAATGAGAACCTTTCATGATCACACCTCGTGCTTCCGCCGTAGAAAGGGGTGTGACAAGAAGCTCATTCAAGTTAAGCTATTTTGGTTTTGTAAAAATTATCTGATTCTGATTAATTAATTAAGTATTAACAAAACCAAGTGTTTAATAGCAAACCACCTGTTAGCGCGGATCGAACTGTTGTCTCGAGTTGTGAAGTTTTGAGCCCTTATGATCTCGAGTCGAGACCTTGTAGTCTCGAGTCGAGACCTTGTAGTCTCGAGTCGAGACCTGATGGTCCCGAGTTGTAAGCTTTTGGTCTCGAGTTGTAAGCTTTGATGACCTTTATGATTTCGAGTCGAGACCTTGTGGTCTCTAGTCGAGACCTTGTAGTCTCGAGTCGTAGTCTGATGGTCTCGAATCCTCTGTTAACAGCTGTTTATTGTGATAGTAACTGAAAACTCGAAATTTTAGGGATTGTGAGATAATGTTTCCTGTTTTAATGCTGAACTAAACTTATCAAGGATTTCGAAAATAATAACTGATTATCTCTTTAACAGTTTTCGAAAATTTTAGTAGATAAAATTCAGATCAAAAATAGTAAAAACACCCACTAATCCAAAATTATATTCCAAATCTTATGGAATTTTCGAGATTTCTTAGAACATTATGATGAACCCTAAAAAATTAAAACACAGTTCTGGGTTCCGAAATCTGAAATTTTAGACTTTTAGTAAACAGATTTCGGATATTATCTTTCCCATTACGATTTCGAGTCAATTTATCAAACATATTTTCCGAAAACAGTTATTTCGGCTCATGAAACTCGAAAACAGTTTTGACTTTTATAAACTTTCAAAAAATTCCGTTTTCCAGATTATGATCCCAGAATAATGGATACAAAAAAACAGAACTGATTTATCAACATATGCTCTGATACCACATGTTGATCAGTTCTGTTTAAACATAATGGAAAACATGAATGACATACCTGTTATGGCATTCAAAGCAGTAGAGAATCCAGTCAGAGATCCAGCCATTGAGTTCGACATCTTTGTCAAGGTGATCTGGTTCCTCCTTAGGGTGTAAAGTGATGATGGTGATGAAACCGAAAATAGGGTTGAATTCGGTTATGGGGAGAGAGATACGTAATTGATGTTAATGAGGGTTTGTGATTGTGTAATGTGTCTAACCCTTTAACTCTCTAATAAGCCCCTTATTTATACACCCAAGAGGAAACCCAATTAGTTAATAAGGGTAATATGGTCCATCAACAATTACCAACTAATTATAATAGGTTATTAATATATTTTGATCTAATATAATATAAATAATTATATAGGCTACAAGATTAAATATTATAACATTAATATATTTAATCTCACAAGGTGTTCTTAATTTAATTAATTGTCTATTATTTTACGTGTTAAAATACAAATATTTTGCTACTTACCAAAATACCTTTTAATACAAACAATTAACCATAATATTCAACTCACCATTAGTTTCCAAACCCAACTAATGATAAATACATGTATCTTAAGTGGGAGGTCTCAGGTTCAAGCCTAAACAAAGATAATCATAGTTTAGAACAATTGGTAATCGATAAGATAGAGTACAAATTACAATTGTTGTTAAAAAAACTAATGATGAGTATATGACATATCCATCATCATTCACATAGCCAGACTTATAAACGAAGAAACTTAGTTGCGTAAACATCTACAAGCAGTGGTGGAGTTTGAACGAAAACTCAGTGGGGACTAAACTCTCAAAATCCAAATCAGTGACGGCCGAACTCTTAAAAATGTATATGATAAGTTAGATAATCCATAAAATGCATGTGAGCATTAAAATGGCTAAATATTTGCGTGCTTATCTTTCACTAGATGATAAAGAAAGAATATAAAAGGGGATGTTAGGTACAAAACTTTTTGTGCTGTTAAAAATAGTTACAAAACCTTTTATAAATAGAAAAACAAATTCACTTTTTGTGTATTGGAATTGTAAGTTATGTTTTGTAAGTCGGACATAACATTGTAACAGTGAATAACATGAGCATGTGGAAGATAAATCATATGTCAACCACAGTTCTAGTAAGTTGTGAAAAGTAGTTCTTTGTTGGTGGTTTATCCGGTGTTGTGATTCTTTCACTTGTATGTATGTAAAAGTTTTGACAATTAAAAAATAAATTTATTTTCGGGTTGAATACTAGAAAATCTTTGGCAATTCAAAAGTAAATAAACTTATAAGTTATATCCGAATTGAATTCTAAAGATATCATAGTATTAATCTAGAACACTTTACGTCTAGCTTCTACTCCTAAAGATATCAAAGTATTAATCTGGAACACTTTACGTCTAGCTTGTACTCGTACCACTTTTGACATGCATTTATCTAAATTCTAATAAAACCTTATTTGTTTTTATATGTAATCTCCCACTCATATGTATTATGTCATTTTTTCATAATATACATGCTTTTCTTTAGATAGAATCGCATGCTTTCATTTTTTTCTTAATATAAATAAATGCTTTTCTTTAGATAGAATCACATGCTTTTTTTCTTTTGGAGTGATAATTTCTTAATTCGTAAAATAACATATATTACCCTAAAGACTTAAAGGACAAAGTCGGTGGCTTCAGCCAGCCACCGACCACTTCCTTTTTGTCTTATTCCATTTCCAAAGTAGCCAGCCACCGACCAATTCCTCCTTTTTGTCTTATTCCATTTCCAAAGTAGCGCCATATGTTCCATATCAACTAAATTCAAACCATGCTACGGAGAAAACCCAGGCAGATTGAATTCAAAATCGAAGACAAAGAAGAAATCGAAGAAGCACGCAAACGCACCACCACCTTCAATCCCACCGGCGCCACCTCTCTCCTCCACCACTTCAACAATTCCTCAATCTAACGGTGGTGTTCTTCCACCGAGTTTTCTAACTTCTATCCTTCATCACTTTTTGTGCACAGAGAGAGTAAGAGTCGATGACTTTTTACACCTACACACAAGTCTACAGAGAGATCAGCTGAGAAAGGTTAAGGAGGCCGGCCACCCTTCTTCGGTGACGTTAGTGACTGACGGGCGGTGGCCGATCCGAAGAGGCCTACAACTCGATGATGAGGATGTTGCGGACTAACCAATAGCGGTGGCGGAGTTCGGAATTATCGCTCACGTTCGACTCTACAACGAAGCTCTAGGGTCCGACGGGAGAATGGTTATATGGTGGGATGAGGACGATGACCGGCACAGGAAGTGTCAGACTAAATGGAGAGCGACAGTGAAGGTGGTTAGGGGGTTCAGTAGCGGCGGTATGGTGGGGTTGCAGATCCGGAAGTTTGGTGATGGTGGTTTTTGGGTGGACACAAGACGCAGCCCAACTAGCGGTGTCGGTTTACCTTTCAGGTGACGGTGGTGATGTTTGTTGAAGATTGATGGTGGTTAGAAACCCAAGGTGCCCCCTCTGGTGATGGAGGCTAAGTTTCCGACCAAACTCAGGTAAATTCTACTTCAACTGCATGTTTTTAGGGATATAAAGGAAGTTGAAAATAAGAAAAAAAAGTACGGCTTAGCGTGGGCTCGAACCAGCTACACCACAAAACCCTTTTGTTTATAAACACTACAGGTTCTGTTGTATTTAAACACTACAGGTTCTGTTATATAATTTTTTTATGGCCACCAGACCAACTTTTTTGGGATGAGAATGCATTTAGTTGAACATTTGTTGTTTTGAAGTTGATAGATGTATGTTTGTGTGTCTTAAAGAATTAAAGGTGTATGTATATACTCATATGAAGAATACAATAACAGTAGTACTTGAGAAGGATAAAATAAAATTAAAAAAAAAACTTTATTTTATGTACGCAGTTGGTGTACGTTTTGACGTAAATTTTGTTCCAGTCCAAGCGGGGTGAAATATAATACATTATCATTTGACGGTGTATACTCGAGTTACTCTATGTTTCAACCTCACGTGACGCAAGACAAGTAAATTTACAATTATATTATTATTATACATCAATGCTAAAGACTGAAGTTGTTGACGTTTATACCTCCCAACTTTGGTCCTTTCACTTACAAAACACTTATGGTTACCCTTAATGCGAATGTGTTTTCTTTTTTCCCTTTGTGGTTTCTATTCACACTTGATGTTTCTTTGGTGCGTTACGTTATAACTGTACGACATAAATTCGATTTACATTACGTTTTGATTTGACCGCAATACTTATATAGGTTACACGGGGTTGAACCGAGTACGTTGAAACATATGTTTTCATATGATTAACACATGATATAACGTTTGGATAATCTATTTGATGTTTGCAACGGCCCGCGGCGCATCGCCCGCGGGTCATATTACTAGTTTTACTTATTTAGAAAGGAAAACCATATATTTTACGGGTTTTAGAAAAAAAACATCAAATATATTTTCTTTTCTTAGGCTATAGGATGTGGTCATAACCCTCACAACCACTATGATCCTTCACGTCAGCACCATATCACCCACCTCTAATCCACCATCTAAAACCATTACATTAGGGGTGTGGTCATGACTCAAACGACTATCCCTTTATTTATTTTAATTTATCTTTGTCTAAAGAAAAAAGAAAAGGATTTCTTAGAAAATGGAAAGCAGGACCATGGTTGTCATGGTTTAATCCATGCAAACCATGGTGGATCAGACAAAGGGGTTGTGTAGTCTTCCATTCATGTTCCTATGTGGCGAATTATATCCCAAATTCCCAACCATGACCCCCACACCCTTTAACTTATGTATTGCCATGGTTACGCCTCTCCCTTTCAAATTTTCAATGTGTGACTGCGTGAGTGTCAACAAGCGATAGGGAGGTTTGGGTTTTCCAATAGAGACCCAAGTTTAATTCTCACTTATATCATTTTGATAGATTAGGTAATGATGGATAGAGTTTAGTCTCCTTGCAGAGATGCCAGGTTCTATCCTAATACAAGAAAGTCGTCGTTCTAAAAAAAAGTTAAGTAATTTTTACTTGTTTTTTTCCTTTCGTGCACAAATAATTAATAGTTTGATTATACGTTTTATTTATTTATTTATTTACCAACGTGAGGTAACCTACTTAGCAGAGGTACATGTCTCTGAAAAGGGGAGGTACTAGGTTCAAATCTGGACAATGGGTGTTATTTAAACTAACAGGGTGCCCGCACGATGCAGCAGCAATGACATTTTCCTTTAAGATACTCGTTTTTTTGTAGTTTTTCTTATTCGTATAGTATTTATTGTGACAATATTGTGGTAGATATACATCATAAACGAAGTTATGGGTTAGTCCATTTCATTGTGTTGTGCATGGTTTGATCGGTATTATCCTGAACCGAAGTCATCGGCTAGACTATTTTATTAAGCAATCGGTTTTCGGTTAATCAGTTTGGTTTATTCGGTTAGATTGACAGTTTTTTATTTGGTTCGTTTTCAGTTAATAGCCAAAACCAAACTTAGGCTAAAACTTTTGCATATAAATACATGAAATTGAGGTGTAAATACATGAAATGGATGTATAAATACATGAAATGGAAATATAGATATATGAAATGGAGGTATAAAATATGAAATACATGAAATGGAGGTATAAAAGTTAGAAATATATAAAAATATGAATAATCGGTTCGGTTTGGTTAATCATGGTTAAACGAGGCCACAAAAACTAATAAACGGTTTTTGGTTGATTTCGATTCAATTTCATTTGTTTTAGGTTAACGATTCAGTTATTGCTCACTCATAGACACTGTTAATCATGTAACATATCATTTTTTTAATTTAAAAAAATTGTAGATATACTATACTCAAATTAAAGAGAATAAAATGTTTGTTTTTTTACTGTGTGGTTTTTAATAATATTAACGTACGAATAAGTTATGATTTTTAAAACTCATAGGGTAATTAGGTTTTATAAGGAGATAAAATATAAATACGAACTAATTATCGATAATTTGGCTAAAGACGGAGGGAATTAAAGTGTAACTAAAATGAGAGATTAAAGTGTAATTAGTGTTTGAAAGACCAATTTACCCCCAATTTTTTAACTGTAATTAATGTTTGAAAGACCAATTTATCTCAGTTGACCCTCAATTAGTGTTTGAAAGATCCCATGGCTCGTTCTTCGTACTCGATCCGGTTTCAAGCTTCGCGTACCATGAGCCACTAATCTCTTAGGGTTTCAACCCGGTGTAGACTTTGTAAGATTTATTTAACAATTGTATTTAGTTTTTAATTTGTGTTAATTGCACTTGAACGGTTGAATGTTATACCAATTGTATTGTATTTGTTTTGGATTCACGGATTGTTGAAATATACTCGCACATTTGACTTCATGAAATGAATTCATTCAATTATGCTTTGTAATACAGTAAGGTTTATATGTTCTTGTGTAACGAAGTGCATTTTTGTCCATCTTATGTCGTTGATAGCTATCGACACCTAAGCTTCGTAACACTAAACCCATTAATAACCAAATTGTGATTAGGATTAATTTTAAAACGTGTGGGAACCCTATGTCGTGCAATTTCGAACCGGTTGTGAACCTGATTTCAAAATTATTGTTTTCAGTCAATTGTTTAAGCTTTATAATTGTAGTTAACAAATGATTTTCATAGTTAGTAACAAATTTTTAGTTCATTCCTAACAAATAAACAATTACAACTAGCCAGCTTCATAAGTTTTACAATCAATAATCAATCAAGTTTTGACATGGACCACAAAATCTTCATGGTTCGACACCCTCACTGCCACTTACTATTTATTTGAGGTAATAGGAATTATAAACGTGTCTTTGATCGGAGCGCGACACTCCGATCAATCAATTTCAATTATAACCTTTTTTTATTCCCGATTTCACAATTCTTGATATCAAGCTATGAAAGATGCACATTATAGATTAACTAAGATTTGAATTTTATATCATGTTTGAAAATGGTCAATTTGTTCATGTGTTTATATCAATTGGGTGGTGAGCTCAAGTGGGTTTCATTTTTTCCGGTGAGTGGTTAGCCACAGTTCAGGTGTTTTTATCTTTCTAATATTTTACGTTGTATACATAAACAGTCCTTCAATTTTAGAAACTTACAAATTTAGTCTTTTAGATGTTAAGTGACCAAAATGTCATTCAACGTAACATAAAAGTTAACATTTGTGGGTCTTGATACCGAGACGTGTTACAAACGAAAACCATAGAACCTGAACCTGTTAAAAAAAAGAGTTAATATTCAAAGGTGTTATATGTGTTACTAAATACACCTCCCTCTTCTCACATTCTTATGGGTGGGCCCTGTGTGGGACCGATACTTTTTCTCTCACAAAAGCGGGTATAATTAGTTATGAAAGGGATGTATCTAAATCAACCCTAATCAAAATCTAAATTTGCTTAGCTCTTAATTTGTCACATGTGGATAAGTTTGATTAATTATTATTTATCTGGTTTAGTTGGTTTTATTTTAAATTAATGGTAATTAATTTGTTTTTGTAAAGTCGCATTTATTTAACCAAAGATATCGCTTTTATATTGTTATTAAATTCAGATCAACATTTAAGACTGCGGGGTATGGGGCGGGAGTTTGGGCGTGGGTAGGGGGAAAACGCCCAAGTCACCATCCCGGGTGAGCTTGGGTTTGGGCGTGGCCCTTGGGGCATGGGTTTCAAGCCGGGCGTGGGGCGGTATGGCCATCCTAGTTGGCTGAATATCATTGGCTCACCCGCCACGTCATAGCGGTCCATCCCAAATTCATGCCCCCAACCTAAGCCCCACCATACCCCATGGGCGTGGGTTTTGGTGGTGGGTTTTTTCCCATTCCACGTGTCAACAAATGCCCCAACCCAAGCCCCCCATACCCCATAGTCTAATTGTTGACACGTGGAATGGGAGCCCCCCACCACCAAAACCCACGCCCATGGGGTATGGTGGGGCTTGGGTTGGGTGGGAGATTGTTAAAATAAAAAAATAATACAAAAAGAGCAAGCCAATAAGAGCAAGCCAGCTAGCATGTCCCACCGCCCCACGCCCGGCTTGAAACCCAAGCCCCAAGGGGCCACGCCCCAACCCAAGCCCACCCGGGGTGGTGCCTTGGGCGTTTTACCCCAACCCCCGCCCCATACCCCACGGCCTAACATCTTCCTAACTATTAACTCAAATTTTCTAAATTTATTTTATTAATATTTAGCCTCAAATATTTTATATTTTTTTTATATACTTACAATTTTTATATTTTATTTATATAATCTTAAAAACAAATGTCGGTGGCTGTCCCATCAAAAGCCACCGACATTTGTTTATTTATATTAGTTACAGAAAGCAAAGTAATAAACAATGAAAACGTTGGATCAGGTGGCTGAAGCAAATTATCTTCCCAACTCCATCCCGGGTTCAATTCTTCTTATGCAATTTTTTTCCCTACCCTTACACTGCATTTATATTCGCAACTTTTCTTTTGTTTTTTTTATTATTATTATTATATTATATAACTATTAATTAGTAATATATCGCTTTATGGTATAGTAATATGTACTTAAGAGGTTTTCATTGCTTAAAGGATTTTGTACTTGAGGCTTTGGTTTTTTTTTTTTTTTTGAAGGGTGACTTTCAGTATGTACATGGATCATTGGTCATCGGGTTCCTATCTAAGACGGTTACCCGTCAGCCCAGCATTCTCAGACGCGATGTTCTATCGGGCCCCGGCTGCCGCTCTGACGCCCGGAAACCATACTGCCCCCACATGAGAGACTCGCTGGGGTAACAGCTGGATGAAAACCGGGTTGCCCTCAGGACCGCACCATGCCTCGGTAGGAACGATCCATCATTGGGACGTCCTCCCCCCATAACGCCGCAGCCGTGGATTGAACCGGTGACCTCCAAGGAGGAACCGGCCCAACCCCACCACATATATTGCCCCCACTTGAGGCTTTGGTTGATGTGCATGGTTTATTTAACTTTAATTCTATTCAGCTAAACATTTTGTAATAAATTTTAAAATGTTTATCGTTTTTTAGTTTTCTATTTCTTTTACTATACATGCACACTGAAAACGATTGAGTTCACACGCGCAATAACGCGCGAGTCCCACCCTCAAACTTTCGACATGAAAACTATTAATCATCATCTTTAAGTAAGTTACACATTCACTTGTAACTTTTGGTTATGAACAAATTGACCGGCAACCTTTTCTACTTAATAACTTGACATCTCATTTTATCTAAATTAGTTTTAAGGCTATACACCGTAACGTGTAACACAATATTATATATTTTTTTATCTAGGTCTAACAACGTCAATAGCCAAATTGCTTTTACCACTTTTGTAACACCCCGAAAACGGGTTTGGTAATCAAATCACGTTTATATTAAAAGACGGGTAATTTACCTTTAGTGGTAAAAGTAACCCAGTGAATATTTGGACTATTAAATAAACAAGAATTTACTAACTAGGAATTTTAACCTAGTTAGCTAATAGTCTATAAATAACTTATAATAAGGTTAAAAACATGCCAAACTATAAGTTATACAAAAGATGAGGGGTTAATCTTGTAAAAAGTGAAACTAGAAATAATTAAAACAAAAACCAAACACACCATTTTGGTGTCTGGTTCGATCAGGAGAAGAGAAGGGCGACCAGGGTTCTTCAAACCCAAAAACTTCACAAATCTCAGAAATTGGAGGTTCAATTCAGTCCCAAATCAAGTTCTAAACACGAATTAATGATCACCTCACTGAAGGGATCATAAGGTATGCAAAATTCTAGTATTTTGATTCATCTCAAGTTCTAGGTTAATTGTGAAAAAACTGAAATTGAGCTTGATTGTGTCATGCATGAGTGAATCTTGAAGTAATATGATGTCTAGGAGTAAACCCTAGTCATGTACTTGTTGAATTGATGTTCATGTTTGTGAATCCATGATCATACACTCATGTGTCAAGTGGGTTTTGATTATGTAGTAAAGATGATGATGTACACATGTTTAAAAACATCATAGTTGCTAGTAGGAACAAGATACTTGAACAATTCGCAAGTTTGAGTAATTGATCATAAGTGATAGTGGTGATTTTTGATGTTAATCTTGGTAAAAATAACTAGTTAGGAACTAGTTAGTAAATATGTAAAATCATGCACACTAGGTGTTTGTTAAAATGCCTAAATGAGAACTAAGTATTGATAATGTGCCTAATTGAGTCTTGTGAACTTGATAGTGCAATCATATGTGTTAATTGGTGATTTGACTTTTAAATAGTTAAACCGACCATTAATAAGATCGAATGGTGATTGTGATAAAAAATATGTAAGATGGAATAGTCATAATTAATGATGACTAATATAACCGTCTTACGAATTATGATGATAGTTTGACGCTTGACAAGCTAGGTGGAGGCTTGGAAAGGAAGCGGGTCAAACGAAGCAAGAATGGCGGAAAAGCATAATTCGGATGCAAGGTAAGTATAGCTTACACTAGTCTTAAATTGTGGAATGTTTTCTTATCATATAAATTATGAATGAGATATCTAAACAATTGAAATATGATGTTCCGTCGTGTAGTAGAACGGAACAAGAAAATCAAAGATGATATGTCGAAAGAAATACACGGTTTATATTTAAAATTATCGTACGGTCTTAAACGGGAAGAGTCATATAGAGGAGATGATAATAAATATCATTTCGCAAAGATAAATGGTCAATTCGGCCAAACGGGTCAAAAGGTGTAGACAACACCTTTTGACTATATAGACTAATGATTCTTTTGTCGAGTCATATGCTTACAGGAATAGATATCCAAAGGATATGCGCATCGTTCTTAATTAGCGAATGTAAAGCAAGGTGTCAAAATCGGGTCTATTTGTTGATCCGAGCCAGGTACGCTTATTTATGATGTATGTAAAAGTGCTAATTTGGTCGAATAATTGGTGATAGCCCTTCAATGTAAATGAAGGACCAAAATCGACCAAAACGCCCTTGTAGGCTAAATTGAACAAACAACTCTTAGAGGTTGTTTGGAAAGGAGTCTTATGATTAAACAAAAGTTTAGAACGAGTACGTATAGTGAAAGATGAAATTCTTGGGCCAAAAGACTCCATATGAGTCTTTGCCGTAAAATGATACTTCAAGAGGTATAATTCGGAACACATAAGATATCTACTTTAAATCCAACACACATTTAGTTGTGATGAAAGAGTACTAGATAAGAGATATAGATTACAACGCTAGATTAGATTGAAAGCGAAATTGAGCTTAAAAGTGCTTAAAATATCCTTAACGGGTCAAAATAAGCATACTAGTGAAAACGGGTTTAATTTGTGTAATAAACCTATGATTAGAACCTAATATGGTATATTACAATTATTTGATAAGGTGTATGAAATATAAGAATCAAATAAATACGTTTGTTTGATGAAATGCATAACCGGGTCAAAATTTGGTAAAAGAGTAATAAGCCGAAGACTTAAAAGTCTTGAATTTTATCAAACCGGATGCCGGATTTTAACTCCATATGATGGAGAATCAAATTACAAATATGTAGGAAGAAACGGTAGGTCAAACGGATAAGCGGTTTGAAAGATACGAAAGATTTCGTGTCAAATTACGATAAAATAGAGAATCTTGATGCAGAGTCCACCGTAATTTACGGTTCCACCGTAAATTACGGTGGAGTTGATTATGTTACGGCGCTAAAGGTCTGTTTTACGGCAGAAGATTTGAGACCCAGGGGCCACCGTAATTTACGGTCCCACCGTAAATTACGGTGGAGAATTTTTTTATTATATTTTGTTTTTCATTTGAAAGTCTATTGTTTCCCGGACATCGTTCGGACGTGATTAAACCCGTATGACTAAAGCATTTCATGTTTATGAAATGTAGGTACACCTTGGATGCCGGAAGACGATCAAGCTCAGCGAAGAACCGAACACGATAATGATACACGCTTCCGCACTTTGCTACGTTGAAATTTTTAAACAACGAATTCGATCACATTATGTAGAACAACTTATGATTGGTAAAAGTTTTGAATAAACCCGTATTTCCAAATGTTATGTAATCTTAATTACATGTTTGTTTTACGTAAGATTTACGTTAAACCTTGATTTATAAGAACGGGTGTTACAACTTTACACCGCTGTCTAAGTTATCTTTACAATTTTAAACTGCAACATCCAAGACGTTATACTCTTTTTATTATCTATGTATAAAGATATTAATGACACAAACGTAACGTGTGTAACAAAGTCAAAAAACGTGTAATGTCAGGTAAGTGCACCACACGTTAATGTCATCATCGTTACGCTTGTAATGAGATGACAAACACGATGTTGCCGCTGCAACGCGCGGCATGGGTCAAAATTCTAGTATACTCTTAAAAGAGAAAGTCGGTGGACATCACTCCACCGACTTTCCATAATTACCCTAAAGACTTAAAGTACAAAGTCGGTGGCATACGCCACCGACATGCATGTGGTACCTTCAATTCGGTTCTTTGTCTAAAATTACAGAATTACCCCTCATTTCAACCTACATACTACCTATCCATACAAATACTGTTTTCACACGGCGTTTTCTTGCCGGGCAACTTTCCAGATACACACAACCACCGTCTTCACGCACTGCACCACATCAGATTCCACAACAACTATTAAAGCCACTTCATCGTTGCTAAGAAATCCCTGATACGACGGGAATGTCTTTAAAAGCCGGAAAAGAAAAAATATTGTAGCTAGAACAACGGAAAAGATGTTGAAAGCTTACAGTGAAACCCTAGCCGACACAGACCGGGTCGAGATAACCACATGCAATGCTAGATCAGGACTGTAGTAATCCTAAAATCAATGCCGGAAATGGCCTATGCCGTCGCCGATTCGGGCGATTTAGTGGTTCGCCGGTCGGACAAGTTCGACGCTCGAACCGGTAAGTGCATATAAATCACCCTTATCTCATCTCCGACGTCTTCTCATTCAAGCCAGACGTATTCATGATTGAAGCAATCCAACATCCCCATCTAAAATCAAATATTTTGGTTCAAAACCGATAGCTATAAACTGATCTTAACCTTAGGAATATAAGATTTTTAGGAGAAAATTGTGGATTTCATTCAAAATCCTTAAATGTATACAGAACTTTCAGGATAAAAGAAAGAAGAAGAAGAGCAGAGAGAGAGGGTTTAGAGGCGGCAGTATAGCTTTGGTACATATTATAGATTTTAAGCAAATCCCTTCAAAGTTATAGATTTTACATGTTTAAACCTTAGGATTTCAACAAAACAACTTCACACTCCTTGGAATTAAATGTATACAATCTCATGTAAAAACTAAATAATTTACATAACAATAACAATTAATTAATTTAACTAAGAATAAAAAGATTTATAACTAATAATATATATACATATATAAATATATATATATATATATATAATTAAATTGTGTAATGTAAAATTAGTACATTTTAATACTATCCATTATTTTATATAGTTTGGAATATAAATTATTTATAACGTCTTCCGGTTCTTAAATCCGGTTTAACCGGTTGGACCGCTTCGACCAATGAAACAGTAGGGCGTCTGGTTCGATGTCCGGTCTGGTTATGAAAACATTGCTAAAATGTCGGAAATGGCCTAGGTCGTCGCCGATGTAAACTCGGATGCAGTTATCATCCAACGTTTAGCTAATATTTTGGGTCCCTAGAGGTCACGGTTGTAAACACGGGACCCACCAGAGCCGCCTCCTCCTGGAAACGATAGCTTCGTCATCGTCGTCCGCCTTAGCTGTGAACCACCGTGGACGTCCGGTTCAGTATTTTGTTTTTTTTATGGATTGAAATTGGGATTGTTTCTAATTTTAGTGAGTGGGAAAGATGACACAACGATAAAAGATTGAAGAGAGTTTAACGGTGCTTCGTTGAGGGAGAGAGAGGGGTTGGATTGGTGGGGGTTACGACTGTGATGGTGTGAGGATAAGGTCAAACTTTGGGTAAAATGCCTACACAAAATAGTTTACTTCTGGGTTGTGAATCATATATAAAAGGCCGAAAGCCAAAACATATAAAAAGCAGGCGACTGGTGAAAAAAAACCCCACCGTGGGGCTCCAACATAGCTCAAAGGTGGGCACTTGGTTTAAATGTTAACAATTTGCAGCAAACTGAAAGGTGGGCACTTGGTTATGTTTGTTGGTTGAGTTTGGCAATGGTCAAGCTTCGATTTAGCTTTCAAGTTTCTCTTTGTTTTGTTTCTTCGTCTGTTTTTTTTATATTTTTCGTTTAAATTACTTTATTTAAATTATTAGGTCACAACGTGCGTTTAAAAAAGGTCGGATTTGTGTTTCGTAACAATGGTTTTACAATTCAATTTTTTCCGTGACTTCTAATTTTTTTTTCCTAAATTTCGGTTTCCGTAACAGAACTTACTCAAGTTCATACTCTTCTTTCTAATTGCCCAGCGACGTCGATTTCACAACCATAACCTGGTTCGCGACAATGTTTCGATGTTGCTTTTGAAGTTTGAGAACGTCCCCTTTAACACGTTAATGTCGTCGTAAGACCCTGCTGGAACGCACGAGAGGTAATTAGTGTCTTTCGTTTAAAATACTTTTTTAAATTTATAAAGTTGTACCATATGAGGCATAATATGGTTTTAATATGTTTTCGTATAAATTCGAGTTTGTCTACGTTTCAACGTAAACTTGGTGTACGCTTCCGTGCTTTATTTTGTATGTTTCCTGCGTATGAATTGGGTCGCATATAATACGTTTTGACTTGACGGTATAAATTCGAGTTAGTCTGATAAAAAAGAATACGTGGTATAAATTTTACTTACTTTACGTTTTGATCCAACTGCAGGTTACCTTGAGTTCAATAGGATACGTACGCAACACACGTTTTTCGTATGATTAACGTATTACATAACGCTTGGATTAGTCCATTCGACGTTTACGGCGTACCCGCGCCGCAGCGCGCGCGGGTCTTAGTGCTAGTTAGATACTAAAAGTGTTGGAGTGGTTTATGAGTTTATCTTTTCTATTGCTGCACCAAAGATCGATCCGGACATTCCCGGCTTAGTTTTTTTTCTCAATTTTGGTCCTATGGGCTGGCCCAGTTTTATCATTTTATTTTCTTCGCATGCAATTTTACTTGTATCTTAAAAACCAATGAACAATCATAATAAAAATCTACTTTTGTAAAATCTTACTTTCACCCATTAAGTTTAGAAAATATTATTTCACCCCTTAACTTTATATAAAGTTTGTAAAATGTCACTTTAACCCCCTCAAGAGTATATATAATCTGATTTTTCATTAAGAACTTTCGTTAGCTAACTTAAAAAAAAAATTGTTGCATGCTTATTTTTATGTACGTGTTTGTATAAATTCGAGATATTCCACGTTTCAACGTTAATTTTATTTAGAAACGAGTTGTTTTACCTTTCTACCCTTAAACTTTGTGATAATGTCAAAACTAATCTCTCTAATTTTGTAAATGTCACTTTAACACCTACAAGTTTCTAAAATTTTGTGTTTACCCTAAAACTAATTTCTTAACGTTTATACTTTTTGTATATGTCGATATAAATTCGAGTTCAACTACGTTTAACGTAATTTTTATTTGGAAACAAGTTGGGTCAATTATATAATGTTTTGTTTTTATGTATATGTTTGGAGTGTGACTACGTTTTGACGTAAATTTTGTTTGGAAACAAATCGGGTGAAATATAATACGTTTTCATTCGACGATATAAATTTGAGTTGCTATACGTCTCGACGTAATTTTAGTTCGAAAACGAGTCGATTATAGTCTATATTTTATCACGTCGTGTATGACGCCAACGTACATGTTTATTTTATAAACGTTTTGAGTTAGTTTACGTTTCGACGTAATTTTCTTTGAAAACAAGTCAGGTCAAATAAAATACATTTTCATTCAACCATATGAATTCGGATTACTTTACGTTTCAACGGAAATTTAGTTCGGAAACGAGTCAGGTTGATTGTAGTCTACAATTTATCACGCCGCGTATGGCGCCGCCGCAACGCGCGGCGGATAAAAAACTAGTTATTATGAAATCTTAAATTCAAATTCAAAATTCGTATATATACTTTAATTATAATAACAAATCATTTAATGAAGATTCCAATCATGGGTGATGATCAAATAGAAAGTTTATTTTGACTAGGAAGTATAGGAAACAATAAGATTAAGACATGTGGCAAAATTTAAAATAAAGAGCAAGGGTATTTTAGTCAATCTTATCATTTTCTTCTTCCTTCTTCTTCCCAGTAACATCAAAACCCACCATTTTCAAAACCCACCATCTTCAACCATTTCTTCACTTTCTATCTCAATAATCACTACATTATAGTGCGATTTTCATCACCAATCAATGATTCAAACACCCGATCAACGTGTTCTTCAGCTTTTTTTTTTGAAGAAAACTCAGTTTAATTTCATACAAAATCTCGTTTTTTTCCGGTGATTTTGAAGATAATCACTCGATCCGTTCGATTCGATCTCTGATAAGTGTTTCAATCATTCAAATTTCGTCAATCGTTGAAGAAACCGACTTCGATCCATGTAAGAAATTCTTTAATTTCATTTTTATTATCTGGTTTTTGATAGAGTCATTGCGTTTTACGATCTTGGCGGGGGTCCGGGGGCAGCGCCCCTGGTAGCAGGGTCCCAGGGGCGGCAACCCCTGACGGGGTCCAAGGGGCAGAGCCCCTGGCTGGGGTTGATCTCCTACTTCCTGGTTCAGACAATTCACAGACAAAACTATTGTCCTGGTTCAATGCGTTTTAGAGAGAAAACACTTTCTTTGGTGTTTTTAGGCCATTGAGTTTTAGAACTAAGACATTTTTATATGTTTTCTGGCCATTGCGTTTTAGAAAAACACATTTTTGAAGTGTTTTTAGTCATTGCATTTTAGGTAAAACACATTTTTAGGTGTTTTCAGTCCATTGCGTTTTAGAGAAAACACTTTCTTTTGCTTTTTTAGGCCATTGCGTTTTAGAAACGAGACATTTTTAAGTGTTTTCTGGCCATTGCGTTTTATAAATAAGACATTTTTTTGTGTTTTGGTGCATTGCGTTTTAGGTAAAACACATTTTTATGTGTTTTCAGTCCATTGAGTTTTAGAAAACAGACATTTTAAGTGTTTTCTAGCCATTGCGTTTTAGAAATAAGACATTTCTTTGTGTTTTTGGTGCATTGCGTTTTAGGGAAAACACATTTTTATGTGTTTTCAGTCCATTGCATTTTAGAAAGTACACCTTCTTTTGTGTTTTTAGGCTATTGCGTTTTAGAAATAAGACATTTCTTTGTGTTTTCTGGCCATTGCGTTTTACAAATAAGACATTTCTTTGTGTTTTTTGTGCATTGCGTTTTAGAAAAATGTCATTTTTTAGGGTTTTTTTTCATTGCGTTTTACGCAACTGGGTTTTTTCCATTGCGTTTTACGCAACTGGGTTTGATTTTTTTTTTCGAAAATATAGCAATAGTATACTCGTTTTAAAGATAAAAAACGCTCGTTTTTGGTGCAATTTTTATAAAAAAATAATGTCGTATGAAAGAGTTATTAACGTTTAAAAAATGAGAGGGAATTGGAGGAGAGAGAAACTATTGCCTTGGATTGAATAGAATGCCCCTAAACAAATCCACGCGCCTCTTTTCTTCCATTCAATTTCCCTCATTTAATCTTAGCTCTTGATTAACTAAATGGATGGTCAAGATTACTTCCTAGCCTTCTTAGCTAACTAAACTTCCTATTATACCCTAACCCATCATTTTTATTTAATAAAAATGGCCTTTTAGAGATTTGATTTTCCACACTTCATCAATATATATTATTCAACCAATTATCAAAAGACATCAAACAGTGATTGTTGTGACAGCTGAAACTTACGAGAAACTTGATCATGCAATTGTATGCTCATGTGACTACTAAACTTGTGAAAAAAGTTGATGATGCATTTTCTCTAATCGATGGATCAAATGTTTTCATATTTATAAACTTGGTAAACATCGCATATTTTGATCATATATGACAGAAAATTTATTGATACCCTTGAAAAACGTCTCAAAAATAACGTTTTATATGGCAGGTGTTTATTTAATTTTTTTTATTTTTTTTGTAGTAGGGTTTTTTATAAGACTTTGTACTCTTCTAACAATCAGGATACTTTGTATTTGATCCTAATCCCATACTATATATATATACAGAACCGGATACATGTAAAATTATATTTCAGACCAACTTGAAACAATGTTTTAATGGGCTGTCTCTTTTTATTAGACATGTAGCATAAAATGGTCCAAATGCAATAGCATTGACCTTTCATTTTGCATGTGGAGTGTCCAAGAAAGCAATTAAGCATGTTATCCAATGCTAGTCGTCGAGTTAAAGTCAAAGGAAGATTGATTGATTCTAATGACCTCACAAAGCTTGTATCAATCAATTTATGTACCATGTTTAAGAGAATAATCATATTTATAAAAGGGAATCATCAATATAAATGTATTTTATGTCCTTGTAACAAAATAAATATCAATCTCTTAGGGTAAGATGGTGAAATTCGCACATCTAGAGAATGTTTGACAAAAGTAGCTGGTGGATGGTGGCTGTAAACTGGTGGCTGAATGCTGGTAGCTGTAACTTTTTAGATATATTTAGATGTTTGGCAAAGTAACTGGAGCTTTTAATAAAATATATAAAATGACCAAAATGGACATAACTAAAAAACATAACTAAAAACTTCATTATCTTTGGAGTTTAAAATAGTCATTTTTTCGCTAAAAGCATGTACCTCCTTCTAAATGCTACTATTAGGAGTGTTCAACCAAAATTTTCAAACTGATAACCTAAAAGCTTCAACCTTTTTCAACCAAACAAGGTTTTTTATTGAGTATAAGTTTTTTCTTAAAAGTTTAAAGTTAAATCTCGCAACTAATATATATTTTACTATTCCTCCTTGTTTGATATCAGATTTCAAATTCGTATGCGGTTGTTTCTTCTTGAAATAGTGTGGTGTATAATATTCATTGAGTTATTATTATTTTATGAAATTTTTCATGTTCTTTGAAACTTATCATGTCTTGTGAAATCGTTTCATTCCTCATAGTCTTAGGATGAATATATATTCTATAAAATAAAGATCCCATACAAATAGAGTTATCGTACAAAACGTACGAATAGCGTGGGCAAGTAAAAAAGTACGGTAACATTTTCATAATTATTCTAGTTGTATAGTATCAAAATTATTCTACAAGTTCATCAAACAACAAAATATTCAAAATTACTCTACAAATTTATCATAATTACTTTACTGGTTCATCAAAATAACATAACATACACAATTACTCTACAAGTTTATCAAACAACATACAATTCAAAATTACTCTATAAGTGCATTATAATTACTCTATCAGTTCATAAAAAAAATAAAAGACACATTTACTATACAAGCTCATCAAAAAATATAAATTTAAAATTACTCTACATGTGTACCATAATACTCTACTAGTTCATCAAAATAATTACTCTACTAATAGAATAATTACGAAAATGTTATCGAGCTTTTTTACTTTTTCACGACATTCGTACGTTTTGTATGATAACCGTATTTGAATTTGTTTTTGATTTTTTGTCATATTTTATATTCTTTTATATTTATTCCCTTATATAATATAAGTGCCAAATTATTATTTTATTTAACATTTGTTTTGTGTTTTTGATTTTTTGTCATATTTTATATTCTTTTATATTTATTCCCTTATATAATATAAGTGCCAAATTATTATTTTATTTAACATTTGTTTTGTAAAACTTGTACGCGTTTTACAACTTTATATCATATACTTTTTGTTGTCTTATTTGTATTCTTAAGGTTTTGTTCCACTGTGTTGTGGAGTAGGAAACGTGTCATCTTAATGTGGTAACATTTATTAAAGGGGTGGTCATATGTTTGACATTAGCGTTATTCGGTGCATTTTTATATGTATGATTATCATGTTTGGTTGAATACCACATTGTTTGGTATGGTCCCTCTGGGATGGCTGGTGACCATAATAAGGTTGATATATATTCAAAGTTCACCTAGATCACTAGATGGTGTGACATTACATGGTTGACTTACTTCTAGTTCCTAAGCAATCTCTACCATTACAAACACCATTTTGCTTGAAAACAGGCTATGTCACAATTTCATTTGACAAATTAACAACAATTTTGTAAACAAAGTAACACTGGCATGAAAAAGTAGAAAAACAAGGTGACATTTTTATAATTATTTTACTCGTAATTACCCTACGAGATCATTGTAGAGTAATTATGATATTCTACAAAATTACCCAATAAGATTAAGATTACCCTACAAGATCAAAACTACACTACGAGTAAAATAATTATGAAAATATCATTGTGTTTTTTTTTTTACAAAATTTTGACAGCAATTTGACGTCTTTTTCACAACATTATGACAACTATTTAACTTCATATTTTACAATAGTTTGACCTTATTTTTAACAGCATTTTGAAAGCAAATTAACACCAGTTTTAACAGCAAATTAACCTCATTATTTACAGCATTTTTACTCAATTTTGATAGCACTTTACCCAACTATTAACACCATTTTGACTCCGAATTTGGTTACAAAGTTGTTATTTTGTCGGTTATAAAAGGGAAAATTATATGCATTTAGAAGAGTGGCAAAAAAAAAACACCTTTTTTCACCACCACTCAATAGAGAGACTTTCCTCTCAAGCATACCAGCCTTAAATTTGCAACGCCCAAGGAGTCCGTTTATATCATCGATTGTCCTATCTTCTGCAACTTAAGCCAAGCACAACGCATCCTTCCTTGTCCTCTACATCAACCTCTGCACACCCTACAGGATAATTAGCAAGACCTATCAATGAATTATACCACTTAGGCAATTCCTGAAAAGCAAGAGAACGATATCTTTATAAGAGAAGTTAAATAATAAAAACATTCACACAAATTAAAATTTAATAACATCTAACAAATGAAAATAGCAAATAAAACAGGGTTCCTGACAAACTCAGATTTATACGGATCCGTCATATGAACCAGAAAGCCACGTTCCATACCCGCAAAGAAAAAAAATAAACATACACACCAATATATTGAAATTAGAACAATGTTATCTTCTACAAAGCAGAACTAAAACTCTGTTTTATTAAATTTTTTTATTATGTACTAACATGCTAACCTAAATCTATCTCTATTATTAACAAACGCGATTAGGGTTTATGATCTAATGAATGAAAAGGAAAAGTAACAAAACAGGATTAAGCTGACACAAAAACAAATATATTAGGGTGTATAATAACATCAAAAAACACACAAATTATATTCAATTTAGAACAATGAACTGCTTAAAACCGCATATAAAAAACAATTAACGACCTAATCAAGAGCAACAACATAACAAATCATACAACCAAATTAGAGTTTTCTTATAACAGCTACAAAATCACAAACAAAGATGGAATCCAACTTACCGATGCTTCAGTTTCGAAGGATGATCAAGATAAAACAAAACAGGCGACTGAAATTGTCCTTTGAATCC
This sequence comes from Helianthus tuberosus, assembly GCA_030545235.1. Lineage (NCBI taxonomy): Eukaryota > Viridiplantae > Streptophyta > Magnoliopsida > Asterales > Asteraceae > Helianthus > Helianthus tuberosus. Next base: position 55,795,488 of record CM060438.1, read on the forward strand.
TCCAATTAAAAGCCGTAAACTGTATATATATACGGTAAAATTGGAAACGCTTCCATATTTTTGCAAAAGATCTTCCGGTAATGGATGAGTTATTCAGGTTTCCATATAAAATCAAGAATGAAGGAATTGGAAGGCGGTATATGAATAGAAGGAGAATTGAGAGAATTGAGAGAAGTGAGAGATTGGCGCTCAAATATCAATTATCTGGCTAAAGACCTATGCCACATCACGGTCAATTGGTCAAAGCTATTTTGCTTTAACATAAAAGATAGATATGAGTAATTAAAAATATATTAATTTGTCGTTAAAAAAATTATTAACAATAGGTTATTTATTTAATTTCTATTTACTATAAATAAAAAAGAATTATACTTGTTTTGTATGAAGATTGATTATCCCACTCATAAAAACCAGAATATTGACAAGTTTAGACTCAAGTTTGAACGCATTTTCAAATGCAAACCCAAATTGAAAACCTTTTCAACTGTGTTGAGCTATGATTATCTACCACGTTGCAAAATCACAGTGGTTGGATTAATGACAAACATTAAAGTGATCTTCCTTGTGGTTTCATGAAGTTGAAGAATTCAAACGGTATATTCACCTCAAATTATCGCGATAATTTAACTGATGAGGTGTTTTGTAGAGAGATAATGTTGGGCCCACTAGGCAACCGATATTGATTACATTCCGTGAAACGATCCCCAACAACAACAACCACCACCTCCCCCGGGAATCAAATGTTTTTAATTTATTTGTTTAGATTTGCGTGTCAATCACATATCAATCAAAATAGTCTATGTTTGCACCCATCTCTCTCTTTTCCAATAACAAATTTAACTATTTATTTTTGAACGGTGGTGTAGGGTTAGCATGTCGCTCATAGGGATCTTTTTTTTTTTTATTTTTAATAAACTCCATATAAACACACCTCCGATTTTTTATTTTTAAATAAACTTCATAAAAACACACCTCCGACTCAAACGAGCAAAAAGTCAAACAAACAACAGCACCTCCGACCCAAACGGGCAAAGAGCAAAGAAATTACATATACAATGGGTATTTACACTAATCCACCCAACTAATATAATTACACGATGATCTATTTTTAACTCAATCATAACCTCTCGACTTTATCTCCCCTATGATATCTTGCGGACTACATTTTTTCTGGTTAAAAACCACATTGTTCCTTTCTTTCCATATGTACCAGCAAGCTATCATCACCATCCCATAAATAATTTTTTCCGCCTTCTTACCACTCTTAATGAACTTGTGGATGTCTAAAATGTCTTTGAACTCAAAAAAGAAAAGCGGCGGGATGTTGCACCAAACGCTGAAAGCCAACCACACCCTAATACCCACCGAGCAAGCAGTGAACAAATGCTTCACCGTTTCCTCGAATTCGTCGCAAAAAGGGCACATGACCAAGGTTATATCCACATTCCTTCTTAAATTCTTCTCGTAGGAAGCCTATCTAAATTATCTCTCCAATTCATAATATTACATTTAATGGGCACCCAATTGCACCATACGAAATTTAGAGGGTGACAATTACCTCTATCTAAGATCAAAGCCTTTTTAACCGACTTCACCGAGAAACCATCCTGACTATCATCAATCCAATACCAAGCATCCTTATCGTTGGAGAGTCTCAAAAGGCTGAGAACCTTGTGACATCCTATCCATTCCTTTAGCTCCTCATCGGATTCAGGCTGTCTAGACCAATGCCATGTAAAAGCTCCATTACCTTGACCTGCTTCAATTCTCTCCGCGACCCTACACATTTCAAGCAACTCCAAACCAAATAAATGGGGCCATTTGTCCACGAAAGAAAGATCGCCCGCCCACGTGTCAATCCAAAAGCGAATATCAACCTCATTTCCCACCTTACCCATGATTAGCAGATTTAACCCCTTCTCATTTATTTTCATGTTGGATATCAACTTTACAATATTATAGTTAGTATATTAGTAGCACTAAATTAGTATTAAAATCTTCTTTTGCCTGAATTTGAACCCAGGACCTCCAAAAGAAGCAAAACTTTCCACCTTCCTTGACCACTAGACCAAGAGATCATTAGTACAAATTTAACTAAACTATATGGATTTTTTTCCTAAAATGAAAAATTATTTATTAAAATGGGTGTTTTAAAGAATATTTATTAATATATATATTTCACTCCTAATTTTATTGGGTAAAAAAACTACACCTTTTTAATGTCAAATGTTACTCATTTTACTCAAATTATTCTGAACTGTTCTCCTTGCTTAGATTTGAACATGTAACATTCCTTTTATGAGGCATGTGCCGCCAATGATCTCTTGGCCTAGTGGTCAAGGGGGAGGTGGGGAGCTTTGCTTCTGTTAGAGGTCCTGTGTTTAAATCCAGACAAATGGAGATTTTAATACTAACTTGGTGATACTAACATACATACTAAATTAACTTGGTTAGCGACATCTTAAGCGTACGCTCTTAAAAAAAGAGGCATGTTGTAACACCCTAAAAATAATAATAAAATAATGAAAGTGTAAATATATTTATGTATAAGCTTGTATGTGTTACATGACAATAATAATCTGTAACTAGGAACTTAGTTACATACATATACATTTAAAATGAAATGAATGGGTTCTAGCCCTTTTATAAATAAGACTAAACTTGAGGGGTTGAAAGGGGTAATAAGATAACTTGTGTTTAATAAAAAAAACAACACAACACACACATATGTGTGTGTGTCGACCAGGAAAGGGGAAAGAGAGGGAGAAAACAATTCTTGCCCTAATCCATCTATTTCACCGAATTGAATGGCCAAAAACGTTTAAATCCCCTGCATGAATCAAGAATATTGATCACCCAAGCTAGGGGAATCATAAGGTAGGGGTGTGCAAAAAACCAAATTAACCGAACCATAACCTAATTAACCGACAAAACCGAACCAAACAAAAAACCGGTGGGTCGGTTAATGGTTTTTTTGAAAACCGAAATTAGCAGGTCGGTTATGGTTATCATTTTTTCCATACCCACCATAACCGAACCGAACCGAACCGATATGTAATAAATCTTTGTAGGATTTAGAACTTTTCACCATATTTTTAATATTTGATGTTTTTTATTGAAGATTTTTAGTACTTATGGGTTTTTCATATCATTATGTGGTTTTGGTTGAATGTTTATTTGAATTTATGGAATGTATCATATCACTTATTTGAGTATTCGATAATAATTGGTATTAATATTATAGATTATATGTGTTTTTTTAATACTATGTACTATACTAATATATACAAATATGCAATAACAATTTATTCCATGTTAAAAAAATTAAGCTATTTTTAGCTAAGCTAAATACACGGTTAACCACCCATAACCGATCCGCTATAACCATCGAACTCGAATAACCATAACCACCATAACCGATCGGTTATGGTTATGATTATCGAATAACCGATATCGCGGTTATGGTTACGGTTTTTGGTCAAAATTGACCCAAACCGACCCATGCACACCCCTATCATAAGGTATGTTAAAATATGATTTTTGGTGAAGTAGAGAATTTTGATGAACTCCATGTATTGCAATTCTTGAGTGGGTTGTAGTTATTATGATGAAATCAATGATACGTAGTTGTTTGGAAACATCCTATTTGCTGAAATTATGAAACATTTGATATGAACATGATATTAGGATACGATGGAGTTATAAGAGAAATGGGTCTTTGATCTTAGCATGAGAAACCCCAAATTTGTTGTATGAACTAGCTATGTATGATGACCTTGATAGTTGTAATTGCATTAAGGATCTAGTTCTAATGAAAGTATGATCTTAATAGTGAAAACAAATACTTTGATTAAGTGTTTGAACTAATAACCATGTATGTGAAAGTGGGTTTTTTAGTAGCAATATGAATATGAGAAAATTTGATGGGTAAACCATGTAATTGTTGGGTGATGAATTGAACTCTAAGTGTTAAGTTAAGCATATTGACCATATTGAATTGGTAAATTGTGAATACATGGTTTTATGTTGTTTAATAGCCTTATTAGAAGTAGTATGAGCTCAATGCCCACAAGGTGTTTGAGAAAATGCTTAAGTGAAAGCTAAAGATTTGAAAACTATGATAAAAATCTTGTGATTAATTAATGACAAGTTTATATGTCATGAAATGAGCTACGGAATCCTAATGCTAAATGGGTTGTACTATATAGGCAAATCAAGTGAGAATTCGAAAGCTCAAGCCGGTATAGACACACGCTTAAAAGGGAAACTTTGAGGTACGTGACTGTACGTTTTGTAGTTATTCTTTGTTTAAATGGTGTGATTTGTTTGATAATATAGTTGAGAAATTGATATCCATGAAGTTCAATTTGTTCATAAGTGATGGATTTCACACGAGCAAACCAAACAGGTCAAAAAAGGATAAGATGCAAACCAGGTAACGGGAGCGTAAAATATTGATTTTAATGAATCCGGGTAACGGGTGAAGTTATGTGTAAATGTAAACCGGTAATGGAAGAGCGGAGCCAGGGGCGGACCCACATAGAGTGGGTTGGGGTCCTCGGACCCCAATGTTTTTAAAAAAATTAGTAGATCCGGTAGATGAAATTTTATAAGGACCCCATAAATACTATTAGGTGGACACCATAGAAAGAAAAGTAAAACTGGTGTTATAACAACCCTCGTAAACACCTCAATATACCTCGTATATACGTAAACTGACCTGTATAACCCTAATTTTATTAAAAACAAACAAAAATCCGGATTTTTACTCGATCGTTGGCCGCGACGGACACACCCATGTGTCTCGCAGGGCGCAACAGACCTATTTCGTGACGAACACCCATATGACACGTGGCAGCTACGTGTTGAGTCTAGGGTCGTGATCCGGCAACCCTAGCCGTAGCTATAAATTGCGAGAGAGATCAAGGAAGAGGGTCGCGGGGCGCGTGAGAGACCCAAATCACCTATAAATTGAGCAGACTTCTGCACTTTCAATTTGTTCATTCTCTTTTCTCTCCCAGTTTATATTATAGCTTGATATTATACCCCAAAAAACACGAAGCTCTACCCCGTTGTAAGTATTGTAACCAGAGTTGCAGAAGTCGCTAGGGGCTCCATAGTCGGTTGAGTGGGGAGTTGGGAGTACTCGGAGTACTCGAGGAATACTCGGACATGTTAAATATAAAGAAATTGATTATTGGATATTTTATATGTGTCAAAATAAGCGTAATTAATGTCAAAACTATCATTATTCATGTCAAAATTAGCATAACTCATAAGTTAGCATAATCCCGAGTATACGCCGAGTAGACCGAGTAATCCGAGTAGTCGTTGAGTATTCGAAGGTTCCCACCAAGTATTTGACCGAGTATTCCGAGTGGTTGGCTGAGTATTCCGAGTAGTCGCTGAGTAGCACGTGTTTGGCCGCCTCCTACTTATAAAGGCCGACTTGTAGTAACTCTCCAAGGTAAGGTTCCGAGTACCGAGTAGTCGCCGAGTACTCGACCTTGGAATCCGACTTTTACAACACTGATTGTAAACCCCGATCACTAATTCGTTACCCTGCCCGATTGATTTACGACCCACCAACTCATGTCGAGGCTCTGTCTGACTAAGTTCGTTGGGGTTCTGTCTCGTGTTGTATGGCCAATGTGATTTGAGTTATTTTACTAACACGCATGCATTGCATGTTTTTGATAGAAACTTAAGAAAATAATCAAGAAATATTTCCAAGAAGCCCGTAGAAAAATATAAGTTTACAATGTGAGTCATTCTTTTTTTCTCACAGTTTGTGAGCCATTATTTCAAATGTTTTAAAAAACCATAAATGTTTATCAGTTATAATTACAGTGGTTAAGTCTTTGTATTCTACAATTGCTGCCAGTATTATGGGGTTTGTATACAGTAATTGATAACCTTCACAATTGGTGTAACAACCCTCATTAAAAGTCTTATTTATTTTATTATTTTATCCAAAAGGAAACCCTAATTGAGACACCCAAGTGATTCTACGCAAACCTTAAAAATTTCAAGAACAATCAGAATCAGGATCAGTGCCCCTAAAACTCAGGGGGGCATTCCCTACTCAACGATTATCCTTATAAGTTATTATAAAAATCGAATTTAAACGTTTCGTTGACTCAGCAGGCCTACTCCCACACGTGGCCACTGTCACACCCTGTCTTTTGCGGAAGCGTATGATGTGTGACTAGTTTGTTATCATTGCATTCAATCATAATAGACAACTACATGATCAAAACGATGTTCATCCATTCATGAAAATTTGAGTATTACAAATACTCGTTATTTAAGTTTTAAAAAACACAACCTTCGTCTAGGTTACAATTCAACAAAAGTGGATGACATCTAAACTTGAAGTCTACTTCTAGCTATGACACTTGCGCCCAAGATCCATCCTGTCACCTGAAATACATGTAATTTTGGAAAACATCAACATAAAGTTGAGCGAGTTCATGCGTTTTTGTGTTTCACGTTTGTATACTTTGTATGAAAACATAGTGTGTGTCATGTATAATTCAAGTTTTTCTTGAGTACCCCACGTACTCAAGTATAATTCCTGTTTTCTTGAGTACCCCACGTACTCAAGTATCATTCAAGTTTTCTTGAGTACCCCACGTACTTCAAGTATAAATCAAGTTTTCTTGTATTAAATGATTGTTTATACAAGGACATTAAGGCATGTGAGGACATAGAGAGCTTTAGTATATTCTCCTTCAAGGCATGTGAGGACATAGGGAGCATTAGTGTTTTCTCCTTTAACTGTGTCGATTACCCTCGACTGCGTCAATTTCCCTTGACTGTGTCGATTACCCTCGACTGTGTCGATTTACCTCGACTGTGTCGATTTGCCTCGACTAGGACACCGAAGCACTCAAGTGGTCACATAAGGACCATGAGTGGGGCTCGGCCGTACCCGTTAGATCTAACCCTCGTCCCTAATTAAGTATTAATGGCATCTCAATATCTAGTTTAAGCTCACATGATCTAGTATTTTCTAGGCTTTTCTTAAAGCTCATCATATTGCACTCACCACAAGTGCTTCTCGTATTCTTTTGTATTCTCAAATCATATTGCACTCGGTACTCGTTCTCACCAAGAGTGCTTATCGTATTTTTACCATTTGTAAAAATTGTAATATTTGTAACATGTATTTCACCCCCCGAGAGTTATAAAACCAAAAACAGTTAAAGAAAAGGGGGAGCATGAACTCACAACTTTGCGTTCCTTGCGTCGTAAACTTCACCGGATTTGCTTATCTAGCGTCGTGACCTATACGTGTTTTCTTAACGTTAGTCACTAGACTTGTATCACACAAGTACAAGTCACTATCTTTTGTGTACGTATTCTTGTGTTAAAAATAACTTATGTGTCAGACTTATATTATTTTCTCGAAAATAATTATAAGTCTCTTGTATTTTGCACTTTGCACTTGAATTATGTATTTTGCCTAAGTATGGTGTATGTGTATTTTTGTGTTTTCACTTCTCATGAGTATTTAGTGTATTCTTAAGTCCTAATACACTATCAAGTATAATACATACTACATACACTTAGCACAAAATGTGGCGATCAATAAATATATATTTTTCCTCACAAATATACATACTTGTATCCTTTCAGTTTAAATATACAAAATTGGGCTGTTTTCGGGCATTTTAATAAAATAGTTATCTTATTCTAAAAATTCCCAAATTTTTACAGAACGTCTTAAATGATCCAAAAATTATTGTGTAAAAATATCGGGGTCCAAATCATTAACAATATTTTATAGAAAATCATTTTCCGGGCTGAACTCAGATTTATCTTTTCCTAACTGCAGTCCACGGAATAATTTATTTAAAATTCATCGTAAGTCCGATTTATGAAATTCCAGTGAGAAAATTACAAATACATCGGTGGTCATATACAGTAAAAATTTCATGATCTAACTCCACACAGGTTTCAAGTTATGACCAAAAAGGTAACATCCATTTTCTGCTGTAATAATTCAGCTTTAGTTGCAGTTAGAAATCTACACTTTAAAAATAGTAAACGAGGTCCAAAAATTATGATTCCAGTGCCATTAGAACCGTATTTCATAGTACATAAATCTAGACTTCAGAAAATACCTTTTTTGTTTCGTTAAAGACCTGTTACAGTCAGTTAAATTCGGCTGAAAGTGCGATTCAGCATGTTGTTTAGGGGTTAAATGTTACTAAAACGCGCACATACGTTCGCCATCCTTTCTAATATGATTAAAATCAGATCATAAGTTTGTTACAGCAGATTATGGTTTGTTTATTTCAGATTTTTCATGATTTCAATCATCATTTAACCATACCCCTTCTCTAGTTTGTTTAAACTTCAAGACTTGTTCATGTTCTTTAATGTGCTTGTGTTTTTGATCTTTAAACATCATTAACCACTTAAATAACAAGTAAAACACAAGGATCTAAGTGCTTACCACTAGCACAAGGCTAGGGGAGTTCAAGAGCATAAAAGTGGTGGATAAAAGAAGATGAGAGTGGTCCTTCCACTTCCGAGGGCACCAAGCTTCGTTGTATACCTTGTAGCACCTTTGTATACTCTTGAAATGGTTGAAGATGGTTGAATGATGATGATGGTGGTGTGCCTTTGGTTCAGCCGAAATCAAAGAAAGGAAGAGAGAAGTTTGAGTGAGAGATGAAGATGAATGAAGGAATATGATAGTCTTGTGGTTTATAAAGGAATCCCCCAACATTTCTATACCTAGAGGATAATGTGTTTCATGAAGGACTAACATATCTAATTAACAATTCAAAATAATCTAGGTGTGGGGTTCCAAGGTTGCAACCGGTTTTGAAGGGGGGGGGGGGTGTTAGTTTGATTTCAACTTCATAGTTAGAGTTTAGTTAGTTTAGTTAGGAGGTTAAACTAACTACTAGTGTGTTATGGTGTGTGATGAAATATATAGTGTGTTAGGGTGTTCGGGGACCCTAACTAGCTTAGAAAAATAAAAACATTGCTTCTAGCAATATTTTGGTGTTTCGGGTAATGTCCGGTTGTTCGGTTAAATACCGATTCGTTTAAGTGCTTAATTGCACCGTTTAGTGTCTTTCAAATATCTTTTGTGACACTTTCAATTCCCGACACTTAGGGAAGTATTCTGGATGATAAATCATCATTTCTGCATAATATTACAGTGTCATATTGCTGATTATAGCTGAATTTAAATAAATTCTGCGCTTAAAGTGCGTTTCGGGTGCTATTTAGTGCGTAATTTAACTTCCGGAATGCCTATATTAAAACCCATGTATGTACTCTTGGGTTTTAATGCATTCTTGATGTTGGACCTACACCTAGGCTCCAATTCTAATGTCTGACTGCTTTCTTCAGTTCTGTTGACACGATGTGTCTTACCGGTGAGTTTACTAATATTTTTGACGCAACGCTATCATAAAGTAATTCTTGTAGCATACATCATGCATGAATTCACTTGCATGGAATTCAGAAATTTATTTGTCTTGTGAACTGGATCATGTACGTTCATTAAAGCATAGATCACTGTTCATTTAGTGTACGGAATGTACGGAAAAGTGACGGTTGTCACAGTCTTCCCCCGTTAAATGAATTTCGTCCCGAAATTCAAGCGATGCCATCGGTCGCAGGGGAGTTGTGAAATCAGTATGGTCACTTAGATTCATGATTTGTCTTCATGTTCCCATGAAATCTCTGGGTCATGTCGTGAATTCTATCATACTCAAGTAGATCAATCATGTCTTTTCTGTATCTTGTGGACTCTTGGTCCATAACCTCAACAGGTTTCTATAGTATCACGAACTCTTGGTCCAAAACCTCAACAGGTTTCTATAGTATCACGGACTCTTGGTCCAAAACCTCAACAGGTTTCTATAGTATCACGGACTCTTGTCCAAAACCTCAACAGGTTTCTATAGTATCACGGACTCTTGGTCCAAAACCTCAACAGGTTTCTATAGTATTGTGGACTCTTGGTCCAAAACCTCAACAGGTTTCTATAGTATTTCTTGTCGTTTGTCATTGACGTGAATCTTATTTGTGGGAGCAACGACTGCTCCTTGAGTCAGACTCCTCTACAGACTAAACACATGAATGTGTCGCGATCACTACTGATCTTTTTCTGGGAGCTTTATCTTGTGAACAATGGTTCTGATCCCTACACTGGGGATTCAACCTTTTCGTTTTCCAAATCACACTACGCCTTCTCTAGGCGAGGCTCTCATTTAGGCCATAATTTTCGTCTCGAATCCTTACGATTTCTGCCGCTCATCGGCGCAATCTTTCTGTATTCTGCGGGCTGTCCTGATATGATCACATATCTGAACGATCTTGCCTCTAGTTTTCCTGGGCCATCCCGGGCCAGTTGATTGTTTATTTCTGGTCTCCGTTCAACATGACGGGAATTGACTCATCATGTTCCGTCTAAAGCTTTACAAGAAGCGGTTTAGACGGCGGTGTGATAAATACTGTTGTAGGAAGACTCCACTAAGGGCAAGTGAGTGTTCCGACTTTTCATTAAAGTTTATCACACAAGCACGTATTGTGTTCATACAGTCTGCATCGTTCAGCAGCTCAGTTCATATTCGAGTTCTTACGATCATCGGTGTGCTGCAACCCTTGTGATCAATAAAGATCGTGCAACGTTTTTCGTCTGGTAGTGACTTCAAGTTTGCGGCGTGCAATCACTGTATCTAGCTCAAGGTTTCTTCTCATGATTCCTTGATCAATGTGCCGCGTATGCGATGTTGTGGTCTCGTTGCATCGACGTTCAATCGAGACTTTGTCGAGAAGCGTCACTTAATTGCAATTCCAGCTCCTTAGCTCTGGGTTTCAAGGTTGGCATGAATCTCGTTCTTATGCACCATGCATCTTAAAATTCTCATCTCGCGAATTCGAAATTCGCTTTTCGTCATCTCAGCACATAGTTGTTCTTCCCCTAGGGGTTGCAAGTTAAATTGCAGCTGTTGCTTATGACCTTCCTTGGTCGTTGGCCATATAAGCATGTGGTCAATAAGTATGATCGTAATTTATCCGGGCATGGCTTACACGTTTGATTCATGAGGTCCATGAATATTATCGATGCATGTGTTAAGCCAAATGGTACGACAAGGAACTCGTAATGCTCGAAGCAAGTCCTAAAGGTCGTTTTAGGGATATTTCCTCTTGTATTCACAGTGGAGGACCTCTTGTCCTCAAGTTGATCTTTGAGTGGTAACTGGAACCTTACGATTGGCTCATTTGTGTCATCAGTCCTTGGCAAAGGATTCTGATTCTCAATTTTCTGAAGTTTATGTAAAGTGGAGACTACCAACTTTCTCCTTGTCTCCTTAACTAAGGATGTCATGTCTTTAATTTCCCTCTATCTAGCACCTCTGGCAGTTACCTCGGAAGCTCATGCTTCGCAGACGAAGCAAGTCGGCAAGGCGTCATTCAGCACTGGTACCGCTCCTGGCACGAGGGCTATCCCAAGCTCCTCTTGGCGCTGTGAAGGTATTCCTGGCAAGTCTTCAGAAAAGGCTACTGGGACTTCTTCCGTCACGGGGATGTTCTCAGGCTCTGCAGTCTACTCGGAGGCGTTTTTATGCCTCTTCGACCAATGAGGGATGCCGTAGATCTGCCGCCTTGTGGGGTCTAGCATCCTTGCACCTATTGCAGGAAAGTTAGGTTTCATCATCCGCAAGAGGGATGCGTCTGATTTTCTCATATCAAACGACTTCAGCTCTATACTTGGATTTCTGATCCATGCTGACTATCATATTATGACTTCGCGAGTCAATGGTAATAGAAGGTCCCGGCCTTCTGAGTCCCTAAATACAATCCTTAATCGCTTCGTCTGATTAAACTAGCCTTCTATACGCCCATATCTAAGGAATACGGGACGTCTATTTTACTAGGCCAAGCGGTTTCTTAAGTTCTAAGCATGCAAGGTTAAAGTTGATGCCAGTATTAATTAAAAGTAGATGCATTAGGTTGGTTAATAGGGAACGTACCCGTAACCGCATCTGGATCCTAGCGTGCTTCACGAGTTTCGATCGTGAAAACCCTTCCTTGCTTGTTTCTTCCTAGGGCAATTTTTCCTAAAGTGCCCTGCTTCACCACATTTGTAACAACCTGGTATTCTCTTATTTCTTCCATCTGGGTCCTTCGCCCAACATGCATCCTTGCTGTGCCCTTCTTTTCCACACTTTCCGCACTTAGGCCTCGGACATCGACCTTCATGGTGAAAGTTACATTTCCCACACCTTGGCTTAGTCCCCGAGTAAACTTTACCTCCGGCCTTATTAGTGGCTCCAACGGTTTTCCTGCCATGTGGCGGATTCACTTTCTTTCTTTTGTTTGCTTTAGAGCTTTCATAGTTGACTTGGGTGCTCATCTTTAGGTTTGAGGACTTCCTCTTCTTGTTGCTTGACGAATCCACATGAGTCTCTTTCTTGTTATCCTCAGATACCGAAAATTTTCCCGCACGTAGAGCTTCTTCAGTAAGAGTGACACTCATATCGATAGCCTCTGCAATGGTTGAGGGCTTTGAGGTAGTAACCATGCTCCTGATCTGAGGTGCAAGTCCCCAAATGAATCGTTCAACCCTTTTGAATTCCGGTTTGACTAAGTAGGGGACGACCCTAGACAAGTCGTGAAATCGTTGGACGTATTCAGGAATCTTCGGTCCGTCCATTTTTAAGTTCCAGAACTCCACCTCAAGCTTCTGGATTTCAGCCCTAGAACAGTATTTCTTTTCCATCATTTCCTTGAGCTCGTCCCAACTTAGTGCATAAGCAGCATCCGCGCCAAGGGTTTGAACCTGAAGGTTCCACCAGGAGAGTGCGCCATCTAGGAATAACCCTGAGATATAGGTAACACTCTGTTGGGGTGAACAATTACTCATTCTTAAAACTGAGTCAGTCTTTTCTGTCCAACGAACAAATGCAACGACGCCTCCTGTTCCGTCAAAGTTTAATGGTTTGCAGTCCAGGAACTGCTTAAAGGTGCAGCTAGTTGAAGGGTTATTTTCAGTAGTGCCATCGTTGTGCTTAAAGCGGAGGGCTTCATGTCGCGCAATTGCCTGTGAGATGCATTCTTGCAGCTCGGCTTCTGTCCTTGGCAATGTACTGGTGTTTGTGTCTCGCCTGGGCGGCATTCTCTTCTGCCAAAATGGTATGAAGTAGGTTAGACAACATTCCAATTGTCTATGAGATACATAGCACCATAAGCTATTATGTAATCACCCAATTTCACACGTATATATAATCAGTGTATAAGCGAGGAAATAGTTATTGAGCCTTCACATAGGCTTGCCAACTTGGCTTATTGTTTGAAATGAACTCAAGGCTACATCGCCTTGGTCATTCAAGTTTCAGTTATTTCCTGCTTCATTGATTTTCTTAGGTCTTTAGCTTTACTGGTGCGTATATTTCCCCTTTGATGGGGTTGTTTGTGTAGAGGTGATAGGGAGTGTATCGTCGCTGATTCTTTTTGAATGTTATTCCACCTCTCTTGCTTAAATATCGTTTTCTCAAACGTCTCGTATGCAGGTAGAAGTGTCGGTCACGAAGTAGGCTAAGACAGGTCTCCTACTTTATAACATGCTAAAGCACTGATTTATGTATTGTTCTACCAGATGAAGGTGTGAACACCTATAGATTAATTTTTGTGCAGTGATCGTTAGCTTGGTCCGCAGAGTCCACCAGGGTTTCTGTGCACTACAAGTCGTTATTACGTGGGCCCCCGTAATAATAAATTGTCTTGCACAGTTACCCCAAATTTTCTCTCGTCCAAGCAGATGATCAATCAAGGAGGGGACACTACTGTCCTTATACCTCTGTCATGGAAAGGACCTTTGCGATGGTCCACGCGGTAACATTCGTTATCGTTACGCGCGTATAGGCACGATGATTAGATGGAATAGGAATATAGAGAATTCCAAGTTGTTGGAGGGGCACCTTCGAGATGAATACTTCATCTTCCTTTTCTGGTCAAGTATGTCGTCAATCTCGCTTCACATGAGCCGCAGGGATCTCGTCCCGTTGATTGAGAATTCGTTCAAGGTTGCCGCCTCTGCCTCGTCATCATCGCCGTAGTCTGGCATCTTCACGTTCGAGAGGGAAGAGCAGCCATCTCCTACGGAAGCAAGCTCAGCATCTTGTTTGGTAATCACTCCCAGCCATGAGCTTTGCAAAGGACGCGAGGTCGGTAGCTTCATCGTGCGAGTCACGTACAGTAATAGGAGTCGGAGTCGAAAGTATCTTATTCACGTCAAATATCATTCCGTACACTTATTTGTATGTATGTATATCAATAACATATATGCTACTTAGCATAATCAAGCAATTTAATGCATTATATCACGTATAACTCTCGTTCATGGGGGTCATTTTGTTTTTGGCAAGTCTAACTCGTGTAGACTATGCTTTGGTTGGCACCTTATTTTAAGGGTATTCCTCACTAATGTCCTTGCCTTGTCTCTTTTTGAAAAGTGTCTGGCTTGTGGATCTTGGCGCTTTCGTGAATGCAATGAAAACCTTTTTTGTAAAATGTTTTCGTGAGAGAACTCTAGTGATTGTAGTCTAGACTCGAGAAAGAATCCTAGTTCACTACAATCGAAGCTCTGATACCAAACTGTCACACCCTGTCTTTTGCGGAAGCGTATGATGTGTGACTAGTTTGTTATCATTGCATTCAATCATAATAGACAACTACATGATCAAAACGATGTTCATCCATTCATGAAAATTTGAGTATTACAAATACTCGCTATTTAAGTTTTAAAAAACACAACCTTCGTCTAGGTTACAATTCAACAAAAGTGGATGACATCTAAACTTGAAGTCTACTTCTAGCTATGACACTTGCGCCCAAGATCCATCCTGTCACCTGAAATACATGTAATTTTGGAAAACATCAACATAAAGTTGAGCGAGTTCATGCGTTTTTGTGTTTCACGTTTGTATACTTTGTATGAAAACATAGTGTGTGTCATGTATAATTCAAGTTTTTCTTGAGTACCCCACGTACTCAAGTATAATTCCTGTTTTCTTGAGTACCCCACGTACTCAAGTATCATTCAAGTTTTCTTGAGTACCCCACGTACTTCAAGTATAAATCAAGTTTTCTTGTATTAAATGATTGTTTATACAAGGACATTAAGGCATGTGAGGACATAGGGAGCTTTAGTATATTCTCCTTCAAGGCATGTGAGGACATAGGGAGCATTAGTGTTTTCTCCTTTAACTGTGTCGATTACCCTCGACTGCGTCAATTTCCCTTGACTGTGTCGATTACCCTCGACTGTGTCGATTTACCTCGACTGTGTCGATTTGCCTCGACTAGGACACCGAAGCACTCAAGTGGTCACATAAGGACCATGAGTGGGGCTCGGCCGTACCCGTTAGATCTAACCCTCGTCCCTAATTAAGTGTTAATGGCATCTCAATATCTAGTTTAAGCTCACATGATCTAGTATTTTCTAGGCTTTTCTTAAAGCTCATCATATTGCACTCACCACAAGTGCTTCTCGTATTCTTTTGTATTATCAAATCATATTGCACTCGGTACTCGTTCTCACCAAGAGTGCTTCTCGTATTTTTACCATTTGTAAAAATTGTAATATTTGTAACATGTATTTCACCCCCGAGAGTTATAAAACCAAAAACAGTTAAAGAAAAGGGGGAGCATGAACTCACAACTTTGCGTTCCTTGCGTCGTAAACTTCACCGGATTTGCTTATCTAGCGTCGTGACCTATACGTGTTTTCTTAACGTTAGTCACTAGACTTGTATCACACAAGTACAAGTCACTATCTTTTGTGTACGTATTCTTGTGTTAAAAATAACTTATGTGTCAGACTTATATTATTTTCTCGAAAATAATTATAAGTCTCTTGTATTTTGCACTTTGCACTTGAATTATGTATTTTGCCTAAGTATGGTGTATGTGTATTTTTGTGTTTTTACTTCTCATGAGTATTTAGTGTATTCTTAAGTCCTAATACACTATCAAGTATAATACATACTACATACACTTAGCACAAAATGTGGCGATCAATAAATATATATTTTTCCTCACAAATATACATACTTGTATCCTTTCAGTTTAAATATACAAAATTGGGCTGTTTTCGGGCATTTTAATAAAATAGTTATCTTATTCCAAAAATTCCCAAATTTTTACAGAACGTCTTAAATGATCCAGAAATTATTGTGTAAAAATATCGGGGTCCAAATCATTACCAATATTTTATAGAAAATCATTTTCCGGGCTGAACTCAGATTTATCTTTTCCTAACTGCAGTCCACGGAATAATTTATTTAAAATTAATCGTAAGTCCGATTTATGAAATTCCAGTGAGAAAATTACAAATACATCGGTGGTCATCTACAGTAAAAATTTCATGATCTAACTCCACACAGGTTTCAAGTTATGACCAAAAAGGTAACATCCATTTTCTGCTGTAATAATTCAGCTTTAGTTGCAGTTAGAAATCGACACTTTAAAAATAGTAAACGAGGTCCAAAAATTATGATTCCAGTGCCATTAGAACCGTATTTCATAGTACATAAATCTAGACTTCATAAAATACCTTTTTTGTTTCGTTAAAGACCTGTTACAGTCAGTTAAATTCGGCTGAAAGTGCGATTCAGCATGTTGTTTAGGGGTTAAATGTTACTAAAATGCGCACATACGTTCGCCATCCTTTCTAATATGATTAAAATCAGATCATAAGTTTGTTACAGCAGATTATGGTTTGTTTATTTCAGATTTTTCATGATTTCAATCATCATTTAACCATACCCCTTCTCTAGTTTGTTTAAACTTCAAGACTTGTTCATGTTCTTTAATGTGCTTGTGTTTTTGATCTTTAAACATCATTAACCACTTAAATAACAAGTAAAACACAAGGATCTAAGTGCTTACCACTAGCACAAGGCTAGGGGAGTTCAAGAGCATAAAAGTGGTGGATAAAAGAAGATGAGAGTGGTCCTTCCACTTCCGAGGGCACCAAGCTTCGTTGTATACCTTGTAGCACCTTTGTATACTCTTGAAATGGTTGAAGATGGTTGAATGATGATGATGGTGGTGTGCCTTTGGTTCAGCCGAAATCAAAGAAAGGAAGAGAGAAGTTTGAGTGAGAGATGAAGATGAATGAAGGAATATGATAGTCTTGTGGTTTATAAAGGAATCCCCCAACATTTCTATACCTAGAGGATAATGTGTTTCATGAAGGACTAACATATCTAATTAACAATTCAAAATAATCTAGGTGTGGGGTTCCAAGGTTGCAACCGGTTTTGAAGGGGGGGGGGGGTGTTAGTTTGATTTCAACTTCATAGTTAGAGTTTAGTTAGTTTAGTTAGGAGGTTAAACTAACTACTAGTGTGTTATGGTGTGTGATGAAATATATAGTGTGTTAGGGTGTTCGGGGACCCTAACTAGCTTAGAAAAATAAAAACATTGCTTCTAGCAATATTTTGGTGTTTCGGGTAATGTCCGGTTGTTCGGTTAAATACCGATTCGTTTAAGTGCTTAATTGCACCGTTTAGTGTCTTTCAAATATCTTTTGTGACACTTTCAATTCCCGACACTTAGGGAAGTATTCTGGATGATAAATCATCATTTCTGCATAATATTACAGTGTCATATTGCTGATTATAGCTGATAAATCATCATTTCTGCATAAATCATCATTTCTGCATAATATTACAGTGCGTTTCGGGTGCTATTTAGTGCGTAATTTAACTTCCGGAATGCCTATATTAAAACCCCTGTATGTACGCTTGGATTTTAATGCATTCTTGATGTTGGACCTACACCTAGGCTCCAATTCTAATGTCTGACTGCTTTCTGCAGTTCTGTTGACACGATGTGTCTTACCGGTGAGTTTACTAATATTTTTGACGCAACGCTATCATAAAGTAATTCTTGTAGCATACATCATGCATGAATTCACTTGCATGGAATTCAGAAATTTATTTGTCTTGTGAACTGGATCATGTACGTTCATTAAAGCATAGATCACTGTTCATTTAGTGTACGGAATGTACGGAAAAGTGACGGTTGTCACAGCCACCCTATAGCGAAAACATGACCCTTACGGACCGTAAGGGTTGAGTCTTACGGTCCGTAAGCCAGGTCAAAATCGAGTATAAATAACAGAACATTGGGACTTGATTTCTGGCGATTGAACGACGATCAAACTCGAAATATACGCTGAGATATCGTCCAAATACTCTAAAAACACACACGAATCACTAATTAGTAGAGGGGGTGCTGCTACGATACAGGGTAATAACTCGATCGCTATTACGATTCATTGTCTGATCAATCAATGTACTCAATGGATGTTTAAGTGCTGCCCACATTAGGGTGATGCTTTGTCATTAATCGTTAATTCGATGGATGTTTAAGCATAGCACTTTGTCATTCGTTGTGAGGGTTGATCTCGTGAGTTATCGTAATTGCTGTATTAAGTTACCTACCTAGTTCATGTGCACTAGGTTACAAGGCTAAATCAATAGGCTAAGCTCTGCCTGTATAAATCTGCAATATATCAAGGATTATCTGTAGACTAAACTTTGGCCGTATGAATCTGCATGATTATAAGTGAGTCATTCTCTTTTTATAAACTATTTTACAATACCTCAAATTATTTTCAAAGGTTATAATTACAGGGACTAAGTCGTGGATATCTTGAATCACTAGCTAGTGGGGTATTGTGCACATTACTAATTTTCTCCCAGTTAGGTTCATTGACCTACTAGGGATAATCATCACTATTTAGGTTCATTGACTTAATAGTGGTATGACCATCGTCACCATTGTGACAGAACGCCAGATAAAAATAAGATAGAAGCCATTGTAATCGCTCTTATGCTGTAATTAATAACTATGCATCATTATGCAAAATAGAATGATTCACTCAGTATTTCCCGCTGACAAAACCTTTTTAAAACACGTTTCAGGTAATTACAGTAGATGGGAGTAAAAGATGGATACGACACTGAAAGGCATCAAGAAGTGGCTTATTTTATTAATTAAATTAAAATTTAGAAATATTGTTTTATGTAATTATCTTTATTAAAGCTACCATTGTAAAACGTGGGTTTATCCCATCTATTTAATAAATAAAATCCGGTGTTTTCTAAACTCTGATATTTTTCCTAACTCACGGTCCTGATGAAATTTCCGCTGCAACGTTTTCAAAATAATCACCGGTACCACTGGGCTGTTCGCGACTCCCGATTCCGTCCAGGGTGGGTCGGGGGTCGTGACAGAAGGTGGTATCAGAGCCACTGCTTTAAGCCAATAGGTGTTGTATTAAAATACCTAAACAAAGAGTTACGAGATTGTTGTTAACTGGTAGCACACATGATAGCATTTAGACTTGAACTTAAGAAAAGATGCCTTAGTATCAGCTTCAAGATAAGCTAAGTACTTATGTGAATAAATTATGATGTGTTTTGATATACCATAAGAATGGTAATTAGAATATTGCAAGATATGATAAATAAGCAAGAATTAATAGTAATTATTGCTTATTGATATTACTTGGTCTAAAATAAGATATGTTATGGGAATACAAGTTTCCTTGATTCTGGATAAAAGCCCTAATAAAAGAGGCACTTTTGAAAAGATACTATTTATGGGAAATAGAAAATTTTCTCCGACAAGACTGGGTATGGTGTAGCAGACTCTCCAGTTTGTCCGAATATACTGAGGTTACCGCTCCGGCGCGAATCGGATAAGACGGGATATATAATATGTCAAACAAGTGACAAGATTTCCCTAAATAGTATCATGACCTGATATCTGACTTGTTTTTGGAAAAATAAATTTGTTAAATACATTGACCTGATAGATGGTATGTTTAATTCAGTATGTGAAATATGTGATTATATAGATATGTATATCTATAAGAAATTCCAAAAAGTCAAATAGGAATAAAGCACAAGCATATGTGTCTAGATTTCTTTATTAGGAATCTCTTTTTCAAACATTATTTCGTTTGATCATCTGCCTCGTAACTCGAGCAATAATAATAACAATAGAAACCCATTAAGTTGGGATACCATCAAAAGTGTAAAAATTTCCAAATGCATTACCATAAATTATTAACGCAAGTAAGAAGCATGTAAAGTCGTGTTAGTGCACAAAGAAAACACATGAAAATTAAACGTTCACAGACATTAAAGTATATCACACACGATTTTCAAGGCAAGACCTTTGGAAAATATAAATTAGGCACGATGACACCAATGTTAATTCCATCAGTAGAAGAACGACTGATCAAAAAGAAGCACTTTGCCACATAATCCTACAAAATGAATATCGCTGAAGTATATTGTAACAAGATTTCACAACCATCGCTGCACAGTCTAATCAGAGTCATAATTATTATCACTGCAAAAGAAGTTGCATACTTTTGCAAAGTTCCTATTTCATTTTATTCACATTCCCTGGTAATGTCACTTAAAAACAGTTATTACACGAAATTCCAGATAAAAGTTCTTATATTTCTTTCGTTGAAATTCTGACTTTTGCATATAATAAATTAACTTTCGTGTTTTTACTTCCCCCAATAGTCATCATACCATAATGATTTCTTTCGTAGTAGCAAATATTGATCTATTTCATTTCTTGATAAAATTCACACATTACACATGCACTGTTTGTTGCGCATGTGATTCATTTGATTTATCAAGTCCACAGGAGGATTTCATTCCGATTTGCTATTTTATCCAAACTCAAATATCATTCCGCTTTCTGTACAGTGAACCGCATTATTGCAAAACAATAACTCCTTAATATCGAGTCAATAAATTTCTTGAAAATTTTAAATTTTCTTTGGCATACATAGTTTCTATAGTAACCATGTCCAAACTTTCTTATTAAAACTTGTTTTGTTTAAATTCAAATTATTTGATTCACATTCTATAGTAACCAGTTCCTATTTCATTTTATTCACATTCCCTGGTAATGTCACTTAAAAACAGTTATTACACGAAATTCCAGATAAAAGTTCTTATATTTCTTTCGTTGAAATTCTGACTTTTGCATATAATAAATTAACTTTCGTGTTTTTACTTCCCCTAATAGTCATCATACCATAATGATTTCTTTCGTAGTAGCAAATATTGATCTATTTCATTTCTTGATAAAATTCACACATTACACATGCACTGTTTGTTGCGCATGTGATTCATTTGATTTATCAAGTCCACAGGAGGATTTCATTCCGATTTGCTATTTTATCCAAACTCAAATATCATTCCGCTTTCTGTACAGTGAACCGCATTATTGCAAAACAATAACTCCTTAATATCGAGTCAATAAATTTCTTGAAAATTTTAAATTTTCTTTGGCATACATAGTTTCTATAGTAACCATGTCCAAACTTTCTTATTAAAACTTGTTTTGTTTAAATTCAAATTATTTGACTTGTTCATATTACATATTCATTTTAAAATCCCATATGGTGGATGGAAACTATCATATTCCAAATAATCCCAACAATCACTTCATTTCTCTTGAAACATAACATGCTTAATTGGTCTTTGACTTCATTAAATCGTTTCTTTGAGTACGATCACTTTGTGATGACGTTTTCACAAAATCTGAAGATTGCTCTAAATATCGGATTTGATTATTTGTTTATTTATATTGAATCCGCTTTGTTGATTTATTCTATAAAAGCAATCTTAAAACAATTATGTACTAAGATAATAATATACAAAGTTATGTCATATTTTAGTATATCTCTTAATGGTTCTTATAGCATTAATCGAGCCTTTCGTGATAAATTTAATTGATTATATATACATAAGTAATTACCTAAATTACAATATAGTATTACTGTATTTAAAATTCTTGTTAAACTATTGAGGTGAAGAATTTATATTTTTATAAAAATATGAATAAGATATACTCTCATTCAAATTTATGTTTAAGTTATTTATTTTATTATTAGTAATAAATTAAAAACAGAAGTGTTAATATCTATACTATTATAAAAAGGAGAAGTGATGGACAAGATAGTAATTTTATTTGCGTATAAATTTTGAAGCATTATGTACAATAGAGAGAAGCCATTATAAAGGGGCTAAAGTTGCAACTTTTCCAAAATTTTAAGACACCATAGGGGTGTTTTAGGGATTTGATCATGGAATAACCGTACATTAACTTCTCAGACAAGTGAATCGTTTCTTATCCTGGAATTGAATATATATAACCCTAATACCCAAATCACAGTTTCCTCTCATCTCTTCACCTTCATCACGACTGAATCCTCCATAACCGGAAACAAGGGAAGATGTTACGACTTCTGGATGGATTTCAGCGAGTGTATGTCTCGTTGCAGAGAACCCAAAGACTGCTCTCTTCTCCGTGAAGACCATCTCGAGTGTCTTCACCACTCTAAAGAGGTACAATACACTTCATTCCAATTAGATCCGATCTAATTGAATATTATATGTTTGTTTTATATGTATTCCAATCGCCTCCCCCTCATGTTCTTATTTGGGTGTGTGTGTGTATAGGGTTTAAACGAACAAATTGAAGCCGGAGAAGAGGGATCATACTGTCTTATCCAAACGGTATGTTTTTAGAACCTATTCTTCACTATTTCACCTATGAACGCTGATTATCTGGTTTTCTCCTTTATGTGATGTGATTTGTTGATTTTTTGTTTGATTATTTAAGATCCGGATCATAAAATTATCTAATTTACATAACTTTTTACAAATAAATGCATGAAACTTGCAGGAAAGGATGTGGCTTGAAGCTAACAAAGGTTTGCAAAATAAAGTAAGGAGACTCATATGTGGAGTAATTTAAGAAATCACATGATTTAATACACAATAATGAAAGAAAACCGGTTCAAAACTGAATAGAATTTTTGTTTATGCAGCTAGAAGAACATGTAAACTCATTTGGGCAACACCATCAGAACCAGGAACAACATCCTCAAGATTTTGAAGGTTTCTTTCAGCCTCTTGACTTCACAATTTTGATGCTAAATCATAGTTGTAGCTATGGCGAGTGTCGAAAATCTTGTGATTTGTATGTTCTTGGTAATGGTAATGGGTTTTAATTTTTGATATGGGTTACGGGTTTTTAGAGTTGTATTGAAGGATAGGTTATTAAAGTTTCGATCTTTCGTTATTTAATTGGTCTGGGTGATAGGTTTTAGAGTCGTATCGAAGGGTATGTGATTAAGGTTTTGACCTTTCATTATGTTAATTTCCCGGAAATGGGTAGGTGATCAAAGTTTCGATCTTTGTGTTGGCTGAATCAAGGATGATGATTCCTGACTGAATAACTTTATTTTGTCAAAAATCTTTCTGAACGTATCCTTTTAATAAAATGTTCATCATATGATGTCAAAAATCTTTCTGAACGTATCCTTTTAATAAAATGTTCATCATATGATATCTCTATGATTTGTGTGTGCAGTTGGCAGCTTTGATTACGCATTATTCGATATTGTTTGAAACGATCTTTTTTAGAGTGTTATGAGTTTTATTCATAACTGCGAAACAAGGATTTGATAGCGGTTGATTGTTATATTTTTCTCTTTCATAAAACATCTTGTTTCTTTTTTTATATCTGTTGTGGATTTAATTAGTTTTTGTATAATTTTTGTGGAGTGCAGAACTGAATATGATCATGTACGCTACTGTGAACGATTCCACCTCAATGAACCGGGTTGGAGAGAATGCAAATATTGTGATAAGGTACTTTTGTATCCAGCTAATTTTAGGTCACCATTTTTTTTCTTTTTGTTCATTTTATTTACTAATTTTTCATTGCAGCCTGTTCATTGTGGATGTGTTGTTTCAAAATATCTTCATGAATGCCTTGATTCCGGAGGAATATCATTTATAAATTGCATAAGAGCCCAACCCTTAAAACAGGTACTATGTCCTTTACCACGAAAAATATCATGCATTCAGCTTTGAGCTGATTTATATAATTTGTGTTCATTGGATATTAAACACGATCATGTCCTTTCTACATCACATTTAAAGGTGGCAGGATGGGCGGGTCGGTGACGGGTCAAAACATATTTGGGTTGAAAAGGCCCGTTTGACCTACAAGGCTAAAACCACTTTCATATCATAATTTATGTCTTCACTAATCAGTTTCCATAATTTAACTTCATCTTACATTTATACGCCGGTTTTCATTTCTATGATCAAAGGTTAGTACATCTTCATTATTTGGGATGGTTTCACTCGCAGTACTTGATGTACCTCCACACCACTGATGACGGATGTCCCGTCTCGACTGGACCAGTAGGAGGTTTGGTGTGCTGACCAGTAGTAGGAGGTTTGGTGCACTGTATTAGGGGGTTGGGTGGCTTGGTGCACTCTGCTCTAGCAGATGATGATGTAAAGCAAGTTCCTCTGTTTCATAAGAATCTATAACTCATGGTTAGTGGGGGGTAACTGGTTTCTCTTGTGAAAACATGTACGTATTTAAAACAAAGACTCTTGTTTTATATGCACATTTCATTTACTTTTCTACACTAATATTTTAGAACTTTTGGTATTAATAGATGATATAAGGTGTTATATAATAGATTCTGTTTATTTTATTTAAAGAATAGTATAAACAAAATCTATTAAAGAATACAGATGCGGAAAATGAAAGTATTAAAAGGGATAATCACAACTCGGGAAAAGGTGATTCAAGACATCAAAGAGACTACTCTATGGTGGATGATTAAGAGATTCAAGGTTCCAGATATTGTGGTTTTGAACCGGTTTTCATTTAATGTTTTTATGTTTTTTATGGGAATGTGGCTGTGTCCTTTTGGGTGGGTCTCTTGCTTGGTGTGTAGTGTTATCCTTTGTTGTGGGCTGGCCTTAGGCTTAGTTACTTGCTGAGTTGTTGTCTCTTTATTGCTTTGCTGGTGGTTTGAATAAAAGTTCGGTTAGCTCAAGAAAAAAAAAAAAAAAAACAGTTTTGACTTGTTATTTCAAGTGTAGTTGACTTTTTAGTGTAACATAAATGGTAACATTAAATCATAGTCAATATTTGATACCTCTAGGTACACAATGAGTTAATACTTAAAAGCTGATCTATTTGTTTTGAATGAGGCTAAAATGCTACTAAAATTGAGCAAAGTGATGCCTACCTTCTAGGTGGTCTCCCTGATTTTGTAAATGATTTTTTTTTTCATTAACGACATTAAACATTTAATTTTTAAGATGAGAACACTAAAAAAGTTGGAACACTTTTCCACTACAGACAAACTATTAGAAATCATATACAAAAAATATTGGCATGGTTTGATTTGATTCTTTGACGTGCAATGGAAGGCAAACTATTAGAAATCATATATGAAAAATATTGCCATGGTTTGATTTCATTCTTTGACTTGAAACGGAAAGAGGCTTACTTTCATTTGTACTTGTAGCATTCGTACCGAGAAAACCGACCTGGTCTGAGATCAAACCAAAATACATACAACGCGGTTTAATCTTGGGTTATTGATTTATATGCAAACAAGACGGTCACCCATCTAGACATGTACTATACAATATATCACGCAAAGATTAATAAACTAACATAGAACGAGTAACACGTTGTAATTTGTTGCCGCCGCTGCATCACGCGGGTTTCCTACTAGTTATTATTAAGTACTAAGGTTATTATCAAGAGCAGGTATTGGATAGCCTAGCCTTAGTTAGGCATGGACTGGCCACCTATGCTTAAACAAGGCAGTACTAACCAATATCCAACCAGGATAATGACTAGTTAATAAATATAAATTAAGTCATCATACTTATTTAGTAAATTTTAATTATATGTAAAAATATTTTACTTTGTACTGTAAGAAAAAGATATATTTTCATAAAACAATACAAGAATTAGAGGAACGAATAAAACTATCTAAATAACTGTCTAAGTATTCATGAACAAGACATTTATACTTATATGTAATTGTTCATCTTGTTTAAATAGTCTACAATACTTTTATAATATATGTATTTTAATATATATTAAAATATCAAATGTTATTTACTCAAGCCAATATTTAAGTATGCTTGATATTAAAATAAACATTTACTATTTTACTTTTATGATTTAAAATATTTTATTGTAAATCTTACAGTTTAACATATTTGAGTTTAAAAATGATAATCGCGAATTCTAGGATATTTGGATCAACATATAAAACATATATCATTATTTTGTTGAAATTACCACGGGTTTTGACATTTTAAAAACTATCTATATTAATTTAGTATTTTACTTTTTAATAATATAAAAGGAAAAGATATTTAATTAAAATATCACATATTTTGTGGTAACTATGTAACACTCTGGCAAGAAAATGACCATATAAGAATAATATGGTAGTCATCAACTACATTGAGTTAGGGGAACATTGTATTATATAGGAATAGTACCCGTGTTCATTTATTTATAACATTTGTAAATACATCCACAACATTATATGATTTCAAAATGAAAATAAATAATCAAATAGAATCGACCTATTAAGTGTTATATATTCGCTTAATCGTGTGTTTGAACCGTATCTATCTTTCAAAATGAGCAAGGCCCGTAGGCACTATATTACCATGTATGGTTAAAATATGATCACCTTAATTGATGATTTAAACCCATGATTCATAGATCATTAAGTTGGGTTAGGAATCTTTTAAAGGATTCCTTACATAAGAATGACGTGTGATTTTAACGAATCACGTCCGCCAGGAGTATTAACATGTTTTCAGATGTTAACAGGGATTTGAATCTTTTAAACAGGTCTTACCATCTTGGCCAAGTCTTTATAATGACATTAAAGCTAGGTTATACCTTTAAGATTCTTAATTAATATTTAAAATAGGCAGATTAATTTTTAAAAGGAATGATTCTGATTTATTTATTTCATGTAATATTTATGCATATAATAGCAAAATGAAATTTATAAACTTAACATTCCAATAATCATAAAAGATTACACATCGCCCTAAACGGGACTTTTTAACAGAACAACCTACCCACGCAGGGGTCACACTGAAATACTAGTCCACGCAGGGACTTAAACAAACAACATACCCTCGTAGGGGTTAACAGAAAGATAGGCCCGCGCAGGGGCTCAAAAAGGAAATACAATCAATAATTTGAAGGATTCAATGGTCCTTTTTGCTCTTCCATTTTATTAAACTTGTCAATCCCTGGAAGAAACTTTGTCGCTCCCTGCGATCTCTGTGAAAGTCTCGCTCGACTTGGTCCAATCTTTGAAGAATTTCTTCCCTCTCGGGTGGGGAAAACCGTGGCGGTTGCGATTGTTGCCGAATTATCGGTCTAGCAGGTATTTGGTACCCATGAGTTGGGTACCTGTCACACCCCGATTTCCACGTGTCACCGGTGGGCCCGGTGGGGAGTATCGTGACGTAGTTGATATCGTCATAGTCAAACAACACAATATATAAATGCACAGCGGAAGCAAATGATAAATATATTACAATCCGAATATAAGGTAATATCATAGTATTACAACGGAAAGTAAAGAATCCACAGGCGGATCAAATAAAAGATAAATTGTTCAACAGACTTCAGGCATCTAGAACTTGCAAGAATTCTTATTCATGCCCTGAGCTTCCAGCCAATTACGTTCAGTACCTGTCACTTAACCTTTTTGGAAAATACGTCAGTTTACACTGGTAAATACAATTTAACTGACTCATTTTGAAAAGAGTTTGAAAATTTATTTGAGTGCAACCGGCACCAAAATATCTTGACACAATGATTAAAATGCCCAGAGGCAATATTAATCTTTTATAACTTGGGACAATTTTATTAATAAAAATCTTGTATCTGATTTACATGTTTGTCCAACATTTAGGGCCGGTGATTATACAATACAAGCCGGACAAGATTAATCGACACACCACAAATATGAATCTCACAAGAAGTTACCCTTACGAGTGAGTATATGTTTTACTTATGCAACAGGAGGTGTTTTGTCTACACCTTGTGCTTACGTCGTGGCCATTCACTTTTTAAATGAGCCAAGGATATCCAGGACACGGTCATTAACCCCCAATGTTATTTGTTATCAAACAATACAAATTAAAACGGGCTTATGCAATTCAATCATCTCCGATTAAAAGGTTTCTACACCCGACCAAGCGGTATTTTTATAATACCGTATCCCAAGCCCGTATAAGGGAAAATAAGTTAAAAGTATTTACCTGAGCTAGCTCCTGTCTTAATTAATAAGAATTTAATAACTCAGCCGTATTCACTTAAGTAAGCGTAGGTACCATTTACCGGAAGGCTCTAGTCTGGAATGATGACATAAATAATCAATTAGAATGCTAGCGGGTCTTTAATTAAGCCAAAGCTTAGACCGGTTAGTCTTAAGGAAATATACGGTTCAAACGCACGATTAAGCGAAGACCGGATAGAATGTGATTTTGACCCGACAAGTTTGGAGACTTGTATAATATGGGTTTACTAAACACATTCTGGATTTTGAGACAAAAATGATAATGTTTGACCCGTTTCGGTCAATTTATGCAAACTAGTTACATAACCGAACCGAACGCGAAAAGGGCGTTACGGGCGACCATAAGAGTCATATGCAAGTTTCCTGAGTTAATATGCTTCAATTATGTTATAATATTAGCAAGATATTTTCTATTATGCCCGGAATGTATTTGAACTCAATTTACGCCTCATAAGGGCATTTTGGTCCTTTAAAAGTTATAAAAGAGTTTATTTGTAAATCTGAGTTACGGGTCTGATTTATATAGAAAATATACTTAACTTATTATGTTATAACAGTAGGGTATGACCCATATGTAAAATGTATCATTCTCGGATAACCTACCCGACATTTAGACACGCAAAACACTACTTATGTCATTTCAACTTTTATGTTCAAAACTGGGCTGTTTTCGGGGATTTTAATAAAATAGTTAACTTGTTCCAAAAATTCCCAAATTTTTACAGAATGTCATAAACATTCCATATTTTATTGTGTAAAAAAATAGGGGTTCATTCTATTACCAATATTTTATAAAAATTCATTTTCCCGGACTGAACTCAGATTTACCTTTTTCTGACCATAGTTCACGGAACAATTTATTAAAAATTCATCGAGTGTCCGATTTACGAAATTCCAGTGGGGTAATTACAAATGCATCGGTTGTTATCTATTGTAAAAATTTCATGGTATGATTCATCATGAAACTCAGGTTATAACTGAAAGTACGACACCCATTTATTGCTGTCAAAACTCAGCCTAAGCTGCTGTTACGAATTGGTTCTTTAAAAATAGTAAACGAAGTCCAAAAATTACGATTCCGGTGCCATTAGAACCGTATTTTATAATACATAAATCTAGGCTTCAGAAAATACAATTTTTGTTAAGTTATGGCCCGTTTACAGCCTGATGAAGTCGGCTGAAATCATTACTCAGCTTGCTGTTTTGTGGTTTAAATGTTACTAAAACGTATTAACAAGTATCCGAACAACGGGTTTATCAAAGTTTGACGATCAAACATCATATATACATTAACCACCCTTAAACCAACAAGTTTTCATCTTTATGTATCAATCATAAGTAAACCTTTATATTTATCTATTTGTTCTTGACACTTTAGTGATTTTAAACATACTACACCCTTTGATCATAGAAACAAGATTAAACAAGATTAACAAGAGTGTAACAAAGAACTTACTACTAGCTTATAGCTAGGGATGAATCTAGTGCAAAGTTGGAAAGAAAGAGATGGTGAA
This sequence comes from Helianthus tuberosus, assembly GCA_030545235.1. NCBI lineage: Eukaryota > Viridiplantae > Streptophyta > Magnoliopsida > Asterales > Asteraceae > Helianthus > Helianthus tuberosus. The sequence continues at coordinate 55,825,260 of CM060438.1, forward strand.
AAGTCTTGAAACGAGCTCCTTCAAGATGCATCTTCCATGGTTGTTCTTCAAAGCTTAAATGAAACTTGTAAGTGATGAAGATGAAGATGACAAGAGAGAGGGAGGTGGGTTCGGTTTGGGGAAACCGAATAGAGAGAGAGAGTGAAGGAGTTTTAGTGAACTTGTTGTGATAATGAGATCTTAGAAAGATATAGAAGATATATGGAAAGATTGTGTAGAGATATGAAAGATCGAAATAAATCTAAGAAAATCAAGATGGATCACAAAAGATTTTGGCAAGATTTTGGTGGGGGCCTCCCCCTTAGTAACCGTGAATCATATATGGGGGGGGGGGGGGTAAAGTGTAATTTTGATGGTATATATATTTTCCAACTAGAAAGTAGGTATTAGAATGATATGTTTATTTAGTAACTTTTTAGCGGGTGTTATGGTATACGGGGATCATGACTAGCCACGAATAATTAAGTAATGTGTTTGACAAATATTTGGTGTCCCGGGTAATGTCCGGTTGTTCGGTCGGATACTGTTCCGTTAAGTTGTTAACTGTTCCGTAAGGCGTCTTACTTATATATTTTTGTAACGAAATTTATTCCTAACACATAGGAAAACATATCGGACTATTTAACAATTTTTCTGTATACTACTAGTGTGTTAACACGCACATGTAAGTACAACACAGTAATCGGAGAGTAGTTAAATGATTCAGCAACTTTACTTATAGGTATAAAACCTTAGATGGCCATTATTTGGCATTCCCGAGAGTATAATTAAATATTATGAAGCTCCCGGTTTGTTAAAAGGTCACTCAGAGGTAAGAATTAACACGTTGACGCTTTTAACCCCTTTATTGTGCAACCTTTCAATTAATTACATAAACGGCTACACTTAACTAACAAGTGGCTCATTTGTGAATATAAAACCGTAGAAGGTTATTTAGAAACTTGTTTTAAGTATGCTAACACTTCCAGTCCTTTCTAAATCAAAGTTTTTGATTTTTCGAAAAACTAGTCCCTTAAATTCAACATTGGACTTTATTAGGGTTTATTACACGTGTCAATACATCATTGGACGTGATTTTTACGAGGTGTTACATCCTCACCCCCTTAAAAGAAATCTCGACCTCGAGATTTGTTAAAGTAAAAGAAGTATGTTCTGCCTTATATTGGGCTTAATCTTTCCCGGTACCTTTGAGCCTCTAGGGCACTTCAATTTGACCTTAATAATAGGTACATGTATCCTTTTGGAGCTTCTTAACCTATCGATCCTTAATCGATATAGGTTGCTCATCATTATATCATAAATCTTTATATCACTATGTGATAGTGTTTCTTGACTTATTGGCGAAACACATCCTTCAGTCACTAGTGTGCAACGTATTGCAAGCTCCGCCAAGCTCCCTAGATAGGTTTTAGCTTATAAGCTACTTGATCTCGATATATTCGATTTTCCTTCGAATGATTCTACATATTCAGAGCTTAACTAGCCTGATAATTTACAAATTGGCACACCCTTCCAGGGTGATATCTTTTGTTGATCCTTATTTCTTAATATGAACTTAGGAGGGTTGCTTACTTCATTAATCCTTGATTTTCTGCCGAATAATGGCAACTTACAATCGATTATGGATTTGTTTGATCTTATTCGTTGTTTCCAATGCAACTCTTAGATCCTGACGATTGGACTTACCAATCTTTTGTCTTAATAGATGTTTAACATTCCATCTATACAAGGTTTCCAGAAGAGCAGCCTTGATACTTATATAACAACTATTATAGGAAAGCTAAATTTAAGGTGGGATGGTTATTCCAACCATTGCTTAAAACTAATCTTAAGGAATTAGCTAATCCTTGCCGTTAGTCGAACAAATCGACGATCCTGGGCAGTTGATAACAATTCTTACTTGTTGCCTAATTCGGGTTGTGGTAATCAATGGATAAGCAAAATGAACCGTCTTCCTTAATTAATTATACCAAATTCTTAGAATATTGAGTTAGGCTATACTAACCTATATTTTAAATTTTACTTAATCAGGGTCTCTATCCCTCCAATGATGGTACTAACCGTCTTGGAGATTTCATAATGATGCAGTCCCAAAATGGGATATAGATCTTAATTCTACTAGCCTCGCAGGAGGTAAACAGGGTATTCTTAGTGGGGGATACTTAGGTATAACGAGATTACAGAGATTTTCCAAATCTCAGGCTCTAATTCTTCCATTGATGTCGGTGTCAGATAATGACACATTCTTTTTACAAATGCAAGGATGTCCTAAGCAGAGATACTTATAAGGACATTTTATATTGGATATCTTCTTTGAATACTACTAGTCGACTTTAGTACAATATGACCATCGGGATATCTCAGGGGTTCCATGTATTAAACCTCCATACTGATCAGGCATGGAAGCAATCTATGGGACACACTAGGATACGCCAATCCTCATATGGCACTTTTTATCAAACATAGTTTGGCATTCGCAGTTGATAAAAACAATGAGAAAAATAAAATAAAATAAAATAAAATATTTTGTCGTACTCTTTCTGGGGAAGAGTACTCTTAGATTTTTCAGAGAGATCATTGCTGAGAAGAATAAAAGAAATAGTCTCTGTGGTTTCATTAGTAGGTTCTACCTCGAGGATAATCTAAAAGTTTGCTAAGCTTAGTTTATGAAGGATTTATTGGTATCTGAATTAAAATAAAAACTCTTAGCATTCATATTGTTGATAAGTGTTAAGGGAGGTACCTGATGCCATTATTTATGAACTAGTCCAGGCATTTTAGGCGCTTTCAATCTTAGGTTTTACTTCCTTAGCCGCCTTTCCGTTGACAGATTCAGGGCACGTGGTCTTGATGTGGCCTTTCTCATAACAGCCGAAGCAGACTGCATCCTTCATGTACTTGCAGTTCAACGTCTTATGTTCCCTTGACTTGCAGATCCCACAAGCCCTCGGCCGCGATCGGGATTTTGGTTCGAACCTGCACTTCCCATAATGGCGCTTCTTGCAAATCTCGCATACAGGTTTCTGGTTGGACTTTTGTTTGTTCTTTGTCTTAGAACACTGGGAGTTATCTTCCTCCCTTTTCCTCTTTAGTTCATCCCTTGCCTTAGAGGTATGAACGAGATCCTTCTTGTGAGTAAGGACGTGTGGTCTTGGATGAGACTTTGAGCAAATAGCATTGGGCTCCTTGAACTTTTTCACGGCCTTCTTCACAGCTTTTCCAACAGCTGCGTCTATCATGGTCTGAAGGACATCATTGGTAATTCTAAGGTTCACCATTGTAGTATCATTGGCATGCGTCGCATCATCCATAGCACGATCAGCGGCTGTCTTATCTGAGTTTGCCATACTTGATATTGGTTCCTAATATTGATAACAACTGCTTAATTACAATCCGACAACCGCTATTCATCATCCTGGCAATTTATCATATACTATCCATGGTACCATTAAACCATAGGCCAATATAACATGAATATTCTTAATGAACATTGTTTAGATATGTATACTTATAGATTTTACTTAGCCTAGGCCATAAAAGACCATCGAGGGCATTTAGGGTCTGGACCTAGTCCATCACCTTTTTGACAGGGGATCGAAATGTCACATCTGTCTTTATTATATTGATGAAATTGGATAGCTTGAAAGCTTGCCATAAGGATATTAGAAAAGAGTGGTTCCTAATAGATATAAAATATCTATTTAAGGTTTGTCGGAGCATTCTCCAAGGTATCATCGGCCCATTTCTACCTCGCGTCAAATGGCCGGAGTTTAAATCAGGCGAAGACAACAATTCTTAACATTTATCGTTCATTAAAGAATCATATGTGCCAGCATAAAGAAAAATAAATTTTATGCATAAACTACCTGATAAGGAAAAGTACCTGCTATATGGTTAGCATTCTGTACCACCTCGTGGGCGTTCCTCTGGAAGACTCATGCTTTTGTTTTCCTGGCCTTTCTCGGCTTCTTTAAAATCTTTGGGCAGTTAGTCTTGATATGCCCTTCCTCGTTACAATTGTAACAGGTCGCGTTCTTCAACTTCTTGCAATCTAAAGTCTTGTGACCCTTGGTTTTGCAAATTCCACACAGTTTGGCACCTGGGTCAATTGTACACTTCCCAGAATGTTGCTTTTTGCAGTTACTGCACTTGGGTCTGTTATTAGACTGACTCAAGTTTTTCCTAAACTCGGAATCTTTCTTGTTCCTTAAGCTTCCCTTTTTCTTCTTATCGGATCGATGAGAGTTCTCTTCCTCTCTTTCTCTTTTTCCCTCACCAGAAGCCTTAACAGACTTATTTCTGATTGCATCTAAGGTGAGAGATAGGGACAAGTCCACTGCGGACCTATATGTGGTTGGCCTAGATGCTTTAACATTTCCCTTTATCTCTGGTGCTAGGCCTCCAATAAAACGCGCTATGCGTTTAGGTTCAGGGGTGACTAAATAAGGAATTAGGCGGGACATAGTGTTAAAACTTGTCACGTAGGTCTGGCAATCTAAATCCTTCATGACTAGAGTCAAGAAGTTTGATTCTATCTCTTCTACCTCATGCTGAGGGCAAAAATTTTCCTTGACTAATGCAACAAATTGATCCCAAGATAAGTTGTAGAGTAGAACCTTTCCCGTGGCTTGGAGCAATGATCTCCACCATGCCAACGCTTCTCCTTTGAATGATTGTGAAACAAATTTCACAACATCTTGCTCCGTACAACCGCTGATGTCAACAACAGCGTCCATCTCATCGAGCCATGTCATGCAATCGATGGCCCCTTCTTCTCCTGTAAAGTCTCTGGGCTTGCAGGAGACAAAATATTTATATGTGCAGGTCTTAACTGGTGCCTCTTGGTGAAACACGACCTGAATAGGCGGAACACTCCTTCGATGTGATGAGTTATGAACATCGTCTTCCTCTAACTCATTTGATTTAGGAGGGGGCTTAATACGAGCCACAGATAGAGTCGTAGAGTGGTTATCATTTGATTCATTATACTGACTGTCAAGAGCTTGAGTAATAGCACTATTTATTAGTGCCTGCAGTTCCGCTTCCGTCATGCTAATTCTGGTAATATCATTGTTCTTCTTCGGGTGGCTGTTGGCCTCCTCTGATCCAGCCATGTAGCTTGATTGCTACATAAACAATGGCAATAATTTATTCAGAGGTTATTATGGTATCCCCATTTTTGACGATTCATCAACCATGGTAATATAAACCATATCGGTTAATTTGTTAGTTATTTTAAATTAGTATTTTCCATTATAATTTATCCTAGTTATAAAACATTAAGGATATTAAAGTGGCGCAGAAGGCCTAGTCACAAGGACAATTTTAAATTTATAAGCCATGATCGTTTGGGATCAAGGCATTTAAGGGTTGAGCATAGTCGGTTACTTTTCTTAACAGGGAGTCGAAGACTACAACTGCCTTTTGTCTTTTAGGACAATAGATATAGCCCGTGGGCATTCCCTTCTGAGGGATGTTTATGATATGATCATCTTTTCAGATGCTCTTAGTCAAGATCGTTTGGATCATACTAACTATTATGCTTGGACATGGTCCAACATTTTTTTAGACAGGAGGTCAAAGACCACCACTGTCGTTGTTTTATCGGACAACAAATTTAGCCCGTAGGCACTTCATCACTTACAGATGTTTATAACATGATCATCTTATAAGATGATATAAGCCCTGATTTCTAGATCATAAGGAAAAAAAAATTCCAATATAGGGATGACTGTTGTGATTTTATCGAATCACATTTGTCAGGAGTGCTAACACGTTCTTAGGTGTTAACAAGGATCTGAATCCCGAGAGTAGGTTTCACCATCTTGGCCGCGTAGGCTAGGTTTCTCCTTTATGATTCTTTTTAAGATGTATACTGACAGGGAAGGGGGGATATTTATTTCCTTCAGGATTCTCCTCATAAATCCTACTTTACAAGTTAATAATAGCACAAATGGCCTAGTCACGTAGACAAGTTTATAAGCCATGACTTCAGAGAATCGAGGCATTAAAGTTTCAATAATGGCACAAATGGCCTAGTCACGTAGACAAGTTTATAAGCCGTGATTTCAGAGAGTCGAGGCATTAAAGTTTTAATAATGGCACAAATGGCCTAGTCACGTAGACAAGTTTAATTTATAAGCCACGATCGTTTGGGATCGAGGCAATTAGGTGTGAATCAACGTTCATTACCTTTTCTTGACAGGGAGTTGTAGCTACCACTGTATTTTGGCTCATGTAGAAATGAGCAAGGCCCGTAGGCACTATATTACCACGTATGGTTAAAATATGATCATCTTAACTGATGACGTAAACCCAGGATTCAGGGATCATTAAACTGGGTTAGGGATTTTTTTTTGAAGAATCCTATAAAAATGACGTGTGATTTTAAATGAATCACATCTGCCAGGAGTGTTAACATATTTTAAGATGTTAACAGGGAATTGAATCCTTTAAACAGGTCTTACCATCTTGGCCCGGTCTTATAATTGTCCCCAGGGCTAGGTTTCACATTTAAGATTTTTAATTAATGATTTGAATCTTTTTAACAGGTCTTACCATCTTGGCTCGATCTTATCATTGACCCATAGGCTAGGTTTCACACTTAAGATTCTTCATTAATAATTAACGCAGAGCAATTTTTAAATTGAGATGTTAATATGGATCTAAATCTAATTATGGAACTACCATCTTGGCCCGGTCTTAAAATGACACGTGGCTAGGTCTTGTCCTTTTTAGATTTTGCCATTTTATTATAATGGTAGATCTTGTAAAAGAAATGTTATTTTATATTTATTTAATATTTCTTGTTTAGAATGAAAGTTTAAACTTCATCATTCCATTATATAAAATAAAAGTATAAAGTTGCCCTAAGCGGGACTTGAAAGAAATAATGTTGTCCTCGGAGGGACTGAAAGATAATTATGTCCTTATAAGGACTAATAAGGAAACGATCTTCAGTAAGAGGAGTTTCTTCTTCATTCTTATTTCTGAATGCTTTCTCCTTGTAGGCTCGTTTCATCCTAGCCGCGGTACGAAGCTCAACATTTCAAGGCTCCGGGTGTGGAGGATTCCTATTACAGCTTCTTCGCTTGGCGACGTATTCAATTAGAATTGGAAGCAAAAAAATTTCCAGATTAGGATTGAGATTATTCCTATGTTAAGTCTAGACTCAGAAGGTCAAAGAATGTGCTATTGTGTCATTGAGATTAAACACAAAAAGGATAGTGTTTAATTCCCTCAATGTTGGCTCTGATACCAACCTGTCACACCCCGATTTCCACGTGTCACCGGTGGGCCCGGTGGGGAGTATCGTGACGTAGTTGATATCGTCATAGTCAAACAACACAATATATAAATGCACAGCGGAAGCAAATGATAAATATATTACAATCCGAATATAAGGTAATATCATAGTATTACAACGGAAAGTAAAGAATCCACAGGCGGATCAAATAAAAGATAAACTGTTCAACAGACTTCAGGCATCTAGAACTTGCAAGAATTCTTATTCATGCCCTGAGCTTCCAGCCAATTACGTTCAGTACCTGTCACTTAACCTTTTTGGAAAATACGTCAGTTTACACTGGTAAATACAATTTAACTGACTCATTTTGAAAAGAGTTTGAAAATTTATTTGAGTGCAACCGGCACCAAAATATCTTGACACAATGATTAAAATGCCCAGAGGCAATATTAATCTTTTATAACTTGGGACAATTTTATTAATAAAAATCTTGTATCCGATTTACATGTTTGTCCAACATTTAAGGCCGGTGATAATACAATACAAGCCGGACAAGATTAATCGACACACCACAAATATGAATCTCACAAGAAGTTACCCTTACGAGTGAGTATATGTTTTACTTATGCAACAGGAGGTGTTTTGTCTACACCTTGTGCTTACGTCGTGGCCATTCACTTTTTAAATGAGCCAAGGATATCCAGGACACGGTCATTAACCCCCAATGTTATTTGTTATCAAACAATACAAATTAAAACGGGCTTATGCAATTCAATCATCTCCGATTAAAAGGTTTCTACACCCGACCAAGCGGTATTTTTATAATACCGTATCCCAAGCCCGTATAAGGGAAAATAAGTTAAAAGTATTTACCTGAGCTAGCTCCTGTCTTAATTAATAAGAATTTAATAACTCAGCCGTATTCACTTAAGTAAGCGTAGGTACCATTTACCGGAAGGCTCTAGTCTGGAATGATGACATAAATAATCAATTAGAATGCTAGCGGGTCTTTAATTAAGCCAAAGCTTAGACCGGTTAGTCTTAAGGAAATATACGGTTCAAACGCACGATTAAGCGAAGACCGGATAGAATGTGATTTTGACCCGACAAGTTTGGAGACTTGTATAATATGGGTTTACTAAACACATTCTGGATTTTGAGACAAAAATGATAATGTTTGACCCGTTTCGGTCAATTTATGCAAACTAGTTACATAACCGAACCGAACGCGAAAAGGGCGTTACGGGCGACCATAAGAGTCATATGCAAGTTTCCTGAGTTAATATGCTTCAATTATGTTATAATATTAGCAAGATATTTTCTATTATGCCCGGAATGTATTTGAACTCAATTTACGCCTCATAAGGGCATTTTGGTCCTTTAAAAGTTATAAAAGAGTTTATTTGTAAATCTGAGTTACGGGTCTGATTTATATAGAAAATATACTTAACTTATTATGTTATAACAGTAGGGTATGACCCATATGTAAAATGTATCATTCTCGGATAACCTACCCGACATTTAGACACGCAAAACACTACTTATGTCATTTCAACTTTTATGTTCAAAACTGGGCTGTTTTCGGGGATTTTAATAAAATAGTTAACTTGTTCCAAAAATTCCCAAATTTTTACAGAATGTCATAAACATTCCATATTTTATTGTGTAAAAAAATAGGGGTTCAGTCTATTACCAATATTTTATAAAAATTCATTTTCCCGGACTGAACTCAGATTTACCTTTTTCTGACCATAGTTCACGGAACAATTTATTAAAAATTCATCGAGTGTCCGATTTACGAAATTCCAGTGGGGTAATTACAAATGCATCGGTTGTTATCTATTGTAAAAATTTCATGGTATGATTCATCATGAAACTCAGGTTATAACTGAAAGTACGACACCCATTTATTGCTGTCAAAACTCAGCCTAAGCTGCTGTTACGAATTGGTTCTTTAAAAATAGTAAACGAAGTCCAAAAATTACGATTCCGGTGCCATTAGAACCGTATTTTATAATACATAAATCTAGGCTTCAGAAAATACAATTTTTGTTAAGTTATGGCCCGTTTACAGCCTGATGAAGTCGGCTGAAATCATTACTCAGCTTGCTGTTTTGTGGTTTAAATGTTACTAAAACGTATTAACAAGTATCCGAACAACGGGTTTATCAAAGTTTGACGATCAAACATCATATATACATTAACCACCCTTAAACCAACAAGTTTTCATCTTTATGTATCAATCATAAGTAAACCTTTATATTTATCTATTTGTTCTTGACACTTTAGTGATTTTAAACATACTACACCCTTTGATCATAGAAACAAGATTAAACAAGATTAACAAGAGTGTAACAAAGAACTTACTACTAGCTTATAGCTAGGGATGAATCTAGTGCAAAGTTGGAAAGAAAGAGATGGTGAAAAGTCTTGAAACGAGCTCCTTCAAGATGCATCTTCCATGGTTGTTCTTCAAAGCTTAAATGAAACTTGTAAGTGATGAAGATGAAGATGACAAGAGAGAGGGAGGTGGGTTCGGTTTGGGGAAACCGAATAGAGAGAGAGAGTGAAGGAGTTTTAGTGAACTTGTTGTGATAATGAGATCTTAGAAAGATATAGAAGATATATGGAAAGATTGTGTAGAGATATGAAAGATCGAAATAAATCTAAGAAAATCAAGATGGATCACAAAAGATTTTGGCAAGATTTTGGTGGGGGCCTCCCCCTTAGTAACCGTGAATCATATATGGGGGGGGGGGGGTAAAGTGTAATTTTGATGGTATATATATTTTCCAACTAGAAAGTAGGTATTAGAATGATATGTTTATTTAGTAACTTTTTAGCGGGTGTTATGGTATACGGGGATCATGACTAGCCACGAATAATTAAGTAATGTGTTTGACAAATATTTGGTGTCCCGGGTAATGTCCGGTTGTTCGGTCGGATACTGTTCCGTTAAGTTGTTAACTGTTCCGTAAGGCGTCTTACTTATATATTTTTGTAACGAAATTTATTCCTAACACATAGGAAAACATATCGGACTATTTAACAATTTTTCTGTATACTACTAGTGTGTTAACACGCACATGTAAGTACAACACAGTAATCGGAGAGTAGTTAAATGATTCAGCAACTTTACTTATAGGTATAAAACCTTAGATGGCCATTATTTGGCATTCCCGAGAGTATAATTAAATATTATGAAGCTCCCGGTTTGTTAAAAGGTCACTCAGAGGTAAGAATTAACACGTTGACGCTTTTAACCCCTTTATTGTGCAACCTTTCAATTAATTACATAAACGGCTACACTTAACTAACAAGTGGCTCATTTGTGAATATAAAACCGTAGAAGGTTATTTAGAAACTTGTTTTAAGTATGCTAACACTTCCAGTCCTTTCTAAATCAAAGTTTTTGATTTTTCGAAAAACTAGTCCCTTAAATTCAACATTGGACTTTATTAGGGTTTATTACACGTGTCAATACATCATTGGACGTGATTTTTACGAGGTGTTACAGTACCCTACTCCCCAAGGAGCTCCATACGGTCCTTCCGGGTGAAGGGCGTTGTAATTGGCCGCTACCAAGTATAGGTCGGCTTCAGCGTAATTATAGTTGGTGTGAGCCGGATGCTCAAACGGATTGTACGCCATTGAACCTGTATATGCAGGAATCGGGTTATCGAAACCCATCGGTGGTGGCTGCGGTGCAACTGGGTTTGAAGGTCCACCCATTTGCGGGTCTTCCTGTAGTGGCGGATAATGACTGCCACTTGAGTGTCGAGGATAGCTGAAATGAAAATCCCCTCCTTGTGCAGACATCCGTGCGCCTGTCCGCCTACGCCTTGGTGGTTCCGGAGGTGCTTGATGAACTGGCGGCGGTGGAGGCGGTGGCGTGACTGCCACAAAACGTGAATCCTCAGAGGGATCCTGCTGCTGCTGCTGATGAGGCGACGAATGATGCGAGGTTGTAAAATACCACTCGAACTGGTTAAACCGTGCCTGGTAACTGTCTGGACCACGGTAGGGTGATCCATGAAAAGACGAACCATCTGAGACCTCGATAGGATGGTTGGGGGTCCCGGTTGCAGGCTCGACAGGATCCGTGTCCTCGTCCATGTTTTCTGCTTGATCGCTGGAGAAATGATCCTCTGGCCCCAATGGGTTAAAACCCACTGGTTCTTGTATGTAGTTTGCCGGGTTAAACCGGCCTTGAAAGACGGGAGTGGGGTCTCCAAAGGAATGGTGCGATAGGGATCGCTGTAGCGGTATATAAGAAGGTTGAGGATTATCGGGCTCGTTTTCTGACTGTGGCCCTTAGGAGTTACGGAAAGGAGGTGTTGAACTGTGTGAAACAGATCGTCTAGCGGGCTCCACATTGGTCCTCCAGTTCTCTCGAGGATCAGCACTCGCAGTGGCAGAAGGAGCTCGCCTGTGCGAAGGCCCGGCTTCGTGATCATTGGGGGCGGTGATTGGCCCCTTGCCTCGTCCCCTTCGTCTGAAAAATCTTGGCGGCATATTTAGACCTGTCAATCTAGCATAAGATAGCAACAAGAATATATAAAATAAAAGACAAGTTAAAAATAAATTGAAACAAATTTGGATTGTTCCTATGTTCTTTGTCTAGACTCGAAAATTTTGGAATGTGCAATTGTGTAACTGAGATTAAACACAAATGGCTAGTGTTTAATTCACTCATAGTTGGCTCTGATACCAACCTGTCACACCCCGATATTTCCACGTTTGACCGGTGGGCCCGGTGGGGGAGTAACGTGACGTGGTTGGCAACATTACAGTCAAACAACACAATATTTAAATGCACAGCGGAAACAAATGAAAGATATATTTCAACCGAATAAAATTTGTAATATCAAGTATCACGACAGTTGAAATTAATCCACAGGTGGATAAAAATATAAATAGGAGACATTGTTCAATAGTTTGACATCCAAGCTTGCGAGACTTATTGTGGACGCTTGGAGAAAGCCAGCCTAGTTCGCATAGTACCTGCACTTAACCTTTGTGGGAAAATACGTCAGTTTACACTGGTAAATACATTCAACCGACTCATTTTGAAAAGTTTAATAAAATTGATTTGAATGCACGTGGCACAAACTTTTTATAACTTGGGATAATTATTTAAATGTATAAACTTGTAAAAGAATTACATGTTCCTTATGTGTCACACCCCCAAAATCCACCTGCGGAATACTACCGCTTGGAGGCGTGACTGACCAGGATCCAGCCACCAATCATATTGAACAAGCACGTAAGTAATATATAAAAATCCAACCAATACAATTGGTGTCCAACAAAACATAGTTAGGTTGCAAGCGGAAGCATAACGTTTAAATTCAAAACATAAGTTTAATTGTTTCAAAGTTTAACATGGCACGCAGCTGTCCATGTCCCACAACGACCCTCCTCCATGCAAGCTCCAGCTAAGTACCTAAAGACCTGCAAAGCATGTAGTAACGAGTCAACAACAAGTTGAGTGAGTTCACGGTTGGGTGTTCGTTTTAAGTTGTTTCGAAAACAGTTTCCTTTATCTGGCGTCCTGCCGTGGGGGTTACCCCATAGTTAAAAACGTGACTTGTTTATTCCCGGTTACTCTGGCAATCCAGCCGTGGGGGCTACCCCGGGTTAATTATCTGGCATTTCGGCCGTGGGGGCTACCCCATGTATACACTAGACTCGTTACCATATCGACTGCTGACTGTAGTCATGTTTATGTGCCCTGAAACTGTCAATGTCTATCATCATTTACGTGCCCCAGATCCATTAGTTCAGGCCCGTCCTCTGCGGCACGGTGTGAGGTTTGTCAGACCTAAATAGCGCTATCTAACTAATGACCCGCTCGCCATTGGCCCGGCGATTAAGTCGATATAAAAATGAGGGACTTCATGATAGAGTTTTGGTCTAGTACGAGTTATCTGTCCATGAGGACGAGGAATTACATTCCTGAACCAATGTTGTCCTACCCAAGAAGGACGAGGAACCCATGTTCCTTAACCCCAATTCCCGACCCCTGGGAATCCCATGCTTTGTAGAGGGTGTGAACTCACCTTGGTTTGCTCGGCAGATACACAGAAAGGTCAAGTCTAGATGCTAGTGGTCAACCACGTCCTAGTATGGTTACCACACAAGTCAGGCTCATATTCAAGTAGTGCACGTATTTTCTACACGTATTCATACACAAGTAGCGATCATGGCATACACGTTTATCATGGCAATTCAACAACAGTGCACAACATACTCAATTAACAGTAGCACATAAGGCCCATATGTTCGGCCCAATCACTTGGGCCCGTAATAGTGTGAAAGTCCAAATAGCGTGTACATGCATATGGTCTCGAGTCGAGACTGTGCGGTCTCTAGTCGAGACTGTGCGGTCTCGAGTTATAGCCTACTAGTTCTCGAGTCGCGACTGAGGTGGTCTCGGGTCATGCATGTATTGGTCTCGAGTCGCAACTGGACTCGCAAGCAGGGTCTCGAGTCATGATGTTTGTGTGCTGATCAAGTGTGGTCTCGAGTCGAGACTAGGGGTTCTTAACTCGCAACCTGTGTCGCAATCTATGTTCTCGAGTTGTCTCGCTTATGGTCTCGAGTCGAGACAGAAGGTTTCGGCTGAAACATTTACTGATTTCCGACATTGTACTAGCCAATGAGATTTCATGGTCATGATATGGTGTACTAGCCAATAACAACGCACTAACATGTTCCCTTGTCTAACTAATTACCGAAATGGATCAAACATACCAATTTTCAAATATCCATATCATATTCAACAAGTTCTTCACATATTCATATCATATTCAACAAGTTCTTCACATATTCATATCATATTCAACAAGTTCTTCACATATTCATTATGATCATTCAACTTGTTCATCATATTTTAAAACATCCACATTAAACAAATTATCCAAACATGCCGTACATAGCTTAGTGTATCATCATCCGATTCATTCAAGAGCATGTTTACATACACTTGTTCATTTCTACACCACTTAATTGTCAAGTTAGCATGGTCATCACTAATTCACCTCCATCTTCCTAATCATCTAAGAGTATGTGTGTTATATAAGAGCATGTGCATCTTTCTATAAATAAACATCATTTAACAACAAATAACCCATTAAATCAACAAATATCTTTGTCATATTCAAACTCCAATCTTAATATCGACCATTCAAGAATGATGTATTTATCATGCATAAAACCCAACAAGCAACATATTATCAAATAATCTTCATCATACATCATCATCATCAACCGAAGTATAAACACACAATATGAAACACTTACCGGTTCAAGTATGGGGTTCAAAGGTGTGTATGAAGCTTCCAAATGGGTGTGTGTGTGTGAGCCGATCCGAGCGCTCCTTGTGGTCGTCGGCTGAATCCGAGAATGAGGGAAGAGGGTTTGTGTTTCTAGGTTTTTAGTGATGAAAGGAGAGTGTGTGTGGAATTGTTGCAAATGATGCAAAGAGGCAAGGTTGGTCACTCTTGTGGGTTTTATATCCGGACCGAGTTGGTGCACCCTAGTGGGTCTCGGGTGGATTAAATGAGGTGTGGCCCAACCGGCCCAACTATCTCCTGTTCACTCGAGACCAGGTGGTCTCGAGTCGGGTTCATGGTTCTCGGCTCATTATACCTATATACATACTATACGTACAGGCACACACATAATCACATAATCGCATAGAATGTTCACTTATATCATTAAACCAACAAGTTAACTAGTCACACGTTTAAGCATGTTACATCGAGATACAAATGAAAGGTTCTAAATTTCGAGTTGTCAAATCATCCCCAAGTTGAAAGAAATTTCGTCCCGAAATTTGGTAAGCACTCACTGAGGAAGCTAGTTAAGTTGTATGGTTTTCCCGGTTTTCTTGGGGTGTCACATCCACCCCCCGTTGATCTGGAATTTCGTCCCGAAATTCCGTAGCTTCAGCCTCAGTAGTGGTTGTACTGTTTGCAAACAGTTGGGGATACTTTTGTTTCATCCGATCTTCGCGTTCCCAGGTGAACTCTGGGCCGCGACGTGAGTTCCAACGAACTCGAACGAGAGGTATTCTAGTGCTCTTGAGGACCTTAACATCCCGGTCTGTGATTTCGACTGGTTCCTCGACGAATCGTAACTGCTCGTCGATAGTGAGTTCCTTCAGAGGAACTATGTGGGTCTCATCTGACAGACACTTCTTCAGATTCGACACGTGGAAGACGTTGTGGACTGCACCGAGTTCTGCTGGTAAGTTCAGTCTGTAGGCCACCCTGCCTATTTTCTCGATGATTTCGAAAGGTCCAACGTATCGTGGGTTAAGTTTGCCTCGTTTACCAAAACGAACCACACCCTTCCAGGGTGAAACTTTGAGTAGTACCTGCTCCCCAACCTGGAGCTCAAGTGGTTTCCTGCCCTTATCGGTGTAGACTTTCTGACGGTCACGAGCTGCCGCCATGCGTTTTCGTATTTGAGCAATTTGTTCGGTCGTGTCTACCACATGTTCTGGACCAGTGATATGACTATCCCCCACCTCGGCCCAACAAAGAGGTGACCGGCATTTACGTCCGTACAATGCCTCAAACGGAGCAGCTTTAATGCTGGTGTGGTAGCTGTTATTGTACGAGAATTCCACAAGTGGCAGATGCTTTTCCCAGCTGTTGCCAAAGTCGATTACACATACACGAAGCATGTCTTCTAAGGTTTGAATAGAGCGCTCGGACTGCCCGTCCGTCTGAGGGTGATACGCTGTGCTCATGTCTAATCGTGATCCAAAGGATTTGTGCATTGCTTGCCACAGTTCTGAAGTGAAACGTGCATCTCGATCCGAGATAATAGAGGTGGGCACCCCGTGCCTCGAAACAACTTCCTTGAGGTATATATTTCTGCAAGAGTGGAGAATTTATCCGTCTCCTTGATAGCCAAGAAGTGTGCAGATTTTGTGAGTCGATCCACGATCACCCAAATAGTATCGTTTCCGCGTTGGGATCTAGGCAGGCCAGTAACAAAATCCATGGAAATTTGCTCCCATTTCCATTGTGGTATCTCTGGTTGTTGGAGCAGGCCTGAGGGTTTTTGGTATTCAGACTTGACTCTCGCACAAGTCAAACACTTGCTGACGTAAGTTGCTATGTGGGCCTTCATGCTAGGCCACCAATACGTAGTTTTGATGTCGTGGTACATTTTATCCGAACCAGGATGTACCGAGTAGCGAGACTTGTGTGCTTCCTCCATCACGAGCTCTCGCAAGTTGCCATAGAGTGGGATCCAAATGCGTCCCGTTACGTAGTAAGCACCGTCTTCCTTCTGTTCTAAGCATTGCCTTGATCCGCGTAGGGCTTCAGCCCTGACGTTTTCTGGTTTCAGTGCTTCTATCTGAGCAGCTCGTATTTGGGAAGGAAGACTAGAATGGATCGTGAGTTGTAAAGCTCGCACGCGCTTAGGCGCGGTGTCCTTTCGACTGAGGGCGTCAGCCACAACATTGGCCTTGCCCGGGTGATACCTGATTGAGCGCTCGTAGTCATTCAGTAGCTCGATCCACCGTCGTTGTCGCATATTCAGTTCCTTCTGCTTGAAGATATGTTCGAGGCTCCTGTGGTCGGTGTAGACGGCGCACTTGGTACCGTACACGTAATGCCGCCATAACTTAAGTGCAAAAACAACAGCTCCCAGCTCCAAGTCGTGTGTAGTGTAGTTTCTTTCATGAACCTTGAGTTGGCGTGAGGCGTAAGCTATAACTTTATCTCGTTGCATCAGTACACAACCAAGACCCTGAATTGATGCGTCGCAGTAAACCACAAAGTCGTCTGTGCCCTCTGGCAATGAAAGGATACGTGCGAGCCAAGTAACGGATGCACGGGTTTGAGGTTTTTCTTATAAAGACATGTGTTAAACTAAGTTCTGAGACGGGGTATTGAAAAGAGTTGAAAGAATTAACTGCGAGTGCCAAGTAATGCTGTTACGACAACAATGCAGACTTCAGCAGGCTTGGCCGTAAGTTACGGCACACTGCCATAGCTTACGGCAGCCACCTACTGTCTTCATTTTAGTTGCTTGGCCGTAAGTTACGGCAAGCAAGCCGTAGCTTGCGGCGGGTTCGCTCATTGTTCTTTTCTTTCTTTTTAATTGTAAGGAGTCTTGACTGGCGGATATGTTTTTGTTTAATTAAGTTCATGACCCGTCCTTTCTAACGTATTCTATGTATATTTGAATTAGGTACCTTTTAAGTATAACCCGGATGGAGATCAAGTCACGTAAAGAACTGAACACCTTTCAATGATTCATTTTCTGCTACGTCAATTATGTTATAAATACTTGTTATTTTCAAGCGTAATGTAATCTTAACTTGACCACGATGGAAAAATGTTTTAGGTTAAATGGCGTATTATAAATCTATATATATATACTACCTTATTAAGATAACTAGGACTTTTACCCTTTTTGGTAATTTTACATTGTGTAAGCATTTTGAAACACAATGTACAAGAGAGTCAAGCTATTTTAGAGGGGGTAAACTTGCACATTGTCCAAAAATTTAAGACACTTTAGGGGCATTTTATTGATTTTGGCACCTTTGTAACCTATAATTAAGATGACATGTGAAGAGTCTAATAACTATATAAAGCAAATGTTATGAATTATTATCTTTAAGGTGTGACTATCCACATGTGTTCATCATAATATAGTGACTCTCCATGTACTTAACTCTCATATTTGTAAGCCTATAAATAGAAGCTTATGTAGTTCATGCTTTACATCACTAAGAAAACTATTTCCCATTCTCTCTTCCTTGTCTTTTTCTATTGTGCTAATTGAAGTAGTTGTTTTACTACACGTTATCAGCACGACTTACTTTTGAAGTTGAGGCATATTATCGTATGGTAAGTCAACACCATCTAATTAACTTGTTTTTGTTCATTCCCTTAAATAAAACCCATATTGTAATTCATACGATTTTGGGCTGCATCGAGATTCATATACATTAGTTTTGTCTTGATTCTCTCAAAATATTCACAATATCATAACTTCTATAATTTGGGTTATGTGAGATTTACTACTACATCAAAAGAGTAAAGTATTTCTTAATATAATTTATCTTATTATTACTTTCGTAAATGTCATTTTTTTTCGTAAGTTTGATTTAACATCACACCTCAACGTTATGAATTTCAATTGTTATGTACAAATATTAAGTGTAGTAATTTATCCTCTTACAATGGTTGCGTTAGTTGTGACTTGTTAATATTTGATGCTTATATTTATTAACAGTAACATACAAAATACATGGTTATTTCAAATGTGATAAAGCAGTTGTTACATATATTAGACCATATGTAGTGGTTTGGGTGAATAATGCCCTTTACCCTAGGGCGTTTTCCGCCACGTGTCAGTACAGTCAGCAAGGGGCATTATTGGGCGTTTTTCTAAAATGGGTGTAGTGAGGATGTGGACATTATGTTAAAGGGTGTAAAAAATTAAATAAAAATAAAAAACCAACAAAAAACACCTATTGGATTAAAAAAAAGGGAAGAGTTAATGCTATTGGCCAAACACAATCCTTGAGAGCGTGATTTAAATCACGCCAACTGAATTTTTTTTTCCCAAAAAACGCCGAATAACGCCCAAGGGAGCGGGTGCCGGGCGTGATTGGGAGTGATTTGGGGGAGAAAACGCCCAAATATAGCCCACTACGGATGGTCTTAATGGACAAATATATTCATGTTTACGAATGATTTGTGAAAAAAATAGAAAGAACTATTCATTACCTCATTTTATGGTAGTAAAGTTAAAGAGGAATATTTTGATTATTTATGTCAGATTTTTATGATATTTATTACATACTATCTTAAAAAATGTTATTAAGTTGGTTTACATGTTATACATATGAGAACAATATAACTTGATTCATCATTATTTTACTGGGGAATATCATGTTATCTTTCTTATTCGATATCACATAAATTAGTAATAAGGTGGAGGAGCTAGATATTTTGATCTTGAGTTGGAAATTGTAACTGTAAATTTTTTTTGCTGACCACCAAATTGAATATAGTTCTTGAGGGATATAAAGTATGATGAATGAATGAGAAGAAAATTATGCTAATAATCCACGGGGTCAAGTATGTCTTTTGTGCTAGTGGATGGATATAAATTACGTAAAACCCGTCACAGAATGTGTGCCAAAAAAATAAAAGTATCTGTCGCACCGCACGGGCATTTCCACTAGTTTTTTTTTTTTGAACGGCAAATTTGGATCACAGACGGACCACTGGAGTATCATCGTGCCACCAGAGGAACCACCCGATCATATCCATCTCCACTAGGCATAATGCAACACCAATTCAGGAGGAAACCCAATAAAATGGGAAAACCCCCTTGTGTGAATCGAACCCAGGACCTATTGGTCCCAAAGCCTTATCCCACCACCAAGATGCCACTAGGCTATAAAGCCATTGACATTTCCACTAGTTTTATATTACAAAAGGAGGGTCTAACACATATGCCTTGAACAAGTGGGCTACCCTATACGTCTATATTGGCTAAAAAATTACACTGAAAAGAATGGTTTTTAACATAAGTTAGAAAAAAGTTATCATAAAATTAAACAAACATTTTGTTTAAATCCTGATTTTTATAAAAGAGTTAATTGCCATTTTAGTCCCTGTGGTTTGGGCCATTTTGCCACTTTAGTCCAAAGGTTTCATTTTTAACATCTGGATCCAAAAACGTTTCATCGTTGTCATTTTGGTCCAACTGACTTAACTCCATCCATATGTGTTAAATCTGCCAAGGGCATTTTAGTCATTTCATTTTTCTTTTAATTAACCCTTTATTCTTTATTATTTAAAAACATTAATATATATCCATCCCTTTGCAGCTTTGCTTATTTAACACTGCATCTTCAATAATCCTATACCACAACCTGCAAACAACCAATCTTTGTTCACCATCATCACACTCACCTGTAAACCACCACACCTGCCTACACTTAACTACCCGTTAACCACCATCATATAACTCCTTTCTCCACCACCGTTCAACACTACCATAAATCCGAACAATCATCGACACTCCTCACCCTAATCACCACCTAATAGCAACCAAATCCTTCACAACCTCCTGCAACCGTGAAACACCATGGCTTCACCAGCTAAACAAATCCTTCACAAAACCACCAGACCATACATCCCCCACCACCTACCAGCTTTGCTTCTCTCTCATCTCAGAAAACCCCCAAATTCACAGAAAACCCCCAAATTCACTGAAACACCTCCCCAACCCAATCAATCACAACCTCCAAGTTCAAATCGCACATAGATCTTCAAAGCAATCACCACCTACAAAACCCACAACCCAGCGCCGCCGTTTATCACCATCAACACCCACCTCCGCCATCATCACCAGCAACACCCCACCTCCACTGTCATCACAATAAACATCCACACCATCAAACCCGTCGAACCACCATTTTTAGAGAGATAGAAAGTCAAACCTGTTAGGGACGATGGTGGCTTGTGATGGCCTTGCAGTAGTAGTGGCGGTGGTGTACAGTTGAGACGGTGAAGGTGGGGGATTTTATATATATATGCAACGACGATGGTGAGGGTCGACCAGACCAAAACGCCGAGCTTTGGCCGCGTTTTGGTCCTGTCAACCAGACCGGGTGTCAGTCTTTTGTCTGGCTGATAGGACCAGAACGCGGCCAAAGCTCGGCGTTTTGGTCCGGTCAACAGACCCGTCAGTCTTTGTCTGGTTAACCGGACCAAAACGCCGCATTTTGGCCACAGTTCGACACTGCAGGGTGTGCATATAAGGACAAAAAACACCTTTTTTGGTGTGTAAATAGGCAAAATGGTGTGTAGATAGGTATACCAAAAAAAACCATGGATTTAATGTTTATTCTGAGGTGGATTTTTAAGAGATAGATAAAAAAATAAAATTGAGTTTGTGTATGTAAAACCCACAACCCAGGAGACGAGCCAGTGATAAATTATGGAATTTGGAAGAAAAAAAATAGTTTTATTTGGAAGGCAAATTTTATTAGAAAAAAGAGGGGATATACAGGCAAGTAGAAATTACATACAAGATTTAGAAATCGAAAGACAACCGGTGAGACCAATCTATAATATCAAGCGTTGGCCTATTTTCACCCATTATACATATTGATTTCATCTACCAAATTGTTGATGCTAACTTTCTTGGAAGAAAATATCACTTCATATAGCACACCAACTTGATATGTTTCCACACAACTGCTGCAAAATAGCATCCGGAGAATAGATGGTCAGTGATTAGAGAATTTATCATATTCATCTTAACTTATAAGATCATCCGTAGTGGGCATGTGGTTGTCCAAACCACATGATTAACACCACCCCTTCCTCATGTGGTTTGGCCTTTTTGGGGGTGAACTTGTTTCACCATGTGAAATGGCTTACGTGATGTGACGGACACGTGACGAAAAAAACTTGTGGTTTACCATACCACTACAAATGGTCTAAGAAGTGTTAAATCATCACTTGTTAAGCTCTTCTTCCATCGTCATTGAGTTAGTGGTGGAGTGGTTGGGGACACACTTGGTGTTCCTTGTGACCCATGTTCGACTCCCGCTCTCCCGATTATTTTCTGCCGTATCCAGGTGAAGGGCGAATACGGGTGGCGCCAGTTCGTCTTGGATTGGAGGCGAGGTTTTTCCGATTATTCCACTGTCGTGCTTTCGGCGGGTGGAGGTCGGGTTTTTGCGCATCTAAGAGAGCCAAGGTGCTGGCGGCGGTCGAGTAGTCGAAGTTAGCCACAGCGCCCGGTGTCACAATAATTGGCACGTTGTTCCTTGCCATTTAAAAAAAAAACTCTTCTTCAATCAAAGTTCCATTGCTAGAGCTTTAAATGGGTTTATAAACCCCACAAACGAAGTTCTAGGAAATTAAATTATTTAATAAATACAATAGCTTAGTAACATTACATTGATGTTTACAATTTGTTGGTTGAATTCAATTTTGATAATATAATTTAACCAAGAATTTAGTTGCATTAATTTTAGGTGAATTTTGACCAAATTCACCATATAGTAAGATGTTATGTAAAATTTTGTTACAACTATCACTAATTTGTGGGAAGTGGTTATAATCACCAATGAATTTTTTTTTCAAATAATAATACAAGGATTAATTACAAAAAAAAAATATATATATATGATTTTTGATGAAAATTGTGAATTTTGCTGAAAATGATCTAGATTGGTAATTTTATGAATGGTTAGCCATTTTACAAAATATGCTTTCATATCAACATATGAAAATTACACTTTCATAAACATTCTTATAGTTTAAAGTTAGTATGTGAAGTGAGCAAATTCATTTTAATGGTTTTAAAAATAACTTGGTTCGGTTGAAATTGAGCCAATAAGGATTAATCTTCTTTCTTCTTTTAGTTACTTGGACATGATCATCTATGATTTAATTTAATCATTTAGATTTGAATTGGTCATAAAGTTGGTGAAATCATTCAAAAGATGATTTGTTCCGGATTGGGTTCAAACCATCACTAGTGCTTTAATGGTGGCTACGGGTATTTAAGTTCCACCTATGGTGGGCCCGAATGAGTTTTCCCCTCCAGATCTCAAGTTCGAGTCTAGGTGATAGGGGCTTCTCATTGAAGGGTTTAAATTGGAGATCTATTGTGCGAGGAAGCTCTCTAGCGCGGACCCGGTTAAGACAACGTATGCTAGACCTCCTGACATTCGTGAATAATTCACAATCTTTCTTTAAAAAAAAAAAACGAGCACACAAATTGGGTTGATTTGTCTTTTCTAGGTACTCAAATGTGTATGGAGAGTCTAAATAGCTCATACTTATGTTTGTAATGGTCATTTTTTGCAACCACAATTGCGAGTGATGAACATGATAAGATCCTTTTAACTATACTTTAGCTTCGGCTTACGCACTTATATGTTTGTAAATATGTGATTCTGGACTTTAACAAATTTGTTGGAAGAATATGTAAACTCATTGACGTCTTCATCTATGTTTTTAGTTTAGGAAATTTTGGAATCATTTTTCAAAAAGAAAATTGAGTAATAATATTACAAAGACTAAAAAGGGTTTTATACTCTCGATTACAAGTTCTGGCATCCTTTCCCAATTACAAGTAATTGAGAAGTAACCTGAGAAATATATAATTTGTATTCTTTTGTTTCAACAAGAGAAGGCGAATAACACGATTTTTTTTTTTAAAATGAAAGGTAGTAGGGGAAGATTCAAAGTTGTTTGTGATTTGTATTGCTCATTGAAGGCTAGTTTTCATTTTGACTTCGATCATGTATACACACTTTTACTCTTTTGCGTTTATTAGCCTCTCTCTATAGACGAGTTTAGGGTTTTATCTAGCGAAGTACATGGCTTGTCGATTATCGCCTCCCACTTCTTTGTTCTTCTCCGACCTTAAAAATCTCAATAACACATTATTTACCTATAAATAATGAAATTGCTGGGGTTTTTATATGAATTAGGTAAAATTGCTAAATTGTAGAAATGAAAATGATGTTGTTCATCTCTGAAATTTGATGGTGAGTATAAATCAGAGACCTTTAATTGACGAAATTATTCGTGAGTAACATCTCGATGACGGCAGGAAGGTCGTTGGTGAAGTACCATGGGGAAAACGGACGTGGGTCTTGACATCACTGAAGGGTCATCGTACTCTTTACCAATGTGACAACAATGAATGTTTTCTTTGTGCGACATAAAGTACCAGTTGATCGCCGACACAACATCGCTAAAAGATTAACAATGATTTTTTTTTACCAACAGAGTAACAAAATGAATAAGTGAAAAGTTTAGAATTTGTTTTAAGATCTAAATAAATATTTCCTAGATTTTAAAAATATTTTTATAATTATATATTTTTTCTTCTTAAATTAATAAAATAAGAAATGACCCGACCTAACATGTTTCACTCCCCTATAAAATCATTGTTTGATTGGAACCGTGTCAACATTTTATCCAATACATATGACTTGTCTATTTTAATATATCTTTTATCAACTTATCCTCACGACACAAAAAAGATTAGAACGTCACTATATTTTAATTTAGTTATGCACTTTCGAATCACACTTAAACAAGAAAAGAAATACCGACCATAACTATATAGTTCACATCATTTTAATGAAACTTCACTCAAAAGTATATAACATAAGGGTGTAGGGAGTGGTTAAACACTTTGAAGTGGCAAACCAAAAAACGACAAATCAGAGCGCGCCATATCAATCAGTCAAAAGTGTTTAAACTTTGGTGAAAAGTGTTGGCAATGGTTTAGACACTTGGTGAAGTGGTAAACTATTTTTTTTAAAAAAAAGGAAAAAGTTGTGATTGGTTGAGATAGGAATGGACCCCACCCACAATACCCCTCTCTCTCTCCTTCCTCCCTTCCCCGAATCGGCTAACCTTCACCGATTCTCCCCCCATTTCGTCAAACACCCACGCGGCAAAGTGTTGGCATTGGTTTGTCGTGGGTTTGCCGATCGGTGACTTGGGTTTGCCGCATCCCACACCTTCCACCCTAAATAGTAATAAGTAGCAATTGTACAATAATCCGAAACACATCTTAAAATCCGAAATTTCAGAACATTTGAGACGGATATTTGAAAATGGATTTGGCAGTGGCAGAGCTAGCCCAAAAATTCAGGAGTATCCCAAATTTTTTTGGGGATCAAAGGTATCATTTGTATAACATCGAAGAAAAATAATAAATTTAACTACGAGACGGAGTTGAGGAGTATTTTTATACTGCAGAGACGGACTTGAGGGGTATTTTTACCCTACAGAGACGGAGTTGAGGGGTATCCCGTGCTACCTATTCTTCTACACTAGCTCCGCCCCTGGTTTATTTATTTATTTTATTGTGTGTTTGAGATGAGTAAGGTGTTAAGTTATACCCACCAGATTACCCGACTATGATTACTTGCATCAAAACCGCACATACATATATGAATACATTACATAATCTTAATATGTAACATACATATGCCGAAGTTGTTAGAACGTTGAAATTATAAAACTCTTAGAAATGTAATTGAGTATTTGAAATTTCAAGTCGGTATTTAAGGTTACTTTAAGATCGTGTTTCGAGTAATGAACATTCTAATGGATAACTATGAACCATACAAGACCAAAAATGGATATGTGTGATTCATAGTATACGAGCACCATGAAAACCGATTAACAAGTACCCGGCATGTGCAAGTCCAAAAGAACAATTATATAAGAATGTACGAGGCTATGATTCAGGGCTGTCTTCGAAAATTACAAAAAAAAAGGTCTTGTGCAAGATAAAAATTTTGGGCCCTATTCGCAAATTTCCATGTATTATAAACTCATCAATTATTTAATCACTAAAATTTATGTGAAGGTAATTTAAATAGTTATTTTTAGCTAAGTTAGATAGTAATTTATTAATTAATTAAAGTGAAAGAGGTAGCTAACAAAATAAGGCATTAAATGCAGCTAACAAAAAAGAACCAAAAAATGAAGTTAAAATAAACAACTAGGAGATCGGTGGGATTAGAACCCGCATCTCATTGTTGTTTAAGCAAGACACTAACCACCCCAACAAGAGCTTGTTTATGTCATCTATCGATTAATTGCATATATATTATAGCTTATACAACGTAAATTTTATACAAAATATAAAAATATTTGGGCCTCCGGAGGGTTTGGGCCTTGTGCCGTCGCCCACCCCGCACCCCTCCGGGCCGGCCTTGCTATGATTAACAAGTACTACTGTTATTATAGGTGAAATATCTACTATTATTTCAGAAGAACACTTTATGTTAGTTATTCCAAGTAAAAATATGTAAAAAATAATATACTTAATATGGTATAAATATAATTACGATCAATAAGCATTCTTTCTAAACGACAGATTTAAGAAATACAAAAAAATAAATAAATGCAAATGATGTTTTCTGATCTCATAACAGTTTATCAGCACAAAAATCATTTTGTCTGGAGACTGACGTTTTTGTAAAAAGAATCAGTTCATCACTTCATTTCCATGTTACTTTGTCTACTTGAATGATTCTTTAAGGTCACGTAATAATATATATTCAAATAAATAATAGTTATATTATTTTTTGTTGAATCTTAGGAAAAAAGAGAAACATAAAATGTATCGCAAAATTTTTTTGGTTGGTTCCATAGAGAGTTGTAATCCTTCGGTTGGCGATTACCAATAAACTATTGTGCCTCTTCTTAAAGGTGTGTTGGTTCGTTTGGTAATAACTAAGACATATGATAGTTGTTTATATGTAAGGTCAGACCTATAGTATAAGTAACCGAGGTTCTTAACTCCTACCCACCCGTATATAGGATTCCCATGACCCAGTTCCTCCATTTTGAAGGAAACCCCATGTGTGTCAAAATGGAAATCAGAAATTTCCAATACAGTGTTGAAGAGGTATGGTCTCAATTCCTTGCCCACATGGCAAGGACCACACCACTTCCTCATCCTACATGGCGTCCGCATCAGCAAATGAATCCAGAAGCTTCTAGAAGCTTCTGGAATACGTCATGGTGGCACCAAAGATTCTCTTTCCGACATAAAGGACAATACGTGTCACCACCTATCGTGCGCCATGTAGACCTGCAGCAAATCAAGGAGCAGACCGACAATGCCAGTACGACGTTTCCAGCATGGACAAATATAGGCGCGCCACGTGTACCACTACACTGACCACAACAGAGGAGACCAAAAGGATATTCCCCTTGGTCGGACAGCTGGCGCCCAATACCAGCTGGCGAGGATGCTCTAAATAGGACCCTTCATCATTCAGGTTGAATCATCTTGCTCTCTATACTCTCACACTCACACACACTGTTTATTCCCCTTCAGAACAGTACTTATTCTCACGCCGGAGCCTGGTTAAGAGGGAAACCCCCATATTTCCCTCTTAACGAGACTAACGGTGTTGCTGTTTTGCAGGACCTAGGTCATTCCCACGAGTAAGAAAGGAGATTGAACCCACAGAAGAAATAGCCCCACAGATTAACCTGGGCGTTAACCTGTGTTTCATCATTGGCGCCATCCGCTTTTAGCAAAAACCACCCTCATCTATTTTCTTTTTTAAAAACACTCGTCAAAATGGCTGAAACAAACCCTTCCCACCAAGTGGACGGAGACGTTTCTTCCTTTGAGCTCGTTTCGGACACCGTGCACGACCAAAGGGGCCAGAGGAACGAGATTATCCAAGAAGGACAAATGAACAACGATTTTCCTAGTATCTTTGGGAGTGCATCCAGGGTTGTTAGCCAAAACAGAACTGGTGCTACTTTCCAAACTCCACCTAGGATCATCACCCAAACTACAAACGGAGCCACTTTCCAACCTCCGTCTGGGGTAGTCCAACAAACACCTCCACCAGTGCAAACACAGAGCCATGGAGCTGGCCCCTCAGCTCCATCGGATCAAACTCAACTGAACTTCTCTGCACTACTAGGGCTACCCGAAGGAAAAACTCTGGCTTCCTGGTATGCCGAACAAATGGCGTCTATAAACCTTGTTTACACACAGCTCAGCGCGCAGCAAACTCTGCTCCAAGCACAAGCCAACCAGTCCACATTTGTTACCCCATCGCAAAGGCCTTTGAGCGCTCCCATGCCTCAACAGGCCAATGCATTCAACTTACGCCCTGAATCAGTACAAACACCAAACATTAGAAGGCCAAGCGCGCACGACACGGGCGATACATACGGTGAAACAGAAAGCAACTACGTGCAGTATTCTAACCCACCAAGGAAGCCAATACAAAGTCGTTTAGGTCCGCGCAACATAAACGACGAGCTTGACAACTACGAAGAAGAAGAAGATGAGACATACAAAGAAAGCACAGTGTTTAGCAGGTTGCCACCAGAGTGTAACCACCCTGGTTTTCACACTCGTATTTGTTTTGACATGCATTGTAACAAATACTGTATTTGGAATGAAACTTATTTGAACATACTTACGTTGTGCTTATACATGCTTATACCAATACAAACACGTGAAACAATTGCAAAATTCGTTGAGTTTTATGCTATTAAACAAGGTTACATAAATTATAAGGGCCTTTATGACATTTTGTGAAACTACAATCTAAAGGACCTATTTGACATTCTTTGAAACTTGCTTGAAATTATTACTTTTTAATTTCGAGGACTAAAACCGTCATTTATTGAAAGTACAAAATTTAGGGACTAAATTGTCATTTCTGAAACTATATAAATACGAGGGTTAAAATGCAATTATTTCAAACTAAAAGTTTAGGGTTCACTTGGTAATTTTTGAAACTTGTTTTATAAAAGAAATAAAAAGATTTTTATTTTATAAAAATCTAGGGTTTAATTAGCCATTTTCTCAAACTTGCATTTCACACAGGGGCCAAAATGTAAATTCTCATTTAATCGAATAAAAAGGTTTTAAAACCAATCGAACCGGTCACAGGGGGGAATCGAACTCGGGACATTCAGCTTAACAAACGAACTCGTGACCGGTCGGGCTAAGCCCTCATCCGGTTATATTATCTAATTGTATTTTATTTATTTACACTTTTGAATTTAAATATAATAATTCAAAACAGATCGCACCAGACCTGTTCTTGTCGGATTTCGATCCAAACCCCACTTGAACTTGTTTAATTTATCCGAAATCATTCCCACGAGGTCCCCAATCACTTTGCCAAATCATTGAACCAATAATCTGACATTATTCCATTCCAAAACGATTACAAACGGAACTTTTATTAAAAAAAAATCAAACCGGATCAATCCCACTAAAATTGTCGGATCTGTGATCGAATTGGACACCTATATAAGATCCTCAGATCCATACGAACATCCCACACCCTTCAAAATCACTTAAACAGCTCGAAAACGTCAGAAATTCAAACCTGCAACTGCCGGAACAGTTACAGTCGCCGGAGTTTGGTCGTTTCGTCGTTTCACACATTACCGGTTAGTTATTATTTGATCAATCAGTTCGGTTATGCTTGTAAAATGTTTCCCCAAAGTTAATTTAGTTATAAATCAGTTTTGATCGGTTAATTTCGATGTTTGACTTCTGTTGACTATTTTGGGGAAGATGATGAACAGTAGCATGTTTAGTTATTTATTTATTTAAAAACAGTTTTATTCAAATATTCATAATAAATCGACAATAATTAGTTAAAGTCTAAAAATTTTAACATAAATACTCTAAACACTGATACTTTTATTAAAAATATAATATTAGTCAAAGTATTTATAAAACTAATTTTTACAATATTAAAACAGTTTATTACTAAATAATTCCTAATAAATTGATTTTTAGGAATAAAAATCTGAAATTTTCAGATTAATTATTTTAAATATTTATTTTTACAAAAATAATGTTGTTACTCACATTTTATATACATTTGATATTTATATAAATAAATCAGTATTTATACTTATTTATATAGTTTAATTTAATGTAATTAAATTATATAACTATATAATTTTGATCCGGAATTATTCTTATGACAAAAGAGGCAATATTTTGAGTTAATATAAATTTAGAATCTGAAATTTTATTACATTTATTTATTTAGATAATTAAACTTATATAAACCTATTTATTGTTATTAAATCATTTTAATTCATTTTATTTATTTAAAATGATTCCAAGGCCATAATAATTATTTTAAATCAGTAATATTAAAGTTCAATAATTAAAAATGTAATTTTTTATTATTCAGATTTAATATAATTATTTTGATAATTAATCATATAATTATCATATTTATTCTTTTAAACAAAATATTTATTATTTATCAAATAATATATATTTTTACCATCTAAATTAATTTATAATTTTTATAAATTAATTATATCACTTGTACAATATTTTACCAATAATCATTATAATTAATTACGTTATTTAATTATACTAATTAATTATATTTGATTTATTATTACAAATGTTTATATTAAAGCAATTTCATATCTTTGCAATTTTATTATTTATGTTAAATTAATATTTTCATAAGTAATTCCTTTACATCATATTCATTTTCCGAGTTCTCTTGTTAGGTTATCCAAACCACATAATTACCATTTAAACAAAACACTACTAAATCCTATAGATTTAGGATTTCCAATTATCCAATTAAACATTATTGTTGATACATATTCCATATTGTTGCATGTTTAATCAATTAGAGTGATGTGGAATCTTAATTCCAAGAACTCTCACACTTTGCATACTTGTTTGGATTTACCCGAGATCAAGGTGAGTTCATAGTCCCTTTTTACATTATTTTTGGGACGATACATATGTTACAATGTGATACAAACTATTTGCTATTTGTGGTTTCCCCGATTGTTTTTGCATTTGCTTAATACCTTGTTGTTTGCTTTAAGAAGTTTACGTTCATCAACTTGCATAAGCCCATCGGTTGTGTTATAGCGCTATAGGATTGACGCCCCATCTCACTTCTCATACATTTTGTTGCAATTGTTGTTGTTGTTGGTACTCATGTGAAACTTAGAAGTGAGGTGATATTTCCGAGTATCGTCATAGGTTTGAATGTACCACTAAGTAACTACATGTATTACTCTTTTGCTATAAAGACATATCGACAACCACTTTTGTTGAAACTCTATCTATATCACATTAACATTTTTGAAAAACAAAACCTATGAATTCACTCAACCGTTTGTTGACCCAAATATTTTCCCTAACATATGTTTCAGGTGACAATGTTTGATGACAGGATTTGCAAGAACATTTTACATAGGATTGATCAAGACATATGCCTTAGATTAAACCCAATTTATCATTTATGAAACAATTTATGTTGTATTTGTTTATGTACTCTTATATTTTTCAGATGTGAATGCAATCTATTGAACTAAACTTAAATTATATTTCAACTTAACATAATCTCCATGTGCTCAAATGCATTCTATCAAGTTTCGTGACACCTTTGGCTTTTCCGCCTCCGGCCGGGGTGTTACAGAGAGCATGAAGCATACAAACCTCACAAACGAGAAGGGTATAACCCAAAAGCAGAGCATGATTACACCTTGAGCTATCGTCCAGACGACATGGCTGAAAATTCAAAATTCATCAGAGAGATTGCCACAGCCGCTATCGACAAAACGAAACTGCCACACAACGTGGGCAAATACAACGGCTTGACCGACCCGGATGATCACCTCCAAGTTTTTAATGGTGCTGGAGCAACAGGCGGATGGAATTTACCGACATGGTGCCATCTCTTCGCTCAAACCTTCGTCGGCGCAGCGCGCGTTTGGTTTGACAGCCTACCAGCAGGAAAAATCAAGTCATGGGTCAATTTCCGAGAGAAGTTTCTTGCACATTTCTCTCAGCAACGTAGACACACCAGAGACCCAGCTGATTGTTTAAATATATGGCGCAGAGACCACGAGAGTGTGGAGGACTTCATCACTAGGTACAACAAAGAATGTCTGGAAATAGGAGATGTAGGCGAAAAGATGATGCGCGCACACTTCATGAGGGCAGTCAAGTGCGATGATCTAATCAAACGTGTAAAGGGAAGAGACGGAGGACCCAAAGATTGGGAAACCTTCATTGAAGCAGCAAAAACCATTGCGCAGTCTGTATTTCATCAAGTGTGTTATACGCCTTCTCGATGTCTGACTCAAACACAAAAATACTCTTTTTCACCTTCTTTGCCCAGCCCACTACTTCGTTAATTACCAAAGGACTGTCCACCATGTTCCTACCGGATACGAGTGCGAATTGAACACTAGAAACAACACTTTTTATTACCCGTCTCATTCGATTCGCCAAGACTTTTGAAATGGTTATTCACTACACCAATCAACGAAATAGGCTTAAAACTGAAAAAGTCAAAGGATCCGTACCTTAGGGATGGACGCTATGAACGACGCACTACACGTGTGATGTATTGAGTCATGGACATAAAACTGCGACATTACTTCCATTACTACATCCTTTAGATTAGTCCAGTACTTTTTTATTAAATTGAAAGTGACGTCGTCCAGCTCGGGTGCTTTTCCACCACCGCACTCCCACACAACCGTTCGAACTTCTTCTACTGAGAACAACTCGATTAAAGACTCCGCCTGATCCTCCCCCAATTTCATGAACCCTTCCCAGTTTATTCTCGGCCTTGACCCCATTGGTTCGTTGAATTTTGCTGTCAAGGATTTCTGAAAGTGTGCCTTTATTTCCATCGCATCCGACACCCACTACCCTTTAATCCATAAACCGTTTACTTTGTTTCTAGCGATATAATAAAATAAAACAATGGAAGATGTATGCCATTTATTGAAGTCATCCAACTTTTGTTTTTCACTTCTCTCTCCTACTTTTTTCTTGAAAGACTGTGACACTTCACTGAAAACAAACCCACTAGCAAGACGCTAGAAGAACAAAGCTACAAAAATACTATAACGGGGAACCCCATCCCCCCCCCCCCCCCCCCCCCTAATAGGTTAACAATTTTACAAATCATACAGAAGTGCATAAAAGAAGGGTCTGCCTTGGGGAGGGACGGGGTGAACAATGGCCAAAGGCCCAGTCTTCCAAGGGGCCATAATATCTATAATATATATATATATATATATATATATATATATATTTATATTTAAAAAAATTAAAACCCAAATGATGATGATGGTTTTTTTTATATTTAACCCAATTTCCTACAATTAAACCCAAATAATAAAAGGGCCACCTAGTTTAAACAATTAAAACAAAATAAAAAAGGGCCCAACTACTCAACTAGTTAAACAATTAGAGAAAAATTGCACAACAATTAAAACCTAATAGAAATTTAAAACTAAATAATTATTGATGTACCATAGACTCTTGATATATGAATTATCAACTTTCTATTATAGGGACTGTTTTTTTTATCTACTCGCTTGAACTAAAATGTTTCGAAGATTATCAAGCCCGGATATGCACAAATCATAGTAGCATGCAATCAAAAACTTTGAAACGATTATTGAGTTAAGGATATGCTTGTTTGTTTGTAGAGCCACTAGCGATTTAAACACCTATTCATTAATACATCTTTTTATCATATGATCATTTGTCTTTTCATTTGCATGAATCTTCTAGGTTCGAATTATCTTTTAGTTAAATAATTAATAGCAGTTTTAGGAAAAGTTACGTTCCTTGTATTTACATAATAGAACCACCAACGAATCTGCTAAGAATGCCAAGGTCTAGACAAAAAAGGGCAAACATAAACAAAAAAGGGCAAATAAAGAAACCATATATAAATTATAAAAGGCCAAAGTGTGGCTCAATGGTCACTAGATAGATCACAATATAAATTGTCCCCCATGAAACTAAAAGACAACGCACAATGTTTGATTGATTGGTTTTGTGTTACCTCAATACCAAGAATATGACCTAATTTTATGTGATCTTTATGTGGTGGTTGAGACTTGATCAACGGTACGTAAATTAGTAAAAGAAACATTGGACCATTTTGGATAATGAGGTTTTATTAAGTTGTTAAACTAACAAAACAATTTTACATGCTTCATAATATACTTATCGTTAGTTAACATATACGGTTAAAATGGTTTATGTAATTACATGTTATGAATTTACATCGAGATAGATGGTAAACCAGCAACAAGCTGCGCTGCTACCCCTTTTTGAATAGCAAAACTAAGTCTTTTGAAAACTCCGTCCATAGATATCGGGGTCATAACATTACTATACATGACCCTTTGAACTCAACTAAGTAGGTCCACAACCTGTGGTGCCAATGTTGGAACATGCGGATTTAACTAGCTAAATGTTGGATTATCTACAAGTTTGAATTAAAGATTATTTTATTAATCTTATTTGATTTATTTTTGTTTGATATTTATCTTTTATTTGGTTTGAATTATTTTCATTTCCTAGTAAATATGACTTTGGAAGAACTTTATTTGAAGATTAGATTTTATCCATCAAGAAACCTTAGGGTTTGAAGTTTTTGAATCCATTGAGTACTGACCATTTGATTGTTATCCGTTTCTGCATCAATTAGCATCATTTCACTTCACGTTAAGATGATCAAAACACAAATTTTAATCGTAAAACACAATCACAAGATATCAAAACAAGTTGTAAGGTACGTGATAGTCACTTTAGCTTTCACAGTGCTTGGTATCATGTAGAGATTCAGGCTTAGTAAGACCGTGGGGTATGGGGCGGGGGTTTGGGCGTGGGTTGGGGGAAAACGCCCAAGCCACCACCCCGGGTG
This sequence comes from Helianthus tuberosus, assembly GCA_030545235.1. Classification (NCBI taxonomy): domain Eukaryota; kingdom Viridiplantae; phylum Streptophyta; class Magnoliopsida; order Asterales; family Asteraceae; genus Helianthus; species Helianthus tuberosus. The sequence continues at coordinate 55,859,780 of CM060438.1, forward strand.
GGCTTGGGTTTGGGCGTGGCCCCATTGGCGTGGGTTTGAAGCCGGGCGTGGGGCGGACTAGTAAGTGACATGGCAGGCTCTCAATGGCCAAACCAAATTCATGCCCCCCAACCCAAGCCCCACCATACCCCATGGGCGTGGGTTTTGGTGGTGGAGGGGCTCCCATTCCACGTGTCAACAAATGCCCCAACCCAAGCCCCCATACCCCACGGCCTAAGTATGGCTTTAGTTCCCTAGATTGACGTCCAGTACAAAACTAATTTTAAGTAGAGACACATAAAAACCGTATGATATAGTTGTAGTTTCTTACTATGTTGTACAAGACAATATCTAACACCTTTCTTGCTTTTTTCCAACTCTCAATATCTGCATGCTCACTCAGCAGTATGAACTCTATTTCTGATTGTAATATCAGTTGTATTTCTTTGACATTCTTGTCAATTATGAATTGAGTTTTTGCCAAAAAAAGAACATATCATAAAAGCTCCAAATGAAATTGTTAATATTCTAATATGTGATGTAACCCATCTCTATACCTAATAAAAGAACAAGGTTCTGCCACTTGGCATCACCACATTCAACCAATACACTTGTCAACACCTCCTTGATTTTACTAACGTGTTCAACATAGAAGGCTCCACGTCTTCAACTTGTGAGAACCCGGTTTTTGGGTAAACTTTTGAAGAAACCCTAAAGGTGTATTCATCGCCGCTACCATTCTTTCTTCTTTCTTCTCTCCTTCTTCCGTCGCTCAACCCTTCTTCTTCTCAATCAGTCATACATGGTTCCTGATCTAAACCACGCTATTAGCAGGTATGGATTTTTATTTTTTTTGTTCATTGTTGTTATCTTTTATCAGTTTCTTGATTTGATTTTGTTACCTTTCTATTGTAGATCTGAACCCCCTTTTGAAGAAACCCTAAAAGTTCCCCACCGCCGCTACCATTCGTTCTTCTCTCCTCTCCACTCGCTCAACCATTCTTCTTCTCCATCACTCCGGCATGCTTCCGGATCTTAACGACGTTATTAACATGTATGGTTTTATTCTTTTTTGGTTAATTGTTCTTCACTTTTATCAGTTTCTTGAGTTGATTTTGTTACTGATTATTGTAGATCTGATCCCCGTGTATTTCATATTAGGGTTTATTCTTCCATTGGTCATGTCCATCACTCATCCATGGTTGAAGATCTTAAGCACGCGATTAACATGTATGGGATTCCTCATTATTTGTTAATTCTTCTTCATTGTCGTTTGTTTTTAACCTGTTTTTCTTACTTACTATTGTAGATCTGAACCATCCGTTGATCATATTACTGTTTCTTCGAGGTATTTGCATCCTTTTCTGTCTCAGGTTTGATTATCCCTAAAAAATATTTTGTTTTTTTTAAACTTTGTTCAAGATTAAAACACCGCGTTTAATAGGTTATGTTTTCGTTATGTTTTTTATCACTGTTCTTGATTCTAGGCGTTTGTTGATTTGATTTTGTTAGTGATTATTGTAGATCTGAACCACGTGTATTACAAGTTAGGGTTTGTTCATCTTTTAATTTTAGGGTTTGTTGATTTGATTTGATTTTGTTATGTTTTTGATCCTGTTTTTGATTTATCGCGTGTATTTAAATGTTTAATTTCATGATGATGATGTTTTAAATACACTTTAACCCTAAACCTTATTTACTTTATGTTATGTTATGATGATGATGATGATGATTATATGAATCCGTGTTTGTTTGATTTTATTTGAAATATTGTTTAAAACCGCCTTTCAATTGTATGCCACTTAAATTTTGTTGCTATGTGTATTTATGAACAACAAAATGTTTAATCCGTATCTATGAGTTGTGATTCCATTTTGTTATTCTAATCCTGTTTATGATTTATCGCGTGTATTTAAATGTTTAATTTCATGATGATGATGTTTTAAATACACTTTAACCCTAAACCTTATTTAGTTTATATTTTGATGATGTTGATGATGATTATATGAATCCGTGTTTGTTTGATTTGATTTGAAATATGGTTTTAAACCGCCTTTCAATTGTATGGGAGTTAAATTTTGTTGTTATGTGTATCTATGTATAATGGTTTTTGGCTGATATAATTACCCAATTTGTTGATTACAGTCCTTTATATGACTGACATAATTAATTAGGATGTTTATTTGCCAGAGGTTTAATGTTCCTGGTTTTGAATCGACGGTTTTCTTTATGTGACTCCGCTGTTTTTACTTTTGACGTATCCATTAGTTAAGTCTAACACTTTTGTTTTCAAATACACATAAAGAAAGATGTTGTTCTATTTTGTAAACAAATTTTGGTTGTTGCTTATCATCAACAGATCCACTATAGGTTAATACTTGAACATGTTTCCATCAATTATCATATTTCTGTAGTCATATTTATTTGTCATTTTTAAATTCTAATCCCTTTTTTTTTTTTTTTTTTGCAGATGGTTTAATTGCGGTTTAAAATAAATCCATAAGTGCACAGTTTTTACTGTTTAGATGATACGCCTAAAAACTTAATAAGAATTAACCCTCTGTTGAATTAGCAACCACTGACAGACCTCTGCTGGAAACATCGATGTGTCGGTGATGTTGTCAAGGAGTGTCATTAGATGCTTAGTGATAGCATTTTCTTATTCTCCTTGACAATGTCACCGACCCCTCATAATAATTCCATCAAAAATCTGTCACTGGTTGCTTCTTCAACAGAGGATTGCTTTTTGTTACGTGAAACTGTATCATCTAAAGTTATTTTTTAATAAGTGATAACATTTTTTTTTTCAGTTCATATCAGATTCATAATAGACTTTGATTTTCATCAATATTTTTTTGTTGTAGGTGATACAAATAAGTTTATCTGGAATCATCATTTTTCAGCATTGGATGGAATCATCAAAATCTCAGTCAGTTGAGTTTCAAATGGTCCAAAGGTATATAAGTTTATAAGTCTAATTTTATCTTATCGTTGAAAATGTACTCACAAATTGATTACTAACATTTTTTTGATCAACGAATTTAAAATTTAAACTAAATCTTGGTTCATATGATTTTGATCTTTGTAAACCATTATTTCACGATTCTGTATTTGAAAACAAAATATATTTGTCCTATATTTGATTCAATTATTTAGAATCTGAATCTGATTTCATATTTGATAATCAAATATTGTGTTAATGGGGTGTTTTTCCTAGGTTATAGCTTATTAACTATCATTTCATAAGCGATTTTTAAGTGCTTGGTTTCAGTTATACTTCTTTTATATCATTAACTCTTACAACAAGAAGTTTCTTCAAATAAGCTAAAAAGCCATCTTGAACTTAGCTTCTATAAATTTAGCTTATATAAGCTAATAATCATAAGCTTAAAAAGCTAAACCAAACACCAAGTTAAGCTTATTTTGTAAAAAAAGGTAAATAAAGCTATAAGCTTTGTTAAAAAAGCTAGGCCAAACACCCCCTAACTGTCCAATTTGTGTTCTGGCTGTTTGCAAGAAATAATGTCCCCTCTGTTCAATACCATGATATTAGTTATAGTTTTTAAAAAGGGATAACATGTTTTTATTTCAGTTCATATCAGTTTCATAATAGACTTTATATTTTTAGGTAATTTTTTTTGTTGTAGGTGATACAAATAAGTTTCTATGGAATCATAAGTTTTCAGTATTGGATGGATGCATACCTGAATCCAAGATCTCAGTCAGGTGAGTTTGAATGGTCCAAAGGTATATAATATTTTAAGTCTCAATTTATGTTATCGTTGTAAATGTACTCCCAAATTGATTAGTAACATGTTTAGGATGAACGAAACCAAAAATTTAAAGTAAATGTTTTTTCAATTGAATTTCATATTGGTAAACCATTATTTCACGATTCTGTATTTGAAAACAAAATATTCCAAACACCTTTGAATTAATTTTGGTATTTCTTTTAACCTATTTTACAACTTTTTACATTTTACACTTCTAAGAATTCCTATAGTATACAAGTTTGTCTTTGTATCAACAAGGTAATCTAACTCTTCCATAAAAATACTGTTCACCTCCTTTACTTTTCAGATTACTATATTTAAAAAACCAGGATAAACAAAAAAATACAAAGACACACTTTTCCTCTTTTTTTAAACCTTTAATTTTGACTTTCAGAAATACCTTTTCATTTTAGTTGACCTTACCCATAATCTTTGTTCCACTTTTCACCATTCAGAAAAACCTTTTCCTTTTAATTTTGACTTTCAGAAATACCTTTTCCTTTTAATTCCTTTTTTGAAAGTAAATAAAAATGTTCAAGGACCTTAGGTCAAGTCACTTTGATTTCTACTCACAACCATAATTTTGTAAACCTTTTAAAGACCGGAAATATCTTTCTTTTTTACAAAGTTATATAAATTTTTAAGTCTCATTTTATGTTATCGTTGTATATGTACTCACAAATTGATCACAAATTCAGTTTATTAACGGTCAAGGCTTTTTGTTTAAAAAAATACTTACATTATTTCAATTTTTTTAAAGTAAATCAAAAATTTCAAGGATGTTTCATAAAGACACTTTGTTTTCTACTCATAACCATACTTTTGTAATCACTTTAAAGACCGGAAACCTGTTTTATTTTTACAAAGATAATTAATTTAAACCTTTACAACAGTAGTCCTTAAGAATAGTAAATGATATTTGATATACATATGTATTTAAATACTTTTAAGAAGAAGTATTAACTTTAAAAACTCTACATACCCAATTGATATTCATACAGCCTATTAAGGCCCATAACAGACGGTAGTTATAAAAACAGAATAATACAAACAAAACTGAAAGCCTAAAATGGGTCTGAATTCTTTGTTCCTTTAAAAATTTGACTTTCAACGGTTCATTAACATAAAAAACTCTACATACCCAACTGATATTTATACAGCCTATTAAGGCCCTTAACAGACAATAGTTATAAAAACAGAATAATAAAAACAAAACTGAAAGCCTAAAATGGGTCTGAATTTTTTGTTCGTTTAAAAATTTCACTTTCAACGGTTCATGGTTTCATATTTGCAGGTTTTGTAAGCTTTAACCTTTTTGTCGGTCAACTATAAGGACAAATACACCATTTCAAAGTGTTTCACCTTTTAGTTAATCTACTACCTATCCAAGAAAGAAGACTAAATCTGATTACTTTCATATACCTTATATAGTTTTGTTTTTTTCTTCCAACCCTCATTATTTATATCCACTCCCCCTTCCTCCTTTTTCACCAACTACAATTCTCCTTATTCCCTTTGATCTTTGAAGCAACTTACTGAACTAATGGAGCACGGGTAGGGAATTGAATTTTTATACATTTACTGTTTCATATGGTATTTTATACATAGTAATATTAACGCATATTTCTTTGATATAGTAACATCACCTATTTGAAGGATTTGGATTTGGCTCGCCGTGATTACACTGTGAAGGTTCGTGTACTCCGTTTATGGAAGCAACCGATGTATAACAATCCAGAGCAGTTTTACTCAATCGAAATGATCGTTGTTGATGAAGAGGTATATATTTCTCATATGAAGTAGAGTTATTTGAAATAACGAACAAATTTAAATATTTAACTTATCCGTTTAAGTTAAAGTTTTATCCAGTCAGTCAGTTTGTCTCTTAGTTTGTTAAAGTGCTATCAAGAATGGGTTTTTGAAATAAAGTGAAAAATTTTTAAACAAACTTATAACCTTTGCATCCAGTCAGGCAGTCAGTTTGTTAAAATTTTGGTTATCTAATTACTTATCCCTTTAATTTAAAGTGTTATCCTTCTGCTTATGAACATCTCACTGTAACATGTAAAAATGAAGTTTCCCGTTTCTTTTCTCTGTCATCTCCTAAAAGTATTTATATTTTTTGTGCTTATTATCCTTATTATTTTTACTTTTCATGTTTTATTTGACAGGGAACCACCATGCAAGCCAATGTTCTCCGAAGATGGTTTCCGAGATTTGAACAACTTTTGAATGAATCAGGTATATTGTTATAACCTTTTAAAGTAGTTTAACTTATATTTAATGCAACAAGTTGCCTGTTTAACTGTTTCATATTACATTATTTACACCTGCCTTAATTATAATAAAATGTTAATTTTTACAGCTGCCTTGGTTGTTTATGTGTTTGTTTTTAAATTATTTTTAGTCACATGTCATTAATTTAGGAGTTGTAATATCATGTTACCCCTAGATAGTTATGATTAGTTCCCAATTTTAAAACGTCAAGTTTTCACCATATTCTCATTTAAGTCCCTCACATGTTTCTATTTTATACATGATAAATTATTTGTATACTTCCAATTTCCGTATCCATAAATTTATTTAAAAGAAGTTATTTACATCCACATAGTGTAGAACTAAATGGTAGTTATAAGTTAATGTATATTCAATAACGTATTATCAATTGTATTATCATCTTATCCCTAATAAGTTATGAGTAGTTTCTAATGGAACAACCACAAGTTTTGACCACATTCTCATTGAAGTACCTTATATGCTTATATTATAAACATCCTATAATATTTGTATACTTACATTTACCTTATCCTTAAATTTATTAAAAATAAATTGGTGACATCCACATATTGTAGAAGTAAAAGGTACCTATAACTTAGTTATATGTAATAAGTTATAACATGTATAAATAAGCAAATGCTTAATATATTTGTACATTGTTTGTTGGTTATAATTTTTAGTTAATATTACAACCTTCAATTGTAACTTTAGTATATTAAGTTTTTGATTATTTTTTAAATTTTATGTTTTACATACCAACTTTTTTACATGTACGTTACATGTTCACTTTTTATAGTTTTTTTAATTCTTTTATGTTTATTTATCAAATTTTCAAACAGATTGCTATTTCATTGTCAAACCCACTATTGGTTTAAATGAGTCCAAGTACAAGTATGTGGACAACAAAAACAAGCTGGGAATCTACTGTGATACCGATGTGTATCCATGTAAGGATTTCAATGGTCCCATCTATGGGTTCTCATTCACATCCTTTAAGGATATCATTGACAAAACTGTTCCAGAAAACAAATCTATAGGTGACTAAAAACCTCATACATGTTTTTTAGTTATATTTTTATATACTGTAAAATGTTTTCACATTTAACCGACTGTCATTTTCTAGATGTTATTGGTTTTGTTGCTGATGTTAAAGACCTTAAGAAGTTTAAGACAGCAAGGGGTAAAGACACCAAGAAACTCAATGTCATCATTCAAGATCTAGAGTATGTATTTTAATTCTTATTCAATCTATTGATTATAAATTCATAATTTATATTTTTTACCCATTTACTTTAAGCCTGATTTTTGGATATTTTTTGTGAAGGATGGATTCAATATACCTGTCTTTGTGGGATTCTTATGCTGATCGGATTTTAGAGCAATGGGAAAACAGAGAACAACATGGTGTTATTGTTGTCATTCTGCAGTTTGCTACACTGAAGTACTTTGGTCGTTTTGGTTATGTTAACAGCTGTTTCAATGTTTCAAAGCTTTTCATAAATTCTGATGTTGATGAAATGACTACTTTTCGTAACAGGTGAATCATTTCAATGAATGAAAACCGAGAATTCATTTATTCAATTTTTTCCTTAATATATTATAATTACATAAATATTAATGTAATATAATTATTTGTAACAGGCTTATTGCAAACTCTGCTGCTTCGTCATGTTCGAGTCAATCTTCTCGGCTTTCTGGAATTTTTTTATCCTTGTATGATGAGTATGTTGTTAGATCTGAATTCAACAACATAGCTGAAGTAAATCTCAATCAGGTAAAGCACATGACTATGTTTTTATATTAACATTATTTCTGTCATTATCACTAAACTACATATTTTATAGGCCAAGTCTGTTGTTGTTGTTGGTACTGTTCAAATGATATCCGAAGATTTGCCTTGGTATTACTTTGCTTGTAAAACTTGTAACAAGAAGGTTTTTCCAAAAGTTAATAATGATACACCTACGGTTGGTGTCTTGGTTGATGAAGAAGAGGTTTATGAGTGCAAAACGGAAACTTGCAAGGACACTGTGATTCAATATACTCAAAGGTGTAAATAAATTTAAATTGTTAGAAAGTTATTGTTTCTCTTAGCTGTTTATATTTCATTGCTTACATTTTGACACTTTGTGATTTAGGCTTAAAATTCCATTGACTGTTCAAGATTCAAGTGGAACTGTGTCATTGACATTGTTTGACAGAGATGCTTGCCGAATTCTAAAAACAACTGCAGCTAACTTAATTGAGAAACACGTTGCTGTAAGTTTCCATTTATTAAATTTGCAAATTATTATTTTTGTCCCCTGTAATATGTCAATAATATTTTTGTATATATACTACAGGGTGGTGATAAGGGTCTGTATCCTGACGAGTTTGAAGCTCTTTTAGGGAAAAAATTTGCATTTAAGATTGATATAAGTGAGTTCAACATTGAAAACAACTTTTGGTTTTTTGGTGTTTCTAAATTGACTGATGATGAGGATATCATATTTGAGCTTGAGAAGAAAGCAAACAACATTGAGGTAATATTAAGTTTAAGTACTTAATTACCGGTTCATTTAGTATATAAACATATTTTACATACTCAAATTCTGGAAAACATTGTAGGTGGAAAATACTGCTTCTTTGAACAACAGGTTCACTGATATGGAATCAGAAGATACTGTTAACCTGAATGTATGCATTGTCTACTCTATAAAATTACTCATTATTATACTTTATCTTCAATTATATGTTTGTGAAGTATTTTAGTTGTTTGATATTAAAATTGAACTATTCCAAAAATGCAGGATGATAACTGCACTGATGTTATTATGGGAGTCACTGTTGGTACCAAATCAAATGAAGACTTCAAAGCGAAGGTATGTAAAATTATATTAAATACTTATAAATTTAAGACAAATTTTCAGTGTTTTTTTTTACACCAATTTTGTTTATCATTTTTAGGTTCCTACTGAGTCCATGGATGATAATGTCATCACCCCTTTGGCCCAAAATTTGGATGACACTGCCATGGCAAGTAAGCCTATTGGTGAGCCTGCGATTTTTAAGAGGAAAACCAAAAAACCTGCTTTCAAGAAAAACTTGGTTGAGAGTTATGATGTTGATGAAAATGGAGAAATGTCAACCACCAAACCGGTTAAACCTGGAAAACCAACTCTCCTAATTCCAAAAATTGAAAAATGAAGACTTTACAGTCTTTATGTTCTAAGTGTTGGTTTCCTATGTTATTTTAATGTGTTTTAAGTAATGTTTATCGTTTAAGAACTACTTCAAAAGCTTTGGATCATTCAAGCTTTTATGTTTAAGAAGTTTAATTTCCTTTTGTTGTACTGAATGCTTCTTGACAATATTCCAAAGCAAGTATTATGTTTGGTTTTTAATGTATTAATGTTTTGTTACATTTCTCATTTTATTTTTGACAACATTATATTTGATGTGGTTGTAATGTAAATATAACTAGATAAGGTTGATCACTTTTTCAACTCTGCTCCTTTATCAACAACTATTTTAAGAATATATATTATCATCTTCAGTTGATAGTAGTTACAGAAAAGCCTCAAATCTTTTGTAAATATCGACATTCACATATAATACATGAGAAACGCTAATTTTTATTCTAAACATAAGTTTGTTTTTTATATTGCGATTGTACTACATAATTTATCAAAATACATAATTTTCAAAAGTTTATACCCTTTAAACATTCAAATCCTTTAATGTCAAAATATTCCACATCTTATTATGTAATTTTAAAACTCCACATTTTAAAATTATTGTTGGTGCACTTATGTCTGCACTTTGTCTGTATTCGGTCACAATGTAAAACGATGTCTTGTTAGTCTTGTAAGTTTGACCAAGTCAACCATCCTCCTGGTTTGACTTGGCCAAACAGTCAACATTATGTTTGTAATGTGTTTGGTTCGAAGGATGGTCATCGAAGGATCACTTATATCCTTCGATGATAATGAGCTCGAAAGATGGACCTTCGAGAGATGGACCACGAAAGATCACATCCTTCGTGGTACATGTTGATCGTTCGAGCTGTTCCTGGTCGAAAGATGATCTTTCGACCGGTATGCATGATCCTTCGACCAGACCTGTTGTGTTCGGGTATAAATACCCGTGTGTTGTGTTCATTTCAGACATGAGACATAGTTAGACACTCAGACAGATCTTGTAGGTCCGGCTAGGGGAGGATCTAGTCGCCTAATCCTTGTATACTAACCACTCCGGTTGTGCGGAATCCAACCGAAATAGCAAACCGAGATAGAACACGCAATAACACGACACGCAAGTTTCAACGATTAACACCACTTGTATTAAACGTATGAAAGGTCCAGTTACAGCTCAATGTTTACAAATCAGTCTTGCAAACTCTCTCTAGTGTGTGTGTGTGTTTGCTATCTGTCTGAGTGTCTAACTATGTCTCATGTCTGAAATGAACACAACACACGGGTATTTATACCCGAACACAACAGGTCTGGTCGAAGGATCATGCATACCGGTCGAAAGATCATCTTTCGACCAGGAACAGCTCGAACGATCAACATGTACCACGAAGGATGTGATCTTTCGTGGTCCATCTCTCGAAGGTCCATCTTTCGAGCTCATTATCATCGAAGGATATAAGTGATCCTTCGATGACCATCCTTCGAACCAAACACATTACAAACATAATGTTGACTGTTTGGCCAAGTCAAACCAGGAGGATGGTTGACTTGGTCAAACTTACAAGACTAACAAGACATCGTTTTACATTGTGACCGAATACAGACAAAGTGCAGACATAAGTGCACCAACAAACTCCCCCTTGGCTGTAGCTTTGTCTGGCTTATCAACAAACAGCTGTTGCTTTGTCTCGATCTTCATTCTTGTAAGTTCTCGTGTCTTCAAGTCTTTGACTTCTATTCAAGTCTTCAATGTCGGAGGATCTTCAAAGTCTTCACGTCTTGAAAGCAGAAAGTGTACCAACAAACTCCCCGTTTCATGTAGGAAGTGTGTTGACAAACTCCCCCTTAACATAAGCTCCCCCTTGAGTTATGCTCGTGAAAGTCTTGTTCTTTATGAAGTGAGATCCTTGTGGTGTTGATGATGGTCAGCGGCAACTCGATCATCTTTGTCATTTGAGTGCCTTCACGTCGTGTCTTCATTCCGAAGCTTGTCATCGACCATGTTCTCCTAGCCTTTAGAATCTGCACATGCAAGAAATCTAAACGCGTAATGAGAATAACCGCCTGGAATATCATAAGCAAACGACACACATGTGACCATTGTTTAAACAAACACCGTCCGACAGTATGAAAGTTTAAAGATTTTTATCAATTTCAATTTTAACTTTCAACACTTGCAAATTTCGACCGTTTATGAAGATTTAGTCATTTTCGGTTTTCATTCAGGTTTCAGGTAACAAAGACTCGAGTTCCAACATCGTACGATCGAAAATAAGATAGAAATAAAATCTTTTTGGCTTTTATAAGGTTCATATTAAAACACACTTAAAATCTTTTTGGTATTTTTGAATATTTCAAATGTAAAGACTGAAAGCAGTAAATAAACATATACAGACATTCTTTTTGTGAGTTTCGAGGGTAAGAGAATCATATCAGTGTACGGTCATGCCAAAACGCTCTTGTTTGTTCAATTAGTTAACATTAAGATAAGCATCCTATAACAATTATCGGTATTGTTGTCCACTTAAGCTCAACTTATCATTTGTAATCATGGCGAGGGGATACGTTAAGGTATGATTTATACTTACCGACCGGTGTTCATCCACATCACGACACATTCCCGTATCAAGGTATGCACGAGGGTTCATCTTACCGGTGAGTATACCGATTATCATCTGTTTGACCGTATATGATGTGAGATTCTCACTTATTTTGAATTGAAAACAAGCCCTATGTGATATAATCACTTATTGATGAGGAACTTGGTTTTCGATGCATGAGGGCACAGGAGCAAGTCCGTGAACAGGTCAGTACTTTCGTACAGCAGAGAGACGAACTTGACACCCGGAAAGAATTTGTGATATATTATCACTTATTTGTTTGGACATGTGATTGTTGATCACTTATTGAGGTCGTATGCAGTATGTACACGTATGTATAGTATCATGGAAGATCTAGACTTGCGTCCCCGTTATTTTTCAGTAAAAGATACAACCATGATACCCAGATGATAAGCAGCATAAAGACCGAATATCTCAGAACCTCGACAATCTCTCAAACGAAATTTCGGTACTAAGACCATATGCCAATGAATGGTTCCCACCTGGTCCTCAGTCGATTTAAGATTTATATCACCCTGCACACTTTAAAATGATTGTGAGCCTACCAATACAATAGAGCTGCTTATCGCTTTTCAGTTAAGGTTTAAAGAGGTTTAGACAGACCACTGATGTACTATCACTTTCTCTTTTGCTCGCCAGGAAACTCATTTTTGCTTTTCTATTGTTTTTGTGTTTTTGAAATTTTTCGATGTTTTTGGATTTTCAAATTTTTGGATTTACTCCCCCTAAAATCAATAAACTAAGACAAATTTAAAACACAAAGGTATTTACAAAAATGATTTTCCGATGTTGGTTTACTCTTGCTTGACCTTAATGCCGTTTACCAAAATTAAATTTTGAATCTGAAATGATTTATCGAATTTTGGAAAAATCAGTTGGCATGTCGGTCATCGGTGTGGACCATGACAACATTGACGAGTTTCATAGTGAAACAATCACGTGTGAGGTGATATTCGAGTTCAACGTGTCTGGTCAAGGAGTGCTGTACGAGATGATAACAATTTATAAAGCAGCTTAAATATCGACAAGTATAGGAGAGATTAGAAATTTAAAACCGTATCCTGCAACTGCTTCGTGCATTGCCAGGAATCTGAGCGCTCTCCCAAACTGGATATCCACCCGGTGTGGATTTCAAAGTCGATTTTGTAGCTACTGAAATCCCTTCACAGCAACAAGATCATAAACCTCCGGGTCCGGCAATCCAAAATTTGAAAATCCAAAAACATTGAAAAATTTCAAAAACACAAAAACAATAGATAAACAAAAATGAGTTTCCTGGCGAGCAAAAGAGAAAATGATAGTACATCAGTGGTCTGTCTTTACACTCTTTAAACCTTAAATTGAAAAGCGATAAGCAGCTCTATATAAGATGTATCGGTAGGCTCACAATCATTTTAAAGTGTGCAGGGTGATATAAACTTAAATCGACTGAAGACTGGGTGGGAACCACTCATTGGCATATGGTCTTAGTACCGAAATTTCGTTTGAGAGATTGCCGAGGTTCTGAGATATTCGGTCGTTATGCTGCTTATCATCTGGGTATCATGGTTGTATCTTTTTCCGAAAAATAATGGGGACGCAAGTCTAGATCTTCCATGATACTATACATACGTGTACATATTGCATACGACCTCAATAAGTGATCAACAATCACATGTCCAAATCTAAATAAGTGATAAAATATCACAAATTCTTTCCGGGTGTCAAGTTCGTCTCTCTGCTGTACGAAAGTACTGACCTGTTCACGGACTTGCTCCTGTGCCCTCATGCATCGAAAATCAAGTTCCTCATCAATAAGTGATTATATCACATAGGGCTTGTTTTCAAAAACAAAATAAGTGAGAATCTCACATCATATACGGTCAAACAGATGATAATCGGTATACTCACCGGTAAGATGAACCCTCGTGCATACCTTGATACGGGAATGTGTCGTGATGTGGATGAACACCGGTCGGTAAGTATAAATCATACCTTAACGTATCCCCTCGTCATGATTACAAATGATAAGTTGAGCTTAAGTGGACAACAATACCGATAATTGTTATAGGATGCTTATCTTAATGTTAACTAATTGAACAAAGAGAGCGTTTTGGCATGACCGTACACTGATATGACTCTCTTACCCTCGAAACTCACAAAAAGAATGTCTGTATATATTTATTTACTGCTTTCAGTCTTTACTTTTGAAATATTCAAAAATACCAAAAAGATTTTAAGTGTGTTTTAATATAAACTTTATAAAAGCCAAAAAGATTTTATTTTTATTTTATTTTCGATCGTACGATGTTGGAGCTCGAGTCTTCGTTACCTGAAACCTGAACGAAAACCGAAAACGACTAAATCTTCATAAACGGTCGAAATTTGCAAGCGTTGAAAGTTAAAATTGAAATGGATAAAATTTGTTAAACTTTCAAACTGTCGGACGGTGTTTGTTTAAAACAATGGTCACATGTGTGTCGTTTGCTTATGATATTCCAGGCGGTTGTTCTCATTACGCGTTTAGATTTCTTGCATGTGCAGATTCTAAAGGCTAGGAGAACATGGTCGATGACAAGCTTCGGAATGAAGACACGACGTGAAGGCACTCAAATGATGAAGATGATCGAGTTGCCGCTGACCATCATCAACACCACAAGGATCTCACTTCATAAAGATAAAGACTTTCACGAGCATAACTCAAGGGGGAGCTTATGTTAAGGGGGAGTTTGTCAACACACTTCCTACGTGATACGGGGAGTTTGTTGATACACTTTCTGCTTTCAAGACGTGAAGACTTTAAAGATCCTCCGACATTGAAGACTTGAATAGAAGTCAAAGACTTGAAGACACGAGAACTTACAAGAATGAAGATCGAGACAAAGCAACAGCTGTTTGTTGATAAGCCAGACAAAGCTACAGCCAAGGGGGAGTTTGTTGGTGCACTTATGTCTGCACTTTGTCTGTATTCGGTCACAATGTAAAACGATGTCTTGTTAGTCTTGTAAGTTTGACCAAGTCAACCATCCTCCTGGTTTGACTTGGCCAAACAGTCAACATTATGTTTGTAATGTGTTTGGTTCGAAGGATGGTCATCGAAGGATCACTTATATCCTTCGATGATAATGAGCTCGAAAGATGGACCTTCGAGAGATGGACCACGAAAGATCACATCCTTCGTGGTACATGTTGATCGTTCGAGCTGTTCCTGGTCGAAAGATGATCTTTCGACCGGTATGCATGATCCTTCGACCAGACCTGTTGTGTTCAGGTATAAATACCCGTGTGTTGTGTTCATTTCAGATAGGAGACATAGTTAGACACTCAGACAGATAGCAAACACACACACACACTAGAGAGAGTTTGCAAGACTGATTTGTAAACATTGAGCTGTAACTGGACCTTTCATACGTTTAATACAAGTGGTGTTAATCGTTGAAACTTGCGTGTCGTGTTATTGCGTGTTCTATCTCGGTTTGCTATTTCGGTTGGATTCCGCACAACCGGAGTGGTTAGTATACAAGGATTAGGCGACTAGATCCTCCCCTAGCCGGACCTACAATTATAATTTTTTAAATACTTCTCTAAATATGGCTTATATTTCAGTCTATGTAAATTATTTATTTCCTTACTTATACCATATATTATCCACAGATCAAAACGATGGAATTTATGAAGCAAAGGTTATGCGACAAAAAAGGAAATTACATATGGCAGTTAAAAAAACGAAACGTTGTGATTTGGCTTCCACAGGGAAAGGTCATGTTTTCATTACTTTCTCCTATTTGTGATAAATATATGCCATTGAATATTAATTTATTCCCGCTTATAAAACAATAATTTGAAACTAATGATAGTTTTTTATATGTATTCAGGCTTTCAAATGCGAAGTCCGCTTTCTAACATTACAAATGGTATGTATTTACTTTATTTATTTTTCACCAATTTGATTATTGTTGAAATAGGTGTATTCATTCTAGATTGTAAAGAAAGAATACTTATGCGAAAAGAAGAGATCGATAAAAGGAATTCCCACAAAAAGTCTAAAGGTAATTTATCAGTTTACCATTAATTATTTATGAATAAGCTATATTTTAAAGTTAATTTTCATTACTCACATATTTTTTAATTTAAAAATTACATTTTATGGAAATATTAGCAGTACACTATTATTACAATACTAAATATTTGTTTTCATAAAGCAGGTTTGAAAAATGTCCCAGTTACTTCTAACCAATCACCAACTAACAGAAATGTCGATTATGGGAAGGAAGTCGTCAATACTTATCAATCAATTCCAAACACACATACCACTGACACTGCTTCAAATATCTATTATACACCATTGCTATCAGATGTTACAAATGGTACATATTTATTTATAATCAATTATTTAAAAACTACATATTTTCCTTATGTTTTTGTCTTTGTTATCCACGTTTTTTTGTTTCACAGCTTCAATCCGCAATAATGATTATACTAGCCCGAAGTTTAATCGGCGCATCCGTAAAGAATATCTGGATAGCAAAAAAAAAGGCCTGAATTTTACCTCACCAAACATTCCAATTTCAAGTACACAACCCTGTCTCACATATTGTCAAAGTATGGTAGTCTCATTATCTAATTACAAAATAGTAATTCAAATTATTATTAATAGTTGTCATATTTTTTGCAGGTACTTCTTCGTCAGATATCCAATTCAGTTTTAACAATTCACCAATTAATAGAACTGTCCCTTATGTGAAGGAAGTTGTTATTCCTTATCAATCAAATCCAAATCAACATACCACTGTTCATTCTTCCAATATCTATTTTACACCAATGCTATCAGATATTACTAATGGTATATAAATTTTTAATTTTCCTGTTTTGCATTTAATAAAAATGTACATTAATCCATTTACTTTTTCTCTTTGTATACAACATTATATCTTTTACAGCTTCAATCACCACTGATGATTATAGTAGCCCAAAGTTTTGTCGGAGCATCAGGAAACAATATCGTGATAGGCAAAAACAAGCAATTAAATCTCCATCAGTAAACTTTCAAAGGTCAACTACACAAGCATCTATCAAATTACCACAAAGTATGTTACTTACTTATTTATATTTTCAAATTGTAAATTCAAATTATTATTAGTAGTTAACATATTTATATATATTCAAAATTGTTAAATCCGAATTCCTTTTTCAGGTACTTATACGTCAAAGAAGAATATTCAATTATCTTCGTTGAACAATTCTCGAGAAAAACTCCATTTTGCCGGAGAATTTATAACGAATATATTTTGTGGCATATCAAAAGGTAATATTCCACTTCCAAATATTTTTCGATTTATTATTTTCAATTTAACAATACTATGTTATAATTATATACTACTAAAATTAAACTTTTCCATTAACAGATTACTTGGATCATGGTGATCAGAGTCATATATGTGAAACATGTCATGCAAAATTATGGAAAGATGAAGTCTTAAGAAGTTATCAAAGAAAGACTAAATCAAGTTTTTCTCTATGTTGTGGTTACAGCAAAGTCAAACTTCCCGATTTCAAGCCCCCGCCCTCTGATTATAAAAGTCTTTATACTTCTTCGGACTCTAAAAGCATTCATTTTTTGAAAAACATTCGTCGTTACAACTCAATGTTTTCTTTTACTTCCATGGGTGGAAAAGTAGATAACTCCATTAACAATGGTAATTCTCCTTATGTATTCAGACTTAGTGGTGAGAATTATCATAGTATTGGAAGTCTTATACCAACGAATGGATCCAAGCCTAAGTTCTCTCAGTTATATATATATGATACTGAGAATGAGGTTGCAAACAGACAATTTGTTTTAGGGTATGTTTTTTATGTAATATTTCAAAATTTCATATTCCAAAATATTTTTTTTTATCAATCCTTATTTATTTTATATTTTATTTTTTTTAATTAGGGAAAGCAGAAAACACTCCAGCTCAAGTACCGAAAATTTGGATTTTCAAATTATTTCAGAATTGAAGGCAATGTTAGATTCTCACAATCAGTTGGTTAAGTCTTACAGAATGGCGCGAGATTGTTTTCAAAGAAATCCTTGTGAGAATCTAAAGATTCGCCTTATTGCAAAAAGGAATAAAGATGGTAGGACATATAACTTGCCAACTGCTTCTGAAGTTGCTGCTTTAATAGTTGGAGATATTGACACTTTGTTTGAACCTAGAGATATTATTGTGAAGAGTAAACAAGGTTATCTCGAGCGTATTAGTGAACTACATCCTTCTTATTTAGCTCTTCAATATCCCCTACTTTTTGTGTACGGTGATGATGGTTATAGAATTGATATCCTTCATCGTGATGTTTCTACTTCAACCAGCAGTGATGTTTCTACTTCAACCACCAGTAAAAGACATACGTGCACAATGAGAGAATACTTTTGCTACAGAATCCAAGATAGATCGAATACGTTTTCTTTGGTTCTTAATTCCAGAAGGCTTTTTCAACTATTTTTGGTTGATGCGTATACTATGATTGAAAGCGAAAGGCTCTTATACATACGTACTCAACAAAAGAAATTAAGATGCGAGACTTTTGAGAATTTATGTTCCGTTAAAGAACAAGGCAAAAGTGATGTCTCTAAAATCGGTCAGCGTGTTATATTACCTTCGTCTTTTACTGGTAGTGCACGGTACATGTTTCAAAATTATTTAGATGCCATGTCCCTTTGTAAATGGTATGGATATCCTGATTTTTTCATAACAATCACATGTAACCCAAAATGGCCTGAAGTGAAGAGGTTTCATAAGGACACGACTCTTAACCCGGAAGATAGGCCTGATATTTTATGTAGGTTATTTAAAATCAAGTTGGATTCCATCATTAAAGACTTAAGGGATAATGCAATTCTGGGAAAGCTTCAAGCAGGTATTTTAATTATTTTTGTTTTTGTCTTCAAACGTTTCTACTTTTTTTTCAACATTTATAATAAATAAACTTTAAACTATGTTATATATGCCTATTTAGTTAGTAAACGGTAGGAAACATTAAAAAGTAAATATAATACACAATTTAAAATTTGTTTATTTTGTATTTTTAGTTGTATATACGGTGGAGTTTCAAAAGCGCGGCTTGCCTCATGCTCATTTGTGCTTATTTATGCATGCCGACCACAAACTT
Organism: Helianthus tuberosus; assembly: GCA_030545235.1. NCBI lineage: Eukaryota > Viridiplantae > Streptophyta > Magnoliopsida > Asterales > Asteraceae > Helianthus > Helianthus tuberosus. The sequence continues at coordinate 55,878,737 of CM060438.1, forward strand.
CCAACCGTTGATTATATCGATCCATTCATTTCTGCCGAAATACCTGACAAAGACAAAGAACCAGAGTTATATTTTCTTGTAAGTGAGTTCATGATTCATGGTCCTTGTGGTGTTGAAAATATGAATTGTCCCTGCATGATTGACGGAAAGTGTTCCAAAAATTTTCCCAAAAAATTTCGTGAATCTACATGCATAGATGGTGATGGTTTTCCCGTTTATAGAAGACGTAACAACGGTGTTTTTATTGAGAAGTCAGATGTCAAGTTAGATAACCGCAGTGTTGTGCCATACAATAAAATTATTTTACAAAGATATCAAGCACACATCAATGTTGAGTGGTGCAATCAGGCCGGATCAATAAAATATTTGTTTAAATATATAAATAAAGGTCATGATAGGGCATCAATTTGTTTTGTACCAAGTAAAGAAGCAAATGATCAAGAAAAGACGGTTGATGAAATCAAAGACTACTATAGTTGTAGATACATATCTGCTTGTGAAGCGTCTTGGCGGATTTTTTCTTATGATATACATTATAGGAATCCTTCTGTCATTAGGCTTCCTTTTCATCTTCCAGGACAACAACATGTTATCTATGAAGAATTTGAAGAAATAGAAGATGTGTTAGATAAACCGTCAGTGAATGCTTCAATGTTTTTACAGTGGTTTGTTTGTAATGAAAAATACCCTGCGGCACGTCAACTTACTTATGTCGAATTCCCAACAAAATTTGTATGGAAGAGCAACAAACGTAAGTGGAAACCAAGGAAAAGAGGGTTTTCAATTGGCAGAATTCATTCGGTTTCTCCTTCAGTCGGTGAAGCTTATTATTTGAGGATTTTGTTGAACAAGGTGAAAGGTCCAAGAAATTTTGAGGATATTAGAACCGTAAATGATGTTGAGTATCCTACTTTTAGAGATGCATGTTATGCATATGGCCTTTTGGATGATGACAATGAATATGTTGAAGCAATTATAGAAGCCAGTTTCACCGGATCGGGTTATTATTTAAGAAGTTTGTTTTGTACAATGTTAATGTCCGAGAGTATGTCTAGACCTGAATTTGTGTGGGAAAAAACTTTCACTTACTTATCAGATGACATTCTCTACAAGCAACGTCGTATTTTAAAACATCCAGGTATTTTCCATTATAATAGATTTTATATAAATGTTTAAGTTAATGTAATATATAATTTAGACGTTAATTTCATTATTTGACAGGTTTGGTACTTAACGAAGATCAAATTAAGAACCTAACATTGTTTGAGATCCAAAAGTTTTTACTTCGAAATAATTCCACTCTTAAAAGGTATTCCAGTATGCCTTTTCCTAATCATGATTGTATATCTTCCGCAAACAATCTTTTACTTAGTGAAGAGTTGGCTTATGACAAGGAGATATTAGCTGAAGAGTTTCGTAACCTTTTCTCTTCATTAACTCATGAACAACGGGTTATATATGAAGAAATCATCACAGCGGTGGATAACAACAAAGGAGGGGTTTTTTTTGTTTATGGTTACGGTGGAACTGGAAAAACATATCTTTGGAAGACTTTATGTGCATCTATAAGATCAGAAGGGAAAATTGTTTTAAGTGTGGCTTCCAGTGGAATTGCATCTCTTTTGCTATCAGGAGGGAGGACTGCTCACTCTCGGTTCCACATTCCTATCAATTTAGATGAGGATTCTTTTTGTTTCATTAAGCCAGATAGCGATCTTGCACGTTTATTACAAGAAACATCACTTATTATTTGGGACGAAGCACCAATGGTACATAAACATGGATTTGAAGCTTTGGACAGATCGTTAAAAGACCTTTTTAGATCTGTATCTGGAGCATCATCAGAATTACCATTTGGTGGGAAAGTTATAGTTTTTGGAGGAGACTTCCGACAAATACTACCTGTGGTGCCAGGAGGAAGCAGACAACAAATTGTAAATGCTTCTTTAAGTTCTTCTTATATTTGGAGAACTTGCAAAGTCCTAAAATTGACCAAAAATTTGAGGTTGAGTACCTCAAATGATCCATCTGAAATACAAGAAACTACCAACTTTGCAAATTGGCTTTTGGATATAGGGGAAGGTAATGTCGGTGGTGTGAATGACGGCAATGCAAATTTACAAATACCCGAAGATCTTCTCATCAAACATTCGTCTGATCCCATTTCAGAGTTAATCGAGTTTGTATATCCTTCTCTTATATATAATTTCAATGAACAAAATTACTTCCATCAAAGAGCCATTCTAGCTCCAACAAATGATGTTGTTCAAGAAATTAACGATCGTATGCTGTCACTTTTTCCGGGAGTTGAGAAGGAATATTTAAGCTCAGATAGTATCTGTCCAACAGAAATGCTTAATGAGAATTTAGATGATACATTATGCTCACCGGATATTCTTAATGGAATTAAAGCTTCTGGTTTGCCGAATCATAGGTTAGTTTTCAAGGTAGGTGTTCCGGTCATGCTTCTTAGAAATATTGACCAAAAAAGTGGTTTGTGTAACGGAACAAGATTAAAGGTGGTCTCTTTGGGTAAACGTGTTATACAGGTAGAGATTATCTCTGGAAGTCACATTGGCGATCGTCATTATATTCCTAGAATTACGTTGATACCTACAGACAAAAAACTTCACATTAAGTTACAAAGAAGACAATTTCCACTTGCGGTATCTTTTGCAATGACCATAAACAAAAGTCAAGGACAATCACTCTCTAGAGTTGGTTTGTTTTTGAAAAATCCAGTTTTCACACATGGTCAATTGTATGTTGCATTATCAAGAGTTACCCGACGAGATGGCCTCAAAATTGTTATTCTAGATAGTGATGGAAATCTTTCTGATACAACGTCAAATGTCGTATACAAAGAAGTTTTTAGAAATTTGTAATGTAAATATAAAATATCATGTGTTCAGTAACAGTGAAGTGTACGTGTATGTCGCTTTATGTTTAGTTTAAGTCAGACACGTTAGTATATTGTATGAATATTATTATCGTTATTTTCATTTATTGACATTTTTTAAAATGTAATATAATGATAAGTTGAGTAGTCTATATAAAAAATCATATGTAATTTAAATTTAAAGTAACAACAAAAATACCATTACATTGATATCTCTATAATAGAGAATTTGTGAAGACGTTAAAGTAAACCTGTATATTTAGAGGCTCATATCCATCCACTATATTTTTTGTTGTGAGTGTGTAACAAAGAGAAATAAATAATAAAATTTGTGTTTTTGTGTTAGATAAAGATATACATATAGAGATGGACGTGATAGGTTTTTTAAAAGCTAAGATAATTTAGAGAAAAACAAATATTTTGATGAAATTATATAAATGAACATGAAGGCATCAATGTCAATGCTCTTAGATGTTATTTTGATTGTTAAGATATAAAACCTGATATTGAATAATAGGTTATTAATTGTAAATTTTAAACCCGTGCGTCACACGTCAACTGTGTATTACCATTAAACGTAAGACATAATATCAAAATTAGTCAAGTTATTATACCCAAAAATAACAACCAACCATGCATGTACCTGACTACCTGTTAACCTTGATTTACATAAAAGCCCAACCCAACATTACTTAGATAGAAAAACAAGTCAACAAAAAAAATGAAACACAAACGACTGAACTTCTGGTCATCGTTATTTTGTTTTCCGACACTTAGATTCTCATTATTTAACATTATTAAAGAAATTAAACTACGAAATCTGTGAAAAAGCAAGAAATAAGTTCAAAATTTTTTACCGAATGTTGTGATTTCTGATAACTGTTAGTGTATATCCTTTTCGTGAGTGAAATCGTGAAATCGCGTCTGTGGATGTTGAAGAAGAGGCGGAATTCTGAGATTTTAGGGTTTGTGTTGATGTTGAAGATAAGAAACGCAGAGAGAATTGAGAGTGTGGGAGTGTTGAAGAAACCGAGGGGGAAGCGAGTGTAGTGAGAGACGGGTGTGTTTTGAATAATGTGATCCTTTTTTTATGTTTCTCCTACCAAAAATAAAAAAGAAGTGTTATAATTTCTAATAAACACATCATATAAAAAAATATCTTTTGCAAATATATAATATATGGTTTTTTTACTTTTACTTTCCAAATAATATGGCTAGAGTTTCACTAAACCCTATGTTGGTAACTTGAATTCCAACTTCGGAAAATAGGGTTGAGTAAAGCTTTAGCCATATGGTTTGAAAAATAAAAGTTAAAAAGTTTTAGTGTGATGAGAGTGTACGGTTAAAACGAAGAAAAATACAATAAACTATATTTTGGATTGTGAGTCTGTAGGAAAGAGAAATAAATAATAAAATTAGTGTTTGTGAGTTAGATCAAGATATAGATATAGAGATGGACGTGATACGTTATTTAAAACTAAAGATAATTTAGAGAAAAATAAATTTTATATTAAATTATCTAAATGAATATAAAGGCACGAATGTCAATGCTCTTAGATGTTATTTTGATTGTTAAGATATAAAAGATCATATTAAATAATAAGTTATTAATTGTATTTTTTAAACCCGTGTGTCACACGGGATATAGGCTAGTGATCGTATATGTTATATTCAAAACGTATTTTTCTTTGCATGATTTCATCAACTGACGTGTATAGATAACAGTCTTTCATTATTTGCTCGTTACTTTTTATCATCCCTCTCTATTTTTATCAATTAAATATGGTGCAAACAAATGTGAAATGTCCGATTTCTAATGTCATTACTTATCATAAGGACCCACTATAAACGTTTGTTCATATTTTTTAGGAGTTGGGGATTTGAGTAAATTATGAATTGTAAGGATTATTTTATAAAATTATTAAAAGAGAAAATATGAGATAACTCTCGTATGTTTTTTTTTTTTACTAAGAAAGCCAATATATACATGATTTCGTTGTGATATTCAGTGGCGAAGGTTAGTTGGTGCCCGGGGGTGCACCCGCCCACCCCAGTGTTTCGGTTAGAAGTGTATAGGTTCCAATTTTTCGTCCGAAAATTTTAAAAATTATATAGGATCGCCTCCCCCCAATTATTTTTCCTAAATATTTATATAATATATATAAATTAAATTAAAGTTTGTTACCACTTTGTATATCCTAAATATTTATACAATATACAAATTAAATTAAAGTTTGTTACCACTTTGTATATAAGTGATGGGTAGTTTTGTAAATATATTTTAACTCTTATTTGTTTAACCCTAGATTACACACCACACAATAAACTTAATCGCAAGTTTTTATGTATAAGAACGGGTCCTTAGAATGAATGAAATTTTTTAGTTTATTTGGAACTATTATCATTTGACCTGACCCGAATCAATAGCTGACCCGACCCGAAACATAACGATAGGAAAAAAAATGGGTCTCATCACTTTACGCCCCCTCGAAACTTTTGATCAAGCTCCGCCACTGGTGATATTTCAATGTGAAGTTAAGTTATTTTACAAAGGCTTCAGAAAATAAGAAGTGTAAGAAGACATTATAGAGTGACAAGTGTCGTCCAAGAACTTAAAACCTAAACCCACTACACCACCACCCAAAACCTAAACACCCACCCCCACCCCACACCACCACCACCCAAAAACCTAGGAGCCTTTGTAGTTGATCTTAATCCTTTCAATGTGATATCACAACCTTGTCACAGTGGACTACGAATAAACCAAATGTATCTAACAGGTTTTCTCTGAGAATCCACGACACGTTTTGGCATGGGCAAGTATAAAATGCAGGCCCTAATGAAAATTCAAATTTCAACTTTCAGTTTTAAAACATCCTCGAGTTTCAACCTCTATTATCAAATACCAATCCCTAAATTCAAAAATATATATTAAAAGTAAATAAACTAAGTCATTTACGGTTAGATTTTATATACAAAATGGGACAGGTTTCAGGTTTATCTATCGAGTTCGGGTTCCATTGCCATTCCTAAGCTGGAAATAGGAAGACATATTTTGTAGTCGAAAGGTGATTGCTTAGTGATTACAATATCGGTCCAAACCGAAAGAAACAAAGAATCGGACCAACCAAAACTTATGGAACCAAAATGGTCCGGTCATCAGTCTCGATTTTCCACTAAAATCGGATTTGGTCCTAATATTCATATAAGATAGGGAAATAATAAATAAGACAGTGAAGAAGGTGTTTTGCCCTTGATCAAGACGTCCTCGAAAGAGGATGCATACCAAATCTTCATTGTATTACATTCTAAACATTTTTTTCAATTTCTTATTCTATATTACGTATCCTAAATCTTCATTGTATCACATTCTTTGTATTACATTCTAAACACTTTTTTCAATTTCTTATTCTATATTACGTATCCTAAATCTTCATTGTATCACATATTATATTTCAAATTGATCATATAAAGTAAAAAAATAATGATTTTCTTTTTCTAGATTGAACACATAACACAAAAACAATAAATTAACTAAAGTTTCGTACTAAAGAGATAAAAAGAGAGAACATGGAGCATGGTCCCATGTTGAAACACATGTTAACCTAATTTTTTCAGGTATGGTTATAATCACATGTTGTTTCTCAATACGTTTTCTTATTATGTATTTATAACTTTCAGAAATATTATGTTTCTCTTAATGTTTTATTCTCATATTAAGGTTCTCTATTAATTTTAACTTTTATATAATTACATTTTGTTTGAATTTAATTTTGTTTTCTTTTCTTTATATGTTCATTAATCACTATTTTCAATTTCAATCTTATTGTATTGGGGTGATTCCCGTTCGATCGGATAGTATGGGTCTGATGGAGTTTCCGTTGTTTAACACGTTGTCATACCGTCTCGAGCAAACCGCAACTTTTCAAACTTAGCAAATAATCAAGTTCAAGACGATCAGGTTCGTTGGGACAGATTGCCGTCCGATCGGATTGCACTTGAGCCCCAATACTTAATCACTTACATAATTTTCAAAGAACACCAGTTCTAATGGATTGCCATCCGATCGGATTGCTATCCGATCGAGTGACCGTCCTGCTGTGAACTTGTTCTCAACTGAGAAGCCTCGCCAATCGGATCACCATCCGATCGAACGACCGTTCGATCGATCGACCTGATGGGTAGAGATACTTCTTTGACCGAATGGCCATTCGATAGGATGACCATCCGAACGGATTGACATCCGAAAACTTCAAAGCCATCATACTCAAACACATTCTTACCAAACGAATGTCAATCCGACCGAATGGCCATTCGATAGGATGACCATCCGAACGGATTGACATCCGATCGGATTACCGTTCGACACTTGGTTCACTTTTCACCGATTTACGCACCGCTCTTTGCTTATGCTATCGTTAACTGTTCAGGCTAATCACTCTAGCGCTCCCTTCAATCCATTTCCATCGCTGTGAGTATACTCGATCCCTTTTTGCTTCATGCACTTTTAGGTGTTACATACGTTACTTATTCTAAATCACATCGACACACAACGCAAACACTATTTATACGCTGACTGTTATAGCATGTTACTTGTTACTCGATGAATGCTTGTATGTTATGTTAACATAGCGATTGTTGTCTTACGCCTTAGCAACGATAGTACTATTTGTTTGGACTCAGCACCTGTCGTGGACATGGGTTGTTAAGTGTAACAACTCTCATCAAAAGTCATATTTATTAATTTGTCCAATAGGAAACCCTAATTGAGACACCAAAGTGATTCTGCACAAACCCTAAAATTTTCAGAACAATCGGAATCAGGATAAGGGCCCCTAAAACTCAGGGGGGGTAAACCCTAGTTACGATTATCTATATAAAACGTTGTCGAAATTGAAATTTAACGTACAACCAACTCAGCAAGGCTAGTCTTGGACGTGGCTAACCTATAGTGCTTTCGTGTCCCTTGCGCACCGTAAGGGTTTATGCTTGCGGTGCGCAAGCCTGGCCAAATTTTAAGTATAAATAGCAGACATTGGCAATCGAATTTTGGTATTGAAACGACGTAAAACTTCGCTGCATGCACTGAGATACGTTCTGTTTACCACAATTAACACACACGAATCACTAATCGCTGCCGCAATACAGGGTAATAACTCGATCGCTGCTATGATTCAATGTCCGATCGATTAAACTATCCAATGGATGTTTAAGTGCTGCCCACATTAGGGTTTATGCTTTGTCATTCGTCGTTAATTCGATGGATGTTTAAGTATCGCACTTTGTCATTCGTTGTGAAGGTTTTAATCTCGTGAGTTATCGTAAATGCTGTATTAAGTTACTAACCGAATTGTGTGCTTGTTACTAATTTAGGTTAAAAGGCTAATCAGTAGACTAGGCTCTGCTCACTTAAATCTGCAATGTGAGTCATTCTCTTTTTATCACAGTACTTTATAAATTCTTAAAATATTTTCAGAGTTATAATTATAGTGATTAAGTTTATGTAATCACCAAGTTACAGCCGGTATGTGGGGTTTTGTATACATTACTTGATAATCTCACCATTGGGGCAGCCAAGAGGTGATATGACCACAGTCACAGACACCATTGGACTATGGGAGGGCCAATGGGTCGAGTGACAAAATACCGTGGGTAGTTGGTTTGATATCTGGAAACATTGTAATCTCTCTTAATACTGTGAATTATAACAAGCGAGTCGGTTTAGTAAAATGAATGATTCACTCAGTATTTCCCGATGACAAAACCTTTTTCAAACATGTTTCAGGTGATCTGTTGTGATCCAAGAAAAGTGCCGAGAAGCACTACAAGCTTAAGGAAGTGGCTCAGTATAAAAATAAAGAAACATGTTTTGTAAAATAAAAGATTTCTCCGAGAAATCTCAAGATTGTAAATTAACGGGTTTTATCCCGAGTTGTGAAATAAAATAATCGGGAAATATTTCAGTTTTAAAAGATCCTGATGATAAACTTCCGCTGTTAAACTCAATTAAATAAATACCACGGGATTTCTGTCTCGCGGCTCCTGAAACGGGTCAAACCGGGTCGGGGGCCGTGACAGAAAAAGGTGGTATCAGAGCCACTGATTTAAGCCTATTAAGTATTTAGAAAATACTTAATTTTTCTACTTGTTATTTTGTGATTATGTGTTTTATTAACTGACTAATTGTTAATTACAGTATGGGTAAACAAAAGCTGTCAAACATCTATCTTAAATTAGATAGGTCATCCAACGAGAAAGGAAGTTCATCCCAAACCAAACCCTCAAATCACTCTGTAATTCCTGAAGAAGGAATATTTGTGAGAAAGGCACATTATGAGAAACCACTTTCTCCTAATAAAAGAAGTTTGATTATTAGGAAAAGTCAGGAGGAAATAAGGAAAATCCGAGAAAAGAAGATTAAACAGGAAACCCAGGAATTAACCAGTAAATCACCTTGGGAAGACAAGTTAGATGAAAAATGGGCAAATCTCTATATGCTAGCCACCGTAGCAGTCAATGAAAATCTTTAAATAACTTGTTTCAATTTAGCACCCTTATCACTTATAAGTCAGAAACGTTCTCCAGTAAATAAATAAATTTACTGTAAAACATAGTGTGTTTTAAATTTTAGTTATTTGAGAGTCACACAGTATGCAATAATATTTGAAGGTTATCTTTTAAAATATTGTTATAAAATTTTAACTTATTATTTTTTTTATATTAAACAGTATGAATGATTTATCTGAAGCTTTAGAGAATCTCAACCTCTACCCTGTAAACATAGAAGTTTCTAAAGAATTTACTGGGTATTTTCCTGATGTGGAACAACCTATTGAATTTAATGCTTCACCACCTCCAGAGAAACCCAAGCCCAAGAAAAGGAGGAGATTTGTAGGATGGAGACGTGTGCGTAGGAGGAAACCCGTCCCTAGAAAGAATCTCAAAATTAAAAATCCTTTAGATAAAGGGAAGGAAATTGAAGCTGGGGAAGAGTCTAGGCAAAAGGAAATACAGTTTGATGAATATTCAAGGCAAATAGAAATAGAGACTGGAGGAGGATTTAATCAAACCCAGATAGAAATAGGGAAAGCTCTAAGCAAAATCAGGAAATGACATTGCAAGAAGAGCTGGATTTTATATTGGCAAGCTGTGATACTATTCAGCCTCTTGAATCTCAATTACCTATAAACTTAGAACCAGCAATCCCAGAACCTATAGTCCATACCCAACCTTTAGGAATGGACGAATGGTGGACGAATGACTGGCAATTCCAAAACCTGCTCAACAGTCCTAATTCCTTTCTTCCTCAGTTCGACCCGGAACCATTACCAAATCCACCCACGAGTAACGAGAATTTAGCAGAACTTCGCCATTTTGGTGAAGAGTTAATGGATGCGGGAAATAGAATCCGGGAGATAGGGGGACAAATTGCATGGAAGTATGATGAAAGGGAGCTTCGTTTTTAGAAAAACAAATGGCGAAAGATAGTAAATTTATGAAACTGTTGTTGTGTAATAGTAATAATAAAACCAGTATGTGTAAAATAAATAATAAAACGATTGTATATAGAAGCATGACATAATCTATAAAACAAATGAAATTTTAGAAAATTTACAATTTTGTTTGTATATTCGTTTACGTGATTATATGCAATTAATTGTAACATTGGATTATTTCTTTTATACTAATTATTTATCTATAAATTAATTATCAGATGGAAAACGCTAATAACGAACCAGTTAATGAGGTTAATCAATCTGAGCAACACCCGGGGGATCAATATATGACTAGACAGGATATAGAAAATATTGTTGCTCAAGGAATAGCTAATGCTATTCCAGCAATCGTTGCTGCTGTTAAAAATCCAATCGAACCTCAACAAATCATTCCTAGCAAACGTATTTCTGAAGATAACTTCAGTAATAGCGTAAACGGAGGCAATGATCATATTAATCATGATGATGAACCACGGCAAGCTCTGCTCCCTAAGAAAATGAAAGCTGCAACACCTGGTTGCACTTATAAAGAATTTCTTGCTTGTAAACCCACTGAGTTTGCAGGCAATGAAGGAGCCACTGCGGCACTGCGTTGGTTAGAGAAAACCGAGGCAGTAATTGCCATAAGTAAATGTGACAAGTATGATCAGGTCATGTACGCGTCAAATCTTTTCAAAGAAGGGGCGCTAGAATGGTGGAACACGGTGCTACAGGCTAAAGGAAGAAATAGGGCCTACGCCATGAACTGGGAAGAATTTAAGAGTCTTGTAGAAAGAAAATTCTGTCCCGAATATGAAAAAGATCAAATGGCAAATAAGTTTCTAAACCATAGAATGATGGGTGTAGATTGTCGCGGTTATACTTCGACATTCTTTGAATATGCTAGAGTGGTACCAACACTGGCTTCGCCAGAACCGGTACTCATTTCTCGTTATATTTGGGGACTGATCGGTGAAATCCGCAATATCGTTAAAGCTGCGAGACCTCGTACTATTGACGATGCTGTGGAATTAGCTAACACCCTCACTGACGAACTGGTGCGCACAAGAGATGATAACAGGAAAAAGGAACTGGCTCAGAAAATTACCCAAGGAGTTCGTATGGGTAATAGTAGCAACTTCAAAAGAAGAGGAACAGGGCAATCCTCAAATCCGCCTTTCTGCAGGAATTGCAAAAGGAAACATTATGGAAGATGTAATGTAACCTGCAATTTTTGTAAAATGGCAGGACATCGTGAAGAAAATTGCAGGAAGAAAACCATAGTCTGCTATAACTGCGGAGAAAATGGGCATTTTAAAACAGAATGTCCTAAATTGGTCAAACCAGCAGATAACAAAGCCAAGACAGCCGATGGAGCTACTAAAAAGAATGTCAGAGCATTTCAGTTAACTACTCAAGAAGCAGAACTCATTCCAGATGTGATAGCTGGTACGTTCTTAGTTCACAACATTTACGCCAAAGTATTATTTGACTCTGGTGCAAACCAAAGTTTTATCAATACTTCATTCTGCCAAACTCTTAAGTTACCTTTAACCAATCTTAGGCAGATTTTTACAGTCGAAACGGCAGACGAAAATTCTGTTAGCATAGATAAAGTCTTGCAAAAAGAAAATATAGAACTCTCAGGTCATAAATTTTATGCAAACCTATTACCTATGAAATTAGCTGAATTTGATGTTGTGTTAGGAATGGATTGGTTAGTAGCCAACCATGCTCGAATCCTTTGTGATAAAAACTCTATAGAAATTCAGGCACCTACTGGGGAAATAATTACAATTACAGGAGATAAGCCACGTAAACCCATGAAGTTCATATCAGTAATGAAAGTTGCTAGTTATGAACGAAAGCAAGGAATAGTGTATATGATTTCGGTAATCATTAGCACTAAAGGTAAAGAACTTAAGGAAATTCCTGTAGTCTCAGAATACCCAGATATATTTCCCGAAGAGTTACCAGGGTTACCACCTGATAGGGAAGTAGAATTTAGAATTCATCTAATTCCAGGAACTATACCGATAGCCAAAGCACCTTATCGGTTAGCACCCACAGAAATGTTAGAACTGAAAAAGCAATTAGATGAATTACTAAGTAAAGGTTTCATACAACCTAGTTCATCCCCTTGGGGAGCACCAGTGTTGTTTGTTAAGAAAAAGGATGGATCAATGAGAATGTGTATTGATTATAGAGAATTGAATAAAGTTACAATTAAGAATCGATACCCATTACCTAGGATTGATGATCTTTTCGATCAACTTCAAGGGGCTAGATATTTTTCTAAGATAGATTTACGCTCCGGATATCATCAATTGAAGGTACAAGAAGAAGACGTACTTAAGACTGCTTTCAGAACTGGGTATGGTCATTACGAGTTTACAGTCATGCCCTTCGGATTAACGAATGCACCTGCAGCATTCATGGACATGATGAATAGGATCTGTAAACCGTATTTGGATAAATTTGTAATTGTCTTCATAGATGATATACTTATTTATTCAAAAAGGCAGGACGAACATTGTCAGCACTTGCATGCACTCTTAACTTTGTTAAGAAAGGAAAAGTTGTACGCCAAATTCTCGAAGTGTGGATTTTGGTTGCAAGAAGTACAATTCTTAGGCCATATGGTAAATCACGAAGGTATTCATGTAGACCCTGCTAAGATAGAGGCAATTACCAATTGGAAGGTTCCACAAACTGCAATGGAAATTAGAAGTTTTATAGGTTTAGCTGGCTATTATAGACGGTTTATTAAGGATTTTTCCAAGATAGTTGTACCATTAACTAAGCTAACCTGTAAAGCAGTTAAGTTTGAATGGGGACCTAAACAAGAAGAAGCCTTTAGAATATTGAAGCAGAAACTAACCAATGCTCCAATCTTAGCCTTACCCGAAGGAACAGAAGATTTTGAAGTATATTGTGATGCTTCAAAACTAGGATTTGGATGTGTGCTGATGCAACGCAAAAAGGTAATTGCGTATGCTTCAAGACAATTGAAAAAGCACGAAGAAAATTATACGACTCATGACTTAGAGTTAGGAGCCGTAATTTTTGCCCTTAAGATTTGGAGACATTATCTTTACGGAAGTAAATTTACTATCTATACTTACCACAAAAGTCTAAGATATATATTTGGGCAAAAAGAGCTAAACATGAGACAAAGAAGATGGATGGAAATCCTAAGTGATTACGACTGTGATATTCAGTATCACGAAGGAAAGGCAAATGTAGTTGCAGATGCCTTAAGTCGTAAGTACCATGAAAAACAACGAAGAGTTCTTGCTCTCAGATTAAATCTACAAATAGATTTAATGGAACAATTGAGGAATATTCAGGAAACAGCAATCAAGGATGATGCTGAAGGAATGAAGGGACGAATAAAAGAAGTAGAGCAAGGAACTGATGGAATTTGGAGATTCCACAAAAGCAGAATTTGGGTACCTAGGCAGGGAGAATTAAGAAATAAGATTTTAGAAGAAGCCCATAAGTCAAGGTATACAATTCATCCAGGAAACAATAAAATGTACCAAGATTTAAGAAAGAATTTTTGGTGGATAGGCATGAAAAAGGATATAGCCTGATATGTTTCTAAGTGTCTTACTTGTTCACAAGTTAAGGCAGAACACCAGAAACCTTCAGGTCTACTCCAACAATTAGAAATGCCAGTATGGAAATGGGAACTCATAACAATGGATTTTGTTACTAAGTTACCCAAAACCAGAAAAGGTAATAACGTGATTTGGGTAATTGTGGATCGATTAACCAAATCTGCTCACTTTCTACCAATGAAAGAAACCTTTAGCATGGAAAGATTGGCAAAGTTATATGTGAATGAAGTCGTATCTCTACATGGAGTTCCACTCTCCATTGTATCAGATAGAGATAGTCGTTTCACTTCTCATTTCTGGAAAAGTTTCCAAGAAGCTATGGGAACTCGACTAAATTTAAGCACAGCATATCATCCACAAACAGACGGGCAAAGTGAAAGGACAATCCAAACTCTAGAAGACATGCTCCGAGCATGTGTAATAGATTTTGGTGGAAATTGGGACGATTACTTATCTCTGATCGAATTCTCCTATAATAATAGTTATCATTCAAGTATTGAAACTGCCCCATTTGAAGCACTGTATGGAAGAAAGTGCAGAACTCCTGTTTGTTGGGCAGAAATAGGAGAAAGTCAATTGTCAGGTCCCGAGATAGTGCAAGAAACTACTGATAAGATTACTCAAATCAAGGAAAGACTGAAGACGGCTAGAGATCGCCAGAAGAGTTATGCAGACAATAGATGTAAGCCGTTAGAATTCCAAGTTGGAGACAGAGTACTGTTGAAAGTTTCTCCTTGGAAAGGCGTGGTTAGATTTGGTAAGAAAGGAAAGCTAAGTCCAAGATACGTAGGACCATTTCCTGTGATCCAACGTATAGGACCAGTTGCTTATCGTTTACAACTACCAGAAGAGTTAGCTGGAGTACATGATGTATTTCATGTATCCAACCTCAAGAAATGTCTATCAGACGAATCTTTGGTAGTACCTCTCCAAGATATAGAGGTAAACGAAAAATTAAAATTTGTAGAGAAACCTCTTCAGATAGAAGACAAAAAAGTGAAGTTTCTCAAACACAAACGACTAGTGCTAGTTAAAGTCAAGTGGGATTCAAAACGAGGACCCGAATACACTTGGGAGCTGGAATCCGAAATGAAGCGAAAGTATCCTCAATTATTCCAGTAAATCTCGAGGACGAGATTTTTATTAAGGTAGGGAGAATGTAACAACTCTCATCAAAAGTCATATTTATTAATTTGTCCAATAGGAAACCTTAATTGAGACACCCAAGTGATTCTGCACAAACCCTAAAATTTTCAGAACAATCGGAATCAGGATAAGGGCCCCTAAAACTCAGGGGGGGTAAACCCTAGTTACGATTATCTATATAAAACGTTGTTGAAATTGAAATTTAACGTACAACCAACTCAGCAAGGCTAGTCTTGGACGTGGCTAACCTATAGTGCTTTCGTGTCCCTTGCGCACCGTAAGGGTTTATGCTTGCGGTGCGCAAGCCTGGCCAAATTTTAAGTATAAATAGTAGACATTGGCAATCGAATTTTGGTATTGAAACGACGTAAAACTTCGCTGCATGCACTGAGATACGTTCTGTTTACCACAATTAACACACACGAATCACTAATCGCTGCCGCAATACAGGGTAATAACTCGATCGCTGCTACGATTCAATGTCCGATCGATTAAACTATCCAATGGATGTTTAAGTGCTGCCCACATTAGGGTTTATGCTTTGTCATTCGTCGTTAATTCGATGGATGTTTAAGTATCGCACTTTGTCATTCGTTGTGAAGGTTTTAATCTCGTGAGTTATCGTAAATGTTGTATTAAGTTACTAACCGAATTGTGTGCTTGTTACTAATTTAGGTTAAAAGGCTAATCAGTAGACTAGGCTCTGCTCAATTAAATCTGCAATGTGAGTCATTCTCTTTTTATCACAGTACTTTATAAATTCTTAAAATATTTTCAGAGTTATAATTACAGTGATTAAGTTTATGTAATCACCAAGTTACAGCCGGTATGTGGGGTTTTGTATACATTACTTGATAATCTTCACCATTGGGGCAGCCAAGAGGTGATATGACCATAGTCACAGACACCATTGGACTATGGGAGGGCCAATGGGTCGAGTGACAAAATACCGTGGGTAGTTGGTTTGATATCTGGAAACATTGTAATCTCTCTTAATACTGTGAATTATAACAAGCGAGTCGGTTTAGCAAAATGAATGATTCACTCAGTATTTCCCGCTGACAAAACCTTTTTCAAACATGTTTCAGGTGATCTGTTGTGATCCAAGAAAAGTGCCGAGAAGCACTACAAGCTTAAGGAAGTGGCTCAGTATAAAAATAAAGAAACATGTTTTGTAAAATAAAAGATTTCTCCGAGAAATCTCAAGATTGTAAATTAACGGGTTTTATCCCGAGTTGTGAAATAAAATAATCGGGAAATATTTCAGTTTTAAAAGATCCTGATGATAAACTTCCGCTTTTAAACTCAATTAAATAAATACCACGGGATTTCTGTCCCGCGGCTCCTGAAACGGGTCAAACCGGGTCGGGGGCCGTGACATTAAGGTTACCTCTTCACATGTCACAGTGGTGATATGTGTTGTGCATTCTACAACTCGAAGTCTAGTCTGTGCATATCTCATTGTCGATAACCTACTAGCTTCGCATTATACATGATACATGCTGGTTATGCGTAAACGCTTTCGAACTCTATTATATCTAGTAAACTTGTATGCTCACCTTTACACTATGTGTATTGACCTCTATTTTAACGTATGTGACAGGTGCTTATGAGGTTTGCTTGCTGTTTGATGAAATCGAGCTAGGATGGAGTCTAGAAACAAACTAAATAAAAAAAATCTGAGTTGTCGGAATGGATATTTGTCTTTGAGAACAATGTCTGTAATAACTGTTTTTATTTTATATCTTTGTGGTATGGGACATGAACCTTTAATATATTATAATAAATAGTTGTTATGGATTCTCCTGGACAATCTGTTTCGCTCAGTGCCGCGCCCCGATGATTCCGCCATCGGTTGGGGTGTGACAGATTGGTATCAGAGCCATAACTATAGGGAATTAGGCAAGACTCGACCTAGTCCTGGTCGATGTCTTAGAAACGACCTAGTCTATAGTCTAAGTACCAACAGACCGACTTGTGCATAACCAGTATGGGTTTTGCACGAGCTTACTTGCTATTTCTCGCTCGCACTCGCTGTACACTACACTCTTGCGCGAACACCGCATACTACAGTTCCGCGCAAGATTAGCCTTTCCTAAGGCTGATTACACACACAAACGGCTGATCTGGTTAAGATTAGGTGTGAAAACCGCAAACTCTCGACCAGATCACTCGTTCAAATCGCTATTTTTACTCTAAACAAGAGAATTTCCGTTGAACTAGGAGTGAAATCCACACTTCGACGCAAGACTCCTTATCCATCTCGTGATTCTATCACACAAACAGGGATGTAGTCATTAAGACAGGGGTGAAACCCGAACCTTGATGACTCGTTCCGCTTTATACTTTTGGTTTTGCAAACACTCTCACCAAAGTCTCGACGGACTCCAACGACTTTGGGTCGCGTTGTAACTGGAAGGATGCATGCCGAACACTCAAATCGAAGCGAGAGCACAGTCCAGAAGGCCAAAGCGTGCACTTAAGGTCCTTGTGAATAGTCGAATCACTTTGGATAGTCGACGTCTATCTAGCCAAGACAATCTCTCTTCGATTTTATGTGTTTCAATTCTGGAATCCGCAGCCGCTAACTCTGTGATTTATCGACTTTATGTGGATTTTATGTGATTTTATGTGTTTATGTGTTCGATTTTGGTGATTTATTCGCTTTTCGTTGTTCTCTTTGATCAACATGCACCGCTCGCACTGCACATTTACCTCAGAACGCAAACAAATCGCTGGTCTATGCTCGCAATCGCTACTCGCTAATCGCAATACTTAATCGCTATACATGCTGTGAAGGATAGGTAAATACATGCAAAATATGTGTTAGGTTAGATTATGTGTGCTTATATGCTTATGTGCTTATGTGCTTGTGTGATTCTGTGATTATGAAAGCTGCAACACCTGGTTGCACTTATAAAGAATTTCTTGCTTGTAAACCCACTGAGTTTGCAGGCAATGAAGGAGCCACTGCGGCACTGCGTTGGTTAGAGAAAACCGAGGCAGTAATTGCCATAAGTAAATGTGACAAGTATGATCAGGTCATGTACGCGTCAAATCTTTTCAAAGAAGGGGCGCTAGAATGGTGGAACACGGTGCTACAGGCTAAAGGAAGAAATAGGGCCTACGCCATGAACTGGGAAGAATTTAAGAGTCTTGTAGAAAGAAAATTCTGTCCCGAATATGAAAAAGATCAAATGGCAAATAAGTTTCTAAACCATAGAATGATGGGTGTAGATTGTCGCGGTTATACTTCGACATTCTTTGAATATGCTAGAGTGGTACCAACACTGGCTTCGCCAGAACCGGTACTCATTTCTCGTTATATTTGGGGACTGATCGGTGAAATCCGCAATATCGTTAAAGCTGCGAGACCTCGTACTATTGACGATGCTGTGGAATTAGCTAACACCCTCACTGACGAACTGGTGCGCACAAGAGATGATAACAGGAAAAAGGAACTGGCTCAGAAAATTACCCAAGGAGTTCGTATGGGTAATAGTAGCAACTTCAAAAGAAGAGGAACAGGGCAATCCTCAAATCCGCCTTTCTGCAGGAATTGCAAAAGGAAACATTATGGAAGATGTAATGTAACCTGCAATTTTTGTAAAATGGCAGGACATCGTGAAGAAAATTGCAGGAAGAAAACCATAGTCTGCTATAACTGCGGAGAAAATGGGCATTTTAAAACAGAATGTCCTAAATTGGTCAAACCAGCAGATAACAAAGCCAAGACAGCCGATGGAGCTACTAAAAAGAATGTCAGAGCATTTCAGTTAACTACTCAAGAAGCAGAACTCATTCCAGATGTGATAGCTGGTACGTTCTTAGTTCACAACATTTACGCCAAAGTATTATTTGACTCTGGTGCAAACCAAAGTTTTATCAATACTTCATTCTGCCAAACTCTTAAGTTACCTTTAACCAATCTTAGGCAGATTTTTACAGTCGAAACGGCAGACGAAAATTCTGTTAGCATAGATAAAGTCTTGCAAAAAGAAAATATAGAACTCTCAGGTCATAAATTTTATGCAAACCTATTACCTATGAAATTAGCTGAATTTGATGTTGTGTTAGGAATGGATTGGTTAGTAGCCAACCATGCTCGAATCCTTTGTGATAAAAACTCTATAGAAATTCAGGCACCTACTGGGGAAATAATTACAATTACAGGAGATAAGCCACGTAAACCCATGAAGTTCATATCAGTAATGAAAGTTGCTAGTTATGAATGAAAGCAAGGAATAGTGTATATGATTTCGGTAATCATTAGCACTAAAGGTAAAGAACTTAAGGAAATTCCTGTAGTCTCAGAATACCCAGATATATTTCCCGAAGAGTTACCAGGGTTACCACCTGATAGGGAAGTAGAATTTAGAATTCATCTAATTCCAGGAACTATACCGATAGCCAAAGCACCTTATCGGTTAGCACCCACAGAAATGTTAGAACTGAAAAAGCAATTAGATGAATTACTAAGTAAAGGTTTCATACAACCTAGTTCATCCCCTTGGGGAGCACCAGTGTTGTTTGTTAAGAAAAAGGATGGATCAATGAGAATGTGTATTGATTATAGAGAATTGAATAAAGTTACAATTAAGAATCGATACCCATTACCTAGGATTGATGATCTTTTCGATCAACTTCAAGGGGCTAGATATTTTTCTAAGATAGATTTACGCTCCGGATATCATCAATTGAAGGTACAAGAAGAAGACGTACTTAAGACTGCTTTCAGAACTAGGTATGGTCATTACGAGTTTACAGTCATGCCCTTCGGATTAACGAATGCACCTGCAGCATTCATGGACATGATGAATAGGATCTGTAAACCGTATTTGGATAAATTTGTAATTGTCTTCATAGATGATATACTTATTTATTCAAAAAGGCAGGACGAACATTGTCAGCACTTGCATGCACTCTTAACTTTGTTAAGAAAGGAAAAGTTGTACGCCAAATTCTCGAAGTGTGGATTTTGGTTGCAAGAAGTACAATTCTTAGGCCATATGGTAAATCACGAAGGTATTCATGTAGACCCTGCTAAGATAGAGGCAATTACCAATTGGAAGGTTCCACAAACTGCAATGGAAATTAGAAGTTTTATAGGTTTAGCTGGCTATTATAGACGGTTTATTAAGGATTTTTCCAAGATAGTTGTACCATTAACTAAGCTAACCTGTAAAGCAGTTAAGTTTGAATGGGGACCTAAACAAGAAGAAGCCTTTAGAATATTGAAGCAGAAACTAACCAATGCTCCAATCTTAGCCTTACCCGAAGGAACAGAAGATTTTGAAGTATATTGTGATGCTTCAAAACTAGGATTTGGATGTGTGCTGATGCAACGCAAAAAGGTAATTGCGTATGCTTCAAGACAATTGAAAAAGCACGAAGAAAATTATACGACTCATGACTTAGAGTTAGGAGCCGTAATTTTTGCCCTTAAGATTTGGAGACATTATCTTTACGGAAGTAAATTTACTATCTATACTTACCACAAAAGTCTAAGATATATATTTGGGCAAAAAGAGCTAAACATGAGACAAAGAAGATGGATGGAAATCCTAAGTGATTACGACTGTGATATTCAGTATCACGAAGGAAAGGCAAATGTAGTTGCAGATGCCTTAAGTCGTAAGTACCATGAAAAACAACGAAGAGTTCTTGCTCTCAGATTAAATCTACAAATAGATTTAATGGAACAATTGAGGAATATTCAGGAAACAGCAATCAAGGATGATGCTGAAGGAATGAAGGGACGAATAAAAGAAGTAGAGCAAGGAACTGATGGAATTTGGAGATTCCACAAAAGCAGAATTTGGGTACCTAGGCAGGGAGAATTAAGAAATAAGATTTTAGAAGAAGCCCATAAGTCAAGGTATACAATTCATCCAGGAAACAATAAAATGTACCAAGATTTAAGAAAGAATTTTTGGTGGATAGGCATGAAAAAGGATATAGCCTGATATGTTTCTAAGTGTCTTACTTGTTCACAAGTTAAGGCAGAACACCAGAAACCTTCAGGTCTACTCCAACAATTAGAAATGCCAGTATGGAAATGGGAACTCATAACAATGGATTTTGTTACTAAGTTACCCAAAACCAGAAAAGGTAATAACGTGATTTGGGTAATTGTGGATCGATTAACCAAATCTGCTCACTTTCTACCAATGAAAGAAACCTTTAGCATGGAAAGATTGGCAAAGTTATATGTGAATGAAGTCGTATCTCTACATGGAGTTCCACTCTCCATTGTATCAGATAGAGATAGTCGTTTCACTTCTCATTTCTGGAAAAGTTTCCAAGAAGCTATGGGAACTCGACTAAATTTAAGCACTGCATATCATCCACAAACAGACGGGCAAAGTGAAAGGACAATCCAAACTCTAGAAGACATGCTCCGAGCATGTGTAATAGATTTTGGTGGAAATTGGGACGATTACTTATCTCTGATCGAATTCTCCTATAATAATAGTTATCATTCAAGTATTGAAACTGCCCCATTTGAAGCACTGTATGGAAGAAAGTGCAGAACTCCTGTTTGTTGGGCAGAAATAGGAGAAAGTCAATTGTCAGGTCCCGAGATAGTGCAAGAAACTACTGATAAGATTACTCAAATCAAGGAAAGACTGAAGACGGCTAGAGATCGCCAGAAGAGTTATGCAGACAATAGATGTAAGCCGTTAGAATTCCAAGTTGGAGACAGAGTACTGTTGAAAGTTTCTCCTTGGAAAGGCGTGGTTAGATTTGGTAAGAAAGGAAAGCTAAGTCCAAGATACGTAGGACCATTTCCTGTGATCCAACGTATAGGACCAGTTGCTTATCGTTTACAACTACCAGAAGAGTTAGCTGGAGTACATGATGTATTTCATGTATCCAACCTCAAGAAATGTCTATCAGACGAATCTTTGGTAGTACCTCTCCAAGATATAGAGGTAAACGAAAAATTAAAATTTGTAGAGAAACCTCTTCAGATAGAAGACAAAAAAGTGAAGTTTCTCAAACACAAACGACTAGTGCTAGTTAAAGTCAAGTGGGATTCAAAACGAGGACCCGAATACACTTGGGAGCTGGAATCCGAAATGAAGCGAAAGTATCCTCAATTATTCCAGTAAATCTCGAGGACGAGATTTTTATTAAGGTAGGGAGAATGTAACAACTCTCATCAAAAGTCATATTTATTAATTTGTCCAATAGGAAACCTTAATTGAGACACCCAAGTGATTCTGCACAAACCCTAAAATTTTCAGAACAATCGGAATCAGGATAAGGGCCCCTAAAACTCAGGGGGGGTAAACCCTAGTTACGATTATCTATATAAAACGTTGTTGAAATTGAAATTTAACGTACAACCAACTCAGCAAGGCTAGTCTTGGACGTGGCTAACCTATAGTGCTTTCGTGTCCCTTGCGCACCGTAAGGGTTTATGCTTGCGGTGCGCAAGCCTGGCCAAATTTTAAGTATAAATAGTAGACATTGGCAATCGAATTTTGGTATTGAAACGACGTAAAACTTCGCTGCATGCACTGAGATACGTTCTGTTTACCACAATTAACACACACGAATCACTAATCGCTGCCGCAATACAGGGTAATAACTCGATCGCTGCTACGATTCAATGTCCGATCGATTAAACTATCCAATGGATGTTTAAGTGCTGCCCACATTAGGGTTTATGCTTTGTCATTCGTCGTTAATTCGATGGATGTTTAAGTATCGCACTTTGTCATTCGTTGTGAAGGTTTTAATCTCGTGAGTTATCGTAAATGTTGTATTAAGTTACTAACCGAATTGTGTGCTTGTTACTAATTTAGGTTAAAAGGCTAATCAGTAGACTAGGCTCTGCTCAATTAAATCTGCAATGTGAGTCATTCTCTTTTTATCACAGTACTTTATAAATTCTTAAAATATTTTCAGAGTTATAATTACAGTGATTAAGTTTATGTAATCACCAAGTTACAGCCGGTATGTGGGGTTTTGTATACATTACTTGATAATCTTCACCATTGGGGCAGCCAAGAGGTGATATGACCATAGTCACAGACACCATTGGACTATGGGAGGGCCAATGGGTCGAGTGACAAAATACCGTGGGTAGTTGGTTTGATATCTGGAAACATTGTAATCTCTCTTAATACTGTGAATTATAACAAGCGAGTCGGTTTAGCAAAATGAATGATTCACTCAGTATTTCCCGCTGACAAAACCTTTTTCAAACATGTTTCAGGTGATCTGTTGTGATCCAAGAAAAGTGCCGAGAAGCACTACAAGCTTAAGGAAGTGTCTCAGTATAAAAATAAAGAAACATGTTTTGTAAAATAAAAGATTTCTCCGAGAAATCTCAAGATTGTAAATTAACGGGTTTTATCCCGAGTTGTGAAATAAAATAATCGGGAAATATTTCAGTTTTAAAAGATCCTGATGATAAACTTCCGCTTTTAAACTCAATTAAATAAATACCACGGGATTTCTGTCCCGCGGCTCCTGAAACGGGTCAAACCGGGTCGGGGGCCGTGACATTAAGGTTACCTCTTCACATGTCACAGTGGTGATATGTGTTGTGCATTCTACAACTCGAAGTCTAGTCTGTGCATATCTCATTGTCGATAACCTACTAGCTTCGCATTATACATGATACATGCTGGTTATGCGTAAACGCTTTCGAACTCTATTATATCTAGTAAACTTGTATGCTCACCTTTACACTATGTGTATTGACCTCTATTTTAACGTATGTGACAGGTGCTTATGAGGTTTGCTTGCTGTTTGATGAAATCGAGCTAGGATGGAGTCTAGAAACAAACTAAATAAAAAAAATCTGAGTTGTCGGAATGGATATTTGTCTTTGAGAACAATGTCTGTAATAACTGTTTTTATTTTATATCTTTGTGGTATGGGACATGAACCTTTAATATATTATAATAAATAGTTGTTATGGATTCTCCTGGACAATCTGTTTCGCTCAGTGCCGCGCCCCGATGATTCCGCCATCGGTTGGGGTGTGACAGATTGGTATCAGAGCCATAACTATAGGGAATTAGGCAAGACTCGACCTAGTCCTGGTCGATGTCTTAGAAACGACCTAGTCTATAGTCTAAGTACCAACAGACCGACTTGTGCATAACCAGTATGGGTTTTGCACGAGCTTACTTGCTATTTCTCGCTCGCACTCGCTGTACACTACACTCTTGCGCGAACACCGCATACTACAGTTCCGCGCAAGATTAGCCTTTCCTAAGGCTGATTACACACACAAACGGCTGATCTGGTTAAGATTAGGTGTGAAAACCGCAAACTCTCGACCAGATCACTCGTTCAAATCGCTATTTTTACTCTAAACAAGAGAATTTCCGTTGAACTAGGAGTGAAATCCACACTTCGACGCAAGACTCCTTATCCATCTCGTGATTCTATCACACAAACAGGGATGTAGTCATTAAGACAGGGGTGAAACCCGAACCTTGATGACTCGTTCCGCTTTATACTTTTGGTTTTGCAAACACTCTCACCAAAGTCCAGAAGGCCAAAGCGTGCACTTAAGGTCCTTGTGAATAGTCGAATCACTTTGGATAGTCGACGTCTATCTAGCCAAGACAATCTCTCTTCGATTTTATGTGTTTCAATTCTGGAATCTGCAGCCGCTAACTCTGTGATTTATCGACTTTATGTGGATTTTATGTGATTTTATGTGTTTATGTGTTCGATTTTGGTGATTTATTCGCTTTTCGTTGTTCTCTTTGATCAACATGCACCGCTCGCACTGCACATTTACCTCAGAACGCAAACAAATCGCTGGTCTATGCTCGCAATCGCTACTCGCTAATCGCAATACTTAATCGCTATACATGCTGTGAAGGATAGGTAAATACATGCAAAATATGTGTTAGGTTAGATTATGTGTGCTTATATGCTTATGTGCTTATGTGTTTATGTGCTTGTGTGATTTTGTGATTATGTGCCTACGTGAATTTCGTGAATGGCCGTGTTCCTGAGCTTTATGATGAAATCGCTAGACTATACTAGGATTAATCGAGATTGTGTTTGAGTCCTATGGCGATGTCTGTTCCAGACAATGTCGTCGTTTGGATCATTCTACTCTCGAGCAGCTCGCCGAAACCATGATGACAAACGCATCGCCGCTCTCGTCTATAAGCAAATGGCGAAAGTCATCCCACATATCGTCAGTGAACTGAATGAGAATGCTAGCAATCTTCAGAGGAGTCCAGGACCGATACTCCTAAGGCCGCTTTTAGCTTCAAGCAGTTCAAAGCCTGCAGACCAAAGGAATTTACCGGCGAAGATGGTCCAACCGCCATGTTTCAATGGTTTGATTCTATCGAAGTCACCCTGCGCCAGAGTGGCTGTCCAGAAAACCTACGCACTGTCAATGCTACCGGCGTCTTCCAATCCCGCGCTCTTGATTGGTGGACGACCGAGAGGAACAAACGAGGAAATGATGCAGCTTTCGGATTGTCGTGGGACGAGTTGAAGAACATTATGATGCAAGAGTTCTGTCCTCCCCATGAACTCCAAAAGCTTGAGGATGAATTCTGGCACATAAAGCAGGATGGCGGAGATAACGCTGGTTTAACTGCTCGCTTCAAGCAGCTAAGTATTATCTGCCCTGGTCAGGTTACCACCCCGGATATTACAATCAAGAAGTATATCTGTGGTCTTCCGGATTGCGTTGCAGACTTTGTTCAGGCTGCAAAGACGACAACGATCAAGGAAACCTACCTGCTCACTGCTGAGATCAACGATAAGCGAGTCAGGGCTGGTTATTTCGACAAAGCCTCCAATAATCTGCATCAAGTTACCGCTGCTTCAACCGCTGAAACCACCGCCGCACCGCAATCTTCGAAGCTCTCACGTCACAAGAGGAAGAACAACAGCAGTTCCAGCAACAAGAACTGTGCAGTTACTGCTGCCCCGCTCCAAACAGTACCTGCCCAACCGCAACCTCAACACCGCCAAGTAGTGGCACCTGTGGTCAATGCACCGCCCACCAAGCGTGCATACACTGGACCATACCCGCTTTGCCCTGCTTGTACTTATCATCACCCGGTGGGTATCGCATGCCGGTTCTGTGTTCATTGCAATATGTACGACCACTTCACCGCAAACTGCCGTACAGGTCCACGTCAAGCTCCAGCTCCAGCTCAAGGTCAAGCTCCTGCTCAGCAAGCTCTACTTCCTGCTCTTAAAGGCCATCAAGCAGCTCCTGCACCCGCGGCTCACGCTCTACCTTGCTTCGTATGTGGTGATCCCAACCACTTTACAAACATGTGTCCAAACAGGGTAGTGAAACAAGAGCCCCACCAGCATCCGCAACAACACCAACAACAATAACACCAGCAACAGCAAGCAGCCCGCGGACGTACTTTCAACATCAACGCCCGCCAGGCTCAAGTAGACAACAATGTGGTTAATGGTACGTTCCTTGTGAATGGTATATATGCTTTGTGTTTATTTGATACTGGAGTAGATAACTGTTTTGTATCGTTTGAATTCGAAAAGTTCCTTAATCGTAAGCGCGCCTATCTACCCTCGACGTTCGATGTAGAAGTTGCCACCGGAAGAACCGTCGCCGTCAATTCTGTTCTACGTGATTGTACGCTTGAACTCAACAATCACGTCTTCCCTATCGATCTTATTCCGATGAAGCTCGGTAGTTTTGACATCTTAATAGGCATGGATTTTCTTCGCGAAAATCGTGCTGAAGTCGTTTGCTTCGATAAGATGATTCGTTTCACGCTCGCTAATGGTGATCTACTTTGTGTGTATGGCGAAACTCCTTCGAAAGGTCTCAAGCTCATGTCATGTGTCCAAGCAAGTAAGTATCTCCGCAAGGAATACAGAGCTTTCTTGGCTAACCTTGTAGTAGCGGAGAAGGAGGAGAAGGGAAACACAGGAGTGAAAGACGTTCCCGTTGTTTGTGAATTCCCTAACGTACTTCCTGATGATTTACCTGGTCTACCTCCCACTCGTCATATCGATTTCTGAATCGACCTCATCCCTGGAGCAAATCCTGTTGCTAAAGCGCCTTACCGCCTCGCCCCTTCTGAAATGCGCGAACTCTCGAGTCAGCTCCAGGAACTTCTTAATAAAGGCTTCATTCGCCCTAGCACCTCTCCTTGGGGCGCGCCTGTCCTTTTCGTCAAAAAGAAGGATGGATCGTTCCGGATGTGCATCGACTATAGGGAGTTGAATAAGCTGACTATTAAGAATCGCTATCCCTTGCCTCGAATCGATGATTTGTTTGATCAGTTACAAGGTGATACGTGTTTCTCGAAGATCGATCTACGCTCAAGCTATCACCAATTACGCATTCAAGAGGATGATATACCCAAAACCGCTTTTCGAACCCGTTATGGTCATTACGAGTTTGTTGTCATGCCTTTTGGTTTGACTAACGCTCCCGCAGTTTTCATGGATCTAATGAATCGTGTGTGCAAACCCTTCCTTGACCGCTTCATCATCGTGTTCATCAATGATATCCTGATCTATTCCAAGTCAAAAGCCGAACACTCACAACATCTACGTTTGGTTCTTGAGTTACTCCAGGGAAACCGTCTCTATGCCAAGTTCTCCAAGTGTGAATTTTGGCTGGAGGAGGTCCAATTCCTAGGTCACATTGTCAGTAGTCAAGGATTTCATGTCGATCCCGCGAAGATTGATGCCGTTAAGAGTTGGGTTAAACCCAAGAACCCGTCTGAAGTCAGTTCTTTTCTCGGACTAGAAGGCTATTATCGCCGATTTATCGAAGGTTTCTCTAAAATCGTTGTGCCGCTTACCTCTCTTACACATAAGGACAAACCTTTTGTTTGGGGAACTAAACAGGAGGAAACCTTTCAAGCTCTCAAGGCTATGCTTTGCAATGCTCCCGTGCTCTCATTTCCCGACGTAAACGACGATTTCGTAGTCTACTGCGATGCCTCAAACCTTGGTCTTGGTTGTGTTCTCATGCAACGAGACAAGGTTATCGCGTACGCCTCTCGATAGCTCAAGATCCACGAGAAGAATTATACAACCCACGACCTCGAGCTCGGTGCAGTTATTTTTGCGTTAAAGATTTGGCGATACTGCATTTATGGTACCAAGTGTATGATCTTCACCGATCATAGGAGATTACAACACATCTTTGACCAGAAAGAACTGAACATGCGCCAACGCCGATGGGTAGAACTCCTCAACGATTACGACTGTGAGATCCGTTACCATCCAGGCAAAGCGAACGTCGTTGTCGAAGCTCTCAGTCGACGAAGCTATTTGCATAGCGTTCGTAATCTCAAGCCCAGTTTAATCTCGAAGCTCTCATCCGCGACGCGCAACATGCTTGTTTTACCGAACATACTTTGAAGAAGGAAAGGATTCTAAAGGATGGCGCCCAACTCGAGAATAAGTCGAATGGTATCTTTCATTATTTGGACCGAATGTGGATTCCCAAGCGTACCAACTTGCGACAACTTCTGATGGATGAAGCCCACAAATCTCGATATTCTATTTATCCCGGTGCTGACAAGATGTACCAGGACATGCGCTACAAGTATTGGTGGCCGGGCATGAAGAAGGATATCGCTATCTATGTTTCGAAGTGCCTGACTTGTTCCAAGGTCAAGGCTGAGCAACAAAGACCCTCTGGCTTACTCGTACAACCCGAGATCCCGATGTGGAAATGGGAGAGTATATCTATGGACTTTATAACGAAACTTCCGCGCACGACATCAGGTCACGACAGCATCTGGGTTGTCATTGACCGTTTGACTAAATCAGCTCATTTCCTGCCGATACGAGAAGACTTTAAGGTAGAAAAATTAGCCCGAATCTACACCGATGAGATCATTTGTCGACACGGGACGCCTCGTGACATCATCTTTGACCGCGATGGTCGGTTTACCTCGCGTCTTTGGGAAACGTTTCAATCTGCTCTTGGTACTACGCTTAATCTAAGTACCGCTTTCCATCCCCAAACCGACAGTCAGACTGAAAGAACGATTCGCACCCTTGAAGACATGCTTCGCTCATGTGTCATAGATTTCGGTGGTAATTGGGACGCGCACTTACCTTTGTCGAATTCTCGTACAATAACAGTTATCATTCTAGCATCCAAATGGCACCATTTGAGGCATTTTACTGAAGGAAATGTCGATCGCCTATTGTATGGCACGAGATCGGAGATGCGCAAATTACCGATCCTGAGCTGTTGCAAGAAACGACTGACAATTTGCTGAAAACTCGGAGTCGTCAGAAAAGTTACACCGATAGACGCCGCAAGCCCCTTGAATTTGACGTTGGCGATCACGTACTCCTAAAGGTTTCACCTTGGAAGGGGGTGATCAGATTCGGAAAGAAAGGAAAGCTAGCGCCTCGATATGTTGGACCCTTTAAGATTCTGGAAAGGATTGGAAAAGTGGCCTACAGACTTGAACTACCGGAGGAACTTAGTAATGTCCACCCGAATTTCCACGTTTCGAACCTCAGAAAGTGCTTAGCCGACCAGGAATTACATGTCCCTCTCGAGGATTTACAAGTAGACGAAACATTACACTTCGTGGAAAAGCCTGTCGAGATCATGGGACAAGAAACCAAGGTGCTCAGACGCTCACACATTCCCATTGTGAAGGTTCGCAGGGAAGGCAAACGCGGCACCGAGTTCACCTGGGAACTCGAAAGTGACATGAAGGCGAAGTACCCGCAACTGTTTGTTACGCCTACTTCTTAAATTTCGGGACGAAATTTCCTAAAGTAGGGGAGGCTGTAACAACCCGCTTTTGGAAAGTCAAGGTACAAGTCAAAGTCAAAGGAAGAAAAGATTGCTAATTGCGATATGTCATTCCTTGCTTAACTATTGATTGTACGTTAATGACTTGTAATCGAATCTTTTTACTTAAGTGCTTTAGTTGTATTATGTGGAGTATTTATTAATAATCGAAGCTTAATCGCATGTCTATCGCTAATCGCATCGCTACCGCATTCGCAACCCGAAATATGTGTTCTGGATATTGTTTTACGTGTGTGTGCTATTATGTGTCATTTGTGCATGTTATGTTTATGTTGAGGTGTTTAATCGCAATCGCAATCGCAATTCTATCGCATCGGAATCTAATCGCAAACGCTATACGTCAGTATTTATAGTGATTGTGTATTAGATATAGTAGTTAGGTTATTTGTGTAACTAATGGGTAATACTATCGCATCGCTCAATTGAATCGCATCGCAACGCTCAAAACACAAAATGAAATGCCAAAACTCAACTCGTCGGAAACTTGGTTCGAATGGCCAACCGACTGAGTGGCCATCCGATCGGATTGCCATCCGATCGAGGCGTCATCCGACCCTTGCTCCCCCTTTCTATTTTTGGCAACCTATAAATACCCCTCCTGTCACATCACAAGTGATGCGACAGCTCTCTCACTCGACCAGCTCGCCCAAGCCCTCTTTTCTCTTGATTTCTCACGATTCTTGTAAGTTTTCAACTCAAATCTTGTACTTCTATGATATACACGCACTCCTTCATCATTTTCACCTTTGAATCTTAACTTTTAACCGTGAAATCAATGGATTTGAGGTGTTTTAGGATGACGTCATCATGGAGTTCTTATGAACTTCAAGATTTGACTTCATTCCACCAAGAACAACTCAGATCTGAAGGATTTCCACATGATTTCACAACGATCTTGCATAGATCTAAACATTTTCAAAGTTAAAAGGATTGAAAGATGGTTTCTAACTTTCTTTCAACTCTTTCACACTCAATGCACTCAAAACCGATAGATTCGGAGCTCATTCATGCCTTCTACTCTTCTCTAGTGATGTGCCGGTTTGAGATCCGAATCCTATCAATGAGACAACTGATTTCTGGTTGAACATGAAACCACCCGTCACGAACAGTTAACTGATCGGATTGGGGTGATTCCCGTTCGATCGGATAGTCTGGGTCTGATGGAGTTTTCGTTGTTTAACACGTTGTCATACCGTCTCGAGCAAACCGTAAAACTTTTCAAACTTAGCAAATAATCAAGTTCAAGACGATCAGGTTCGTTGGGACGGATTGTCGTTCGATCGGATTGCCATCCGATCGAACTGCAATCTGATCGGATTGCACTTGAGCCCCAATACTTAATCACTTACATAATTTTCAAAGAACACTAGTTCTAACGAATTGCCATCCGATCGGATTGCTATCTGATCGAGTGACCGTCCTGCTATGAACTTGTTCTCGACTAATAAGTCTCGCCAATTGGATCACCATCCGATCGAACGACCGTTCGATCGATCGACTTAAAGGGTAGAGATACTTCTCTGATTTCAAAATGCTACAACGAAAACTTCAAAGCCATCATACACAAACACATTCTTACCAAACGAATGTCAATCCGACTAAATGGCCGTCCAATAGGATGACCATCCGAACGGATTGACATATGATTTAATGACCATCCGATCGGATTGCCATCCGATCGGATTGCCATCCGATCGGATTACCGTTCGACACTTGGTTCATTTTTCACCGACTTAGGCATCGCTCTTCGCTTATGCTATCGTTAGCTGTTGAGGCTAATCACTCTAGCGCTCCCTTCAATCCATTTCCATCGCTGTGAGTATACTCGATCCCTTTATGTTTCATGCACTTTTGGGTGTTACATACGTTACTTTTTCTAAATCACATCGACACACAACGCAAACACTATTTATACGCTGACCGTTATAGCATGTTACTTGTTATTCGATGAATGCTTGTATGTTATGTTAACACAGTGATTGTTTCCTGACGCCTTAACAACGATAGTACTATTTGTTTGGACTCAGCACCTGTCGTGGACAGGGGTTGTTAAGGTTACCTCTTCACATGTCACAGTGGTGATATGTGTTGCGCATTCTACAACTCGCAGTCTAGTCTTTGCATATCTCATTGTCGATAACCTACTAGCTTCGCATTATACATGATACATGCTGGTTATGCGTAAACGCTTTCGAACTCTATTATATCTAGTAAACTTGTATGCTCACCTTTACACTATGTGTATTGACCTCTATTTTAACGTATGTGACAGGTGCTTAGGAGGTTTGCTTGCTGTTTGATGAAATCGAGCTAGGATGGAGTCTAGAAACAAACTAAATAAAAAAAATCTGAGTTGTCAGAATGGATATTTGTCTTTGAGAACAATGTCTGTAATAACTGTTTTTATTTTATATGTTTGTGGTATGGGACATGAACCTTTAATATATTATAATAAATAGTTGTTATGGATTCTCCTGGACAATCTGTTTCGCCTAGTGCCGCGCCCCGATGATTCCGCCATCGGTTGGGGTGTGACATGCATATTGTTGTTCATGTTGGATATGGGCACGTTAAACAATTTTATTCTATGTTATACTATGTATCAAACTTGTATACTCGCCAACTTTTTTTGATTCTATTTTAATACATGTTGCAGGATGATAGACAAGATGATGCTACGTGAAGAAACAAGATTTAAGTGGACTTAGAAACACACCTAGATTAAACTATTTTGTTGTTGTATATTCGAAACAATTTTGTTTATGTTGATTTCTTGTATTATACTTTAGCAATTAATGAATTCAATTTAACTTATATTGTCACATAGTGTTATGAAGTTTTGGGCAATTTGTTCGTCTCATCCTGATGTTTCCGCCATCGGTTGGGGTGTGACATCAATGACACTGAAGAGTGGGATGATTATAAAGATGAAGATCAAGATGAAGAAAAAAGCGAAAAACCCACCCACAAGTCATAGATTTATGTCCCCAAACATCCACAAAAAGCCACTTCAACAGACGAGCAGACAAAATAATCAAACCGATAGGTTTAGTAAGTTTACATAAAACGCCATATATTTGGTGACAATTCTTGTACTATTAAAGAAGAGAGAGACCGATGACAGTGAAGACTGTGAAGAGACATCCGATTAGGATTTTTAATTTATTTTCTTCGCTTCTATTTTTTTCCATGTGGTTGTAATATAATTTTACAATTGTAAAACGCCAAGATACCATAAACGCCAAAATGTATATAAAAAATAATAGAACAATGGGCCATCTTGTTTAAAAAGCCTTGAAAAACGCCATTCAGATAGATTTCCTGACATACGATTTGAAAAACGCCATAAACGCCAAAATGTTAACATAATGAAACCATTAAACGCCATTAATTATTGAATTTGGTTGACGCCAAATATCTTAAACCCCAAAAATAAA
Organism: Helianthus tuberosus; assembly: GCA_030545235.1. Classification (NCBI taxonomy): domain Eukaryota; kingdom Viridiplantae; phylum Streptophyta; class Magnoliopsida; order Asterales; family Asteraceae; genus Helianthus; species Helianthus tuberosus. The sequence goes on from CM060438.1 coordinate 55,912,099, forward strand.
ACAATATTGTGAAAAGCGAAACTGGAAAAACAGAAGATAAAATGACAAAAAAGCCCATACGCCCTAATTATATCGCGCGCCACGTGTTGGGCCATGATGCGTTCTCACCGTTCTCACACTTTTGAGCGTTTTCTCCTGATCCCGTTTATATATATATATATATATATATATATATATATATATATATATATATATATATATATATAGGGGAAGGCTATAGAGAAAACCCACTTGAGTTGTGTAAACTCAAGAAACCTTTGTAAAAAACCCATGTAAACTCAAGAAACCTTTCTAAAAAAAATAGGAAATGTAATATACAAATATTTAAACATTTTTAAAAAAGAAACAAAAAAAAACGAGTAGTTTTTAAAAAAAAAAATGTTACAAATTTCAGGTTACATAATATATATGCCCAAAAAATGTAACATACAAATTTTCAACATTTAAAAAAAACTAGTAAGCGTTTTTTTTCATTTTTTTCCTCATAAATAGGTCCGTGTACATTTATATTACTCTCCCTATTTTTTTAGAAAAAAAACAAAAATGTTACATAGGGTTTATTTGGGTTTTCTCAACTCACATGGGTTTTCGATTTATCTCTCCCCTATATATATATAGGGGTGGGTTAACGTACAATATTCCTTAAGATACGATGCGTACGAGATGAAATTACACATGTTATAAAACTCAAAACTCTAATCACCCATGTTGGAAACCATACAGCACACGCAAGAAGATAATCACGCATGTGCAAAATTAGAAATCATTCATGGGGTAAAAACCTAATCACGCATGTTATAAAAGTAGTTACGCATGTTATATTTCATTTTGTACGTACTGTACGTTAAGAATGCATCACTTAACCATCTGGATGTCTTCTTAGAGAAGCTTATATGCATTTAGTCTCTCTCTCTCTGTATATATATAATAAATAGTACAAATTTTAATATGCTTTTCACAATTCTCAACATAATTTTAGTTTTGAAATAAACGCTTTCTTTTGTTTTCTTTAGGTGTGTGACACACGCCTCTTTTAGGTATAGTTCTCTATATTAGTCTTGGTTATTAATTGAACTCTATCCAATAATATAAGCATATAACCCAAATTTATTTATAGAAAATAAATCTCTCTCTAATCATGATTATTGTTTGTCTTTCGTGTCATCTATTTTGAAATATTTTCTATACAGAAAAAGTTTATATGACCTAATTACCTATTAAAAAAATGAAATGAAAATTGAAAAGGCTACACATGTTAAGGAAAAAGTGGTGTCAGTGATATAAGATTCCATATCTAAACAAATGTTATGGTGGGGAAGCATCCGTTTTAGTTAAACAATAACTCATATAATTTCAGCCATAACTTCTTCATGTTTTAAAAGCTAAAAGCCTAAATGACCGAATTTATGTTTAGTCTTTTAAATCTTAATTTGTTAAAAATAAGAAAATTTTAATTGGTTCCAACAGGAAAAAGTTGGATGCTATGAAAATGTCTCCATATCTTTATTTCTTTGCTACTAGAAACTTTTTACTGTTAATTATTTTAACACAATGAGGAATGATTTACCTTTCGTAGAAACAAAACCTCTCATACTAGAGCCGCATCAAACTCTACATTGTTATCCACTTTTTTTCTAGGCTAGAGACATGTGGTTCCACATTGCACTGTAATTTTCACTTTTACAGCCATGTCATTTTTATTTTTATATACAAAGAATATTTTAATGTTTAAAAAAGTTGTAAATCCAACCAACCAACCAACCAACCAGATCCAATACAACAACAATCGTACCCAGTAAAATCTCATACATAGCAAAGTGATTGGCAAGATCTGAGGAGAGTAGGATGCATGCAAGCCTTACTTCTATCTTTAGGAATAGAAGGGTCGTTTCCAGAGAGACTCCCGCTCTAAGATAAACAGATTAAAGATATATAAATAGGCGTATAAAATAATAATAATAATAATAATAATAATAATAATAATAATAATAATATAAGTGAAAGATTTCAGTAGAGAAACATAAACAGAAAAAACCATATGCCACAACACATAGAGATAAATGCAGACAACCAATCAACCCCAGTAAATCACACAAATAACAAATATACTCGTAGGGATTCAGGACAGTGAGATACTGGGATGTAAGTAAACATTACCTCTATCTACAAAGTGAAGATTACTAAAACGCCATATTTGTGGGTTTTATGTTGTGTTTTGGATGATAAAGCTTTGAATATCGAATGACTAACATTAGTGTATTTTATGTTGATTATCATGTTGTCTTTTATATTTATAGTTCTAAGATGGTGTGTTTGAAGTTTTTATGGACTGCTAGGGTTTGGATATTGTGTTTTAGAGATCTTCACTCTATTATTTGTGGGTTTAAGTGTGTTTAATGGCTAAACTTGTGGTGTTTTATGACTTTATACACTTTGTAGGAAAATGAACTTTGAAGCTGAACCCCACCTATATATATATAGGTGAAAGATAAATCGAAAATCCACTTGAGTTGAGAAAACCCAAAAAACCCTATGTAACATTTTTATTTTTCTTTAAAAAAGCAGGGAATGTAACATAAATGTACTTGAACATTTTTATGAAAAAAAAAACGCCTACTAGTTTTTTTTAAATGTTATGTAACATGAAATTTTTAACATTTTTTAAAAAATAAACTACTCGGTGTTTTTTTGTTTTTCTTTTATAAAAATGTTCAAGTATATGTATGTTACATTTCCTTTTTTTTTTTTTTTTTTGAAAACACAAGATATCTCATTCATACTTGTCAAGTTACATCAAAACAGAAGGTAGACGGGCAACAAGTTGCGCCGCCATCCCTTTCTGAATTGCAAACCCTAATCTACCAAAGACAAAACCCCGTCCCCCTGAAGCTGAGCAATTGTTGTGGATGACCCGTTGGACCCTGGTTAGGAATTGGATAGCTTCTGGCGCTAGGGAGCTAAATGTGTTAAAGGCAAAAGGGACACATTTAAGCCTTGTTACATGGGGTTTTTACAAAGGTTTTTTGAGTTTACACAACTCAAGTGTGTTTTCGTTTTAGCCTTCCCCTATATATATATATATGTGTGTGTATATATATATAATGATCAAACGACATACAGAAATAAAAACAAGCATACAATTACATGCGAAGTCAACCTAAAATGAAGGAAAATCTAAACTCTTGAGACAAAGCTAAAACACACCTATACCTTTCCCTAAGAGTCTTTAATTTTAATTCTACGTCTCCACGAACTATCATCCTGGATCATGTCCTCAGAGAGGTGCAACTCTAGCAAATAAAAAACTATAGCCGAGCCGTTTAATAGAAAACGCAAACGTAAAACAAAATAAAAAGTTAAATTTCTAGTCCTCGTCGTCGTTGGGCTATTAAAGTTTTAATATCAAAATGTCCATATCGAAACTTGCCAAAGCCATATACGAGACCAATATATACTTGACTCTGAAACCAACTCAATTTTCAATAAAATTTATATTGAGATGTTCAGTGTTTAGATTTTTTTAAATGTCAGCCAATAAAAGCTATGACCGAAAAATTTGTTGAGGTGCTGGATTATAATTTTGATCAAATTAATATGTTCCACGTTTTTTCTAGAGCCAAGGAATGCTCCTAGCAACCCCCCCCCCCCCCCCCCCCAAGCCACCGTTCCACGCTTCAACAACATGGTGTACCACGGCGTGAAGAAATGCCACAACGTATCTTGGTGGTTTCCACGGCGGCATACCCCATGGCCTTGAGAGTAGATGGGTGTTAACTGAATTTCGGAGTCACTGATCGAGCATTTCTGACAATTATGTTGTTTATATTTTGTAGTTCTTAATGTGCCAGAGGGTGAATCTGAGTCCTTGTATTGGTTTAAGGGGTTTAGGGGCGTTCGATGACCAAAGAGACCACAATTCCATATGGTATGTTGCATGATTTCGTGGCTTTGTTCCTCTGTCTTGTCAACTCACAAAAACCTCTCACAACTCAAAATTGAACTTCTTTATCCCCTCTTCTCACTCCCCTCACACCACTTGTTATTGTCATTCTTCACCATGAACTCCCGATCTACAAAATGGAGCTGACTTCTGATGAATAACACAAAAATGGCCACATCATCTATAAAAAGTACTAAAAATCCCTTATTGTTAATGGTCTTATCTGGGGGCGAAGATACAATGCCACCAGAAGGTTGATGTGTGACATGCGAGCAATGCGTGTATGCGTCAATGCCATAACTACACACAAGGTTAAATAATTAAGACGTGAATAACTTTTTCATTCGTTATTATTTTTCAAAAAGAATATCTTTAATTTAAACATAGTATTGTTATATTAGAAGAAAAGGTCTTTTAAAAGCATGTTGCACGCGGTGCGAAAAACTGTGTCCCGATATTATTTCAACAGCGCGTCAAAACTTTCAATGTTACGTCAAGATTATGTGCACAACTTTTAAATTTTGTAGCGTATTGATCTTTATCTCTAGACACACATGACGTCTCTTGATGATTTTCTATACTTCTAACACACAATTGGCTATTTATATTCTTTAAAACATGTTTGCTGTGTCCCTTTGATGCGAGAAATCATACCTGCTTTTCCGTTCAAAACATCTTTGTTTTGTAGTAGAGAAACTACGATTGTTCTGTGTATTTTTTTTAATCATTCATCATATAGAATTACATAACTCTCTCATAACTTTTCTTAAACATATCGGTGTGTTAGTTTTATTCGTATGGCCATCAAATGCGATGCTGAAAGTGAAAACATATATATGCTTTGCTCACTTAATTGAGAAAACATATGTCCCGTTTATTTATGTTGGCTTAGGTACATTTATGTATGTATTAAATCATTCATTTAGAACCAACTTGATGTTATTTGGACTTTACTTCGACTATTATTGTTTTTAAATGAAGTTCAGTTATGTTCCTTAACACTCCTTTAGAACAATAAAGGACATTCATACACGAAAACGAACACGTCCATTTTTTAACAAACAAGAAAATATTTTCATTTAGGTCTTCGTAAAAGTTAAATAAACAAACCTCATCCGCGTTCCTCAACTCATTTATAGGCCTATTAGAGTCATATTTGTACCTAAAGGAAGACCCAAGAAAATTTGAATATAAGACCCAAACTATTAAAGCCCAATCAAAACAAACAAGCCCACTTTGGGTATTCAATATTTGGTTCAAAGTTACTTCAAACCGATCAAACCAAACCGAATTGCAAACTCAGTTTTCTGTTCCAACCAAGAAAACCGTAGAACCAAACAACCCATACCGATGTCAGTTTTCGGTTCCAACCAAGAAAACCGTCGAACCGAACAACCCATACCGATGAAACAGATTAACCCGCAAACCAAACCGATGAACACCCTAAGCCCACTACATAGATCTGGAAATAAAAACTACAAAGACATCATTACCTGATATGCCAAGCATGATCTTTGACAGTTTCACTATATATAAAACCTATCTTATCTAATTGCAACTCTACTTATAGTTTCAACCCAACTCAACCCAAAAACGAATAGTGCGAGTTCTGTTTACAACCCAACCCAGCCCGGTACCATCAAATATGAATATATAAACACCATAATGAAACAGTAATAGTCTCTACAGTGCTCAAAACATAGGTCAAAAGTACACAACGGACACGAGCAATTTAACTCTTATTCCACAATCATAAACACCACAAAAGAATGCAAGCAATAATCGTTGTTCAAAAGCTGCCAGACAAGCATAAAAATGGAACCAATCTTCATTTTTTTTCAGAATAACTACATACCGAGAAATGCAAAGGTGCTGTCACTTCTTAATCTGCTCTGGACTGACCCGCTCGGGAAGACAAGATGATACCCACAATAAGACCGTATAGGGCCAAGGCTTCAGCGAAGATGAGGATAAGAATCATGCCCACAAAGAGTTTTGGCTGCTGAGCGTTTGCTCTGGATAACAAATAGGAGAAAGTTTTAGTATATAGAAAGAAAAAAGGAATACTAAAGTGATTGTATTTGGCTTTTTCATACAATTACAAACAAATATAGTTTTTGAGGAAAGGTCAAAACAAACCCATTCACAAATTACAACCCATTTTAAATATTATAGCATAAGTAATAATAAAACTATGAGTTTGAAACAGTACCTAACACCAGCATCACCAACAATTCCGATAGCCATTCCAGCGGAAAGACCAGCCAGACCACAAGCCAAACCAGAGGAAAGGTGTGCATAGCCATCAAACAGATAATAAGATTTCGCCTTGGGGTTGATTCCAGTACTGATAATAACAGCAATAATCAAACCATAAATACCGAGCACACCAGCCATAACAACTGGAACAATAGATTTCATCACCAGCTCAGGCCTCATAACTCCCATAGATGCCACACCTACACCACTCTTCGCCGTACCGTATGCAGCCCCCATACCTAACACACAATCCAATCGGAAACACCAGATCCGTAACTATTACATCAGCAAATAAATGCAGAAACAGGCTATTAAATCATCAAAGAATTCAAAAATCAATAAACTATGACTAGGACAATTTGCAGTCAAACAAGAAAATACTAGACTTCAGATCCGTAACTATTACATCAGTGAATAAACGTAGAAACAAGTGATTAAATCGTCACAGAATCCCCAAAAATCACCAAACTGTGAGTAGGTGATATAATTTGCAGTTTAACAAATACTGGATTCCAGATCTGTAACTGTTACATTGGCAAATAAAGGTACAAACAAGCGATTAAATTATCACAGAATTCAAAAACCAATAAATAGTTTGCAGTTTTAACACATACTGATCTTCAGATCCATAACTATTACATCGGCAAATAAACGTAGAAACAAGCGATTAAATCATCACAGAATTCAAAAATCAACAAACTATGACTACGTGATATAATTTGCAGTTTAACAAATACTGATTTCAGATCCTTAACTATAACATAGGCAGATAAACGTATAAACAAGCGATTAAATCATTACACAATCCAAAAACCTAAAAACTACGATTACGTGATACGATTTGCAGTTTAACAAAACAAAATTACTGGATTTCAGATCCGCAACTATTACACCGGCAAATAAACGTATAACCAAGCGATTAAATCAGCATACAATCCAAAAACCTAAAAACTACGATTACGTGATACTATTTGCAGTTTAACAGATCAAAATTACTGGATTTCAGATCCGTATCCATTACACCGGAAAATAAACGTTCAAACAAGCGATTAAAGCAAAAACCTCAAAACTAATAAATAGTACGTGATATGATTTACGGTCAAAGGAGACAAAATTACTGGATCTGAGATCTATATATTGCAATTGAAAGAAGAAATGGTGAAATTAGGGTTGATGATGTATGTACATGAGAAGACGAGTGCAAAAGCGGCACCGAGGAATCCGAAGAAAGGTGCAGTTTCATCACCGCTGAATGTCGAATCGGCCATTGTAGAAGGAGATCAGGAGTGAAATTGATGGAATTCGGATCGGAGAGAGATGTGAAATTAGGGTTAGATCTCTGTGTTTCGATCCCTAATCAGTAATCTGGATGTGTTGGATATTTTTATGTGTTTTTCCTCTCACCTTCCTACACTTGTCGTTTTTGTGTGATCGATTGGATCTATAATCTATGATTTATTTGGAACCATTCTGTAACATTATCATTATAGAAAATTATAAAAAAAAAAAAAACACGATTCATATATTTGATAGTTCATAGTTGTAAAAAAGTTTTAAATAAAATTTTACAGATTTTATAACTTAATTTCATTAATGCTCAAAAACGTTGACGGTGGTTTACCCATCTTGGATTATGTAAACTATTATTTAAAAAAAAAAAACATAAGTAAAGCTTCACCCAATCATAGGAGGCAAAAGCTGACAAATACGCCTTCCTCTCATCGGTAAAGCTTCACCGCTCACCCCCTTTCACCGATCGGTAAACACCATCGGCGGCGGTGTTACCGATCAGTAAACCGCTTACCGATGGTGTTTACCGCACCACTCCGCTCACCCTAACACATTTAAGTTTATTTTAACAAATTACATGTATTTAACATATTTTTGTAAGTAAAAATAATGAGTCATTCGGTTCGGTTCGATTTACATACTATAGATTCACGTAACTAGCCCAAAAAATTAGGGGTATCCCAAATTTTTTTTTTTTTTTTTTTTTGGAATTAGGGGTATCCTTTGTATAACGAAGACGGAGTTAATGGGTATTTGTACACTACGAAAACGGAGTTGAGGGATCACACTACGAAGACGGGGCTTAACTGTAACCCGTGCTATCCCCGCTAACACATTAGCTCTGCCCCTGATACATATAATTTGTATATGTTGCTGAGGTGATTGCCCATGTTATTGTTACACTTTTAACTCATCAATGGCTGATGCTCATGTCACTTCGCATTTCTTTTCCAACGATACCAATTGTTAACTTCACTGCAATTTAGTTTACTAGTATGGTTACACACTCTATTCTTTTTTTAACAGCAAAGGTTACATAACACTACTTTTAAATTACATCAAATTTTACCCTATGTCAGGAATTGAACCCTGATTTCTCCCCAAGAGGCACAAAGCCTCCACCACCCCACCAAAGTGATGATGGCGGTTACACCCTCTATTCAACTGACGACACGGTGTATTCATCTCACAACAGCCTTGCAACTTGAGGCCTCATTCGTTGAATTTTTTTAATACAATGCAATTTGCAACTCTAAAACTATGAATTTTTCACAAATGTGACGTTATTCTTAAATAAACTAAAAATTGTCGGATGGGTTTTTGCTTAATTGTGTAAACAAAGCACATAGAAGCAAAAGAATTGTAAAAGATTCAACATAGTAATGAGTAAAGGAAACTTTTAGAACCATTAGTAAAAATTTGAAACATCCTAATTCATCATCATCATACTCAGTTAGTCTAATGAGGGTAAGATGTAGCCAGTCTTATCTCTACTCTGTAGGCTGCTTCCAGTGAGCCCCTCGGCTCGATGAAACATCCTAATTATATGTTTTAAATACCCAATAAACCCAAACAACCAAACTGTAGTAATGATTTGGTTTGTTTAGGTTGCAAATTTTAATACTTTAATTTTCATTGCGAGTTTGCGACACTGTTACTCAAGTTTTAACCCAAAGCAAACTGTTAAAACGGACTTCCAGTCGTAGTCGACTCTCAAGTATGTGTAATGTAGGAAGAACATAGAGATACATCCAAGGCAAGCAAATTAAGAGACATTAATCATTGGTACTAATCTACCATACAAAATTAACAAGGTCAATCGTCATTCAGTTTCATTACAATGTTTGTTTTTGTATTTTGGTTGTTAATTTTGCATAAAAATATTATTAATATAAATATAAATCAGATGTTTAGCTTTGCGCCTGTCTTAATTAATCTGCTTATCAGACTTTGATTTCGATCATGTCACTTTATGCCCAGTAGAGAACACAAGCATACGAATTTAAGAGCTTCAACTACTAAATCTCCTATAATGTTGTTTTCATTTTCTTTTGTCACTACTGTAAAATCCGAAGTAAGATGAAATTTACAGATTTGCAGATAAAAAGATTGATTTAACATAAAAGCCCATTATGCAAGTTGCATCTTTTTCCTTGATTAGCAAGCTTGATATTTTGCTATACTATATATTTGTTATTAATGTTTATATTTTATCAATAAGGGGCCATAGATATAAATGGACACAAGTAAAGCGTTTACGGGCCAATCCTATCCGTTTTGGAACGCCCTGAAACTTTACTCGTTTTGATCCAAAACTTATTTTGACATGTTACCAATGATACCGGGCTCGTTTGTTGCCACTAATTCACATGGCCATTCACTTAAGGTAACATGAAAGAAGATGGGTTGATGACCTGATGTTAAGTGTAAAGTAGTAACTTATTCAACCACCACCAACTTACAAATAAATGAAAAAAAAAACAAAATTTAAGTTAGCAACCTATGCGAACAAGTCTTTCACAAATTTGCTCCAGAACTCTACAGAAACAACTTACTTGCAAAACTGGCTAATAAACAAAAGGGAAAATAGCGTATCGATTAGGAGGGTAATCGTCAAATTTATGCAGGTACCACCTTTGTGTTTCTGTTGCTGCAAAAACAAGATTCGCCACCTGCACAGGATAAAATCTTTCAATTTGTGGTTGAATCGAGACTTTCAGAGTCCAATAGTGTCAACAGGGATGGAAAACATACCACGAATGCAAAAAGCAACCACAATGAGAGATCTGCACCACCACTGGCCACCAGGAGACCACCATAGATGACCTTCATGAACAACATCATTATGAGATGAATACATAGAGATTGGTTAAAGAAAACTTATTGATATTTTACCAATTTCATTATAATTTGGATGATGATTTTAGTCATTCCAAGTTTCTAATGAGAAAACTTACAATTTCGGCTGAGTAGTGCGGAGATGATACGTATTCGAACCAATCACCATAAGGGATCACATACTCCTCCAGCTTTTCGGTTTTTTCTCGCAAGGAACCCTAATCATATGTTCAGAAACTACATGTTAGTTAATAAAACACAAAAGAAAACAGTTACCACACAGACGTCAACCTTTCAAAAGATACAAGAAAAAAAAGCATACAATAACCATGCTAAAATGAGGGTTTCATACCAATGTAAACTCATTCTAGATCAAAACTACCTTATATAATTACACTTGAAAAACCTACCTAGAAAGGTAGAGATGGCGATTATGACCTTTAAAATTTTGTTAAACAGGTTAGATGGGTCGAAAGTGTATTTAAATGCTTACCTCTTAAAATTCTTTATTAAATAAAAATTTGATACCTACCTCAATAATTTATTTAATTATGTTTAATAAATTAGCTAGGGTTCATATGAATGGAACATCGCTCAAAACTTAACGGTATTACATGGAGCAGCTGACGAAGTTCTGTTGCTTTATGTTATTGTATCTTTATTTTTGGTTTGCTGTACTTTGAAACTGCTATTGTAGCTGGGCCCATAAGCACCTTTCTTGGAGATGCAAGTTTTGAGCAATGAAAGTCGTCCCGTTGGTTGTTCAAAAAAATAAATTAATTAATCTATTTATGAAGTTCAAGAAGTGGAAGAAAAAAATGTTGTGGCTAAAGTCTAAACCCAACTCGTTTTGACCCATATCATAGAATTACCCGCTACCCACCCCCGCCCGTTTTGACCCGTATCATAGAATTACCCGCTACCCATCCCCACCCGTTTTGACCTGTATCATAGAATACCCATTACCCGTCCCACCCGTTTTAACCTGTCTCATAGAATACCCATTACCCATCCCACCCGTTTTGACCCGTATTATAGAATTACCCGCTACCCATCCCCACCCGTTTTGACCCGTATCATAGAATTACCCACCACCCGTTTTGCCACCTCTAAGAAGCATATACTTCAATACAACCACTAAGTATAAATAAGCATGCATACAAGTTTTCTAAAAAAGAAAACAAAAAAAAAGAAGTTAAAGAGTGGCAAGGCATGGACTTACAAGAATTTCATGACAACGGTACTGATGTACCCAACCCCAAAAGAATATAACTGCACCTATCCACGCATACCATCGAAGCCTCAAAAAAGGAGTCACAAACATCCATATATTAAACTCCGGCTTCGACATTTGGTCCTTTCCTTTCACAATAAATTCCGCCACCAGATTCTTCACAAAGTCAAACACTTCAGGTGCAAAAGTACAGCATAGTGATAGTGGAGCTGCTGTATAGAAACTGGTTCAACAAACATCATTCAAATCAGCAAAAAATCTTCAACCATGAAACAAGTTCAAATATGACAAAAGGATTTCACATAGCAAGACTTACAATAGGCCGGCAAGATAACCGAAGATGTGCATTCGAGCTGATGGACTGTAGTCAAAAACGTAGATTGTTTCATAGAAGCGTCTCAGAACTTGAGCTTCCATTAGCAAAAGTAGAAACACAGACAACCAAACGTTGTATACGTGTTCTCTCATAGAGAGAGATTTATTCAAGGAGAAGGCATGAGAACCACCGGTCAGGTGACTGGTTATAGTGGAAAAGACGTCTTGTTCGATAAGTGATGGTAGCATCTTGATTGCGTAACACCACACTGCAGCAAGCAAGATAGTTGTCCAGAAGATGGCCACCACGTAAAAGTGAGAGAAGAATCTTTGAGGCACGGTTAATTTCTGAAACGCACAAGCATTAATTGAGTTAAGCATGTTTGCTTGTGAAAGAAACGTTTCATTTGATTGATAAGAATTACATGTAGTGTAAGTGTATATTCAGTATAATCAGGCCAACCAGCTAAAAAAACTGTAGTGTAAAGCATGAGCTTGCTTGTACTGATGACCACAAGAAATCGTCCTTTTATTTCTACTTTTTTACATTTGCTAATGAAAATCAGTTAAACTATCAGAAAAGATAGATTCTGCACAGCTTCTAATGTTTCTGATACGACTTATAAGGCTAATTACCATATAACATGGTTCTAAAATAGTAAAATCCTATTTCCAGACATACCACAGTTAGACCGGACACTGTGGGCTAACGGGTGTTTGAGTAGACTTTAGCTGATTGGTTATATATTCTGTTACTATGGAGCCATTCTTTTAGCGACGTATATCACTTATCAGTTCTAAGCAATTCTGTTATTAAATTGTACTATTCTAACATCAGGCTAATATAAAACCAGACACTAATGTCAACTATTGCTCCAGACTGGCAGATTGATAATCTATAAAACTTTTGCCACTCAACGGACTTGTAATTTCACAAATAGTTCTCAGAAGAAACAGAATTTAGGATCACAAACTCACAATGAAACAGATATGCACGTGTGATACTTTTCACTTATTAATAAACTTTGGTAAGACTCACTATCATTCCAGTTCAAACACACCATGCCATGATGTCATCGTTGCAAAAAAAAACAAAAAAAACAAAAAAAAACAAAAAAAAAATCAATCATCAATCCATATATAATATATCGGAAAGTTATATTCAACCGTAACGAATTACTTTCAACGGTATTGATTTACTGTAACGTTATATTCAAAGGTGAAGAGTTTTTCATGCCATTCTTTAGAAACATATAAAAACGATCACTCACAGTATTGGACTGTAAAATCTTCCCTCTCCTGGCAAAACTCAACAGTGCTCTGCGAAACCAACCGAGCCCAGGCAACGGCAACCATGCAACAAGAATCGGCAACGTAGCAGCGATCCACGCTATCCGTAGTAGCGATACAAGCCCAAGCCCTAGCTCTTCCATCCTTCAAACAAATAAAATTATTTTTGAGCCAATATTATTACTTTAGAATAACCAACTGCAACCAAATATAACAAACACTACTTAATTTAATCAACATATTGAAGTATAAACCTTCATCATCCATCCTAACAGCAATTCGAAGCGCTAGAGTTCGAGATTCAAAACATCATACCTGTACAGTACCGAACCGATACTTACACTGACTGAATAAAATCAGAATTGGTATCCGTATTCACTTTGAGGTGTGAGTACTTTTCGGTACGGTACGGGTAAAGTAACAATCTCATTCTACAAAAGCGAACCGTATGAATGGCGTTTTGAGATTCTAGAAACCGAAGACACACATCTATGCCCTAGAATTCCAAAATCAATGAATCGGAAGAAATTAAAGAGATTGCATGAACCTAATTATGATGACTAGAGTGAAATTACAGGATACCTGAGAAACATAATTTCTAAAATTCTCATTGCTGATCGGAACAGTGAAACTTCATTCGTATGATGGAGAAACTTGTCCTCGTTTGAGCGTTAACGAATCCGAAATTGTTTGGATACTTTAATCTATAATAACAGTTGTCAACAGAGATGAATATCGAAGCAAAATCGTGTTCTAATCGCGACTGTGAAGACTAAACAGGACGGTAGACATCACTCCGCCACCAGCACGGCGTTTTTCCACCGTCGATCGAACAGTTAATTTCTTTTTAAATAGTTACGAAAGAATAATAATAAATATATAAATAAAACGATAGTGTAAATAAAACTGTAAATTTTGACTCTTTAAAACTACACCTGACAAAACGGGTGGGTCGAGTCGGGTGCTGGGTCAATACGGGTTAAGGTCAAAATGGGTTCGGGTCAAAACGGGTTGTTTTCGTTTGGGTCGGAACAGGGTCGGGTCGGGTTAAGCAATGGTTTTTTATATAAAAGAAGAAAGATGTAACAGCAGTGGATCCATCTTTAGTTCTTCACCTCTTCATATTTCATACATGCACCGTTAAAAGAAGAAAGATGTAACAGCAATCCATCTTTAGTTTTTTAAGCAATGATTTTTCACCTCTTCATATTTCATCTTTGCACCATTAATCAAGGTATCTCTCTATAATCTATATGAAGCAACTAAACCTCAAATTCAACAAATCCCTACCAATTTGATGTCACAATCCCTGAAATAAGTTACGAAAACGAGGTTATCTTCGACAAATCGAAACACATATAATTAGTCAAAAAAACGAAATTATCATCGGTTCTTCAGTGGATTATACATGAACATAAAGGATTGTTACCAATTGCAAATTACTAACATAAAATTGCAGAATACAGACAGAAAATTGCAAGGATTGTTACTAATTGCAAACTATGAACATAAATTTGAATAATACGAACAGAAAATTGCAGAGTACGAACAGATAATTGAAGAATAAAAGCGAACAAATTGAGTAAACATCCAAAGGAGTTCTATATACCTGCTGAGTGATTGATGACTAATGAAATCTGCATCGAATCTTATTGCTCGAGGTCTGATCAACGAGGGATTTTGTTCACTCGTGGTTTGTTTCGCAACCCTAAACGACCCGTAGATATAACTTTGCAAACCCAAGTTGACCCGTGGATTAGTTTCTGCATCTTTTAAGTAACCCGGTATAGCCCTTTGACTATAAAATATCACCCAAAACCACCCAAATAGTTTATAAGGGTACAAGGGGCACTCACCTAATAGGTGAGTCCCCTCTCTTACACACCACCAATCAGATAGTGCCACGTCAACTCCCCTCTTAAACTCCCCTAACACCACATTTTGATGGCGGCACTCCCCTAATAGGTGACTTGGGTTTTTTTTATTTTTTTATTTTTATTTTTATTTATGCATGTTTATAAATTAAAAAAATATTAATAAAAATAAAAATTAAATAAAAGAGATTTCATTAAATTAAAAAAAAAAACAACCTAGAAAAATAAAAATTACATTCAAACTAGAAAAATATAAAAACAAACTACTCGTCGTCGGAACTCACTTCAAGGTGAGGTAGATCTAAACGTCCGAGATGCTCAACGAGATCATGTTTTAGTCTCCAATGCGTGTCTTCGTCAATGAGCTCGCTATAAGCTGTTTCAGCGAAGACGGGTTCGACTGGAGGATCTTGAATGTGTACCGGTGCTATCGCCCTTCCGTCGTCTTTTATAATCATGTTATGTAAAATAATGCACGTATACACGAGTAACCTTATCTTTTTCACCGTTTTGGAACGCATTGGACGCTTTAGTATTCCCCACTTCGCCTTTAACACACCAAACGCCCGTTCCACATCTTTTCTTGCGGCCTCATGTTGCCTCTTGAACTTTTTTTCATTCGGGATGTGAGGATATGGAAAAGACTTCACAAACACGGACCAGGTAGGGTAGATCCCATCAGTAAGATAATACCCGCGTTTGTATAAGTGGTCGTTCACCTGAAATGGACAATATGGCGCCGTTCCGTTTCGTTGAGTAAGAAATAACGGAGATTGTTGGAGCACGTTGATGTCGTTTTGTGCACCCGGCGGGCCACAAAAAGCATGCCAAATCCACAAATCTTGAGACGCCACCGCCTCTAACATAACCGTCGGGTATTGATGATCGCCTCTCATATATTGTCCACGCAATTCTGTGGGGCACATTCTCCAGACGAAGTGTGTACAATCCAGACTACCCAACATACCAGGTAGGTGATGTCTGTCCTCATGAGCCTGATACAATAGCGCAACGTCGTGGCTCGTTGGTCTACGTAAGAATTCACCGGCATACATTGCACAGACCGTCTGGCAGAAATATTCAAGGCACTCACGAGAGGTCCTTTCAGACATCTTTAAATACTCGTCGTTTTCGTCTGGTGGGTTACCGGTTGCAAGTTGTTTAATCGCAGAAGTAACCTTTTGCAACGGCGTGAAACTTTTCTTCATTCTCCCGTCCAAGCCCTCTTGAAACCACTCGTCGTACGCTTCGACGTCACTAACAATTTTTAGGAACAAAGACTTGGACATACGAAACCTCTGACGAAAAATATCGGCATTAAATTTTGGATTTTCAACAAAATAATCGGCCATGAGTGTCTCATGGCCACCCTCACGATCTCGAGGGACAACTTTTTTTTTACTAGACGATGCCGTGTCTAGTAGCTCCGCTTGTTGGATGAGATTTTGGAAGAAAATTAAGCTACTATCGTTTGACGGTTCACCTTCATCGTCGGGAAAGTCGGGTAGGGGAGGAAAAATCGGGAACCTGGGATCCATTTAGTGAAGTGGGTGTTGTTTGAGAGTATAAAAAATAAGAAGTGGGTGTGGTTTGAGAGTATAAAAAATAAGAAGTGGGTGTGGTTTGAGAGTATAAAAAATAGTGAAGTGGATGTGGTTATTTATATTTGTTTAAAAAGTGAAATTTTTTTTTTTTTTTTTTAAAAGTCGACCGTTCAAACAAGACCGTTCATGAAACTTTGTGCCATTTCAAAGCGGGGAAGAAGGGCCGAAATCACCCCCCGATTCGGGTCCCCGCACCGACGGCGGCGGTGTTCCCGATCGGGGACTATGGTCACCGAAGGGGTCCCCGAAGGGTGCCCCGGATACCCTAAAAACTAAAAAGACATAATAATGCATTTGGGATCAGGATTGCCACCCCTATTTAAAACCAATCGTAAAGATATGAATAAATCAAAAATATAAAAAATTATTTGTATCAGATGTGTACGAAACCTCCTTTGAGCCCAAACCGATTCAGTTTATAAACCGGACCCGTATGTGTTAGGTTTGGTCTCAAATCAGTTTGGATTAAGAACTAGTTTTAGAGTTGAAAACCTCTACTCATTCAAACTAACTCGGATTGGGTTTAAAACCAGTTTTACTGTTTAAGTTTTATTAGGTTAGCTCAAACCAGTTTGGGTTAGAACCGATTCTTAAAACAAAAATCCTAAACATGTGTTAAATCGTCAGGTCAGATAATCGTTTTTTATTTTGTAAACCTCTAATTTGTTTTATTGTATATTTACAATCGGGTTGGGGTATATTGCAACCAGATAGAGAAAAATGCCCGTATAATAGGAAGGCATGATTAGCTTTTTTTTTTTTTTGGTTTGCTCAGATTTCACTCATAGTCCACTACACTTCTAAAATTACAACTATAGTCCCCAACTTTTGCACACTCGTTAGATGGA
Source organism: Helianthus tuberosus (assembly GCA_030545235.1). Classification (NCBI taxonomy): domain Eukaryota; kingdom Viridiplantae; phylum Streptophyta; class Magnoliopsida; order Asterales; family Asteraceae; genus Helianthus; species Helianthus tuberosus. The sequence continues at coordinate 55,929,591 of CM060438.1, forward strand.
GGTTAGTTTTTTCAAGTTAAGTGATTGTGAAATAACCTAATTACCCTTACTGTTAAATAAATAACTAAAAAATAAAAGGAATATAGTTAATATTTAAAAATTTATGTGGGACACACCACCTACCCCACCTTCTTCATCTTCACCTTCACCACCTTCACTTTTCACCACCACCACCACACTACCTCACCCCGTCAGAAAAACGCCACTACCTTGCCCTCCCTCCATCATCATCAACCTCATCCACCATTGCCACCATCACCCTGCACTTCGCCCCCCAAAACCCTTCAACCCAACCCCCTTTTCTGCCGTTAAACCTCTTGAAACAAACCTCAACCCAACCCTTATAAATCCAACTTATACCCATCTAACAATTTCATTTCTTTTGGAGTTAATTGCCAGGATAGTCCCTCTTGTTTGCTATTTTTTCATCTTTCGTCCCCAACTTTTCAAAATAGCATGTGTGCTCCCTATGGTTTACTCACTTATTACTCGGATAGTCCCTGGATTGGATGATAGTTAGTTTGCTCAGTTAATTTTGTATGAAATGTCATAACTACCCTTTATATATAAATTAAAAACCAAAAATTGATTAATAAATAGTATGGGGCCCACCTCACTTCACTCTACCACTACCCAACCCTCCTTCTCCACCCAAACCTGTAAACCCACTTCATCCACCCTTTTGTCACCCAACATCCTCTCATCACCACCTTCCACGAACCTCCGACCACCACCACCCATAACCTCCGTCACCACCACTCCCATCACTACCGTATCACCACCCAACATCCTCCCATCCCCACCTTGCCGGAGATCCATTCTCCGGGCACTTTCGTTTTTTTGGCCACATTTCCAGCGACCACAAACCTCCACACCCCTCCACTAACCAACCCCTCCTCCACACCACCCACTTATGTTGCCTCCTCCACTACCTTTGTATAACCATCATATCACCACCCATTCCGTCACCCATCATCATCGCTTCCCCTCCTTCCACCCAAACCTACACCACCGTATCACCACCTTTACCACCCATTCTATCACCCTCCGTGTCACCACCCATTTCGTCAGCCTCCCTTAACCACCGTATCATCACCTCTGTATCACCACCCATCACCACCGTATCACCACAATAACTAATCACCACAACCACCGTTCTTTTGGTTGTACTTGCGAGACACTACCTACGGCGGTGGGACTAGAAGACCGTCTTTCTCTCGAATGACCAGAAACCGGCCGAAACTCTTATCCGACTCCATCTCTCTCTCGTAAAACACTCTCAAATTTTGTGTGTGTGCGTTTGTGTAATAAGACAATTAGGCAATTGGTTATGTGGGTTTGTGTAAGAAGACAATGGCTAGAAAAACATGAAAGTGGTGGCCAGCGTTAAAGACCACCGGAGAAGAATATGGGAGGGTGGAGGATGGAGGGTTAGTTTTTAATTTAAATATGTGGGGCCTACTTCATGTGTTAAATGATTTATTTGATTTTTATTAATGTTTTTATTATTTGTTAATAAGAAAGGGTAATTTGGTTATTTCACACAAACTTAACTGAGTAAACTAACTGTCATCCAATCGAGGGACTACCCGAGTAACAAGTGAGCAAACCATAGGGAGTAAACAAGATATTTTGAAAAGCTGGGGACTAAAGATGAAAAAATCGCAAACCACAGGGACTATCCGGGCAATTAACTCTTTCTTTTGGTTACCCCTCAAATTTATTCCCTACAGGTGAAGCGAGAAGACTCTTGAAAGTCCACGCTGATCTTCTATGGCTTACGTAATTTTACACTTAACTGAAAAAACTAACTTCTATCCGATTCAGGGACTATCCGAGAATGAGTGTGCAAAAGTTGGGGACTATAGCTGTAGTTTTAGAAGTGTAGGGACTATAGGTGAAATCTGAGCAAACCACAAGGACTATCCGGGCATTTTTTCTCAACCAGTTATATACACACTAAAATGTGATTTGACCATGTGTAGTGGGAGGGTTATACATGCGCTATATAGGGTTATAACACCCCATAGCGTCCGAAACACCCAGGCGTTATAGGGGATTATGGAACATGGCTGTGATATGCATAGCAGCGCCACCATTGGTTTCTCTCTAACACACTTGTACATACATACATACATACATATATATATATATGTATAATTGAAGGGTTATAATGTAACGTTCCGTATTTTCGTACTTCTATTTTTAGAAAGCTTGTATTCGCATTTCATTTCACTCCTTGTAATCTCGAGACTTTGATCATAATGTAAATCATATTTTATATCAACCTTGTTTATTCATACATGTATAATACGTAATCATTCGTGAAATATACGTTTTAATAAAAAATCGAGACTTACATCGAGATTATATTTTCTCGGAATCACATTCATACGTGTTTCATACTTATAACATACTTGCATACACCTTTATAGAATAAAATAACCAACAATACAAGTGCAAAGACTAAAAATGAAAATTTCCATATCCTAAACTACTTTCTTTAATGTCCAAACTCATAACCACCCTCATTAACTCCCAAACCCTAATCATCACTTATAAATACAAGCCTCCACCACCTCCTAAATACTTTCCACACTCTCTAATCACTCCCAAACTCTATCAAATCATCAAGAAATCTTCCGCTATTGAGCAGAAAATTCTAAGTCCAAAATGTGAGTTTGAGCATGTTGTGGTGGAAATCTATCTAAGTCTTGAACTTCTTATCTTGGGCTTCCAATGAATGTCTTACTCATGAAAAAACACTAACTAAAATGGTGTCCAAATAAGTACTCAAGTAAGATAGACTTTTATGTATTTTCATATTATTAGATTTCTGAATTCCTTCCAACTCTAAATTCATCATACTAATACACCTTGTTTATCCATTTTAGGATAACCTCGGTGCTTTATCCTTCCAACGCATCTAAGCTCACCTTTGTGGAAAGCATTCGTAAATCGTGAGTATACTTGACCCATTTTATTTTTGATACACTTTGGGTTGCAACATGTATCATTATCAAATTCACAATCACACTTACAATCATGCTTACAAAACATCCAATCCATCAACATGCTACTTGCTATGCTATTTGTTATACAAACTAGGACACACTAAATGCATGCTATCTATCATTAACTTTGCAAGCCTACCTTAACATGTATAGTGCCATAGGAGTAGCACACCTCCCCGTTTGTTGGGTCATTGTTAATTATTCAATCTTTACGGTCTTATCGTTGCGATGAGAAGATTATGCTAGTGGACACTTTGGTTTGATTTATAGTTCATGCAAGTTGGTATGATTCATATAACTTAGTATACAATTGCCATGTGGATTTGAGACGTTTTTTATACTTATGCTATGTAAACCAAACTTGTATGCTCATCGACCATTTGTGTTGACAAATACTTAATACATGTTGCAGGAAATGTATGATGGTGCTCAAGAAATCAACTTAGGGTGAACTAGAAACTCATCCAAAATTTCATTTTATGTTTTCTCATAATGTTTTCTCATTATGTTGTAGTAATTTTCCAATATGTTGTAGTTTCCGTTTAAGAAGATGTAACTTTTATTGATGGTATGAAATTGAATTATTAAATTATTGTCACAATTATAGTGTTATGTTGTCTTTGAACAATCTCGTTCATCACACTCCGATGTTTCCGCCATCGGTTGGGGTGTGACATATACCATTACACACTCAAGTTATATAAAACCCTTTTTTTACACATTTGTCACGTGTCGTATAACCCCACATCTATGGGGATTATGGGGCTTAACCACTACACATGCTCTTAGCTACTCACACGATTTAGCCATTCAACTTTTACCTATATTTATGCTTGTAATACAAGTAGTTGGATGCATACTTTTTCTACAAACACCAATAGAGGAATTGACCTAACCCATTAATTATACTTTTTCTTCTGGCGATGGTTCGGCCTACCCATCGGCGGCGCTCGTCAAGTGACACCACGTGCACAAAACTGCCAGTAACCACCGAACCACCACGACCAAAACCAGAATCTTTTGCAAAAAAAAAAAAAACTTAATCGCTGCTGGAAACCACCGTCACTTTCGTATCAACATCCAAAACGTTACAAATCAAAGCTAAGTGTTTGACGGCGGCGAAAAGGGGGTGGGAAAAACCGAAAAACTTTCGATAAGAGAAAATGAAGGTGAAGATGCTTTTGAAGAGGCTGAAATATGTTTTCTTTTTCGGTTTTGAAAGGGATAAAAAGGGTTTTTTTCAAAGCAAGAAACAAGAACAGAGAAAGACCATATGTGAAAACGTTGGGGAAACGGTTCCCAGCGGTTAGATTAAAACAATCTACGAACTAAAATGAGACGGTGACATTTTTGTAAATATCAATGACTTTGGTAATGGTGCGGGGTTCATTAAGACTAAAATAGTCTTTTTACTAAATAAAGAGGAAACGCCAACTCACTGGCAAATTATTGATAAAGCCTCTGAAACGCCAAAGACTTTATTTATTTTCATTTATTGTGAAAAACTCCCGCTTAAAAACACACGCCTAAAACATCATTATATAAATGAACAAACCATCCCTTTCACTGATCATACTCGAAAACAAATGCCATTCTCTACAAAAACATCAAAAACTTCAAAAAACACACACACAGGAAAAAGTGGAAAACGTCGTCTCTTGGAGGTTCAACACTTCAATCAATTGGTTCATTATCAAATTCAACATCAGAAGAAGAGTGATGGTGAAAATTGTAAACGCCATAATGAACATGGAAGAAGAAGTTCAGAGGAGGATACTGGAACTTGGCGTTCCTCTGGATAACTTTTGTGAGGAAACAGATACTGTGACAAGGAGATTGAGAAGAAGATTTCCACAAAATAATGCAAATCAATTTGTCGAGCCAATCATCGAATCATGACGTTATGATGATTTTGAATGGGTGATGTAAGACCCATTCTAATTTAACATTCCTTTTATCATTAAGATAACCATTTTGATACAAAAATGCCACTTTCAAAAACTTTTACATCAAAATATGTTTTAAACATTCCAAAAATATATAGTTATTAAGTGTTTACATAATTCAAAAACATAAAACTAAATAAGATCTTCGCGGAATCTTCATTTAACGTGTGTTCGGTTCTTGTACGTCGCTTGATCTTCATCCCAAAAGTTCATGTCATTTACCTAAGGTCAAAACCATCATAAACATTAGATATGATAGTTTTATAACGTATTTTATCAAATTCGGAAAACGAAATAAACAATTCAAGTGTTTTTGCCGGTTCAAGGGGCCCTCACGGGCCGCGACCAGTGTTACCCAACCTTTTGCAGGGCGCGACAGGCCCTGGCGGTAGGGGTGCTAAACTGGTTGTGTTCTCGGGTTGACGGGTTCAACCCGACCCGAACCCAAAAATTTTACACAAACCCGAACCCGAAAATCGTATCATACATAAGAACCCGAACACAACCCAAAGTTTCGTGGGTTGACCCGAACACGACCCGTTCAACCCGAATTTTTTATTTTTTTCTGAAATTAATATATTAAAATTAAAATTTACTTAAAAGACACAAATGTATATAATAATATCATATTTAAATTATAAAATTTATGTTAATTTCTCCTTTTAAGTTATATAATCATGACATTACACACCCCATTTAATTTATTTTATGACATAAAATATATTATAAAAAATATAATATCGTATAAAGGGGTTAAACGGGTCAACCCGCCAACCCGACCAGGTTGACCCGAACCCGGCCGTTAACCTAAACGGGTTCGTGGGTTCAACCTGAAACTGACCCGAACCCGTTTAGACTAAACCTAAACCCGTGAATTTCGTGTTAGGTTCGTGTCGGGTTTTCGGGTCGTGTAAGAAATTCACCACCATACCTGGCGGGGCGCGACCGATAATGCCTTATGTGTTGCGGGGCGCGACAGGCCTGTTTCGACAGAGTGTTTCTAAATTTTTGATGCTGCATTTGCCCACCTATGTTTTCATACATGTTCCATCTTATAACTACCATAACTTTCGTTTTACTTATCCATTTTACACGATTTTTGTTTCTACGTGACCGTAATTCATTTACTTATATATTTGTCACCTCGGTTCGCATCAATCTTGGTTTATAAGCTAACGGCTTACAAATCCATTATATGATTGTTCGACCCGCTTCATTTTCACGCCATATAACATACTTTATAATTATGGTTAATTTATGCCTTTTTTACCCATTCCGGGCTTGATAGAAACTAGCGTCTTCGCTTCCGTTATATGGTTTGCGTACACATTTATGACATGCTTGATATCTCTGATTCAAGCATAAGTTTTCTATCAAAATTCAACAAATTCAAGCTTTCTAAGTTTTTGACCCAATCCAAGGTTCATCAAACAATTTTTGCATATCCAAAACTTGGCTTAGGCATCAATACACTGGTTTATATGGTGATGTTCAAGTCACTTAAAACCATCAATTGGTTAACTTATTCTATTTTGACCCGTTTGGTTGTCGAGTGAATTCCATCACCTCATTGACATTCCAAACACGACCATTTTCGCTATATCAACATCAAACATGTCTAACTAACTAATTTGACCCGTTTGGTTGTGAGTGAATTACATCACTTCGTTGATATACCAAACGCAACTATTTTATCAACATCATCATCAAATATATCAACAACTAAGCTTATCTACATAATGTGACGAAACTACAAGTCGCGTACCTTTCAGAGCTTATCCTTCAAGCACGCGTCCGCTCCAACTTGACCACTTGAAGATTCACCCACCTTGCCTACAGAGTTCAACCAACACCATGTTTAGAACTCATATCATTTCATATTACACGTAGTTCATCAATTTGACAATTACGCGTTTCTTTCATAGTTTCATCATACTAACATTCGTTTAGGCATTTTGACAAACACCTTGCGGGCAAGATTTTTATATGTCTTTTATTTAGTTCATGACCAACCTTTTTAACCAAGTTTCAATCATAAAAATCAAACTCTTATGTCTAGCATTCATGAGCAATATCAAGACTTGCATCATAACATCAGTTTTTTCACAATCTAGCATACAAAATCATGTGTTTATCACATCGTTATAAAAACCCACTTAACACATACATGAGTGTTCATCAATTCCTAGTTTTTCAACACTATTTCATCAAGTTATCAACTAGGGTTTGTTTCTAAACATGGATTCAACACAACATCACTCATACATTATACATTCAATCAAGACCTTCGATTATGAGTGTTCACCAAGAATTCAAGATATCACCAAATGACGATATTTGACATACCTTGTGATCCCCTAAGCTAGGTGATCACGGTTTTAGTTAAAGCCCCAAATTTCTTAGCTTGATTTCCTTTGTTCTTGATCAATTTGATGGATTTAGGGTTTTGTAAGAACTCCCCTTGGCTCCCCTGATGTAATCGACCCCACACACACACTTATGTGTGTGTGTTGGTTTTTATTTGTTTTAGTTAAAAATTTTTCTTAATTGCCCACTTTTAGCCCCTCAAAGTTTCAAGGTTTATAAATGGGTCAATTACTTCTAGTTTCCTTATTGTTTGGTTATTATTACTAACTAGGTCAGTTAATCCTAGTCACATTATTTATTGGTTATAACCAACATATATATATATATATATTATATTTCATATAAGTTTCTACTATTTTAGGGGTGTTACAGGTGACGATTGTGTGGAACAACGGGCAGGAAGATGACAACACAGTTGATAAGATACTAATCGAAAATAGACTTGGCTTTATAGAACAGTTATGCAATTCAAGATGTTTGAACGCTTAGATAACCCCGACAGTTGATTTGTTGGACAAAATGTTTATATGGAGGCTTGAAACACTTCAAGACGAAGACCCGTTAAAAGTAAAGACGGAGATGAGCATTTTGATGAAGAATCTGAAAAAGAAGATGAAGGGAGTGATGGATACTACTCAGACGTAATCCATCCGATGATGAGTTTTGAATGATGATTTTATGTTTTAACTACCAGTCTTATTTTCACATGTTTTTATTTCTAAGTTTTATGAATGAAGAAATTATTATCTATGAAAATGCCAAGAATTGTGTATTAAATGATTAAAGGTAGTCACATCAAACAATTTTTTTCTTAAAAAGACGGCAAGAGCTGTGTATTCAAAAACTCCAAAAAAAAGAATATTGAAGAAACACTGGTTCGAAGGACCGGAATCGAGCAGACCAAGGGTTTAGTTCTGCATAAAAGGGGTGAGTCATCTCGTTTGATTTAGGGTTTGGCTAAGCTCCTTCTTCGAATGATAACTGCAAAACAAACCACCGTTAGACTCGCCACGGGGAGAATGGGGGTTCTTTCCGTGACCACCCTCCGGCGTGAGCATAAGTACAGGTTTCAATGAAGAAGAAGAAGAAGTTGTAGTGAAAGTTAAGTGAGTGTAACTTGAGAAATGATACCTGAGTTGCCTTATTTATAACCGAATTTTGGGCGGGAAAGTTTGTTGACGGGAGAGATAACGGAAGGCATTTTTCGTAAGCGGTTATTTCTTTTACCGTTAATCCTCATCTTGATGCTTATGCACACGGATCGTGGGCATGAACAATGGCTGGGGAGATGCCACGTGGAAAGTGGGTGAATGTGGATCCTAATTCAGTGCCATCATCGTGACCTTGAGGGGCGTTCAGGATGATGCCACGTGGCCATTAAATTCTAACCGAATGATTGTGCACGATGAGGCCTTCTAGAAGGTTTACAGCTGTAATCCTCTGTGCCTCTGCCTCATGTTAATTCTGTTGTAACAGAAATGTCACTTTCTGTTTATGTCTAGGTGATATTTGCACGGAGATATTGTTAACTATTCTGTCATAGGAACTTGCGCAAGGATGTGTTAGTTCCATTTTGGTGCGCGGATGTTGAAGATTGTTTTATTCTAAGTTCTCCTTTGGAATCGGTGCGCAACCGCGCATGGTTCTTTTAAAGAGGGCTTATTAGTGAAGTTGTGGTATGGTCCATTGTGCCTGCGCGAGGTTTTCGGCACCATAGCCCTTCAAATATCTATTCCTCTCAAAAGAAAAAAATAAAAAAAATCTTTTAAAAAATGCCAAAGCTATTCTTCACTTGTATCCGCTCTAGAAGACGATGTAAATCTTCTTTTAATTACCGGCTCCTTACATGTGGATGCGTAGTGTTCGAATTGTTTACAATTCTTACACTGTCTTTCTTTCGCCCCCATCTTTTTTTATATCTCTTTAGTTGCCTTCTCATGTTTGGATTTCAATCGCTTACGAGATCCAGATCCTTTCGACTTGGAACCAACATGAAACCTTATGAAATTCTTGTCATTTTGGTAATGCCCTGTTATCTCAATGAATCTATCCCTCGTGCTAGGAGCTGGGGCAACAAACTGCATATCGCGAACCTTTTTCATGTACGATTATACATGATCCTTGTACAAGGAAAGTTCCTCCTTGTTGCTCGAAAAATGATTCAAAGTATACTCGTTCGCAAAAATAATTTCTCGCATCATACCTTGAACATCGACATCAAGCTCAGTTTTAAAATCACAGCTTATTGTGTAATTAGGAATGTATTGTTTTGGAAATTCTCTAATGTCCAAATTTCTCAAACATAGAAGACGTGTCAACGCAACAAACCAAATAACTACCGGTGGAATTAGACTTTTGGAACATTACCTTAAAAGCCATAATATAACTGGACTAATACCATAAAGCCAAAACAAACATACACACAAAACACAAAGAAAAGGTTGACAAAACCTGAAAACGCTATATTATATTGAGAAAAACGTAACCATGCACAAAGTCTCTTTTCGGTTAGTATGTTACTAAGGCTAGACGGTATGGGGAACGTCCCCCACCCGTCCAGCATCGTCGCCGACCCAAACACCGTGCCACCCCCCGTCCTCGTCCTCCCCGTCGCACCCAAGCCGTTTGAGACGCAGCACAAAAGGACAAAACTTGTGGGGTTTCCCATGTATGTTACCGTTAGAAAAAAAAATAATTTCCAATTTCAAAAAAACCCAAACGGCTATAATGTAAAGCGAGTAAACTGATTGTAACTCCCCGCGTGAAATAATAAGGGAAGGTAAAATTAGTATAAAAGCGATAGGTTTCGCTAAGTTAACCGAACGGGTTAAAATAAAGAGCTCATGAAAAGTCCGGCGGACAAAAGTGAAAGATTCACTAAAACATCTAAACGGGCCGAAATGACGAAAGAATTCACGATTATTAAATTGTGTCATTTCACAAAAGGGGCGAAGACGACATTACCGAACTAACAACGGAAAGGAATAAATCCTTAGACGTAAATTCCTTGATATGAGAGATTGACATTATTTAAAGAGAAAACGTTAAACTAAAAATTCAGTTTTAGTGAAAAATAACGTTTTAACAGATATAAATATTATGAGAGGAATTGGAAGACACTAAAAAGAATGGGTGCAAGACGACACATTCAAAAAGAAGATTCTCGATAATGAAAAGTTTATATAAACTTAAACATGGCGTGATGCGATCACGGCCAAGAAAAGTAATATGGAATATAACCACGTTATAGCGTGAACTATGAAAATGGGATAATAAAAGTTTGTAAGCCTCGAGAAGACAAAGTGGATATACCCGAGTGATTGAATATAAGGTAACCGGTGACTAATAAGTCTAAGCGCAAAGATAAGTAACCAATAAAGATAACGGATACAAGCTGAAAGTAACGGCCCGCGAGGCCTTAAGCATGAAAGACGTACGCGTCAATCCAAATGATAACTTTTGACCGAAAGAGTGAATGCCTTGAAAACGAAACTAAGTTCGTTTGGTCTAAACCAATTAACTACGTAAAGAAGGTTTCGGGGACGAAACCTCTTTAAGGGGGGTAGACTTGTAATACCCCAAAAACGGGTTTGGTAATTAAATCATGTTGATACTAATGACGAGTAAAATATCGTTAGTGGAGAAAATTAACTCGGTAAATATCAGGATTTAAATAATTAAACCTAATATTAATTAAGAGGAGAATAATCATTTCGAGAAAGACAAAGTAATAAACGGCCCGAGTTAACGGGACTTAAAGTAAAACAGGTTATAAACCCCGGAATCTACTAAGTTAACTAGAAACAATTAACTTAGTTATCAATGGGTAATTAAGTGAATGAAAATTTAGACTTATAACCCTCTTTATAAAACCTCTAAACATGAGGGGCTAAAGGTGGGTAATTAGGAAAGTGTTTAATCAAAACATTTATATATAAAAAAAAATTAAAACACACACACAGGTGGGTATGTTCGATCGACCAGAGAGCCAGGAGAAAAGGGGTTTTAAACCCTAGCTCAACAATACATTCAATTAGAGGATCAATCGAGGGCCAAATTCAGATATGAATATATATAAACGATCAATTAATCATGGGAATCATGAGGTATGTCGAAATTTATAGTTTGGTGATATTTTTGAAATTGTGATAATCATGCATGAATGAAATTGTGGTGTGAATGTTGAAATTGACACTAGTACAAGTCTAGGAACGAACCCTAGATGTGAAATTTGGTAAATTAAGTGTCATGAACTAGTGATTGAAGGATTACCTTGTAAGTGGTAAAAGGGTTTTATAACAATATGATGAACACTTGAGTTAGAGTGGTAAAAATTGTGAAACTTGATGTTTAAATGCAAGTAATGGATGTTGTTTATGTATACTAGACAACAAGGCTTGATTATGATGCGAAAATGATGATTATGTTCATGTAAATTGATGTTCGAAATCATGATAACTACTAGTGGATATATAGAATTCGATTCAATTAGGTATGCGGATGAATACCTAATAAAGTGATGAAACGGGTTTTCACTTATAGATGAAAACCCGTAGATTTAGTGTAATGAATGAATAAATTATCTTTGATAAAAGAGAGCTAAGTTAGCCTGTCGTTAATAATGGCATGAATTTAGATTGGAAAATAGTTTAATGTGGTGGCATAATGATAATGCCTACCGGATAATTGACTTATGGAAGTCAAACTAACTAAAGATGAATTCGAATAGTAGTTTCGACATAAAAATTCGTAAGATGGAATAGTCGTAAATAAGAATGATTAATCTCACCGTTTTACAAATTATGGTGGTAGTTGAAGCTTGACAAGCTAGGTGAAGCTTGGGAAGGAAACAGGTCAAACAAATCAAGTATGAGGAGAAAAGCGTAAATTGGACGAGAGGTAAGTAAAGCTTACACCCATTGTAGTATACGTATTTGTTTTATAGGCGATAAATATAATAATGGATTATGTTCGAAAAATGGGTTCCGACACGAACTGAAATGAGTCGGAGCGAATAAAAACGATCAAAACCATGGTTAATGGTAAAAAGAGGCAAAGTGGTAATTTAGTCATGAATTGACTAAGAATTTATAAGTTTTCGTAAAGTTACCTAATAGTGTAACTAGTAATGAAAAAAAAGGGGTTAAAAGGGTAATTTAGTCACGTGATGACTAAATGTAAGTTGAGATTAGCTGGATACCCACGGCGTAAGCCGGAATGAGTTAAATATGTAAGTAAAACGAAATTTTGTGGTAAAATTTGAAATGGGTCGGACGTGTGAATGGATAGTTAAAAAAGCATGCTTTGTTATAAATGCGAATGTTTGGTCACATAGGCCAAACAGGTCAAATGGTGAACTTAACACCATTTGACAATAACGACTAACAAAAGCTTGTCGAGTTTTATGCTCACAGGAATGATTAGCGTATGGAATTTTGCATTGCTATTAAGTAGCAATTTATTAAAGCAAGGTATTAAAACGGGTCAACAGTGTGACCCGAGCCAGATACGCATAAATATGTTTATAGTTAAGAGTGAGTTTTTGGTCAAATAATTAGTGAGTCCTCCGTAGTAAAATGAAGGACTAAAAGTTGACCAAAAAGCCCTTGATGGGTGAACCGGATAAACGACCCTTAGAGGCCGCTTAGGAACTTGTATATTGATTTTTGAAATCCTTAGATGCATATAAAAGTTTTAGGCAAATACATTTGTGGGTCGAATGCCTAAAAATGGTCATTTGCGAAAAATGACTAGTCGAAGAGTAAATTTTGGGGAATGGGTCGGTTTATTATGATAATCCACCACAAAAATATTTGTGGTGGAATATAAGTAGTTATCTTAATATGGTAAAGCGTAGTGCGAAAAGAGAAGAGCGAATTTGATGCTTAAATGCATTAAAACCACTAAGCGGGTCAAATTAAGGTATGAGGATAAGGTTGGCTAAGTGTCTAGAAAATTTTAAAATAAACCGTTAAATGTAAACGTGCACGCAAACCAAGTAATGGGAGCGAAAAAGCTAATGTTTGACAAGCCCGGGATGGTTAAAAATGATAAGAAGTAACTATTGTTCTATAGCATGTAATGTGATGTTAATGTCTAACGGGTCGAATAATCACATAAAGGATTTATGAGCCAATAGCGTATAAATCAGATTTTATGTAAACGGACGTGATAAACGTGTCCGTAATTGTATTATGGTCGCACAGAAACAAGAATCGTGTAAATCGGACTAGTAGATAGAGAGTTATGCATGTTTTAGTTTATTATATGAAAATAACATAGCTGGGCATGAATGCAGCAAACAAAAGGAACCTTTCTGTCGAAATTGGGCTGTCGCGCTATGCGACAACAAATGCCTAAAACCGTCGCGTCACGCGACGAGAGTCGCGGCCCGCGACCAATCAGGGAGTAAGCTCTCGCGGCCCGCTAGAGCTGTAAAAGCTGACATTATGTTTTTATTTGGTTTGTTTGACCCATATAACTTGTTTAAATTTGTTAATTAACCATCAAAACTAACTTTTAAGTTGGTTTTGGTCATAGGTGAATGTCAAGAGTCCCCGGATGAAGATCTAGCATCGTACTAGAACCGAACACATCATAAATGGAGCTTCCGCAATAATCTTGTTTTATTTCGACAAATATGAATTATGTAAACTCTTAACGGTTATGTTTTGAATGTTTTAAACATATGTGAACATTGTGATGCAAATGTTTTTGTCAAACGGCGTTTTTGCCATGAAATGCTATTATTAATTGATATAAAGTTCACAAAACTAGTATGGGTCTTACAGGATACTATCCCACGATGGAAGTATTTTCCTATTTTATTTGTTAAATGTTAAAAAAGTGGAAGAGTTAAAAAAAAAAAATAAACTAGTGAGGTATGATCATCCTCCCATTTCTATTGTTTTTGTGTCCTCATAAGGATTATATGTGGCGCAAATATGACGAATCATCCTCAAAGGGAGGCTAGAAAGGATAGTCCAGTGGCGGACATACAGTGTAAGTAGGGGCAACCTCCGCTACGGCTTGGCGCTCCGGCGGTAGTGTAAAATTAGTGTAAATTTTGGAAAAATTTGACGTTTTTTCGATTTCGTTACCGCTTATTTATAAAACGTTACGGCTTGGCGGATTTTCTAGATCCGCCACTGGGATAGTCACCATAGCATGGTAATTGGTATGTAGCCTAAGACATTAGGGTGAAGGGAGTGGCACGGCAAACCCATCGGCAAAGGAGAATGCCGATCGGGAACACCGCCGCCCTCCCTTATTTACCGCGCGGCAAACTGAAGAATCGGTATGTGCTCACCGATGCGGCAAATGTGATTTTGTGACCGTTGGACTTCTCACTCACTCCGAGGAACACCCACACACCCCAGCTTCCCCGACTGAACAACCGCCACCACCTTGGTGGTGGCGTACGGTGCGGCGGCGATATCTGAGAGACGGAGAGAGTGAGCGAGATGAAAGAGAGAACCAAGGAGGAATAGGGGAGCGGCCGGCTGGCAGCGACGCCGCTGCTGTGGCGGCGGTGATGGAGGTGGCGGCAGGTGGAAATGGGGAAGAAGATACCACTGCCACTTTCAACAGTCTACACATAATTTGATGCTTTATTGATTTTTTTTAACACATAATTTTTAAAAACAAAAAAACAAAAAAAAGTTTGCCACTTTCAACAGTCTACACCATTGCCAACACTTTTCAGCAAAGTTTAAACTTTTTCTCCTCTCTGACGTGGCACTCTCTGATTGATTCATTTTAAAGTTTACCACTCTCACCAATTTAACCACTCCCTTCACCCTTAGACATAAGCTGTTGGGTTCGTTAGGTGATATTCAAAATTCAAAAAGTTGTTGAACAAAATTCAAACCATACTTCTGTAGCAGAAGCAATCATGAAATCCATTTTCACCAGTTCATCATCAACAATATTAGATAGAGAAACTGCAAACACAAAGTCAAACCCTCGCCGGCCATCCATCTTCGTCAATTCCGTCACCATGTGGCGGACAAACCGCTGCTATCTTGTTCCAATCGGATGACATATTATCTTTACACACTTATTCGGTAACCTATTTATACTCTGTTTTTTGTTTCCTTAATCACTCACAAAATTGTATCCAATTTGTTGATATTAACGCCTTAGTTGTGCAAATTAGGGTTTTACTTCGTATCTAGAGTTGGTTTTAGGGTTTGCTAGTGTTAATTTGACATTATTAGGTGTTTCTAGGGTTTCATTTGTGTAAATTGGCTGGAAATTTACATATACAGTTATTAGGTACACTATTAATAGCCTGTTTTTTGTTTACTTAATTATTCATGAAATTGTATCCGAGTTGTTGATATTAACATCTTAGTTGTGTAAATTAGGGTTTTAATTAGGTTTATTTCATATCTAGAGGTGGTTTTAAGGTTTTAGGTGTGTCTAGGGTTTGTAGTTTAATGTTCTTGATTGATTGTGTATGTTAAGGTTTTAATCTTGTTTATTTCATATCCAGATTTGGTTTCAGGATTTGCTAGTGTTCATTGAGCATTATTAGGTGTGTCTAGGGTTTTTTCGAGCTTAATGTTCTTGATTTATTGTGTAAATTAGGGTTTTAATCTGGTTTATTTCATATCTAGAGTTAGTTTCAGGGTTTGCTAGTGTTGCTTAGCATTGTTAGGTATTTCTAGGGTTTGTTAGAGCTTAACGATCTTGATTGATTGAGTAAAAGTGTTGGGATTTGGGGAAGAACAGGGTTCAATTCGTGTAAAGAAATGAGTGAAAATAAGGACATTCAAAGAGTACAATCTTCATTTGGTGATCCACTAGAATCACATGTTTCTTTTGATCATCTTCGCATACCGCAGTCAAACACTGTCCAATTTCGTGCCCAGATTCAACCGTTTGTTTCATATTTTAATGCTGAAAACAGCGGTAAAAGGCTCGGAATTCCTCCAGCTCATCCACAAATCCCTGCCACCCGGAGTCCTCGAAGCAATCAGCAAACTTCATCTCAGCCTTTGTTTTTCTCGGTTGATTCTTTGCCCCCGTCTTCCTATCGGGGCCCCACATCTGATCAAATAGTAGGTGATGTCACTCACAGGCGGTCAAACAGTGATATTCCATTTGGGTTCTCAACTATCTTGCAGTCATCGCCACCTTTGATCCCGTTAAGAGGCTCTAAGGGCTTTGACGTGTCTGCACATTTGAGGAACAACGTCAAACAGGAATCCGATTGGGAGAAAACTTGCGGTGAAAGCAATGCAGAAGTATTGGGCGAACGGAAATCCGAAGGTGAAGTCGTGGATGATCGGTTTTCTTCTTATGTAAACCTAAACAATCTTGGTAAATTAAACTCTTTTAGAACTGAAAACGGTGAAGATTTGGATAGCAGAGCTAGTGGTACGAAGAAGGCAAACGGAGGTGACACCTGTGATAACGAAGCGACAAGTAGCGTAATCGGAAGCAATAACAACATGCAGAGGTCAGGTATCTGTTCAATTTCTGATAAACGGCACTGCAGAAGTCTCTCCATGGATAGTGCTATCGGGAACATGAACTTCGTTGATGAATCGCTTAAGTTGCCGGAAGGGCAAATAGGTAAATTGTTGTCAGCTGGTTCAATTGACGCAAATTCAGATACGTTTAGCTTGGATTTTGGAAACGGTGTGTTTAATGGGGCCGAGCTCAAGAAAATCATGGCGAATGAGAACCTTGCTGAAATGGCTTTAACTGATCCAAAGAGAGTCAAAAGGTGGGTAACTTACGTAAATTATTAATCATTCTTTATTCTAGTTTAAATTCTTTGACAATTAAAATGTGGTCTTGAAAAAAGATGGTGTTTTTCTTAATTAGGATTTTGGCTAATCGACAGTCAGCTGCTCGTTCCAAAGAAAGGAAAATGCGCTATATCGCGGAATTGGAGAATAAGGTTCAAACTTTACAGACAGAAGCAACAACGTTGTCTGCTCAGGTTACCTTATTGCAGGTTCGAGTATGCAAAGTTCTAGGAGACTTTATTGCTTTTTTATGAGTCTAATTATATTTATGTTAGTTTTTTTGATTTCGTTTGCTTTTCAGAGAGATTTAACTAGTTTAACAAGTCAAAATAATGAGCTGAAGTTTCGTGTACAAGCAATGGAACAACAATCCCACCTCCGAGATGGTATGACTTTTAATGATTCTATATATACGTATATATATTTATATGTGTGTATGGATGGATATGTTCAATACAAAATCATCTTTAAGTAGAGAACTGCATGCGATGGCCATATGTAGAGAGAGAAAGGAAGGTGGTTATGCTGTTACATAACTGTCGTATCAGAGTTGACCCAACAAGCACATATGTTTATACGGTTCTTGCCGTTCTTTCATTAAATTTGGTTCTGTATTTAACGTGTAATAGCAACCGATTTTAATAAACGCTTAAAATTAAATGAAAATGCAATGAAGAATTGTGAAAAAGGATGTAAACAAATGGCATTCTTAGTCTTTGTTTTTTGGGGACTCCTGGCAGCTCTAAGTGATACTTTAACCGCTGAGGTCCAACGTTTGAAGATAATGAGGCTGGAGTTAAGTGCGGATGCTACTAATTTTTCTCAGCCATCAATCAATCTGCAAATGTTTCAGTTACATCATCAGCACGAGCAGCAGGAGCAAAATGGTGGCACAACTACGCACGATTAAAATAAATTGGTCGTTTAAGTCGACTGGCTCGTGATTACAAGTATTCTTATACCAGTAGCTATATGGGTTTACTTCATTCGTTTGTTCTTTGCATCTCTTAAAAAGGAAGACATCAAGGGGTGTTGTTATGTTTGTTCGTTCGTTCGTTCGTTCGTTTGTTCATTGCATTTTATTGGAAGAAGAGGTTACTACTCAGGGTAGTTAGAATCAAAGGTAGTAGCAAAATAAGAGGATTGCTTAAGTTGGGTGGTGAACATGTACTTTTTTGTATTTGTTAAAATGAGTGAACTTGAAATAATATCGAAGAATAAACTAGATTTTTTTTTCATGGATGGTTCCAGATTGCGGTTTTAGTCTTAACATTTTTAAAATTACATCCACGGTCTTCATTGTTCATTCAGTTGTAACATGTTTGGTCTTCGAAATACACACCGTTGCTTACGAAACAAAAAGAAAAATTGAAATCACCTTGTATTTCACTCCCCACCATTAAAGCTCTTCTTGAATTATGATCACAAATATAACAATATTTCAATAATAAAGTAAGTTAATTTTTTCGCGTATATTCGATAATTGTTCTGTCTAGCACTTACAGGAATCATATTTCAGAGATTGATCATGCAAAACTATCACATAAAAATAAATAAACAATATAATGAGCACAAAAAATCTCATATACCCCTCCAAACGAACAAAAAATAGTAAAACATAGCAGTTTTTTTTTTATACCAATATATCTATAACTTTCTGCAAGTTTTGATATGGTATTACTGTACACAAGGGGTTCTTCTACCTGTAACTTTGTTACACAAGAATCTGTGATTTAGCAGCCCCACGAGCACACAACTTCCTCCCGGTTTTGCTTAAAGCACAAACACATATTTCAAGAAGATCATAGTCTTCTTCCCAATACAAAAGAGAAGCTTTTTCAGGGTTTTCTAGAAGCATCTTAGATGTCAAATATCCAGCAATTGTCCATGTTTGGTACATTCTAGATTGCTTCCCTATGAATTTACCGCTTTTGGTGTCGTAATATTCGGGCCAGTGATCGGCATACAATCTTTTTTCAGCAATATCCACAGCCTTTCTTGCTAGTTCTATTCTTCCCATCTTGATGCAAGCTAATGTAAACTAAGATACACAAGAAACATATAAAAACATGATTTTTTGTAGAAATGTTTGCGGAAAAGGAAGACAAAGTGAAAATTACCTGCCATAACAGAGTTGGCCAAGATCCGCCGTTGTGATACGACCATGGTCTGTAATAAGTCAAAAGATTGTTATAGACTTATAGTTTGATATAACTTAATACTAAATGTCATACGGGTTAAATAAGTGGAAAGGGTCAAACGGGTCGAAGTCGCCCAAAGTGTATTTTTTGGTATAAGAAACCTCCAAAACCATTTTGTTATATTTATAACAAAATTTAAACGGTTTGACAAAATTGTACCCGTTTGTCACTAAGCCATTTGACCCGTGACCTGCCCATTTTCCACCTCTACATAATATGCATGATGTGGTTATGAACAAACTTCAACCTTTATCAGGTCAAACGGGTCAAATAAATAAGTCGCCCAAAATTTTTGAGCATTAAGCCTCCAAAATCATTTTAGTAAAATTATTAAGATCATTATTACATAATATAACTTTTAATCATACTGGGCATATTATTTATAACAAAATTGACATGTTTTGACCCTAACTCATCTGACCTGCTGCCCGACTTTGTCTGACCCGCCCATTTCCACCTCTACATAGTATGCATGGTAGTTAAAAAAAAGATAAAAAGGAACTCACGTGTTCTTCGGGTCACTACCAGTGATTATACGCCACTCTTCTTTTTCCACGGCAGGGTAGACGATCTTAAGAGGCATATCGCCAACAAGATCATCCCATTTGGATTCCAACAGATTTAATATTGAATTGTTTTGTTTTGGAGTGCTCAAAGAGGAGACAATTGACCAAATATTACCAAGTGTAAAGAATCTGAAATCCATATGCGCGGGCTGTAGATTTCCGATCATGTAACCCCCTTCCGCTGGAATCCAATCCATTAACCAATAAGGAATCTGTTCCGGGTAAATGTTGAATTTGTTTATCGCTTCTGTTGAATACTCTTCGGTTTTATATCGATATATTTCATTGATTTTCTTCATATCTAACCAATAATACTCTCGGATATGAAAAGATAATGCACTAAGTCTATTGTTAACCGTCCTCATTAAGTTCTTCGATCCTTCGTCTGTTGCAAGCATCTCGCGAGCACACCTTAGAGCTGAGTAAAATAACGACTGCGAATTGGGAAGAAAAGTCAAAATTCAATAGTCAAAGAAATAAGTCAAACAAGAACTCACTTGGATCTCCAAAGGGTGGCCATGAATACCCATTCGTCTATCAATCATACATGAGCCATCAGTAACTAAAAGCGAAGGGAACATGTCGAACCCATCAGATAAACACAGGTTTAGAATTAGTTTAATGCCCGTTTGAACATCGACCCGTTCTTGCATTGCATAATCACCAGTGATCTTGGTGTAAGCTCTCAATAATATAATCCACCACAATCCTTCATTTAAGTCAATATGCAAACAAATGAACAATAGTTAAAACTTACCAGAATCATAATGCCAACAGGTCATGAATGGAAAATATTTGACTTCTTACCAGAGTCAACTGGTGCAACGCGACCTATAGCGGATTCCCCAAAATCCGGGTCTAATACTTCTTCAAATTTTGTATCATCAAGGGGTACGGTTCGGATTTTGAAACTTGCAGGCATTAGCCCCTGTCCAGGACTGTAGCAGTCCACAGTTTTCTCCCAACTCTTACAAAATAACAAACAAGCATCAATGAATCCGGAAATATTTATAGTGTCGGTGAATTTATTATTTATAGATAGATAGATTCAAGCTTTAGAGATAGTATTTCATCATGAAACCTACCAAAAAGGGATTCTGATGTCAATTTCAAGCAGGGGTGTGCATGAGTCAGTTTGGGTCGTTTATGGGCTTAAACCAAACGAAACTGAAATTTGGCAGTTCGGTTTTAGTAAAAAGTTCGATTTTACGTATGGGTTTGGTTCAATTATGGGTTAGTTATTTGTCTTGAACTATTTGTGCCTGAAAAACATTGATCCAAAATAAAATTTTGTGACTAACTTTTTTGGCCCAAAATAATGAATTTGGATCATAAATCCAATGACAAACATTCAAACAAGTTTGGTTTTCGAGCGAGGCATAACTGAACCGTAATCTTCGTTTTTTAGGGAAACAAAATCGAACTGTTGGTTATTAGTTTGGGTTGGTTATTTTGGTTTGGGTTAATCCGTTTCCTTTCGCTTAACTAGTTTTTGCTCACCCCTAACTTTTCATGTGAAATTACATGCATGAATATGAATGAATATCTAGCAACTTACAAACATAACCAGATTAAAATCCCCAAATTACCTGCAATTGCAAAGTATGCAAAAGAAAGTTTCTAACAATCTCTCCTTCTCCTTTTAACAAGAATGCTAAAGCCGACGGCACAAAATCTCGAATAAAAACTTGATCATAATTCAATGGCGTCTTATCTCCGGGATCACAGGCCGCCAGAGTCCCCACAGGGTTGCCGCAGTAAGTCACAACCGAGTCCCTCAACAACCGCCACGCTTCCTTCTCCACCTCCGTCTCCGTCCTGCATGCATGCTCATCTAAATCACCACCACCTTGCATGTAACTGGTTTCAAAATTCTTGTCATTTGCATGGTTTTCTAAAGTTGTTGAATAATCCGAAATGTGATCATTTTTATTACTATTATTGTTGCTAGAACTACAACATGTGGCTGGAAAAACCCGAGACCGGCCCCATTTTGGATAGGAAACAGAATATTGTTTGTGAGTTTGATTGATCGCGCATCGAAGACCCAAAAATCGTGGTAACGAGATGTGGAGGCTGCGATTTGAGTTCGGGGATTTGATGAATCCCAAAACGCTTCGGCTTTGGTTAAAAAGCCTGCAACCGAATATCATTTTGGAAATCTTGATGGCGTTCATAAGAAAGAAAGAAGAATTCAGATTAATATGTTATGGGATATTAATGATCTTTTTTTTGTACATTGGATGAAGGAATTGTGTATATATAATGGGGTTATGATTTAGGAAGATTTTTGTGAATCTAAAGGAACCAAGAATCAAATTGGTGTATTGTAGGGAATTACGGAGACGAAAAGGTGTTGGTGGTGGTGTGTGTCTGTGTGAAGATTTTGTTTTGGGAGAATAAACATAGTTTTCATGGATAAACATACTTAATTTTTCTCATTTTATTTATACCCTAACTATCATGAGTTTTTTTCCAAACTAGGAGAAAAATGCCCGGATAGTCCCTGTGGTTTCACCTTTTTTCACCTATAGTCCCTATCTTTCTAAAACTACTTGAATAGTCCCCAAGTTTTCAATTTTTGTTCCCGGATAGTCCCTGGGTCTAACTTCAGTTTGTTTTCTCTGTTAAGTGGGTGTTAAGAGGGTGTGAAATGACAAAAATACCCTTTCCTTAAAAGGCCAAACCACAGGGACTATCCGGGCATTTTTCTCTTTTTATTTATAAAACCCCACCACCACACTTCATCTTCAACCTCCACCCACCATCACCCTCCTCCACCCTCCACCATCACCCTCTCCCTCTCCAATTCCGGCGAAAGTCCGGCTACTCACGGTGGAACCAGGGTTTTCCGGCCGTTTTTTGTGACAACCCTCAAAATTTCAGGTACTGTACAAATTAATTAATCTTAATTACGTGATTAATGACTGTGCATGATTACAACTGATAATTTAAACTGCTCTATGATTCTATACCATATATACATGCATCATATTTTATACAGTCACTCCATTCATTACACACCTACATTAGTGACATACTTGATGCACTCAGCACAGTTGACACTCTGAATGGTTGATTCAGAAATAATGCTGACAATACCAACACATAGACAAACAATAGGTTAAGGGATCTATTTGACATTCTTTGAAACTTGCATTGTAACAATTACTGTATTTGTGTAACGCCTCGTATTTTCGTATCTTTATCCATATTTTTATCCTATGTTTCAAGGCCTTAATTATAATAGATTATTGTATACATATTCTAGATTCAATTCTACATTACAAACACTTAATTTCGTTACGAAACCGAAAAACTATACAAATATGTTTTTCTAATAAATTTTAGCGTAAAACTTTACAAAATGATTTTTAATAATTTTTAGAAATTGTTTTAGCATAAGTCCCTTTTATAAAAAGTGTTTGTTTTAATCCATATTATTCAAAAAAAAAAAAAAAAAAAAAAAAACTGCTAGCGTGAATAGTACCCCGACGGGCACTATTCATCAACAACTTCATATTACGTGAAAATGCAGAATTTTGTCCATTGTTGACCCCTTTTGCAGCCATTTTTGATCAATTTAAGCTCTCACCTACCCCCCTACACTATAAATACAACCTCTCTAGACCTCATTTCACTTGCCAAACACTTCTAAATCATCAAAATCCTCTCTCAAATTCTGCATTTTTAAGAACAAGTGCAGAATTTTTCTTAATATACAAGTAAGTTCAAACTCACTTTTCTTCATCATTTCTTCATCAAATCTTCTGCTACAAAGCTTGGATCTTCTCTAGGATTGTTTCCAACAGATTATCTTGTTAATCTAAGGTACAACAACACCATTTCATGAACCAAACTTACTATTTTTGATGATTAATATTACACCCTATCTATGTTCATAATAACATGCATGAAACTTATATCCTACATACTTCTAATCAAAACCATGTTAAAGACACTTATGTATGATTAATTCTTATGAGTTTAGAGGTGTGAAAACCCTCTTAACTTTCTGTTACTAACTCTTAATTTTTGTTATTAATCACTAACATAAGAACAAACATTAAAACCATACCAATCTATCATAGTCTTGTGGTGGCAAGTGTTTTGGTTTTCCAACCGAGTCTACCATAATTCTTGTGATAAGATTTGTGTTTTGGGTTAAGCTAACTCAACTATTATCATAGTCTTGTGGTGGCAAGTGTTTTGGTTTTCCAACCGAGTCTACCATAATTCTTGTGATAAGAATTGTGTTTTGGGTTAAGTTAACTCAACTACAAACTCTATTATTATAATGTTGTATTTTCCTTTCAATCCGATCATACTCATGGTGATAGGTGATGGTAAATCATACCGTCCGATCATCTTTGTATTGATATGTGATTTTGGACATTAACATAACAATCTAACTCTTGGACTTAACTTACAAGGATTTAATTTACAAACTATATATATATATTCCCATACACAATAAATACTTACATAATAATTAATTCCTTTATAACATATTCATTTTCCGAGTCCTCTTGTTGGGGTATCCAAACCACATAGTTACCTTTTAAACAAGACACTACCGAATCCTATAGATTTAGGATTTCCAATTATCCAATTAAACATTATTGTTGATACATATTCCATATTGTTGCATGTTCAATCAACTAGAGTGACGTGGAATCTTATTTCCAAGAACTCTCACATTTGCATACTCGTTAGGACTTACTCGTAATCAAGGTGAGTTCATGTCCCCCTTTTCTCTTAATTGTTTTCAGTTTTATACTTCGGGGGTGGAATACATGTTAAAAATATTACAATGTTTACAAATGGTATAATAACCCGAAGCACTCTTGGTGAGAACGAGTACCAAGTATGTTACAACTAGTACAGACATTTGTGAGTTCATAACCCCACTTTTTACGGCTTTACATTTTTATAAATGTTTTCGGGGTGGAAAGACATGCACATTTTACAAGAACATACAAAGTTTTGAACGAACGAAAACTCGTATTTCTAAATCATATTACGAATGGATTTCGAGGAACTCAAATGATTTATGAAAGGTTTATACTAAACATACCGGTTTTTACAAAACAAATGCGTATTATCAAAATGTGAATGATTTTCATGACTTGGGGAGGTTCAGCCTTAGAGGCTGGGGAGGTCAGCCTTAGAGGCTGGGAGGTTCAACCTTAGAGGTTGGGGAGGCTTAGCCTTAGAGGCTGGGGTAAAATATATGTTACATAGAGGTGTATGCGAGACCCGTCACACTTCTCAGAAATGTATGCGAGACCCGTCACATTTCTCATTTTGTTACTTAGAGGTGTATGCGAGACCCGTCACACTTCTCAGAAATGTATGCGAGACCCGTCACATTTCTCATTTTGTTACTTAGAGGTGTATGCGAGACCCGTCACACTTCTCAGAAATGTATGCGAGACCCGTCACATTTCTCATTTTATTACTTACAGGTGTATGCGAGACCCGTCACACTTCTCAGAAATGTATG
Organism: Helianthus tuberosus; assembly: GCA_030545235.1. NCBI lineage: Eukaryota > Viridiplantae > Streptophyta > Magnoliopsida > Asterales > Asteraceae > Helianthus > Helianthus tuberosus. Next base: position 55,954,952 of record CM060438.1, read on the forward strand.
CGAGACCCGTCACATTTCTCATTTTGTTGCTTAGAAGTGTAAGCGAGACCCGTCACACTTCTCATTTTGTTACAAGTATTACTCTTTTGCTATAAAGACATATCGACAACCACTTTTGTTGAAACTTTAACTATATCACATTGACAATTTTTTTGCAAAACAAGGCTTCTTTTTCCTTATTGCTACATACCAGGGTTTTTCATACAGACGCATTTCAATGGTTTATACAGACTCACTTATACATGAACTCGCTCAACTTTTGTTGATTTTTCAAACTAGATGTATTTCAGGGAACTAGCAGGATCTGGTAGAGTATGCATGTGTCTAGCTGCGTTGAATAATAGATGTCATCCAGAGTTGTGAAGTTTGAGAGGTGTAACCTACTCCTGGACGGGTTATATGTCTCTAAACCTCGTCTTATCCAAAGTCTTTTGTGTCTTATGAACACGTTTTAAATAATTTGTGGTTTGTAACTTATTTCAAATGTCGATGTTTCTGAACAATGTTATGGTGGTATTTTCTCACTTTTATTAATGGATGAACATCTCATATTTTTTTTATCACATAGCATTGTTGTGATTGTTGCTATGGTATTAAGAAGTCACACCAAATAAACCCACGCTTCCGCAAAAGCCAGGGTGTGACAGCTTGGTATCAGAGCCTCGATCATAGCGAACTAGGATTCTTTCTCGAGTCTAGACTATGATCACTAGGGCTCTCACGAAAACATTTTTTACAATTGCATACACGAAACGTCCAGATCCAGGGTACAAACATTTTTACAAACAAAAGGCACAAATACACATTTCCAAAATTTATATTTCAGTCTTAGAGACTGGAGGTTTGGTCTTAGAAACCAGGGAGTTAGTTTGAGAAACTAGGGAGTTCAGTCTAAGAGACTGGGAGGGATAGTCTGGGGAAGACTAGGATGATTACTTGCTTACATGGATTGTGACTTACATGCGTTGTTGAACTATTTATTTTGTATTATGACATGGGATGTTATGAGTTATTGTATTATTACATAAGCATATTACTTACTATACTTACGAAGACCGAACCAATATGATCTTCTTTTAAAATATGCCTCCACGACGAGACACACGTTTGCCTACCACTGAAGCAGAATTACAGGAACGCATTTCAAGAGCAATAGCAGATTATGAGGCATCGCGCGCCGAAACAAGCAGGAATAACTCAAACAACAACAACAACCCATCCAATGGCTGTACTTACAAACAATTCCTGGATTGTAAGCCCTTAAACTACGACGGCACTGGAGAGCGCTGTTGCTTTCATCAGGTGGACGGAAAAGACAGATTCGGTAATAAGGATGAGCAAGTGTGCTCCGGAGAACCAAGTTACTTACGTCTCAGGACTCTTTCTCGATGGGGCTTTATCCTGGTAGAACCTGCAAGTTCAAACTTTGGGAAAGACGGCGGCGTATGCACTAACCTGGGCTGAGCTGAAGGAGCTCATGAGAAAGAAATACTGCTCACGTGCCGAAATACAGTAAACTATTTTGAAACGTATCATGAAAAAAAGGGATCAAAAAGGGCAACGCCCAGAATCGAACTCAGGTCACTACTCTCACAAACATGCACATTAATCACTCCGTCAAGCCTCCTGATCATTCAAACTACTTAACCTTTAAATTTCAACTAAGCGACAACCTCGTTAATTTTTTTATTGCCGCCAAGAACATGACAGCAACAACCATTTCCTTTTTCAAACATATCTGCGCCGATTTTTTTCCGGCTCCTGATTTCTCGGTAATTGATTTGAACACGCGTTTCCATTTTGTCGATCAGTGTGAACCTAGACTTTTGATAGCACAATTGCGGCTCATCATAAATCATTCCGGACGTTACGAGATTTGCATGAGCTATAAAAATCGAACCGTTCTACCTTCTCACATCACCACAACACCTTCTTAAACTCCATATCACTCACCCACTCGTCGGAGAAACACACCACTTAAACCAATATTCAAATGGCATACTTCCCAGTAGCACATGCTGAATCTTCAAATGCAGCAGCAATTCACCCATTCCTTCAGTTTACCGATTTACCCACTCAAGAGAGGTATCGAAAAATCAGGAATCTTGAAGTACTTGCTATTAACGGCATTGATTGGAACCAAATAAGAGTGGCTGATCCCAATGGCGTACTAGCAAGATTACTACCACATAATACACCTTGGCGCCGTTTCTTCGACATTCTAGAACCATCATACGATGAACTGGTATATGAGTTCTTGTCCACCTTTTATTTCAAATACAATAACAGTCTTACCGATAAGTCAATTTATTTTCAACTCTGTGGACAATCATATACTATGTCATTATCAGAATTTGCAGTTCATCTGGGTATATATACAGATGAAGAAGTTAACCAACCCATTTTCACTAGGGCATTAACCTCTTTTTACTCCGCGGAATTGGCAGAATATTGGCGACGCCATTCAACAAAAGAATGGGGTGGCAACAATAATGATATGAACCTCACAGACCCTCTTTATCGATACATGCACCGTGTTTTAGCCCACACTATCGGGGGGCGTAAGTATAATCAACAAAGGGTTAGTATAGCCGAACTCTTCCATTTGTATAGTATTTTTGAGCAAGTTCCTTGTAATATTGCCCATGAACTTGCTACGTATTTTTCTTACCACCAATCCAATCCTCTGAAAAGCCTTATGGGAGGATCTTACGTTACCAAAATAGCACAATCATTAGGTGTCCTAAGTGATCAGATTATCCAAGGATTATCTCCACCAAAGGCACCTGGGGTTGTAAATTTTAGCACCATTATACTAACCTCTGCTTCTATTTATGCACCAACTCAACCATTACAGTCGGAGGGAGCTCCAGTTATCTTAGAAAGTACCTCCACACAAAATTTACAACAAGCATTGTTGCAATTTCCACGATCGTCTTTTTATCGTGATGATATGCTACCACCGCCACCATACGTACACGAATATATTCCAATTAACCCACCCCAACCATTAACACCAAACGTTTCACAAGGCCTCTCACCCATAGTTTTTGAGGAGGATCCAGCAATGCAAGAAATTTATGAGAACATAATGCTCCAAGAACAGTTAGAACCGGATTCACGTTTGCCACAGTCTTTCCTAGCACTACTGAATGAAGTAGAGCAACTACCACCAACTGATATAGCAGGCCCAAGTGTGGTGCCTCAAATGGATCTACATCCAGATCAAATGGTAGTTGAAATGGCTAGGTTAAACAATCAGAACCAAGATTTGCTACGGCAAGTACAAGAACTGACTGAAAGAAATCAATGGTTAGAAAGCCTGCTAGCTGCTCGTATGCAACTGGATCCACTACCTCCACTACCTGATAATTTTGAACTTGAAATTGATCCATTGCATGACTTATTTCAGATATAATTTGTTCACATCATAATAGACTAGCAAATTTTTTTTTTTTACAAATTTAGTATAACATAGTGATATGCAAAACAATCTCTATACACTCAATGTTGCTCATAAATCCTTCAAAAAAAAAAAAAGCTATCAACACCACACGATACTCTAGAAACTAACACCTTGCTCATCTATTCAAAACCTTTTGAATACTTTTATACACTTAAATCCTCTATGTCCCAACGTACACTATATACGTAAATTTTAATCTTCGTACCTACAGTTATACGAATACGTCTTATGCTTATACTTATACTCATACTACTCGTGCGTTTTATGTTTATACCCATACTTACGTGCATACTCATACTTAAACTTATACCTATGCTCGTATTTATATATATATTCATACGTTTCATGCTTATACGTATACTCATACTACTCATACGTTTTATGTCTATGCTCATACATTCATTCATACTTGTGGTTCATACCTGTGTACCCATACGCGAGCGTAATCCGAGTGATTCGCTTACGTGGTTCCTATACATACTTAAGCATGGACCTGCTCACATACCTTATTCTTACACACACATTCTTATTTTTCTTTGATGGAAATTTCACAAACTAGGCACCTAGCTCGGTTGGCTAGGCGCGCGAAAGGGTGTGGCCTAGACCCGGGTTCGATCCCGGGGACGACCGTTTCCACCATTTTTTTTATTACCATACAAATTTAGAAATTTATCAATAACTCGTTAAACGAAATTTTTGACACACCTTAATTTTTTTCTTTAAGTACCTACCCAAATTCATACACAACTAGTACAAGCTATGCGGATCATGCGACGATCAATATAATCACGGGTGCACACGAGATTATAGTGATTGGCTCATGAGAACCATAGAGTGTACTACTGAGTATGATAAAACATAGAACGTAACATGACACCGAATGTGAAACAGACATAACATGGTCAAAACATGGTGGATACACCGCTAGTACTTCCTGTATATAAGTGTTTTCACCACGTTACCAAACTTTCGTAAAACGTACCATGAGAAGTCCAATGTTTCGCAGACCTGTTTAGACCTAATACAAACTTTAAACAACTCACAACGCATTATATCCGATTATCCACGACGAGATTTCATTCTAAATATACTGCGTTCATCTATCCAACACTTATGCTATTCATATACTTACACTCTTTAAGGGTCATTCGTTCAAGTCTACCTCTTAAATAAATTTCGGGACGAAATTTTCTTAACGGGGGGAGAATGTGACAACCCTCAAAATTTCAGGTACTGTACAAATTAATTAATCTTAATTACGTGATTAATGACTGTGCATGATTACAACTGATAATTTAAACTGCTCTATGATTCTATACCATATATACATGCATCATATTTTATACAGTCACTCCATTCATTACACACCTACATTAGTGACATACTTGATGCACTCAGCACAGTTGACACTCTGAATGGTTGATTCAGAAATAATGCTGACAATACCAACACATAGACAAACAATAGGTTGAGGGATCTATTTGACATTCTTTGAAACTTGCATTGTAACAATTACTGTATTTGTGTAACGCCTCGTATTTTCGTATCTTTATCCATATTTTTATCCTATGTTTCAAGGCCTTAATTATAATAGATTATTGTATACATATTCTAGATTCAATTCTACATTACAAACACTTAATTTCGTTACGAAACCGAAAAACTATACAAATATGTTTTTCTAATAAATTTTAGCGTAAAACTTTACAAAATGATTTTTAATAATTTTTAGAAATTGTTTTAGCATAAGTCCCTTTTATAAAAAGTGTTTGTTTTAATCCATAGTATTCAAAAAAAAAAAAAAAAAAAAACTGCTAGCGTGAATAGTACCCTGACGGGCACTATTCATCAGCAACTTCATATTACGTGAAAATGCAGAATTTTGTCCATTGTTGACCCCTTTTGCAGCCATTTTTGATCAATTTAAGCTCTCACCTACCCCCTACACTATAAATACAACCTCTCTAGACCTCATTTCACTTGCCAAACACTTCTAAATCATCAAAATCCTCTCTCAAATTCTGCATTTTTAAGAACAAGTGCAGAATTTTTCTTAATATACAAGTGAGTTCAAACTCACTTTTCTTCATCATTTCTTCATCAAATCTTCTGCTACAAAGCTTGGATCTTCTCTAGGATTGTTTCCAACAGATTATCTTGTTAATCTAAGGTACAACAACACCATTTCATGAACCAAACTTACTATTTTTGATGATTAATATTACACCCTATCTATGTTCATAATAACATGCATGAAACTTATATCCTACATACTTCTAATCAAAACCATGTTAAAGACACTTATGTATGATTAATTCTTATGAGTTTAGAGGTGTGAAAAACCTCTTAACTTTCTGTTACTAACTCTTAATTTTTGTTATTAATCACTAACATAAGAACAAACATTAAAACCATACCAATCTATCATAGTCTTGTGGTGGCAAGTGTTTTGGTTTTCCAACCGAGTCTACCATAATTCTTGTGATAAGATTTGTGTTTTGGGTTAAGCTAACTCAACTATTATCATAGTCTTGTGGTGGCAAGTGTTTTGGTTTTCCAACCGAGTCTACCATAATTCTTGTGATAAGAATTGTGTTTTGGGTTAAGTTAACTCAACTACAAACTCTATTATTATAATGTTGTATTTTCCTTTCAATCCGATCATACTCATGGTGATAGGTGATGGTAAATCATACCGTCCGATCATCTTTGTATTGATATGTGATTTTGGACATTAACATAACAATCTAACTCTTGGACTTAACTTACAAGGATTTAATTTACAAACTATATATATATATTCCCATACACAATAAATACTTACATAATAATTAATTCCTTTATAACATATTCATTTTCCGAGTCCTCTTGTTGGGGTATCCAAACCACATAGTTACCTTTTAAACAAGACACTACCGAATCCTATAGATTTAGGATTTCCAATTATCCAATTAAACATTATTGTTGATACATATTCCATATTGTTGCATGTTCAATCAACTAGAGTGACGTGGAATCTTATTTCCAAGAACTCTCACATTTGCATACTCGTTAGGACTTACTCATAATCAAGGTGAGTTCATGTCCCCCTTTTCTCTTAATTGTTTTCAGTTTTATACTTCGGGGGTGGAATACATGTTAAAAATATTACAATGTTTACAAATGGTATAATAACCCGAAGCACTCTTGGTGAGAACGAGTACCAAGTATGTTACAACTAGTACAGACATTTGTGAGTTCATAACCCCACTTTTTACGGCTTTACATTTTTATAAATGTTTTCGGGGTGGAAAGACATGCACATTTTACAAGAACATACAAAGTTTTGAACGAACGAAAACTCGTATTTCTAAATCATATTACGAATGGATTTCGAGGAACTCAAATGATTTATGAAAGGTTTATACTAAACATACCGGTTTTTACAAAACAAATGCGTATTATCAAAATGTGAATGATTTTCATGACTTGGGGAGGTTCAGCCTTAGAGGCTGGGGAGGTCAGCCTTAGAGGCTGGGAGGTTCAACCTTAGAGGTTGGGGAGGCTTAGCCTTAGAGGCTGGGGTAAAATATATGTTACATAGAGGTGTATGCGAGACCCGTCACACTTCTCAGAAATGTATGCGAGACCCGTCACATTTCTCATTTTGTTACTTAGAGGTGTATGCGAGACCCGTCACACTTCTCAGAAATGTATGCGAGACCCGTCACATTTCTCATTTTGTTACTTAGAGGTGTATGCGAGACCCGTCACACTTCTCAGAAATGTATGCGAGACCCGTCACATTTCTCATTTTATTACTTACAGGTGTATGCGAGACCCGTCACACTTCTCAGAAATGTATGCGAGACCCGTCACATTTCTCATTTTGTTGCTTAGAAGTGTAAGCGAGACCCGTCACACTTCTCATTTTGTTACAAGTATTACTCTTTTGCTATAAAGACATATCGACAACCACTTTTGTTGAAACTTTAACTATATCACATTGACAATTTTTTTGCAAAACAAGGCTTCTTTTTCCTTATTGCTACATACCAGGGTTTTTCATACAGACGCATTTCAATGGTTTATACAGACTCACTTATACATGAACTCGCTCAACTTTTGTTGATTTTTCAAACTAGATGTATTTCAGGGAACTAGCAGGATCTGGTAGAGTATGCATGTGTCTAGCTGCGTTGAATAATAGATGTCATCCAGAGTTGTGAAGTTTGAGAGGTGTAACCTACTCCTGGACGGGTTATATGTCTCTAAACCTCGTCTTATCCAAAGTCTTTTGTGTCTTATGAACACGTTTTAAATAATTTGTGGTTTGTAACTTATTTCAAATGTCGATGTTTCTGAACAATGTTATGGTGGTATTTTCTCACTTTTATTAATGGATGAACATCTCATATTTTTTTTATCATATAGCATTGTTGTGATTGTTGCTATGGTATTAAGAAGTCACACCAAATAAACCCACGCTTCCGCAAAAGCCAGGGTGTGACATTTTTCACGGTGGAACCAGGGTGTACCCCCCTTAAACCGCACCTCCCGAGACCTTTTCCACACTTCATCTTCAACCTCCACCCACCATCACCCTCTCCACCCTCCACCATCAATCTGAACTTCAACCTACCCATCCCCACCCCTATCCCCCTCCTTCCTTCTGTCTTTCCGACAAACCCACCCCCACCGATTGTTCCGAGCACCCCAAACCCCCACCGCTGTAACTCCGGCCGACCACACAATTCCGAGCACCAAAACCCCCCCACTGTTACTCCGAGCACCAAAACCCCCACCACTGTAACTTATCGTAAATCACTCATTCGGAGGATAAATTAGCACATAACTTGTTTAATCACATAACTTGCAATAGCTTTCCATTTTTTCCTTTTTCTTTTCCCTGTCTCCCCTGTTCCTCATCTTTTCCCTGTTTACATATAACCTGCAATAACTCCGGCAACTCACCTTCAACAACAAACAAACAATATCAATTTCTAACCTCTAGCATCAATTTATATATAATCTACTAATCAAACAACTGCAGATTTGCTTAACAACAAGAAGACATTTGGAATTGTTGAAGATGCAAAACGATTGGTATGATGAAGGTAATAGCAATTCAGTGTGGAGATCGAGATCTAAAGAATTCTATAGATGTTTCTCCGACAAGATCTGGCTTCCTTTACTTCGTTATCTTCGTTATCTTCATGCTATCGCCTCCCTTCTGCTCAGACCCGGTCACTGCCACCACCCGTCCGCCGTAACCAGCCGCCACTGTACCACACACCACTGCTCCGCCGCTGTGCCACCACCATCGTCATCACGTATCAATCACCCACCATACCTCCACTTGAACCACCTCCCTGCCGTCGCGACCAGGTGGCCGGAGACCACCCGTCTCGATCTCGCCTCTCTCTCCCTCGGTTCTCTATCTCTCTCTCGGTCGAATCTCACTCTCTCTCTTGGTTATGCAGGTTATGTGTGTGTGTATATTGTGAGATAAAACTAATGGGGGCTAGGGTTTTGAAGAAGATGAAGAAGATGCTCGGATAGTCCCTGTGGTTTGGCCTTTTAAAGGAAAGGGTATTTTTGTCATTTCACACCCTCTTAACACCCACTTAACAGAAAAAACAAACTGAAGTTAGACCCAGGGACTATCCGGGAACAAAAATTGAAAACTTGGGGACTATTCAAGTAGTTTTAGAAAGATAGGGACTATAGGTGAAAAAATGTGAAACAACAGGGACTATCCGGGCATTTTTTCTCCCCAAACTAGTGTAGGTGGAAAACTTATTTACCAAAATGAGTTATTTGAAAAATATTTACCAAAATCGGTGTTTTTTAAAAACTTCATTTTTCTCACTGTTAATCTTATTGAATAAAAACTAATTTGATTGTAGAAATTATTCTTTTCAAAAACATAAGAAAAGAGTTTTACAATAAATAACAAAAATATTTTTTTTGTTGGATCGTGATAGTTTGGAAAAAAGAAAATTCATGCTTCTTTAATTATGTTATTAATATTTTGTTTTAACTCTTTTAAAATAGAAATATGTTTAGTCTTTGATAAAATTTTTCTACTTATTTTATAAATACTTATTTATAAAGTTTTTTTTTTCAACCCAGTAACTCTACATGTGGTAATAAAATACCTTTTTTGAGATTTAACTATATATAATGTGATAAAAAATATAGGTATGTGTACTGAATTTGAATAATGGCACTTTTAACTAGTTTCTTTTAAAAATTAATTTTATTTAAAAAGAGAAATCTTATATTTTCATCTACACTTTTTTATGTGGTAACCTGAATTAACAATATAACAAAAAGTACGTCCATGGGGCTTAGAAAATTTAATAGCAAGTCTAATTTTATAAAATACTCATCCCACATAAAATCCAAAGAACAATACAACCCACAGGTAAAGGTATGTAAAATCATTTCAAAAAAAAAAAAAAAGATATAAATGCTTTTTTTGCGAAATTAAAAGGAAACATATTTATAAATATATACGTAAAAAGATTACAAAAATATTTATAAAAGACAATAATGTTTATATTTTATGAAAAGTTAAATAAAGCTCATACAAAAAAAAACTTTTTATACAATATCATAATTCAAAAATACAGTTTCTAAATTTTCTAAGCCCCATTGAGACACTTTTTTCTTATATTGTTAACTAGTCTAAGATCCCGCGAGTTTCGCGAGTGGCTTAACACAAACATATAATATCTACTGGCATTGAAGCCCATATAATACACTATCCTTTGTGTGGAAGAAATTTGCGTGAAAAAACACCCAATGTTGGTGGAGGAGACAGAGGATTCCAGGAGACATGAGATTTCAGATGCGATAAAAAAAATGAAAGAAAAGAATAGTGCGGAAATCTAAGAAAATCAAGAATGTTAGTTGATTAATATATGAAATCTAGCCTTTATGCTCAAGATAGCAATCGAATTCACACAATGATGGAGGAGCTGAAGAACAATTGAAGAAGAATAAGAAACCCTAGAAGAGTAATGAGTCAAAGTAAAATCACCACTTCCGTCTCCTGCGACAGTATCAGATGACACACATCTGAATGCTAGTTTACTATCAACATATTAACACCACAAAAATAACATAACTCATGCCCGCACCTACACAACAGCAAGAAAGATAACGGGTCAAACGGGTCAAAAGTTACAAATGTTTAAAATAAAAGGATGCAACAACATTGTTTCTGTAATCATACCAGCATGTCATGTGATAGAAACCACGCATTGATTCGATCATCCTTTCGCCGCCTTTGTGGTGGGGAGTCTTGAAACTGATCACAACTAATAGACGAATGCCAAACCTATTATTTTCACCATTAAGTTATATATGAATAAGGTCTGTAATTACGTTCAGCGGATTTTGATCACAAGCAAACTTATGAAACCAGCTAAAAGCAAGGATACCTTATCATGTAAAACTGTGAACAAATAAACTCAACTTTAATGTATATATGGAAAATTAAGTTGTTATAGCGATACAATGATATACTTAACCCTTCAAAAGCACCGATGGGCGTAGTTCAGAGCCTTTAGCTACTCGCCTACACTTCGACTATCTCATTACGGCATATTAAAACATCTTTACTTAAAAATTAATATTTTACCCAAGAAACTTTTTTTTTTTAATTCAACTATCTTAAAACTGATAATAGGTTTAAACATAATTAACCTAAAAACTAAAAATTTCTAGTACTCTTGTAAGGTGCAAATCAACTATTATCTACACACAAGATGATAAAAACATGAATAGAAGTAGGAAAATAGAACTGCATATGCATATAATATCAAATGCGATCAACCACTGATCTAGCCATTAGCATGATAAAAGGGTCGAAATTGTCTTCTTCCATCAACCATTGGATCAAGTTGGTGCACTTGATTTTTGTTTCAATAGATCCATCATTGGATAAAGGGTCGAAATTGTCTTCTTCCATCAACCATCATGGGACGTATGTATTATGTACAAATTTAACAAAAGTCCATAGGCTTAGATTTTTTTTTAATCAACTGTACCAAAAATTAACACCTACTTGTAGCATTTAACGGGTAGTGGGGTCATCAGTCTCCATTTGAGATCCTTGCAACGACATAAGCACTTCCATTACCTTAACACACAATCAAAAACCATGTATATAAGTTTCATGTTATATATAAGATAAGAGTGTAGATATAAATATAAATATAAAACAAACAAAAACATACCTACTTAGCATCGTCTCTGAATTTTTCCTTCCCAACAGCCATTCCAACCAAACTAATGCATTCCATGGCTTTCGCTCTAAGCATACGATTAGCTTTATCATTTGCATTAACTACTATAGCTTTTAAATAAGGCATAACTAAAAACATCCTAAATTAGCATTTGTATATGAATGAAACCATTGTTCCATTATGATTTTTTTCAATTAGTGAAAACAATTTTAGAGAATAAAACCAAACTTTAAAATCATGAAATAAAACTATGCAAAACAAAAATAATATGTTTTCGTATCTGTGCATAAACTTTCAATCTTGCACGGTAGAATAGGCATCGCAACCTCTTTTATCAAAGCCGAAGAGGAAGGGAATGCAAGATATCATCCATGTGTACCACTGAGCTCAAGCCAAATAAGAGTCTCAAGTCGTACAATGGTTGCCTTTCTCATAGTTAGTACTCCATAACCATTTAGCCAAAAGTTTTGATAAATAACTATTTTTCATAGAAAACACCAAAACATAGCAACCAAAAGCGACTACCTTGACATTAAATCTTCTTCTATATATAAAGGTGGCCTTTGACAACCCTCCCGGTCTCATCCTTTTTCTTAATAGTGTAGATTGACACTAAAAAAACCCACAAATTAAGCCATCATCAAATCGGCAAAAGAGTACCATAACCATAAACCAAAAACAAATATAATCATAACAAACTAACACACATATATTTATAAAAAAGATACATGTTTAAAGAACCCATGGCATACACTCTCGTGTGCACAGTGGTAAGCAAAGCTTAGAAAGAGTTTGTTGAAGCGCAATTAGGAAAACGGTATCCAAATTGTTGGCAATACCTAAACAAAGAAGCAAAGGAGATAAATTTAGGTAGGGATTTGAGCTCTCAGCTAAGTTAAATTGAAGATGCAATAACCGTGCAATAGTTAATCAACATTCAATGTAAGTCTATTTTTTTACCATTGACGCTTCTTTAAAGTATCACATTGTACTGGTATAATTGATTAAAATATAACAAAAATTTCTATATTCTGTTTCATAATATCTTGCATACTCTGCACCTGCTACGTCCAAAGATCCAAAATTGTAATATAAAATTTGGACATAATCAAACACCACAATAAATTGTTATGGCTACATGCTTTATGGATCCTCCCTAAGTGGCGAGAATATGTATAAATATACAAAGAAATTAAATTTGTAAAAACATATGCCAAAGGTTGGAACAACAACGTTTGTACAAAGAAACTAACAGGATAAATATTAGATGAAACTATAGGCATTTGATCGAACACCTTATAAGCACATGTAAAACAATGAGAACACAATCTACTCCAAAATAATAATTAAAAAAAAACAGATTAATTCATAAAGAGTACAAAGAGATTCAATTATTGAGATAAAGATACCTGGATGAGAGTTTTTGTGTTTGAGATTTAAGGTTTTCTGAATGGCTGAGTAGAAAGAGCGTGAGTTATTGCGTAGACTGACGGGTAGTCCATAGGACAACCCTTAAGTGGTATAAATGATACTAAAATCCTACATTTAATCGGGTAATTGTCTAGAATTAGATAACTACAGTTGTTTGCGTTTCAGGTACAAATGGAGCTTAAAATGGAAGGAATACGGTGCATAAATAAAATCAAATTATTGGAATTGAAGAATTAAGATGATGACATGATAGGGGATGAAATTACGAGAACGTGGGCGAAAACGGCGAAGAAAACGGAGTTGAAACGAGAAAGTTATGCTAAAAACAAAACCCTTGAAGCTGCCTTGAGGACCTCAACATCAACAAGGTTGAGGTCCGTAAGCTTGAAGGCTTCTAGAAACGGATTAGGTTTGCTTTACGGACCTCAACATCAACAAGTTTGAGGTCCGTAAGCTTCTTTACGGACCTCAAGGTTGTCAAGGTTGAGGTCCGTAAGGTTGTGTCGGCAACGACTCCTCGTCGCTAAGTGGAGCAGTTGGTTTTTGTCGCAAATCGTGTGCTTGAGGACCTCAACCTCAACAAGCTTGAGGTCCGTAAGCTGCCTTGAGGACCTCAACGTCAACAAGGTTGAGGTCCGTAAGCTAGTCACCAGAACCAAAAATTTCACCTATAAAAGGGCTGCACTTATACTCGGAAAAACACACCTTTCTCAATACGAAATATCAGTTCTAAGCCTGCTATAAGGCGAGTTTAAGCAACCGGAAGTGCCGGTCAAGTCCCTCGGAGCTCTCGGGAAGTTTAGAAGCTTTCGGTTCGAGTCCTAATCGATCCGAATCCGAATCATAGAATGATTTCTATGAAGTTTCTCTCAAGATTGAAGAGTGCCATGATCGGTTAACCTTCCAGTGAACACTTCGGGTGATGATTCTTGTATTTCACTTTTAATTTAGTTTTGTTTGTTTGAGAATTGGATTGTTTGCATTTATATTTATATATATATACAATTTGTGTGACAGACAAATCCTGGTAATAACCGGAGACGTATTTATGTTAAATCTAATTGTGCTTTTGCTGATTGAATAATTATTTATGCTTGCGGTTAATATCTATCTGATCAATTGGTATTATGCTAGGATCTTGTATAAGTAATTGGTTTATGTGACAGATTAACCATTTAATCAGTGGCATCCAAATAAACAATAATTAGATTATTAGTTGTTTACAGAATCTGAATCCCGGAGTGGTCACATTATTATCATTGTTTTTCTCATTTTCACAACACTTATTCATAAAAATTACAAAAATAGATAAACTAGCAAAATTTCATAAAATAAGTATAGATCAGTTAAACGGTATTACACTGACCACATGCTCCTCTGGATTCGATACCTGACTTACCCTGTCTATAGGTAATTTTAGGTTTTTGCATAGACCCGACGACAGTCTATCAAAATGGCGCCGTTGCCGGGGAGCTAGTGCGCTTAGTGTTATATTGTTTAATTGATTTTTATTTTTATTTTTCTTAAAATTTTTTTTTTACAAAACCACAAAAATATATATATTGTTTTTATTATTTATTTTCAGTACTACTTTTAGTTTGTTACTTGTGCAGCAACGTGTGTTATTTTGTGTATTAGTTTTGAAAAAAAAAATAATAATAATAAAAATAATAATAATAAATTAAAAAAAAATAAAAAATAATATAAAAAAAAAACCCAAGAAGATTTCCTCTTATGTTCTTGATTTACACATGGTAGTTGAGTTGTGTTGTGCAGGATGGCAATGCATTACACATATTTCAGATACTCTACGTGTAAAGTGTGCGGGGGTCCATGTCATCCGTGTATCGGTTGCCATGAGGCCCACTACAGGAGGACATATGGAAAACCGGTATCGTATGTTCCACAGCTTCCACCACCGGTGTCTTATGTTTCACAGCTCCTACCTCCATCATACGTTGATGATTATGAATCAGAAATGGAGGATGATTATTATTCGGATGGATATGATCGGGACGAGGATGTTTATTATGAGACAAGGACGAATGGTCTATGTTTTTGTTGCGGTCACGATCATACTTATGATTTTGATGTGTGCAGGGTGTATTTAGAAAATCCAATGTATTGGAATAAAAAGATGATGGAAGCGCGCATCTATAGACCATATCAAGGATATCGACAATATCATCCCGAAGAGTATTCTGAGCCCGAAGGTGTTTATACTAATCAGACCGAGGAGGAGAAAGAGCTTACTGCATTGGAAGTAACTTTGTCCAAATTCGAGCAATATTTAGCAACACCCAACCTGTCCGATGAAGACCGAATCAGCTGTTTAATTTCTAAGTGTCAAAATTTAAAAATGAAGATTGAAATAGAACAACGCCTCTCACCATTACCTGATGATATTAGAGACTATTCACACATGAAGGAGGAGGATGTGGAGGATAACACCACGCCAACGAGTCCTTTATTGGATGAAGAGTCATTGGTGGATCAGATAGTGTGCGAGGCAGAAAAGTCTGATGAGATGAAGATCGAACCTCTTCCCTTATCAATGATTCAAATTAACAAGTGTGGGGAAGAGGATTCGAGGAACAAGATGAGAAGGGTGAAACTACCAGACATTAAGGTATATGTCATGAAGTGGAATAGCAAGGGCCGCAGGTGCAGTCTGAACATGCCAATTATACTGATAAACCTATGGAGATGGCATGTAAATTTCCGGGCATTCATTGGAAATGCTGCGGGAAAGTGTGCATTAAGACCACCATAATGCATATCAGGTATGGTCTGGCTGAAGACCTTTAAACTTAGCGCTCTCGGGAGGCAGCCCGAGGAGGTACTGTATTTGTGTTTTGTGTATTTTGTGTGTTTTGTTTTGCTTTGTTTGTTTTTGTTTGCTTTGGTTTTGGTTTGTTTGTGTTTTGACAGGTTATTACGTTTCAATTCTCGCGGATGTAACGATTCAAGTGTGGGGATGTTTGGCAAGTACAATCAATTAATAAGGATGGGTGCCATTAGGCTTGATGCCGAACGCTCCATTAGAGTTGGAAGTTATGTACACTATAACATTCCCGTAGAGATATCAGCGAATCCAAGAGATGTTTTTGAACCGGTCCGATTACTGCAATTGCATCACTACCAACACTGCTAATATACTGATCAGGTCGTGTCTTGTTCCCATTTTGTGCACCTACATATATTCATGTTTAAGTTTATGGTTGGGCGGTTGGGTGGTGTTTTGATATGGATATGATTTTTTGGGATGAGTTAGTAGGTGGTGTTTTTGAAAAATAATGTTTTTAAAAAGCGATCTTTCTCTCAAAACCATACATTGGGACAATGTATCTCAAGTGTGGGGATGGGGGAAATTTTTGAGAAATTTAAAATTTTTGTAAATCCAAGCGAAAATTGTCAAAAATTTGAAAACTTGATCTTGTTCCGCTTGACACATCAACACCCATTCCTAGTCTTTTCTTGGTGAGAATTTGAGCCACATATGATTATTACAGATATTCTTTTGTGTTGAGTGGCGGTGTGTGTATTGTGTTAATAGAACTTGTGTACAAATTCTTGTTAAATCCTAGAAATAGCATGCTTTTGAAAATAATAGGGGACTTTTAGGTAGCCTCGTCTGGATGTGTGAAAGTGTGGGATTGGTGGTTTGGACCTCATTCGTTACATATATGAGCTTGGTATTGTGAGGGGCGGGGGGTTTGGTCTTTAGAAAGCCATGTTTGAACCTTATACCATTCAGTTGTGACCCAAACCTACTTCCTTCAAAACGTTACCCTTTTGATTCAACCCGGTTTAGGAAATTTAGTATGTAATGTTACTGTTGTTGGCATATAATGTTGAAGTTTGAAGTATTTATGTTTAAAAAAAAAAAAAGAGAGAGAAAAAGAAGAAAAACATGAGGAAAAAAAATACAAAAAGAAGCAATTAGTTGTAATAAAAGTTGAGAAGTTTTTGATGTTTTGTATAGAGTTGATGTTTGCTTTGTATAAAAGTAGAAATAAAAACCGGGTCAAATCAATTAGCTACTTACATATATATCCCACTATTTTCCTACCTTTACACATAGCCCCGTTACAACCCGTAAGTCCTTTTGATTCATAAGTATGCTAGATATTGGAGGAGACTTGATTTTTATACAAGCTTATTGTCGCGCAATCACACATGTGCATTGAGTGTTTTAGCATAATGTGCTAATATTTCTTGTCACCGAGAGTTGTTGTGAGGGGTGTGTCTTGTGGAATGATTAAAAGTTAGTAGAAGAACTGATCGTTTAGCTTGGTTTACATGATCGATCGCTTTGGTTTTAAAATAGTTTTTGAACGAGTTGCTTGGGACAAGCAACGGTTAAGTGTGGGGATGTGACGGGTAGTCCATAGGACAACCGTTAAGTGGTATAAATGATATTAAAATCCTACATTTAATCGGGTAATTGTCTAGAATTAGATAACTACAGTTGTTTGCGTTTCAGGTACAAATGGAGCTTAAAATGGAAGGAATACGGTGCATAAATAAAATCAAATTATTGGAATTGAAGAATTAAGATGATGACATGATAGGGGATGAAATTACGAGAACGTGGGCGAAAACGGCGAAGAAAACGGAGTTGAAACGAGAAAGTTATGCTAAAAACAAAACCCTTGAAGCTGCCTTGAGGACCTCAACATCAACAAGGTTGAGGTCCGTAAGCTTGAAGGCTTCTAGAAACGGATTAGGTTTGCTTTACGGACCTCAACATCAACAAGTTTGAGGTCCGTAAGCTTCTTTACGGACCTCAAGGTTGTCAAGGTTGAGGTCCGTAAGGTTGTGTCGGCAACGACTCCTCGTCGCTAAGTGGAGCAGTTGGTTTTTGTCGCAAATCGTGTGCTTGAGGACCTCAACCTCAACAAGCTTGAGGTCCGTAAGCTGCCTTGAGGACCTCAACGTCAACAAGGTTGAGGTCCGTAAGCTAGTCACCAGAACCAAAAATTTCACCTATAAAAGGGCTGCACTTATACTCGGAAAAACACACCTTTCTCAATATGAAATATCAGTTCTAAGCCTGCTATAAGGCGAGTTTAAGCAACCGGAAGTGCCGGTCAAGTCCCTCGGAGCTCTCGGGAAGTTTAGAAGCTTTCGGTTCGAGTCCTAATCGATCCGAATCCGAATCATAGAATGATTTCTATGAAGTTTCTCTCAAGATTGAAGAGTGCCATGATCGGTTAACCTTCCAGTGAACACTCCGGGTGATGATTCTTGTATTTCACTTTTAATTTAGTTTTGTTTGTTTGAGAATTGGATTGTTTGCATTTATATTTATATATATATACAATTTGTGTGACAGACAAATCCTGGTAATAACCGGAGACGTATTTATGTTAAATCTAATTGTGCTTTTGCTGATTGAATAATTATTTATGCTTGCGGTTAATATCTATCTGATCAATTGGTATTATGCTAGGATCTTGTATAAGTAATTGGTTTATGTGACAGATTAACCATTTAATCAGTGGCATCCAAATAAACAATAATTAGATTATTAGTTGTTTACAGAATCTGAATCCCGGAGTGGTCACATTATTATCATTGTTTTTCTCATTTTCACAACACTTATTCATAAAAATTACAAAAATAGATAAACTAGCAAAATTTCATAAAATAAGTATCGATCAGTTAAACGGTATTACACTGACCACATGCTCCTCTGGATTCGATACCTGACTTACCCTGTCTATAGGTAATTTTAGGTTTTTGCATAGACCCGACGACAGTCTATCATAGACAAAGGCCATCGTTCTAACCTATCTCAAGATTCCAGTTGCAATCTAGGGTTTTGAGAGTCCGGTGTCATCGAAATCGGGTCAGAGGCGGTGGATTCAAGGGTAATCGGAGCTCTCCTCGTCAATGATTTAAACGCCATTGTATGAAAGGTGTTGATAAGGAACAAACATGGATTAATGGAAGAAGATGAAAGAAGATGAAGAGGAAGAAGAGAGAATATGAAAGAAGATGAAAAGGAAGAAGAGGAAGAAGAGAGAATAACGAACATATTAACGAAGTTGATTGTTGCCGGAGAAACCTTCACGGTGATGAGAGAAGATGAGAAAGGATTCTGGCTAAATCGCAAATGTGGAAGATCGAGATTTAGGGTTTGTGATTTGAAAAAAAAAGTTTGAAAAGAGAGGGTTTCATAGCTAGGGAAACAACAATTATATTGGAAGAGAAAGCGTGTGATTGAATAGTTGTACGTGAGAGAAAAGATAGTAGAGCAACCCCTCCTTTAATTGCCGCTTAAAATTGCTCAGGAAGGAGTATCACATTGCCAGGTGGCAATAAGAGGGATAAGAAGATGACAAATGGCATAAGTTTGTTTTGTTTTATTATAAGGTATAGATTCAGGTTACAACATTTTATCAAAGACTAAACATATTTCTATTTTAAAAGAGTTAAAACAAAATATTAATAACAGAATTAAAGAAGCATGAATTTTCTTTTTTCCAAACTATCACGATCCAACAAAAAAAAATATATATTTTTGTTATTTATTGTAAAACTCTTTTCTTATGTTTTTGAAAAGAATAATTTCTACAATCAAATTAGTTTTTATTCAATAAGATTAACAGTGAGAAAAATGAAGTTTTTAAAAAACACCTATTTTGGTAAATATTTTTCAAATAACCCATTTTGGTAAATAAGTTTTCCACCTACACTAGTTTGGGAAAAAACTCAACTATCATTTTCTAACTATAGGATGTAAGTGAAAAATAACAATGTAGTATGGGAGGAATGGACACTCCCTTACCAACCATCATTTGTCATATCAAAAAGTGCACCAATTATCCATTAACTGGTAAGTGGTGACGTCGCCTACCTATGCCGCAAACTATTTTTATTTTTTTTATTTAAATAAAGTCAAATGTTATAAGGAAAATAAATTTTATTAAGTTAAAATAAAAATACATAATTCAACACAATCGAATAAAAAGAATCTTACACATCGTCTTCCTCCTCGAGGCTGCAATATGGATGAGAAGATCATTTTAAGTCGATAATGCGTATCGGGATCCATCAACTCCGTAAGCGCTGCGTCGTTTGATTTAACAACTAGATCCCTAATGTGGACCGGTGAGAACATATGCCCCTTCTCTTTTAAGATCATTTTGTGAAGTATCATGCACATATACGTCTCGTTGAAAATCTTGTTCACCGTCATAGCACGCATGAGTCTCCTAAGTATGCCTCATTTTCCTTTTAGGACACCAAAAGCCCGCTCCACATCTTTTCTTGTCCGTTCTTGCAATTTCTTGAAATTCTTTTCATTTGGATCGACTAGATACGAAAACCTTTTTCACAAACGTTGACCAAGTAGGGTAGATCCCTTCGGTTAAATAGTATCCTCGTTTGTATGTATGTCCATTCACTTGAAATGGACACTTAGATGCGGTTCCATTCCGTTCGGCGAGGAATATTAGAGACTGTTGGAGAACATTGATGTCGTTCAGTAAACTGGGCGGTCCACAATATGCATGTCAAAACCATAAATCTTGTGACGCGACCGCTTCGACCATGCCCGTTGGGTATTCGTGATCACCTCTCATATATTGGCCTCGTAAGGATGTGGGACACATCCTCAACACAAGATGTGTACAATCGATGCTCCCTAAGATCCCGGGAATTTAGTGTTTTTCCTCGTGATTTTTGTATAAATTCGCTACGTATGTGCTTGTTGGCCTACGCATGAACTCATCTCCGTACATTTGGTTAACGACGTTGCAAAAAAAAAATTGAAGTCACTCTCGCGAAGTCCTTGTGGACATTTGTTAACATCCGTCGTTCTCATCGGGAGTATTACCGGTCGCGAGTTGTTTGATGGCGGATGTAACTTTTTGTATCGCTGTAAAACTTTTTTCAACCGCACATCATATCTCTCTTGAAACCAAGGATATTGAGGTTCAATATCACCCTCAATTTTTAAGAATAAAGGTTTGACATACGAAAACTTTATTTGAACGTTTCATCAATATACCTTGGTTCATCAACAAAATAATCCTTGATAAGATTTTCGTTACCTTGTATGTGACCACGTTTGACAATTATTTTTAGAACGGCCGACGACGTTGCCGTGTCTCCCGCTTCAAGTTCCTCTAGCTTCTCCACAAAATAAATGTAACACCTCGTGTTTCGAAAGTCAAAGTCAAAGTCAAGATGAAGTCAAAGGGAGACAAGATCGCTAATTGCAATCTGTCACTCCTTGCTCAATTCCTGTTTTGACTTCTTTGACTTCCAGTTAGTCTAGTTTATGCTTAACTTTAGTTGTATTATGTGGAGTATTTATTAATAATCGAGCTTTATTCGATAATTATTGCATATTTGATCGCTTTATCGCTTATCGCAATCGCGCTCGCAACTCGAATTATGCGTTTTTGTTATACGTGTGTGTGTACCTTTTATGTGTTACTTGTGCATGTTTATTTATGTTATGTTGTGATGATCAATCGAAACGCAATCGAAACGCAATTGAAACTCGAATCGCAATCGAATCGCAAACGCTAAACGCAAGTAATCTAGGATGATTATATGTTCGATATAGTAGTTGGGATTAAAAGTAATTTAAATAGAAACTTCATCGCATCGCAACGCTCGCAATCGAAACGGCAAAATTCGTCGCACCAAACACTCGAACCACGTGACTGATCGACCAGGCGACCAGCCGATCGACTAGCAGTTCGATCGAGCTACAGCTCGATCGATCAGCCAGTCGGCCGGGCTGCCAACCGATCGACCAGCCCCTTTCCACTTTGGGTAACCCTATAAATACCCCATGTCACTGTCAAACTTTCCACTTTTGCTCTCTGACGTCCGACCAGTGCTTCAACCTCACTTTTCTTCAATTTTCTCGCGATTCCGGTAAGATCTCAACCTAAATCTTGTACATCTTTGATCTACACTCGATTCTACACCTTTCTATCTTTTGAATCCTAACTTCTAACCGTGAAATCACTAGATTTGAGGTGTTCTAGGATGATGTCATCATGGTGTTCTTAGGAACTTCATGTTTTGGCCTTAATACACCGAGATCAACTTAGATCTAACCGATTTCCACATAAACAAACAAAGATCTTTCATAGATCTAAACATATTCATGGTAAAAAGGGATAAAAGATGGTTTTCCAACTTTCTTTCAACTTTTTTACACTCAATGCACTCAAAACCGATAGAATCAGAGCTTGTACCGACTTTCTAGGATCATTCTTGTGGTTGTGTTGGTTCAAGATTCGGATTCTATCCACGAGACTACCGATTTTGGGTTGAACGCGAAACATCGTCTCGAACAGTTTACTGGTTGGATTTGGGTGATTCCTGTCCGATCAGGAGTACCAAGTTTAGACGAGGTTTCTGTTGTTTAACACGTTCTCAGAACATCTCGATAAAACGACAAACAATTAAAACAACCAAGTGTAAGGAGAATGGAACGACCAGGACGGAATGCCGTCTGATCGGACTACCGTCCGATCGGACTGTCATCCGAACGGGTTGTCACCCGAACGATTTACACCTTGGTCCCACACTTAACCATTATTCTCAAAACTTGAAGGATGAACATTGGACTAAGTGCTGATCGATCGGATTACCACCCGAACTGACTACCACTCAACCATGTAATGTTCAGACTTCAACACTTAAACAATTTTCAACATGTTCAATACCAGTGGGATGCCACCCGATCGGACTACCATCCGATTGAATGACATACTGTGGTGAACTTGTTCTCACTAAAGTGTCCAACCAATCGGGTTGTCGTCCGATCGAACGACCGTCCGATCGACCGAGCTGAAAGGTAGAGATACTTCTATGTTTTCAAAATGCTACAACAAAAACTTCAAAAGTCAAGCCATCAAACACAAACAGATCCTTCCTGAAGGAAGAAACAATCCACTCGAAAGGTCACCCGATCGGATGACCATCCGAGCGGACTGTCACTCGCACGACCAGCTGTCCGATCGGACCACCATCCGATCGAACTGTTTTCCGAACCACCTATACTTTGCATCGTTTTGCTCGTCACTTATCGTTATGCTATCGTCCTAATCAGGCTAACCTTACTCTCTAGCGCTCCCTTCAATCCATCAATCGCGGTGAGTATACTCGACCCCTTTTTGCTTTACGCACTTTTGGGTGTTACATATGTTACTTATTCTAAATCACATCAATCACACTACTCAATACTTTAAACGCTAACAGATTACCGCATGTTATACGTGACTTAATGAATGCTTGTTTGTTATGTTTACACATGGAATGCTGTCTATCTGCCTTAGCAACGATAGTACTATAGTTTGGACTTAGCTCCTGTTTACTCAAGGGTTGTTAAGGACAATTACTTACATGGCTCACAGTGGTGAGTGTGTATCGCGAACTGCCTTGGGCAGTCAACCCGCAGTCATTGGT
This sequence comes from Helianthus tuberosus, assembly GCA_030545235.1. Taxonomy (NCBI): domain Eukaryota; kingdom Viridiplantae; phylum Streptophyta; class Magnoliopsida; order Asterales; family Asteraceae; genus Helianthus; species Helianthus tuberosus. The sequence continues at coordinate 55,978,529 of CM060438.1, forward strand.
ATCGATAGGTTCATGTCGATAACTAACATGCCTCATTTCACACTGTGTACGTGCTGGTTATGCGTAATCGATTTCGAACTCTATTATATCTATTAAACTTGTATGCTCGCCTTTACACTATGTGTATTGACTTTTACTTTAACGTATGTGACAGGTGCTTAGGATGCTTATTTGCTTACTATGCTGTGAAATCGAGGCTAGGAAAGACCTAGGTCAACAATAAACAATTGTCTGTAATAAGAATCTGAGTTGTCGGAACAGAACAATTTGACTAGATCTTTTCTGTAATAATTGTATTATCATTTATGACATGGTATGAGACATGTTGCTCTAAATATTTGGTAAATATAGTTGTTATGGAAACTTCTGGACAATCTGTTTCGCTCAGTGTCGCGCCCCGGTGTTTCCGCCATCGGTTGGGGTGTGACAGATTGGTATCAGAGCCATAACTATAGGGAATTAGGCAAGGCTCGACCTAGTCCGGGTCGATGTCTTAGAAATGACCTAGTCTATAGTTAAGTACCAACAAGACCGACTTGTTCATATCCAGTATGGGTATTGTACGAGTTTGCTTGCCATCCTCGTTATTCTCTCTTACACTACACTACACTATAGTATTTCGAAAATGAACAAGTGATCAGGTTGAGATTAGGTGTGAAAACTGTAAACTCTCGACTAAATCACTTGTTCGACCTGCATTTTTATCTATAAACACGAGAAATTGCGTTGGATCAGGAGTGAAATCCATACTTTAACGCAGATTTTCGTCTCTATTTTGTCAAAACAGGAACAAAGTTGTTAAGTCAGGGGAGAAACCCGAACCTTGACGACTTGTTCCGCCCTCATTTTGGTTTTACAAAACTCTCACCAAAGTCTCAACGGACTCCAACGACTTGAAGTCGCATTGTAACTGAAAGGATGCGTGCCGATCACCCAGATTCGAGGCGAGAGCACAGTCCTGAAGGCCAAAGTGCGTACAAAAGGTCCTTGTGAATAGTCAAATCACTTTGGTTAGTCAACGTCTATATAGCTGCAGACAATCTATTTCTCGACTTTTATGTGTTTCGATTCTGAACTCGCTACTGCCGACTCTGAGATTTGTCGATTTTATGAGAATTTTATGTGATTTATGTGATTTATTTGTTTATGTGTTGCAATTTTTGGTGATTTACTCGCTTTTCGCTATCGCCTTGATCGACACACACAACTCGCACTAAACCTTTATCTCAAAACGCTACCAAATCGCTAATTATGGACGACCTTATGTTAGGTTATACGCTTATACTATACTACCCGCTATACTATTCGCAATCGCTAACCTCGAACGCCCGCCAACTTGGAATAATAGGTTTCTGTATTCTAACTGCTCCCCATGATTACATGCGTATATTTTTCTGTGCTACTATGCCTTATGTGCTTATGTGCTCTGTGTTTATGTGCTACTGTGCTTATATGAATCTGTGACTATGTGCCTATGTGACTATGTGATTGAATGTGTTCCTGAGCTTCAGTAGTATTAGGCGTGTGAGGTGAGATTCGATTTTGTTGTAATTGAGCCCTATGGCGATGTCTGTTGCAGACATTGTCGTCATCTGGACCCTGTCACCCACGACTTTCTCGTCAAGAACAGAGAGACAAACGCCTCGCTGCCATGGTCGCTAGGCAAGTAGCAAAGACTGTTCCACAGATCGTGAGTGAACTGTACGGGAACATGAGCAAATCGTCCGAGAGTCCAGGACCGAAGTTCCCAAGGTTACTCCCAAAGCTGCTTTCAGCTTCAAGCAATTCAAGGCATGCGGACCGAAAGAGTTTACTGGTGAAGATGGCCCTACGGCCTTGTTTCAATGGTTTGACTCAATCGAAGTCACCCTGCGACAGAGCGGATGTCCTGATAATCTCCGCACACTGAATGCGACCGACGTCTTCCAGTCCCGTGCTCTAGACTGGTGGACTGCCGAAAGAAACAAGCGCGGAAATGATGCAGCCTATGGTCTGTCATGGGACGAGTTGAAGAACGTGATGCTCGAAGAGTTCTGCCCTCCCCATGAGCGCCAAAAGCTGGAGGACGAGTTCTGGCACATCAAGCAAAAAGATGGTGACAACGCTGCCCTGACTGCTCGCTTCAAGCAGCTCAGTATCATCTGCCCCGATCAAGTGAAGACGACCGACATGACGATCAAGAAGTATATCCGCGCTCTGCCGGATTGTGTTGCCGACTTTGTGCAAGCTTCTAAGCCAGCAACGATCGAAGAAACTTACTTGCTTGCCGCTGAAATCAACGACAAGCGGGTAAAAGATGGTTTCTGGGATAAAGCTTCGAAGAGCCTGCACTTTATTTTTATTTATAATATTGTACCACCGCACCAACCACCGACGCCACCGCATCGCAGTCATCCAAGTCCTCCCACAGCAAGAAGAGGAACAAAAACAGCAGCTCCAGCAACAAGAACTGTGCTGTCACTACCGCTGCTCCACTTCAAGCGGTACCAGCTCAGCAACAACAACAACACCAATCAGCTCCAGCTCCAATCACCTATGCACCGCCCGCAAAGCGTGCGTATACTGGTCCCCACCCTGCCTGCCCGACATGCTCTTACCATCACCCGGTGGGTCTCGCTTGCCATTTTTGCGCACACTGCAATATGTACGGCCACTTCACTGCAAACTGCCGTACTGGCCCCCGCAACACCGCAGCTCCTGCTCCTGCTCAACAAGCTCTTCTCACCGCTCCTCAAGGCCAACAAGCGGCTCAGGCACCCGCGATCAATGCCAGAGTATGCTTCGCATGTGGTGATCCCAACCACTTTGCGAACATGTGCCTGACGGGTGGTCCGTAGGACAACCCTTCAGGCCTTTAAATAGACTAAAATACCATACTTTATCCGGTTAATTGCTTGAACTTGGTAACCACTAGTCGTTGGGATTTGCAGGTAATAATGGGCATAAGATACGGGTTTTATGAAGATTGAACGGGAACTTGAAGTGGCGAAACAAGAATTGGAGCGAACAAGGATTTAATTAGGAAAATAAGGAAACACTTCAGTCAGTGCCGTAGCCTACGGATCCAGCCGTAGGTTACGGCCCCCACTTTTGTCAAAAGTAGCCGTCGTAGATCAGTGTATTAGGGCCGTATGGTTTAAATGGGTGCCGTAGCCTACGGCTGGCACCGTAGGTTACGGCGCCATATGTTGACTTTTGGACTTTGATGGTTAGATAAGAGGGCACTTGCATTCTGTTGATTGGGCCGCCAATGTGGTGGACGGCACTTGTGGGCTTGTTGAATTTCATTGGCAGACTTGGAGACACTTTGGGGAAGCCCAATGGTATACACGCACATGTTGGACAAATTTGGGCAGGAAGTAATTCATGATTGGCTGATCTTTCACTTGGAATAATTATTAATTCCATCTAACAAATTGATAGTGCATGTGGACTTCTTTTGGTGGCTTGGGCGGCACATGCAGACAAATTGAGGGGCCATATTCATGTGAACATTAATTGAGGGTTTTAAAAGAAAACATTATCATCATATATATTATTATATTAACGGAGATAGAGAAGGCTTTGAAGATCAACACACACCGACATGACATCATGTGACTTAGTGGGTTTTTGGTCAACATACATCATCAATATTATGGAACATTTTTTGGGCGGCAGACTTCTTTTGTTGGCACCGACTTGAGAGCTTAGGTAACTTACACATTAATTGGTCAAGTTGATGGGTTTTTATGTCTCCAATCAATCCCATTTTGTAACCTTCGCATTTAATGACCATTTGATGAAGAGTTAAGGTGTCTAATCATGTGTTTTCGGTTACATGGGCTTGGTGAACGAATTTAGAGAGTATTTTTAGAGACTTCGGAGATCTTATCATGAGTTTTTTTTACTATCTTTTATCTAGTTTTTGTGGTGGGTGATCTTATTGAACATTAAAACTTTTATCATGATGTTTGTTCAAGCCATGAGTGGCTAAAGACTTGATGATTATCTTGGGTTGAAGGTTTGTGTATGACTTTGTGCTTTTATTTTATATTTCTAGAATAACAATTCCTTTCCATTTGAATTGTTTGTTATGGTGCATGATTGATTGTTAGTAAAGTATTAATTTTTATGCTAAACTAATTAGAAACCATACGTTCTTGGTGCCGTTGGCAATCGAGATATCATGGGTATAGTTAGGTTCGGGTAAGGGTTGATTGATCATCGGGTAACAACCTCACGTTCTAGGAATCTGAGTACTTAGTTCCCTTTCATCACTGCAATTGGTCATACATGAACTATGTGTATGTAGTTCTTTCTAGTTGAATGTTAGCACAAACGTCGAAGCAAACCGGAAACTTAAGATAATCATTTGTCTCTAATTTGTTTACAACCAAAACTTTCATCTTGCAATTTAATTAGTTTAATTTAGTCTAAAACCAATTCACTCACATAAACTCTTGAATTTTATTTTCTTGAAATTAGTCTAATTTAGTTAATCTAGATAAATTCTCAAATAGCACATATTCCACAAACTCCCTGTGTTCGATACCCACTTACCGCTATCTACTTAGTAGTAATTGGATTAAATTTGATTGTGACCACGACATCACGTCAGTGCCCAAACAGGGTTGTGAAACAAGAGCCCCAGCAGCAACAACCTCAACAACATCAACAACAAGCAGCACGCGCCAGAACTTTCAACATCAATGTGCGCCAAGCCCAGGCCGACAACAACATGGTCAATGGTACGTTCCTTGTGAATGGTATTTATGCTTCGTGTTTGTTTGATACTGGAGCAGATAACTGTTTTGTATCATTTGAGTTCGAGAAGCTCCTTAATCGTAAGCGTTCCCATCTCCTCTCGACGTTCGATGTTGAAGTCGCCACCGGAAGAACCATCGCCGTCAATTCTGTTCTTCGTGATTGTACCCTTGAGCTCAACAATCACATCTTTCCAATTGATCTCATTCCCATGCAACTCGGAAGTTTTGACATCATAGTAGGCATGGACTTTCTTCGTGAAAACCATGCTGAAGTTGTGTGCTTTGATAAGATGATTCGATTCGCGCTCGCTAACGGTGATATATTGTGTGTTTATGGTGAAACTCTTTCGAAAGGTATCAAGCTCATGTCATGTGTCCAAGCTAGCAAGTATCTTCGCAAGGAATACAGAGCTTTCTTGGCTAATATTGTAGTAGCGGAGAAGGAAAAGAAAGGAAGGCCAGGTGTAACCGATGTTCCTGTAGTTCGAGAATTTCCTAACGTTTTTCCTGAGGATCTTCCTGGACTGCCACCTAGTCGTGATATCGACTTTCGTATCGACCTCGTTCCTAGAGCCAACCCTATTGTTAAAGCTCCTTATCGACTCGCTCCATCCGAGATGCTTGAACTCTCGAGTCAGCTCCAGGAATTTCTTGATAAAGGCTTCATTCGCCCGAGCACCTCTCCATGGGGCGCACCAGTCCTCTTCGTCAAAAAGAAGGATGGGTCGTTCAGGATGTGCATCGACTATCAGGAGTTGAATAAGTTGACAATTAAAAACCGCAATCCCCTGCCTCGAATTGATGATTTGTTTGATCAGCTACAAGGTGTTACGTGTTTCTCAAAGATCGATCTACGCTCAGGCTACCACCAATTACGCATCCAAGAGGAGGATATACCCAAAACCGCCTTTCGCACTCGATACGAACACTATGAGTTCGTTGTTATGCCTTTTGGTCTAACTAACGCACCCGCGGTTTTCATGGATTTGATGAATCGGGTGTGTAAACCATTTCTTGACCGCTTCGTCATCGTGTTCATCGATGATATCCTGATCTATTCCAAATCGAAAGCCGAACATGCGCAACATCTACGTTTGGTTCTCGAGCTACTCCAGGGGAACCGACTCTATGCCAAGTTCTCCAAGTGTGAATTCTGGCTGGGGGAGGTTCAATTCCTCGGACATATTGTGAACAGTCAAGGTATTCATGTCGATCCCACGAAGATTGAAGCTATTAAGAGTTGGATTACCCCGAAGAACCCGTCTGAAGTCCGTTCTTTTCTCGGGCTAGCGGGCTATTATCGTCGATTTATCGAAGGATTCTCTAAGATCGCCGTGCCGCTTACCGCTCTCACGCACAAAGACATATCCTTTGTTTGGGGAACTGAACAAGAGTCTGCCTTCCAAACCCTCAAATATATGCTTTGCAATGCTCCTGTCCTCACCTTACCCGACGGAAACGACGACTTCATCATCTATTGCGATGCCTCGAACCTTGATCTTGGTTGTGTTCTCATGCAAAAAGACAAGGTCATCGCCTACGCATCTCGTCAGCTCAAGATCCACGAGAAGAACTATACAACCCATGACCTCGAGCTAGGCGCAATTATTTTTGCATTAAAGATTTGGCGACACTACCTTTATGGTACCAAGTGTACGATCTTCACCGATCATAGGAGCCTACAACATATCTTTGATCAGAGAGAACTTAATATGCGTCAACGCCGATGGGTAGAACTTCTCAACGATTACGACTGTGAGATTCGTTACCATCCAGGCAAATCAAATGTCGTTGCCGACGCTCTAAGCCGGCGAAGCTACCTGCACAGTATTCCTAATGTTCCAGCCCAACATCATCTCGAAACCCTTATTCGCGACGCCCAGCATGCGTGTTTTACCGAACGAACCTTGGAGAAAGAGAGAATCTACCACGACGGAGCCCATCTTGTTAATAAGTCGAATGGGATATTCCATTATCTGGACCGAATTTGGATCCCTAAGCGGAACGATTTGCGACATATTTCGATGAACGAAGCCCACAAATCTCGGTATTCTATTCATCCCGGTGCCGATAAAATACACCAGGACCTTCGCTACAAGTACTGGTGGCCGGGTATGAAGAGGGATATTGCTCTCTACGTTGGAAGGTGCCTAACTTGCTCGAAAGTCAAGGCTGAACATCAAAGACCCTCTGGCTTGCTTGAACAACCCCCGATCCCTATGTGGAAGTCTGAAAACATAGCTATGGACTTCATAACCAAACTCCCACGAACAACCGCAGGTCACGATAGCATTTGGGTTGTCGTTGACCGTTTGACCAAGTCTGCTCACTTCCTACCAATACGAGAAGACTACAAGGTAGAACGATTAGCCCGGATCTACACCAATGAGATCATTTGTAATCACGGGACGCCTCGCGACATCATCTCTGACCGTGATGCTCAATTTACCTCGTGACTGTGGGAAACGTTTCAAGCGGCTCTCGGTACTACGCTTAATCTGAGTACCGCATTCCACCCTCAAATCGACGGTCAGACTGAGAGAACGATCCATACCCTTGAAGACATGCTCCGATCGTGTGTCATAGATTTCGGTGGTAATTGGGACACTTACCTACCGTTAGTCGAATTCTCGTATAATAACAGTTATCATTCCAGCATTCAAATGGCACCGTTTGAGGCTCTATACGGAAGAAGATGTCGATCGCCTATTGTGTGGCACGAGATCGGGCACTCGCAATTAACCGGTCCTGAGCTACTGCAAGAAACGACTGACAAAATCGTCCAGATATGAGACAATCTGCTGAAAGCTCGGAGTTGTCAGAAAAGTTACGCCGATAGACAACGCAAGCCCCATGAATTTGACGTCGGCGACTACGTACTCCTAAAGGTATCACCTTGGAAGGGTGTGGTCATATTCGGCAAGAAAGGGAAACTAGCGCCTCGATATGTTGGACCTTTTAAGATTCTGGAAAGGATCAGAAAAGTCGCCTACAGACTCGAACTACCAGAGGAACTGAGTAACGTCCACCCGACTTTCCATGTTTCGAACCTCCGAAAGTGCCCGGCTGAGCATGATTTAATTGTATCTCTTGATGACCTCCAAATAAATTAAACACTACACTTCGTGGAGAAGCCTGTTAAAATCATGGATCGCCAAACCAAGCAGCTCAGACGCTCGCGCATTCCTATTGTAAAAGTCCGATGGGAAGGCAAACGAGGCGTAGAGTTCACTTGGGAAATCGAAAGCGACATGAAGGCGAAGTACCCGCAGTTATTTGTTACGGCTTCGGCCTAATTTCGGGACGAAATTCCCTTAAGTAGGGGAGGCTGTAACACCCCGTGTTTCGAAAGTCAAAGTCAAAGTTAAGATTGAAGTCAAAGGGAGACAAGTTTGCTAATTGCAATCTGTCACTCCTTGCTCAATTCCTGTTTTGACTTCTTTGACTTCCAGTTAGTCTAGTTTATGCTTAACGTTAGTTGTATTATGTGGAGTATTTATTAATAATCGAGGTTTATTCGATAATTATCGCATATTTGATCGCTTTATCGCTTATCGCAATCGCGCTCGCAACTCGAATTACGCGTTTTTGTTATACGTGTGTTTGTGCCTTTTATGTGTTACTTGTGCATGTTTATTTATGTTATGTTGTGATGATCAATCGAAATGCAATCGAAACTCGAATCGCAATCGAATCGCAAACGCTAAACGCAAGTAATCTAGGATGATTATATATTAGATATAGTAGTTGGGATTAAAGGTAATTTAAATAGAAACTTCATCGCATCGCAACACTCGCAATCGCAATCGAAACGGCAAAATTCGTCGCACCGAACACTCGAACCACGTGACTGATCGACCAGGCGACCAACCGATCGACCAGCAGTTCGATCGAGCTACAGCTCAATCGATCAGCCAGTCAGCCGGGCTGCCAACCGATCAACCAACCCCTTTCCACTTTGGGTAACCCTATAAATACCCCATGTCACCATCAAACTTTCCACTTTTGCTCTCTGACGTCCGACCAGCACTTCAACCTCACTTTTCTTCAATTTTCTCACGATTCCGGTAAGATCTCAACCTAAATCTTGTACATCTTTGATCTACACTCGATTCTACACCTTTCTATCTTTTGAATCCTAATTTCTAACCGTGAAATCACTAGATTTGAGGTGTTCTAGGATGACGTCATCATGGTGTTCTTAGGAACTTCATGTTTTGGCCTCAATCCACCGAGAACAACTTAGATCTAACCGATTTCCACATAAAAAAACTAAGATCTTTCATAGATCTAAACATATTCACGGTGAAAAAGGGACGAAAGATGGTTTTCCAACTTTCTTTCAACTCTTTTACACTCAATGCACTCAAAACCGATAGAATCGGAGCTTGTACCGACTTTCTACTCATTCTTGTGGTTGTGTTGGTTCAATATTCGGATTCTATCCACGAGACCACCAATTTCGGGTTGAACGTGGAACATCGTCTCGAACAGTTTACTGGTTGGATTTGGGTGATTCCTGTCCGATCAGGAGTACCAAGTATAGACGAGGTTTCTGTTGTTTAACACGTTCTCAAAACATCTCGATAAAACGACAAACAATTAAAACAACCAAGTGTAAGAAGAACGGAACGGCCAGGATGGAATGCCGTCCGATCGGTCTACTGTCCGATCGGACTGTCATCCGAACGGGTTGTCACCCGAACGATTTACACCTTGGTCCCACACTTAACCTTTATTCTCAAAACTTGAAGGATGAACATTGGACTAAGTACTGACCGATCGGACTACCACCCGAACGGACTACCACTCAACCATGTAATATTCAGACTTCTACACTTAAACAATTTTCAACATGTTCAATACCAGTGGGATGCCACCCGATCGGACTACCATCCGATCTAATGACATACTGCGGTGAACTTGTTCTCAGTAAAGTGTCCAACCAATCGGGTTGTCGTCCGATCGACCAACCTGAAAGGTAGAGATACTTCTATGTTTCAAAATGCTACAACAAAAACTTCAAAAGTCAAGCCATCATACACAAACACATCCTTCCTGAAGGAAGAAATAATCCACTCGAAAGGTCACACGATCGGATGACCATCCGAGCGGACTGTCACTTGCACGACCAGCTAGGGCTGGCATATCGGGTCAACCCGATCTGTTAAGACACGAACACGATAAGACACGAACAGGAAACCTGTAAACATGAACATGACACGAAATCTTATCGTGTCAGATTTTCTGTAACACCTCGAAAATTTACGTCCTATAATGTGTTGACACGTGTCATTGGTTTGAACGTGTGAAAGATTGTTCTTGAAGGACTAAAGTTGACAAACAGTGAAACTATGTAAATATAAGGGTTCAAAGTGTCAACAATAAATAAATATATGTTACGTTAACCCTACATGATGTTTATAACCTTAAACGAATGGATCATGGATCATACGAATCGAATTGTGAAAGAAAGTGGGAGATTTCAAACTGCAGGGGTTAAATGTGTCAACATGTTTAAGATATAACTCTGAGTGACCTTTTAGCAAACCCGAAGCCTTGTAACGATTAATTATGCTCACTAGAATCTACCATAAAAATTTCACCAAGTTTCGTTACCGTATGAGAAAGTTATGATAAAATCCGTGTGTGAGGGTTAGAATCGTCAACATTGAAATTTAGGGCTTTTCGGGTGATCACAAAGTTACCCGAGGACTTAACAAAGATGGTATAAGTCTTAAAGCCCCACATGTCAAATATAAAGTCCCAAATTCAAGAAAACCAAGTGAAAACGACCTTTCGGGGGACCAGGGACTGAAATTACAATTATTGAAACTTGCTGAACTGGTCATCTATACCCTCGCGTAGCGCGAGCATGAAGGGTCTTGGCAGTCGCGCTACGTGAGTGCCTTGTCTGATCAGAATGTATGTGCAGGTGTCCTGCATGTTCCTTAACCGACTCAAATGCCATTTTTTCGATACCATGGGCTGCCTAAGGTGGTTTTTAGCTAGTAGGGGACTTGTGGATGTTATTGTTTCACTCCTAGACTTAGGTGTTGATGATCCATGCATTTTTGAAGTTATTTATAAAGACCACATTATGCAACATTGATCATTCATCAACTTCTGAGCATTTCCAGAGCATACAAGCAGGTCACAAGCATTCCACATCATCTATTAGTCGTGTGTAAGTATGCCTAACCTTCTCAAATTCAGTTATGCTTAGTTTATAGCTTAGAAATCAAACCGTCGTAACTACGGTTTGACTTCGCGATGAAACACAAATGGTCCAGAGTTTTGTCGAATCGAAAGTGGTAATAAGTTGGTATTTATATGGGTAATAAAACCCTAAAAGGTCACCCACTGATTTCAATCCTAACTATGTCGTTTGTCGAGTCAAACTTCTTCCGAAAAGTCAACAGAAACATTAATCGCATATTTAATGATACGGAAGGCGTGTAATCTGTTTTATCAGTCATACAACTTGAAAATAAGTATAATAACTTGTCTAAGCTTGTTTGATTCGACAACTTTATGTTTTGAACCGACTCGGAACCGAGAGACGCAAAAGTTTGACTTTTGCTTTGACCTCAGTTCTGACCCGATTTATATAGGTTTAGACATCCCTTAAAGTTCCATTAGGACCTAGTTGCATGTGAGTATAAGCCTCCGCGTTTATACCACTCGAATCCCTAATCGTCCGATGTTTCCGTTAATTGCCTAAATAGTGACCATAATGCCCTTATAACCGTAAAACGAGATTTTTAGAAATATGAAAGTACAATAATCTTAGTTACTGATTATTGATCATGTCTGTAAATTTTCACGTCAATCGGAAGTGTAGATTAGGAGTTACGCTTAATGACGTAATTATAAACACTTTTATTAATTTAACGGCGTCATTAGCGCAAAGCCTATCTAAACCCAATTTTTGACACCAAACCTTTTACCCACTAATGTTAAATAATATTTTGGGATTTTTGAAGATTTTTAATTATTTTTAAACTGATCATAAGCTAGGTTTATCGCCTTGATTCGGTTAATACCAAAAATACACTTTTCGGCCATAAATTGAGTTTTACAAATCCTTTTAACGCCAATCTAATTGCTACTGATTTTAAATAATAAATGGAGTATTTTGAGCCTGTTTATTTGATCAGAAAACTCAGAATCGTATTTTAACCCGTACATCGCTTAAAACGACTTTATACGCGTATTTAACGCATAGTTTGGGTTTAAAACTATTTTAGTATATAAGACTTATTACCAAAGGTTATAACCTGTTAAAATAAGCTATTTTACTGATCAACTCAGACCCGGATCACAGGCGTCTAATTAAACCCTTTTATAATCTTTAAAATGACCAAAATGCCCCTGCGGGGCTTATAAAGAGATTAAACTCGTTTTGGGCATCATGGGTGATATCCTACTGATATCACAACTTATTTAAAGCGTGTTAACTTAGGAAACCTGTTTAGGACTTTTACGGATACCCGTTACGCTTCACGCGCGTTCGGTTCGGTTTATGTAACTAGTTTACATAAATTAGCCGAAACGGGTCAAACCTTATCGGTTTTATCTCAAAATCCAGAATGTGTATCATATACCCATATTAAACAAGTCTTCAAACTTTTCGGGTCTAAATCACATTCTATCCGGTCTTCGCTTAATCGTGCGTACGAACCGTATCTTTAAAACTAACCGGTCTAAGCATAAGCTTAACTAAAGAACCGTTAGGATTCTAATAGGTTGTTATAAACCTTTGTTCCAGATTAGGAGAACCAGTAAAAGATACTTGCACTCGCTGATTTTGATCTATACTTACTCAGGTAAATACTTTTAACTTGTTTTCCCTATACGGGCTTGGGGTACGGTATATAAAAATACCGCTTGGTCGGGGCGTTGAATCTTTAATTGAATGATGATTAAAGTATTGAGATGTCTCGTTTAATATTGTTTTGTTTGCTTAAAGCCTTTGGGGGGTTAATGACCGTGTCCCGGATATCCCTGGCATCATTTTACGAAATGGCCACGACCTTAGCACACAGGTGTAGGCGTACATCTGTTAGTGTCTCATAACTAAAGTGGTGTGTCCATTGATCTTTAACCCGGCTCGATCCGGGCTACTGAACGCATAAGGAACATGTAAATCCCTACAAGTATTATATCTAAATAATTATCCCAAGTTATAAAATATTATTTGTGCCTTGTGCCTTAAATGCATTTTCTTAAACTCTTTTCAAAATGAGTCGGTTGATTGTATTTACCAGTGTAAACTGACGTATTTTTCTTAAAAAGGTTAAGTGCAGGTACTACGCGAAATAGGCTGGCTTGTCTCCTAGCATCCACATTAAGTCTCGCCAGCTTGGATGACATAAACTGTTGAACATTTGTTTCCTTTTATTTGGATCTACCTGTGGATTTATATTCGACTATTTGTGATATTTAATATTACAATATCGTTTGGTTGAATTAAATCTATACTTTGCTTCCGCTGTGCAATTAAATATTGTGTTGTTTGACTATATTGTTATCAACCACGTCACGATACTCCCCTACCGGGCCCACCGGTAATACGTGGAAATTTGGGGTGTGACTGGTTGGTATCAGAGCCCAACATTGAGTGAATTAAACACTAACCTTTTGTGTTTAATCTCAATGACACAATTGCACATTCCTAAATCTTCGAGTCTAGACAAAGAACTTAGGAATAATCCAAAATGTTTTATTTTATATTTTAATTTTTGTTCTTTTATATTGCCTATTGTTACCTTGTTTATATTAACAGGTACAACAATGCCGCCAAGATTTAGACGAGGAGGTCGAGGAAAGGAGCCAATGGGCGCCCCTAACGACCATGAGGCAGGGCCTTCACATCGACGAACTTCTTCTTCTTCTGCAAGGAATGCCGATTCGAGGGAACTGTGAAGGACTTATGAAGAATCTGCCAGACGATCTTTTTCGCATGCATCAACACCTCCATATCATGACTCTTATGGGCCTCAGTCCGAGAATGAACCCCACAACTCGCAACATTCTTTCGGTGAACCTACTCCTGTCTTTCGGGGTCAGTTTAACCCAGCGGATTACTTACCTGAACCAGTGGGCTTTAACCCACAAGGACCGGAGGATCACTTTTCTGGTGATCAAGATATGGACGAGGATACAGATCCCGTCGAGGCTTCAACCGGATCCTTGAACCATCCTTTTGTGATCTCAGACGGTTCGTCTTTTCACGGAACACCATACCAAGGTCCGGATAGTCACATGGCACGGTTCGAACGGTGTGAGTGGTATTATACCCCATCTGAACACTCACCGTCTCACCATACACCGTCTCACCATACACCGTCTCACCATACACCGTCTCACCATACACCGTCTCACCATTCATCGTCTCACCATCATCAGCAACCGTAGCAGCAAGATCCCTCTGGGGATCCACAATTCGAGGCAGTCACTCCACCGCCTCCACCACCGCCAGTTCATATAGAGCCTCCAGAACCACCAAGACATAGGAGGACTGGCGCATGGATCTCAGCACGAGGAGTTGATTTTCGTCTCAACACCCCTCAACACTCTAGTGGTAGCCACTACCCACCTCTATATGAAGAACCCCAAGTGGGTGGACCTTCAGTTCCAGTTTCAGAGGTGAATTCGGCACCTATTGCACCACCATCAGCGGGTTTTGGCAACCCTATCCCTGCATATACTGCCCCAGCGGCTTACAACCCGTATGGACCACCAGCATACCATGGCTATAACTATGCTGATGATCCTTACAACATGGCATCAAGCTACCTGGCCCATAATAATCCAGAGGGACCATATGGACCCCCTTGGGGAATGGGATACCCAGCTCGGGGGTATCAAGCACCTGTTCAGCCACCACCACAGTACCAGCCACCACAGTACCAGCCACCACGGGCTCCCCCTCCTGAGCAGGAGGACCTCCGTCAAAGACTGGCCATAGTGGAGCGAGACTTCCAAAGGGAACGTAGGAAGAATCAAGGATTCATGAGTGGCTTAGCAGATTTACTGAAAGGAAGGAAGAAACGGGATCGTTAAATCCCAATATGTAAATGTATTTCCTTGTTTAAATCAAGTCCCTGAGTGGACATTAGTTTATGTGTGTATGTAGTCCCTGCGTGGACATCTATCTTTGTACCTAGTCCCTACGAGGACTTGTCTTTATTGGTCCCTGCGTGGACACTTAGGTTTGTAAGCAGTCCCTGCGAGGACATGTATTATTTGTATAGCTCCTGCGTGGGCTAGTATTTCTATGAAAAGTCCCGTTTAGGGCAGAAGTGTACTACTTGTAAATTATAATGGAATGTTAAGTTTGGAAATTTTATTTCTGTCATCTATGTATTTATATATTAAACATGAAATAAATCTAATAACATCATTCTTTTTACAAATGATCTGCCTATTAAATATTAAATAAAGAATCTTAAAGAGTGAAACCTAGTTAACAGGTCATTATAAGACCGGGCCAAGATGGTAAGACCTATGTAAAAGATTCAAATCCTAGTTAACATCTGTAAACATGTTAACACTCCTGGCAGATGTGGTTCGTTAAAATCACACACGTCATTCTATATAAGGATTCTTTAAAAGATCCCCAACCCAATATAATGATCTCTGAATCGTGGGTTTAAAACATTAATTAGGATGACTATATTTTGACCATATGTGGTAATATAAAGCCTACGGGCCTTGCTCATTTCTACATGAGCCAAAAGACAGTGGTAGCTATGACTCCCTGTCTGAAAAAGGTAGTGAACTCTGTTCAAACCTTAAAAGCCTTGATTATCTGAAATCATAGCTTAAAATTTAAATTGTCTTTGTGACTAGGCTTTGTGCCATAAATAAAACTGTTATTGTTAGGACAAATTATAATAGAAATCCTAAATAAATATGATTAATAAACTAACCAAATATGGTCTCTGTACCATGGTTAATGAATTGCCATAAAAAGACAATTCCATAAATTTCCAAATAAACTATTGTCCTTGTTTTCTGCAACAGTTCAATTTAAATGGCTAACTCAGACGAGGTTAATAGTCATCCCGTGGAGGTTAATGAGGAAGCCCGAATTAATCTAACGGGTGCGGAATTAAAAGCGATCATAGACGGCGCTGTTACTCAGGCTTTAGAGAGACAGTACGAAGGGTACAGTGAAACTCGGAGTAGGACCCACTCTAAGCCGCACTCAAAGCCAAAAACACACTCAGAAGCTCACAGCAAGCCACTTTCCAAAGGGGGAAATCCCAAGAAGGATGATGATGATCGTCAGTCCACCAACCATCTAAGTGTCCCGTCTCAACAGATAGTACTAAATCCGAAACCCAGTAATAAGGGATGCTCTTATAAATACTTCGTTTCGTGCAAACCCAGAGATTTTACTGGGGAAAAAGGAGCTGTGGATTGCATGACTTGGTTGGACGAAATGGATACGGTTGTGGACATCAGTGGTTGTGATAATAGGGATACTGTGAAGTTCGTGTCCCAGTCTTTCAAAGGTGAAGCATTAGCTTGGTGGAGATCTTTGATCCAAGCTACGGGGAAAATTCCGTTGTATAACATGACCTGGGAACAGCTCATGACGTTGATCAAGGAAAATTTCTGTCCTCAGCATGAGGTAGAGAAAATTGAAGCTGACTTCCTGTCGCTGGTCATGAAAAACCTGGACTGTCAGGCCTACCTTACCTGTTTCAACACTTTGTCAAGGTTAGTTCCATATTTGGTAACTCCGGAGCCTAAACGTATAGCTCGATTCATTGGGGGTTTGGAACCGGAGATCAAAGCAAGTGTAAAGGCCTCCAGACCAGCTACTTTTCGGTCTACAGCAGACATATCATTGTCCCTTACCTTAGATGCTGTCAGGCTGAGATCGCAGAGAAATACTAATACCGAAAAGAGGAAGCGTGAGGACGACAACTCACGACGTTCCGACAAGAAGCAGAAGGGAAACAATGACCATAAGAAGGGGTCAGGGTTTAGGAAGGATGGTCAGCAGACGGGTGAAAAACCCAGATGTAAAATCTGCAAGAGACAACACTTTAGAAAGTGCAGGTTTGAATCCAACTCACAATCACAATCGAAACCTTTTGCATGTGGGTTATGCAAATCCAAGGAACACAAAACCTTGGATTGCAAGAAGATAAAGGATGCGACCTGCTATGGTTGCAATGAAAAGGGGCACATCAGGAGCAATTGCCCAAAATATGCCAAGAAGCCGGAAGAGGCTAAGAAGACCAATGCTAGGGTCTTCAGGATGGATGCTAAGGAAGCCGTCAAGGACGACAACGTGATAACAGGTACCTTCCTCGTAAATGATATTTATGCGAGAGTGTTATTTGATTCAGGCGCTGATAAGTCGTTCGTAGATAATAAGTTTTGTGAAGTGTTGAACTTACCTGTTAGAACTTTAAGTGTTAAATATGAAGTAGAATTGGCAGATGGTACCTTAGACACCGTCTCAACTGTGTTAGATGGATGTGTTATATCCATTAAGAACCACTCTTTTCCTCTGTCCCTACTTCCCTTTAAGATAGCCGGTTTTGACATAGTATTGGGAATGGACTGGTTATCTCGTAACCAGGCCCAGATTGTTTGCAACAAGAAACAAGTGGTGATCAAGACTTCGTCTGGTGAATCACTTACTATCCAGGGAGATACCCAGTACGGGCTGCCTGAGCGAATGTCTTTGCTCAAGGACTCTAAGTGTTTAAAGAAGGGTTGTGTCATCTACATGGCACAAGTGATTATTAATGAGCCGAAGCCCAAGATTGGGGATATCTCCGTCGTTTCTGAATATCCGGAAGTTTTTCCTGAAGAACTACCTGGTTTGCCACCAGAAAGACAAGTAGAATTCAGAATCGACATTATTCCTGGATCAGCACCGGTAGCTAGGGCGCCTTATAGATTGGCACCAACAGAGATGAAGGAATTGAAAGCGCAGCTAGATGATTTGCTAGCCAAAGGTTTCATCAAACCTAGTACGTCTCCGTGGGGAGCACCAGTTTTATTTGTCAAAAAGAAGGATGGATCGATGCGTCTGTGCATCGACTACCGTGAACTTAACAAGGTCACTATCAAGAATAGGTATCCTTTGCCCAGAATCGACGATCTGTTCGATCAACTTCAAGGGGCAAGTTTCTTCTCTAAGATTGACTTAAGGTCAAGCTATCACCAATTGAAGGTTAGAGATGAAGATGTGCACAAGACTGCATTTAGGACTCGTTATGGTCATTACGAGTTCCTGGTGATGCCTTTTGGGCTCACTAATGCACCTGCCGCGTTCATGGATCTCATGAATCGCGTATGCAAGCCCTACTTGGATAAATTTGTTATCGTCTTCATCGATGACATCCTCATCTATTCGAAGAGTCAAGCTGATCACGAGAAGCATCTCCGTTGCATACTGAAGCTACTTCATCAGGAGAAGCTCTATGCCAAGTTCTCGAAGTGTGAATTCTGGCTTCGAGAAGTCCAATTTCTTGGACATGTCGTTAGTGAGCGTGGTATCCAAGTTGAAGCTGTTATGAATTGGCATGAACCCAAGACGCCTACAGAAATTCGTAGCTTTTTAGGTTTGGCAGGATACTATAGGCGATTCATTGAAAACTTCTCAAGGATTGCTGCACCCCTGACTTCGCTGACACGTAAGAAGATTAAGTTTGACTGGGGTCCTAAGCAGCAGGAATCCTTCGATATTCTGAAACAAAAGTTAAGCAATGCTCCAGTACTAACGTTGCCTGAAGGAGTAGAGGAGTTTGTAGTTTATTGTGATGCATCACACACCGGGATGGGGTGTGTGCTTATGCAGAAAGACAAAGTCATTGCCTATGCATCACGCCAGTTAAAGGTGCACGAAAAGAATTACACCACCCATGACTTGGAATTGGGTGCCGTTGTATTCGCACTAAAACTGTGGAGGCACTACTTATACGGAGTCAAATGTGTGATCTATTCTGATCACAAAAGCCTTCAACATCTGTTCAACCAAAAGGACTTGAACATGAGGCAACGCCGTTGGATGGAAACTCTTAATGATTACGATTGTGAAATAAGATACCATCCCGGCAAGGCGAATGTTGTCGCCGATGCCTTAAGTCGGAAGGAAAAAGTAAAACCGATAAGAATCAATGCCAAGAGCATTGAGGTAAAGAATAATTTGATAGAAAGGTTGTTAGCTGCACAGAAGGAAGCTGTGTTGGAAGCTAACTATCCTAACGAAAAGCTGGGAGTAACTGAGGAGCAGTTAACTCTTAGCAAAGACGGAATTCTTAGATTGAATGGACGAATATGGGTTCCAATCTATGGAGGACTTAGAGATGTTATCCTCCAAGAAGCCCAAAGTTCCAAATATTCCGTTCATCCTGGAGCTGATAAGATGTACCAGGATTTAAGGGCAAGTTATTGGTGGATAGGCTTGAAAAAGTCTGTAGCTGCCTATGTAGCAAAATGCTTGACATGTGCGCAAGTCAAAGCAGAACATCAGAAACCGTCAGGTTTGCTACAACAGCCTGAACTTCCCACCTGGAAATGGAAAATGGTAACTATGGATTTTATTACCAAGTTACCTAAGACAAGGAAAGGCAATGATACAATATGGGTCATCGTTGACAGACTGACAAAGTCAGCTCATTTCTTACCCATCAAGGAGACTTATAGCTCCAATATGTTAGCCCAGTTATACGTTGATAAGATTGTAGCCTTGCATGGCATACCTGTAACTATTATCTCTGATAGAGATACTAGGTACACGTCACATTTTTGGAAAAGCTTCCAACAATCTTTGGGCACACGTTTGAACTTTAGTACGGCTTATCATCCTCAGACAGACGGACAGAGTGAGCGTACTATTCAAACGTTGGAAGACATGCTACGTGCATGTGCGATCGATTTGGGTGGTAGTTGGGATAAGAACCTACCATTAATCGAATTCTCCTACAACAATAGCTACCACACCAGCATCAAGGCTGCGCCTTTTGAGGCATTATACGGTAGAAAGTGTAGATCGCCCGTTTGTTGGGCAGAAGTTGGAGATGTCCAATTATCTGGACCGGAAATAGTGTTCGAGACGACGGACAAGATTGCCCAGATTCGTGACCGTCTCAAAGCTGCCCGAGATAGGCAGAAAAGTTACGCTGATCCTAAGTGTAAAGATTTTCACTTCGAAGTAGGTGACAAGGTCCTACTTAAAGTGTCACCCTGGAAGGGGGTGATGCGGTTTGGTAAGAAAGGCAAGCTAAGTCCGAGATACATAGGACCTTTCGAGGTTATCGAACGTGTCGGGTCAGTTGCCTATAAGTTAAACTTACCAGAAGAGCTCAGTGGGATTCACAATGTGTTCCACATCTGCAATCTGAAGAAGTGTTTCGCTGACGAATCACTGGTTATACCACATACAGATGTGCATATAGATGAGAGCTTGAAATTTGTGGAAAAACCTTTGTCGATTGAAGATCGACAGGTAAGGAAGCTTCGAAAGAAGCATATACCTTTTGTAAAGGTCAAATGGGATGCCCGAAGAGGTCCCGAATTCACGTGGGAGGTTGAATCCACGATGAAAGAAAAGTACCCTTACTTGTTTCAGTAAATCTCGGGTCGAGATTTCTTTTAAGGGGGTGAGGATGTAACACCTCGAAAATTTACGTCCTATAATGTGTTGACACGTGTCATAGGTTTGAACGTGTGAAAGATTGTTCTTGAAGGACTAAAGTTGACAAACAGTGAAACTATGTAAATATAAGGGTTCAAAGTGTCAACAATGAATAAATATATGTTACGTTAACCCTACATGATGTTTATAACCTTAAACGAATGGATCATGGATCATACGAATCGAATTGTGAAAGAAAGTGGGAGATTTCAAACTGTAGGGGTTAAATGTGTCAACATGTTTAAGATATACCTCTGAGTGACCTTTTAGCAAACTCGAATCCTTGTAACGATTAATTATGCTCACTAGAATCTACCATAAAAATTTCACCAAGTTTCGTTACCGTATGAGAAAGTTATGATAAAATCCGTGTGTGAGGGTTAGAATCGTCAACATTGAAATTTAGGGCCTTTCGGGTGATCACAAAGTTACCCGAGGACTTAACAAAGATGGTATAAGTCTTAAAGCCCCACATGTCAAATATAAAGTCTCAAAATGTAAGAAAACCAAGTGAAAACGACCTTTCGGGGGACCAGGGACTGAAATTGCAATTATTGAAACTTGCTGAACTGGTTATCTATACCCTCGCGTAGCGCGAGCATGAAGGGTCTTGGCAGTCGCGCTACGCGAGTGCCTTGTCTGATCAGAATGTATGTGCAGGTGTCCTGCATGTTCCTTAACCGACTCAAATGCCATTTTTTCGATACCATGGGCTGCCTAAGGTGGTTTTTAGCTAGTAGGGGACTTGTGGATGTTATTGTTTCACTCCTAGACTTAGGTGTTGATGATCCATGCATTTTTGAAGTTATTTATAAAGACCACATTATGCAACATTGATCATTCATCAACTTCTGAGCATTTCCAGAGCATACAAGCAGGTCACAAGCATTCCACATCATCTATTAGTCGTGTGTAAGTATGCCTAACCTTCTCTAATTCAGTTATGCTTAGTTTATAGCTTAGAAATCAAACCGTCGTAACTACGGTTTGACTTTGCGATGAAACACAAATGGTCCAGAGTTTTGTCGAATCGAAATTGGTAATAAGTTGGTATTTATATGGGTAATAAAACCCTAAAAGGTCACCCACTGATTTCAATCCTAACTATGTCGTTTGTCGAGTCAAACTTCTTCCGAAAAGTCAACAGAAACGTTAATCGCATATTTAATGATACGAAAGGCGTGTAATCTGTTTTATCAGTCATACAACTTGAAAATAAGTATAATAACTTGTCTAAGCTTGTTTGATTCGACAACTTTATGTTTTGAACCGACTCGGAACCGAGAGACGCAAAGGTTTGACTTTTGCTTTGACCTCAGTTCTGACCCGATTTATATAGGTTTAGACATCCCTTAAAGTTCCATTAGGACCTAGTTGCATGTGAGTATAAGCCTCCGCGTTTATACCACTCGAATCCCTAATCGTCCGATGTTTCCGTTAATTGCCTAAATAGTGACCATAATGCCCTTATAACCGTAAAACGAGATTTTTAGAAATATGAAAGTACAATAATCTTAGTTACTGATTATTGATCATGTCTGTAAATTTTCACGTCAATTGGAAGTCTAGATTAGGAGTTACGCTTAATGACGTAATTATAAACACTTTTATTAATTTAACGGCGTCATTAGCGCAAAGCCTATCTAAACCCAATTTTTGACACCAAACCTTTTACCCACTAATGTTAAATAATATTTTGGGATTTTTGAAGATTTTTAATTATTTTTAAACTGATCATAAGCTAGGTTTATCGCCTTGATTCGGTTAATACCAAAAATACCCTTTTCGGCCATAAAATGAGTTTTACAAATCCTTTTAACGCCAATCCAATTGCTACTGATTTTAAATAATAAATGGAGTATTTTGAGCCTGTTTATTTGATCAGAAAACTCAGAATCGTATTTTAACCCGTACATCGCTTAAAACGACTTTATACGCGTATTTAACGCATAGTTTGGGTTTAAAACTATTTTAGTATATAAGACTTATTACCAAAGGTTATAACCTGTTAAAATAAGCTATTTTACTGATCAACTCAGACCCGGATCACAGGCGTCTAATTAAACCCTTTTATAATCTTTAAAATGACCAAAATGCCCCTGCGGGGCTTATAAAGAGATTAAACTCGTTTTGGGCATCATGGGTGATATCCTACTGATATCACAACTTATTTAAAGCGTGTTAACTTAGGAAACCTGTTTAGGACTTTTACGGATACCCGTTACGCTTCACGCGCGTTCGGTTCGGTTTATGTAACTAGTTTACATAAATTAGCCGAAACGGGTCAAACCTTATCGGTTTTATCTCAAAATCCAGAATGTGTATCATATACCCATATTAAACAAGTCTTCAAACTTGTCGGGTCTAAATCACATT
Source organism: Helianthus tuberosus (assembly GCA_030545235.1). NCBI lineage: Eukaryota > Viridiplantae > Streptophyta > Magnoliopsida > Asterales > Asteraceae > Helianthus > Helianthus tuberosus. Next base: position 56,001,326 of record CM060438.1, read on the forward strand.
CTATCCGGTCTTCGCTTAATCGTGCGTACGAACCGTATCTTTAAAACTAACCGGTCTAAGCATAAGCTTAACTAAAGAACCGTTAGGATTCTAATAGGTTGTTATAAACCTTTGTTCCAGATTAGGAGAACCAGTAAAAGATACTTGCACTCGCTGATTTTGATCTATACTTACTCAGGTAAATACTTTTAACTTGTTTTCCCTATACGGGCTTGGGGTACGGTATATAAAAATACCGCTTGGTCGGGGCGTTGAATCTTTAATTGAATGATGATTAAAGTATTGAGATGTCTCGTTTAATATTGTTTTGTTTGCTTAAAGCCTTTGGGGGGTTAATGACCGTGTCCCGGATATCCCTGGCATCATTTTACGAAATGGCCACGACCTTAGCACACAGGTGTAGGCGTACATCTGTTAGTGTCTCATAACTAAAGTGGTGTGTCCATTGATCTTTAACCCGGCTCGATCCGGGCTACTGAACGCATAAGGAACATGTAAATCCCTACAAGTATTATATCTAAATAATTATCCCAAGTTATAAAATATTATTTGTGCCTTGTGCCTTAAATGCATTTTCTTAAACTCTTTTCAAAATGAGTCGGTTGATTGTATTTACCAGTGTAAACTGACGTATTTTTCTTAAAAAGGTTAAGTGCAGGTACTACGCGAAATAGGCTGGCTTGTCTCCTAGCATCCACATTAAGTCTCGCCAGCTTGGATGACATAAACTGTTGAACATTTGTTTCCTTTTATTTGGATCTACCTGTGGATTTATATTCGACTATTTGTGATATTTAATATTACAATATCGTTTGGTTGAATTAAATCTATACTTTGCTTCCGCTGTGCAATTAAATATTGTGTTGTTTGACTATATTGTTATCAACCACGTCACGATACTCCCCTACCGGGCCCACCGGTAATACGTGGAAATTTGGGGTGTGACATTTTCCAAACACGAACACGAACCTGTTAATAAACAGGTTACACGAAATGACCTGTTAAGACACGAAAATGTCGCCAACATATCATATGACCTGTTTAAGACACAAACACGACCTGTTAAGACCCGAACACGACCTGTTAAGACACGAACATGACCTATTATTCCATATTTGAAATTAGCAATTAAGGAACCTGTTAATGAAAATTTAGTCGCCAAAGGTTCACAAAAGTCATAAAAATGCATTAACACATAATGTCTTAACAAACTTAAAACGAAATCCATAAAAGTCTAATCAAAACATCCAAATAGTTTCAACATTCAAGTTCCCATATGCCTTTCTTTCTCAAGATCTTCAATTCCAAACAATCAGACCTACACACAAATAATTGCAGTCGTATTAGGCATGGACAATTTGACATAAACTCATTCATATAGTTTTATCAAGGAACATTTCTAAAAACATTTGAAATGGGTACCTTGAGATGTTCTTTGATTTTTAACAATCAACACTACTTGAAGCATTTGGAGTGGATACCTTAGGATTGTTCACGGAATTTAAAGCACCTGATTCATGGCTAATGTCAAGCGACATTATATCTTCTGTGAGCTCATCGACACTAACTTGGTTCGAACCTGCAAAGTACAAACAAATATACATAATAACATTAATAGAATAGAATACCATGCAAAAAAAAAAAAAAAACATAAAAAAATCAAGAGAAAAGACATTACAATAATCTCCAAATAACCAATCTTTTGTGCATATGAGAGCCTCAACGGTATCCTTGCTAAGTGAACTTCGATGTTCATTAAGGACTCTTCCACTTGCACTGAATGTAGACTCCGATGCGACAGTAGATACGGGAATGGTCAAAAAGTCTCTTGTCATTCTCGCAAGTGCGGGATATCTAAACTCATTGGCTTTCCAAAAAGCCAACACATCAAGTTCACAGCTTCTGTCAACCCTTGACTCCTCCAAATACATTTGCAACTCTGATTTTTTATTAATTGTAAAATCTTTACTTTGAAATTGATCAAAATCCTAAAAAAAGAATTGGAAATTAGTTAGTCAATAATTAAACACAATGTATAAATATATAAATAAATTACCTTAAGCCTTGCGCTCATTCCATAAGCATGTGTAGAATCATCCATTGTGTCCTCAACCTCTTTACTTGCATTTGAAGCACGTGTTGGGTCATCTCTTCTATCATCACCGGCCACATTTAACATGTTGACATATTAATTAAATGTAGAATTCAAAAACTGATCAACATTTGAATATTCGGGGCTCGCCTCTCCGTATATTTGTGAATAACTCCAGTCGATAAAATGATGTTTAATCACTAACTGTTGAATCAATCATATAACACTTAGTATAACACATATCTAAACGAATTGTTTCAGTCTCTGTTTGTATGTTTCTGTTTCTTACTTCGTATAACACATATTAATCAGTAATTGTTGAATCTAAGCAGAAACATAACTGTTGAATCAGAACAGAATGATAGTGACCGAAACAAATCTAAGCAGTAACTGTTGAATCTAAGCAGAAACAAATCTAATTGCCAGCGGCAGAAACAAATCTAAGCAGTAACCGTTGAATCTAAGCAGAAACAATAACTCATAACAATAGTCAACAGATGAATCAGAACAGAATGATAGTGACCGAATATTTAACTTACCTGAATAGCTTGCCGGCGGACAACAGACGAACAGAACGATGAACGGAAGGGGCGAACGGCGATGGTTGTCGTCGTCTCGTCGATGCTGAATGATGAACATAACAGAAGAGAATCTTGTCGACAAGGTGAATGATGAGTAGTTGAATGATGATGCTGAACAATGAACGGAACAGGCGAACGGCGATGGTTGTGGTGTTCGTCGATGACGGCTGCTGGAGAGTTTCTTTTAGGGTTCAGACTTGCACTTTGGAGTGTGAATTGTTAAATGAATTTCAAAATTAGGACTCTAGGTATACCACCCACCCCGCGTCTCATGAAATATTGAAATACCTGATATATTTTTTTAATTAAAATTCTTAGCATGTTATTAACGGGTCTTAACAAGTTAACGGGTTTTAACCGGTTTAGACACGAAATTTAAACAGGTCTTATCGTGTCGACCTGTTTAGACACGAAACATGTTAAGGCCAAACACGAAACCTGTTAACTTCGTGTAGGTTCGTGTCGTGTTATTGGGTTCGTGTCAAAATTGCCAGCCCTACGACCAGCTGTCCGATCGGACCACCATCCGATCGAACTACTGTCCGACCCACCTATACTTTGCATCATTTTGCTCGTCACTTATCGTTATGCTATCGTCCTAATCAGGCTAACCTTACTCTCTAGCGATCCCTTCAATCAATCAATCACGGCGAGTATACTCAACCCCTTTTTGCTTTACGCACTTTGGGTGTTACATACGTTACTTATTCTAAATCACATCAATCACACTACTCAATACTTTAAACGCTAACCGATTACCGCATGTTATACGTGACTTAATGAATGTTTGTTTGTTATGTTTACACATGGAATGCTGTCTACCTGCCTTAGCAACGATAGTACTATAGTTTGGACTCAACACTTGTTTACTCAGGGGTTGTTAAGGACAATTACTTACATGGCTCACAGTGGTGAGTGTGTATCGCGAACTGCCTTGGGCAGTCAACCCGCAGTCATTGGTATCGATAGGTTCATGTCGATAACTAACATGCCTCATTTCACACTGTGTACGTGCTGGTTATGCGTAATCGATTTCGAACTCTATTATATCTATTAAACTTGTATGCTCGCTTTTACACTATGTGTATTGACTTTTACTTTAACGTATGTGACAGGTGCTTAGGATGCTTATTTGCTTACTATGCTGTGAAATCGAGGCTAGGAAAGACCTAGGTCAACAATAAACAATTGTCTGTAATAAGAATCTGAGTTGTCGGAACAGAACAATTTGACTAGATCTTTTCTGTAATAATTGTATTATCATTTATGACATGGTATGGGACATGTTGCTCTAAATATTTGGTAAATATAGTTGTTATGGAAACTTCTGGACAATCTGTTTCGCTCAGTGCCGTGCCCCGATGTTTCCGCCATCGGTTGGGGTGTGACAATAAAGTAGGCTACTACTAGTTGAAAAATCGTATTCGTAATCATGTGGCGGTAAGTAAATACCCAACTCTTCGTAAGAATGATTAGCCATTGAGAATGAAAATGAGTATAGATTGTTGAGTGAAATGAGATGGTTATGAGTGAAAATGGATTGAGAAAGAGATGGTGGTACCTGTGCTGGCCAACGCAACCCGCCAAGCCTACCCGCGGGGATGGCGGCGGTGTGCTGGCTTGGGTTCAAACCCGTAACATGCTACCCAGGTAGCGCCCCATCCCCCTAATGTCTTGAATAAAATACAAGTTACAAGAAATCATCATCATCATACTCAGTAAATCCTACCAATAGCAACGCTAAGGTAGGGTTTGAGGAGAGTAAGATGTAGACAGCCTCACCTCTACCCCGTAGGAATAGAGAAGCTGCTTCCAAGTGAGACCCCCGGCTGATAGTAGCTTTGCATCAAGTCTAGGACATAAGGCACATAACACTCAACAATTAAGACAAAGGCCGATTAGTGCATGTACTCCCTTGTCTTTCGGCTATTAACGCCACCACATGATGCATGATTAACCATCCCCCTCTTTTAACGTTATTTTCACGAAATTAGTAAACTAACGTTAAAAAGTGGTTGAGGATTAAGAGAACAAACATCGATCTCCATGGTAGAAACAACAAAATAGTGCAACCTAGAAAACTCGATACCTGAAATCATAGCTTAAACGCGTAGCCCAAAAAGTTTCTTGATCGTTGGATTATTATTATTATTATTATTATTATTTTTGTGGCGAAAGTTTTATAGTCATTCGTCAAATTATTTAACTCCAATAAAGGAAAAAATTAATTTAATGAACGTCTTTATAGTAAGTAATTAAGATGTTCTAATGACCGGTTATAGATTGATTTTAAAGTGTTGTCTTAATGACTTGCCATTAAACATTTAGAGACCTGCGAGTGCTTCCGGACTCACATATGAACATGGCTTTTAAGACCTTTGAGTGCTTCTCAACTTCGAAATGAATTAACATGGTCTTGTGTTCTTACTTATAAAGGCAAAATGTCATCAAGAAAAAAATTCAAATTATAAAAGTCTAGGTCGTAAGGACGGTTGATGTCACACCCCGCTTTCCTGGTGGGCCCGAATATGGGGTTTTAATGTGACGATTGTATACCAGTTTCACAGCACAGCAAAAATAGGGAGTAATAATAAATTTCAAGTATTAAAACTCCCAAGATATATTAAAACTTTGTGTATCAATACCTTGATACAATATAACCCAAAGGTGGATCGAAATAATTTAAAATAGATTTTGAGACATCATAGGTCTTTGCCATTGGAGTCGCAAATTCCAAAGCTATAGACCGGACCTTATCTAACCTATTCATCTAGGTTCGTCACCTATAAGTCAAACTTTAAAAAAATACGTTATCTTTCGCTGGTAAATACAACTAACTGACTCATTGTTAAAACATATATTTTTCATTGGGATTAGTATCCTTGTTACCAGATTCACATGCTTGTCACATTCGGGAACTGGGATAGAAGCCAATATTGAATCAATATACACCCCACACTTATGGTCATTATTATCACACCCCAACCGATGGCGGAATCATCGGGGCATGGCACTGAGCGAAACAGATTGTCCAGAAGTTTCCATAACAACTATCATTACCATTCAATTTATGTTAACATGTCCCATACCATGTCTCAAATAGTAAACAAATTATTACAGATAACATCTAGGCAAGTATTCTATTCCGACAACTCAGATTCAAACATAAATAGTTTATTTATTGGTTTCTAGGACCTCCTTTCCTAGCTTCAATTTCATCACAGCACAGAGAGCATCCTAGACCTTTCCTAGCCTCAATTTCATCACAGCACAGAGAGCATCCTAGACCTTTCCTAGCCTCGATTTCACAGTGAGCTAGGCATACAAGCAACCAAAACACCTGTCACATACGTTAAAATAAAGTCAATACATAAAATGTAAAGGTGAGCATACAAGTTTGATAATAGCATATAGAGTTCGAATTCGTTTACGCATAACCAGCACGTACACATAGTGAAATGAAGCACGTTAGTTGTCGACATAGATCCATCGATACCAATGACTGCGGATTGACTGCCCGAGGCAGTTCGCAATACATGATTACCACCGTAATCCATGCAAGTAAAAGATCCTTAACAACCCCCGTGTGAACGGGTGCTGAGTCCAAACTATAGTACTATCGTTGCTAAGGCAGGTAGACAGCATTCCATGTGTAAACATAACAAACAAGCATTCATAAGCCACGTATAACATGCATTAGCGGTTAGCGTTCAAATAGTTTGAGTAGTGTGATAGTTGTAGTTTGAATATTCGTAACGTATGTAACACCCAAAAGTGCTTAAAGCAAAAAGGGATCAAGTATACTCACAGCGATTATGGATTGAAGGGAGCGCTTAGCGAGTACGGTTAGCCTGAATAGGAAACAAGTGTGGAAGAGTCGGACACCTGGTCGATCGGACGATAGTCCGATCGGACGGCTAGCCGTTCGGCTGACAGTCCGCTCGGACCGCTGTCCGGTCGGTTGGTAAGCCGATCGGATGGCTATTCGAGTGGATTGTTTCTTCCTTTGAGAAGGATGTGTTTGTGTATGATGGCTTGACCTTTGAAGTTTTCGTTGTAGCATTTTGAAAACATTGAAGTACCTTTACCTTTCAGGTCGGTCGATCGGACGGCTGCTCGATCGGCTGGCAACACGATCGGTTAGGCATTCAAAAGAGTTACAAGGTTTAGTCTTTGAATCGGACAGGTGTTCGATCGGACAACAGGTCAACAAGTCAAAGACTTTAAATGAAATGTAAGGTGTGGTGCAATGGATCGGATGGTTGATCGATCGAATGTCATAACTGCTGTTCGATCGGACAACAGGGTGTCACCTGATCGGACGGCTGTTCGATCGGGTGGCACTTCTAGTTCATTGATCATGTTGAAAATTGATTAAGTATTGAAGCATAGTATCTCATGATCCGAAGAGTAATCCGATCGGACAGTAGTTCGATCAGACAACAGTTCGTTCAATACTATTCCTCAAAACAAATTGATTGTGTGGGGCCAAGTGCTAGCCGATCGGCTGATTATCCGATGGGCTGGCTGTCCGTTCGTTCGGACAGCAGTCCGATCGGTCAGCATCCTGACCTGATCAGTCCCTTTCGTCTAACACTTGGTTGTTCTGTTCGTTTGTCGTTTCATCGAGGTATTTTGACAGCGAGTAAAACCATAGATGCCTCGTCCTTACTTGGTTTCCCGGGTCGGACAGGAATCACCCAAATCCGGTCAGTGGTCTGTTCAAAATGGAGTTTAACATTTAACCCGAAGTCGGTTAACCTCGTGGATAGAATCCAGATCTTGAACCGTACAACCACCGAAGTGATTTGTAAACCGGCTCAGGTTCCATTTCTACCGGTTCGAAGTTATAGAGTGAGAAAGAGTTGGGAGAAAGTTGGAAAATCCATCCTCCAATCCCTTTCACCGTGGTTATGTTTAGATCTATTAAAGATCCTTGTTTGTTTATGTGGAAATCGGCTAGATCCAAGTCATTCTTGGTGGATTGAGGCCAAAACATGAAGTTCTTCAAGAACTCATGATGACATCATCCTAGAACACTTGATTCTTGATGATTTCACGGTTAGAAGTTTAGATTTGAAAGATAGAAAGGTGTAAGAGTGAGCATAGATCAAGAAAGTACAGGATTTAGGACGAAAACTTACCGGAATCGAGAGAAATCTGAGAAAAGGCGAGTTGTGCGTGCTGGTCGAACAAGGGTTTCCAAAAGTGGAAAGAATGACAATGACAGGGGTATTTATAGGATGACAAAAGAGGAAAGGGCTGGCCGATCGGCTGGCAGCTCGATCGGACAGCAGTCCGTTCGGCTGGCTGTTCGATCGGCTGGGAGCCTGATCGATCGGTTGCACCTTTCGAGTGTTTTGCGCGACGATTTCGGATATTTCGATTATGGTTGCGCGCGGTTCGGTTCGATAGGGTTTCCTAGTCAAATTACTTTCAGTCTCAACTACTTCGTATCTAGCGTAATCTCTTTTCGACTATCTATCATAGTTCGACTTGCGATTCAAGTTCGAGTTCGATTGCATTCGAGTTAGATTTCGAGTTCGATTGAGTTCGCTTGATTATCACAACTCAACATAAATAAACATGCACAGTTAACACGTAAGGCACACACACACGTATAATAACAAGTAAAAATACGTAGCTCGAGTTGCGAATTGATGTCGATTCGATTAACATAGCTTGATTATTAGTTGATTAACTTTATCGCATTGTTACTTCCTATAGTTCACAGTCGTAGGTCGATTGAAATACGATTAATTCTCATCGATTATTGCAATTAACAACACTTACTCCACATAATATAATTAAAAACAAGAAGTTTCTACGAGTCAAGTTGCGCGAAATCGGTCGTTGACCTTGACCTTGACTTTGACTTTGTCTCGTGAAAACACGGGGTGTTACAGCCTCCCCTTGTTTAGGGAATTTCGTCCCGAAATTAAGCTGTGCAACGCCGTGAATCACGTCTGAGAACTTTCCGTTTGGACCGATTTTGACTCCGAAACGATTGCGTGTGACACGTTCGACGTGCGGAATTTGTGAACGTGCGTGACCAAACACACAACGTAATATAATCAATGATTCTATAGATTGACATGAAATCGTAGAAAGCACTAGAATCACAATGCTACTTTCTCTCTCTAGCTCCTATCTTGAAACAACTGCGGGTACTTAGCCTTCATGTCGCTTTCGAGTTCCCAAGTGAACTCTGCGCCTCGTTTGCCTTCCCATCGGACTTTCACAATAGGAATGCGTGAGCGCCTGAGTTGCTTGGTTTGGCGATCCATGATTTCGACAGGCTTTTCCATGAAGTGTAATGTTTCGTTCACTTGTAGATCGTTGAGAGAAACGTGCAAATCGTGGTCGGCTAGGCACTTTCGGAGGTTTGACACGTGGAAAGTCGGGTGGACGTTACTAAGTTCCTCCGGTAGTTCGAGTCTGTAGGCGACCTATCCGATCCTTTCCAGAATCTTAAAAGGTCCAACATATCGAGGCGCGAGTTTTCCCTTCTTGCCGAATCGGACTACACCCTTCCAAGGAGATACCTTTAGGAGTACGTAGTCACCAACGTCAAATTCACGGGGCTTGCCTTTTCTATCGGCGTAACTTTTCTGTCGATCCCGAGCCTTTACCAGGTTGTCTCGAATCTGGAAAATTTTGTCTGTCGTTTCTTGTAGTAGCTTCGGACCGGTTAGTTGCGAGTGACCAATCTCGTGCCACACAATAGGCGATCGACATCTTCTTCCGTATAAGGCCTCGAATGGTGCCATTTGGATGCTAGAATGATAGCTGTTGTTATACGATAACTCGTCTAACGGCAGGTGTTTATCCCAATTACCCCCGAAGTCTAGAACACACGAACGGAGCATGTCTTCAAGAGTACGAATCGTTCTTTCAGTCTGACCGTCGGTCTGTGGGTGAAAAGCAGTACTTAGATTAAGCGTTGTACCGAGTGCCGCTTGAAATGTTTCCCATAGTCGTGAAGTAAACCGAGCATCACGATCAGAGATGATGTCACGAGGCGTCCCATGATTACAAATGATCTCGTCGGTGTAGATTCGGGCTAATCGTTCCACCTTGTAGTCTTCTCGTATAGGCAGAAAGTGAGCTGATTTAGTCAGACGGTCGACCACAACCCATATGCTGTCGTGACCTGATGACGTGGGTGGTAGCTTGGTTACGAAATCCATAGCTATGCTCTCCCACTTCCACATGGGAATTGGTGGTTGTTCGAGCAAGCCAGAGGGTCTTTGATGTTCAGCCTTGACTCTAGCACAAGTTAGGCATTTTCCGACGTATAGAGCGATATCCCTTTTCATACCCGGCCACCAGTACTTATAACGAAGATCCTGGTACATTTTGTCAGCACCGGGATGAACAGAATACCAGGATTTGTGGGCTTCGTCCATCAGGATTTGTCGCAGGTTGGTTCGCTTGGGAATCCAAATTCGGTCTAAAAAGTGGAATATCCCATTTGATTTGCTCACAAGCTGGGCTCCATCGTGGTAGATTCTTTCTTTCTTCAGGGTTCGTTCGTTGAAACATGCATGTTGAGCGTCACGGATGAGAGTTTCGAGATCGTGTTGGGCTTGAACATTACGAGTGCTAAGCAGATAGCTCCGTCTGCTAAGTGCGTCGGCAACAACATTCGCCTTGCCTGGGTGATAACGAATCTCACAGTCGTAATCGTTGAGAAGTTCTATGTAACACCTCGAAAATTTGTGTTAAATAAAATAACGACACGTGTCGTGTAAGACAAAAAGCGTTATAAACTCGGATTGATTAAAAATGTTTGACAGGATTTAAAAGAATCGTCATGTTAACTTTTGCACCTCTGAACGACCTCGTTATAAATCCCAAGACTCAAACCATATTAAAAACACCTAGTATATGTTCAAGTTCAGTGAATTATAGCAATGAATGATTCATAATTTAATTGGTGGACTCCTACGAAGAAATTCCTACGGTAACCCTTAGTTTTCGATACTTTCTAAAGACTCCAAGACTTTCACACAACATAACATGGTGGTGCATACTATACATGACCCAAATTTGAGGCCCCATATTGATAAAACACGGCCAAGAATCGTTTATACTCAGTTGCCCTTTCAAAACACCAAAGAACATCAACTTTTTGTGTCTGAGGTTAAGCTTACGGACCTCAACATTGTTGAGGTTGAGGTCCGTAAGGTAGTGCCCATCATCAGAAATGTTACTGTTGCTGTTTAAACGCGATTCTGAACTTTTAAACGAGTTTCCTCATACCCCTTGGCCCCTAAACAACCCCTAATCATGTAGGACACCTATAGGATTGTTGTGGGCAGTAGTAGACCTTGTTGTCAACACATTGTGGTGCTTAAATCCACTATATAAGGGCCATGAATTGAAACTTTGCAATCACACCTTCTCCTGCATTTGTGGATCACTTCTGGAGCTCAAACTTCCTCTCAAGTGTTCTCTAATCAAGCTTAGGACTTCAGTAAGTGTACTAATCCTTTCTAAATTAAGTTTAGCTTAAGTATTTAGCTAAAAGTCAAACCATTGTAATTACGGTTTGACTTCGAGATTAGTCAACAATGGCTCAGTCATATCTCGAACTAAAAGTAGTTATAAGTTGGTATTTATATGAGTAATAAAACCTTAAAAGGGTTCCCCCTGATTACCACTCTAACCAGGTCAAAAGTTGGGTCAAACTTGCTAAGAAAAAGTCAACAGGATACTTAAAATGCCATTTATGCATAATTAACATTATAGATCATATACAACCTGTTGGATCATTGTTATAACTTGGTGATAAGTGTAAGGACATATCTAAACATGTTCAACTCGATAATTTCCTGTTTAGACCCGGTTCGGAACCGAAAGTCACATAGTTTGACTTTCACTTTGACTTTCAGTTCTGACCCGTTTAGGCATGTTTTAGAAATGCCTCAGAGCTTTAATTGGACTAGGTTACATGTTAGTACAACCCTCTATGATTATACACCTTGGGTCATTAGTTATCCAATTAATATGCATGTTTCCGTTAATTGCTCATATGTTGACCATTATGCCCTTATTACCTTAAAACGTGATTTTTGGAAATGTAAAAGAGTAGAAACTTTAATTACTGATATATAGACTTGTATGCAAAGTTTGACATCAGTTTGACTTATAGATTAAGAGTTATGCTCATTGTCGCAAATTTAAGCTTTATGTTAATAAAATGGCGTAATTAGCGTATAGTCTAGTTAAGCCTACTTTTTGATATCCAAATCTTTACCCACTGATGTAATATATTATTTTGGGAATTTTAAAGATTTTTAATTAATTTTAGGATGAGCATAACTAGTAGTCGTAGGCTTAATCCGGTAATTGTCGGTTTTGCCCTTACGGGCCATAAAATGAGTTTTACATATCTAAACGACTCCAAACCTTTTGCTACTGATTAGTTATGATAAATAAATTATTTTAGACCTTCTGGAATAATAAAAATATCAGCTTTAGGTATTGAACCCGTAAACGGCTCCTAATCGCCTTATTTAGCGTTTTTAGCGCATAGTATGTACTAAGACTATTTTTAAACATACAAGGGTGATACCTACTGATGTTTTAGTTAAATTATGGCATTTTAACAGTAAGCAAAAATTGGTTATCTCAGACTTCAGTTTTGAGCTTTTCGGCTTATGTGAAATTACCAAAATACCCCTACGGGGCATAGTTTGGTTATAATTGATAAATTTCACATATCTAAAATACCTTACTGTTATAAATCAGTAAACTTAGTATATTTGCTGATTATATCAGACCTGTAACTCAGTTAAGCATTTAAACTCTTTTACAACCTTTTAAATGACCAAACTACCCCTACGGGGCCTAGTTTGTGTTTAAACACGTTTCGGGCATAATGAAAGACATCTTACTGATGTCACAACATATTTGAGACATAATTAACTTAGGAAACCTGTATATAGCTCTCATGAATACCCGTCACGCTTATTACGCGTACGGTACGGTTTATGTAACAAGTTTACATAAATTAGCCGAAATGGGTCAAACCTTAACGGTTTTATCTCAAAATCCAGAATGTGAATAATATACCCATATTAAGCAAGTCTCTGAACATGTCGGGTCTAAATCACATTCTATCCGGTCTTCGCTTAATCGTGCGTACGAACCGTATCTTTGAAACTAGCTGGTCTAAGCTTAAGCTTAATTAAAGACCCGTTAGGATTCTAATAGGTTATATTAAACCTTCGTTCCAGATTAGGAGAACCAGTAAAAGCTACGTGCATTTTGCTTATTGTGATTTATACATTGCTCAGGTAAATACTTTTAACTTATTTTCCCTATACGGGCTTGGGTTACGGTATATAGCATACCGCTTGATCGAGCATCAAATCTCCACAGTTGAGTGGGTAGTTGAATAATTTGATCGGCTCGTTTAAACAGTCTTGATTACTTAATGCCTTTGGGGGGTTAATGACCATGTCCCGGATATCCTTGGCATCATCTTACGAGATGGCCACGACCTGAGCACGGGGTGTAGGAGTACACCTGTCAGTGTATAACTCTATATTGTGGTGTGTCTATTGATCTTTAACCCGGACAAGATCCGGGCTACTGAACGCACAAGTAACATGTAATTCATTCACAAGATTATAATATTAAATAATTCTCCCAAGTTATAAAAATGTTTATGCCATGTGCATCCAAACAAATTTTTAAATCATTTTCCAAGATGAGTCAGTTGATTGTATTTACCAGTGTAAACTGACGTATTTTCCCAAAAAGACTGAATGCAGGTACTAAACGAAATTGGCTGGATTGTCTCCTTAGCATCAATAAAAAGTCTCGTAAGCTTAGGATGCCTGAAGTCTGTTGAACTATTGTTTCCATTTTGTTATCGATCCTACTGTGGATAAACTTCCGAATATTGTGACATTGATATTACGATATTAAATTCCGTTGTATTATATCTTTTTAATTTCGCTTCCGCTGTGCATATTAAATATTGTGTTGTTTGACTATTATGTTGCCAACCACGTCACGATACTGCCCCACCGGGCCCACCGGTGACACGTGGAAATCGGGGTGTGACAGGTTGGTATCAGAGCCAACATTGAGTGAATTAAACACTAGCCTTTTGTGTTTAATCTCGATGACACAATTGCACATTTCTAAACTTTCGAGTCTAGACATATAACATAGGACAAATTCCATTTTTGTTTGGTTTTGTTTTGTCCTTTGATGTGCGCAAAATGCAACATATAAATTACATCAAATGAGGCATAAAACTAACCCTTTTTAAGTACTAATGTTGGAAAAAGTGTGCTTTTGTCTTCCTTTTGTATTTTCAGGGTTAAAAGAGCTTAAACGAACAAAAGAAGTAAAAATGCAGCCAAAACCAACATAAATACAAAGAAAAGGAAGAAACGTGGCATGCCCGACTCCTCAACAGCATCTCACAAAGCAAAAACAAGAAGAAAAGCTGAGCATGGGGCTGTGCCCAGCTGAGCACGGGGTGTGCTCAGCTAAACACGGGGCGTGTCCAGCGAACACGGGGCGTTTCCAGCGAACACGGGGCGTGTCTAGTGAGCACGGGCCGTGCCCAAGAAGCAGCAGAAAAGACAAACCTTTAGAAGCTTCTATTGCCCACCACGGGGCCGTGTCCAGTGAACACGGGGGCGTGGCGAAAGTACAGTAGGCGCATTAATTGTAATTGCGAATTACAATTAATGAAGAGAGAGAGTGTCAGACAGGCACGGGGGCGTGTCCAGCGGACACGGGGCCGTGCCCAGCCTTCTGTTCAGCCTATAAATAGGAGTGCTTGGTTTCATTTCAAACCATCCCTTGGCACACCACCTCTCTCACACTTCATCCACCACCCACCACCATCACAACACCATCATCCACCACCATCATCCATTGTCCATCGTAGAGTGTGTGAGTCATCTCGGGATCCAAGATTGATCGTAAGAGTTCTTGACAATCAAGGCCATGTTTGCCTAAGTCTCTTACATCACTTGGTGAAGACAAAGTGTCTAGTATAATACTTTTTATTTCTAATCTTTTGCACTCTTTATTTGGTTTTGTATTAATGACTTTAATAACTAGTTACTTATGTTGAAGGTGATCTTTCCTTATCGTTTGTCCGTGGTGTCTTGGCATTATTTTACTGTCTATATAAAATAAAAGATTTTCACCATTCATATCTCCACGGTCTATATGGAGGTATGTTGGCTACCTGGTCGGGGGTTAAGGGAACGGTTTGGTAAAGGTCTTGCCATTGTTCAGCGTTTAGAGGTCCTGCAATGGACCTGGGTCAAATTTAGTAGGACCTCCTTCAATGCTTCACGGTATTGAATGGCGGGGGTCCAAACTCTTTGATCCCCTCATAAGTTAACTACTATTAATACTATAACCCGGCTATTTAGGACTGTATCCCTGCTGACTCAGACTACTTAGCCGAGGGTAACGTCACCGCCAAAAGCGGGGCCTACCATAATATTGCATTAATAACTTAATTCATTATCTTCCAATAATCCACCCTTTTAGGATTGTATCCTTGCTGACTCAAACTACTGGGGTGAGGGTAACGTCACCTTCAAAAGAGGGGCCTACTACAATAACTAAGATAATCTCTTAATTATGTGCAAAAGTGCGGAAATAATCAAAGGTTATACTAGATACGAGTCGGAACCAAGTGATTCATCTTGTCTATCTGTTTTTATTTTATTTTTATTTTCAGCATTTTAGTTAGTTTTTATTTTTCTTAGTTTAAAAACCTTTTTCTAAACTTTTTATTTTGATTAGACGTTGAGGATAAACCGGTACTAAAAGCTCTTGTGTCCTTGGACGACCTTGGTATCTTACCAACGCTATACTACGCTCACGATGGGTGCACTTGCCCATATGTGTGTTTAGTGTTAGTAAAATATCGTGTTTTATAAATTTAAAACTTGGCTAAAAATAAGTGTTAAAAAGGGCTTAAAATATACACCTAAAATATACGACACTTAACCGCACATCAAGTTTTTGGCGCCGCTACCGGGGACACAAGGATTTTAGGAAAGCTTAAAATCGACGGCCTAATCAGTTTTTCAAAACCTTTTCAAAACGGGCCCACATTTTTCTGCATTTTAGTTTAGTGTTGCATTTACAGTAGGTTGAACACGGGCCGTGCTCGCTGAACACGGGGCCGTGCTGCATATTTTTCATATAACACCCAGTAACAGAAGCTTGAACACGGGCCGTGCTCACTGAACACGCCCCGTGCTCAACGAAATCAGTAAATTTAATTAAAACGCCCAGATACAGTTCCTGAACACGGGGCCGTGCTCACTGAACACGGGGCCGTGTCCAGACTCTGTTTCTGTTTTTATTTTTGTTTTCTGATCTCGAGACTTGGTTGTGGTCTGCTGAGTGATTCTTATGGATCAATACTCAGGAGGTTACAACTACACCTATGATGAGGATGATTGTAGGGGTAATTATTGCACTAATTGTCGTAATGCACGCTCGATTCAAAATAATCACTCATATCAACCATCCAATTCATACACCTACTATGAGGAGCCCAGGTACGAGCCATCAACTTCATACACATCCTATGAAGACCAAAGGTATGAACCTCCTCCCTCATACTCATATTTTGATGAACCAAGGTTTGAGCCTTCATACTCATACTTTGAGGAACCAAGATATGAGCCACCACCTTCGTATGCTTATTATGAGGAACCATGGCGTGAACAACCCACCTCATATGAGTATTATGAAGAACAAAATTACGAACCTTATCCATCATATGCTTACAATGAAGAACAATGGTGTGAACCAGCTACTTCATATGGGTATTATGAGGAACAAAGGGTCGAACAACCGGATTCAAGATTAGAAAATCCCGATTCTTTTTCTATAACCGAAGTAACCGATAGGATATTAGAACACATAAGAGTTATCGATCGATGCATAAGAGAATCTCGCGCAAGGGAAGAGGAGTCCCGCGCAAGAGAAGAATTAAAAAAAGAAGAGATAACTAAAAGTGTAAAAATGGAAGAACAAATAAGTGAAAAACCGACACATGAGTTAAACAACGAAAAAGGTGAGTCCGACAACGCTAAAATACAAGAAGAGTCTAATTTTGAAGAAATTAATCTCTTGTCACCTTCTTTTGAAAATCATTGTTTAGTACCCACTCATGCTAAGTTTTTAAAAGAGTTAAACACTAACACTAAAATTGACGAAACGGTAAGTGTTAAGTTAACTATTGATCAAACCTCGCTAATAAAAGAAGACCCATTTGAAATTAACATTACACCGGTTCCATGTTTCTTTCAAAATTCGTTTATTAGTAATGTCACAATCGATAAAGATCTTTGTGTTAACATAATGCCTAATTACATTTTCGAAAAATTAAGTATTAGTGATTTTTCTCCACTTCAAATACCCATTTTTCTATCCAATCGGAAGGTAATAAAATCAATCGGTATAGTTGAGGATGTCTTGGTTCAAACAAATCAAATGGTAGTCCCCACCGACTTTGTCATCCTCGATGACGCTCCTCTAGTGTTGGGACGACCATTTGTAAAAACACACGAAGCTTTGAAAAACCGGAAGTTCAACAATCTACCTCTTCAATTAGGGGCATTTAAAACGAGTGTCGATCTTGAGTGGTCAATGAAATATCCATTCGGCAATAATGACCCCCTAATTGAAGATGAGCCAGAACCACCCGATAAGGAGGGTCTAGCCAAGGACCCTTATAAACGTGGCGCACCACGGAGGCATTCCGCGGAACTATCCGTAGTTTAGTTTAGATTAACCTTTATGTTTTCTAGTTTAGTTTTTAAATTTCAGGAATAAAACACACTCGGGATGGTGAAGGATGATAAGGGAAGCTTGAACCAACACCCCATGCATAAAAACAGAGCCTCCCGACAATTTTTCTTCATTACAGCAAGTTCAGCACGGGGTCGTGCTCACCCCAACACGCCCCGTGCCCAAGGTTCTGTAGAAAATGCCCAGTTCAGGTACCTGGACACGGGGCCGTGCTCACTGGACACGCCCCCGTGCCCAGCCTTCTGTTTACTTTTGGTACTGGCAGTCTGGACACTGGGCCGTGCTCAGCCAACACCACCCCGTGTTCAGCTACCCAGTACCATAAAATCTTGTTTTTAACCCACTTTTACACATTTAGTCAACCTAAAAACTTATTTTTGGGACACATTGAGGACAATGTGTAATTTAAGTGTGGGGGGGATTCTAAAACCTTGAATCTTACAAGTCCTAAATACAAGCCTTACACAAAACTCTATTGGAATCGCTAATCACCCCAAATTTTTTCCAAAAATTTTCATTTTTTTTACTTGTCTAGGATTAGCTCGGGAAATTCAAGTTCTTAAAAAGGTTATATTTTTACGAATTTACAACCGATAGCGTTGTGATAAAAAGAACCAACATAAGAAAATTATGAAAAGGCATGACAAGCTTAGATAAAATTTGATTATATATACTTGATCACATAAAAACCCATTCCCATAAAAGTGAGATTTGAGCCTTTATTGAGCAAACACTTACATATCATATTAACTAAATGCTCATTTTCGTTTCTTGTGTGAATAGCCGCTTGGTTCTTACGACTCTAGAACTTGCCATGACGATACATTCCCGGTCCTTACCAACTTAAACCCGAGTAAGTAAATGATGGAGGCATTAGGACTAACCCTTTTTATTTCTACACCATTATTTTTTCTTTTTTACCACCTACCCAAAATCCCCCTAGTTAGCCCCTTTGAGCCTAAACCTTTTCATTTCTTAACCCCAAAACAAACACCCTTTCACCCACCAAAACCCTTTTTATTTTTAACCTTTTGTTTTAGTAACAAGCTCGGTTTTTCGTATGACTTTTCAAAAAAAAAAAAAAATAGTCTTACGAAAACCGGCGCTTTTTACATTTTTAGCCCTTTTTACTAACCACTAACCAAAACCACCTACCTTTAGCCCAAGCCTAACCCTTCCCCAAATCCTCTTGATATTTACAAAGGTGTATAGTTAAAAAGGAGGAGGATTGATTGCTTGGCAAGCATATGGTAGAAGTAAGTTCCATGCCGGTCTCGAGTGTCTCACAAAAATACATCTTCGGCCGAGTGTTGAGTGATTCCCAGTGAGGTATGTGAACTTGTATATAAATAAAATTTTAAAGAAGCATGTTATGCCCTAATAAGTAATTTATCTTATGAAAAGTTTTAATTAAATCATGACGAATAGGATTGTAAATAAATAAAAATAAAACTTAATAAAGAATCTTGGAAATCCCGACACTCTATGACAAGCCCAAAAACCTTCTCTTCTACCCATTCCATTTGGGAGTGTAAGCCACATTATAAAGAGTTTTGCTTGAGGAGAAGCAAAGATTCAAGTGTGGGGGTATTTGATGTGCGCAAAATGCAACATATAAATTACATCAAATGAGGCATAAAACTAACCCTTTTTAAGTACTAATGTTGGAAAAAGTGTGCTTTTGTCTTCCTTTTGTATTTTCAGGGTTAAAAGAGCTTAAACGAACAAAAGAAGTAAAAATGCAGCCAAAACCAACATAAATACAAAGAAAAGGAAGAAACGTGGCATGCCCGACTCCTCAACAGCATCTCACAAAGCAAAAACAAGAAGAAAAGCTGAGCATGGGGTTGTGCCCAGCTGAGCACGGGGTGTGCTCAGCTCAACACGGGGCGTGTCCAGCGAACACGGGGCGTGCCCAGCGAACACGGGGCGTGTCCAGTGAGCACGGGCCGTGCCCAAGAAGCAGCAGAAAAGACAAACCTTTAGAAGCTTCTATTGCCCACCACGGGGCCGTGTCCAGTGAACACGGGGGCGTGGCGAAAGTACAGCAGGCACATTAATTGTAATTGCGAATTACAATTAATGAAGAGAGAGAGTGTCAGACAGGCACGGGGGCGTGTCCAGCGGACACGGGGCCGTGCCCAGCCTTCTGTTCAACCTATAAATAGGAGTGCTTGGTTTCATTTCAAACCATCCCTTGGCACACCACCTCTCTCACACTTCATCCACCACCCACCACCATCACAACACCATCATCCACCACCATCATCCATTGTCCATTGTAGAGTGTGTGAGTCGTCTCGGGATCCAAGATTGATCGTAAGAGTTCTTGACAATCAAGGCCATGTTTGCCTAAGTCTCTTACATCACTTGGTGAAGACAAAGTGTCTAGTATAATACTTTTTATTTCTAATCTTTTGCACTCTTTATTTGGTTTTGTATTAATGACTTTAATAACTAGTTACTTATGTTGAAGGTGATCTTTCCTTATCGTTTATCCGTGGTGTCTTGGCATTATTTTACTGTCTATATAAAATAAAAGATTTTCACCATTCATATCTCCACGGTCTATATGGAGGTATGTTGGCTACCTGGTCGGGGGTTAAGGGAACGGTTTGGTAAAGGTCTTGCCATTGTTCAGCGTTTAGAGGTCCTGCAATGGACCTGGGTCAAATTTAGTAGGACCTCCTTCAATGCTTCACGATATTGGATGGCGGGGGTCCAAACTCTTTGATCCCCTCATAAGTTAACTACTATTAATACTATAACCCGGCTATTTAGGACTGTATCCCTGCTGACTCAGACTACTTAGCCGAGGGTAACGTCACCGCCAAAAGCGGGGCCTACCATAATATTGCATTAATAACTTAATTCATTATCTTCCAATAATCCACCCTTTTAGGATTGTATCCTTGCTGACTCAAACTACTGGGGTGAGGGTAACGTCACCTTCAAAAGAGGGGCCTACTACAATAACTAAGATAATCTCTTAATTATGTGCAAAAGTGCGGAAATAATCAAAGGTTATACTAGATACGAGTCGGAACCAAGTGATTCATCTTGTCTATCTGTTTTTATTTTATTTTTATTTTCAGCATTTTAGTTAGTTTTTATTTTTCTTAGTTTAAAAACCTTTTTCTAAACTTTTTATTTTGATTAGACGTTGAGGATAAACCGGTACTAAAAGCTCTTGTGTCCTTGGACGACCTCGGTATCTTACCAACGCTATACTACGCTCACGATGGGTGCACTTGCCCATATGTGTGTTTAGTGTTAGTAAAATATCGTGTTTTATAAATTTAAAACTTGGCTAAAAATAAGTGTTAAAAAGGGCTTAAAATATACACCTAAAATATACGACACTTAACCGCACATCATCCTTTATTTTTATATATATTTTGTTGTTATCTCATATTATAATGACAGGTTTTGAAAATGCCGCCAAGATTCTTCAGGAGAAGGGGAAGAGGCAAGGGGCCGATCACCGCCCCTAATGATAATGAAGCTGGACCATCACATGCGCGAGCTTCGTCTACCACGGAGAGTGACGATCCACGCCAAAACAGAAGAAACCTATTTGAGCCGGCAAGACGGTTGGTCTCACACAGTTCGACACCGCCAGTCCAAAACCCTTACGAGCCTAGCAACCCTCAACCCTCGTATATACCATTACAGCGATCCTTATCGCATCATTCTTTCGGAGACCCCACACCTGTTTTCAGGGGCCGGTTTAATCCGGTAGGCTATATCCAAGAACCCGTGGGTTTTAACCCACTAGGTCCAGATGATCATTTCTCTGGCGATCACGAGGACGACATGGACGAGGATACGGACCCCGTCGAACCAGCAAGTGGCACTCAAAACCACCCGATTGAGATCTCTGACGGATCTTCATTCCATGGATCACCCTATATTGGTCCAGACAGCTTCCAAGCCATGTTCACCAGGCACGAATGGTACTATACACCTCCTCGCCATTCACCGCCTCATCAGCAGCAGCAGCCGCAGCATCATCAAGATTCCTCTGGGGATCCCCGATTTGTGGCAGTTACGCCACCACCTCCACCACCACCAGTTCAGCCGGCACCTCCTCAACCGCCAAGGCGTAGGAGAACCGGTGCCCGCATTTCAGCACGAGCAGGGGACTTCCAATTCAGTTCCCCACATCAATCCAGTGGCAGCCACTACCCGCCACACCAGGAGGACCCACAAATGGGTGGACCCTCCAACCCTGCTGTACCACAGCCGCCGCCAATGGGTTTTGACAACCCAATCCCAGCGTATACGGGTTCCATGGCATACAACCCGTTCGAGCCGCCGGTTCACAACAACTACGGGTACGCAGAGGCCGACCCTTACATGGTGGCAGCCAACTACTATGCCCTGCATCCGGAAGGACCATACGGAGCTCCATGGGGAGTTGGGTACCCAACACATGGGTACCAGATACCTCCTAGGCCTATTATAAGGACGCAATCGCAGCCGCCTCGGTTTTCTCCCCCAGAACGGGAGGAAATTCTTCAGAGGCTGGATCAGGTTGAGCGAGAAAATCGCCGCGACCGCCAGGAGAGACAAAGCTTTTTCCAAGGATTGGCAAGCTTGATCAAGGGGAAGAGCAAGAAGGATCGTTGAATACTTCCATTATTGTTGTAACCTCCTTTTTATCAGTTTAGCCCCTGCGTGGGCATATATTGTTGTTAAGCCCCTACGTGGGTATGTATGTTTTGGTTGTTTGCTTTGAGCCCCTGCGTGGGCCTATCTTTCCATAAACCCCTGCGAGGGTATATTGTGTGCGTGAGTCCCTGCGTGGACTATTATGTTTGTTATTTAAGTCCCTACGTGGACTAATTGGTTGCTTCACCCCTGCGTGGGTAAATGTTTGTTGAAAAGACCCGTTTAGGGCAGAGTGTAATATGTATAATTAATGGAATGTTTGTTTTATAAATTTCATGTTTGCCTTACGTGCATAAATAATTTATATATGAAATAAATAAATTAAAATCATTCCTTTTAAAAAAAAATCTGCCTATTTAAATTATTAATTAAGAATCTTAAGTGTGAAACCTAGCCTTCGGGTCAATTATAAGACCGGGCCAAGATGGTAAGGCCTGTTTAAAAGATTCAAATCCCTGTTAACATCTGTAAACATGTTAACACTCCTGGCAGATGTGATTCATTTAAAATCACATACGTTATTATTATATAAGAATCTTTCTAAAGATTCCAAACCCAACTTAATGATCTCTGAATCATGGGTCAGATCATCAATTAAAATGATCATATTTTTACCATAAGTGGTAATATGTGCCTACGGGCCCTGCTTGTTTCCATATGAGCCAAAATACATTGGTAGCTGTGAGTCCCTGTCTAGTAAAGGTAATGAACTAGGTTCAAACCTTAAAAGCCCCGATTCTCTGAAATCATAGCTTATAATTTAAATTGTCTATGTGACTAAGCCTTATGTGCTAATATATATTGTTATTGTTTATAATTAGGATAAATTATAATTGAAAATCCTAATTTAATACGATTAATAAATTAACCAAATATGGTCTCTGTTTACCATGGTTAATGAGTTACCCTAAGGGGTAATTCCATAATAAACTCCCAAATAAAATATTGTCCTTGTTTTCTGCAACAGTTCAATTCAAATGGCTGACTCAGATGAAATAAATAGCCATCCAGTGGAGCAAAATGATAACGCCCAGATTATGTTAACGGGTGCTGAATTAAAAGCTATAGTAGACGGCGCTGTTACACAGGCACTGGAGCGACAGTACGAGGAGTATAGTGGGACTCGGAGCAGGACCCTCTCTATACCGCGCTCAAATCCTAAAGCTCAATCAGAATCTCACAGCAAGCCTCCCTCCAAGAAGGAGGAACCCAAGAAAGTGGATGACGATCGTCAGTCCACAAACCACCACAGTGAACCCTCTCTGATAGTCGTGCCGAAACAAACCCATAATAAGGGTTGCTCCTATAAGTATTTTGTATCTTGCAAACCCTGGGATTTCACTGGGGAAAAAGGAGCCATTGACTGTATGACATGGCTGGATGAGATGGATACGGTTGTGGATATCAGCGGATGTGCTGAGAGAGACGTGGTCAAGTTTGTGTCGCAGTCTTTTAAGGGTGAAGCTTTAGCATGGTGGAGATCTCTGATTCAGACCATCGGAAAAATCCCATTGTACAATATGTCCTGGGATCAATTTGTTGCCCTTATCAGGGAAAATTATTGTCCCCAACATGAGGTGGAGAAGATAGAATCTGATTTTCTATCCTTGGTGATGACAAACCTCGACTGTCAAGCTTACCTAACGAGCTTCAACACTATGTCTTGGTTGGTTCCATATTTAGTAACCCCGGAACCAAAGCGAATAGCTCGTTTTATCGGTGGGTTAGCCCCCGAGATCAAGGCAAGCGTTAAGGCTTCTTGGCCAGCTACTTTTAGATCTGTAGCTGACATTTCCTTATCCCTCACTCTGGATGCGGTCAGGCAGAGATCGCTGAGGAATAAGGAGGCTGAGAAGAGAAAACGTGAAGATGAAGGTTCACGAAAGTCGAACAAGAAGCACCGTGGGAGCGGTGACAACAAGAAAGGATCTGAGTCGAGGAAAGATGGGCATAATTCTGGTGAGAAGCCCAAATGCACAATTTGCAAGAAACAGCACTATGGAAAGTGCAGACTTGAGTCTAACTCTCAGACTCAGTCAAAAACCTATGCTTGTGGTATTTGCAAGTCCACAGATCACAAAACCTTGGATTGCAAGAAGATGAAAGACGCAACGTGCTACCGTTGCAATGAAAAGGGGCACATTAAGACCAACTGCCCAAAATACAACAAGAAGCCTGAGGAGGCCAAGAAGACTAATGCTAGAGTCTTCAGAATGGACGCAAAGGAAGCGGTTCTAGACGACAACGTTATTACAGGTACTTTCCTTGTAAATGACGTATACGCTAGAGTACTGTTTGATTCAGTCGCTGATAAGTCGTTTGTAGACAATAAGTTTTGTGAATTGTTGAAATTACCTGTCAAAACCTTAAAAGTTAACTATGAGGTGGAGCTAGCAGATGGAACCCTAGAAACCGTCTCTACTGTGTTAGATGGATGTGTTATATCCATTAAGAACCATTCTTTTCCTCTGTCTCTACTTCCCTTTAAGTTGGCCGGTTTTGACATAGTTCTGGGTATGGACTGGTTAGCACATAACCAGGCCCAAATCTTCTGCAACAAGAAATAAGTGGTAATAAAGACTCCGTCTGGTGAATCACTTACCATTCGGGGAGATACCCAGTATGGGCTGCCTGAGCAAGTGACTATGCTCAAGGCTTCCAAGTGTTTGAAGAAGGGGTGTGTCATCTACATGGCGCAAGTGATTATTGATGAGCATAAACCGAAGATAGAAGACATCCCTGTCATTTCTGAATATCCAGAAGTGTTTCCTGAAGATCTACCTGGTTTACCACCAGATAGACAAGTCGAATTCAGAATCGATATCATCCCCGGAGCAGCACCTGTTGCTAGAGCACCATACAGATTGGCACCCACGGAAATGAAGGAGTTGAGGACGCAGCTAGATGAATTGCTAGCCAAAGGTTTCATTAGACCTAGTTCATCTCCTTGGGGAGCGCCAATCTTGTTTGTCAAAAAGAAGGATGGGTCGATGCGTCTGTGCATCGACTATCGCGAGCTTAATAAAGTCACGATCAAGAATAGGTATCCTCTGCCCAGAATCGACGATCTTTTCGATCAACTTCAAGGGGCAAGTTATTTCTCGAAGATTGATTTAAGGTCAGGCTATCATCAGTTGAAGGTTAAAGATGAAGACGTGCACAAGACTGCATTTAGAACTCGTTATGGTCACTACGAGTTCCTAGTGATGCCTTTTGGGCTCACTAATGCACCGGCCGCGTTCATGGATCTCATGAATCGCGTCTGCAAGCCGCACTTAGATAAATTTGTCATCGTTTTCATCGACGACATTCTCATTTATTCGAAGAATCAAGCTGACCATGAGAAGCACCTTCGATGCATTCTGGAATTACTTCAGCAAGAGAAGCTATATGCCAAATTCTCTAAATGTGAATTTTGGCCTCGTGAAGTCCAATTCCTTGGACATGTGGTTAGCGAGCGCGGTATCCAGGTGGATCCCGCTAAGGTTGAAGCCGTAATGAACTGGCAAGAGTCAAAGACGCCTACAGAAATTCGTAGCTTCCTGGGATTGGCAGGATATTACAGGCGTTTCATTGAAAATTTTTCAAGGATTGCTGCACCCCTAACCTCCTTAACTAAGAAGAAGGTTAAATTTGTTTGGGGCCCTAAACAGCAAGAATCCTTTGATATTCTGAAGCAGAAATTGAGCAATGCTCCTGTGTTGACATTGCCTGATGGAATCGAAGATTTCGTGGTTTACTGTGATGCATTGCACACCGGGATGGGGTGTGTGCTTATGCAGAAAGGCAAAGTTATTGCCTACGCTTCACGACAACTGAAGGTGCACGAAAAGAATTACACCACCCATGACTTGGAGCTGGGTTCCGTTGTATTCGCACTAAAGCTTTGGAGGCACTATCTATATGGTGTCAAGTGTGTGATTTATTCTGATCACAAGAGCCTCCAACATCTGTTTAATCAGAAGGAATTGAATATGAGGCAGCGTCGATGGATGGAGACTTTAAATGATTATGATTGTGAAATCAAGTACCATCCCGGCAAGGCGAATGTAGTCGCCGATGCCTTGAGCCGAAAGGAGAGGGTGAAACCCATCCGAATCAATGCCAAGCGCATGGAGATAAAGAATAATTTGATGGAAAGGTTGTTAGCTGCACAGAAGGAAGCTGTGTTGGAAGCTAACTATCCTAATGAAAAGTTAGGAGTAACTGAGGAGCAGTTATCTCTTAGCAAGGACGGACTTCTGAAATTGAATGGACGGATATGGGTTCCAATTTATGGAGGACTTCATGATGTCATCCTCCAGGAAGCCCATAGTTCCAAATACTCCGTTCATCCTGGAGCTAATAAGATGTACCAGGATTTAAGGGCAAATTATTGGTGGATAGGCTTGAAAAAGTCTGTAGCCACCCATGTAGCTAAATGCTTGACATGTGCGCAAGTTAAAGCCGAGCATCAAAAGCCGTCAGGCTTGCTACAACAGCCTGAACTTCCTACGTGGAAGTGGGAATGTGTAACTATGGATTTTATTACCAAGTTACCTAAGACAAGGAAAGGAAATGATACAATATGGGTTATAGTTGATAGACTGACTAAGTCAGCACATTTCTTACCCATCAAGGAGACTTATAGCTCCGACATGTTAGCCCAGTTATACGTTGATAAGATTGTAGCCTTGCATGGCATACCTGTGTCTATTATCTCTGACCGAGATACTAGATACACGTCACATTTTTGGAAGAGTTTCCAGCAATCTTTGGGCACACGTTTGAATTTCAATACGGCTTACCATCCTCAAACAGACGGTCAGAGCGAGCGTACTATTCAAACGTTGGAAGACATGCTACGTGCATGTGAGATCGATTTGGGTGGTAGTTGGGATAAAAACCTACCGTTAATTGAATTCTCCTACAACAATAGCTACCATACCAGCATTAAGGCTGCGCCCTTCGAGGCATTATACGGTAGAAAGTGTAGATCGCCCGTTTGTTGGGCAGAAGTTGGAGACGTCCAATTATCAGGACCAGAGATAGTGTTCGAGACGACGGACAAGATTGTCCAGATTCGAGACCATCTCAAAGCTGCCCGTGATAGGCAGAAGAGTTACGCTGATCCTAAGCGTAAGGATTTTCACTTCGAGGTAGGTGACAAAGTCCTACTTAAAGTGTCACCCTGGAAGGGGGTGATGCGATTTGGTAAGAAAGGCAAGCTAAGCCCGAGATACATAGGACCTTTCGAGGTTATCGAACGTGTCGGGTCAGTTGCCTATAAGTTAAACTTACCAGAAGAGCTCAGTGGAATTCACAATGTGTTCCACATCTGCAATCTGAAGAAATGCTTCGCTGATGAATCACTGGTTATACCACATACAGATGTGCATATAGACGAGAGCTTGAAATTTGTGGAAAAACCTTTGTCGATTGAAGATCGACGGGTAAAGAAGCTTCGTAGGAAGCATGTACCTATTGTAAAGGTCAAATGGGATGCCCGTAGAGGTCCCGAGTATACGTGGGAGGTTGAATCCACCATGAAAGAAAAGTACCCTCATTTGTTTCAGTAAATCTCGGGTCGAGATTTATTTTAAGGGGGTGAGGATGTAACACCTCGAAAATTCGTGTTAAATAAAATAACGACACGTGTCGTGTAAGACAAAAAGCGTTATAAACTCGGATTGATTAAAAATGTTTGACAGGATTTAAAAGAGTCGTCATGTTAACTTTTGCACCTCTGAACGACCTCGTTATAAATCCCAAGACTCAAACCATATTAAAAACACCTAGTATATGTTCAAGTTCAGTGAATTATAATTGGTGGACTCCTACGAAGAAATTCCTACGGTAACCCTTAGTTTTCGATACTTTCTAAAGACTCCAAGACTTTCACACAACATAACATGATGGTGCATACTATACATGACCCAAATTTGAGGCCCCATATTGATAAAACACGACCAAGAATCGTTTATACTTGGTTACCCTTTCAAAACACCAAAGAACAACAACTTTTTGTGTCTGAGGTTAAGCTTACGGACCTCAACATTGTTGAGGTTGAGGTCCGTAAGGTAGTGCCCAGCATCAGAAATGTTACTGTTGCTGTTTAAACGCGATTCTGAACTTTTAAACGAGTTTCCTCATACCTCTTGGCCCCTAAACAACCCCTAATCATGTAGGACACTTGTAGGATTGTTGTGGGTAGTAGTAGACCTTGTTGTCAACACATTGTGGTGCTTAAATCCACTATATAAGGGCCATGAATTGCAACTTTGCAATCACACCTTCTCCTGCATTTGTGGATCACTTCTGGAGCTCAAACTTCCTCTTAAGTGTTCTCTAATCAAGCTTAGGACTTCAGTAAGTGTACTAATCCTTTCTAAATTAAGTTTAGCTTAAGTATTTAGCTAAAAGTCAAACCATCGTAATTACGGTTTGACTTCGAGATTAGTCAACAATGGCTCAGTCATATCCTGAACTAAAAGTAGTTATAAGTTGGTATTTATATGAGTAATAAAACCTTAAAAGGGTTCCCCCTGATTACCACTCTAACCAGGTCAAAAGTCGGGTCAAACTTGCTAAGAAAAAGTCAACAGGATACTTAAAATGCCATTTATGCATAATTTACATTATAGATCATATACAACCTGTTGGATCATTGTTATAACTTGGTGATAAGTGTAAGGACATATCTAAACATGTTCAACTCGACAATTTCCTGTTTAGACCCGGTTCGGAACCGAAAGTCACATAGTTTGACTTTCACTTTGACTTTCAGTTCTGACCCGTTTAGGCATGTTTTATAAATGCCTCAGAGCTTTAATTGGACTAGGTTACATGTTAGTACAACGCTCTATGATTATACACCTTGGTTTATTAGTTATCCAATTAATATGCATGTTTCCGTTAATTGCTCATATGTTGACCATTATGCCCTTATTACCTTAAAACGTGATTTTTGGAAATGTAAAAGAGTAGAAACTTTAATTACTGATATATAGACTTGTATGCAAAGTTTGACATCAGTTTGACTTATAGATTAAGAGTTATGCTCATTGTCGCAAATTTAAGCTTTATGTTAATAAAATGGCGTAATTAGCGTATAGTCTAGTTAAGCCTACTTTTTGATATCCAAATCTTTACCCACTGATGTAATATATTATTTTGGGAATTTTAAAGATTTTTAATTAATTTTAGGCTGAGCATAACTAGTAGTTGTAGGCTTAATCCGGTAATTGTCGGTTTTACCCTTACGGGCCATAAAATGAGTTTTACATATCTAAACGACTCCAAACCTTTTGCTACTGATTAGTTATGATAAATAAATTATTTTAGACCTTCTGGAATAATAAAAATATCAGCTTTAGGTATTGAACCCGTAAACGGCTCCTAATCGCCTTATTTAGCGTTTTTAGCGCATAGTATGTACTAAGACTATTTTTAAACATACAAGGGTGATACCTACTGATGTTTTAGTTAAATTATGACATTTTAATAGTAAGCAAAAGTTGGTTATCTCAGACTTCAGTTTTGAGCTTTTCGGCTTATGTGAAATTACCAAAATACCCCTACGGGGCATAGTTTGGTTATAATTGATAAATTTCACATATCTAAAATACCTTACTGTTATAAATCAGTAAACTTAGTATATTTGCTGATTATATCAGACCTGTAACTTAGTTAAGCATTTAAACTCTTTTACAACCTTTTAAAGGACCAAACTACCCCTACGGGGCCTAGTTTGTGTTTAAACACGTTTCGGGCATAATGAAAGACATCTTACTGATGTCACAACATATTTGAGACATAATTAAATCAGGAAACCTGTATATAGCTCTCATGAATACCCGTCACGCTTATTACGCGTACGGTACGGTTTATGTAACAAGTTTACATAAATTAGCCGAAATGGGTCAAACCTTAACGGTTTTATCTCAAAATCCAGAATGTGAATAATATACCCATATTAAGCAAGTCTCTGAACTTGTCGGGTCTAAATCACATTCTATCCGGTCTTCGCTTAATCGTGCGTACGAACCGTATCTTTGAAACTAGCCGGTCTAAGCTTAAGCTTAATTAAAGACCCGTTAGGATTCTAATAGGTTATATTAAACCTTCGTTCCAGATTAGGAGAACCAGTAAAAGCTACGTGCATTTTGCTTATTGTGATTTATACATTGCTCAGGTAAATACTTTTAACTTATTTTCCCTATACGGGCTTGGGTTACGGTATATAGCATACCGCTTGATCGAGCATCAAATATCCACAGTTGAGTGGGTAGTTGAATAATTTGATCGGCTCGTTTAAACAGTCTTGATTACTTAATGCCTTTGGGGGGTTAATGACCATGTCCCGGATATCCTTGGCATCATCTTACGAGATGGCCACGACCTGAGCACGGGGTGCAGGCGTACACCTGTCAGTGTATAACTCTATATTGTGGTGTGTCTATTGATCTTTAACCCGGATAAGATCCGGGCTACTGAACGCACAAGTAACATGTAATTCGTTCACAAGATTATAATATTAAATAATTCTCCCAAGTTATAAAAATGTTTATGCCATGTGCATCCAAACAATTTTTTAAATCATTTTCCAAAATGAGTCAGTTGATTGTATTTACCAGTGTAAACTGACGTATTTTCCCAAAAAGACTGAATACAGGTACTAAACGAAATTGGCTGGATTGTCTCCTTAGCATCAATAAAAAGTCTCGCAAGCTTAGGATGCCTGAAGTCTGTTGAACTATTGTTTCCATTTTGTTATCGATCCTACTGTGGATAAACTTCCGAATATTGTGACATTGATATTACGATATTAAATTCGGTTGTATTATATCTTTTTAATTTCGCTTTCGCTGTGCATATTAAATATTGTGTTGTTTGACTATTATGTTGCCAACCACGTCACGATACTCCCCCACCGGGCCCACCGGTGACACGTGGAAATCGGGGTGTAACATTCTACCCATTGGCGTTGACGCATATTAAGTTCCTTCTGATTAAAGATATGTTGCAGGCTCCTATGATCGGTGAAGATCATACACTTGGTACCATACAGGTAGTGTCGCCAAATCTTTAATGCAAAAACAACCGCGCCTAGCTCGAGATCATGGGTTGTATAGTTCTTCTCGTGGATTTTGAGCTGACGAGATGCGTAAGCTATGACCTTGTCCTGCTGCATGAGAACACAACCAAGACCAAGGTTGGAAGCATCACAGTAGACGATGAAATCATTGTTTTCGTCGGGCAATGTGAGAACAGGAGCATTGCAAAGCATGTGCTTGAGGGTTTGAAAGGCAGTCTCTTGTTTAGTTCCCCAAACAAAAGGCTTGTCTTTATGAGTGAGAGAGGTAAGCGGTACAGCGATCTTTGAGAAGCCCTCGATAAATCGTCGATAATAGCCCGCTAGTCCGAGAAAAGAACGGACTTCAGACGGATTCTTAGGTGTAACCCAACTCTTGACTGCTTCAATTTTCGCAGGATCGACGTGGATACCCTGACTATTAACAATGTGACCCAGAAACTGAACTTTCTCCAACCAAAATTCACACTTGGAGAACTTGGCATAGAGTTGGTTCCCCTGGAGTAACTCGAGAACCAAACGTAGATGTTGCGCGTGTTCGGTTTTCGATTTGGAATAGATCAAGACATCGTCGATGAATACGATGACGAAACGGTCGAGATATGGTTTACACACGCGATTCATCAGATTCATGAAAACTGCTGGTGCGTTAGTTAGACCAAAAGGCATGACCACGAATTCGTAATGACCGTAACGAGTACGAAATGCGGTTTTAGGTATATCCTCCTCTTGAATACGCAGCTGATAATAACCTGAACGTAGATCGATCTTCGAGAAACACGTAGCGCCTTGTAATTGATCAAACAGATCGTCGATACGAGGTAGAGGATAGCGGTTCTTGATAGTTAACTTATTCAATTCCCGATAGTCGATGCACATCCTGAACGACCCGTCCTTCTTTTTGACGAAAAGGACCGGCGCGCCCCAAGGAGAGGTGCTCGGGCGAATAAAGCCTTTCTCAAGTAATTCCTGGAGTTGGGTTGAGAGTTCGCGCATTTCTGACGGTGCGAGTCGATAAGGAGCTTTGGCGATAGGGTTGGCTCCAGGAATGAGGTCAATTCGAAAGTCGATATCACGACTTGGCGGTAGTCCGGGAAGATCCTCTGGAAAAACATTAGGAAATTCTCGAACCACAGGAACGTCTTTTACTTCCTTCTTCTCTTTCTTTTCCTTCTCCGCTACTACGATGTTAGCCAGGAAAGCCCTGTATTCCTTACGGAGATACTTGCTGGCTTGCGCGCATGACATAAGCTTGAGCCCTCTTGAAGCAGTATCGCCATAAACACACAATAGGTCACCATTTGCGAGCGAAAAACGAATCATCTTGTCGAAGCATACAACTTCAGCATGGTTTTCTCGAAGAAAGTCCATGCCTACTATGATGTCGAA
This sequence comes from Helianthus tuberosus, assembly GCA_030545235.1. Lineage (NCBI taxonomy): Eukaryota > Viridiplantae > Streptophyta > Magnoliopsida > Asterales > Asteraceae > Helianthus > Helianthus tuberosus. The sequence goes on from CM060438.1 coordinate 56,033,955, forward strand.
ACTTCCGAGTTGCATCGGAATGAAGTCGATTGAGAAGATGTGATTGTTGAGCTCAAGAGTACAATCACGAAGAACAGAATTGACAGTGACGGTTCTTTCGGTTGTGACTTCAACATCGAATGCCGAGGAGAGTTAGGAGCGTTTACGACTAAGGAGTTTCTCAAATTCGAATGACATAAAGCAATTATCGGCTCCAGTATCAAACAAACATGAAGCATAAATACCATTCACAAGGAACGTACCATTGACCACGTTGTTGTCGGCCTGGGCTTGACGCACGTTGAGGTTGAAAGTTCTGGCACGTGCGGCCTGTTGTTGCTGCTGCTGTTGTTGTTGCTGTTGTGGCTGCTGTTGCTGAGGCTCTTGTTTCACGACCCTGTTTGGGCACACATTGGCGAAATGGTTCGGATCGCCACATGCGATGCAGGCTCTGGCTTTGATTGCGGGTGCCGGAGGAGCTTGTTGACCCTGCGGGGCAGTGAGTAGAGCTTGGTTGGCAGGAGCTTGACGAATACGGCAGTTGGCAGTAAAGTGGCCGTACACGTTGCAGTGAGTACAAAAACGACATTGAATAGCAGTCGGGTGGTGGTAGGTGCAAGTAGGGCAGAGCGGGTATGGTCCAGTGTATGCACGCTTTGCAGGCGATGCATTGGCCCCAGGCACCGCTACTTGACGCTGTTGGGCCGGTACAGCTTGGACTGGTGCAGCAGTGATCGCACAATTCTTGTTGCTGGAGCTGTTCTTTCTCTTGTTCTTCCTCCTGTTGCTTGATGAGGTGGGTTCAGCAGTTGGTGCCGTAGTGATAGCTTGATGCAGATGCTTCGAAGTCTTATCCCAGACACCAACCTTAACCCGCTTGTCGTTGATCTCAGCGGCTAGCAAATAGGTTTCCTCGATCGTCGTAGTCTTAGCCGCTTGCACGAAATCAGTAACGCAGTCGGGCAGTGCCCGGTTGTACTTCTTGATCGTCATGTCGGGAGTCTTGACTTGATCGGGATAGATAATGCTGAGCTGTTTGAAACGAGCAGTGAGACCGTCATTGTCACCATCCTTTTGCTGTATGTGCCAAAATTCATCTTCCAGCTTTTGACGTTCGTTTGGAGGGCAGAATTCCTCTAGCATAACTTCCTTGAGCTCGTCCCACGACAGACCGTAGGCTGCATCGTGCCCTTGCTTGTTCCTCTCGGCCGTCCACCAGTCTAGTGCACGGGACTGGAAAACGCCGGTAGCATTCAGAGTACGGAGGTCATCAGGGCAACCACTCTGTCGCAGAGTAACCTCAATGGAATCAAACCAGTGGAATAGTGCAGTGGGACCTCCTTCGCCAGTGAATTCTTTTGGCCCACACGACTTGAATTGCTTGAAACTGAAAGGCCTTGCGGTAGCTTTGGGGGCTTCGGTTCTCGATTCCTTGGATGATTTGCTGGCATTCTCGTAAACATTACTCACGGCCTTTGCCACACTCTTGGCGATGATGGAAGCAAGGCGTTTGTCCCTCTTTTCCTGACGAGAGAGAGAGTATGACGGGATCCAGACGACATGGTCTGCAACAGACATCGTCACAGGACTCATCACATTGTATTCGAATCTCACCTCAGACGTCTACTACTTACTAAAGCTTAGGAACACGCAATGTAAAACGTAAACACATAGGCTTATAATCACAGATTCATGTAAACACATAAACACGAAGTCACATAATCACATAAGCACGTAGTGTACATGGCCACATAACACCTAAACACTTAGGGCAAGAAAACATGGTAATACACACGCACTTAATTACTAGAGGTAGTCAGAAAACAGAAACCTATTATTCAAAGTCTGCGATTCCCCGGGAATTGCGTAGTACAAGCGTATATCGTAGCATGAAGTCGTTCGAAGTTTCGCGATTTGTTAACGAATCTAGATAGAAAAGTAGTGCGAGTTGAGTGTGTCGATCGAAGTGAAAGCGAAATCAAGTAAATTCCAAAAATTAAAACACATAAACAGGTAAACACACATATAAACTCATAAAATCGACGAATTATCTAAGTCAGCAGTTGCCGGCTCAGAATCGAAACACATGAAATTCGAGAAATAGATTGTCTGCGGCTAGTAGACTTCGACTAACCAAAGTGGTTCGACTATTCACAAGGATCCGTTGTGCACATTTAACCTTCAGGACTGTTCCTTTGCCTCGATTCTTGGGCATTTGGCACGCCTCCCATTAGTCCTATTGTGACTTCAGGTCGTGGGAGTCCATCGAGACATTGGTGAGAGTTTTGTAAAACCAAAATGAGTCAGGAATAGCTATCAAGGTTCGGGTTTCACCCCTGACTTAACAACTTTTGCTCCTGAGCTTTAATTTAGAGGAGATTATTCATCAAAATGTGGGTTTCATCCCTAGTTTGGTATAATTCTTCCCCGTTAGCAGTGTTGATTAAGCGATTTTAGTCAAAAGTTTGCGGTTTTCACACCTAATCTTGACTTAGATCGCTTGTTCATAGTTGAAAATTTCGAGTGCAGTGATAGTGTAGCACAAGTGAGAACATCAAGTGGTAGCCGATCGGCTAGCTGGTCGATCGGCTGATTATCCGATCGGCTGGCTGTCCGTTCGGACAGCAGTCCAATCGGTCAGCATCCTGACCTGATCAGTCCCTTTCGTCTAACACTTGGTTGTTCTGTTCGTTTGTTGTTTCATCGAGGTATTTTGACAGCGAGTAAAACCATAGATGCCTCGTCCTTACTTGGTTTCCCGGGTCGAACAGGAATCACCCAAATCCGGTCGGTGGTCAGTTCGGAATGGAGTTTAACATTTAACCCGAAGTCGGTTAACCTCGTGGATAGAATCCAGATCTTGAACCGTACAACCACCGAAGTGATTTGTAAACCGGCTCAGGTTCCGTTTCTACCGGTTCGAAGTTATAGAGTGAGAAAGAGTTGGGAGAAAGTTGGAAAATCCATCCTCCAATCCCTTTCACCGTGGTTATGTTTAGATCTATTAAAGATCCTTGTTTGTTTATGTGGAAATCGGCTAGATCCAAGTCATTCTTGGTGGATTGAGGCAAAACATGAAGTTCTTCAAGAACTCATGATGACATCATCCTAGAACACTTGATTCTTGATGATTTCATGGTTAGAAGTTTAGATTTGAAAGATAGAAAGGTGTAAGACTGAGCATAGATCAAGAAAGTACGTGATTTAGGACGAAAACTTACCGGAATAGAGAGAAATCTGAGAAAAGGCGAGTTGTGCGTGCTGGTCGAACAAGGGTTTCCAAAAGTGGAAAGAATGACAATGACAGGGGTATTTATAGGATGACAAAAGAGGAAAGGGCTGGCCGATCGGCTGGCTGTTCGATCGGCTGGGAGCCTGATCGATCGGTTGCACCTTTCGAGTGTTTCGCGCGATGATTTCGGATATTTCGATTATGGTTGCGCACGGTTCGGTTCGATAGGGTTTCCTAGTCAAATTACTTTCAGTCTCAACTACTTCGTATCTAGCGTAATCTCTTTTCCACTATCTATCATAGTTCGACTTGCGATTCGAGTTCGAGTTCGATTGCATTCGAGTTAGATTTCGAGTTCGATTGAGTTCGCTTGATTATCACAACTCAACATAAATAAACATGAACAGTTAACACGTAAGGCACACACACACGAATAATAACAAGTAAAAATACGTAGCTCGAGTTGCGAATTGATGTCGATTCGATTAACATAGCTTGATTATTAGTTGATTAACTTTATCGCATTGTTACTTCCTATAGTTCACAGTCGTAGGTCGATTGAAATACGATTAATTCTCATCGATTATTGCAATTAAAAACACTTACTCCACATAATATAATTAAAAACAAGAAGTTTCTACGAGTCAAGTTGCGCTAAATCGGTCGTTGACTTTGACCTTGACTTTGACTTTGACTCGTGAAAACACGGGGTGTTACAATTATAATAATAAATCAAGGAACCCGGATACAGTAGTAACCCAAATCGTTTTTGTTAATCAAATAATACGGATTAAATTGAATTATTGCATTATGAAGACATTTAGACTGTTACAATACCCAAACCAAGGAGTTTATACTATACCTCGATAAAAGTAGTTAAAAACTATTTACCTGTACTAGCGTAGAACATAACGTACTCAGTCCGTAGTATAGCCGGACTCAAAGTTTATTGCCTATGGTGCAATTACTAGAGGGCTCTATAGTCCAGAGTGAATGGAAATGATATCCATGAGAATTGTTTACGGGTCTTTATAAGTCATTTAGACTTGACCGGTTAACGTGGATTTAAGCACGATTTTCGCTAGATTAAGCGTTGACCGGATAAAATACCGGTTATAACCATACAAGTGAGGTGTCTCATATAATATGGTTGGTTAACCTTACATTCTGATTTGAAAGTGTTTTGAAAATATTTGACCCGTTATGACTTGTTTATATGGTTTATGTAAAGAGTCGTATGCGCAAATACGAGTTTGGTCGGGAAAACGGGTTTGTGACAAGTCAAATATGCTAAAACATATTTTTATTATGTTGTATAAACTTCTTTGATGTCAAAATATCATATTAAATATGCTTAAAGGTCATTTCTTTGGCTATTTCATAAAGTTGCGTTTGACTTTTCAAAAACTCAGGTTTGAATTGTCATTTTGACCCATTTAGACGTGATGATCTTGGCATACAATTATAGGGTTTATTCCTTACGTTATGTAGATCATGAAAGAGATTTAAAATTGGTTGACCAAAGTGGCCAGAATAAAAAGTCAAACAGTTTGGCCAAACTGTTCGAAGACACTCGGACGAAATTAAACTATGAAACTAATTGCTATTGAAAGAGCTTATGAAAAGAGACTCATCAACTTTAGATGACGATTCAGAAAACCAAAGAAGGAGCTTGAAAAACAAGAACAAAAACTTATACACAAGACTTTTTAGAGTAAAGTGTGTTTGTTTGAGTTTAGAATGAAAATTATGGACTCAAAGGAGCTAATTATAGCAAATGGAGAGTCATGATGTTAGGACAAGTGTCCGAGAGTATTTATATGAGTGATTAGTGTCCACCTATGTGTCACAACCGGACAAGAAGTGGCAAAAACTCAAGACATGTGTCAAAATGCAGCAAAGTGCAGCTGCCAACAAAGGTGCAGCTGTCTGGCACCCCTTGCGGACCTCAAGGGGAAAGCCATACGGTCCACATGGCCCTTAGTATAAAGAAATTTTGATTTTTGACAGTTTCAGCTCCAGCTCCTCCTGAACTTCTTTCTTTTCCTTTTTGTCAATTCTAATTCCTCAACTATAACCAAGTTAAGTGTGAGGATGATTTCTAGACACGTGTCACTTAGAAATTTGTTGGGGATAACCAGGTTGTTATAGTTGAACCTTCTTGGAGGCGTAAAACTAACACTAAATATTGGGTATTTTTATAAAAAGATTACTAGATTTTCAAAAACTAACGAAGACTCTCCTCACCTTCTCTTACCTGGTATCAGTCAAACTATGTGCAAATATCCAATTTGACAAGATGTAACAAATTGTATGAGTTAAAAGTAAATCTTGGACGACTTTTGACCATAGATGTTGCTTTTATGTTTTTTATATAAGTCCGTATACGTATGCCGAAATGACATGCTAAAACTAGAATAAGTCAAAACAAAAGGTTCAATAAACAAAACACAATAAATTATTTCATTGCGTGGTATTTATTCTTCACTGTGTTTGCTTAAATAGGCTATATGTTGGACCGTGTTTTGACCCTGAATAGTCAGTCAAGGACGTTCATCTTCACGTATAAAGGCGGAATCAGTATACACGAAGTTACAACAGCTTTTCCTTTCAATTTCCTTCTCTTTTATTGCTTTCTGAGTTGATTTTGACAGAGTTCGGTTACACAAGCAATGGTCAGGTCTAGCTCCAATGTACACAACTGAATGACCAGGTTTCGCTCAAACTGACTATATATAGACCCTGAGGTTTCGCTCTTATGACATTGACATATAAGCGAAACCTGTTGCTGACCTTATAAGCGAAACCATCATGACCCTATAAGCGAAACCTATTACATAATTGTGATATATAAGCGAAACCACCTACAATCATGTACATTCAAGCGAAACTACAACATTAAGACCTAATTTGACTTTCAAGCTCCTATGTTGACCTATCTTGACCTAAGACTTAATGTAGACGTAGTCAACAGACATTTCATGCATCAACAGACTCCCCCTTGGATGTTGACGAAGTCTTCAGCTCTGAGTCTTCAGTCTTAGTCTTTTCTCCATCTCTGTCTTCACATCATAAGCATTCTATCTTCACAGGTTCAGAATATTGTCCTATCTCCATCTTCAGACTTCCCTTTGACTGTTGATCCAGACTCCCCCTCTCAGTATGCTAGAATCTGAGGTCTTGATCTGGTTCAAGCTTTGACATTTAGCTTCCGTGGGAATGATGAAGTCCAAAACCTGTTTCTCAAACATCAATTATTACAAACCTATCTTTTCAACAATAAATCACAAACTCAATCAGTTTTAGAAATCCATTCAAGTATTCAGGTCCAAGTTAATGACCCTGATTACTCAATTAATCTACCAAGTTCAATTTAATGACCTTGGTTGATCATTTGACGAATCAAACTGATTTTAAAAACAACAATTTACACATTTTCTGAAAATAACAAGTATCAAGTTAATGAACTTGTTTTTGACTTTTCAATAAATCAAACTTCATCAAGATAAGCTCTCCTCATTCTTCAGTCCAGAATCTCCTGCATCTGCTTCAATCATCTGAGAATCCAACAATCAACTCTCCACTTTGGTTTGTCAAAAATAAAGCAGAAATAAAATCTTTTTGGATTTTATAAAGTGTTCTAAACAAAGAAATGAAATACAGAAAACTTAAATTGTAGAAAGTAAACAAAGTAAACTATTTACAAACATATTTTTGCAAGCGTGTCAGGGAATCATATCAGCTATCAGACAAATTACAAGTACCGTTAAGCTTCATTTCATACTCAGACTTAAACAATTCACCTCGATTGTCGATATACTGATCCATCTTAAATTCTCACACAAATTTCAATTTAATCAGGATACGATTTAGATGTTTTATGAACTTAGCTCATTCATGTGTCCCACCTCTTGAATATACTCCCGTATCCAGAATCCCAATATTCAGTCTTACAGGTGAGTATACTACAATGATATCTGTATATAAATTAGGTATGCGAGGGCCGAGGGATCTCAGGTCGATACTTCCGTATACGCAGAGAGATATCAGCTTCGACTTTACGGTATGTCCCCTTTAGAGGATCTTTTAGCTACAACAACAGCGACTATCAATTTTATTGTTTCATCGGCATGCTGAGGGTTTATGCTATGTTTCAAGCATTTGCGGAAAGTATTATCCAAGAACTAGGTCAGAACTACCGTTCAGCAGAAGTCCCGGAATAATACCCTAGACATCATTGAGTATAAAAACCTAGTATATCAGAAAGAGGGACCTTTCAAACGAGATTTTAGGGGTTACCTATATATCCAAGTAGTGTTCCCCACGAATTTCACAAGTTTGAAATTTTAGGTTTATATCCCGAATAAATCTACTAAATGTGCGAAAACCTATCGACACATCATTAGTGAGACTGTTTAACTCATTTAAACTTTACAAATCTTTAGCATACTGTAATTGTCTAGCCGATGTACTATCATTTTCCCTATATACACAAGCTCTTTTTTAGATTTTATATTGTTTTTGTATTTTGAAATTTTATCATGTTTTTGTATTTTCTGAAAATATCTATATACATCTATCTACTCCCCCTAAATACCAAAACATGTAAAAAATCGACAAACCATTGCAGATTGTTTCTCGTCTTCATCCGCAACAGTACTTTCATCAACGCCAATAATTCCATCCGACACCGAAAGAAGCTTCATACCATTCAGTTTTAACAAATATTTAAACCGATTTTTATCAAAAGCTTTGGTATGTAAATCAGCTTTCTGTTCGTCAGTGTGGATTTTCTCAATTCGTATCAACTTTTTCTCAAAACAATCACGAATAAAGTGATGACGAATTTCTATGTGTTTAGTTTTAGCGTGATGTACTGGATTCTTTGTTATATTTATTGCGGCCTCATTATCAACAAAAAGAGGTGTGTTAAGAAACTGCAAACCGTAGTCGCGCATCTGTTGCTGTATCCACAGGATCTGAGAGCAGCAACTGCTAGCAGAAACGTACTCCGCTTCACATGTAGATAGCGCCACAGACGTTTGTTTCTAACCTTGCCAGGTAACCAATCTAGGACCAAAGAACTGGCATCCTGCAGTTGTTGATTTGGTATTGACTTTGCAGCATCCGAAATCCGAATCGGAATACCTTTCGAGCGTAAAATACCCTTTCCTAGGATACCACAACCCCAATGAAGGAGTTCCTTTCAGGTAGCGCAATATCCTCTTCACAATGATCATATGCGAAGCTCTCGGGTTAGATTGATATCTTGCTGCGAGGCACGTTGGGTACATGATATCAGGACGTGAAGCAGTTAAGTACATCAAGGAACCTATCATGGAACGGTAGAACGTTTCATCAGCCCTGTCTCCGGTGAGATCTGGGTGAATCCCATGATTTGTTACAAGTGGGGTAGAAGCTGGAGTAGAACTTGACATCCCAAATTTCTCTAGAATATCATGAACGTACTTCGTTTGATGAATGAAAATTCCCTTAGGTAGTTGTTCAACTTGTAGACCCAGAAAGAATTTCATCTCCCCCATTGATGACATTTCGAATTTTTGCTTCATCACTGATTCAAAGTCTTTGCACAAACTCTCATTTGTTGACCCAAAAATTATATCGTCCACATAAATCTGTACGATCAGAAGATGACCTTCGACCTATTTAGTGAAGAGAGTGGCATCCACTTTTCCACGAATGAACTTGTTGGCTAGTAGGTGTTGAGACAAAGTCTCGTACCAAGCTCTCGAGGCCTGGTGTAAACCATACAGCGCTTTGTCCAATAAGTAGACCTTGTTTTTGTGGATTGGATCGGTGAAACCCGGTGGCTGTCCGACATAAACCTCCTCTTTTACCTTCCCATAGAGAAAAGCCGATTTTACATCTAACTGATATACTTTGAAGTTCTTCCAAGACGCAAATGCAAGGAAAATTCTGATTGCCTCTAGTCGTGCTACAGGAGCATAGACTTCTGTAAAATCAATCCCCTCCTGTTGACTAAAGCCCTGAACAACGAGTCGAGCTTTGTTCCTTACAACAACTCCTCTGTCGTCTCTCTTACACTTAAATACCCATTTTGTATTGATTTTCCTATGACCATCCGGCAAATCAACTAACTTCCACACTCCCAACTTTTCAAACTGACTTAACTCTTCTTGCATCGCAATGACCCAAGAGTCTTCAGTAAGCGCCTCTTTGTAAGTTCGCGGTTCAATCTGCGAAATGAAACAACTTAGTGAAAATTCAGTTTGTAAAGGTGCTACTGTAGAATAAAACATGTAAGGCCCTGGTTAATTTGACGTCTCGTGCGAACGCCTGTTTGCAATTCTCCTATGATCAACTCCTCTGGATGATATGAAAGAGTTCGCGGCATCACTTCGCTTGGAACATCTACATTTCCCTCCAGATTAGTAACATTCCGATCTGCATCTTGTTCACCAACTTGGTTTGTTTGACTTGAAATCGGAATCTGCTCCCCCTCAGAATCTGAATCACCATGATCAAATACTGGCATATTCTCAGCTTCTTCATCACCATGTTCTGTCGACTGATTACCAGGAGCAACTTCATCATCATGTTCACCAGCATTACTAGGACCTGCTTCATCATCATTTGAAGTTTCCAGAGGTCTTCTAGAATACTCAGCTGGGAACCTTAGCTGCAACTCATATTCACGCAAAATATCCAGCTCATCAAAGAAATCTTCATCTTCCTCTGATTCTTCTCTCATGTCAAACGAATCCCACAGTTTGTCATAATGATAACGCCATGAATCTCCAGGATTCTGCGACGGCATAGTATAACCTTGACATTCAACATTTGCAGCTTCAATAATCCGCTTCTCACTTGGAACGAAGACTCATCGCATCGGATTTGCATAACCAACAAATATTCCCTCAATGCACTTCGGACCAAACTTTCCATGAGGCTCTATAACAGTACAGGGTGACCCGAACGGTTCTTGATACTTCAAATTCGGTTTGCGGTTATTGATTAGCTCAAAGCATGTTTTGTTGAACTTCTTGACAGTGAGAACCCTGTTGAGCGTATAGCATGCGGCGGAAACAGCTTCAGCCCAAAAATTTATCGGTAACTTTGAATCTGCAAGTATAGTTCTAGCCGTCTCGATTAGTGTCCGGTTTTTGCGTTCTGCGACTCCATTCTGCTGCGGAGTATACGGAGCACTAAACTCATGCAATATACCTCTTTCATCACAAAATTCTTCCATCTTACTGTTCTTGAATTCAGTACCATTATCACTACGAATTCTTTTGATACGCCGTTGGTACAAATTCTCAATCTTCTTAAACAACGCCATCAAACTGTCAAATGTTTCGTCTTTCGTTTTCAAGAAAGAAACCCACGAGAATCTGGAATAATCATCAGTAACGACCAAACAGTAGTAATCTCCTGTAATACTTTTGACATTCACAGGACCAAACAAATCCATGTGAAGTCTTTCCAGAGGTCTTGAAACTGAATTGACTTGCTTTGTAGGGTGTGACTTTTTCTTCTGCTTGCCTTTGACACAGCTAATGCACTCCCCTTCCAGATGAAAACCTTTGACATGAACTCCAAGAACCAAATCATTGTGCACTAAGTGATTCATCTTCCTTAGATGAATATGTCCCATCTTTCGGTGCCACAATCTCGATTCTTTCTCAGTTGCTCTGGATACAAAACAATGTGCTTGACCAGTAGTTGTAGTTGCTACACTCATATCTAACACATATAAATCATTCACTCTAGGTGCCCGCATGATAATCCATTCTTCAGGTATTACAAATCCCGGTTTCAAGATCAAACATTCTTTATCAGTGAAGTGAGTAGTATACATCCTGTCACAGATCTGGGAGATACTCAGCAGATTGTTCTCCAGCTCAGCAATGTAGTTAACTCTTTCAAAGGTCACAATCCCGTTGGATAACGTTCCTTCACCTATAATCCTTCCTCCTTGATTACCCGCAAACCTACGTAACCACCATTGATATTTTTCACATCATACAGCAATGCAGTCTTCCCTGTCATATGTCTTGAAGCTCCACTATCCATGATCCAACTGGATACAAGTTTTGGAAGTTCCTGAACATAACAAACTTTGACTTAAACTTTAATAAAGATGCCGATTCATGCTTCGCGATCAAGGAAGCTCCGGCAATTCAAACTGTTTAGTCGAACATGGAGTCCACCCAGGCTTCATCAGCCTTAGGTCTTACCTTGACTCTCGCAATTTGAATTTTGAAGTTTTCAGCCTTAAGAGGTGGAAAATTCGCATCATAATCAACCGAAATTGATTCTTCTGCCTTTTTCACTTCAGAAGTTGAAATTTTCATCTCTGTTTTTGGTTTCCAAACTTGTTGAGATAATGCAACCCGTTTATAAAACATGTCGTTTTTAGTTACCACTTTCTTTACAGGTTCATTTTTCACACTCTTTTTCTCAACAACACTTGGTGCTTTACCCTTTTCATCAACTTTCTTCTTTTGAATCTTCACAGTTTCAGTCTTAGGCTTCACATTGGTACACTTTCGTGCAATGTGACCAACTTGATTACATCTGAAACATGTTCGAGTATCAACAACTCTACTTGTGCCTTCAGACTGATACTGTGAAGCTCTTCTCTCAAAGAACTTTTCATTCGATTTTGAAAAAATCTCATTTTCCTCATCAGAAAGTGAACTTGAACCGTTCACAAACACCTTCTTTTTAGCAAACCTTTTGTTTCGATAACTTCTTTTCTGATAACTCTTACCACCCTGATATCCACCCGACCAATTGTTTCGATTGTTGTTATAAAAACGTGGTGGAACTACAGGCTTTTTGTAGTAAGCTTTATCTTTCTCAAAATTCATTTGCCTTTTTGTTTGACTCAAACTGTTCACTTCTGACAACTCAACTTCAACCAATTTGAAAATATTTGTCAACTTTTTCACATTAACATTCTCAATGGGAAACTCAGAATCCGAATACAACTTATCAGATCCAGCCATCTTGTACATCACAAGACCCGGTTCATCACTTAAGTTGTTTTTGGATTTTGGTTTCTGAATGTACTTGTTCAAGAAACACCCATCTTCCCCAGTAGTATCACTATCCATTTTTAGCACATTTTCAACAACACCTTTTACAATATCATTTTGGACATTATAATCATTGGAAGATGTGAACGTGACATCAATTGAATCCGGAAGATTCATTTCACTTTCTTCTTCAATTTCAACCAACCCTGATTGCTTTTTCGTGTAGTTATCAAGAACAGGTGGTGGAACTTGATGAAAACCCACCCCAGTTCCATCAGAATACACATCTTCGCCTGCTTTGTCTTTCCCGATGCGTTTGGGAATAATGTGTTGCAACACAAAGCTTGCGGAGTTGTAACTCTTAAGCTTCAACTGGATTCGCTCGTTTTCAATTTCAGCTTCTTGAACTTTAAGTTTCAATTTAGCGATTTCATCCAGTTGTTGGTTGATTGATTCTTCTTTTACTCTAAGCACTGCTTTTAGGTGTTCATTTTCTTTATGAGTTTTACCATTTCGATCATCATTATCTTTCATTGTGCCTTTTAGTTTTTCAAACTTTTCAGAAATCTGACGGTTTTCAAGAATTAACTTTTCATTTTCCTTTTTAACTTTTTCATGATCAATTTTATCATTTTCAATTTGGCTAGTTAATTCTCTTATCCGTTCAGTTGAAGCTTTAACTGTTTTGTCACGATCAAGAATCTGATTCTCAACGCTTCTGACCTTTGCTGTCAGATCATCAACTTTCTTACCGTTGAGATACGTGATTGTGCTACAAAATTTGCACTCTTTGTTGCAATTTTTGCAATCAGCATTTCCATCGATTTTCTTACCTGACGCATTTGTTGACAAGTTTGAACTGACCTGGCTTTTTGACTCAGACACGGAGTTAGAGTCTACCTCAAGTGCCTTAGCAGCCAGCACTTTGTCAGCCATTTTTCCCAGGTTCTCTGCAGTCAACTCCTGCGTTGTATCAATAACTCCAGTATCAATCTTCTTTGATTTTTCCTGCTCTTCTTTCTCCTTCCTCTCTTTCTCTTCTTTCTCCTTCTCGTCTCCAGTTCCCCACCATTTATTTTGCCAATAATCATCATCTTCTTTGATCTCCTTGATTATGGCTTCCAGATCAAGAGTTTTGTCATCGATCGCAATATTTCCATATTCATCAAGATAACACTATCTGTCCGGATCCCATCTATTTGCTCTCCTCGCTTCCAAATAGATACGAGATATTCTAATTATTCTGTTTTCAGCCAGCATTTTTCTGTATCTATATTTCTGCTCTTCAGTTCTATCGTCTTTCCACGGAATAGGTTCGTCGTTTTTCGCCATGAATGCGTAACCAACCGCATCTTCCTCCGGTAGAACCTCTTGACTCCAATCATACCCTTCATCATCATAAATCACCGCAAGAGCTCTAGATTTCTCTTTGTTGTCTTCAACCTGCTTCAATCTAGGCGGCTCAGATTTATTCTGATGATAAATTGCCTTCTTGTAGTAATCATCTCTGAAAGGGTTCTCTGACTCCTCAGCATAAGCGTTTCTGCATTCTCGTTTGAAGTGACCTTTCTGCTTACACTTAAAGCATGTCACCTTGGACTTGTCGAAACTCAGCTTGGTAGATGGACCACCAATTGTCTTTCTGCCTGTAATTTCCATGAAACGCTGTGCTCGACGAACAGCACTGGCCATAGCCCAACGAATATCGATCAGCTCCATTTCTTCAGGATCTATCTGATCATAATCTTCTTTCGTTAAGTTGGTGTTGCCTATCTTCCCAGCTACTAACCCTTCATACGATTCCAACACCGATGCTAGGAAGATCATCTGCTGTTTGGCCGACTCCTCGTCAAAATTCTGAGCATTCTTCAAGTCTATTGCGATGTTGCATTGAAAACGATTCTTTGCATCAGAATGACTTTCAGATGATGAAGATCCACTGTGATAACCACTGTGACTTCCACTGCTTTGACCACTTTGACTTTCTTTGGTTGCTGTGGACACATTTTCAGCAGAAAACGCAGTCTTTGGTGAAGTTGCTTTTGGCATCATGCTCTTTGGATAATACAAATCCAAATTCTGCTGGTAGGATGAGTGATTGACTTTGAATGTCTTCTTCAGTTCCAACTCGTGGCTCTCGAGTCTCTCAATCAGCAAATCTGGAGTGAGATCTTTCGGCAAGATAGTGTTTTTTAGCATGAGAGCATAATATCTCCAATCCATCTCGTCTGGCAACGAATCGAACAACTTGTCTACTTGCTCATCATCAGGATACTTAATTCCATGTCTAGCTAACTCCAGCTTCAGATGTCCAAACCTCTCGATCATTTTTGACACTGATTCGTTCTTTAAACACCCAAACATATCAAACTCTTTCCTAAGAAGTTTCTTTTTGTTTTTCTTGATTTCTTCACTACCTATACATTTCTTTTCTAGTTTTTCCCAAAGATCTTTTGCATTTGAATAATCGATTAAGGCAATAATGTCTTCCCGTACGGACTGAAATAACAATGCCACACATTTTTGTTCAGCTACAAATGAATCAATCTCATCAGCTGATCTTAAAGTTTCACCATTTTTGTTTCCATTGACATAACCGTTTTTCAGACTCTTCCAGCTGGGAAATGCGAATGCCATCAGCCAATCTTCAAACTTTCTTGACCACCGACTGTATTCCTCAATAGCCATTAGCTTTGGAGGTTTATTGAATGTTCCGAAGACGCTTTCAGATTCCCAAGCTTCCTTTTTCTTCTCTTTTGGCAGATTCTCATTGTTGTTGCTAGATGAAGAATCATCGTTTCCGGAATTTCCAGCGAATGCATACATGTCGCTAAACGGGTTCAAGAATATATCATCCATCTTTAATGTACCTGCAAAATCAACAAATACTTAGACAAATTTTTTGAAATTTTGAAACTTTGTGACAAATAAGCGAAATCAGCTTGTATGTTCACAAAAACGAAATCAGATGAATGTCACAAGAGCGAAATCAAGAGTGTCACTATAAGCGAAATCACTCTTTGACAGAAAAGCGAAACCACTCTTGACAAATAAGCGAAATCAAACTTGTTCCTATGAGCGAAATATGTAATGTCCAAATGAGCGAAAGTGATAATGTCCGAATAAGCAAAAGTGATAATGTCCGAATAAGCGAAATTACAAGTGTCCGAATAAGCGGAACCTTATGGTTCGTATGAGCGAAACCTTCGAATGTCCGAAAAAGCGAAACCTAGTTTTTAGTATGTTTTTACCATTTTTAATCCGAATTTTAACCTGAATCTTTCTACGGTTTGTTATTACAGTATTTTACACGATATACTCGAATTTCAGACAATTTCAACCGTAGGAACCAGTTCAAACAGAAAAAGTATGAGAGAAAGTGAGTAGAAATGAGAGAATTTTGTTCGATTCAGCTGTAGTAGTATGAACTCCTCGTCCTGAAGCTCTGATACCACTTGTTGGACCGTGTTCCGACCCTGAATAGTCAGTCAAGGACGTTCATCTTCACGTATAAAGGCGGAATCAGTATACACGAAGTTACAACAGCTTTTCCTTTCAATTTCCTTCTCTTTTATTGCTTTCTGAGTTGATTTTGACAGAGTTCGGTTACACAAGCAATGGTCAGGTCTCGCTCCAATGTACACAACTGAATGACTAGGTTTCGCTCAAACTGACTATATATAGACCCTGAGGTTTCGCTCTTATGACATTGACATATAAGCGAAACCTGTTGCTGACCTTATAAGCGAAACCATCATGACCCTATAAGCGAAACCTATTACATAATTGTGATATATAAGCGAAACCACCTACAACTATGTACATTCAAGCGAAACTACAACATTAAGACCTAATTTGACTTTCAAGCTCCTATGTTGACCTATCTTGATCTAAGACTTAATGTAGACGTAGTCAACAGACATTTCATGCATCAACACTATATTTTTTTGCTTTACACACCTCTAAAATATACTCTTAAAATCCATCAAGTGCCCACTTTGTACGAGGTGAACTCGGCTTTCCACTAGTTATCCAACACGTCTTTTTTGCTGGTCTAATAAATGCCTATAAAAATAGATAAATTTATAACAAACTTGTAACTAGTTAGTAAAGTATTATTTATACAAACTCATACTTTCATTGGTAATAACCCTAGGTATAACCATGAAAAGCGATGTACAAAGGAAAAAAAAACTCCTAAATGTTTACAGTTACAATGCAAAAAGTTGGTCATATTTTCTTATCAGACCACAATCATGTTAATTGTATATTCTCAACAAGCTGAATGAAAGTATCTTCTCTGCAAGGGAATATGAGACCTCCCATTGGATGAGCATAGCCAAACTCCTCTTCCGACATGTTCAACAAAGTTTGAAATGAAGGATGTTTAAGATACGCTAAAGGAACCATAAATCTCTTGAGGCTGTTTTCACCAACATACACAGAGAAATGGCCTTTAGGTACATCAATGACACGTGAAGATGATTGGCATCTCCCAACAGCCAGCTTATTAAACATGATTTTAGGAAATTTGTGTATACCCATGAACAGTGAAATTGATACTATGTGAGAGCAGGGACTAAGAACTTTATTGGAGAGAAGCTCAATGAGTATTTGAGGATTCATTCAAAATCAACATTGGTATAAATAGATCTCTAATTAACCAAACTATTCCACACACAACAAGTTATCAAGTATCTTACACCTTTGGTACTTCCAAAGACAAAGTTAAAGCATCTGTACGACCGAATGATCCAAGGGATCAAGTATCTTACAACTTTGGTCATTCCAAAGACGAAATTGTTATTTTTCACCAAATGATCCAAGGGATCAAGAATCCTACATCTTTTCCAAAGATCCTTGTTTTTTGCTTGAATAAGAAAAAGATGATGAATGTGAATATATGTGACAACATATATGTTATCTTATCTATGAATATTCTAGGCGGCCGTTGGGATTATAAAAATATAAAGTCCAAACTACACAATAGGCCAACTTATAGAATTAACTCAAGATCTTAGAAATTTAGTGTCAGTTAGATCATGTAATTATGATTGGTTTAAATGTTATAATTTATTGGTTTTGTTATGTAGGAATCTTACCGCAGGGCGGAGACATTGAAGTAATATTTTTGTATACAGGGGAGGCTTAGATGGTGTGCGGGGAGGACTTCCGCTTAGGACCCGTGATTTCTCACGGCATATGGTTTTAAATAAAATCTGATATATATGTTAATTTTTTTAAAACAGTAAACTCATACCAATTTCAAGTAAGGCTTATTTACAAATAATTTTTTATGGTTTAGACTTTAGAATTTAGCCCATTACTAATTGATAACGAAGTCTTAGATAATATAAATTGTGAAGAGTTAATCCACCAATTTGCTATGAAGAACGCAAGGAGGGCTGCACGAATAATTGATTAGCTATTAGTTTATTAGTTATTACGGTATGTAATGTAACTCATTTGAATACTATAATTTTCTCATTTTTTCGTAATTACATTGTTTATCAAATACTACGATTTTGTCATTTTCGTAATTGCATTGTTTATCGTTAAAGCATAAGGGCACATTTTTCGAGTTCGAACAGGGTGCATGAATTCTCATAGACGCCACTGTTTGTATGATTATATTGTAAATTAAACTAAACTTATTATGAAGTATATATAAGGGTCTAATGTCATTGTTATAATTATGTTTAAGGATCAAGGTTGTATATTGTAAATATGTAGGGGTATAAGTAAAATTGGTGTCAATTAGTTTGTGTTGCTCTTTTTCCAAGCGTTGGAACGTTTTGGAGATACCGGTTGATTTAGGTATAGGGGTGTTCATGAGCCGATCCGATCCGATCGAGGGTCTGCTCATGCTCGGATTGAATTACAACCGATCCGATCCGATCGGATCGAATTTGCAAAACCAAGCATAAAAGTGATGCTCATGCTCGGATTGAATTTGAATATCGAGCGGACCGTTTTCGCTCGGTTTTTCTCAAATCCTAACTAAAATCGAGCGGATCGTTTTCACTCGGTTTCACTCGATTGAATTATAAGGCCGCGTTCAACAAAAACAAATTCTAACTTAATTAAAACATGTCCAACACCTTATTAACAAAAGCAATACATAACTAAAATCATGATTCTTAAAATGTTCTTAACAATATCAAGAAGCACAAAATAACATGCGAAATACAAATTGTCATTTAGCTCAAAAGCCATAAACTTCTTCTTTAAGCTTGATCTCCATCCACAAAATTCAACTTTAAATCAACATATAACCTATAAACACAAACATTAAACAAAACCTTTAAGTTCTACACATTACATAACAACTTTTATGGTTTGTTAATTAAAATCTATAATATATATATATAGGAACAGAATCAGGAGAGAACGCTTCAAAGTGTGAGAACAGTGAGAACGATTCCCAGCCACAAGATTTTAGTGGTTTGTGGCTGAGATTGATGCGGTGACATTTTTTGTAAATAATAGAGGCCTTGGAACTACCAGGAGGGGTAAAATAGAGAGATCCAAACAAAGGTGCACATGCTAATCACATGCCATTTCCCTCATCATATTTAAACGACAATAACTTTTTTATACGCGATTATTTTTCGAAAAAAATTACACCATAAAACTCAGCGTTTTTTTATCTTTCCAATGAGTATACTATTGATATACTTTTCGAAAAAAAATTAACTGAGTTTTATGGCGTTTTTCTGAACCGAGTGTTTTATGGCGTTTTAGACTAGGTATTTTCATAGTGTTTTTCTGAACTAGATGTTTTATGGCGTTTTAACTAGGTATTTTAATAGCGTTTTTCTGAACTGAGTGTTTTATGGCGTTTTCAACTGAGTTTTTTCATGGCGTTTTTCTGAACCGGGTGTTTTATGACGTTTTTAACTGAGTATTTTCATAGCGTTTTTCTGAATTGGGTGTTTTTTGGCGTTTTATTTGAACACCCAGTTCATGTGAGTGGGTTTTTTGACAATATTACCCCTTAGTGTAATTTAGCATCAATGCCACATGTCACCACCAAAATCGTTCTTACTGTTCTCACACTTTTCACCGTTTTCTCTAAATCCTGACCCTATATATATATATATATATTAATAAGAATAATTCGAGCGAAACCGAGCAATCGACGAACGCGCAGACCTTTGCTCATGCTTGGATTGAATTTGAATCGAACCGATCCGAGCGGCTCATTTACAAACTGAGCGAGAATCGAACGAGCATTTTTCAAGCGATCGTCGAGCAGTTTGGACAACCCTATTTACGTATATATACATGTATCTACTATCATGGGCGAATCTTAGTTGGGCCCGGCCCCGGCCCTCTTTTTTTTTTCTTTTTTCTTAACAGTGTAAATTTACATTTTTTAAAAATTTTATATGTATTGAGTTCACACCTTCATTTAAAAGTTTAAAATCTGTCACACTCAACTATGAACAAATGTTACAAACTTGTATGATCAAAACTATAATCAGAAATCAAGCTGTGTTAGTGTCTACGATTGTCATTTATTTTTCATCTTTGATTACCATCAGATTAATGGCTTATGGCTGTTGCTTTGAAATTGATTTAGAGCAGGGGCGGACCTATTTTAGAAAAAAAAATTCAATGTTAAATATGCGTGAAAATCTCAACCGCCCCCATAAAATTTTGCAATCGCACCCCTTGAGTTGAAGCACTGAAAGACGAGTGAAGAAAGATCCGCAAAATACATGAACCGAGATCCGCAAAATAACAAAAATCTGTAACTGAAAAATGATTCGAAGTTGGAAGCGATTTTAGTGTAGGCTGAAGAGTTAAAAATGTAGAAAGAAGAATATGAAGATTTTAATGGAAGGTGAAGAGGTAAAAACTAAAAAGAGTAGAAAGAAAAATATGGAGAAGAAAGATAGGAGAAAGTCAATAAAAGTGTATTAGGAGGAGGTATTGAGTGCAGTAGGTTTAATGCATTGTAACTAACACAATTTTTTTTAACAACCAACAGAATCAATCCTGACATTGACACAACTTCTATAGGGCGGGAGGGGGCAGTCGACCTCCCGAACTTTTCGCTCAGTAGTAGAGAGTGTAGTTTTCGTATAGAAATTTTTGGGAATATATACATGTTCGACCCCCCAGTCTTATAGAAATTTTTGGGTATATAAGTTTTCGACCCCCCGGTCGAAAATCTCAAGCTTCGCCACTGAATCTCGAGCACTCTCGGGACACCCACTGAACCAAACGAAGTACTCTGAGAGTAACCCGAGTCCACTACCAATTCCGGTGAAAACCCGGTAACCCACCCGCCCATAGGCACGACGGTGAAATTACCAGAAAACACGTTTGGCTCAAGGATCGAACCCATATTTCTCAGCTGGGTCTCCTATCATCGCCCACCATTGCCTCACTCTGCACCAAGTAGGAGTTGAAACTGCATCTTCCAAGAGAAATACAAGCCTTCCATCACTTGATCTAGAGATCATTGGCGAAACTCACACAAATTAAATTCAAAATCATGTATGATTTTTATATTAAGTTACCTTCTATTTTTTTTAAAATTAGATGTTCTATTAAATAAAGTTTGTTAGGTTATTGATTTTGTTTTATGTTTTTATATTTCTCTTAAATAAAGTTTAATAATATCCGGTTTTCATTAATATTTTATTTTATTTATATTAGATTACTTTTAGTATCAAATATAAATACCATTCTAGTTTTATTTAAATTACTTTATGTTACTTTATATAAATAATAGTAAAAGTAAAAGAGAATCAAGCAAAATTAATCAAAGACCATCAAAGTTAATAATAGTAAAACTTGTAACGAATCAGCATAATATTATTTATACAAACTCATGTTTTCATTGGTAAAAACCCGGGGTGTAACAATGAAACGTTATGTAGAAAGAAAAAAAAAACTCCTAAATGTTTACATTTACATTGCAAAAAATTATGGTCATGTTCTCTTATCAAACCACAATCATGTTAACTGTATATTTTGAACTAGCTCAATAAAAATCTCCTCTTTACACGGGAATGTTAGACCTCCCATTGGATGAGCATAGCCAAACTCCTCTTCTGCCAGGTTCAACAAGGATTGAAATGAAGGATGTTTAAGATACGCTAAAGGAACTACAAATCTCTTGAGGCTGTTTTCACCCACATATACAGAGAAATGGCCTTTAGGTACATCAATGACATGTGAAGATGATTGGCATCTCCCTGTAGCCAGCTTAGTATACATGCTTTTAGGAAATATGTGTATGCCCATAATCAATGAAATTGATACTATGTGAGAGCAGAAGCTAAGAATTTGCACAGAAGCTCAATGAATAGTTGAGGGTTCATTCAAACCCAACGTTGGTTTAAATAGATCTCTACGTAACTAAACTATTCCACAAGGAGAATATTTTAAGGAAATTGGAATACACCAAGTTGTCAAGTATCTTACACCTTTGGTACTTCCAAAGACAAAATTCAAGCATCCGTGCCACCGAATGATCCAAGGGATCAAGAATCTTACACCTTTGGTCATTCCAAAGACGAAGTTGAAGCATATGTATAAATGATTTAAACTTAAAGATCATGTAGTTTGTAAAAAGAACATCATTTTGCACACTGATATTCGCTTCTTATATACAACGTTACTAGATAATCATGTTTGGTATGTAGCAACCATTAATTCTTTCTACTTACTTCAAATATTTGAAAATTTCACTAAGTCTGTGGATTGTTAATAAAGGTATACTAGTTGTACGGTAGGGAAAAAAAATACAGATCACGTTGCTCAAATCAATAAGTTGTAGTTTCAATTGTAACTATATTGTTGCCATAGGTTGCGTGTTGCGGTGGCGATGTTAATTAGTTGTTTAAGTTGGTAACATGTTATGTGATGCGTTAATCATATGAAAATGCGTGTTTCGACGAATCTGATCTAAAGCATAGCGGTTACAAAAGAAACGGAATTGAACCCGAGTTGGTTCGTTTAGTAAGGCTTCCACTTAACCACTACACCACCGTTACCTTTTAATCAAGATTTAGCGGGGGGTCAAAATGTACAACAACTCAAATTTATACTGTTCGACTCGTTTCCGAACACAGTTTACGCCAGAACGTAGACCAACAAAAAATGTATACAAAAATAAGCATGAAAAAGTATTATATTTGACCGTACTTCGTTTTCTAAAAAAGTTAATTAATATCATTTACGTTGAAACGTGACACGTACATTAAAATGTCAAAACATAGGACAACTAAAAACGTACATAAAATATGCATAAAAACGTGTTATATTTGACCTGACTTCGTTCGAAAAAAATTTACATCGAAACGTGATTTATACCGCCATGTACATAAAAATAACATGTGAGAAAAATAGTTTTTTTTTTTCATATTAAGCTAAGGAATGTAATCACGAAATTAGTAAAATAACGTTAAAAAGTGGTTGAGGATTAAGAGAACAAACATCGATCTCCATGGTAGAAACAACAAAATAGTGCAGCCTAGAAAACTCGATGCCTGAAATCATAGCTTAAACGCGTAGCCCAAAAAGTTTCTTGATCGTTGGATTATTATTATTATTATATATATATTATATATATATATATATATATATATATATATATATATATATATATATATATATATTAATTTGCAACAATTGTTGGCATTGTTATTTGTAACATGATGCTTAGTGGCTTGTACCACTAAAGACAAATTGTTATTTCATTTAAAAACTATAAATAATCTTGCGAGTTAACACGGCGCAACGTGCGTGTGTGGTTAAATGTTTTTACGTCGTTTATTTTTTTCCGTTTCACAGGTTCATCGTAACGCTCGAGTCCTAGATCGACTTAGTTATTTTTTCTATGTTTTACGTTTCGATTTAATTTTTTCGCATTAACACGCTGCAACTTCAGTGTTGGTTGTTGCTGATAGTAGTGTGACGTTGGTGTTCGCCCCCACCGCAACGTGGGGGTGCTTAATACTAGTTATTATTATTTTTGTGGCGTGAGTTTTATAGTCATTTGAAAAAAAAACAAATCGTCAAATTATTTAACTCCAATAAAGGAAAAAATTAATTTAATGAACGTCTTTAATAGTAAGTAATTAAGATGTTCTAATGACCGGTTATAGATTGATTTTAAAGTGTTGTCTTAATGACTTGCCATTAAACATTTAGAGACCTGCGAGTGCTTCTGGACTCACATATGAACATGGCTTTTAAGACCTTTGAGTGCTTCTTAACTTCGAAATGAATTAACATGGTCTTGTGTTCTTACTTATAAAGGCAAAATGTTATCAAGTAAAAAGTCAAATTATAAAAGTCTAGGTCGTAAGGACGGTTGATGTCACACCCAGCTTTCCTAGTGGGCCCGAATATGGGGTTTTAACATGACGATTGTATACGAGTTTCACAGCGCAGCAAAAATAGGGAGTAATAATAAATTTCAAGTATTAAAACTCCCAAGATATACAGTAAAACTTTGTGTATTAACCCAAAGGTGGATCGAAATAATTTAAAATGGATTTTGAGACCGGACCTTATCTAACCTATTCATCTAGGTTGGTCACCTATAAGTCAATCTTTAAAAAAATACGTTATCTTTCGTTGGTAAATACAGCTAACTGACTCATTGTTAAAACATATATTTTTCATTGGGACAAGTATCCTTGTTACCAGATTCACATGCCTGTCACGTTCGGGAACTGGGATAGAAGCCAATATTGAATCAATATACACCCCACACTTATGGTCATTATAATAATGAATCAAGGAACCCGTATACGGTATTAACCCCAATCATTTTTGTTAATCAAATAATACGGATTAAATCGAATTATTGCATTATGAAGACATCTAGCCTGTTACAATACCCAAACCAAGGAGTTTTATACTATATCTCGATAAAAGTAGTTAAAAACTATTTACCTGTACTAGCGTAGAGCATAACGTATTCAGTCGTAGTATAGCCAGACTCAAAGTTTATTGCCTATGGTGCAATTACTAGAGGGCTCTATAGTCCAGAGTGAATGGAAATGATATCCATGAGAATTTTTTACGGGTCTTTATAAGTCATTTAGACTTGACCGGTTAATGTGGATTTAAGCACGATTTTCGCTAGATTAAGCGTTGACAGTATAAAATATAGGTTATAACCAACAAGTGAGGTGTCTCATGTAATATGGTTGGTTAACCTTACATTCTGATTTGAAAGTGTTTTGAAAATATTTGACCCGTTACGACTTGTTTATATGGTTTATGTAAAGAGTCGTATGCGTAAATACGAGTTTGGTCGGGAAAAAGGGTTTGTGACAAGTCAAATATGCTAAAACATATTTTTATTATGTTGTATAAACTTCTTTGATGTCAAAATATCATATTAAATATGCTTAAAGGTCATTTCTTTGGCTATTTCATAAAGTTGCGTTTGACTTTTCAAAAACTCAGGTTTGAATTGTCATTTTGACCCATTTAGACGTGATGATCTTGGCATACAAATATAGGGTTTATTCCTTACGTTATGTAGATCGTGAAAAAGATTTAAAATTGGTTGACCAAAGTGGCCAGAATCGAAAGTCAAACAGTTTGACCAAACTGTTCGAAGACACTCGGACGAAATTAAACTATGAAACTAATTGCTATTGAAAGAGCTTATGAAAAGAGACTCATCAACTTTAGATGACGATTCAGAAAACCAAAGAAT
The DNA here is from genome assembly GCA_030545235.1 of Helianthus tuberosus. Taxonomy (NCBI): domain Eukaryota; kingdom Viridiplantae; phylum Streptophyta; class Magnoliopsida; order Asterales; family Asteraceae; genus Helianthus; species Helianthus tuberosus. Next base: position 56,058,886 of record CM060438.1, read on the forward strand.
GAGCTTGAAAAACAAGAACAAAAACTTATACACAAGACTTTTTAGAGTAAAGTGTGTTTGTTTGAGTTTAGAATGAAAATTATGGACTCAAAGGAGCTATTTATAGCAAATGGAGAGTCATGATGTTAGGACAAGTGTCCGAGAGTATTTATATGAGTGATTAGTGTCCACCTATGTGTCACAACCGGACAAGAAGTGGCAAAAACTCAAGACATGTGTCAAAATGCAGCAAAGTGCAGCTGCCAACGAAGGTGCAGCTGTCTGGCACCCCTTGCGGACCTCAAGGGGAAAGCCATACGGTCCGCATGGCCCTTAGTATAACGAAATTTTGATTTTTGACAGTTTCAGCTCCAGCTCCTCCTGAACTTCTTTCTTTGCCCTTTTGTCAATTCTAATTCCTCAACTATAACCAAGTTAAGTGTGAGGATGATTTCTAGACACGTGTCACTTAGAAATTTGTTGGGGATAACCAGGTTGTTATAGTTGAACCTTCTTGGAGGCGTAAAACTAACACTAAATATTGGGTATTTTTATAAAATGATTACTAGTTTTTCAAAAACTAACGAAGACTCTCCTCACCTTCTCTTACCTGGTATCAGTCAAACTATGTGCAAATATCAAATTTGACAAGATGTAACAGATTGTATGAGTTAAAAATAAATCTTGGACGACTTTTGACCATAGCTCTTGCTTTTATGTTTTTTATATAAGTCCGTATACGTATGCCGAAATGACATGCTAAAACTAGAATAAAGTCAAAACAAAAGGTTCAATAAACAAAACACAATAAATTATTTCATTGCATGGTATTTATTCTTCACTGTGTTTGCTTAAATAGGCTATATTTTTTGCTTTACACACCTCTAAAATATACTCTTAAAATCCATCAAGTGCCCACTTTGTACGAGGTGAACTCGGCTTTCCACTAGTTATCCAACACGTCTTTTTTGCTGGTCTAATAAATGCCTATAAAAATAGATAAATTTATAACAAACTTGTAACTAGTTAGTAAAGTGTTATTTATACAAACTCATACTTTCATTGGTAATAACCCTGGGTATAACCATGAAAAGCGATGTAGAAAGGAAAAAAAAACTCCTAAATGTTTACAGTTACAATGCAAAAAGTTGGTCATATTTTCTTATCAGACCACAATCATGTTAATTGTATATTCTCAACAAGCTGAATGAAAGTATCTTCTCTGCAAGGGAATATGAGACCTCCCATTGGATGAGCATAGCCAAACTCCTCTTCCGACATGTTCAACAAAGTTTGAAATGAAGGATGTTTAAGATACGCTAAAGGAACGACAAATCTCTTGAGGCTGTTTTCACCAACATACACAGAGAAATGGCCTTTAGGTACATCAATGACACGTGAAGATGATTGGCATCTCCCAACAGCCAGCTTATTAAACATGATTTTAGGAAATTTGTGTATACCCATGATCAGTGAAATTGATACTAAAGTGAAAGCAGGGACTAAGAACTTTATTGGAGAGAAGCTCAATGAGTATTTGAGGATTCATTCAAAATCAAAATTGGTATAAATAGATCTCTAATTAACCAAACTATTCCACATACAACAAGTTATCAAGTATCTTTCACCTTTGGTACTTCCAAAGACAAAGTTAAAGCATCTGTACGACTGAATGATCCATGGGATCAAGAATCTTACAACTTTGGTAATTCCAAAGATGAAATTGTAGTATATTTTTCACCAAATGATCCAAGGGATCAAAAATCCTACATCTTTTCCAAAGATCCTTGTGTTTTGCTCGAATAAGAAAAAGATGATGAATGTGAATATATGTGACAACATATATGTTATCTTATCTATGAATATTCTCGGCGGCCGTTGGGATTATAAAAATATAAAGTCCAAACTACACAATAGTCCAACTTATAGAATTAACTCAATATCTTAGAAATTTAGTGTCAGCTTAGATCATGTAATTATGATTGGTTCAAATGTTATAATTTCCTTGTTTTGTTATGTAGAAATCTTACCACAGGGCGGAGACATTGAAGTAATATTTTTGTATGCAGGGGAGGCTTAGATGGTGTGTGGGGAGGACTTCCGCATAGGGCCCGTAATTTCTCAGGGCATATGGTTTTAAACAAAATCCGATATATATATGTTAATTTTTTAAAATAGTAAACTCATACCAATTTCAAGTAAGATTCATTTACAAATCATTTTTTATGGTTTAGACTTTAGAATTTAGCCCACTAGGTTAATTTAGCCCATTACTAATTGAAAACGAAGTCTTAGATAATATAAATTGTGAAGAGTTGATCCACCAATTTGCTATGAAGAATGCAAGGAGGGCTGCACGAATCATTGGTTAGCTATTAGTTTATTAGTTATTACGGTATGTAATCTAACTCATTTGAATACTATAATTTTCTCATTTTTCGTAATTGCATTGTTTATCAAATACTACGATTTTGTCATATTCGTAATTGCATTGTTTATCGTTAAAGCATAAGGGCACATTTTTCGAGTTCGAACAGGGTGCATGAATTCTCAGAGACGCCACTGTTTGTATGATTATATTGTAAATTAAGCTAAACTTATTATGAAGTATATATAAGGGTCTAATGTCATCGTTATAATTATGTTTAAGGGTCAAAGTTGTATATTGTAAATATGTAGGGGTGTAAGTAAAATTAGTGTCAATTAGTTTGTGTTGCTCTTTATCCAAGCGTTGGAACGTTTTGGAGATACCGCTTCATTTAGGTATATATACATGTATCGACTATCATGGGCGAATCTTAGTTGAGCCCGGCCCCCGGCCCTCTTTTTTTTTTCTTTTTTCTTAACAGTGTAAATTTACATTTTTTGAAAATTTTATATGTATTGAGTTCACACCTTCATTTAAAAGTTTAAAATCTGTCACACTCAACTATGAACAAATGTTACAAACTTGTATGATCAAAACTATAATCAGAAATCAAGCTGTGTTAGTCTCTACTATTGTCATTCATTTTTCATCTTTGATTATACCATCAGACTAATGGCTTATGGCTGTTGCTTTGAGAGGGATTTAGAGCAGGGGCGGACCTATTTTAGAAAAAAAAATTCAACGTTAAATACGCGTGAAAATCTCAACCGCCCCCGTAAATTTTGTAATCGCACCCCTTGAGTTGAAGCAATGAAAGACGAGTAAAGAAAGATCCGCAAAATACATGAACCGAGATCCACAAAATAACAAAAATCTGTATCTGGAAAATGATTCGAAGTTGGAAGCGATTTTAGAGTAGGCTGAAGAGTTAAAAATGTAGAAAGAAGAATATGAAGATTTTAATGGAAGGTGAAGAGGTAAAAACTAAAAAGAGTAGAAAGAAAAATATGGAGAAGAAAGATAGGAGAAAGTCAATAAAAGTGTATTAGACCGGGTGTAGTGGTTAACAGTGGCGGAGCCATACTTTGAACAACGGTGTCGTCCGACACCATTGAATTTTGTGTAGCAAATACAACGTATAATAGGAACATTCGAGTGACACCATTGTTTTTTACGAGCGACACCATTGTCTTTTTACAAACGACACCATTGTTTTGTTTTCTTCTAAAAGAATTACATAATAAACGAATTTATATTTCAAAAATTAAGCCCAGTTATTTGAATTTAATTAGTATACTTTAAATCATTAAAGGTCCATAATTTTTATTTTTTCTAATCCAGCATTATAGCCTCATGTTGTTTAACCTAACAGGATGTTTGATGATCATTTGAATGATGTGTGCACTTGTTTGTTATAATGAAAAAGAGGTTTTTTTTTTGCAAGTTGCCATTGAAAACATTATGAATCGTTTTCAAAACATGAAAATGCGTAAAGGGCAACTATTAAATACATTTTTTTCAAACGACTTTGTAATTTTATTATGTGTTTTTATTCAATGACATTGTACTTTTACTATGATATTTGTTTTTATTATGTGATTTGACCCGATTAGATCCGAACCGATCCAAAAAGTTCGACTCCGGGTTACTATAAACCGAGGTATCCATAAAAAATGACACCATAAGAAAAAATTTCTGGCTCCGCCACTGGTGGTTAAGAAAAATAATGCCCCCATCATGGAGCATTATCCGACACGTGGCAGTCCGGTCTTCATGGGGCATTATTGCAAAAGTGGTGTAGTGGGCCATTATTCCAATAACTCCCCTGCAATCATTTCACAATTATTTTTTTAATATAAAACATAAAAATCTTCATTAATTTAAAATAAAAATTACACTACTTGAAATAAAAAAAACCCGAAAAAAAAACAGAAAATAAAAAAACCGAAAAAAAAAATAAAGTTAAAAAAAAAGAAGATGAACTAGAGTCCATATTTTTCTCGAATTTTTTGGCGACGCATTTGCGCAAGGATCAACGCGTCGCCTTGGAGGTGGTCGATCTGTTTGGACCACTCAAGTAAGCCGGCTTGACCATAGCCGAAGGTGGGAGGCACGAACGGAGTGGCGCCACTCAAGTAAGCCGCGTACGTTAACATGCTCGGGTCCATTTCTTGAAGGTTAAACGTGTGTTGCGGTTGGGTTGTGTTTGGGTTCATGGGTCTTGCGGGGACACCAAAAGGGGGTCGGAATGGATGCATGATTGTATAAAATATAAAAGAAGTAGGAGAGAAAGTAAGAGTTTTTTTATAAAAAATAGGAGAAAGTGGGTGATATATATATAGTGGTTAAATTTTTGAATTAAAAAAAAATAAACAATTGACCGTTGCCAACGGTCATGTCTCAAGCCCCAATGCAAATTCAGCGTTTTAAATGAAACGCCAACAACAATTTAAAAAAAAAACGCCTAATAACGCCTAGTGTAATTGGGGGGGGGGGGGTTGGGGCGTTTTTTTCAATTTTTTTTAAAAATACCGCCCACTACGGATGGTCTTAGGAGGAGGTGTTGAATGTAGTAGGTTTAATGCATTGGAACTAACACAATTTTTTTTAACAACTAAGAGAATCAATCCCTACATTGAGGCAGCTTCTATAGGGCGGGAGGGGCCAGCCGTCCCCCTGAACTTTTCGCTCAGTAGTAGAGAGTATGTAGTTTTCGTATATAAATTTTTGGGTATATACGTTTTCGACCCCCCAGTCTTATAGAAATTTTTGGGTATATAAGTTTTCAACCCCCCGGTTGGAAATCTCAAGCTTCGCCACTGAATCTCGAGCACTCTCGAGACACCCACTGGACCAAAAGAAGTACTCTAAGAGTAACCCGAGTCCACAACCAATTCCGGTGAAAACCCGGTAACTCACCCGCCCATAGGCACGACGGTGAAATTAACAGAAAACACGTTTGGCTCAAGGATCAAACCCAGATTTCTCTGGGTCTCCTATCATCGCCCATCAGTGCCTCACTCTGCATCAAGTAGGAGTTGAAACTGCATCTCCCAAGAGAAATGCAAGCCTTCCACCACTTGATGTAGAGATCATTGGCGAAACTCACACAAATTAAATTCAAAATCACGTATGATTTTTATATTAAGTTACCTTCTATTTTTTTTAAAAATTAGCTGTTCTATTAAATAAGGTTTGTTAAGTTATTGATTTTTGTTTTATGTTTTTATATTTCTCTTAAATAAAGTTTAATAATATGCGGTTTTCATTAATATTTTAATTTATTTATATTAGATTACTTTTAGTATCAAATATATATACCATTCTAGTTTTATTTAAATTACTTTTTGTTACTTTATATAAACTAGAATTACCACCCGCCGCAATGTGGCGGTGATTCTTTAGTTATATATCGTATTAGATGAAATGCAAATGTTTCTTACATGACCACGAGCCTGTCTGTAAAACATAGAAAAAAATAACTAAGTCGATTTCTGACCCGCGCGTTGCGACACACCTATCAAACGGGAAAAATAGACGCGCTGCGATGGGTCTGTCAAATGGGAAAGGTAGATGAAAAAACATTGATCCCCACACGCACATTGCGACGTGTTATCTCGAAAAATTTAGAACGAAACGTTAAACGGAAAATTTACGAAAGATGAAAAGTCTAAGGGATCAAAATTGAAAGTAAAAAAGTGTTGAGGTTAAATTGTAAAAGATGAAAAACTTTGTGTTAAAAGCAAAAAAATCAAAGGGGTTAATTGCAAAAGATGAAAACCTTAGAATTAAAAGTGAAATATCAAATTAATCAAAGGGTTAAATTACTTAAGATTGAAACTTTAAACCTAATTTGCCAAAATGTAAACTTTAGAGTTAGAAATGAAAATTTCAAAATTATTTTTGAAAAACTCCCAAAGCATCATGTACAACACATATATGCATAAATAACTTGCTAATTTATAGTATTTAAATTTAAATAATAGTAAAAGTAAAAGAGAATCAAGCAAAATTAATCAATGACCATGAAAGTTAATAATAGTAGAACTTGTAACGAATCAGTATAATATTATTTATACAAACTCATGTTTTCATTGGTAAAAACCCGGGGTGTAACAATGAAACGTTATGTAGAAAGAAAAAAACTCCTAAATGTTTACATTTACATTGCAAAAAATTATGGCCATGTTCTCTTATCAAAGCACAATCATGTTAACTGTATATTTTGAACTAGCTCAATAAAAATCTCCTCTTTGCACGGGAATGTTAGACCTCCCATTGGATGAGCATAGCCAAACTCCTCTTCTGCCAGGTTCAACAAGGATTGAAATGAAGGATGTTTAAGATACACTAAAGGAACTACAAATCTCTTGAGGCTGTTTTCACCCATATAGAAATGGCCTTTAGGTACATCAATGACATGTGAAGATGATTGGCATCTCCCTGTAGCCAGCTTAGTATCCATGCTTTTAGGAAATATGTGTATGCCCATAATCAATGAAATTGATACTATGTGAGAGCAGAAGCTAAGAATTTGCAAAGAAGCTCAAGGAGAATATTTTAAGGAAATTGAAATACACCAAGTTGTCAAGTATCTTACACCTTTGGTACTTCCAAAGACAAAATTCAAGCATCCGTGCCACCGAATGATCCAAGGGATCAAGAATCTTACACCTTTGGTCATTCCAAAGACATATGTATATATGATTTAAACTTGAAGATCATGTTGTTTGTAAAAAGAACATCATTTTGCACACTGATATTCGCTTCTTATATACAACGTTACTAGATAATCATGTTTGGTATGTAGCAACCATTAATTCTTTCTACTTACATCAAATATTTGAAAATTTCACTAAGTCTGTGGATTGTTAATAAAGGTATACTAGTTGTACGGTGGGGAAAAAAATACAGATCACGTTGCTCAAATCAATAAGTTGTAGTTTCAATTGTAACTAGATTGTTGCCATAGTCTGCGTGTTGCGGTGGCGACGATAATTAGTTGTTTGTAGTTGGTAACATGTTATGTGATGCGTTAATCATATGAAAATGCGTGTTGGTTCGTTTAGTAAGGCTTCCACCTAACCACTACACCACCGTTACCTTTGAATCAAGATTTAGCGGGTCAAAACATACAACAACTCAAATTTATACCATTCGACTCGTTTCCGAACACAGTTTACGCCAGAACGTAGACAAAAAAAATGTAAACAAAAATAAGCATGAAAAAGTATTATATTTGACCGTACTCGTTTTCTTAAAAAGTTAATTAATATCATTTACGTTGAAACGTGACACGTACATTAAAATGTCAAAACACAGGACAATTAAAAACGTACATAAAAATATGCATAAAAACGTATTATATTTGACCTGACTCCGTTCGAAAAAAAATTACATCGAAACGTGATTTATACCACCATGTACATAAAAATAACATGTGAGAAAAATAGTTTTTTTAATATTAAGCTAAAGAATGTATATACGAGCGCGCGCGCGCGAGGGGGGGGGGGGATTTGAAAATTTAGCACCCAAGGGGTGAAAATGACAATTTATAAAGTTTTTAGAAAATTTTCTAAAGTTTAGTGGTTGTTTTTGTCAATTAAAAAAGTTTAGAGTCTATTTTGTCTTCTTATCAAAGTTTGAGGTCCTTTTTGTCAATCGCTATTGCCACCGACCTTCTTCTTTAAGGTATAGATAATTTTCACTTTGCTTTAGCCATTATTTAGAACCCAAAAAAGTCCAGGTCGTACAATAATTACGTTCTGAATTCTGACTCGGAGTTCTTTAATACTAGATCTCAAGGCGCATCTAGTTTCGATCAAGCACTTTTGTACTTAATGACTTGTTGTGTTAATTAGTTAGGCATCTTCTGTGGTAGTGTATGGTTTTGGCCTTTGGGGTTGCAAGGTAGTTTTGCTTTGGTGGGTATGGTTTTAAGGTTGTTATATATAGGTACTAGGTTTTTTCCCGGGATTGCTTCCCGGGCTCGGGAAAGTTATTTAGATTAATTAATTACCATTGGTTATTAATACGACCGCATTACATCAACCATCTTATACTGTTATTAATACGACCAAAAGTCAATCAGATGTTGACCAAAAGTAAAACGGAGTATATTGTTTTTAGTTCACAACTCCACATTGTTTCCGTTAGACATGGAGCTAATAATTTACATGTACATATATAGTTTTAGAATCACAACTTCAAAACTAAACAAACAAGTCTAGTATCAGTTTCGAAAAGCAAACAACTACAACCCGAAAATTTAGTTCAATGTATGCTTCTGCATTTGCCTTCTTCAAACCACAAACATTCATCCGAACATAAAAAACTTTTTACCTTTCACAAAGTTAAGTGTAAATGCTTGACCTGAAACCATGCCTTTATCTCTCACAAACTTTCTCATTCCTTGCAGATAATATCTTGGTTGACCTCGAGATGAACCTATAGCAGCTTGAATATTCCAAACATCACCTGCCACGTCCACAATCTTCAAACCCATCTTACGATTCAGTCCAAGATCTTCAGCCTGTTTTTAAAAAGGTGCTATAACAAACAACGAACAATTCAATAAACAAAGAATTAACACATCTTTAAAATCTGACTAAAGTATTATATATTAGTAAACTCATTATCACAAACTTACAAAATGACCGTCCACACGGAAAGAAAGAGGTACGATCTGATCATCTTCATTCCCAACAACCATACCACTATTATTGACATCAACGACGTCCTGTACAGCTTCACTATCTGAACTCAACACAATCTCTTCTATCACCTTTTGTTTAACAACAGCACAAACCTCAGGTGGAAGCACTAAATCACAGGTAGCACAATTTTAAACCGTGATATGAAAAGTCTGAAGATCTATCATCTCAAAGACAATGAGATGATCAGCAGTTAATGACAAGTCATTCTTTATCTCCTTCCATCCGGTAATTATGTAAAGTTCATTGTTGATATCTTCCACCCCTACAGACCAGTTCTTGTTTTCAGATCCTTTAATAACGACCGGATATGAAGGAATAGTGTTTAACATCTTGTGATGAACAAAAGAACGATTAATACTCTACAGTCAGAATAAAACACATTATATAGTACATTAGTAAAAATATATCCGAAAATTAAGTAAAAAAATAAAACACAACAAATAAACAATTGTATCTCCAATAAAATTACATGATGAATAATATTCGAAGTTACATACCACAAAATCTTCGTTACCAGATGGTTTGTAGTAAAACTCTTCACAAGGAGAAAGAGCAATGTCTTGATAAAAATACAATATTCTGAAACTTTGTAAAGCTTCTTCATAATGAAATATCAACCATGAATCTGAAGGTATTTTCAAACTGTCTACCAATTGACACCAACCATTATAAAAATAATATCTGCCATTGCTTAGGGGATAGATCTTGACTTTAAAAACATTTCCAGCTGTGGTTCGGATATTTGTATTTCCAATTGGATAATTAAACTGTTGAATCCAATTTTGATACTGTTTTGGCAAAATCTAAGCATAAATAAAAGAAACACTTTTATTGCTAATTATCATACCAAAAAATTAAAATTAAGTGTTAAATTAAGATCGGATAAAACTACTAACCAAACATTTCCTTTTACTGCTTTGAAGGTAACACGGAAATCCATAAATCATTCTCACATAAAACTGTAACAGTATCAATCATATATAATCAAAATCAATAACATTAAGAAACAAATGAATACAATGCATTAAGGTATGCAATACATCTAAATAAAAGATGATACAACTAATATATATCAAAATAACAATAGACAACATCAAAAAGGTGAGAATACATGTAATTTCTTATCATATCGAAATATATATATATATTTTTACATCAAATCATATAATTAAAACTTAAAACCTACTTTTCCGATTAAGTATCACAAATATACAAGAACGATCAACAGCTGTATAAATTGTATAGAAAAACAGGATAGTGACTTGTGTCTATTCAAAAGAAAAACTTAAAAACAGTATACCAAGTACTAATCAAAATAAATTCAACTTTTTTAAATACACATGAGAATACATCAGATGGTATATCATAAATCAGAATAAGATAAATACATGAGCAAAGTGAAATCCAATAAAATCAACAATAGATAACACAAATGGTAGATACAGGAAATGCAGATCACTTTTTTAGAAACATATATGTCTATCATAACATGCATAATAACTACATATTAATCGGATATTCAAAAAAATTAGGACTATAAAAAATTGTTCAAGTATAAGCCGCAACAATAAACGCAATCATAACCAACAATGGATTGAAAAAAAAACAGGGACATACATGAATACACTACCGTCGACTACAACTTCTTCATTTAAATAGCAAGAACTATAATCGCCCAAAGAATTCATAACTAAAAGAATAAACATAAAAAATACAAAACAAATCAGATTATTTAACAATACCTTTATTATTATACAAGATGATATCGAAGAAGATGACATATTTTGTTGGAGAAAGTGTAGAAAGAAACGTGGGGAGAGAAATGAACCGAGATTTTCTGAGGATCTTTAAAATGTTAGAAGTTTAAAAATATCCCATGTAACCGGGTCGGATAATCCCATGTTTTCGTCAACATCTGTTTGACTTTTGGTCAACCGCTGTTTGAGTTTTGGTCAACATCTCATTTAGTATTCAACAGAAATTTGGATAAGTCAATCAGTGGTTTGAAAATCTGTTTGACTTTTAGTCAACAGATGCATGGAAACCCATGTTAGATTGAACAGTGTTTTGAACAGATATTTAAACATCTGTTTAGACCTAAACAGATGTTGGGGCTTAAACAAATGTTTGGCGTTCTATATCAGTTGTTTGGACTTAAACAGATGTTTGGATTTAAACAGATGTTTGGCCATAAACAGAATTTGCCAATAAAGATATGTTTGGCCTTAAACAAATGTTTGAAGTTAAACAGATGTTTGCTCATAAAGAGATATTTGGCCACAAACCAAACATCTGCTTGAGGTCAACATCTGTTTCACTATTCGCCAACATCTGTTCGACTTTTGGTCAACATCTGTTAAAATATAAACACTGTTAACATAAATTACAAATAATTAGCTAATAGACGGCACACAATTAGCAACTTAAATCATCAAGACCCTTAACAATTTGACCATATGATTTAATCATGTGTTTTATAATAGATGGGTCAACTGAAAAAGAAAATTCACTAAAAGGATAACAAATTAAACAGCTAAAAAAAAAGCTCAAAGAGTATTTTTACTACAAAACAGGATTAACAAACAATGCCAATAGTGAAGTCAACCATGTTTCTTTCACCTTTGACTTTCAAAGTCAATTCAGTTACTTACCAAATTCACAAATACATAAAATTTCTTATATAACCGCAAACATTACCACACCTAGTAATCTTAACTCTGCTATAAACTGTAAAACACAAACCCAAATATCACATTTCCATTGTGAATCTTTATTGCCTCATCAAAAATTCCCTGACTTGCCCTTTGAATTGTAATTCAAAGTCCAACGAATCTGTATTAGGATCTCCTGATTTGTAGCTTTTTTGGCATAGCTGGAACCACTGCTTCAGGGTAAACAGGCTTTTGGGGAACATTAGGATCTTTCTTTCTTAATTCTTTCAGCTTTTTGTAAGAGAAAAACACTTTATCCTCTTTCCACCTTGACACTTGGTTCTTTTACCCAAAATTAGCTGTTATTAACTCTTCTTTCATTCTCTTCAGCTGCAGAGACCTATCTGGTACATTTTTCTTAAACTTTGCCCATATAGGAGGAGTCTGCTTCACCTTCTTTTTGATCATATCTTGAATTCTGGCTGTTTCACTTTCTAGCTCACTGATGGTCCATTCTTTGTACTTGTACTTTTCTCCCTTGTATGTTTTGTAAGCCATGATATAGTCAATATAATCTTTCCTCAAAGTTTCATCAGCTCTTTCTGATAAATTTTGACAGAGATCTTTTGAAAACTGCTCCAAAATTTTCACTTGGGTTAGCAAATGTTGGTAAAATGTTTGAATCTCTCTGTCAGATTTTCCTTGTGTATTTCTTTTGGAGATATCCTCTGCTTGTTTAGCCTTTAACTTCAAGTATTCATTAATGTTATTAGGCCTTGGATATCCTTGAACAGATGGCAAGTTCCTTTTAGCAGGGTCATCTTCAGAGTAGAAGGATATGATCTCCTCTCTAACTGCTTCCAGTTCTAATGGATACAGGACTCCTGCAGGAAGAATGGCAGTGTTTGAATTTGAAACTTGTGCTGAAGAGAATGGGACAGCATTGGGAATGGTAACAAGGGACAATGGTTGGGTGGATGTTTGCGGTGTTGAAGGATCAACATTCAGAATTATCCTTCTCCTTTTATGTTTTGGAGAGGTTGGTGGTGTTTTGGTGCGTTGAGTGGTAGTGATTTGAGTGGTAGATGGTTGACTAACAGTTGTTGAAACAACTGGTGTTTCAACCACTGTTACCATTACAACAGATGATGTGTCACCTGAAGTATTTTCCTTTTTGGCAGGTGGTGTTGGTAGTAATGAGGATGTTTTTGATGGTAATGGGATTTGTGGTAAGGCAGTGGATTGAATTTGTGTTGAAGTGGTGCAAATTGTTGGTGTAACATATGTTGAAACAACTGAAGTATCTACAGCTGTCGATACAACAGATGTTTTAACATCTGCTCGTTTTGAGGTTTGATGTGTGGAGCTTTTGGGAGGTGTGGATTTGGGTTCCTTCACTTTTCTAGTGGGCTGTTTTCTTTAAGGCTCAGGATTTTCTTCATTCTTGGCCTCAGAAACACCCTGCTCATCCTTCTCCATACAAACTCTTTTCTCCTGTTCCCACCTTGCTTTATCCTTTGCCTCCATATCCCTTTTTGCCGTTCCTTTTGCATCAGAAATGGCATTTGTGGTTACATCAACCTTTTTAGTACCATCTGGCTTAGGTATCTCTGCAAGCATAGTGGATTTGTCTGGTGCAATGTACAAACCATCTTCATATCCCTTTTTCTTTAGCTGCTTCATTTTCTCCCACTTTTTGGCATCAGCTGGTGGTGGGTTGTCCACAAAGATGATAGTAGGAGGAGCAGAACCAGTGGTTTTCAGCGAGTGGGCCTTCAATGCCTTTATGTCTGCTTGTGTATCCATAAACCTAGCTTCCATCATATTTCTGATCTTTTGAATCTGTATTTCATGTTGATGATCAGAATATGCCCTTTGTTGGTGAAGCATAGGTTGAAATAAACTCCAAAGCTCAATGGGAGTAGGAGCAGATGATGGAGCAGATGTTGTATCTGGTGCTGCAGTGGGTGTTGCCTTTTGGGCTTGTAACAACTGTTGGAGCATTGACTTAATATCTGCAACAGAAGTTTCCAATTTCTTAACCCTCTCCCTCAATTCCTTGTACATTAAACCATCACCCAAGTTAATGGGATCATCTGATTTCCCACTGGCAGTGGTTGTATCAGCAGTTGACTTAGGGAAAGTTTCCCAAAAGTCATCCACAGATGCCCCTTTTTCTTGGTACTGGGGACTTCTTTCCTCAGCAATTGGGATCCTTTTAAAAGAACCAGGGGTTGGAACAAAGACAGCAGCGGATATCACAGTTGCTGGAGAGGAAATTGCCTTCAGAGGAGTCTTATTGATGAAACAACTGGCCAGGTGTAGATCAGTGGATCCAACACCTGTAGTTGCTGCTCCAATTGAACTACTGACAGGAAGTACTTGTATTTTCTGCAGTGTAACCTCCTCAGTTGTTTGTGGGTTAGCAATGATTGAGACACCAGACCCAATCACTTGTTGAGGTATATCCTCATTAACAGGTGTTTGAGAAGAACTGGTTTGTGTCCGGGCTAAATCAACTGCATCCAACAAAAGTTTTGTTTCTGGGGGGATTTGAGAAGTGAGGATAGGTGTAGAAAGCGAATTTGCCCCGGGCAGTGGGCTGTGGATGATGGAATCAAGTGATTCTTGAGCATCATAATTTGGTGTCCCTATTATTACAACCTGCTCTTTTTTAGAAGAAGCAGGAGGAGTTTGAGGCTCAGGTTGAGATCTTTCTTCCAACTGCTGTGAGGTAGTAGCAGCAGTGGTTATTGGTGACTTTTATGTTGTCACTGGTAGTTGCTCTGGGATTTCATCTTTCAGAGTTACCTTTGTTTTGGGTTTGGGGGGCTTTTGTGATTTTTTCTGTTTTGATCTTTTGGTGGTTTTAGGTGGGGGTTTAACAGCAGTTGTTTTATTGCTATCATCACCTTGAGCAGTGGGCTCAACAGCAGGTGCCTGAGGAGCAGTGGTAGCTGCTGAAGTCTGCTCAGGAACCTCTGCTTGTGTTTTGGAAAGTTTTGACATCCTTGTAAAGGTTTCAGTAGTGATGCTCTTAATTGAAAAAGGATTACCCTGGATAAGCACATGGGCATTATCTTCTGAAAATTTCTTTTTTAAAATAGTAACTTAAAAACCTTGGAAAGAGCAAAAACGCCTTTTTATTAACCTTTCTAACAAGATAATTGAAGATTACCTGGGAATAGTTAAAATTTTCACCATGTAATATAGCATAACCTAGATATTGAATCTTCAATGGGATTTCATTGAAAGCAGTGGTCTTGTTTGAGACACACATCAGTAGGGTATGAAACAAAAACCTTGTGGCAGGAGGAAAACTGCCTTTTTCTAAAGTGTCTTTTTTTATTTCCTCTTCATAACCCATTTGAATGAAAAACGTTTGATACTCTTCTTTAGGGAAAGATGTTTTACCTTTAAGATCATCGAGTTCAAAAACTTCCGAAATGGTTTGAGGTGTTATTGTGACTGGAACGTCCTTTATAGAAGAATTGATGGCTAAGGGCTTTTTATCCTTAGTTTCCAACTTAGCATTTTTCCAGAATTCTTGCTGGGTATCCATGTAGATCGGAGCATCACAAGTCAACAAAGTTTTGTACTTTGAAGAAGACAGAACATCAATGATGGAATTGAAGGTTTTGGTGTGACTGGGTTTTTCAAGTAGACCTAAGTAGTTATGTGTGGATTTGCGTGGGAGAGACATCGTGATTTGATTATGATTGCGAGAGGAAGAAGACGATGAAGAGGATGAATGATTTTGAGAGAAATGGATGATAACTGCTTTGAGAAAAGAATTTAGAATTCGATTCGACAGTAAAAACACTGTTTGGGGGTTTTGATCAGGGTTTTTTTTTTGGTGAAATAGTGAATGCTGACGTGGCATCGGTTACTAATAGATCTTACCGCTATGTACTGTCCACGTGCCAACCTCTGATGATAATGGAGGACAGTTGGTAGGAAACCACTGATGGAACAATAACAGTGGTTTGCAACAGTCACAAATGAGAACAGTGAGTAAGTTTTTGCTAGCAGTGGATAGCCATCAGTGTGTTAAAACACTGATTTTATACAACAGTTTATTTGATTTTTATTTTAACTTTAATTTTTATCACCAAAACAATATTCGAGGAACTCTTATCTCTTTGGAATGTAACGATTAGATAATATAGTTAACCTATCATTGTAATTCTAGTATTCAGTTAATAATATCATTCTATAATTAATTAACCACATCAACAATAAAAATGTGAGCAGTGGATGATTTTTAAAAAAACCAATGACTGTAAATTTCAGTGCATGTCAACAATAAAAGGGGGGCAGTGACTATTTTTTAACTATCAGTGGATACCCAACAAAATGTAACACAGATGTTTGGTCAGTCAGTGGTCAACAGTTGTTTATGAAGAAACAGAGGATGGCCTTCAGCAGTGGATAACATTTAACAATCACATGTTTGCGCTTAAACAAATGTTTGACATTAAAAACTGTTTGCAAGAAAAGACCAATTTGAAGAATACTATACCCAAACAATCAAAATGAGGAGCTTAATAATCATCCAAGTGTACTTCACTTTTATTCAGTGGATGTCAACCTCCAAAATGTGAGCAGTAGTTGTTTTTTTATCTAGCAGTGGATAGATATTGATTTAATTTGCAACAAATAGTCATCAAGAATATTTTTTATTTTGTAATTTAACTTGCCATTTTATCATTAAAACAATGTTTTAAATCAAATACTGTTAAACATCTAATCTGGACATAAACAAAATTTTGAAATTAAATAAATATTCGACCTGAAACATCTGTTTGAACATAAACAGATGTTTGAAATTAAATAAATTCTGTTAACATAAACAGAGATATAATATTAATAGTTTGGACATATAAATACTGTTAACAAAAACAAAGATAGAATATCTACTGTTGATGATGAAACACTTTTGTTGTTGGGCAATGGTTAATCTTTGAGTTTGTATAGGTTTGTCTCGAGAGATAAAGTATAGAGAACCAATGTTTGTCCTAAACACTGTTACATAAGAAAAACTGATACATAAATACTAAAGTTGAATCCGCTGTAGAAGCTGTTATAACTACACCATAAGTGCTAGTATTTAACAGGACTTTGCCTTCAACAGTGCATAGCCCTCATGAGACAATAAGCCCATCAGTCTTTATATGGAGCAGGAATTAATTATAACAGTCCTTAGCATGATCAGCTGTTATAACAACACCACCCTTTCAGAGTTGGACCATTAAACAAATCCTTGACACTATTAATCCTCTGTTGACTTACCAAACAGATCTTAAGACACAATTCAACATCAACATAATCTAAATATTACTGAAACAATAAATAATAAGTAAAAATAAAACACAACAAAGATTCATAAAATTATATTTAATCATTTATTCAGGACCTTAAAACTAAAAGTCCAACAATTACATGACATACTGAACAATATTCAAGTTCAAATCTAAGAATAACAGCAAGAACTAATAAACTTTAGTTTCCACTACATCTATTGCTGAACCTCTTGATGTATGTCCTTCAGCATCGCCATAAACTGCACGTCTCTATCACCACACTCCATATTACTGACAACACAAATAAGAATAAGAAACTAATCTAAAATTCAAACGTGTCTTTTTCATTTTTATTGCACATCTGAGTTTTCACGAGCTTTGGACGAATGTATACTTTCTTTAAAAGAAGAAAATCTTCCTGGAGCAAGAAAACGTGACTTTGGATTTAACGGAAATCCAAAAAAAAAATGGCACATGTAACTTTAAAGTTGCATCTCTGCCATCAAAAAAGGTAACACATGCAACTTTTCACGATGTTGCAACAATTATACTGCAGCATCGATGTTGAAAGGTTGACGTGGGATGCGAATTTACATTGAAACAACGATGTTGGAACAATGATACAGGAACGATAACATGTAAACATTATCAACAAACATTCGAACAAAGAAGTGTAATGGGAAATTAGCTGCTAAATCACAAGAAAGATGCATTTGAGAGAGAAAGATACGGTCACATATATGAGCGAGCGAGATTTGAATGTGAAACCAGATAATTGTATCTTATTTATAGAATAATAAAAATATATATGGTTTGAAATTTGAATTTCAAAATTACTAATATTAATTAGTAATTACTGATTTGATTTGAAAGCAATTGTTATGATGTTTATTGGGAACTGATGTTTATTGGGAACTGAAAGGTAAGTAGTGTATATCTTTATATCCTTCCTTATTAAAGTAAATAAATATTAGTAATCATATGCAAAGTAGGGAAAAAAAAAGAGAGAACGTCAATTCTAAATTACCATCTTGCATAAATTTAATTTCAAAATTTCAAAATTACTGATATTATCAGTGATCTGATTTGAAAGCAATTGTGATGTTGACTTTTCTAATATTTATTTTAACTTTAATTAAGAGATAATAACCGTCAGTTTGAAATTAATATTTTGCATATTTTAAAAGTCCAAAGCTGAAGAAATTACCATTAATTAGTGATTTGATTTGCAACAAATACCCATCAAGTATTTTTTTTATTTTTTAATTTAACATTAAATTTCATCAGGAAAACAATATTGGAGAAACTCTTATCTCATTGCAATGTAACGATTAGGTAAAATGCTAATTTCATTTTAATTCTAGTTTTTATTTGATAATTTCAATATATCACTAATTAACACCATGGATGGTAAATATCAATGGATGTCAAGAATAAAAAAGTGACCAGTGGCTATTTTTTCCTATCAGTAGATACCGAACGCCAATTGTCATTATGACTTTTCTGTAATTACTGATATTATCAGTAATTACTGATATTATCAGTAATTACTGATGATGATTTGAAAGCAACTGTCATTGTCATGATTACTTTTCTAATTTTTAAACCTTGAGTTTGAAATTCACATTTTGCATGTTTTAAATGTCCAAAGCTCAAGAAATTAGCATTAATTACTGATTTGATTTCCAACAAATAGTTAGAATTTTTTAAATTGTATGATCAAAACAATGTTGGAGGAAATCTTACCTCATTGGTATGTAAAGATGAGGTAAAATGGTAATTTCATTGTAATTCTAGTTTTTATTTGATAATTTCAATCTATCACTAATTAACACCATCAATAACAAAAAAGTGAGCAGTGGCTGTTTTTTAGGAAAACAACTGATGGTCAATATCAATAGATGCCAACAATCAAAACTGTGAGCAGTGGCTATTTTTCCTATCAGTGGATACCCAACAGTTTTTTAAACACTGATGTTTGGTCAGTCAATGGTCAACAGATTTTGAAGAAACATATGTTTCGCCTTAAACAGAAGTTTGCTCATAAACAGAAGTTTGACCATAAACAGGTGTTTGCACATAAAGAGATGTTTATCTGGTGGTTTAAAACCACTGTTGGGTCAAACAAATTTTACAACAGGACCAATACTCAAATAGATGTTGACCTTAAACAGATGTTTGGTTTAGAGCCAAACATCTGTTAAACCCCAAACATCTGTTTAACCCTGAACAGATGTTTAAGTTAATAACATCTATTGTTCAACCTAACAGGGGTTTCCATTAACTATTGACCAAACTGCAAACAGATGTTAAAACCACTGTTTGTTATTGTACTTCTTTACAAAATTACATAGAATTCAAGAAAACGAAACAAACACTTAAAAAACTATAATTAACACATAATCTAATCGGGCAAAGCAATCTATTATCTAAGAATTCACTGATTCTTACAACATGAAACAAACTCATAATGAAATACTAAAGTCACATAAGAACCACTGATAATTAAATACTAAATTTGAATCCGTTGTAGATGCTGAACCACTGCTGATACTAAACAGTCGTTTTCCTTTGATTAATCAAACTCTAGGTACATAAAGTGCAAACAGTCGTTTTCCTGAACAGATGTTTAAGTTAATAACATCTACTGTTCAACCTAACAGGGGTTTCCATTAACTATTGACCAAATTGCAAACAGATGTTAAAACCACTGTTTGTTATTGTACTTCTTTACAAAATTACATAGAATTCAAGAAAACGAAACAATCACTTAAAGAACGATAATTTAACACATAATCTAATCCGGCAAAGCAATCTATTATCTGAGAATTCACTGATTCTTACAACATGAAACAAACTCATAATGAAATACTAAAGTTACATAAGAACCACTGATAATTAAATACTAAATTTGAATCCGTTGTAGATGCTGAACCACTGCTGATACTAAACAGTCGTTTTCCTTTGATTAATCAAACTCAAATACATAAAGTGCTTGTCTTTAACAGGACCTTGTCTTCAACAGTGGATAGGCCTCATCAGTCTTTGTTCATAAAGAGCTCCTTTAAAACAAACTTTATGCTTCTTTTAATACAAAAAAGGTGGGAAACACCATTACTCTAGACTCTCTAGTAACATAAAATCTTATCTTACAACAATAGCAGATCCTTTCTTGCGTTTAGTAGGAACTACTGTGGGTTCTCCATCATCATCTTCTGCACAAGTCAATTATAATCATCATCATCATTTATACATAAGCAAGTAAACTATAAATTTAATAATCTTTCTTTGTGTTTAATTAAACTTTATGCTTCTTTGAATACAAACCTATAATAACCCGCAGCAGATTGTATGAATTTCAAACAACTGTGATTAGACTGAAATATAAACCGAGAATTATATCACTTCAAAATAAAAAACTCAAAATTGAAAATCAGAGTAGCAAAAAACACATACTTTAAACGATGTTGGAACAATAATACTGGAAACAACCGTGGAACAATCATCATCATTATATGAGAATACCCTTAATTTATGGAACCTGTAGAATGAAATGCTCCACTGTTGGGTTATTAACTTTCAACCTCACTTTCCCTAAATTTATCAATTCTAATTTTCAACAGGATGTAATACAATTATTACCTTAATTAAGATATCTTCAACTGCAAACAACAATAGCAAACAACATCAAACAACAATAGCAAACAACATCAGTCAATAATAGCAAACAACATCAAACAATAATAGCAAACACCTGATGTTGAATCCACTGTAGATGCTGAACCACTGCTGTTACAAACAGATAATACCAATGAAACTCTAATTTCAGAAAGAATAATGGCTGAACATACTCAAACATCAATAATCAACAGATGTTATACTCATATCATTACCATCTAGAAAAAAAACGCTAATTTCAAAACATATTCAAACATACCAGCTTATGGCAGTTCTCTTATCCGCAGCTAAGCGGATTTCAACTTTGATGACAACAACCCTGGAACCATATGATTAGATTACGAGTAGAAATTAGGATTACTGTAAATAAGAGGAAATCATGAAAGTATTTCAACTAAAAAAAAGAACAAACCTTTTGATGAAGTAATCGATGAACAAAAGAAGATTTTATGGTGGCGTCTGAAGAAGATTAAGGTTTGGATGGAAAGAATTATCTCAATAATTTGCAGGGTTTGTGAAATTTGAATTTGAATTGCCTGAATATAGAGAGAGAAAGAACCCTAGGCGTTTGTAAAGAAAGATCAGAAGTGAGAAGAGAGGTTATATAAGGAAAAGGGGATGGCACTGTTGGGCGGGAAAAGAGAACTGAGGATGCCCTAATCAAGTGACACGTGGCCCAAATAACTTTCATTTATTATATATAATAGATTATTTATTTGCTATATTTGCTTAATTTGATTAGGCCATATTGGTGCTTGCTTTTGCTTCTCAATTTCAGCTATTTTTTTTTTGCACTTACAAAAGTGAAAGAGAATCAAGCAAAATTAATCAATGACCATGAAAGTTAATAATAGTAGAATTTGTAACGAATCAGCATAATATTATTTATACAAACTCATGTTTTCATTGGTAAAAACCCGGGGTGTAACCGTGAAACATTATGCAGAAAGAAAAAAAAAACTCCTAAATGTTTACAGATACATTGCAATAAATTATGGTCATGTTCTCTTATCAGACCACAATCATGTTAAATGTATATTTTGAACCAGCTCAATAAAAATCTCCTCTTTGCACGGGAATGTTAGACCTCCCATTGGATGTGCATAGCCAAACTCCTCTTCTGCCAGGTTCAACAAGGTTTGAAATGAAGGATGTTTAAGATACGCTAAAGGAACTATAAATCTCTTGAGGCTGCTTTCACCCACATACACAGAGAAATGACCTTTAGGTACATCAATGACATGTGAAGATGATTGGCATCTCCCTATAGCCGGCTTAGTATACATGCTTTTAGGAAATATGTATCTGCCCATAATCAATGAAACTGATACTATGTGAGAGCAGAAGCTATGAATTTGCAAAGAAGCTCAATGAGTAGTTGAGGATTCGTTCAAACCCAACGTTGGTTTAAATAGATCTCTACGTAACTAAACTATTCCACAAGGAAAATATTTTAAGGAATTGAAATACACCAAGTTGTCAAGTATCTTTCACATTCGGTACTTCCACAGACAAAATTCAAGTATCTGTGCGACCGAATGAGCCAAGGGATCAAGAATCTTACAACTTTGGTCATTCCAAAGACGAAGTTGAAGCATATGTATTACCAAATGATCCAAGGGATCAAGAATCTTACACCTTTACCAAAGATCCTTGTGTTTTTTTTTTAATAAGAAAAGTATGATGCATATGACTATATGTGATAACATATATGTTATCTGTGAATATTCATGGCGGCTGGTTGGGACTATAAAGATATATAGTCCATACTTCACAAATAGTCCAACTTATAGAGTTTACTCGGAAATCTTAGAAAATTAGTCTCATCTTAGATTAGGTAATTATGATTGGTTCAAATGTTATAATTTATTGGTTTTGTTATTAAGGAATCTTAGTAGATGGCTGAGACATTGAAGTAATTTTTTGTATGTAAAGTAGGTTAGAATTCCATGTAATGGCTTAAATGAGTAAAATTTGGTTTTATATTTGTAATTTTAAATATGTGTTATCATAAAAGATAAAAGAGGAAAATGAGAATCACAACTCTTAAATTTAGAAAGATAGAAATAAAATAACACTCAATTAAATTTTGTTATGAAAATTGTAAACTTTAAATAATAATGTAGGTCCTTTTTCGGAGGATCGATCACGAAACCAAATCCCTGTTTATAACAAACACGGTCACGAGTGCGGAATCCCCGTGACGATGCCAAACCAAACACAGAAATAGCAAGAACACGATGTAACCAAAGATTCACAGTCTATTGATTAAACGGTCTTGTAGGTCCGTTTTCGGAGGATCGATTACGAAACCAAATCCCTGTTTATAAAAAACACGGTCACGAGTGCGGAATCCCCGTGACGATGCCAAACCAAACACAGAATATCAAGACACAATGTAACCAAAGATTCACAGTCTATTGATTAAACGGATGAGAACAAACATCAAACACATAAACACAATGTTTGAAGATGAACACACAGTAGGATATGCTCTCATCGTTTCACACAGAAACCAAGTGTGGTTTATATAGGCAGCCCAACCCAATGTCGATGAAACACATAATGGGCCTGACGAAAAACCATGGTCGACGAAAGACCAGGTTTTTCGTCACTGTTCATGACGAAATATAGTATGACGAATCAAGAGGTTTTTCGTCATACACTTCTATGACGAAAGAGGGTCTTTCGTCGAGGGTTGCTAAAACAGAACAGCTGCAAACTGTTTGACAGTTTGCAGCAGATCTTGTAATAAACATACATAGACATAAACCACTACACAAATGCAACATGCATCAGTTTTATAACATACATACCAAAGAGACAAACTGTCAGGCCAAAGTTAGATAGGAGGATATCCGACTTGGTCGACTGACGAATACAGACTCGATAAATAAAGACCGTAAAATTACAACGCGAAACAAGAACAAGTTACAAACACAAAATATGCACCAACAAACTCCCCCTTGCCTGTTACTTGGTCTTCGGTCTTCAATCTTCAGTCTTCAGTGTTTCTCGGACCAGGAATTGCCAGCAAGGATTCCACGATAGTAGCAAAAGCAAGCGATGTGCTGAAATCGTAACGCTTGATGCGCGTCCTTGTCTTCATAAAATATATCGTGTCGGAACAGCTTGTTGATGTCGGCCGCGGACATGTTCACTATCCACATCGGGTCGAGCATGCGAAAGATATCTTGATCGCCCTTAAACACAATCATGGCCTCGTGCGTATCTGAGTCGTAACACCATAGAGCCATGTCTTCCAAAAAGTTCTGTTTCATCGGCATCAAAGGGATCTTGTCCATAACCTTCGCCGACTGATAAACCAGCTTGTATCGCGCCATGTTGGTCGATGGATCCAAGGTGAACTTGATTTGCTGATAGATTGGAAACAGAGGCTTGTACAACTCGTCTTTCCAGCCTGTCCTCTTGTTCATCTTTATCTTGCGAGCAAACAACGTTGCTCCTTTGAAGTTTGAGCGATTAATGAGCTCAAGCCTTGTTAAGGCTGCAACGTCGTAAAATGGTAAGGACAAAATGCTTAGCAGCGACCTGAAATATTGAATACCATATTCGCGTTTGTTGGCCATGCAGTGGATTTCCTTCACAAACATCCAGCAAAGAATCCTTCCATGCAAGTTCTCTTTCTCGTACTGCAGGTAGTCAACTTGAACTTCAGCTGGCATAGGCTTGGAAACTTTGGATAGGAACTGCTTTCGCCACTCTGTGAACGCATCCGAGGCATTTTCAGAAGTAACTCGATTTTTCAGCTGTTCATCGATGACGTCCACATTCTCTTTCAACCATTCTTCATTGAAAGGAGCGAACTCAGTCCCGTCTTCTCGCACATATGAGGACTTCTTATCATCGCCTTCAAAGATAATTTCTTCAACATTTTCTAAATCTGCTGATTCCGGCTCACTCAGAATATCATCAATTTCAGCATCATCAATTTCTTTCATCTCATTCAAAGCAAGTAACTGCTCATGTGAAAGATCCGCAACAAACTCTCCCTCTTCTAAAACTTCACCAGTAATAGGATGCACAGCCTGCAAAGCAAGATCAGCAGTGCTAGGGACAGAGGATGTACCAGCCATAGAGCTTTCAATGTAAGAACTGCTCTCTAGTTGTTGTATCTCTTCTACGGTTCCACCAGAGGTTCCTTGTGTAGATCCAAGCTGCGAAGGCTTGAAGACAACAATTTGAGTAGAGGCAGTGGCTGGCGGTTGCTCCGATGCGGCAGAAGGGTCAGGGTTCCCCGGATCCTCTAAATCATGATCCCTTTTCTTTAGGACTTCCTGTTGTTTGCACCGATCGCTCCATAAAATGTTGACACGCTTTCTTACAAACTCAAAGCCCTCCGTGATTTTCTTGACCCCATCTGTTATCGTGGTATTGCGAGAATTGTACCACTCTCTCATATCATCATGCTTTTCTTTTAGAGTCTCGGCCGACCTCTGAACCTGAGTGCTTCTTTCTTTCAAGTGGTTCATGTCAATACCATGAGTGTTATCCGCAGCTCGCATTTTTTGCAACTGACGTTCCCTTTCTTCTGTGCATTTTCAGCTTTCAATTGTTCAATCTCTGCTTGTTGGCGTGTGATCTCTGCTTGTTGATGCCCAACAGTGGAATTCAATGTGTTTATCTCCAACTGTTGCTTTATCATGTCGCTTCTTGCAGCGTTGATCACTGCCGATTGCCTATCGATTTGACCTGCAGCAGCTTGCAATTGAGAAAATAGGAAATGTATCTTTTCATCCTGCTGCATCTGAGAGAATCTACTTTGTCTGTGCTCTGAGGTCGGCTGCGAAGCAGTTGCACGAATGGTCGATGCAATTGAGCGTGCTGGTTCTTGAGGTGTCACGGTAGGAGTTTCAGGAGCTGAAGTGACTACAGGAGTCGGTTCGGAGGATCTTGGAGGAGACGACACCATAGCAGTAGCTTCATCGGCCATGAATCCAAGGTTTGGATTCATCTTTGGTTCTTGAATAGGCTCTTGATGTGGAATGGATTGCCGCACAGATGAAGAACCAATGTACTTCCTTGCCCTTTTCTTTCGACGAGCAGCAGATTGCTTCCTCTTTAAACGTTCAGCTTCGGTATCCGAAGGAACATAATCAGCATCATCCTCTTGTCAAATCTTCCTTACCTTCCTTACACCACGTTCATGGAGATAGAACTTGTACCCAGGCTCAGGTACATTATCATCCGATTCAGTATCCTCTTCATCATCTCCAGCTGAAGTATCACTAGCTGTACCAGCAGCAGATGCACCAACAGTACCAGCATCTCCTCCATCATCACCTTCATCATCACCATCATCGTCACTGTCGGAAGAATCCAAATCCTTTTGTCCAAACTTGTCTTCCATCATTTTCTTCAACTTCGGCTCCTCATCGTCAGATTGGCTGTCAATGTGATGCCATTTGTCGTTTTCTGGAGCGATGTAGTCTGTCTTATCAAGAGCACCGATTAACTTTCTTGCCGGCTTGCTTTCTTTGTATCTCTTCGTTGCAATGCCCCTATCTTCAGTGAATGCTCTATTATCGTATCTATCTTCAGAATGTCATCATTGGCTTTCGAAAGATCGGGAAGCTGGATATTCATGATCATTTGCAGAAATCGAGGATACATCCAGAATTTATTCCCAGTTGTTCGACCACCAGTTCTTTTCATATTCTCCTTCATGTTGGCAAAAATGTACTTCGAAATGATAAACGTTTGTGTGACAATTCGAGATTTCAAGGCTTTTCTTTTACGCATTACTTGTTCCACAACTCAGTTGTTGATGCTGTAACTTGTGCATGTTATTAGTATGGTTAATGTTGTAATGCTTGGTTGTCAAAATGTGAAACTTGGTTGTTAAAATGTGAAATGTTAAATATAGTTTATCTGATGTTTCGCCACAAGTCTCACCCGACGAAAAATGGTATTTCGTCGGGATGGTTGTCCGTCGGAAAGGGCTTTTGGCCCAGGTTGATTAGAGGCCCAGTATAGTCTGTTGTCATTTTAGTATAAACCTTCGTAACCTGTTAAACATAAACATCTCAAACCCTAAGTTCCCTCTCCCCCTCGCATACGTGCCGGCTGCCATACTCTTTCTGAAGCTTTTCGTGTTCTTGGTCTTGATCATCTCGGTTAGTTACTTTTATCATTATGTTATCCGATTTCCCGGTGTTATGTGATTGAATAGTTACAGATTGTTGTGTTAAATCTTATCCGTGCATGCTAGAAACTAGGGTTCGTTGTGTATGATCTGATGGGTAGTGTGTTTGATGTTGAATGGATGATGATCGAATTGATTGAGATTGTGACAATCTTCTGTTACGAACGTTTGCATTATTGTGACTCGGTGGTTGACTGATTGATCTGTTATTGATTCGTTTGATGATTAGGGATTATGTGCTGTATTTAACTGTTACTAAATGGTGTTCTTGATATTAGATTTATGACAAACATGGGTGAAATAAGTATGTTGTTTGATCCAAATGGAGACGAAGGGTACGATTAGATTATGTTAATGAATTGATGATAATTAGAAATTACATGATGAATATGGAAACTGTTGTGATTATGAAAAACTTGATTATGAAACTGATGTGCTGAGATTCGGCGAAGAGTAGGGTATTTCGCCAAATCCAGCAGCGACGAAAGACCCTCCCCGCAAGGTTACCCAGTCGACGAAACACCTACATGTTTCGTCACCTATATGTTTCATCACCTTGATGTTTCGTCATTTATATGCCGACTAAATACCCTGATGTTTCGTCGCTCACCATGTTGATGAATAACTGTGATCAACAGACTGTGGTTCATCATGTGTATGGAACTTGAATGATTGTTGTCTTCCTGTTAATGATGTTATATATAACTAAGGAAACATGACTTGCTTATGATGAATAGCTCACTTAACTGTTATGTACTATTACGAGACATGCATGTAAATAGCAAACTTATCTGTTACGTATGTTATGAATGATTGTTATCTGTTATACGATGATCCTTGCTACGAATACACACTATGAACATACGTGAATGATTGTTATCTGGTACGTCACATGCCTCGCGGGGAATTCCGCATGTGGGATTTTGGGGGTGTGACAGTTTGGTATCAGAGCCACTGGTTATAGTGAACTTGGTTTTAAAACGTTTTTGTAAAACCAAACTATAACCGAACAGTTCTGAATACGTGAATACGACCATGACACTCAGCTCCAGATTGCAAGGTCGTCTTTCTCACTTGTTGCATACATTACATGACTAGTACACATTTGTTTATGATGTAACATACGAACACACACTCGTCACTATAGCATGATGGCATGGATTGCTTGCTTACATTATGATGCTTTAATTGCATGTCATAGTCCTTAGATTCTTGTGATCTTATCGTTTGATAACCACTGTATGACATTCGAGTTTGAGGAACCATTTGACATGAGTTAGGAGGAACTGAGATGAGCATGCAAATCGCAATATTATTGTGGGTGCACACATAATAATAATGTGGGGTGCATACAAGTCCCAATGAGCCTTAACGAGTGAAGAAGGGGTTCTGTTCTGTTATTTTATCAATGAGAAACATAACAAAACCATAGGAGTCATAGCAGTGATTGCCTCCTACTTGAACGTGACCTTTTCACTCCTCTCTGAATCCTTATAAATCTCGACGTTATCGAGTATTACCTGAGCACCCATCCGAATGCCTAGCGAACTGTGTAGAATGTTAGGTGCTTGCACGAACGTCCCTGAGTTAGATATCGCAGTGTCAAATGATTGGTCGATACCTTTCTCACTCCACTTCATTGGTTGGAACTCAATGTATTGACGTCGTAGCTCCCGAAGTGCGATCACTTCTGCAATACTCTCGTAACATACCGTGTATTACTCAATCAACCTGCCAGATCGATGGACAAGAGGATGAGTGTAGTACTTTACCGACTCCAGTATTTGGACGACCCTGATTACCAACAACGAACATCAGCAATTTGACGCCAATCGGATCTTTAACCCCAGTCAGCGACTTATGGGAGTCAACTCTTATGAGTTAATCGGGACATAAACGATGACCATGGACTATGGTATGAAATGTGAAGCTACCAGCACAATGAGTAACACCTAGTACGTGACACGGAAATGTGACAGGATGGACCCTGTTGGTGAAAGATTTTAGGGCTCCGTTTTAAGCAACGGCAGTAGAGGCAACAATCACGGCAACATCAAGGAACTCGTAATCGTAGCCTACGGTATGGAAGATGGAGGTGCCTACGACATGGATCGGCCGTTGGTAAATCAAAGACGACAACAACCAGGGGAACGACGGCAGTATTGGGAATCCTGGTAACTGTGACAACAACACTGGACGTGGTACTCGTGGAAGGGCATTTAGGATTGGCGTAGGCAACACCAGGTGGAATAGCAGCATGGTAGCTTGTATGTTTTTGGGGTAAATAATCGCTTCGTCTCTGTTCTGTGTAACTCCGATGCTTCTTGAAACCGAACTTGTTGTGGAATATGCTGATGCCAAGTCAATTGAAGCCTCGTATGTTCGTTGGGATGCAAGCTCGACCTTGTGGGACAAGTGCATGACATCGACCTTCTTTCTACTATCCTTGGTAGATACGATGCAGTAGTTAGTGTGGATTGGTTATCTAGATATCGCGCAGATATACCCTGTGAGAAGGAAACTTTGCGTATCCCTCTCCCTAGTGGAGAATCGTCGTCCGACCTAAGGTGTCAGAGTGGGATAAGGGTTAGTATCATTTCAGCCATGAAGGCCCAGAAGTGTCTACGGAGGGATTACCCCGCTACGTTAACAACCGTTACTGACGTTAAGACTAAGTAGGTGAGGATCAAGGATCCACCAATTGTTCATGATTCCTCTCGGTGTGCTACCCGAGGAACTTTTAGGTTTACTTCCACAACTGTTAGGCAGAATCTCAGTTTGATCTCATGCCAGAGGCAGTCCTGATTACTCGTACTCTTACCGTCTTGCACCAGGAGGGTTACAAGAGCTGTCTAATCGACTATAGGAACGGTTGAACAGGAGTTTTGTCGGACCTAGCTTTTCGCTTTGGGGAGCCCTAGTTATATCCGTGAAGATAAGCCTTTTCGTATGTGTACTGATTATCGAGAACTCAACAAGGCGACAGTAGAAAACCGTTTGCCACGACTATGTATTGACAACCTTTCAACTAGTTGCGGGGGTCAAACTCCCATTAGAGGATTGACTAAAGGACGAACCATCATTAGATGGAAGTTCAAGGGGAGAATGTTCCTAAAACGGCATATCAAACGCAATGCGGCCATTGCGATTTTGTATTCCATGACCTTTGGGTTAATCAACACACCAGCAGCTTTATGGATCACATGAATCGACCGTGTTTATTGATGATATTTTGAATCATTTCCAGGAGAAAGGAACATAATGGGTGGCATTTGTATCTTATTTTAGAGCTCCCGATGGAGGAGCAACTCCGCGCGAAGTCTTGTAAAATGTGACTTCTGGATCCGAGAAGTACATTTTTGGTCATGTAATCAACGAAGTGGATAAGTACACGTGGATCTCGCTAAGATCCATTTCATTTGAAACTGATCGGCATCAAAGAGTCCTTCGGGGATAAAGCAATTTCTTGGTTTCACTAGAGACTATCGCAGATTCATCATGGGATTTTCGAGGATTGCGCAGCTTTAATCTCTTTAGCACAGCAAGGTGCCGTGTATTCGTGGGAGACAAAACAGGAGAACGTCCTTTCAGCTTTGGAAATCTGACTCTACAATGCACTGAGCAGCGTTTTTACCCGAGGGTACGGGTAATCTAGCGGTATACCATGATGATTCTAATTGGAGACCCAGTTACACGCCGATGCAACACGAGAAGACGATGAGGCACGTAGTGGATTTACGAAGGAGAATTGCATGAGTCACAACCAGTGGTGGAACCCGTGGTCTTTGGATTTAGGTTGGAGGCATTACTTGGACGGTACCAAATACACTACTTAGACCGATCACAAGGGCCTCCCGTGTACCCTTGTTTCGAAAGAGCTAAACATGTGATGACATCACTGGATGGAACTCTCGAGCGGTTACGACTATGGAACCTAAACACGTATGATCATGCAGCTCACTATCAACTCCAGCCTACCCGATCAGATTCGCCTTATTCTAACCGAAGCATTAAAGGAAAAGGAATTTCAAGTTGGGTCCATGCGGGGCATGGAAGAGCAACTTTTGGCAAGTTGGACGATATTCGCTACTTCAGGGAACGCATATGTTTTCCCATTATACTGCAACCGTAGGGAACTTGAGTGGAGTAAAGCACACCTGCCTCGATGTTCTAGTCGTCTGGGTCTTGATAGGAGATACTAGGATTTATAAATCCTGTGCTGACGACCGGGCATGAAGGCCCACATAGCCGAGTATATGAATGATGTTTGACTTCTGCGAAGGTCAAGGTGGAATATCAGAAACCTACTGCTTTGTGCCAACAACCAGAAACACCCATATGGAAATGAGAACAGACTGCCATGGATTTTGTCACTAGTCTACTTACAACCCGAAACGGAGACAATATCACCTGGGCGATCGTTGATTGTCTCACGTGATCAGTACACTTTCTTGCAATCAAGGAAACTGATGAGTCTTTACAGCTTGTAAATATACCTCTGAGAGAGGCGGCTTTTAGGCATGAGGTGCCAACTCCTGTTATTTCTGATTTCGATCTATACCTGGTGTATGACATGCATTACATAACAATCTTGGCTCACGTATAGACATGAGCACTACTCATCATCATAGGATAAGCGGTGGGAGTAAATGAACCATCTTGACACTTGAAGACATGCTGCGAGCATGAGTATGATTGACTTAGTGAAAACTGGAAGGACACTTACCTTTGGTTGAGTTCCACTACAGCCGTTACCCTTCTAGTATTCAGACAGCTTTGTTTGAGGCATTGCATGGACAATAATGCCAACCTCCTTGTTGAAATAAGGTGATTGACAACTTAATTACGAGTCCAGGACTTGAACTCGAAACGCTTGGGAAGATTGTTTGGATCGGGAATCGTTTGGCGGCAATGCGTGACCGTCAGGAAAGCTGATAAGCTTAGGAAACGCTGGAAGATCGCTGTAGGTGATCGTTTCATGTTGAAAGTCTCACCCTGGGAGGGTGTGGTACGCTTGGGAAGCGTGGCGAGCTTAATTTACGTTATGTTGGACCATTCAAATTCTGGAAAGAATCGGTAGCATGGCATATAAACTCGAGTTACACGACGAATTGGGTAACGTACACAATGCCATTTATATCTCGAATCTAAGGCAGTGTTTGTCCGATAAAACTCTTGTGATACCCTTATTAGAGTCTGAGGTTAATGACAGTTGCAGTTGTTGAGAAATCTTTTGAAAACATGAATCAGGAAGTCAAGGTTCATTGACACAGTTGAATTTCAATCGTGAAAGTTTGTTGGAACTCAAGTTGTGGACCGGAGTTCACGTGGGAATGCAAAGAACAGACGAAGCTCCAGTATCCTCGATTGTTCAAACGGTTGAAGCAACTCCTGATGTCACTAGCGAATTTCGGGACGAAATTCCCTTTCAAGTTGGGGATGATGTGGTACCCGCAGAAAAATCCACAGTCATCCTGAGTTAACATCTTATTGTTTTGGATTACTCGTCAAATTTCGGGAAATTTCTTTCAAGTTGGGGATGATGTGACAACTCGAGATTTCAAGGCTTTTCTTTTACGCATTACTTGTTCCACAACTCATATGTTGATGCTGTAACTTGTGCATGTTATTAGTATGGTTAACGTTGTAATGCTTGGTTGTCAAAATGTGAAACTTGGTTGTTAAAATGTGAAATGTTAAATATAGTTAATCTGATGTTTCGCCACAAGTCTCACCCGACGAAAAATAGTGTTTCGCCACAAGTCTATTAGGTTTGTATCATCCTGCACATTTTATTCTGATTGTGAGCCTACCGATACATCATTAGTAGAGATACTTATCATTTCTCAATTTTTTTTGTTTTACATTTTGAACATGTTGACCGATCACACCAGTGAATATCATCATTTTCCTTTATAAGAAACTCATTTTTTTTATTTTCTAATTTTTTTTTGAATTTTTGCTTTTATTATTTTTTTTTTTGAATTTTTGAATTTTCAAACTTAAAGACAGAAAGTAAAGACATATTTTTGGATTTTTGACCTTTTCAAATGTTTTTGTATTTTCTTGAATTTTCTCCCCCTAAAATGCGAAAAGGTTACGAAAACGAAAATCTTTTTGTATTTTTAGAGATTTTAAAGAAAATAATTACAAAAACAATTAGCCAAAGAAGTTTTACTCGGGTATCACCTTAATGCCATTGACCAAAAGAAGATAATCAAAACGTGATTTATCAAAAGCTTTAGTGAACAGGTCGACACGTTGGTGATCGGTGTGAACTTTAACAACATCGATGAGTCTTTTGTCAAAACAATCACGTATGAAGTGATATTTAATTTTGATGTGTTTGGTCTTGGAATGCTGTACAGGATTTCTATTGATCTGTAAGGCAGCATTGTTATAAACAAAAATAGGAGTAGATAGGAATTCAAAACCGTAGTCGCACATTTGTTGTTGGATCCACAAGACTTGGGAGCAACAACTAGAGGCAGCAATGTATTCAGCTTAACAAGTTGATGTAGCAACACAGGTTTGCTTCTTGCACTGCCATGTGACCAGGCGATTTCCTAAAAATTGACATCCAGCTGTTGTT
The DNA here is from genome assembly GCA_030545235.1 of Helianthus tuberosus. NCBI lineage: Eukaryota > Viridiplantae > Streptophyta > Magnoliopsida > Asterales > Asteraceae > Helianthus > Helianthus tuberosus. The sequence goes on from CM060438.1 coordinate 56,092,339, forward strand.
GATTTGCCGTCGATTTTGCATCCACCAAAATCAGAATCACGGTACGCGATCAAGTCGAAGCTATCATCCCTAGGGTACCAGTGACCGGTGTCCGGGCAACCCTTCAAATAGAAGAAAATCCTTTTAACAGCTCCCAGATGTGAGGCCTTCGGGTTGGCTTGATATCTTGCGAGCAGGCACGTCGGATACATGATGTCAGGCCTCGAGGTTGTGAGATACATTAGAGATCCGATCATTACGCGATAGTATGAAGAGTTAATGCTTTCACCCTTCAGGTCCAGAGTAATCCCGTGATTCTGCAGAAGTGGGGTACCAATGGGCGTTGCGTCTGACATCTGGAACCGGCTCAAGATGTCACCAACATATTTAGTCTGATGGATGAATATCCCAGACTCTGTTTGTTGGACTTGTAGGCCCAAGAAGAAATTCATTTCCCCCATTGCACTCATCTCGAATTTTTCTTGTATCACACGCTTGAATTGCCTGCACAAAGAATCATTAGTTGAACCAAATATGATATCATTAACGTATACCTGAACCAACAGAAGATCTCTATCTTGTTCTTTGATAAAGAGAGTGCAATCAATAAGACCTCGTCGAAATCCATTCTCTAGCAGATAGTTAGATAAGGTTGCATACCAAGCTCTCGGTGCTTGATGTAAACCATAAAGAGCTTTGTTGAGCAACCAAACCCGATCAGGATGAATAGGATTTTCAAAACCCGGAGGTTGTTCGATGTACACCTCTTCTTGAACCACACCGTGTAAGAAAGCACTTTTCACGTCCATCTGGTAGACCTTGAATCCTTTAAATGAAGCATAAGCGAGAAAGATCCGAATAGCTTCCAGACGTGCAACTGGTGCATAAACTTCATTGTAGTCAATGCCTTCAATCTGACGAAATCCTTGAACAACCAATCTCTCCTTGTTTTGAATGACCACTCCACGATCGTCCTTTTTGCATTTAAAAACCCAACGTGTGCCAATTTTCTTGTAATTTTCAGGCCTTTCAACAAGCTTCCAGACACTTAGCTTTTGAAATTGTTGCAGTTCATCCTGCATGGCTTCCACCCAAGAATTATCCTTTAGAGCTTCCTTCCAAGACTTTGGTTCTTCTTGTGAAACATAACACGTGAAGGACCAATCATTTTGAAGACCAGATTCTCTGATAGCTGAATACAGACCAGCATTCTGGTTGTTTCTTAGCTGATTACGCGTCTGCACACCACTTTGGACATCTCCAATAATATTCTGCTGCGGATGAGTATCATGAATTCTCGATTCAGGAACATTAGGAACACGAGTATTAATACCTAAATTGTTAAGATTAAGATCAACAACCAACTCCACGCCAGGCATCGTCGTGGATGTGGATGCATTTTCTTCAGCAGTGTCTACATTCTGCACATGAGGAGTTTCTTCAGAAGCACCTTGAACAGGAGCAAACGGAGCTGAAGTGCCTTCATTTGCATCATGGTATTCATCATCTTCCGATGACTCATTGTAGTCAGCAGCATCTTCAAATACCTTATTTTGAACCGTGTTGTTAACCGAATTAGAAGCTTGAGAGTTAACAAGAATTGGTCTCACCAGTGGCGAGTCAGCTGCGTTGTCACTTTCAAGTATCATTTGAGCAGCTGCAGATGCTTCGTCAAAGGTTGGCAGATTAAAGGAGTCAAATAGCCCATCATAATCGAACATCCAAGGATCAACCAGAGCTCTAACAGAATTAGTATACCTTTGAACCTTTACTTCATTCCATAACTCAATCTTTTTGGTTGCCAAATTCCATACGCGAAAATTCAAAGTAGCATATCCAAGGAAGAAGCCCTCGATAGCTTTGGGGCCTAACTTTCTGTGCGGCTCAATCATAGTGCATGGAGCGCCAAAAGGTTCTAAGTGAGAGATATCCAGTTTCCTTTTGTGTAACAGTTCGAAACACGTCTTGTGATGCCTTTTAACTGTGAGAACTCTGTTTAAAGTGTAGCAAGCAGTAGACACAGCCTCCCCCTAGAACTGAACAGGAAGCTCCGACTCTACCAACATCGTTCTTGCAGTTTCTGTTATCATCCGATTCTTCCTCTCAGCGACACCTTTTTGTTGTGGAGTGTAGCAAGAACTGTATTCGTGAAGAATGCCCTTTGAAGTACAGAACTCATCCATTATACGGTTTTTAAACTCAGTGCCATTGTCACTTCGGATCCTCCTCACTTTCAACGAGTACAAATTTTCTAGCAATGTAAGAAGATTCTTGAGGATTTCAGGAGTTTCACTCTTGTGCGCCATAAAAGATATCCAAGAAAATCTAGAGTAGTCATCAGAAACCACCAGACAATAAGCATCCCCAAAGGTTGTCTTGTGTTTCATAGGTCCAAAGAGGTCCATATGAAGACGTTCGAGAGGCATTCTAACAGTGTTGACTTTCTTAATCGGGTGAGACTTCTTCGTTTGCTTTCCCTTCTGGCACGAAACACGGACATCTTGTAGATGAAAATTCTTCATAGGCACACCATTCACAAGATTGTTTTTCACCAAATGGTTCATTTTTCTTAAGTGAATGTGCCCCATTCGTCTGTGCCAAGATATAGACTCCTTTTCAGTGGCTTTTGAGTCAAAAAATGTCACTTGTGCAGATGTAGTAATCGCTTGGCTCATATCAAGAATATAAAGATCATTAACCCTGGAGCTGATAAGAGAATCCATTCTTTAGGAATTTTAAATTCAGGCTTCAGCACATAACAACCGACATTATCAAAATGCACGGTGAATTTCTTATCACAGATCTGCGAAACACTCAGAAGATTGTGATCAATTTGACGAGCATAATTGATCTTATCGAAACACACAACACCATTGGAGATCATTCCTTCTCCAGTGATATATCCGCCTTTGTCTCCAACAAATGCGACATAACATCCTCTAATGTTTTTCACATCATAAAGAAGCCGTAAGTCGCCCGTCATGTGCCTAGATGCTCCACTGTCAACAATCCAATGACTATTAACAGTTCCTCCTGGAACATCCTGCACATTTCATTTGACGATTAGTTGAGGATGGGGACCCAAGCCTTAGTGGTCTTGGGTCGTCCCTGAGCGTCACGAAATGTGATCTCGATTTCTTGATGATTTTGAAATACAGTACCTCCCCTTGAACTTTCACCCGTTTTAGGTTTCCAAGTCTGATTTTGTTTACCAGTTTAAGTTTTATGAAAAGACTTTGAAATTTCTGGTTTTAACGGTTTTGATGAACTTGGTTCCCTTTTAACAGATTTGACTTCCGATTTTAAAGCCTTTTCTATTGTCTTGACATTTTTACATCGTTGTTTTGTTTCTTGTTCTTTAACAGTTCGCTTATCATGTTTTGGTGAAACAGAACGACGTTGTTGGTGACCTTTTTCAGGAGGGGCTCTCTCAACAAATTTTTCTTTTGGAGTATTTTTACAGTTTTTGATAATATGTCCAAACTCCCCACATTTAAAACAAGTTCTCCTTTCAACAAATTTAGGAGATTCCGATTGACAAACAGATGTCGAACCTGTAGATCCAGAGGTACTTGCTCTTTCATCACACCCGTTTGTGTGTTGGGTGTAGTTATTTTGACTGTTACGTTTTAAAATCTTGACTTGTTGGACAAAATCGGTATTTGATTTATTTTCAAAAGTCTCAATTTTATCAGTACCCTTTGATGCTACAAATTTGACATCACCGCTTTTCTTCTTGTAACAAGCTCCTTTTGTTTCAAACTTTGATTGAGAAACTTTAGGCTTTTGAGCTCGTTGTTCTTGCTGTTTACCCTTAGAAGCAATAGGTTGTTGCTTTGTCGGTAATCTTTGATTTCCAAATTGTTTTCTAATTTTAGATTTTGGAATAGAATCACATTGAGTTACAACAACTCCCGGGATTGTCTTTCCCAAAAACTTACTGGTAGTATCTTCAAAAACTTTATTAATCAAAGATGGATTGACATTTTAGTTTGGAAAATCTTTGTCTGAATATATTTTAGCATCACCGACCAAAGTATACAACACATTATTACTCTTAATGGCAGACACAGATTCCTTGACATCTTTGACAGGATCTATCACTTGTTTGGCAACAGATTGCACAGCAGGAGTAGGAGGATCACAAAGAATATGATTCTCAATTGGAATTTCTACTCCTTTCATGTTATCAAGTTATTTATCCTGATCACTCGCATCTGATTCATCATTAGACGAATCATAGTCCTCAATAATTGGAGCACTTTGATGCGTTGATGTTGAAGTTTCCGTTTCTTCAGATGAGGTACTCGAGGAACTGTCCGATTTGAACCCTAATCCTGTAGTAACTTCCTCATAATCGAGAGGCACACTTGGTTCAAAACGAGGCATTTCATCTTCATCGGGCATTCTAGTACAGTTGTGTCTCAAAGGGGGCGGACACGACTTATACCTAACGCCTTTCTTGTTCCCTTTCGGCTGTTGAACGTCTATAATGTGATCAAGCACATATCGGGAGTTTTATTAACTCTCCAATTTGAGCTTGATTGCATCATGCTCGCATTTTGCTATGGCTAGCTCTTTCTTTGTTTCCTCAATGATATTAATGTAGTTATTAATACCAATTTGTTTGGTGAAAACAATTTTTGTTAATTCGGAAACATTTTTCTTTAAAGTTTCGATTACTGATTTGAAATCCTTTTCATTTCGAGCTAAATCCATGTTTGCCTCTTTGCATTTAGACAGCTCAATAACCAAACTTTTATTGTGACTATGAATCTTTTTGGATTCCAGTTTCAAATCTGCACACATACTACATACACTAGGAGTGGGAGTGTTGGAATTTACCTGACTCGTCGAGGCTGAGACATTTGCCATAAAGGCAGTCTGATAAGAAAAAGATCCATCTTCAGAGAAGAACTTCTCCATTTCCTTTGATGCAATATCAGCCTTCTTGATCAGAATAGATTTCTGACACTTTAACTCCTCAGCTTCCTTTAATAAGTCATCAACATCAGAATTTAACTCTTCCTTAACATCCGATTCTGAATTATAACCTCCCGCATTTGAGCTTTCTTCATCTGAACTACCGCTATAACCCGAACTATCATCACTTTCAGAGAACTCTTCTTTGTGAACATGCTTGATGTGATTGATGATTTTTGCATAACATGCAGTTCCTCCTCCATCTTGATCACCATCTCCAAACTGTACTGACCAGTTACACCCTTCATCAGCTTGAACGACTAATGCTCGGTTGGTGTTTGAAGGTCCAGACTGGTTTTGGTTGGTCGTGTTGTTCACAGCTACTATCCTTCTTTCACGGTTTTCTTGATTTGTGTTAGAAGTACTCGTCTGATTTCGGAAGGGATTTTGATTGCCTTGTTTGCTCGGTCGAGTGCACTCACGTTTGAAGTGACCCTTTTCGCCGCAATTGAAACATGTAACTGCATCCTTATCGAAACCGTACTTCGTATCCTTTTTGCTTTCCTAGGTAGTTCTTCCAGTTCGACTCATATAATCTTTAGCCCTTCTAACAGCACTTGCGAACGCCCACTTGATGTCCATTAACTCCATTTCATCACGGTCTATCTGTTGATAATCTTCATTGGTTAAATTAATGTTTCCAATTTGACCTGCGACCAATCCGCAATAGGCACTGACCATTATATTGATTAGTTCCATATGTTCCTTTGCCACTTCTATGCTGACTTTCGAAAGGTTTGAAGTATCAACTCTGACTGTGTTGGGGTTTTGGGTTTGAGGGTTGTTACTGTAACATGCTTGCTGTTGCTGTGGTTGGGCTTGTTGTGGTGAGGGAGGAAGATAGGCACTTGGATCAAATTGAGGTTGAGTAGTGGAAACTTGAGGTGGAGGTTGGGGTCTAGGGAGCCAGGCACTCGGATCGAGTTGAGTTTTTGAAAGAGCGTGAGCTTGAGCAATAACATGCGCTGGTGGGAGATAGTCACTAGGATCGAAAACCTGAGGAGGAGCTGACTGGGGAAAGGGAAAGGAGCTTGTATTGGACACAAACTCCGTTTGTAGCTTTGGTTGCTGACTGGAACTGGAACTGGATGCAGGATTAAACCCTCCAAGATACATTTCCGTATTTTGAGGAACTGCAATCCGTTTAGCCTTTTGGATTTCTTCTACATTCTTGTGTTCCAGCTTCTGAACGAATTCATAGATACTGACAGTATCTAAAACACCCGTATGCTTTAACAATTCAATGAATGAACTCCACTTTGGGGGTAGAGCATCTGCAAACCTTGCAACCATTTCCTGTTGAGTTGCAATAACAATATAAGAATACATTTCACTAATTAAATGATAAAAACGAGTTGTCATATCATTTAGCATTTCGTTTTCCATGAATTGAAATGCTTCAAATTCCTTTTTCAACAAATCGTGGCGTGTCTTTCTTGTAGCCGCATTCCCTTCTCCTCTTGCTACCAAAGCGTCCCATAAGGCTTTTGTGCTAGTACAATAAGAGAATTGATGATAAATGTCTTTGTGGAGTGCTTGTGTAAGAATAGCAAACACCTTCTTTTCCAGATCATATGCCTTTTTGTCGTTTTCTAACATATTTGCCAAGGTCGTCGCGTTTGATCCTGCTTTTTCAAGAGCTGTATTACATGGCGTAGTGAAACACGTCCATAGTTCGGTGTTTTGCCCTAGAACATAAGTGTGAAAACGACCTTTCCAAGACGGATAGTCGTTCATGTGATTCAGCTTTGGCGGGCGATTGTTGCTACCCGTTTCATTCTCACTTAATAACAGATTCTAAATGCTTTGATTCTGGTTCATCACGCATGCCCATTGACTTGCACTAATCGATTGTTGTAGCATCACATTTCTTAACCAAATGGCTGCGGAGGTCTGATCTTGACCTGGGCTTGGGCCTGTGCTCAAATCCCATGGACTCGTACTCATGATTGATGTATAAATGAGAATACCTAGTCACACACTTGAAAACAAACTGTTAAAATACTTTTGCAAACCTTCTGTGAAAATATTACAAGTATCCCCACGAAAAACTAGGTTTTTGGCGAAAAACCAAGTTAGACGAAAAATGTTTTTTCGTCAACAACAATGGCTACGAAAAACAGGTTTTTCGTCAAGAACTCTTTTACGAAAAACAAGTTTTTTCATCGAAGTACCTTTGACGAAATACTATGTTATTCATCGCTTGGGTTTTTCGTCAAGGATGGTCACAGACACAGAGAGTTGGTGAGATTTTTCAAAAAGGAAATCTTATCTTTTGTACCGACACAGACACATGTTCAACCTAACAACATACCTTACCTTACCAACCCAGCATGGTCTACCAATTCTTTAACCAATTATCAATTATCTTTTAATTGAAAAACCAAGAACCAATTGAAGAACACTTTGAATATATGAAGTTTCCGGCCAAGTTTTTCACCAGAGAAATTTTCCGAAACACAAATTTATCACATGAACAAGTAATATAACAAAGGTTTTTGATAAAACTTTTAGCAAACAAACAAGATTTTGACAGATTTTCAGAAACTCTTTCCAGAAAATTATGAAAACCACTTTAAACACTTCATAAAATCACAACTATGTTTGGTTTTAAACAAGGATAAGAGCCAATGCTCTGATACCACTTGTAGGTCCGTTTTTGGAGGATCGATTACGAAACCAAATCCCTGTTTATAACAAACACGGTCACGAGTGCGGAATCCCCATGACGATGCCAAACCAAACACAGAATATCAAGACACAATGTAACCAAAGATTCACAGTCTATTGATTAAACGGATGAGAACAAACATCAAACACATACACACAATGTTTGAAGATAAACTCATAGTAGGATATGCTCTCATCGTTTCACACAGAAACCAAGTGTGGTTTATATAGGCAGCCCAGCCCAATGTCGACGAAACACATAATGGGCCTGACGAAAAACCATGGTTGACGAAAGACCAGGTTTTTAGTCACTGTTCATGACGAAATATAGTATGACGAATCAAGAGGTTTTTCGTCATACACTTCTACGACGAAAGAGGGTCTTTCGTCGAGGGCTGCTAAAACAGAACAGCTGCAAACTGTTTGACAGTTTGCAACAGATCATGTAATAAACACACATAGACATAAACCACTACACAAATGCAACATGCATCAGTTTTATAACATACATACCAAAGAGACAAACTGTCGGACCAAAGTTAGATAGGAGGATATCCGACTTGGTCGACTGACGAATATAGACTCGATAAATAAAGACCGTAAAATTACAACGCTAAACAAGAACAAGTTACAAACACAAAATATGCACCAACAAATAAAAACGGGTGAGGTTGATAAAAACGAAATAAGGAATGTATTAAATGTATTATTAAAAAGGAATTTGGGTAAATTTGAAATGAATACATGGTTAGGCGAAAATACAAAAATTAAGGTTCTCTCGAATTGCACCATGTGACCCATAAGATTCATATTTATTAGAGATAGAGATAGAGATAGAGAAGAGAAGAGAGATATAATGAAGAGATAAGAGCAAGACAAGCATAAAGATTATATAAAGATTTAACACGCAAGTTCCTATATTGTAAATAATATTTGTATTAAAATTAATTACTGTAAAAGATAAATGTGGGTGGGTGATTCTGATAGTTACATGTGACATTCTTTGAAATCTTTTATTATAATAAGGATTAATCTAAACTTAATTCCCTATATGTTTACTTGATTCTCGTTCATCTTTTCTTTTTCTGGTTGATTTCTAACTTTCTTTTCTTGAAAAGTTCAGTTTCTTCTTCTCAAGAGGTCACCTTTATCATCTTCTCCTATGGTTTCTTGTATTAGTTGGTTCACATATTAGTTTAGTTTCGTCATTTCTCTTAGTTTAATCCAAAACATCATACGGATATCAATATATATCTTTTTATTGTTTTACATTCCAATTAGTTTGTTTATATACTATAAGTCTGTTAATTTTCTATATAATTTTATCTCGCTAAAAAAACCATTCAACCTATAGTTTTACCACAAATTGTGTGTGATTACATCATAATATCACCGCACATCATATCTCTCTTGAAACCAAGGATATTGAGGTTCAATATCACCCTCAATTTTTAAGAATAAACGTTTTGACATACGAAAACTGTATTTGAACGTTTCATCAATATACCTTGGTTCATCAACAAAATAATCCTTGATAAGATTTTCGTTACCTTGTATGCGACCACGTTTGACAATTATTTTTGGAACGGCCGACGACGTTGCCGTGTCTTCCGCTCCAAGTTCCTCTAGCTTCTCCACAAAATAAAGTAGGCTACTACTGGTTGAAAAATCGTATTCGTAATCATTTGGCGGTAAGTAAATACCCAACTCTTCGTAAGAATGATTAGCCATTGAGAATGAAAATGAGTATAGATTGTTGAGTGAAATGAGAAAGAGATGGTTATTTATAAAGTTTAAAAAACAAATAAAAATACGTCAACCAAAACATCACAAAGTCACATCTCTCATGGTGGTACCTGTGCTGGCCAACGCAACCCGCCAAGCCTACCCACAGGGATGGCGGCGGTGTGCTGGCTTGGGTTCAAACCCGTAACATGCTACCCAGGCAGTGCCCCATCCCCCTAATGTCTTGAATAAAATACAAGTTACAAGAAATCATCATCATCATACTCAGTAAATCCTACCAATAGCAACACTAAGGTAGGGTCTGAGGAGAGTAAGATGTAGACAGCATCACCTCTACTCCATAGGAATAGAGAAGCTGCTTCCAAGTGAGACCCCCGGCTGATAGTAGCTTTGCATCAAGTCTTGGACATAAGGCACATAACACTCAGCAATTAAGACAAAGGCCGATTAGTGCATGTACTCCTTTGTCTTTCGGCTATTAACGCCACCACATGATGCATGATTAACCATCCCCCTATTTTAACATTATTTTCAGGAAATTAGTAAAATAGCGTTAAAAAGTGGTTGAGGATTAAGAGAACAAACATCGATCTCCATGGTAGAAACAACAAAATAGTGCAGCCTAGAAAACTCGATGCCTAAAATCATAGCTTAAACACGTAGCCCGAAAAGTTTCATGATCGTTGGATTATTATTATTATTATTATTATTATTATTTTGTGGCGTGAGTTTTATAGTTATTTGAAAAAAAAAAACAAATCGTCAAATTATTTAACTCCAATAAAGGAAAAAATTAATTTAATGAACGTCTTTAATAGTAAGTAATTAAGATGTTCTAATGACCGGTTATAGATTGATTTTAAAGTGTTGTCTTAATGACTTGCCATTAAACATTTAGAGACCTGCGAGTGCTTCCGGACTCACATATGAACATGGCTTTTAAGACCTTTGAGTGCTTCTGAACTTCGAAATGAATTAACATGGTCTTGTGTTCTTACTTATAAAGGCCAAATGTTATCAAGTAAAAAGTCAAATTATAAAAGTCTAGGTCGTAAGGACGGTTGATGTCACACCCCGCTTTCCTTGTGGGCCCGAATATGGGGTTTTAACGTGATGATTGTATACCAGTTTCACAGCCCAGCAAAAATAGGGAGTAATATTACCCAAAGGTGGATCGAAATAATTTAAAATGGATTTTAAACTTTTGTATTAAAACTCCCAAGATATTTTAAACTTTTGTGTATCAATACCTTGATACAATATAACCCAAAGGTGGATCGAAATAATTTAAAATGGATTTTGAGACATCATAGGTCTTTGCCATTGGAGTCGCAAATTCCAAAGCTATGGACCGGACCTTATCTAACCTTTTCATCTAGGTTCATAACCTAAAAGTCAATCTTTAAAAAAATACGTTATCTTTCGCTGGTAAATACAGCTAACTGACTCATTGTTAAAACATATATTTTTCATTGGGACAAGTATCCTTGTTACCAGATTCACATGCCTGTCACGTTCGGGGGAACTGGGATAGAAGCCAATATTGAATCAATATACATCCCACACTTATGGTCATTATAATAATGAATCAAGGAACCCGGATACGGTACTATTAACCCCCAATAGTTTTTCTTAATCAAATAATACGGATTAAATCGAATTATTGCATTATGAAGACATTTAGCCTGTTACAATACCCAAACCAAGGAGTTTTATACTATATCTCGATAAAAGTAGTTAAAAACTATTTACCTGTACTAGCGTAGAACACAACGTATTCAGTCCGTAGTATAGCCGGACACAAAGTTTATTGCCTATGGTGCAATTACTAGAGGGCTCTATAGTCCAGAGTGAACGGAAATGATATCAATGAGAATTGTTTACGGGTCTTTATAAGTCATTTAGACTTGACCGGTTAACGTGGATTTAAGCACGATTTTCGCTAGATTAAGCGTTGACCGGATAAAATATAGGTTATAACCATACAAGTGAGGTGTCTCATGTAATATGGTTGGTTAACCTTACATTCTGATTGGAAAGTGTTTTGAAAATATTTGACCCGTTACGACTTGTTTATATGGTTTATGTAAAGAGTCGTATGCGTAAATATGAGTTTGGTCGGGAAAACGGGTTTGTGACAAATCAAATATGCTAAAACATATTTTTGTTATGTTGTATAAACTTCTTTGATGTCAAAATATCATATTAAATAAGCTTAAAGGTCATTTTGTTGGCTGTTTCATAAAGTTGCGTTTGACTTTTCAAAAACTCTGGTTTGAATTGTCATTTTGACCCATTTAGACGTGACGATCTTGGCATACAAATGTAGGGTTTATTCCTTACGTTATGTTGTAAGTGCAGTTCCTGCAGGGTAACTATGCTTTATCAGTTCTGGTCAAAGGTCAACAAAGTCAAAGCCAAGTCAAGGATTCAGAAGTTTTATCAGTTCCGAGTTTATGATGTTAAAGTCGGAATATATTGTTTATTATTGTTGCCTGAATTATTTGTTTTGTATCCCGGACAATATGTTTTGTCCGGGTTTAGTCCCTAGTCTATATATATGTGTTGTATAGGGTAGATTAGGGTAACACTAGAGAAGCTTTATGCACCTCTCCTAACTTCTTGTTCCTCCTGGTGTGCACATCCTAGAAAGAGAGACTATGTGTTAGTGAGAGAAAGCTTGGTTCCAGCTTGTAGATGATGTATACTCTTTTGGTATGTAATCTGTGATGACTGATTCGTTAATAAAGAGATTCATCTTCTACATATTTCTATCTTGTTCATATTTTGTTCTTTATGTCTTGAATCAAGTGCAATGTTTGATGTTCGTCATCGATCCGGTGCTTTTACAAGTGGTATCAGAGCATGGTTACCGATTCGGAATGGTCTAACCGCCTTCCGAATCACCATTGCTCTTGATTTGATGTTTGTTTCCGCCAAACATCTTGAAGACGTGAAGATTCTGCATAAAACATGAAGAAAATGAAGTTGTTCGTCGGCTGTGATGGTTTTTCTTGTTGCAGTTCTAGGGTTTTGATCCAAAAAATCTTGTCCGAGTTTAAAACTTTGTGTTTGTGTTTCCGGGGTTTTGGTGAACCAGTGTGAAGTCACACTGGGGAGATAGTCCGGAGACTGGTTACTGAAGCTTGTCCGAGTTTTACACTTCATTACTTGGTCCGAGTTTGACTTGATAAGTATAAGAAGTCCGAGTTTCTTTTAGTTCCAAGGTCCAAGTTTTCTAAAATTGTCAATTGGTCCGAGTTTAAGCAAGTTCTAGCTAGTCCGAGGTTTAGAACTTGTTAAGTTTTGAGTCCAAGGTTTAAGCTCCAAGGATTGAGTCCAAGGTTTAACCTCCAAGGATTGAGTCCAAGGTTTAACTTCCAAAGGTTTGATTCCAAGGTTTAAGTTCCAAGGATTGAGTCCAAGGTTTAACTTCCAAGGTTTGATTCCAAGGTTTAAGTTCCAAGGATTGAGTCCAAGGTTTAACTTCCAAGGTTTGAGCTCCAAGGATTGAGTCCAAGGTTTAACTTCCAAGGTTTAAGTCCAAGGTTTAAGTTCCAAGATTTAAGTCCAAGTTTTACCTATACTTTATTTAGTCCGAGTTTTATATCTTCAGTACCTTGTCCGAGTTTAGTCAGTTGATCTTTGGTCCGAGTTTAATTTTTGAGTGCTCGGGCCGAGTTTTAAGCCTTTCAATTACTCCGAGTTTATCACTTCAATTGGTCTGAGTTTCCGTTTCAAGCTCCGGGTTTCTATGTGTCTCCGGAGGTTTGAAACAAGTAGTTCGATTGTTCCGAGATTAGTCTTTCGGATAGCAGCCCCCGGGTTTCTTCAGAGCTTCCTTTATTTCTTTGCTTGTTTCGAATTCCTTTGTATTTTACATACTGTTCTGATCTGATCCAAGGTTTCAAGAGCTTTCGGGTTTTACGAGTTCCAAATTTTCTAGAATTCCGGGTTACCTGGGGTACCGGATTTTTAGCTAAATTTAGAAGTTTGTGTTGTTCGGAAGTTTCGTGTTGTGCATGTTCCGAGTTTTTCTAGTTATTCCGGGTTACCTGGGGTACCGGATAACTAACTAAGAGTCAGAATTATGTGTAGTTTGGAAACTTGAAGTCGGTTTCGGATTATCGAAAAGTTTTATGGTACTCATGTTGTCCGGATCAAGTGAGGAGGTGAAGAGAATAAGACTTGCTTGGATTTTTGTATTGTTTACAAAGAAAAAGGGGGAGTAAAAATTTCCTATTTTCTTCGTAAATATAAAGCATGTGCGTGAAATAGCTCATGTGTGATGGAGTTTTGACACGTTTGTTTATGTTATTAATCAAGTGTTGACGTGATGAAGCTGAATTCTCGGTTGATGACTAGTTGAAGATTGAGCCTTATTAAGTTGCTGTTTTGAGTAAAGAAGATTAGTTCTGGTCTCGAAATAATGTGGGGCTTCTTGATTTGAGGGGAAGGTCGGAGATGAAAGCCATCGGGGATTCAGCGGATTTGTGAAGATAGGAGATTGATCATGAGGATACATGGCGAGATGAGATCATACATGAAGAGTTGAAGACTTTTGATTAATATGGTGGATGTACTTTTACGAAGTTCAGTTTGTTATTAAGTTATCGAACTGAACTTCATGTCTTAGTGAAGTTTGAAGTGTTCATGGTTGGACATTGGAAATCCAATGCTTCCTTTTGGTGCCGATTAGGTTTGAAGATTAATGTATCGAGCGAAATTCTTACATGTGGTTGTAGGTCGGTTCGCGTTAACTTGATTCGGGAGTAGTTTGAGGGGGAGGATCTACAGTGTTTGATGTTGGATTCTTCGGGTTTCTCAAAGCGGCCTTAAGTGATCGTCAGCAAGTCTTTTATTAGAAGAGTTGAAGATCGCTGTGCTCTGCCAGAAAGATCAAGTCTCAGTCAAAGTCGAAAGCAGCCATGATATCATCAGTTAAGGGGGAGTCTGTAAGTGTAGTATCCGGTGACTGAAGATATCAGTGTCAGACAGAACTAATAGCAACAGTTAAGGGGGAGTATGTAAGTGCAGTTCCTGCAGGGTAACTGTGCTTTATCAGTTCTGGTCAAAGGTCAACAAAGTCAAAGCCAAGTCAGGGAGTCAGAAGTTTTATCAGTTTCGAGTTTATGATGTTAAAGTCGGAATATATTGTTTATTATTGTTGCCTGAATTATTTGTTTTGTATCCCGGACAATATGTTTTGTCCGGGTTTAGTCCCTAGTCTATATATATGTGTTGTATAGGGTAGATTAGGGTAACACTAGCGAAGCTTTGTGCACCTCTCCTAACTTCTTGTTCCTCCTGGTGTGCACATCCTGGAGAGAGAGACTATGTGTTAGTGAGAGAAAGCTTGGTTTAGATCTTAGTGATCTAAACCAGCTTGTAGATGATGTATACTCTTTTGGTATGTAATCTGTGATGACTGATTCGTTAATAAAGAGATTCATCTTCTACATATTTCTATCGTGTTCATATTTTGTTCTTCATGTCTTGAATCAAGTGCAATGTTTGATGTTCGCCATCGATCCGGTGCTTTTACATATGTAGATCGTGAAAGAGATTTAAAATTGGTTGACCAAAGTGGCCAGAATCGAAAGTTAAACAGTTTGAAGACACTCGGACGAAATTAAACTATGAAACTAATTGCTATTGAAAGAGCTTATGAAAAGAGACTCATCAACTTTAGATGACGAGTTAGAAAACCAAAGAAGGAGCTTGAAAAACAAGAATAAAAACTTATACACAAGACTTTTTTAGAGTAAAGTGTGTTTGTTTGAGTTTAGAATGAAAATTATGGACTCAAAGGAGCTATTTATAGCAAATGGAGTGTCATGAAGTTAGGACAAGTGTCCGAGAGTATTTATATGAGTGTCCACCTATGTGTCACGAACAGACAAGAAGTGGCAAAAACTCAAGACGTGTGTCAAAATGCAGCAAACTGCAGCTGCTAGCGAAGTTGCAGCTGTCTGGCACCCCTTGCGGACCACAAGGGGAAAGCCATACGGTCCGCATGGCCCTTAGTAAAACGAAATTTTGATTTTTGACAGTTTCAGCTCCTCCTGAACTTCTTTCTATGCCCTTTTGTGAATTCTAATTCCTCAACTACAACCAAGTTAAGTGTGAGGATGATTTCTACACACGTAATTAGAAATTTGTTGGGAATAACCAGGTTGTTATAGTTGAACCTTCTTGGAGGCTTAAAACGAACTCTAAATATTGGGTATTTTTATAAAATGATTACTAGTTTTTCAAAAACTAACGAAGACTCTCCTCACCTTCTCTTACCTGGTATAGTCAAACTATGTGCAAATATCAAATCTAACAAGATGTAATAGATTGTATGAGTTAAAAATAAATCTTGGACGACTTTTAACCATAGGTGTTGCTTTTAATTTTTTTTATATGACAAGTCCGTATACGTATGCCGAATTGAAATGACATGCCAAAACTAGAATAAAGTCAGAACAAAAAGGTTCAATAAACAAAACACAATAACTTATTTCATTGCATGGTATTTTTGCTTTGCTTTAATATCTCATTAGTTATTTCTTGAATGGCAAACACATACACACCTCTAAAATATACTCTTAAAATCCATCAAGTGCCCACTTTGTGGGAGTTGAACTCGCTTTCCACTAGTTATCCGACATGTCTTTTTTGCTGGTCTAATAAATGCCTATAACAATAGATAAATTCATAACATACTTGTAACTAGTTAGTAAAGTATTATTTATACAAACTCATACTTTCATTGGTAATAACCCTGGGTATAACCATGAAAAGCGATGTAGAAAGGAAAAAAAAACTCCTAAATGTTTACAGTTACAATGCAAAAAGTTGGTCATATTTTCTTATCAGACCACAATCATGTTAATTGTATATTCTCAACAAGCTGAATGAAAGTATCTTCTCTGCAAGGGAATATGAGACCTCCCATTGGATGAGCATAGCCAAACTCCTCTTCTGCCATGTTCAACAAAGTTTGAAATGAAGGATGTTTAAGATACGCTAAAGGAACTATAAATTTCTTGAGGCTGTTTTCACCAACATACACAGAGAAATGGCCTTTAGGTACATCAATGACACATGAAGATGATTGGCATCTCCCAATAGCCAGCTTATTAAACATGATTTTAGGAAATTTGTGTATACCCATGATCAGTGAAATTGATATTAAAGTGAAAGCAGGGACTAAGAACTTTATTGGAGAGAAGCTCAATGAGTATTTGAGGATTCATTCAAAATCAACATTGGTATAAATAGATCTCTAATTAACCAAACTATTCCACATACAACAAGTTATCAAGTATCTTACACCTTTGGTACTTCCAAAGACAAAGTTAAAGCATCTGTACGACCGAATGATCCATGGGATCAAGAATCTTACAACTTTGGTCATTCCAAAGACGAAATTGTAGTATATTTTTCACCAAATGATCCAAGGGATCAAGAATCCTACATCTTTTCCAAAGATCCTTGTTTTTTTGCTTGAATAAGAAAAAGATGATGAATGTGAATATATATGTGTCAACATATATGTTATCTTATTCCGTTGGGATTATAAAAATATAAAGTCCAAACTACACAATAGGCCAACTTATAGAATTAACTCAAGATCTTAGAAATTTAGTGTCAGCTTAGATCATGTAATTATGATTGGTTCAAATGTTATAATTTCTTGGTTTTGTTATGTAGGAATCTTACCACAGGGCGGAAACATTGAAGTAATATTTTTGTATACAGGGGAGGCTTAAATGGTGTGCGGGGAGGACTTCCGCATAGGACCCGTGATTTCTCAGGGCATATGGTTTTACATAAAATCTGATATATATGTTAATTTTTTTAAAATTGTAAACTCATACCAATTTCAAGTAAGGCTTATTTACAAATAATTTTTTATGGTTTAGACTTTAGAATTTAGCCGACTAGGTTAATTTAGCCCATTACTAATTGATAACGAAGTCTTAGATAATATAAATTGTGAAGAGTTAATCCACCAATTTACCATGAAGAACGCAAGGAGGGCTGCACGAATCATTGATTAGCTATTAGTTTATTAGTTATTACGGTATGTAATGTAACTCATTTGAATACTATAATTTTCTCATTTTTCGTAATTACATTGTTTATCAAATACTACGATTTTGTCATTTTCGTAATTGCATTGTTTATCGTTAAAGCATAAGGGCACATTTTTCGAGTTCGAACAGGGTGCATGAATTCTCATGGACGCCACTGTTTGTATGATTATATTGTAAATTAAACTAAACTTATTATGAAGTATATATAAGGGTCTAATGTCATTGTTATAATTATGTTTAAGGATCAAGGTTGTATATTGTAAATATGTAGGGGTGTAAGTAAAATTGGAGTCAATTAGTTTGTGTTGCTCTTTATCCAAGCGTTGGAACGTTTTGGAGATACCGGTTGATTTAGGTATAGGGGTGTTCATGAGCCGATCCGATCCAATCGAGGGTCTGCTCATGCTCGGATTGAATTACAACCGATCCGATCGGATCGAATTTGCAAAACCGAGCACAAAAGTGATGCTCATGCTCGGATTGAATTTGAATCGAGCGGACCGTTTTCGCTCGGTTTTTCTCAAATCCTAACTAAAATCGAGCGGATCGTTTTCGCTCGGTTTCGCTCGATTGAATTATAAGGCTGCGTTCAACAAAAACAAATCCTAACTTAATTAAAACATGTCCAACACCTTATTAACAAAAGCAATACATAACTAAAATCATGATTCTTAAAATGTTCTTAACAATATCAAGAAGCACAAAATAACGTGCGAAATACAAATTGTCATTTAGCTCAAAAGCCATAAACTTCTTCTTTAAGCTTGATCTCCATCCACAAAATTCAACTTCAAATCAACATATAACCTATAAACACAAACATTAAACAAAACCTTTAAGTTCTACACATTACATAACAACTTTTATGGTTTGTTAATTAAAATCTATAATATATATTAGGAACAGAATCAGGAGAGAACGCTTCAAAGTGTGAGAACAGTGAGAACGATTCCCAGCCACAAGATCTTAGTGGTTTGTGGCTGAGATTGATGCGGTGACATTTTTGTAAATAATAGAGGCATTGGAACTAACAGGAGGGGTAAAATAGGGAGATCCAAACAAAGGTGCACATGCTAATCACATGCCATTTCCCCCATCATATTTAAACGACAATAACTTTTTTATACGCGATTATTTTTTGAAAAAAATTACACCATAAAACTCAGCGTTTTTTATCTTTCCAATGAGTATACTATTGATATACTTTTCGAAAAAAAATTAACTGAGTTTTATGGCGTTTTTCTGAACTGAGTGTTTTATGGCGTTTTAGACTAGGTATTTTCATGGCGTTTTTCTGAACTAGATGTTTTTATGGTGTTTTAACTAGGTATTTTAATAGCGTTTTTTCTGAACTGAGTGTTTTATGGCGTTTTCAACTGAGTTTTTTCATGGCGTTTTTCTGAACTGGGTGTTTTATGGCGTTTTTAACTGAGTATTTTCATGGCGTTTTTCTGAATTGGGTGTTTTTTGGCGTTTTATTTGAACACCCAGTTCATGTGAGTGGGTTTTTTGACAATATTATCCTTAGTGTAATTTAGCATCAATGCCACATGTCATCACCAAAATCGTTCTTACTGTTCTCACACTTTTCACCGTTTTCTCTAAATGCTGACCCTATATATATATATTAATTATTAATAAGAATAATTCGAGCGAAACCGAGCAATCGACGAGCGCGCGGACCTTTGCTCATGCATGGATTGAATTTGAATCAAACCGATCCGAGCGGCTCATTTACAAACTGAGCGGGAATCGAACGAGCATTTTTCGAGCGATCGTCGAGCAGTTTGGACAACCCTATTTAGGTATATATACATGTATCGACTATCATGGGCGAATCTTAGTTGGGCCCGGCCCCGGCCCTCTTTTTTTTTCTTTTTTCTTAACAGTGTAAATTTACATTTTTTGAAAATTTTATATGTATTGAGTTCACACCTTCATTTAAAAGTTTAAAATCTGTCACTCAACTATGAACAAATGTTACAAACTTGTATGATCAAAACTATAATCAGAAATCAAGCTGTGTTAGTCTCTACTATTGTCATTCATTTTTCATCTTTGATTACCATCAGATTAATGGCTTATGGCTGTTGCTTTGAAATGGATTTAGACCGTGGGGTATGGTGGGGCTTGGGTTGGGTTTGGGTTTGGGTTTGGGTTGGGGCATTTGTTGACACGTGGAATGGGAGCCCCCCCCCCCCCCCCCCCACCGCCTAGTTACGTGTCCGCGGGGTATGGCGGGGCGTGGGTTGGGTGCACCGCGTGGCAGAATATTCAAAAAAAATACAAAAAATTTATAAAAATCACACAACATTTATAAAAAAAAACCTACAACTTCATTAAAGTTTTAAAAATTACATAATCCTAAAAATTACATAATTTCTAAAAATTACAAAATAACAAACCTAGAGCGTTAAATAAATTTCAAAAAGGTCGATCTTGTCGAACGCCTTTCGCTCCTTGCCTCGAAACTCTATGTTCGCCACCGCCACCCGGTCCTCGTGGCTTAACTCGCCGCTCGGAACGGCTTCGTAGTAAGCCTTGAAACGCTCGAGCTTGGGCCGTAGCTCGCGCCATTTATGTTGGCACGCGTTGAGGTTGTGGCGGTCGTTACCGACGTTATGTCGGTAGGTTGCGAATGCTTCCGGCCAATATTTTGTTTGGCCCGGTGGCCGCCCCTTCATAGCGTCAACGACGCTTGTGACGAGAGCCAATTCTTCCTCGTGTGTCCAGGATGCCATGTTCTTCGGTTTGGGGTAGCGGGTTCGTGGGATGTTTGGGATGGACCACACGGTGGGGTTTGGGATGGACCACACGGTGGGGTTTGGGGTTTATTTATAGGGGATGTTGGGGTTGGGGTGACCGGTTGGGGTGACCGCTTGGCCAAGCCAAACCGTTTGAATTTAAAATTCAAACTTTTCAAATGGCCCGCTATGACATGGCGGGGTCAGCGAATAAGAATTGGCCAGCTAGGATGTCAAGACCGCCCCACGCCCGGCTTGAAACCCAAGCCCCAAGGGCCACGCCCCAACCCAAGCCCACCCGGTGTGGTGGCTTGGGCGTTTTCCCCCAACCCACGCCCAAACCCTCGCCCCATACCCCATAGTCTTAGAGAAGGGGCGGACCTATTTTAGAAAAAAAAATTCAATGTTAAATATGCGTGAAAATCTCAACCGCCCCCATAAAATTTTGCAATCGCACCCCTTGAGTTGAAGCAAGGAAAGACGAGTGAAGAAAGATCCGCAAAATACATGAACCGAGATCCGCAAAATAACAAAAATCTGTAACTGAAAAATGATTCGAAGTTGGAAGCGATTTTAGTGTAGGCTGAAGAGTTAAAAATGTAGAAAGAAGAATATGAAGATTTTAATGGAAGGTGAAGAGGTAAAAACTAAAAAAGAGTATAAAGAAAAATATGGAGAAGAAAGATAGGAGAAAGTCAATAAAAGTGTATTAGGAGGAGGTGTTGAGTGTGTAGGTTTAATGCATTGTAACTAACACAATTTTTTTTAACAACCAACAGAATCAATCCTGACATTGACGCAACTTCTATAGGGCGGGAGGGGGCAGCCGACCTCCCGAACTTTTCGCTCAGTAGTAGAGAGTATGTAGTTTTCGTATAGAAATTTTTGGGAATATATACGTTTTCGACCCCCCAGTCTTACAGAAATTTTTGGGTATATAAGTTTTCGACCCCCCGGTCGGAAATCTCAAGCTTCGCCACTGAATCTCGAGCACTCTCGGGACACCCACTGAACCAAACGAAGTACTCTGAGAGTAACTCGAGTCCACTACCAATTCCGGTGAAAACCCGGTAACCCACCCGCCCATAGGCACGACGGTGAAATTACCAGAAAACACGTTTGGCTCAAGGATCGAACCCATATTTCTCAGTTGGGTCTCCTATCATCGCCCACCAGTGCCTCACTCTGCACCAAATAGGAGTTGAAACTGCATCTTCCAAGAGAAATGCAAGCCTTCCATCACTTGATCTAGAGATCATTGGCGAAACTCACACAAATTAAATTCAAAATCATGTATGATTTTTATATTAAGTTACCTTCTATTTTTTTTTTAAATTAGCTGTTATATTAAATAAAGTTTGTTAGGTTATTGATATTTGTTTTATGTTTTTATATTTCTCTTATATAAAGTTTAATAATATCCGGTTTTCATTAATATTTTATTTTATTTATATTAGATTACTTTTAGTATCAAATATAAATACCATTCTAGTTTTATTTAAATTACTTTTTGTTACGTTATATAAATAATAGTAAAAGCAAAAGAAAATCAAGCAAAATTAATCAATGACCATCAAAGTTAATAATAGTAAAACTTGTAACGAATCAGCATAATATTATTTATACAAACTCATGTTTTCATTGGTAAAAACCCGGGGTGTAACAATGAAACGTTATGTAGAAAGAAAAAAAAACTCCTAAATGTTTACATTTACATTGCAAAAAATTATGGTCATGTTCTCTTATCAAACCACAATCATGTTAACTGTATATTTTGAACTAGCTCAATAAAAATCTCCTCTTTGCACGGGAATGTTAGACCTCCCATTGGATGAGCATAGCCAAACTCCTCTTCTGCCAGGTTCAACAAAGATTGAAATGAAGGATGTTTAAGATACGCTAAAGGAACTACAAATCTCTTGAGGCTGTTTTCACCCACATATACAGAGAAATGGCCTTTAGGTACATCAATGACATGTGAAGATGATTGGCATCTCCCTGTAGCCAGCTTAGTATACATGCTTTTAGGAAATATGTGTATGCCCATAATCAATGAAATTGATACTATGTGAGAGCAGAAGCTAAGAATTTGCAAAGAAGCTCAATGAATAGTTGAGGGTTCATTCAAACCCAACGTTGGTTTAAATAGATCTCTATGTAACTAAACTATTCCACAAGGAGAATATTTTAAGGAAATTGAAATACACCAAGTTGTCAAGTATCTTACACCTTTGGTACTTCCAAAGACAAAATTCAAGCATCTGTGCCACCCAATGATCCAAGGGATCAAGAATCTTACACCTTTGGTCATTCCAAAGACGAAGTTGAAGCATATGTATATATGATTTAAACTTAAAGATCATGTAGTTTGTAAAAAAACATCATTTTGCACACTGATATTCGCTTCTTATATACAACGTTACTAGATAATCATGTTTGGTATGTAGCAACCATTAATTCTTTCTACTTACATCAAGTATTTGAAAATTTCACTAAGTTCTATCTGCTTGTCATCACCTGTGGATTGTTAATAAAGGTATACTAGTTGTATGGTGGGGAAAAAATACAGATCACGTTGCTCAAATCAATAAGTTGTAGTTTCAATTGTAACTAGATTGTTGCCATAGGCTGCGTGTTTCGGTGGCAACGTTAATTAGTTGCTTGTAGTTGGTAACACGTCATGTGATGCGTTAATCATATGAAAATGTGTGTTTCGACGAATCTGATCTAAAGCATAGCGGTTACAAAAGAAACGGAATTGAACCCGAGTTGGTTCGTTTAGTAAGGCTTCCACCTAACCACTACACCACCGTTACCTTTGAATCAAGATTTGGTGGGTCAAAATGTACAACAACTCGAATTTATACCGTTCGACTCGTTTCCGAACACAGTTTACGCCAGAACGTAGACCAACAAAAATTGTATACAAAAATAAGCATGAAAAAGTATTATATTTGACCGTACTCGTTTTCTGAAAAAGTTAATTAATATCATTTACGTTGAAACGTGACACGTACATTAAAATGTCAAAACGTAGGACAACTAAAAACGTACATAAAAATATGCATAAAAACGTATTATATTTGACCTGACTACGTTCGAAAAAAATTTACATCGAAACGTGATTTATACCGCCATGTACATAAAAATAACATGTGAGAAAAATAGTTACTTTTTTAATATTAAGCTAAAGAATGTATATACGAGCGCGCGTGCACGCACGTGGAGGGGGGGGATTTGAAATTTAGCACCCAAGGGGTGAAAATGACAATTTATAAAGTTTTTAGAAAATTTTCTAAAGTTTAGTGGTTGTTTTTGTCAATTTAAAAAGTTTAGGGTCTATTTTGTCTTCTTATCAAAGTTTGAGGTCCTTTTTGTCAATCGCTATTGCCGCCGACCTTCTTCTTTAAGGTATAGATAATTTTCACTTTGCTTTAGCCATTATTTAGAACCCAAAAAAGTCTAGGTCGTACAATAATTACGTTCTGAATTCTGACTCGGATTTCTTTAATACTAGATCTCAAGGCGCATCTAGTTTCGATCAAGTGCTTTTGTACTTAATGACTTGTTGTGTCAATTAGTTAGGCATCTTCTGTGGTAGTGTATGGTTTTGGCCTTTGGGGTTGCAAGGTAGTTTTGCTTTGGTGGGTATGGTTTTAAGGTTGTTATATATAGGTATTATTTATTTGCTATATTTGCTTAATTTGATTAGGCCATATTGGTGCTTGCTTTTGCTTCTCAATTTCAGCTATATTTTTTTTTTGCAGTTACAAAAGTAAAAGAGAATCAAGCAAAATTAATCAATGACCATGAAAGTTAATAATAGTAGAATTTGTAACGAATCAGCATAATATTATTTATACAAACTCATGTTTTCATTGGTAAAAACCCGGGGTGTAACCATGAAACATTATGCAGAAAGAAAAAAAAAACTCCTAAATGTTTACAGTTACATTGCAAAAAATTATGGTCATGTTCTCTTATCAGACCACAATCATGTTAACTGTATATTTTGAACGAGCTCAATAAAAATCTCCTCTTTGCACGGGAATGTTAGACCTCCCATTGGATGAGCATAGCCAAACTCCTCTTCTGCCAGGTTCAGCAAGGTTTGAAATGAAGGATGTTTAAGATACGCTAAAGGAACTATAAATCTCTTGAGGCTGTTTTCACCCACATACACAGAGAAATGGCCTTTAGGTACATCAATGACATGTGAAGATGATTGGCATCTCCCTATAGCCAGCTTAGTATACATGCTTTTAGGAAATATGCGTATGCCCATGATTAGTGAAATTGATAACTATGTGATAGCAGAAGCTAAGAATTTGCAAAGAAGCCCAATGAGTAGTTGAGGGTTCATTCAAACCCAACATTGGTTTAAATATATCTCTACTTAACTAATCCACAAGGAGAGTATTTTAAGGAAATTGAAATACACCAAAGTTGTCAAGTATCTTACACCTTTGGTACTTCCAAAGACAAAATTCAAGCATCTGTGCCACCGAATGATCCAAGGGATCAGGAATCTTACACCTTTGGTCATTCCAAAGACGAAGTTGAAGCATATGTATTACCAAATGATCCAAGGGATCAAGAATCTTACACCTTTTCCAAAGATCATTGTTTTTTTTGAATAAGAAAAGTATGATTCATATGACTATATGTGACAACATATATGTGTTGAAAATTAAATTAATCAACAATAAATTAATATAATTTTATTAATTACCGAGTTATCAGCCAAACCAGTTTGTTCCAACTTGAGCAAACTGATTAAAGAAAGGTAGAAGGAGACTGTCCCGTTGTCGGACGAATTTAAAGAACACGTAAATTTAAAACCAACCTGGCGAATTACTTGAAGAACTATCTTTGAACTGCACGGATGATTCCTGTCCTTAAAGGATTTTACGCGCTCGTATTGCTGTGAGCTGCAGCGTAAACTCCCAGGATTTAATGCAGAACTGATCTGGTATTCCAACAGCAATGGAAACCAGAAAACGCAGAAGCTGGAACGAAAACAGAATCACACAATAGAGAGAGAGTGAGCTGCGAATTTTTCAAGTGTATAATAGGTAGAGGAAACCTTTATTTATAGGTTATAATCATAACAGAGAATGAGAAAAAATAGGGAGTAAGATAATAATCCACAACCAATTCGAATTACCTATCCTATACGAATTCGGTTGCTGGATATCTATCTCATACGAATTCGATTTGCTATGGGATAACCCCCACTGTTTCGAATCCATCTCTATCTCCTTCTTATCTCATCTCATTCGGTTACAGATCTGACCCACCTGAAACCGAACCTTAGCTAAAAATAAAAGCTCCTCAGCTCCTAGCGACGATGCGAAGTGCAAAGTGCGCCTCAAACGCGCCCATTCGCGCCTCAAACGCGACCATTCGCGAGCTCGCGGCTCGGCTCGGCTCGGCGCGCGTGTGGGCTTCACCCACTTCTCAACCCATTTAACACTATGGAAGCCCATAAGGGGCAATTCCTTATAAACCACTTAAAGTTCACTCCCTCCACCAATGTGGGATGGAGGAAACATACCAACTTGTATGTTTACCTCTTTAATATTTCCAACAATCCCCCACCAAGTTGGAATGTTTCCTTTCACTTAGACTAATGATGTCACTAGGTGTCATGAAGATTAAACCCAGTTTATGTTGATAAACAAGAAGAGACAGATTAGATGGTGTCCTATGGAATTAAACCATTATCCTGATAGCCCCCTTCGGTTTACCCCCACACATCACCAGCTGACTTTGCGTTCTCACTGAGCGCGAATATGGCCGTGCGCTATAAATCCTTTTCATGACCCTTTAGAAGATAAACCACTAATCTTCACTCGAGGCGGCACCACCCCTAGATCATATAGGCAAAGTTTTACATCACCCACGTTGCTTGGATGCCTTCAAAACTTTGTTAAGAGCAGAAGCTCACCCTTGTTCTCGGCAACGACGTACTATCATACCTCACATGGATCTATCAAATTTGATAGTACCTTCTATCGTTAAGTGACTTCGTTGTTACCCATTAAACTTGAGAAATAGGAGCACTAAGTTCAAGTTGGGTTTCCATCACTAACGATTCTATTGTGGTTTTAGACCCATGTCTCTCGCGGTATTCACAACCAAATCTCTCGTCAGAGGTTTAGTAAACGGATCTGCCAAGTTTTTACTTGTCTTGACATAGACAACCTTGATGGTACCACTTTCAAGCAATTGTCTCACATAATTGTGCCGAAGACCTATGTGTCTTGACCTCCCATTATACACTGCGTTGTATACTTTAGATAGTGTGGCCTCACTATCACAATACATGGGAATAAACGGCATTGGAACATCCCACAGACGGATGTCAATAAGTAGATCTCTAATCCACTCCGCTTCCTTGCCAGCCGCAGCTAGCGCTATGAACTCAGCTTCCATAGTTGAGTGGGCAATACACGTCTGTTTCTTGCTCGCCCAAGAAATTGCTCCTCCTGCTAGAGTGTAAATCCACCCACTTGTAGATTTTGAATCATTGTTGCGATCAATCCAGCTTGCATCAGAATAACCTTCAAGTATTCTGGAAGATGACGTGTATGTCAATTCTAAGTTACTGGTCCTTTTCAGGTATCCAAGCACTCTGCCCACTGCCTTCCAGTGTTCTGTCCCTGGATTAACAGTATACTGACTCAGTTTGCTTACAGCAAAAGCAATGTCAGGACGAGTGCAATGCGTTGCATACATCATACTTCCAATAGCACTCGCATACTCCAGTTGAGCCACTGCTCTTCCAGAGTTCACATTAAGTTTCACACTTGGATCAAACGGAGTATTAAACTCTTTAATATTTAAGTGTTGAAACTTAGTCAGAATTTTCTCTATGTAATGAGATTGACTAAGAGATATCTGACTTCCAGTTCTCTTCACCTTGATCCCAAGAATGGTATCAACTTCTCCTAGATCTTTCATCTTAAAGTTCGAGGACAAATATTTCTTAGTTTCAGAAATACCTTCAAGGTGAGTGCTAATGATCAACATATCATCAACATAAAGACAAATCACGACTGTATAACCGGGTTCGCATTTAGTATAAATACATCTATCAGCACTGTTGTGTCGAAACCCGAAAGCAGTCACAGTAGTGTCAAATCTCTCATGCCACTGTTTAGGAGCTTGCTTCAAACCATACAGAGATTTAATAAGTCTACACACTTTGTTCTCTTGTCCAGGCATCACAAACCCTTCTGGTTGCTCCAAATAAATCTCCTCATTTAGATACCCATTTAGAAATGCTGTCTTTACATCCATTTGATGAATGTACAGCCCTTTCAAAGCAGACACCGCTATTAGAGTTCTAATAGAACTTATTCTAGCCACAGGTGCATAGGTATCAAAATAGTCGATCCCTTCTCTCTGCCTATACCCTTTAGCAACTAATCTCGCTTTATAGGCAGAGATGGATCCATCTGGATGATACTTCCTTTTGAAAATCCATTTGGATCCAATAGGTTTCTTTCCCTTGGGTAGATCAGCTAACTCCCAAGTTCCATTTCCCATAATGGAATCCATTTCATCATTGACTGCCTCCTTCCACAAAGGGGCATCTCTAGATGACATTGCTTCGCTGAAAGTTTTAGGATCATCATCCAAATTTACAGCGAAAATGACCTCTCTCGTCACTTTCTTTTGAGTTCCTTCAACCAGGTAAGAAAAGAAATCATCTCCATAACTTTTCTCTTTTCTAACTCTAGTACTTTTCCTTGGTTCTTCAACTATTGGTGAGGGTTGAACCCTTTTCTCAGAAGTACTAGAAGTTGTGGTGCCATTTGAGTTTTCATCATCTCTAGAAAACTTGTTCTCAAAGAATTCCACATCTCTGGATTCTACAACTATACCTGATTCGTCATCCAACAATCGGTAAGATTTACTATGCGAAGCATATCCAATGAATACACTCTTGAAAGCTCGTTCTCCCAGTTTGAGTGTCTTTGGATCAGGTACGCGATAGTAGGCAAGACACCCCCAAACCCTCAAATGCTCTAGGTTTGGTTTTCTTCCTTTCCACAACTCATATGGACTTGTAGGTATCACACGACTAGTGATCCTATTGTGAACATAACATGCGGTTAACACAGCTTCCCCCCACATATTACGAGGTAGACCCGATTGATTTAACATACAGTTAGCCATCTCTACCAAAGTTCGGTTCTTTCTCTCAGCCAAACCATTTTGTTGGGGAGTATAAGGTGCAGTTCTCTCATGTATGATGCCTTCTTCTTCGCAGAATGCATCAAACTTTCGGTTAAAGTATTCTCCGCCTCTGTCCGAGCGAAGAATTTTAATGCGTTTCTCCTTTTGTTTTTCGACCTCAGCCTTATATATTTTAAATGCCTCAAAAGCTTCGTCTTTTGAATGCAACAAATAAACATATAAGTATCGGCTCGAGTCATCGCAGAAAGTGATAAAGTATCTCTTACCCCCACGAGTAAGAACTCCATTCAGTTCACAAATATCTGAATGAATTAGTTCTAGTAGTGATGTATTGCGTTTATGAACACTTGGAAAAGGTTTCTTTGTGAATTTTGATTTAACACAAGTTTCGCATTTTTCAAAATCTTTATCTTTTAATTTTAATAAACCTTTAGTTTGCATTTTTTCAATGTTTTTAATATTTGTATGAGCTAAACGTTTATGCCATAAAGAAATTGAACAAGCGATATAATCAGAAGACATAATTTCATTCAAATCAAAACCAATTGCATTACATTCACCA
Organism: Helianthus tuberosus; assembly: GCA_030545235.1. Taxonomy (NCBI): domain Eukaryota; kingdom Viridiplantae; phylum Streptophyta; class Magnoliopsida; order Asterales; family Asteraceae; genus Helianthus; species Helianthus tuberosus. The sequence goes on from CM060438.1 coordinate 56,121,318, forward strand.
ATACTAGAACTAACACTACCACCACTATCACTATCACTTTCATTCCCAAACCCATCAATCACTGAAACGCCCCCTTCATCCGAATCTTCTTCATCAATCCCATCTTCAGCTAAGTCAAGACGATACATTCCACCCGTGTTCTTTGCTTGACCCACATAGATGTCATTTAGAGAAAACTTCACGCGAAGATTCTTGATAACCAGCTTGTAACCATTCCGATCAAATTTATCAGCAGAAACCAGACCCTTGGTGATACCAGGAACATGCAACACGTCCTGAAGGGTAACCACCTGACCATCTCTAAAGTTTAGTCGCACCGTGCCTTTACCATGTACTTCTACACGATGTCCATCAGCACACACCACCACTGTTCCTTGAGGAACAGGAGCATAAGTAAGAAACGAGCCACGATTCCCACAAACATGAACAGTTGCTCCAGAATCCAAGAACCATCCTCTACATGCCACAATGCGTGTATATTGAGAAAGCATGTTAACTTCACCAAGACCCACACTGGCCACTAGATTGGTGACTTTCTCAACATCAACAGCACTTGTAGAACCAACCGTAGATCCTGATTTCCTCTGAGAGCACTCTCATGCATAATGCCCTATTTCTCCACAAACATGGCATTTACCAGACCTCTTTGGTTGATGGTTGTTAGTGTGTTGTGTCTTCTTGAATTCTTTTTTCTTTGGTGCGGTAAACTTCTTATTCTTTAATGATGCCCCTTTTCCCTTTTGACCAGATCCTCCAGCAACATGATTGACACTCGATCCGACTTTACCTCTTTTGTCCCTGTTGCGCGTTTCCTCCTCAATTCGAAGGTGCTTCAACAGTTCATCCAAAGAGTAGTCCTCAGACTTGTGCATCATTCTCTTTGAGAAATCTTTCCAATTAGGAGGCAATTTTGCAATAATGACCCCTACTTGAAATATTTATGGCAGCGGAATAGAAAGTGCAGTCAATTTGTTAACAAGAACTTGGAGTTCATGCACTTGCTCCAGGATTGACTTGTCATCGACCATTTGGAAGTCTAAGTACTTTGCAATAAGGTATTTGTTAGTACCTTCTTCATGAGCCTTATACTTATCTTCCAAAGCTTTCCACAAGTATCTAGCACTTTTTACCGGCGCGTACAAGTCATAGAGACGATCCGAAAGAGAGTTTTTGATGTGGCCCAGGCAAAGATCTTCAGCTTCCTTACGGACAAGTCTTTGCTTTGCCAAATCTGCATCTGGTAGCTCTCCTGCCTCACGAGGAGGGTCATCAGGGATTTCAGGCAAATCAGGATCAAGGATATAGTAAAGTTTCAGCACAACTAGCATGAACTTAACCTTGTCCGCCCAGCGGGTATAGTTCTGACCATCGAATCTGTCCAACTTGACAAACTCTTGATTCATGAATCTCAGATTGGCTGTTGGTAGTTCAGCGTCCATTAATTCTGTTGATTAAACACAAAAAATAAAATCCTTTAAGATTGTTGAAAATTAAATTAATCAACAATAAATTAATATAATTTTATTAATTACCGAGTTATCAGCCAAACCAGTTTGTTCCAACTTGAGCAAACTGATTAAAGAAAGGTAGAAGGAGACTGTCCCGTTGTCGGACGAATTTAAAGAACACGTAAATTTAAAACCAACCTTGCGAATTACTTGAAGAACTATCTTTGAACTGCACGGATGATTCCTGTCCTTAAAGGATTTTACGCGCTCGTATTGCTGTGAGCTGCAGCGTAAACTCCCAGGATTTAATGCAGAACTGATCTGGTATTCCAACAGCAATGGAAACCAGAAAACGCAGAAGCTGGAACGAAAACAGAATCACACAATAGAGAGAGAGTGAGCTGCGAATTTTTCAAGTGTATAATAGGTAGAGGAAACCTTTATTTATAGGTTATAATCATAACAGAGAATGAGAAAAAATAGGGAGTAAGATAATAATCCACAACCAATTCGAATTACCTATCCTATACGAATTCGGTTGCTGGATATCTATCTCATACGAATTCGATTTGCTATGGGATAACCCCCACTGTTTCGAATCCATCTCTATCTCCTTCTTATCTCATCTCATTCGGTTACAGATCTGACCCACCTGAAACCGAACCTTAGCTAAAAATAAAAGCTCCTCAGCTCCTAGCGACGATGCGAAGTGCAAAGTGCGCCTCAAACGCGCCCATTCGCGCCTCAAACGCGACCATTCGCGAGCTCGCGGCTCGGCTCGGCTCGGCGCGCGTGTGGGCTTCACCCACTTCTCAACCCATTTAACACTATGGAAGCCCATAAGGGGCAATTCCTTATAAACCACTTAAAGTTCACTCCCTCCACCAATGTGGGATGGAGGAAACATACCAACTTGTATGTTTACCTCTTTAATATTTCCAACAATCCCCCACCAAGTTGGAATGTTTCCTTTCACTTAGACTAATGATGTCACTAGGTGTCATGAAGATTAAACCCAGTTTATGTTGATAAACAAGAAGAGACAGATTAGATGGTGTCCTATGGAATTAAACCATTATCCTGATAGCCCCCTTCGGTTTACCCCCACACATCACCAGCTGACTTTGCGTTCTCACTGAGCGCGAATATGGCCGTGCGCTATAAATCCTTTTCATGACCCTTTAGAAGATAAACCACTAATCTTCACTCGAGGCGGCACCACCCCTAGATCATATAGGCAAAGTTTTACATCACCCACGTTGCTTGGATGCCTCCAAAACTTTGTTAAGAGCAGAAGCTCACCCTTGTTCTCGGCAACGACGTACTATCATACCTCACATGGATCTATCAAATTTGATAGTACCTTCTATCGTTAAGTGACTTCGTTGTTACCCATTAAACTTGAGAAATAGGAGCACTAAGTTCAAGTTGGGTTTCCATCACTAACGATTCTATTGTGGTTTTAGACCCATGTCTCTCGCGGTATTCACAACCAAATCTCTCGTCAGAGGTTTAGTAAACGGATCTGCCAAGTTTTTACTTGTCTTGACATAGACAACCTTGATGGTACCACTTTCAAGCAATTGTCTCACATAATTGTGCCGAAGACCTATGTGTCTTGACCTCCCATTATACACTGCGTTGTATACTTTAGATAGTGTGGCCTCACTATCACAATACATGGGAATAAACGGCATTGGAACATCCCACAGACGGATGTCAATAAGTAGATCTCTAATCCACTCCGCTTCCTTGCCAGCCGCAGCTAGCGCTATGAACTCAGCTTCCATAGTTGAGTGGGCAATACACGTCTGTTTCTTGCTCGCCCAAGAAATTGCTCCTCCTGCTAGAGTGTAAATCCACCCACTTGTAGATTTTGAATCATTGTTGCGATCAATCCAGCTTGCATCAGAATAACCTTCAAGTATTCTGGAAGATGACGTGTATGTCAATTCTAAGTTACTGGTCCTTTTCAGGTATCCAAGCACTCTGCCCACTGCCTTCCAGTGTTCTGTCCCTGGATTAACAGTATACTGACTCAGTTTGCTTACAGCAAAAGCAATGTCAGGACGAGTGCAATGCGTTGCATACATCATACTTCCAATAGCACTCGCATACTCCAGTTGAGCCACTGCTCTTCCAGAGTTCACATTAAGTTTCACACTTGGATCAAACGGAGTATTAAACTCTTTAATATTTAAGTGTTGAAACTTAGTCAGAATTTTCTCTATGTAATGAGATTGACTAAGAGATATCTGACTTCCAGTTCTCTTCACCTTGATCCCAAGAATGGTATCAACTTCTCCTAGATCTTTCATCTTAAAGTTCGAGGACAAATATTTCTTAGTTTCAGAAATACCTTCAAGGTGAGTGCTAATGATCAACATATCATCAACATAAAGACAAATCACGACTGTATAACCGGGTTCACATTTAGTATAAATACATCTATCAGCACTGTTGTGTCGAAACCCGAAAGCAGTCACAGTAGTGTCAAATCTCTCATGCCACTGTTTAGGAGCTTGCTTCAAACCATACAGAGATTTAATAAGTCTACACACTTTGTTCTCTTGTCCAGGCATCACAAACCCTTCTGGTTGCTCCAAATAAATCTCCTCATTTAGATACCCATTTAGAAATGCTGTCTTTACATCCATTTGATGAATGTACAGCCCTTTCAAAGCAGACACCGCTATTAGAGTTCTAATAGAACTTATTCTAGCCACAGGTGCATAGGTATCAAAATAGTCGATCCCTTCTCTCTGCCTATACCCTTTAGCAACTAATCTCGCTTTATAGGCAGAGATGGATCCATCTGGATGATACTTCCTTTTGAAAATCCATTTGGATCCAATAGGTTTCTTTCCCTTGGGTAGATCAGCTAACTCCCAAGTTCCATTTCCCATAATGGAATCCATTTCATCATTGACTGCCTCCTTCCACAAAGGGGCATCTCTAGATGACATTGCTTCGCTGAAAGTTTTAGGATCATCATCCAAATTTACAGCGAAAATGACCTCTCTCGTCACTTTCTTTTGAGTTCCTTCAACCAGGTAAGAAAAGAAATCATCTCCATAACTTTTCTCTTTTCTAACTCTAGTACTTTTCCTTGGTTCTTCAACTATTGGTGAGGGTTGAACCCTTTTCTCAGAAGTACTAGAAGTTGTGGTGCCATTTGAGTTTTCATCATCTCTAGAAAACTTGTTCTCAAAGAATTCCACATCTCTGGATTCTACAACTATACCTGATTCGTCATCCAACAATCGGTAAGATTTACTATGCGAAGCATATCCAATGAATACACTCTTGAAAGCTCGTTCTCCCAGTTTGAGTGTCTTTGGATCAGGTACGCGATAGTAGGCAAGACACCCCCAAACCCTCAAATGCTCTAGGTTTGGTTTTCTTCCTTTCCACAACTCATATGGACTTGTAGGTATCACACGACTAGTGATCCTATTGTGAACATAACATGCGGTTAACACAGCTTCCCCCCACATATTACGAGGTAGACCCGATTGATTTAACATACAGTTAGCCATCTCTACCAAAGTTCGGTTCTTTCTCTCAGCCAAACCATTTTGTTGGGGAGTATAAGGTGCAGTTCTCTCATGTATGATGCCTTCTTCTTCGCAGAATGCATCAAACTTTCGGTTAAAGTATTCTCCGCCTCTGTCCGAGCGAAGAATTTTAATGCGTTTCTCCTTTTGTTTTTCGACCTCAGCCTTATATATTTTAAATGCCTCAAAAGCTTCGTCTTTTGAATGCAACAAATAAACATATAAGTATCGGCTCGAGTCATCGCAGAAAGTGATAAAGTATCTCTTACCCCCACGAGTAAGAACTCCATTCAGTTCACAAATATCTGAATGAATTAGTTCTAGTAGTGATGTATTGCGTTTATGAACACTTGGAAAAGGTTTCTTTGTGAATTTTGATTTAACACAAGTTTCGCATTTTTCAAAATCTTTATCTTTTAATTTTAATAAACCTTTAGTTTGCATTTTTTCAATGTTTTTAATATTTGTATGAGCTAAACGTTTATGCCATAAAGAAATTGAACAAGCGATATAATCAGAAGACATAATTTCATTCAAATCAAAACCAATTGCATTACATTCACCAATACTAGAACTAACACTACCACCACTATCACTATCACTTTCATTCCCAAACCCATCAATCACTGAAACGCCCCCTTCATCCGAATCTTCTTCATCAATCCCATCTTCAGCTAAGTCAAGACGATACATTCCACCCGTGTTCTTTGCTTGACCCACATAGATGTCATTTAGAGAAAACTTCACGCGAAGATTCTTGATAACCAGCTTGTAACCATTCCGATTAAATTTATCAGCAGAAACCAGACCCTTCGTAATACCAGGAACATGCAACACGTCCTGAAGGGTAACCACCTGACCATCTCTAAAGTTTAGTCGCACCGTGCCTTTACCATGTACTTCTACACGATGTCCATCAGCACACACCACCACTGTTCCTTGAGGAACAGGAGCATAAGTAAGAAACGAGCCACGATTCCCACAAACATGAACAGTTGCTCCAGAATCCAAGAACCATCCTCTACATGCCACAATGCGTGTATATTGAGAAAGCATGTTAACTTCACCAAGACCCACACTGGCCACTAGATTGGTGACTTTCTCAACATCAACAGCACTTGTAGAACCAACCGTAGATCCTGATTTCCTCTGAGAGCACTCTCATGCATAATGCCCTATTTCTCCACAAACATGGCATTTACCAGACCTCTTTGGTTGATGGTTGTTAGTGTGTTGTGTCTTCTTGAATTCTTTTTTCTTTGGTGCGGTAAACTTCTTATTCTTTAATGATGCCCCTTTTCCCTTTTGACCAGATCCTCCAGCAACATGATTGACACTCGATCCGACTTTACCTCTTTTGTCCCTGTTGCGCGTTTCCTCCTCAATTCGAAGGTGCTTCAACAGTTCATCCAAAGAGTAGTCCTCAGACTTGTGCATCATTCTCTTTGAGAAATCTTTCCAATTAGGAGGCAATTTTGCAATAATGACCCCTACTTGAAATATTTATGGCAGCGGAATAGAAAGTGCAGTCAATTTGTTAACAAGAACTTGGAGTTCATGCACTTGCTCCAGGATTGACTTGTCATCGACCATTTGGAAGTCTAAGTACTTTGCAATAAGGTATTTGTTAGTACCTTCTTCATGAGCCTTATACTTATCTTCCAAAGCTTTCCACAAGTATCTAGCACTTTTTACCGGCGCGTACAAGTCATAGAGACGATCCGAAAGAGAGTTTTTGATGTGGCCCAGGCAAAGATCTTCAGCTTCCTTACGGACAAGTCTTTGCTTTGCCAAATCTGCATCTGGTAGCTCTCCTGCCTCACGAGGAGGGTCATCAGGGATTTCAGGCAAATCAGGATCAAGGATATAGTAAAGTTTCAGCACAACTAGCATGAACTTAACCTTGTCCGCCCAGCGGGTATAGTTCTGACCATCGAATCTGTCCAACTTGACAAACTCTTGATTCATGAATCTCAGATTGGCTGTTGGTAGTTCAGCGTCCATTAATTCTGTTGATTAAACACAAAAAATAAAATCCTTTAAGATTGTTGAAAATTAAATTAATCAACAATAAATTAATATAATTTTATTAATTACCGAGTTATCAGCCAAACCAGTTTGTTCCAACTTGAGCAAACTGATTAAAGAAAGGTAGAAGGAGACTGTCCCGTTGTCGGACGAATTTAAAGAACACGTAAATTTAAAACCAACCTTGCGAATTACTTGAAGAACTATCTTTGAACTGCACGGATGATTCCTGTCCTTAAAGGATTTTACGCGCTCGTATTGCTGTGAGCTGCAGCGTAAACTCCCAGGATTTAATGCAGAACTGATCTGGTATTCCAACAGCAATGGAAACCAGAAAACGCAGAAGCTGGAACGAAAACAGAATCACACAATAGAGAGAGAGTGAGCTGCGAATTTTTCAAGTGTATAATAGGTAGAGGAAACCTTTATTTATAGGTTATAATCATAACAGAGAATGAGAAAAAATAGGGAGTAAGATAATAATCCACAACCAATTCGAATTACCTATCCTATACGAATTCGGTTGCTGGATATCTATCTCATACGAATTCGATTTGCTATGGGATAACCCCCACTGTTTCGAATCCATCTCTATCTCCTTCTTATCTCATCTCATTCGGTTACAGATCTGACCCACCTGAAACCGAACCTTAGCTAAAAATAAAAGCTCCTCAGCTCCTAGCGACGATGCGAAGTGCAAAGTGCGCCTCAAACGCGCCCATTCGCGCCTCAAACGCGACCATTCGCGAGCTCGCGGCTCGGCTCGGCTCGGCGCGCGTGTGGGCTTCACCCACTTCTCAACCCATTTAACACTATGGAAGCCCATAAGGGGCAATTCCTTATAAACCACTTAAAGTTCACTCCCTCCACCAATGTGGGATGGAGGAAACATACCAACTTGTATGTTTACCTCTTTAATATTTCCAACAATCCCCCACCAAGTTGGAATGTTTCCTTTCACTTAGACTAATGATGTCACTAGGTGTCATGAAGATTAAACCCAGTTTATGTTGATAAACAAGAAGAGACAGATTAGATGGTGTCCTATGGAATTAAACCATTATCCTGATAGCCCCCTTCGGTTTACCCCCACACATCACCAGCTGACTTTGCGTTCTCACTGAGCGCGAATATGGCCGTGCGCTATAAATCCTTTTCATGACCCTTTAGAAGATAAACCACTAATCTTCACTCGAGGCGGCACCACCCCTAGATCATATAGGCAAAGTTTTACATCACCCACGTTGCTTGGATGCCTCCAAAACTTTGTTAAGAGCAGAAGCTCACCCTTGTTCTCGGCAACGACGTACTATCATACCTCACATGGATCTATCAAATTTGATAGTACCTTCTATCGTTAAGTGACTTCGTTGTTACCCATTAAACTTGAGAAATAGGAGCACTAAGTTCAAGTTGGGTTTCCATCACTAACGATTCTATTGTGGTTTTAGACCCATGTCTCTCGCGGTATTCACAACCAAATCTCTCGTCAGAGGTTTAGTAAACGGATCTGCCAAGTTTTTACTTGTCTTGACATAGACAACCTTGATGGTACCACTTTCAAGCAATTGTCTCACATAATTGTGCCGAAGACCTATGTGTCTTGACCTCCCGTTATACACTGCGTTGTATACTTTAGATAGTGTGGCCTCACTATCACAATACATGGGAATAAACGGCATTGGAACATCCCACAGACGGATGTCAATAAGTAGATCTCTAATCCACTCCGCTTCCTTGCCAGCCGCAGCTAGCGCTATGAACTCAGCTTCCATAGTTGAGTGGGCAATACACGTCTGTTTCTTGCTCGCCCAAGAAATTGCTCCTCCTGCTAGAGTGTAAATCCACCCACTTGTAGATTTTGAATCATTGTTGCGATCAATCCAGCTTGCATCAGAATAACCTTCAAGTATTCTGGAAGATGACGTGTATGTCAATTCTAAGTTACTGGTCCTTTTCAGGTATCCAAGCACTCTGCCCACTGCCTTCCAGTGTTCTGTCCCTGGATTAACAGTATACTGACTCAGTTTGCTTACAGCAAAAGCAATGTCAGGACGAGTGCAATGCGTTGCATACATCATACTTCCAATAGCACTCGCATACTCCAGTTGAGCCACTGCTCTTCCAGAGTTCACATTAAGTTTCACACTTGGATCAAACGGAGTATTAAACTCTTTAATATTTAAGTGTTGAAACTTAGTCAGAATTTTCTCTATGTAATGAGATTGACTAAGAGATATCTGACTTCCAGTTCTCTTCACCTTGATCCCAAGAATGGTATCAACTTCTCCTAGATCTTTCATCTTAAAGTTCGAGGACAAATATTTCTTAGTTTCAGAAATACCTTCAAGGTGAGTGCTAATGATCAACATATCATCAACATAAAGACAAATCACGACTGTATAACCGGGTTCGCATTTAGTATAAATACATCTATCAGCACTGTTGTGTCGAAACCCGAAAGCAGTCACAGTAGTGTCAAATCTCTCATGCCACTGTTTAGGAGCTTGCTTCAAACCATACAGAGATTTAATAAGTCTACACACTTTGTTCTCTTGTCCAGGCATCACAAACCCTTCTGGTTGCTCCAAATAAATCTCCTCATTTAGATACCCATTTAGAAATGCTGTCTTTACATCCATTTGATGAATGTACAGCCCTTTCAAAGCAGACACCGCTATTAGAGTTCTAATAGAACTTATTCTAGCCACAGGTGCATAGGTATCAAAATAGTCGATCCCTTCTCTCTGCCTATACCCTTTAGCAACTAATCTCGCTTTATAGGCAGAGATGGATCCATCTGGATGATACTTCCTTTTGAAAATCCATTTGGATCCAATAGGTTTCTTTCCCTTGGGTAGATCAGCTAACTCCCAAGTTCCATTTCCCATAATGGAATCCATTTCATCATTGACTGCCTCCTTCCACAAAGGGGCATCTCTAGATGACATTGCTTCGCTGAAAGTTTTAGGATCATCATCCAAATTTACAGCGAAAATGACCTCTCTCGTCACTTTCTTTTGAGTTCCTTCAACCAGGTAAGAAAAGAAATCATCTCCATAACTTTTCTCTTTTCTAACTCTAGTACTTTTCCTTGGTTCTTCAACTATTGGTGAGGGTTGAACCCTTTTCTCTGAAGTACTAGAAGTTGTGGTGCCATTTGAGTTTTCATCATCTCTAGAAAACTTGTTCAGCTTCCTTACGGACAAGTCTTTGCTTTGCCAAATCTGCATCTGGTAGCTCTCCTGCCTCACGAGGAGGGTCATCAGGGATTGCAGGCAAATCAGGATCAAGGATATAGTAAAGTTTCAGCACAACTAGCATGAACTTAACCTTGTCCGCCCAGCGGGTATAGTTCTGACCATCGAATCTGTCCAACTTGACAAACTCTTGATTCATGAATCTCAGATTGGCTGTTGGTAGTTCAGCGTCCATTAATTCTGTTGATTAAACACAAAAAATAAAATCCTTTAAGATTGTTGAAAATTAAATTAATCAACAATAAATTAATATAATTTTATTAATTACCGAGTTATCAGCCAAACCAGTTTGTTCCAACTTGAGCAAACTGATTAAAGAAAGGTAGAAGGAGACTGTCCCGTTGTCGGACGAATTTAAAGAACACGTAAATTTAAAACCAACCTGGCGAATTACTTGAAGAACTATCTTTGAACTGCACGGATGATTCCTGTCCTTAAAGGATTTTACGCGCTCGTATTGCTGTGAGCTGCAGCGTAAACTCCCAGGATTTAATGCAGAACTGATCTGGTATTCCAACAGCAATGGAAACCAGAAAACGCAGAAGCTGGAACGAAAACAGAATCACACAATAGAGAGAGAGTGAGCTGCGAATTTTTCAAGTGTACAATAGGTAGAGGAAACCTTTATTTATAGGTTATAATCATAACAGAGAATGAGAAAAATAGGGAGTAAGATAATAATCCACAACCAATTCGAATTACCTATCCTATACGAATTCGGTTGCTGGATATCTATCTCATACGAATTCGATTTGCTATGGGATAACCCCCACTGTTTCGAATCCATCTCTATCTCCTTCTTATCTCATCTCATCCGGTTACAGATCTGACCCAGCTGAAACCGAACCTTAGCTAAAAATAAAAGCTCCTCAGCTCCTAGCGACGATGCGAAGTGCAAAGTGCGCCTCAAACGCGCCCATTCGCGCCTCAAACGCGCCCATTCGCGCCTCAAACGCGACCATTCGCGAGCTCGCGGCTCGGCTCGGCGCGCGTGTGGGCTTCACCCACTTCTCAACCCATTTAACACTATGGAAGCCCATAAGGGGCAATTCCTTATAAACCACTTAAAGTTCACTCCCTCCACCAATGTGGGATGGAGGAAACATACCAACTTGTATGTTTACCTCTTTAATATTTCCAACAATCCCCCACCAAGTTGGAATGTTTCCTTTCACTTAGACTAATGATGTCACTAGGTGTCACGAAGATTAAACCCAGTTTATGTTGATAAACAAGAAGAGACAGATTAGATGGTGTCCTATGGAATTAAACCATTAACCTGATAGCCCCCTTCGGTTTACCCCCACACATCACCAGCTGACTTTGCGTTCTCACTGAGCGCGAATATGGCCGTGCGCTATAAATCCTTTTCATGACCCTTTAGAAGATAAACCACTAATCTTCACTCGAGGCGGCACCACCCCTAGATCATATAGGCAAAGTTTTACATCACCCACGTTGCTTGGATGCCTCCAAAACTTTGTTAAGAGCAGAAGCTCACCCTTGTTCTCGGCAACGACGTACTATCATACCTCACATGGATCTATCAAATTTGATAGTACCTTCTATCGTTAAGTGACTTCGTTGTTACCCATTAAACTTGAGAAATAGGAGCACTAAGTTCAAGTTGGGTTTCCATCACTAACGATTCTATTGTGGTTTTAGACCCATGTCTCTCGCGGTATTCACAACCAAATCTCTCGTCAGAGGTTTAGTAAACGGATCTGCCAAGTTTTTACTTGTCTTGACATAGACAACCTTGATGGTACCACTTTCAAGCAATTGTCTCACATAATTGTGCCGAAGACCTATGTGTCTTGACCTCCCATTATACACTGCGTTGTATACTTTAGATAGTGTGGCCTCACTATCACAATACATGGGAATAAACGGCATTGGAACATCCCACAGACGGATGTCAATAAGTAGATCTCTAATCCACTCCGCTTCCTTGCCAGCCGCAGCTAGCGCTATGAACTCAGCTTCCATAGTTGAGTGGGCAATACACGTCTGTTTCTTGCTCGCCCAAGAAATTGCTCCTCCTGCTAGAGTGTAAATCCACCCACTTGTAGATTTTGAATCATTGTTGCGATCAATCCAGCTTGCATCAGAATAACCTTCAAGTATTCTGGAAGATGACGTGTATGTCAATTCTAAGTTACTGGTCCTTTTCAGGTATCCAAGCACTCTGCCCACTGCCTTCCAGTGTTCTGTCCCTGGATTAACAGTATACTGACTCAGTTTGCTTACAGCAAAAGCAATGTCAGGACGAGTGCAATGCGTTGCATACATCATACTTCCAATAGCACTCGCATACTCCAGTTGAGCCACTGCTCTTCCAGAGTTCACATTAAGTTTCACACTTGGATCAAACGGAGTATTAAACTCTTTAATATTTAAGTGTTGAAACTTAGTCAGAATTTTCTCTATGTAATGAGATTGACTAAGAGATATCTGACTTCCAGTTCTCTTCACCTTGATCCCAAGAATGGTATCAACTTCTCCTAGATCTTTCATCTTAAAGTTCGAGGACAAATATTTCTTAGTTTCAGAAATACCTTCAAGGTGAGTGCTAATGATCAACATATCATCAACATAAAGACAAATCACGACTGTATAACCGGGTTCGCATTTAGTATAAATACATCTATCAGCACTGTTGTGTCGAAACCCGAAAGCAGTCACAGTAGTGTCAAATCTCTCATGCCACTGTTTAGGAGCTTGCTTCAAACCATACAGAGATTTAATAAGTCTACACACTTTGTTCTCTTGTCCAGGCATCACAAACCCTTCTGGTTGCTCCAAATAAATCTCCTCATTTAGATACCCATTTAGAAATGCTGTCTTTACATCCATTTGATGAATGTACAGCCCTTTCAAAGCAGACACCGCTATTAGAGTTCTAATAGAACTTATTCTAGCCACAGGTGCATAGGTATCAAAATAGTCGATCCCTTCTCTCTGCCTATACCCTTTAGCAACTAATCTCGCTTTATAGGCAGAGATGGATCCATCTGGATGATACTTCCTTTTGAAAATCCATTTGGATCCAATAGGTTTCTTTCCCTTGGGTAGATCAGCTAACTCCCAAGTTCCATTTCCCATAATGGAATCCATTTCATCATTGACTGCCTCCTTCCACAAAGGGGCATCTCTAGATGACATTGCTTCGCTGAAAGTTTTAGGATCATCATCCAAATTTACAGCGAAAATGACCTCTCTCGTCACTTTCTTTTGAGTTCCTTCAACCAGGTAAGAAAAGAAATCATCTCCATAACTTTTCTCTTTTCTAACTCTAGTACTTTTCCTTGGTTCTTCAACTATTGGTGAGGGTTGAACCCTTTTCTCTGAAGTACTAGAAGTTGTGGTGCCATTTGAGTTTTCATCATCTCTAGAAAACTTGTTCAGCTTCCTTACGGACAAGTCTTTGCTTTGCCAAATCTGCATCTGGTAGCTCTCCTGCCTCACGAGGAGGGTCATCAGGGATTGCAGGCAAATCAGGATCAAGGATATAGTAAAGTTTCAGCACAACTAGCATGAACTTAACCTTGTCCGCCCAGCGGGTATAGTTCTGACCATCGAATCTGTCCAACTTGACAAACTCTTGATTCATGAATCTCAGATTGGCTGTTGGTAGTTCAGCGTCCATTAATTCTGTTGATTAAACACAAAAAATAAAATCCTTTAAGATTGTTGAAAATTAAATTAATCAACAATAAATTAATATAATTTTATTAATTACCGAGTTATCAGCCAAACCAGTTTGTTCCAACTTGAGCAAACTGATTAAAGAAAGGTAGAAGGAGACTGTCCCGTTGTCGGACGAATTTAAAGAACACGTAAATTTAAAACCAACCTGGCGAATTACTTGAAGAACTATCTTTGAACTGCACGGATGATTCCTGTCCTTAAAGGATTTTACGCGCTCGTATTGCTGTGAGCTGCAGCGTAAACTCCCAGGATTTAATGCAGAACTGATCTGGTATTCCAACAGCAATGGAAACCAGAAAACGCAGAAGCTGGAACGAAAACAGAATCACACAATAGAGAGAGAGTGAGCTGCGAATTTTTCAAGTGTACAATAGGTAGAGGAAACCTTTATTTATAGGTTATAATCATAACAGAGAATGAGAAAAATAGGGAGTAAGATAATAATCCACAACCAATTCGAATTACCTATCCTATACGAATTCGGTTGCTGGATATCTATCTCATACGAATTCGATTTGCTATGGGATAACCCCCACTGTTTCGAATCCATCTCTATCTCCTTCTTATCTCATCTCATCCGGTTACAGATCTGACCCAGCTGAAACCGAACCTTAGCTAAAAATAAAAGCTCCTCAGCTCCTAGCGACGATGCGAAGTGCAAAGTGCGCCTCAAACGCGCCCATTCGCGCCTCAAACGCGACCATTCGCGAGCTCGCGGCTCGGCTCGGCTCGGCGCGCGTGTGGGCTTCACCCACTTCTCAACCCATTTAACACTATGGAAGCCCATAAGGGGCAATTCCTTATAAACCACTTAAAGTTCACTCCCTCCACCAATGTGGGATGGAGGAAACATACCAACTTGTATGTTTACCTCTTTAATATTTCCAACAATCCCCCACCAAGTTGGAATGTTTCCTTTCACTTAGACTAATGATGTCACTAGGTGTCACGAAGATTAAACCCAGTTTATGTTGATAAACAAGAAGAGACAGATTAGATGGTGTCCTATGGAATTAAACCATTAACCTGATAGCCCCCTTCGGTTTACCCCCACACATCACCAGCTGACTTTGCGTTCTCACTGAGCGCGAATATGGCCGTGCGCTATAAATCCTTTTCATGACCCTTTAGAAGATAAACCACTAATCTTCACTCGAGGCGGCACCACCCCTAGATCATATAGGCAAAGTTTTACATCACCCACGTTGCTTGGATGCCTCCAAAACTTTGTTAAGAGCAGAAGCTCACCCTTGTTCTCGGCAACGACGTACTATCATACCTCACATGGATCTATCAAATTTGATAGTACCTTCTATCGTTAAGTGACTTCGTTGTTACCCATTAAACTTGAGAAATAGGAGCACTAAGTTCAAGTTGGGTTTCCATCACTAACGATTCTATTGTGGTTTTAGACCCATGTCTCTCGCGGTATTCACAACCAAATCTCTCGTCAGAGGTTTAGTAAACGGATCTGCCAAGTTTTTACTTGTCTTGACATAGACAACCTTGATGGTACCACTTTCAAGCAATTGTCTCACATAATTGTGCCGAAGACCTATGTGTCTTGACCTCCCATTATACACTGCGTTGTATACTTTAGATAGTGTGGCCTCACTATCACAATACATGGGAATAAACGGCATTGGAACATGCCACAGACGGATGTCAATAAGTAGATCTCTAATCCACTCCGCTTCCTTGCCAGCCGCAGCTAGCGCTATGAACTCAGCTTCCATAGTTGAGTGGGCAATACACGTCTGTTTCTTGCTCGCCCAAGAAATTGCTCCTCCTGCTAGAGTGTAAATCCACCCACTTGTAGATTTTGAATCATTGTTGCGATCAATCCAGCTTGCATCAGAATAACCTTTAAGTATTCTGGAAGATGACGTGTATGTCAATTCTAAGTTACTGGTCCTTTTCAGGTATCCAAGCACTCTGCCCACTGCCTTCCAGTGTTCTGTCCCTGGATTAACAGTATACTGACTCAGTTTGCTTACAGCAAAAGCAATGTCAGGACGAGTGCAATGCGTTGCATACATCATACTTCCAATAGCACTCGCATACTCCAGTTGAGCCACTGCTCTTCCAGAGTTCACATTAAGTTTCACACTTGGATCAAACGGAGTATTAAACTCTTTAATATTTAAGTGTTGAAACTTAGTCAGAATTTTCTCTATGTAATGAGATTGACTAAGAGATATCTGACTTCCAGTTCTCTTCACCTTGATCCCAAGAATGGTATCAACTTCTCCTAGATCTTTCATCTTAAAGTTCGAGGACAAATATTTCTTAGTTTCAGAAATACCTTCAAGGTGAGTGCTAATGATCAACATATCATCAACATAAAGACAAATCACGACTGTATAACCGGGTTCGCATTTAGTATAAATACATCTATCAGCACTGTTGTGTCGAAACCCGAAAGCAGTCACAGTAGTGTCAAATCTCTCATGCCACTGTTTAGGAGCTTGCTTCAAACCATACAGAGATTTAATAAGTCTACACACTTTGTTCTCTTGTCCAGGCATCACAAACCCTTCTGGTTGCTCCAAATAAATCTCCTCATTTAGATACCCATTTAGAAATGCTGTCTTTACATCCATTTGATGAATGTACAGCCCTTTCAAAGCAGACACCGCTATTAGAGTTCTAATAGAACTTATTCTAGCCACAGGTGCATAGGTATCAAAATAGTCGATCCCTTCTCTCTGCCTATACCCTTTAGCAACTAATCTCGCTTTATAGGCAGAGATGGATCCATCTGGATGATACTTCCTTTTGAAAATCCATTTGGATCCAATAGGTTTCTTTCCCTTGGGTAGATCAGCTAACTCCCAAGTTCCATTTCCCATAATGGAATCCATTTCATCATTGACTGCCTCCTTCCACAAAGGGGCATCTCTAGATGACATTGCTTCGCTGAAAGTTTTAGGATCATCATCCAAATTTACAGCGAAAATGACCTCTCTCGTCACTTTCTTTTGAGTTCCTTCAACCAGGTAAGAAAAGAAATCATCTCCATAACTTTTCTCTTTTCTAACTCTAGTACTTTTCCTTGGTTCTTCAACTATTGGTGAGGGTTGAACCCTTTTCTCCGAAGTACTAGAAGTTGTGGTGCCATTTGAGTTTTCATCATCTCTAGAAAACTTGTTCTCAAAGAATTCCACATCTCTGGATTCTACAACTATACCTGATTCGTCATCCAACAATCGGTAAGATTTACTATGCGAAGCATATCCAATGAATACACTCTTGAAAGCTCGTTCTCCCAGTTTGAGTGTCTTTGGATCAGGTACGCGATAGTAGGCAAGACACCCCCAAACCCTCAAATGCTCTAGGTTTGGTTTTCTTCCTTTCCACAACTCATATGGACTTGTAGGTATCACACGACTAGTGATCCTATTGTGAACATAACATGCGGTTAACACAGCTTCCCCCCACATATTACGAGGTAGACCCGATTGATTTAACATACAGTTAGCCATCTCTACCAAAGTTCGGTTCTTTCTCTCAGCCAAACCATTTTGTTGGGGAGTATAAGGTGCAGTTCTCTCATGTATGATGCCTTCTTCTTCGCAGAATGCATCAAACTTTCGGTTAAAGTATTCTCCGCCTCTGTCCGAGCGAAGAATTTTAATGCGTTTCTCCTTTTGTTTTTCGACCTCAGCCTTATATATTTTAAATGCCTCAAAAGCTTCGTCTTTTGAATGCAACAAATAAACATATAAGTATCGGCTCGAGTCATCGCAGAAAGTGATAAAGTATCTCTTACCCCCACGAGTAAGAACTCCATTCAGTTCACAAATATCTGAATGAATTAGTTCTAGTAGTGATGTATTGCGTTTATGAACACTTGGAAAAGGTTTCTTTGTGAATTTTGATTTAACACAAGTTTCGCATTTTTCAAAATCTTTATCTTTTAATTTTAATAAACCTTTAGTTTGCATTTTTTCAATGTTTTTAATATTTGTATGAGCTAAACGTTTATGCCATAAAGAAATTGAACAAGCGATATAATCAGAAGACATAATTTCATTCAAATCAAAACCAATTGCATTACATTCACCAATACTAGAACTAACACTACCACCACTATCACTATCACTTTCATTCCCAAACCCATCAATCACTGAAACGCCCCCTTCATCCGAATCTTCTTCATCAATCCCATCTTCAGCTAAGTGCAAAGTGCGCCTCAAACGCGCCCATTCGCGCCTCAAACGCGACCATTCGCGAGCTCGCGGCTCGGCTCGGCGCGCGTGTGGGCTTCACCCACTTCTCAACCCATTTAACACTATGGAAGCCCATAAGGGGCAATTCCTTATAAACCACTTAAAGTTCACTCCCTCCACCAATGTGGGATGGAGGAAACATACCAACTTGTATGTTTACCTCTTTAATATTTCCAACAATATGTTATCTGTAAATATTCGTGGCGGCTGGTTGGGACTATAAAGTAAAGATATATATAGTACATACTTCAAAATAGTCCAACTTATAGAATTTACTCGAAATCTTAGAAAATTAGTGTCATCTTAGATCTGGTAATTATGATTGGTTCAAATGTTATAATTTATTGGTTTTGTTACTACATGGCTGAGACATTGAAGTAATTTTTTTTGTATGATTAAAATGGAGAAACGTGCACGGATAGTCCCTGTGGTTTGCCCATTTTCACCTTTAGTCCCTAAGTTTCTAAAATTACACATATAGTCCCCAAGTTTTAGAATTTCGTTCCCGGATAGTCCCTGGCGTGGATGGGGGTTAGTTTTTGGTGTTAGGTGCGTGTGAAATGACAAAATACCCTTACTGTCAAATTAATAACTAAAAAATTAAAAGAAATATAATTAATATTTTACAATTATATGGGACCCACCACCCACCCTATCCACTTCATCTTCCCCACTCCGCACCACCACCACCATTTAGTTATTAATTTGACAGTAAGGGTATTTTTGTCATTTCACACACACCTAACACCAAAAACTAACCCCCATCCACGTCAGGGACTATCCGGGAACGAAATTCAAAAAACTTGGGGGACTATAGGTGTAATTTTAGAAAGTTAGGGACTAAAGGTGAAAAATGGCCATATCACAGGGACTATACGAGCATTTTTCTCGATTATATTGTGAAGTAGGTTAGAATTCCGTGTATTGGTTTAAATTAGTAAAATTTGGTTTTATATTTGTAATTTTAAATATATGTGATCATAAAAGGTAAAAGAAGAAAATGAGAATCCTAACTCCTAAATTTAGAAAAATAGAAATAAAATAACGGTCAATTAAATTTTATTATGAAAATGGTAAACTTTAAATAATAAAAACGCGTAAGGTTGATAAAAATGAAATAGGGAATGTATTAAATGTATTATTAAAAAGGAAATTGGGTAAATTTGAAACATGTACATGGTTAGGCGAAAATACAAAAATGAGGTTCTCTCGAATTGCAACATGTGACCCATAAGATTCATATTTATTAGAGATAGAGATAGAGATAGAGATAGAGAAAGAGAAGAGAAGAGAGATATAAAGAAAAGAAAAGATAAGAGCAGAGACAGACATAAAGATTATATAAAGATTTAACACGCAAGTTCTTATATTGTAAGAATTAAAAAATAATATCTATACTACTTTATTAAGCAAACTAGGTTTTCTACCCTTATGGTAATTTTATATTGTGTACACATTTTGAAGCAACATGTACAAGAGAGCCAAACTATTTTAGAGGAGACAAACTTATGCATTGTCTAAAAATTTAAGACACTTTAATGGCATTTTAGGGATTTTGGCAACCTATAATTAAGATACATATGAAGAGTCTAAATTAAGGGACAATTGCATATTTCCCCTTAAAAACTGTTTAATTGCGTATCTATCCAACTTAAAATTAAAATTGCATATATCCCCTTTCTTAACTATTAAAATTGCATATATCTCATTCCTTAACTAATAAAATTGCAAATTTACCCATTTTTCATTTATTTCATTAAAAACAAGTTATATAATGACTTTTTTACCCTTATTTTTACTAAAACTTAATAAAAATTCATATTTATTCATTTTTACTAGGTTTTGTAGATTTTTACTAGTTTAGCCAATTTAAAATTAAAATTGCATATATCCCCATCCTTAACTATTAAAATTGCATATATTCCCTTCCTTAACTAATATAATTGCAAATTTACCCATTTTTCATTTATTTTATTTATACAAATTTATTCATTTTTACTAGTATTTGTGGATTTTTCACAATTTTTTAAAAAATTCATATTTATTATTTTTACTAAAACTTAAACACCGAAATAAACCTCTAAACTAGTAAAAATCTACAAAAAAAAAAAACTAGTAAAAATATGCAATTTTCCCCCAAATCTTTCAATTCCCCCTTCATACACAAACACGTTACAGAGAAATAGAGAGGGAGAAAATAACGATCATAAATTTATCATACTAACCAAGAAATACATATAACATTGATCCTAATTGCCCCAATTCATCCTTGATTTTGCTCACTTTGTTTTCACATAGATGAAGAGGTTCAACCTAACGACCGCGTCATAATCTACACGGGTAACATATTATTATACATCGCTGTTATCTATTTTTAACCTAATCAATCTCTGTTCTTTTTCTATTTGTATGGGTTCAACGACAACTGTGATCACTCAGGGTGTTCAGATCTAGGGTTCTAACAAAAATGGAGATGGTTACGGGTTCCGATGGTGAGTGTGTTAAGATTAGACAACTATGAGAGGAGGATTGACCTTCCAACCATGCTACGACGAAGATTCCGGCAACTACGGTAAGTTCTTTATATACAACCTTCTTTCTTTATAGGGCTTGGCCACGTTTGCTTCGCATTCAATTCATTCTCTTCAGTCACAAATTTCTCAGCTCTCAATCTCTTGATCATTTTGTTGGAATTGTCTAATTTTGTGCCTTTTAGAAATTGTATACAGATATGGTCGTCATTATACTCCCATGTGTTACAAGACGGGCTCTGATTTTGGAATCCGTTTAGGACCCCTAAAAGGTTGACGCGGCTTTCAGCACCCCAAATTCATTCTTAAGTTCAGGCTTTATGAATGCTATTAAGACAGTCTCAATCATTATTACCTTGCTAGCTGTGAGATTAAGGTACGTGTGTTATGCTCTTTTTTGCAGTCAAACTACTTTCAGAATCCAAATGAATCATTGATTTCTTTACACGTTTATGTTAACAAGTCAATTCAAGTTGTATTTCTAGATAAAATGAAACGGGTCAAAAGTTTCCTAACACGTATTTAAATGCCTACAATATATATCTTATTGTGTTTACTTAAAGAAGATGTATTATTAATTTGGCAATCGAGTTTTTATAATCGTATTTAATACACTAATAGTTAGACTTTTTTAAAACAACAAAACTGTGTTGGTGTAAAGCGTTGAAACTGACCAAACCACTCAAACCGAAGTAAGTTGGCAAGTTGAAATATATACGTTGGTTCATGGTTCGGTTTTAATCATTGACGGTTAACAGGATGGAATTGAAACCGGTTGTAAACCTAACCAGTCATATTTGTTTCCTAATTTTTCCCATTTTAGGAACATAAATTTATCTATCTATATAATATTTGTGAACAATTCTTATCATGTCTAAAAAACTTATAAGTTACGTTTTCTGAAATTAAATAATTATATTATCTGGAACCACTAAATCGTCAAAACCGAATTGTTAATCTGTAAAAGCAATCTGTCTGGTTTGGTTTGTCTATTTTATATAGTTAGCAGTTCGGTCGGACCGCGCCGTATACACACCTATTTGAACCAATCTTGACTTGTTATTTAACACACCCATTTAGCCACATCTACACATGTGCATCAACAAATGTTGGGTTGCAGTTTTGGTTACAAAAGATTCATTAACCGTTGCATTTTTTTTGAATTTAGAGGATGCATGTCGACTTTGATATATGATAATCTGTTAAGTTCTTAACTTAAATCCACCTCTCATAGAAGTTAACCTTTTTAATGGTTGCAGTTGAGATACTACGATGATGATTTGACCATCTTTTAGGACGTTGGACTAGCTTCAAGCGTGATTGCAAAACATGGAAAAGAAGTTGAAATGGTGGTCCTGATTGAGGGAATTAACTCAGCAAAGGTATGATGTTTTCTCATCAAAACCATTAATGTTTGGGCTTACTTTACTGTTTTGAGTCATTATACGTCTTCTTTTCCTAAATAAATTAACTTCCTTATGGTTAAATGTAAACTCTTTAATTGTTTTGAACCCAAATATTTTACTCAGAGACTACATTTGAATGGATTTTTGGCTTTCCTTAAATAATTTATTCTTCCAATAATGTATGCTTCTAGCATCCACATGATGCGTGACAACTAAAAGGTTATAAGCAAGGTTGGAGAACTCGCTAGTCGCTAGTCGGCCGGTGAGGTGGGGACTAGCGACTACTCGGGATTAATCGGATCGGAACTTTATATGTAAATTTTATTATTTTATAAATATGTTTATATATACTCACACATCCATATCAATATAATACCTAAAAATGTAAAAGTAGTTCAAAATACAAACTGAACTTACATATAAGTCATAACATAACAAGTCTCAGTACTTAAAATTCAAACATTAACAAGTAGCTCAAATGTAATCGTCATCCCCGGAGTGTTCAATGATTTCGACACCATCCGACTTGTATTCAATCTCCTCGTCTACTTCATCCTCTTTCTCCGACTCAAAGTTTTCGTCATATTAGGGTAAGGGATAAGGAAAATGGGCTAAAGTTGTAATCTTGGGCCTGTTTTGTAAGGATTTCAAATGGGCCGACTAGGGCCGACTAGGGCGGCTTGGACCGGCTTTGACCGACTAGCGATTTTTTTACTGATTAGTGAAAAATTACTCAGTAGCAGGCCGACTAGCGACTAGTCGGCGATTAATCGCGATTTTTGCAACACTGGTTATAAGGCATCTACTCAGGTTATAATCGGTGTGATAGTTATGGCTGTCTTACAGTTATTATCTCTCTTCATTAGGTAAGATATTTATTGAAAAATTACATTCATTAGTGCAAGTGCAAAAGAAAAATGTAGGTCCGGCTAGGGGAGGATCTAGTCGCCTAATCCTTGTGTACAAACCAACCCGGTTGTGCGGAATCCAACCGGGAAAGCAAACCGAGATCGAACACGCAAATACACGACACACAATATTCACCGTTTAACACCTCTGTATTATTACGTATGAAAGGTTCGGTTACAAAGCAATGTTTACAAATGTATTTTGTAAACTCTCTCAGAACTCTCGTGTGTGTGTGTTCTCACTTGTGCGGTCCTGCTTGTCTTCCTCTCGTCCACGCTCTTTTCTTTGTGTCTGCCGAAATCACCAAGTGATTTCGGTATATATATGTTGTGCGATTGGGCTTGGCCTTGTGCGATTGGTTATGGTTCGGCCCATGTATTTGATTGGCCCAAGTGAAGTAGACAATATGATTGGTCCAAGATTCATGTACATGCACGTACATGAATCCTCATTTTCACAATTGCCAAGTTTAGTCAACATATGACATCATCATGATGATGTCATGATGATGTGGCAGCGGGAACCGGCTCGCGGCGCTTCGTGCTTCGCGTGTCGAACTCTGGGACGCACGACGGAGGAATGTCGTGACGTCTGGCTTGAGCCGAACCTAACCGGGTCGAACCGAACCAAGTTGAACCGAACCAAGTCGCGTCCACAAAATATGTACCAACAAACTCCCCCTTGGACGCTACTCGTGAGGTTCAACTTCCATATCTTCCATGTCGGAGGATCTTCAAAGTCTTCACGCGCCGTAAGCAGAAAGTGTATCAACAAACTCCCTTTTCATTTAGGTAGTGTGTTGACAAACTCCCCCTTTGATTATGCTTGTGAATCTTTTGATCTTCAATGCTTTAGATCCTTGTGGTGTTGAAGATGGTCAGCGGCAACTCGATCATCTTTATCATTTGAGTGCCTTCACGTCGTGTCTTCATTCCGAAGCTGGTCCACGAACTTGTTCTCTTTGCCTTTAGCATCTGCACATGCAAGAAATCTAAACGCGTAATGAGAACAACTGCTTGGAATATAGTTTAACATAAACAAATAACACACATGTGACCATTATTTAATCAACTACCGTCCGACAGTTTGAAAGTTTAACAAATTTATCAATTTTAGTTTTTAACTTTCAAAACTTGCAAATTTTGACCGTTTATGAAGATTTAGTTGATTTGGTTTTCATTCAGGTTTCAGGCAACGAAGACTCGAGATCCAACATCGTACAATCGAAAATAAGATAGAAATAAAATCTTTTTGGCTTTTAGAAAGTTTATATTAAAACACACCCAAAATCTTTTTGGAATTTTTTTGAATATTTCGAAATGTAAAGACTGAAAGCAGTAAATAAATATATACAGAGATGCTGAAACTAAGAAAAGTAAATATATACAAACATTCTTTTTGCGAGTTTCGAGGGTAAGAGAATCATATCAGTGTACGGTCACGTCAAAACGCTCTTGTTGTTCAATTAGTTAACATTTAGATAAGCATCCTATAACGATTATCGGTATTGTTGTCCACTTAAGCTCAACTTATCAGATGTAATCATGGCGAGAGGATACGTTAAGGTATGATTTATACTTACCGACCGGTGTTCATCCACATCACGACACATTCCCGTATCAAGGTATGCACGAGGGTTCATCTTACCGGTGAGTATACCGATTATCATCTGTTTGACCGTATATGATTTGAGATTCTCACTTATTTTGATTTGAAAACAAGCCCTATGTGATAGAATCACTTATTGATGAGGAACTTGATTTTCAGATGCATGAGGGCACAGGAGCAAGTCCGTGAACAGGTCAGTACTTTCGTACAGCAGAGAGACGAACTTGACTCCCGGATAAATGTGATATATTATCACTTATTTTGTGGACATGTGATTGTTGATCACTTATTGAGGTCGAATGCAATATGTACACGTATGTATGGTATCATGGAAGATCTAGACTTGCGTCCCCGTTATTTTTCGGTAAAAGATACAACCATAATACCCAGATGATAAGCAGCATAAAGACCGAATATCTCAGAACCTCGGCAATCTCTCAAATGAAATTTCGGTACTAAGACCATATGCCAATGAGTGGTTCCCACCTGGTCTTCAGTCGATTTAAGTTTATATCATCCTACACACTTTAAAATGATTGTGAGCCTACCGATATATCTTATATAGAGCTGCTTAACATATTTTTTTCATTTAAGGTTTAAAGAGGTTTAGACAGACCACTGATGTACTATCATTTTCTCTTTTGCTCGCCAGGAAACTCATTTTTGATTTTCTATTGTTTTTGTGTTTTTGAAAATTTTCGATGTTTTTGGATTTTCAAATTTTGGATTTACTCCCCCTAAAATCAACAAACTAAGATAAATTTTAAAAACACAAAGGTATTTACAAAAACGATTTCCCGATGTCGGTTAACTCATGTTTTACCTCAATGCCGTTTACCAAAATTAATTTTGAATTAGAAATGATTTATCAAATTTTGGAAAAATCAGTTGGCATGTTGGTCATCGGTGTGGACCATGACAACATTGACGAGTTTCATATTGAAACAATCACGTGTGAGGTGATATTCGAGTTCAACGTGTCTGGTCAAAGAGTGTTGTATGAGATGATAATAATTCATAAAGTAGCTTAAATATCGACAAGTATAGAAGAGATTAGAAATTTAAAACCGTATCCTGCAACTGCTTCGTGCATTGCAAGGAATCTGAGTGCTCTCCCAAACTGGATATCCACCCGGTGTGGATTTCAAAGTCGATTTTGTACCTACTGAAATCCCTTCACAGCAACAAGATCAAAAACCTCTGGGTCCGGCTGGTCTCTTACACATTGCACCAGCGAAGGTCTTTGTCTTTCTCTTTTTCTTTGAGAAGAAGTGTGCGGTTGTTCAATCCACGCCAAGGCATCCGCACACCCGGTTAGTTTGTTCAACAAACACATTTTCTTCAATCACACCGTAGAGAAAAGTACCCTACACGTTCATCTTGTGGACTTTGAACTTCCTGTGGAAGAAAAATCCATGAATCTTCAAAAAGCTTCAGACGTGCTGCAGGCGCATACTTTTCATTGGAATCTTTCCTGTTGACCCGATCAAAAACCATAACAACCAAAATTTTGGCACATTTTTCAACTGGTCGAATTTTTCAACTTCATTCCTTTTTCCTTCATCAGACATTTTTGTCTTCTTTTCTCCTCTCTCCATAAAAGGCAACAACATTCTCCTAGATGTAACAATATTTTGGAGCCTTATGTCGCCGATCTTGTGCATGGACACTCCACTATCAACAATCCTAAGACTATTAATAGTTCCTCCTGGAACATCCTACACACTCATTCAGAGATTAGTTGGAGAGGGGGACCCAAGCCTTCACAGACTTGGGTCGTCCGTCATCATCGAGGATTGTGACATCCATTTCCCGATGATTCGGAATTGATGTAGCTCCCCCTGAAACAATTTCCGATTTTGGTTTCCAAATCTGTTGAGTTTTACCAGTTTGATTGTTGGAAAATTTAACTTCGTGATTGTTTGAAGTTTTTGAAAATTTTGAACTTTCTGGTTTAACTGGAACAGATTGTTTTTGAACCACTTCAGTTTTAAGTGCTTTCTCAATTACCTTGACTTGTTGGCGTTGCTGTTTCTTTTCCCTTTCTCTTACAAGGCGGGGATCTTGTTTTACAGAAACAGATCGCTGTTGGTAATTTCGTTCACGGGGATCATCATCTTTGGCTTTTAACTTATGAAGATACGGACAATTTCGAATGATATGCCCAATTTCACCACATTCAAAGCATGATCTTCGTTCAACAAACCCCGAAGTATCATGTGATCGTCTTGCCGATGATGATGAACTTTGTGATCTCGAGGTACTAGGTTTCGAACAGTTTGGTTCATTTCTTTTCAACAATGTTGCTTGTTTAACAAAATCTAAGTTAGATTTGTTTTCAAACGTTTCAATTTTGTCCGCTCCCCTCGATTTCACAAAGTTCACCTTCTTGTCCTTTTTCTTGGTCTGTTTCTTTTGACCTTGAGTCGGTGATTTACCTTTTGGTTTGGTGCGATTTTGCTGCTTTTTCACTGTTGGTAATTTCTGATTGCCATACTGTTTTCGAACTTCAGCCTTTGGAATAGGAGGACACTGTGTTACTGTAACATGTGATCCTGTCTTTCCCAAAAACTTACTTGTTGAATTTTCAAAAACTTTACTGATTAAAGATTGATTTACATTCTTAATCGGAAAATCTTTGTCAGAATAAATTTTATCATCACCAACAAGAGTGTACAGCAAATCCACACTTTCAGACTCTTTTGCAGAGGTGGACTCGGTCGGAACAGTCTTAGCAGGTTTTGCGGGAGGATCACATAGAATATGATTCTCAAGAGGTATGTCATCTTCTTTGATTACCGCATCAGACTTTGCTGAATCAGTATCATCAGATTCATCATCAGAAGAATCAGCATCCTCAATCACAACTGGAGGATCCTGATTCGATTCAGCAGAAGACACACATGTATCTGCTGACACATCCGAATCTGATGATACTTCCTTCTTGTATCCGAGTCCTGTTGCAAATTCCTCAACGTCTAAAGGAACAGATGGTTCAAAGTGAGTTCTATACTCCTCATCTGGCAGTGCATCATAATTGTGTCTCACAGGTGGTGGACATTTCTTGTAACCTATGCATGTGACATCCCGTTTCTCTTTCTGTACGTCAATGATGTGATCCAACACATAGCTAGAGCTCAAATAACTGTCTAGCTTAAGCTGGATCGCCTCACTTTCAGTTTTCACACAAGCCATCTCCTTTTGCATTATCTCAAGACGAGTGATATACAAATTTATGTCAGTTTGTTTTCTGGAAACCATTTTTGTCAGCTCGGTTTTATCTTTCTTTAATTTTTCAATCATCGATTTAAATTCCTTTTCATGGTTTTCATAAAACATGTTGGCTTCTGTGCACTTAGAAAGATCCACGGTCAACTTTTGATTGTGGATGAATGTCACATCATACTTGTTTTGCAAAGCCTCGTGTTTGCTTTGCAACTCACACCACTTAGCATTCAACGAAACATGTGTGTCTTGCAAGTCAAACAAACTAGCTTCTAAAGCATCATGTTTGCCTTGCAACTCATACATATTTGCCTCCAAATCAGCACATTTAATACTTAAACTAGCACAATTATCACAATCAACAACAGTAGGTTCATCGACACATACCTGACTTGATGAACTGTCGACATTAGCCATAGAGGCTGAATGAGGAGAAGAAGAAGAATAAGCAGCTTGATCCACCAATATAGATCTTCTATGATTTTCTGCTGCAGCTTCTCCCAATAGCCCATCAACATCTGCATCAACTGACACACTTGACGTGTCATCCAAATGATCATCGCCTGAAGTTGAGGATTCTTCATCAGAGCTTCTACTGTAACCAGAACTGTCTTCATCTTCAGAAGATTCACCACCATTGGCGGAAGATTCTCCACCACTGGCGTGATTTAGATCCTTGACAACCTCAGCAAAACAAGCGGTTACAGTAGATGGCCGATAGACTTGCTGTTGTGGAGCTGGTTGTAGAGGATTTTCATACAAGTCTGTTGTTGGAGATGGCTTAACAGGAACTTGGATAGGATTGCCATGTAGATCTGTGCTAGACACAAACGCCGTCTGAATTGGAGCATGTGAGATTGGTCTTGCAGGAGTACTAGGAGTTCCATAATACATTTCAGGATTATGTCGCACTTGTATTGCAGGAGTGCTAGGAGTTCCATAATACATCTCAGGATTCTGTGGCACTGGTTGAGAGACTGGTTGAAGCGGATTTCCGTACAAGTCTGTTGGTCCAGTAGATCGAACAGGTATTGGATTTCCGAACATATCAGTTGGTGTGATAGATCGTTTCCAAGACCAAGCTGAAGTCATATTGGATGTATAATGGCGAATACCTGACAACACACTTGAAACAAACAATTAAACCACTTAAACCTTTTTTTTTTTTTAATATCTTGACAATATCAGTTGGTGTGATAGATCGTTTCCAAGACCAAGCTGAAGTCATATTGGATGTATAATGGCGAATACCTGACAACACACTTGAAACAAACAATTAAACCACTTATACAAACCTTCTGTTTTTTTTTTTTTTTTTAATATCTTGACAAAACAAAGTCCCACGAAACAAAGATCCGACGAAACAGGTCTTGTGATATAATACGATGAAACACACTTCTTGAAAGATAGACGACGAAAAGTAGCCCAAACAGAAGACCAATTTTTCTTGTGCGACCCCAACTCCTTGTGCGACTAATTAAGTCTTGTGCGATCCCAAATGCTTGTGTGATTAAACAAACAAATCTGTCTTGTGCGACTGAAGCCCAAACAGAAGTAAAATGAGGTAATCAGAAGCCCAAATAAAATTGTCCACTTTTTATTGCAAGCCCAGTTCTTGTGCGAGTAACAATTCTTGTGCGACTAACTGAATATCATGTGCGACTGATATCATGTGTGACTTAAACATCTTGTGCGACTGAACATTGTCTTGTGGGATTAATCATCTTGAC
Organism: Helianthus tuberosus; assembly: GCA_030545235.1. Classification (NCBI taxonomy): domain Eukaryota; kingdom Viridiplantae; phylum Streptophyta; class Magnoliopsida; order Asterales; family Asteraceae; genus Helianthus; species Helianthus tuberosus. Next base: position 56,150,963 of record CM060438.1, read on the forward strand.
TTTCTATCACTGACACAAAGCAATCCACTTTCTGCTCACTCTTTCGGTTCACTCTTCCCAACTTTACCAAACAAATGATGGCTATCAATATTTTAATCAAGTTGCAATTTCCAATAACACAAACAACTGAATATTCAAATTTCAAAGGATTAAAAAGTATAAAACTTGAAGAACACTTATGAAGATGATATGAATATATGAAGAACAACCCAGAAAATTTGAATTTTCCGGTAAGCCGACAACTTTCCGAAACCCGATTTTGCCCGAAACTTCACCAAAAACCAAAGTTTAACATGTGAAAATGATAAACAACAAGGTTTTTATAAGAACTAACAACAAAACACCAGAAATTTCGAAGATTCAAACAGATTTTTCAATAAAAATACAAACTTCAAAACCCGGAACACACCCGAAAACACTCGGTTTTAACAAGGAGAAGAGCCAAGGCTCTGATACCACTTGTAGGTCCGGCTAGGGGAGGATCTAGTCGCCTAATCCTTGTGTACAAACCAACCCGGTTGTGCGGAATCCAACCGGGAAAGCAAACCGAGATCGAACACGCAAATACACGACACACAATATTCACCGTTTAACACCTCTGTATTAATACGTATGAAAGGTTCGGTTACAAAGCAATGTTTACAAATGTATTTTGTAAACTCTCTCAGAACTCTCGTGTGTGTGTTCTCACTTGTGCGGTCCTGCTTGTCTTCCTCTCGTCCACGCTCTTTTCTTTGTGTCTGCCGAAATCACCAAGTGATTTCGGTATATATATGTTGTGCGATTGGGCTTGGCCTTGTGCGATTGGTTATGGTTCGGCCCATGTATTTGATTGGCCCAAGTGAAGTAGACAATATGATTGGTCCAAGATTCATGTACATGCACGTACATGAATCCTCATTTTCACAATTGCCAAGTTTAGTCAACATATGACATCATCATGATGATGTCATGATGATGTGGCAGCGGGAACCGGCTCGCGGCGCTTCGTGCTTCGCGTGTCGAACTCTGGGACGCACGACGGAGGAATGTCGTGACATCTGGCTTGAGCCGAACCTAACCGGGTCGAACCGAACCAAGTCGCGTCCACAAAATATGTACCAAAAAAAATCTTGAAGTGAGGCTAATGCCTTAAACCAGGAATACGAAAGCATCGAGAGGCTCTTTCATCTACTTACGCAGACACACAAACACTCACTAATTATGCTTGTTTTTTTTTTTTTTTTTTTTTTGAATTTCTACGCTATCACACTTCTAAATTCTGTCTAAGATGTTACTTTTGATATGCATTACTTTATGTATCCATTGTTTTTAAGTATTTAAACCCAAATCATTACAGTTAATTTTATATTTCACATTTCTATTTGCAATTATCGCCATGTTACCATTTGGTAAACCCATACTTTTCTTTCTTAGCGAGCACAAGAAGTTGCATAAGACACTTGAACCATGGGCATGTATATGTATTCTTTAGTGTTTGCTTCATAGCTCCATAATCAAATCAATGGTAAATTGGTGATAAGAACACTATAAATTGGTGGTGAAAAACTATCAGTTCTAATAATATGTTGATACGATAAACACTACAAACAGGTCCCTCAAAAGGTTTTAGTGCGCGGGGTGCAACTTCTTCAACATAATAGACTACTCTTGGGAATGTAGCTAGATTGTAGTATTGTACTTTATTTTTTAATATCTACATACTGGTAAGATAGTAACATCTAACAAATATGGCCCAGGTTTTTTGACACTTCTGGTTAAGTCTTATCACAAAAGAAAACTAAATTCATTCATATGGGCCCTTGTGGGCCCTCCACTTGTAGTCTGTATCTTTTTAAGTGCACTATCTGAAGTAAAATTATGCAATATCTTTGTGTTCATTTTGCTGTTTGTATCATTAATTAACTGCTCATCTTTCTCTTTCCGATATTCTTAATTATTTTATTGTGGTAGAGAAATTGAAGGAAAAATAGAAATCAAGGCTTTGGAAAGACAACTAAAGCAGTCAATTGAGACATGTATCGGAATGAAAATCATTCTTAGCCCGATGGAAAATCTAGGCCTTGACTTGTTTCCCTTTTTAAACTAAAATCTTTTGATTTGACACATTTGATATAACATGCCGAATATATAAATGTTGTGTTTTGTTTTGTAATCAAGGGTTTGGTTGGAAAACATTCTCAGTGACGTATATGATTTAAACTCAAATATATCATGTTGTTTGGTAAAAAGAAAATCACATTGCACACCGAAAGATAGACAAATTATGTTTGGTAAGTTATTAATTCATTTCTAGTTACTTTAAACTTTTAATATATGCTTATCATCACGCACATAGGTCATTTCTAGTAAGTTAAAGATGCTTATCATCACGCACAGAGTCTTTATAAGTTGCTCCTTGTTAACGGTGAGGGCAAAATTGATAACAATATAGATCATAGATCATCACTTTTAGTCTAATAAAATATAGTTTCTTTTAATTATTTCGCTTTACTTTAACCATTATTTAGAACACAAAAAAAAAGTACATGTATTATACTTCCATTTTGAAGATACAGCCATTCTGACTCAGATTTGTTTATTACTAGATCTCAAAGTCGCGTCCGAGTTTCAATCAAGTGCTTTACCTTAGCCCACAGTAATTCTGATATTACTGGATTTCAAAAGAGAATTTAAGTTCCAATCAAGCGCTTTTGTACTTTAATGATGTTGGTTCAGGCCTTGATGCCCGATCTATAAGCAGTAAACAAGAAAAAGACAGCAGGTTGATCAAAATATGACCATTATTAAAAGCCCACTACTTTACTAACAAAACCCAAATAAACATGTGATCAAATTAGAAAGAAACCGTAAGCCTCTGCTGACCCATCTTTGATCCGTGACCCACTAAGCTACTGACCCGTTCCAATCCGACCTGTACCTGTTGACCCGTCAAGATTAACCCAACAAATGATATTTTGCGTTATTTAATTAGGCATCTTTCGATAGTAGTGTATGTTTTTGTTATTTGATGTGGTTACTTTAGGCTATATCGTTCCTTTGCTTTAGGCTTTAGCTTCTCATTCAACAGGTGTTCTTTTGCTGTTCCAAAAATAATTAAGCAAACTAATAAATGACAGTAAAAATAGATAACTTTATCAGAAACTTGTAACAAATTAGTATAATAATATTTACACAGACTCATAGTTGCATTGGTACTAATTCTGGGTATTACTATGAACAGCTATTCGAAAGAGAAAATCTCCTAAATGTTTTACAGTTACATTGCAAAAAAAAAAAATGGACATGTTCTCTTGTCAGACCACAATCATGTTAATTGTATATTCTCAACAAGCTCAATGAAAGTCTGTACTTTGCATGGGAACGTGAGACCTCCCATCGGATGAGAATAGCCAAATTCCTCTTCTGCTAGGTTCAACAAAGTTTGAAATGAAGGATGTTTAAGATATTCTAATGGAACTATAAACCTCCTCAGGTTGTTTTCACCAACATACACACAGAAATCGCCTTTTGGTACATCTGAAGATGATTGGTATCTCCCTACAGCCATCTTAGTATACTTGATTTTAGGAAATTTGTGAAGGCCCATAATCAGTGAAATTGAGATCGAATATGTGAGATCAAAAGATAAAAATTAGGTGAGATACTCAACGAGTAATTGAAGGTTCGTTCAAACCCAATATTGGTATATATAGATCTCTATTGAACAAAGTCATTCCATAAGGAGATAATTTCAAGGGAATTGAAGTACGGCAAGTCATCAAGTATCTTACACCTTAGGTACTTCCAAGACGATATTGAAGGATCTGTGTCACCAATGATCCAAGGGATCAAGTATCTTACCCTTTTGGTTCTTCCCAAGATGAAATTGAAGCATATGTATCACCAAATGATCCAAGTGAACCTTACATCTTTTCCGAAGCCCAAAGATCCTTGTTTCGCTTTAATCATAAATGACAATGAATATAAAAATATATTATACAACATATATGCTATCGATGCATATTCTTGGCTGCCGACTGAGTCTATAATTGTTGGATCTGATAGTGTGTGTAGTGTGTGTTTTCTCATAAAACAATTAAATTAAATTGAAAATTCAATCAAACAGTGATAAACAAACACATCAATCTAATACAACTGGATTTGGGAATGATTGCAATGATTCATATTGAATTCATATATGTAATACAATCACGAGGTACAACTTGTATTCCCTCTATATAGATGAACACTCTCTCACTTAGTTTATTAAGCTCTCGGCTCTAAGTGTTGAGTATTACAATGAATAGGCTAAACTATTTATAGGAGAGGTGAACTGTTGGTGACTTCACCATGAAAAAGACCCCTAACAACTCATTAAATGAGTGTAACTGTCAACAGTTGACTCGACTGCTGGATTGTTACACTGTTACATTAAACTACTACTCTAAATGTAAAACAAGGAGAACAATTGGATTCTATAGAGCAACAAGTTTGATCCAGCTCTTCTAAAAATCCAGGTCTTTGACTTGTTGACCTGATCTTCAGTCTTCAGTCATTTGTAACAGCTCTTCTTTGGCTTATTGATTCGAGCAACCTGATATGTATCCTTAAACCATTTTTCTACACCTTTTGTTTTGACTTTTTATTTAGTTTGGGCCTACACAAATTTCCCAAAATCATGTATACTAAGTTGGCTGTAGGTAGATACCTATCATCTTCAACGGTCATCGATGTACCCAAAGGAGATTTCTCTGTTTATGTCGGTGAAAACAACATGACGAGGTTTATTGTTCCATTGGGAGGTCTCACTTTTCCATGAAATGAAGAGACTTTCATTAAACTCATTAACAATAAACAGTTACCTTGATTGTCGTAGTGTTGGGATATTGTTGGTCCCCTTCTCTCATACCACTTGTTGGTCCCCTTTTCTGATCCTGTTCGAATGATTCAACTTCCTTTGATCATAGAGACGTGTGTCTTTGAAGTTAAATTTTCTATATAGAGTCTGTATGTGAGTTTACCCCCTGGTTTGGCCCTGGGGTGACATCCAAGATTCGAGTTTATTCTCGGATCGAACCCTTCTTCTTTGTTTGATTCCGCCAAACAAAGATTAATTCTTATGTTCATAGAATGATACATTTTTTATACGAATTAATCATTGAAGAAATCTCACTCTCACTGTCTCTATTTTTATTCTTTGAATTTTTATATACTTCACAAACACCCGTCTCTACAACCGAAGAAAGTTGATATTCAAGTTCTTCTAGCCATTAATTGGTATCAGAGCTTGGATTCTCTTGTGCTTGAATTCAATTCCAATAACAAAAGCTCGTTCTTGAAAAAACCTCACATAAAAGTTACAGTTGAATTCGCTTCTATCGCACTCAAAATCGATTGTTGTTGAAACCAAACACAACAACGTTAAATTATGTATTGATACTCAAAATATGTCTGTAGCTCAAAATATGTATAAATATGTATAAAAGTTACATAAAAGTTACAGCTGAATACATTTATGTCTGTAGCTTAAAATATGTATAAATCCCTAAAAACACCTGATAGAAATAGCTCCGATTTTTCCAAAAATAAGTTGCAATTCTTTTTTTTTTTTTTTTTTTTTTTGCATTTTTGTTTAGGGAAAATGTGTGGTACAGAAGTATTTTTCACATGATCCTAACCCTATATATATATATATCTGATACCAAATATATCAGAGAGGGTGATGATAGTGATAGTGAATCATAAAAAGAAAGATAAGATAAAACTTACTTTGATAGAGGTATGCACAGCGGATGATGATGGATGAGAGTATACACAACGGAGTAGAATGTTGCAGAAAGAGGTTTTTTTTTATGTGTGTGTTGGAATATAATATGAAGAACTGGAGAGAATTTGGAATGTTAAGGGAGTGGAGCTAAAGAGATATGGAGAGAGTTTTAGTGTGACATTGAAGTAATAATTCTATTACTGGTAATGGTTCTTGATTATTTACAACGATTTACAATGCCTCTTTATATAGGCAAGAAATAAAAAACAGAGCATCTATTCTAAACACAAAAGTCAAAAAACCTAGCCTATAAAGAAAAGTAGACGAATAATTATAAAGCTAAAATCCAAAATTAGTGTTGAAAATTATTGCCCTCTGTCGACCACTTTCTGTATATAATTGAGTTTTTAAAACGTCATCGCTTCCGTCATCTTTTTTGTCTTCTTTCGTCATTTCTTACGTCACCTTCTAGAAGTCTCTGTGTGTGCTGTCTATCGATTGTGGACTTGAACAGTCTTCATGTTCACAGTCTTCATCTTTTAGGTTTATGATGTGTTGTAGCTGTAGAGTATCTCCTTCCCCTGCAAAGGGTAGAAGCATTCTCCAATTTGTTTTTGTGTAGACTTGTATATAGTGTCCTTCACCTACCAATTGATAGTTTCTCCATGGAAAATAATCAGGAAGGTCTGGAGTTTCCTGATGTTTTTTAATAAACTGTGTAAAACTGTCTGGGATCTTTTCATTTGAATGACTTAACTAAGGTAGAGTTGCAAACTCTATGTTAGTTTTTGTCATTGCTGCTTGTATATGATAGCATGCATTTTTATGTTCAATGAAAATTCTTTTTCTCGCTGGTCTATATGTATATGAATCTATATAAGGAAATGAGGAAATTATCTTGCAACCAATGATCGAGGTTGTCGACCTTATTGCAATATTTCCTGCTGCTAGAATTATTTTTTCTCCAAGCTGGTTGAGGAGATCTTTTGTTTTGTTGTCTAACTTGATTTCCAAATAATCAATCATACCATGATGATAAAATTGAATTATTTGTTCATCTGTTAATTTTGTAGGATGGTGTATTTGAAGCAATAGAAGACCAATTCCGTCTCCTGTTTCATTCGTTCTTTCCACTACTTTGTATCCTTGTTGTTCACTATCAAATCTGAATGCCAATTCTACCAGCTATTGTTGCAAATTGTACAGGATTAGAGGAAATTCTGCACAAACTTTCTGTGAAACAAGATTCTCAAATTCTGGAAATCTTTCTGTAACTGGTTTTAGACATCGCTGCCAAGGTGTATCAAGAATCCTTGTCCTGAAACACTCAAAAGTCCTGTGTACATCTGTTTTGTCTTTGTTTTCTTTTTTTCTCGAGCGTTTGTAATAACTATGTATTTTTTTATTCGAGCAAACTCATTTTTTGTTTTAACCGGCTATTTTCAATTTTTAACTGTATATCTTGTGCATTTCTTGTTTTTTCTTCGAGCTGTGTTTTTAATGTAGAAATAATTTCTTGTTGAGCTTTAATGTAATGCTCGGGATTTGTTTTAGCCAAATCAGAAAAGCTTTTAACCTCTTCAGGTTCTATGTACAAACATTGTAGGCCAAAACTGTCTCTTGCTGCTTTAAGAGCTTCAGCAAAACTTGTGTAACCCTTCCAAAGTGCTCCTCCTATACAAGTTATATGTTGTGTAACTGTTTCCCATTTGTTAAAAATACCAATCTTTGTACCTCTAAATATAACATAATGTGTGTAGTTTGGTTTTATTTTAAATTGTCTTACAGGTGTTTTTGAACTTTGCTCCTGAAAATAAATACTTAAAGCATTTAAAACCTGTACTTTGAATGTTGAAGCTTGTGGCATTGTTTGAATATGCCATAAATTGTCTAATAAACACTGCTGTTTATCTGTAAGTTTCATTCCCATAATAGGACGAAACTTTTTGTCAACTTCATTGCATATCTGTAAGGCATATGTTCCAAATTCTATCACCAGTTTAGGTGAAAATATATCCGCGGTTTAGGTGATTTTTTTTATGTGTGTGTTGGAATATAATATGAAGAACTGGAGAGAATTTGGAATGTTAAGGGAGTGGAGCTAAAGAGATATGGAGAGAGTTTTAGTGTGCCATTGAAGTAATAATTCTATTGCTGGAAATGGTTCTTGATTATTTACAACGATTTACAATGCCTCTATATATAGGCAAGAAATAAAAAACAGAGCATCTATTCTAAATACAAAAGTCAAAAAGCCTAGCCTATAAAGAAAAGTACACGAATAATTATAAAGCTAAAATCCAAAATTAGTGTTTAAAATTATTGCCCTCTGTCGACCACTTTCTGTATATAATTGAGTTTTTAAAACGTCATCGCTTCCGTCATCTTTTTTGTCTTCCGTCTTCTGTCGTCATTTCTTACGTCATCTTCTAGAAGTCTCTGTGTGTGCTGTCTATCGATTGTGGACTTGAACAGTCTTCATGTTCACAGTCTTCATCTTCTAGGTTTATGATGTGCTGTAGCTGTAGAGTATCTCCTTCCCCTGCAAAGGGTAGAAGCATTCTCCAATTTGTTTTTGTGTAGACTTGTATATAGTGTCCTTCACCTACCAATTGATAGTTTCTCCATGGAAAATAATCAGGAAGGTCTGGAGTTTCCTGATGTTTTTTAATAAACTGTGTAAAACTGTCTGGGATCTTTTCATTTGAATGACTTAACCAAGGTAGAGTTGCAAACTCTATGTTAGTTTTTGTCATTGCTGCTTGTATATGACAGCATGCATTTTTATGTTCAATGAAAATTCTTTTTCTCGCTGGTCTATATGTATATGAATCTGTATAAGGAAATGAGGAAATTATCTTGCAACCAATGATCGAGGTTGTCGACCTTATTGCAATATTTCCTGCTGCTAGAATTATTTTTTTCTCCAAGCTGGTTGAGGAGATCTTCTGTTTTGCTGTCTAACTTAATTTCCAAATAATCAATCATACCATGATGATAAAATTGAATTATTTGTTCATTTGTTAATTTTTTAGGATGGTGTATTTGAAGCAATAGAAGACCAATTCCGTCTCCTGTTTCATTCGTTCTTTCCACTACTTTGTATCCTTGTTGTTCACTGTCAAATCTGAATGCCAAGTCTACCAGCTGTTGTTGCAAATTGTACAGGATTAGAGGAAATTCTGCACAAACTTTCTGTGAAACAAGATTCTCAAATTCTGGAAATCTTTCTGTAACTGGTTTTAGACATTGCTGCCAAGGTGTATCAAGAATCCTTGTCCTGAAACACTCAAAAGTCCTGTGTACCTCTGTTTTGTCTTTGTTTTGTTTTTTCTCTAGCTTTTGTAATAACTGTGTATTTTTTTATTCGAGCAAACTCATTTTTTGTTTTAACAGGCTATTTTCAATTTTTAACTGTATATCTTGTGCATTTCTTGTTTTTTCTTCGAGCTGTGTTTTTAATGTAGAAATAATTTCTTGTTGAGCTTTAATGTAATGCTCGGGATTTGTTTTAGCCAAATCAGAAAAGCTTTTAACCTCTTCAGGTTCTATGTAAAAACTTTGTAGGCCAAAACTGTCTCTTGCTGCTTTAAGAGCTTCAGCAAAACTTGTGTAACCCTTCCGAAGTGCTCCTCCTACACAAGTTATGTGTTGTGTAACTGTTTCCCATTTGTTAAAAATACCAATCTTTGTACCTCTAAATATAACATAATGTGTGTAGTTTGGTTTTATTTTAAACTGTCTTTCAGGTGTTTTTGAACTTTGCTCCTGAAAGTAAATACTTAAAGCATTTAAAACCTGTACTTTGAATGTTGAAGCTTGTGGTATTGTTTGAATATGCCATAAATTGTCTAATAAATACTGCTGTTTATCTGTAAGTTTCATTCCCATAATAGGACGAAACTTATTGTCAACTTCATTGCATATCTGTAAGGCATATGTTCCAAATTCTATCACCGGTTTAGGTGAAAATTTTGTGTACAAGGGTCGCTTGCCAGCTGCCTTTGATTGCTGTTGTTTATAAAACTGTCATGTCATCATTTGTGGTAATGAAATGTGAGGAGAACTATATATTTTCTCTGTTGACTGTAAATATGACTGTTGAATCTTTTCTTCATCCGAAGAAGAAGAGTTCCCCTGCTTTGGATGTATAAGCTTTAATTTCTCCTTATCTTTTTTCCTGTCCATCTGAAACAAACCATTTGTTTGTATTTCGAGACAACATATCAGCTATCCCATTATTCTTTCCTTTAATGTGTTCAAAGTTTATAAAATACCCATTTCCTTGTATAATGTTTTGTAAATTAACCCATCTGGTTCTATTTACTTTTTTACTTTGATCATTTTTTACAAATTTAACTATTGCTTCGCAATCAGTTCTTACTGTAAATTCTTTATTAAGAAAAATTTTAAATTTTTCTAATGCATAAATTAATGCTTGTATTTCAAAATCAATTGTAGTCCAGTTTGTTTTGTTTTGAAAATTACCGCTTGCATAAGCGCAAATTTTCTCTTCTTCCTTGAGACTGTATTTGTTTGGCTTACATAGAAGGACTGCTCTCCATCCTTCTTTACATCCATCTGTTTCAATAATTATATAATCTGTAACTAATGGTAACTCTAATGGTTTAATGTTTTTAACTGCTTTTTTAATTTCTTTAACTAGCTTAATATCTTCTTGATTAAAATACCTTTGACCATTTTTAGTAGTTTTACCATATAAAGGTCCAACTAATTTTGATAAGTTTGGAATAAATTTTCTAGCGTAGTTTACTAAACCCAAAAAGGCTTGTATCTGTTTTAAGTTTTCAAATTTTTCTGGAAAATTTAGAATTTTTGTAGAAATATGAGGTTGTAATTCTATTTTTCCATTTCCAATTTCTAATCCTAAAAAGGAAATTTTTCTCTTAAAAAGTTCCATCTTTCTTTTTGAAACAACTATACCATTTTTCTTTATTTCTTCAAAAACTTGTTGTAGATGTTTTCTCATGTTCCTGCACTGTATTACTTGCAACTAAAATGTCATCAATGTATACTAAGCAAAAAACAAATTTTAGAAAGATGCTATCCATAAATCTTTGAAAAATTGAAGGTGCATTCTTTAGTCCAAAGCTAAGCACATTCCATTCATACTGTCCTTCAGAACATGTAAACGCTGTCCATGGTTTAAAACTTTCTTCTAACTTTAATTGATTATATCCTGATTTTAAATCAAATTTTGAAAATACTTTTTTATTTTGTATAAGATTTAGCAAACTATCTTTATTGGGAATATTAAACCCATCATCTATTGTATTATCATTTAATCTTTTATAATTATAAACTATTCTGGCTTTTCCTTTTTTTATTTCACTGTGATTTCTTACTAGAAAGGCTGTAGATCTATGAGGACTTTCTGATTTTCTAATTAATCCTTGATTTACCATTTCAGGGATTTGTTTTTTAAATTCTTCTTTGTCTAATGGACTATATTCTATATTAGCTGTTCTGATTATTATGTCAGGATTTTTTAATTTAAATTTACAAATATATTTTACATTTGATTTTGTTATGTCTTCTCCAATATATCCTAATTTTTCTAAATGTAATATCATATGATGATTTACACTTTTTGTAATATCTTGTCCTTTTTCTATTTCATGACTTAAAAATTCTATTAATAGTTTTAGTGATTCATTTTTTATAAACTTTTTTCTGTTCTGTGTTTTTAAGAAATCTAAATTCCCTTTATCCCCTCTTTTTTGAACAATTTGTGTTGTATTCATATATCTAAGTGTTGGTATTGTATATAATTGTTTACTTAGTGTTATAAAATTTCTTGTAATTGTTACTGCACCATTTAATCCTAATATGAAATTTAGTCCTATTACAAAATCTTTTGACTTTATCTATGGTGGATTAATATTTATTTGTGGCATATCATATTTTATACTGTAATTGTTTGCAAAGTCTAGGAATTGTATTCCTACTGGTTCCAAGTAATGTGTAATAGGTATTAATCTGTCTTCTATTGTTCTTGTACTTAATTCATACGATAGTTTTTTATGATATTCTATAGGTGCCAAACTATATGAAATTAAGCTTTTTGTAGCTCCTGTATCAACTAATGCTGTTAAATCTAAGTATTTATTATTATCTAACCATAAACGACATTGTATATTTATCATATTTGTTGATCCTTGTGTTTGTATATAAGTTTGTTCATCTGGTTTTTGTAGAGCCATTTTACTTATTTCTTCTGTTTTAATTAATCTTTCAAGTTCTTCTACTTTGTTTTCTAGGTTTTTTATTTTTAAACTATGTAACTCTATTGTTAATTTTAATTTATCTATTCTTTCATTTTCATTATTTTTAGAACTTATTTTTACTTTAGATGTTGTAGCTATATATTTATCATAAATTTCCTTAAGACATTTAAAACAAAATTCTTTAAAACATTTATTACATTGTGATCTTTTTTCTATACTTGGGTAATATCCACAATTATAACATCTTATGTGATTATTTCCTTTATTTTGTTTCCAATCATGTTCACAATGTTCTTCTGTATTCATATATGTATATGTTATTTTTGCTGTTGGATTTTCTTCTTCACTGTAAATACCATGGTTGTAAAACAAGGTTTCCAAGGCCGAGTACTCTCCGAGTAGTCGCTACAAGGTAGGCTGCCGAGGCGACTTTCTTTGACTCCGCCTAATTACTTGAAGTCGGTCAAACGCGGTCAACCTCGGCCATAATTGGATCTAGTAGGTCAACTCAGGCCTAGTTTGACTTAAATAATAAAAAAACATAATTTCTATGCCCATCATATTAAAGAATGAATATCATTTTCACGTATTTTGTTATAAATGTTAGTAAATTTATGCTATTTGACATATATTTAACCTCCAGAAAGTAATTTCTTTATAATTTAACATGTCCGAGTACTCCCCGAGTACTCTCCGCCTAGACCGAGTACTCTCAACTCCCCGGTCGACCGACTAGGGAGCGCCTAGCGACTTTTGCAACCATGGTAAATACTATATATTGACTGATTCATTATCAGATTCATCATCTGTTCCTAGAGCTTCTATTTCGTAATCTTGTAATTGTTCTATTAAATTAGCCCTTTCCATATTTTTTCTCTTATTTGGACATTTATTAGCTAAATGTGTTGTTTCTCCACAGGTATAGCATCTGCATTTTCTTGTTTGAGGTTTTTTAACATATTTATTTGTATTATAATTTTTTCTATAATTTTTATTATATGTTGTACTTTTTCTTATCTTTTTCTTTTTATCATAAATTCCATAGGCTTGTGGTGTATAGATTGCTGTTTTACAAAATGCATAAGCATATCTTTTTAATTGTTCTTGTAATGCTACTTCTTTGCATTTTTCTTCTAATATACCAAATGTATAAGTTATTCTTGGTCCTATTCCTAAATTTTGTTGTGTACCATAATTTATTTTCCATGCTTCATGTATAGATTTTCCTAAATCACCTGGTAATTTTATAAAATATTTATCACATAGATTATCATCCATTGCTTTTCCTGTTTGTGATAATAATCTTGTAAAATCTAATGTGAATTCATTTATGTATTTCATATCTGCTATACTTAATTGTTCTAAATTCCTAATAGCTGTATCTTGTATTAGAGAGTTATTTTTTGCTGAGTCAACTCCTAATATAAGTGTTCTAATTTGTGATGTAAAATTAGAAGGATTATCTCCTAATGCTTTAAGATTATTTATTTCTTCTGGATTTTGTGTTTTCTTACTTTGCCATATTCCTAATGCTATTGGTCCTACTGTAGTTTCTAAATATGAAAACATATCCATACTGTCTTTTTTATTTATTTCCCATAATCTTACTACATTTTGTTCCCATGTTAAAACTTCATCTATCCATAACTGTGGTTTTTGTTGTTCTAATAATAACATATTTCCACTGTATATTTGTCCTATAGGTAATCTTCTTCCTTTTCCTATAGAATTAGACTCTTGTTGATAATTGATTGTTGGTTGTGTCCATGGTTCTCTACCATGACTTTCGTGTGTACCACTATATCCTTCTCCCCATTCTATTTTTGGTCTTTTTAAAGGATTATCCATTTGTGTATCCATAAAACTTTGTTCTTGTTTATAAAAATCTGATAACATTACTTTTCCATTCATAATATCTTCTACTAATGTCAAATTATAAAATTCTTGTAATTTTTTATAACTTTCTTCATAATTCATTCCTAACTCTGTTATACATTCCATAATCATATCATCTACTTCCTCTTGTATATTTATTTCTGTAAATTTTCGATTTATAATTTGTTCTATAGTTTTATTTGTTTCTTCTACTTTAAAACAATATATTGATTTTTCTTCATAATCTAAAAGTGTGTAATCCATAGTTTCTTCTTGTTCAAATTTTAGAAAATTTATATCTATTTCATCTTCTTCATTATCTGTGTTATATGTAAAAGGTGTTTCTTCTTCCTCAACATTCATAAAATTATATTCTTCCTCATTATTTTTCTCTGTTTGTTTTTCTTTAAAATCAGTATATCTTAACTTTTGTTTTCCATCAATCTCTTCATATATATAACTTTTTTTAGGTATTAAAACTGTAATTTCTTCTTTTTCTTGTAAATCTTCTAAATCCCATTCTAATCCTGTCAACTGTTATGGATCTATTCTTATAGGTTCTATCATTTGTATAGATTTTGATGCAATTGTTTTTACTATTCCTTCTATGTTTACTTTGTATTTCATTCCTGATCTGTTACTAGCTCTTCCTAATACTCCTATACTTACTACTAGGTTGTTTCCTTCATATTCTTCATATCCTTTTGTTTGTAAAGCTATTTTAATGTTTTGTAAATCTTTAACATCTTTTAAAATATCTGGTGTACAATCAAATATTGCTATATTTTGACTTAAATCTACATCCATTCCTGAGATTATAGCTTTTTTCATATCGGATTTCCAACTTTTATCAAGTATTAAAGCTAATAATTTTGTTCCTAAATTTTTTCTTCCTAAAGCTTTAACTCCTATTACTATCAATCCTGTGTGTACAAAATGTTTACTTTGTTTTTTAATTTTTTCAATAGTGTCTGGTGACAAAAGATCTAGGGTTACTGTATTATCTACTACCCTTAAACTTTCTTCTCTACTACTTCTTATAAGAGTTGTGTTTATATTAAATAGACAACATATCTTCACAGAACAGCAAGAGAGCACTCAGAGTCTGTTCAAACATTGTATGTATGTGTTTGTACTTGTTCTCTTCAGATAAATCAAGATAGTGAATCTTTGGTTACTTGTGTTTGTTCTACTTTGCTTTGGTTTGCATACTTACGTGGATTCCGCACTCGTTAGTGTGTTATATAAACAAGGAAGTAGGTTTCTTGATCCTCCAAGTGGACCTACAGCTTTGATAATCCCTTTAGATATTTTCTCCCTAAAAAAAGATCAACTTCGAATTGTTTCGTTCGATCATGAAACACACGATTGGCAGCAATCGCCAACGCTGTTGTGCTATCACAGGCTAAAGATACAGGAAGTTGCACATTAACCCCGAGCTTAGTTAAAACATTTATGAGCCATAAAATCTCACAAGCAGCAGCACACAACACTCTATACTCAGCTTCCGCTGAGGACCTAGAGACTGTACTCTGCTTCTTACTCTTCCAAGAAATAAGCGAATCTCCAAAAAAATGCAAAAACCTGTAACTGATTTACGAGACTCAGCCATAGATTTTCCCCAATCAGAATCTGCGAAAGCTTTTAGCTCACAACTTTCACTTTTCCTGAACATAACTCCATTACCAGGTGACTTCTTTAAGTACCTTAGTAATTTATAAGCAACTTCTAAATGTCCAACAGTATGACTGTGCATGTGTTGAGTCAAAGAATGCACACTGTAAGCTATGTCAGGTCTCGTATGAGACAAGTAAATCAGCTTACCGACTAATTTTTTATAATAAGTCAAATTTGACAACAGTTGACATTTTTCTTTACAAGTATTAGTCACAACATGATTTTACTCTATAGGACAGTTTACAGGTTTACACCCTAACATACAATACTCATTTAACAACTCCATGCAATACTTTATTTGTGACAAACATAAACTGTTATCACCTTTTAACACTTCTACTCCAAAAAAAAAACTTTAATTCACCCAAGTCTTTTATCATAAAGTTTGTTATTAACGCACCTTTTACACTATTTATTTCACCTATACAATTACCAGTTAATACAATGCCATCAACATAAACTAACAAGATAACAATAACACCACCTTTACGTTTAACAAACAAAGAATAATCACACATACTTTGAACAAATCCAAAGTCAGCTAATACTTTTACAAGCTTTTCATTCCACATTCTAGGTGCTTGCTTTAGACCATAAAGAGACCTTTTTAATTTGCACACTTTAGACTCGTCCTTAGAAAAATACCCTTCAGGTAAAGACATGTACACATCTTCATGTAATTCATCATACAAAAATGCATTATTTATGTCTAGTTAATACCAATTCCAATCAAAGTTAACAGCAAGTGAAAGAACACACCTAACAGTGACCATTTTCACACCCGTGCAAATGTTTCATCAAAATCCACTCCCTCTTTCTGACTGTACCCCTTAGCAACCAATCTAGCCTTAAACCTCTCAATCTTGCCGGAGGACTTATATTTGATCTTGTAGATCCATTTACAACCTACCAGACTTCTACCCTTAGGTAAATCTACAAGGTCCCATGTCTCATTCCTATTGAGAGCTTCAATTTCATTATTCATGGCAGATACCCAATTGGGATCTTTGACAGCCTCGGAAAATGACTTAGGCTCACTAACTTTATTTAAACTGGTAGCAAAGCATTTGTTTTCTATAGACAAGTTTGAATAGTTTACTACTTTCTCAATTCCATACTTTACTTTACCTTCAACAACAAAGTGATTAAACTTCTTAGGCATGTTATAATTTCTACTAGATCTCCTAGGTTCAACCTAAACACTCAATTCAGAACTTGTTCCCTTAGAATTAATGTTTTCTACATTACTTTCACTCACACCCTCAACCCTATCAGGCTCAGTACCACCACCTCTAGGTTGTTGAGAACCAGCCATGCCTCTAGAAGGGACAGTTTGAATTTCTAATTGTTGAGACTGATGTGGTAAAGGTATATCAGTAGACTTATCCCTTTCTCATCATTGGGTCCGCCTGATTGTTGAGTGTCCAGGTTATCATACAGGTAAAAAAAAATCAAGTGTATTAACTTCAAGATGTATGTTTATATTAAATGAATAAAAAATAGTCTTTTCTTTAAAAGGAAACACATTTTCATAAAATTTCACATCCCTGGAATAGTACACAGTTTTACTATTCAGACTAAACACCTTATATCCTTTTTTTTCATTTGAATATCCAATAAACACACATTTCTCAGCCCTACTACTTAATTTGTTTGACTCATAAAACAGTACAAAAACAAAGACATCCAAACAACCTTAAATGTTCAATAAAAGGGTTCAAACTTATACAACATATCACATGGTGTTTTTCCATCTAGCACAGAAGCAGGAGTCCTATTTATTAAATAAGCAGCAGCTAGAACGCATTCATCCCAAAATCTAACAGGTAAGTTACTTTGAAACAATAAAGCACGAGCAACATTAAGAAGGTGTCCATGTTTTCTCTCCACCACACCATTCTGTTGTAGGGTATGGGCAATACTTGTTTGATGAATGATACCATTGTTTTTACAAAAATCTTTCATTCTATTGTTAACAAACTATAAACCATTATCACTACTAACACATTTAACTTTTTTTTTTTCAAACAGAGTTTTAACAATGTTTACAAATGTTTGAAAATATTTAAATACTTCAGACTTATCTTTCATCAAACAAATCCACACTGCCCTTGAGTAATCATCAACTATAGTAAGAAAATACTTAAACCCTTCTCGACTAACCACCCTATATGGTCCCCAAACATCAAGATGAATCAATTCACCTAAACAGGTAGTTTTATGATCACTCAATGGAAATGGTTCTCTATGTTGCTTTGCTTTATGACATATCAAACAAGGAACATTATGTTCAATTATTTTAATATTTAACTTATCATGTAAAGGTTTAATAGCTTGACCAGAAGGACGTCCTAATCTAGCATGCCACAAATTATAAACATTACTATTACTACTACACACCTTAACAGAAGTACATGAATTTCCACAAAAGTACTGACCATCAACTTGCCTACCAGTCACCAAGGTTTTCTTTGTTAATAAGTCCTAAATGTAACAAGAATGCTCATCAAAACTAACAGACAGTTTGTTATCTTTAGCTAATTTATGAACAGAAATCAAGTTAACACAATAAGCATGAACAACAAACACATTTTGCAAAACAACACCATTTGTAAGTTTCAAACTGCCAATTTTAGTTACTAAAGCATCTGTTCCATTTGGGTGTTTAACTCTTATATTTAAGTTTGAAACATCTACAGACTCAGTTAACAAATCAACAACGACAAATTTATGCTAGGGGCCAGATGGTAGGTTCGTCACTCAAGGTGCCTACCCAAGTCTTTGCACAGAAGCCAACCCTAGTAATCACAACACTAATCTAAGTACAAGAAAGATCAAGTATTGAACACAACAACAAGAAGACAGTCAGTACTCAAACAAGCACAGACTCACAGAGTGAACCCTCTTTGTATCCCCAATATCAATAACCGGTCCTCACTACCCCGTCATCAACAACTACATCAATAACGATACAAAAATAAGGAGAAACTAGATCAAAACAAACTCACAGAGTAACGCTCCAAGCAAGATCGATCATGTAACCTTCTAGGGTTACAAAGATCTGATCAGAAGAAACAACAAACAATAATAATCTGTTGGTTTGCCTCACAACCTTCTAGGGTTGTAAAGACCAACGAGATTCTTCACCTCGATAAACCACCAAGAACACTGGAAAGGGATCAACAGACGAATCGTCTTCAAGAAAAAACTCCCCGAACTAAATCAACAGATGCTAGTACTACCAAGATTCTATGCCTCCGATTCACAACTGAATAGATCTGAACCAGATCTAACCACAAACACAGCGGAAAAACGATCAGAAAACCCTAAATTTTCAAAAAATACCCCAAGAGCCCTTATGGCTCTGATACCATGTTACAAAACATAGATCTAAACTCAGATCTTCAAGAAAACAAATATACCCAAATCAAGATATTTACGTAACCCTTGAAAGAATGATCTGAACTGATTACAAAAACAAACACTCTCAAAACAACTCTCATCTACTCCTAAAGATCATCAACACGATGATCTTCACACGATTACAAGATCTTAAACACTAACTTCATAGATTTAAGATGAATCTATGATTACAATATGCTTATCAAAACCCTAATCGCTAAACTGGAAGAGAGAATGTAAACTGGGTGAATGAATGAAAAACATCTGGATCCTTCTGTTTTATATCAGCAAAGGCTTCGGTTCAATAAGCCCAATCAGCAGGCAGGTCTTCAATAAGCTGCATGTGTTCAATAAGCCCAATCAGCGAAGCCCAATATCTCTCTAGAGCCCAACTAAACATTAGTTAGGTTTTGCACATGCCAACATAACAAACACTAGTTAAAACATTTAAATGTATAAAAACAAAAACAACCAAGTGTATGTGTATAAAAATACACACAACTTAATGTAAGTCATTGAAATGATTTGAATGTTATGAATTTTTAACAATAGATCTCCTAAGTTGGGTAGGTAGAGTCATAGAGAAATATCTTTTAGCGTACTTTGAATTTACGATGACGGTAGTGAGCGACCATGTTGACTGAAGTCTGAAACCACTGGCCGCTCAATGTTTCTCCAAAAAAAACAAATTAAAAAAATTAAAAAAATAAATTAATCAACACTTCTCACGAGTTTTTTCCCAAAGTGGTGTTATGGTAAAAAATATTTACCATTTTAGTGTTCCTTCAAAACTATTTACCAAAATAGTGTTTCCATCTATTTTTTTATTATAACTCATTTATTTATTAGAATAAAAAATTAGAAAAGAGGCAAACTCCCTCCGACGTTTCAGTTATCACTTCCATACCTCTATCTACTATTGACCCCTCCATGTTCTCTTCCCCATGGCTGAACTCCATCACAGCCAACTAAATCGTCCTTACGAGAACATAGATCGATCGCGAAACAGGTATCTCCATAATCGTCTCATATGAAACAATATTGCATTAGGGTTTAGTTGAAACCACAATTTTTAATCGTTTATTTTAATATGATTCTCTGTTTATAGTTTTTTACCATTGAAAATTTTGTTTGTTTGAGAATATACCACAAAGTTAGATTGTTTTTTAATAATAAATATATCCATCGATTGATCTGACATGTGAAATTTTTGTTTGTTTGTGAATATACCACCAAGTTTGATTATCTTTTAATAACAACATTGCCATCGATTGATTGATCAGTACATGTGTAAATTTTGTTTGTTTGTGAATATACCACCCATAATTTATTATGTTGAACTCATCTATGTTCTACAGAATGCCAGTTAATGTTGTATCACTTTAGAAGATATTAAAATTTCCTGAATCCTTTATTTCATAGTTAATTTTTATAATTGTTTATTTTTCCAGAATGAACCAAGTTAATGCTGTATCACATATGATTCAAAATGAGGATTTTAACACAATTTCTCAAATTGCGGTTGTGAACAATGCCGATGTGGATGAAACTGAAACCGATGTGGATGATTTGTTAGAAGAGCATATTGGCCACAACCATCATCTATTAGAGAATTACTTCCTAATTCAGATCTAAAACGAGATAAAAGGGGTCGTCCTCGCTCAACAAGGCTACGGAATGGAATGGATATTAAAGAGAAGAAAAGAACTGTGCTTTGTGGTATTTGTAGACGACCTGGCCATAACCGGGCAAGATGTCCCGCTAAGCCTAGAAGAACGAATAACGATCACTAAGTTGGTTGTTTTTTTTTTTTGACATTTTTTCTTTTACTCTCTTTGAAATTAAGATCGGTTGTGACTCGACTTTATTTGGCATTTTTAGTTTTGTTTGTATTTGATATTGAAAACGGTAATGCGTCAAGTTTAATATTTGATTAGCTTTATCATGTTTTTTATTTCATTGTTTAGATTTATTTTAGATTATTCATGGCTGTTGTTAATATGGTTAAGCTGATAATATAAATTTAGAAAAATAAAACTCACGATAGAAAAAAAATAAAATAAAAAAACAAATAAATGGTAAATAAAATAAGAAGATAA
This sequence comes from Helianthus tuberosus, assembly GCA_030545235.1. Lineage (NCBI taxonomy): Eukaryota > Viridiplantae > Streptophyta > Magnoliopsida > Asterales > Asteraceae > Helianthus > Helianthus tuberosus. Next base: position 56,172,013 of record CM060438.1, read on the forward strand.
AAAAAATATCATAAAAGAACAAACTCCACCGAAATGTTGAATTCTTCACGGGAGTAAATTTGCCATTTTTTCAAATTTTTTTATCTAATAATAAATGACTTAATAAGAAAGTAAATAAAAAAATAAGAGAAAACACTATTTTGGTAAATAGTTTTGAAGGAACACTAAAATGGTAAATATTTTTTCCCATAACACCACTTTGGGGCCAAACGCGAATATACTCTTTTCCTTATCACAACAATCCCTATCAAATTCATCTTCCAATAATATAATAATCATTGAGAAAAGGGTGTAAGCTACCGCAATCGTCTTCTAAGAGCTCTGCTTTTTGCTGAGTGAGTGATTCTTTTTCTGGGTCTGTTTTGTTTTTATTTTTTTGATGTTAAAGTTTGAGTCTTTCGCTTTTCTTTTTGCTATTGTGTATGATTTGTTGTTGATGAAGTGGTTTTAGTAGTTTCATCTAGTTTTTAATATGATTTACTTTTAGGTTTTGGGTACATGAAATTAAGATTGATAGCTTGAATTTGTGCTCATTTAGCTTTAATTTGAAGTGGGTTTCAGTGAAAAGGCGTTAAATTTTACTCAGAAACTGTAGTAATTGCAGCAGGTTTGTCTTTTTAAAGATGAACTGAGTTAGGTAGGGGTGTTCAAAAACCGTTAAAACAGAGTCAAAAATGGCTGGTTCGGCCGATCTAGGACCAATACGGTTAGGTTCACGGTTCGAAATACTGATCTAAACGGCCCGGCTCATTGGTCTGTGGCTTGGTTTATTTCTTTTTCCAACCTGAACGGTTCGGTTTGTCTCTTTCGGAAACCGTAGTTAGCGGTTCGGTCCAAAATCTTCATCAAAACCGGCTGAACTGGACCGTGAACACCTCTTGAGTTAGTATGCAAGAGAATGGAATTTGTCGATTTTCGGTTTGAAACTAAGTTCATTTTGTTAATTTGCAATGAGATTGGCTCTTATTTCATCACCCATGAATTGAATTGGCGGCCATGAGTTAGGTTTCTTCTTGGTAACTATTGAACGGGCTCAGATTCTGCTTTTGAACCATGGAATCCGAGTCTCGAAGCTTATGTAGACCTAGATTAATTTGTGTTATCATGTTGGTCTGTAATGATGTTTATCTAGTTAAAGCTATTTAGTCCAATTTCGAACGCGTTTTGCTCTTGTTCTGCTGTTGATCCATGAAACTGAATTTCTTGTATGTTGATATGCTATTCTTAATGGGATTATATGAAATCTGATGATTTTCTGTGTACTCATGCTACCTGTTAAAACTAATTACTGAGTATATGTGTTTTGGACATTTAGGAAGCAGATAAATCATAAATCCTAGTTAATATGTCAAACATAGACATTGAGGGAATCTTGAAGGACCTTCCCCATGATGGGCGTATTCCAAAAACAAAGATTGTATGCACCTTGGGCCCGGCTTCTCGGTCTGTGGTGATGTGTGAGAAGCTATTGCGTGCAGGGATGAACGTTGCCCGTTTCAACTTCTCTCACGGGACCCACGAGTATCATCAGGAGACACTGAATAATCTTCGTATCGCTATGCAAAATACTCAGATCTTGTGTGCAGTCATGCTTGATACCAAGGTAAGTGTTTTTTGTTACAGTCGTTATGCGTTTAGGATCAAGATTCTCTTTGTGCAAAATTGGGCTGATCAGGTTTGTTGTGCGCTTTAGTTGTTGAGCCGAATTCCTCTGTCATTATCAAGTTGAGCTTAAATTTATTAGTTTTATAGTACGACACTTAACGAAAAAATAAATTTGTTTTAGTAGTAAAGAAATCTAAACCAACGCTTTATATATTAAGCTGACCATGAAAACATATTAAGTTGACCACGATAAGTCGATAACAAGCTTCATCTGTGCCCAAAATTTTGTAAAAAGCTTCATATATAGGGGTGTTAAACAGGTCATGTTCGCGGATTGGCGGGTTCAACCCGACCCGAACCTGAAAATTATGTCATACATATGAACTCGAACACGACCCAAATGTTTGCAGGTTGACCCGAACACGACCCTCGTTCAACCCAATTTTTATTTCGCAAATTAATTTATTAAAATTAAAATTTACAAAAAAAAAAAAAAAAAAAAAAAAAAAAACACCAATGTATATAATACAACTACATTTAAATTATAAAATCTTATGTTAATTTCTCTTTTTAAGTTATAATTATGGCATAAAAATACACAACCAATTTGATTTATGACATAAAACATATTGTAAAAAATATTATATAAAATAAATGGGTTAAACGGGTCAACCCGAACCCGTTTAGACTAAACAAACCCACAAATTTCGTGTTAGGTTCTTGTCGTGTCAGAAATTCATACCCCTATGCATTCTGTAACACAAAGTAGTCCATTTGACTTCGAAAGTCAACGTATATTTGTTCTTGCAGGGGCCTGAGATTCGAACAGGATTCTTGAAAAACGAGAAACCAATCCAACTCAAGGAAGGCCATGAGATCACAATAAGCACCGATTACACTATTAAAGGAGATGAAGAGACCATATCTATGAGCTACAAGAAACTGCCCGTCGACTTAAAGCCGGGAAACACCATCTTGTGTGCAGATGGCACGATCACGTTAACAGTCTTGTCGTGTGATCCTGCATCTGGGACCGTTAGATGTCGCTGTGAGAACACAGCCATGTTAGGTGAGCGGAAAAACGTGAATCTTCCTGGTGTAGTTGTTGATCTTCCTACACTTACTGAGAAGGATGTAGAAGATATTCTTCAATGGGGTGTTCCTAATAACATTGATATGATCGCGCCTCATTTGTTCGTAAGGGGTCTGATCTTGTGAATGTTCGCAAGGTTCTGGGCCCACATGCCAAGAATATTCAGTTGATGTCCAAGGTATGTGTTCTTTCATTGCATTTTAGTTTAGGGCGGGTGTTTGGATACCCGATAAGTTTGACAGTCACATACTCAGATGTTATAAAACTTGATGCAAGTTATAGGGATGTAAACGAGCCCCAAGCGAGCCAAGCCTAAGCTTGTTTGTCTATTAATTTCTTTATTAATTAGACGATATACGTTTATAATTATCTTTAAGTATATCTTTATAATAATAATAATTTATATATTTAACATAATATATATATTTTAGTTATTTTTATCATAATTATTATGTAAATATCTATACTATACTATATTATAATGCATATAAGGAGGACAAGAATGTAATTAAAATATTTTGAGTAATTACAAGTTTTGTCCTTTATGTTTACACCAAATTGCAGGCGCTGCCCTTTTTTCCAAAAGTTTACAGGCGGTGTCCTTACCTTCCAAAATCTTGCATGTTATGTCCTTTAGGCCAAACCCAGTTAGATTTTTTGGTTAAATCTGGTCATGTGCATTGCACATAAGGGCATATTTGTCTATTCACATTCCCAGGGGCTATTTTGTAAAAAGTTATTTTTCAGGGACTATTTATACAAAATTGAGAAACAAAAACCAAATATTAACCACTCTCACCCACCTTCCAACAAATCCAAACACGTTACTCTCCCCAAATGCAAAACATTATCAGGCACCGAAACCTCAGACTCAAATGACCCATCAACAGGGTTTGGGAACAGAATGTGTACGGATCCTGTAGTGGTTGAGGCGGCGATTAAAGGGTTTTGTTGGGGGGTTTGGGTGGTTTTGGTTCCATGTTAGTGGTTGAGACGGCGATGTGGCGGTCGAAGGCGGAGAGAGGGGGGGAGGAAGCGGAGGGAGTCGAGTAGTCGACATAGGTGGGTTATGGGAGGATGTGGAATTGGGTTAGGGTTTGGGGGTCTGGTTCCATTGTTAGGGTTTTAGGATGGAGAATAAGATGGGAAGAAGAGGTCTGTTTGACTGGACAAAAATGTATGTTTAAAATGAAACTATGCACTATGTTTAATGTTTGTTTTAGAGAAATCAAACCATGTACTATTTCTTCAATCACATTTACTCGCAGCCACTTAGAGGTTACAAATCGTTTTTTTTTTTTAAACCGGTTACGGTTATTAACCGGACCGGTTATATGCACAAGGGAAAAAAACCTGTTAGTCAAAAACCGGTTACGGTTATTAACCGGTTTTGAAGTGGAAAACTTGTAACCGGTCCTAACCGGTTATAACCGATTTATAAAAAACCGTTTTTTTTTGTCTTGATAAATTAACCGGTTTAAAAAAACCGGTCCTGCAGAATTCTCACAGAAAGCTCACAGATTGGTTGTTTTGCTGTTTTTTCAATAGTTTTTGCTGTTTCCGCAGATTTTGCTGTTTTTTTTTTTTTTTTTTTTTTTTGTAAAATGCAGTTTTTTATATAAAAACTTAACAATGAAAGTATAGAAAGTTAAAAATTCATTAAGTCTCGCAACAAACGGTTTTACATAACGATGAAAATACGAACGATAAACGTAACAAAGGAAATACATAAACTTAAAATATTAATCCGCAAGAAGGTCCCCTAATATATATTTTTTTGTGGGACTACGATAGTAATATATCTTGAGCCTCGTTTACTAAATATACTTCGTAACATTCTTTTGAAAGCTTCTTTTTGTGGTTCAATAACCTTCAATAACCTTTTTGTGGTTCAAAGCTTCTTTTAACCGGTTTTTTATTTCTTTCGGTTAATAACCGGTTTTAAAATCGATCTGTCAAGCATAAATTCAAACCGGTTAGTAACCGAACCGGTTAGAAAAAACCGGTTTTTAAAAAAACCGGTTTCGGTTTTTTACTGGTTTCGGTTGAATAATCAGTTTTTTTGTACATCTCTACAACCACTTTATGCAACGGTGGGTTGTGTAGGTGGTTTTGGTCTAGTTGCAACGGTGGTGGGTGGTTGGTGATGGTGGTTATGGTGGGGTTGCACTGTTGCAGTGGTGGGGACGGGTTATGCGGGGTGGTGGTGGTGGTGGTCGGCGGCAGGTGAGGGTGGGAGGTGGTGGCGGTAGGTGATGGCAAGTGATGGTTGGAAAGAGAGAGTGTGTGTGTGGGTGTGTTTAAAGAGAGAAATTGCAGGATAGGCTATGTTTATTTGTTTTCTAAAAATCATTTATAAATTAGGATGTGAAAAGACAATAATACCCTTGGGTGATCAGATTTAACCAAAAAAATTAACTAGGTTAGGCTCAAAGGACAAAACGTGCAAGATTTTGAAACATTAAGTATAGAACTCGTCAAGTTTTGCACCAAAGGACAACGCCTGCAATTTGGTGTATTGATAAAGGACAAAACTTGTAATTTACTCAAATATTTTTAAGACTTGAAGTAATTACAAGTTTTAAAGCATATGGTACAATCCCTAAAAGCTAGATCTTCCTAGCACATGCAAGTTTCCCCCATGTTTTTTATACGTTCATAACTTTCACATACGTTAATATTTAAAAAAAAATAATACACCATAAAAACGAGCATTTTATTCTTTGTAATATGAGTATATTACTGCTGTAGTTTTTTAATTAACTGTAAAAAAATAACATGTTACGTAATTATATACTATTACGTCATTACGCGTTTTACCTGTGTCCGTGTCAGCGTGTTGTGTTCCCCGCCACATTGCGCAGGCACCCCTTTAGTATATTTACTACGCTAAATTAAAGTTATATAGATAATGGGCGTGGGCTCGTTTAAGATCGGCTTGATTCGGATTTTAGCGAGCCGATCTCGGGTAGCTCACGATCGGCTTGGCTTGTTTACACCCCTAACAAGTAATAAGCGTTTGGTTGTGCTTGTGTTGTCAAAAAAGGGTAATAATAAATGACTAAAATAAACATTATTTATTCTTTAATTTTGGGTATTAACTATTTTAAATGGGCTCGATTCTATAAAGGTTGAGAACCAGGAAGGAGTTGTAAACTTCGACGAGATCTTGCGTGAGACTGATTCGTTCATGGTTGCTCGAGGAGATCTAGGAATGGAGATTCCCGTTGAAAAAATCTTCTTGGCACAAAAAATGATGATCTACAAATGTAATCTTGCTGGCAAGCCAGTGGTAACCGCAACACAAATGCTCGAGTCAATGATCAAGTCACCCCGACCCACCCGTGCTGAGGCCACCGATGTGGCAAACGCGGTTCTCGATGGCACAGATTGTGTCATGCTTAGTGGAGAAAGTGCAGCCGGTGCATACCCTGAAATCGCGGTCAAGACCATGGCGCGTATCTGCATTGAAGCTGAGTCGTCACTCGACTATGGAGTCATCTTCAAAGAGATGATAAGGTCAACCCCGTTGCCAATGAGCCCGTTGGAATCGCTTGCATCATCTGCCGTTCGAACCGCCAACAAGGCTCGAGCCAAACTCATCGTGGTTCTAACCAAGGGTGGAAGCACAGCAAAGCTAGTGGCGAAGTACCGACCTGCTGTCCCGATTTTGTCAGTGGTGGTCCCTTTTTTGTCGACCGACTCGTTTGACTGGACCTGTAGTGACGAGGCACCAGCTAGGCAGAGTCTTGTGTACAGGGGATTGGTTCCGCTTCTTGCTGAGGGCTCGGCTAAGGCTACTGATGCTGAATCTACTGAGGTGATTTTGGAAGCGGCTTTAAAGTCGGCAACTGCGAGAGGGCTGTGCAAGGAAGGGGACGCTGTGGTGGCGCTCCACCGTATCGGTGCTGCATCTGTTATCAAGATCTGCGTAGTCAAGTAAGATGGTCAACGTTAGCTTGATCTTTCACTTTGGTTGTTAAATCAGTTTGTATTGTATAAGTTTCTTGAAGCATGTTATCACTTATGAGTTAATGATGCAGATCATATGCGACCATGTGCTGGTCTAAATAAAAAGATACCGATCTGCTTTTGTAATTGAATCGTATAGGTTTGAATAACCGGGGTCTGGGCACATGGGGGCTATGTATAGGTGCCCAAATACGGTTTTTGGCTCAAATTGGTTTGGATTGAAACCGGGTCGGGTTGGGTCAAAAAAGTCAACCCCGGTTTTGGTGAAACCGGTTTGGGTTCCAGCTTGGTTTTTAGGAGAAAGGGGTCCAGTTTGAACGTGTAAATTTTTTTGTTAATATGTGGTGGTGTAAATATTTTTTTGTTAGAATTGAGAGTTCACATGCCTTCAAATGAATAGGTTATGGTCATAAAATTTTCTAATAGCAGTTTAGAGTACGAGTAATTTAGAAAAGAAAAGAGTTGAATGTGTAAAAGTGGTGCCTATTATAGGGATGAGATGTATATGTACCAGTACTGGCATTGGAAATACGGATACCGAATTTCTGGAAAAGTAGATACCGAAAACCGTACTGTATCTATCGGCAGGAAAAGTAGATACCGAAAACCGTACTGTATCTATCGGCAGGGACAAAATGCTCATCGCTATATGGAATAGATACGATACCAGAAATTCCAATGGTGAGTTTCTGGAAAAGTGGATATTGAATACCGTACCAAATCGGTATTCAGAACCAAACAGTCATCCCTAATGCTTAATGTATTCAAATCTACAGTCATCCCTAATGCTTAATGTATTCAAATCTACAAGACTTGAGTGTTGTGGGGGCAACACCCACTAACCCCCCACCTTCACATCAGATATAGCGCCTGCCACTTCAAAACATCACCGCCACCAAAGCGCGTTAGCCACAAAATCATTATCCCTTTAACGAGTTGCACATGAAAAGTTGGTGGGGTCCACTCTCCTTCCATGTTAAATCACAACGCCCGATCTAATCAATATTTCAATATTTGTAAACCGTTTTATAAAAAAAGCAAAATATTGTGTATAAAATGTATATTTAGTTGATTTGTAATGTATGAAAGAAATTGGAGTCTATGACAATGAAAATTTGATTTCTTATATAAAAAGACAAAATGTTTATGTATAAAAAAAGTTATAGTTTAATTAAGGGGTAACTTTGTAAAACAGTATCCAAGTTTTATATGTGTCCCACTAAAGTCACTCAATCTTATTTTGTATCTTTAAAATCATTCAAGTTTGATTTAGTGTTTTAATCTTATGTAATTATCAGGTTAGCAGATGACGTGTCAATTAAAAAAAAGAGTTAATTGCCATTTTCGCCCCTGAGGTTTGGGCACATTTGCCATTTTCGTTCAAAATCACACTTTTCGACCATTTAGCCCCCAACGTTTGGGCACATTTGCCATTTTCGTCCAAAATCACACTTTTCGACCATTTAGCCCCCAACGTTTGGTCATTTTTGCCATTTTCGTCCAAAATCACACTTTTCGACCAATTGCCCCCAAAGTAATTGGGTTAGGCAATTTGAAATGGCAAAAATGACCAAACGTTGGGGGCTAAATGGTCGAAAAGTGTGATTTTGGACGAAAATGGCAAAAATGACCAAACGTTGGGGGCTAAATGGTCGAAAAGTGTGATTTTAGACGAAAATGGCAAATGTGCCCAAACCTCAGGGGCGAAAATGGCAATTAACTCTAAAAAAAATAAGAATTAAAAAAGCCAAACTTTTTTCCAAATTTTAAATGCCCTTTCATCTTCTTCGAAGACCATCCGTCTGCACCCCAACATGTTTCGCTACCAAATCTGTTGACCGGAGAAGATGGGGTGCCCAACAACCAACCAATTTGTGTTTGCTATCTTTAGTTATAGTCGACCAAACCCTTGGTTGAATGAAACCGATGACGATGACGAGTAGGTTAGGGAGTGAGGGCTCCTGTCAACGAAATAAAAAGGGCAAATCATCGCCGCCACATAAACCAAATTCCAGCAGGTGTCATTCAACACCAATGCTGAATTAATTTTGATTGAATGACGATGCTGGTTGAGTGCCAATCAGGAGTTAAATTACTGGCCGGTTGGTTTTTTTGTTGTCAATTTCGTTGTTGTCCACTGTTGTTAAAATCATAAGCTACTTGAAATCAATTTTGTTGGTGACCACTGAGCTAGTCAAATTTTCTTTTGTTTACAAGCCTTTTGTTCACAGTTGTTGAAATAATGTCTTTTCATATTTGATTTGGTCTCCGGCGTTAGTCTCCGGCAACATTGAAGAAGAAAGTTGGAAAAAATAATGAATGAATCTTATTAAAAAAAAAAGCCATGTCAATATTTATATAATTATCCACGTAAGCATTTTGAATACTAAAAAAGATTATGACCTGACACATCATCAATGTAATCTAGCAGATAATTGCATAGGATTGGAACATGAAATAGAACTTTAGTGATTTTATAGAGACAAAAAAAGATCAAGTGACTTTAATGGAACAAAGAGGAAACTTGATTACTATTCTGTGAGGTTTTCCCTTTAATTAAATGTATTTTTGGTTGATTTGTAATCTGTGAAAGAAATTGGAGTTACTTGCAATGAAAATTTGGATGTAAATTTCTAAAAGGGAATTGAATTGTAAAAAAACTAGATGGTGTATTTATCCTGTTAAGATAACCCTTCCCTAGTTGACGATCCCTCAAGAAAGTATTTTAGCAAAAGCTGGACATGGAGTCAAATGGGGATCGAAGCCGAAGCTAAGAACTTAGTCGATTGAAGTTCATGTACACGTGGTATTGGGTCGATTCAAGTTTAAAGATCTGATCTCAAAGTCGTTCTACCTTCTAGTTGGTTCACTCATCTAGTTTAGTTTCATCACGTCTTGGTCCTGTTATAAACAAATTTTTATCTCCATTGTCGTCGCATTTGTTTTGAGTTTCACCTCGTCTAGTTCGGTTGCTTTCATCCACTCTGGCACAGTGTGTAGGTAGAGGATGGCGGAGGTGTGGGAAGATATAGAAGGTAACAGTTTACCTTTATGTTAAACCATCTTAACTACATAAATTGAATTCCACATGTATTTCAAATCACAAGTATTATAGTCAAATGAAAATCAAGTTGCTATTATATTTTTGTAACCTTCATTACAAATATAAGTGATGTTGTTGGATAATTGTTATTTTAACTTTTATGTATGGAAGAGATATGCAATTAATTAGAGTTGAAATATCACGATGTTTGTTTAGTTTTTCCCTTGTTGAATTCTGCTCTATTTGATGAATGCATGTGTTATCGTGTCATGTATGGGACGTTTACATTCATATTACTATACTGATTGTATATATGCGTTGACAGTACCCAGAAATCTTTTTATGGGGGTGCGGAATATTTTTAAAGATTTTAGGCCCCTGGGTATATATAAAAAAATCGGTTCATATCCGGTCGAGTCATGTAAAACAAAAGAACATCAAACTAAAATTTATATAACCATAAAAAACATGTCAAAACGCTATTATAAACATCTTTAAAATTGTGCCCTACAAGTTCTCATTTTTTGAAATCTATGCAAAATATCATCTAGGGTTACTTTTCTAATGGTTCCTCATGAGAAATCTCGCCAAAACATCTCTATTCATGGTTTCTATCACATATAAATTGATCCATGATTTTCAATTTTAATTTTCAAGCCTTAGTAAAGTCTAGAACAATAAAAAAACACCAAAACAACAAAATCATGCTACTAAAGTCTAGAACAGCAAAAAAAAAAAAATCATCAAAACACATAAAATTTCAAACCTTTTTAACATCTCTATAACTCTATCTCTCCTAAAAACCATATAAAAAACGAAGGTACCTCGTTAAATTTTGTATTCCAGGTGGTGGGGTGGCCAGAATCAAGCTTTTCCAGTGAGAATGCAGCCGCTGCCATCGTGCTTGTTGACTGCTTTCGTGCGTCGGTCGTTGCGCGATCAGAAGATGGAGAGTGGGAGAAAAAATTTGAAGGGATGGTTGGGTTGGGTTATTTTATTTAACTTAAAATTTAATTGGGTTGGGTTAATTGGGTTTGGGTTACAATGGAATATTTAGTGGGCTAATGGTTAAATTGTTAAGTGAAAGTTATTGGGTTAAATTGTTAAGGAAATTGGTTAAAGAATAATTATATACACTAGGCTTTATTTTAATAACAATCAATGTTTACATTTTTTTAATTCATAAGTTTTTTTTAAAGGGGGAGGTTGAAAATTTACAAGGGGTGCGGTTAAAAATTTTCAAGGGGTGCGGTCGAGATTTTGCACGAAATTTAACCCTAAAACATTTTTTTCAAGGGTTGCGGCCGTCCATCCACCCAAATGGGTAGGTCCGCCCCTATGCGTTGACATATTTTTGTATTGTTGAAATTTTCATTGGCTAACACATAAAAATAATTAAAAAAACTTCTTAAACATTTAAAAAAACTTCTTAAACAATTAGAAGCTGCCTGGTTATTGATTACTATGAGAAAGAAATTGCAAACTTTTGAAGTGATCAGCAAGTACATCTATTTGTCTTATTGTGCTTGAAAGCAAACGGTGTTCATTATTCAATTTATGTAATACATGTGACTATAAATAACCTAGTAAATATAATATATTACTTATGAATTATGATTTAGACAAAATTTATTATAGTTATCTTTATTATAACTTTTAAATATGATATTATTTTTTAAATACTCATATGAATTCTTGAGTTAATAATAGATAAGTTACTATTTTTTATGTCTTGTTTCCCCTGCAAATAAAAAGATTAGTGTTTAAAATCTATACAAATTCTAGTTTTATCGTGTCATTGAATTAAAAAAAAAAAAAAAAAATCTATTTGCAATCCATACAACGTAAGAAATTAAGAATATATAACTGGTTGAGATTGTCAATGAGGTGGTGGTGGAGTGGTAAGGGAGAGACTTGGTGTTTTAAGGGACTCAGGTTCAATTCCTGCCCTCCCCATTATTTTCTGCGACACCTGGTGATGATGGAAGACTAGGCGAATAGGTGTGGAGATCGCTAGTTCGATCCTTGAACTGAGCGGGTCTTACCTCACCGCACTGTCGTGTCTTCGGGCGATTCGAAGACGAGTGTATTATGATGTGGTGAATTTCGTCAGTAACCCATTTGAAGGATCCGTTACGTTAAAAAAAAAAATAACCGACTGAGATTGGATCATGGGAAAATCAGAACTTCACGTGAATACAACCGTTGCACAATCTTTGAGGCTTCAATCTTGGACCTTTTCGAAAAACGGTTGCCTGCTAACTTTTAGTTAATTATAAAAACGTTTCTCGGTATTGAAAACTCGTGGAAAATTTGTTTACTCATTTTACCTGTCAGGTTTCTGGGTGCGTCACAATTGCCACACAGACGGTCGGGATCTTCACCCAACATGACCGCATATATTAGGATTACTTTAGGGTTGAGTAACGCATTGTTGTAAAAGATATTGTAACTATGGTGTCTATAGTAATCGAGTTCGTTCCACACCATATAATTTCATTATGACACGTATACATCCACAACGTGTAAAATGTGATAGACGCAACGTGTAAAGTGTGATACATTATGTGAAAAAAAAAATATATAACCAGTGACGGATCTAGAAGAAAAGTTCAGAGGTAATACGAGCTAAGAGACTGTTTGTTTACCTCTTAATGAGTCTATTAATGGTTCAGACCTCTTACTAGTTCAGCACTTAATGGTTCAGACTGTTTGTTTCGCGAGCAAATGTCTGAATGGTTTAGACATTAGCCTCTGAATGGTTAAGAATTATACAGAGTCTGAATGGTTAAGACATCTAATCTGAATTGGTCAGACATTTATCTCTGAACGGTTAAGTATTATACTGGCTCTTAATGGTCAGACCTCTTACTGGTTCAGCACTTAATGATTCAGACATCTTACTGGTTCAGCACTTAACCATTCAGAAGTTGACAAACAGCTCCTAAATTGTTTCTAATTAGGAGTTGTCAATACATAACAGGAAGAAGAAAAAAATGCATTAAAAATGTACTTTGCCGAGAAAGTTTAAGGGTATTGCGAGCTAACGCTCAAGTTATGCTAGATCCACAACCATATACAACAACTAACCACGAGCCAGAAACAAAGCAAGCGCCAAAACATTAAACAGTCTATTACAAATTCAAAAAACTAAAAGAACACCAATCTGGCGACTCCATAGATCGTAGCTTGTCACTACTAGAAAAGGAGACAATTTCTAACAGAAATTTCCTACACAATTTTTTTCGTCACAGATTCCAACACTTTTATGACGAATTTCCTACAATTTTTTTTCAAGATTTTGTTACAAATTTTCAACACATCCACGACAAAAAATAAGAAAACCCTAATTAATTGACAGTTGCGTCAGAAATCTGTCGGAAATAATCTACAAAAGATTAATTATTATTGTTTACCGAAAAATATTTATATAAGCAAAAAAAAAAGGGAAAATAATATCGTTTTCTACACATTTATGATGAAATATTTATTTTTTAATTAACTTAAACCATCCGTCGGAATTTCGTTACAACTTGTGACACGTTTCCGACAAAAAATAAAAAAAAACTCTAATTAAGTGACAGTTGCGTCATAAATCTGTCACAAATAATCTACAAAAGGTTAATTATTATTGTTTACCGAATAATTATTGTCACAGCCCCCGACCCCACCTTGGGAGCGGGAGCCGTGAGCCAGTCAGATGGTATCGGTGTTTATTAATTACGCAGCGGAATATTTTCATCAGTACCGTAGTTAGGAAATAAATATCAGAGTTTGAAAACACCATCTTTTATAATAAACAAATGGGAGAAAATTCAGGTTTTATTCACAATATATTTTATAGGGATAAGCCCTATTTATTGAAAACATAATCTCCTTTTTATTTAGGTAACTTTTATAGCCACTTCTTTAAGCCTTCAGTGCTCTTCAACTGACTTCCATTGGCTTCACACTAAGTTACTGAAACGCGTTTTAAAAAGGTTTTTATCAGCAAAAAATACCGGCGAGTACATTCCAATTTAAAAAACGTTAATCGTTATAATATTACAGTATTAAGGGCGATTACAATGTTTATATCTACCAATATATTCATTCAGTACTTGTCACTCGACCGGATCTGTGGCTATGGTCATATCACACATTGGCTAACTCATCGTCCAATTGTGAAGGTTATCAAGTAATGTATACAAAACCCCATAATACTGGCAGCAATTGTAGAATTACAAAGACTTAATCAGTGTAATTATAACTGATAAACATTTGAAATAATTGCTCAAAAACTGTGAGAAAAGAGAATGGACTCACATTGTAGACTTAGGTATTTCTACGGGCTTCCTAGTAATATTTCTTGATTAAAATCTTGAGTTTCTAGTAAAAACATACAATGCACACGTGTTAGTAAGATAACCCAAGTTACATTAGTCATACAACACGAGACAGAACTCCAACGAACTGAGTCAGGCAGAGCCTTGACATGCGTTACGGAGTCCTAGATCAATCGAGCAGAGTATCGACTTAGTGTCCACCGGTTAAAATACTTACAACGGGGCAGAACTTCGTGTTTTAGGGGTATAATACCCGTTAAAATTCGCACTATATTGTCTGAGAGAGAAAGAAATTCTGAACGAGAATGAACTGAGGCCATCGTTGCCTTTTATAGGCTGGAATTGGGGCGGCTCGCTCCCCGCGACTGATCTGGCTTCCTCCCTCACGGCCCGCGAGGGACTAGACTAGGGCGTAGGGTTAGTGACTCATGAGATGTATATTTGATGCTATAGGACATATGGTAACACAGGTGACTGGCAAGTAAAGGGGCCTCGCGCCCCGCTAGACCTACGGCCAACTGGGTCGCGGCCCACGAGCGGCCCGTATTACTTGTTTTATTTTATTTTTGTTATAATTAATGTTATTCAGGTTCATTTACGAGTATTCGGGGTATTTTAGGAGCGTCTTAGGGTGTTTTTCGAGGGTTGTTATATCCTCCCCACCTTGTTTTAAATCTCGACCTCGAGATTTGGGCTATGTTATCTCCTTGGGGTTATGTTAGGTCTTTCAGTCAGTAAAAAACAGTATCAAGGTGTTTGAGGCAGAATCAAGACATGAATACAAGGATACCATATAATAATTTGGAAATCAATCGTCCATTGTAATTAGTTTCAGGAATCGATGTTGAGATGAATTGATACAATCATCAAGATGACTAAGTTTCACAAAATCGAATGTAAATGACTTTTGGAAACAATAGGATTTACTGTCAAAAAAAGACTTACTTTGGATGTCAACTTAGGAAGACTCAGATTTAATAATCTCAAATGAAAATAGAAGTATGAAAAATGATTTGTCAACTATCAAACCGAAAAGCAGTGTAGTGATATTTATTTGAATTGCAAGGATACACCGAAAATACAATAGAGTTTAGTGTATCATTGTCCTAATACATAATTGTATCAAGACTACTTTTAATGATAAGTCAAACGAAAGACGTATGGAGTTTTGCATGAATTTGTATGATTTGGGTTATGATTAGCTTAGGCGACAAATTTATACTGACGCCACAAGGAGTCGAAATGATTGTAATAGTTCAATAATCACGGTGACCGAACAAATTCAACTATTTTCGAAATTAACTGAAAGTTTTAATGTTGTGAATCTGGACAGTCAAAAATATATGATTTGCAAATGGAGGAATAAATGAATGTCATAGAATTGCTCAAAAATGAAAGAAATGTTGGAGGTACATTGGAATATAATATGAATTTATGTACCCTTTGATGGAGAGTGTGAAACATGAGTGTTTAAGTGCGTATCTTACATGTTTTGTTCGGTTTTATATGAGGATATGCTTGGAATTGGTTTATTGCGAGTGTTTGTGATTTTTCAGGTAAAACGTGTAATTCGGTGAAGTTATGGGGTTTAAAGATAAAGCGGAACATGTAAGATTGATGAGTGCAGCCGTTGGAAGTGTTCGGATGTGTTTCGGGTCGATCAGATGGGTTGGATATGTAAAGAATGAAGAATATTGAGGTTGAGGGGCCTATGTGTTATTCAGTGAAAGTGTTGTTGTGAGTGGAAAACAAGATAGGGAATGTGTTGTGGCTTACGGATTCACATGAAGAAGTTTACGGTTCATATCTCAATTTTAAGGGTGCAAAGTATAAAGGTAGCACATGGGAACCGAATAGAGAGGCTTTGTTGAGAAATCCCATCAACAACTAAATATATATACACACGCATGGAGATGGGCAGCAACTTTTATTACTTTTGGGCTTTGATAACCGATGGACCTCATCAATATCACTTGGGCATCATCGAAGATTGGCAGCAAACAACATTGTTTGGTGGGCTCCCATAATTCATGATTAACATCAATATTCTATGAACCATGATGATTATTGAGGAGTGGCAGCACATTCTCGATGGTGGCAGCCATATAACATCAATCACATAGGGACTTGTGTTTAAAAAAGGCAATCATTAATTAATTCATTCAAAAAAAAAGAAACAGAAAGATTGTAACATAGCTTACGGCTTATAACCGTGTCTTAAGGTTGGTTTGCTAAAAAAGCACGCAGGGGTTTTGAAGGGATATAAAAGGAATTTTAATAAAAAACCCTACGGGGGCTGGCTTACAAGGAAGGGGGGATTCCCATCGATAAGAAGCAGCCATCATTCAAGATTTTTAGCGCTAATAACATCTTCATCAACATCATTAATATCATCATCCATCTTCCGCAAATAGCGATTCGATCATGTCTTCATCACTATCTCATTCTTTTGATCGGACGAGTATCATGAGCGGCTAAATCTCTGGTGGACACTTCGGGTGAATGATTCTTGTGAGACACTTTTAATTCTAGTTTCTGTTTTATATTGAGATTTGGATTTGTAGTCGGGTGACAGCCGACTATTTGCGTGATTATATAATTTGTGTGACAGACAAATCCTGAATGACAGTCAGAGTTATAATTATGTGTTGAATCCAATTATGCTTTTGTTGATTGAATGATTACTATGTATGTTTGTTTTAATATTTATCTGATCAATTAATATTAAGATTTTGAACTGCATAGGTAATTGGTAGATGTGACAGATTTACTATTCAGTCAATGTCATCCAATAAAATCAGAACTAGGTTATTAGTAATTACAGAATCTGAATCCCGGAGTGATCACCTTTTCTCATCATTGTTTATTACAACTCAATCTTTTTCTTAATTGCAACTTGTTTCATGTGTTTTTAATTCCATATCAGTTTTATAATCATCAGTTAGTCTAGTAAAATTTACAAACAAAACGTGTAACACTAACCACATGCTCCTCGTGGATTCGACACCCGACTTACCCTGTCTATAGGTAAAGTTAGGTTATATTTTTTTGAGTGGCCCACGACAGCTTCATCAAAATGGCGCCATTGCCGGGGAGCTAGTGCGCTTAGTGTTATATCGTTTATTTGATTTTTTTTCAGTACTACTTTTAGTTTGTTACTTGTGCAGCAACTATGGAATGGGATTATGATGTTGAACCATGCTCATGTTGCGGGAGTCACAATCACTGGGCTCAAGATTGTCCACGTTCTTACCACCCGGATCATGGCTCCAGAGGATATCAAAATTACAATCAATCCGATAAAGGCGGTAACGAGCAGAATCGAAACGCAATTGAGGAAGATAAGATTTTAGAGTTATTCAAAACCCTCCTCAAGCATGTAGAGGAACTCACCCAGTCTCTCAAGGAACAGCAAAATATTAATGAATCACTTAACCAGCGAATTGAACAACTAACTAATCAGTTTGACAATTTTGCAGAAAGAAAAGCTACAGTTAGCCTGGTTGAGGATGCTGGATCAGAGACAGATAGAGATCCAGGGGAACCGCTCATCCCAATTCAACTTGGGGATCTCAAGACAGATAACGCTTCATTGAATTTTGGAGTTAGTATGAGTGTTCTTCCCGGGTATATTTATGACCTATGCAGTTAATGCGGAAAAATATCGGTTATCGGTCAAGGACCGAGATATGAGATATCGTTTATCGCGGTGAGATATCGGTGAGATATCGGTAATTTCTAATATCATGCATAAATATATATATTTATATTTATATTCATATCTAGAGCCTATATATATACTAGAAGTCTAATATCATGCATAAATATATATATATTTATATATATACAAGAGGTGGTAGAAAGTCTAGGTGTGGGAATGAAAGTCTCAAAATGTGGTAAATACTTTGTCCCACATCGGTGTGGGGACAAAGTGGGTGGGTGTTTATAAGGTAAAGCATTTACTACTCCATTGTAGCTTTATGACATGTTTTACCACAAGTCCTACCCGCGCGCAGGGGGGGGGTGCAAAAAATGGGTTTCTGAGCTGGAATTTGGTTGAACTCGTGCGTGCCCGCGCATCCTGCGGACACGAATGCAGCTCCGAAACCCCAGGGGTCCGCGTGAGGTCGTTTTTTGCTGCTGTGGAGTGACTTCTTTTTTTTATTTAACTTAATTGGGCCAAGATAGGCAGGTTATAAAGAAAAAAGTGAAATTGGGCCAAATCGATATTCTCGGCGAGATGACCGAGATGCAACTTACAAAATATCGGCGCTTTCTCGGTAATTATCGCCGATATTCTCGGAGCCGAGATAAAAACCGATATTTTAAACCGATAACTTGCTGGAGGACCGATAACCGAGATCTCGCCGAGATATCTCCGAGATCTCGCCGAGATTGACTGCATAGTTTATGACAGGTATGATTTGGGCCCATTGCAACAGGTTAATGATCCTATGGTTTTAGCTGAATACTCACGAGGAAGGCCCCGAGGGATTTTGAAGGGATTGACTGTAAAGGTAGGCGACTTTTATTATCCTGAAGATTTTGTTGTCTTAGATCCATATACAGAGAAGGAACAACTGAGGGTGATACTTGGCAGACCATTCTTGGCCACTGCAGATGCTCAGATCTGTTGCTGGAAAGGTACAGTTGATATGACATACGGGAGCCGTAAGCTTTCTATTGACTTCCTTTCACATTCTTTTGATTATTCATTTATAAATACTTGTTCATGGGATTTTGTTACTAACACGAGTTATTCTCGAGTGTGTGACGATGGCCCGAAAGAGAGTGTTGCTATGATTGACAGGTCTAAAGATGACAAGATCGTGAAGGATAAAGAGGCCAAGTCACCTTGGTGGCTCAAATTGAGAATTAAAAAGCAATTAGCCAAGCGAAAAAAGAAGCCACCAAAGGAAGCAACCAAATCCAAGAAGAATCCCATAGAGACACGTACGGGCGAGTTATTATATTCTTTCGATGATGCAGATCCAGATAACCCGGATCATTGGGATGCCATAAGAGATGATGGATGGATGTGGGATGATAACCATGTGTTTCATACACAGGGGATACTATATGAACCACCATGAGCTTAACCAGATACGGTCTGGCTGAAGACTATAAACTTAGCGCTCTCGGGAGGCAGCCCGAGGATGTAGAGAAGTGTATTTTTTATTTTTTTATTTTTTTTGTTTTGCGTGATTATTGTTGCAGGTTACCAGGTTATTAATCTTTACGTATGCAATGGTCCAAGTGTGGGGATGTTTGGTGAAGTCCCAATACGTTCTAGTGCAGTGGCGGACGATGCACGGATTAGAGTTCAGTCAAAACTGTCCATACTCAATCTCCATTTGGACGGGGATGATTTGTACACTAATTGTAGAGATTGACCCGAGTACTTGTTGGACACGGCCGCGAATGAAATGCTATACGGTCGTGGTGGAACATGACGCATGAGGATTCTACGCTTTAAACCAGGGGAGTCTGTTCCACTTTTATTATTGCATTTTTATTTTTGTTTTTGGTGGTGTTGAACTATTTATGTTTAGGGAATGTGTTTACGTTATTTGTGTTAGGGATGGCCGCTTATGGGATGGTTTGGTTGTTATTCCCGGGTTTGTTTTAAAAGCACTATACATTGGGGACAATGTCTCCCAAGTGTGGGGATATGGAAACTCGGGAAGGGAAAGGCTTGGGACATAGTTTGAAAGAGGTTGAAAAATGATTGAAAACGAAGAAAACTGAAAAAATTGAAAATTTTAAAAATTTTAAAGAATTTCATCGCCTTAAATGAACTAAATGTATACGAAAAACGAATGTTTCAATCACTAATGGGTTCCTTTCCGGTAGTAACTAACGTAGTCCCTTGTCATGGTCGTTCCTTTAAGTTTCATGAGAGTAGGTCCGACAGGTGTTTTTAGGATAAAAGAATTGAAAAGAGATGTCTATTTAGGGGTAACATGCTTTAGATTGCATATGCTACATGTCGGTAACCCTTTTACCCTTTCTTGGTGAGAATTTTGAGCCTGTAGAATGAGAATGAATTACATTATGACTTCATTTGTTGAGAGCAGGCCACATGTTATTTTGTGTTAGAACTTGTATGATTTGATACATGCTGAGACTGTGGTTGATATGTGCACGTAAATGATAAAGGCATTAGGATATCCTTTACACCAATTGTGTTTGTTTCATGTTTACCGAACCATTACCCTTAGTAGCCCTGTTGAGCCTATTTACCGTTCGTTTGCCCACCTAATGTGAATTGTTTGATACCGATCGTGAACGACAAATTATAAAAAAAACAAGAAAAAAAAAAGAGAAAACAAAGAAAAGAAAAAATATAGAAAAAGAAAAGAACAAAAAGAAAGTTTTGTGAATATTGTTTATGTTCTTGGGTAGAAACCAACCCACAAATATGTTATGTTTGCAAATAAAGTTGTTACGGTTTGGTGGTTTGTTTGTTCGCCACACAAAAATATAAATATAAGCCAAAAATTTCCTACATTAGCCTAAGCCCAAAACCAAAAGTCCTTTTGATATGTGCCGTGTTATATGATACAGTGGAGGTTTGATTGCCATACAAGCCTATGACTACAGAATTGCATGTTTGGTTTTAAGTGTTATACATACTAGCACATTACACGCTAGTTCAGTTTTTAAACCGAGAGGAGAGTTGATTGTGAGGGGCGTGTAGCATGTGTTAGAATCCTAAGCATGTTAGTTTTGAATAGACAAGACTTAAGTTTTATAAATTGCATCAATTGCTTGTCGGACTGTCAAACTCGATTGTGTAAGTCTATGGAACGGGTATGACTTGGGACTTAACTGTTGCGTCGGTATAGGGGTTTATGTGACAACCCTCACTAAACCAGGTATCCGTACGACTTAATTAATAATTAATTACTGCTTAATTACTGTGCTTACTTGAAATTGTGGATAAACTGCTACTTGAATGCTCATACATGTACTTACTTGCATCATACCTTACTTGCTGACACTCCATGTTTTGCTTACATCACCTTTGTGACAACCTTGATGCACCAAACACACAGTAGCACAATGAACGGATAACCTATTAAACGTGCTGTCATAACTAGCACCAGGCAGGCACTGCCTCTAAGGCCTGTAAGAGCCAGAGATAGTTTACTACACTAATAGAAAGTGTAGGGATATAAGGGTTGTAGAACTGCGTCACTAGGAATGAGATTACGGTGACCGGATGTGCCTAAAATATACTTTAAGTACAAAATTCAGCACTTTAATTAAAATTCAGCATTAAGCTACCTAATAAAGTGCCAAAACATGGGAAAAATATTACTAGACACTTTCCAATGTGTCGGGAATAAGTTGTGTCACTGAAAATAATAATAACGACACTTTAAAGCTTTGTTAAGCACTTTAACGGATCACTATCCAACCGAACAACCGGATTTTATCCGGAACATAAAAATATTGCCCACTACCCTGTTTTTCTTTTTCTAAGCCAGTTAGGGTCCCCGAATACCCTAACACCCGTTACAACTTACTACATGCTAGTAACTAAGTTAACCTCCTAATTAACTAACTAGATCTTAACCGTTTAGTTGGAAATGAACTAGGAGACCCCCCCCCCCCCAACGAAATCGGTCACCATATGGTGACACCCATTGTCCTTGCAAGATTAAAATAATCTTGGTTGTATAATATCAAGGTGACACAATAACCTTTGGTTAAAAATGGAAAGATTTATCTATAAGTAACTATCTTAACCCACCATTCATTTCACCACTTAACTAACCAACACATAACTCTCTCTCCCTCTCCTTAAGCTTACGGCCGAACACCACCCACCATCCATCCATCATTTTCGATTTCCTTCAAGCCATTCCAAGTGACTACAAGTGTTAAGGATCACATACGAGGAAGCTTGGTGCATTCGGAACGTGAAGGACCTCACCCTATTGCTTTTATCCACCCAATCTTCGACTAGATTCTTCCCTAGCCTCGAGCTAGTAGTAAGTTGCTTGAAACACACTCTCGATCTATTTTAAAGTGGTTAAAATAGTATATAACGGTTAAAACTTAAGAACATGCAAGATGATATGTTAAAGTCTACTAAAATGTTAAAAATGTTGGTTAATAGCACAAGGGTTGTGTAAATCTTGTAAGATTTGTTTTGTGTAATTATTTAGTGCCGATCTATGATGTGGTAGCTCGGATCATCATCTAACCCCGATTAGTCATGATCAAGAATCATGGCATAGAGTTTGTTAGTGTACAAGGGGTTAAATGATGAAACTCTACCACACACTAAACATGAACTTGTGTAAAATCAATATTACTTATGAAATAGTGTTTAAAACTAGTAGATCTACGGATCTACAAGCGGTATTTTCAAAGGACCAAGTGTCAAGGAAATCTTATTTTCTAAAACCGGATCTTACACGAACAAGAATGATTTTTTTTATAAACACACAAGTGTGTAAACACTTGTGTAACACTAATTTTCGACAAGGAACTAGTTTTGTCAAATTTTACTAGAAGTTGTAAAGATGGAATTTCATTAAAAACAAGACTTTTACGAAACCGGATGGATTTATACAAAAGATCTACTAAAAGTAATGAGATTTACTTCATATTTTAGATAAACCACAAGTTCATGCATTTTTGCGATTTACATCTATTTTGACTAGTTTGATGGTTTGAATATTGTTTATTGTTGATTAGAATTTTAAAAGAAAATGATACGCTTGAAAGCGTGGCCACCTCCAGTTACAAGGGAAACTCTGGCGAAATTTTTCTAAAAACCTAACACTTGGGAATATTTTCACTACAAGTGTTGTAAATCTATTTTTGACTTGTTTTCAAAACGTAAGTTTCGCCACGACTTTATTTACGAAACATCGGAGGTGGGATTTTCACAAAATAAAACTTGATAAATATATATATATATATATATATATATATATATATATATATATTTTTCATAACAACACTTGTGAGATTTTTATGATTATTTTGTGAACTATACAAATATTATTTTTAGGGTAAAAATAATATTACCAAATGTTAACGATTCCAAAATAATACGAACGCCTTCACGATAAATAATAAGTTACAACGGTATAATTATTACCACCCGATCTTTATCCGTAACTTACGCAATTCAGAAAATACCAATGAACGTGTATTTGTCAGGAATATTATTTTGGAAAATTGTATGAAATAAAATATAATATTTTTGGGAAAAAATGATTATATTTTGAAGTAAGAAATAAAATATATTAAGTGAGACTTAATAATGTATTTCGAATGTTACGAACACGCATGTAATAAATCCCCCATCCTTGGGAAGGAGAATAATTACCAAGTACTTACAAAAATAAAAACACGAAATAGTTGTCTAACTATTTCCCAAAAACTTAAACCTTAAGCTAAGGCACGGCCGTCCGTCTAATAGACTTAGTACGTGTAGGTCGTCGCACAGCTGCTTGATCAGGAGATATACTTGGTAGAGACGCACCACTGTAAGTTCATGTCCCCCTTTTCTCTTAACTGTTTTCAGTTTTCTAAACTACGGGGGTGAAACACATGTTACTATGATTACGAATAATTCTTACATGGTATGGTTAGCGTAAGGAGGGTTATTATTTAGATCATGTGAGTGGGTAGGCGGAAACTTGGGACTATTAATCCTCATAGTAGGACCGAGGGGCAGGAGCGGTAGATCTATCTGGGTGTAGCGAGCCCAGCCCCAGGCCTAAACAGTATGGACCTCGGGGTGACTTTGTACCCAACGCATAAATCTGCTAGGTTTGAGTCTTCCTACTTGCACTTCACACATATCAATGGCCTTGCAAACCATTGGTGATCTCTTTTTCCTTATTTGCTACATACCAGGATTTTATACTTACAAAGGTTTTACTTACTCACTACACATGAACTTGCTCAACAATTTTGTTGATTTTTCCAACTTACATGTATTTCAGGTAATTAAGGATCTGGCATGGTATGCTACGTTTTCCCGCTGCATAAGGGTTATGAGGTCATCCAAGTTTAGGAGATGTGGCTTTTTCCTGGACGAGTCACAGTCCTTAAACTGCGTTTATTTCACGTTGGTGTTGTGTCTTTTCAAACAACATTTCTTTTTATGTTATCAGGTTGTAGTGTCTATCGCATGAGTTAACGCCTTAAGACCATGTTGTGTTACTTATGTTTTAAAACTTAATTCAATGGATGATCTTGCATGATTTTTATTTCATATAGCTTTGTTATGATTAAGCCATGGTATTAAGAAGTCACACCAAATTAACCACGCTTCCGCAAAGCCAGGGTGTGACAGTTTAGAGGTGTTGTTTCTATGGTAAGTAGTTGCATAACGGTTTGCTTGAGGACAATCAAATATAAGTGTGGGGATGTGATGGAGAGTGTGAAACATGAGTGTTTAAGTGCGTATCTTACATGTTTTGTTCGGTTTTATATGAGGATATGCTTGGAATTGGTTTATTGCGAGTGTTTGTGATTTTTCAGGTAAAACGTGTAATTCGGTGAAGTTATGGGGTTTAAAGATAAAGCGGAACATGTAAGATTGATGAGTGCAGCCGTTGGAAGTGTTCGGATGTGTTTCGGGTCGATCAGATGGGTTGGATATGTAAAGAATGAAGAATATTGAGGTTGAGGGGCCTATGTGTTATTCAGTGAAAGTGTTGTTGTGAGTGGAAAACAAGATAGGGAATGTGTTGTGGCTTACGGATTCACATGAAGAAGTTTACGGTTCATATGTCAATTTTAAGGGTGCAAAGTATAAAGGTAGCACATGGGAACCGAATAGAGAGGCTTTGTTGAGAAATCCCATCAACAACTAAATATATATACACACGCATGGAGATGGGCAGCAACTTTTATTACTTTTGGGCTTTGATAACCGATGGACCTCATCAATATCACTTGGGCATCATCGAAGATTGGCAGCAAACAACATTGTTTGGTGGGCTCCCATAATTCATGATTAACATCAATATTCTATGAACCATGATGATTATTGAGGAGTGGCAGCACATTCTCGATGGTGGCAGCCATATAACATCAATCACATGGGGACTTGTGTTTAAAAAAGGCAATCATTAATTAATTCATTCAAAAAAAGAAACAGAAAGATTGTAACATAGCTTACGGCTTATAACCGTGTCTTAAGGTTGGTTTGCTAAAAAAGCACGTAGGGGTTTTGAAGGGATATAAAAGGAATTTTAATAAAAAACCCTACGGGGGCTGGCTTACAAGGAAGGGGGGATTCCCATCGATAAGAAGCAGCCATCATTCAAGATTTTTAGCGCTAATAACATCTTCATCAACATCATTAATATCATCATCCATCTCCGCAAATAGCGATTCGATCATGTCTTCATCACTATGTCAAGCTTTTGATCGGACGAGTATCATGAGCGGCTAAATCTCTGGTGGACACTTCGGGTGAATGATTCTTGTGAGACACTTTTAATTCTAGTTTCTGTTTTATATTGAGATTTGGATTTGTAGTCGGGTAACAGCCGACTATTTGCGTGATTATATAATTTGTGTGACAGACAAATCCTGAGTGACAGTCAGAGTTATAATTATGTGTTGAATCCAATTATGCTTTTGTTGATTGAATGATTACTATGTATGTTTGTTTTAATATTTATCTGATCAATTAATATTAAGATTTTGAACTGCATAGGTAATTGGTAGATGTGACAGATTTACTATTCAGTCAATGGCATCCAATAAAATCAGAACTAGGTTATTGGTAATTACAGAATCTGAATCCCGGAGTGATCACCTTTTCTCATCATTGTTTATTACAACTCAATCTTTTTCTTAATTGCAACTTGTTTCATGTGTTTTTAATTCCATATCAGTTTTATAATCATCAGTTAGTCTAGTAAAATTTACAAACAAAACGTGTAACACTAACCACATGCTCCACGTGGATTCGACACTCGACTTACCCTGTCTATAGGTAAAGTTAGGTTGTATTTTTTTGAGTGGCCCACGACAGCTTCATCACCCTTATCTTAACACATAATTGTATTAAGACTGGTTTAGGATAATGAATCAACAGAAGATAGATAAATCCGTACCTCAGGTGTGAAAAATGAGATTAGTTCAAGCTTTCAAGAAAATGCCACCACAAGGTATTGTAATCAGCAAATGATTTATCGGAGGTGAAGATTTTAAACAAGCCTACTAAGACTTAAAACAAATGAGGTGTTTGTTGAGATTACTTTGAATACGATGATCTCAAATCATTATACGGGACATTGAATTGAATATATATTACGAGCAAGTTCAAACAATTGAGCTTGGTTTAGACATATTGACAAGAAATGGTTACAATGAAAATTTCGGTAAGTAACTTGGAAAAGAAAAGGAGTTTTCCAAGAATTCTGTCGACTCGATATATCAAGAAGTCAACGTTTTTGCAATAACGTAGGCTATCAAAAATCAAAATGTCTGGATTGAGTATGACGAATTAATATTCAAAATCTTGATAAAATAATCTTTGAAGTGAAATCACATGCGTAACAAACAATGCATGTGTAACATATGAATTTGTCAAGAGATGAGGCAAGTGGGTGTTTGCTTTGTGAAATAAATTCTTGAGATATAATGACCATTTATTTATAAAATTTTCTATTGGAACAAAAAGTCAACTAATACTTTAGTACATACAAAACGTACGGGTTCTTATATTAGAATTTGATGTTGCCTTCTGCGTCGTAAATATTTATGCGTTTTTCTTAGCTTCATCTGTTGTTTTAGTCTTGTTGTCGGGTGGCTTAGATAGTTTCGGGCAGTAGGGACGGATATGACCAGGTTCTCCACAGTTGAAACCGATGTTAATTTTCCTTCTACATTCTTTCTCCGTATGCCCAGTCTTCCTGTGTTCTTCTAAAATGGTTTTTTCCTGGATGCTTTTCATTATAGTTCCTGCAGATAGGTTGTGCGATTGGCGATCCAATTCCTTTATTCTTATAGGATTTGTCAGAGCGGAATTCCTCATAAGAGTAACCATAGGTTATGGTTTTCTTTCGTTTGGGAAATGGAGTTTTGATACGAATATCATGGCCTCCATTGATACTAGGGCTAGGTTTGAAGTGGTGAGTATGCTTACAGTGTATAGTAGGATTCTCGTTTATAGGCCTCAATGATTGAAGGTATGGCATTAGGTATTCCCTGAGCTATTATATTTTTTATAGTACTTTTATCCAAAGAATTTCCATTATTAGCCTGAATTTTTTGATTACGTGATATTTCCTTTGACATCTAAATTGCAAACATTTTCAGATATTAATATCACAGAATTATTCAGGCACGTTTTGTTGCTCATATTACATTAGTACAATTAAAATCGTACCTATCAGGATTATGTGTTGTTAGATATATATATATATGGAGCAGTTAACATACAAAAGGCCTTATCGTACTTCACGTACGCGACACTGATAACCATCAGATCAGTTCTATAATCACGCATGGGGACAGTAAATAACGCATGGAACCGTTGGTTTTGTGATAATCACGTATGGGAGCCTAATAATCACGCATGAGAGTCAAAAATCACGCATGGGAGCCCTAATAATCACGCATGGGAGCCCTAATAATCACGCATGGGAGCCCTTATCCTACAAATCACGCACGTTATATATTAATCACGCAAGTTGTTTTCTCTGTCGCGTACGTTAACGTACGTTAAGCCCTTTTGTACATTATACTTTCTCTCTCTCTCTATATATATATATATATATAGAAACGGGATCAGGAGAAAACGCTCAAAAGTGTGAGAATGGTGAGAACGCATCCTGGCCCAACACGTGTCACGCAACATAGAGAAGGGCGGAGGGGCTTTTTTGTCCTTTCATATTTCTTTTTTTTAAACGCGTGTCACATCACATTTCCAGTTTTTGGCGTTTAATAAATACGCGGCGTTTTATTGTTTTTAGATCAGGATCATAGTAAATATTTTGGCGTTTTAAGTATGTTTGGCATTTTTATTGTTTTTAGACCAGGATGCAGCCCTATAATGTAAAAAACCTTAGTAATTTTCTTGATGTTTATTTTTTTTTTCTATCAAGTGTTGTGCCATGTAGGATACAAGCCTATAATGTGACAGGCAATTATGGCGTTTTGAAAAGATAAATAAATTCAATTTTCCATGCAGTGGCTTTTAATATAATAATTTTTTTGCAACAATGTTACCGTCTCTTCATTTTACTGTTTAGCAATTACTGTTTCGTTCAATTTCATCTGTCAATTAGTGTTGATTTTTCCAGTAATACTTTGTTTGGCGTTTTTTGGCGTTTTATATAACAACATCGTGCTTTGCTAGCATCCGTTCTGTCAGTTTTCACACTATCAGGCGTTTTGATGTTTGTAGTTTTTGGCGTTTTATACTCAATTTTTTATTAGTAGAGAATTAGATAATAAACAACAGAGAATTAGATAACAAACAATAGAAAATGAAAAAAAAAATAAAAAATTATAATCTAATTTCTCATCCAAATCTTTAGTGTCATCAGCCTCTTCTACTTTAACCTTTTTGGCGTTTTGAACCTGTTTTTGAATACCTTGTGTAGATCCTTATTTTCCTACATAACGCCCGTCTTTAGAAGATGCTTATTTTTTGTGGCATCCTTTATTGTGGTTTGATATATACTTGTTTGATGACATGTTGAAGACCAACGTCTGCTCTAATGTATTGATCCCTTCATGCCATCAATATATCCATCAAGAACAAAGTGACATGATAACATATCAATGTCATCAGTCTCTTTTTCTTGAATATTTATCTATCTCATTCAACAAAAGCTTATAGAGATACCCACCTCAGAGAAGAATCCATTCAGTGAAACTTCATTCAGAACAATACTCAATATAGAAGAAACGAGGTTCCGCATCTGTGGCTTTTTTAACTATTTTTTTGGCGTTTTTAAAGTGAATGGTTTCTAGGAAATATGGCGTTGTTTTTTGTTTGTGATCAGTTGATTGTGCAGAGACGTCTCTCTTACAGGATGTTTTTGGCGCGTAGTTTAGGCGGGATTTTATTTATAAGAAATGATATTAATAAAGTAGCCGTCTTTTCAGTTACTGTGTATTTTTACTGTTTTTTGTTCAGCTTTTTATGAGTTTTTAGGGTCATAGACTTTCTATCTCACAAGTTTGGCGTTTTTAATGGTTTTAAGTAGTTTTTGGCGTTTTTTTTTTTTCATTTTTAGTTTTTAATAATACTTCTGCAAATTACTTTTATTATAGTTTGGGAGTTTTTGGCGTTTTACTGCATTTTGGCGTTTCACAAGCATTATGACTGTTTGGCGTTTTATTAATATAATGCATTTTTATTCTAAGTTGAAAAATATATAACAAACAACAGAAAAAGAAAATAAAAAAAATAAAAATAGTGTAGGACCGGTTTTGTCCGTCTAATGAGACAATCGAAGCTAGTAACTACCGAAAATGTAGCGGAAATACATAAACGGCATGAATCAAAGCTAGAAACGAGTAGAAACAGATTAGATACACTTTAATACTCTTTTCTCATTCAACTTTCATAAAAAGCACTGGCAGCAGTTCGGCACTGATAACATGAACGCGTGTCAAATGAGAAAACAAAACCCCTATTTATAGGGTATGTGATTTCGCTCCAAGGACATGTCCATATTAGAGAAATCAACATCTTATGATTTCGCTCATATGTCACTTGTACATTGAAGCGAAATCAGACATTACAAAACACACTTTTTCACATTTAACCCCTATACAATCATAATTAGACTTATCAGACCCTATACATTTAATAACTAAGACTAAGACGCAGGCTTTAGACATTCGTGCACCAACAAACTCCCCCTTGGATAAAGCCGCAGTCTTTGTCTTGTCTTCAGGTCTTACAACGACTTGAACTTTTCTCTCTCTTGAGTCTTCTTTAAGATTTAACGACTTCAGCAAATACAGACTCCCTCTTGCTCGAACAGAATCCCGATGGATCTATCTTCAGCTTCAGCTCGCCCTTTCGGTAGTCTCTTCAGGCTCCCCTTTTGTCAAGCTTCTGTGCTTTTGGGATCGACGCCTGGCTTTCCGTACCAACAGAATCAGAAACCTACACATCTCAACCTCTCGTAAGACAAAATAATTTTGACTCTAAAAGAATTCACTCAAAATTCTCAAACATATAACACACAATATTTGTGATTCAAATTAATGAATCATCTAAACATTTGAGGATTATCTTCCAACTACTCATCATCTTAACCAAACCAATTGTTCATCTTGTTTAGCCTTTGAGATTCTGAATATCAGCTTTTCAACATCAGTTGTCGAAAATCTTTTTGAATTTTTCAAAATATGAAACATAAATGCAATAACAGAAATTAAATGCAGAAATGAAATATGTACAAACATATTTTTGTGAGTTTGCGAAAGAGGATCATATCAGTTTTGAGACACATCACAAGCACCGTTAAGCTTTTAATCGTTTTAAGTTCTAAACGATTCACGTTGATTGACGAAATAATTGTCCTCTTAAGCTCAAACTAAAAACTTTCGAAATGCTTACCGATACGTTAAGGTATATTCATTTTGCACTAAATTCTTATGGACCCCACGATCTCAGCATATCCCCTCATCATGCAATACACTAACTCAAGTAATGCCTTTAAACTATCATCAACTGTGATATGTGCGAAAACAAAGCAGAATGTTTAAACATTAACAATCAGGTCGATACTTCCGTATACGCAGAGAAAGTCCAATGTTTAAACAAAATAAGAAAATAAAACAAGTTGAAGTTGTTTAGGCTTTAACCACCAGGTCGATACTCCCGTATACGCAGAGGAGGTCCAAAGCTTAAACGAAACACCAAAGAAAATAAAGCAGAACGTTTAGGCAACAACATCCAAGTCGATACTCACGTATACGCAGAGGATGTCCGATGCTTAAACAAAATAAAGAAAATAAAACCAGTTTAAATCTTTGCAAAATAAAATGCACAATCACAGCGACTTTTCAGCAAAATTGTGAAAGTTCACAAACTTAACCAGTTTTATGTCTTACGACAATCAGCGATTACTGAGTAGGCACACAATCAAGAAGGACAAAACTAAGTACTACGCTTTTGATCATGTTTTCCACTAGAACTAGGCTTTTTCATTTAAGTTTGTATCGTTCTCGCAAATCTACTAGTCTAGCTGAGCCTATCGTCACATCTTTAGTGAGACCGTTTATCACATTTGACATTTCATTTCTTTAGCGTACTGTGACAGTCCAACTGATTTACTATCATTTCCTCTTGTTCTCAACAAACCTCATTTTTGAATTTTTCAATGTTTTTGAAATTTTCAAATGTTTTTGGATTTTCTAAAAATTCTTACTCCCCCTAAAATGCAAACACATTTTAGGAAATTTGAAACTAAACTGTACAACCAACTTGACAACTGATATTGAATCACTTCAATTCGCCATCCACTTGGCATAAACAATCAGAACTCCCCCTCACAACAAACTATTTTCCCATAATGATTTCAAAACACTTAAGTTTGTTTTAATCAAAATGGTTTTTCCGGAAAAATTAGTTTTGTGTGACGTTTCACAAACATGGGGATCTTTCATCACTTTGTTTTCTTCAATCACTTGTAATATTTAACATTTATCGATTTTAACAACACAATCACATGTAGAAAATCAAGTACAACTTAATGTCCCTGATTTACCACTTGTAAGTCGAAATATCACTTTCGTGAATTTCTCAAGAAATGTACCGATTCATGTTCCACACTTACCAACCTGGGAACTCCGGCAAGTCAGGTTTTTCATTTAAACAGTTTCACCCAAGCCTGACTGTCCTTGGGTGATTTTGAATTCTTGTTCAACAATGGTGGAAAGTTTGCCTCATCCATTGTAAGACTAGAACTCTCAGTTTTTACCTCAACAACTGGCTCCTCTGACTTTGATGAACCAGAATCATTGCCTGAATGTGGCTTGTCTGACTTTGATGAGCCAGATTCATCGCCGACATGTGACTCCTTTGTTTCCAAAGAAACAAATTCATCGCCAGGAAGTGAAAAACTCACTTTCTTTGATTTGTTAATCGTTTGATTAACCATTTTTTCTTTCTTTATCTCCTCTTTTGTCCTCAGACTTGCAACTGAAGAATTCGGTTTACTTGACTTTGTTGTCGAGTGAAACGATTTATCAGTACTCTTATTTGTTGTACCCGAGGACAAAATCCTTTCGAGATACTCTCGTGCTTTCTTCCTTTTCTTTCTCAATCGATCTTTCTGCCCTTGTGAGAGTTTCACTTTCGGTTTTTTCACTTCTTGTTTTTTCTGTGCTTTGGGCTTTTCTTCGACCTTGACTGATTTCTTCATCTTTTTCTGAGATTCAGCCATCGATCTTTCAATTGATCTCATTGGGCAATCTCTGGCAATGTGACATTTGATTTGGCATTCATAACATCTTCTTGTTTCAAAACTTCGACTTTGGCAGTTAACAGCAATGTGTCCTTGAAAACCACATTTGTAACACATTCTGTTATCATACCATGTATCACCTTCACACCAAACGCTCAGATCATAGCATTGTCTAGCTTTGTGGTAATCATCACTTCTCCTATAAGCTTGATTTGACGCTTGAGCACTGTGGTCAAACCTGCACCACTTATTACCAACTTTTTGTGAGTTTTTATTTTCAGATTTTTGTGGTTTTTTATAATGATTGGATGACTGAACTGATGAACTTTTATTTTCATTTTTAAACTTTTTCAAATTTTTAACTTTTTGTTTCTGTTCTACAATCTTTTAACAGGTTTTTGCTTTGAACATTCACCTATTTTAGTAGACTGCAAAACAGTATTTTGAAATTTTTCTTGTAATTCTAAAAATATTTTTCTTTTCTTTTCCTTTTCTTTTTCATCATCAGTTTTGTCATCACAATCCTCAAATTTGACTTTGTCAAAATTTGTGACACTACCAATTGTAGGACCGGTTTTGTCCGTCTAATGAGACAATCGAAGCTAGTAACTACCGAAAATGTAGCGGAAATACATAAACGGCATGAATCAAAGCTAGAAACGAGTAGAAACAGATTAGATACACTTTAATACTCTTTTCTCATTCAACTATCATAAAAAGCACTGGCAGCAGTTCGGCACTGAAAACATGAACGCGTGTCAAATGAGAAAACAAAACCCCTATTTATAGGGTATGTGATTTCGCTCCAAGGACATGTCCATATGAGCGAAATCAACATCTTATGATTTCGCTCATATGTCACTTGTACATTGAAGCGAAATCAGACATTACAAAACACACTTTTTCACATTTAACCCCTATACAATCATAATTAGACTTATCAGACCCTATACATTTAATAACTAAGACTAAGACGCAGGCTTTAGACATTCGTGCACCAACAAATAGAAACAATTCATCTTCCAAATCTTCACTGTCATCAGTCTCTTTCTTCTTTGAAACATGTTCACTGGCGGTTTGGCTTTGTCATGCTTGTGTTTTTGTGGCCGTTTGGAAAGACAAAATGACATGAGTTTTTTTTTTTTTTTTTTTGAATATGTATCTTCAAACAACTCATCAGTATCATTCGTCTCTTCATGCCATTATAATATTCATCAATAACAAAACACAAAAAATGACAAAAATCTGACCCCAACATCTTTTTGTTTATGATTTGTCTATCTCATGTAGCAAAATGTTATTTTAGTCACAGCACCTCAGGAAAGAATGCATTCTCCGAAACTTGGCGTTAGAACAATATTGAATATACAAGAAACGATATTTGCCATTTTTGGCGTTTTACTGAGGAAATAGTGTATCTGAAAGAAACGTCGATTTTTTGTAATCTTTGATGTTTGAGTGTTTTGGAGTTTTCTAAGATGATTGGTATATAGTAAAATATGGCGTTTTTTGAGTAGGTGTGTTTGATGTTTTGGGGATTTTGGCGTTTGTAAGATGAATGGTATATAGTAGAAAATATGGCGTTTCAGGTTCTGGGGGGTGTGTT
Source organism: Helianthus tuberosus (assembly GCA_030545235.1). Taxonomy (NCBI): domain Eukaryota; kingdom Viridiplantae; phylum Streptophyta; class Magnoliopsida; order Asterales; family Asteraceae; genus Helianthus; species Helianthus tuberosus. Next base: position 56,206,085 of record CM060438.1, read on the forward strand.
TTTATGTCTGGGATGTTTTTGTTTATATAGGGACGTGTTTTGGTCCGTAATGTCGTTTTATTCATTATTTTGGCGTTTTGGTATAGAAGTGTAAAGACCTTTTTATCCTTAATAAAGGGCGTCCACTTAATAGAATTCGTGTTATTTACGAAAACGCCACCGCGCCAATCTAGTCCATAGATTGTTTTGATCGGACGATACATAAGCATTCTCAGTGTTCTCACACTTCTACCGTTTTCTCTAAATCCTGACCCTATATATATATATATATATTGTCATTTACTTTCATTATATATTTTATCAAAATATAAGGAAAGTATATATATCATATTATGGGTTGTTCCCTCTTGTCGTAGTTGCAGGCGAGCTTTTCTTCTATGTTACGGGCTAGGTGTCCTACTGATAATAGCTTCTCTCCATATTGCCTTAACTCAGCTATATTCTTAGAGCTCATGGCTGGATAGGTATTCAAGATGTATGGTGGAAATTGTGGTTGTGACTGGAGATAAGGGTCTTGTATGAGTTCCTGAGATTCTCCGTCATTGGCCCACCATCGTTCCCTTAGATTTGGTGCTAGTACGGGTATCCTTAAGGTTTCTTTTGGGTTAAATACGGGTATTGGTTTTAAGAAATCATTGGAATAGGTTCCGAGAAACATGTAGGTTTGTTTCTTCTGCTTATATAAAAGCTTGTTTTTCTACAGAAGATATTTGATTATTATATTCTGTATACTGTAACAACCCTCAATAAAACCAACACTCTCGAATATTCCGACACCCTAGTATATGTTAAAATATCTTAATATGTCTTTAAATACACCCGTATGTGAAAACCAAGCCCGAAATACGTTATAGTATTTAATATAAATCAAAAACAAGAAATAGTAAGTTGAGGCGGGCAGCGTAGGACCCCACCCCAACTTCACGCGGGCGATATCATATACCATTAAGAAATTTTGTCCTGTATATGCATACGTATATAAAATTTTAAATTTCTCGTAATATATATATATATATATATAATACTAAATCATTTTTATAAAAATCCAATTATCTAACTGATGGTGTTAATTATACTCACTACAACAAAAATGGCTTCTTAGGACCTTTTCTGTGGAACGCTTGTAAAAGAGGGTCCTAAAAAACTATTTAATAGGACTAATGAACTTTTGGGATCCTTTTATAATATACTCTACTAAACTGGTGTCCTAAAATACTATTTAATAGGATAGATGATTTTTTGGGGTCCTATTATCATATAATTTAATAGGACACTAAAAATGTAGATCCTAATAAAGTGCTTTATAAGACATTTAATTGTTAGTGTCCCATTATGTGGTACTGTACTAGGACACTTGATCATCTGGGGTCCTATTATAACATAACTTAATAGGACACGTTGTAGTTAAGTCATAAATGTTCAGTGTTATAGGACCCTTTCTAGTCGAAGTCATATTAGAACTTAACTTAATAGGACACTTGACATTTGGGTCTTATAACTTTAAACTTTATAGGACGCTTAATCATTGTGGTGTTATTATAATACACCGTAATAGGACACTTGATATTTGAGTCATAAAACATTAGTTTTATAGGACGCTTATTCACTTGAGTTTTATTATAATATAACTTAAAAAGACACTTGACACTTAGGTCATATAAATTTAAACTTTATATGACACTTAATCATTGTGGTGTTATTATAATACACAGTAATAGGATACTTGATATTTGAGTCATAAAAAATCAGTTTTATAGGACGCTTATTCGCTAGAGTTCAATTATAACATAACTTAATAGGACACTTGACACTAGGGTCTTATAACTTTAACCTTTATAGGACGCTTAATCATTATGGTGTTATTATAATACACCGTAATCGGATACTTGATATTTGAGTCGTAAAACATAAGTTTTATAGAACGTTTATTCGCTAGAGTTTTATAATAACACTAGGTTGTTGACCCGTGATTACACGGGATGGTAGTAAACAAACAATAATTTTGAAACTAAAGTTTCATCATTCATCCTGCTACATTCATTTCCACCCTGGGTTGTGGTTTTCTCTAGTTGAAAGTGGGACACACACTCAATCAAATTTTGTTTGAATGGCCAACTCAAACTTTCATTAATTCATAAATTAAAACCGAGCAAGGTGTTGGGGTGTACACCATCCGAACCCCACGGTTACACCATTATATTAAAGTACATAAGAATTTTTGTCTAGCCCAAACATATAAGTCAAAACTACTCCATCTATTCTAAGTGAGTTCCAACCCCAAGTACTTTATAATAGAACAATCGAGGCAAGATCTGATCTAACCCAGCAGATGTACTAGTTGTGATACATATCTGTTCACATAGACATAACTATTAAAAAAACAAGTAATAGCGATGAAAAAATAATTATCATCAGCGATGCAGAAAAAAAATCAAATACAAGTACTAAATATGCGATGAAAAAATCATTTTACTAAATAACTAATTGAAATCATGAAGCAGCTTCAAATAGATCTTCATCTCCCTCAATGTATCAAGCATCATGCTGAATCCCTTGTCATTACATTTCCCAATACACTTACTATGAAATAGTCTAATGATAAAAGAAAGAACCGAGAACTTCTTACACCCAGGATATAGTTCTTTCTTTACATCTTCTAACGCTTTATAAAACTTTTTCGCATTTGTGTTTGGCATACTCTGACTTTCATTTTGTGTCCCTATTTCATTTTCATGTCTGTTCTCGCCAAACCCGTTGAATGCATCATGCACCAACCCTTGCATGTGATCTTCAGCATCCAACATAGGAGTTTAACATGATTCGGAAATAAAAGGTGCAATTCTGTAGCCTTTAATAAACCCGACACATTAGAGATGCGTTCTAGCCTCCTCCCGATCAACCCATATTTGATTACCGCAATCAATGCATGGACATGATATTTGACCATTTTTACCCTCGGAAGAAAAGATAAAATCAAGAAATTTGTCAAGACCGTTTTCATATTCAGTAGTAGCTCTTGGTAAAGACATCCAACTCGTATCCATCTTAAAACTGGATTAAACAAACAATTAGTAATTTCATAAGTCATTTATACATGCACCCACCAATGGGGTGGTGGTCCATTAAGCCTTTAAAAACACCTAGGTTGGGAAGGGGAAGGTCTTGTGTTCAAGTCCCACAGACGACAAGGGATTAAAGAAATTAGCCGTTCAAAAAAAATTATACATGCACCCAATTCATAAGTAATTAAAGAATGTATTTGGTGGCTCAAAATTGTGTGTTTAAAAGATCAAATAAAAAAATACGACCAAATAATAATAACAATAATAGTAAATTAATATGAGTGATATCCTTCCATAGCCAAAGCTTTTACAACAACAATACTGATCAACTGGGTTTAATTCCATTTAACAAAACATAAGGTTTAATTCCATTTGAACATATTCACTGGTGATTGGGTGTTGTTAATTAGCAGGTTCAAACCGACAACGGGTTGGGGACCGAAAACCGCGGGAATGCCAATCGAGTGCCTTTCACGTGTAAGGTGAGACCATCTGGGCTATTCAGATTGTTGTTTTAAATCTATTTTGAATATGAATTTTTTTACATGCTGTAGCGTTCCCCTAATTCCCAAATAAGACGCATGAACACTAAACACAAATTCCTTTACTCTACAATTTCAAACAACACGACTGATGTTCAACAAAATTGGTAAAGGGACACTGATTCGTATGAAGAAACGACGGAAAAATACAACGATAAGTTACAGAATGCGAAGGGATGGAATGATGAGGCCTTGCCCGAGTTTCGGCACGTCCGGTGAATCGCGCAGGTTCGGCAGGAGTAGCACAGGTTGCAAAAAGGTTTTAGAGTGAAACTGTTTGTGTGCAAAAATTTTGGATGATGTTTAGAACCCGTTTAAATAACAGGTTCGACCAACAGTAGAGTTTTGGATGAGATCGCACAAAGGATCCGGGTTTTATCCGATTTCCGTTTTTGTGCGATATGGTATTCATTATAGATTATTTGGACAGCTAATACGCGGGTGAATGTGGTACGATAAAAAGTGCAGATGCACGATATAGGATATGGAAACATAATAACTTGCTTTTGTCGAAAATATGTAGTTTCCAAAAGAAATCCGGCGATATTGCGTTTGATCAGTCTTGAGCGGCATGACTCCTTTAAAATTTTTGGATGATATGCACAACAAGCCTCTCAAGATTTGGTAGAAGTACAAAAGTTGTTTTAAGTTCACATATTAATATATTAAAATTTTTGGATAATATGCAGAACACAACAAGCCTCTCACATATTAATTTTTGGATAATATCACCCGAACACGACCCATTCAACCCGAATTTTTAATTTTTTTTTTCTGAAATATATTAAAATAAAATTTACTTAAGAAACATGAATGTATATAATAATATTATATTTAAATTATAAAATCTATGTTAATTTTTCTTATTAAGTTATAATCATGGCATACAATACACACCCCATTTGTTTTATGACATAAAATATATTGGAAAAAAAATATAATATAGCATAAATTTGTTAAACGGGTCAACCCGCCAACCCGACCAGGTTGACCCGAACCCGACCCGTTAACCTAAACAGGTTCACGGGTTCAACCTGAAACGGACCCGAACCCGTTTAGACTAAACCTAAACTCGCGAATTTCGTATTAGGTTCGTGTCGGGTTTTCGGGTCGTGTCATAAATTAACACCCCTACTCACACTAGATGGACTTTAGTAAATGACGGGAATAGTCCTTGGAGTTTAATAACTAACAATAACCTGCAACTCTAACCTCGTTAACACTTCCCTTCATACATGCTAACGACCTTAACCGAGTTTCCTTTTTTTATACATGCTAACGACTTTTTGAATAATTTAATAGGTTTATATAATAAAAATTACATTAAAATCATAAAAATTTATATCAACTTATTACATGTAAATTCATAACACGACTTAATTGTTGATTCATTAAAAAAATAGATTTATAACATAAAATGCATACCCAATTTAATTTATGACTTAAAACATATTTTAAAAAATATAATATAATAGAAATGATTTAAACGGGTCAACCCGCCAACCCAACTGGGTTGACCCGAACCTGACCCGTTTAGCTAAACGGGTTCGCGGGTTCAACCTGAAACTGACCCGAACCCGTTTAGACTAAACCCAAACCCACAAATTTCGTGTTAGGTTCGTGTCGTGTAAGAATATCACACCACTACGAATAAGGTTGCACAGGCAATTAAAAAAATTCAATACAACTTCCACCGCTAAAAAGTATAATATCTTACAAATAAGTGTCGATGCCCTCTTGTTATCTTTTTCGGTTGTTATGCTTTCATATTAATATCATACAAGTATTGTAACAAATTGAATCAATACCATAACAAACAAAATCGATACCGCATAAAAACTTATGACTTATTAGGACTTATTAACTTATAACTTATCCAAAATGAGTTTTTAAAAAAAATGTTTCAATTAACTTATGTGGTGTGAAAAGTCAATAAAGGTGAAAGGGGTGGACCCCTCATGAGGGTAAATATTCTCGCCAATGATTTCTTGTCATATCAATTTCCCTTTTCAACTCCCCTCTTGCCCTTAATCACAAGCATGGTTGTAAAACAAGGTTTACAAGGCCGACTACTCCCCGAGTAGTCGCTACGAGGTAGGCTGTCGAGGCGACTTTCTTTGACTCCGCCTGATTACTCGGAATCGGTCAAACGCGGTCAACATCGGCCAAAATCGTATCTAGTAGGTCAACTCGGGCCGAGTTTGACTTAAAAATAATAAAACATAATTTTTATGCATATCATATTAAAGAATTAAAGAATGAATATCATTTTCACGTATTTTGTTATAGATATTAGTAAATTTATGTTATTTGACATATATTTAATTTCCAAAAAACTAATTTCTTTATAATTTAACATGTCCGAGTACTCCCCGAGTACTCTCCGCCTAGGACGAGTACTCTCAACTCTCATGTCGACCGACTAGGGACCGCCTAACGACTTTTGCAACCATGATCACAAGGGGTGGTTTAACCCAAACCATTCTAAGCTTATTTATTCTAAGTTATAGGGTTAGAATGGTAAATAACCATTCCAAATGGGGCTGGCAAATCGTGTTTTATCGGGTTTAACAGTTCTCTAACGACGTGTATAACACAAGTATTAAACATGGATACAAATCGTTTAACTACTTTATATCTTATATCCATAACACAGTTTTATGTACCAAGAAGAAGAAAAGATGGATCCTAACATCATAATTTTATTTATTTTAAAAAGGTAAAAAAATCATGTTGTGTACTTTTTAAGTAAATAGGTCTAATCGTGTCTTACACATATATCTATTGCCAGGCCTAGTTCCAAACAACTATATTACCGTTAGTAACTGGTTTCTAACTGTAAAATTTTAAATTTCAAGCTATACCCGAGTTGTACCTGCTTCTGGGTCACCCGTACCCGGTCATACCCGAACCGTTTCCGCTGGGTTTTAATATAAATTCCTATATCTGGTTCTGGTTCCGATTCCTACCCGGTTCTTCCTAATACCCGGGGTCTGATTAAACATGATTGGGCCTTGCCCGGTTCCGGTATAGCCAAAACTCGTTTTGTGCTCCTTTTGCATCAACCCAAATATGTCGAATTTAATTTTTTTGGTGGGCCAAATCTTTTAAAACCTACTATCGGTCCATAAGCGCAATCACTTTTCTTTTTTCTGTAATAACTTGCATTCGTTAACTTTTTAAAATAAAAATAAATATGTAATTAAATACAAAAGAGTTGTCTACGTTTCGAGATACATTTTATTGAATATAGAGTTGTATTTAAAAAATATTTTCATATCATAAATTATACCAAGTACTGGTAATGTACCAATACCATGCCACTACTAGTGATGTACCAATATGGTATCGTTAACGTATCAAAGTGGCTCCAACCGAACAAAATTGTTACTAGTGACGTATTCATTTATTATTGTTTTCGGTTTCAATACGAATCAATTTAGTTATTTTTCGACAACTTTCATTACTGTTACCCGACTGGTTTGTGCATATACCGAATTTCATTCGCACTACACAAGAGAATTTTATAGAGTAAAAAAAAGAGTAATATTAATACTATTTATGAGTATTATGATGTAATTTTAGTAGATATTTAATAAATAGGAAAAATACTATTTATGAGTATTATGATGTGATTTTAGTAGATATTTATTTGACTCTACAAGTGAATGAGATCACGTTAATCTATTCAAGGAAAACACCATATTTGCGATATTGACTAAAAAAATTAGAAACTCCCTCCATTTTCATTCTTTTAATTCCCGTCTTAATAGCATCTCAAACTTTCAGGCACTCAATTTTGTTTCACCCTTGTGGAAAAGCTCAAGGAAAATCAAAAGCATCAAACATTGAATAATCTTCTTCAGTTAAGGTATTTTTTAGTTTTAACAGTGTATTTAATCATCTTCATTCTATAGTTTGATTTATGTATTGTGTGTATTAACTGAAGAGAATAGTACAACCCTAGGTTTTCAAGCTTTAGTATAACCCTAGGTTTTTATTCTTTGAATTCCCGTCTTAAGCCATTTTGTATGAACCATCATGTTAATTACAGAATACAATAGTATAACCCTAGGTTTTCAAGCTTTAGTTGAGTCTGCGATCAAGGTTGTGGTTCCAGTTGTTAAGCCGCTGAACTCTAATTCTGCACCTCCTTCCATTAGCACTTCAAATGACTCTCATAAGGGCTCCATTTTGACCATGACTTGTATTCTTAGAGTTGATGATCTGTGATGATGAGAGTGGCTTTGCACGCTTGGTTTTCTTTCGCGTAGGAGATAGCGTATTGGTTTCTGTATAAAATCAAAAACGGGAAAAAAATATGTCAATCGGGTTTACAAATCAGAAATTTAAGTCAGATGAAACAGACCTGGAGTCATTTGTTTATTGAGCGCCTCTAAATTTAAACGCATAATAAGATGTCATTATCAAAAGGGTTACACTCCAGTAGAGTTAAAATTTAATGCATGTAAATTGCCTATAACCTAGTGCCTAAAGGTTATGGTGTTGATCGGTAACTAAAGGCACTTAGGCTAATTCAATGAAAATGTTGATATTTAGTCATTATCAAGTTGAATGTGCATTGTATGAGTAATCATGTAGTAGGCAAAGTATGTGTAAAAACAATTGTATATCATTTTGGGCTAAAAAGCACATAAAGTGTTTGTAACATAATGTTCATGCATGATTGATGAAGATTCATTTAATGAAAAGGTTGAGCATTTATCCAATGACCATCTTAGTTAGCGCTTAGTGTTATACATAAAGAGACATGTAATTCTTGTAAAACCAATTCAAAGACCACTGACTATTTCTAAATCATTTCTCCAAAACACAACAAAATTTTAAAACAATATAAGGATGATAACCATACTGAGATGAATACTAAATGTTACCACTAGATCTCAATCAAATTATCCCCTGTAAATCTCCCCTGCAGGTGCAATCTTTCTTTGTGTAGATAAAATTTTTTCTTTTATTTTCCATTTTTTAACAACATGCTACCCAGTTAATGGTGCAGCTACCCATTCTGCATTAGTTTGTGCAGAAGCAACAGAACCCTTATTTGACACTGAATTTCCCCCTTTAGTGATATCTGCAACCACAGGTGTAGTTTTTACCTCAGATGACTGTAAATATTTTTATAAAAGCTAGTATTTATGAAAGCTAGTATTTACGTTGACTGTAAATATCTATGACTGTAAACATTTTTATGAAAGCTAGTATTTAAAAGATATGTATTTTGTTTTTAGTTTTTATTCTTTTATCTTTCCTTTTATAAATCTTTATTTCTTATTTATTTGGGCCTTTTATGAATGATATAATGAGATTTTTCTTTTTTGTGTACACCAGTAAAAGCTCCAAAAGACATATGAATCCTTATGAAAAGAGTAGAATGTCAAGGATTCAAGAGAACCAAAAAAAATTACAAGATTTGGGATTGGAAAATATTGCTAAATCTTTGAGAAGTCTAGCAGAGAGTGACAAAACAAAGAAAAAGAAAAAGAAATCAATGGATACCGGCGAGAAAGATCTAGATGTAGCGTATATGCCTGGTTCTGATGTTGATGTTGAGCAAGACTATCAAGAAGCTGCTACAAAAATCTCTAAAAAGGTACTAATATCAAATACGGATAATATATTTCTTTCGGTTTCTTCTCTAACAATTCGACTTACAGAAACAGCGTCCAACATACATTGCTCCGTAGTCCCTGAAAAGATATACTAATTTAGCACAGAAACGATTCATTGCTCCGACTGTCTCCCGTGTGCTAACATCTTCAGAATCTCATATGCAAAAGGGACAAGTAATTGATACAAGAGGGAGATCAATTGTAGCTAAGAGAAAGTTATTTGCAGTTGACAACGATGATGACCACGGGGAGCGTGACATGAGATTTCATGGTACCTATATTTGTTTTTCGAATATTTTATGTATGATATTTAATTAATATTAAGTCTATATACAATTAACTGTTTTTTATGATTACTTTTTTTATAACTATTGATATCAATGAAGAACAAGATGATGTTGAATTTGGAGATATTGAAGATATACATATGAATGAAGCTTATGAAGAACAAGATAGTTTTAAAGATGATGGAGATAAAGACATGGAAGATTTAGAAAAGGTGAATGATTTAGAAAATCAGAACGATGAACTGGTCGATGAAGAATGTGAAGTTCCAGAAAATGAAGAAGAGCATGAAGTTTCACAACAAGAAAATGAAGCAGGTTTATTTGATCTACTTGATTGCTTCATTTTTTTTTGTTAAATCATATATTTAGTATTTTTAATGTATGCATGAACATTGTAAATAATGTTCACTTTTTGTAGTTCGGAATGTACGTAAAAGAGTGAGAGGACCAACGCGTATGCCAAAGGTTTGGGCCCAAGAAAAAGGGGATAGAATTCCTATTTTAGTTAATGCACACGGACAACCTATTAATGGCAAAAGTAGTCAACTGACCCATTTCATGGGAACCCTATCAAGGAGTGGAAAGTATTGTCCGATTTTTAAACCATGGAATAAAGTTAAGGCCGCCAAAACACAAGCTTTGCTTGCACTCTTAAAGGTACATAATTAAAAATATGTATGTTAATGACCTAAGTATTTGTTTTCTCATGTAACATGTTTCATTTTTAGACGAAATTTGATATTCCTGAAGTTGCTAAAGGCTGGATATTGCAATCATTTGGGCGGAAGGTGAAGAACTGGAGGGCAAGAGTTAAGGACTTACTAGTTTGGGGTTATGCGGTTATGTATGGTCTGGGTGTTCGTGCTGCTGATGTTTGGGGTGTAATACCAAGTCGTTCGGCATGTCATAGAGAAAACATCCAATTGAAGTCTCAATGTGAAGAACTTACTAGTACTGTGGTCCAGTTACGAGCCCAAGTATCAGAGATGGAAGGGTCGAGGGGTGGTTCCAGTGTTCAACCTCTTGCATCACAACATTTCCCCAATGTAACCAATGAACATCAACGTTTACGGGTATTTTTCTATATAAATCTTTAAAAGCCAATTTTCCTTAGTTTTTCTATAAAAATGTTAGCTTGCTAGTGTAAAACTTTATTAATTTTTTTGTAAAATGATTTTTTGCACTATTATGAGTAGAGTTTAATAAATATTTGTTGAAAACTAAAATCTAGGTCGGAGATGAAGTTTTCCTCAAAAGCATTCTAAACTCTACCGAGATTGTAGCAAGAGGAAGGGTCCAAAGCTTGGACCCAAATGATCTAGTTGGTGGTACAGAGATTGGACCATAATGGTGTGAGGTAAACGTTCAAGTACCAATAAATAAAAGATGAAAACTTAGTAAGACCATATGGTTTATTTTCTACAATTCAAGATTGTATTGGTGCATCCATCGCATGGCCCTATCCATTCATCTCGGTATGTATTTGTTAAATTTGTGATACAAATAATTTTAATATCATGGAACTTAATGCTTATACATGGATGGTTTATTTGTAGGTAGTCCATGAGGATTGAGGACGCATGATGACTCAAAATTTTATGCTTCTTATTTCTTAAATTGCTTTTAATTTCTTTGTTAAATGTTAAGACTTTATGTTAGATAATGTTATAACTTATTTATGGTTAGTGTTTTTGTTATGAACATGCTTATTTGAAATATAATGATTTTTTTTATTAGTTGATGTTATACAATAACTATTATGATGTTATATATTGATGGTCTGTTTATAAAATTGGTTTTATAATCTTATTTGGGATATTAGGACAATTTTCTTGATATTAAATTAGCTATAACGTTACATCATAAGGGTCCTATAAATTAATTTTTAAAGACGCTTATATGTGTATCAAAAGATTAAAAGTAGGTAATCACATATTAGAACATTGTAAAAGTGTCCTAATATGTTCTTTTTAGTACGCTATTTAAGTTATCTATAGACATATTATGCGACCATAAAATTGGTTTCATAATCTTATTTGGTATATTAGGACTCTTTTCTTGGTACTAAATTAGCTATAATGTTACATCATAAGGGTCCTATCAATTAATTTCTAAGGACACTTGTAAGTGTATCAAAAGATTATAAGTATGTATGCACATGTTAGAACATCGTAAAAGTGTCCTAATATGTTTTTATTAGGACACTATTTTAGTTGTTCAAAGACATATTACGCGACCATAAAATTGGTTTCATAATCTTATTTGAGATGTTAGGACGCTTTTTTAGTTCTAGGACTTATTACGACCCCTTTACATGAAACACTTTTGCCGTTGGTCCTATTAAATGAAAGGTCCTATAAAATAGCATTTTAGGACGCTTTTGCGCGTACTAAAAACCCAGTTTTCTTGTAGTGACTGCTTATTCTCATAACTTTATTCATTCTTTGATGATAACAATAGTAATAGTATATTGAAATAAATTTCTGTTAAATTTATTAAACATAATATTTTGGAATAAAAAGGGTGGATAAAAATAACTTTAATCAAAATATAAACTTTCTGGACTCATTAGAATTATTTTTAACCAGAGGGTTGAACCATATTGGTTGAAAAATATTAGGACTTGATTCTTAATTTATCATATTTATTTATTATGGTAGATAGTACAAAATTTGGCATTTCTAAATTTATTCTTAATATATTAAGTAGTGAAGTAGTATTCCTGTATTAGATATATATATATATATATATATATATATATATATATATATATATATATATATATATATATATATGACTCAAGTATAGTTTAAAAGATGAGTTAAACTATTAAATGGTAGAAATTCTTAAGCTATTTACTATCAATATATATATGTTACATACATATGTTTTAAACCATATAGTTATACAGTACCAAATGTTTTTGTACATATTTCTATTTTATGCCAGAAGACGTCTATGTCTTCGAGTTGAATCGGACGCTCTGCACGATTAAAAACAACATTGTTTAAGTCACATGATTAACAGAAATATATCACACAAGTGTTGTATGTTTAACAATTATTACCTGCACGTAGATACTTTTCTAGCCTACAAGCACACGACAACCCACAACTGTACAACATCTGGCAACCACATGATGAATGATAGCATTGCAAGACATCTAGCTTCCTAAGTGCCTCTCCACTTAACAAGTCAAGGGCTGTATGGGATACTTTTCCAAGTAGGTGTTGAAACAGCGAGTATCTGTGGTGGTTCATTATTTTTTCGATGCTTTCTCGAAAACTCTTCCTTATTTCACCGTACTGTGTCTCAACTATATACCGGACACAACCAACTATACGTTCCAGCGAGCTCTTATCTAGGACATATCTCTTTATGTTGGCGTGTTGGCTCTCAACTCTGTTTGTGGTACGATTACCAAAGTTGCGCCTCTTATCAGTCCACGCAAAGACGAACATCTCCTTCTAATCTTTTAGCCAGTTATCATACACGTAATTGAAGACCCCTAAAAAGTAAAAATAATTTATTAAAATGTACATAGGTGAGTCATATGTTATTAAAAAACTTACTTGAACGTTTACACTCCACAAGTCACTTTTGCAGGTTGCGTAAGTGGTACACGTAGATGGGAACGGATGGAGACTCACACAATGACCCCCAGAATGACAAAATTTTTTCCCAGTCTTCTTCTGTGAAGGCACTCTTGTAGTGCTTCATAATATTATGTTGTATGTGAAACCTGCAAAGAAGCCTGGAGGCGTCTGGAAATACTTTAGCACACGCGCCCATAAGGGCCAGGTCTCTATCCGTTACAATCACACGTGGCTCCATACATTCATCCAACATTGACTTGATCCTCTCAAGCACCCACACAAAGTTATCACTCCGTTCTTTACAGATAACGGCATGCGCGATACAAAACGAATGGTTGGTAGGCATCATACCAACAATCTGAACAAATGGCATATTGTATATGTTTGTCTTGTACGTCGAATCGATCAGCAAGACGTGGGGGAATGCACGCTACATTTCACTCGAGTATTGATGAAGAAAGAAGATCTCTGTTACAACCTCTGTTCCGGGTTCCTCCCGTGTATCGTAATTAAATTCGTTGTTTATCAGCATGTTTTCTAGTGACTGCATGGGAGTCAATCCGTCTCTTTGTTCGGCTCTAATCTTCGCCACAGCGTTTTGAACGTCTTTCTGAACATGAAACCTGTTGGGGTCCTGTTTCCTTATCGTTTGAAAAATTTTGCGCAGCTCCATGTTTTTGAGCTCTCAGCTGCTCGATCAGTTTGTTTTCACTTGGAGTAAACCTTCGCACAAATGCGTGGGCCGATAGGTCCTCACAAAGTTTGTGGTTATGTTCAATTTTTCCCTCTTTTATCTCCCAGGTTTCATACGGATGGTCTCGCACAGCCAGTAGGTAAAACGAGCAACCTGTTTTTTTGCTTCTGGCTTTTCTAAGTGTTGCTGTAGTGTGGTGCTCACCACCACGGTCACATTCAAGCCATACCCTCCCCGTCCTTCCCCCGTTTCTTTGATCGACGGGTAACAATAACGAAACCATTAGCGTTTGCTATTTCTTGTATCCATTTCTTTAATTCATCTAGAGAGTTGAAAACCTGTAACATCGACAATAATAATAATAATAATAATAATAATAATAATAATAATAATAAGAAGAATAAAAATATTAATAATAATAATAATAATACAAATTTCAATAATAATAATAATAATAATAACAACTAATCTATTTAATTTAACAAAATAAAATTGACACCTGCTTTTTTAAGTACGGATTGTCCGGGATGGGGGGTGCCTCAGCACCATATCCACCATATCCTCCAACGTCCGGATAGTTTTGTTGAACGTAAGGACCGCTCGGGGAAATGAATTGCTGATGACCACCGTCTCATCCGTATCCATCAGGATAATGTTGTTGCACGTAAGAATATTCACACCCGTATCCATAATCCGGATACCTTTGTTGCGCCGGATAACTTGGTTGACCAGCATGGTATGAGTTATCTACAGGGGATGTTTCATCAACAGGGGGATGCGTGTTCAAATCTAGAAACGGTCTGTTTTGTTTTCCTTGTACACTAGACATAACCTCCTCTTGCTCGTTAGAATCGGGAACGCCAGACTCCTCCAAAAAAAGGGTATCATCATTAGTAAATAATTAACTAAAACAACAAGTAATTAAAACAGTTAAGCTAATAACTGTTACCATAACGTTTTCGGGCACCCATGCGTCGCTAGAATACAGCCCAAAGACATAGTTGCCGTCCCAGTATGATATGATGACATTTCAACATTTCGCAGTGATAAGAACACGAATGCAAACAACAAAATATATTTCGAAGAGATAGTAGAAGAATAGAAGAAACAGGACTATTTTCGGTGGATGAACAATGCACTGCAAGTTCCTGTTTATATGAAATAGAGACGCCTCGTATAGCCCTAGACGCCCCATGTTGCTTTATGTCGCATGCCAGACACTTAGTCACATCAGTCTTCCAGACGCCTTGTACAGGCCTTCGTATTGCCTCCTCGTACAGGCCTAGACCCCCCGTCTGTTGTGACTGATGTGACGTCGTACGCGGTTCAGTGGTTAGTAGGATAAAGTAACCCTAGACGCCTCGTATAGGCCTATACGAGACGTCTTGAAGGGTGTGGAACTTTCAATTATATCAAGAACCCTTAATTAACCCTGGCCAGTTAAAACTATGTTGGTAATAAATATATATATATAGAAACATTTACTTTCAATTATATCAAGAACCCTTAATTAACCTGGCCAGTTAGGCCACCTGGTATACTCTAACATCTGTAGGTGTTAATCCTAGTTGGTATCCGTTAACACCTGTTAAACCGCTCCTGAAGGGTGTTAAGAAGCATTAAAAACTTCACATGTTAAGAAGTTAACTAGGAGAGAGAGGGAGGGAATCAAACATTCCAAAATTTGCACACACACAACATGCTATATATATGTATTTTAATTAATTTTAAGGAGCGTTAATGGGGTTAAACCATTTCCTTGGTGTGCGGTGAAGTGAAAGAGGGCCAATTAGGTGATATGGTGCCTACGTGTAGTTAAGGGGTGTGAAAATATACCCCATGGCCTTAAAACTATGTTGGTAACAAACTAACTGTAGTTGCTTCCTAAAAAATGTATTTGAGTGCTAACACTAATATGAGTTTTCAGCAGAGCCGGCTCAACCTCGTGAGTGTGATTCCAAACTCGAGACCCTTTTCGTAAATAATTTTATTAGAAAATATAGAGATAGAGTGAGTCTTAAGAATTATAATTTTATAAACAACCCTTGAAATGTTGAGCCCCAAATATACTTCAACCCTAAAAGTTTTGGGTCCTTTAAATACGAGTCCCACAGCTTGAGCTTCAGTTATCCATTGTAGTTGATCAGACTTGCATGTATTTGCGACTTGCAGCCCATACGTGTATAAGTGTATGATAAGGATTCAGAGAATAAAATCACTGACATTGGCCCCACTCTATGGGAATGGGCATTGACAGTGCAAAGTGTCAAAGAAATTTAATAGCAAGAATTGGCATCTTTATAAAATACTACTTCGAAAAAGTTGTTTAAGGTGAAACAGTGGGCTATCTATTCTCACCAAATATCAGGTAGTTAAGGGGAAATTACTAAAAGAGAAATTACTAAAATGTTGTTTGAACAACATGATTTACCAAAATATCACCCTTATGCGTCTTTGGAATGACGCCTTAAGCATAGGATGCGTCGATATGTCAGCTATTGCGTCTGTTAAGGTGGTGCTGACACGTGTCATGAATCATGGATTGAGTCGACGACTGACTTATCAAAGACAAAAAGGTGGCTGATGCGTCGGGATGACCCTAGTGGCATGGCTGACTCCTCCTAGTGGCTTGGCTGACTTCTCTTAGTGTCTTGGCTAACTCCTCGTTGTGGCTTGGCTGACTACTCGTTGTGGCTACCCTGACCCCTTGTTTTGACTAGGCTGACTCCTCAAATTTTATTTTTCTTTTCCACATTTCTTTTTAATTTTGTTTAATTTAGATATCTTGTTATTTTTTCGAGTCTATAGATACACAACCTTTTGTTTTGTTCTTAAAAAAACGGTTTTCCAATAATGGCTTGAGATGCATCAGCTTATTTTTATTAAGTTTTTTTTAGCTAATCACAAAATTAAAAGTTAATATTAAAAGTAGTCGTTGAAAGAACTTGATCCAAACAACCTGGAGAGAAAATCGGTACCTGTAATTTTAAAGCTTAACAAAACGTCATGTGGAAATAGAAGTATAAGTGATTTTTCATTTACGTTGAAAAACAAAACGTATAGTTTTTCGTTCATGTTTGAAGAAAACGACTACTTTTGATATTAACTTTTTTAATTTTGTTATTAGCTTTAAAAAAATTAATAAAAATAAGCTGATGCCTCGTAAGCCACCATTGGAAAACTGTTTTTTTAAGAATCAAACAACAAGGTTGCGTATTTATAGACTCGACAAAGTAATAAGATATCTAAATTAAATAAAATTAAAAAGAAAATAAAATTTGAAGAGTTGGCCTAGCCAAAACGAGGAGTCAGCCAAACCAAAACGAGGAGTCAGCCAAGTCACTAGAAGGAGTCAGCCCGACGCATCAGCCACTAGGAGGAGTCAGCCAAGCCACTTGGAGGAGTCAGCCCGACGCATTAGCCACCTTTTTACCTTTGATGCGTCAGCCGTCGACTCAATCCATATATCTTAACACGTGTCAGCATCACCTTAATGGATGCAATAGCTGACATATCAACGCATCCCATGCTTGAGGCGTTATTCCAAGGACACATGAGGGTGATATTTTGGTAAATCATGTTGATCAAATAACATTTTGGTAATTTCCCCGGTAGTTAATGTACCATTCAAAGTACCGACTGTAAGTGCCATCACTACTCTGCACGCAACCTCTAGCCATCTTTCAAACAGCTGTACACGTACGAAATTTGTTGTTTCTAGCACCTTTTGTTGTGATCTACATTAATTTTGTGTATGGGGATCTTTGTTTTATGCAACTCGAATTCAAATAAATGAAGTTGAATTGGCTTTTTGGTTCTCAAAGAGATTTTGGACTCAAATCATGTTTGCACGTTAGTTTTTGAACAGGTTAATGCTTTATTTTAGATCGCAATAAACAAGTTAAAAGAAAAAAACATAATCAATAAACACTACCACTAGTACAATTGTGAAAAGCAATGGACTTTTAATACGGAGTTGATTCAAAAGTTTACAGACTACTTTGTTTAGCTAGACGGGAAAACATGACATAAATGTTCCAAATATGAAAAGATTAAACCTTGGACTACGAGTGAGAGTTACAAGTCCTATAAGTAGGGGGCGGAAATGTCTTAACGAGGGGATCATATGCCAAACAACCAAATTAAGGACGTTTGCCCAACTGTTGGATCTGACTTCAATCGTCGTTATTAACTAGATTGTTCGAAGATTTGGCGATATGTGCCACATTTAGAATTCTCTAAATAAACGAGTAAGATTTAATAATTATTCATTAAATAATAGACTACTTTTCTTTTATATTTTGTTATCTTTTGTGTGTTCGCTCTAGATCAATTCGATCCAGCCATGAATTTACTCGGCCAACCGAAGTAATAATTAGCACACTTGCATTTTTTCATCAAACCATTTTTATCGTTGATTCAAATCCTTTTTAGGTTGCCATTGTTAGAAGAAATCTTTATCCTATTTTCTGATCATGATTTCCTGGAGAACAAGTTGGCCATTAATTTATTATGTGGATGGGTGAATGTGTGGATAGAATAAGCTCTATATGTGATGTAATAAACTGAGTGAACCATGTGATGCACCACATGATCACTTAGGCCCGTTATACAAATTAAAATCATCCACCATTCCTACATTATTAGATTTCCCATTTTCTTTGGCTAGTTGCAAGTACAAGACACTATAAATAAAACCTTCATACTCTCCATGCTGACATCAAATCCAATCGTCATATTCAATTCATCACTTCCAAAAACTATCCCTTCCTTAATTCTCCAAACAACTGTCTTTCTCAGCAAAACAACATGGGTATTTGCCGAATGAATTCATTGGTTACTAACTTGAAACAAATGATCAAACTAAACAACAAACACCAACCAGATGTTCCCAAAGGACATCTGGCGGTGTACGTTGGAGAAATCCAAAAGAAGCGGTTTGTTGTGCCTTTATCTTACTTGGACCAACCATTGTTCCAAGATTTGCTACGTAGGTCTGAAGAAGAATATGATTTCAATTATCCAATGGGGGGACTTACCATTCCCTGCCAAGAAGAAGCCTTCATTAAACTTACTGCTCGTTTGCCCAATTCGTAATTCACTACTAAACAAATGAGTATCACTCACGGGAAATCTCATAGTTCCTAGAATGTGTGGCACCACGATTTTGATGTCTTTTAGTCATTGTTTGATTGATTAGAGTATGGCGTTGCATGCTCTAAACCATGTAAAAAGGGGCATATGTCCGATTCCAGTTATTGTATATGAGTAGGTAATTATCTTTCCATTTGGAATAGATCTGTTTCTTAATGCAGTTTGGTAAGTTCCTAAATGATCTTCATACCGGTTAACATAAATATGGTTTCATAGGAAGTTAATATAAACAAGTAAATTCGTCATGCTTCAATCTATTTGTGAATGGACAGAATACACAGTAAATTATGTTTTCCATATTTAGTGAGTTACATGCATCATTCATGTAGTCATATGTAATCCATGCTGGGCATAAAAGATAATAACTGGGAAGAGAAAATCATATATATCATGTACTTACACATTGACTAAAGGGTGAATCTATAACACCACCCGCATTGTAGCTGAAAGGCTCCTAAAGTTCTCACCGAGCGAAATCATGAGACTAATGGCTAGTTCCAATAAGGTATCATATCACACCACCACATTGTAGCCGAAAAGCTCCTAAAGTTCAAACCGAGCAAAATCCTTGAAATTAAAGGGGATTTTGGTTCGTCGAATGTTTTGAAAGGGATTGTAATACTCTCTCCGTCTCATTAAAAGTGTCATATTTTGAATTTTCAAAGTCTTTATTTATGAACTTTGACCTTAAATAATTTTGTTTGTGTTAGATAATACTTTATGAAAGTTATATGATTTGAAGTTGTTTTACAAGTGTTTTTTCAAGTCCCAGTCGGATAAAACAAACACGAAATCTGGAATTTGCTCTCCAATCGATTAAAGAAAATAACTCAAAACTTTAATCACAATGTTATCAACCACAAGCTCGGTTGATTAACATATATAGCCCTAACATTAGAAATCAACTAGGATTCTAAGACTATTAGATAATTATAATATAACTCTTCATAATTATCTATTAACAAAACTAACAGATAAATAGAAACTAATTAACTTGCTCTAATTAATCTCCTTATCTTGCGGTCTTCCAATCTGCTTGGGTTTTGACCCACCGCCCATACGCTCGGGTCGGCAATTAAGCGTAGGCCCAACATTTTTATCGGGTTAATTTTCATCAAGTTTTATATAACACAAAAAATATATAATTAAAGTCAAAGTTTATAAATAAAGACTTTGAAAATATAAAATAAGACACATTTAATGGGACAGAGGGAGTATCACAATATGATGGAATTCGAACTAAGTCCATAATGTGTTTGGGTATGTAAGTTTCTTACAGGAATTGGAGTTATTTTTTTGAATGGCTAAACTTTTTCTCCCTCATAAATCCTATACTAATTACACCCCCCAATGATTAAACATTGGTCTCCCCACAAGAGGTAATTCCTCTTGACCACTAGGCCAAATCCTAAGTGGCAGGAATTGAAGTTATTAGTTCCATGATTTGGAGTTCAAATGTCCAATTATCTATGACTTCGAATCCAGTGGATCTAAATGTGCCATCACACTTTTCAATTTAGAAGACTACTAGGATCTTCTGTGGTTCTCTGGCTTCATCGACTTGTTCTTTTCCGGATTCAATTTGTTCCTCTTTGAATTCGAGTTTGGACCACATTGACTTGTTCTGGACCACAGTTTTATTCTTCATTTTATTCTTTGGCTTCCTTTAGGTAGATACATAAAATTCCAAAGTCCAAACATTCCATTACAATATGACTTTTCTATCCAAATATTGAAGGAATCTTTAAATCCTTTGATTGATGATTTATGGGGTTATTTTCCAAATCCTGTGCCATCTTTAACCAGCCAAATGCAATTTGTAAAAGAGTATTTTCGGTTGACATATATGAATACTGAGGCTTAATATAGTAAATAAAGAAAGTATGAAACCACTGCAGTATGATGACTGATACTCATGTATGAAATGGTTCCTTAAAATCTCTCTTGTCTTAGCTTAACCATTAGAGTAGTTTTTACTTCAAGAGTGGACCAAACTTTCCCAAATTGTTGAATTTTGTCTCAAACAACATTACAATACTCGCGTGTTTTGTGTGTGTGTATATATATAGTGTCATGTTAAATTAAGAACTAATTACAGATAATTGAGATGGTATGCTAGATAATGAACCTACCTAGTTAATATACAAGTTACATACATATATTTATTTGTTTGAATATTTCCTATAATAATTGTATATATTGTATATTAATTTATCGATTCATGCCTAAAGGAAAACCATATACCTAATGAAGTTTACCAATAATAAATGATAAAATATAAATGCAGGTCTTGGTAAAGGCAAGCTCAAACTTCAATTCCAAAAGCTTTTCAGAATGAAACCATTGGCCACAGGCGGAAGTTGGGTACTTAGCTGATGTACTCTTGAAACAGACAATACATGGAAATCAAGTTGCCACATGCATTTGCAACAGATTCAAATAAAAATATATATTTTTTTAAATATAAACAAAATAATTCCAATTGGTAATTATTTAATTTTTGGAGGTAGCTGGTCAATTGCTTACCAGTAAAGATTCATAATACATGAATTGGAAGTTATACTGATTTTGTCATTTGAGCTCCAAAAATAAAAAAAAAATTTTCCTATATCTTGAATAAAAGTCTTAGTTACAGGGGATGGTTATTGTAAAATGTTATTTATAATGATGTATTACTTTAAACTTACAATTGTCTATGTTAAAAGAATACCAGACTGGTTTTATTAATTCATTGAATTTTAGAAAATTAGAAACCACAAAATCATTGAAGGAAACATTTCATATAGAAAATAAGTTGGAATTGAACAAGTCCTTGACAGTTGACACTGCTCCAGCTCCATCACCAATCTCCACAACACATGTACTCCTGAGCATTCAAACACCTGTGATGATTAATTGATAGAAACAAGTAGGCTTTCTGTCTTGGAGTGATAAGAAGATCATATTTGATTATTTAATACACTAAGCACATGTGATTATGTAACACTTGAAGAGTCAAGTGTGCCCTTGTAGAAATTAACCATTATCTACATCAAATATCCCATTTGCATGTCCAGCAGCTCTTTTACAAACACTATAAATAAAAGTACAATGGTTTCATCCACAATGTGCAAACTCCACAAATCGTCAACTGAGGGTCATATCAAATTTACAAACTTCCGTCAAAAATCCTCACTTCTTTTCACAATGTATAGACCTCCACAAACCCCACTAAAAGTATTTTATGTCTATGCATACATATATATATATATGAGTAAACTGCCATTTTGGTCCATGTGGCTTGGACACTTTTGCCATTTTAGTCCAAATCTCAAACTTTTTAAATCTGGGTTCCTGTGGTTTCACTTTTATTGCCATTTTAGTCCAAAATCCAAAAACCCCCTATTTTGACTGTTGAAACCTGATTGTTTTGTCTTCTTGTACAGGGGCATTTTGATCATTTTAATTTTGTTATATCATATTAAAGCAAGATCTACAACAAACCACATCTCCACCGTCACTTTCAACATAAACAAACCCAAACCACAACCACCACCTCCACCGTCACTTTCAAACACCACAACCTCCACTGCCATGACCCCCACCGTCACCTTCACCACCCCCTGTCACTCTGTCACTCTCTCTTCTCTCCTCTATATCTGCAGATCATCACAAAAAACCCAGGTCACGAAAGACTATAACCCACATCTTTAGTGGGTTTTGGATGTTTGGTTAATCACCCGAATAAGAAGACTCAGGAACTTCGCGACCACGGCTCCGGCCTAGACCGCAGCTGCGGCCACCGCCTCGGAAAGTTGTGTTAGTGTCAGATCCTGCTGATTCTTGTTGTTCTTGATGATGTCATCGAGTGTCATGTCGAGTTGTTTGGCCATTTTGGGCAATGAAGTGGTGAATTTTGAGATGTTATGGTTAGGGTTTTGGATGAGGGTAGATGAGAGTGGCAGCTGCACATTTTTTTTTTTGGGTTTTTGATTGTTTGGAGGTTGTATATCGCAGACAGAGAAGGAGATTGGGGGTTTGACAAAGATGTTTGGTATCGCAGAGATTTGAAAGATGATGGTTGCTGCTATTGTTCATCAAAGAAGAAGATAAGGTTCAGATGTGTGAGATAGGTTCGACCGGAACTAGAGGGGAATAGAGAAGTGTGGATGGCGGCAGATATGTGTAGAGGTGATGCGGTGGTGGCTGATGGTTTATGGCAGCGGTGGTGGCTGATGGTTATGGTGGATAACGGTGGTGTGTGGTCGGAGATGACGGTGGTTTACAGTGGTTGGTTGTTGGTGGTTGCAAGTTGTGGTTGTGGGTTTGGTTGTGGTTGTGGTTGCAGCTTTCATCTGTCTCTATTGAAGTTGCAGGTTTTGAAATAAAAATAGGGTTTTGGTAGAGAAGATGAAGATGTAGATGTGTAGAGGTAGAGAGAGAGATGAATTGAGGGAAAGAGGAGTCTAAGAGACGATTGCAATTTGCTCTTTTTTAGTTTATTAATAATAATTAATATGTTATAAAAAAACCTGAGATGGACCAAAATGCCTCTACACAAAAAGACAAAAGAACCAGCTTTCAACAGTAAAAAAAGAGGGTTTTTGGATTCTGGACTGAAATGGCAACAAAAGTGAAACCACAGGGACCCAAATTTAAAAAGTTTGAGATTTGGACTAAAATGGAAAAAATGCCCAAACCACAGGGACCAAAATGGCAGTTTACTCTATATATATATATATATATATATATATATATATGTGATTAGAGGACCCACACAAGAAGTCCGTTGGAGGTCCACACCTGCAAACTTAGGATGAACCAGACAGGTTGCACAATGTGGCTGGAAGAGTGATGAGGTCCATTGGGATGCCATATTGAAACGGACGTGCAAAAAACACCACATTGTGAGTGCTCTTACAATTCAATTCTATCTTCTCAAAACTACTATGATCGCATTCTTTTGAAATGAGTCATTTCCCTCTAAAGGCATGTAGCAGTGCTTAATATTTTTTTTAACGGCAAAGAATCTCATGTGTAAAGCCAACCTACTCAGAGCTATGCCTAAGGTCGACTTCTCGACCACCATAAGATCGTGCCCCCTGATGCACGGGATCCGGATGGAATCCGTAAACCTCGCCCCTGTCAGGTTTTGTAACAACTCTCATCGAAATTCATATTTATTAAATTAATTTGTCCATTAGGAAACCCCAATTGAGACACCCAAGTGATTCTGCACAAACCCTAAAATTTTCAGAACAATCGGAATCAGGATCAGGGCCCCTAAAACTCAGGGGGGGGGGTAAACCCTAGTTACGATTATCTATAGAAAATGCTGTCAAAATTGAAATTTACGAAATCATCAAGTCAGCAAGGCTAGTCCCAGTCGTGGCAACCCTATGAAGATTCTGTGACCCTTACGGACCGTAAGGGTTGAGTCTTACGGTCCGTAAGCTAGCCAATTTTTGTGTATAAATAGCACGGTTTGGCACTTGATTTCTGGAATTAAAACGACGAACAAACTCGCACTACACACTGAATTACGTTCTGTTTATTTCAAAAACACACACGAATCCCGAATTGCTGCCGCAAAACAGGGTAATAACTCGATCGCTATTACGATTCATTTTCCGATCGATCAATAATCCAATGGATGTTTAAGTGTTGCCCACATTAGGGTGATACTTTGTCATTAGTCGTTAATTCGATGGATGTTTAAGTATCGCACTTTATCATTCGTTGTGAGGGTTTGATCTCGTGAGTTATCGTAAATGCTGTATTGATTACTAACCCAGTTTTGTGTGCATTGTTATTTAAATTAGGTTAACAAGGCTAATCCATAGACTAGACTCTGTCCGTGTTAAATCTGCAATGTGAGTCATTCTCTTTTTATCAAAGTGCTTTATAAATTCTTAAATATTTTCAAAGTTATAATTACAGGGATTAAGTTTATGTAATCACCAAATTACAGCCGGTATGTGGGGTTTTGTATACATTACTTGATAATCTTCACCATTGGGGCAGCCAAGGGGTGATATGACCATAATCACAGACACCATTGGACGAATGGGCCAATGGGTCGAGTGACAAAGTACTGTGGGTAGTTGGTTGATATCTGGAAACATTGTAATCTTTCTTAATACTGTAAATTATAACAAATGTGCCGTTTTAATAAATAGAATGATTCACTCAGTATTTCCGCTGACAAAACATTTTTCAAACATGTTTCAGGTGATCTGTTGTGATCCAGGAAAGGTGCTGTGGAGCACTGCAAGCTTAAGAAAGTGGCTCATTAAAAAGATTTTGATGATAAACTTCCGCTGTTAAACTCAATTAAATAAATACCACGGGATTTCTGTCCCGCGGCTCCTGAAACGGGTCAAACCGGGTCGGGGCCGTGACAGAAAAAAGTGGTATCAGAGCCACTGAGTTAAGCTAATTAAGTATTTAGAAATACTTAATTTTTCCTGATTACTATTATGTGATTATGTGTTTTATTAACTGACTATTTGTTAGTTACAGTATGGGTAAACAAAAGCTTTTAAACATCTATCTTAAATTAGATAGGTCATCAAATGAAAAAGGAAGTTCATCCCAAACTCCTGAAGAAGGAATATTCGTTCGAAAAGCCCAATATGTGGAACCACTTTCTCCTGATAAAAGAAGCTTAATTATCAGAAAAAGTCAGGAGAAATTAAGGAAATCCCGAGAAAAGAAAGTTAAAAAGGAAACCGAAGAATTACTCAGTAAATCACCTTGGGAAGACAAGTTAGACGAAAAATGGGCAGATCTTTATATGTTAGCTACAGTAGCAGTAAATGCAGATCTCTAAATATATTGATTAGCAAACCATATCACCTACAAGCTAGAAAATCCATCCAGTAAATAAATAAATTACAGTAAAGCATAAGTGTGTTTTAAATTTCAGTTGTTTTGTAATAATATGGTATGCAATAATAAGTAAAGGTTATTTTTTAAAATTTGTTATAAAATTTTAACTTATTATTTTTACATAAACAGTATGAATGAGTTATCTGGAGCCCTAGAGAATCTCAACCTTTACCCTGTCAACATAGAAGTCTCTAAAGAATTTACTGGGTATTTTCCTGATGTGGAACAACCTATAGAATTCAACGCTCCACCTTTGAAAAAGCCAAAACCAAAGAAAAAAAGGAGATACGTATGGGGGAGTCGTATACGTAAGAAAAAGCCAGCTAAGAAACTTCCTAAAATAAACAATCCCTTAGCAAAAAGGAAAAGAAATTGAAGCCGGGGAAAGTTCAAGACAGCAGGAATTGGAGATAGAAGTTGGGGAAGAGTCTAGGCAAATGGGAATACAGTTTGAGGAATATACTAAAGAAATAGAAATGGAGGTTGGAAAAGGTGCTAGACAAACTCAGATGGAAATTGGAGAAAGCTCTAACCGAAACCAGAAAATGACATTTCAGGAGAAAATAGATTTCATATTGGCAAGCTGTGATACTATTCAGCCTGTCAATACAAATGTTTTTACTCGTCCTATTGAAACTTAAATCCCTATAAACCTAGAACCAGCAATCCCAGAACCTATAGTCCATCCTCAACCTCTGGGAATGGACGAATGGTGGACAAATGACTGGCAATTCCAAAACATTATTAACAGTCCTTATTCCTTTCTTCTGCAATTCGATCCAGAACCCCTACCAAATCCACCAATGAGTAACGAGAATATGGCTGAACTTCGCCATTTTGGTGAAGAGTTAATGGATGCGGGAAATAGAATCCGGGAGATAGGGGGACAAATTGCCTGGAAGTATGATGAAAGGGAACTTCGTTTTTAGGAAGACAAATGACGAGAGATAATGGGTTGGTGAAACTGTGGGTGTGTAATAGTAATAGTAAAATCAGTATGTGTAAAAATAAATAATAAAACGGTTGTATATAGAGGCATGATATAATCTATAAAACAAATGAAATTTTAGAAAATTTACAATTTTGTTTATATATTCGTTTACGTGATTATGTGCAATTAATTGTGACATTGGATTATTTCTTTTATACTAATTATTTATCTATAAATTAATTATCAGATGGCAAACATTGGTAATGAACAAGTAAATGAAGTAAATCAATCTGAGCAAATTCAGGAAGAACAATTGTTAAATAGACAAGATATAGAGGATATTGTTGCTCAAGGAATAGCCAATGCTATTCCAGCAATCGTTGCTGCTGTTCAAAAACCTGTTAAACCTCAATCAATCATTCCTAGTAAACGTACACAAGGCGACAACTTTAGTAATAGTATAAACGGAGGCGGAAAATATGTTAATAACAATAATGATCTGCAAGCCACAATTTTCAAGAAAATGAAAGCTGCAACACCTGGTTGCACTTACAAAGAATACCTTGCCTGTAAACCAACTGAGTTTTCAGGTAATGAAGGGGCTATTGCAGAATTACGTTGGTTAGAGAAAACTGAGGCAGTAATTGCTATAAGTAAATGTGTTGAGGAAGATCAAGTTATGTATGCTTCCAATCTTTTTAAAGAAGGGGCATTAGAATGGTGGAACACAGTATTACAAGCTAAAAGAAGGATTGTGGCCTATGCCATGAACTGGGAAGAATTTAAGAGTATTGTAGAAAGAAAATTCTGTCCCGAGTATGAAAACGATCAAATGGAAAATAAGTTCCTAAACCATCGGATGGTTAATGTGGACTGTCGAGGATATACTTCGACATTCTTCGAATATGCTAGGGTGGTACCAACACTGCCTTCGCCAGAACCAGTACTCATTTCTCGCTATATTTGGGGGCTGATTAGCGAAATCCGTAACATTGTTAAAGCTGCGAGACCTCGCACTATTGACGATGCAGTGGAATTAGCCAACACCCTAACTTATGAACTGGTACGCACAAGAGATGAAGACAGGAAAAAGGAACTGGCTCAGAAAATTACCCAAAGATTTCGTACGGGTAATAGTAATAACTTCAAGAGAAGAGGAGCAGGGCAATCTTCAAATCCGCCTTTCTGTAGGAATTGCAAAAGAAAACATTATGGAAGATGTAATGTAACCTGCAACCTTTGCAAAGCTGTAGGACAGCGTGAAGAAAACTGCAGAAAG
Source organism: Helianthus tuberosus (assembly GCA_030545235.1). NCBI lineage: Eukaryota > Viridiplantae > Streptophyta > Magnoliopsida > Asterales > Asteraceae > Helianthus > Helianthus tuberosus. Next base: position 56,234,133 of record CM060438.1, read on the forward strand.
AAAACCATAATCTGCTTTAATTGTGGAGAAGCGGGGCATTTTAAAACAGAATGTCCTAAATTGATCAAACTAGCAAATAACAAAACCCAGGCGACCGACGGAGCTACTAAGAAGAATGTTAGAGCATTCCAGCTGACCACTCAAGAAGCAGAACTCATTCCAGATGTGATAGCTGGTACGTTCTTAGTTCACAACGTATATGCAAAAGTATTATTTGACTCTGGTGCAAACCAAAGTTTTATAAATACTTTATTCTGCCAAGCTCTTAAAGTACCTTTAACCCAAATTAAGCAGATTTTTACAGTCGAAACTGCAGATGGGAATTCAGTTAAAATATATCAGGTTTTGTAAAAAGTTGAAGTAGAACTTTCAGGTCATAAATTTTCTGCAAATCTGTTACCTATGAAATTAGCTGAATTCGATGTTGTGTTAGAAAATGGATTGGTTAATAGCCAACCATGCTCGAATTCTTTGTGATAAGAATTCCATAGAAATTCAGGCACCTACTGGTGAAATAATCATAATTACAGGAGATAAACCGCGTAAACCCATGAAATTCATATCAGTAATGAAAGTTGCTAGTTATGAACGAAAACAAGGAATAGTATATATGATTTCGGTAATCATTAGTACTAAGGGTAAAGAACTTAAGGAAATTCCTGTAGTCTCAGAATACTCAGATGTATTCCCAGAAGAGTTACCAGGGTTACCACCAGATAGGGAAGTAGAATTTAGGATTCATCTAATTCCTGGAACTACACCGATATCTAAGGCACCTTATCGGTTAGCTCCTACTGAAATGTTAAAACTGAAAAAGCAATTAGATGAATTACTAAGTAAAGGATTCATACAACCTAGCTCATCCCCTTGGGGAGCTCCAGTGTTGTTTGTAAAGAAGAAGGATGGTTCAATGAGAATGTGTATTGATTATAGAGAATTAAATAAGGTTATAATTAAGAATCGATACCCATTACCTAGGATTGATGATCTGTTTGATCAACTTCAAGGAGCTAGATATTTTTCTAAGATTGATTTACGCTCCGGATATCATCAATTGAAAGTACAAGAGGAAGACATACCTAAAACTGCTTTTAGGACTAGGTATGGTCATTACGAGTTTACAGTCATGCCTTTTGGGTTAACAAATGCTCCTACCGCATTCATGGACATGATGAATAGAATCTGTAAACCGTATTTGGATAAATTTGTAATTGTTTTTATAGACGATATACTTATTTATTCAAAAAGTCAGACTGAACATTGTGAGCACTTGCATGCACTCTTAACTTTATTAAGAAAAGAAAAGTTGTACGCCAAATTCTCGAAGTGTGAATTTTGGCTACAAGAAGTGCAATTCTTAGGACACATGGTGAATCATGAAGGTATTCATGTAGATCCTGCTAAAATAGAGGCAATTACCAATTGGAAGGTTCCGCAAACCGCAATGGAAATTAGAAGTTTTATAGGATTAGCTGGGTATTATAGACGGTTTATTAAGGATTTTTCCAAGATAGTTGTACCATTAACTAAGTTAACCTGTAAAGCCGTTAGGTTTGAATGGGGACCTAAACAAGAAGAAGCCTTTAGAATCTTGAAACAGAAATTAACAAATGCTCCAATCTTAGCCTTACCAGAAGGAACTGAAGATTTTGAAGTATATTGTGATACTTCAAAACTAGGATTTGGATGCGTGCTGATGCAACGCAAGAAGGTAATTGCATATGCTTCAAGACAGTTGAAAAAGCACGAGGAAAATTATACAACTCATGACTTAGAGTTAGGTTCCATAATTTTTGCCCTTAAGATTTGGAGACATTATCTTTACGGAAGTAAATTTACTGTTTATACATACCACAAAAGTTTAAAATATATTTTTGGGCAAAAAGAGTTAAACATGAGGCAAAGAAGATGGATGGAAATTCTAAGTGATTACGACTGTGATATTCAGTATCACGAGGGAAAGGCAAATGTAGTTGCAGATGCCTTAAGTCGTAAGTACCATGAGAGACAACGACGGGTTCGTGCTCTCAGATTAAATCTACAGTTAGATTTAATGGAACAACTGAAGTATTTTCAAGAAACAGCAATAGAAGATGTTGCTGAAGGAATGAAGGGAAGAATAAAAGATTTAGAACAAGGAGCTGATGGAATTTGGAGATTCCATAAGAAAAGGATCTGGGTACCAAAATAGGGAGAATTAAGAAATAAGATCTTAGAGGAAGCTCATAAATCTAGGTATACCATACACCCTGGAAACAATAATATGTACCAAGATTTAAGAAATAATTTCTGGTGGATAGGTATGAAAAAGGATATAGCTAGGTATGTATCAAAGTGTCTTACTTGTTCACAAGTTAAGGCAGAACATCAGAAACCTTCAGGTCTACTACAACAATTAGAGATGCCGGTATGGAAATGGGAACTCATAACAATGGATTTTGTTACTAAGTTGCCCAAAACCAGAAAAGGTAATGATGCGATTTGGGTAATTGTAGATCGATTAACCAAATCAGCTCATTTTCTACCAATGAAGGAAACCTTTAGTATGGAAAGGTTAGCCAAATTGTATGTAGACGAAGTAGTATCCTTACATGGAGTTCCACTCTCCATTGTATCAGATAGGGATAGTCGGTTCACTTCTCATTTTTGGACAAGTTTCCAGAAGGCAATGGGAACTCGACTAAACTTAAGCACTGCATATCATCCCCAAACAGACGGGCAAAGTGAAAGGACAATCCAAACTCTGGAAGACATGCTCCGAGCATGTGTGATAGATTTTGGTGGAAATTGGGTTGATCATTTACCTCTGATCAAATTCTCCTATAATAATAGTTATCATTCAAGTATTGAAACTGCCCCATTTGAAGCACTGTATGGAAGAAAGTGCAGAACTCCAGTTTGTTGGGCAGAAATAGGAGAAAATCAATTATCAGGTCTAGAGATTGTATAAGAGACGACTGATAAGATTACTCAAATCAAGGAAAGGCTGAAGACGGCTCGAGATCGCCAGAAGAGTTATGCAGACAATAGATGCAAGCCGTTAGAATTCCAAGTTGGAGACAGAGTACTGTTGAAATTTTCCCCTTGGAAAGGAGTTGTTAGATTCGGTAAGAAAGGAAAGCTAAGTCCAAGGTATGTAGGACCATTTCCAGTGATCCAACGTATAGGACCAGTTGCTTATCATTTACAACTACCAGAAGAGTTAGCTGGAGTACATGACGTATTTCATGTATCCAATCTCAAGAAATGTCTAGCAGACGAATCTCTGGTAGTACCTCTTCAGGACATAGAGGTAAACGAAAAGTTAAAATTTGTTGAGAAACCTCTTCAGATAGAAGACAGAAAAGTGAAGTTTCTCAAGCACAAACGACTAGTGCTAGTTAAAGTAAAGTGGGATTCAAAGAGAGGAGCTGAATACACTTGGGAGCTGGAATCAGAAATGAAGCGAAAGTATCCCCACTTATTCCAGTAAATCTCGAGGACGAGATTTTTATTAAGGTGGGGAGAATGTAACAACTCTCATCGAAAGTCATATTTATTAAATTAATTTGTCCAATAGGAAACCCCAATTGAGACACCCAAGTGATTCTGCACAAACCCTAAAATTTTCAGAACAATCGGAATCAGGATCAGGACCCCTAAAACTCAGGGGGGGGGGGGGGTAAATCCTAGTTACGATTATCTATAGAAAATGCTGTCAAAATTGAAATTTACGAAATCATCAAGTCAGCAAGGCTAGTCCCAGTCGTGGCAATCCTATGAAGATTTTGTGACCCTTACGGACCGTAAGGGTTGAGTCTTACGGTCCGTAAGCTAGCCAATTTTCGTGTATAAATAGCAGGGTTTGGCACTTGATTTCTGGAATTAAAACGACGAACAAACTCACACTACACATTGAATTACGTTCTGTTTATTTCAAAAACACACATGAATCCCGAATTGCTGCCGCAAAACATGGTAATAACTCGATCACTATTACGATTCATTTTCCGATCGATCAATAATCCAATGGATGTTTAAGTGCTACCCACATTAGGGTGATACTTTGTCATTAGTCGTTAATTCGATGGATGTTTAAGTATCGCACTTTGTCATTCGTTGTGAGGGTTTGATCTCATGAGTTATCGTAAATGCTGTATTGATTACTAACCCAGTTTTGTGTGCATTGTTATTTAAATTAGGTTAACAAGGCTAATCCATAGACTAGACTCTGTCCGTGTTAAATCTACAATGTGAGTCATTCTCTTTTTATCAAAGTGCTTTATAAATTCTTAAATATTTCAAAGTTATAATTACAGGGATTAAGTTTATGTAATCACCAAATTACAGCCGGTATGTGGGGTTTTGTATACATTACTTGATAATCTTCACCATTGGGGCAGCCAAGGGGTGATATGACCATAATCACAGACACCATTGGACGAATGGGCCAATGGGTCGAGTAACAAAGTACTGTGGGTAGTTGGTTGATATCTGGAAACATTGTAATCTTTCTTAATACTGTAAATTATAACAAATGTGCCATTTTAATAAATAGAATGATTCACTCAGTATTTCCGCTGACAAAACCTTTTTCAAACATGTTTCAGGTGATCTGTTGTGATCCAGGAAAGGTGCTGTGGAGCACTGCAAGCTTAAGAAAGTGGTTCATTATAAAATAAAGAAATATGTTTTGTAAAATAAAGATTTCTCCGTGAAATCATAGTATTGTAAATTACCGGGGTTTTATCCCGAATTGTGAAATAAAATAATCGGGAAAAATTTTAGCTTTAAAAAGATTCTGATGATAAACTTCCGCTGTTAAACTCAATTAAATAAATACCACGGGATTTCTGTCCCGCGGCTCCTGAAACGGGTCAAACCGGGTCAGGGCCGTGACAGGTTTGAACCCGGGAATAAAGCCACTATTCGTCCGTTCACCCAAATGTCCATCGAAAATGGCCCTAGAGGGAATCGAACATGCGTCTTCACTCGGAAGGGCAGGCTAATTAACCCCCTGAACACTGTGAGTCCAACGTCACGTCTTATCATTCTCACTCACTCGCTCACTCTCTCAACCTATGTTATGGTCTCTCTCACCCTTTTATTTATTTTTTAATACAACTTTAATTATATATATATATATATATATATTAGTTTAAATATATTACTTACTAAGCCAAAATTAAATATAATAAAAATTCACAGTTAATATCTAGTCCTCGGCGTCTTCATTTATAAAGCTCATAAATATGTTCTGAAGGTTGTGATGCATTAATTTCTCGGTTGCATTTGTAAGATTAAATATATATTATTTTATATTTAATCTAATAGCCATTATAATCATTTACATTATATGGATCAAATATATAATAACCTATTAAATAATTAGTTGGTAATTGTTGATGGGCCTTATTACCATTATTAACTAATTAGGGTTTCCTCTTGGGTGCATATATAAGGAGACTTATATAGAGGTTCTAGGGTTAGACACATAACCTAATTACTCTCATAACATCAATCGACCTCCTCTCCTCAACCGAACACCCTATTCGGTTTCTTCATCACCATCATTAGATTGCACCCTAAGGAGGAACCAGATCAAGCTGACAATCATGTCAAACACTATTGCTGCATCTCCATCTGGATTCTCTGCTGGCCTGTACTGATGCAATCAAGGTATGTTTTTTATGTTTTCCATTATGTCTAAACAGAACTGATCAACATGTGGTATCAGAGCATATGTTGATTAATCAGTTCTGTTTTCGTATCCATTATTCTGGGATTGAAATCTGGAAAACAAAATTTTAACAACTTAATAAAAATTCAAAAAATGGATAAATGATTTGAATATTATATATTACTTTCGTCTAATGTTCTTATGCTTTTCTCCAATCTTGTAATTCAAAGGTTTAGTTTAATTATATAATATTTGATTTTAAAAGTCCACAACCCTTTATTTCACGTGAACTTGTGCACTTTTATGGCCCACCAAAATTAGTAGATGCTCTTAATTTTTTCGTCCACTTTTATATGGGTAAATTTATGTGTCGAAATCTGTTCTAAAACCTTAGTATTCAGCCTTCGAGTTCCAAAATTTTGTTTTCATTAATATTAGGGTTCATCTTATGTTCTTATGAGAAATTCAAAAATTCCCTAAGTTTTGGAATTAAATTTAGATTAGGAAAATTGGTAATTAATAAACCAACCTTTGCCCAGTTGGTAAAGAATAATCCTACATACAGAATTGGTAAATAATAATCCTACATTTCAATATGTTGGTAAATAATAGACCTCCGTTAGTTTTTTTGTAACTGAAGTTAGTTTTTAAGTTTTATTTGTTACACAAACAGTCCCTGTAGTTATACTTTACTAGTTTTAAGTTTTATTTATTACACAAACAGTCCCTGTAGTTATAAAAAAAATCATAAAAATAAAAAAAAATTCAAAAAAATTCAAAAAAATCATAAAAATTCAAAAAAAATCAAAAAAATCATAAAAAATCATAAAAAGTCATAAAAATTCAAAAAATTCAAAAAAAGCAAACGTTTCGACCCGGACCGTTTCGACCCGTACCGTTTCGACCCGAACCGTTTTCGACCCACCACCACCACCGCCACCACCACCGCCACCACCACCACCACCACCACCGCCGCCACCACCACCACCACCACCGCCGCCACCACCACCACCGCACCGCCGCCACAGCACCGCCACCACCACCACCACCACCGCACCGCCGCCACAGCACCGCCACCACCACCACCACCGCCGCCACCACCACCACAGCACCGCCACCACCACCGCCACCACCACCACCACCACCGCCGCCACCACCACCACCACCACCACCTCCACCGCCGCCACAGCACCGCCGCCACCACCACCACCACCACAGCACCGCCACCACCACCGCCACCACCGTTTTTGAAACGGTACGGGTCGAAACGGTACGGGTCGAAACGGTCCGGGTCGAAACGGTCCGGGTCGAAAACGGTTCGGGTCGAAACGGTACGCGTGGAAACGGTACGGGTCGAAACGGTACGGGTCGAAACGGTACGCGTGGAAACGGTACGGGTCGAAACGTTTGCTTTTTTTGAATTTTTTGAATTTTTATGACTTTTTATGATTTTTTTTGATTTTTTTTGAATTTTTATGATTTTTTTGAATTTTTTTGAATTTTTAGATTTTTTTTTTATTTTTATGATTTTTTTTATAACTACAGGGACTGTTTGTGTAATAAATAAAACTTAAAACTAGTAAAGTATAACTACAGGGACTGTTTGTGTAACAAATAAAACTTAAAAACTAACTTCAGTTACAAAAAAACTAACGGAGGTCTATTATTTACCAACATATTGAAACGTAGGATTATTATTTACCAATTCTGTAGGTAGGATTATTCTTTACCAACTGGGCAAAGGTTGGTTTATTAATTACCAATTTCCCTTTAGATTATTGGGTGTTTTTTCTACTTTTGATCTAAATTTTATCTCTTAAAATTTCGAAATCTGTTATAAAAATTAAATGGATATTATTTTGAAATATTTTGATAAATTTAGATTAGCATTAAAATAGGAAACTAAATCCCATAATCTCTAAAAATTTGAATTTCAAACTTATCACAATAACAGTTGTTTACATAAGGTTCGAGATCACTTTTAACGACCCGAGACCAAGATCTTGACTCGAGACCACAAGGTCTCAACTCGAAATCATAAGGGTTCTCAAATCTTTATAACTCAAGACAACGGTAATTTCGACTCGAGACAATGGTTTCTACTCGAGACCATTGAGGTTTCAACAAAGGGTTTAAATCTTCACAACTCGAGACCATGGTTGCGACTCGAGACCTCATTATGGAGTCGAGATCTCATAAAATTCAGTACTCGAGACCATGTTTCCGAGTCGAGACCACAAGATGAGTCGAGACTTGACTCGAGACCTCATAACTGACTCGAGATCTCATAACTGAGTCGAGATCTCACTCGAGACCTAAGACTAACTCGAAATCTCAACCTCATTACTTCAGGTTGTTTAATGTGAACTACTAAATGATTGGTTTTTGTAAATACTTAGTTAATTAAATTGGGATCATATAATTTTTTACAAAACCAAAATGGCTTTACTTGAATGAGCTTCTAATGTATCATTTCTGGCCAAAGCTGATTTGATACATCTACTTATCGTTCTAGTATTACGAAAGCTATGTTGAGTATGCATTACAAACGTGAATGTCTTAATTTCTGTCCAAAGCTGATTTAATTCATTCATGTATAGCATTCTTAACAAGTGCATAACTAAAGTGATTGTCTCATCTCTGGCCAAAGTTGATTTGGCACGACTACTTTGCACACATGCTTAAATGATTACACTTCTGGCCAAAGCTGATTTGTCTTTGTTTAAGTAGAATTTTAACTAAGTCTATTATTTTGATGTTAGTAATAGATATATCACAACCTCTTCACATAATGATCCTTATATCAATGATCCTTCATTAATTTTTTATGATCATTTCGCCTGCCTTGATTTTTTTTAGTATCTATAATTTTACTCACTGTAATTTTCTTCTATAAATCAATATCTCATCCACTTTAATTCTTAAACCTAAAATGTTTTGCTTTATTTAAAGTTTCTATAAGAATTAGCTCTTACATTAAATCATTGATTATCTCTTAAGACACGATAATCCTACTGCTCTCTTCTGATAAAGGTACTACAGAAGAAAAGTAGAGCATGATAAATAGGACAAATCGAACATGATGTCTCTTATGATAATCAAGATCTCTCTAACATAAATGCTATCACTAAAAGGTCATTCCAAATTAATTATTTCCTAAGACAAACCTATCATTTGTGGAATAATCACTAGAACTCCTAAGATGCATGCCTTCATTTAAAATTATAAACTATAAAGCTAAGTGGTATATGTGAATACATAATAATGTACAATACCATGACCCATAAAGTTAAGGGTTTAGGCATGAAAATAAGTACATTTTTCCAGTACATTACATACTAAGTTTTCACTTGTACAATTTGATGCCTTATAAATCAACTATAACACTCAAAAGTACCAAAGTATAATGAGTGTGTTGATAAGTAACATATGTACAAAGAAATAAATGTTTGAAGCTGGAAAATAAGTTGTTACTCACCTTACAATCACTTAAAACTTTAAAAGAGGGTTGTTCTAAGGTCCATAGGCAAATTACAAGTAAAAATTCCAACTTTAAGGTTCTTCAAGGGAAAATCTCACAGCATAATTATGCCATTAGATTAGGCATAAGCAACGAGACTATCCATTAGTCAGAAGAACGGTTGGATAAGTTAATTAGGTAGTCACTTACTAAAGATATTTAAGTCTACTAATTATAATATTCCAATTAACACATGATTAGTTGACTCTAGTTCCATACGTTTCCTTACCAGAACTCGACAAGTAACTAACATGATAGTTAGTGACAAAATTAAATGTTAAGGCTATAAGAACCATAATAAGCGGTCTTCTAACAACGCTTTTTGATACCTTATATATTCTGAAGATTAATCAGAATATAGTATCATAATTAAGCTATGTTATGAAGGTTGTGAGGTTTACATAGTCAACATAAAGTCACACTTACCTCAAACTCTCATTTTATTTGTTCTAAATATCTGGATAGAAACATTACTAAGATGAAACTAGATGATACCTTATATTTTCACAACTTTTGTTATCATGTAAATGAGAATTTGAAAAAAGGAAAATGAGATCTATAAATTTCATCCATTATAACTAAAATTCATGAGAAATCATGACATGGTTAATGAGGATGATTATTCAACTAATCTCATTCTAAGTGATTTTAAATCATGACGTTAAAGCCCAAAATATTACTTGGCTTCTGGAATAAGTATGGGTCCATCATAAGTCACTCATTGACATTCGTGGAACTTATTCCAAATGGAATATTCAGACATAATTCATTTATCATTTAAAAGACTATCAACTTGTATCTAAATTTTGTCGCATATGGCCCACGGTCTTAGAAGAAATCTATTCATATATATATATACTTAATAAGATTTCTATTAGATATGTCCCTAAGGTTTCTTATGATATCTGGACATTAAAGAAACCAAATAAAGTCTAACGTATATGTGATAGGTTCCCACGTCACGTAGCTTATTGAAACTTCTCTTGTAGCATTCTAGAGATATTAAAGATCAGTGGGAGAATTAAGTGTCTTAATAATAACTTGCAATAGTTGCAAGAGGTGGGGGAGTGAAAATTTTACATTACCTAAATTTACACCTCTTGTACAAGACACTGATCCATCTTGACACTGTTCTATCATAACTTGTCCCCTTAAAATCTTATGCTACTCTTACAAAAGTTTCATTGTTCTTAATTGTGGGCACACTTAGATTTCTTACCTAGACTAACATAATCCTCAAAAAGAGAAACTACAACGACTGACGTCATTAACTTGTTTCTCTATTAGAATTTGTTGGTCATTAAATATTGACCCTAAGCATGCTGAGTTCCTAAAGATTTCTAAGGTCAGTGGGAGTAGTCAAAGTCCTTATCATAACTTGCAAGGAATACAAGAGGCGGGGGGAAGACTGTCATTAAATTTCACTCCGAATTTAACTCCAATTACACCTCTTGTACACCATACTGCACCAACTCTTACAAACTTAGAATCCTGAAAATGATAGCAACTTACCCAAGAGCTAATCCAAAAAACTGAAACTTCTAATAAACCCAATAATCAACTTAGGAGGTCATTTAGGTTTAAAAACCTACTAACTTTGATGATTACATAACCTCCCTAACTGAAGTTGAAATGGATTTTGGAAAAGTTTACTGATCCTGTCTCTTCAAATTAAGCCATTAGCTTCAATCAATCCTCTGAATGGAATAAAATTGTTTTCTGGTAAAACTGATTTTATGTGTTCATATAACGTTTGGAATTTGATTGAATTACCTAAGAGTGTTCATAACTAAACGAAATCCTAATATATAAATGTTAAGACACCAAGAAGCATGATTGATTGTCAAAAGGTTATACTTAGGAAGAGATAAATTATCAAAGATTTCTTTGAGGATCATCACTGTTCTAGTAGCTTATAATAGTTTAAAGCTACATTAGATGAACATTAAAAACTGTTGGTGCACTACATCTGTCGACTTCGTCTTGTATCGAGTCTTAGACTAGATAGAATAGATCAGGGCTTTTAGAATGAGATTTTGTGAGATAGTTAGAAGATTTCGCTTGAAGTTATATGTTGTATTTGAGATTTCGCTTGAAGCCTCAAGCGAAATCATCATATCAGATTTCGCTTCAGGATGTTCCAAGCGAAATCTCCAAGTCTATATATAGGGATGTTAGGTCAAGCGAAATCATAAGTTTTTCAGAGAGTGATTTCCATACCGAAGTGCTGCCGGTGTGAGAACTGATTGTAATTGTTGTCTAATCAATACAAATCAGTGTTAAAGTGAAGATTCAGCTGTTTACACATCAAATACTTGTTTTCCGCACCTGTATTTGATAGAATTCCTCTGAACCGACTCGTTCGGATCCACAAACCGATCCTACAATTGGTATCAGAGCTCAGGAGGAGGAGTTCTGCAATATTCAGCCGAAATTCATCAAAATCTTTTACTTCTACACTTTCTTTTAACAGTTCAGACACTTTTCACGGTCTAAATCAATTCAATTTCTCACAGTTTGTTTAAAAGTACAAGATAACAAACCCTTGAAAGTTTCACAGCCAAACTCGATCTAAAAGTGGTTAAAATTGACATCCGAATGGATTTCGCTTGAACGGATCAGATTTCAGTAGTAGATTTCGCTTGAAACTTCAAGCGACACCTAAATTTCGCTTCAAACAGCATTCTATTTCGCTTCAGGGCCGTCGCTTCAACGATTTCGCTTCAGAAACTATTGCTTGAACGATTTCGCTTCAAAGTTTTCGCTTCAAGGTGTTTGCTTCATTCAGGATCGCTTCAAAGGGTCTCGTTTCAAGTATTTCGCTTGAGGGTTGTTCAGTTTGTCTAGTTCGCTTGAAGGGTTCTGTTTAAAAGATAGTATTTTGCTTGAAAATAATTGAAACATGGATAACGATTTTCACAACGCTTTTGCAACATCGCCTAGTTCATCTTCCATTGCTCAGAACATGAATTCAGAAAATGAAATGGGGACGACTCAGAAACCCCCGAAGCTAATGGGAATTGAAGAATACTATGGATGGAAAGATCGTTTCGAAAATTGGGTGCAAGCAAATCATTTAAGATCATGGGAATGTATTCTGACAAAGTATACTCCACCACAAACAGAAATGCAGACTGAAAAACAGCTTTCAGATTTTAGTAAGGAAGAAAGGGAAATATACCGAGCTGAAAAAATGATGATCAGTTTACTTCAACAGGCCGTCAAAGAAGACATCTTCATACTACTTCAACATGACAAAACATCACAATCAATATGGGATGCTCTAAAAATCAAAGTTGAAGGCAGTACGAGTATGATTAAAAGCAAGAAGGCATTGCTTAAAAAGGAATTTGATTTATTCACAAGTTTGCCCGGAGAAGATACGAAGAAACTCATTGAACGATATTGTCACTTAGTGAGAACAATGTCAATGATGGGTATTAAAAAGGAAAATGATGAATGGGTGGATAAACTTGCTGATGCATTACCTCAGAAAGAGTGGGGAACTTATTTGATGATACTGAAGAATACTGGGGTTTATGATAGATTATCGATATCTCAGTTCATTGAAAAGATTGAAAGTCAGGATTTGGAACAGCAGAAGATTGCAAGGATGAACAGTCCAAGTGGTCAACAGGATGTAAAGATGTACTACAAAGGTAGCATTCCGGTTCCAGAAACTGAAAGAAGTCCGAATATCCAGACTGCGTTTAGTGCTGGAGATTCTACAGAAAAGATTGATCAAAGCTCAAACAAAAGCAGCAGTGGATTCTCATTCTATCCAAGTGTCAATCCAAAGACCTCATCAGAAAATTTTCAGTCTCAAAGCACAAAGATGGGAAATAGTTGTGTGATTCAATGCAACATAGCTCTAAATCTTCCAGAAGGTCAAAGTTTTTCTGAAGACATTGCAAAAGATCATATGGCTTTACTTGGTTCCGTGCTCATCTCATATGAAGGTTTAGTGGCTGGTCGAATTGGAAATCCTATGCTTACAAAGGAGGATTACGATCAGATTGATGCTGAAGAGATGGAACTAATGGATATCAAATGGTGTCTTGCAAGTGTTCTTAGACGGGCTGAAAAGTTCAAGACAATTACCGGGAGAAATGATTTTCTTGATGCTTGTGTTTCTACTTTAGGTTTTGATAAATCTAAAGTTACTTTTTTCAGATGCAGGGAAAAAGGTCATTTTAAACGGGAGTGCAAGAACAGAGAAGTTAGTGGCGCTCAGAATCTATTTGAAAAAGATGATTACTACCGGAAAGCCATTTATCAACAAGTTGGTCAGTTACAAGACTCACAAACAGCTCATGGCAGAAAGATTGAAGATTCAAAGAGAGGATGTTTGGTAGATTTCAACTGGAGCAATTATATATCTTCTGACAGCAAAGCATACACAGTTGATCAAGATGATGAGAAATTACCTGAAGGTTTCAATTGGGATATGTTTGTTGATGAAAAGGGTGACTTCAAAGCTTTCATTGCAAAGATTGTTAGAGAACCAGACTTGTTTGCAAATTGGATGAGATTAATTGGTGAAAAAGTGAAAGATCAATCGAGTACATCTGAAGAAAGTTTAGAAAGTGCTGATGATGAGTCATTAAGTACAAACGATAGTGTGCAAAATGAAGATATTTCAGAAAAAGAAGTTGTTTTTGATCAAACACCATCTGATACTGGTGTTTCAGATGCTGAGTCTGAAAAATCTGTAGAGTTTGATCAAACATCGATAGAGAATAGCAGTGATGATGAGGAAGAGAAACAGATTAATATTGCTAAAAAACATCTTTCTCCTGAAAGTTTTCATTTTTATTTTGCAGATCGCATGGAGAAACTGAAGGAGAAACAAGCTGCAAAAGAACAACAACAGAATGAGGAAATTAAAGTAGTTGTTGAAGAAAAGGTGACTGAAGCTGAGAAAGTAACTGAGGAAGAAAAAGTAATTGAAGTGGTAAAAACAATCGAGATTGAAAAGATTGTTGAAGTTGAAAAGCCTTGCAAGAAGTGTTTGGAAGCTTGCAAAAATTGCGAAGAAAAAGATGTGATTCTGTTTGATAGAGAAAAGCTGATAGAAAAGTTACTATCAGACATCAGCTATGTGAAAGAATCGTACAGTGTGTTGAACAGAACTGTGACAGGTCTTCAAACAACGAATTCTGAAAGAGAAAAAGCTTTAAAGATGACGAATTCTACATTGATGGCAAAGCAAAAGGCAATTAATCATTACATCGAAGAAAATGCTAATCTAAAGCAAGAGTTGGAGAAAGAAAAGATTGAGAATGAAAGGATCAGAAGGTTATTACTGAGTTATTCTTGTTCTGATTATGTTATTGATCGAGTTTATCCAACTGTTGCAGGTTTTGAAGCATTTCAAGATGAGAAGCAAAAGAATGAGACTGGTAAGAAATCGACTGTTAAATATAACAAGTGTCCGCCTCCTATCTGGGAAGGGTATTCTCCTAGAAAACCAAATGAGGAGCAAGTCGAAAAAGCAGTCAATATAAAGTTAAAATCCGAGACAACTGACATTTTACCAGATAACATTGATATCACGTTTACCTCGTCTGATACTGATCATGAGTCCGAGTTAATCAAAAAGGTGGTCGATCAGGTGTTGGATACTGAGGAGGTGTCTGAGTCAAAGTTTGAGTCTGGGGGTTCAAGTTCGTCAGTCAACAATTCACAGTCGTCGGTTAAACGGTCTTATAGTAAAGAATTTTTGTTATCAAAAGCAAATTTGGATGATGAAACATTTAAAGTTGCATATACTTTAAATGGTTCTGACAAATTATATTCTGATGAAGAGTTTCCGATGGATAGTGTTAAATTTGACAAGATCAAAAAGGTTTTCAAAATCACAGAAATTAATATTTCTGACACTAAAAATTTAAATCTTAATGAAAAATCTAAAAAATACACTTCAAGAGTTCAACAAAGGTTAAACAAGAAAAAAGGGAAAAAGGATTACAATTTTAGTTCTGGTTTTCAAAAGAAAACAAACCAAAGTTGTAATTACAAAAGAAAAGGTTTAGGTTTTATTCAGCAAGAAAGTTACAGAAAGGTAAACAATTCTAAACCAAAAACAGAATTTGTTTCAGGTGGAAGTGTTGAAGATGAACAGAAGAAACCATTCTGGAAAGAAACAAATCAGGAGTTTCTTGTTGAAAGAAAAAGAACAGGAACTGGAGTTTTTCATTCAAGAGACGTTCCAAAAGACACAAGAACTTGTTTTCAATGTCAAGTTGTTGGACACATTGCTCACAATTGTCCAAACAAAATCAACAAAAAACAGGGAGTCTCTGAAAAATTTAAAGAAAAAATGGTTGAAAAGAATGATTCACCAACTACAAACTTCAAAACTGTTGAAAATTCAAAGAATGAAGTTGGTGAAAATTCTAAAAGATTGTACAAAAAGAAGGCAAAAGACAACCAAACATGGGTTGTTAAGAAATCGGTTGATAGTTCTGACAATGAATCTGATTCCACAAAATCAGAGGAGTCACAAAATGAGATTGATGATTTGTTGAATGATGCTGATATTAAATCAATGAGTGTGAAAGAAATTCAACAAATGGTTGGTAAAATAGAAATCTCAGATTTTGATATTGAAAAAACATTCAATGGTAATGTTAAGAAAATTTCCAAGAAAATGCTGGAGGGGAAAGTAAAGGGGGTTAAAGATTTTTATGCAACTAAAAAAGCAACTTACAACCCTACTGCCCAGGAATTGGAAGCCACCAAGTCAAATAAGACTTGGGTGGAAGTTTGCTTTCCTTAAAGTCTTAGGACTTGCCGGAGATCCCAAGTTTGTAATCGTGGATCAGGAATCGGCATCTTTCTAATGTTTGAAGATTTTTAGTTGAAAAATTTTGATAGTGTTTGAATGTGTATAGGTTGAAGGACTACGCCGGAGCTTCCAGGTTGGTAAGTGCGAAGCAGGAATCGGCATTCTGATTGGTAAAATGGTGATGTAGACGAAATATTCCTACAAGTGGTATTTCTACATGTGGTAATTTTTATTTGTGGTATAGTAGGTGCTTACATGAAAAAGGTTAATCAAGGTCATTAAGTTGAACTTGATTGGACCATACTTACAATTGGTATTTCGAATAGACAATGTGATGAACCACACTCCGAATCTACAAATGATTATATCATAAAAACTTATTTTCCGGAAAAATCATTTTGATTAAAACAAACTTAAGTGTTTTGAAATCTAAATGAGAAAATAGTTTTGTGATAGGGGGAGTTCTGATTGTTTATGCCGAGAGAATGGCGATTTGATGCGATTCGATATCAGTTGTCACTTTATTGTACAGTTTATTTTCAAATTTCCTAAAATGTGTTTGCATTTTAGGGGGAGTAAAAATTTTCAGAAAATCCAAAAACATTTGAAAATTTGAAAAAGACAAAAACATGATAAAATTCAAAAATGAGTTTTTGTTGCATATAGAGGAAATGATAGTACATCAGTGGACTATCACAACATGCTAAAGAAATGTAAAGAAAATGTGATAAACAATCTTACTGTGGATATGTCAGTAGGTTTTTGCACATTTAGTAGATTGTAACGAGATATAAACCTAAATTTCAAACTTGCTTGTTCTGTGGGTTAACACAAACTTGAATATATAGGTAACCCCTGAAATCTTGTTTGAAAGGTCCCTTATTCTGAGATACTAGGTCTTTATGCTCAGTGATATCTGGGGTATTATCCCGGGACTTCTGCTGAAAGAAATTTCTGACCTAGTCCCCGGATAATACTTTCTGCAAATGCTTGAAACATAGCATCGCCCTCAGCAAGCTGATGAAACAATAAAATTGATAGTCGCTGCTGTTGTAATGCAAAAAGATCCTCTAAAGGGGACACACCAAAAGTCGAAGCCGTCATCTCTCTGCGTATCGAAAGATCGACCTGAGCTCTCACGGCCCTCGTACTATAATTTATTCCCCTGACAGATATCATCTGTGGTATACTCACCTGTAAGACTGAATATTGGGATCTGGATATGGGAGTATATTCAAGTAGTGGGACACACGAATAAGTTCAAGTGCTTAAAACATTAATCACGTATCTCGGATCAATTGAACTTTGTGTGAAAATTTAAGTGGACAAACATACTGACAATCTAGGTAAATTGTTTAGAACTTAAAATGAAATAAAACTTAACGGTGTTGGTGATTGGTCTCAGAAACTGATATGATCTTCTTGCACAAACTCACAAAATTATTGTTTGTAAATATTTCTTTATTGCATTATTGCATTCCTTTACAATCAAAAATTAAAAAAAGATTTTAGTGTGTTTTAGCATAAATTTTTGAAAAATCCAAAAAGATTTTTGACAATTGATATTGGAAAGCTGATTATCAAAATTTCAAGTGCTAAACATGATGACTTGGTTATAAGGGGGAGTGAATCTTAAAATGTCAAAAAGGTTTGTTAAAATCCTACAATTGGTATTTTTAAAACCTACATTTGGTTCATTAGTGGTTGATGATAGAAAAGAGATTTATCTGATTATATCAGATTGTTGGTGCATTTAACTTGTTAAATTTAGAAAATTTATTTCTGGGTTAAGATTGTTACAGGTGAGCCAGGTTAGTTCATTCAAAGTTTACAAAAGTCAGACTCTAATCATGAATCTAAAGTTTGCTAGTTGCTGATGCTGATGAACTTAAGGAATCAAGAGATCTGATCAAGAGAATTAGATAAAAGCCAGGCAATGATCTTGTATACAACATTTGAGTCAGACATTGATCCTAAAGCAGATGTTGCTGAAGAACAAATGAATACCAGCAAATCGTGAGGGGGAGTCTGATAGAGCCAGGAGATTCTGGAAAAGAAGATAGAGAGAGAAAAGCCCAGAGACTGATCAAGAATGAAGATGTGAAGATACAGCATTGATGTGACTCGATAGTCGACTCGTCAACATCTGAGGGGGAGTCTGTTGGTGCACTACATCTGTCGACTTCGTCTTGTATCGAGTCTTAGACTAGATAGAATAGATCAGGGCTTTTAGAATGAGATTTTGTGAGATAGTTAGAAGATTTCGCTTGAAGTTATATGTTGTATTTGAGATTTCGCTTGAAGCCTCAAGCGAAATCATCATATCAGATTTCGCTTCAGGATGTTCCAAGCTAAATCTCCAAGTCTATATATAGGGATGTTAGGTCAAGCGAAATCATAAGTTTTTCAGAGAGTGATTTCCATACCGAAGTGCTGCCGGTGTGAGAACTGATTGTAATTGTTGTCTAATCAATACAAATCAGTGTTAAAGTGAAGATTCAGCTGTTTACACATCAAATACTTGTTTTCCGCACCTGTATTTGATAGAATTCCTCTGAACCGACTCGTTCGGATCCACAAACCGATCCTACAAAAACAATTTTCCCTAACAATTGGCTGACACATTTACATGTTAATAAAGCAACCTGAAAGTTCTAAACTTAAGGTTAAAGAGCAGTTTGTCTATAAGCCAATAAAATCCATGTATGGGTTAATGCAAACATCATAATGTGATGAAATCTTAACGTAATTATTTTCATCAACAACCAAGTGGATTAATGTACCTACCTCAAGATGAGTGGGAGCAACTAAATTAAACTTGTCTATATAGATGATATTCTTTTGACAGGTATATGTTACATAAGTCAAAGCATTGTTAACACAAACTTTGATATAATAGATCCCAGTGATATCTCTTACGTGATAGATATAATAACATACTGAGGTAGATCCAATGGGACATTAGTTCTGGTCCATAAGTTTAACATTAAATGGGTCCTTACATATGTAACAAACAATACTGCTCTCCTTTAGAGGATAATAGGATAAATGAGATCCTTTCCTTACACTTCATTAATTAGAAGCCTTATGTAAGTTTAAGTCTATACTCGTTTAGATATTACTCATATTGCAACACACTAGATATGTCTAGATTAATGTGAAGCATCTAATGGAGTATTACAATATCTTTAAAAGAAACGAGAGGCTACAATTTAAAGAAGAAGTGAGAATTAAAACCGGTTTATTACTCTAACTTTGTAATATTCAAAGATGACAAAATGTAACTTCGGGGATATCTTTATGTCAGCAGACAAAACCTATCTCATGGAGGAGTCATAATGCACTGGTATTAACAACCTAAGTTATAACGACATAATATAGTCACTAAATGTTGTTGGAAATTTATCAGTGGACTCATAAGTTTATTAACTCCATATAATTAATGTTTTGAAGACTTAGTGTGATAAAGTCAGCTACCATGACTCCTTGAACAGTAACAGTTCAAGAGGTGCTGCATTAAGTTTCGATACGCAATTAATTATTCGTTTATGAACGAAATGAGGAAACTAAGTTTTGTATCGAATACATTCATGATATGCTTAAGGATCCTATAACTGAAGGGCTATTACCCATAAGTCTTATTAAGAGAGCTCATAGACGGGTATTAATTAATGGTCGTGCGCAATTGCATATCGTACTATGAATGACTAACTATTAGTTAATTTTCCTCATCAGTTTGATTTTGTATGTCTCTAAGAATATGTCAAGCAGACATAATGGCATATAGACAAATAAAATTACAAATCAAACAAAGGGCTTATGCGTATTTTGATCATAACGATTAGGTTTTAAATTAAGGCTATAGTATGACTAATGGGGGTCCTGAGTCGCATAATGATTCAACGGCTATATTTCTCTGCTATAGTTCTTGTTTAAGGTTAAAATGAGTGTTAACTCCTGATCAGGCTTATCTAATACTCATAGTAAATGATTACTCGGTTAAGTGGGAGAATGTAAGATTAAATATATATTATTTTATATTTAATCTAATAGCCATTATAATCATTTACATTATATGGATCAAAATATATAACAACCTATTAAATAATTAGTTGGTAATTGTTGATGGGCCTTATTACCATTATTAACTAATTAGGGTTTCCTTTTGGTGCATATATAAGGAGACTTATGTAGAGGTTCTAGGGTTAGACACATAACCTAATTACTCTCATAACATCAATCGACCTCCTCTCCTCAACCGAACACCCTATTCAGTTTCTTCATCACCATCATTAGATTGCACCCTAAGGAGGAACCAGATCAAGCTGACAATCATGTCAAACACTGTTGCTGCGTCTCCATCTGGATTCTCTGGTGGCCTGTACTGATGCAATCAAGGTATGTTTTTTATGTTTTCCATTATGTCTAAACAGAACTGATCAACAACATTATCCCAACCATTAGTTGTTTTTTTGTTGGTCATTAGTTTCTTTAATTGATAGTCTCGGAAATCATCTACTACAAACTTCTTGGCAGTGACAAATTGTCTGACCTTCGTCTTTAAAAATCATATTATGTCTTCATAACCAGCGAGAAAAGTTTTTAAAGTATCAAGAGTTAACAAGAGAATGGTTAGGATTGTTATGAAAAAAAAAAAAAAATAAGATTAAGTTTGTTTTTATAAGTTAAAAATGTTGAATTTATTCAAAAATATATTTGTACTTATTCCCAATTTGATTTTTGCAATGCTCATGAACATGAGTACTTAAATTCTTAGGATCGGCTCTGTTGTTACGTTTATCATTTCATCGGTTCAATGTCAATAACTAGTAGCAGTGTCCAAAATTATAGGATCTGAAATGAATCTAGCTCTTGATTGATAACGTACATTTTCACCAACTTCAATACATATCACTTTATCATTTCTTGTACTGTGATATGTACATGTGCTATTTGGACGGTGGTTTTCCATTTTTATTCTATCGGTACTGTTGAATCTTAGGTCCTTGGAACTACCATTCCAACATGTACGCAAGAATAAATATACCAAAAGTGCCCATCCCTCAGGTATGGGCAGCGCAATGAATTGACACGTTTGATTTTATTATATTTTATGTATAACTAGTCTTAAACCCTCACGTTGCGGGTCGGGGGAGTAAAACCGTGCAACCAGTTTGGGTCGAGGAGGGCGTAAAACCGTGCTAATCGAACGACGACCAAAACCAGGGAAAACGTAAAACAAATACATGAATTTATAATACAAAGTGATCAATTGAAAACATAAATAAAAATAGAACATATTGTATTTGCTCCAACGGAAGTCAAGAAAAAACCTACGTCAAAATGTAAACCAGTTTATATTCATACTGACGCGTACATAAAAGAAAGCACGTAAAACTTAAGGGATTAAAAATTACATTTTACGAAGTTTTGAAAAGTTGAGTGGCTATAAGTGTCAATCTTAAAAATTAAGGTAAAAAAAAACAAAGCCCAAAAAAAAACAAAACAAAACCAAAAAAGAAGTAATAAAAGACAAAATAGACACTATTCGTAGATGTAGATATGTTATGAATCAATATATACTCAATTGCAGTATTAGAAATACCATCCTTCTAAAAGGTGGTGAAAATGAAACAATGAGCTATAAATCCTTATTCCAAGTTGGGCGCCACAGAATACCATAATTCAAAAAAACTCAGCTATATTATGTATAACTGGCTACTTGAACGGATCAAACCAGGGATGAGTACGGTATTCGTTTGGTACCGAACCGGTACCGATACCAAAAGTACTGGTACCAAAAAACGGGAAAAGTGGGTACGGGTATTTACCGTTGTTTTACCCATAAATACCGGTACCGAAAAAAGGGGAAAGTGGGTACCGGTATCGAATATATACGATACGATTCGATACCAGTACGATACCGGTACCCGATACCAAATGCTCATCCCTAAATCACACCGACTAAATTTGGTAAGATAATGAAACCATTATTTGATTAGGGTACAATCTCTTAAGCACAATTTACAATCATATATGCATACAAATGTTACAAATTAATAGTATATAAATATAGGATTAGGTTCAAACGTGAACAAAATCTCAAGAGTGAACTGCGTGAACTGATCTGGGCACTTGATTTTTATGATCTTGAGATTAAAGTGAGTGGCATGATGGTAATTATTTGGTTAATTTTTTCCATTTTATTAAATACAAAAAGGGTATATGTGTAATTTCAATCTTAAATTGATTGCATAAATCTCTCACAAATCAAGTAATCAATTATCCTCTTAAATTGATTGCACAAATCTCTCACAAATCAAATCAAGGCTTAGGAAAGATGTAACTTAATTCAATTATTAAAATAATTATTTGTTTAAATGCGATGTACACATGTGTATTCTGAATTTTCCCTCTTTTTAATGCGATGTACACATGTGTATATCGTCTGTTTTTGTGATATCTCAGAATTTTTTTTGTATTGAATGTTGATGTACATCTGTGAATTACTGTACACATATGTACGACGCTGAGTACACATGTGTACTATTCTATTTATATCCAAATACACATGTGTATATCGTTGAAATATGAAGGTTACGTGGATCTTAAAAATCAAAATTTGAATTCTGATGATGAAATCTGAAATAAAAATTAAAATTGAAATCTGGTGATTTGCTATTTGTTTTGAAAATTATCTTATTAATAAATAAACATAATGTGGATAATGAATTTAAATTAGGAAAGATGTAACTTAATTCAATTATTAAAATAATGATTTAAATCTAATTTTTTATATAATTACAATCCTACCCTTAACAACTAAAAAGGAAATCAAGTGTCCATATCTGTTCACGCAGTTCACTCTTGGGAGGTTGTTCACGCTGGAACCCTACCCTATAAATATATAAGTAAACATTCTATCAAGTGGGTACGGGTATTTACCGTTGTTTTACCCATAAATACCGGTACGGAAAAAAGGGGAAAGTGGGTACCAGTATCGAATATACCCGATACGATTCGATACCGGTACCCGATACCAAATGCTCATCCCTAGATCACACCGACTAAATTTGGTAAGATAATGAAACCATTATTTGATTAGGGTACAACCACTTAAGCACCATTTACAATCATATATGCATACAAATGTTACAAATTAATAGTATATAAATATATAAGTAAACATTCTATCAAGTGTGTTGCATAAGTACCAAACAATGCTTCACATTTTGGAAATACTTACTTGTTTAATATTTGAATCGGGGCAGATTTATTAATCAATTTTTAAAGGAAACTAGTGTTTTTCAATGACGCGCGTTGCGCGAAAGGCATTGGTGTTTTCGACTGACATCATTCTTCAAACGATTCGAGATAAACGATGCGTAACCAGCCATATCCGGCATCGTGGAGTGTATTAAAAACGGAGCAATTGGACGATTGGACGCTAGGCTAGGTGTTTCTTGGAATGCCCACGGATTGTTCGGGTCAAAACCACGATTATGAGGATTCATTTTTTCGTATTGTGGTTGGATGAGAATTTTTTTTAAAAATAAGATAGAGATGATTATAGAAGAGGTGGAGTAGTTGTGATAAAAAAATGAATAGAAGTGTGAGTATTTATAGTGAATAAATTTTTTTTTAAACACATAGCCGTTGGCCAACGGCTAGCCCAAACGGCTACTTGTCTTGGCCAATGAGATCCCGTCATGTCATCTTAATAGCCCCGTCCAACGCCCGGGCTGAAACCCCCACCCAAGGGGCCACACCGAAACCCAAGCCCACCCGGGGTGATGACTTGGGCGTTTGTACCCAACCCACGACACAACCCCCGCCCCCGGGCTGAAACCCCCGCCTAAGGGGCCACGCCGAAACCCAAGCCCACCCGGGGTGGTGACTTGGGCGTTTGTACCCAACCCACGCCACAACCCCGCCCCATACCCCATATTCTAATATACCCCAAACGGCTACTTGTCTTGGCCAATGAGATCCCGTCATGTCATCTTGATAGCCCCGTCCAACGCCCGGGCTGAAACCCTCGCCCAAGGGGCCACGCCGAAACCCAAGTCCACCCGGGGTGGTGACTTGGGCGTTTGTACCCAACCCACGTCACAACCCTCGCCCCCGGGCTGAAACCCCCGTCTAAGGGGTCACGCCGAAACCCAAGCCCACTCGGGGTGGTGACTTGGGAAACCCCCGCCTAAGGGGCCACGCCGAAACCCGTCATGTCATCTTGATAGCCCCGTCCAACGCCTGGGCTGAAACCCCCGCCCAAGGGGCCACGCCGAAACCCAAGCCCACCCGGAGTGGTGACTTGGGTGTTTGTACCCAACCCACGCCACAACCCCCGCCCCCGGGCTGAAACCCCCGCCTAAGGGGCCACGCCGAAACCCAAGCCCACCCGGGGTGGTGACTTGGTCGTTTGTACCCAACCCACGCCACAACACCCGCCCCATACCCCATATTCTAATATACCCCAAACGGCTACTTGTCTTGGCCAATAAGATCCCGTCATGTCATCTTGATAGCCTCGTCCAACGCCCGGGCTGAAACCCCCGCCCAAGGGTCACGCCGAAACCCAAGCCCACCCGGGGTGGTGAGTTGGGCGTTTGTATCCAACCCACGCCACAACCCCCGCCCCCGGGCTGAAACCCCCGCCTAAGGGGCCACGCCGAAACCCAAGCCCACCCGGGGTGGTGACTTGGGCGTTTGTACCCAACCCACGCCACAACCCCGCCCCATACCCCATATTCTAATATAGCCTAAATTAACTATTTTATCATATATGATCTAGTAGTCATCCTACCGCGCGTTGCGGCGGTAAACTCCTCTCGAAAACCAACCGTTGGTGGACAGTTGTTACGCCGACAGCAAAGACAGTTTGGGCATAGATGAGGGCGGAGGTAGTGCGGGGGACAACTTAGTAATGGCTTAGGTACTATATCGCGAATCGTTACAACAGCCAAAAAAGAATCCTAAACAATAATGTTGTGTTTGAATCAAGAGCGTTGGCATGAATAACCGCATAACAAAGCCAATGAACATATAAAACTACAAAACCTAATGAATTGTATTTTGTTTACTCCATAGAAATTCACAAAAAAATTCAAAATTTCTTAAAGCTTTATGATAATGAAATAATTTTACAACCAAGCTTCTTTGAACTATCTTGACTCTTTTCATAGGCCTTTTGAGGCTGCTTAATTTACACTCTTTCATGGTCATAAAGTCAGCTTTCTCATTGCTTGATAATGTGGTAAACAACCTGGGTAAAAAAGTTTTTACTCTCTTTCATTGGCTCCATTGTTAACAGGGGTTTTTTTTTTTTTTTTTTTTTTTTTGCAGCTGCTACTCTCAACAAACCTCACACTGGTTGCTCCACGCCACGTATAGTGCTAGTGCTGACATTACCTTCAAGTTGGTAACCCTAAAATCAATCAGAAAGCAATAACACAAGCAACTGAACCAATAGATTTCTTTCCTTTCTTTCTTTTCTTTTCTTTGTTTTGTTTTTTGTATAAAGATGTAATTAAAAACTTAGCCATAATCATATCAATATATGGGTGTTAATTAGGGCTGTTCATTTTTATCCAAAACCCGAAAACCGACCTGAATTCGAAGTCAGCCGAACCCGAATTAGAGAATAACCAAAAAACCCGAACCCGAACAACCCAAACCCGACCAACCCGAACCTTAAATGGGTCAGTTATCGGGTCACTTTTTCCCAACCAAAAACCCGAACAACCCGACCCGAATAACCTGAAAGTTGAAACCTGAATAAAAACCCGAACATTAGTTGTCTTTTTTTATAGATGCGATTTGATTTGGACTCTTTTATATTTGAAACAATAAGTTTTGAGACTTTAGAATATTATCATACCATATTGTTAAATGCTGTTTGAATTGTGATGATATTTAAAAAAAAAAAATTCATTTTACATCTAAACCCGAAAACCGAACAACCCGACCCGAACTAACCCGAACCCGAATAACCCATACCCGAACAACCCAAACTTTAAATGGGTTGGTTATCGGGTCAATTTTTCCTAACCAAACGCCCGAATAATCCGACCCGAAAAAACCCGAAACCCGAAAAAATAATCCGAAGAACACCCCTAGTGTTAATACCATTAGCAATAATCATATCAATATAAGGATCTGAAAGGCAACATAAAGGAATTTAAATCAAGTTGTCTTGGATCGTATCAATGTACAGTTTCTCCAAATGTCTTGCACTGCTGTCAATAGCAAAGAGAGTGCTCGCTATCGCACGCTTCATAGTGGAGCGACTTTTTCTCGCAACCTGTTGATTAGCAACTCCATAGCGTGAATATATAGCGGGATTTTAGGTTTTTTTGTTATTTTAATATAAAAATAAAATAGTGTTTTAGATAAAATATACATGAAAAAACAAAATAATTTAATAAAATATACATATAAAAAGTTTCTTAAACTTTCTTTTAGTGTATCGCTAAACATGAAAACCCGCTATTTGATCACTATCACGTAAC
The DNA here is from genome assembly GCA_030545235.1 of Helianthus tuberosus. NCBI lineage: Eukaryota > Viridiplantae > Streptophyta > Magnoliopsida > Asterales > Asteraceae > Helianthus > Helianthus tuberosus. The sequence continues at coordinate 56,260,613 of CM060438.1, forward strand.
GCATAGGTAGTTTGTCGCTATCGTCCGCTCGCTATTGACGACTATGATATCTTGAATATAGAGAAAAAAACAAAATAACATGTTCTCTTAATATTTAACAATTCTCAATTTACTTCACATGATTATAAAATTAATAAAGATGAAAAGTTGCTAAAATTCCAAACTTTTTTCACAGAAAGAAAGGAAGAACACAGTAACATGGCATGGCCTTCATTGCAACATATATTTGCAAGTATTTTGCTTTTCTAGTAGGGATGGCATCTGCAAAAGTGCAATGCAAGCCCATAAAGATTTGAGTAAGACACTACCAACTAAGATCGACTACAATGGCAACGCTAAACTAATACAAAAATTAGCACATGTGTCATATGTTCTATCTTTCATATACAAACATAAAAGATGAAACGATTATACACACCTAAAGATCAGAAAAACCGACCTTGATGTGTGCCGACCTTTGCAATTGAAGCCCATTAAACCAACCTGCTTACGTCAGGTGGAGCACCTGTTAGGTCCCACTTTCACCTTAGGGACTTGAGTTGACGATGAGTCTTCATTATGTGGTGCTTGAATTGGAGACACATTCAACTACACTGTTGTTGCTGATTGATGATGTCATCAAAAGATGAATCCAACTGTGGCATTTTCCTGCTTTAATATCGTTTCTTGGCATTTGGAACACATGTTCATGGTGGCTGAACTCCCAAAACACACCGTGCTTGCAACACTATGTAGTTTTGTTAGGGCGGCGTACGTTTTAGAGCTTGTGCTTCGGAGTAGAGTCTAGTTATGAACCTTTGTCTTCTTGTTTAGATAGTTTCCCCTGAAGAAAATTTCAAGTATAATGGTTATAAATTACAATCTACAACACGTCTAATTGAAAATATGAACAGACTACAGATCAAAACGCCATAATCTTACTTCACATAAACCTAATTCATGTATATCACAGCAACCACACAATCAAACGTAACAGAAACATACCATACCTCAAAGATCACGCCAACAATAGTAGTTCGGATGCTAAGATGCCCATAGATTTTAACCCTTTCTTCGTCATCATCTTGTTTCTCCTACACAGGTCAAAACTGAATCCAGATTTCGGAACATGCATTGCTTCAGTTGTCATCTTCAGATACCTAGGTTTCAATTAAAGAAGCACTTTAATTATAAGAAATTAGGGGATTAATACTTATCAAACTACATAAAAGTAGGACAATGCATATGCTGACGTGATGTAATTTGTTCCTACAATTTGTGGAGAGAGCAATCAACTCGAAGAAATCTGAAAGCGAAATCTGATTTCCAAACGCTAAAGTTTCTTTGAAGAAGAGGAAGCCACGACAAAAGATAAAGGACCCGAAAAAATCGATACGCCACTGGTGGGAACCAACTCACGTCTAGAATTTCAAACTCGATGCCAAGCAGGTGACCACCTAATTCTCAAAAGCGAACGTTCAAAATGTAGATACAGAATATGTCGGCCTAAGAGGCCAAGAGTATCAAATCAAATTATATACAAATCGTTGCTCTTCGAACCTATGGTACCAAAATAAAACGATGTCACATACATGGATGTACTGACTGATTTGAAATAAAAAAATCGTTGAATCTAACCTCCACAAACCCTTTGCATGTACCTGTTGATTTGTCCGATGGTGTCTAAATGCCGCAGCCTTCATCATAGAATCAATCTTTTTCTTCATCTCCTTATTCTGTTTCCATCATCATTTTTAGTTACAAAACGAATCAAAACCAGCGTTAACAGAAAACCAAATACAAACTTGTTCATTAATTAAAACTCGTTAAATTCTTCATTTGAAAACATGGGGGCCAAAAATCCCTTCGATTCGTTGATCGAAAAAGTTTGCCCATATCTTTCTTAAACACCACTTGCAATGAATTTCAGCAACAAAGAAAAAATCGATTACCTAAGACATCACCACCGGTCGGTGGCCGGACGGAGACCACCGCCTGTTCCTCCATCACCATTGCTCCGCTCCCTCTACTACCTCTCTAATCTTATCTCGCTCTTACTCCTCTCTATATCTCCCTAATCTGTGTCTTGATACCGGACGGAGCACCACCGCCTTCTATCGTTGTTTGCTTCCAGTCTCCCATTCTTTCTCTAGATCGTCCGATGAGAGTCACCGGTACATTTGTCGGAACCCTAGAACCCCCAGCCGACATTGTCGGCTTTAGCTACCGCCAAACCCTCGTCTACCACCGCCTTCTACCATTGTTTAACGCGTCTTAACCACGACAACCCACCACCGGTCTTACCGAAGGCCAAGAGGGTGGCCGACGGGAGACGATGGCCGGTTCCTCCATCTCTGCCGCTCCTCTCTCTCTGTCTCTGTCGTGCCTCTCTCTCACTATCCATATCTCTGTAATATGCTTTTTTTTTTGAAGTGGGAGCGGTGGAGGGCGAGGAGTCAAGCACGTGTAAAGGGTCTAAGGGTAAAATCCCGAAAATACCCTCGATAACTGTTCATTCCACTCTTCTATTATCATATAGTAATTTTATCATATATGAATATATGTTGAAGGATAAGAAAAATAATAGTTTCTAAGTCTGCTAAACTGAGCAAAGCCATGTGAGTGAGGTAGTCAAGTAGGCCCTTAAAACCATATGAATTACGATTTTTCCAAATTGGGCCATTGGGTGGCTAGCTGCAAGTTTAACAATATAAATATATGGCTGATACTCTAGACTCCCATCAAACTACAACTTCCAATTGGATTCCATACTTCTGCAAATTAACTTGTTGCCTCACTTCAATTCATACACTCAAAAACAATCTTATTTGAGCTAAAAGATATGGGTGTTTTTCGGTTGCAATCATTAGTTGCTAATGCAAAACAACTAATCAAACTAGACAACAAACACCAGAAAGATGTTCCCAAAGGATACTTAGCTGTGTATGTAGGGGAAATTCAAAGAAAAAGGTTTGTGGTTCCTTTATCTTACTTGGATCAACCGTTATTCCAAGATTTGTTACGTAGGTCCGAGGAAGAATTCGGGTTTAACCATCCTATGGGAGGACTTACTATTCCTTGCTGTGAAGAAGCTTTCAACCATCTCACCACCCAATTACATAATTAACACTTTGAGGATTAAATTTCTTCATCATCAAAAGATTTTGGATGTATTGTTTCTTTATGGTTTTTAGATGACAGTATGATAGGCGAAGTTGTAAAAAGGAGCATACCAATTTCCTTTTTTTATTTTATTTTTTGTGAGGAAATTGGTGCTTTCATTTATATGAGTTTATCTGCTCCATTTACTACTGTTCCATTTACTATAGGTGTTTTTGAAGTTAAAGAATTTGTCAGTCTATCTAAGGTATTAGCCCAAATACCCATTTTGGTTTAAAAAACAAAGATGATAACAATGAGCAGGACAAAAAATAGTTTACATTATCTATTTCGATAAGGCCTAAGAGGAATTTTTTACGGGTTCGGACAGAACACCTGAATTATCAGGACATGCCTGGACTTGGGTTCACTAATTTCAACTTTTCAAATTGCCCCTACGTTTGGTACCCGAGGATTCATATTGGTTGAAAAGAATTTGTGGTTCAATATATATAGTCAACCTAGATCTCTTGTGGCCTCCATTTACCATTCGTTAGAATCTTTAAACTATCCTTCATTGGTGCTTATACTTTATACATTTAGAAGTCTCTAATGCCCTCTAACTCTAGCAGTTAATATGTCTTTTATGGCTGAAATAAAGGTTGAAATGGCACTCTGCAAGTGCTTTTACGAAGTCCGTCATACATGTGTGATATTATAGTTAAGTTGTTTGGCTATTTACTTATGTTAGGTTTACTTGATTTTCTGATTTTATGGATGACAATTGACAATGAAGACTTATTTGTTTTTTTATCATTAATAGGTTGGATGAGTATAAAATTCAAATTTACTGCAAAAAGAATAGTGTAGTTTTCGGTCATGCATGTGCAACTTATGGCCTATGGGACTCGTATGACGTATCATGTATATATATAATCTAGGGCTACTAGTAAATGGTTACATTGCATAATTCTGAACATAAAAACTATTATGCAGATAAGGCACGCAAAACAACAAGCTATGGACCTTATCATATACAAAATGAAAACTTGTCAAAACTATCAACTTAAAAAATCATATCTTTTCCTTACAATTTTATTTGCAAAAATTTCGAAAGTATCCATTTTCACATTAACAAATAACAAAACAAACTTATCTTTTTTTAAGGGATATTCGATTTAAATAACCCCAACTTTTACAAATTGGCCGATAATACTTCAAACTTTCGATTTGTACACTAACACTCCCAATTTTCAACTTATTGGCCGATAACTCTCCCTAACTAACTGAACCCTAACCCGGTTAGTTTTTGCTGATGTGGCATCTGATGTGGCTTTTTTGCTGACGTGGCAACTGATGTGGCAGTTGATGTGGGATTTTTTTGATGACGTGGCAGCTGATGTGGCAACTAACGTGGCATTTTGATGACGTAGCAACTGATGTAGCACCTGACATGGCATTTTTTGATGATGTGGCAGCTGAAATCAGCTAATTGTGTTAGGGTTTTATTAGTTAGGGAGTGTTATCGACCAATAAGTTGAAAGTTGGGAGTGCTGGTGTACAAATTGAAAGTTGAGATTGTTATCAGCCAATCAATGAAAGTTGGGGATATTTAAATCCAATATCTTTCTTTTTAAATTACGAAAACAATGAATTTTTTTTAGTTCCAATAATTTTCACCAATCATATGACGACACATATCCATATTACAAAAATGTATGCTATTTACAAATTAGTAGTTTTCATATTAGTTTTTTTTTTCTTTTCTTTAACGGTAATTTTTTTCTCTTTGTGAGACTTGAACTAAGTCCTCCTTCGAAAGTGTTTAAAAATTGTGTATTTGTCAATGGACCACTACACCATTAGTATTTCGTTCTTTTGTTCTACAAATAATTTTATTTATTAATTTTATAATAAAATAATGTGTTATGTATTATTTAAATTGAAATTATAAATAACAGTTTTATATTAAGTATACTTGAATTATAGTTAGAATTTTTAGTTCTATTTCTAAATACAGTTTTTTTATTCCATGAATTTGAATAGCTATGGTGTGGATAAGGATCTGTTGTGCCATGTTGACTCATCCACACTAGATAGATCTAATTTAGTGCATGTTTGGCTAAGTTTATTTAACTTAAAAAGGATTTTTTGTGAAAACGACTTATTGACTTATGACTTTTTGAAAAAGAGTTTTTAAAAAAGTGTTTGGATTAGCTTATTGGGTGAGAAAGCCAATAAGTCAATAAGTTGTTTTTTTTTAAAAGTGTTTGGCCTAGCTTATTGATGTAAAATGACTAAAAGGGAAATTCTTTTATAAGTCAATAAGTTAAAAAATGTTTGGCCTAGCTTATTGCGTAATGTTGAATTTGTTGCGCCAAATAATACAAGTCGCACAAGCTTGTTTGTAGTTTCAAGAGATCAATGCTATTTTGCCAAATGAAACGCCTCGCGCCAAATGACACATGCCGCACCCTTCTTGTTTGTTTTTAGTTTTTTGTTTTTTTTTTTTTTGTTTGATTGTTAACCGTCGGTAATCGCCAATGAATGATGATTGTTTTGTTGCTATAGTCAATTTTCTATTGATGACAACTTAGAAAGAAAATGCTACCCAATATTTGCGGCTTTGATGTTTCCAACCAACTTAGAAGAGACGATAGGTTGACAAGAAAATAGGTGAGACTAATAAAAGAAGGATAAATAAAAGCAGAAACTTCACACATCATATTGAGAAAAAAGAACTATCAAAATGAAGATGGATTATTAATGCCAGGGATTTCAAGTAGGGGTGATAACTTTCTATACCATACAAATCTGACATGAAATTTGTGGGTTTGAGTTTAATGTAAACAGGTTTGGATCAGTTTTAGGTTGAACTCACAAACCCGTTTAGCTAAACAGGTTAGGTTAATGTCAAGGGGGGACATGATGGCGGGTTGACACATGTTATATTATATTATATTTTCTTATAATATACTAGGTTAGAACCCCGTGTATTACACGAGTTAAATAAATGTAACTTTATATATTAAATAATAAAAAGTTATATATTTATGAACCTCGTATATTGTACGAGTTAAATAAATGTAATTTTATATATCAAATAATAAAAAAAATTATCTTTAAAAACCATGTGTATTACACAGATTAAATAAATGTAATTTTGTATACTAAATACTAAAAACGTCGTATCTTTAAAAAACTCGTGTATAATCAGGTTGAATAAATCTACTAAATAATAAAAAATTACATCCTTAAAAACCTCGTATATTACACGTGTTCAATAGATCTAAAGAAGAGTTATATCTTTAAAAACCATGTGTATTACACAGATTAAATATAGAGTTAAATGCAATTTTAGTCCCTGTGGTTTGGGCCATTTTGCCAGTTTAGTCCAAAGGTTTCATTTTTAACGTGTGAGTCCAAAAAGGTTTCACAGTTGCCATTTTAGTCCACTGGGTTAACTTCATCCATTTTTTCTGTTAACGAGAAGGCCAATTCGGTCATTTTATATGGCTGAATTGTCCTTTTAGTTAACAGAATTACATACAAAATGACCAAATTTGCCTTCTCGTTAACAGAAAAAATGGATGAAGTTAACCAAGTGGACTAAAATGGCAATTGTGAAACCTTTTTGGACCCACGGGTTAAAATTGAAACCTTTGGACTACACTGGCAAAATGGCCCAAACCACAGGGACTAAAATGGCATTTAACTCTTAAATAAATGTAATTTTGTATACTAAATACTAAAAACGCCGTATCTTTAAAAAACCCGTGTATAGTCGGGTTGAAAAATCTACCAGATAATAAAAAATTATATCCTTAAAAAACCCCGTGTTAAATAAATCTAATTTTACATAGCAAATGATAAAAAGTTATATCTTTAAAAACTTCGTGTATTATACGAGTTATATAAATGTAACTTTGTATAGTAAATAATAAAAAAATTATATTTTTAAAAACCCCTCGTTTTACACGAGTTGAATAAATATAATTTTGTATACCAAATAATAAAAAAGTTATATTTTTAATAAATCAGGTTAACATTTATTATTAATTTAGTATTTATATATTTAATATAAAATAAGTAGGAAAGAGAGGTATTTGTTTTTGTTTAAAAAATATATTAAATTAACAATTTAGATTTGAAGATAATATTTTATTAAAGTATGATAAGATTTAATATTAATTTAATATTTATTTAGTTAATATAAGATAAGTATAGATTTAAGGATACTTTCAATGAATGACACGTATCCTAAAGATGGTTTCTTTTATTATAGTAGATAGATTTTATGTCATAAATTAAATTGGTTATGTATTTTATGATATAATTATATATTAAAAGAGGAAGTAACATAAGATTCTATAATTAAAGTGTAACTTTTATATACGTTTGTGTTATTTTACTAAAATTTTAAATTTAATATATTAATTTAAATAATTAGGTTGAACGTGTCATGTTCGGGTCAACTCGCTAATATTCAGTTTGTGTTCATATGTATGGCACGATTTTTAGTTCAAGTCATGTTTGGATTCATGTAAAATTTCCAGGTTTAGATCGGGTTGCACTACAAGAATTGTATACCTTTAGCGGCGACACCATTAGCGGCGACAGGCCAATTGTCGCCGCTATTGGTCGATCCGCGTCACAGATGCTGAAACCAAACCCCAGCCGTTGATCAAAATCATGATCTAACGGTTGGGGAATTAATACACATTAGCGGCGACAGGTTAACATCAATACCGGCGACAGTGGGTCTCCCCTAAAAGTGTGTGTCAGAACTTTAATCCCTAGCCACACAAACCTTATCTCTTGTCACACCTTTACCGGCGATGAGTATCAATACCGGCGACAAGTTGTCGCCGCTAATGGTGAAATGATAATACACCCATATCAGCGCCATTATTTCCCTCTTTCTTCACTTTTTCCCCCCAAAAACTCGAGAGCACCGCCGGATTTCAGCGAATTTCGACTAAATCGGTAACTAAGGCTTTGTTTTTGTTAGATTTCTTCTTTATTTTGTTATATACATATGATAGGCTTTAATTTTTGTATATTTTTGTGTGTTTTTGTGTTTATGGTAGTGAAATCGGATCATCACCATCACTTCTCCGATCACCACCGTCACTTCTCCGGTCACCACCTCGTCTACGCGGTCTACATCTCTTGGAAACTTGAAAATATGGTTAGTTTTACATGTATTTTTTTTTCAAAGTTTAGATATTGAATAATTTTTTGTTTACGTATGTAAATGTATAATGTAGGTGTATGTTAGTATGTCAAATGTATAATGTAGGTGTATTTGGGGAAAATGTGTATATGAAAATCTATGTATTTGTGTATGTAGGTGTATGTAAGCATGTATGTGTGTATGCATGTCTATGAATGTATGTATGTAGGTGTATGTTAGTATGTCAAATTTATAATGTAGGTGTATTTGGGGAAAATGTGTATATGAAAATCTATGTATTTGTGTATGTAGGTGTATGTAAGCATGTATGTGTGTATGCATGTCTATGAATGTATGTATGTAGGTGTAAGCATGTATATGCGTATGTAAGTCTATGAATGTATGTATGTTAGTATGTATTTGTGTATGTAAGCATGTATATGTGTATGTAAGTCTATGAATGTATGTTTGTAAGTATGTATGTGTAAGTTGATGATTTCTATGTTTATGGTCATGTTTGAAAAAAAATATATGTTTAAGTTGATAATTTCTATGTTTATGGTCATGTTTGAAAAAAATATATATATGTTTAAGTTGATAATTTCTATGTTTATGTTTATGTTTAGGTTTGAGAAAAAAAAAATATTTGAGATGATAATTTGAATGTTGTTTATGTTTAGGTTTGAGAAAAAAATATATTTGAGATGATAATTTGAATGTTGTTTATGTGTAGGTTTGAAAAAAAAAAGTTTAAGTTTGATAATTAGTATGTTTGTGTTTAGGTTTGAAAACATTTATATTTACCTTGAAAGATATATATTAGTTAGGAAATACCCTCCTTGAATTAAAATTATCATTTAAAACATAACGAACATAGAAAATACCCGCCAAAATTGAAATAACCATTTAAAACAAAAGGAGCTAAGAAAATACCCGCCAAAATTTAAACCATCATGAAGAACATTACATATTTAAAAAATCGTGCCTGATATTGAATTCATCATTACAAACATAACGAGCTAAGAAAACACCCAATCGAAATTGAAATCATGATTTAAAACATAACGTTCCGCCCAAAATTTAAAACAATCATTAAGAACATAACAAGCTTAAAAAACTGTGCCCGTGTTTGAATTAATCATTTTAAACATAACGAGCTCATTTAGGATGTGAATGTGTATTACTTGATTGTTTGTTTAAGAAGGATTCGGTTATCATTTTCTCTTTGCTCCTCGGGTATATATATCGTTACATATATACTTGGGAGCTAAGAGGAAATGCTGCCGAATTTTTCTTAAACAAACAATCATGTAATACACATTCACATATGAGATAAAGTGTTCAAAAAGTGGGTTTAGCAGCCTACCCTTGTCTTGTTAATCCTAAATTAGATTTGACAAAGGTTCAAAATGTTGACAAAGGCTTAGAAGATAATGACGTTGTCGACAACAACTCTTCATCTGACTGTCGACTTGTGTCACACCCCCAAAATCCACACGCGGAGTATCACCGCTTGGAGGCGTGACTGACCAGGATCAAGCCACCAATCATATTGAACAAGCATGTAAGTAGCCATAATTCTACCAAACAATATGAAAGGTGTTCAAAAACCAAAGCATAGTTAAATGTTTAGCGGAAGCATAATTTGTGAAACCCATAGGAAGTATTAAATATGAAATAAAGTAATGTTTAAAGCATGGCACACACTGCCATGTCCCACAACGACCGTTCCTCCCTGTGCAAGCTCCATGAGTACCTAATGACCTGCAAGGCATGTAGCAACGAATCAACAAAAAAGTTGAGCGAGTTCACAATTGGTTGTTTGGTTATAGTATTCATTTCGTAAATCGTATGTTCGTTCTGTAAACCATGTATCGTATTTATCCTTATCGCGACCAATCCAGGCATGTGTGCGATGATTAGTGGGGGCTTCCCATGTGTTACTAGACCACGCATATCGACTGCTACGAAAATGTAAGAGGTGCCCTAGGTCAATGTCTATCAGCATTGACCCTTTGCCCATAGTCCATTAGTACACGCCCATCCGACTGGCACGGTGTAAGGTTTGTTAAACCTAATAGCGCTATTAACTAATGACCCGCTCGCCCTAGGCCTCGGCGATTAAGTCGATAATTGAGGGACTTCCTTTGATATAGTTGATGGTCTTAAGATCGTGTACGTAGGCTTTACGTACGTGCCCTTCAATCCGAGGACAGTAGTCATTAGTTTAAATGTAATTGTTGTACGAGTAGTTATCCAATCCCATTCCCAACCCCTGGGAATCCCATGCCTTGGCTAGTGTGAACTCACCTTGGTTTGCTCGGCAGATACACAGAAAGGGTCAAGTCTAGCAGCTAGTGGTCAACCACGTCCTAACATGGTTACCATACAAGTCAGGTTTTGGTTTCAAGTAGTGCACATAAGCATCACATAAGATAGCATATAAGAAACACACACAGATCATGTCAACACACATTATCACGTTCAACACTTGTAACGTATTCAAGGTTGGGCTCGCACAAGCCTTGTGGCCTTGTGCGAGTCATCCGTTGGAGTCCACTAATACCCGGCCCAATATCAAAATACCCAATAAAACTAGAGACATGAACACGGCCCAAATCAATTAAATCTAAACTTGTGCGATCCGGACATCTTGTACGATCTGGTTGGGTTGTGGGATTGGAATTAGCCCAGCCCAACATGATCATCCGGCCCAAACAGTTAAACAAACATACAGCTTGTGCGATCCAACGACCTTGTGCGACTGTTAGTGTCTTGTGCGACTGGACTCCTTGTGCGACCAGGAGTCTTGTGCGAATGGACTCCTTGTGCGACCAGGAGTCTTGTGCGACCAGTTTAAAATATCCGAAAATTATGTCAATCAGTTACAACATTCAATGATTTCCAAATTTATCTTTTATCAATTAACACAATCACCATGTCTAACCAATCCCCTAATCGATCAAACAAGGATTTTAATCATTCCATTCATATGAACCCTAATGAATACAAAATCAATATACGAATAATAACTTATCAAATTCTACTGTTTAGTCCGATTTCATGAACATACAGCCGTTTACATGCATCAAGCAGCAAGATTATCATCAAATAAACATCAATTCTAATTCGGTTTAAGCACCCTACACAAGTGATTCGATTCTACATGAGCGACCCCTATTGGTTTGCAATCATAAGAAATCATATAACATTCCCCAAATCATTAAACAACAATCCGAAAACAGGACATGATGATCAATTAACATCTATTCGGTTCTTAATTATAACATCTGATTCACCTAAGTATGATCACATAAACATCATTGTTCATCATATAAACAACACATAATCATTAACTCAATCATGGGATCATAACAACATGGACACTAACCGATTGAGAGGAAGATGGAATAGATGTTTGATGGTTGATCTGAACAAGAGAAGGTCTTCGATGATGATGGAAAGCTTGCCGTCGAGTTTGAGAGAGAGAGGATGAGAGAAAGCTAGGGTTTGTGTGTGTTTTGGTAAAATGTGAGATGGGTACAAACACCCCATGTGTTAATCGACTAATGGGGATGGGCCGAACCCAAACTTGGGCTGCCCTATAAGTCCGAGTACAAGTTGTGTAGCCTGAATCGCTTGTGCGGTCGGGTGAGTGTTGTGCGTTTACATCATACATACATTCACATAAACACATAATCATGACATTCAATTAATCAACCAAATTCATATAGTCACAAACGTTACATTAAGGTACAAAGATAGGTTCGGAAATACGAGTTGTCACATTATCCACAAGTTGAAAGAAATTTCGTCCCGAAATTTGGTACGTACTCACTGAGGAAGCTAGTTAGGTTGCATGGTTTTCCTGGGGTGTCACATCCTCCCCCCGTTGATCTGGAATTTCATCCCGAAATTCCGTAGCTTCGGCCTCAGTAGTGGTTGTATTGTCTGTGAATAGCTGGGGATACTTTTGCTTCATTTGATCCTCGCGTTCCCAAGTGAACTCTGGGCCGCGACGGGAGTTCCAACGAACTCGAACGAGAGGTTTTCTAGTGTGCTTGAGGACCTTAACATCCCGGTCCGTGATTTCAACTGGTTCCTCGACGAATCGTAACTGCTCGTCGATAGTGAGCTCCTTTAAAGGAACTATGTGGGTCTCATCTGACAGGCACTTCTTCAGATTTGACACATGGAAGACGTTGTGAACTGCACTGAGTTCTGCTAGTAAGTTTAGTTTGTAGGCCACTTTGCCTATTTTCTCGATGACTTCGAAAGGTCCAACGTATCGTGGGTTAAGTTTTCCTCGTTTACCAAAACGAACCACACCCTTCCACAGTGAAACTTTGAGTAGCACCCGCTCCCCAACCTGGAGCTCGAGGGGTTTCCTGCCCTGATCGGCGTAGATTTTCTGACGGTCACAAGCTGCCGCCATTCGTTTTCGTATTTGAGCGATTCGTTCTGTTGTGTCTACCACAAGTTCTGGGCCAGTGATCTGACTATCCCCCACCTCTGCCGAACAAAGAGGTGACCGGCATTTACGCCCGTACAATGCTACAAACGGAGCAGCTTTAATGCTGGTGTGGTAGCTGTTATTGTATGAAAATTCCACAAGTGGCAGATGCTTTTCCCAGCCGTTGCCAAAGTCAATTACACATGCCCTAAGCATGTCTTCGAGGGTCTGGATGGTGCGTTCAGACTGCCCATCCGTTTGTGGGTGATAAGCTGTGCTCATATCTAAACGTGAGCCAAAAGACTTGTGCATTGCTTGCCACAGTTCTGACGTAAAACGTGCATCCCGATCTGAGATAATAGAGGTGGGCACTCCGTTCCTCGAGATAACTTCCTTAAGGTATACGTCTGCTAGTGTGGAGAACTTATCCGTTTCCTTGATAGCCAAGAAATGAGCAGACTTTGTGAGTCGATCCACGATCACCCAAATAGTATCGTTACCACGTTGAGATCTAGGCAGGCCAGTAACAAAATCCATGGAAATTTGCTCCCATTTCCATTGTGGTATTTCTGGTTGTTGGAGTAGGCCTGAAGGTTTCTGATATTCCGACTTGACTCTCGCACAAGTCAAGCACTTGCTAACGTACGTTGCTATTTGAGCTTTCATGCTAGGCCACCAATACGTAGTTTTGATATCGTGGTACATCTTATCTGAACCAGGATGTACCGAGTAGCGAGACTTGTGTGCCTCATCCATCACAAGCTCTCGTAGGTTGCCATAAAGTGGGACCCAAATGCGTCCTGTTACGTAGTAAGCACCGTCTTCCTTCTGTTCTAAGCGTTGCCTTGAGCCGCATAGGGCTTCAGCCCTGACGTTTTCTGGTTTCAATGCTTCTACCTGAGCATCTCGTATCTGAGAAGGAATACCAGATTGTATAGTAAGTTGTAAAGCTCGTACGCGCCTAGGCGCAGTGTCCTTTCGACTGAGGGCGTCAGCCACAACATTGGCTTTACCCGGGTGGTATCTGATCGAGCATTCGTAGTCATTTAGTAGCTCGACCCATCGTTGTTGTCGCATGTTGAGTTCCTTCTGTTTGAAGATATGCTCGAGGCTTCTGTGATCAGTGTAGATAGCACATTTGGTACCATACAGGTAGTGTCTCCATATCTTAAGTGCAAAAACAACCGCTCTCAACTCTAGATCGTGTGTAGTATAGTTCTTTTCATGAACTTTGAGTTGGCGTGAGGCGTAGGCTATAACTTTATCTCGCTGCATCAATACACAACCAAGACCCTGAATGGATGTGTGGCAGTAAACCACGAAGTCGTCTGTGCCCTCTGGCAATGATTGGATAGGTGCACTGTAAAGTCTATCCTTTAAGTGTTGAAATGCTAATTCCTGCTCGTTCCCCCATCGATAAACAACGCCTTTCTATGTCAGTGAGGTGAGGGGCTGTGCAATTTTGGAGAAGTCCTTGATGAACCTTCTGTAGTAACCTGCCAAGCCCAAAAATTGGCGAATTTCCGTTGGTGTACGAGGTGCAGACCAGCTCTTGATCGAATCTACCTTGGATGGATCAACATGAATCCCATCCTTGTTCACCACATGGCCTAAGAAATGGACTTCACGAAGCCAGAAGTCACATTTTGAAAACTTGGCGTACAGCTGTTCTGTTCGAAGGAGTTCCAAAATGAGTCGTAAATGTTGCTCGTGTTCCTCCTGACTCTTAGAATAGATCAGGATGTCGTCGATGAATACAATAACGAACTTGTCTAGGTACGGCTTGCATACGCGATTCATCAAGTCCATGAAGACTGCAGGTGCGTTTGTCAGCCCAAAAGGCATGACTAAAAACTCATAATGTCCATAACGGGTTCTAAAGGCTGTTTTACAGACGTCCTCTTCTCGGACTCTCAGCTGGTGATATCCTGATCTCAAATCAATCTTTGAATAGTAGCTCGACCCTTGCAGCTGGTCGAACAAGTCGTCAATGCGTGGAAGAGGATAGCGATTCTTCACAGTCACCTTGTTCAGTTCACGGTAGTCGATGCACATTCTGAACGTACCGTCTTTCTTCTTCACAAATAGCACTGGAGCTCCCCAGGGCGAAGAGCTAGGACGAATAAAACCCTTATCCAAGAGTTCTTGTAGTTGCGTAGATAGCTCTTTCAACTCTGATGGAGCTAAGCGATACGGTGCACGAGCTATGGGCGCTGCTCCAGGAGCTAGCTCGATTCGAAACTCGACTTGCCTATGAGGCGGAAGGCCAGGCAATTCCTCAGGGAATACCTCAGGATAGTCGCGTACAATTGGAAAATCTTCTATCTTCTTCTCTTTCTTCGAGGTGTCAGTAACGAGAGCGAGAATAGCAGTGTGGCCCTTTCTTAAGCACTTCTGAGCCTTAAGGAAAGAGATGATGCTCACAACAGCACCACTCTTGTCGCCACGAATCATGAGAGGTTCCTCACCTAAGCGGGGAATACAGACAATCTTTTCATTGCAAAGAATCTCTGCTTGGTGTTGGGATAACCAGTCCATCCCAATGACAACGTCGAAACTACCCAGGCTGATAGGAAGGAGGTCGATCGAGAAAGTGTGATCAGCAAGAACAATATTACAACCTTTGACTACGTGTGTGACCTCTATACTTTTACCATTAGCTAACTCTACAGCGTGCTTGGGGTTCAAAGGTGTTGGGGTACGCTTAAGCAGTTGACTAACTTTTAGGGACACATAACTAGTATCAGCACCCGAATCAAATAAGACAGTAACGTAAAAGTCGTCGAGAAGGAACTTACCCGTCACAACATTGGGATCATTCCTCGCTTCTCCCTGGCCAATAACGAATACACGACCCCTTGCACCGTTGCCATTGTTACCCCCATTGTTCCCATTCCCCTGATTGTTGTGATTGTTGTTGTTGTTGTTGTTGGGGTTTCTGTTCAGCTGGGGACAATCTCTCTTGAAGTGGCCTTCAGCTCCACACTGAAAGCACCCTTTGTTGTCTCGTTGTTGCTGTTGTTGATCTTGTGGAGCTGGTGGTTGTTGTCGCTGGTTCTTATTCACAGGTCGTAAGCTCCTACAATCCTTAGCTTCGTGACCCATCTTGAGACACCTCTGGCAACGAACCTTGTTGCACTGACCATTATGATGTTTGTTGCATCTGTTGCACTTTGGAAGATTCCCTCGATTACCACTTTGCCCTTGG
This sequence comes from Helianthus tuberosus, assembly GCA_030545235.1. Classification (NCBI taxonomy): domain Eukaryota; kingdom Viridiplantae; phylum Streptophyta; class Magnoliopsida; order Asterales; family Asteraceae; genus Helianthus; species Helianthus tuberosus. Next base: position 56,276,528 of record CM060438.1, read on the forward strand.
CTACCAGAAGATTGCTGACCAGGGCTCTTATAATCTTCAGTTCTTCTCTGCTGCGACTGGGACTGAACAGAAGTTGAACCTCTGCTTGAAGCTCCATCCCATTTACGTTTGTTGTCACTGGGAGTTTCAGAGGTAGCTGTAGCACTAATACGTTTTGGTAACCGGTTCTGCTCCACCGCCTGGTCAGTGAGACGGTGAGCCAACTGAACAACCTGCTGGATGGTGGCGAGGTTTGCTGAAGTCACATGACTTTGGATCCCTGGCACTAGACCCTTAAGATAAAGTTCGATACGCTTAATTGGAGGGTCCACCATGGTAGGACACAGTAATGCAAGCTCATTCGATCTCTTCATATACGCCTCAATTTCTGACCCCGTCATCTTGAGGTTGAAGAACTCGACTTCCAACTTTTGAATGTCATCACGACTGCAGTATTCCTCCTTGATCATCTCTTTAAAATTGTTCCATGGGGTGGCGTTAGCAGCAACCAACCCCAGCATTTGGACCTGAGCGTTCCACCATGTGAGGGCTAAACCCTCGAGAGTGTCGGTAGCATACTTCACCCTGCGTGCCTCAGGGCATTCACACATTTCGAACACAAATTCTAGTTTCTCAAACCAGTGGAGGAGACCTACTGCTCCTTCAGTGCCGCTAAAAGTAGTGGGTCGGCAGTCCATAAAAGTTTTGAAGGTGCACACAGGTGGCTGAGCATGTTGACCTGTTGTGGGTGTAAGAAAGGACAAAGTTTAACACAAAGTTAGGTTCACGAGAGTAGGACCTAAAGATCTTAGAATGAGTTTTAAACTGCAGGGTATACCTCCTGCTTGTGCGGCTGCAAGTTCCGCAGCAACCTGTTCGTTAATCAGAGCCATCAACTGGGCTTGTGTCATGTTAATGCATCCAGACATGATCTTCATATCAAGAGAAACATGAGTGAGAAGGGTTCGCGAAGGTGCGATGACAGAAGAGAGTAAGCACACATGTGTTCAAGCAACAGTAGCTATACTAACTAGGCATATCATGAGCAAAGTTCTACGATATCTAGCATGTAGGTAATAAAACGTAAACTTTATCACCTAGAATGTCGAGCCTTGCACGTGGAGTGGAGCGTCGTTGTGGATCGTAGAGCACTGTACAGGTTATAGTCTGGTTTTAACAAAAAACATTTTCCCTTATTAAAACCAAGTTCTCTATAACCAATGGCTCTGATACCAATCTGTCACACCCCCAAAATCCACACGCGAAGTATCACCGCTTGGAGGCGTAACTGACCAGGATCAAGCCACCAATCATATTGAACAAGCATGTAAGTAACCATAATTCTACCAAACAATATGAAAGGTGTTCAAAAACCAAAGCATAGTTAAATGTTTAGCGGAAGCATAATTTGTGAAACCCATTGCAAGTATTAAATATGAAATAAAGTAATGTTTAAAGCATGGCACACACTGTCATGTCCCACAACGACCGTTCCTCCCTGTGCAAGCTCCATGAGTACCTAATGACCTGCAAGGCATGTATCAACGAATCAACAAAAAAGTTGAGCGAGTTCACAATTTGTTGTTTGGTTATAGTATTCATTTCGTAAATCGTATGTTCGTTCTGTAAACCATGTATCGTATTCATCCTTATCACGGCCAATCCAGGCATGTGTGCGATGATTAGTGGGGGCTTCCCATGTGTTACTAGACCACGCGTATCGACTGCTACGAAAATGTAAGAGGTGCCCTAGGTCAATGTCTATCAGCATTGACCCTTTGCCCATAGTCCATTAGTACACGCCCGTCCGACTGGCACGGTGTGAGGTTTGTTAAACCTAATAGCGCTATTAACTAATGACCCGCTCGCCCTAGGCCTCGGCGATTAAGTCGATAATTAAGGGACTTCCTTTGATAGAGTTGATGGTCTTAAGATCGTGTAAGTAGGCTTTACGTACGTGCCCTTCAATCCGAGGACAGTAGTCATTAGTTTAAATGTAATTGTTGTACGAGTAGTTATCCAATCCCATTCCCAACCCCTAGGAATCCCATGCCTTGGCTAGTGTGAACTCACCTTGGTTTGCTCGGCAGATACACAGAAAGGTCAAGTCTAGCAGCTAGTGGTCAACCACGTCCTAACATGGTTACCATACAAGTCAGGTTTTGGTTTCAAGTAGTGCAAATAAGCATCACATAAGATAGCATATAAGAAACACACACAGATCATGTCAACACACATTATCACGTTCAACACTTGTAACGTATTCAAGGTTGGGCTCGCACAAGCCTTGTGGCCTTGTGCGAGTCATCCGTTGGAGTCCACTAATACCCGGCCCAATATCAAAATACCCAATAAAACTAGAGACATGAACACGGCCCAAATCAATTAAATCTAAACTTGTGCGATCCGGACATCTTGTACGATCTGGTTGGGTTGTGGGATTGGAATTAGCCCAGCCCAACATGATCATCCGGCCCAAACAGTTAAACAAACATACATCTTGTGCGATCCAACGACCTTGTGCGACTGTGAGTGTCGTGTGCAACTGGACTCCTTGTGCGACCAGGAGTCTTGTGCGAATGGACTCCTTGTGCGACCAGGAGTCTTGTGCGACCAGTTTAAAATATCTGAAAATTATGTCAATCAGTTACAACATTCAATGATTTCCAAATTTATCTTTTATCAATTAACACAATCACCATGTCTAACCAATCCCCTAATCGATCAAACAAGGATTTTAATCATTCCATTCATATGAACCCTAATAAATACAAAATCAATATACGAACAATAACTTATCAAATTCTACTGTTTAGTCCGATTTCATGAACATACAGCCGTTTACATGCATCAAGCAGTAAGATTATCATCAAATAAACATCAATTCTAATTCGGTTTAAGCACCCTACACAAGTGATTTGATTCTACATGAGCGACCCCTATTGGTTTGCAATCATAAGAAATCATATAACATTCCCCAAATCATTAAACAACAATCCGAAAACAGGACATGATGATCAATTAACATCTATTCGGTTCTTAATTATAACATCCGATTCACCTAAGTATAATCACATAAACATCATTGTTCATCATATAAACAACACATAATCATTAACTCAATCATGGGATCATAACAACATGGACACTAACCGATTGAGAGGAAGATGGAATAGATGTTTGATGGTTGATCCGAACAAGAGAAGGTCTTCGATGATGATGGAAAGCTTGCCGTCGAGTTTGAGAGAGAGAGGATGAGAGAAAGCTAGGGTTTGTGTGTGTTTTGGTAAAATGTGAGATGGGTACAAACACCCCATGTGTTAATCGAATAATGGGGATGGGCCGAACCCAAACTTGGGCTGCCCTATAAGTCCGAGTACAAGTTGTGTAGCCCGAATGGCTTGTGCGGTCGGGTGAGTGTTGTGCGTTTACATCATACATACATTCACATAAACACATAATCATGACATTCAATTAATAAACCAAATTCATATAGTCACAAACGTTACATTAAGGTACAAAGATAGGTTCGGAAATACGAGTTGTCACAACTTGTCATTGACTTGACCCAATACTTTCAAATTGTATCTTGTCATGTTACTGCGGGTAAGCCTTCAATTGAAGTTGATCCCCCAACGGCTACCGTCGATGAAGTGTTTGAGGTCGAGACTGATTGTGATGAGGTCGAGGCTGATTGTGATGAGGATGATCCCGATTATGTGGAGTCTGACTAAAAGAAAAGTTATTGTAATTTATATTGATTTGTAATTGATAAACACTTGTTTGAAATATTTATTTGAGGCTGATTGTTGTACTTTCCCTTAATTTCTATTAGATACACATGCTGTAACATTTGTAACTTTATAGGGATTATGTTTTCGGTATTGCTGATATTCGCTTATCTTATGGCGGATGTGGCCCCATGGGGACATGGGGGTGATGGCACTGGTGATCCACCGATTCCTCCTGGTGGATTTCGTGGCACGCACGAGACTGACGGTAAGTCTTTTACTAAATTATTTTGTAGTCCTTATATTTTATATATTATAAATGTTGTTACTAATTATTTTTGTTTTAATTGCAGCGGTTCCCCCAAAGAAGGTTAGGGGAAAGCCAAAAACGAGAAACTACGGCGTCTAGTAAAAGCGGGGGGGCCTGTATCGCTTACGTTTGACAGACAGGTCATGTTTACCCCTGTTGGTAAATCAAGAGACATGTTTTCACGGGAGGCCGACATGTATATGTGGCGGACCATCCCGTTCGATAAAATTGGATGGGATAACGTTGAACAACATTACAAGGATGTCGTCATGAACCACTTACGGGTAAATAAGTTATATGCATAAAATTTTATCAAATATTTAAGCACATGCAAATCTAATTTATATATGATATTTTAACTTTTTTATTTAATTTGTAGGAAAATTTCAATTTTGATGAAGTGGAACGTGATTATGAGGCGAGAAACTTGAAGGGTGGTATTAGGAGTGTGCTTATGAAGTGGTACACTGACCGCAAGTATGAAGCTAGACAATTATTTGATAGCAAGGGAGGTTACGATGATCTTGAGAGCGCAAGGGCACACCATCCCGTGGATATGCCCTATGAAAACTGGTTGAGAACCATCGAAGGTTTCCGGCAAGAAAAATATATTAAAAAAACAAGGCCAACACACTAGTACGCTCGAAACAACAATTCCCATACCGTGGGGGGACATCGTCGTAAGGTAGCACCGCCTATAAAAATGTAATGTTTTATGTATGTATGTGTGCGTGTGTGTAAGTGACGTGTGCGTATATATACATAATTTTGCAATGAAATTACACACGATTTGGTTTTAAATTTATAAAAGTGATTATTACTTTTACATCAAAACACACACGAAAGAGGCAATTGTACCCCGTCATATATGTTGTAAAGTATCGGTAAGAACCAAGTATCGATCCAAGGAAATGGGCAGAGAATTAATACTAGACCTTTGTCACTAAACTACCGGTAAAAACATAAGTTGATTGATTTTTTAATAAACTAAAGTAAGCATAAACAACTACTTATAAAAATATAATAGATTACAGATAAATAGCCTTGCTTAATACACAACCAAAGTATGTCAACTAAGTCAGTTTTGGCACTAGAAGCATTCGGTCAATTCTCCAATTTTGAGACAATTAGTATCCCTTTCGGGAATCCTAACATGACAATCATTCGGAAAGTTAAAACGATTAACACACTTTAACCACCTAAAATTGTTCTTTAACGTGCAATTGATAAATGTCTATGAAAATCTCTTAAAAATAAGTTAGTCATCCGTTAGGAGTTTTCTAACCTCACTTAAACAAGGAAAGTGACACCGATAAACACAATGCAACCACCGAGACAAGCATAAACTAGATTAAATCACAACCGAGTTCATTTTACAAATCTTACACATAAATTTACCAAGATAGCAATTTTGGCCTAAACTACTAACTAAGATAACAAATTATGGCAAGAATTTATAACGACACCATTTAACCCGTTAAGGTCCTTACGTGATGGAAAGCTTTCTTGATTAACAATAATTACATTTTATTAAACCACTAACTATTTCTAGTATCATGATGCACACATTTAAACCAAGCTAAACTAGTTAACCAAGTTCAAAGTTTACTAATACAAGATTAATTAAGCTTCATTTTTCAACTATCTTAACTAACCAAATACCAATCATCCAACACAATTACTTATAATCAAGAAATCAATATCAATAACAAGGTTGCAAACTAATCATCAAAGATAAACATAGAAAATACTTCCAAATGTCATTACAAACAAAGATTAACATACTAATGGTTATAATCAAGCAAGGGATTGTTGTGTTTTTGCCCAAAGGCTACAATAATACATAAACATTAATCTAAATGCTTGAAAGATTAACAAAATCATGGAAAGATTAGAAAACCAAACCATAAACAAGCATAAGATTAAGAATCTGGAAGATAACGAAGCTAATCGGCACAATGTGGCTTGAATCCGGGTGAAAGCGGAAGCCTCCGGAGCCTGAAAATCGCCAGAATCGCTTCTAAAATGTCCAGTCTTCCGAGCAGAATGTTTCTGCAGGTTTTTATATTTTTTTCGAAGTCGCACGGTCGTGCGTCCTGTTGCACGACCGTTCACTTTAATGCATTATTGGAGGTATGGTGTACCATACTGTATGACGTCACAGATCTTGACCAGTCATAGGTCATGCACGGTCGTTCTTCGTATCGTACGACCGTTCCATTCCGGGATCTTGTTGCACGAGCTGCTGCACTGGTCGTTCATCGCCGAGGTTTTGGCTGATTATCGGATCCGCACGGGGTGCAAATTAGGGCACGACCGTGCGTAACCGGGCTGGCCTTGTGTGCCTTGCACGCCTAGTCGCACCCTCATTCATTGCTGGGCTGATCATCATTTGTCGGAGATGCACGGTCGTGCATTAGGTCGCACGACCGTTCCACACGCCCAGGTCAGTTTTCTTAACAGAATGTTCGCAGCTTCGTCGTTTTGTCCGGAAAGTCCTCGTTTTCGCTATCATCTTGTCTGGTATGCTGTTTTAGGCCTGTAAACAAAAGTGTAGATGATTAAGCATCCGTATGACGGTTTTACGGCCGAAAACGCATAAAATAGGGGTAAAACGGGGGACTAAAATATGTGTAAATTAGCGAATATCAAATCTCCCCACACTTGAACCTTGCTTGTCCTCAAGCAAGCTAAACTAAAATACAATAAAAGATAAAATCAAACAAGAACGATAATTTACACACTATTTTATTGAAAACAACTATAAACTGTTAGCCGGTTTTTCGAAAGACGATATCAAGAGACTCAAACCCAACAAGCATATGCAAATATATAGCGACAACCAAAAAGCCATGACTTCGCATTTAATTGACTCAACATGTTAATCTTCACACAACTCACAATGTTCACACACACTCGGTTTTGTTTATGAAACATACATAAAATGTGTACGTGCAAACACTCAACGCCTCGTCAATGAAATGTGTAATATCTTAAGCTTGTCATAAGATCTCGTCTCCACCAACTAACATGCAAAAAAAAAATGTAAATCAAGAGGTCTTTACGGGTTGTAACGTTAGGCTTGGGCGAAGGGTTTGGAAATGGATATTTAAAGTGGCGAAAATGGTTAAAACTCGGTAGTAGCGTTTAACTAGCAACAAACAATACAATAATACATACAAATGCCTTAAAAAGGCGACTATTGCGCAATCGAGCTAATCAACGATATTTTAACATTTAAGCATTCAAAATTGCTCGATTTTCGTCGATTTCACCCTATTTTAGGGTGTTTTATATTCTGTTTTTTTTTTTTTACAAACTAGATATATAATAAACAATAAACTACAACAAACGCTAGTTAAACGATTATTTTGACCGATTTTTAACACTAAAAAGGTTTAAAACATAAAAAGGCTAAATTTGGCTAAGTAGGCGATAATGTGGGTAAACAAAGGTAAACGGGAAGGCTCGACATGGTTAATCCTAAAGGGTAATATAAGGTTTACGGGAAGCACAACACAAAGAACAAGGTTTACAACAAAGGGGTAATCTAAGTGCCTCTATCACTTCTACACAATTCCGCAAGTTCATGGTCTTAACAAGCATACTAGTGACAAGTTCTAAATTACACATAACATCTGGCTCACTCATATATCCGAAATGAACAAATATATAACAATATCAAGGCTCAAATATGCCCACGTAACGGACGGAATGGGTAAAAGTGTGAAAACTATCATGCAAGTCTTTCTTTGTTTGTCACGCTTTCCGGTTTCCTTTTTCAAAAATATTTTGTTTGTCGAGTTTTTATCAAGTCCGAAGCTTTCTAAAACACAACCAACCGGTTTATTTACTAAAATAAATACACAATACAAGTATTTTTGAATGATTTTTCTGATTTTCTGATTGATTTTTTTTTATAAATAAATGAGGACAAACAAAGTTAACAAAGTTAACCCCCTCCCCACACTTGAACTTCGCAGTGTCCCCAATGCGAGACCCGAAATATAGAGAAAAGGATAATAGTACTCCCCTCAAGATGATGTTGATGCAACGAGACTTCCGAAGCTGTATGTCACACCCCCAAAATCCACCTGCGGAGTATCACCGCTTGGAGGCGTGACTGACCAGGATCCAGCCACCAATCATATCGAACATGCATAAAAGTAATTATAAAAATCCAACCAATACAATTGGTGTCCAAACATAACATAGTTAAGTTGCAAGCGGAAGCATAATGTTTAAAACCAAAACATGAGTTCAATTGTTCAAAGTTTAACATGGCACACAGCTGTCCATGTCCCACAACGACCCTCTTCCATGCAAGCTCCAGCTAAGTACCTAAAGACCTGCAAAGCATGTAGTAACGAGTCAACAACAAGTTGAGTGAGTTCACGGTTGGGTGTTCGTTTTAAGTTGTTTCAAAAACAGTTTCCTTTATCTGGCATCCTGCCGTGGGGGTTACCCCATAGTTAAAAACGTGACTTGTTTATTCCCGATTACTCTGGCAATCCAGCCGTGGGGGCTACCCCGTGTTAGTTATCTGGCATTTCGGCCGTGGGGGCTACCCCATGTATACACTAGACTCGTTACCATATCGACTGCTGACTGTAGTCATGTTTATGTGCCCTGAAACTGTCAATGTCTATCATCATTGACGTGCCCCAGATCCATTAGTTCACGCCCGTCCTCTGCGGCACGGTGTGAGGTTTGTCAAACCTAAATAGCGCTATCTAACTAATGACCCGCTCGCCATTGGCCCAGCGATTAAGTCGATATAAGAAGGAGGGACTTCGTGATAGAGTTTTGGTCTAGTACGAGTTATCTGTCCGTGAGGACGAGGAATTACATTCCTGAACCAATGCTGTCCTACCCAAGGAGGACAAGGAACCCATGTTCCTTAACCCCATTCCCAAACCCCTGGGAATCCCATGCTTTGTAGAGGGTGTGAACTCACCTTGGTTTGCTCGGCAGATACACAGAAAGGTCAATCAAGTTGTAAGTGGTCAACTACGTCCTAACATAGATATCATTCAAGTCAGGTTCATATCCAAGTAGTGCACGCATGTTCTACGCGTATACTAGCAAGTTGCATACAGGTATTATTCATGGCATACGCGTAAAAACATGGCGGTTTACAATAATACCTATGAGTTGAACAGTAGCATGTATACAAGTAAGCAAAGCCCAAAAGTCCGGCCCAATCCTAAGCCCATAACAATGCAAGTCCAAACAGTGCACGACATACACAATTAACAATACACAGAAAGCCCATACATTCGGCCCACTAACTTAGGCCTGTAACTATGCAAGTCCAATCCAGCGAGTGTGCGTACATGGTCTCGAGTCGAGACTGTGCGATCTCGATTCGAGACTGTGCGATCTCGGTTAAAGCCTATGAGTTCTCGAGTCATGCATGCATTGGTCTCAAGTCGCAACTGGACTCGCAAGCATGGTCTCGAGTCATGATGTTTGTGTGCTGATCAAGTGTGGTCTTGAGTCGAGACTAGGGGTTCTTGACTCGCAACCTGTGTCGCAATCTATGTTCTCGAGTTATCATGTTCATGGTCTCGAGTCGAAACCAGAGGTCTCGACTGGACATCAGCTGATCCTACACAGTGTACTATCCAATAGAGTTTTGATTTCATGATATGGTGTACTATCCAATGGTAGAGCACAAACATGTTCCCTTGTCTAACTATTTACCGAAATGGATCAAACATACCAATTTTCAAATATTCAAGACATCTTCATATCATATTCATGTTGTTCTTCATACATTCAAGTAGTTCATTATGATCATTCAAACTTGCTCATCATATTTTAGGGTTTTTAGCATTAATCACAATCATAACATGAACAACAATTAAACACTTGAACATACTCATCTAATGGTTTCAAATCATCACATACACCTCAAACTCGACTCTACACTAATCCGATTTCCACACACATGTAGCCAGTTTAACAAGCATTCGGTTCTTAGCACAAAAGTGTACAATCCGATTAACATGACCTTATCTAATACACATATGCAAGCCGATTTCATGAACATCCATAATTAGTGGTTTAAATCACATTAAGACCCAAGATATCATTAGCTCATTATGCAATATATCCGAAATAAAGACATGTTAGCCGAATAACATCATCATACACATCCGATTCACAAGAACATCACCATTTATAACAACTATTCTAACAACAAACATCATAAAACACTAACCGGTTGATGAGGTGTGTGTGTAGGAGAGTAGGTTTGTTGTCCGAGAGTTTCCGAGTGAAGAACACAAGCAAATCCGAGAGCTTGGCTTGCTACTCTTGATCCGGCACAAGAGAAGAGGGTGGTGTTGCTAGGGTTTTAGTGAGAGAGGGTGAGAGTATGTGTGTGTAGGAAAGTGGGTATTGTTTGCCCAAAATTGACAAGTGTGGCTAACCACAATGGTTATATACTAGTGGATTAAAGAGGTGCATGGCCTAACCCGGCCCAACCGTTACTGTTCACTCGAGACCGCATGGTCTCGAGTCGTGTCCTTGTGTCTCGGTTCACATAATCACACTCATACATACAAGCATAACACATAATCACATAATTTCACTTAGGTCATTCATTGAACCAACAAGTTAACTAATCACATAACGTTCAAGCAAGTTACACCAAGATACAATGAAAGGTTCTAAATTTCGAGTTGTCACATCATCCCCAAGTTGAAAGAAATTTCGTCCCGAAATTTGGTAAGCACTCACTGAGGGAGCTAGTTAAGTTGTATGGTTTTCCCTGTTTTCCTGGGGTGTCACATCCACCCCCCGTTGATCTGGAATTTCATCCCGAAATTCCGTAGCTTCAGCCTCAGTAGTGGTTGTACTGTTTGCGAACAGTTGGGGATACTTTTGTTTCATCTGGTCTTCGCGCTCCCAGGTGAACTCTGGGCCGCGACGTGAGTTCCAACGAACTCGAACGAGAGGTATTCTAGTGCTCTTGAGGATCTTAACATCCCGGTCTGTGATTTCGACTGGTTCCTCGACGAATCGTAACTGCTCGTCGATAGTGAGTTCCTTCAGAGGAACTACGCGGGTCTCATCTGACAGACACTTCTTCAGATTCGACAGGTGGAAAACGTTGTGAACTGCACCGAGTTCTGCTGGTAAGTTCAGTCTGTAGGCCACCCTGCCTATTTTCTCAATGATTTCGAAAGGTCCAACGTATCGTGGGTTAAGTTTGTCTCGTTTACCAAAACGAACCACACCCCTCCAGGGTGAAACTTTGAGTAGTACCCGCTCCCCAACCTGGAGCTCAAGTGGTTTCCTGCCCTTATCGGCGTAGACTTTCTGACGGTCACGAGCTGCCGCCATGCGTTGTCGAATTTGAGCAATTCGTTCGGTTGTGTCTACCACATGTTCTGGACCAGTGATCTGACTATCTCCCACCTCTGCCCAACAAAGAGGTGACCGACATTTACGTCCGTACAATGCCTCAAACGGAGCAGCTTTAATGCTGGTGTGGTAGCTGTTATTGTACGAGAATTCCACAAGTGGCAGATGCTTTTCCCAGCTGTTGCCAAAGTCGATTACACATGCACGAAGCATGTCTTCTAAGGTTTGAATAGTGCGCTCGGACTGCCCGTCCGTCTGAGGGTGATATGCTGTGCTCATATCTAAACGTGAGCCAAAGGATTTGTGCATTGCTTTCCACAGCTCTGAAGTAAAACGTGCATCTCGATCTGAGATGATAGAGGTGGCCACCCCGTGCCTCGAAACAACTTCCTTGAGGTATATTTCTGCAAGAGTGGAGAATTTATCCATCTCCTTGATGGCCAGGAAGTGGGCAGACTTTGTGAGTCGATCCACGATCACCCAAATAGTATCATTTCCGCGCTGGGATCTAGGCAGGCCAGTAACGAAATCCATGGAAATTTGCTCCCATTTCCATTGTGGTATCTCTGGTTGTTGGAGTAGGCCTGAGGGTTTCTGGTATTCAGACTTGACTCTCGCACAAGTCAAACATTTACTGACGTAGGTCGCTATGTGGGCCCTCATGCTAGGCCACCAGTACGTGGTTTTGATATCGTGGTACATCTTATCTGAACCAGGATGTACTGAGTAGCGAGACTTGTGTGCTTCATCCATCACAAGCTCTCGTAGGTTGCCATAGAGTGGGACCCAAATGCGTCCCGTTACGTAGTATGCACCGTCTTCCTTCCGTTCCATGCGTTTCCTTGAGCCGCGTAGGGCTTCAGCCCTGACGTTCCTGGTTTCAATGCTTCTACCTGAGCGTCTCGTATTTGGGAAGGAAGACTAGAATGTATAGTGAGTTGTAAAGCTCGCACGCGCTTAGGCGCAGTGTCCTTTCGACTGAGGGCGTCAGCCACAACATTGGCCTTGCCAGGATAGTACTTGATTGCACATTCATAATCGTTTAACAACTCGACCCATCGTCGTTGACGCATGTTTAGCTCCTTCTGTTTGAAGATGTGCTCGAGGCTCCTGTGGTCGGTGTAAATGGTGCACTTGGTACCATACAGGTAATGTCTCCATATCTTAAGTGAAAAAACAACAGCTCCCAGCTCTAAATCATGTGTAGTCTAGTTCTTTTCATGAACTTTAAGTTGGCGTGAGGCGTAGGCTATAACTTTATCCCGTTGCATCAGTACGCAACCAAGACCTTGAATTGATGCGTCGCAGTAAACCACAAAGCCGTCTGTGCCCTCCGGCAAGGAAAGGATAGGTGCACTGCAAAGTCTATCCTTTAAGTGCTGAAATGCTAAATCCTGTGCATTTCCCCAGCGATAAACAACGCTTTTCTGCGTTAGCGAGGTGAGAGGCTGTGCGATCTTAGAAAAATCCTTAATGAACCTCCTGTAGTAACCTGCCAATCCCAAGAATTGGCGAATTTCCTTTGGTGTACGAGGTGCAGGCCAGTTCTTAATCGAGTCTACCTTGGACGGATCAACATGGATCCCGTCCTTGTTTACCACATGGCCTAGGAAATGGACTTCTCGAAGCCAGAAGTCGCATTTCGAGAACTTTGCATAAAGCTGTTCTGTTCGAAGGAGTTCCAGAATGAGTCGTAGATGCTGCTCGTGTTCCTCCTGACTCTTAGAATAGATCAGGATGTCGTCGATGAAGACTATAACGAACTTGTCCAAGTAAGGCTTGCACACTCGGTTCATCAAGTCCATGAAAACCGCAGGTGCGTTTGTCAGCCCAAAAGGCATGACTAAAAACTCATAGTGTCCGTAACGCGTTCTAAAAGCTGTTTTGGAGACGTCCTCTTCTCGGACTCTCAACTGATGATATCCCGATCTCAGATCAATCTTTGAATAGTAGCTTGACCCTTGCAGTTGGTCAAACAAGTCATCGATACGCGGTAGAGGGTAACGATTCTTCACCGTCACCTTGTTGAGTTCCCGGTAGTCGATGCACATTCTGAAGGTACCATCTTTCTTCTTCACAAATAGCACTGGAGCTCCCCAGGGCGATGAGCTAGGATGAATAAAACCCTTATCCAAGAGTTCTTGTAGTTGCGTAGGGAGTTCTTCCAACTCTGATGGAGCTAAACGATAAGGTGCACGAGCTATAGGCGCAGCTCCAGGAGCTAGTTCAATCTGAAACTCGACTTGGCGATGAGGCGGAAGACCAGGTAATTCCTCAGGAAATACCTCCGGATACTCGCGTACAACTGGAAAGTCTTCTATCTTCTTCACTTTTTCCGAGGTGTCAGTAACGAGAGCCAAAATGGCAGTGTGGCCCTTTCGTAAGCACTTTTGGGCCTTAAGGAGAGAGATGATGTTCTCAACGGCACTTCTCTTGTCGCCACGAATCATGAGAGGTTCACCACTGGGACCAGGAATACGGACAATCTTCTGGTTGCAAAGGATCTCTGCTCGGTGTTGGGATAACCAATCCATCCCAATGACAACGTCGAAACTACCCAAGACGATAGGAATAAGGTCGATAGAGAAGGTCTGGTCAGCGAGAATAAGTTTACAACCCTTGACTACGTGTGTGGCTTCTAAACTCTTACCATTTGCTAGCTCTACAGTGTGCTTGTTGTTCAAAGGTGTTGGGATACGCTTAAACATTCGACTAACTTCTAGTGACATGTAGCTAGTATCGGCACCCGAATCAAATAAAACTGAAACATAAAAGTCGTCGAGAAGGAACTTACCCGCCACAACATTGGGGTCATTCCTTGCTTCACCTTGGCCAATCACGAACGCCCGCCCCCTGGCTCCATTGTTGTTGTTGTTCCCATTGTTACCATTCCCCTGATTGTTGTTATTGTTGTTATTGTTGTTCTGGTTCCTGTTCAGTTGGGGACAATCTCTCTTGAAGTGGCCCTCAGCTCCACACTGAAAGCACCCTTTGTTATCACCTTGCTGCGGCTGCTGGCGTTGGTTCTGTGGGGCCTGTTGTTGACGATTCTGGTTTGCGGGGTATAAGCTCCTGCAATCCTTTGCAGCGTGGCCTGGCTTGTTGCACCGATGACAGTTACCCCTGGTGCACGGCCCGCTGTGGTGCAGGCTGCAGCGATTGCACTTGGGGTGATTCCCTTTGTACCCACCATGACTTTGACCACCAGATGCTTGTTGACTGGGGCTCTTGTAGTCATCAGTCTTTCTCTGCTGCGACTGGGACTGAACAGAAGTCGACCCCTTACTTGAAGTTCCATCCCATTTCCGTTTGTTGTCGCTAAGAGCACCTGAAGTAGTTGCCGCACCTATGCGTTTTGGCAACTTGTTCTGCTCCACCGCCTGGTCCGTGAGACGGTGAGCCAATTGCACAACTTGTTGGATAGTAGTGAGGTTTGCTGAAGTCACATGACTTTGGATCTCTGGCACCAAGCCTTTGAGAAAGAGTTCAATTCGCTTAAATGGAGGGTCCACCATAGTAGGACACAGTAAGGCAAGCTCGTTCGACCTCTTGGTATACGCCTCAATCTCTGACCCTGTCATCTTGAGGTTGAAGAACTCGACTTCCAGCTTATGAATGTCATCACGACTGCAGTATTCCTCCTTGATCATTTCCTTAAAAGTTTCCCATGGGGTGGCATTGGCAGCAACCAACCCCAGCATTTGGACCTGAGCGTTCCACCATGTGAGGGCTAAACCCTCGAGAGTACCGGTAGCATACTTCACGCTGCGCGCCTCAGGGCATTCACACATTTCGAACATAGATTCTAGTTTCTCAAACCAGTGGAGGAGGCCTACAGCTCCTTCAGTGCCGCTAAAAGTAGTTGGTCGGCAGTCCATGAAAGTCTTAAAAGTGCACACGGGTGGCTGAGCATGCTGACCTATTGTGGGCGAAAGAAAGATAGAGTTTAACACAAGGGTTGGTTCACGAGAGTAGGATTCTAAAGATCCTAGAATGAGTTTGGACTGCAGGATATACCTCCTGCGTGTGCAGCTGCAAGTGCCGCAGCAACTCGTTCGTTAATCAGAGCCGTCAACTGGGCTTGTGTCATGTTAATGCGTCCAGACATGATCTTCATATCAAGAGGAACGTGAGTGAGAGGGGTTCGCGAAAAATGCGATGACAGAAGTGAGTAAGTACACACGTGTTCAAGCAACAGTAGTTATACTAACCAAGCATACCATGAGCAATGTACTATGTAACTAACAAGTAGGCAATATATACACAGATCATATCACCTAGAATGTCGAGCCTTGCACGTGGAGTGAAGCGTCGTTGTGGACCGTTGAGCACTGTACAGGTTATAGTCTGATTTTAATAAAACCTTTTCCCTTATTAAAACCAAGTTCACTATAACCAATGGCTCTGATACCAATCTGTCACACCCCCAAAATCCACCTGCGGAGTATCACCGCTTGGAGGCGTGACTGACCAGGATCCAGCCACCAATCATATCGAACATGCATAAAAGTAATTATAAAAATCCAACCAATACAATTGGTGTCCAAACATAACATAGTTAAGTTGCAAGCGGAAGCATAATGTTTAAAACCAAAACATGAGTTCAATTATTCAAAGTTTAACATGGCACACAGCTGTCCATGTCCCACAACGACCCTCTTCCATGCAAGCTCCAGCTAAGTACCTAAAGGCCTGCAAAGCATGTAGTAACGAGTCAACAACAAGTTGAGTGAGTTCACGGTTAGGTGTTCATTTTAAGTTGTTTCGAAAACTGTTTCCTTTATCTGGCATCCTGCCGTGGGGGTTACCCCATAGTTAAAAACGTGACTTGTTTATTCCCGGTTACTCTGGCAATCCAGCCGTGGGGGCTACCCCGTGTTAGTTATCTGGCATTTCGGCCGTGGGGGCTACCCCATGTATACACTAGACTCGTTACCATATCGACTGCTGACTGTAGTCATGTTTATGTGCCCTGAAACTGTCAATGTCTATCATCATTGACGTGCCCCAGATCCATTAGTTCACGCCCGTCCTCTGCGGCACGGTGTGAGGTTTGTCAGACCTAAATAGCGCTATCTAACTAATGACCCGCTCGCCATTGGCCCGGCGATTAAGTCGATATAAGAAGGAGGGACTTCGTGATAGAGTTTTGGCCTAGTACGAGTTATCTGTCCATGAGGACGAGGAATTACATTCCTGAACCAATGCTGTCCTACCCAAGGAGGACGAGGAACCCATGTTCCTAAACCCCATTCCCAAACCCCTGGGAATCCCATGCTTTGTAGAGGGTGTGAACTCACCTTGGTTTGCTCGGCAGATACACAGAAAGGTCAATCAAGTTGTAAGTGGTCAACTACGTCCTAACATAGATATCATTCAAGTCAGGTTCATATCCAAGTAGTGCACGCATGTTCTACGCGTATACTAGCAAGTTGCATACAGGTATTATTCATGGCATACACGTATAAACATGGCGGTTTACAATAATACCTATGAGTTGAACAGTAGCATGTATACAAGTAAGCAAAGCCCAAAAGTCCGGCCCAATCCTAAGCCCGTAACAATGCAAGTCCAAACAGTGCACGACATACACAATTAACAATACACAGAAAGCCCATACATTCGGCCCACTAACTTAGGCCCATAACTATGCAAGTCCAATCCAGCGAGTGTGCGTACATGGTCTCGAGTCGAGACTGTGCGATCTCGAGTCGAGACTGTGCGATCTCGGTTAAAGCCTATGAGTTCTCGAGTCATGCATGCATTGGTCTCGAGTCGCAACTGGACTCGCAAGCATGGTCTCGAGTCATGATGTTTGTGTGCTGATCAAGTGTGGTCTCGAGTCGAGACTAGGGGTTCTTGACTCGCAACCTGTGTCGCAATCTATGTTCTCGAGTTATCATGTTCATGGTCTCGAGTCGAAACCAGAGGTCTCGACTGGACATCAGCTGATCCTACACAGTGTAGTATCCAATAGAGTTTTGATTTCATGATATGGTGTACTATCCAATGGTAGAGCACAAACATGTTCCCTTGTCTAACTATTTACCGAAATGGATCAAACATACCAATTTTCAAATATTCAAGACATCTTCATATCATATTCATGTTGTTCTTCATACATTCAAGTAGTTCATCATGATCATTCAAACTTGTTCATCATATTTTAGGGTTTTTAGCATTAATCACAATCATAACATGAACAACAATTAAACACTTGAACATACTCATCTAATGGTTTCAAATCATCACATACACCTCAAACTCGACTCTACACTAATCCGATTTCCACACACATGTAGCCAGTTTAACAAGCATTCGGTTCTTAGCACAAGAGTGTACAATCCGATTAACATGACCTTATCTAATACACAAATGCAAGCCGATTTCATGAACATCAACAATTAGTGGTTTAAATCACATTTAGACCCAAGATATCATTAGCTCATTATGCAATATATCCGAAATCAAGACATGTTAGCCGAATAACATCATCATACACATCCGATTCACAAGAACATCACCATTTATAACAACTATTCTAACAACAAACATCACAAAACACTAACCGGTTGATGAGGTGTGTGTGTAGGAGAGTAGGTTTGTTGTCCGAGAGTTTCCGAGTGAAGAACACAAGCAAATCCGAGAGCTTGGCTTGCTACTCTTGATCCGGCACAAGAGAAGAGGGTGGTGTTGCTAGGGTTTTAGTGAGAGAGGGTGAGAGTGTGTGTGTGTAGGAGAGTGGATATTGTTTGCCCAAAAATGACAAGTGTGGCTAACCACAATGGTTATATACTAGTGGACTAAAGAGGTGCATGGCCCAACCGTTACTGTTCACTCGAGACCGCATGGTCTCGAGTCGTGTCCTTGTGTCTCGGTTCACATAATCACACTCATACATACAAGCATAACACATAATCACATAATTTCACTTAGGTCATTCATTGAACCAACAAGTTAACTAATCACATAACGTTCAAGCAAGTTACACCAAGATACAACGAAAGGTTCTAAATTTCGAGTTGTCACATCATCCCCAAGTTGAAAGAAATTTCGTCCCGAAATTTGGTAAGCACTCACTGAGGGAGCTAGTTAAGTTGTATGGTTTTCCCGGTTTTCCTGGGGTTTCACACTGTATCTGTCACGTGCTCTGGTCCAAGATATGTCGGATATGCAAGTATGTCACATGTACACCAAAACAGAACAGAAACAGAATAAACATAAATAAACCATAATGTACATAAATATAAGACTAACATCCAAACCAAGACATAATATAAAGTAAATTGTCTAAAAACAAAATACAATCCGAGGGTGTTGAAATAACAAACAAAATGAACACCCAAAATATAAAGTACTGAAATAAAAACAACCACCGACTCCTACGTATCATCACCATCATCGTCTCTAGTAAAGGTCGGACCCGCATCTCCGTAACCAGGTGGGTTCCACGGTGGGAACTGTGGGGGATGCTGAAAGTAGTCAGGATATGCGTGATGCATCTCCCCAAACAGATATGAAAACCCAACACTCACTCCCTGATATAAACTATCCTGGTTTGCCCGAATCTGATCCTGAGCGTCCCTAATCTCGTCATGTCTAGACCGGATCTGGTCAATATAAACCCCATGTTGTTCTTGGTTAACCCTGATCTGATCCTGGTTAACTTGCATCTGCTGGAACTGCTGATAGAACTCGGGCTAGTCCTGATGCTGGTGGAATGCATGGTGCTGCGGTGAATGTGGTGGCGTCTGTGGCTGGTGCTGGTGCTGCTGCTCCGGATGCTCCTGATCGTGCATCTCCTCATCCTCATTTTCCCCCACAGCTGGAGGCAACGGGTCCCATACCTCGTTGTTCAACCCCTTCAATATAT
Source organism: Helianthus tuberosus (assembly GCA_030545235.1). Taxonomy (NCBI): domain Eukaryota; kingdom Viridiplantae; phylum Streptophyta; class Magnoliopsida; order Asterales; family Asteraceae; genus Helianthus; species Helianthus tuberosus. The sequence continues at coordinate 56,295,795 of CM060438.1, forward strand.
CCCCGTGAGGTAACTCAACAATCACTCCCATCGCCTTCAGTGACCTAATGTCAACATAAACACCCTCGGTTATCAGGGTGAGACCCTGAAGTACCTCGTCAGTCATCAAATCCAGATTAAAAGCAATTTCGGTCATGTACTGACCGCCGTGGATTTGACTGTTGGGCTTCCGCCCCGAGCACTTCACGAAGTATTCCGCCATCCTTGCGGCTAGGTTGATATGGACTCTCTCAACCAGCGCATAGAGGAAAATCAAATCTGGTGTTGGACAGTTCCCAAGACTGTTCATGCGCCCGCAAATTGTGTGGCTGAACACATGGTGCATCACTCACACCAAAGGATCTCTCAGTCGTGAAGCCTTCGACATTCTTGGGTCATAAGGGTCACCGATAGCATTTTCAGCCCAAAACTGGTTCTGTGCCTCATCAGTCGGAAAAGTGAACTGATCTGTGAAGACATCGGAATCCATGTCTTCTCTTGTATAAATCCCGAGCTTCCTCCCCAATCGACCCACCGTCCAACTATGCCATTTTCTACCCAACCGGAAAGCTATCCACTCCATGTAGCGGAATTTGGGCCTTCTATGAGCAACCGGCTTCTCATAGGCATAAGTTGAAAAGAACTCTATTGTCAGCTCAAGGTAGACGGGTCGGTTGATGGATATTAAGCGGGCAAGTGGGTAAGTGAGCATGCTGTCAAGTCTGTCACTCTGGTTTAGCTCCCCCATAACTTCCCAATCCAGCCACCGGGGGACTCCGAATTGCCCCCGCCTTGCCCATAAGGCGTCCCGTCTCGGGATGCAAAGAGCCTCTCGCTCGTTATTGGGGTCAAATTGAAGGAAAAGGTGATCCATCTGTATGAGAAATAACGTTAGAAAGATGGAATCAGGAAAAAATCTAATCGAAAACAGCCGAGCAGCCAATTATGAAGAAACCGTGAATCTGATCTGGGCCTATGGCACGGTTATGTTACGAGACGCACGGTCGTGCGTCGCCAATAACAAACACCAGTTGCCCAAATCCGTCAGAACTTCACGGCGTGCGACCAACGGCACCACCGTGCAAGACCGACCAACAAGCAAATCATCGTGAATATCCGGAAGTGCACGACCGTTCCATCCAAGGAACGTCCGTGCGACACCTGTTCTATAGATTTCAAACCCCTGAACTTCGAATAGCCTGATTTTCTCAAAATCAACAACTTTTTTGTACAAACAGGGGTCGGAAACTTAACCGGATGTTCACGATACGAATGGTTCTTACAAGGGTTAGGGTTTCGATTTGTTTATGAAGAGAACCCTAAAAAGCCTTGAAGAAACCGATGAATCTACCCTAGAAGGCGAAAATACAGATAATCTACATGAAGGAACGTACCGTGCGAAGTAGGGTGTGAAATCGTGCGAAGAACCGTGCGATTTGAAGCAATATCGCTCTGGAACGGCTGCAGATGGCTAGGGTTCGCGAATGAAGGGAAAAGAAGCAGATGGGGGTTTTTATATTGTGCAAAAGACCAAACTGCCCCTGCCTCTCGCACGGTCGTGCGACAGCTCGCACGGTCGTGCGTCACCTACATTTTTCAAACCTGCAGCATGTTCTCGGAGATGCATCGGGGGTGCGACTCACCGTGCGGCGTGTCCGGAAATGCACGGTCGTGCGACTCGTGGAATGACCGTGCAACAGCTGCAGATCAGAATTTTCCGCAGAAGCCATTTCCAGCAACTGTTTTGGCCGTTTTTCGCCATTTCTTCAACACGCCAACTGTTATAACAATATTGCAACATAGAACCTTCGCCCGGCACGTATGAAAATTTTATAAACTAACGGAAACTACCTAAAAAGGCTAAATTACGCTAAAACTACAAAAATACCTAAAAAGACGATACTACCCTTATAGCACCAAAGACGCTCTTGCTACATTTTTGTCGGCGAGTCAGTAGCATAGACTCATGCTAAATTTTTGTCGGCGAGTCGATAGCAAGCCTCATGCTAAATTTTTGTCGGCAAGTCGATAGCAAGACTCCTTTCCCCACACTTGTTACATGTGCGGGCCATTACCACGCCCCTTCGGATTCTACTCGGTATTTCCCGGAAGACCACCCGGGGGTCTCTCCGACATCATTTTTGCCAACTGGCCCACTTGATTCTCGATGGTCTGAATGGAAGCCTTTTGACTCCGCATTTCTCCTTCGTTGACCAAGAACCGCTCCTCATGCTGCTGATATCGTTTCTCAGAAATTTGATTAGCACTGTTGGAGTTGTTCAGCAGTTGTGCCATCATTTCCTCTAGCTTTGCGTTGCTTTGAGAAGCGTGTGGCTGGGAACTGCTTCCAGAGCCTTGATTATGATATTGTGGCTGGAAGGATTGACCTTGAGATTGTTGTGGCGCGGGAGCATGTTGAGCATATCCGTGTGCATTCTGGTTCCCAGAACCAGATTTCCACCCAAAGTTTGGGTGATTCTTCCACCCTGGATTGTACGTGTTGCTATAGGGGTTATTTTGGGGCCTGATTTGATTGCCCATGTAGTTCACCTCCTCATGTCCTGTAAACATAACACCCTGCTCACACGTACCGGGCACGTGTGCAACCCCGCACTGATCACATGATGGTGATTGAATTCGCGAGACATTCTGAGACTTATCAAATCTTGCTGCCAAGGCTCCAATTTGTGCAGTAAGAGCCGTATATGTATCCATAGCATGAACTCCGGAAGTGGATGATGTCTTATTCCGCGCTCCACCGTGGCGAGAACTTGACTTCAACGCAGCTTTCTCTATGATAATGTAAGCTTCAGTTGGCGTCTTCGTTCCCAGATCGCCTCCTGCATACACGTTTAAACGCTCCTACGAGTCATAATTGAGTCCCTGATAAAAGGTCAGTACTAGTTGCCTTTTGGACAACCCGTGATGTGGGACATCAATTAAAAGATCTCTAAACCTCTCCCAAGCTGCATGTAGAGATTCTCCGTCGTCTTGCTTGAACGTTATGATACGGTTCCTTAATTTAGTCGTCTTTTCCGGAGGAAAATATTTCTGCACAAATAGTTCTGCCATCCCGGCCCAAGTGGTGATAGATCCTGCCGGGAGTGACAAAAGCCAAGCACTGGCTTTGCCTCGCAATGAAAAGGGAAAGAGCCGCAAGCGGATCGCGTCCTCAGAAACATCTCCTATCTTGAAAGTCGAGCACACCTTGAGAAACTTTGCGATGTGCCGACCCGGATCATCGTGATCCTTCCCATCAAACTGCACCGAGTTCTGTATCATGTTGATGATGCTGGATTTTATCTCGAAACTCGGTCCTGCAACCGTCGGTCGAGTGATGCTCGGTAGCAAGCCTTCTCCTCCGAGCTGGTTTGTTTCATTCAAAGGTCTGTCGTCGTATGCCATGATTGCATTTCCTGCTGCCCCTGAGCCCTCGGCTTCAGCGGGTACTACCTGCTCCTGATTACCGGCTGGGAGTATCAGCCCAACCGCACGAGATCTTGCACGAAGACGTCTCCTCAGATCACGTTCGGGTTCGTCTGACGGTTCAACAACTTCTGGAGCGGGGGTCGAGAACATTAACCTGCAAACGAAAAATTGACACAATGAATATTTTATTAATATAATAATGTTGTTGTTTTTTTTTTCTTTTTTTTCATCTGAATATAAACAGAATATTATTTAAAATGGGCTGAAAATTTTATAAAAATCCGAAAATGGGCCCGAAATTTTATAAAAAATCAACACAATAAAAATAATCGAATCGGCTAATACAAAAATGATTTTAAGGTGCCGAAAACCCAAAGAATAAATGAATAAATAAATCCGGATCGAATAAATAAATGGAACAAAAATTTACAAGTGTAAAAAAAATATATTAACAAAATTGAATTAAAAGCAAGAAATTTTAACAAATAAATAAACAAATTAAAAAATCAAGAAAGTATACACAAATATTAACAAGTATATACGCCGATAACACAATGACTCGGGTCGTTCCTAAAGCTCGCCATTTCCCCGGCAACGGCGCCAAAAACTTGACGTGTGCGTATATATACATAATTTTGCAATGAAATTACACAAGATTTGGTTTTAAATTTATAAAAGTGATTATTACTTTTACATCAAAACACACACGAAAGAGGCAAGTGTACCCCGTCATATATGTAGTAAAGTATCGGTAAGAACCAAGTATCGATCCAAGGAAATGGGCGGAGAATTAATACTAGACCTTTGTCACTAAACTACCGGTAAAAACATAAGTTGATTGATTTTTTAATAAACTAAAGTAAGCATAAACAACTACTTATAAAAACATAATAGATTATAGATAAATAGCCTTGCTTAATACACAACCAAAGTATGTCAACTAAGTCAGTTTTGGCACTAGAAGCATTCGGTCAATTCTCCAATTTTGAGACAATTAGTATCCCTTTCGGGAATCCTAACATGACAATCATTCGGAAAGTTAAAACGATTAACACACTTTAACCACCTAAAATTGTTCTTTAACGTGCAATTGATAAATGTCTATGAAAATCTCTTAAAAATAAGTTAGTCATCCGTTAGGAGTTTTCTAACCTCACTTAAACAAGGAAAATGACACCGATAAACACAATGCAACCACCGAGACAAGCATAAACTAGATTAAATCACAACCGAGTTCATTTTACAAATCTTACACATAAATTTACCAAGATAGCAATTTTGGCCTAAACTACTAACTAGGATAACAAATTATGGCAAGAATTTATAACGACACCATTTAACCCGTTAAGGTCCTTACGTGACGGAAAGCTTTCTTGATTAACAATAATTACATTTTATTAAACCACTAACCATTTCTAGTATCATGATGCACACATTTAAACCAAGCTAAACTAGTTAACCAAGTTCAAAGTTTACTAATACAAGATTAATTAAGCTTCATTTTTCAACTATCTTAACTAACCAAATACCAATCATCCAACACAATTACTTATAATCAAGAAATCAATATCAATAACAAGGTTGCAAACTAATCATCAAAGATAAACATAGAAAATACTTCCAAATGTCATTACAAACAAAGATTAACATACTAATGGTTATAATCAAGCAAGGGATTGTTGTGTTTTTGCCCAAAGGCAACAATAATACATAAACATTAATCTAAATGCTTGAAAGATTAACAAAATCATGGAAATACTAGAAAACCAAACCATAAAAAAGCATAAGATTAAGAATCTGGAAGATAACGAAGCTAATCGGCACAATGTGGCTTGAATCCGGGTGAAAGCGGAAGCCTCCGGAGCCTGAAAATCACCAGAATCGCTTCCAAAATGCCCAGTCTTCCGAGCAGAATGTTTCTGCAGGTTTTTATATTTTTTTCGAAGTCGCACGGTCGTGCGTCCTGTTGCACGACCGTTCACTTTAATGCATTATTGGAGGTATGGTGCACCATACTGCATGACGTCACAGATCTTGACCAGTCGTAGGTCATGCACGGTCGTTCTTCGTATCGCACGACCGTTCCATTCCGGGATCTTGTTGCACGAGCTGCTGCACTGGTCGTTCATCACCGAGGTTTTGGCTGATTATCGGATCCGCACGGGGTGCAAATTATGGCACGATCGTGCGTCACCGGGCTGGCCTTGTGTGCCTTGCACGCCTAGTCGCACCCTCGTTCATTGCTGGGCTGATTATCATTTGTCGGAGATGCACGGTCGTGCATTAGGTCGCACGACCGTTCCACACGCCCAGGTCAGTTTTCTTAACAGAATGTTCGCAGCTTCGTCGTTTTGTCCGGAAAATCCTCGTTTTCGCTATCATCTTGTCTGGTATGCTGTTTTAGGCCTGTAAACAAAAGTGTAGATGATTAAGCATCCGTATGACGGTTTTACGGCCGAAAACGCATAAAATAGGGATAAAACAGGGGACTAAAATATGTGTAAATTAGCGAATATCAGTAAGCTTTTGTTTATTTAATGTCTAATCTAAGTTTAATGTTAAACAGGATATGGATTGGGTACCTACGTATGCTAAAACCCACACGGACAATCAAGGGAATTGGGTTGATCCGGTTGCTGAACAAAATTACGTAAGTATTTCTTTTAAGTATTATTTTCTATAACATATATATATATATACACATATATATTTAATCATCTTCGTAAAATACAGCGGAACATACAACAGGCCACAGATGAATGGAGCGGCGATGGTCCTCCAATTGCCCCGTATCAAGAAGCGTTAGGAGAGCGGCGAGGATGGTATCGCGGGATGGGGCCTAAACCTTCTTCCAACACGTCCTCGAACATGTCGTCAGCTCGGACGTAAGAACCCTTTTCCGAGGTAAACTACGCAATTTATAAAATGACAAACGAACGCATGTTTCCTTGTTAAATATATGTTGGCAGCGTTAATTAATATGCTAATATACGTTTTGATATCTATTATTGTAGGATTTTGTTAACAGCTTGTTTCAAACTCCGTCATTTTTGAACCAACTTCACAACTATCTTGCTTCACAAGGGAAAGGAAAAGGAAAGTCAAAAGACTACGATTCTGACGACTTATTCGATAATGAATCCGACGACGAGTGACTTGTTTTTAATGTATGATTTAGATTTAATTAAACGTTGTAGGATTATAATATACGACTTAAACGTAGTTTTTAATTATATTACCTTTAGTATATGTTCGTGGCATATGTTTGTGTTGTTTGAAATAGCCAGGTTCTATTTTTTCGGCCGAAAAAATGGCTGGGTGCTGTAAATACAGCAGCTGTATTAAAAAAAAAGACTTTTAGCGGCGACATGTGTCGCCGCTATTGACGTAAACCCTTTAGCGACCAAGAGCAATACCGGCGACCCTTTAGCGACGACAGGTGGCCAATAGCGGCCAATCAATACCGGCGACATGTCGCCGCTAAAGGTCAATAGCGGCGACAAATTCGACCAATACCGGCGACACCTGTCGCCGCTAAATGTGGCCCGTTCTTGTAGTGTTGGAACTATCAACCCAGAGACATGACCCGTTTAAAATAAAAGGAACTCTTACGTATCCTTCATGGCCGTCTTAGAGGGTGTGCAGAGTGTGCAATCGAACATGACCCAAAATTTTTGAGGGCCCGAAAAAAAAATTGTTATATTTATGTATAAAATATTTACAATCCAAATGAAACATTAACATTCATGTAGTTCAAATGGTTTTGTGCTTATTTATCAATACACAGGTCTTTGGTTCGAGACACAACGACATTCTATTTTCTCTAATTTCTTTTTGTTTTCGTTTGTTGAAGGTAGGAGCCCTAAAGCCCAAACATACAGAAGAAGAAGTTCTAAAAATATTGAGTTTGTAGCTCAATATACATATAAATATTCATATTCATTTGTAAGTTTTTTTTTATTTTGTTTGTTTTTATTACTTTAATTTTTTATTTATATTAAAGTGATTATTTAAGTTAATTTTTTTGTTTGTATTTAAATTGTTTAGTCGTTTGTTTATGTTAATCCTTTTTATTTGTTATTAATGTTAACACGTATTAACTTAAAAATATAAGGGTCCAATTTTTCTATTCGCTATTATATATTATTAGCTGGGATCTCCTTTAAATACACTTAACGTGTGAAGCGTGTGAAGAATTAAAGTAATTATGTTACTAAAATAGAATTAGATTAATTATTATATATTATGCATCAATAATGATAATTACTCTAATTTAACTTTTAGCTAAATTATACTGATGTATGCAAAACCGAAAAGACATTTCATATTATTAGGAGCCAAATCTTAGTCATTTTCTTCAAAAATATAGTAGGGTAAATTACACTTTTCGTCCTTTATGTTTGTATCGGATTGCAATGGATAGCCTTTAACTTTAATAATTAAACTCACAATCCTTTATTTGGAAAACTCATTATACGCTATGTCCTTTTACACTAACCCAGTTAAAAATTTCAATTAACTCTAGTCATCTGAATTGCACATGAGGGCAATTTGGTTATTTTAAACATTAATAATATATATTATAAGAAATAAAATAAAAAAAAACTTCAAAACAATTAATTATTTAGTTAATATATTTTTTTATAATATATAAAATGTATATCGGTATATGTATGTATTATTTATACAAACCATCATGTGTTCCGGTTTTTGATGGATTTCTTGGAAGGGGATAGTTGTAACAACCATCAAAAACACCATAGAATGAACCTAACCGGAACCTTAAATGCGTACGACGAAAACCGAAATGAGAAATCAAAAATTTTGATTTTTGATGTTCTCGCGGGCCGCGACCAACGAAGAGAAATCTCTCGCGGGGCACGAGAGACTCGTCTCAATCCAGACACGTCACGCGTCGACCTGACGCTATGACTCAGCAACCCTAAACCACCCTATGCTTCCTCGCGGGCCACGAAGCCCTGTCTTAACTCTCTCGCGGGCCGCGAAGCCCTGTCTTAACTCTCTCTCTCTTACCAGTTGACACATGGCGCCACGTGGCAGGGCTACGTGGTGACTCATGCCACATATGCCCTAGCTAGCCTGGTTGCGCTACGCAAAGGGGTTGTACATTGTTGGTCGCCCGACGCGACGAGGTCCAAGTCCAACTATAAATTGGACGTGCATGGGACATTCTCAGTCGCTCAAAATGTTTCTTTATCTGTGAAATTCTGTTGTTATACTCAAATTCCCGAAGTTGCTAAACATCTTCCCATAATCAGAGTACTAACTCGAATCACTGGTGCGGTACCATGTCCGATCGATTTAAACCAATCCAACGGATGTTTAAGTGCTGCCTGAATAAGGCTATACTTTGTCATTCGTTGTGGGTTTTAATCTTGTGATTATCGTTAAAGTTGAATTAGTTAATACACTAATACGTGTGCATTGTATGTTTAATTAGGAATCCAAACATTAAACCAGAAGGCTAGTAGCAAACCCTAAATCTGCAATGTGAGTCATTCTATTTTTATTAAATGCTTTCAAAACCCTATTTGTTTTCCAATTTGTATTTACAGTGATTAAGTTTGTGTATTCTGAAATTACTGCCCGTATGTGGGGTTTTGTATACACTACTTGATAAGCTTCGTTATTGGTCAATTGAGGGCCAATAGTGATATGACCATAGTCACAGGAACTGCCACCGAGTGACAAATATTGATTGAGGAATTGAAAGATATAAACAAATGTAAAAATCGTTAATGTTGTAATTATAACAATGTGTTTCCATACAACTGAATGAACTCACTAGTGTTTTTCGCTGATCAAATGTTTTTAAAACGCGTTTCAGGTGATTTACTGTGAAGAGAAGAAAAATGCTATGAAGCACTCAAGCTTATATAAGTGGCTATGTTGTAACATCCCAAAAACGGGTTTGGTAATCAAACCACGTTAAAAGTAAAGACGGGTAAAATACCGTTAGTGGTAAAAATTAATCCGGTAAATATTAGGACTCAAATAAATAAACCTAATATTAATTAAAAAGGGGAATAAATACTTTGAGAAAACAAAGTATATAAAAAGGCCAAATTAACGGGACTTAAAACATAACGGGTTATAACTTCCTGAACCTGTTAAAGTAACTAGGAGTAATTAACCTAGTTAGTAGCATGTGATTAAGTAACTAATGGTGGGATATAGCTTCATTTGATCAAAATAAAACATGAGGGACTAATATGGACAAGTGGGAAACTTGTTTTATTAAAACAAAATAAATAAATAAACAAAACACACACACTTACGTGTGTGTGTCTGCGATTTTAACCAGAGCCAGGGAAGGCTCTCCTGCTCAAAACCCTAAATTGCAAGAATTGATCAAATCAAAGAGGCAATCAAACCCAAATCGAGAATCCAAGCACAAATTAGTGATCACCTCAGTGAAGTGATCACAAGGTATGTTAGATTTCACTATTTGATTCCATCTTGAATTCTGGAAGAACTTATGAAATCGAAATTAGAGCTTGCATGTTTGTTATTTTGATGTAATAGAAATGATATAATGTCTAGGAGTAAAACCCTAGTCAATCACATGTTGAAATCATGCTTATTTCTTGTGAATTCACAATCACCCTTGAAGGTGATAAGTGGGTGTTGTAGGAACATGTTAAACACTAGAATTTTAATTGTTGTTCTAGTGTAATTTGAGTTCTAGGAAGTAAATTTAGATTTTGTTAATGTGAAAATTGATGTAAACATGCTTAGTTGATGTTAACCATGGCTAAATGACAAGTATTGAGCTTGATAATAAATTGTGAGAAATTATGCCCGCAAGGTGTTTGTTAAAATGCCTAAGTGAATGTTTATATGTTGAAATTACGAATGAAACGCGTAATTGCCTTGTTTGACTAATTACGTGAAATAAGGGTTAAAACGGGTTCTAATCATAATGTTGATTTAACTTAATTATGCCTATTGTATGATTTAAGATAGTTGACCTATAAAAGTCAAACTAACCAATGATAAAGTCGAATAGTGGTTTCGACATAGAAAATACGTAATGTGGAATAGTCGTGAATTGAAATGACTAATCTAACCACCTTGTGAATGATGACAGTTTGTCGCCTAACGAGCTAGGTGGAGGCTTGGGAAAGAAGCGGTCAAACGAATCAAGCCCGAGAAGAAAGCGTGTTCGGATGCGAGGTAAGTAGAGCTTACGCCCCTTTACATTATTTGCAAAGTTACTTAATTTCAAGTATTGATATGAATGCTACTAAGTGGTTGGTATATGATAATCCGACACGATTCAATGAGGGTCGGAATGAGGGAAAATGGTAAGAAATCATGAATTATAGTAAAATGGGTAAAACGGTAAATTAGTCATGTAATGACTAATAAATAAGAAACGGTTTTAAGTAAAACAAGTTCAAAGGAAAACCGGGATAGGTTTAAAGGGGTGAAATGGAAATTAAATACCATCTCATACGGACAAATGGTCAATTAGACTAAATGGGTCAAATGGTGTGGTTAACACCATTTGACAATAACATTTGACAATCGCTTGTTGAGTTGTGTAATCACAGGAAATAACATAAGCTTGCGTTGCTTTAACTAGAAAGATTTAAAGCAAAAGTTATGTAAACGGGTCAGTACTTGACCCGGGCCAGGTACGCATAAATAAGCTTTTAGTTAAATATACAATTTTTGGTCAAATATTTAGCGAAAGTCCCTCGTCGTAAAGTGAGGGACTAAAGTTAACCAAAACACCCTTGAAGGGTATATTGGGTAAACGACCCATAGGGGTTGTTGAGGAACTTGTATTAAGATTAGGGAATCATTAAATATGAATAAAAGTCATAGGAATACACATTCGGGGGGTCAAATGCTCAAAAATGGTCATTTGCATAAAATGACCAACCGATGGGTAAAATTGGGAAAAAGGTGTTCATTATGTTAAATCCACCACAAAATAGTTGTGGTGGACTATTTGTAGTTAATTAGACATGGAATTTTGTAGCGTCAAAAGAAAAGCACAAGTTCTAGACTTAAATGCGTAAATACCCTTAACGGGTCAAAATAAGCATTTAAGCGTAAACGGGATTTTATTATGTAAGAAACCCGTGATTTGAGATTAATATGATAGGAGATATTGAAATAATGAATTTCATGAGTTTAAAGATCAATTAAATATGTTGGTGTGATAAAATCATGAACGGGTCAATATTTGGTAAAAAGGGAAGTAAGACGAAGACATAAAAGTCTGAAATTTTGTAAATCCGGATGTCGGATTTTAACTCCATAAGATGGAGAATTAAATTACGGTCGCGTAGGAAAAAGAGTCGCGTAAAACGGATCAATAACGAATGAGTTATGTCTGTTTTCGTAAAACTTGGTTTGGCTGGAAATATGCAGCAACAGGAGTCAACATTCTGTCGAAATGGGGGCTAGGCGTCACGCGACGCCCCCTAGTTCCGGAAAAACGTCATTTTGTTGTTGTTTGACCCATGTAACTTGTTTAAACTATTTATTTAACTATCAAAACTAACTTTTAAGTTGGTTTTGATTATAGGTGATCGCCAAGAGTGCCCGGATGAAGATCAAGCTCGATGAGGAACCGAACACGATAAAATACAACACTCGAGATTAAAGCTTCCGCACGGCGTTACGTCATAATTTTTAAACGACGAACTTATTTATATTATGTTGAAAACTTTTAAGTTGTAAAAGTTTTAGACTACTCGTATTTTCTAAGGATACTTAATCGTAATTACATGTTTATTTTCGTTATTTATACGAAAACCTTTACAATAATAACAAGGGTGTTACACATGTAAACCTGAATAAAACATGTTTTGTAATCACGGGTTTATCCCAGTGAAAATCCTTTATGTAAATACGGGTTTTATCCTACAGTTTATGAAATGAAAATTTAGTGTTTTAAAACTCTGATATTTTTCTTGACACCCGGTCCTGATAAGTTTTCCGTGCGATAATTTTTAATAAACACTGGTACCGCTTGTATCTGCTGACGGCTCCCGCTCATGGTAGGGTTGGGGGTTGTGACATGATCCATGCAAAATGTCAATTTTACAGCGGGCCCAAAAAGGAAAACGACAAATGTCAATATCGTGGGGTCATGCCTCATTAGTAGGGGTGTTCAAAACCGGATATCTAAAATTTCGGATATCCGAATTTCGGATAGTAGATTTCACTATCCGAATCCGTATCGGAAATTTCGGATATCCGAAATTTCGGATACGGATACGGATTCGGATAATAAAACGGATATCCATAATTCTAAGAAAAACAATTTCAATCAGAGTTATTTGCATTAGGAATATGCATTTTAAACAACTTGACAAAATAAAAAAAAAAATAAAAAACCATAAGAAACAAACCATTTTCCATATTAGAAAGTCAAACTTTATTCAAAGTTCAGACCTCATTAATGGAATAAACCAAAATATAACAAATCTATCAAATGAAAACAAATCTATTATGGTTAAATAAAAGAAAAAACGAGTCGGACATACAATCCTCTGAAACTAAACTACACGAAATCTTTTCTTAAAAAACTGAAACATACAATCTGCTGAAACAAACATGTCGGACATACAATCGTTATAAGACTCTTAAAAAAACTGAACTAAAACAATCGATGTTGAACTGAAACAAAGCTACAATATTTAGATTCAGATCTTCAATTTTGTTCGGATGGAAGTTTGATGTTCAGATCTTGAGTTCGTTAGTCAAATGTTGAGTTCGATGTTTAGATCTTGAGTTTGATCTTCAGGTATTGAGAGATGAATCAATGTCAAGGTGTAAAATATGTGGGTGTGAGGGGGCGGTTGAGAAAATAAGATGAGAATGGTTAGGCTTTTATTAGGTATTTATATATACTCATATACTAAAAAAAGAAAGTTTCGGATATCGGATATCGGATATCCGAAATATCCAAAATTTTCTGAAATCACTATCCGAATCTGAATCCGAAAATTCGGATTATCCGGATTTCAGATAGTTCGGATTTGGATTTTCCGATAATTTGGATTCGGATGATTTTGAATACCCCTACTCATTAGGCGCGGGGTCGTGCCCCATGGTCTGGACAACCTATAAATAGAAGCTCCTGCCTCCTAGTTGAAGACATCCTTCCATAATCCATTACAGCTCTCACTATCCATAGCCCCAATACTATTCTCACCATTTGACCACCACCCATTTTAACCACAACCCACTTCCACATTATTCCACCGTTACTTCGACCTACCACACTACCACCTTGTTGTAATTTTCGGTTTTATTTAGTTAAAGATTGTAAAAGCTTGTCGTTTAACAATCATTCTTGTATGTCTTTCATTAAGAAATCAAGTTTGATTATGTTTACTTTTATAGCAATGATTGGCTAAGTTCTTGCATCACTTGGGGGAAATGAACGCTTAATGGATTTTTAACCTCTAAAGTGTTGGATAGCCTTAAGGTGTGTGTTAAAGACTTTAGGTAACAAATCATTCTGCTGAAAGTGAAAAACTTAGGTGGACCCCACAAGAGTTTACCACAGACGTGTCTCACCTAGGCAGATGGCCGTGATCCATGGAAAATGTCAACTTTACAGCTGGCCCAAAAAAGCAAACGGCAAATGTCAATGTCATGGGGTCATGCCTCATTAGGCACGGGGCCGTGCCCCATGGCCTGGATAACCTATAAATAGAAGTTCATGCCTCCCTGTTGAAACATCCCTCCATAATCCATTACACCTCTCACAATCCATAGCCCCAATACTATTCTCACCATTTCACCACCACCCATTTTACCCACAACCCACTTCCACATTATTCCACCATTACTTCTACCTACCACACTACTACCTTGTTGTAATTTTTAGTTTTATTTAGTCAAAGATTGTAAGTGCCTGTCGTTTAAAAATCATTCTTGTATGTCTTTCATTAAGAAATCAAATTTGATTACGTTTACTTTTATAGCAAATGATTGGCTAAGTTCTTACATACCTTGGGGGAAATGAACGCTTAATGGATTTTTAACCTCTAAAGTGTTGGATAGTCTTAAGGTGTGTGTTAAAGACTTTAAGTAACTAATCATTCTTGTTAGGTCCTAAAAGTGAGAGACTGACGCATCAAATTAACGCAACAAGATATGGTTGCAAACTTGGATTAACTGGGTTAGTTTTATATTAGATCTTGGACCTTTATAGGTTATTTGGGCATGCCATAGGCCATGTGGGCCAGGCAAGCCTAAGGGAAGCCCATGTGGGGCATGGGAAAACCCTAGGTATATAAAGAACATTATGTTGTAATTAGGGCTAAGCCTTGCCAAAACCTTGAAGGAGCCTCCATTGTTAGAGATAGAGAGAGAGAACTTGTATCAGACGGTTTTGCTATTGATTAGTAATAGAATCGTATGCAAGTTTGAAAGTGATTCGCGTGTCATTATCGTTCATCTCGATCATCTCGTTCTTATTTTTCGGTTTTTCTTGAATCTCATCAAGTTTGGATTCCGCCCATCCTTGGTGATTGTTTGTTATCGTTGTTAGATCCGGATTTTCGGGACATAGCTGAAAGTGAAATTTATCAAACCCTTAAAAACAAATCACTTACCTTGTGTTTGTTGCGTCAAACATTCATGCTTTCTATGTCTACATAGTTAATGACGTGTTAATATCTTGGAAGAGAGTTAGAGGTTTTGGGTTGAGATTTTGGGTTTGGTAATTCTTGCCTCAACGCGGTGGCAAAATCTAAATGTTGAGGACTTGGTCTATGTAACGACTCACACAAAAACATCCTAAAAACGTTCCGTAAGTATGAACCCGGACCCCTGATAAAACAACTCTCATTAAAATAATATTTCTTATTTTAACAAACAAAGAAACCTTAATTGAGACACCCAAGTGATTCTACGCAAACCCTAAAATTTTCAAAACAATCAGAATCAGGATTAGGGCCCCTAAAACTCAGGGGGGGGGGGTTAAACCCTATTGACGATTATCCATATAAAACGTAGGCAACAAGGAATTTTCGAAAAGTATCGACTCAGCTAGCCTACACCCACACGTGGCCACCCTATACTGATTTTTATTACCTTACGGACCGTAAGGTCATTAAGCTTACGGTCCGTAAGCTTGTAAAAATTGGTGTATAAATACAGAACATTGGCAATTGAATTCTGGCCCTGAAACGTCGAACAAATTCCAATTCTACGCAGAGATTTCGTCGTTTTACTTTCACAAATTACAATTAACACACACGAAACCCTAATTAAGTATAGCGGGGTGCTGCAGAACAGGGTATTAACTCAATCGCTCTTGCGATTCATTGTCCGATCGATTAAACTATCCAAGGGATGTTTAAGTGCCACCCATATTAGGGTTATACTTTATCGTTCGTCATTAATTTGACGGATTGTCGTTAATTCGATAGGTAAAGTATTATACTTTATCGTTCGTTGTTAATTCAACGGATTATCGTTAATTCGATGGGTAAAGTATTATACCTTGTCGTTCATTGTTAATTCAATGGATCATCGTTAATTCGATGGACAAAGTATTGCATTTTGACATTCATTGTGAGAATTTGATCTCGTGAGTTATCTACCTAGTTCGTATGCATTAGGTTCCAAGGCTAAGTAATAGGCTAAGCTCTGCTTGTACAAATCTGCAATATATCAAAGGCTTATCTGTAAACTAAACTTTGTCCGTATGAATCTGCCTAATTATTTGTGAGTCATTCTCTCTTTTTATCAAATCTATTTACAAAATCATGTTTTATTTCAAAGTTATAATTACGGGGATTAAGTCTTTGTAATCACCAATTTACAGCCGGTATGTGGGGTTTTGTATACATTACTTGATAATCGTCACCATTGGGGCAGCCAGTGGGGGATATGACCATAGTCACAGACACCATTGGACGAATGGGCCAATGGGTCGAGTGGCAAGTACCGTGGGTAGTTGGCTTGATATCAGAAACATTGTAATCGCTCTTAATACTGTATATTATAACAAACGGGTCGTTTTATTAAAATGAATGAACTCACTCAGTATTTCCCGCTGACAAAACCTTTTTAAACACTTTTCAGGTAATTACAGTAGATTGGAGTAAGAGATGGATACGGCACTGAAAGGCATCAAGAAGTGGCTTATGTATTTATTTAAATCAAAATAAGAAATATTGTTTTATATAATAAAAATTATCTTTATTAAAGCTACCATTATAAAACATGGGTTTATCCCATTTATTTATTAAAATAAAATCCGGTGTTTTCTAAACTCTGATATTTTCCTAACTCACGGTCCTGATGAAATTTCCGCTGCAACGTTTTTAAAATAATCACCGGTACCGCTGGACTGTTCGCGACTCCCGATTCCGTCCAGGGTGGGTCGGGGGTCGTGACAGAAGGTGGTATCAGAGCCAACTCAAAGAGCCACTAAGAAAAGCCACTGCTTTACGCCTTTAGGTGTTGTAATAATAATACCTAAATTTATATAAAAGAGTTAGGGGATTGACGTTAATTGGTAGCATTTAGACTTAAACTTAAGAAAAGATGCCTTAATATTAGCTTCACAATAAGCTAAGTAATTGTGTAAATAAATATGATGAATTTTGGTAAGTTCATTTCTTTTCTCACAATTTGTAAGTCCACTCTATTTTCATAGTTTTATCACCTTTTTGTGATACAATTATAATTACAAAGACTTTTCAAAATCCTAAAAAAAAAAAATCAGTTATACTTACAGTAATTAAAGTTTTCTAATAGAAAGTTAGCTAATAATAGCATAACCACAATCACAATAGAAACTACGCATCAGTAACCATAGCCTATGACTAATATTATTTTAAACATTGAATCATTAATAAAGTTAATAAATGTTTAAAATAAATTTAATTAATGTATCCCATAATAAAATAGTCAAGTATAATATATTCTACTATACGGAGATTATATTTTTTTAAAATTAAATCAAATAATGATATTACAATTATTTAAATAAATCAACATATTATATTTGATAAGTTATAGTAGTTTGAAATAAAATGATATATGTCATTCTCTGGGTTAAATGGTTTTGTGCCATAAGTAATATATTTGATAAAGTAATATCACGGGATAACTAAGTCCAGAATTACTAGTTGAAAGAATGATCAACAGTAATATGACCTGAGTCACTAATTGGAAAAATGATCAAATTGACACTGTCACCGGAATCGTGTAGTGATCAATATAATAATAAGATATGTTATGGAAATACAAATTTCCTTAATTCTGAATAAAAGCCCTAATAAGATAGGCACTTTTTGAAAAAGATACTATTTATGGGAAATAGAATATTTTCTCCGGCAAGACTGGGTATGAGGTAATAAGACTCTCCCGTTTGTTCGGATATATTGGAATTACCGCTCCGGCGCGAATCGGATAAGACGGAATATATAATATGTCACACGAGTGACAAGATTTCCCTAAATAGTATCATAATCAGATATTTGACTGATTTTGGAAATATGAATCTGTTAAATACATTGACCTGATAGATGGTATGTTTAATTCAGTATATGAAATATATGATTTAATAGATATGTATATCTATAAGAAAATCCAAAAACCATAAGGATTGACAATTTGGAATAAAGCACAAGTATCTGTGTCTAGATTTCTTTATTAGGAATCTCTTTTCCAATATCAAACATTATTTCGTTTGATTATCTGCCTAGTAACTTGAGCGACAATAATAATAATAATAAAAACCCATTAAGTTGGGATACCATCGAAAGTGTAAAGAATTTCTAACACGTTACCATTAACGCAAGTAAGAAGCAAGTAAAGTTGTGATAAGGTACAAGAAAACACATGAAAATTTAATTATAAGTCCGCAAAAGTTAAAGTATATCACACCCAACTTTCGAGGCAAGATTTTTGGAAAATATAAATTGGGCACAATGACACTACTGATAAAATTCTGTCAGTAGAAGAACTAAAAACAACACTTTATCATATGATCCTACAAGCAACATGAAATTTTGCTGAGGTATATTAGAACAAGATTTCACAAAAACAGCGGTGCACAGTCTAATCAGAGTCATAAGTATTAGCACTGAAAAAGGAGTCATATACTTTTGCAAATTCTCTATTTTCATTTTATTTTTGACATTCCCTGATAATATCATTTAAATAACGGTTATCATTCGAAATTCCAGATAGAAGTTCTTATATTTCTTTTGTTGAAAATTCTGACTTCTGTATATAAAAAGTTGACTTTCGCATTTCTACTTTTCCTAACGGTCATCATACCAGAAGGACTTATTTCATAGTAGCGGATATTGATTCATTTCATTTCTTGGTAAATCCACACATGCACCGTTTATTACACATATGGTTCGTTTAATTTCTAAATTTCCACTAAAAGGATTCATTCTAATTTGTCGTTTTATCCAAACTCAAATATCCTTTAGTTAGACTTGATTTTGGTACGGTAAACCACATTATTGCTAAACAATGACTCAGAATATCAAGTCAATAAATTTTTGAAAAAACTCAATTTTCTTTGGCATCCATGGTTTCTATTATGACCATGTCCGAACTTTCTTATTTAAACTCGTTTTGTTTAAACCGATTTCAGTTGTTTAAACTTGCTCATTTCAAATTCCCATATAATAGATTTAAAGCTATCATATTCTTCAACAAAACACTTCAATTCTCTAGAACTATAAAATGCCTAATTGGTCTTCGACTTCACTAAAATCATTTCTTTGATCACAGTCACCTTGTAATAACGTTTTCATAAAATTTTCTCATTTTATATATATCATATACGAATATTTATAAAAGTTATCTTAACACAAATCGTGTGATAAGATAATGATACACAAGTTCCTGTCATATTTTAATATATCTTATATCTCTTAAATGATTTGTTTACAAATATCAATCTAGCCTTTCGTGATAATTATTACTTTAACATCTTCAATCGAAAAACATTATTTTTGGAAACTTACATAAGTGATTACCTAATAGTATTACTATATTCTTATTAGTCACCATAAGGAGAATAAGCAAATACTTAGTCAAAATAAGTGAGTGACTTATAATAAAAAGTACCGAATTTATTATACATGTGCTTATATTTAACCAAAATGGAAATTTTCACAAACTAGGCACTTAGCTCGGTTGGCTAAGAGCGCGAAAGGGTGTGGCCTAGACCCGGGTTCGATCCTGGGGACGGCCAATTTCACCATTTTTATTAGAAATTTTTCCATTTAAGTATGTAATACTAATTTCAGTTTTATTATTAGTAAGAAAATATTAATAATAATAAGTGTTAGTATTATTTTAAAATACTAGGATTATTGTCAAGGGCAGATATTGGGTAACCTAGCCTTAGTTAGGCATGGATTGGCCACCTATGCTTAAACAAGGCAGCACTAACCAATATCCAACCATGATAATGACTAGTCACTATACAATTTTAATTTTATATGGAAATATATATACATGAGAGAAAGATATATTTTCATAAAACAATACCAGAATTAGAGGGACGAATAAAATTATGTATCACATATTTTGTGGTAACTATGTACCATAACACTCGGGCAAGAAAATAACCATATAAATAATACAAAAGTCATCAACTACGCTGGGTTAAGGGAACCTTATACTATATAAGAATTATCTCTGTTTTCACTTATTTACAACATTTGTAAATACATTCACAAAAGTTATATGATTTCCAAAGGCAAATAAGTAATCCCATAAAATCAACCCACTAAGTATAATATATGTATAAATATTTTGTATTATAAATATTTTTACCAATCTTATTTAACGTTATAAATAATAAATGATTTCTTTTACAAAATAATATTTTGTAAACATAATGACTTCATTACGGTATTTTGTAATATATCTTACATAGTATGATAAAATACTAAAATAATATTTATTTAAAAGTGGTGACCATTTACATATAGTAAAAAAAAAAAAAAAAAAAAAAAAAAAAAAGGCATAACAAATAATATATATTACATAATATTTATATGTGATATATATAAGATACGGTTCAGATAAGAACACAAATAATATATATATTCAAATTGCTTTACAAAAGTATAATGGTTGGTTAAACCAAAATAATTTGTTCTTATTATATTTCAATTTCTAGGAGATAGTATGAAAAGTATAGTCATTAAAAGTGTACTATCACAATATTTCACAATTAAAACAATTTGAAAATTTAAAATAATACACTAACTCTATTATCTTTTGATATATCTTTGCAATTCATTCCTTTCAACACTTTGATTTCTCCTATCATAAATATTTGACAAATCATTTTTCATGCTTTGATTTCATTTGGAACCTGTCAGTTCTACGTCTTCCTCAATCAAAGTAAGCTTTCTTTTGACAAAGAATTTTATTGATTCTAAAAGTCCTTCACATTTAAAGAATCTATTGATCATATATCTTTTGGTTTAAACATAGTCACTTTGAACATTTTATCATTTCATTCGTTTATCATCAATTTCTTGAACTAATTCAGTTAAACCATTGAATCCTATTTATTATACAATTCATATTCATAAAATTTAATATTTCAATTCTGGGTCATCTACCCTAATACTATTAACTAAAAGGTGACATAATTCCAAAAGAAATATCATAACCCAAATACACTTGGAAGCTGGAATCTGAGATGAAGAAAAAGTATTCCTATTTATTCCAGTAAATCTCGAGGACGAGATTTTTATTAAGGTGGGTAGAATGTAACGACTCACACAAAAACATCCTAAAAACGTTCCGTAAGTATGAACCCGGACCCCTGATAAAACAACTCTCATTAAAATAATATTTCTTATTTTAACAAACAAAGAAACCTTAATTGAGACACCCAAGTGATTCTACGCAAACCCTAAAATTTTCAGAACAATCAGAATCAGGATTAGGGCCCCTAAAACTCAGGGGGGGGTTAAACCCTATTGACGATTATCCATATAAAACGTAGGCAACAAGGAATTTTCGAAAAGTATCGACTCAGCTAGCCTACACCCACACGTGGCCACCCTATACTGATTTTTATTACCTTACGGACCGTAAGGTCATTAAGCTTACGGTCCGTAAGCTTGTAAAAATTGGTGTATAAATACAGAACATTGGCAATTGAATTCTGGCCCTGAAACGTCGAACAAATTCCAATTCTACGCAGAGATTTCGTCGTTTTACTTTCACAAATTACAATTAACACACACGAAACCCTAATTAAGTATAGCGGGGTGCTGCAGAACAGGGTATTAACTCAATCGCTCTTGCGATTCATTGTCCGATCGATTAAACTATCCAAGGGATGTTTAAGTGCCACCCATATTAGGGTTATACTTTATCGTTCGTCATTAATTTGACGGATTGTCGTTAATTCGATAGGTAAAGTATTATACTTTATCGTTCGTTGTTAATTCAACGGATTATCGTTAATTCGATGGGTAAAGTATTATACCTTGTCGTTCATTGTTAATTCAATGGATCATCGTTAATTCGATGGACAAAGTATTGCATTTTGACATTCATTGTGAGAATTTGATCTCGTGAGTTATCTACCTAGTTCGTATGCATTAGGTTCCAAGGCTAAGTAATAGGCTAAGCTCTGCTTGTACAAATCTGCAATATATCAAAGGCTTATCTGTAAACTAAACTTTGTCCGTATGAATCTGCCTAATTATTTGTGAGTCATTCTCTCTTTTTATCAAATCTATTTACAAAATCATGTTTTATTTCAAAGTTATAATTACGGGGATTAAGTCTTTGTAATCACCAATTTACAGCCGGTATGTGGGGTTTTGTATACATTACTTGATAATCGTCACCATTGGGGCAGCCAGTGGGGGATATGACCATAGTCACAGACACCATTGGACGAATGGGCCAATGGGTCGAGTGGCAAGTACCGTGGGTAGTTGGCTTGATATCAGAAACATTGTAATCGCTCTTAATACTGTATATTATAACAAACGGGTCGTTTTATTAAAATGAATGAACTCACTCAGTATTTCCCGCTGACAAAACCTTTTTAAACACTTTTCAGGTAATTACAGTAGATTGGAGTAAGAGATGGATACGGCACTGAAAGGCATCAAGAAGTGGCTTATGTATTTATTTAAATCAAAATAAGAAATATTGTTTTATATAATAAAAATTATCTTTATTAAAGCTACCATTATAAAACATGGGTTTATCCCATTTATTTATTAAAATAAAATCCGGTGTTTTCTAAACTCTGATATTTTCCTAACTCACGGTCCTGATGAAATTTCCGCTGCAACGTTTTTAAAATAATCACCGGTACCGCTGGACTGTTCGCGACTCCCGATTCCGTCCAGGGTGGGTCGGGGGTCGTGACAGTCTAGTTCATCTGCATTACTCTCTCATCGGCTAAACTAAGCAAGTGGTCCATAATTGTTAGTGGGCTAAGATCCCATACGAGTGGTTTTTATTTAATACTTAAACCCCAACAATGGGTAGTTGTTTCATAAAAGGTTTTTCGCGATTCCTATTTCCATTGTTGTGGGTTTGATTTTGAAATTGTGGATGGTCGCCTTGCTTTTTTTTTCAATATTGTTGAGGAAAATGTGACCTACGAAATGGGTGTCTTCCACCCTATGGCATTAACACATGCATATTTGTTTTCTTTGTATAACGACTTTAGGTGGTTGTCATGTGAGGAGTGATCATGTCAACTTCTTGAAGAGGCATATAATTTGGTTACCAGACCAGCAACCATTTCTATTTTTGTATAATGATCATTTAGAAATCTATAATTAAACGGGGTTTAATCTTGTCATTAAGTGGGAGTTAAACCAAAATTATCTTCTCTTTAGAATGATTTCAACCATATATCTTTTATTATCTTTATTTTATGTTTTCTAAACTTAAGACATTAAAAACGAATCTCTACTTGTAGGATCGGTTTGTGACCCAAACGAGTCGTTCAGAAGAGATTTTATCAGTTTCAGATGCGGAAAATAAGAAACCGACTTTGAAACAGCTTGATTATCACTTTAAACATCTTGTGCATTGATTTAACAAAGATTACAGGCACAAAATATACCGGCAGCACTTCGGTACAAGTTCTAGTCTCTCTCCCTTGTTAGCTTCAAATGACAACAAATGACCCATATATATACTACATGCTAGACAGCTTGAAATGACACATACACGGTTCAAGCTATCAGACATCTCAAGCTATCACACATGTTCAAGCTATCACACATGTTCAAGCTATCACAAGTGATAATGTCATGTAATGATGTCATCTTTATGACATCACACTTGTACAGAACCGCAATGCAATCCAGACTCGATTTAAGACGAAGACGACAGATGTATGCACTAACACTACTTTTTGGTTTGACTAGACGTTAACTGCATTCTAGTACTAAATGGCCTTGTATCTTTGAACGTTCTCGGTATCTTACCATCATTATATTACGCTTACGATGGGTGCACTTGCCATTGCGTGTCGTAGTGAGTAATCGTATATTATAAATTTAAACCTTGAAATCGTGTCAAAAAATATCTCATTTTATATACTCATAGACATCATACGCTATATACAAAAATGTCACCGTATGTATTTTTCTTTTTCCTTTGTACGATTTGCACCGTAAAATTTTTTTGTATTTAATCCTAAACTATATAATATTAAACTACATATAGGGATTCAATAATAATTATAATGAAAACTTTATCAAATCATACTCCTAATTCTAAGGATAATTGCAAAAATACCTTAATAACTGATAGAGTTAATTACTATTTTCGTCCCTGTGGTTTGTCAAAAATCACTATTTCAGTCCATTAGTTTAAAAATTGCGATTTCAGTCCCTGTGGTTTCACTTTTGTAACCATTTCAGTCCACCTCCGTTAGCCCCATCCATTTATTCCGTTAAGTACACGTGAATTGACCATAATGCCCTTATTAATAAAAAAAATATATATCTAAATGAGTTAATTACTGTTTTCATCCCTATGGTTTGTCAAAAATCACTATTTCAGTCCCTGTGGTTTCACTTTCGTAACCATTTCAGTCCAATCTCCTAACACCGTCTATTTTACCGTTAAGTTTTTAATGAAA
This sequence comes from Helianthus tuberosus, assembly GCA_030545235.1. Lineage (NCBI taxonomy): Eukaryota > Viridiplantae > Streptophyta > Magnoliopsida > Asterales > Asteraceae > Helianthus > Helianthus tuberosus. The sequence continues at coordinate 56,320,330 of CM060438.1, forward strand.
TACCTAAATTACTCATGTGTTAACTAAATAAAAAACCATAGATTTTTAAAAGATTGTATTATAGGACCCACTTGTTAAAACACAACCCCATGCTACCCAACCCCACCCTACTCAATCCCTGCTCTCATTATTGGCAAAAGTTTCCGGTCATCTTCTCCGGCATCACAACCCCACCCTCTTAATATACGGCGACCCATTACCCCACCCCAATTAATATCTTCCTAGCAGCATCAATTAAAATAATAACTTTGAAAAATAATGCTCATCTAGACATTTTCTCATTCTAAAATCCAAAATTAAAATTTTGAAACCATATATGTAAAATTAGTGTCAGATTTCTACTTTTACTTCTACTGAAGCCACGGTGGGTCGAACCCTACAATCCAATTTAAGTTCATATGTCATACAACAATAAAATCATATAAATCCAATAATAAAATCATATAAGTCCATATTTAATTAACACAAGGGTAATTTAGGTATTTCATTAAAAACTTAACGGTAAAATAGACGGTGTTAGGAGACTAGACTGAAATGGTTACGAAAGTGAAACCACTGGACTGAAATCGCAATTTTTAAACTAATGGACTGAAATAGTGATTTTTGACAAACCACAGGAACGAAAACAGTAATTAACTCATTTAGATATCTTTTTGTTTTTTATTAATAAGGGCATTATGGTCAATTGACATGTACTTAACAGAATAAATGGATGGGGTTAACAGAGATGGACTGAAATGGTTACGAAAGTGAAACCACAGGGACTGAAATCGCAATTTTTAAACTAATGGACTGAAATAGTGATTTTTGACACAACACAGGGACAAAAACAGTTATTAACTCTAACTGATATAATCTACTTAGTACTCCCCACAGCTAGGAAATCAGACGCTCAAATTTTTTTTGAACGGCGATTGACTCCAACAGTCGAGAGGATCACACCCACATCGCATGGGTCCCTAGTCCCCCTCGGGCGAGGCATCCGAGGTTGACCATAGGCGCTCCACGAGAAAATTTCCAGCCGACAGCCACTTGACTGCCGTTGCAGCCTCCGCACTCAAGAGCCGGAGTAACCGCACTGTAATAGAAAACTCGTGTGCGGCTCAAGACTCGAACCCGGGCTATTACGCACTCAAGGCTCTTATCCATCATTGCCATGACCCCTCAACCAAGGTTGGGGTCATTTACCCCCAAATGCAACAGGTGGGGATCGAACCCGGGTCTCCAAGGAAACCCAAAGTTCTTTCCACCACTCCACTACAAGTGGGTGATAATCAGACGCTCATATTGAAGTGAAAAAACAATGAAGGTAAAAGAAAATAACAGAAAAAAAAATGCTTTTAAAGCCAAAGTTTGTACCTGATTTGAATTTGTTCTAGTTTTTGAAACTCAAAGTCAGTGCCTGATTTGTAACCTGTATTGTGGTGGCAAACAGTGGCAATGGATCTAAGGTTATAGTGGTGGCGACAAGAGGCACAACAACAAAGTTATGGTGTCAATTGCTATGACTAAGACAACGGTGACAAGAGACACGTCGGTAGAGCTATGGTCACACGAGTTACAATTACGGTGGCATGAGCTACATACATCGTCGCACAACCACGACAAGAGCATATAAATAAAACCCAAATCAATATATTTGTACAATGTGTCCCCGAGGCACGACGAATGTGAGGAGAAGAAACACTACGAAATAGTATCTAGAGGCATAGAGAGGTGTGAAGTAGATAAAAGAAAAGGTCAATAACCTATGGATTTGATACCATCTAAAATATGAAAACGTCATAGGTAATATGTATTATTAATCAACTATATATAGTGATACCATAAGGTGATAAGGATAGCTATAAAGGAACCTAAATTCAATAAAGATAATTACAAAATAAACCTATTATATCATGCCTATTAATTATGAAAGAGATAATTGCAATAAACACTATCTAATGCATTATTTCTAACAAATAAAATACCCTTAGGGGAGGGGTGGTCACTAGTAACCATTTTTCCATCACTCACAATATCCAATCAAGTTCCGTCATGTCATCAACCATTTTTCCATCACTCACAACTTTTTTTAGTGGGGGTGGTCATCACTCACCACCACACCCAATAATTTCCCCCCAACCAACAATTCCTCACACAAAATCAACTCATCACGCCGTTATTTTTGTCACACGTGCATCTTCCACACGTTATACTTTTAAGGTGGGGGTGGGAGTTTGTTTTTCATCACTCGTTGATTTTATATAACGCGTTATAGGTCCTCCACCCCACCTCCCCTTAGAGCATCCACAATAGGATGTATGTTGATGTTTTTAAGGAGAGAGAAAGGTGAGGTGGATGAGAAAGGGTGTGAGGTGGAGGAGAGAAGCTGTGGTGGTATATGTAGGGAAAAACATGTATTTGAGGAGAGAGAAAGGTGTTGTGAGAGGGAAGGAGGAAAGAAGAGAGAGGAGAGAGAGTGTTGTTTTTGAATGATAATATGAGGCAAGAGAGAGAATGTGTGTGATTAGTGGGGCAATGCCAGTTTGGCACAATAAAAACATAAAAGAACACCCCTTATTGGGAATACTCTTAATTTATATAAAACCAATTACTCTAAGTCCAATAATCAATAAACAAGAACACGATTACAATGGAATAACTCTCCAATATTAGACCATGTGTAGTGGTTTACCCAAATAATGCTCCCACCATGGGGCGTTTTGCGACACGTGGCAGTCCAGTCAGCATGGGGCATTATTGGGGGTTATTGCAAAAGTGGCATAGTGGGAATAATGCCCAATAACGCCCATTCAATCATTTCACAATTATTTTTTTTAAACTTTAAATACTTCATTAAATTAAAAAAAATACAATACTAGAAATAATTAAAAAAATCCGACTAAATTAAAAAAAAAACACTAGTTTTCGTCTTCGCTTTCTTCACCCTCGCCAACTTCGTCTTCCTCGTCCTCCGTTTCTTCCTCACCCTCAGGTGGTACATACCGAACCGACCATGCGTGGTGTACCAAATCAACCATTAACTGGGAATGGTACGGATTCGTAACGCCGACGTACACTTTTGGATACCGGTAAATCCAAGTGCCCCTCTCGCATCCGCTTTTTGTTTAAAATAATCGTAGTTGGCTTCCAAGTCGTCGACTATGCGTAGAAACAACCGCTTACTCATTCGGAAACGACGCCTAAACATTTGGTTCGAAAATGTCGGCGCCTCATCAAAATAATCTTTCATCAAACGATCGTGTGCCGCGCGTCGGTCTCGTTCAATATAATCTCTTTTATTTTTTTCTGGTTGGGGGCGACGACAATGCTTCACATATCTCACCGCTAGTTGACAAGCACTCGTAACCGCCTCTTGCTCAACCTCCTCATCGGTGGAATCATAGCCATCCGTAAAAAACTCTTTGTAGTAAAAATTTACCATGGATGAAGAACTATGGGAATCCATCAAGTTTTTTATAAAATGGTAGTGTTTTTGAGAGAGTTTTGGTTAATTTTGATTTTTTTTTTTTTTGAATGAGTTTATATATATATATATATATATATATAGGTAAAAGGTTTAAAAAAATAATAATAAAATAAAGAAATAGCCGTTAACTAGCCGTTGGGGGATTTTGATTGGCCGGTCAACATGTCCAAAGCGTTTTATATAAAACGCCAAAGCAATTTTTTTTCAAAAACCACGCCAAACAACGCCCCATGTAATGGGGGTGCGGCGTTTTTTGGCGTTTTTTTTTTTTTTTTTAATTTTTTTTAAAAAAACCGCCCCACTACGGGTGTTCTTATAATTTGAGAAAATAACTCAAAACTCAAATTATCGACTCTTAAACTCCTAATCATTAAGTTCACCAACTTGTAACTTGGTCTCTTTGTCACCAACTCATCATTTCACCAAGTCAGGAATTACCACCAACATTACTTGTCCTTGCATGTGACTAAATACCACACAATCTTCATGGTGTATCTAATATTTACATCCATTTTCAATTATTTATAATCAAATTTATCTTACAACTCATCATAATTTTGTGGTAAGATGCATGATAATAATCGAAGTATGCAAAAAGAGTTTTAAAAGAGCACCAAAACTACCGCCCCTTTAGAGCATGAATATATGATACTATATTACACTTTACCTGCATTATACTTGCCGTCCCTTTAAGAGTACAACCTCATGACGCTCTTACTTTTCAACTAACCACCCGATAATTATATTACTATGTACAAAGAAAACCATAACGTCCCTTCTTTACTATTACTTCAAGCATTTTCATTCAAGATAGTGCGACAATTGTGTCTATATAAACCTGTTGCCATTAACATTACATTTCATCTTCTTTCTGACACAAGATCTATCGGTTTATTTGTGCGAAGGAATGTTTCGTAAACAGATCTTGATGAAGAATGGCGTGGGGAAAGCTAACATCTTGGCTCTTGGCAAAGCATTTCCTCACCAGCTTGTCATGCAGGATTTGCTTGTTGATGGGTATTTTAAAGACACTAATTGTGATGATCCAGAACTCAAGCGAAAGCTCACTCGCCTATGTAAACATCGGTCTTTTCCCTTTTTGTATCCTCGTTTTTGGGTTTATATTGGCCCGTTTAGGGTTGTAAACAAGCCAAGCCAGGATCCGGCTCGAAGTTAGGCCTCGACTCGTTTATCTTAACGAGCTAAAATGTTGAGCTCGAGCTTAGCTCGTTTATTTTTAATTTTTATTTTATTTTTTATACATATTGATATATATTTAAAAAAATGTTTTAGCATACAAATAATACATAAATGTTGAATTTACAAACCACCAAATTTATAACTTATACATTAAAATTTGAGTTATAATTTATATGTATTACAAGTTGGGCTATAAAGCCAGCTCACAAGCCAACTTAACTTGGCTTACGCTCGGCCCATTTACAAACAAGCCAATTTCGAGCGATCCTTGAGCTGAGAACTTTTTGAACGTCCCTAGGTTAAACGGGCCTTCGTTTCATAAAAAAGTAAATCCTATTTCTGATTTTGTTTCTTTTTGGATTTCTTATAACAAAACAGGCAAAACCACAACAGTGAAAACAAGGTATGTGGTTATGTCACAAGAGATACTCAATAAATACCCTGAGTTAGCACTTGAAGGCCTGCCAACAGTAAAGCAAAGACTTGACATATGCAACAAGGCTGTTACACAAATGGCCATTGAAGCATCAGAATCCTGCATCAAGAAATGGGGCCGGCCCGTATCCGATATTACACACTTAGTTTATGTTTCGTCTAGTGAAGCCCGGCTCCCAGGGGGTGATATCTACTTAGCCAAAGGAATCGGGCTAAGCCCAGACACTAACCGTGTCATGCTTTACTTCTCGGGTTGCTCTGGTGGAGTAGCCGGGCTCCGTGTCGCAAAAGATATAGCTGAAAACAATCCAGGAAGCCGAGTCTTGTTAGCAACCTCTGAAACCACTATTATCGGATACAAACCGCCAAGTGTTAAACGGCCTTACGATCTAGTAGGGGTTGCACTTTTTGGAGATGGTGCTGGTGCCATGATAATCGGGTCGGATCCAACTCGGTCTGAAAGACCATTGTTTGAGTTGCATACCGCGATACAAAACTTCTTGCCCGATACCGAAAAGGTCATTGATGGGAGGCTAACTGAAGAAGGGATTAGCTTCAAACTAGATAGAGAGCTTCCTGAAATCATTGAGGACAATGTAAAGGGGTTTTGTGACAAGTTATTGGGCCAGTTTGGGCGTGATGGTATAGTTGATATTGACTACAATGATCTATTTTGGGCCGTGCATCCTGGTGGGCCTGCCATATTGAATAGGATAGAGAAAAAGTTCGACTTAGGACCCGAAAAACTGAGTGCAAGTAGAAGGGCCCTAGCAGATTATGGAAATGCAAGTAGTAATACAATTGTGTATGTGTTGGAGTATTTGATAGAAGAGAGTTTGAAGAAGAGAAATGAAGGAAAAGACGGTGGGCCTGATTTGGGCCTGATTTTAGCTTTTGGGCCAGGGGTTACTTTTGAAGGAATTCTTACTAGGAACTTAATCGTGTAATAACGTTGAGGTCAGTCTTTCTTATAGTATCTGAAAAAAGGATTTGAGTTGGAATGAATAAAAGATATAAAGTATTGTCTTAAAGCCCAATGATATTAACACTTCAAATATCGCATAGAGTCTAGATCTTTTGTCTTAATGTTAATTAAAATTACAAGTGTTATAACTCGTGAATCTTGTATTTTTCTTTAGATGATCCGTCTTGAAATAACTTTAATACTGTCATGTGAGAAAAATGGATATGTATTACATCGATAATTGCTCAAAAAGTAGTTTTAGAGCCTCATGAATTTGTGAAGATAATATATATAAAAGCTCAAAACTCATGAATGTATAAAAATAATAATTGAGTTTCGTTTTTAAAACAGTAACAGATTGATAATCAATGAAAATTTGGAGAGAAAAATATCCATTTCTAGAAAATATTCGTAAATGTCCCTAATGGATATAATGTGGTGGAGGATTCAAATCTTACTAGGTACGAGTTAGGAGTATTTAAAAGTAAGTTAGTTTGCGGTTAAAAAAACATGGTAAAGTACTCGAAACTTTGATAGTTTGATATATTATAATTTAACAAATAAAAAAAGAAAGATTAAATAAGTTTTGACTAAACGTTTTACAAGAATACATGCCATATACTAGTAACTTGGAACCAATTACCAAACCTGAAAATACTTCCTAATACTAAATGTTGTATGTGTAAGACCCAAACACATTTTAACCATAAAGACACAGCGGAAATACGAGCCTTAAAATTTCTTTCTTTATAAACGTCTTGACATACTTGAAATTCCATTTTAAAATAACTCTTTTACAATTAATACATTCTTCATTCTCATTTATAAAAAAAAAAAAACATAACTTATGTTTACTAAATTACATAATCACACTTCCCGTACAATCTATCTTATGACTCGATCTTCGACCACTTACACCTCGTGATGATGATCCGTGATTCCGTACAACCTGCATTCACCACATACATTCACATCATTAGTATTTGGTGACATTATATATAATCTAAGATTCATAATTATAGGATCACGTCGCGTTCTATCCTCATATACATTCCATTCGGTTATCTTTCTGAATTCAAGCATTTCATCTCGGTGTTTAACCTTCAATGAGTCAACAATAATGTACCTGCATTTCATTTCATTCTCAAAGGCAACCCGGTTAGCATCGTTAATACTCATATATATTTACACCATACATACATACATACAAGTCTCACTCATTCGAATACATATGGTTCAATAACACGCATACATATTATCTAAACCAACTCATTTGAGTATAATAAATTCTACTTCATACACCTACCCCTCTATCCAAACTCTTACATAAAACTTACATTCTCACATATTCATACAGATACTAACAATTCTTAGTCACAAACTACTATACATATAAGTCTCTTACATACCAACCTACGTGTATACTCATTTCTATTCGTGTTTACTAATGGGTTTCATCTACTAACATACGATTAATCTATTCATACATTCCTACATATTTATTTTGTTCCCACACATACTTGCATACATGCCCCATTCTTACTAGTACATCATAAACACTCTTCAATGAGTTTCGGGTACATTTTGGGAGCTTAAAAATGATTTCTATAATCATCCGTACCTCACAAAACTATATGGTAAGGTTGGGGTACATTATGGAAGTTTAATGGGGCTTGGGAATGGGTCTACGGGGTCCGGAATCGAAGAAAAACGAAGAAACGGGGCTGCTGGCGCGTAGACAACAACTTAGGGCGTCGGCCAACTGCTGCCCAGTGTCGGGGATGCTGTTACCAGCGTCGGCGACGCTGCCCCTGCAGCACCGACGTCGGATTTCATTCTTTTTGACATTTCGACCCCCGTTCGCGCATCCGGAACTTCCCAAAACGTAAAGTAACATTATTACAAGCCCCCAAATCATTCTAACACTTAACCCCAAGTTCCCACAACCAAATCCTATACTTTTATCTTACTTTTTTGATTTTGACCCGTTTGATGTTACCGAGTTGTTTCTGACAAAGTTAACTACTTTTTACCCGCTACAACAATACTTACCTTAATACTAACATTACCTAACATTCTTACATGGTTCCAGTACCACAACATCCAAAATCCACATCCGACACATTACTTTCCACATTTTGACCCGTTTGAACTTAACAAGAGTTTTCATTCATAACTAATTCACATATTACCCAATACGACCTTACTTACATTTGTTCTATCATTTCTTACCCATCATTCTTGCAATCAAAACTCATTATATATAAATAAATTTAGTTCGGGAATCACTTACCTTAAGCGTTCGTGTTCATGCTTGCTTCCTCGCCTCCGCTTGACCCGTTAACCTTCCGTTCTTGAGTCCATGCTAATGTAATTCCTATCCTTTCATGTCATCACAATCACATTATGGTTAGCATACATGATCATTCATACTAACATTCATTTCTTTCCATTCATACATTACTTAACTTTTTATTAACCAAATACCACATACATAAGGCATAGACTAAAAGTCACCTTGTTCCACATTCACGCAACTCAATTACATCATACACAACACATAGATCATCTAATACATAACACATGACTTCTCTAGTATTACAATTGTGTCCGAAAGGCTAACCATGCTATTCATTCATTGTTGACTTTCAGAAAGTCAACTGTCCTACTTACACACTTTCAAATTATGAACATGTATCCATCTTAATATGGTAGGCCATAGTATTAACATTATACGTATTACATACTCGTATTTTATGACATATACAACTACATGATCACTTATATATATATATATATATATACACACACACACACACACATATACATACATAATCCATTCCATTCACACTAGCATTCTCATATTTTTACAACTAACACCTTAACCCATACTAAGCTAACCCAACATCATTTCAACATAATATCCACATGAACTATATCTAAATCGCACTTCTCATGTTAGTTTACTATTAATTTCACTATTCTCACGTTCTATACATGTTTACCCATTACTTGCATATAATTTCACATATTATTGTCATTTAGACATTTCATCAAACACTTGGTGTGCGTACTACTTTCTAAGCATAATGTACAAGTATTTCATGCTTTTCTTCCTACTTATAACTTTCATTCATCAACACAAGTAAATATCAAGCAAATTCCATACCATACTCAACCTATATAACGATTACACATCACATACTACATAATACATCTAATTTGCGTAACAATTGGACATGGGTGATCAACCCATGTCGCCATCTTCATCATCACCAAATGGGTTTAGGTCAAAAACATCAAATTACTTGAAATTGTTCATAACTAAAGTTTTATTTGGTGATTCTAACACACCTTCATACTAAATTTCATACAAATTCAAGAATTTATCATACACCAATTACTTGCAAAATCATCAAATCAATTTCTATGACTTACCACATGCTTGTTAAGGATAGATGATGCTAAATATTAATCCATGCACATAATCATCAAGCCAAATGCCTTCAACTTGTTGAATTTCTTCAAAACTAGAATGGGTTTTCTTTCTTCCCTTGAAATGTCGAACATCAGACATTGTTTTGATGTTCCTCTCATTCTCCACTAACTAGTTATAACATTTTTTACAATATACACATTTGGTCCCTCAAGATTGCTTGCTTATTTTTACTTGGTCATAACTTATTTATTTAGTTAACAATAACCCTAACCAAGTTAGCTAGTGACTTATTTATTTCATGCCATATCCCAAGAAGCCTTACTAGCTAATTAAGCCCTTGGGTTTTGGGGTGTTACAGTATGTTATTATTTTTATTTAATTTGTACAAAAAAAGAGAAGATATTATATGTCCAAATCAAAAGACTTGGGTCATATATTACCAGGGTGTCAATGGTGTAGGCAAAGATCCTCTATCCGCAGGGTTCGAAGGGAAGAGGGTGGACATCAGGCTTGATCTCATCAAGGTACTCCAATATGGTAAGAGACTTGGTTGGTAATGGGTTGTTCATTTGCATGAAAAAGAATAGGGACTCTTTGAAAAACGGGATTTGATGCAACTCATGTAAGTAGGAGCTCACTCTTGTTACACAAGTCTTCCTCAATGTACTCATACTCATGGACTTGAGTTTAAGCACGAAATTAACCCGGGTGACAAATAGACTCCCAGCAGCCCCAAGAAGCTTCATTTCACACTTTTACGTCATTGAAATTTGAGGTTGATGCATTATTGGAGGAAGAGAGCAAGGGTATTATTAATAGATGTTAAAGAACAACCAGCAATTGAACCCAGAAAACCCAAAATCAACGATTATTATTGATGAATGATTGAATACAAGAAACGAAAATTACAACGAATTGAAAAATGAACTCTCTATCTATCTAGTCCTAACCACCTATTAATAACGAGTCGCTAAAGTCTGTTACAACAAACTGTTGAAGAAACTTTACATAAAGCCCCCTGAACTTATAAGAAAATAAGTATCAGTCCTTGTACCTCTAACCACTGCTTCCTAACTACTGATTCACTGTCCACTGATTATACACCAACAACAGTTGTTACCATCAGCGGTTGTTAACCATCAGTACTTATCCCTTTAAACAACAGCAGTGCTTACAAGACCTTTCAGCAGTTTAACTTTAAACTCATCAGTGGTTTGACTTTATTTCACTAAAATGAATTGTTACTTTCTCCAACAATCTCCACCTAAGTAACCATTCAGTTTAGCCCAAACTTAAAGAATTAACACAAAATAGAAACTTTGCACCTGGCAAAGCCTTGGTCATCACATCAGCAGGATTAACATCTGTTCCAACCCACTTGACCACAACTTCCTTAGAAATCACCACATCTCTGATCCAAAACATCTTTACAGTCTCCCATTCCATAGTTCTTCAACACTTTCTCAATATAAGAAGATTGAGACAGAGTTAACACCTTTTCTGACCTGTTTCTATGAATTTCCATGCCCAATATCTTTCTTGCTTCCCCCAAATCCTTCATTTCAAATTCTTTCATCAGCAACTTCTTGGTTTCTTCTATTTGACTTTTACTTTCACAAGCTATAAGCATATCATCCACATACAGAAGCAAATAGACAAATTTACCCCTGTCATATTCTCTATGATACATACAACTGTCATAAGGACTTCTGTTGAAACCACTACCCAGTATGTACTCATCAAACCTTTTATACCACTGTCTTGGAGACTACTTGAGTCCATACAAGGACCTCTTCAACAAATAAGCTTTATCTTCTTAGCCTTTAACCTCATATCCCTTTGGTTGTGACATATAAATCTACTCTTCCAAATTACCACGCAAAAAAGCAGTTTTCACATCCATTTGTTCCAATTCCAGATCTAACGTTGCAACCAATGATAATATGATTCTAATAGAAACATGTTTGACTACAGGAGAAAAGATCTCATTGTAGTCAACACCTGCCTTCTGTGTGAATCCTTTGGCCACCAATCTTGCTTTATACCTTGGATCTTTTCCTGGCTTAACACCTTCTTTAATCTTAAAGATCCATTTGCAAGATACCAACTTCTGATCTTTAGACTTGTCTACTAATTCCCGTGTACCATTTTTGTACAGAGAATCCATCTCCTCATCCATAGCTTGACACCACCTATGGCTTTCTTTTGAATTGACACCACCTATGGCTTTCTTTTAGTATCTGAAAAAGGATTTGAGTTGGAATGAATAAAAGATAATAAAGTATTGTCTTAAAGCCCAATGATATTAACACTTCAAATATCGCATAGAGTCTAGATCTTTTGTCTTAATGTTAATTAAAATTACAAGTGTTATAACTCGTGAATCTTGTATTTTTCTTTAGATGATCCGTCTTGAAATAACTTTAATACTGTCATGTGAGAAAAATGGATATGTATTACATCGATAATTGCTCAAAAAGTAGTTTTAGAGCCTCATGAATTTGTGAAGATAATATATATAAAAGCTCAAAACTCATGAATGTATAAAAATAATAATTGAGTTTCGTTTTTAAAACAGTAACAGATTGATAATCAATGAAAATTTGGAGAGAAAAATATCCATTTCTAGAAAATATTCGTAAATGTCCCTAATGGATATAATGTGGTGGAGGATTCAAATCTTACTAGGTACGAGTTAGGAGTATTTAAAAGTAAGTTAGTTTGCGGTTAAAAAAACATGGTAAAGTACTCGAAACTTTGATAGTTTGATATATTATAATTTAACAAATAAAAAAAGAAAGATTAAATAAGTTTTGACTAAACGTTTTACAAGAATACATGCCATATACTAGTAACTTGGAACCAATTACCAAACCTGAAAATACTTCCTAATACTAAATGTTGTATGTGTAAGACCCAAACACATTTTAACCATAAAGACACAGCGGAAATACGAGCCTTAAAATTTCTTTCTTTATAAACGTCTTGACATACTTGAAATTCCATTTTAAAATAACTCTTTTACAATTAATACATTCTTCATTCTCATTTATAAAAAAAAAAAACATAACTTATGTTTACTAAATTACATAATCACACTTCCCGTACAATCTATCTTATGACTCGATCTTCGACCACTTACACCTCGTGATGATGATCCGTGATTCCGTACAACCTGCATTCACCACATACATTCACATCATTAGTATTTGGTGACATTATATATAATCTAAGATTCATAATTATAGGATCACGTCGCGTTCTATCCTCATATACATTCCATTCGGTTATCTTTCTGAATTCAAGCATTTCATCTCGGTGTTTAACCTTCAATGAGTCAACAATAATGTACCTGCATTTCATTTCATTCTCAAAGGCAACCCGGTTAGCATCGTTAATACTCATATATATTTACACCATACATACATACATACAAGTCTCACTCATTCGAATACATATGGTTCAATAACACGCATACATATTATCTAAACCAACTCATTTGAGTATAATAAATTCTACTTCATACACCTACCCCTCTATCCAAACTCTTACATAAAACTTACATTCTCACATATTCATACAGATACTAACAATTCTTAGTCACAAACTACTATACATATAAGTCTCTTACATACCAACCTACGTGTATACTCATTTCTATTCGTGTTTACTAATGGGTTTCATCTACTAACATACGATTAATCTATTCATACATTCCTACATATTTATTTTGTTCCCACACATACTTGCATACATGCCCCATTCTTACTAGTACATCATAAACACTCTTCAATGAGTTTCGGGTACATTTTGGGAGCTTAAAAATGATTTCTATAATCATCCGTACCTCACAAAACTATATGGTAAGGTTGGGGTACATTATGGAAGTTTAATGGGGCTTGGGAATGGGTCTACGGGGTCCGGAATCGAAGAAAAACGAAGAAACGGGGCTGCTGGCGCGTAGACAACAACTTAGGGCGTCGGCCAACTGCTGCCCAGTGTCGGGGATGCTGTTACCAGCGTCGGCGACGCTGCCCCTGCAGCACCGACGTCGGATTTCATTCTTTTTGACATTTCGACCCCCGTTCGCGCATCCGGAACTTCCCAAAACGTAAAGTAACATTATTACAAGCCCCCAAATCATTCTAACACTTAACCCCAAGTTCCCACAACCAAATCCTATACTTTTATCTTACTTTTTTGATTTTGACCCGTTTGATGTTACCGAGTTGTTTCTGACAAAGTTAACTACTTTTTACCCGCTACAACAATACTTACCTTAATACTAACATTACCTAACATTCTTACATGGTTCCAGTACCACAACATCCAAAATCCACATCCGACACATTACTTTCCACATTTTGACCCGTTTGAACTTAACAAGAGTTTTCATTCATAACTAATTCACATATTACCCAATACGACCTTACTTACATTTGTTCTATCATTTCTTACCCATCATTCTTGCAATCAAAACTCATTATATATAAATAAATTTAGTTCGGGAATCACTTACCTTAAGCGTTCGTGTTCATGCTTGCTTCCTCGCCTCCGCTTGACCCGTTAACCTTCCGTTCTTGAGTCCATGCTAATGTAATTCCTATCCTTTCATGTCATCACAATCACATTATGGTTAGCATACATGATCATTCATACTAACATTCATTTCTTTCCATTCATACATTACTTAACTTTTTATTAACCAAATACCACATACATAAGGCATAGACTAAAAGTCACCTTGTTCCACATTCACGCAACTCAATTACATCATACACAACACATAGATCATCTAATACATAACACATGACTTCTCTAGTATTACAATTGTGTCCGAAAGGCTAACCATGCTATTCATTCATTGTTGACTTTCAGAAAGTCAACTGTCCTACTTACACACTTTCAAATTATGAACATGTATCCATCTTAATATGGTAGGCCATAGTATTAACATTATACGTATTACATACTCGTATTTTATGACATATACAACTACATGATCACTTATATATATATATATATATATATACACACACACACACACACATATACATACATAATCCATTCCATTCACACTAGCATTCTCATATTTTTACAACTAACACCTTAACCCATACTAAGCTAACCCAACATCATTTCAACATAATATCCACATGAACTATATCTAAATCGCACTTCTCATGTTAGTTTACTATTAATTTCACTATTCTCACGTTCTATACATGTTTACCCATTACTTGCATATAATTTCACATATTATTGTCATTTAGACATTTCATCAAACACTTGGTGTGCGTACTACTTTCTAAGCATAATGTACAAGTATTTCATGCTTTTCTTCCTACTTATAACTTTCATTCATCAACACAAGTAAATATCAAGCAAATTCCATACCATACTCAACCTATATAACGATTACACATCACATACTACATAATACATCTAATTTGCGTAACAATTGGACATGGGTGATCAACCCATGTCGCCATCTTCATCATCACCAAATGGGTTTAGGTCAAAAACATCAAATTACTTGAAATTGTTCATAACTAAAGTTTTATTTGGTGATTCTAACACACCTTCATACTAAATTTCATACAAATTCAAGAATTTATCATACACCAATTACTTGCAAAATCATCAAATCAATTTCTATGACTTACCACATGCTTGTTAAGGATAGATGATGCTAAATATTAATCCATGCACATAATCATCAAGCCAAATGCCTTCAACTTGTTGAATTTCTTCAAAACTAGAATGGGTTTTCTTTCTTCCCTTGAAATGTCGAACATCAGACATTGTTTTGATGTTCCTCTCATTCTCCACTAACTAGTTATAACATTTTTTACAATATACACATTTGGTCCCTCAAGATTGCTTGCTTATTTTTACTTGGTCATAACTTATTTATTTAGTTAACAATAACCCTAACCAAGTTAGCTAGTGACTTATTTATTTCATGCCATATCCCAAGAAGCCTTACTAGCTAATTAAGCCCTTGGGTTTTGGGGTGTTACAGTATGTTATTATTTTTATTTAATTTGTACAAAAAAAGAGAAGATATTATATGTCCAAATCAAAAGACTTGGGTCATATATTACCAGGGTGTCAATGGTGTAGGCAAAGATCCTCTATCCGCAGGGTTCGAAGGGAAGAGGGTGGACATCAGGCTTGATCTCATCAAGGTACTCCAATATGGTAAGAGACTTGGTTGGTAATGGGTTGTTCATTTGCATGAAAAAGAATAGGGACTCTTTGAAAAACGGGATTTGATGCAACTCATGTAAGTAGGAGCTCACTCTTGTTACACAAGTCTTCCTCAATGTACTCATACTCATGGACTTGAGTTTAAGCACGAAATTAACCCAGGTGACAAATAGACTCCCAGCAGCCCCAAGAAGCTTCATTTCACACTTTTACGTCATTGAAATTTGAGGTTGATGCATTATTGGAGGAAGAGAGCAAGGGTATTATTAATAGATGTTAAAGAACAACCAGCAATTGAACCCAGAAAACCCAAAATCAACGATTATTATTGATGAATGATTGAATACAAGAAACGAAAATTACAACGAATTGAAAAATGAACTCTCTATCTATCTAGTCCTAACCACCTATTAATAACGAGTCGCTAAAGTCTGTTACAACAAACTGTTGAAGAAACTTTACATAAAGCCCCCTGAACTTATAAGAAAATAAGTATCAGTCCTTGTACCTCTAACCACTGCTTCCTAACTACTGATTCACTGTCCACTGATTATACACCAACAACAGTTGTTACCATCAGCGGTTGTTAACCATCAGTACTTATCCCTTTAAACAACAGCAGTGCTTACAAGACCTTTCAGCAGTTTAACTTTAAACTCATCAGTGGTTTGACTTTATTTCACTAAAATGAATTGTTACTTTCTCCAACAATCTCCACCTAAGTAACCATTCAGTTTAGCCCAAACTTAAAGAATTAACACAAAATAGAAACTTTGCACCTGGCAAAGCCTTGGTCATCACATCAGCAGGATTAACATCTGTTCCAACCCACTTGACCACAACTTCCTTAGAAATCACCACATCTCTGATCCAAAACATCTTTACAGTCTCCCATTCCATAGTTCTTCAACACTTTCTCAATATAAGAAGATTGAGACAGAGTTAACACCTTTTCTGACCTGTTTCTATGAATTTCCATGCCCAATATCTTTCTTGCTTCCCCCAAATCCTTCATTTCAAATTCTTTCATCAGCAACTTCTTGGTTTCTTCTATTTGACTTTTACTTTCACAAGCTATAAGCATATCATCCACATACAGAAGCAAATAGACAAATTTACCCCTGTCATATTCTCTATGATACATACAACTGTCATAAGGACTTCTGTTGAAACCACTACCCAGTATGTACTCATCAAACCTTTTATACCACTGTCTTGGAGACTACTTGAGTCCATACAAGGACCTCTTCAACAAATAAGCTTTATCTTCTTAGCCTTTAACCTCATATCCCTTTGGTTGTGACATATAAATCTACTCTTCCAAATTACCACGCAAAAAAGCAGTTTTCACATCCATTTGTTCCAATTCCAGATCTAACGTTGCAACCAATGATAATATGATTCTAATAGAAACATGTTTGACTACAGGAGAAAAGATCTCATTGTAGTCAACACCTGCCTTCTGTGTGAATCCTTTGGCCACCAATCTTGCTTTATACCTTGGATCTTTTCCTGGCTTAACACCTTCTTTAATCTTAAAGATCCATTTGCAAGATACCAACTTCTGATCTTTAGACTTGTCTACTAATTCCCGTGTACCATTTTTGTACAGAGAATCCATCTCCTCATCCATAGCTTGACACCACCTATGGCTTTCTTTTGAATTGACAGCTTCTTCAAATGTTAATGGTTCATAGATACTTTCATTTTCTGCAGTTATAAAAGCAACCGCAGAGATATCTTCAGTGTCTCTATACTTCAGTGGTTTAACAACTCTCTTCTTGCATCTGTCTCTTACCAAGATATAATCTTCTAAACTTGGCTTACTTTGACTTGTCTCCGCCTGAATTGAATCAGGATCACCTTGACTGGACTCACTCTGTGTTGTACCAGAGCTTTCATTATTAACCTTCTGTTTTTCTAACACTGGCTCCACCTCAAACTGAAGATCATCCCTTTTGGATACATTCTTGTTTATAGACTCTACAACATCTTTGTACAGAACATTTTCTCTTCATTGAACATTTCTGCTAACAATAACCTTTGGATTTTGCAACCTCCAAAACATGTATCCCTTCACTCCTTAAGTATACCCCAGTATGACACACATTTGTGACCTTGGATCTAATTTATCATCACTGACATGAGAATACACCAGAGATCCAAACACTTTCAAATCTTCATACTCAGGTTTAACTCCAGCCCACATCTCCATAGGTGTCATCATCTTAATTGCTGATAAAGGACATCTATTAATCAAATAAGCGGCAGTTGACACAGCTTCACCCCAGAACTTCTTAGGCATCCCTGAAGTCACTAACATACACCTCACTCTCTCCAAAATGGTTCTATTCATTCTTTCAGCTAGACCATTCTGTTGAGGGGTACCAGGAATGGTTAAGTGTCTGGCTATTTAATTTGCTTTACAGAACTGATTAAACTCATTGTTACAAAACTCTAAACCATTGTCTGTTCTGTGTTTTTTCAGTTTCCTTTCTGTCTGATTTTCAACCAATACTTTCCACTGTTTAAACTTCTTGAAAGTATCACTTTTATGTCTAAGAACATAAACCCACAACCTTCTAGAGTAATCATCTATGATTATCAAGAAATATCTACCACCCCCCCCCCCCAAAGTTTCTGTTCTAGCAGGCCCCCACAGATCAGAGTGACCATAATCTAAGACTCCCTTAGAAATATGTTTCCCTTTACTAAACTTCACCCTTTCTGTTTACCCAAAACACAGCTTTCACAAAAGCTTATATCACAGTTCTTTAACTAACCAAGAACTTGTTGTTTTGACAACTCAATTAGGCCTTGTTGGCTTATATGACCAAGTCTCTTATGCCACTTCAGGGCTTCATCATTTCCTTCTTCACTTGCTAAAGAGGCTACTCCATCAACAATTTTACAGTCCAGCATGTAAATATTGTTCTTGACTCTAGTACCACTTAGCACCACCATATACCCTTTTATCACTCTAGCTTTACCATCTCTAAGACTAACATGATATCCCATTTTTTCTAAATGTACCAAGAGATAATAAACTTCTCTTAATATCAGGAATATACCTCACATCTTTGAGATCAAATGTAATTCCAGATTTTGTCTTTATTGTAACTGTGCCAATTCCAAGAATCTGACAAGGCCTGTCATCACCAAGATTTACAGACCCCATGTCCACCATCTTCAATTCTTTAAAGGCTTCTTTCAGAGGTGTCATGTGGAATGAACACCCTGAATCCATTACCCACTTTTCTTTGTTACATTCAATAGTAGCCACAAGAACATCAGCACTGTCATAACCACCCTCTGATTGTTCATCAGAATCTACACGACTACTTTGCCCCTTTGAGTAATTTCCTTCACCTTTCCTTCTATTGAATTCTGGACAGACTTTCTTAAATGTTTTTCTGAATTACAGACAAAACATCTTCTCTTGAACCTTGACTTGGATCTTGATCTAGAACTCTTGTTGTTGTTACTTAAATTCTTATGATCTGATCTTCCTCTCACATACAATCCATCTCCACCTTCTTCTTTAGAATCTGGCCTCTTTTTCGATTCTTTTGAATTTAAGGCAGACAAGACATCTTCCATGGATAGAGAATCTCTACCATACATCAAAGTGTCCACAAAGTGTTCATATGATGATGGTAAAGATGTGAGAAATATTATAGCCTGATCTTCATCATCCAGTACCACTTCTATGTTTTCAAGATCCAAAATCAGCTTGTTGAACTCGTCCGTATGATCTTCAAGACTCTTTCCTGATGACATGTGAAACGTATACAACCTCTTCTTCAAATACAGCCGATTGGCCAAAGACTTCCTCCTATACAATGACTCCAACTTTGCCAAATCCCTGCTGCAGATGGCTCTTTTGATACTTCACGAAGAACTCGATCACCAAGACTCAATATAATTGCACTATGAGCCTTCTCGAGCATATCCGTCTTCTCTTTATCAGTTAATTCAACTGGAAGTTTATCTTTTCCTTTCAGTGCATCAACAACACCATTATGCACCAGAAGAGCCCTCATCTTCACACGCCACAGACTGAAATCATTCTTCCCATCGAATTTCTCCAATTCGAACTTCGTTGACACCATCCTTGTTCTCTGATTGCGGAATTGAATATCAATTTCTTAGAATCGAGCCACCAATGGCTCTGATACCACTTGTTAAAGAACAACCAGAAATTGAAGCCAGAAAACCCAAAATCATCAATTATTATTGATGAATGATTGAATACAAGAAACAAAAATTACAACGAATTGAAAAATGAACTCTCTATCTATCTAGTCCTAACCACCTATTAATAATGAGTCGCTAAAGTCTGTTACAACAAACTGTTGAAGAAACTTTACATAAAGCCCCCTGAACTTATAAGAAAATAAGTATAAGTCCTTGTACCTCTAACCACTGCTTCCTAACTACTGATTCATTATCCACTGATTATACACCAACAGCAGTTGTTACCATCAGCGGTTGTTAACCATCGGTACTTATCCCTTTAAACACCAGCAGTGCTTACAAGTCCCTTCAACAGTTTAACTTTAGACTCATCGGTGGTTTGACTTACTGACCACTTTTATCAATTATCACTCTTGATCGGCCTACTATACTCTCGATCGACCTATATATATATATATATATATATATAGAGAGAGAGAGAGAGAGAGATCTTAGTACTTCCTCAGGTCCGGCTCAAGTCTTTTGGTGGCCCTAATCAAGCTCTAAAAGTGAGGACCTCAAATCTTACTTTGTGAACCTTTCAAATGACTCGATTCATAACTTCTGATTTAGAGTTGACAAACCTGTGAAACCAAAAATTGAGAGACTGCTCCTTGCTTATTATAATACAATATCTATCTTCAAATTCATCAACCTACAAATGAAATGCACAGGAAATCCACAACAAATAATTGCCATTACAAAAACAAAAAGTACAAAAAAATGAGGTTTTCTTGTGAAGCATCAATGAAAATAACTCACTGGACAATTACTCCGTCTGAAAGAATGCCCCAAAAATGAATTACCTACAAAGAAAAACATCAAAGTCCTTATCACTCACAAAAAACCATGCATCCAATTGCATCATGTTATTTAACATCTTCAAATGATAACATACCATGAATTCCAGTTATCTCTTTCACAACTTTTCACAAATCAATTAAGCAACATATGAACAATTTCTTGAAAACTCTTCTAATGAATTTGAGGAATCAAATAAGTAATACATAAGTTCCACTTAAGATTTTTCAACATATAATATAACATTTATAAAATAAAAAACAAAAAGCAACTTTAATTCTCCTAGGTTCACTTGATCTTAACATCTTCATTGCAAGTGTTTGACGATTTTAGTCTACTCTTTAGAATGATCAAAGTCAGTTGACTCTGCTGTTCTTGGAAAGTACATTATTTTGGAGAAAAGAGAATGATAATGAGAACACTGACACAACTATATGATTGGTCTAGGATCAAATAATTATGGCTAGGGTTTATATGAGCATTGCAACAATGAATAACAAACAAGACACAATTAGCATATGAACTGCAAAGTCAACTTAAAGAAAGTCAACGTGCTTTGGGAGAGGCTACTGTAGATGCTGATCTTAATCATAGGTCAGCAGGTGCCTTAATTGCAAGGATGAACTTTAGTTATATGTAATTAATAACAGGTCAAACTTATAAATAAAGTTTTCTTAGCTCACACAAAAATCACTCAAATTATACTCTTTACAACCTCCTAACATGCTATATTTAAAAAGATTTGATTCTTGTGTTTTGAAACTTATTAGCTCACACAAAAATTACTTTTATTTGAAAATGGAATTGGAATTGGAATAGAAATCTGTATCTTTTTGTTGATGCATAAATCATAATAGCTTTGAAAGGCTAATGAATGCATATGTTTCTGTAACTTACCACTACCGGTTGAAGGACATTACAAATTTTGACTTAAAGTTTAACTGTTCATGCATCACTAACCTTTATGGCTTCCATCTAAAACATTTCCTCTAAAGAAGGGGCCAAGGGATAAATGGCTTCCATCTAAAACATTTCCTCTAAACATTTCCTCTAACTATAAGCTTCATAGGGATTGTTAAGTTGACAGTTGACTGTAGTCTTAATATGCTAAAGATCATTGCTAAATTTAGAAGGAAATATATACTTTTAAGCAACTTTCTCATATCCTAAGTACATACCGTCTGCTTTTTTTTTCTCTTTAAGATCCACTTGCTAAGACTATTATCTTCATTCATGGAAATCACATGCACACGATAGCAACATACTTTAGCAAATTCTCATATCAGGCAATGTACATTCTTCAGCGAAAAAATAGCAACATTCTTGATACTTCAATTGTCTATTTCAGGCAACGCACTATGTCATATTACGTAAAATAGCAACATACATTAAATTTTTCCATTTATATTTTTTTGTATTTTTATCATTGTATTTTATTGTAAATTTATGGTTAGAATAGCTGTGTTGGTTCCACTTTGGCAATAAGGGACAAGTTTTGTTCTTAAAATGAATGATAAGTTAACACATGCTGCTATCATGTGCATTTAACCCTGCTTGCTTTGTCGAGCTCTATTGAAAAGAATTGGATTCTGATATGGAATTGAGATAAGGTTCTCTTTGCCACCCCTAATTATCTCTTTTGTTGATTAGCATTTGATTTTAGTGGTGCATAAACCTATGATTTAGTGTCTCATACCATCATTAAAGGAGTATTGTGTTTGTATGTCATAATGAGCTAACTTTTCTATTATAACCAACATCAACTCGTTTGACCTGTTTACTTTTCTGACCCATTTACTTATATTTTATAATACAATAATTTTCAACATTCTTGTACAATGAGAGTTGTAACCTGTGTTTAATGAGTTGTATGTGCTTTATGTTATTGTACAAATGCCCTCATCACCACTTTGTATGTGAGACACGCAGAGACAAATAAAGGGAAAGGGAAGAAAGAGATAGAGAGCAGCAAGAGAGAGAAACAGAGATGCGGAATGGCGACTCACCGGCGACCGGCTTCGGACGCGTGCTCGCCTCAAACCTATAGAACCGAAGTCGTCAAGTCTAGGGTTTTCCGGTGAAAATTCGAGGGTTCAGAGGTGGTAGTGGCGAGTTCCGATAAATCGAGGGTTCCGAACCGTTCAATCATCCTTTAATCTATCCAATCACAGGTGAAATTCATCACCCTTCTCATATTAAACCGTTACCGTATATGTGCGTTTTCTCTGTTTTCTAAACATGAAATTTGCGTTTGTATTTCGACCTGTATATTCAGATTAAGGAGCTGAAGTAGATCATTAAATCAATTCAAGTTTGCTGTCAGTAAATATTCGCTTCTATCATGTTTTGTAGAGTTTAATATTGGTTATTGACCTTTGGTACTCAATTTGAAGCTAGAACTTAGGCCATTTGACATCTGATATTGGAGCATGTTTGTTTGCTAATGATTTGTTATGTCCTATTTCACAAGCGATGTTTGTTTAGGACTAATTTAGAGTTTGATGTTGGTTATTAACTATCACGGCCCCAGCCCTGGTTTGACCCGGTCAGGAGCCGCGGGACGGGAACCCATGGTATTTATTAATTGATGCGACAGCGGAAGATTTTCACAGGATCTTTTAAAACTTGAAATGCCCGATTATTTTATTTCATAATTCGGGATAAACCCCGTAAATTACAATAGAGGAATTTCACAAGTAAATTCCCTGATTTATAAAACATGTTTATTCATTTTAACTGAGCCACCTCTTCAAGCTTGTTAGTGCTCCGTAGCACGTTTCCTTGATTTACAGCAGGTCGCCTGAAACATGTTTTAAAAATATTTTATCAGCGGGGAAATGCTGGCGAGTTATTCAAATTTGATAAAACGACACATGGTTATAAATTACAGCATAAGAGCGATTAAAATGGCTTCTATCTTATTTTTATCTGGCGCCGTGTCACCTGGTGACGATGGTCATACCACTATTGGGTCTTTCCCCAAGTAGTGACGTTTATCACTGTTAGGATTTATAAGCCTAACCCATGAGAAATTAGTAATGTGCACAATACCCCACTAGCCAGTGATTCAAGATAACCATGACTTAATCCCTGTAATTATAACTATTGAAAATGGAGTATTGTAAAATACTTTTGATAAAAGAGAATAACTCACATTGCAGATTTATACGGACAGAGCTTAGCCTACTGATTAGCCTTGTAACCTAATTTAAATAACAATGCACACGAACTAGGTCAGTAACTTAATACAGCATTTACGATAACTCACGAGATTAAAAACCTTCACAATGAATGACAAAGTGCGATACTTAAACATCCATCGAATTCACGACGAATGACAAAGTATAACCCTAGTTTGAGCAGCACTTAAACATTTATCGGATAGTTTTCAATCGATCGGACATTGAATCGTAGCAGCGATCGAGTTAATACTCGGTATCGTAGCAGCACCTTGCTATTATAAAAGTAAAATTTGAATTTGAGCAGCCAAACTTCGTTTTTGTGAAATGATTTCGACACCAGTGAACTGCTCGTAGCCTTCTCTATTTATAGCTGAAATTTGAGGTTCACGCGGCCCGCATGAACCTTAGCTCGAACCTTACGCGGCCCGTGAGGGCACCTAGTCGTAGATTAGGGCTAGCGTGTCATCAGTAGGCATACCACGTGTGTGACACGTGGATCTGGATGCTTATCCGGTCAAACTTGATGTTGACGCGGCCCGCGTAAGGTTAAGCTTACCTTTACGCGGCCCGCCTGAAGACCAGAAATTTAGATTTCTTGATTTTTGATATGGATTAGGGTTTTGGGGGTCCGGGTTTCTATTTATGGGTCATTTTGGGACAATTTTGAAGGTCCTTACATCCTCCCCACCTTATTTAAAATCTCGTCCTCGAGATTCACTGAAATAAGTGAGGATACTTTCGCTTCATCTCTGATTCTAGTTCCCAAGTATACTCGGGTCCTCTTTTTGAATTCCATTTGACTTTGACCAGTACTAGTCGCTTGTGCTTGAGAAACTTGATCTTTCTGTCTTCTATTTGAAGTGGTTTCTCAACAAATTTTAACCTTTCATTTACCTCTACATCTTGAAGAGGTACTACCAGATATTCGTCTGATAAACATTTCTTGAGGTTGGATACATGAAATACATCATGTACTTCAGCTAGCTCCTCTGGTAGTTGTAAACGATAGGCAACTGGTCCTATTCGTTGGATAACTGGGAAGGGTCCTACGTACCTTGGACTCAGTTTTCCCTTCTTTCCAAATCGGACTACTCCTTTCCAAGGAGAAACTTTTAACAATACTCTGTCTCCAACTTGGAATTCTAACGGCTTGCGTCGATTATCGGCATAACTCTTCGGGCGATCTCGAGCCGTCTTTAGTCTTTCCTTGATTTGAGTGATCTTGTCAGTGGTTTCTTGTACAATCTCAGGACCTGATAATTGGCTTTCTCCTATTTCTGCCCAACAAACTGGAGTTCTGCATTTCCGTCCATACAGTGCTTCGAACGGGGCAACTTCAATGCTTGAATGATAACTATTGTTATAGGAGAATTCAATTAAAGGTAGGTGGTCATCCCAATTTCCACCAAAATCTATCACACATGCCCTAAGCATGTCTTCCAGGGTTTGGATCGTCCTTTCACTTTGTCTGTCTGTCTGGGGATGATATGCATTGCTTAGATTTAGTCGGGTTCCCATTGCTTCTTGGAAACTTGTCCAGAAATGGGAAGTGAAACGACTATCCCTATCTGATACAATGGAGAGTGGAACTCCATGTAAGGATACTACTTCATCTACATACAACTTTGCCAACCTTTCCATGCTAAAGGTTTCTTTCATGGGTAGAAAATGAGCTGATTTGGTTAATCGATCCACAATTACCCAAATCGCGTCATTACCTTTTCTGGTTTTGGGTAACTTAGTAACAAAATCCATTGTTATGAGTTCCCATTTCCTTACAGGCATTTCTAATTGTTGTAGTAGACCTGAAGGTTTCTGGTGTTCTGCTTTAACTTGTGAACAAGTAAGACATTTAGAAACATATCTAGCTATGACCTTTTTCATTCCTATCCACCAGAAATTGTTCCTTAAATCTTGGTACATCTTATTGTTACAAGGATGCATAGTATACCTAGATTTATGGGCTTCTTCTAAAATCTTAATTCTTAATTCTCCCTGCTTAGGTACCCAAATTCTTTTCTTGTGGAATCTCCAAATTCCATCACTTCCCTATTCTAATTCTTTTATTCTTCCTTTCATTCCTTCAGCATCATCCTTGATTGCTGTTTCCTGAATATTCTTTAATTGTTCCATTAAGTCTAATTGTAAACTTAATCTAAGAGCACGAACTCGTCGTTGTTTTTCATGATACTTACGACTTAAGGCATTTGCAACTATGTTTGCCTTTCCTTCGTGATATTGAATATCACAGTCGTAGTCGCTTAGGATTTCCATCCATCTCCTTTGCCTCATGTTTAATTCTTTTTGCCCAAATATATATCTTAAACTTTTATGATCGGTATAGACAGTAAACTTACTTCCATACAAATAGTGTCTCCAAATTTTAAGGGCAAAAATTATGGCTCCTAATTCTAAGTCATGAGTCGTATAATTTTCCTCATGCTTTTTCAATTGTCTTGATGCATACGCAATTACCTTCTTGCGTTGCATTAGCACACATCCTAATCCTAGCTTAGAAGCATCACAGTAAACTTCAAAATCCTCTGTTCCTTCTGGCAAGGCTAGAATTGGGGCATTTGTTAACTTTTCTTTCAAAATCCTAAAAGCCTCTTCTTGCCTAGGTCCCCATTCAAACTTAGCTGCTTTACATGTTAACTTAGTTAATGGTACAGCTATTTTGGAAAAATCCTTAATAAATCGTCTATAGTAACCAGCTAATCCTAGAAAGCTTCTAATTTCCATAGCTGATTGTGGGACCTTCCATTTGGTGATCGCTTCTATCTTAGTAGGATCTACATGAATACCTTCGTGATTCACCATGTGACCTAAAAATTGCACTTCTTACAGCCAAAATTCACACTTAGAGAATTTGGCATAAAGTTTCTCTTTTCTTAACAAAGTTAAGAGTGCATGCAGATGCTGACAATGTTCCTCCTGACTTTTGGAATAAATAAGTATATCGTCGATGAAGACAATTACAAATTTATCCAAATACGGTTTACAGATCCGATTCATCATGTCCATAAATGCTGCTGGAGCATTTGTTAGTCCGAAGGGCATGACTGTAAACTCGTAATGACCATACCTAGTTCTGAAAGCAGTTTTAGGTATGTCTTCTTCTTGTACTTTTAATTGATGATATCCAGAGCGTAAATATATCTTAGAAAAGTATCTAGCTCCTTGCAATTGATCAAAAAGATCATCAATCCTATGTAATGGATATCGATTCTTAATTGTAACCTTGTTTAATTCCCTATAATCGATACACATTATCATTGATCCATCTTTCTTCTTTACGAACAATACTGGAGCTCCCCACGGGGATGAACTAGGTTGTATAAATCCTTTACTTAATAAATCATCTAATTGCTTTTTCAATTCTAGCATTTCGGTTGGTGCTAACCGATAAGGTGGCTTAGCTATCGGTGTAGTTCCAGGAATTAGATGAATTCTAAATTCGACTTCCCTATTGGGTGGTAATCCAGGTAGTTCTTTTGGGAATACCTCTGGGTATTCTGATACTATTGGAATTTCTTTGAGTTCCTTACCCTTAGTGTTAATGATTATTGAAATCATATACACCACTTCTTGTTTTCTTGAATAACTGGCCAACTTCATTACTGAAATGAATTTCAGTGGCTTTCGTGGCTGATCTCCTGTAATCACCACTAATTCTCCAGTAGGTGTATGTATTTCTATGGAATTCTTATCACAAAGAATTCGAGCATGATTGGCTACTAATCAATCCATTCCTAACACAACATCAAATCCGGCTAACTTCATAGGTAATAGTTTTGCATAAAATTTATGACCTAAGAGTTCAATCTTTACATTTTGCAAAACCTTATCTATTTTAACAGAATTCCCATCTGTCGTTTCGACTGTAAAAATTTGCCTAAGGTTGGTTAAGGGTAAGTTAAGAGCTTGGCAGAATGAAGTATTAATAAAACTTTGGTTTGCACCAGAGTCTAATAATACTTTTGCATAGACGTTGTGAACTAGGAACGTACCAGCTATCACGTCAGGAATTAGTTCTGCTTACTGAGTAGTCAACTGGAAGGCTCTTGCGTTCTTCTTGGCAGTTCCTTCTGCAGGTTTGGCTTTGTTGTCAACTGGTTTGGCCAATTTCGGGCAGTCTGGCCTGAAATGTCCAGCTTCTCCGCAGTTGTAGCAGATTGTTGCTTTCTTCTTCCTGCAATCTTCTTCTTGATGCCCGGAATTTTGCAAAAATTGCAATATCCTTTGCATCTTCCAAAATGCTTCCTTTTACAGACATTGCAAAATGGAACAGTGGAAGATTGCCCAGTTCCCTTTCTCCTGAAATTACTTCTGTTACCTATACGAAATCCCTGGGTAATCTTTTGGGCCACTTCCTTCTTCAGGGTTTCTTCTCTTGTGCGTACCAGTCCGTCGGTTAGGGTGTTAGCTACTTCCACAGCATCGTCAATAGTACGAGGTCTCGCAGCTTTAACGATATCACGGATTTCGCCAATCAATCCCCAAATATAGCGGGAAATAAGCACCGGTTCTGGCGAAGCCAGGGTTGGTACCACTCTTGCATATTCGAAGAATGTCGAAGTATACCCTCGACAGTCTACATCCACCATCCGGTGGTTTAGAAATTTATTCGCCATTTGTTCCTTTTCATATTCGGGACAGAATTTTCTTTCTACCAGCTGCTTAAATTCTTCCCAACTCATGGCATAGACCATATTTCTTCCTTTGGCTTGAAGTACCGTATTCCACCATTCTAGCGCCCCTTCTTTAAAAAGATGTGACGTGTACATGACCTTGTCGTCCTCAGCACATTTACTTATTATAATCACTGCCTCGGTTTTCTCTAACCACCGCAGTGCAGCAGTTGCCCCTTCGTTACCTGCAAACTCAGCCGGTTTACAGGCAAGAAATTCCTTGTAAGTGCAACCAGGCGTTGCAGCTTTCATTATCTTAAGGAGTGGAGCTTGCATCCCATTGTTGTCGTTATTAGTATGGTTGCCGCCTCCGTTTACACTATTACTGAAATTGTCACCATGTGTGCGTTTGCTAGGAATAATTTGTTGAGGTTCAATTGGATTTCGGGCAGCAGCAAGTATTGCTGGAATAGCGTTGGCTATTCCCTGTGCAACGATATTCTCGATATCTTGCCTATTCAGAAATTGATCTTCATTGTTATGCTCAGATTGATTAACTTCATTATCGGGTTCATTACCAGCGTGTGCCATCTGGTAATTTAATTTATATAATTGATTAGTATCACATAAGAATTAACCAAACATAACAAAACGATTGCACATAATCATATTAACACGTATTGTTGATTTTTCAACGTTCAATATTTTATATAATATAATAGGCATCCGTACAAACTGATTATCTTACACAAGTTTTATTGTTTATTTTACACGTTTTATTTTGATTATCATATTATTATTAAACATATGCTTCTACCATCCACATTATCCCATCAGCTGGCTTTTTTAGAAACGACGCTCCATCTCGTCGTATTTCCAGGAGATCTGTTCTCCTACCTCTCGGATTCGATTCCCTGCATCCATTAGCTCCTCGCCAAAATGGCGGAGTTCTGCCAAGTTCTCATTGCTCATCGGTGGGTTTGGTGCAGGTTCTGGGTCAAATTGAGGGAAAAAGGTATAAGGATTATTTAAGAGGTTTTGAAATTGCCAGTCATTGGTCCACCACTCGTCCATTTCTCCTAGAGGTCGGGTATTGGCAAGGGGATCTGGAATGGCTGGTTCCAAGTTTATTGGAAGCTGGGTTTCAGCAGGATAAGTGAAAAGGTTTTCATTGATAGGCCTAATGATATCACAGCTTGCCAGTATACGATCCAATTCCTCCTGCAATGGCAATTCCTTGGCTTGCCTATAACTTTCCCCAATTTCCATTTATGCCTGCCTAGAACTTTTCCCAATCTCGATCCCTTTTCCTTTATCCATGGGATTTTCTATTTTGGGAACTTTCCTAGGTGCTGGTTTTCTTCTGCGCACACACCTCCATCCCACAAATCTTCTTCTTTTCTTTGGCTTTGATTTCTCCGGAGGTGGAGCTTGAAATTCCATAGGTTCCTCCACATTGGCCAAGTAACCAGTAAAGTCTCTGAAAACTTCTATTTTCACAGGGTATAGATTGAGATTTTCAAGGGCTTCAGACAAGCCATTCATGATGTTTAGCATTTATGAAGAAACATACAAAATTTTAAGTTAATTATTTGTAATTTAAATTTTCACAAAATCACAAAAATAGAAATTTTAATATTAATTACAAAAATCTAATAACCCATTTTATTGAAATAAAATATTTATTTTTTTAGTACAACTAAACTATTAAAGTTTCTGACTTATGGATAATATGGGTGCTAATACTAAGTCGGAGTGTTGGCAGTTTAAAGGTTAACATTTACTGCTACGGTAGCTAACATGTAAAGATTTGCCCATTGTTCATCTAACTCATCTTCCCATGGTGGATTATTGCTTATTTTCTGAGTTTCCTTATTACTCATTACTCCTTTTGGTTGTGATTTCCTCATTTTCTCTTGACTTTTTCTAATAATCAAACTTCTTTTATTGGGGGTAAGTGGTTTCTCATACTGTGTCTTACGAACAAATATTCCCTCCTCAGTATCTACTGAGTATCTTGAGGAATTTGATTGGGATGAGGATCCCTTATCTTTTGGTGTACTATCTAATTGACGATAGATGTCCGAAAGCTTTTGCTTACCCATACTGTAACTAATAAATAGTCAGTTAATAAAAACACATAATCATGAAATGGCAATCAGGAAAATTAAGTATATTTAAATACTTAATAGGCTTAAATCAGTGGCTCTGATACCACCTTTTCCTGTCACGGCCCCAGCCCCGGTTTGACCCGGTCAGGAGCCGCGGGACAGGAACCCATGGTATTTATTAATTGATGCGACAGCGGAAGATTTTCACAGGATCTTTTAAAACTTGAAATGCCCGATTATTTTATTTCATAATTCGGGATAAACCCCGTAATTACAATAGAGGAATTTCACAAGTAAATTCCCTGATTTATAAAACATGTTTATTCATTTTAACTGAGCCACCTCTTCAAGCTTGTTAGTGCTCCATAGCACGTTTCCTTGATTTACAGCAGGTCGCCTGAAACATGTTTTAAAAATATTTTATCAGCGGGGAAATGCTGGCGAGTTATTCAAATTTGATAAAACGACACATGGTTATAAATTACAGCATAAGAGCGATTACAATGGCTTCTATCTTATTTTTATCTGGCGCCGTGTCACCTGGTGACGATGGTCATACCACTATTGGGTCTTTCCCCAAGTAGTGACGTTTATCACTGTTAGGATTTATTAGCCTAACCCGTGAGAAATTAGTAATGTGCACAATACCCCACTAGCCAGTGATTCAAGATAACCACGACTTAATCCCTGTAATTATAACTTTTGAAAATGGAGTATTGTAAAATACTTTTGATAAAAGAGAATAACTCAAATTGCAGATTTATACGGACAGAGCTTAGCCTACTGATTAGCCTTGTAACCTAATTTAAATAACAATGCACACGAACTAGGTCAGTAACTTAATACAGCATTTACGATAACTCACGAGATTAAAAACCTTCACAATGAATGACAAAGTGCGATACTTAAACATCCATCGAATTCACGACGAATGACAAAGTATAACCCTAGTTTGAGCAGCACTTAAACATTTATCGGATAGTTTTCAATCGACCAGACATTGAATCGTAGCAGCGATCGAGTTAATACCCGGTATCGTAGCAGCACCTTGCTATTATAAAAGTAAAATTCGAATTTGAGCAGCCAAACTTCGTTTTTGTGAAATGATTTCGACACCAGTGAATTGCTCGTAGCCTGCTCTATTTATAGCTGAAATTTGGGGTTCACGCGGCCCGCGTGAACCTTAGCTCGAACCTTACGTGGCCCGCGAGGGCACCTAGTCGTAGATTAGGGCTAGCGTGTCATCAGTAGGCAT
The DNA here is from genome assembly GCA_030545235.1 of Helianthus tuberosus. Taxonomy (NCBI): domain Eukaryota; kingdom Viridiplantae; phylum Streptophyta; class Magnoliopsida; order Asterales; family Asteraceae; genus Helianthus; species Helianthus tuberosus. The sequence goes on from CM060438.1 coordinate 56,352,269, forward strand.
GCCACGTGTGTGACACGTGGATCTGGATGCTTATCCGGTCAAACTTGATGTTGACGCGGCCCGCGTAAGGTTAAGCTTACTTTTACGCGGCCCGCCTGAAGACCAGAAATTTAGATTTCTTTATTTTTTATATGGATTAGGGTTTTGGGGGTCCGGGTTTCTATTTATGGGTCGTTTTGGGACAATTTTGAAGGTCCTTACATTAACCTTCGGGATTCGATGGTTCAATTTCAAATTTCAACTCTGGACCTGAAATTTGGCCATCTGACAACTGACATTGGAGCATGTTCGTTTGCTAATGGTTTTAAGGTCTTATGTAGATTAAGGAACAGATTATACAGTCAGTCATTAGGATTTTGCTTGCTCATCAACAAACACTCATGACTTCATACATACTTTTAGCTAGACCTGGCAAGTGGGTCGGGTCGGGTCGGGTCATGGGTCAAAACGGGTCAATTAAAAAAGGGGTTGTTTTGGTTCGGGTCAAAACAGGTTCGGGTCGGAACGGGTTTCGGGTCGGGTTGGTTAAAAACGTTTTTTTAAGAGATTGTACATCAAGGGGCAATTTTGTTCGGTTCGAAACGGTTCGCCTCGAAATGGTTCGATTCGAAACGGTTCGCGTATTTGATTTCTGGGCAAATCAACTATAACATATGGAAGACTCAGATGCTTTGCCTCATAGAGAGTCACGACTTGCTTCATCTCCTGTATGAGAAAGTTGGTTTGTTTTTTTATGACGCTAACAATCTTGTCAAAGGTTGGATTTTAGGTATTATGAACGAGGAACTGATCAAGAATTTCACAGATTGCTATTGTAAAAGAGTTATGGAGAAAACAAGAGTTAACCTTTAATCCACCAGAAAATAATAGCGATACTGAAGGTACAAACGCCATTAACTATCACGTATTTGATTTCCCATAGTATAAACAGTAAATCCGCTTTTGGCAGGGTCTACTAATTTGATTTAAAGGGCCCTTTTTAATTTACTTTTGAACTAAATTCTGATTCAAAATATTTAAATGAAATGATACAACAGCTCCACTAGGATTTATGATCAGAATAGAAGTGATCAGAGACACTCTAGATTTTGAACAGAGGCTTCCAAGATTTAAATTTTGAAATTTTCAATATGTAAATGCAGATGACACTTCACCAAGATTTGAATTCAGAAGAGAATTTGCAATAGTTCTAGAATTACAAGACATGGACAACATCAAACGAAAGAAAGAGCTGTACGATGCAAACAAGGATGCCTCAAGACCCACAACACTGTCAACACCGTCAACAACGGCAGGATATGCTGTAAGTTTCTCATTCCGAACATTTATTGCTCTAACATATTAAATGTTCAAATGTCAAATTTAGGGCCACCATTTTTGTATGTGTGATGTGTAGATGTGACTGTAGGAAAAAAGAACTTATGTAAAAAATATTGTGTACGTTGCGGCCGGGTACTTTTCTAGTTAAATCTAATAACATTAAATATATATATGTGTGACTTTATCACTCTTACCGTCTAGATACCTAAATATATATGTAGGGGGATTCATTTAAGAAGAAAATTTAATTGAGAAGAAAAAGAACAAAGGGTACAATTGTAAAATATTAAGCAGTTTTTCTTTAATCTCATTTATTACTATCTTTAAGTTATTAATTACTCATAAAAACTATCATTCTTTACATTAATTTTTTTTGCCTACACACATAAAAAGTTACCCTACACCTTTAGAAATATATCCTACAAATATTTAAATTCATCATACATAACCCGTAATTTATCCTACACACCCAGTGAGTTATCCTACACTCTAAATTATTTTTATTTTATTTTTTGGAAAAATATATATTTTGAAAATAAGTTACAAATTTAATATAGTTAGTTTTTAAAGAGGAAGACTAGAAATTAATGATCTATGTAAGTTTATAAATATACCCTTAAATTAAAATTAAATGAAAATATTAATTGAAGTATAATGAAATATTCTTATTGCTTGAAAGTTCTTCTTTTTTCTTCTTACACAAAATTTCCTTTCATTTGAACCCTCCACTATGTAGGTATTTATGATTTATTTATACAAGGTCAGGATTTAGAGAAAACGGTGGAAAGTGTGAGAACGGTGAGAACGCTTATGGATCGTCCGATCAAAACAATCTAGGGACTAGATTGGCGCGGTGGCGTTTTCGTAAGTAACACGAATTCTATTAAGTGGACGCGCTTCATTAAGTGTAAAAGGGTCTTTAGACTTCTCTACCAAAAAGGCCAAACTAATGAATAAAACGCCATTACGGGCCAAAACACATCCTTATATAAACAAACCATCTCAGACATTCATTAAACACACCCCGGAACCGGAAACGCCATATTTACTACTATATACCATTCATCTTAGAAACGCCAAAAAACCCAAAACATCAAACACGCCAACTCAAAACGCCATATTTTACTATATACCAATCATCTTAGAAAACGCCAAAACACTCAAACATCAAATATTTCCTCAGTAAAACGCCAAAATGGCAAACTTCGTTTCTTGTATATTCAATATTGTTCTACGCGAAGTTTCGCAGAAAGCATTCTTCCCTGAGGTGCTGTGACTCAATAACATTTTGTTGCATTAGATGGAAAAATCTTCAACAAAAAGATGTTGGTGTCAGACTTATGTCATTTTTTGTGTTTTGTTATTGATGCATATTATAATGGCATGAAGAGACGAATGACACTGATGAGTGGTTTGAAGATAAATATTCAAACAAAAAACTCACGTCATTTTGTCTTTCCAAACGGCCAAAAAAAGCGTACTTCAATAACAAAAACTCACGCATGCCAAAGTCAAACCGCCAGTGAACATGTTTCAAAGAAGAAAAAGACTGATGACAGTGAAGATTTGGAAGATGAATTGTTTCTATTTTTATTTTTTTATTTTCTTTTTCTGTTGTTTGTTATGTATTTTTCAGCTAAGAACAAAAAAATACATTATTTTAAGAGTAAACTTCTGTTTTGCTCCCTATGGTTTGGTCACTTTAACGGTTTTGCCCCAAACCTTTAAAAATAGCCATTTTACTCCTTGATGTTTCGATTTTATCGCCAGTTTGCTCCCCGGCTCTAACTCAGTTAAAATGGTCAGTTAAAAGTAGGGGTATTTCAGTAATTTTACTTGTAATTAGTAAGGTATTTAAGTAATTTTACTCATAAGCATTTAATTATTTATTTATTTTAATATTAAAAAATAAAAGTTTAATTATTTATTTATTATGTCATATATACATGTATTCAGATATATTCATCAAGCTTGAGTTACTTTCTCTCTCACCACCAACACCGGTTGCCTCCACCAAACTCCACCACCCACCACCTCACCACTATCAGCCACCACCCGATATCACTGATTCACCCACCACCTGACATCATCACCATAAGCCACCGCCTCACCCACCACCCAATATCATCACCGTAAGCCACCGCCTCACCAACACCCGACATCACAACCATCAACCACCACCACACCTTCCATCTGTCACCGCCTCTCCAGGAGCCACCACACATCACTGACGTTTTTCTCCCGATCTATTTTTCTTCGGATCTGGTTATCAGACGATGCATCTTCCCCGGATCTGAACATCGTGACGTTGTTCTAGGGTTCAGATGAGCCCCTCGTTTCCTTCTACTTTTTCTTGTTTTTAGCAAGATCTGAAAGCAGATCTGAAATGGGTAAGACCGAGAACGGTTTAAAACTCGAAGAACCTGTTACACCGGAATGGTTTAAGCAGTGGAGGATGGTGATGGCAGAATGGTGGTGCTACCAGGCAAATAACAGGCCAATACTTTTCCGGCAGTCAAATCGACATCGGCGACCACTACTTTGAGATCTGTAAACTAGGTTTTTCAAGGTTAGCAAAGATGATTGATTCTTGAGAATCAAACGGAGAAATAGTTTGTTTTGGGTGAATGGTGATGGAATTAATTATGGATGATTTGTGACATTATTTGAGGAGAATTATATTGAAGTATTTGAATTTCATCTTGTTGATAAGTGCATAATTAATTCGATGATTTTGAAGCTCTGAATTGTTGTTCCAAAGTTCATGTTTATGGATTAATAAATAGATAAATTTATATTTTTTATAGTTTTAGTGTCAAAATAAATAGTTGAATGATTATTAGATAATTCCCAAAATACCCCTACCTAGAATTGTATGATTTAACTGAGTTAAGAGGAGGGGAGCAAAATGGCGACAAAATCGAAACATCAAGGAGTAAAATGGCTATTTTTAAAGGTTTGGGGCAAAACCGTTAAAGTGACCAAACCACAGGGAGCAAAACGGAAGTTTACTCTTATTTTAATAAAAACACCAAACAGACATAATGATTGTGAAATGCCATAATGCAATAAAACGCCAAAAACTCCCAAACTATAATAAAAGTAATTTGGACAAGTATTATTAAAAGCTAAAAATTAAAAAAAAAAAAGGCCAAAAACTACTTAAAGTCATTAAAAAACGCAAAACTTGGAAGATGACACGTCTATAACCCTAAAAACTCATAAAAAGTTGAACAAAACAGTAAAAATACACACAGTAACTGAAAAGACGGTTAATTTATTAATATCATTTATTATAAACAAAATCACGCCTAAACTACGCGCCAAAAACATCCTATAAGAGAGACGTCTCTGCACAATCAATTGATCACACTCAAAAACAACGCCATGTTTCCTAGAAACCATTCACTTTAAAACGCCAAAAAAATAGTTAAAAAAGCCACAGATGGGAAACCTCGTTTCTTCTATATTGAGTATTGTTCTGAATGAAGTTTCACTGAATGGATTCTTTTCTGAGGTGGGTATCTCTATAAGCTTTTGCTGAATGAGATGGACAAATATTCATGAAAAAGAAACTGATGACACTGATATGTTATCATGTCACTTTGTTCTTGATGGATATATGGATGGCATGAAGGGATCAATACATTCGAGCAGGCATTGATCTTCAACATGTCACCAAACAAGTATATATCAAACCACAATAAGCATCTTCTAAAGACGGGCATTATGTAGGAAAATAAGGATTTAGATAAGGTGTTCAAAACACCAAAAAGGTTAAAGTAGAAGAGGCTGATGACAATGAAGATTTGGATGAGAAATTAGATTGGAATTTTCAAAAAAAAAATTCATTTTCAATTGTTTGTTATCTAATTCTCTGTTGTTTATTATCTAATTCTCTACTAATAAAAAAATTGAGTATAAAACGCCAAAAACTACAAATACCAAAACGCATGATAGTATGAAAACTGTGAGAGCGGATGCTAGCAAAGCACGTTGTTGCTATATAAAACGCCAAAAAATGCCAAACAAAGTATTACTGGAAAAAGCAACACTAATTGACAGATGAAACTGAACGAAACAGTAAAATGAAGAGACGGTAACATTATTGCCAAACATTTATTATATTAAAAGCCACTACATGGAAAATTGAATTTGTTTATCTTTTCAAAACGCCATAATTGCCTGTCACATTATAGGCTTGCATCCTACATGACACAACAATTGATAGAACAACAATCAAAGCCATAGTTAGTTAAAACGCCAAAATATTTACTATACTCCTGATCTAAAAACAATAAAAACACCGCGTATTTGTTAAACGCCAAAAAATGGAAAGGTGATGTGACACGCGTTTAAAAAAAGAATATAAAAGGACAAAAAAACCCATCTGCCCTTCACTATGTCGCGTGGTTTAAAAAAAGAATATAAAAGGACAAAAAAGCCCCTCCGCCCTTCACTATGTCGCGTGACACATGTTACGCCAGAATCCGTTCTCACCGTTCTCACACTTTTAGGCGTTTTCTACTGATCCCGTTTCTATTTATACATTTATGGTTAATGTAAATTAAATTTTCTAGCCCATTAAGTTCACAGGGTTATAACATAGTATTAATTAATTATAAAATAAAAGAGAACTAATTTTACAGTATGAATTTAAAAAAAAAGTCTAGCTTATTAACTGAAATCCATATTTCAATGAATCTTGTCTGCAAGTTTTCAACTAAAACTTTTCAAGTCGATTACTTTATAGCCTAGTGGCATTTTAGGGGTAAGATAAAATCATGGAACCAATAGGTTTTGGGTTCAATTCCCACAAAGGATTTTTCCTATATTTATTGGGTTTCCTCCTGAATTAGTGTATAGGCATTATGCCTAGTGGAGATGGATATGATCGGGTGATTCCGCTGGTGGCATGATAATACTCCAGTGGTCCGTCAGTGATCCAAATTTGCCGTTAAAAAAAAACTAAAACTTTTCAAAGTTGTCAAATTTTCAAATAAAAACTACGTGAAAAGAACAAAAGAAAAAGGAATATTGGATTTTAATAATCCAAATTATTCGTCGTTAGTCGTCAACGGTCTCAACTTTAAAAATAACCACTGGTAGTCTCAACTATTAACACATTGGCCTCCAATGGACCCTGACTAACAGAACCCTAACGCCGTTAGTCTCCGGTAGCCAGAAAAACGTTTTTGGTCGGAAAACTCAACATTTTCGTCACAAACCTCTTTATAACCTTATTACGGACCTTTAGGAATGTTTTTCTAGTAAAATCCTCAATTATTAAGGTCGACGGAAAAACTTGTTTTTGGCCGGAAAACTTCTTTTTGATCGGAAAACACAACATTTTGGCCATAAAACTTAGCATTTTCGTCCCAAACCTCTTTGTAACCTTAGATCGGACCTTTAAGAACATTTTTCTGGCAAAAAACGTTTTTCCGGCAAATGAAGACTACGGCATTAGGGTTTTGTTAGTCAGGGTCCATTTGAGACCAATATGTTAATAGTTGGGACTGCCAGTGGTTATTTTTGAAGTTGGGACTGTTTGCGGCCAATGACGAATAGTTTGGATTATTAAAATCCAATATTCCAAAGAAAAAATATCATACCTAACTGTGACAAGCGATACAGTAACCAACACATTGTGTTTCAATAATGATAGTAATAACAATGCACGCTACGACTAGCAGAAACTCGATTGTTTTCAATGTACTATTTATAGCAAATGAAAGAGAAACCCAAAAACGTATAAAAAGTAAGATGCAAAAATAGAGAAGCACCATTTGAAAATTTATTAAAATTTGCGTTAGTTAAATTTAAGCTAACAAGGTCATGACGGAACCCTAGGTTGGCCGGACCATCACCGAATGCACAAACCAACACCATAAGGTCCCCTGCCTTCAGGTTATGAGAGAAAACTGGTTTACGTGAGTAGACACAACTGAACCACCATCTACCCCCCCCCCCCCCCCGCGCCCTCTGAACTTTCTCTCTCTACCCGATTGTAAGTCTCACTGCATTCTCTCTCTTCTCTATTTAAAGCTGAGTAGACGATAAAATTACCAAGATACCACTCGTATTGTTCACTACGTTTACCAATTTATAGATTGAAAATGATAATATATTAGAAAAACTAAGACCTCTTACTTGTTCAGCACTTAATGGTTCAGACTGTTTGTTTCACGAGCAGATGTCTGAATGGTTCAGACATTTGCCTCTGAATGGTTAAGATTTATACAGAGTCTGAATGGTTAAGACCTCTAATATGAATTGGTCAGACATTTGCCTCTGAACGGCTAAGCATTATACAGGATCTTAGTGGTTCAGACCTCTTACTGGTTCAGCACTTAACCATTCAGATGTTGCCAAACAGCCCCTAAATCTAAAAAAAATTGAATTAAATTGAAAAAAAAACAATAAAACATTTTTAAAAAATGATATATAATGTTGATGCCCCGCTCGCGTCGCGGGGCGATAGCCGAATAATTCTCAATCAATTAAAAAAATACTACTATAATTTTGGTAGGAAAAAAAACAAAAATGATGATAAGACCGTAATTTTGGGCTCAGGGCAAAACTATAATTTTTTAGGACTAACGAGCGAGTGTTAGGCAGCTCCTTGACATGAAAAAAAAATTAAATGGAGTCAACCAATTAAAACATAAAAACCCTTTATAGTTTTGCTAAAAAAACTAAAACGATTGGAAAAACGTAATTTTTAACTGAGGGCGAAATCATAATTTTAATTCAGGGATAAAATCGTAAATTAAATGGACCAATAGGGGAGTGCCAAGAATCTGCCGGCATGACTGCAATTTTACACTGGGGGCAAAATTGTAATTTCACCAGGAAAACAAACAAAAACGATGGAGAAAATGTAAATATAAGTTGAGGGCAAAATCGTAACTTGGCTGTGCGAAAAAAAAAACAAATGGTAAAACTATAAATTTATACGGGGCAAAATCGTAATTTTGAACCGAGGGCAAAATTGAAATTTTTAGCTGGGAGCAAAAACGTAAATTTATTTTTAAGTGGGGGGTAAAAACATAAATTTGAACTGATGGAAAATCGTAATTTTAATGGAAAAAAACTAATGACAAAAGTGTAAATTGAAACGGGGCAAAATCATAATTTTGAACTGAGTGCAAAATCGAAATTTTTAGCTGGGAGCAAAAGCGCAAATTTATTTTTAAGTGGGGGTAAAAACATAATTTTATATTGATGGCAAAGTCGTAATTTTAAGACGGGATAAAATCGTAAATTTACTGGGCCAATAGGGAAGTGTCAGGCAGCTGCGTGACACTATTGAAGTTGTCGCCCGTTTAAACCAATAAGGGGCCACCACTATTGCCGCTCATAAGAATTGTATATGTTGAATAATAATAATAATAATAATAATAATAATAATAATAATAATAATAATAATAATAATAATAATAATAATAATAATCCTGTGCGCTGTGATGAACGAAAACTCGATTGGTTTCACTGTATTATTTGTAGCAAAGAGTAAACTTCCGTTTTGCTCCCTGTGGTTTTGTCATTTTAACGGTTTTCCTCCGATAGTTTAAAAATAGCCATTTTCCTCCTTGATTTTTCTAACTTATCTTCATTTTGCTCTCAGCCTCTAACTCCATCAGGGAGGAAACTGGCGACAAACTTGAAAGATTAGAGAGCAAACTGGTGACAAACTCGAAAGATCAGGGAGGAAAATGGCTATTTTTAAACTATTGGAGGAAAACCGTTAAAATGACCAAACCACAGAGAGCAAAACGAAAGTTTACTCGAAAAAGAAAATCAAAGAAGTAAAAGAAGTATAACGTTAGATACAAAAATAGAGAAACGCCATTAGAATATTACTAAAATTGTTTTAGTCAATTTTAGGTTAATTTAAAAAAAAAACTAAAATCTTAAAAGAATTGAATTAAATTAGAAAAAAACAATAAAAGAGTTAAAAAGGTGAAATACAATGGTATGCAACTCATGAAACATACATGAACCAATAGCGGTGCAATTACATTCATCTAAACTTAGAATTGTTATTAATTATATAACACTCTAATTTGCAACATTTTGTTGCATTAAAGGTTGTACATCAAGCTTGGTTGATGTCTCATGCATTAAAGGCTGTACACACTGCTTAAAGTCATGTACTACTTGACCTACTTGTAACAATTGTGGAGAGACATAAAAGAAAAGGAGATGCAGACTTTAGAGAGAGAAAGTAAGAGTCTGTGAGAAAGTAGAGAGAGAGCAGCAAAGAAAAAGGATCTGATGGGTTCCAGTCGCCGGTGATGGCGGAACCATGTTGCCTTTAGATGGAGCTACAACAGTGGTGGTCTAGGTGGTGTCGGGTTGGAGAAACAAACAACAGTGGTGGTGCTAGGGTTTGATAGACGATGGTGGTGGTAAGAGGCAGTGGTTCAGTTGACAACTGTGACGACCTCTTCCTTTTCTTAAAACCCCCTTCTGTCTTGTCTCTCATGTCCTTATCCATTCCTCTAGGGTTCTCCCCCTTCTCCGCCGAAGGAGCCGACAACGGTAGTGATGGCCGGCCATGATGAAGACGATGGTGTATCTTTTGTTGAGAAGTGATGGTCGGGAAGACGATGGTGTTTCTTTTGTTGAGAAGTGGCGGTGGAGACAAAAATTAGGGTTCCGCGATGTCTTCTGGTATAGTTCCTGCCAAACTCAGGTAAGGTTCGATTCTATTAGTATTCAGTAAAAACGAGCCACTTTGTCGTCTTTACAAAGAAATTATATATGCTTATGTTACCCTTAAAAAATAACTGAATTTGACTTAATAGTGACCATTTGATCAAGCTGAGATGAGATCTCAGCCGTGTAAATTAACCCAATTCTTCTAGAAGGAGAAGTTTTTCAGTGGTTGTAACTTGTATGTTGTAAACTCCTGTTTTTGAGGATGAACGTGGGTAACCAGAATCATGTATTTTAATAGGCCACTCCGATGTGATTCAAATATTTCTTTTGATATTTGATTTGCCATATGAAGCTGTATCAACACTCTTTTAACCCACTCGGTGGCGCGTGATGTTCACTCAACTCTATCAACGACGCCCGCCACCGGCGATGATGTGGCGGTGGTGAATAGTGAATTGGAGACGGACCCACCCGAAAGTTCTGTGGAAGAGGTACACTGAATGTCTCTTGTATTTGGATGTGAGCCGGGTCAGGTTTATATATGGGTTTGTGAGGGAGATGGAGCCTAGGTTTGCTAAGGAAACAACGTACCCGACACAACCCCAATGTAAGTCAAGATTCTTATCGTATTTTGTTAATATGTTATTTATAGCTCATCTTGTGTACTTATATTTGATCTTCAATACTTGCTTTAAAATTTGGCTTTGACTTCTTTGTTCTGTATCTCTTCATTTCTTTTATAATTTTACTTTAGGTGACAGGTCTATGGAGTATGAGCAATTATGTGAAAATATAGTATGAAAATTTAAACCAATTTATAGATCTTGATTAGTCAATTGTTTTTAAAATAGTATCAGTTAAACTTATTTGTAATATAATGGTTCGTATCAATCGCTAATGAAGATTAGGTAAAAAAAATGGAAAACACCAAAGCGGTACCAATGTGGTAATGCACCGAAAAACCGGTACCAAACGGATATATTCGGTACCCACTTTTCCTCAATTTTGGCATCGGCATTTTCGGTACCGATCTCATCCCTAGATGACATGTTAAAGATCTTGATTGTGCTGCCTCCGGTTATGTGTTAGGCTACTCCATTGATAATAATTATTTCTTTAAGGTAATTAATTAATATTTAAGGTTTTGTGATCCTATGGCTTATAGCATCAGCTAGAACTTATGCAACCTATCTACTAAGACAAGCGAAAAAGCATAACAGAATAGTCCTTTTATTAAAACCAATCGGAATATAGGCAATGTATTCTAGAGTTCAAAATATATATACATAAATTTCAAAGTAGGCTGATTTAGGTTGTGGTTTATCTGTAGTGGGTCAAGTAAAAAAGGTAAGTTCAAAGAGAACATGTCAAATGGTTGAAATTCATCTCAAATGTATTTTTAATGTTTATCGTCTCCCACATTGTATTAATTAAAAAATAGAATATTACGGTACAAGTGTACAACAAAGCTATTGTAGGCGTTGTGTTTATTATTTTGTTGCGTTTATATTTTTTAGTTTGTTAACGATTGTTTGAAGCTTTTAGGTTGTCTTGCACTCTTCTAAACTTATGCTTGGTGGTTACCTGGAACCTCCATTGCAGCCATGGTGGTTAACCACTCTAAGCCTTATAATATTGAATGAAGCCTAACTGTGTTATATTCAATAATGTTTTCGCTGGCTGGAAGTAAGATATGGATAAATGCTTGACTCTTTGAAGTCAAAAGTTTACATTTTTAATTTGAAAGTTAATGTAGTTTTTGCTACAAAAGCTACAGCAAACCAATCTTTGTGCCATATATGCTATAAGGGTTGATTGACTTATTTAAGATTTTATCCAAAACTTAAAAGAATATGTCATTTTGAGGTCAAAAATTGGTTTATTCGACCTCAAAAGTAATGCACATTCTTACCCTGATTTATCTTTGGATGGCCTCGTCAGATTGAACATACAAGCTGAGATTTCTAAGGAGATCTGGTATCTTTAAGTTATTATATTAATGAATTTTTTTAATTATATCCTTATGAAAAAGCATAATTCAACTTGACAATATTTGATGAAAGGAAAAATTGCAAAGTCTACCAGAGATATCATACGAAATGTATTGGTTTATGTTTATCTAATATTGGCCTGTTGTATTGTAGTGTTAATATAAGGAAGTTGATGTGGTTTGAACTATTGTGGTTCATAACAAGGGCAGTACGTGAGTCGCGTATGAGTAGCTGGTACACGTCAATGAGTTTTTTCTTGCAGTAAAAGGTTTGCTCAATCATGTCTGCAGGAGAAGTTAATGGTGCTGGACACATTTGTTATTTTTCGTCGTTTGTAGGTCGGTTTTTTGGGTTACCCAAGGAGGTTGAGACGGAGAGTGTTACAGTTAGATCTTGGTTTGGTGGCGAGCTGGGAACGTTGGGCATTGATGATTTCACCACGAAGATCAAGGATGTCGTCAGTGATTGAACATCAAGGATGTCGTCGGTGATCGAACGTTTGTTTGATACACAGTTGTAAATCAAGATTTTTGGGTCAATTAGTGATTTTGATAGAAACACACTATGTAATACAAAAACAATTGAATAATAGCTCAATTACAGTCTAGACAGAATCCGTTAATACATCTAGACACCGTTGATACATCCGCTAAATTATATTTTGAGTCCAAGGTTGATATAATTTGATGCTAAAAAGAATCCGTTACTAAGTTGCGACAATAATAGGCACAAACTATTGGTTGCAGCTGATGTTCTAACTTAATGGATGTAACTTAATGACAACTAGCTTAATGTAAATATAAATCTAGCTCCCGCCGCATCGCGGCGGGTTATTTTTCTTGTTATATTATAATTATAACTAGGCAACGAATCCTTTAAATGGGATAGTAATAAAATTCACCACAACGGGATACATTCGTATCTGAATCGGGGAAAACCCTCACCTAGGGCCGAAGTCCGTGAACACTCGCCCGAAGGTACGACAATGCGGTGAGGTAAAACCCGCTCAGTTCGAGGATCAAACTAGCTATCAGCGCATACTCGCCTAGTCTCCCATCATCACCATGTGCCGCCGAAAATAAATGGTGGGGCAGGAATCGAACCTGGATCACTTGAGACAGGAGGTCTCTCTCTTACCACTCCACCACCAGCTCATTGGTAAATGCTTGTTAGACTTCATGTGACATTGCTATAAGAAGGTTGACTCTATATAACTCGGTACAAAGACACCAAAACATGTGCATGTAAACACTACTCCCAAACTTGGTATTTTTGATCGCAGTTTGCGTCGTAAATTGATCTCAAATAAGCCTTTTACCACTAACATTTATGGTTTAGTTTGTTATATTATAAAAAAAAACGTTGTGCCAGTGTGCCACTAAGACCATGTGTAGTGGGGTGTGATTTTTAAAAAAAATTGAAAAAAAACGCCCCAAAACGCCCCTCCCCCCACTACACCCGGCGTTACCGGGCGTTATTTTCGCAAAAAATTGAAGCCGGCGTTTTAAATAAAACGCTTAACAAGCACATGGTGGGGGTTGACTAGCCAATGGGAGGCTTCACTTTTGAGATGTGGTCTGACCTTCACTTTTCAACCTGACATCCATTTGATGTTTTTTTTTTTTTCATTAAAAATAATATGGGCGTTATTGGAATAATGCCCCACTACACCACTTTATGCTATAATGCCCCATGCTGACTAGGATGACACGTGTCAAATAATGCCCCATGATGGGGGCATTATAACAATTTACCACTACACATGGTCTAATCTAAAGTGGAGGTTCAAGATGAGAAAAAGGCGAATTGAGAGCCATGCCAAAAATACTTGGTTTTCTCAATCGTTAAGAGATTGAGATGTCCAATGGTCCGATAAGAGGGTTTAACATAATTTCCATTTAGAATAAATAAAAGAGAAGTTTTGGATTTTTTGGATTCTGGCGTTAGTCCTTCTGTGAGGGGCGGATATACCTAGTAGTCAGGGGTTGCCCGGATTACCCCTCAACTTTCTTAGCGAAGTGAAAAAAAATTTCGAATCTCCGTTTTATTTATAAAGGATACATATAAGTAACTGTTAGAATACCCCTAAAGATAGATGAAAATAAGATGAAATGAAATTTTCCGGTGGATGTAAACAAAAATTCCGGCCACAAAAGGTTGCAGCGGCACTTTTGAAAAAGTGAAGAAGATGAACTTGCATTTAGGGTATACGGGGCACCAACAGGGAGTGCCTTCGGTGACCCAATTCCCCGAGCAGGAACACCGTCGCCATCACTGCGGTGACCCAATTCGGTGAATGGGATCGGTGGGAGGTTACCGCATGAAGGGAAAGAGGGAGAGGGTGGCCCACAAGCTTTTCAACCAATCAAATTATTTTCTTTTTTTTCTTTTTGAATAAAAAAGCAAGTCCCCTAAGAGGGGAGTGCCGCCATCAAATTGAGGGTATGAGGGGAGTTAAGAGGGGAGTTGAAGTGGCGAGTGCTGATTGGCCGTGCGTAAAAAAGGGGACTCCCCTTAACAGGGGAGTGCCCCTCTCACCCTTAGTTTTGAACATTGGGAAAGATGAATAAAAAAGGAAAAAAAACAACACATGTCAGTAAGTCACAATTAGAGTCAAAGTTCCTTTTTATCCAATTTACTCTATTTAATTTATTTTAAATATTACTTGTTTGTTTTCTTTAGTTTTTACTTTGTTTGTTTATTCTTTAATTAAGTTTAGATTTACTTACTAATAAGTTTTCGGTGTTTTTTTTTTGTTGAATTTTACGGTTCAAAAAAAAAATGTGTTACAAACTAAATAATGTCTATAAAACTTTTAAATAATATTTAAAGTTTAATATAAGTTTATTCGTTAACGTTCTCTAGTGTGTAGCGCACCGGTTATTAAAGAGTGACACTATATAATAAATTATGTATCAAGAAAGGTTGATGAACAACTTTTCTTTTAAAAATAGTTTCACAATACACGTATCAATATCTAAGTAATACATAATTTCAATTATGTCTTGTCTTAAAATATTATCGTATTATAATTTTGAAATCTTATACGAATTATTTAATATTTTTTATTCAACTCATGTAATACACGATTCTGTAACCTAGTAATAATATATAGAGTAAACTTCTGTTTTGCTCCCTGTGGTTTGGTCACTTTAACGGTTTTGCCCCAAATCTTTAAAAATAGCCTTTTTACTCCCTGATGTTTTGGTTTTGTTGCCAGTTTGCTCCCTGCGGGGAGCAAAATGGAAAAACAAACAATTTGGATGGAGTTAGATGCGGGGAGCAAACTGGCAAAAAAACCGAAACATCAGGGAGTAAAATGGCTATTTTTAAAGGTTTTGAGCAAAACCGTTAAAGTGACCAAACCACATGGAGCAAAACGGAAGTTTACTCTAATATACATACACACACACTAGCCGTACAGTGCCCCTAGGGGCTTTCGAATTCTTGGGAATGACCCTCACTAAAAAGAAAAATTTTTAAGGGCCCCTTTTTATTAGCTGCACATGACTCCTAAGGGCTCTCGAATTCTTAGGAACAACCTTAGATTAAAAAAAATTAGGATACCCCTGAATTTTTTTTCTAGTTCAGCCACTGCCTTCTGTAATCTTTCAAATAAATATCAAAATTATTTCTTTCTTATTATTTGGATTACTTAAGAAATTTGCCAGTAATTTATGTGACAAAAAAATTATAAAATCATCATATTCTTTTTTATTTTTGTGACAAAAATTTATAAGATCATTATATTTCTTTTTTATTTTTTGAATTCTGCGTGATCTATAATTATTTTGTCGGTAATTAACATATTTTCCGTCAGCTATACACAATACTACGTTTTTTTATTAGTTATAAACTGATGGTATTATAGAATCATGTAATGAATAAAAAAGCAATTCCTACATGTAATTAATTCATAAACCCATATGATTGATATAGATAATTGTAAAACTGAAGAAATAAGCATTTAATCATCTGATATTCTAATTAAACAAATGCATATCAATATCAGTAGAGTCCCAAAATCTTCCACCATAGAGCTCCTATTAGTCCCCATATTGTCAAGTTGATAATAGCCATCAAGACCCCAAACTTAAATACATCCTGGAGTTTTATATAACCAGCTGCAATAACAACACGCCATCATTCAATGATAATCCACCCATTGCTAAATATAATCAGAAAATTATACATATAAAAAGATAAAATACCTCCATAATATATTGCAGCTTGACCACTACTGTAATGTGTAAGTGCACCAAAAAGATCCGTATTGAATGCCAAAAGTAAGGCAGAAAGAGTTCCAGGGACCTTAGCAGTTAGGTGCATTGACAAGAAGGCTGGGTATAAAGCACCAATATGAGTCGCCTGACCCGCGAAAAAATAGTGAATGAAGAAATAAATAGACTGGAGAATAAGAAGTTGCACATGCCATCCAACTGATAAAGATTTGAGAAAACTAGCTACAGATTTAGACATCAATGGTACGACGCCTAGGACAGTTAGTTGAGTTGCCATGCCTAGGAGCAATGCAAACCAAGCTAATATATCCCATGCTGTTTTTTCACTTAAGCAGTCATCCCAACTCAGCACTCCAAGTATCAGTAGGATTGATAAACCCATCATCGCTACAGCCACAGTTGAAATGCTCAGACTTCCTCTGCATATAAAAACATGAACGATCGACTGAGCAATCACAAGGTTATAGTTAAGTTGGTCAAGCTAGTTAAAGCTTACCCGGAGATCCATAATGTCACAGTGACAAGCATGGTTCCCATCATGATCCACTCATTCTGTTTGACAGGACCCATTTGCTCCAATTTGTTTTTAGCCAAGATAGGAGCATCTATCGTGTGCTTTGTTTCAGGCGGACATATCTTGTATATGATGAATGGAGTTAGCATAAGAGAAGCCAGCGCCGGGAAACATGAAGCTTTAAACCATGTAGCCCATGGACTTTTGATCTTTACCCCTAAACTTTCAGCTAATTTCAAACACAACATGTTTTGTGCGTCACCCGTCAAGAAAAGAGCAGTCGAGCTACCAGACGACTTGCGGATCCATCCATACATAACAAACAAAGAATCACTATTTACCATGCTAGCAAGCTAGCTAATCATTTATTAATGTAAAATCAAATGCACCTTAAATCTATAGAAATTGTACATCACTACCATATTCAAACTTTTAATATCTAATATTATAGTGTTCATTATTTATGTGAAATTCTTTAAAATTAATAGTTTATAATAATAATAATAATAATAATAATAATAATAATAAGAATAATAATTTTCAGATTATCCAATACAAATAATGGATGGAGAAGATTATCTTTTTTTCAGATTCTTAATAACATGATATTTGCATATTATTTATTTTATAAAAAAGATAGTAATATTTCTTGGTTTGGTGTATATATAAAAAAGATAATAATATATTTTTGGTTTGATGTATATGTTTACTTGGAGTAAAAGTCAAGGGGCCTAAAATCGGATTAAGCAAAGAGTGTTGTTATTGTTGTTGTTATTTTGGTTTGATGTATATGTTTATTTGAATTAGTTCAAATTGTGTAACTTGGTGTCCAAGATAGTTTAGCACATAAATAGTGGTGGTAGGTTATTTTGTAATTCAAGATTTCCAGATATTAATAAGAAGAGTTATATAAATAATTGAACCCTATTAACAAAAAAAAGTTCCTATAGATATTAATAAGAAGAGTTATATAAATAATTGAACCCTATTAACCAAAAAAAGTTCCTATTATTATACATATAATATAAATAGAAATTAATAAGGTGATTACGATCCGGTTTAAAATCATGAAATCACCCTAACCTGTCATTAGTTCGGTTTTTTGTGGTCAGTTTATTTATACTTTTAGTCGGCCGACATAAAAAAATTAAACCGTTCATTCATTACTGAACGGTTGATTGCAGTTTACACTGAAAACAGACCATTTAAAACTGTGTCGGACCTTAATGATCAACTATGTGTAAATTTTCTTTTTTTATATTAGATAACAATAGAATAGATAGGTTTAATTATCTATAAATTATAAGAATAAAATTGGTGTAACACCTGTGCCTCCACGGCCATCAAACAAATACCGAACCAATGAAATATTATATTTCATACTTGGGATTTGTAAAAATATGTGTATCATTTGCACATATCAATTTTTGTTCAATTCCAAACTCTAAATCACTTTCTGAAGGTTATACGCGCACCGATGCGTAGATATAACCAGTTTAATGCAACGAACACTCCGGAATAGTGAAATAGGCTTAACATACCTTAAATAACATTTACATAACTTAGAAATAAGTTTTGAAGGCTTTGGTATGGCAAAAATAAACTTTTGGCTCATACAGGGACTAAAAGTGTCAAAAAGTGCACAAGTTTGCACTTTTGCGCATAACTCACGTTCTGAATACATCCGGACATCCAAAAATTTATGTAAGCACTATAATATTTTATTTTAGTGTTTGGCATGAGAAAAATCCATTCGTTGCATCATTTGGATCGTTTTACGCGCTTGTGCGCATTCCGTCGTAATTAACCGAACAACGCAATCGTACGGCTAAACGAACCGACATCCGAGATATTTTTGAACACATTTTAAGTTCCCTATACTTTAACTTCATTTTAGAGCTTTGAAATGGGGTTAACGGGCCTTAAACGTGTCGAAAATGGGCTGAATGCATGACAGGGACCAAAAGTGTAAATCTGCCAAACTAAGGCCTAGCGCACCTCTACACTTTTAATGTAACGGTGCGCTAGCCTGGGCCAGATGCAGCAACTCGATTTTCAGCAGCTGTTAGCAGCCTTTAACCTTTCCAAAAGCCAAGTACAAGTGTCAAAACCCTATGGTGAGTGCCAATGAGCCACCACAACTTTCCGACAAGTGTACGGGCTAGATCATTCCCTCTTCTCCAAGAAACGATCCTAACGGTGGACCGAAATCTATAAATACCCATCACATTTCACTTCATTTCTCACAAGAATCTGATCATTTGTGCTCTAAGTTGAAACCTTTGTTTCATACCTGAGCTATTTTGAACAAGATTAGCATTCGGGGACCCTTCGTAAGTGTTCCTTCGTTCTTTTATTGCTTTTCGAGTCCGAAAGTCAAACTTTGTTTGACTTTCTGCATTGACCAGTTTATGGTCGATGCGAAGTTCGTTTGAACTTCATAACGTGAGCGTGATCACGATGGTTATAGTTCTTAGCGACTATACCTACTGATTACCACGTTATCTAGGCTCAGTGACGAGCCGTAGTTTTGGTCAGAATACGTATTCTTGCGTATTTTGTAACCAAACTACTTATGGGTATCAAAACCGTTTGTTTTGATACCAAACCTGTTTTCTAAACTTAGTTAAGCATGTTTTAACATGCTTAGCTCGTCACTTTTAGTTTAGTGCTTATATAGGGTCGTAAGGTAAGCGATTTAAACAATCGCTTATACTTTCGAACCCGACCCGTTTGGTCGATCATTAGGATCCGACCAAGCACATTAGGTGACCATAGTATATAGGGAATAACCTTCCGAGGTTATACCTTATGGTCGCTTCGTTTAAGTAGTTGTATGATAGGTAGCTTATATGCCTTAGGTAAATTACCAAAATGCCCTTTTGACGCCAAAATTCATTTTAAGCATATGTAACATAACTTTTGACATCTAAACTGATTTGACAACCATATTAGACATGTTAAGGCATATATTACTTGTCATAGGACTAGTTAGACGGTCCGAACGCGTTTTACGCGAACGACGCGTTAAAGTAGCATAAGCTACCTAAACGGGTCGTAATGGGTCACAAGCACTTAGGTTAGGTTTCATTTAGTATGTAGGCTTTGTTAAACCATACTACATGAGTTCTCATACTCATTTGGTTTACGAACCCTCATTCTATCCGATCTTCCGATTTAGGTCCGGTTTATTAATGTAGTTACTTATATTAGGTGCCGTTTGATATTCCGAGATCTCTAGCATTGCTTGGTGGTTATCTTAGGACTTCTGAGCAATCTCAAGTGAGTACATAGACCCCTCTTTTACTGTTTTCCAAATGTTTTGGGGTGAAACACATGTGCCTACTTGTTACTTTCATGCTTTCATGTTTTCACATCATATACCTGCTATGTTCATTAGTACACTATTAGTACATGATTTCATTATGTTTTGCTATGTATGATGACTTGGCATACTAGCATATTGTTTTACATTACATTTTTCTGCTATGTATGATGACTTGGCATGCTAGCACATTGTTTTACATTGCATCTCTGTTGCATATGTTCCAGTAACATATGGACACATTGTTTTACAGCTCTACCTTGTATGTTTACTCTAGCATACTAGGTACATTATCTTCATAAAACATGCTTACATTTTGGTATGACATTTGGTTTGTTTAAACTATACTATACATTCATTAACATTTGCTACGCCGCTCGGTAGTAGGTAGTGGTACCATAGGACTTGACAAATCCCATTCCTGAAATCTCGGGTTTGTTTGGACGTAAGGAATGACCGAATCCGAATACATATTCTTTTGATAACTCACTTTTACATAGTTATCTGACTGTCGCAAGGCTTGGATGTATGAATTTTCACAACACCGCATAAATGTTCATATTCAGTATAGCATGCATATATTTTACAAAACATAACTTTGATTTAAACCAAGTTTTACTTCAATACTTTGTTTTGTACATTTTTACTTATGGTTTAAGTAGTCTTATTTTACTTACCATACATATCATTTGGGTTACACATTACTTGACTACTTTTGGACTATAAACATTTGACATGGTTTATACAAGGACTTTTAACTATTTGTTTAAACATAGACTTATTACATTGTTGGTTTGGTTTGAGTAAGTGACTTAAGTAACGAGGCGTGTGTAATATGATACAAGCATGGTGGATACGCCGTTGGTACTTCCTATATATAAGTGCTTGTATGATATCACATATTGTAGCGTTATTTGAATCATTTCAATTTGAGATAGATAACATTTTATACAAATAACATACTTTTCACAAGACATTGTTTTACAAAACAACTTATCTTTTACAAACTCATTTTACTTGGTTATTCATTTAACCATACATAATTCTCTTACTTATACATATCATCTGACCTTATTGCTTTTTAAACGATTTACAAAACAAAGCAAACTAAAAGGTTCATGACTAAACATTTTCTTAAACATAAGTCATGAATCTCATTTTCACAAAACCTATGTATCTCACAGGCATTTTTATGCTGACGTACCTATTTTCACATGTGTTTTCAGGAGATGATGCATAGGACTTATCAAGACATACTTAGGCGGACTTGTGCCTTAGTGACTTAAAACGAGACAAGAACTAGTTAATTTATGTTGTGTACTCTTTACTTCTTGTTTAAAGACAATGTAACTCGCTTGTTTGTTGAATAAAACGAAACTTTAATATCCATGGTTGTGAAACATTAATTCTGTTACAACACTCCCCGATGTTTCCGCCACGTTTTGTATGTTCTACGTGGTCGGGGTGTGACAATTGGGTTCTTTAAATTAACTTGAATTGGCCCGTGCGTCCGTCAAAGTGCCATCAAAATTGGTTAACACTTATCTGTACTATATAATAAAAGAAATCTATGGGGAACACGTGTTAGATCTGTCTTAAATCTGTTTTCCCGCCCATTCTTCTCACACGTACCCTTATGGATAACTTTATCCGACCGGTTTTTTTTTTTTTCAAAACTCTATCCTTTCTTTTGTTTCATCCTGGGTCCATCTTTAAAGCCCTAAAAAATCACGCCGCACACCATCTCTTCCATAGACTCAGACGATTTATCTTCGTTTGATCCTTAGGGTTTACAATTCCTCTTCTCCATGGTGAGTGTATGTTACAATTCCTATCTTTATTTGAACTTTGTTTGTTCGATTTCATCTTTGATGTATCAATGTTTGAGATTAAAGAAAAGTGGTTGATTAATAAGTTCATTTGAAATAAGAAATTAAAGGTTGACTTATGATGAATTTATTTGGACCATAGATGCGAAATGATGATGTTAAAGTGAAATTGAGGGGAAAGAGGTTTAGTTACAAACGCTTGGAGGTTGCCTCATATAGTTAAATGATTGTATGGAATGATGATAGGTTGGTGAAGAAGAAAAGAGAACTAGAAGTGAGTAACATCCATGAGAGAAATGTGAAGTGGAATACAAAGAACAAGTAAAGCCTTATTTACATTTACATAATATAAATTTAGAACAAGTTGAGGCATTGAGGTGTTGTCTCTCATGTTTTGGGGGTTTTTCAAAAAAAAAAATTACATAATATAAATTTAGAACAAGTTGAGGCATTGGGGTGTTGTATCTCATGTTTTGGGGGTTTTTCAAAAAAAAAAGTTGATGTTTCACTTTAAACCAAAAACTACTTGATTTTGTAGTTTTAACCCAAAAGTTTTTAGTTTTTTCAATTTAACCTCACAACCTTTTTACTTTCAACTTTGATCCTCTATATTTTTCATATTTTGCAAAAAATTTCGTTTTATGTTTAGATATAAATTTTACGACTTAACACGGCACAATGTGTGTGCGTGGTTCAACGATTTTACGTTTTGTTATACGTTTCGTTTTAAATTTTGCGAGTTAACATGGGGCAACGTACGTGTGTGGTTCAGTGTGTTTAGATCATCTATTTTTTCCCGTTTAATAAGTTCGTTACAACGCGCGAGTCCTAAATCGAGTTAGTTACTATTTTCTATGTTTTATATGTCGGTCTAATTTTTTCACGTTAAGACGCTCCAACTTCAATGTTGGTGGTCCTTGGCTATAGTGTGGCATTGGTGCTATTTGTCATGGTTTTACGCCCCAATCGCAACGCCGTAGCTTAATACGATAGGTTATTTATATAGATACAAGTCATGTAACGTAGTAATTATGATACCATTAACTGTATTGATGTTATTTGATTAATTACTTATTTGTATAAGATAGTAATACAGACTTAACCAACAAAAACATATTTAACATATTGTAAATGTTAATCTGATCAACAGCATATCAATTTCGTTGGTCGCGACGCAACGTGCGCGGTTCAATCTTCTAGTTTTAATTTAAGAAGTTTGATCAATTATTCTTTGTTTTTATTTGTATATTTGTTGTGTTTGTGTTATTCATGTAGCCCTAGATGTAACTTATACTAATTGTTGTTAAATGATATATTCACTTTTTCTTGACAAAAATACAAAATACAATATAAATGAGTAAATATATGATATTAATCCAACAAGAAAGAATTATATTAAGTTTTTTTTCTGAAAAAATAACAAAATGGTAACCACACTTTCAGTATTGTTTCATGCTTCTGTATTCGGTATTGTTTCATGCTTATGTATTCAGTTCATTTTGAAGAAATTATTATTATTACTATATTACTATATATTATTTTTTTAATTATTATTACATTACATTACATTACAATATATTAAATTTTCAAATGAAATGAATAATCACTTTATTATATTATAATAACCTATTAATATAATAATAATTATTATTATTCTTTTCTTTACTCAGTTGGATTAGCTTGGTGTCAACCAATACTGGTATCGATAATACATGTACAGTCCGGTTCATTATCGGTACATGAAGGTAAAAATCGTTACTGCTACACAGTACCATTTGCTCATCTCTGATCACAGGTGCCGTACAAATAACAACGGTATCATACAACTTTTTCTTGTTGATTTTCTTCAACTTTTAATGATTTCTTTTTTTTAGTTTCAGGGGTAGGGATGAGCTCGGTGGCAACCGATACCGAAAATACCGGTTACGATACCGGCATATGAATGTAAAAATCGGTAGCGAACCAGTACTAGGAACGCCAAAGGTCGGTACCGAATTGGTACTTAGGATCCTTCGGTTTGGGAAATTCGGTACCGGTACCCAGTATTATTTGCCCATCTCTGACCACGAGTTTCATACGAACAACATCATTAACATACAACTTTTTTGGTTGATTTTCTTTCGATTATTTTTTACTGTTTTTTACATTTTCTTTTTATTTTTGTTAGTGGTTACGCGTGCAACGCGCTCGTAGTGATTTCAAAACACATGTAAACACAGACTAAATAACAAAATAAGTTCGCCGCAACGCGGCTAGAGTGATAAACCTAGTTAATATAATTTGAAAAATCCGTATCTAATTCTGTCCAAATCCATAATTGCTTAGAACTACATTTTATTTGTTTATTTATGCTTAGAACTACATTTTATTTGTTAATTAAAAAACAATTGTAATAAAACATAATATATTAAATATTGTTGTATAATTTCTAAATGTTCATTGGTAATATTTTTTTTAATCAACTTGTGTGTAATCTAATTAGGTTGTTAGAATAAGCAAAACAACATTAATACTTCAAAAATTGATATTTAATGTAATTTATTTGTATTTATTTTTTTATAAAACTATAACGTTTATAATATTTTATTGTTCCCGTGTAGGGGACATAGCCTAGTTAAAAAATGAATTAATTCTTAGCACGTGTTTCTTTTTGTTTGTGCACTGGTGTATACAAGAGTTTAATTTATTTTTATGTTAACTTTTGATGTTTGGACAAGAAATACTATAATGTGTAGTATTGTATTATATATATTCAACATACATACTATAATGTGTAGTCCAAACCAAACAGAAAGTTACATCCTTATTTCTCTAACTGTTTGGTTCTGATTTTCGTTTATAAAAACCCTTACTAACGGATTAACCTCTAAACCGTTAAAACCAGACCATGAACACCCCTAGAAATTATACCCAAATAGGTTCTTGTTTATATATAACTTGATCCGTCAAAACCAGACCATGTTCACCCCTATAAATTATACCCAAATGGGTTCTTGTTTATATATAACTTGATAAAATGAAGTGATAGGAAGTTAGAAAAACGTTACCAATCAGCTAACCTGTAACTGAGACTGAATAAGGAATGCACCAAGTTTGCGAGCAGACCCATCTTTAGGACTACTCCCACCGGCAGTCGCCAATGAATGAATAATCGGCAAGAATATCCCACCCGCTCTAGCGGTAGCGCTTGGCATCGCTGGCGATATTATCGCTTCAGAAATCGCCAATCCATACGCTAACCCCAAAGTACTCTTGCCAAACCATCGAACAAAGTACATTGCCAAGCGATCACCAAGACCCGTCTTCACAAACCCTCTACTGAAGAAAAACGACACCACTATCAACCATATCACTTCATTGGTAAAAGCCGCAAACGCATTGTTGAACGTCACTGTTTTAGTTACAATACAGATCGTTAAACACACGAAGACCCATGCGCCAACAGGTAAAGGACCCGAGATGAGCCCAGTGATGGTGGTGAGGAATATCGCAAACAAATGCCAAGCTTGCTTTGAGACCTCTCTCGGTCTAGGGATGGCGAAACATACGATGAGTCCGATGGTGACCGAGATTGCTAGTGGGATTGGTTTCGCACCCGGGAATGATCTAATTGCACCCGGGAGTCTAATGGAGTGACGACGGGTGTGGGTGTGGGTGTGGGTTGTGGGGATGGTTATCTCGATGGCGTTATTAGTTTCCGGTGAAGGGTTTGACATCTTTATGTTTGGTTGATTTGATCTTGTGATTATGGAAATGGTTATAATATATGGTGGATGATTATATATATATGGTAGACACACGGTTTTGATGAAATATTTTACCTACTTTTTCTCCTTCCATCGTATACAGACGGTTTTGATTAATTAAATATTTTACCTACTTTTTATATATTCCCTGATTTTCTCCTTCTTGATTTCTTCTCTATGTGTATTTTGATTAAGTCAAAATCTTGATCTTCAAATTTAGAAAAGAGTTTTAGTATTGTTTGAAAAAAATACGGAAAGAACACAAGGTTATATATGTTTTATGCACTATTGTTTTTAAGTTGAGTTAGTCTTGATCGTCTATAGTTAAAGTTATTGTTTATAACCTTTTGGATTAAGAAATAATAATCTAGAATATAAAAATATACTAGTTTTGTTCGCGTCGCGCTTTGCAGCGAAATAGAGCAATGATACTGTAAAACAAACGTTATTTGAAAATGTAGCATTTTTGTTTAGAAAGCCAAACCGTCATAATCGATTTACTTACATGCTTAAATTTCTAGAAAAAAAAAATTAACCAACATATGTTATTAAAGAAACATCAAATTAATTGAAAAAGAAAATATGTTTTGAAAAAAAATATATATATCAAAAAATAAATAAATATGATTTTAGAAAAAAAAAAAAAAAGAAAAATAACGTTAAAGCTAAAAGAAAATATAATTACAACTATTATAATATTAAAATAATAAAATATTAAAAAGGTATATATTATTTTAAATCACTAAATATGGTTTTTTTAAAAAAGAAAATAACGTTAAAGGTAAAAGAAAATATAATTGCAACTATTATAATATTATAATAATAATAATAAAATATTAAAAAGGTATATATTATTTAAAATTTTAAATCACTATTCATAGTCACTCATAAACAATACTTATAAACAATATATATAATATAAAATAGTGTCGGACTGTCTTTCATTAACTAAGTTTTCCGTTGTGCCATTGTAAGACACTTTACATCCAGCTAAACATCATCAAACTGATAATCATGATTGTAAAAATCCCGACTAGTCTCCGATTAGTCGCCGATTAATCACTAATCGGAGCTTCATCGATTAATGGCCGATTAATCGCTAGGTGGTCAATAGCGGTCCTATTCTGGCCCAATTTTGGCCTGACGTTGGCCAAATTTCGACCAAACCTTATAAATTCCTTCCAATTACTTAAGAAATGGGTCAATGAGGGGTTAAAACATGTATACTTAAAAAACTACATATAAATATGTTTGTGTATATATAACTAAAAATTATATATAAAAATCTCAATCCGATTAATTCAAATTAATCCCTATTAATCCTGATTAATCGCTAGTCGGTACCCCACCGCCCGACTAACGCCTAGTGATTATTACAACACTACTTGTAAATTGTAATCCAAATCTACTTCTTTATATATAAAGACAAAGCAACATAAATCTATTTCTGGGGCAATGACGGAAAAAGGTTTGGTTCATGAGTGATTAGGTAACTCAATAAAAATATATTGAACCATTAATTGTTGATAACTCTCAATTAAATATAGTGAACCATTAATTGTTGACACCTCAGAGCTCAGAGGTAGGTAATACATGAAAATTAAATTAAAAGAGGTTAATCATTAAATTAAATTAAAAGAGGTTAATCATTAAAACATTGAGCAAATCCGGTAGATTAAAAAAAAATTGATTTTTCAAATCTCCTAAAAAGTCTCACACTGTCTCTCCTATCTCTCTTTTTTTTAACAGCGTACCGTTAAAGTGTAGTTAACTGAGTTAGTAGTTATTATGTTAGTATCACGAGTTAGTATTAAAATCCTTATTGTGTGAATTTGAACTCAAAACCTCTAAGAGAAGCAAAGCTTCCAACAATCTCACATTCCTCTTCAGCCACTAGGCAAAAAAATCATTGGTTCAAATATCACTTTCAATTTAAGAAAAAAAAAACATTGAGCCCACAAGCCCAAAAAGATGAAGAACATGAAGATTTCAGTTGTATAATTAGGGTCGTCTCCGAAAATTATAAAAAAAAAAAAAAAAAAATTGGCACTGTGTGAGATAAAAAATTTGGGCCAGACCACAAAAATTTTAACTTACCTGACATTAACCGGATTTGTGGCATATATCGAGAAGACTGATCTTGCTTCAAAAGCTCCTTCCTCTCCTCCTTGTACCAACTTTCGACCCGCGACCAATCCTAGTTCCCAAGTGCTCTTTTCTTTAGCTTCTCTCGTGGTTTTAATTTTTTTAGTTTCGTTTATTATAAGTGCCACGAGCCAGCTGTAGTGTTCTTCCTCTTCCACCACCACTTCTTCTTGTTTGATGTCCGTCATTGGGCTTCCTTCAAGTAAAGGTTCTAAGTAAGCAAGGTCCCCCTCCGGATCAAACTCCTCTACCTCTTCATCTATCGGCAGCCCATCTAGTTCTTCCTTAAATTCATTTTCCCAGGACATCTTATCTTCACTAGGTGGCTGCTCAACTTCTTCTTCCTCTTCTCCTTTTCTTTCCATCTCTTCTTCTTATTCACCACTCTCCACATCTCCCAATAGTGTCTCCTCATCAGTAAGCTTGGGGACCACTATCGACTTGTAATTCATGCTTCGAACTATAACCCACTCATCATCGTAGCCCTGTTGTATACCATGTGTAACCGGAGGTGAGACTCGAATGTCCATTAATATCTCCAGTCGTCGGGTTTCATAGATACTGGACCCAAATATGCTTTCGTGACCCCGCATATTTTGTTGCTCTCGGTTTCCCCAACGCATTTCCAACCGAGCAACGATCGCACATTCTTCATACCAGAGCGGTCCACCACATTCTTCACACATTGGATCCATTTGTTGACTGATGATATTCTTTATCATTTGGTTTAGTAGCCCGATCATTCGATCAAGTATGTCGACCATTTTGGGAAACCTTGGATCCCCATACTCCTTAATTTCTTTCGTCTTTCGCTCGAAAGTCAGACATATTTCCATGAACGTAAGTGATGATGTGGGTACTCAGAGATCCCAGTCAGCAAAAGTCAAAGTCAACAAGTAATAAAAATAAAATAAATAAGTAACACTGAAAACACGAAGCTGGAAGTCAGAAGCTTAAAGCTCCTGACTGGGAGCTGATGTACCTATAGCTTATGACAGGAAGCAAAAGTTACTGTTCAGGCCACGGGACTTGAAATGAACAAGTCAAGACAAAAGGAAAAACTTTTATAAAGTAAATAGTGTCCTCGAGACACACAACCTGAATTATGCCTAAAGAGGTAAAGGCCAGACATGCGAGCAATCTCAAAGGTGGATAAGCCTACTCGGAATAGAAGGAACACAGCTGGAGAAAGGCTCCTTGGGCAGACCAGTCCGCCTATATAAGAGGAGTCTTATCCCAACCAAAGGTTAGACAATCTCACTCACTCTCTCACTCTAAACTCTTATCCTTTCATTGCTTAGACTCTTAAAGATCATTCCACTGATTCTCACGCCGGAGTCCAAACGCGGGAGGCCCCCTCTCGCGTTAAGGCTAACGGTGTTCTTTGGTTCCATATATTGATCAAGAAGCTATATCTTGGAGTGGATCCTGGACCTTCCTCCTGCCATAATCTTGTTGCTTTAACAGTAAGCATGTGGGGATGGCACTCGATAGTATTACCTGTCATTAAGAGAGTCGAAAGAGCAGAACAAGGTAGAGAGAATAAAAAGAGAACTATATAAAAAATAAAAAAATCTACACAAATATACAAGTAGCACAAATTTAGCAGATTAAGTGTAATCAAAGCTAGTAACGCACTCCCCAAGAGTCCCCGGCAACGGCGCCAAAAACTTGATGTGCTAAAAGTAGTCTAATTAAATTAACTAAAATCAAACCCTAAACTAAACTCTCTAAGTTTTAACAAAAGTACAAGTTTTGTCCTTTATCTATATACCATTTTGCAGGCGGTGTCCTTTTCAACGAATTTTGACAGGTTTTGCCCTTTATATGGAATTTTGTTGCACGTTACATCCTTTAAGCCTAATCCAGTTAAATTTTTCTGTTAAATCTTATTACACATGGGTAATTTAGTCTTTTTACTTATTTAAAGGACAAAATTTGTAATTTATTCTTTAAAAAATATTTTAAAAAAAATTATATATATAACCCTTCCTTAAATGACTCGGTGCCAACTCAGTTGTTTTTCCCCCAATTTGTTGCTCAACACACTCCCTTGAAAACCCCTCTCGATCGGACGATTGGTGTTTAAATCCAACCACACCAAGCTCTTACAATCCCATCATTCTTAATGCACAGATACTTGAAAAGAGCAGGAGGGATAGTCCCACTTAACTGATTGATGTTTAAATCCAACCACACCAAGTTCTTACGATCCCCAAGCTCAGGCGAAATGTCGCCATAAAATGAACAGTTTGAAGGTGTTGTATAAAAAATCTCTCACTCTCTAAACACACACACACAGTACTCTCTCTCTCTCTCTCTCTCTCAAAGTAGTTTAGTCCACCAGCCACTGCCGCCACCGGACCACCTCCACCCTCCTCCACAACCCGCCACAACCAACCCCATCAGACCACCTCCATAACCCTTTCTTCTGTAACCCCAACCCTAACCTGCCGACCACCACAATCCACACCTCCTCCGCCTTTAACGCCGACGGCTTATCCCGCACCTCATTTTGACTTCCTGGATCACAATATCAACACACAGATCTGATCTCTCAGTAGCTTCACAAATAAAGACACTTTATCTTCTTCTAATCTCATTCTTGTTCATCGTATCATGATCCTCTTGTTCCGCCATCATCAATGCATCAAAAGTCAAACAAATTTCATGGAAACCCAGGTCAATTTAGCTATATTTATGCAGTTTCGATTGTTCTAAATCACCAACTCATGTTCTTTTGTTGACATTTTGTTTAATTTGTTGATTTTGCAAGGCGTTTATATATATAGAGAGAGAGAGGGGGAGAGCTTTAGAGAGAGGATTTGATTTCTTTCTGCAGAGGGGAGAGACTTTAGAGAGAGATAGTGGATTTATTTTTTTTATTTCTATACTTTTTATAAAATAGTCCCTCAATATAAGTTATTTACATAACAGTCCTTGAGATGGTGAAATGATAAAAACGCACTCATGTGCAAGGCACATGACTATATTTAACCAAAAAAACTAACAAGGTTAGGGTCAAAGGACAAAACGTGCAACAAAATTCCCTATAAAGGGCAAAACCTGTCAAATTCGTTGAAAAGGACACTGCCTGAAAAAAGTGTTAAGATAAAGGACAAAACGTGTAATTTATCCTAAAATGTAAGAGTTGTAGTTCTATAAAATATGGTATATAATTGACAAATGTAAGTTGAAAAATGTAAGTTGTGAGTTGCAAATGTAAGGAAATCGAGATTGCTGATGTTTAGCTAGGACATTAACATGTGTGACGACATAGGAAGCATCCAAACCTAGGCGATTTATACATCAATTACCCTTCGACTTTGACCCAAAAGCACTCTTCCGCATGGGTACGTGGACCAAGAGTGAGGCTGCTAATACCTACTAGATCTAACATTCGCTCTTCGGTCTAAACTTAGATTAATGGTGCTTACGTATACCCTATTCGTGACATGATCCAATGTATCATTCCTTACTTTTTAACATACCATTGTACATGTATTTTCCCCAAAGTTTAGAAAACAAGAATAAATGTTTAAAAGTCGAGACATGAACTCACCGGTTTGCGTCTTCAAAGTCTAACTTCACTGGTATCTTCTTCATTTGTGACTTAACCTATAAATGTTCTACGTATGTTAATCACCTAGCTTGTTTGGAAATTAAGAAGATGAATAAGTAATTGCAGCGGAAACTAAATATGGAAAAAAACTTTCACACACAATCAAATAGGAGAAATGCTTTCAACAAACATGTTTATCATTGAATCGAAAGATTGAATTTATTTCAAACTTCAATTACAATTGCATGCAAGTATCACAAACTCCCCCTCAGCCTGAGCTCACAATGAATTGTTCGTGCAGGAAGACAAGTGGTGAAAGAGCTAATACTGTTCTATTTATAGGCATGAGCAAACCACTGAAGCATCTTGGCTGACGTCACCATGAAAGTGACATCTAACCTCCTAACAACCTGTAACAACTGATCCAATACAACAACTGTTAGCTAACTACTGATTACAATACATTACAAAAGGAAAGACTAAACTACTGCTTTCTCCTTCCACTGTTTTGACTCTAGCAGTACTTTGTATCTTCTGCAGTGCTTGACCCATAACAGTAGATTGATCATCAGGGCTTTAGTCTTCATCAGTCTTTATACTTGATCAGTTGTTGGTAGAACAGCAGTTGTATACGGACAGTGGATATAGGCCATCAGTTGTTAGAATCACTTTCAAGGGGAAAGTTGGAATACAGCAGTACTTATGTTGGATCCACTGCTCTGATCCAGTTTTGGCTTTAATCAACTGTTCCTTTGGTAGGGTTCAATCCCAACAATCTCCCCCTGGAACAGATGATGCCAAAACTCTTCATTATTAAGGATCTTTATTGTCTCATCAACAATTCCCTGACTTAACCTTTGAATTGTAATTCAAAGTTCAAGGAATCTATGTCATCCTCATCCCTGCACAGTGTAAGATCAAGGAGATCTTGCAGATCTTCAACACCTAGGCCCAATGCTTGTTCCCTTGATATTTTCTTCACTTCACCACTGGATTTGATCAGGGTCAGTACGTGGGTCTGTTAGTCAGATTTCCACTTTAGTACTTTTGAATCCGGTGGGTTTCTTGGGAGAGGTTTTATTGAAGATGAGTTTGGAGATGGTGGCCTTGTGATAACTGGCTGAGCAGTGCTTTGAGCTTGAGCAAGTTCAGCATGTTCAGCTATCATCTGCTTAATGACTGATTTTATAATATCATCACTTGCAGCTATATCCTCTAGTGTTTCTTCATCCATCTGTTTTTGTCTCCTTCTTTAGGATGGCACCAGGTGGAGCAGTGGCTTTCCTGACTTGCAATTTTTGTGGTCTAGTTGGAACCTCTTCATCGGGTAAACAGGCTTTTGAGGAATTTTTGGATTCTTCTTTCTTAATTCTTCCAACTTTTTGTAGGAAGCCCTCACTTTATCTTCTTTCCACCTTGTCACCTGATTCCTTGACCCAAAATCAGCAGTGATAAGTTCCTCTTTCATTCTCTTCAGCTTTAATGCTTTATCAGGCACATTTTTCTTGTAATTTGCCCAAACAGGAGGAGTATGTTTAACTTTCTCTTTATTCATTTTTTCAATTCTTTCTAACTCCTCCTTGAGCTCACCAACTGTCCATTCTTTATACTGAGCTTTTTCACCCTTGTATTTCTTGAAGGCCATAATATGCTCAATGTAATCTTTTCTTAGGGTCTCATCATCTCTTTCTGACAATTGCTGACAGAGATTCTTTGAAAACCTTTCCAAAGTATTGACTTGAGTAAGAAGATATTGATAGTATCTTTGGATTTCCTTGTCAGTTTTACCCTTTGTGTTTCTTTTGGAGATATCCTCTGCTTGTTGACCTTTCAATTGCAAGTATTCTTCAATATTGTTAGGTCTTGGATATCCTTGAAGAGATGACAAACTCCTTTTAGCAGGATCATCTTCAGAATAGAAGGATTTGATCTCTTCTCTGACAGCTGCCAGCTCTAAAGGATACTAGACAGCAGCAGAAACAATGGCAGTGTTTGGGTTAAAGACTTGTGTTGAAGAGAGTGGAACAGGGTTTGGAATACTAACAAGTGACAATGGTTGTGAAGATGTTGGTGGTGGTGGTGGTGATGAGTCATCTTTCAAAATCAACCTTCTCCTTTTTGGTTTAGGAGAGGCTGGTGGTGTTTCGGTGGGTTGAGAGGTGGTGATTTGAGTGGTGGTGATTGAAGTGAAAGGTGGCTGACTAACAGTTGTTGAAACAACTGGTGTTTCAACCACTGTTTGTCACACCCCGATATTTCCACGTATTACCGGTGGGCCCGGTGGGGAGTATCGTGACGTAGTTGATATCATCATAGTCAAACAACACAATATATAAATGCACAGCGGAAGCAAAAGATAGATTTATTTCAACTGAATAAAATTGTAATATTAAGTATCACAAAACAGTTGAAACAGATCCACAGGCGGATCAAATAAAAAGGAAAACTGTTCAACAGACTTTGACATCTAGAGCTTGCGAGACTTGATTATTGATGACTGGAGTAGCCAGCCTATTACGTATAGTACCTGCACTTAGCCTTTTTGGAAAATACGTCAGTTTACACTGGTAAATACAACTTAACTGGCTCATTTTGAAAAGAGTTTAAAAATTGATTTGAATGCACTTCGGCAAAAATATCTTTTATAACTTGGGACAATTATTCAAAAATAATCTTGTATACAGTTTTTTTTATTTGTCGTCCATTAGGGCCGGTTTGTAGGGCCGGTCTAGATTAATTGACATGCCACAGGTATAATGCCCACAAGGATTATTTCCTTTAAGTGGATTACCAGTTTTTACATAATGCAACTGTCAGGTGTACGCCTACACCCTGTGCTTAGGTCGTGGCCATTTCTTTGAATGATGCCAAGGATATCCGGGACATGGTCATTTAACCCCCAAAGGCCATACACCAAATAATACAGAATAAAACGAGTTATGTAATTACATTAATCACAATCCGATTTAAATGACTACATACCCGACCAAGCGGTATTATTATAATACCGTATCCCAAGCCCGTATAGGGAAAATAAGTTAAGAGTATTTACCTGAGCAAAGTATAAGTCAAATACAGCAAGTGCACGTAGCTTTTACTGGGCTCCTAATCTGGAACGAAGGTTTTTAATAACCTATTAGAATCCTAACGGGTCTTTAATTAAGCCTAAACTTAGACCGGTTAGTTTTAAAAAGGAAGACACGGTTCAAACACATGATAAAGCGAAGACCGGTTTAGAATGTGGTTTTGACCCGAAAAGCTTGTATGCTTGTTTAATATAGGTAACTTAAACACATTCTGGATTTTGAGACATAAATGATATGGTTTGGCCGGTTTCAGCTAATATATGCAAACTAGTTACATAAGCTGATCCGAACGCGAAAAGTGCGTAACGAGTAACCAAGAGAGTCATATGCAAGTTTCTTAAGTTAATATGCTTTAAATATGTTGTGACATCAGTAAGATATCTTCTATTATGCCCCAATTGAATTTAAACTCCAACTATGCCCCGTAGGGGCATTTTGGTCATTTTAAAGATTATAAAAGAGTTTAAATATTAATCTAAGTTACAGGTCTGATATAATCAGTAAAAACACTTAATTTAATAAGTTATAATAGTAGGGTATAACCTATGTGTGAAATTTATCATTTCTAACCATACTATGCACCGAAAGGGCATTTTGGTAATTTCACTTAAGCCTAAAAGGTCAAAACTGGAAACCTGAGTTTAAAACTTTTGCTCACTGTTAAAATATAAAAATTTACTGAAAATATCAGTAGGTATCAAACCTTGTATCTTTAAAATAGTTTTAGTACATACTCTGCGTTAAAAACGCTTAAAAAGGCGATTTGGAGCCATTTCTGGGTTTTCAAAGGAAAGCTGATATTTTTATTATTCCAGAAGGCTCAAAATATTTTATTTATCATATAAAATTAGAAGCAAAAGGTTTGGGGTCAAAAGGATTCGTAAAACTCATTTTATAGCCCAAAAGGGCAAAACCGGCAATAACCGAATTAAAGCTACAACCCTATGTTATGCTCAACCTAAAATTTATTAAAAATCTTTAAAAAATCCCAAAATAATATTTTACATCAGTGGGTATAAGGTTTGGTATCAAAAATCGGGTTTAGATAGGCTATATGCTTATTACGCCATTTAATTGCTAAAAAGCTTTCTAATTATGCTAATGAGTATAACTCTTAGTCTAGACCTCAAACTGATGTCAAATTTTAGGTACAAGTTTATAAATCAGTAACTAAGGTTTCTACTCTTTTATATTTTCAAAATTCATGTTTTAAGGTCATATGGGCATAATAGTCAACATATAAGTAATTAACGGAAACATGCATATGAATTTTATAATTAATGAACCAAGTTGTGTAATCACAGAGGGATATACTAACATGAAACCTGGTCCCAATAAGGCTCTAAGACATTTCTAAAACATGCTACATTGGGTCATAACTGAAAGTCAAAGCAAAAGTCAAATTATGCGACTTTTGGTTCCGAACCGAGCCTAAACTGAAAATTGTCGGGTTGAACATGTTTAGACATGTTCTTACATTAATTACCAAGTTATATTAATGATAAAATAGGTTGCATAGCTTCTACATTGCTAATTATGCATTAATTTGATATTAAGCTTTCTGTTGACTTTTTAATATCAAGTTTGACCCGACAATTGACCTAGTTAGAGTGGGAATCAGAGAGTACCCCTTTGAAGGTTTATTACCCACATAATTACCTACTCAAAGCTACTTTTAATTCGAGATTTGACTAAACAATTATTGATTAATCTCGAAGTTAAACCTTAATTACGATGGTTTGACTTTTAGCTAAGTAACTAAGCTAAACTGAATTAGGAAGGATTAAGGACACTTACAAAGGTCCTAAGTATGATTTGGAACTTAAAGGAACTTGCTTGCTGACCAGGGGAGCTCCAGAGACCAGCTTGAAGTGAGTTGCAAATGAACAAAGAATGTTGCAACAAGAGGTCTCTTTATATAGTGAACTAAATGCCACAAGATAACCCCAACTAAGTCTATAAATGTTGCAAGATGATCCCAGGTGTCCCTATGATGCCAAAAACCAGTTTCCAAGTCCCTGATTTCGAAAACCACTTATGTAAGGCGGTGCAACAGGCTGAACAGGCAGCTGTCCATTTTCTGCTGCCAGCGACGGTCTTACGGACCGTAAGCGAGAAGCCTTGCGGACCGTAAGCACCTCTTACGGACCGTAATATCTTGGTCTTGCGGTCCGTAACCGAATTTGATCAAAGATGCCCAGTTAAAATCTTTCGGACCATAAGCCTTTAGCTTTGCGGTCCGTATCCGTTTTTTATTTATCATCTCTGTCCAGCTCCGCCACCTTACGGACCGTAAGGGATCACCTTTGCGGTCCGTAAGCCTTCATCAGAAGACAAAAATTTGTTTAACTTTGAGGTCTTGACCATGCAACTTTGTAAATTCCGAATCTCGTGCTTTCTTTTCAGTGTAGGGACCATGATCAGTTCTGAAAAAGGCATGCATGCCTAGCCATGCACTTATGTTGCCTTGGATTTTTGTGTTGCATGCTTTTAAGGGACATGAATTCTTTTGAAAAGAAATGGCCATATACTTTATCGTAACATTAATTCTAAACCCAATTCCTTATAAACTGAATTTATTTCTTTTAGGAATAACCGGTTAAATATATCAGATGCTTATCATAACGATTTAAGGTCTTGGGATTTATTATTATTTGGTCGCTCAGAGGTGTTAATTAACATGTCTACCTTTTAAATCCTACCATACATCTTTTACTTGATCCGGGTTTCTGACACGCTTATTTTACATGACACGTGTCTTTATTTTATTGGGTATGATTTTACGAGGTGTTACATCCTCACCCCCTTAAAAGAAATCTCGACCTCGAGATTTACTGGAACAAATGAGGGTACTTTTCTTTTCATTGTGGACTCTACCTCCCACGTATATTCGGGACCTCTGTGGGCATCCCATTTAACCTTTGCGATAGGTACGTACTTCCTCCGAAGCTTCTTAACCCGTCGATCCTTAATCGACAAGGGTTTTCCACAAATTTCAAGCTCTCATCTATGTGCACATCTGTATATGGTATGACTAGCGATTCATCTGCTAGACATTTCTTCAGATTGCAGATGTGGAATACATTGTGAATACCACTGAGCTCTTCAGGCAAGTTCAACTTATAAGCCACTGACCCAACACATTCGATAATCTCGAATGGTCCTATATACCTTGGGCTTAACTTACCTTTCTTACCAAATCGCATCACCCCCTTCCAGGGTGATACTTTGAGTAAAACTTTATCACCAACCTCAAACTTTAGAGGTTTTCGCCTTTTATCTGCATAACTTTTCTGCCTATCCCTGGCAGCTTTCAGGCGGTCACGAATTTGGACAATCTTGTCCGTTGTTTCAAGGACTATATCCGGTCCTGATAACTGAGCTTCTCCTACTTCTGCCCAACAAATAGGCGTTCTGCACTTCCTACCATACAATGCCTCAAAAGGCGCAACCTTAATGCTTGTATGATAGCTATTGTTATAGGAGAACTCGATTAATGGCAGGTGGTTATCCTAAGTACCACCTAAATCAATCACACATGCACGAAGCATGTCTTCCAAAGTTTGGATCGTACGCTCACTCTGTCCGTCCGTCTGAGGATGGTACGCCGTACTGAAATTTAAGTGCATGCCCAAAGATTTTGGAAACTTTTCCAAAAATGTGATGTATATCTAGTATCTCTGTCAGAGATAA
Source organism: Helianthus tuberosus (assembly GCA_030545235.1). Classification (NCBI taxonomy): domain Eukaryota; kingdom Viridiplantae; phylum Streptophyta; class Magnoliopsida; order Asterales; family Asteraceae; genus Helianthus; species Helianthus tuberosus. Next base: position 56,390,385 of record CM060438.1, read on the forward strand.
TAGATACTGGTACGCCATGAAGAGATACAATCTTATCTACGTACAATTGGGCTAACATGTCGGAGCTATAAGTCTCCTTAATGGGTAGGAAATGTGCTAACTTAGTCAGTCTATCTACTATCACCCATATAGTATCATTTCCTTTCTTCGTCTTTGGCAACTTGGTGATGAAATCCATTTTCACCATCTCCCACTTCCATGTGGGAAGTTCATGTTGTTGTAGCAAACCTGACGGCTTTTGGTGTTCAGCTTTGACTTGCGCGCACGTCAAACATTTAGCTACATAGGCAGCTATAGACTTTTTCAAGCCTATCCACCAATAGTTTGCCTTCAGATCCTGGTACATCTTATCAGCTCTAGGATGAACAGAATATTTTGAACTATGGGCTTCTTGGAGGATAACATCCCGAAGTCCTCCATAAACTGGAACCCAAATTCGTCCATTTAATCTCAGGATTCCGTCCTTGCCATAGGATAACTGCTCTTCAGTTACTCCCAGCTTTTCATCAGGATAGTTAGCTTCCAAGACAGCTTCCCTCTGCGCAGCTAACAACTTTTCGTTCAAATTATTCTTTATCTCAATGCTCTTGGCATTGATTCTTATAGGTTTTACTCTTTCCTTCCTACTTAAAGCATCGGCAACCACATTTGCCTTGCCAGGATGGTATCTTATCTCACAGTCATAGTCGTTCAAGGTTTCCATCCAACGCCGCTGCCTCATGTTCAAATCCTTCTGATTGAATAGATGTTGAAGGCTTTTGTGATCCGAATAAATCACACACTTGGTTCCATACAAGTAATGTCTCCACAGTTTTAGTGCAAATACAATGGCACCCAACTCCAAGTCATGGGTGGTGTAATTCTTCTCGTGCACCTTTAACTGTCGTGAAGCATAGGCAATGACTTTGCCTTTCTGCATAAGCACACATCCCATACCAGTGTGTGATGCATCACAATATACTACAAATTCATCAATTCCATCAGGCAACGTCAATACAGGAGCGTTGCTCAACTTCTGCTTCAGAATATCGAAAGATTCTTGCTGCTTAGGCCCCCAGTCAAACTTGTTATTCTTGCGGGTGAGTAGAGTTAGGGGTGCTGCAATTCTTGAGAAGTTTTCAATAAATCGCCTATAGTATCCTGCCAGTCCTAGAAAGCTGCGAATCTCCGTAGGCGTCTTGGGCTCTTGCCAGTTTGTAATAGCTTCAATTTTAGCGGGATCCACTTGGATACCACGCTTACTAACAACATGTCCAAGGAATTGGACTTCTCGAAGCCAAAATTCACACTTTGAAAATTTTGCATAGAGCTTTTCTTGTTGAAGTAGCTTAAGAATGCAACGGAGATGTTTCTCATGGTCAGCTTGGCTTTTTGAGTAAATGAGAATGTCGTCGATGAAAACGATGACAAACTTATCCAAGTAAGGCTTGCAGACGCGATTCATGAGATCCATGAATGCGGCAGGTGCATTAGTGAGCCCAAAAGGCATCACTAGGAACTCGTAATAACCATAACGAGTCCTAAATGCAGTCTTGTGTACATCTTCATCTTTAACCTTCAATTGATGATAACCTGACCTCAAATCTAATTTAGAGAAGTAGCTTGCCCCTTGTAATTGATCGAACAGATCGTCGATCCTGGGCAAAGGATACCTATTCTTGATAGTGACCTTATTAAGCTCACGGTAATCGATGCACAGACGCATCGATCCATCCTTCTTCTTGACAAATAGGATTGGCGCTCCCCAAGGAGACGAACTAGGTCTAATGAAACCTTTGGCTAGCAATTCATCTAGTTGTGTCCTTAATTCCTTCATCTCTGTTGGTGCCAACTTATAAGGCGCTCTCGCAACAGGTACTGCTCCGGGGATGATGTCAATTCTGAATTCTACTTGCCTATCTGGTGGTAGACCAGGTAGTTCTTCTGGGAAAACTTTAGGGTACTCAGAAATAACTGGAATATCTTCAATCTTGGTTTTCTGCTCATCAATAGTCACTTGTGCCATGTAAATGACACAACCCTTCTTCAAGCATCTAGATTCCTTGAGCATACACACTTGCTCAGGCAGTCCATACTGGGTGTCTCCCTGAATGGTAATTGGCTCACCAGACGGAGTCTTGATCACCACTTGCTTCTTATTGCACACTATCTGGGCTTGGTTACGAGATAACCAATCCATGCCTATTACTATGTCAAAACCGGCTAGCTTCAAAGGAAGTAAAGACAATGGAAAGGAGTGGTTCCTAATGGATATAACACATCCATCTAACACGGTTGATGCGGTTTCTAAGGTACCATCAGCTAATTCCACCTCATATTTCACACTTAGGGTTTTAACAGGTAAATTCAGCAACTTACAAAACTTATTATCTACAAATGATTTATCAGCACCTGAATCAAACAATACCCTTGCATAAACATTATTTATGAGGAAGGTACTTGTGATCACATTGTCGTCCTGGCCAGCTTCCTTTGCATCCATTCGGAAGACCCTTGCATTGGTCTTCTTGACCTCTTCGGGCTTCTTGGCGTATTTAGGGCAATTGGTTTTAATGTGCCCTTTCTCATTGCAGTTGTAGCATGTGGCATCTTTAATCTTCTTGCAATCAACAGTCTTGTGCTCTTTAGACTTGCCTAACCCACACGCAGGTGATCCTGACTTAGACTTGGACTCAAGTCTGCACTTTCCAAAGTGGCGTTTTTGGCAAGTCTTGCACTTTGGCTTTTCCTCAGCTTGTTGGCTACCCTTGTTGGATCCAGACTTCTTTCTGAAGTCAGTGTTACCTTTATGCTTCTTTTCAGATCTTCGTGAGTTATCATCCTCACGCTTTCTCTTGCCTTCTTCCGAATTCCTGAGCGATCTTAGCCTGACCGCGTCCAAGGTGAGAGACAGAGATAGATCAGTTGCTGATCTAAAAGTAGCAGGTCTCGATGCCTTAACACTGGCCTTAATTGCTGCGGCTAAACCCCCAATGAAGCGAGCAATCCTTTTGGGTTCCGGGGTTACGAGGTACGAAACCAGCCTAGACAGGGTATTAAAACTATTGAGGTAAGCTTGACAATCTAAATTCTTCATCACCAACGATAAGAAATCTGATTCAATTCTTTCAACCTCATGCTGCGGGCAATAGTTCTCCTTAATGAGAGCAATGAACTGATCCCATGACAAATTGTAGAGCGGGATCTTTCCAGCAGCTTGAATGAGAGACTTCCACCATGCGAGTGCCTCTCCCTTGAACGATTGGGATACATACTTCACTACATCCTTCTCAGCACAACCGCTGATGTCAACTACTGTGTCCATCTCATCCAACCACGTCATACAATCAATTGCCCCTTTCTCCCCAGTGAAATCCCGGGGTTTGCAGGAAACAAAGTACTTATAGGTACAGGACTTGGTACGTGGTTTATCATCAAACACTATCCTTTTAGATGGAACACTGTTTTGATTATATGAATGTCGATCATTATCTTTCTTTGGCTCATCTTTCTTAGAGGGTGGCTTGCTATGAGCCTCTGAATGACTCTTAGGTTTGGAATGTGGTGTGGATAGGGTCCTACTTCGAGTCCCGCTAGATTCATTATACTGCCGCTCTATAGCGTTTGTAACAGCATTATCTACTAATGCTTGCAGCTCCGCACCGGTCACATGTATCTTAGTATTTTCATGGTTTTCCATCGGATGACTGTTTACCTCTTCCGACCTAGACATGTAGCTTTAATTGCTACATAAAATCAAATAAGGGCAAGGTTTATATAGAAGCTTATACAGTTTTATTGTTTTTGACAATTTATTAACTATGGTTTTTAATAGCCATTTTAGTTAATTTGATAAATATATAATTATTCAGGATCTTTATTATAATCCTAAATTATAAGTTAGCAATGGCACAAAGGCCTAGTCATGTAGACAAATTTAGTTTATAAGCCTAGTTTTTATGGAATCGATGCATTTAGGTTTGAATCCAAGTTCATTACCTTTTCTTGACAGGGAGTTGTAGGCTACCACTGTCTTTAGTCCCAGAGGACGTTAATTATAGCCCGTAGGCACTTCATCCTTAAGGGATGATTATTTAAATAAGGGAATTTAAAATAACCCAATTTAAGAATGACTTATGTGATTTTTATCGAATCACATTTTGCCAAGAGTGTTAACATGTTTTCGGATGTTAACAAGGATTGGAATCTTTTGAATAGGTTTTACCATCTTGGCCATGTTTGCAACGACATATAGGCTAGGTTTACCGTTAAGATTCTTTTTAATATATAACGCAGAACAATCCTAAATTGAGAGGTTAATATGGATCTGAACCTAATTATGGAACTACCATCTTGGCCCTGTCTTAAGATGACACATGGCTAGGTCTGGTCCCTTTTTAGATTTTGCCATTTTATTATAATGGTAGATCTTTTAGTAGGAATGTTATTTTATTTATTTCACATTTCATGTTTATGCACATAATTAATAAAATGAAAATTTAAACTAATCGTTCCATAAAAAAAAATTTAACAAGTACAATTTTGCCCTAAACGGGACTTCTACTGAAATAACATGCCTATGCAGGGGCTTAAACATACCCACGCAGGGGTCAACAGAAAGACATGCCCACGCAGGGGCAGAATACAAAAAGACATACCCTCGCAGGGGTTAAACAAAAAGGCATGCCCACGCAGGGGCTGGATTGAAAATAAGGAAATACAACTAACAACTAAAGGATTCAATGGTCCTTCTTGCTCTTCCCTTTTGTTAAACTTGCCAATCCCTTAAAGAAGCCTTGTCGTTCCCTGCGATCTCTGTGAACTTCCCGCTCAACTTGGTCCAATCTTTGGAGAATTTCCTCCTGTTCTGGCAGGGAAAACCGTAGTACCTGCGGTTGCGGCTGATGTGGGGGTCGAAGAGACGGCTGTTATTGGTATCCATATGTTGGGTATCCAACTCCCCAAGGAGTTCCGTAGGGCCCTTCGGGGTTAAGAGCATTGTAGTTCCACGCCGCTAGGAATGGGTCGATCTCAGCATAATTGAAGCTGGTGTGAGCCGGCTGCTCAAAGGGATTATACGCTGCTGGGCCAGCGTACGTGGGAATCGGGTTGTCAAAGCCCAACGGTGGTGGCATGACAGGTGCAGAGTGCACTTCCGGGTTGGGGTTTGAAGGTCTCCCCATCTGCTGGTCTTCTTGGAGTGGCGGGTAGTGGTTGCCACTCGATGGTTGAGGGGTGCTGATATGCACTCCTCCTCGCACGGACATCCGTGCGTTCGATCTCCTTCGCCTTGGTGGTTCAGGAGGCTGCTGCTGAGGTGGTGGTGGTGGAGGGGTAACTGCCACGAAACATGAATCCCCGGAAGGATCCTGCTGCTGCTGCTGATGAGGCGTTGAATGGTAAGAGGGTGTGAAATACCACTCAAACTGGTTGAACCTTGCTTGGTAGCTATCTGGACCATGGTAAGGTGATCCATGAAAAGATAACCCATCAGAAATTTCTATGGGATGTGTGGGGGTACCGGTCGGTGGTTCGGTAGGGTCGGTATCCTCATCCATATCCATGGCGTGATCTCCAGAAAAGTGATCTTCCGGTCCCAATGGGTTAACACCCACTGGTTCTTTGAGGTAGTTTGCCGGGTTGAACAGGCTTTGGAAGATATGTGACGGGTTATCAAAGGAGTGACGAGAGTTGGACCTCTGGAGAGGGATAAATGAAGGCTATGGGTTTTCTGGCTCATTTTCTGAATGGGGTCCAAAAGAGTGAAGGTAAGACGGTGACGAGATTAACGAGACTGACCGTCTCGCTGGCTGCAGATGCGTCTTCCAGTCCCCCTGGGGACTTGTATGCATGTTGATGGGTGAGGTTCTTCTTTGAGAAGGCCCGGCCTCCTGGTCGTGGCCTGCTACAGGTGACTTTCCCTTTCTCCTAAGGAATCTTGGTGGCATATTCAAACCTGTCAACATAATCAAAGATAACAACAAGGAAAAATATAACAGACAAAAATAAAACAAAATCAGGATTTGTCCTATGTTCTTTGTCTAGACTCGAAGGTTCGAGGAATGCGCAATTGTGTAACTGAGATTAAACACAAAAGGCTAGTGTTTAATTCACTCAGTGTTGGCTCTGATACCAACCTGTCACACCCCGATATTTCCACGTATTACCGGTGGGCCCGGTGGGGAGTATCGTGACGTAGTTGATATCATCATAGTCAAACAACACAATATATAAATGCACAGCGGAAGCAAAAGATAGATTTATTTCAACCGAATAAAATTGTAATATTAAGTATCACAAAACAGTTGAAACAGATCCACAGGCGGATCAAATAAAAAGGAAAACTGTTCAGCAGACTTTGACATCTAGAGCTTGCGAGACTTGATTATTGATGCCTGGAGTAGCCAGCCTATTATGTATAGTACCTGCACTTAGCCTTTTTGGAAAATACGTAAGTTTACACTGGTAAATACAACTTAACTGACTCATTTTGAAAAGAGTTTAAAAATTGATTTGAATGCACTTCGGCAAAAATATCTTTTATAACTTGGGACAATTATTCAAAAATAATCTTATATACAGTTTTATTTATTTGTCGTCCATTAGGGCCAGTTTGTAGGGTCGGTCTAGATTAATTGACACACCACAGGTATAATGCCCACAAGGATTATTTCCTTTAAGTGGATTACCAGTTTTTACATAATGCAACTGTCAGGTGTACGCCTACACCCCGTGCTTAGGTCGTGGCCATTTCTTTGAATGATGCCAAGGATACCCGGGACATGGTCATTTAACCCCCAAAGGCCATACACCAAATAATACAGAATAAAACGAGTTATGTAATTACATTAATCACAATCTGATTTAAATGACTACATACCCGACCAAGCGGTATTATTATAATACCGTATCCCAAGCCCGTATAGGGAAAATAAGTTAAGAGTATTTACCTGAGCAAAGTATAAGTCAAATACAGCAAGTGCACGTAGCTTTTACTGGGCTCCTAATCTGGAACGAAGGTTTTTAATAACCTATTAGAATCCTAACGGGTCTTTAATTAAGCCTAAACTTAGACCGGTTAGTTTTAAAAAGGAAGACACGGTTCAAACGCATGATAAAGCGAAGACCGGTTTAGAATTTGGTTTTGACTTGACAAGCTTGTATGCTTGTTTAATATGGGTAACTTAAACACATTCTGGATTTTGAGACATAAATGATATGGTTTGACCCGTTTCGGCTAATATATGCAAACTAGTTACATAAGCCGATCCGAACGCGAAAAGTGCGTAACGAGTAACCAAGAGAGTCATATGCAAGTTTCTTAAGTTAATATTCTTTAAATATGTTGTGACATCAGTAAGATATCTTCTATTATGCCCCAATTGAATTTAAACTCCAACTATGACCCGTAGGGGCATTTTGGTCATTTTAAAGATTATAAAAGAGTTTAAATATTAATCTGAGTTACAGGTCTGATGTAATCAGTAAAAACACTTAATTTAATAAGTTATAACAGTAGGGTATAACCTATGTGTGAAATTTATCATTTCTAACCATACTATGCACCGAAAGGGCATTTTGGTAATTTCACTTAAGCCTAAAAGGTCAAAACTGGAAACCTGAGTTTAAAACTTTTGCTCACTGTTAAAATATAAAAATTTACTGAAAATATCAGTAGGTATCAAACCTTGTATGTTTAAAATAGTTTTAGTACATACTATGCGTTAAAAACGCTTAAAAAGGCGAATTGGAACCATTTCCGGGTTTTCAAAGGAAAGCTGATATTTTTATTATTCCAGAAGGCTCAAAATATTTTATTTATCATATAAAATCAGTAGCAAAAGGTTTGGGGTCAAAAGGATTTGTAAAACTCATTTTGTAGCCCAAAAGGGCAAAACCGGCAATAACCGAATTAAAGCTACAACCCTATGTTATGCTCAACCTAAAATTTATTAAAAATCATTAAAAAATCCCAAAATATTATTTTACATCAGTGGGTATAAGGTTTGCTATCAAAAATCGGGTTTAGATAGGCTATATGCTTATTACGCCATTTAATTGCTAAAAAGCTTTCTAATTATGCTAATGAGTATAACTCTTAGTCTAGACCTCAAACTGTTGTCAAATCTTAGGTACAAGTTTATAAATCAGTAACTAAGGTTTCTACTCTTTTATATTTTCAAAATTCATGTTTTAAGGTCATATGGGCGTAATAGTCAACATATAAGTAATTAACGGAAACATGCATATGAATTTTATAATTAATGAACCAAGTTGTGTAATCACAGAGGGATATACTAACATGAAACCTGGTCCCAATAAGGCTCTAAGACATTTCTAAAACATGCTATATTGGGTCAGAACTGAAAGTCAAAGCAAAAGTCAAATTATGCGACTTTTGGTTCCGAACCGAGCCTAAACTAAAAATTGTGGGTTGAACATGTTTAGACATGTTCTTACATTAATTACCAAGTTATATTAATGATAAAACAGGTTGCATAGCTTCTACATTGCTAATTATGCATTAATTTGATATTAAGCTTTCTGTTGACTTTTTAATATCAATTTTGACCCGACAATTGACCTAGTTAGAGTGGGAATCAGAGAGTACCCCTTTGAAGGTTTATTACCCACATAATTACCTACTCAAAGCTACTTTTAATTCGAGATTTGACTGAACAATTATTGATTAATCTCGAAGTCAAACCTTAATTGTGATGGTTTGACTTTTAGCTAAGTACCTAAGCTAAACTGAATTAGGAAGGATTAAGGACACTTACAAAGGTCCTAAGTATGATTTGGAACTTAAAGGAACTTGCTTGCTGACCAGGGGAGCTCCAGAGACCAGCTTGAAGTGAGTTGCAAATGAACAAAGAATTTTGCAACAAGAGGTCTCTTTATATAGTGAACTAAATGCCACAAGATGACCCTAACTAAGTCTATAAATGTTGCAAGATGATCCCAGGTGTCCCTATGATGCCAAAAACCAGTTTCCAAGTCCCTGATTTCGAAAACCACTTATGTAAGGCGGTGCAACAGGCTGAACAGGCAGCTGTCCATTTTCTGCTGCCAGCGACGGTCTTATGGACTGTAAGCGAGAAGCCTTGCGGACCGTAAGCACCTCTTACGGACCGTAATATCTTGGTCTTGCGGTCCGTATCTGTTTTTTATTTATCATCTCTGTCCAGCTCCGCCACCTTACGGACCGTAAGGGATCACCTTTGCGGTCTGTAAGCCTTCATCAGAAGACAAAAATTTGTTTAACTTTGAGGTCTTGACCATGCAACTTTGTAAATTCCAAATCTCGTGCTTTCTTTTCAGTGTAGGGACCATGATCAGTTCTGAAATGGGCATGCATGCCTAGCCATGCACTTATGTTGCCTTGGATTTTTGTGTTGCATGCTTTTAAGGGACATGAATTCTTTTGAAAAGAATTGGCCATATACTTTATCGTAACATTAATTCTAAACCCAATTCCTTATAAACTGAATTTATTTCTTTTAGGAATAACCGGTTAAATATATCAGATGCTTATCATAACGATTTAAGGTCTTGGGATTTATTATTATTTGGTCGCTCAGAGGTGTTAATTAACATGTCGACCTTTTAAATCCTACCATACATCTTTTACTTGATCCGGGTTCCTGACATGCTTATCTTACATGAGACGTGTCTTTATTTTATTGGGTATGATTTTACGAGGTGTTACATTGTTGTCATTACAACTGATGATGTGTCATCAGTTGTCTTCTGCATTTTGGCAGGAGGCTGTTTTGGTGGAGAGGATGTATTTGGTGATGATGATATTTTTGGTGAAGCTGTGGTTGAAGTAGGAACAGTGATTGTAGTTGAGGTGGTGGTTGTTGGGTTAACAACTGCTGAAACCACTTAAGTACCAACAGTTGTTGATACAACAGGTGTTACAACAGCTGTTGATGTGGAGGTTTGATGTGAGGAGATTTTGGGAGGTTGAGAAGCATGTTTTGTTTGTCTGGAAGGTGTGGTTTTGGGTTGCCTCACTTTTCTAGTGGGCTTTCTTTGTGGCTTAGGATTTTCTTCATCCTTAGGCCCTGAAATACCCTGAACTTCCTTTGCCATAAACATTTTCTTTTCTTCATCAAACCCGGACTTGCCCTTTGCCTCCATGTCCCTTTTCTGCCTTTCCTTTTCATCAGTTATGGCATTTAGGGTTACATTAACCTTTTTCGAACCATCTGGCTTAGGGATGTCTGCAAGCATGTTGGAATTGTCTGGTGCAATGTACAACCCATCTTCATATCCCTTTTTCTTCAACTGCCTCATTTTCTCCCCCTTTTTGGCATCAGCTGGTGGTAGGTTGTCCACAAAGATGATAGAGGGAGGAGTCGTGCCAGTGGTGTTCATTAAATGGGCCTTGATTGCCTTTATGTCAGCCTGTGTATCTTTGAAGCTTACTTCCATGAGATTTCTAATCTTTTGAACTTGTATTTCATGTTGCTGATTAGCTAATTCTCTTTGTTGGTGAAACATAGGTTGAAATAAACTCCATAGCTCATTAGGAGTAGGAATAGATGTTGGAGCAGATGTTTGAGCTGGAGCAGCAGTGGGTGGTACCTTTTGTGTTTTCAACACCTGTTGCATCATGTCTTTGATTTCTGCAACAGATGTATCAAGTTTGTCAATTCTATCCGTCAATTCTCGGTACATTAAACCATCACCCAACTTAATGGGATCATCTGATTTCCCACTAGCAGTGGTTGTAACAGTGGTTGACTGAGGGAATGTATCCCAAAAATCATCCACTGATGCCCCTTTTTCTTGGTACTGGGGACATCTTCCTTCATAATGAGAAAAAACTTTTTAGTGAACCAGTGAATACTAGATACACCAGAGTTCCCAAAGAAGAAATTTCCTTCAAGGAAGTCTTATTGATGAAACTATTGTCCAAGTGCAAACTAGTGGGTTCAGCACTTGTAGTAGCCGCTTCACTTGAACTACCACCAAGAGTTACATGTAACTCAAGGGGTGTAACCTCCTCAGGTGTTGTTGGTGGGTTAGCAATGATTGAAATACCAGACCCAGTCACTTGTTTGGGTATATTCTCATTTACAGGTGAGTGAGAAGGATTGGGATACATGTAGATCCCGCCAAAATCAGTGCAATTAAAGATTGGGATACTCCTACTACTCCTACCGAGGTTCGTTCATTTCTTGGTCTAGCGGGTTATTACCGCCGTTTCATTGAAAACTTCTCCAAGATTGCGGTTCCTCTCACTGCTCTAACTCGGAAGAGTAAACCTTTTGAGTGGGGATCCAACCAGGAAGAAGCTTTCCAGACCTTGAAACAGAAACTCTGTGATGCACCTATTCTATCTTTGCCCGAGGGTAACGATGACTTTGTTGTGTACTGTGATGCGTCTAACTTAGGCCTTGGCTGCGTTCTTATGCGAAACAAAGTCATAGCTTATGCATCAAGACAGCTGAAGGTACACGAGAAAAACTACACTACTCATGATATTGAGTTGGGTGCTATAGTATTCGCTCTCAAAATCTGGAGACACTACCTGTACGGTACAAAGTGTGTAGTGTTTACTGACCACAAGAGTCTCCAGCATATCTTCAATCAGAAAGAACTTAACATGAGGCAACGAAGTTGGATTGAACTTCTAAACGACTACGACTGCGAAATTCGCTACCATCCTGGTAAGGCGAATGTCGTGGCAGACGCGTTGAGTCGTAAGGAACGTCTCAAGCTTCACTGTGTTCAGGTTCGATCTGATATTCAAACCCGTATTTCTCAGGCTCAACATACTTGTGTTACACAAGGCTTTATGGGTAAAGAATTATTGTGTCACATTAAGCCTGAGCTTGAACTGAAGGACTTTGGGATATTCTATTTCATGGGCCGTTTATGGGTCCTAAGTATAGACGATCTTCGCACCTTGCTTATCGATGAAGCTCATAAGTCTCGTTATTCTATTCATCCTGGTGCAGACAAAATGTATAAGGATCTTCGAACCCAGTATTGGTGGTCGGGTATGAAGAAAGACATTGCCTTATATGTTTCCAAATGCCTTACTTGGCTTAAGGTTAAGGCAGGACATCAACATCCCTCTGGATTATTGGAGCAACCAGAGATTCCAGTTTAGAAATGGGAAAACATTGCTATGGATCTCATTACCAAGCTGCCGCGCACTAAAAGAAGTCATGATGCCATTTGGGTTATCGTTGATCATCTAACAAAGTCAACACATTTCTTGCCTATCCGTGAGGATCTATCTGCTGACAAGCTTGCCAAATTATACGTTGATGAGATTGTATCTCGACATAGTGTTCCTTTGAACATTATATCTGACAGAGATGCTCGATTCTCGTCTCACTTTTGGAGAACCATGCAATCTGCCATGGGTACCCAACTTAATTTGAGCACAGCATATCATCCTCAAACGGATGGTCAATCTGAGAGAACAATCTAGAAACTGGAGGATATGCTTAGAGCATGTGTGATTTATTTTGGTGGTAGTTGGGATTCGCATCTACCGTTGATCGAATTCTCCTACAACAATAGTTATCACTCTAGCATCAATATGGCTCCTTTCGAAGCTTTATACGGTCGAAAATGTCGTTCACTGGTCTGCTGGAATAAAATAGGTGAAGTTCAGCTTACTGGACCTGAACTCATTCTAGAGACTACAGATAAGGTCAAGAAGATTCGTGATAACCTACATACAGCTAGAAGTCATCAAAAGAGTTACGCGGATCGACGACGCAAGCCCTTAGAATTTCAAGTCGGTGATCACGTCCTACTCAAGGTATCCCCTTGGAAAGGTGTGATTAGATTTGGAAAGAATGGAACATTGTATTTTGAACAATCCAATATTAATAAAACAATGTATTTTGATCCCAATGATTGTTATTTATGTTTGACATTTTGTGCGTTTTGGTTTTTGATCGATTTTAAACTCTATATCGCTTTCTGGAAAGTTATACGCAAACTGATGTGTAAACGCGATCAGTTTAACGCGAAAAACACTCCGGAACAGTAGAATAAGCTTAACATACCTTAAATAACCTTTACATGACTTAGAAATAAGTTTTGAAGGCTTTGGTATGGCAAAAACAAGTTTATTCGCCTACAGGGACAATTTACGTCAAACTGCAAAAGTCTGCCATTTCGTAAGGCAACGTACAGTCCAGAACTTGATCATAAGCTAAACATACCATATATAACCTAAACATAGCTTATAAATAAGCTTTGAGTGGTTCGGTGTGCAAAAACATGCTTATATGATCTTACAGGGGCTAAAAGTGTCAAAAACGGCGTAAGTTTACATTTTCGCGCATATCTTACGTTCTGACCACATCTAGACATCCAAAATTTTTGTACACACTAAAATATTTTTATTTTAGTGATCGGTATGCAAAAATACCACTCGTCGCTTAATTTGGTTCGTTTTCGTCTCCGTTTGAGTTTCGTCGTAATTTAACGAATAACGCGACCGTACGACCAAACGGGCCGACATCCGAGAGTTTTCCGAGCACATTTTGAGTCCTATAAACTTTATTGACCTTGTAGATCCTTGAAAACGGATTAACGGGGGTCAAAAGGGCATGAAATGAGCTTAAACCATGTGCAGGGACCTGAACTGTAATTATTGAAACTTTTGCAGAACTGGGAAGGCTAGGCGGGCCGCGTAGACCCCTCCCCTACTCTTACGCGGGCCGTGTGAGTTGCCCAGTGACCAGAAACTTGAAATTTTCAACTGTTTGAAAATTCAGGGGCTGTAAATGCAAATTTCTTGGTGTGATGAGCAAGTTAACACCTCCCAAGGCTTTGTACCTGCCTGACTGTCCAACATGAGGGGTGTCTTTAGGGCAGTGATACCAAAATCCAGCAATTTATTTTAAAGCCAAAGCAGTTGGGCTGTACAGCTTGCAGCAGCTATATACTCTGCCTCAGCAGTGGATGTGGAAACAACTACTTGCTTTTTGCTTTGCCAAGACACTAAGCAACTGCCTAGGAATTGGCACCCTCCTGAAGTGGACTTCCTTGTCTTGCAACATCCAGCAAAGTCACTGTCTAAGAAACCTGAAAACATGATATTTCCATCAGCTGGATACCAGATACCAAGTGTGGGGGCACCTTTTAGGTATCTGAATATCCTTTTTATAGCAATTAAGTTTGACTTTCTAGGGGCTGATTGGGATCTTGCACAAACACATGTTGCAAACATGATGTCTGGCCAAGTTGCAGTTAGGTACAATAAAGACCCAGTCATGCTTCTGTATAAAGTTTGATCAACCAAAGCATCCTTTTCCTCAGACATGACTATTTTATTGGTTGCAATGGGTGTACTGCATGGCTTACAATCATCCATCTCAAATTTCTTTAAAAGTTCTTTGGCATGTTTGCCTTGATGGATAAAAGTGCCATTTTGCAGTTGCCTTACTTGGGAGACCAAGAAAGCACTGGAGTTCACCCATTACACTCATCTCAAACTCAGCAGTCATGAGTTGCCGAAACTCTTCACACATTTTATTACATGTGCTTCCAAAAATGATGTCATCCACATAAATCTGGACAATCATCAAGTCCTTCCCTCTCCATTTTAAAAACAGTGTTTTATCTATTTTACCTCTTGTGAAACCAATGGAATGTAGAAAGGTGGAAAGAGTTTCATACCAGGCTCTTGGTGCTTGTTTCAGGCCATACAAAGCTTTATTTAGCTTGTAAACATGATCTGGATTAAATGGGTCCTCAAAGCCTGGAGGTTGACACACATATACCTCTTCTTGAATCCTACCTAGGGATGAGCAAATACCGATACCATCCCGATACCGTCCCGATCCCGAAAAATACCGATCTCGAATTTTGTGTAAACTTGGTACCGATACCGATACCGAAATATGTCGGTACGATATAGGTATTTTGAGGGTAAAATTCGGTATTTTACCTATACCATGCCGTACCGATACCGAAAATGCCAAAAATTGGATACCGTTTCCGGTACCGAAAAAATTCGGGATCGGGACGGTATTTTACACCAATTGCTCATCCCTAATCCTACCATAGAAGAATGCACATTTGATATCCATTTGGTACACCTTTATGTTGTGGTTGACAGCAAAGGCCAAGAACAGTCTGATAGCTTCCAATCTGGCTACAGGGGCAAATGTTTCATCATAGTCAATGCCCTCTTCCTGTCTGAAACCTTGAACCACAAGCCTAGCTTTATTTTTGACAACAATACCCCTTTCATCAGTTTTATTTTTGAAAACCCACTTTGTGCCAATAGGACTCACATCCTCTGGTAGTGGTACAAGCTCCCAAACTTGTTGTCTTCTAAACTGTTGGAGCTCTTCTTGCATGGCTTCTACCCATCTATTGTCTTTTAGTGCCTCTTTGTGACATCTGTGCTTGTGTAATCATTTACAGACTCTGAACAATCCAATATTAATAAAACAATGTATTTTGATCCCAATGTTTGTTATTTATGTTTGACATTTTGTGCGTTTTTGTTTTTGACCGATTTTAAACTCTATATCGCTTTCTGGAAAGTTATACGCAAATTGATGCGTAAACATGATCAGTTTAATGCGAAAAACACACCGGAATAATAGCATAAGCTTAACATACCTTAAATAACCATTACATGACTTAGAAATAAGTTTTGAAGGCTTTGGTATGGCATAAACAAGTTTATTCGCCTACAGGGACTATTTGCGTCAAACTGCAAAAGTCTGCCGTTTCGTAAGGCAACGTACAGTCCAGAACTTGATCATAAGCTAAATATACCACATATAACCTAAACATAGCTTAGAAATAAGCTTTGAGTCGTTCGGTGTGTGAAAACATGCTTATATGATCTTACAGGGGCTAAAAGTGTCAAAAACGGCGTAAGTCTACATTTTCGCGCATATCTTACGTTCTGGCCACATCTGGACATCCAAAATTTTTGTACACACTAAAATATTTTTATTTTAGTGATCGGCATGCAAAAATACAACTCGTCGCTTAATTTGGTTCGTTTTCGCGTCTGTTTGAATTTCGTCGTAATTTAACGAATAACGCGACCGTACGACCAAACGAGCCGAAATCCGAGAGTTTTCCGAGCACATTTTAAGTCCTCCAAACTTTATTGACCTTGTAGAGCCTTGAAAATGGCTTAACGGGGGTCAAAAGGGACTAAAATGAGCTTAAACCATGTGTAGGGACCTGAACTGTAATTATTGAAACTTTTGCTGAACTGGGAAGGCCAGGCGGGCCGCGTAGCCCCCTCCCCTACTCTTACGCGGGCCGTGTGAGTTGCCCAATGACCAGAAACTTGAAATTTGCAACTGTTTGATAATTCAGGGGCTGTAAATGCAAATTTCTTGGTGTGATGAGCAAGTTAACACCTCCCCAAGGCTTTGTACCTACTTGTGACAAATGTATGGCCATGATTCTTGCTTGGAGGTTACACAAACATGTGTCTTGATCTTGTTAATCCATAACAAGTATAAATAGCCATGCCTTTCATTCATTTTTCCCACACACTTGATCTAAATTCTCTAAGTTGAAGTTCTATAACTTCATACCTGAGAATTATAAGATCAAGTTCAAGCAAGGACCATTTGTGAGCCTTCTTTCATTCTTTTATTGCTTTCTAGCTTAAAAAGTCAAACAGTGTTTGACTTTTAGTTTCCCCAGTCAATGGTCAACGCAAAGTTCGGTTGAACTTTGTAACGTGATTGTAATCACGATGGTTATAATCTTTAGTGATTATACCTACTGATTACCACGTTATCTAGGTGTAGTGACGACTCAAAGTTTCGGTAAAAATGCGTTTTAGCACTCATTTTGCCACGGAACTACTTTTAGGTATCAAAACATTTTGTTTTGATACCAAATCAGTTTTCTAAGTTAGTTAAACATGTTTTGACATGTTTAACTCGTCACTATTAGTTTTGTGCTTGTTTAGGGTCGTAAGTTAAGCGGTCTAAATAACCGCTTGGACTTTCGAACCCGACCCATTAGGTCGATCATTAGGATCTGACCAAGCTTGCTTAGTGATCATAGTTGTATAGGGAATAACCTCTGAGGTTATACCTTATGATCACGTAGGATTGGTTAGTCATTTGTTAGTTAGCTTATATGCCCATAGGAAATGACCAAAATGCCCTTTTGAAGCATAAATCCGTAATTTGCATATGTGAACATATTTCTGACATATAATCTGATTTAGTAACATGTTTAGGGATAATTGGGAATGTAAGACTTGACATAACTCATAGTTAACCATCCGAACATACTTTTACGTAACCGACGCGTTAAAGTAGCTTTAACTACCTTAAAGGGTCGAAACGGGTCAAGAGCACTTAGGTAGACTTCCAAATTAGAATGTAAGCTCTCTTAAATCATACCATATGAGTTCAAATACTCATTTGATTTATAGAATCTCATTCCATCCTATCTCCCGATTTAGGATCCGATTATTAACATAGTTACCTATACTAGGTGCCGGTTGATTCCGTGATACTTGGGGCTTTAATTGGTCTTATTCTCAAGACTAATAAGCAATCCCAAGTAAGTACATAGTTCCCCTCTTTTACCGTTTTCAAATATTTTGGGGTGATACACATGTGCATACGTGTTACTTTCGTGTATTTCATGCTTTTATGACATAAGCATGCTAGTTTCACCTAGTACATATCTAGTGCATGTTTTCAATTATGTTTTGCTATATATGTTAACCATGCTAGCACATTGATTTATTACACATTTGTTGCATATGTTTACTTAGCATATGTACACATTGTTTTACATGACATTTCTGCTATGTATGTTTACTGAGCATGCTAGCACATTGTTTTACATGAACATTTCTACTAGGCATGTTTACTTAGCATACCTAGTACATGGTTTTCATAGCATGCTTACATTGGTTATGACATTTGGTATATTTAATCGAGACAATAATACATTCATTAACATTAGCTACGCCGCTCGGTAGTATGTAATGGTACCTTAGGAATTGACAACTCCCGTTTTCGACTTCCTAGGTTTGTTTGGAAGTTGGGAATGACAGAATCCGATATACATAATTTAGATGAACCTTTAATTTGTTTAAAGGTTTGTCGCCACAGTCGCAAGGCTTGAATGTATGCGATTAACATTACTGCATAAATGTTTGTAATCATAAAGCATTTTTTTCTGCAAAACATAACATTTGATTTAAACTTAGGTTTGTTCAAAAACCTTGTTTTGTACATTTTTTTTCTATGGTTAATAATTACTAGTTATTCACCATACATGACATTTGTTTTCACATTGATATCATTACATAGCTTAAGTAGATGATTTCCTACTTGCTATGCATTTCATTGGTTATACATGATACATGTTACACATGACATTAAACATGGTTTATGCATGAACATTTTGACATTTAACATGACATTTTGGTTGGTTATTGATAACTGACTTCTGAAACGGGGCTGTGTGTTATATGATAAAATCATGGTGGATACGCCACTGGTACTTCCTATATATAAGGGCTTTTATTGTATTATACATTGTTGCGTTATCTGAACCACTTGGCAAGACATGAAACATTTTATACAAGAACATGACATTGTTTTACAAATTACATATTTTACACAAATTCACTTTTACTTGGTTATTCATTTAACCATGTATTGTCTTTTCATTATCATTTGATTTTCATATCGATTTTTCATATGATTTTACAAAGGAAAACATTTTATAAGGTTCATGACTACTTTTTGTTAAACTCTTCTTTTAAACTACAAGTCATGAATCTTGCATAAACAAAACCTATGTATCTCACAGGCATTTTTATGCTGACGTACCTATTTTCACATGTGTTTCAGGTGCTAATGCATGATGATGCTTGTGCTACACTTAGGCGGACTTGGGCCTTAGTGACTTAAAAGACAGTTAATTATGTTATTTTAGTTTAAATTCAAAGACAATGTAAACTTAAATCTCAATAATACATAACTTTAATTACCATGGTTGTTGAAACAATAATTCTGTCGCATCACTCCCCGATGTTTCCGCCGCGGTTTGTTGTTTTACGCGGTCGGGGTGTGACAGAAGAGTTGGTATCAGAGCCAATGGTTATAGGGAACTAGGTTATTAGTAATGCTTTGACCTAGACTATAACTTTCTAGGACCCTAACACAAGTTTTCTTGTGTTTAGATTTTAAAACAATACCTGTCACCTATCCTTAGGTGATTACCAAAACATGAACACATTTCCAAAATGATATTGAAATCAATCATCTATCCTTGGATGATTGATTATAAGGTTTTGAACCCTTCCAGTTTGATTCATCTTTGGCTTTGTGCCTTTTGAGTTTTCAAAATCTCGTCAAAGTTTGGGTCTAAATAATGTGAACACGTGCAAACTGGAAGAGTGAATGCCTGTACCCTGAGTTTTCTGTCTAAGGCTAGAGTGTTCGTACAAATCCGCAGTATCGGACCAGTCACTCTTACCTGGGAACTCTTAGGGTGAGTGTTCACTTATAGGCGAGCATGTCTTCGTTTATACATTATTATGACTCATTTACTTTGATTTGTCACTATGTGTTGTTTGTTTGCTTTGTGGTAACAAACAAATGACCACCATCCATTCTTTTGTTGATATTTTTGATATCTCATTTTTCATCACATCATCTCACTCGTTTTCTCTCATGTTTCCTCTTTTAGAATGCCTCCTCGACGTAACGTCCAGCAACCTAATGCCGAACTGGCAGCTATTATAGCACAGCAGATGGCTGCTATGCTACCAAATCTCATAACTCGGCTAAACCGCTCAAGTTCAGTGGTTCTGAAGGAGCAACTGGGCTCCTACAGTGGTTTGAGAGTCTTGAGAGCACCTTTTGCCATGTTCAGTGTCCGAACAATCGTAAGGTCGAGTTTGCTTCGAGTGTATTCCAAAAGAGGGCTCTTACCTGGTGGAATGGGGTAATGAGAGATAGAGGTGCTGATGTTGCTTTGGGTCAGACATGGGAGGAACTTGGAGCTCTCATGATGAGAGAATTTTGTCCTCGTCATGAACAGAGGGCACTTGAAAATGAGTTCCATGACTTGAAACAAGACAGTGGTGAACACCGGGCTTATACTGATAGATATGAGGAGTTAAGCTTGCTCTGTCCTACAATGGTCACGCCTTTAGATAAGGCCATTGAGAAATACAAAGACGGTTTGTCAGATCCTGTTCTGGATATTGTCATTGGTAGCAACCCTACTACCGTCCGACAGGCCACTGAGTTAGCTGCAACCCTTACTGAATCGCAAGTCAAGAAGGGTAAACTCCACAGAAAGGGTGATAAAAAGCAGAAACAGTCTGATAGCGCCACTAAGAAAAAGGGCAAGAAGGCTGCTGAGTCTTCTAAGAAATCTAAGAAGCGTAAGGCTTCCAAAAATTTCGCCGTCACTGCTCAGACTAACCAGGCTGCCCCTAATCAGACTGCACAACCTGCTGCCAAGAGGCAGTATGTTGGTAACGCACCTCTGTGCAACAGATGTAATAGCCACCACCAACCACTGTTGCAATGTCGCATCTGTACAAATTGTGGCAAGTCTGGTCATCTTGTGAATACCTGCCGTTTTGCTCCTAATCAAAATCAGGCAGCTCAAAACCAAGTTATGCAAAACCCTGCCCAGAATCCTGCATGACCTCACTTTCCGCCTGGTTCGTGTTACAATTGTGGGGATCTGACCCACTATAGGAACAACTGCCCGAGGTTGGCAAATGCAAATCAGGCACCGGCTCGTGGTAGAGCTTTCAATTTGAATGCAAATGAGGCGCGTGCGGATAACGAAGTGGTGAACGGTACGTTCTTTGTTAACAACCATCCTGCTTCTGTTCTATTTGATTCGGGTGCCGATAAGAGTTTCGTGTCCTTAGCATTTGAGCCTTTGCTTTCGATGGCTAGAACAAAACTAGGTAAGCCCTTGACAGTAGAAGTAGCTAGTGGTGAACCTGTTGTTCTTGACTCTATTCTTCGAAATTGCCAGTTGAACCTTAATAACCATCTTTTTCCTATTGATGTTGGTGCATTTTATGTGACAACAGTGTTGGATTGGTCTTTGGATATTAAACGAGTTTGGGCCGCGAAGACTTATGAAGACTGAAAGGAATTCGAGTTTGTTGAAGCCCATCTAGTTTAGCCCGAATTGTAACTAGAATTCGTATGGGCTTGGCCCAGTTCGAATTGTATGGTTGTGGGTATATAAACAACCTTTACCTAGAGTTTTAGGGTTAGACATTTGGAGACTTTTGGAGACTTTTAGGCAATTGAGAGAGAGTTCGAATACACAGATTATTGGCTGTGAGTTCGTGAAGATCTTGAGTGATTGTAAACGTTTTCGTTGGATAATCATAGAAGATCGGTTGGTAAATCGTCTTGTGTTCTTGTTTCTGTTTGCTAGGTTTATCAAGGGGATTCCGCACCCTTGGTAGATTGTCAGTTTTGTTACGATCCATACGGGATAGGGACCTACAATTGGTATCAGAGCGTTTGCTCTTGTGTACGGTTCAAAACTGATTGGAAGGAAACAAGTTTTCGGGTTGCTGTTTGAATTCACGAAGAACATTGAAGAACAGTCAAAATTTTCACGATTTTGATCTGTTTTGGTGTTATTTGGAAGTTGTTTGCTGATTTTTTGGAGTTTTAGTTGGAAAGTTATCAATCAGAAGATTCTAAGGTTTAAAAGGTGCTGATTTTTCGAGATTTTGGTTGAAAAAATAGCTGGTCTCGACTCAAGGTTGCCAGTCTCGACTCGTAACAAGTGATCTCGACTGGTACTGTTCACTCGCAACCAGAGGTCTCGACTTGTGCTGGTTGACTCGCAACAGTGATTGCGACTTGTGCTGGTTGACTCGCAACAGTGATTGCGACTTGTGCTGGTTGACTCGCAACCATGATTGCGACTTGTGCTGGTTGACTCGCAACCGTGATTTCGACTTGTGCTGATTTGAATCGCAACCGTGGTCTCGACTCGCAACGGTGGTTACGACTCGTAACTGGTGGTCTCAGTTTGTGTTGATTTGACTCGCAACAGTGGTTGCGACTCGCAACAAGTGTTTTCAAAGTGGTGGAATTTTTCTAGGCAATCGTAGGAAAAATTTCACTGTTTCGTGTTTAGAGAATTATCCGTAACTCACCTGGACAAACCGTTTGGACCGTTGGACTCCTTGGATTTTTAGGACAAAAAAAAAAAAAAAAAAAACTCTGGAAAATCCCGAAATAGGTTTTAGACAATATATATCATTGGAATTGTAATCTCGAGACGAATCTAACGGTATAATTTAGTAAAAACAGGTTTCGGACTAAAATTGTACGGTTTAACCAGTCTGCTTACGTTAAAATGTCAAACATGACAAAATTGAATGCACCTAAGATGATGAAGGTGGAGAATTATCTTACATGGAAGGACAACTTCAAATCTTTCATTGAATCTCAGGATGCACGTATGTGGATATGTATTGAAGATGGGTACATAAACCCTACACATGATTATGAGGGCAGACCACGTAGAACAGATTATGTAAACATGAAAGAGGATGATAAAAAGATGTATGAGGCTGAAAAGAGAGTCTTGGCTGCGATAAAGCTGTCCTTACCTGATAGCATCAAGCATACCTTCACAAAGTACACTAATTCAAAGGATATGTGGGATGCATTACAAAAGCGATATCAGGGAAATGAGAGTGCCACTCAGGCATTCATGGCAGAGATAGTGCAAGTTGATGAGGCTGAAACTACTGTGAGTGATGCTGAATCTGAAGTAAAAAATGCTGAAGCTAAAGTGGAGGATGCTGAAGCTAAAGTGGAGGATGCTGAAGCTAAAGTGGAGAATGCTGAAGCTAAAGTGGATGCTGAGGTGGAGAAAACGAGTGAAGCTGAACAGGTCATTGCTGATGAAAATACAGAAGTTCATAAGGAAGAGGTACAATCTAAATCTGTATGTTTGAGATGTCGTGAACTACAGGGTGAGGTTGACAGGTTGTCAACACAAAACCAAAGTCTGGTAAGTGAGATGTCTAACATAAAAGAAGCAAATTTTTTTGTTAAAAGAAATGAATCGTCATACTTGAAGAAAATAAAAGGTTGTGAAGCTGAAATTGAAGCTTTAACTTGCAAATTAAATGAAAAACTTCAAGTCATAGACTTAGCTCATGACATGATGGCTGAGAAATCAAAAGAGATTTCTGAAAAATGCAAAGAGTTGTCAGATGCACAACTCAAAATTGTTGAACTTGAAAAGAAATTGAGTCAATTCAGAGATTCATCTTTTGTAATGAAACACATGATGGGTGGGTTAAAGAAGAGTAATGACAAGACAAGTGTGGGCTTCCAAGGCTTTAATGAAGTTCCACCTCCTCTTAGTCATGACTATTCATTCCTGCCTAGTGAAAATGAGCTAGCAGACTTTATGGCATCTACACCTAGTAGTTTCGCATCCACATCAAGTCAAGGTGATGGATCTGAGAGTGGTGATGCTAAGAAGAATAATAACAGCAAACCAGTTTTGAAAAATAAAACTTCACATCCTAAGAATAAGAATCCAACTGTTTTTAAACAGATTAATTTTGTTCAAGGTAGTGATATGAAAAACGAAACTGCTGTTATTGAAAATGAATCAAATGTAGAGTTTGCTAAAAATAAGAGCATAGAAAAATCTGAAATAAAGCAAACTGAACAAGGTTCATCTAAGGGATCATCACCATCTGATAAGGGATCTACCTCAGAGACTCCAGCTAAGAAGTCTTCGAGAAAGAGATCGTGCTTCAAATGTCACGTCAAGGGACATGTAGCAAGCTGCTGTCCTAACAAAAAGAGTGAAGCACAACTTAGTGAAAAACAGAGAGGGAAATTACCAATGAAGGAAGGTGATAGTGAGGAGAAAGGCTCAAATTCTCAAAAGAAATCTGCTCCTAAGCAACCAGTAAATGTTCCTGTTGGTGTAGATAAGGCTGAAACAGGAACTCCACAAGTTCCACGTTTTCAAAGAAATCAACAAAGATTTCGGCCTAGATCTCCACCAGGCAGATACGAGAGACCTAGAAGCAATTTTAATGGAAATTTAAATAATTTCAGAAGTCAAGGTCAATATCAAAATCGATATCAAAATAATGGTTGTCGAAATTTTTATAACAATGGCTTTAGAAATTATAACAATCAAGCTTCTTGGAATCAAAATTTGAGATATCAGAATCAAAATTTTCAAAGGTCATATAGTCCAAATGTATATAGGAACCCTCAGGACCAAAGACCTTATGGAAATCAAAATCAAATTCCATCAACAGGTCTGAGATCCAAGACTTCAGTTAGGAGTAATGGATATTGGATGGATGTTCCAGTAGTTGGTGAATTTGGACGACCCAAGACAATTAAGGCTTGGGTCCCCCAATCTAACTAATTTCTTAGTTGGTGTGTGCAGGAGCTGCTAAGGAGGATTATCAACTTGTGTTGATAATGGCTGCTCTAGGCATATGAAGGGGGATGTGAGAATGTTGATATATTTATATTGAATGTTTTAAATTGAAGTTCAAAGTGCTGAGTTGACACAAAAGATAACCTTGCTGATCTTTACACAAAAGCTTTTGATCGAGCTCGCTTTGAACACTTAGTCGAACTCAACGGGATGAGGAATCCTGAATAACCGGTTTTTCATAAGAATTTTGTAAATAGTTTACTGCTTTTTCAAAAAAATCCAAAATACAAAAACATTGAAAAATCAAAAACATAAAAAAAATAGAAAATCAAAAATGAGTTTTCACTGTGTGAAAAAGAAGAAATGATAGTACATCAGCAAGTTAGACTGTCACACTGAAATGAAATTAAATTGCTTAAGTGTGATAGCAGCTTCATCATATGATGTACCAGTAGGCAAAAAGCATGAAATAATCAACTTACCAATGTGATATAAACCTAAATGAACTGAATATGAGTGGGGAACACATCAGTGGTGTATGGTTTAATGACCTTAAATCTTGCGTTGATAGATTGCCAAAATCTGAAGTTTTGGGTCTTTATACTGTTATTTCATCTGGGGATATCTTGACTGTCTTTCTGTTCAAAACTAAAATTGTACATGACCCCAGGAAAGAAAGTCACTTGGAATTAGCACATTTCTATTTGAATGTCTGTATGTTGTCCCGATACACACAATTTTGATCTGATTCTGAAATCTTCTCTGAAAAAAGTCGTGTACCTCCTCTGCTGCATCCAGATATATGCTGACCTGGAGGTGCTAGGCAACGACAGCTTCTGCTGCATCCAGATACATGCTGACCTAGCTGTACGTTGTCGCACTATAGATCTAATACACCTGAAAGAGGCCCTCAAGTGCCCAAATGAAACCCAATAAACCTATATCAAACTGAGAAAACTCATTTGATCTGTATATTATACCATCTCTCCTAAAGATCTATTCTGTTCTCTTCTCAACCTATTCCCAGTTAAGATTTCAGAAATCTGGATTGGACTTGTGAAATATATGGTAGGGAAGATACTTGCATGATAGAGTGTGTTGTTTATATTTCCAGGATTTGATTAGTATTTATTTGGGTGTTCATTGTTAAGCAATCAAAACATGATAAAACAGCTTATATGCAGACCTAGACATTGTCAGGATATCTTAAAGGATGACTTCAGTATACTCACCTACTACGATGAATCTTTGTGCATACCTTGATCGCGGGGGTATATCCTGAAGTGGGACACGCTAATATTTCAGAAATAAAATTACCTTAACGTATCATACGGTAATGGTACTTGAAATGTTCATGCATTTTGTTTAGGTGGACAAACATACTGGTAATCGTCTTGAACTGCTTTTCACGAAAAATTAATACAGGATTATCTAATAGAGTGAAACAGTTTGATTATGCTGATATGATCTTCTTACAAGTGATTCTCACAAAAATAGAGTGTTTATTGCTTTTCGTATTTACTTGCTTTCAGAAAAATACAAAAATACAAAAATAGTGTCTTTTTCTGTTTAAAATTCTTAATGTACGGAAAACTGTTATTCTTGGAGGAATTGTTACTGATAGGGGGAGACGGTGTTAGAAAGTGGGTTCAAAATTTTGAAATGATGCAGGTTATAAGGTGTTTGATTAACAATTGTTGCGTGTTGGTGCTTAATTTGAAAATGCTTAATCTGTTATACAGTGTAACTATTTCTTGAATAATAATAATTCGTTAACTATGTTGAAAAATTCTTATGGTTTCTCGAGATGTTTGTTTTATAGTATACAGATTGAAGCAGTTTGTTGATGAGAAGTTGCTTTGAAGAGATGAGGAGTTTGTTGCTGCTTGGTAGAATCCTCCTTCTACAATGCAGAGTGGATGCTGTGAAGACTTACTGAGAATGCTGAATCAAAACTTGGAAGAATTGGTGATTGGATACATCAGCTTAGGGGGAGTCTGTTGCTGACAGAATTCATGTTGAAGCTGACGCCATCCAAAGACAAAAGACTGTGATATTCTGAAGACTAAAGTTTCCTTTGCAAGCTATTGTCAAGGGGGAGTTTGTTGGTGCATTTTATGTGACAACAGCGTTGGATTGGTCTTTGGATATTAAACGAGTTTGGGCCGCGAAGACTTATGAAGACTGAAAGGAATTCGAGTTTGTTGAAGCCCATCTAGTTTAGCCCGAATTGTAACTAGAATTCGTATGGGCTTGGCCCAGTTCGAATTGTATGGTTGTGGGTATATAAACAACCTTTACCTAGAGTTTTAGGGTTAGACATTTGGAGACTTTTGGAGACTTTTAGGCAATTGAGAGAGAGTTCGAATACACAGATTATTGGCTGTGAGTTCGTGAAGATCTTGAGTGATTGTAAACGTTTTCGTTGGATAATCATAGAAGATCGGTTGGTAAATCGTCTTGTGTTCTTGTTTCTGTTTGCTAGGTTTATCAAGGGGATTCCGCACCCTTGGTAGATTGTCAGTTTTGTTACGATCCATACGGGATAGGGACCTACAATTGACCTCACACCGATGCAACTCAGGAGCTTCGATGTAATAGTAGGAATGGATTGGTTATCCAAGTACCATGCTGAGGTGGTATGTTTTGAGAAGTTGGTCCGTATACCGCTTTCGACTGGTGAGATCTTAGAAGTTCGTGGGGAGAAACCAATCAGTGGTCTTAAGCTTATGTCTTTTACCCAAGCCCACAAATACCTACGAAAGTACTATGTTGCTTTCTTGGAACATGTCGTAGAGGATAAAGGCAAGGGTAAGACTATCCAAGATATCCCTGTTGTTCGGGATTATCCTGAGGTATTTCCTAAAGAATTACCCGGTTTACCCCCTGTGCGCCAAGTTGAGTTCCGCATCGATCTTATGCCTGGCGCAAATCCTATTGCTAAGTCACCTTATCGTCTTGCACCGTCTGAGATGCAAGAGTTGTCTAAGCAGCTTCAGGAGTTATCTGACAAAGGATTCATTCGTCCGAGCTTTTCACCTTGGGGCGCTCCTGTCCTATTCGTGAAAAAGAAAGATGGATCTTTCAGGATGTGTATCGATTACTGTGAGCTTAATAAGCTTACCATCAAGAATCGATATCCCCTACCTCGCATTGATGATCTCTTTGATCAGCTACAGGGTGCCACTTGCTTTTCAAAGATTGATCTGCGTTCTGGGTATCATCAACTTCGAGTGATCGAAGAAGATATTCCCAAGACAGCTTTTTGTACCAGAAATGGTCATTATGAGTTCACTGTTATGCCCTTTGGTCTAACAAATGCTCCTGCTGTTTTCATGGACTTGATGAATAGGGTTTGTAAGCCTTATTTGGACAAGTTCATCATCGTTTTCATTGATGACATTTTGATCTATTCTAAGACTCGAGCTGATCATGAGATACATCTTAGTCTTACAATGGAGCTTCTAAAGAAAGAACAGCTTTTCGCCAAATTCTCCAAGTGCGAATTCTGGCTTAAGGAAGTTCAATTTTTGGGGCACATTGTCAACGAACAAGGTATACATGTAGATCCTGCCAAAATCAGTGCGATTAAGGATTGGGATACTCCTACTACTCCTACTGAGGTTCGTTCATTTCTTGGTCTAGCGGGTTATTACCGCCGTTTCATTGAAAACTTCTCCAAGATTGCGGTTCCTCTCACTGCTCTAACTCAGAAGAGTAAACCTTTTGAGTGGGGATCCAAACAGGAAGAAGCTTTCCAGACCTTGAAACAGAAACTCTGTGATGCACCTATTCTATCTTTGCCCGAGGGTAACGATGACTTTGTTGTGTACTGTGATGCGTCTAACTTAGGCCTTGGCTGCGTTCTTATGCAAAGAAACAAAGTCATAGCTTATGCATCAAGACAGCTGAAGGTACACGAGAAAAACTACACTACTCATGATCTTGAGTTGGGTGCTGTAGTATTCGCTCTCAAAATCTGGAGACACTACCTGTACGGTACAAAGTGTGTAGTGTTTACTGACCACAAGAGTCTCCAGCATATCTTCAATCAGAAAGAACTTAACATGAGGCAACGACGTTGGGTTGAACTTCTAAACGACTACGACTGCGAAATTCGCTACCATACTGGTAAGGCGAATGTCGTGGCTGACGCATTGAGTCGTAAGGAACGTGTCAAGCTTCACTGTGTTCAGGTTCGATCTGATATTCAAACTCGCATTTCTCAGGCTCAACATACTTGTGTTACACAAGGCTTGATGGGTAAAGAATTACTATGTCACATTAAGCCTGAGCTTGAACTGAAGGACTTTGGGATATTCTATTTCATGGGCCGTTTATGGGTCCCAAGTATAGACGATCTTTGCACCTTGCTTATGGATGAAGCTCATAAGTCTCGTTATTCTATTCATCCTGGTGGGGACAAAATGTATAAGGATCTTCGAACCCAATATTGGTGGCTGGGTATGAAGAAAGACATTGCCTTATATGTTTCCAAATGCCTTACTTGTCTT
The DNA here is from genome assembly GCA_030545235.1 of Helianthus tuberosus. Classification (NCBI taxonomy): domain Eukaryota; kingdom Viridiplantae; phylum Streptophyta; class Magnoliopsida; order Asterales; family Asteraceae; genus Helianthus; species Helianthus tuberosus. The sequence continues at coordinate 56,419,307 of CM060438.1, forward strand.
AAGGTTAAGGCAGAACATCAACATCCCTCTGGATTATTGGAGCAACCAGAGATTCCAGTTTGGAAATGGGAAAACATTGCTATGGATCTCATTACCAAGCTGCTGCGCACTAAAAGAAGTCATGATGCCATTTGGGTTATCGTTGATCGTCTAACAAAGTCAGCACATTTCTTGCCTATCCGTGAGGATCTATCTGCTGACAAGCTTGCCAAATTATACATTGATGAGATTGTATCTCGACATGGTGTTCCTTTGAACATTATATCTGATAGAGATGCTCGATTCTTGTCTCACTTTTGGAGAACCATGCAATCTGCCATGGGTACCCAACTTAATTTGAGCACAACATATCATCCTCAAACGGATGGTCAATCTGAGAGAACAATCCAGAAACTGGAGGATATGCTTAGAGCATGTGTGATTGATTTTGGTGGTAGTTGGGATTCGCATCTACCGTTGATCGAATTCTCCTACAACAATAGTTATCACTCTAGCATAAATATGGCTCCTTTCGAAGCTTTATACGGTCGAAAATGTCGTTCACCGGTCTGCTGGAATGAAATAGGTGAAGCTCAGCTTACTGGACCTGAACTCATTCTAGAGACTACAGATAAGGTCAAGAAGATTCGTGATAACCTACAGACAGCTAGAACGCGTCAAAAGAGTTACGCGGATCGACGACGCAAGCCCATAGAATTTCAAGTCAGTGATCACGTCCTACTCAAGGTATCCCCTTGGAAAGGTGTGATTAGATTTGGAAAGAAAGGAAAACTTGCACCAAGCTATGTTGGACCATTCAAGATCGTTGAAAGAATCGGAAAAGTAGCCTACAGACTTGAGCTACCTCCTGAACTTGGAAATGTTCATCCAACATTCCACATGTCCAATCTCAAAAAGTGTTTAGCTGACGAGAACCTCCACATACCACTTGATGAAATTCTTGTTGATAACACGATGCACTTCGTTGAGAAACCAGTGGAAATTTGGACCGTGAAGTCAAAAAGCTCAAACGCAAGCGCATTCCTATTGTCAAAGTTCGCTGGGAATCTAAACGTGGCCCAGAGTTTACTTGGGAACGTGAAGATCAGATGAAAGCGAAATATCCGCATCTATTCTCACAAGTTTCCTCTAAATAAATTTCAGGACGAAATTTCCTAAAGTAGGGGAGACTATGACATCTGTGCTTGTGTAATCATTTTACAGACTCTGAACAATCCAATATTAATAAAACAATGTATTTTAATCCCAATGTTTGTTATTTATGTTTGAAATTTTGTGCGTTTTGGTTTTTGATCGATTTTAAACTCTATATCGCTTTCTGGAAAGTTATACCCAAACTAATGCGTAAACGCGATCAGTTTAACGCGACAAACACTCCGGAACAGTAGCATAAGCTTAACATACCTTAAATAACCTTTACATGACTTAGAAATAAGTTTTGAAGGCTTTGGTATGGCAAAAACAAGTTTATTTGCCTACAGGGACTATTTGCGTCAAACTGCAAAAGTCTGCCGTTTCGTAAGGCAACGTACAGTCCAGAACTTGATCATAAGCTAAACATACCATATATAACCTAAACAAAGCTTATAAATAAGCTTTGAGTGGTTCGGTGTGCGAAAACATGCTTATATGATCTTACAGGGGCTAAAAGTGTCAAAAACGGCGTAAGTTTGCATTTTCGCGCATATCTTACGTTCTGGCCACATCTGGACATCCAAAATTTTTGTACACACTAAAATATTTTTATTTTAGTGATCGGCATGCAAAAATACCACTTGTCGCTTAAGTTGGTTCGTTTTCGCGTCCGTTTGAGTTTCGTCGTAATTTAACTAATAACGCGACCGTACGACCAAACGAGCCGACATCCGAGAGTTTTCCGAGCACATTTTGAGTCCTCTAAACTTTATTGACCTTGTAGAGCCTTGAAAATGGCTTAACGGGGGTCAAAAGGGCCTGAAATGAGCTTAAACCATGTGCAGGGACCTGAACTGTAATTATTGAATCTTTTGCTGAACTGGGAAGGCCAGGCGGGCCGCGTAGCCCCCTCCCCTACTCTTACGCGGGCTGTGTGAGTTGCCCAGTGACCAGAAACTTGAAATTTCTAACTGTTTGATAATTCAGGGGCTGTAAATGCAAATTTCTTGGTGTGATGAGCAAGTTAACACCTCCCCAAGGCTTTGTACCTGCCTGACTGTCCAACATGAGGGGTGTCTTTAGGGCAGTGATACCAAAATCCAGCAATTTATTTTAAAGCCAAAGCAGTTGGGCTGTACAGCTTGCAGCAGCTATATACTATGCCTCAGCAGTGGATGTGGAAACAACTACTTGCTTTTTGCTTTGCCAAGACACTAAGCAACTACCTAGGAATTGGCACCCTCCTGAAGTGGAATTTCTTGTCTTGTCACATCCAACAAAGTCATTGTCTGAGAAACCTGAAAACTTGACATTTCCATTAGCTGGATACCAGATACCAAGTGTGGGGGCACTTTTAGGTATCTGAATATCCTTTTTATAGCAATTAAGTTTGACTTTCTAGGGGCTGATTGGGATCTTGCACAAACACATGTTGCAAACATGATGTCTGGCCTAGATGCAGTTAGGTACAATAAAGACCCAATCATACTTCTGTATAAAGTTTGATCAACCAAATCATCCTTTTCATCAGACATGACTATTTTATTGGTTGCAATGGGTGTACTGCATGGCTTACAATCATCCATCTCAAATTTCTTTAAAAGTTCTTTGGCATATTTGCCTTGATGGATAAAAGTGCCATTTTGCAGTTGCCTTACTTGGAGACCAAGAAAGCACTGGAGTTCACCCATTGCACTCATCTCAAACTCAGCAGTCATGAGTTGCCTAAACTCTTCACACATTTTATTACATGTGCTTCCAAAAATGATGTCATCCACATAAATCTGGACAATCATCAAGTCCTTCCCTCTCCATTTTAAAAACAGTGTTTTGTCTATTTTACCTCTTGTGAAACCAATGGAAAGTAGAAAGGTGGAAAGAGTTTCATACCAGGCTCTTGGTGCTTGTTTGAGGCCATACAAAGCTTTATTTAGCTTGTAGACATGATATAGATTAAATGGATCCTCAAAGCCTGGAGGTTGACTCACATATACCTCTTCTTGAATCCTACCTAGGGATGAGCAAATACCGATACCATCCCGATACCGTCCCGATCCCGAAAAATACCGATCCCGAATTTTGTGTAAACTTGGTACCGATACCGATACCGAAATATGTCGGTACGGTATCGGTATTTTGAGGGTAAAATTCAGTATTTTACCTATACCGTACCGATACCGAAAATGCCAAAAAGTGGATACCGTTTCCGGTACCGAAAAAATTTGGGATCGGGATTTCGGGATCGGGATGGGATCGGGATCGGGACGGTATTTTACACCAATTGCTCATCCCTAATCCTACCATAGAGGAATGCACATTTGATATCCATTTGGTACACCTTTATGTTGTGGTTGACAGCAAAGGCCAAGAACAGTCTGATAGCTTCCAATCTGGCTACAGGGGCAAATGTTTCATCATAGTCAATGCCCTCTTCCTGTCTGAAACCTTGAACCACAAGCCTAGCTTTATTTTTGACAACAATACCCCTTTCATCAGTTTTCTTTTTGAAAACCCACTTTGTGCCAATAGGACTCACATCCTCTGGTAGTGGTACAAGCTCCCAAACTTGTTGTCTTCTAATTATTGAAACTTTTGCTGAACTGGGGAGGCCAGGCGGGCCGCGTAGCCCCCTCCCCTACTCTTACGCGGGCCGTGTGAGTTGCCCAGTGACCAGAAACTTGAAATTTGCAACTGTTTGATAATTCAGGGGCTGTAAATGCAAATTTCTTGGTGTGATGAGCAAGTTAACACCTCCCCAAGGCTTTGTACCTACTTGTGACAAATGTATGGCCATGATTCTTGCTTGGAGGTTACACAAACATGTGTCTTGATCTTGTTAATCCACAACAAGTATAAATAGCCATGCCTTTCATTCATTTTTCCCACACACTTGATCTAAATTCTCTAAGTTGAAGTTCTATAACTTCATACCTGAGAATTATAAGATCAAGTTCAAGCAAGGACCTTTTGTGAGCCTTCTTTCATTCTTTTATTGCTTTCTAGCTTAAAAAGTCAAACAATGTTTGACTTTTAGTTTGACCAGTCAATGGTCAACGTAAAGTTCGGTTGAACTTTGTAACGTGATTGTAATCACGATGGTTATAATCTTTAGTGATTATACCTACTGATTACCACGTTATCTAGGTGTAGTAACGAGTCAAAGTTTCGGTCAAAATGCGTTTTAGCACGCATTTTGCCACGGAACTACTTTTAGGTATCAAAACATTTTGTTTTGATACCAAATCAGTTTTCTAAGTTAGTTAAACATGTTTTGACATGTTTAACTCATCACTATTAGTTTTGTGCTTGTTTAGGGTCGTAAGTTGCTTAGTGATCATAGTTGTATAGGGAATAACCTCTGAGGTTATACCTTATGATCACGTAGGATTGGTTAGTCATTTGTTAGTTAGCTTATATGCCCATAGGAAATGACCAAAATGCCCTTTTGAAACATAAATCCATAATTTGCATATGTGAACATATTTCTTACATATAATCTAATTTAGTAACATGTTTAGGGATAATTGGGCATGTAAGACTTGACATAACTCATAGTTAACCATCCGAACATAGTTTTACATAACCGACGCGTTAAAGTAGCTTTGACTACCTTAACGGGTCGAAACGGGTCAAGAGCACTTAGGTAGACTTCCAAATCAGAATGTAAGCTCTATTAAAACATACCATATGAGTTCAAATACTCATTTGATTTACAGAACCTCATTCCATCCTATCTCCCGATTTAGGATCCGATTATTAACATAGTTACCTATACTTGGTGTCGGTTGATTCCGTGATACTTGGAGCTTTAATTGGTCTTATTCTCAAGACTAATAAGCAATCCCAAGTGAGTACATAATTCCCCTTTTTTACCGTTTTCAAATATTTTGGAGTGATACACATGTGCATACGTGTTACTTTAGTGTATTTCATGCTTTTATGACATAAACATGCTAGTTTCACCTAGTACATATCTGGTACATGTTTTCAATTATGTTTTGCTATGTATGTTAAGCATTCTAACACATTGATTTATTACACATTTGTTGCATATGTTTACTTAGCATATGTACACATTGTTTTACATGACAGTTCTGCTATGTATGTTTACTGAGCATGCTAGCACATTGTTTTACATGAACATTTCTGCTAGCCATGTTTACTTAGCATACCTAGTACATGGTTTTCATAGCATGCTTACATTGGTTATGACATCTGGTATATTTAATCGGGACAATAATACATTCATTAACATTAGCTACGCCGCTCAGTAGTATGTAATGGTACCATAGGAATTGACAACTCCTGTTTCCGACTTCCTAGGTTTGTTTGGAAGTTGGGAATGACAGAATCCGATATACATAATTTAGATGAACCTTTAATTTGTTTAAAGGTTTGTCGTCACAGTCGCAAGGCTTGAATGTATGCGATTAACATTACTGCATAAATGTTTGTAATCATAAAGCATTGTTTTCTGCAAAACATAACATTTGATTTAAACTTAGGTTTGTTCAAAAACCTTTTTTTGTACATTTTTTTTCTATGGTTAATAATTACTAGTTATTCACCATACATGACATTTGTTTTCACATTGATATCATTACATAGCTTAAGTAGATGATTTCCTACTTGCTATGCATTTCATTGGTTATACATGATACATGTTACACATGACATTAAACATGGTTTATGCATGAACATTTTGACATTTAACATGACATTTTGGTTGGTTATTGATAAGTGACTTATGTAACAGGGTTGTGTGTTATATGAAAAAAGCATGGTGGATACGCCGCTGGTACTTCCTATATATAAGTGCTTTTATTGTATTATACATTGTTGCGTTATCTGAACCACTTGGCAAGACATGAAACATTTTATACAAGAACATGACATTGTTTTACAAATTACATATTTTACACAAATTCACTTTTACTTGGTTATTCATTTAACCATGTATTGTCTTTTCATTATCATTTGATTTTCATATCGATTTTTCATATGATTTTACAAAGGAAAACATTTTACAAGGTTCATGACTACTTTTTGTTAAACTCTTCTTTTACACTACAAGTCATGAATCTTGCATAAACAAAACCTATGTATCTCACAGGCATTTTTATGCTAACGTACCTATTTTCACATGTGTTTCAGGTGCTAATGCATGATGATGCTTGTGCTACACTTAGGCGGACTTGGGCCTTAGTGACTTAAAAGACAGTTAATTATGTTATTTTAGTTTAAATTCAAAGACAATGTAAACTTAAATCTCAATAATACATAACTTTAATTACCATGGTTGTTGAAACAATAATTATGTCGCATCACTCCCCGACGTTTCCGCCGCGGTTTGTTGTTTTACGCGGTCGGGGTGTGACACTCTTGGTACTTGACTGGCTGATGGAGAGATAGGAAACCAGCAAAAAGACAGATGTTTTGGGATTGACTTCTTGTTAGCACCCCTTCACTGATGTTACCAATGATTTGGTCAGGTGGATGAGACTTCAAGAAGATTAGATCTCCTTTGTATGGAATAATGGCATTTAATGGTGAGGGCTGCAGATGTGAATCATCTGAGCTAACCACTGCTGGTGACTTTGATGATCCAGCAGTGGCTTCAAATGGAGGTGGAGGAATAGGAAGAACAGGTGTGAAAACATGTTGACTTTTATCCACTGTTTGATGGCTTTTGTCAACAGTGGTTGATGAGGATGGGCTACTTTGGTCAACAACCGTTGAGGTAGCAATGGATGAGCTTTGACAGCTGTTTTGAACATCTGCTGCTCTTCCCATTGAAGTAGAATTTTGTTGAGGAATGATGACTTCATATCCATAGTATGATGGAGAATTTTCTGATGGACCTGCATTGTTAGTCTTGACAGCAACACTATCAAATGTGAATTTATCAAGATCAAATAATTCTGCAGGGTTTGCTGGGATTTTCATTGATGAAAGTTCATTGAAATTTACATTCAAAGTCTCTTCCACTGTCTTAGTCCTTGTGTTAAACACTTTGTAGGCCTTAGCAGTGGTTGAGTATCCCAGATGATAACCACAATAAATTTTGGTTGCAAACTTTGAGATAGAGTCTTTTAAGTTTAAAATGAAGCATGGGCAGCCAAAAACTTTGAAATATGAAATCAGTGGATTTATTTTATACAGCAGTTCATAGGCAGTCTTTTGATGCCTGTGGTTGATTAAAACTCTGTTCTGGACATAGCAAGCAGTCTTTACTACCTCTGCCCAGAAAGTTAATGGCAAACCTGAATCAACAAGCATGGTTCTGGCAGCCTCAATCAATGTCATGTTCTTTCTTTCAACAACCCCATTTTGCTCTGGTGTTCTTGGAATGCTGTACTGCCTTACAATTCCTTTTGACACACAGAAATCATCCAACTCCTTATTTCTGAACTCTGTGCCATTGTCACTCCTGAAGACTTTTACTGGCTAGTCAAACTGCTTTTCAACCTGTGTAACAAAGTCTTGCAAAATGCCTGCAGTCTCATCTTTGGAGTGTAAAAAGTAAGTCCATGTAAACCTAGAAAAGTCACAACAATAACCTAGCAATATCTTTTCTTCCTAAGACTCGTGACTTTAACTGGGCCAAACAAATCCATGTGAAGCATTTGCAAGCACTTGGTTGTTTTGGACTCTTCAATTGATTTATGTGAGCTTTTATGTTGTTTTCCTTTTAGGCAGGAAACACAATGCTCAGGACAGGTGAACAGTTTTTGAGGTAAACCTCTTACTAACCCCTGTTTGGATATAGCAGTGATTGTCTTGAGATTTGTGTGCCCCAATCTCCTGTGCCATAATTCTGTCTCTTTGTTAGAGGCAGCTGAGAACAGATAGGCATCAGTCCTGGGGCTCTCTTTTGACATACCCACCACATAAACATTGCCACTTCTTTGAGCAACAAGTTGGGCTTTTCCATTTTTTTATTATTTCTTCAATCTTTTCAACCATTTCTGGTCGAACAATCCTACAACACTCTTTTGTAAAGAATGAGCCATAGCCCTTATCACTCATTTGAGAGACACTTAAGAGGTTGAATTTTAGATTGTCTATCAGATTGATATTTTCAAACTTGACATTACCATACTGAACTGTACCAGACCCCATAACCTTCCCCTTACTATTATTACCAAAGGATATGTCACCCCCTCCATGAGTTTTGAAATCTTTGAGTTGGGCTCTACATCCTGTCATGTGCCTGGAGCCTCCACTATCTACATACCATAGACTATATAAGCATGCAGAAGCTCCCTGCACATCAAGTAAAAGGTTAGTTCATTAGGGTCTCCAAAGCCAATAAGGCTTTGGATGGGGTCTCAACAGTGTCTAGGTCAAGTTCAGGTGGATGGACAGTGGTTAGGTCAAGGGTTTGTACAGTTTTTGAACTGTTTTTCTCTAACCACTGTTGGGGGTTTTGCCCTATCAGCTGTTGGTACCCAAAGGGATGCCTGTTCACTCTTGGTTTAGAGGGCCTTTTGTAGGCCTCATAGACATGTGGAACCCTTGAGTATGGTGGTTGACCTTTACCTCTTCGGTATTGGTTAGCAGGGGGTGCATCAGTCACCTGAACATCTCTTTTAACAGAGGTCTGGTTCAGCTGTTTTGTAACAGCTGTTTGAACTGGCACAAACCGTGGTTGATTCTTGGTGAATTTGACAGATGAGTTTGATGAACTCAAGGATGTTTTTGCAGTGTATTCATTCTTTTTTACATCAAAGGATTTGAGATACACACATTCTTGAGTTTTGTGGTTTGATTTACCACAGAGGGTGCAGCTCTCAGCAGGCCCAATGACACTTGTTTTGTTGATATCATATACTTTTAGATGAAAACAATCTTTTGTTAGATGATTCTTCTTTTCACAGAAATCACAAAATAAGTTTTTAACCTTTTCTCTCTTTTTCCTCTTTTCAGACTCCTTTGCAACAGAGTTTTGAACCACTGTTGGGATGTCTTTAGGAGGAATGACCTTTGCTTTGGGAGCTTTAACACCATCAGTGGTTGTGAAGTCCATGGGTCTAAAATTTTCAAGAATGTCACACTCATCAGACCATCTGGGTTTAAATTGATATTCCTCAATCTCTTCATAGTTTGAAGAGTCCAATGATCTTTCAAGTGTGAATTTGTTGCCATTTTTATCAGTTATTTTGATTTCTTGGCCATTCTTGTTTGTGGGAATGATTTCAACTGAACCAGATTCATTTGCAGCATTGTTTTCAACTTAGTCATGCTTTCTAAAACCTATACCAAATTTTACATTGCTTTTGATCTGTTTTTCAAGCATAACTTCATAACCTTTGCAGGATTCCACCCATTTTTCACAAGTGATTTGGGTGGCTTCCAACTCCTTTTTTCAATTTTGATATTTTTCTATTATTGTTTGGAGTTGGTCCTTGGTTATGCTCTGCTCTTGTTTTAAGCTGTAGATCTCACTTTCTTTTTCATTCAACTAGTTTTTAAGTTCTTTTAATGACTTTTCAAATTGAACTTCAGAAGTTAACAACCTATCCCTAAGGTTTTCATTCACCTCTTTGATGTTAGCTTGGTTGCAGCCATCATGGCACAATCACATGGATGATCACTTTCTTCTTCAGCGCTCTCTTCCTTCTCACCTTCTTTCTTCTCTTCTTCTTATTCTTTGGACCAAGGATCTGACAGTGGTTCCAACAGGGGCTTTGAACTTTCTCCCAAAAGTACTTCCTCAGTCACAGCAGTAACCACTGCTTCAGCTATTTTGTCCATTGTTTCAGCACTTGAATATTCTTCTTCAGCTTCCAGCCCCTCCTGTATGGTCTCCAAAGCTACAAAACAAATGTCATTACTAGAAGCAGTGCTTTGAGCATACAGTGCAAAGTTTTCATCTCCTAATTCCTCAGGTAAACTGCTCCAATCAACCAGCCCTTGTGTGAAAAAGCTTTGTTGGTCTGGTTGAACCACTGTTGGTGCAGTTTGTTGAGGTGCAACTTATTGCACCTGAACCTGAGGAGCGGGGGCTTGGACATACTAAATTTGGGGAACAGTGGTTTAAACATAATGCATAGGAACATGGGTTGCAGCATAGTGAGCAGTGTTAACATGGGCAGCAGGGGTATATTGGGCATAGTGCAAAGTGTTTTGGTGGTTTTGTGGTCTAGGGTTTGAGCTGGGATGAGTAATAATTGGACTAGTGGTTTGACTCCTGCATTCCCTAGAAAAATGACCTAGCCTATTGCACATATAGCACTTGATCTTGGATTTATCCAACCCCACTTTTAGATTCCCATGTAACCCTGGGAATTTTCTCCCTGTCGTTTTATAAAATTTGCTAGTTCTCACACTTAGCAATGCCAATTGATGCAAAATGTCCATTTCTTCAAGATTAGTTGGATCAAAATGCTGTAAGTCATTGAGTTCAAAGCACAGATTATCAGAGTTCTGGCTTTCTCCATTTGCTGTGAAAGCAAAATTGGATGAGTGAGGATCAGAGTTGAAGTTTGCACCAGCAGTTATGTCAATAAAATGATCATAACTCTGATCCTTACTGCTGCCAGACTCTTCTTGACCCAGAAGAGCTGTGTTGCCAAATGAGTAGTCATCTGCAACTTTTCCAGACTCTTGTAACTTCTTTTTCTGGTTTAACTCCCTTTCATAGGTCAGGAGTCTACCATGAAGTTGGGTCAGTGTCAGATCTTTGAACTCAACAGAATTTCTAGTCACAAAAGCAATGGTATCCCATTTATCAGGAAGTGATCTCAAAAACTTGCTATTAATGGTTGATTTTGGAAATTCAGTATTAACAAGTTTAAGCTCACTTATGAGACAGCTAAATCGCTCAAACTGCTAGGTTAATGTTTCACCCTTCATGTGACAAAAGGTTTCATACTGTTGGTTCAAAATTTTCCTGTTGTTTTCAATAACTTCTTCAGTCCCACTAAACTGTTCTTTCAGTGCATCCCATAATTCCTTGGCACTGTTACAGTGTAACAGTCCAGCATAAATTTCATTGGGTAATGCAGATGCAACAATACTAAATGCCTTGGCATCCAGTTCAAATTTCTGAAAGTCCAGTTTGGTATAGTTTTCAACTTTCTTAGGTTCAAATTTCTTTGGATCCTCAGCACTCGGCACCATTGGAACATGTGGTCCAAAGATAACCGACTTCCAACATCCGGTATTCTGTTGAGCAAGGGTATGTCCCATCCTTCTCTGCCAGATGTTGTACTCATTTCGCTTCAGCATGGGTGGTTTGAAGAGAGAACCGATGTTATTGTTAACATCTTGTGATTGTGACGTCATCCTGGTTGTTTTACAGGTACTGATCAATCAACTTTGATTGTGATTAAACCTTACTCTGTTTTTCAACGAAACGAACAATTTAAAAGTATCAACGATTATGAGCTGAACTATTTATGTCAAAATGATTGTTAGATCAAATTTGACTGTCCGAGCTCTGATACCAATTGTTAGGATCTGAGTTTCTTTTTTATTGTGTTTTTGTTTGGAAATTAAGAAGATGAACAAGTAATTGCAGCGGAAACTAAATATGGAAACAAACTTTCACACACAATCAAATAGGAGAAATGCTTTCAACAAACATGTTTATCATTGAATCGGAAGATTGAATTTATTTCAAGCTTCAATTACAATTGCATGCATGTATCACAAACTCCCCCTCATCCTGAGCTCACAATGAATTGTTCGTGCAGGAAGACAAGTGGTGAAAGAGCTAATATAACAGTACAGGGTACTGTTCTATTTATAGGCACGAGCAAACCACTGAAGCATCTTGGCTGACGTCACCATGAAAGTGACATCTAACATTCTAACAACCTGTAACAACTTATCTAATACAACAACTGTTTAGCTAACTACTGATTACAATACATTACAAAAGGAAAGACTAAACTACTGCTTTCTCCTTCCACTTTTGTGACTCTAGCAGTACTTTGTATCTTCAGCAGTGCTTGACACATAACAGTAGATTGATCATCAGGGCTTTAGTCTTCATCAGTCTTTATACTTGATCAGTTGTTTGTAGAACAGCAGTTGTATACGGACAGTGGATATAGGCCATCAGTTGTTAGAATCACTTTTAAGGGGAAAGTTGGAATACAACAGTACTTATGCTGGATCCACTGCTCTGATCCAGTTTTGGCTTTAATCAACTGTTCCTTTGGTAGGGTTCAATCCCAACATCTTATGTATTTGTTGTGTTTTAAATGTACTTGTTCATGAATTGTTAATATATATTTTACAAATATATATATTGTTTTGTATTTGTTATTTGTAATATATATATATATATATATATATATATATATATATATATATTTTCAAAAATATATACATACATATATAGAGTTTAAAAAAACGATAAGTGTTAAAACTATTTTTAACTTGTTTTTAGTATAGGTATGCTTTAATTCTACCAAGTGTATACTTAGGCAAGTATACATGGATTTAATTATAAATACTTATGTATTTTGTATTAATTGTCAAAAATCAATTCTTATGATTTGTAATACTTTTCGGAATTACATTTCTTAAAAATAACATATTTTTAAGGTTTGTTTATATTATATGTATTTTGTCATGCTTGTAAAATATATATATTTATTTTTATCACTTGTCCGATTTTTATATAATTTCCATTAATTGTAGTAATTATATATTTCTCTAAATATATATATATATTTGTCCAAATATTGTCCAAGTCCATGGATTTGAAAAGGAATATACATAAATATTTGTATTTTGGTATTTTGTCCATACACCAATTTATGGGTGATTTTTTGTATATTGTTTATAAATATTTCCTTGTGTATTTTTATGTGTATTTGGTGCTTATACTCCTTGGGAGTATTTAGTGTATTTTGAAATATATATATATATATATATTACACATAATATACACATAGCACAAAATTTGGTGACCACTAAATATATATTTTTTCCCTAAAAATATAAATATTTATACTTGTTTTATTCTTGAAGAAAACTCTATTTTCTTAGCTTGTATTTTGTATAAAAATTAGGGAAAACCTTTGTTAAACAATCTTGAACAATTTTTGTAGAAAAAGTTTTACAAAACTTTATATTTTTCTAAGTGTCAAACATAGTTTCCCCTAAAAATGAAGATTTTCCCATGTATTAAAACATGTGTTTATTTTCTTTTTATCACCAAAACTCAAGAATCAACAGTTCTTGCAAGTAATATCACTAAAATCATCATACGTTTTCATGTGATGAACTTGAAGTTTCATAAAATGTGTAGTAATTTAGATCTACACACTGAACATATAGATCTACTTTAATCAAAGCTTCTTTGTAAATTTTTGTAAACTTTAATGAAACTTTATTTTATAACCTTGATCATCCATGAGTTTAGGTTCAAGAACATGAGAAATCCATTTTGAAACCATTTTCAAGTTCACTTTAAAGATTTTCAAGTTCAACATCATGTTACTTCATGGATCTTTCAAGATCCATGCTTAAACTTGTTAGATCTAAGCTTCTAACAAGCTTACATATGATGGATCTAAGCAAAAACACAAGATCAACAACAACAACTTCATAACATACATCAAACAACACTAAAAACACTTGATTTTCTTTAGATTATGTTAGTTCTTATGTTCATCTTTTAAAGTTTAACTTTTTTGATGGTGTAACTTGTACATACTACTAACATGGAGTAAAATGGAGATTAGGAGGCTTACTTTTAGCTCTAGTGGCTAGGGAAGTGGCAAGAACACAAAGAAGATGAAGATAATGATGAATGAGGTGGTTAAAAGCTCCACAAGAAGGTCCTTCAACTTCTAAGACTTGTAGCTTCATTAGATATGCTTGAGACACCTATGTATATACTTAGAATGGCTTGAATGATTGAAGAAAATGGAGATGATGATGATGATGGTGGATATGTGGTCGTGAGCTTAGGAGAGGGGGAGAAGAATAAGAGTTTGAAATTTTTGAGTGAAATGTTAAAGTGAAGATAAGGTTAGGATCATGTTTCTTTATAACACTACATTAACCTTTCTTCCACCAAATAAACATATGGATCATCAAATCTTCATCTACCATCTCTAGACAACATGTGGGCATGGGGCCCACATGTTTGACTGTCCACATCAAGAAAGAGGGGGGTAAAGTGTAAAAGTTGAAAGGTGAGGGGTTAAAGTTGTAAGTTAGGGGTCTTATGTTAGGTTAATTGTGTTTATGTGTTTTTAAGTGTTTTTAAGTGTTTTTAAGTGTTTTAATGTGTTTTATGACCAATACGAGCTTCAAAACATTAAAACAATGCTTCTAGTTCATTTTTAGTGTTTCTGGTAGTGTCCGGTTAATTGTTCGGTTGTCGGTTCATTAAAGTGTTAAAATGTGCAATTTATAAGGTATGAATTACCTTTTTATGTTATGATTTCAATCCCGACACTTTATAAGTTATTCTGGATGATAAATCACTATTTCTGAATGTTATTTTGACTTGTAAAAGCTGAATTTTGCTGAAAAATGCTGAATTGTTGTTTATAGTGCGTTTCGGACAGTTTTTAGTGCTTTTTAAGTTTTCGGAAAGTGTTAATATAAACCCTTGTTCTCCCACTTAGGATTTAATATATTTTTGATGTTGGAGCTACATCTAAGTCCTAAATCTATCGTTTAACTAAGTACTGAGGCTGTGCTGACACAGCTTGTCTAACCGGTGAGTTTACTAATTGTTTTTGACGCAACGCTAAATTGTTTCACAATGCGATAAATGAAATGTTTAACATGCATGATTGTAAATGCATGACATGCAAGCATATAATGTTGACGCTAAAACACATATTTACAGACAATAAATAAGTACTAAAACAGTACGGAAATTACCGGATTTGTTCCGTTTGTCACAAGCTCCACAACTATTGATGGGTTTAGGAGGTTGCTAGGTACAAGATTCAAGTAGAAAAGTTAAGTTGTGTAAAAGTTAACCAAGCTTCTTCCAAAACAGAAAGTTTGGTCCTCAAACTGGTGATGTTCCACCTTAGATTACCATGGTAATCTTGTGGAAACACTTCTAGAGGTGTTCCAAGCTTTGTAGAAGAAGAAATGGTGAAAAAAGTAGAAGAAAATGAAGTTACAATAACAAGAACAAAAAACAGAAAAATTTATCTTACTTTGGACCTCAAATATGGTGAGGTTCCACCTTAGTTTGCCATGGCAAACTTGTGAAAACCTTCCTAGAGGTTATCCAAGTAAGTTTGAAGAAGAAACAAGGAAGATTGAAGAAGGAAGTGAGCTAGAACCCACTTTTTAAGACCTTGAACTTTCTGGCCAAAATCAGAGAATTTTGGGGAGTTTAGAGAGTATTTGAGAGTGTTTGAGAGGTTTGGAAAATGGAAATGAGTGTTAGAATGGGTCTATATATAGTGAGGAATTAGGGTTAAGTGTTATGAGTGAATTAAAGAAGTTAGGTGGGAGTTAACTGACTAAAAGTGGCCAATCCCGTGACAGAAAACAATAATCTGCGGATCAAACGTTTTGGTGAGCCAGAGTAGGGAAAGGGGGGGTTTCCGTGGGCCACGACGTCCCTTGCTCGGGCCACTTTTGTTTTGTTTTTCATTTTTGGCAAGTTTAGTCCTTATGTTTTGATGTTTGGCATATTTTAAGCTACAACTTGCTTATTTAGTATGTAATGAAGTATATAGGACGTATAAAAGTATAACTCGAGTATTGCGAATATGAAATTAAGTATTTGCATGTGTAAAATATGTATTTACAATTGTTTGTGTGTAACGTAAGCATATGTTTACAAGGATGACGAACGTGTATCAAGTATGTATATGAATTGAATGTATAAGCAAGTATAAATAACCAATGTACAATTCTTATAAAATGATCAATTTTATTACGATCAAAGTCTCGGATTACAATGATTTTGTAGGTTCATGTTAGCATCGATTCTGTAACTCCGTTGAATGTGTAGATCACGTATCTTGTGCGGAATCTAAGTACGTGAGTGGATCAGACAATAATTAAATAATTAAAGGTTGTTTTCTATTACTGACTGACAGTTACAATACCGTGAAAACAAACGAAAAGAGTCTCCCCTCTATGTCAACAAAGTTACAAATGAACAAGACCTTGACTACTATTTATAGACCTTGTAGGTTCATACGAACCAACTAATCACGGATCAATATAACTTGGTGTGAACCTACTGTTTAGCGTGGACCAGCAACTGGCGCAGATCAGCATGCGTTGATCCATGCGAACCCACTCCAAACCCTAGTTTAGCGCCCATTCGTGCGAACCAGCATATACATGTGTGTATTCTTCAGTTTAACCCATGTCTTGTCCTATTTGCTCAGCTACAATTCGTTATTGACACAAGCAATAGACATATGCACTCATAGACTCCCCCCTTGCATATTGCTACAGTCAATCTCGTAGCTTTTTCTTTCACTCTGAGTCTTTAGCAAATTTTGACATATTCAGCACCATAAACTCCGCTTTTGCTCTAACAGACTCTTCTTGAATCTGCATCCTGCTTCAGCAGCTCCCCCTTTCGATCAACTCTCTCTCCAGGCTCCCCCTTGCTTTAAACTCTCAGCTTTTAGCTTTTAGAGTCTGAAACCAAGCTCAACATCTGAAAATATAACATTTCAAAACTCTTGAGAGAATATCTAAACATTTTGGGACTGAGAATCTGGCTCTTTGCAAGATTGATTTGACAGTTAAAGCTTTTAGATCACATAGGATTTGTAACCTAACTCTAATTCAGGAACAAATTACCTGGCTCTCTCCCCGTATCTAATAACTCTATATACTTGACTTTCAAAGAGACCAACAACCACAAACCCTCTCAAATAATCTTCCAAGTTCAAATTAATGACCTTGGAGATTTTCACAAACAATTTTTGAAATTTTCAATTAAAAACCTCAAGTTACAGATTAATGAACTTGTTTATTTTTAGAGACACGTTCAGCATACTAAGATTTTGAAACTCAGCTTTCAAACATCAGTTGTCGAAACATAAAGCAGAAACAAAATATTTTTGTATTTTACAAAGTTTATGCTAAAACACCCTGAAAATATTTTTGTAATGAAATGCAATAAAGAAATTTTTATAAACATATTTTTGTTTGAGTTTGCGTCAAAGGATCATATCAGTTTATGACAAATCACTAGCACCGTTGACCTTTTATAGACTTTAAACTCTCAACAATTCACTTAGATTGTCAGTATAGTAATCCACTTAAATTTTCACACAAACTTCAATTGATTCAAGATACGAGATTAGTATTTTAAGAACTTAACTTATTCGCGTGTCCCACCTCAGAATATACTTCCGTATCAAGATTTCCTAGATTCAGTCTTACATGTGAATATACCTAAATGATATTTGTTCTCTGGGTTAGTGTCAGGCCTTGAGAGCTCAGGTATGAACTTCCGTTCAGTCAAAGAGATGAAGACTCGACTTAAGGTGTGTTCCACTTAGGAATCTTCTTTACAACTGCACTTGATTTATATCTTTCGATATTTTTCAATTTTTATGCAGAGGGAAAGCTTTAAGCGCAAAGTATTATACGAGGTCTAGGCCATTGCTGACGCAAAATCAGAAGACTAAGTATAATACCCTAGTTATCAATAAGTATAAAGACCTAATATCTCAGAATCAGGCAATCTCTCAAACGAAATTTCGGAGTACTAAGTCCATATATCCGAGAGATGTTCCCCACGAGATAAGAAAGTTATTGATTTAGGTTTATATCTCAAAATCAATTTACTAAGTGTGTAAAAACCTACTGGCATATCATCACTGAGACCGTTAATCACATTTGACATTCCATTTCTTTAGCATGTTGTGATCGTCTTACTGATGTACTATTATTTCCTCTTTTTACACAAAACACTTTTTAATTTTCTCATGTTTTTGGCTTTTTTTCAAATTCTCAAATGTTTTTGTATTTTCAAAATTTTAAATCCCCTAAAATCCAAAATATTTAAGAAAATTTGACAACCCGATGCAGATAGCTTTGTCTCGCCATCCGTTTTCTTCATCACATGCTCTGTTTTTGCATAATGTACCCCCATGATTTACAACACATTGATTTTAACAGTTTGAAAACCGTTTTTCAATTTTGTTTTATTATGTTTGTTTAGCCGTGAGGGTTTCGGCGTATTCACTCAACATTTTTTCAAAATTTTTGATTTTTTAACACTTTAAAAACATTTTACCATTTTGATGTTTTTCTATTTTTTTATTTTGTTTTTACTTTATGTTTATTTATTTACAAAACAAACAGACACTCCCTGAATCCAACCACATGGATCTGCCTCCTTCCGTGCCAGGCTGCTCCTCTCCGCTTGTTGATGTTCAGCTACCTCCGGGAACACCTGCACATTCATCTAACTCACAGGCCTGTTTGACATTGAGAATCCAGGATCCGGCGAGTTTGACGGAGCTTTGGTCCTGAAATAATCAGTTCGGTAATAAGAAATGAGTAGAAGTAGAGAACGACACCGAACAAGTCACTTATAATCTGGTTTCTATTAATATATGAAAGTTACATATCCGCGAAACCAGCTGGACAGCATCTCCCCTCAGGGAACCAAAAGCTTGTCCAACACAAGTCCCAACACCCATATATATAGGCATTGCGCCTTCGTACGAAGCCACATAAGGTCCCTTCGTACGAAGCGACTAAGTCTTGTGCTTCAGTACGAACCTACTAAAGTTGTCCGTTCGTACGAAGGGACTCCCTTCGTACGAAGGAGGTGTAACATCACAAACCTTCAGTTTGTACTGGATTTCACTCTATTCTATACACTATACAATATTCAACACACACTCTATCTAACATATTCGCACAGTGGCAGACATACAAAATATGCACCAACAGATTCCCCCTTGACTGTCACTGTCGAATCGTCACTTTGAAAACCTTGAGCCGTGTTTGAATATTCTGCAACTCCAAACATTCTACAACTTCAATCGGGCATCTTGAAATCTTCAATAGATTCCCCCTTAATTGATGATCCAGGTTTGCTTTTGACAGTGTTGTACATATTCCCCCTGAAATAAATCTTCAGGTCTTTGTTGCACAGTTCACGACTCCTCATCTGATTTGCTAAACTGCAATCTTCACGAGCAATCACCAACTTGAAACTAATTAATGCAGTTATCTCTGTTTCAGCTTTAACCACATCCGCGTTCAGTTTTTGATATATCGTTTCAGCACCATCGATATCGCATTCTGCTTACTTGATCTGTTTATTGTACAAAAACCCAACCGGCAATTGATAGAAACTTCATATACCCCACTGGTTAATGTCAAAGCTATGATTACCCATGAACATCTGAAATCCTGTTTTCCGTGATCAACTTTAAGCACCTTCAAGAATGATAGATCCGTGTAAACGGTAATCTCCACAATCAGCAAATCTTCAACGGATAACAAATCATCTGGTAACGTATACTGATCTCCAAAGCGTTCGTCCACAATCAGATTTATCTTTTTAGACAATCCAGATCTCAGAAGCTATCATCCACATTAGATTCACATTCCCGGACAATTCTGAAGTTGGAACCACCTGGATACTGTTGCAGTTTCACGAATTTAAAAAATGCTGGAATTTCATCTGAAATTTTTATTCCCCCTCATTTTTGCAAATTCTGACGTTTTATCACTGAATTCCCCCTCAAACTGAGCAATTCAGTCTTCCTACATCTCTGAAAAACTTGACTATACTGAGAATATGACAATCTCTGCCCCGAATGTCAGTTTTTTATCTATGCGGATTTAACGTTACGGCCCATAAATAGTCAGATAACCCGAATGATAAACATTCTGCACCAGTATCATGACTATCCCACTAAATTCTACAATCCATGATCGCATCATCAAATATGTTGGCTAAAGTTCCGGACGAAATGATAATTAAGCACCAAGTGTCCCTTCATACGAAGCTAGAAATGCCCCTTCGTACGAAGCTGTTAAATTTGACAATCTAATTCTTCATGCATGTTCTTACAAACCTATATGCGTCTACGTACGAACCCAGGAGTGTCCCTTCATACGAACCCATGAGTGGATTCGTACCAACATATATAACAGTTTGAAACATCTATTCGTACGAAGCTGCGCTGATTTCTCAAGAACACTTCCAAACATATTTTTCGATCCAGAATCTTTATTTCTTTAAATTTCATGATGAAACTTCACAGGATTATGCGAAAATAAATTCCGAACACAATGATGTCTTCAATTTCGAATTTCATCCGTGAATTGACCTTCAATTTGATGTTTTTTCTATATTTTACGTCAAAACTCACTACACATCAAAAATAATGAGCGTAGGTGATTCAATCAACTGTTACATCGATTGAATCGTACCGTAGCTCTGATACCAATTGAGAGTCCAGGATCCGACGAGTTTGACGGAGCTTTGGTCCCGAGATAATCGGTTCGGTGATAAGAAATGAGTAGAAGTAGAGAACGACACCGAACAAGTCACTTATAATTTGGTTTCTATTAATACATGAAACTTACATACCCGCGAAACCAGCTGGACAACATCTCCCCTTAGGGAACCAAAAGCTTGTCCAACACAAGACCCAACACCCATATATATAGGCATTGCGCCTTCGTACGAACCCACATAAGGCTCCTTCATACGAAGCGACTAAGTCTTGTGCTTCAGTACGAACCTACTAGCTGTCCGTTTGTACGAAGGGACTCCCTTCGTACGAAGGAGTTGTAACATCACAAAACCTTCAGTTCGTACTGGATTTCACTTTATTCTATACAATATTCAACACACACTCTATCTAGCATATTCGCACAGTGGCAGACATACAAATATGCACCAACAGACCTTGGGTATTGTGATACAATACGAATCGTTCAATTTTGGAAAATCTTTGTCATTGCTAACAAAAAAAAATTTCATTCTTATTTTCAACATTTTTGGTTGAATCGATTTTCCTTTTGTTACTCACAGAAGTTTGTTTCTTGACTACCCAAGCTTGTCCTTTTGAAACATTCGTTTGATAAAATCTTGAATCACTTTGAATGTTTCATTTTGAAAAATCATTTTTAGATTTCCATTTTTGTTTTGGTTTAAACATATCAGTCTTTGGTTTCCGAATCTGTTTTGTTTCAAATTTGGGTGTCTTTAGCTTTGGTTTCCAAGTTTGTTTTATTTCAAACTTGATTGACTTCTTTTTCTCAACCTCAACGTTCTTTTTCTCAACATCAACAGGCTTCAGATTCAGACATTTGCGACCAACATGTCCAATTGATTACATTTAAAACATGTTTTCTTTAAAACATCTTTAGTCTGTTGTTATTGCTTCTTCTGAGCATAGAACTCCTCATTAGTTTGTCGACTAAATCAGATTCCTTTCTCTTCTTCAGAACTTGTTCCGTGAACAAAGTTCATCTTTTTTTTGAATATTTGTCTTATCCGCCATTTTCTTTTGATTTTGTTTCCTTTTATAACCCAACCCAGCCTTTGTGTTTTTCTTTTTGTATCCAGGGTTGTTATGAAAAGTTTTCTTGCTTGCTTTTTCGGCAAATTTTGCAATTTCGGACTTTTCAGTTTCCACCAGTTTGAAAACTTTGTCAATCTTTTCTGAAATCACATTATGATTCGGAACTTCAATATCTGAGTGTAATTTGTCCGATCCAACCATGTAATATGCCAAAATTACTGGATCATAATTCGAATTTATCTCAGATTTTGAATTCTTAAGATAACTTTCATGAAAGCTTTCCTCATTTTCACCTGTGATTCGGGCTTATCTGTTTTGGTAGAATCCTCTTTCAAAACACTTTCAACGACCTTACCTACCACCTCTGAATCATCAACATCATCAGATTTGGAGTAAGTGACATCAACGTTATCTGGCAATTAATCAACCATGTCAAAAGCTTTTGCCACCTTCTCATCATCATAGAATGTAAACTTTTTCTCAAACAGTGGTGGAACCTGATGATATTCTGAGCCAATTCCCTTCTTTTTTTTCTCAGAATCTTTATCATCCGGTTTTATATTGAAAATACGTTTCGGAATGTATGAAGAAGCATGATAACTATGAAGTTTATAATTTTCTTGTTCTAAATCAGCCATTCTACGTTTAAGCTCAGCAACTTCATCAATATATTAGTTTATAACCTATTGTTTTATTTCATATTTGTTTTTAAGTGTTTGTGATGTTTCTGAATATTGTGAAAGTCTGGCTTGAATGCGTTTCATTTGACTTTTCACATCTTCATATGCTTCTTTTGTAATATGATATGAAATTTTCATTGCATCATATTCCTTTTTCATTTCTTGAACATCATTTTCTTTTTGTAAACATTCTTCGCTCATTTTAGAACACTTTTGTTTCAAAATCTCATTTTTTTCAAGAACCTTACATTTCAGTGTCAGCTCTTCATCTTTTTGTTTCAAAACATTTTTGTTTTCAAACATTTCTTTTCATTTTTCTTTGAAAACTCGTTCGATTTTAGTAAATTCAGCGTTTCTTGATTTTAAGTTTTCATCTTTTTCAGTACAGGCACTGCATGTTTCCACGCATTTCCTGCACTGTTTCTCATTTTTATTATCAAAATTTTCATTTGTTTTATCATTATTTGATGACTCAGAAGATTCAAGTTGAGTTTTTACCTCATTTTTTAGCATCTCAGCTTCATCTGGCACCTTAGCTTTTTCTTTCGTCCGCTTCTGTTTCTCATCAGTCTTCTCCTAACTTTCATCACCAGCTTCTTCTACTGTCTTCTTCAGATTCTCATCAACTTTCTGTTGACTTTCATTACCGACCTCAGTTACCGTCTTCTTTAATTCATCAACCATCTTCTCAACATTTTTCTCAATCTTTTCTTCTTCTCTCTTTCTCAAACTCGCCAACATCACTTCACTTATCCTCTTCTCCATGTTTGTGGCATAATTGTTACCGACAAATTTCTTCAACTAATATTCTCCAGAAGTTGGAATGACCTCAAGTAGATCGTTAAAATTCACACTACTTGAATCCACTACCGGATTTCCTTGAGAATCTGTGTAGCATTCTCTCTTCTTATCTCATCTGCCTGCACTTCTAGCTTTGTCGTAAGCTGCTTGCATTTCAGTCAATCTGTTACACGCTATGGTTCTTTCTCTCATGGTTTTCTCTCTAACTGGTTCAGATTTCTCTTCAGCAATCAATGCAAACTTTTCTTTTGGAATGTATTTATTCCAATTGAATCCTACGTCATCTTGAGTAACCATCAAAGCTTTCTTTCTTTCTTTCGAATATCCTTCATCGATCTATTTTTTATTTAACTTTGGTGGTTGTTCATTGGCTTGATGATAAATTGCTTTTCGGTAGTAGTCTTCATGGAATGGATTCACTCTTTCATCTGCTTGCCGATTTTTGCACTCTCTTTTGAAATGCCCTTTCTGTTTGCACTTGAAACAAGTGACCTTTGACTTGTCAAATCCCAACTTTGTGTCAGCATCTCCAAGACAAGATCTCTCGGTAATCTCCATAAACCTTTGTGCCCTCCTGATGACATTAGCCATACACCATCTGATATCTATCAATTCCATCCCTTCTGGATCGATCTGGTCGTAATCTTCCTTTGTCATTTCCGGGTTTCCTATTCTACCCGCCAACAGACTTTCATACGACACCAGAATTGATGCTAAGAAACTCATTTGTTGCTTGCCTACATCAACATTCATACATGGAGACTTTTTCAACTTCAGGGCGATGTTGCATTGAATTTCATCGGGATTTTCTTTGTTGGATGCTGAAGAGGTATGATAACCAGGATTATAACTTGAAGAACTACCTTTTGATGCTTCACCAGAATTCTTTGCGCTAAAGGTGGTACCAATCTTTGGTGCTCGATAGTAGAGATCAACATTTTGCTGATAATTCGAGCTACTAATTTTATTCTTCTTTTGATGCTCCAACTCATGTCCTCCAAGCTTCTCTATCAACGTGTCCCAAGTGATTTCATCGAACTTCGCGTCATTTTTCAGTATCATGACAAATGTTTGCCAATCATCTACACGCGGTAATGCTTCGACAAGTTTGTCGATGATTTCTTCTCTGGTCTTTGTAATACCGAATCTTTCAAGTTCAATTTTCAAAGAGTTAATTACTATTTTCGTCCTTGTGATTTGTCAAAAATCACTATTTCAGTCCATTAGTTTAAAAATTGCGATTTTAGTCCTTGTGGTTTCAATTTCGTAACCATTTCAGTCCACCTCCGTTAACTCCATCCATGTATTCTGTTAAGTACACATTAATTGACCATAATGCCCTTATTAATAAAAAACAAAAAGATATCTAAATGAGTTAATTAATGTTTTCATTCTTGTGGTTTGTCAAAAATCACTATTTCAGTCCCCGTGGCTTCACTTTCGTAACCATTTTAGTCAAGACTCCTAACATCGTCTATTTTACCGTTAAGTTTTTAATGAAATACCTAAATTACTCTTGTGTGAATTAAATAAAAAAGCCATGGAAACTTAAAAGATTGTATTCTAGGACCCACGTGTTTAAACAAGGTCTGTAAAACAACGAATTTCTCATGGCATGTTTTACAAAAGTTTGGTAATATGGTGAAAACACTTAGGTGTTTGGGTTAGCTTATTTTGGAGCAACTTATGACTTATCGACTTATAAAAGTTAATAAGTTATTTTTTGAGTGTTTGGGTTAGCTTATTTTGAAGGAGTTTGTGTCTTGAGAAGTCATTTCTTGAGAAGTTAGAATTTCTAACTTCTCACTTTTGACTTATATAAGTTAATAAGTCACTTTGAGAAGGAATGCCAAACACCCACTAAATATAGAAGAAAGTTATGTTTTGATGTTTGGCGTATTTTAAGCTACAACTTGCTTAAAGTCTTTCTCCTTCCCCTGCGAGACCCGTACAAAAATAAAAAAACCATATCATTCCCGAAGACCAAACCTACAAACCCTCGCTTCCGTCACAATCCTCTACGAATCATACGATTTTCCGGCGAACACCATACAGCGGCGGCGACGGGTTGAAACCTAGAAGCAAAGATGTCGGGCATGGGGGACGGGTACGTCGGCACCGCCCAAGACGCCGTCAGGATCCGAAGGCTCGAGAAACAACGAGAAGCAGAACGGAAGAAGATCCAAGAGCTCAAAAGTAAAAACGCCAAAGGCCAATCCGGTCTTCTTCAATTCGGATCCGGAACCTCTGAAGTAAGCCATGTTATTCGTATATCTGCATCTATTTCTGACTCTTATCGTCACATATACACAATTAATTATGCTATTCTGTGCCCTAATGTTACGTATTTCACTTTAGCCTGTAAATTTGACGTATAATCGTGCTTGTTATCGTCAATTGATTGTAAATTTGAAGTGTAATTGTGTCTGTTATCGTCAATTGATCGTATTTTCACTATTATTATCGTCATTCTGTGCCCTAGTTTTACGAATTCTACTTTAGCCTGTTAATTTGATGTATATTTGTGCCTGTTATCGTCAATTGATCGTACATTCACTATTATTTTTGTCACTCTGTGCCCTAATTTTATCGGATTGCACTTTAGCCTGTTAATTTCACTTATAATTGTGCCATCAATTGATTGTATGTTCATCATTGTTTCTGTCATCTTGTGCCCTAATTTTACTGATTGCACTTAAGCCTGTAAATTTAACGGATTATTTTGCCTGTTATTGTCATTTGATTGTATATACACAGTTATTTTTGTCATTCTGTGCCCTAATTTTACGGATTGTATTTTAGCCGGTAAAAATTGACATATCATTGTGCCTTTTATCGTCAATGGATTGTATATTCACCATCTTGGTTTAAAAAAGCGCGCTTAGGCGCGAGGCGACCTAAGGCGCAAACCTTTGTGCCTTGTGTGACATAAGGTGCGCAGTGTACAAAAGGCGCAGGTGAGGCGCGCGCCTTTTGTACTTGGCTTGACTTTTTTGTGCGCTTTACGCTTTTTTAAACCAAGAATTGTTTTTTCTCATTCTGTGCCCTAATTTTTCAAATTGCACTTTAGCCTGTAAATTTGACATACATGATTACCGATTAATGCATTGCTGCATTCATCAAGTCCTTGACTATATCTTTGTTTTAGTTTTACAGATTACACTTTAGCCTGTAAATTTGACGAACATGATTCAGATTTACGTAATCCTCCGTTGATCATTTGATCATGCACTATGAATTGTGTTGATCAGATCCTTGATTATTTCTGAGCCTTAATTTTACGGATTATACTTTAGCTTGTAATTTTGACACACATGATTACAGGTTATTGTAGTGTTCTATCGATCATGCACTGATTTTCTTTTGAAATATGTTTATCAGATCCTTGAGACTGCCTTCAAGAAGGAAACCGTTGGGTTAGTTACAAGGGAGCAGTATGTTGAGAAGGTGAATTAATGATTTGAATACTGTTATCGGTTTCATTCTGCTTGCTAATTGCTATAGTTAATGTTTGAATGTACTTGTGTGTAGAGGGTTAACATTAGAACCAAGATTGAAGAAGAAGAGAAAGAGAAACTTCAAAAGCTACAACAAGAGTGAGTAACATGACATCTAGGGTATGTTTGGCATAGAGCTTTTAGGAGCTTCTAACTTTTAAGAAAAAACTCCTACTCAATAAAAAGTCTTGTTTGGTTGAAGGAGCTTGAAGCTTTTAGGTTCGGAGTTTGAAGCTTTTGGTTGAACGCTCATACTAGTAGCGTTTAGAAGGAGCTACAAGCTTTTAGGGAAAAAATGACTATTTTAACCTCTAAAGATAATAAACTTTTTAATGCACAAACTTTTTAAATTTGTAGTTATGTCCATTTTGGTCATTTTATACATTTTATTAAAAGCTCCATCTACTCTGCCAAACACCAAATATATCTAAAAAGCTACAGCTACTAGCTACCAGCTTCCAGCCACCAGCCACCAACTACTTTTGCCAAACATACCCCTAGTTATTTTACTTGTTTGCGGTTATAATAATATAATATATATTTTTTATGTTGATTATTTTTTTCTCTATCTGATGGTTTTTAGGGAGGAGGAGCTTCAGTTACAGAAACTTAAAAAGAGGAAGATCAAGGCTAACCCTAGGCTATCGTTTTCTGAAGATTTTGAAAATGGGGAAGAAGAAGATGAGGATGATAGTAAGTGTAGTTAATATCCCCAAGGTTTAAAAAGGCGATTAGAGGCGCGCCTCGAGGCGTACGCCTCAGGTGAGGCGCTGAAAAATCGCAATTAAGGCTTAGCCTCACAGGGGGGAACTGAAACCTAAGCCTCAGCCACACGAGGCGGTCTGAGGCGGTCTGAGGCGGTGGGGCGATGAGGCGAGGTGGTGAGGCTTAAGCCTCACCAGACTTGTGCAAATTGATCAGTTTTTTGTTTTCTGGACTATTTTTTTCGGCCCATTTAGTTTTTATTGGGCCTAATTGGTGAATCGAAGCTTACCTGCTGATTGAACCTTAGATTCCCTGCTGATCGAACCTTGGATTCCCTGCTGAAGCGTAGAATGAAAGAAGCTCTGTGTCGGCTGTTTGTTTTTTTAGGTTTAGAAGATGGAGGAGCGTACAGGGGAAGGAGATAGACAAGACGGCGACTGCTTTAGTTTAGGGTTTTTATTTATTAGTAGGGACTCATTCTTTTTCTTGTTTACACCTTTTCTTTTAACAGAATTACAATTTCATCCTCCAGTTATAGATTTATCAAAATTAACCCTAGACTTTTACAAGTTAGTGCATAAAGATGTTGTATACATATATTATATAGGTTCTAGATACTAATATATATATATATATATATATATAGGGTAAGGATAGTGTAAAAAGGGCCTAAAGTGTGAGAAGTGTGAGAAGTGTATTATAACACTATATATAATACTATATAACACCATATAAGCACCGTATAACAATATGTAAGACCATATAATACCATATAACACTATGTAACACTATATATCATTATATAACAAATATAACACTATAGGTTGTCTGATAGCATGTCTATGATAGATGTATAGTGTTATATTTGTTATATAATGATATATAGTGTTATATAGTGTTATATGGTATTATATGGTCTTACATATTGTTATACGGTGTTTATATGGTGTTATATAGTATTATATATAGTGTTATAATACACTTCTTACACTTCTCACACTTTGAGCACTTTTTACAGGATCCTCTACCTATATATATATATATATATATATATATACACACATTATATTATAAATTACCGATATCCCACCGCGATAACCGATATCTCAAATATCGGTCCTTGACCGATATCCAATATTTTTCCGCATTAACTGCATAGGTCATAACATTACTAGTTAGTCTAGTTTAAGTTGTTTGAACTATTTTATGATGTTTGTTTTATGTTATGATGTTTGTTTTATGTTATGATGTTTGTTTTATGCTAATTTGTGATTTTTATGAGACATCTATATATTTTTTTAATAATGTTTTGAGGCTTACGCCTCGACCTGCCTCGAGGCTTACGCCTCGTGAGGCTAAGGGAAAACGCCTCGATACCCGTTTTAGCCTTTTTAAACCTTGAATATCCCTTTCCAATAACCATATGACGTAAAATTTACATCTAGTTGTTTGTTTGTCGTCTTGTTTATGCAGAAACTACAGAACCGAGTACGTTTGGGCGAAGAGCCTTTGGCAAAGATCCCACAGTAGAAACAAGCTTTCTGCCAGACAGGTGTGGCGTCTCTCTACCCCTTTTACAAGTTACAACCCCCCCCCCCCCCCCCCCCCCCACACACACACACAGCACGCACACACTATGTCAATAAATGGAACATTTTTAATGTTTAAGCTGATTAAATGTCACCATGGTGGTGTGAAGCATACCCCTTCAGTGAGAGAGAGGCAGAGGAGCAAGCTGAGCGTGAAAGGTTGCGGAAACAGTGGCTACGCGAGCAAGAGCAGATTAAAAGTAATTTATACTGCAAGAACTTGTATAGAACTATTAAAAATGATATCTTTAATCATATTTTAATTTAATTGCATTGCAGATGAGGCGCTTGAAATTACTTACAGTTACTGGGATGGAGCAGGCCATCGGCGAGTGATGCAGGTATTTGTTACGTCTAAATCATCATTATTTTTTTATTAATCCATGTTGAATATCATTATATTTCTCACCAACCATGGACCCTTTTTTACTGGTGTGACTTTAAAGGTTCGAAAAGGCGACACTATTGGCGAGTTTCTACGTGCTGTCCAGCAGCAACTTGCACCCGAATTTCGAGAAATACGTACAACTTCGGTTGAAAACCTTTTATATGTGAAAGAAGATCTCATCATTCCACATGTAAGAAATCCGTACTTTATTTATTTATTTATTACTTAGCGGTCAACTCTGACCATTTGTTTCTCGGATCTCATAACTGTTGTCCATTTTCAGCAACACAGTTTCTATGAGCTGATTGTGAACAAAGCCAGGGGAAAAAGTGGACCGGTATGTTTATCTTTTTATCTACTAATTTCAACGATCACATGAACACTGTTCTGGGCTAGTAAAATCTAATAAAAAATTTAAGACATAGGTGTCAACTGTTGACAACTTCTAGAAACATATAAAACATAAGCTATTTACTGTTTCATGTTTTTAAGTGATACCTAGTTGTCTGATATTGGGGTAAAATGGTAAATACTGAATAGATGTACTTATGACATTTCTTGTATCGGCAGCTTTTCCACTTTGATGTGCATGAAGATGTGCGAACAATTGCAGACGCAACCATAGAGAAGGATGAGGTAACAATGTTCATTTTTTTATGATTACTCAGTACTATATTTTCTTTTCGAGTGCATAATAAATTTATATTGTCGCCGGTTAACAGTCACATGCTGGTAAAGTCGTTGAGCGGCATTGGTACGAGAAGAACAAACACATATTTCCTGCTTCAAGATGGGAGGTAACATCCCACCCATCAGCTTTTCCCCGTTTTCTGTTATGTTTGTTGTATATATTTTAAGCAAAGGCAGGTTCTTTTGAGCAAAGAGGGGTTCTTATAAATTTGTGATTCTGATTGCAGATATATGACCCAACGAAGAAGTGGGAGAGGTATACTATCCACGGGGACTAATAAACTAAAACAGAATCAACGTCCTATGTTTTCTAAGGTTATTGTCAAATGTTTTTAGATGTTACATGTTTCCAGTTGCTATTGAATTATACTGTCTGTATTCAGTGCAATGTGTTTTGCTTTTATACTATAATTAAGGTGGGAACATAAAGCTTACATATGGTAGAACCTTATTTTCATGTTGGGATATCATTTCTGGTGTTAAAGATGTCAAGTCAGTTGTCAAGTGGCATGTATTTGAATTTTGTTTTAAAGATTATCTTGAAATATTCAAACAATGCATTTATTAGAAGGGATTTCTTTGTGTTCATCGGTTTGAGACTGTATACATTCAAAATCGACCAAAGGAATTGAAGTCGTATTCATATTATTTTGGTTTTAACCTAAAAACTGATTTTTGAGATCAAATTTATATGTGGCATGTAACAATCAAACAAACTTGGAACCCACTAAAAGGTGACTTTATACTTCGTACTATACAACATTTTAATCATAATTTAAACACTAAAAGTGAGTTATATTTTCTTTGTTTATTTTATCTTTATTAGAAAGGATAAATCAAATACCCACTAATCCACTATCCTAATTCAACTTCCAAACACACTTGGGTACCACGCAAGCACTTTAGTATATACTTTCTACTAGATTAGAACCCCGTGTATTACACGGGTTGAATAATGTAATTTTATAGACTAAATTAAAACAATTATTCTTTAAAAATCTCCTTTATTACATGGGTTGAACAAATGTAATTTTATATATTAAATAATAAAAAAATTATATCTCTAAGAATCCCATGTATTGTACTGAATAAATGTAATTTTATATACCAAATAATAAAAACCCGTGTATTGTACAGGTTGAATAAATCTAATTATATATACTACATAATAAAAAAAAGTTATATTTTAAAAAACACTGTGTATTATACGTGTTAAATAAATGTAATTTTGTAACCTTGTATATTACACGGGTTGGATAAATACAATTTTATAAACTAAATAATAAAAAAGTTATATCTTTATAAACCCCGTGTATTATACAGGTTCAATAAATCCAATTATATATACTAAATCATTATCATCATCATCATCATACTCAGTAAATCCCACCAATAGCAAAGCTAAGGTAGGATCTGAGGATGGTAAGATGTAGACAGCCTTACCTTTACCCCGTAGAAATAGAGATGCTGCTTTCAGTGAGAGCCCCGGCTCGATAGTAGTTTTGTATCAAGCCTTGGATATAAGGCACATAACACTCAACAATCGGGACAAAGACCGATTAGTGCATGGTCCCTTTTGTCTTTCTACTATCAACGCCACCACATGATGATGATGCATGATTAACCGTCCTCCGCTTATAACGTTATTTTCACGAACTAATAAAAGGAAGTAGTTAAGGTGAAAAGCATGGTGCTGGTAGGTGGCGTTGTAGCTGCAACAATTTTCTTTTGGCTCGATGCAATGTTAAAATTAGTGCAATTTCACTTTTGCCATCCGAGCGTCCACACATATATACATTATATGCGCATACCGCAAGCGGGGCGAATCTATACTATATTGGATTCGTTTAAAAACGCATAAATTTGGTTCGGTTTAATTCGAATCAGGTCATAAAGTTGGTTAAGTTTAATTCGAATTGATTAAAACCCCAATTTGGAAAATCTAAAATATAATTATATTATAAGCTTCTCTTTCTAATTAGTGTTTTTTAATGTTTGATCTAATGTCTAATAAGTTATTTTGTATATTTTGCTTGTACTTCAAATTTTCTATATGAGCGTATTATTGTTTTTTAAGCTTAAGATTATTGTTTTCTGCTATTATTTAAAAAATATTTAATTTATAATTTAAATTTGAAGATAATATATAAAATTAGTGCAATTTCACTTTTGACCTCCGAGCGTCCACACATATATACATTATATGTGTGACAACCCGCACAAAACCAGGTATCCGTACAACTTAATTAATGATTAATTATTACTTGATTACTGTGCTTGATTGAAACTAGCTGATAAACTGCTACCTGCATACTGATACATGCACTTACTTGCATCATACTTTATTTGCTGTCACTACATTATTTACGTGCTGAACCCTAGTGACAAACATGATGCACAAAAAGCACAGTAGCACCAAACGGATACACAGTAAACATGCTGATATAACCAGCATCAGGCAAATACTGCCTCAAGGCCTGTTAAGAGCCTCATATATTTTGGCTACACTGGTAGTGAGTGTAGGATGTAAGGGTTGTGTTACTGCGTCTCTAGGGATAAGATACACTGATTCGGATGTGCCAAAAACGTACTTTAAGTACCAAACACAGCACTTTAAATAATTTAACCAGCTTCTAGCTGACTAGTAAAGTGCCAAAAAATGAGAAAATATCACTAGACACTTTCTAAAGTGTCGGGAAAACAAATTGTGTCACTAAAAATGCAATAACGACACTTTAAAGTCTTTTGTAACACTTTAACGGATTACTATCCAACCGGACACCCGGACTTTACCCGGAACATGAAAACAATGCTATTTTTATTATTACTCTTTTCTGAGCCAGTTAGGGTCCCTGGTTACCCTAACACCCGTCATAACACGCTGCTTATAACTAACGGAGTTTAAAACCTAAACTAACTTACTTAACATAAACTAGCTCCTAACCATCTACTTAAAATCGAACCATGGACCCCCCCCCCCCAAACCGATTCGGTTGCCTAGGGGGCAACACCTTGTACCTTGTAATCTTGGATGATCATGTTGTCTAGTATCTAGTGAACATAGTGACCAATGGACAATAGCACACTAATCTCTCCTATATATACACACTAATCACTTAGAGATTTATCACTTAACAATCAACAAACTCACACTACTCTCTCTCCCTTACCCACTCTCGGCCGAACACCCTACACACCACCATCACACTTTCGGTTCTTGTCTCCACCATTCCAAGATCATTCACGCATTAAGGATCACGTATAAGGAGCTTTGGTGCAAGCGGAACGCGAAGGACCACTCTCGTTGGCTTTTATCCACGCGGTTTTCGTCACAACTCTTCCCTAGCCTTGAGCTAGAGGTATAACCTTTAAGACTTATTCTTACACTCATCTAAAGTGGTTAAAAGAACTTTCGTCGGTTAAATATTGTAAACACGCGTTTTGAATCTTTAAAGTCTAGTAAAATCACAATAATGGAGGTTAATAGCATATAACTTGTGTAAAAGTCGTAGGACTTGAAATTTGTGCTTATTGTGACCCGATCTATAATGTGGTAGCTCAAATCTTCGTTTAACCCGACTTTGTAAAATCACATATCATCACATAAGCTTGTTTTTGAAAGATACAAGGGTTAAAGGTGAACACTACCACATTTTAGAGACATGAACTTGTGAAGAAATATTTTACTTGTGTAAAAGTGTTTTAACCGGTAAAAGGGTGTTTAAAACTAGCGGATCTACGTATCCGCAAGTGGTATTTTTGAAAGACCACACATTTAAGAACCATGTATTTTAAAAGAGCGGATCTTACAATGCTAAGAATGATGTTTAGAACACACGAGTGTGTAAACACTTGTGTGACGCATGTTTCGACAAAATAACTATTTTTGAGAAAAATAACTAGAAGTTGTAAAGTCGGACTTCTCTAAAAACGAGGTTTTTACAAGATTGAAAGTACTTTATATAAAGATCTACGTATATAAATGGGATTTATAATATAGATTCGGAAAAACTACAAGTTCATGCGATTATGCAACTTTACATATTTATTGACTAGTTTGATGTGTCGGAAATTGCTTGATGAAATAAAGAAGTTGTTGAATTGATTTGTTAAAAGAAAATGATACGCTTGAAAGCGTGGCCACCTCCAGTTACAGAGGAAACTCTGGCGAAATTTTCTAAAAACCTAACACTTAGACTTTTACACAACAAGTGTTACAACTATTTTTTTGGACATACTTTTGAAACATAAAATTTCGCCAGTACTATATTTTACTAAATATTCGGAGGTGGGATTTTCACAAAGATTAACGTGATAAATATATTTGTCACAACACTGTTTATGATTATTTTGTGAAATACATAAATATTATTTTAGGGTAAAAATAATATTTACAAGCGTTAATGATTCCAAAACTTTGCAAACGCTTACACAAACATATAAGTTACACCGGTAATTACATTACCACAAGATTGATAAAACGTAGCTTACGCACATGTATTGTATTCCCCCATCCTTGGGAAGAAGAATAACTATCAAGCATATACAAAATGTAACACGAAATAGTTGTCTAACTATTTCCCGCAAACATAAACTGTAAAGCTAAGGCACGGCCGTCCGTCTAATAGAACTAGCACTTGTAGGTCGTTGCACAGCTTACTGCTTCAGAGACGCTTGATAGAGTTTACGCATCCACTGTGAGTTCATGTCCCCCTTTTCTCTAACTGTTTTCAGTTTTCTTAACTGCGGGGGTGAAATACATGTTACTTTGTTTACAAGTACTTTATACACGGTATGAATAACGTAAGGAGGTTTAGATCATGTGAATGGGTAGTTAGAACCCCGAGGGACTCGAGCGGTAGATCTACTTGGGTGTAGCGAGCCCAGCTCCCGGTCCAACAGAACAGGCCTCTCGGAGGACTAACAGAACGGATCCGGAGTGACTTGGTACCCAACGCAAAATCGGCTAGGGTTGTATCTTACTTACTTGCATTTCACGACATGCTAATGGCCTTGCAAACCATTGGTGATCACAAGTCCTCTTACAACTGCTACATACCACAACTATTTTTATACTCGCAAGTGTTTTACATACGCACTTACACATGAACTCGCTCAACATTATTGTTGATTTTTCAACTCACATGTATTTCAGGGAATTAAACGGATTCTGGCACGGTATGAACGTTTTCCGCTGCAATCTTCATGAAGTCATCAAGGATTAGGGGTTGTGTTCTCTTACCTGGACAAGACACAATCCTTAACCCTCATTTATGTTTTTGTCATTAGATGTAGTGTTACTGAACATGGATTATGGTCGTATGTTTAAAACAATGGTATTGTATGTTGATTTCTAAACTTAATGATGACTTGCATGGTTTTTAAATTCATATAGCTTTGTTATGATTAAGCTATGGTATTAAGAAGTCACACCAAAAATTAACCACGCTTCCGCAAAGCCAGGGTGTGACAGCTTGGTATCAGAGCTCTGATCATAGCGAACTAGGATTCATTCTTGAGTCTAGACTATGATCACTAGGGCTCCCACGAAAACATTTTTCTGCATACCACTTAAGTCCAGAATCCAAAACTTTTTACAAACAAATGTTGAGCACATTTTATTCATTATTTTAGGCCCAGTCGGGAGGCTGAGGCTTGGTCTAGTGGGACTAGGAGTGTTGGTCTAGTGGGACTAGGAGTGTTGACTAGTGGGACTAGGAGTGTTGGTCTAGTGGGACTAGAAGTGTTGACTAGTGGGACTAGAAGTGTTGACTAGTGGGACTAGAAGTGTTGGCTAGTGGGACTAGAAGTGTTGACTAGTGGGACTAGGAGTGTTGGCTAGTGGGACTAGAAGTGTTGACTAGTGGGACTAGGAATGTTGGCTAGTGGGACTAGGAGGATAACTTGAATGCTTACTTGGTGATTTATGTGATTATCTGATTATATGATTGACTGTTTTGTGCATACTTGTGTTTATGTTACAGATACATGGATTCGGCTGATTCAGGTGGTTCAGACATCACCGACCCCAGGCGTGTTGTATCAGATGACCTGGAGTCATCAGAGCATGAGGTTTACACGTCCGACTTCACGAGCACAGATGAGGACGATTTCCAGCCCTTTGCACTACCTGACGGTGCTGGCGAGCTCGCAGATGGTCCTATCGCAGGGGATCTACCCTTGGCACCGATCCCTGCTCCTATACCGCTGGCTGCGTACCCAGCCTACGACTTACCCATTGGTGATGAGGAGGATGATATCGATATGTTCGATGAGGAGCCTTTTGAGGAGGATGCTCAGGGCGAGGCCCTTCCTGCCGCCGATCCTTTGTTGATCGCAGATGCTCCCGCCGCGGAGTCACCTGCTCACTCCCCAGTCGCAGACTCCTTTGAGTCTGTGGCCTCTGTACCTTCACATGCCCCGAGTGCGCAGCACTACTCTCACGAGTCAGATTATGATCATGCATCTTCTGTCGCCCCCATCCCCAGCCCCACTTTTGACCACGAGGACGTGGCGGATTCCGACCCTATGTTTCCCCCAGGGTTCGACCCTGATCGTGACTTGGAGTTTGTCCCGATGGACCAGTTTATGGAGGATCCAGCAGATCCTGATGACCCTTTTGATCCTATTGATCCTGATTTCGATTTTGATATGGCATTTGATGACTTTGACCCTGCCATTGCTCCTGAGCCGGCAGCTGCCCTTGATCCGTTACCAGAGCATGACCTTGCGCATGCTGATGTACCTTTTGAGCCCATGGCTGATGATCACCACATTGACGTTCCTGTTGATCCCATTGATCCGTTACCCATTGTTGTTGTACCAGTTGACCCCCCTATCGAGCACTTGGCACCCGTTCACCCTGTTGTAGCCCCTTTATTTGATCCCGTTCCCATAGAGCCCGGACATGCACCATTCGCAGCTCATATGGATCCACCGGACGAGTCTGCCCAGCATGGCTGGATACCAGCAGACGAGGACGTTCCCCCATTCCCTCCACAGGTTTCTGTTGCACCACACGTTGACTTTTCGTTTCAGGTCCCTATGTTTATACCTCCAGCAGGGCCTGGAGAGGGCTCTTCAGCACACCCTGATGGACATGTACCGATGCCCATGCCTTTCACGTCTCAGCTTCCTTTTACTACAGCTCCTTTTGGGATGGCACCCTTTGACCCCACCCGCGAGCCACTGCTTTGGTCTCCGTTTTCCCCTATGCCGCCCACTGATCCATACCACAGATTCCACGTGGGCCACACTATCGAGGATGTGTTGATGTCATTTGTACACCAGCATGAGTCGCATGAGCAGCGACTACAGGAGTTGGAGAGAGCCCGCCTGCAGCCATGTCAGTGCCATGGCCGGGTACCCTCTCCGTTACAGCCGTTTCGACCATTACCCCCTGACTTTGCTGCTCGTCTTACTACTTTAGAGCAGCAGATTGCTTCCATTATTCGTACACAGCAGGCGATGGAGGCGGACTGGTTACAGTTGCGCCGTTTGTTTTATACTCATTTTCCTCCTCCACCACCACCATCTGCTTAGAGCTCATCAGTGCCACAGGGTAGGCGAGGTGAGAAGTCAGCGATTGCTTTTACTTGCACAGCATTTTGGAGAGACTACATTATGATTTGACTTTTGTTATGTACTTGATGTTGTATTGATACTGATGTAGCTTTTGACAGGGGTGATGTAGCCCCAGTGATTCATGATTGTATGTATACACTTACGATGTGGTCTCATTATTATGGCAATCGCAGTTTTCTCACCATATTTTGGATTCGCTTGATTACTTGTTTATATTTATGGTATGGGATGTTGTGTGATTGATATTTGTGATATGTGATAACATGAGATGTTATGTGATTATACTATTATTATTACTATATACGTACACTGTACTATGTCCTGACCAAC
Source organism: Helianthus tuberosus (assembly GCA_030545235.1). NCBI lineage: Eukaryota > Viridiplantae > Streptophyta > Magnoliopsida > Asterales > Asteraceae > Helianthus > Helianthus tuberosus. The sequence goes on from CM060438.1 coordinate 56,457,176, forward strand.
GTGAACACACCTTTTAGAAAGATGCCACCAAGACGACAACAGCAGCCTATGCCTACCACTCAGGAAGAGCTACAACAAGTCATTGCTGCTGCCATAGCGCAGTACGCAGCTTCTCAGCCAGGAGGGAGCGGAAGTGTTAATCAAGGCAATAACAATCCACCTCACGGTAATACCACGCCATTCGAACCTACCATGAACTAGTTGGAGATTTTAGCGGTGATGCTAATGCCAAACACATGTTTTAACATACGTGCAGGATGCACCTACAAGCAGTTCTTAGACTGCAAACCAGTTAACTTCAATGGCACAGGAGGTGCAGTTGCCTTCACCCGCTGGGCTGAGAAAACCGATTCCGTCTTACGCATGAGCAAATGTGCTGAGGATCAACAAGTCACATACATTTCAGGGCTATTTCTCGACGGAGCCCTATCTTGGTGGAACTTACAAGTCCAAACCTTAGGCGAAGCTGCCGCCTACGCCCTGACTTGGACCGAATTGAAAGAACTGATGCGCCGAAAGTACTGTTCACGCGCAGAAATTCAGAGGTTGGAAACTGAATTCTGGCACTTAAAGATGGACGGACCGAAGGTTGCGGAATACGTCCAGAGGTTTCACGACTTATCTCAAGTGGTTCCTTACATGGTTACGCCGGAATACAAGCGTATTGAGCGCTTCATTTGGGGTTTGGCTCCCCAAATCATTAGCATGGTAACCTCCTCCAAACCAGCAACTATCACAGAAGCCATTGATTTGAGCGTGGCTCTAACAGAAGAGGCGATTCGTCTGAACAAGTTTGGTGATGTCAAGGCAAAGGAGAAAGAGACTCATGTCGAGTCGTCAGGAAGTAACAAAAGAAAGTTTTCGAACTTCAAACAAAGTGTTAGCGGTGATGGTAAGAGAGGAGCACCAAGCACGCCAGCTCAGGGTGCAGCTGGCAGTGGAAGGAAAGGAAGAGGATATATGGGCACCCATCCCAGGTGTAATGCCTGCCAGCGTCACCATTCTGGTCACTGTGGGCTAAAAGTATGTGAAGCATGTGGGAAACGTGGTCACTCTAAGGACACCTGTTGGGTTGGCACTGGCCGGGGAGGCCAGGGAGGATATGGAAATAGAAATAACAACCGTGGTGGTTCTGGTAGTCACCAACAGGGGAATAATCGAGGCTGCAATGCCAATCAAGCCGGAAATGCTAACCAGAACAACCCGCCAGTTATGGATGGTGCGGGAAGTGGTAAAAGACTTGGATGTTTCAATTGCGGTGACATTGGGCACTTCAAAAAGGATTGCCCGGATTTGAACCAAGCCCGTGGAAGGGTATTTCAGATTGGAGCAAAGGAAGCACGCCAGGATCCCAACGTTGTTACCGGTACGTTCCCTATCAATCAACGCTATGCATCTGTTCTGTTTGATACTGGTGCCGACTATAGCTTCGTATCACTAGAATTTAAGAATATGCTTGGGTTAGCTGCTAATAAGTTAGACATACCCTACTCGATCGAATTAGCTGATGGAAAGTTAGTTGGAGCCGACGAAGTAATCAGAGGTTGTGTGATTGAGTTGGGAGAACGTGAGTTCTCTTTGGATCTACTACCAGTCCAATTGGGGAGTTTCGACGTGGTAGTAGGAATGGATTGGTTATCTGGCAACAAAGCGGAGATAGTTTGCCACGAAAAGGTGATTCGTATTCCAACTGATGATGGTGAGACCATTGTTGTACATGGAGAGGAGCGTGAGACGCCATTGAGAATTATCAGCTGTTTGAAGGCAAGGAAGTGTTTACAGAAAGGATGTGTTGCCTTTCTGGCACACATCGTGGATAAGAAGGCTGCCGAGCCAACAATCGAAGACATCCCTGTCGTAAGGGAGTATCCAGAAGTCTTTCCAGAAGACTTACCCGGACTGCCACCTCAGAGGCAAGTGGAGTTTCACATCGACTTAGTCCCAGGCGCCGCGCCTGTAGCTAAGGCACCTTACAGACTTGCTCCATCTGAGATGCAGGAACTGTCAACACAACTTCAAGAGTTGTTAGACAAGGGTTTTATCCGACCAAGCTTCTCGCCTTGGGGAGCTCCGGTCTTGTTTGTCAAGAAGAAAGACGGAAGTTTCCGCATGTGTATTGACTACAGAGAATTGAACAAGCTGACGATCAAGAACAGGTATCCACTGCCAAGAATCGACGATCTGTTCGATCAACTTCAAGGCTCAAGCTGTTACTCTAAGATCGATCTTCGATCTGGATACCATCAATTAAGGATACAGGAGGAGAGTATCCCGAAAACAGCCTTCCGAACTCGTTATGGACACTACGAGTTCCTCGTGATGCCATTTGGTTTAACAAATGCGCCTGCAGTGTTTATGGACTTGATGAATAGAGTTTGCAAGCCATACCTAGACAAGTTCGTGATTGTATTCATCGACGACATCCTGATTTACTCAAGGACGAAGGCTGAACACGAACAACATCTTAGAACCATACTAGAGCTGCTAAAGAAAGAACAGCTGTACGCCAAGTTCTCTAAGTGCGAGTTTTGGCTACACGAAGTCCAGTTTCTTGGACATGTGGTTAATGGGGATGGAATTCATGTTGATCCCACAAAGATCGAGGCAATCAAGAATTGGGAAACGCCTACAACGCCAACCGAGATTCGACAATTCTTGGGTTTGGCTGGCTACTATCGAAGGTTCATCGAGGATTTTTCAAAAATCGCTCAACCTTTGACGCTCCTGACCCAGAAGGATAAGACGTTTGATTGGGGAATCAAACAGGACGAAGCATTTCAGGTATTGAAAGATAAACTCTGCAACGCGCCAATCTTAGCTCTACCGGAAGGTACCGACGATTTTGTGGTATACTGCGACGCATCGCGTCAAGGATTGGGTTGTGTGTTGATGCAACGCCAAAAGGTCATTGCTTACGCATCACGCCAACTGAAGGTGCACGAGAAAAATTATACCACACACGATTTAGAGCTTGGCGCAGTGGTTTTCGCTTTAAAGATCTGGAGACACTACCTGTATGGTACGAAATGCACAATCTTCACAGATCACAAGAGCTTGCAACACATATTCAACCAGAAAGAGCTGAATATGAGACAGAGACGATGGGTTGAATTGCTAAACGATTACGACTGCGAGATCAAGTATCACCCGGGGAAGGCGAATGTAGTTGCCGATGCCCTAAGTCGTAAGGAAAGAATCAAGCCCATAAGGGTTAGGGCTCTAGAAATGATCATACGAACCGATCTTCCCTCGCGCATTCGTGCTGCACAAAAGGAAGCTCTCAAGGAGGGAAATCTTGAGGAAGAATATCTCCGTGGAATGGAGAAGCTTTTGGTACCAAACGAGGAAGGAACGTTATGTTTTGAGAAAAGGATTTGGGTTCCTCTGTTTGGTGGATTAAGGGAAGTTATTTTCGACGAAGCGCACAAGTCACGGTACTCTATCCACCCTGGATCGGATAAGATGTACCAGGATCTTAAAGATTACTATTGGTGGCCTAGGATGAAAGGCGACGTTGCTGTCTATGTGAGCAAATGTTTAACGTGCGCTAAGGTCAAGGCAGAATACCAGAAGCCTTCGGGACTTCTGCAGCAACCTGAGATTCCCAAATGGAAATGGGAACAAATCTCAATGGATTTTGTTACAAAACTGCCAAGAACGCCAAGAGGTCATGATATGATTTGGGTGATTGTTGACCGCCTAACAAAGTCCGCACACTTTCTGCCAATCAGGGAGAAAGACAGTACTAGTAAACTTGCGGAAATTTACATGAGAGAGATCGTAGCACGTCATGGAGTACCTCTCTCAATCATCTCTGATAGAGACGGAAGGTTTGTGTCAAGAATATGGCAATCCTTCCAAGAAGCTTTTGGCTCACAATTGAATCTGAGCACTGCATTTCATCCGCAAACTGATGGCCAGAGCGAGCGAACGATACAAACCTTGGAAGACATGCTGAGAGCATGCGTTATGGATTTGGGCGGTAGCTGGGATAAACACTTACCCTTGGTCGAATTTTCTTACAACAACAGCTACCACACCAGTATTGGTGTCGCGCCTTTTGAAGCCCTATACGGACGCAAGTGCCGATCCCCACTATGTTGGTCTGACGCAGGTGATAGGCAGCTTGCTGGTCCCGAGATCGTCCAAGAGACGACAGATAAGATCGCGCAAATACTTAAACGCATCGAAGCCGCTCGCCACAGGCAAAAGGCCTACGCGGATCCAAACCGTAAACATGTGGATTTTCAAGTTGGAGAGATGGTGTTATTAAAGGTATCACCCTGGAAAGGGGTAGCACGCTTTGGGAAGCGTGGGAAGCTAAATCCACGCTACATTGGTCCCTTTAGAATTCTGGAAAGAATTGGGACAGTAGCATACAAGTTGGACCTACCTGGTGAACTAAATGGTGTTCACGATACATTTCATGTATCCAATTTAAAGAAAAGTCCAACTCAAGTTGACGTTGCCATTCCTATCGACGAGATTCATATTGACGACACGCTCCACTTCGTTGAAGAACCTGTCGAGGTCACGGATTGGAAAGTTAACAAGACCCGCCGGAGCAGTGTCAAACTCGTCAAGGTACGTTGGAATGCCAGACATGGTCCTGAATTCACATGGGAACGTGAGGACCGGATGAAAGAGAAATACCCCCACTTATTTCCTAAGAACCCTGCTTCTACAAGCGGAACTTAAATTTCGGGACGAAATTTATTTAACGGGGGGAGAATGTGACAACCCGCACAAAACCAGGTATCCGTACAACTTAATTAATGATTAATTATTACTTGATTACTGTGCTTGATTGAAACTAGCTGATAAACTGCTACCTGCATACTGATACATGCACTTACTTGCATCATACTTTATTTGCTGTCACTACATTATTTACGTGCTGAACCCTAGTGACAAACATGATGCACAAAAAGCACAGTAGCACCAAACGGATACACAGTAAACATGCTGATATAACCAGCATCAGGCAAATACTGCCTCAAGGCCTGTTAAGAGCCTCATATATTTTGGCTACACTGGTAGTGAGTGTAGGATGTAAGGGTTGTGTTACTGCGTCTCTAGGGATAAGATACACTGATTCGGATGTGCCAAAAACGTACTTTAAGTACCAAACACAGCACTTTAAATAATTTAACCAGCTTCTAGCTGACTAGTAAAGTGCCAAAAAATGAGAAAATATCACTAGACACTTTCTAAAGTGTCGGGAAAACAAATTGTGTCACTAAAAATGCAATAACGACACTTTAAAGTCTTTTGTAACACTTTAACGGATTACTATCCAACCGGACACCCGGACTTTACCCGGAACATGAAAACAATGCTATTTTTATTATTACTCTTTTCTGAGCCAGTTAGGGTCCCTGGTTACCCTAACACCCGTCATAACACGCTGCTTATAACTAACGGAGTTTAAAACCTAAACTAACTTACTTAACATAAACTAGCTCCTAACCATCTACTTAAAATCGAACCATGGACCCCCCCCCCCCCCCCAAACCGATTCGGTTGCCTAGGGGGCAACACCTTGTACCTTGTAATCTTGGATGATCATGTTGTCTAGTATCTAGTGAACATAGTGACCAATGGACAATAGCACACTAATCTCTCCTATATATACACACTAATCACTTAGAGATTTATCACTTAACAATCAACAAACTCACACTACTCTCTCTCCCTTACCCACTCTCGGCCGAACACCCTACACACCACCATCACACTTTCGGTTCTTGTCTCCACCATTCCAAGATCATTCACGCATTAAGGATCACGTATAAGGAGCTTTGGTGCAAGCGGAACGCGAAGGACCACTCTCGTTGGCTTTTATCCACGCGGTTTTCGTCACAACTCTTCCCTAGCCTTGAGCTAGAGGTATAACCTTTAAGACTTATTCTTACACTCATCTAAAGTGGTTAAAAGAACTTTCGTCGGTTAAATATTGTAAACACGCGTTTTGAATCTTTAAAGTCTAGTAAAATCACAATAATGGAGGTTAATAGCATATAACTTGTGTAAAAGTCGTAGGACTTGAAATTTGTGCTTATTGTGACCCGATCTATAATGTGGTAGCTCAAATCTTCGTTTAACCCGACTTTGTAAAATCACATATCATCACATAAGCTTGTTTTTGAAAGATACAAGGGTTAAAGGTGAACACTACCACATTTTAGAGACATGAACTTGTGAAGAAATATTTTACTTGTGTAAAAGTGTTTTAACCGGTAAAAGGGTGTTTAAAACTAGCGGATCTACGTATCCGCAAGTGGTATTTTTGAAAGACCACACATTTAAGAACCATGTATTTTAAAAGAGCGGATCTTACAATGCTAAGAATGATGTTTAGAACACACGAGTGTGTAAACACTTGTGTGACGCATGTTTCGACAAAATAACTATTTTTGAGAAAAATAACTAGAAGTTGTAAAGTCGGACTTCTCTAAAAACGAGGTTTTTACAAGATTGAAAGTACTTTATATAAAGATCTACGTATATAAATGGGATTTATAATATAGATTCGGAAAAACTACAAGTTCATGCGATTATGCAACTTTACATATTTATTGACTAGTTTGATGTGTCGGAAATTGCTTGATGAAATAAAGAAGTTGTTGAATTGATTTGTTAAAAGAAAATGATACGCTTGAAAGCGTGGCCACCTCCAGTTACAGAGGAAACTCTGGCGAAATTTTCTAAAAACCTAACACTTAGACTTTTACACAACAAGTGTTACAACTATTTTTTTGGACATACTTTTGAAACATAAAATTTCGCCAGTACTATATTTTACTAAATATTCGGAGGTGGGATTTTCACAAAGATTAACGTGATAAATATATTTGTCACAACACTGTTTATGATTATTTTGTGAAATACATAAATATTATTTTAGGGTAAAAATAATATTTACAAGCGTTAATGATTCCAAAACTTTGCAAACGCTTACACAAACATATAAGTTACACCGGTAATTACATTACCACAAGATTGATAAAACGTAGCTTACGCACATGTATTGTATTCCCCCATCCTTGGGAAGAAGAATAACTATCAAGCATATACAAAATGTAACACGAAATAGTTGTCTAACTATTTCCCGCAAACATAAACTGTAAAGCTAAGGCACGGCCGTCCGTCTAATAGAACTAGCACTTGTAGGTCGTTGCACAGCTTACTGCTTCAGAGACGCTTGATAGAGTTTACGCATCCACTGTGAGTTCATGTCCCCCTTTTCTCTAACTGTTTTCAGTTTTCTTAACTGCGGGGGTGAAATACATGTTACTTTGTTTACAAGTACTTTATACACGGTATGAATAACGTAAGGAGGTTTAGATCATGTGAATGGGTAGTTAGAACCCCGAGGGACTCGAGCGGTAGATCTACTTGGGTGTAGCGAGCCCAGCTCCCGGTCCAACAGAACAGGCCTCTCGGAGGACTAACAGAACGGATCCGGAGTGACTTGGTACCCAACGCAAAATCGGCTAGGGTTGTATCTTACTTACTTGCATTTCACGACATGCTAATGGCCTTGCAAACCATTGGTGATCACAAGTCCTCTTACAACTGCTACATACCACAACTATTTTTATACTCGCAAGTGTTTTACATACGCACTTACACATGAACTCGCTCAACATTATTGTTGATTTTTCAACTCACATGTATTTCAGGGAATTAAACGGATTCTGGCACGGTATGAACGTTTTCCGCTGCAATCTTCATGAAGTCATCAAGGATTAGGGGTTGTGTTCTCTTACCTGGACAAGACACAATCCTTAACCCTCATTTATGTTTTTGTCATTAGATGTAGTGTTACTGAACATGGATTATGGTCGTATGTTTAAAACAATGGTATTGTATGTTGATTTCTAAACTTAATGATGACTTGCATGGTTTTTAAATTCATATAGCTTTGTTATGATTAAGCTATGGTATTAAGAAGTCACACCAAAAATTAACCACGCTTCCGCAAAGCCAGGGTGTGACAATATGCGCATACCGCAAGCGGGGCGAATCTATACTATATTCGATTCGTTTAAAAAAAGCATAAATTTGGTTCGCTTTAATTCGAATCAGGTCATAAAGTTGGTTAAGTTTAATTCGAATTGATTAGAACCCCAATTCGGAAAATCTAAAATATAATTATATTATAAGCTTCTCTTTCTAATTAGTGTTTTTTAAAGTTTGATCTAATGTCTAATAAGTTATTTTGTATATTTTGTTTGTACTTCAAATTTTCTATATGAGCGTATTATTGTTTTTTAAGCTTAAGATTATTGTTTTCTGCTATTATTTAAAAAATATTTAATTTATAATTTAAATTTGAAGATAATATATTATTAGATTAAATAGAATGATTCTATCCGACATTCAAAGTAAGATAAGATTTAATATTAATTGATTATTTATTATTTAATTAATTGATATAAGATAAGTATGCAAATGCAGGAAATTAAAATGTAGACAACTTTAATGAGTGACACGTGTTAAAAAAGCATAAATTTGGTTCGGTTTAATTCGAATCAGGTCATAAAGTTGGTTAAGTTTAATTCGAATTGATTAAAACCCCAATTTGGAAAATCTAAAATATAATTATATTATAAGCTTCTCTTTCTAATTAGTGTTTTTTAAAGTTTGATCTAATGTCTAATAAGTTATTTTGTATATTTTGTTTGTACTTCAAATTTTCTATATGAGCGTATTATTGTTTTTTAAGCTTAAGATTATTGTTTTCTGCTATTATTTAAAAAATATTTAATTTATAATTTAAATTTGAAGATAATATATAAAATTAGTGCAATTTCACTTTTGCCCTCCGAGCGTCCACACATATATACATTATATGCGCATACCGCAAGCGGGGCGAATCTATACTATATTGGATTCGTTTAAAAAAAGCATAAATTTGGTTCGCTTTAATGCGAATCAGGTCATAAAGTTGGTTAAGTTTAATTCGAATTGATTAGAACCCCAATTCGGAAAATCTAAGATATAATTATATTATAAGCTTCTCTTTCTAATTAGTGTTTTTTAAAGTTTGATCTAATGTCTAATAAGTTATTTTGTATATTTTGTTTGTACTTCAAATTTTCTATATGAGCGTATTATTGTTTTTTAAGCTTAAGATTATTGTTTTCTGCTATTATTTAAAAAATATTTAATTTATAATTTAAATTTGAAGATAATATATTATTAGATTAAATAGAATGATTCTATCCGACATTCAAAGTAAGATAAGATTTAATATTAATTGATTATTTATTATTTAATTAATTGATATAAGATAAGTATGCAAATGCAGAAAATTAAAATGTAGACAACTTTAATGAGTGACACGTGTCCCAAAGTTGGTTTCTTTTATTATATAGTATAGATACATATCTTTAAACCTGAATATGCTCCATATTTGTTCAATAAAAACTCATAATAATAAAGCAAATTAAATTTAAAAAGAGTAAATTGCAATTTGCCTATCTGCGATTTGATCCAGATTGTCGTCTGCCTCCTTCTCCTTCAGTTTTTGCCCTCTGAAACCCTGGCATGGTTATTTCATTACCATCTGCCCCTGACCGTTTGATTTAGGGGCAATATGGTCTTTTCACCTACAAATCTTCCAAGCCACACTTCAAACCTCCCTTGTTTTTTTTTTCACTATAACCCTCTGACACCCCAGTCTTCACCTACCCTTTTCCCCTTCTTCTTCACCGGCGATTCATTAGCTCGACGATCGACCCAAGCATACATAATGGAATTCACTGTCGATTTTCACAACGAACACGCCCATGGTACATATACAAAGCACATTTTATTTCACCATTGTTGATTTCAGTCCACTGTAAGTTAGGGATTACTACTATCATTTTGATTAACAAAACCCCCCGATAATCTGGTTGTTTGTTTGTGTTTATTCGATTAGCTGGAGTAATGGTCACGGAGACCAACAACCAACGCACAATTGTTCTGGTCAGGGTGGTCCTGCGGTGCTTGAACAACATTTCTATCAACTTTGGAATGGTGTTCCCTCAATCGCACCAACATTCACGTCCTTGTCCCCATCACCACATAATGCCATCATCCCAATGTCTGATCCAGATTCACAACCACCACCATCACAAGAACAGAGCACCGCCCATCTTCACCAAGACTAGTGTAATACTAATGTTGGTTATTTTGTTTAATGATTCTATTACTTAGTGATATGTACTTATGATGATGATACATATAATTATGGTTAGAATGTGTTTATATTAACTTGAATATCATACCCAAGATGCCAGTTTAGTGCAATTTGCCTTGGTAGATGGGTTTCAAATAAAGTCGAAACGACGGAATGCGTTTCAATGTTTCAGTCCGGAGCTTATAAAGTCAAAACGAGTTGATGGTGCTTCAATATTTTGACTTTATAAAGTCAAACTTGCACCTAGTGTGAAAATGGAGGGAAATTTGAATAAAATATAGAGTGAGGGGCAATATAGTCTTTTTACATCATCTAGTAAGGGCAAAAGAGTCTTTTTACAACATGTATTGACAACCTTTAACATTTCGGGGACAGATGGTAATGAAATAACCATGTCAGGGTTTTAGAGGGCAAAAAACTAAAAAAGAGGGAGACATACGACAATCTGGACCAAACCTCAGGGTGACAAATTACACTTTACTATTTTAATAATAAAAACCATGACAATTTCGACCTATTTGTCGATAATAATCCATACCCCCTCTTTAACCATTGAGATAAAAATCAGTCAATTGTTTCCTTATGTATGAAGTAACTTTTCCATTATAGTGAAATTATTCTTGGCAACAAAAGTAAAAATTAACATAGCCAATGACAGTATAAATTACTATCCGAGTCATAATTTAAATTATTAAAATCCAATTTGCGTAATATTAAATAATTTATTTTATACATTTAAGCCATTAATTAATATTTTTTAATTATGCAAGATTATGTGAAAATAGTATTAAATAACTTTTATAAATATAATTATCAAATCCTCATAAAAAAAACTTGCTTTTTCTTATTTTCCTTTTTGAGCAAACGTTATATTTATGTTCTTTGTCCCACATTTCACACTTATAAAACCCCATCACAAGCTCGATCATATCGCTTTGAATCTGTTCATTCCCATTACAAATTTCCACATATCTCCCACCATGGCGAAAATTAGGGCTTTTTTCTTCCTCACTCTTCTTCTTTTATCCTCATCCTTCTTCATCCAAGGTACCTCTCTCATCTCAGATCTATTTTCACACAACTTTTCCTTAATTCTTCTTACAATTCAGATCAAGATCGAATTTTGAACTAATTTCCTGTTCTGTGGTTACTGTTTGTGTAGTTTAAGTTATGTGCTTTTAGATCTGTTATAATGTTGTTAAATTTTACTTCTTGTAGTTGACTATTAGATGCTGTTTAATTGCTCTATTTAGAAATGTAATTGTGCAGCATTTGGCATTTGATTATGATTTTGATTTTTAGGTTAAGATGTGTGTGCATGCATGTATTGATTTTAGAAATTCTGTTTATTTGAATCGTTTCATTTCTGTTTTGATGATTTAATTACTACTCTAAGCTTGTCTCAGTTTAGAAAATATGGAATAAATTGAAGTCATTTCATATATTAAGAGCTCATGGCCTCAGTTTTATCAGGTTTGATTACGTGAGATTCGCATTCGATTCTTCATCTCGGATCACAAGTCCCTCATTTCTCAATCTATTGAATTTTACAGTTGGAATTATGTGATTTTGTGCCTTTTAGGAATCGCGTACGAAAAATGTGTCATAACTCATATCCGCACGTGTTAGGAAGTTAGATCCTAAGCAAAAAATATTGTTTTTTTTAATACCAAAAGGGCCATGATTTTAGAATCTGCTTTAGGCCCCCCAAAAGATTGAGCTGCAGCGTACTTTATAAATGTTATTGACTCGATGTTAATTGTAAGAAACCAAGCTTAAATCTAAAGTCTGAGACTTGTTCTTGCAAATGTTATAGTTTTTGCCATTCATTCTCCTGTGTCATTTTGATAAATTACTAATTTTGTTGTATAGTTGCTAGGTCTCAGTCTGACTCAGTAGATTCAGATGCTGATGCCGAACTTGTGGCTGAAACCGTCAAGGAAGGCGAATACGTTGGTGATGATACCCTCGACTTCGGTGTCGGGAATTATAATCCTGCTCCTGGTGTGGAAACAGTGTCTGTTTTCCCTAAAAACCCTGTAAAACGCAAGTCTACTGCAGTTTTCTGTTTATCAAATTTACCTTCTAAGAGACACGTTACAAGTTGTTTGTTTCTGCAGTGGTGGTAGCTGGTCAAGAAACTGAACTTTTGGTTGGACTGAAAAATGAGGGTAACATTGTGCTCTTACCATATGTTATTTGTATATTTGGTTATTTTGGATATGTAGAGATGAAATTGCTTATTATTGGTTAAGGAACAGGGGAACAAAGTGTGAATGTTGTTGCTGTTCATGCTAGTGTTCATCTTCCTTTTGATCATCGAATGTTGGTCCAAAATCTCTCTGTTATGGTAATATATGTTACTATGATGAAATTTTATTTTAACTTTGGATGACACCATTGTTTATAAAAAGGACTGAAATCGGAATCTTAATCGATTTTCCTTTGGTGAAATGCTAGTTACAATAATTTGTTTTTAATATTTTGTGTCTTTATGTTGCCAGTCTTTCAACAATGCATCAGTTCCTGCTTCAGTTCAAGCTACATTTCCTTATATATTTGCTGTCAGCAAATTCTTACAGGTAGAAATCGGCCACTTCTGTTGTACATGCTTTACCTTAAATCATGTTTCGGATCCCACAAATGATGATTAGCAAATATGAAAGATAAATTCAAGTAAATGATTCTTTGAAATACTTATGTTGAAGCCCGGAACATTCGATCTTGTTGGGACAATAGTGTACGAGATTGACCAGCAACCATACCAGAATACATTTTATAACGGCACCATTGAAGTTACGGAAGCTGGTGGGCTTGTTAGTGTCGAGACGGTGTTCTTGGTTTCACTTGGACTTGCTCTTCTTGTTCTTCTTGGCTTGTGGGTTCGCACTCAGCTTCAATCTCTTTCAAAGGTAAATAATAATAATCAACTGGTTTTGTAACCCCTTTGTATAAGGCACACATGCTATGATCTTTTTTTTGTATAATTGGATTCCACTTTTTTTTTATGTCATTTTCTCATCTGTTTTAGTCAACACCTTTTCTGGTACAATTACTTAACTGTCCTTATTTTATCGTTCATTTACCCTACATAGAAAACTAAGAAGATAACAAAAGTGGAAGTTGGAACTCGCACTGTTGATGCATCAATGGATGAGTGGCTGCAGGTTTGTTCTCTCTTCTCTTTTTTGTTTTTTTTTTTTGATAATATTGTATAGCTCTTGAACTACATTGTGTATTTAAATCACGGAAGAGGGGTTTTTGCTAATGACTAAGTTGTTATGATTACAGGGAACCGCTTATACTCAATCACAGTCCAACAAACTGAAAAAGAAGAAGTAGAGGAATAGATTTTGGCTAGCAATTAGCAAATGCAGTTTGTTGTAGAATGAGCAACAATTCCTGTTTTCTGAGTTTTGGCTAACAGTTACGGACGTTTGTTTTATTTTTGGAATGTTTTATATAACTGCAATTTTGCTTTGGCAAATTTTCAGCAAAGATCGTTAAGTTATGTGCGTTTAAGTCCTGCTGTTTATTTCTGTTAATTGGTTTTAGTATACGCGTTTCACCATACATTAGTATTAAAGTAGTTGTCGGATGATAAAAGTTTAGGAAACGAGAGATAACTATTACATAAACACAAAAACTTTTAATGATTTGAGTAGAAGTTAACTAATCCACGTTACGTACGCTACTCGATCTTCAACCAAGAGTTTACTTTCACTAAATACTTCTCTCTAAGTTGGTATAAATTGCTATAACGTCTCACTAATAAGGTAGTGATCAAAGTATTCTTAATTAAATCAATTATTATAATATCGATTTATTATATAAAACTTAAATTTATTTTACAAAATACGTGACCTTTTTTAAAGTGATTTCACTACAAGAAACTGGCACCTTTAGCGGCAACAACTGTCGCCGCTATTGCCTTTTAAATCCTCAACCGTTAGATCAGGATTTTGATCGGCTGGGGTTTGGTTTCAGACTCCAGGACGCGGATCGATCAATAGCGGCGACATTTAGCCTGTCGCCGCTAATGATATATACTTCTTGTAGTGTTTTGAATTCAATTTAAACAGAAATCGCTAACCTTTTTAAAGTGATTTTGAGTTCAATTTAAACAGAAAATACTTACCATTAAAATTTGTTTCTACTATACCCAATTTCATGTAAACTCAAAGATGTTGACCATCATGAAAAAAAAAAAGGATAATTATAATGTTTTCAACGTCATGTTTCATGGATGTTTATAATCTAAAATATTTATGATAACTAATTAACTATCTCAATCGCTAACACATAATATCATATCATTCATGATGGTTCGTGTAACGATGATCACAAGAGAAATAAGGTTGATACTATTAGAAAAAAAAAACATTTAAATCTAAAAAAGTTGATATTGATGTTTCACGTCTTTTTGAAATTAATAGCGTAACATAATTTTGTATGTATTTTTGATGACGTAAGCCGAGGCGTTCATGAATAGTTTAACTGATCATATTATATATACTTATGTTCCCTTTAAAAACAATGGGTCTTAAAATCAATCTTCACCATCAGATCATCAGGCTGAGATCAAATCTCAACTATTTAAAATACAAAAAACCTTTTAGTAAGGGAGGTTTGTTGACAGTTGAAGGTTTGAAATCTTTACTATAGTTGACGGCTCCTTTATTTTTACCCTCCCACGTTGCCTGTAAAGTCGGCAACCTCCGGTCCTCCACCTACAGTTTAATATCTCAGTTATTCACTTATATACATTTTGACATATTACTTTATAAAACAAGAAACCATCACTAGTGCTCTATATCAAATTATTATATTATACTACATATTATTATATTATACTACATATTAAAATTTGAACGTTTTGAACAGTAACGTAAAGGGGTATCTTCGTAATTTCACTTGCCTGTCATCTTAAAAAGAAGAGAACGTGGTCATAAGGTTAGAGAGAGAGAGAGAGAGCGTGACAGAAGGGGTGGGAGACGGTGGTTTCACTGCGCCTGCTCCGCCGCTGCGCCAGCGTGTAAACCACAGTTAGGTGCCAGCCACCGATCCTTACGGTGCCTTCACGGTGGCGCGCCGGCGGTGGTTCTGTTCCCATGGTCCAGATGGTGTACGAGGTCGACCGAGGTGGAGTAAACTCGAGGGGGTATTTAAGGGTTTTCTTTTAACACGGGTTCTAAAAGAAAGAGGCGTGGTTTGAAGTTGGAACAGGCGGTTGGGGGTTCTAGGGTTAGGGGTAGCTGAAGACAACAGTGGCGGTTGGGGGTTCTAGGGTTCCGGTGAGGTACCGTTGACTAATCGGTCGACGGTTGGGGGTTCTAGGGTTCCGATGGGGGTACCGGTGACTCAAATCGGTTGATTCTGGAGACGGAATGGGAGACTTCAAGGTGATCTTGAACAACCGCAACCTCAGAGACTTGATTCGGGTTCCGGCAACAATTCCGGTAAAAGCTTTTTCGTCTGCATGTCTCCATTTTGTGTTGATCGGCTCATATAGTAATGTTTGGAACCATTGATTACAACTGGATTTTGCAGGGACATATTACCATGGCAGTTACCCAGGAGAAATGCGAGAACTTAGAAAGATCTCAAACCTATGAATTTTCAACAGAAGTACTATTGAGAGAAGTAAAACTCACGCTTATGATGAATGTAATCAGCTAACAACATTCAAAGTGTCCATATACATGTAAGTTCCTTTCAATCAGCAACAATTGATATAACAATTTGGTTTTGATTATTGGCATTCATGATATAACACAAGATTTAAAAGCACGTTGGATTTCATATTCAAAGTTGCTTTTGCAGCCCAATGCGAAAGGGACAAGTTGATTTCTCGATATGTAACTGCTTTTTCCTCATAAAAATTATGGGTGGGTTGTGTAACCGGTCAAAACAGGTTTAGGTTAAAGAAAATGGCTGACTTTTCTGTAAGGTTGAAACGGGTCGGGTTGGTGTGTTGGACTAACAGGCAAACATTTTAATTTTCTCTTAACCTTATTCCTAATTAATGTTTTAACTACGATTACAAAAAAAAAAAAAAATACTATCTATAATAGTAATCTAAAATTGTTTCTAATAGAGTGTTTAGAAGGTATTATGCTTTTTGAGTAGACAACCACTCTGAACTGCAGCTGGAGAGGATCAACATGTACTACGATGAGGCGAGCGGCGGAAGGTTTGTTTTTTGCGATGTGCTTATGGATCTGGAGCCTTGGACGATGGACAGTATCATGTCTTATGCGTATGATCAGATCTTCAAGCCTGATAACTTTATGTTTTGTCAGTCTGGTGCTGGTAATAATTGGGCGAAATGACACTATACCGAGGGCGCTAAGTTGATTGATTCGGTTTTGGATTTTGTTAGGAAGGAGGCTGAGAACTGTCATTGCTTACAAGGTATGTTTTCAGTTTGCATTAGTTTTTGGTGTTAGTGTCTCTGGTACTTTTGTTATGTACATCAGTTTTAGATTTCTGTAAGAGTTGCTGATAATAGTTGCTTATGTTTGTGTATTGAAGACCATTTTAATGTATTTGAGTAGTTTTTATGAGTGCTGGTGAAAGGCTTGTAGCTCTCGAAGTGGGTTTACTTGATCCGAAAATGGCCATTGGGAAAGGATGACTTGGATTTGGCTATTGCTAGGTTTATCTTTTCCATGGGGAGATTGAGTATCACTAAGAATTTTTGATAATATGAGGTCCACTATCAACAGCACCAAGAAACTGTTTGTGGTATCTTTTTTTTATTCTTTGTAACTTACTCCAGTTGATCAGATAAAGTAACTAAAGTAACTGCAAGTTTTTATCTTAATTATATAAAAAGGTCCATTTTTATCTATAGGTATTACATGGTATTGATATGCATGTTGTGAATAACCGTGAGATATGGTCATTTTACTTCAACAAGTGGATGATGTTATTGGTCAACTTTAATGGACGGGGGTTGAGGTGAGAATAGTTATGTCAAGTTTTTCGTTAATATTTACACTGAGATATGCTTTCTTATCTATATTTTTTTTAAATATATGAAGTTGATGTATCAATATGGTAAATATTGTTATTTGGTTTCAGAATTTACATTTTTTCCTAAAAAGGGCCCCCAAATTTCTTATTCGATGTAGGCCTCCCATAAGCTTGAACCGGCGCTGGTTAAGGTGGCGAATCTGATT
The DNA here is from genome assembly GCA_030545235.1 of Helianthus tuberosus. NCBI lineage: Eukaryota > Viridiplantae > Streptophyta > Magnoliopsida > Asterales > Asteraceae > Helianthus > Helianthus tuberosus. Next base: position 56,474,552 of record CM060438.1, read on the forward strand.
AAAAGATCTGGAAGCACATTGAAAGCAAGAGATCTGAGTAGTCTTCCCTCATGATAATTCATCAAGTCCCTAAGGTTTGATCTAGACCAAATGGAGTTCACTTTGTTCATCAGAAGACTTTTCTTTGCTTCTTTCTTCATATTATCTGCTTCTCAATTGCAAGTAATATGAATTTATAATTTTTTTTTTCGTTCATAGATTTTGGTTCGTAACTATTCCATAGACCGTTAAACTTTTTCCAGGTTTGCATTTCTGTTTTGTTTATATTACAAGTTTTTAAAATGCAAATGTTTTACTCTTCTTTTGGGATATCCATGTTTTGTTGGCGTTTTTGTCATTCCTTTTCTTATTCAAAACATTCGTTGGTGTTGCATAAAGGGGTATTAGAATCGTGAAAGAAGTTGGGAAAATTAAAATTAGTGCTGGGATCATTGCCTATTACAATTTGATATGTTTCATCTTGCGTAAGATTTTGTTTCCCTTTTTATAGCTTAGAGCTTTTTTAATCTAGGCAGCGGGTGTTGATTTAGTGGTATACCAAGTATATTTCCATTAAGATAATGTGGAGATTATTGAACTTGATTTTTTTTTTTGTTGAACTTGATGGTTGTTGTTATGTTGGTATCTTTTAGGGGAAGCTAAGGAAGTGGTTAGAGAGTTGTGAAGTGGGAAAAAAAAACTTTTTAGAATAGACTAGGACGACAAAACCATTCAACCTTGATCGTACTAGGCAGAATCTAACAAACAATTGGGTTCTACTTTATGTGAAACCGTATTGTTCATAATTTGTTAGTTCAACAATTTGTAACCCTCGGCCGCAAAGCGGCCGGGGGTTAAACCTAGTTATATTAATTTTTGAGGCTTTTGAACAGTAACTTCTCAAGCAGGTGGTGATTCACCTGCTTACTTTACCTTTCCTTTTCCTCCAACGTCACTTGTCACCTCTTTATCAAAACAAAAAGATCGTGGCATCAGATGAAAGAAACAGAGTGAGTGACACAAAGGAAGAGGGAGAGAGCGGAATAGAAAGAAAGAGTGAGAACGGAGAGAAGAAAGAGCGAGAAAAAAGGATTCTGAAGAAACAGACAGATCCGGAGCCGGCGAGTCTCCAGAGACCGACCCCCAACGCATGCTCGCCTCCCACCCATAGAAGGGAAGATGTAGAAACCCTCGGATTTTTAGTCAGATCGGGTCATGTTTGGTGTTTACAACGGTCGTGGTGGTAGGGATGTGGCCGGCGACGTGGATTATTTGTTCTTCGTCATGGTTTGTTCAAGGAGTTATGCTGTTAAGATGCTTTCTGGTGGTCTACACATTTGTGGGTTTTGTTTGGAAATCAAGAAAGACACGGTCTTGATTCAGGTTAGGGTTTTTGGTTCTTAAATCTTTATGTTGATTAGGTATTGGGTTAGAGCAAGTTTCATCATATGGTTTGTGTTTGATATGAATGCGTGTGCTTAGGGTTGTAGTTAGGGTTTCAAAAGTTTATGTTTAGTAGTAGTTTTTGTTTGATTTTGTGTTGGTGTTAGTTAGCTTTAGGATTTTTATTTATGTTATCCGCATTTATTTTTGTTGTTTTGGATTATTTTGATGAGATTTTTTTTATTTTTTTGCTGATTTGTTGAGTTATTTTGGTACCATTTTGGCTGTTTGTATTGTTAGAGCTAGCTTTTTTGTTTTCTTGAAATGTGATTAGTTTCTAATGCTTGTGTGTTCTTGGAATGTTATAACTATCGATTTTAGGTTGTGATGATCAATTTAAACGGCTATCGAAATAAAGATTTGACTAGATGGATCATGGATGAAAAGAATAGTGTGGGACCCACATCAGTCCGTTTTGAGACCAAAAATACTTCTTGATCTACAAGATGAACAAATGCTTTTTGAAATTTGGATAACAAGGATGGTGAGCATCTTCAGCTTCATGCTTGAGCCATGCTCACAAGTCAGTCTGCTGAGTTAGCTACTGTTGGTTATTCATTCGAGCTACATGGTGGTTATGGAGGTCATATGGCATCGAGAGGCTTCTCAAAGTGTCTTCCTCCTTGAAAGGTAGGGCTATGTTAAAATACGTGTCGAAATCGCCATTATAATTTACATGTTTTTGAGAATGGTTTAGGGTCGTTATGCAGAGCTTCAAACGAGGTGTTCGAGGGTCTACAGATCTGAAACTTTTCTCTGGCAATCAAACCACCACTCACGACGAGGAAGAATGACATGTGGGTGTGTGTTTCGTCCATCGTAGACGAAGAACGACCCGTTTGTGCGACGAGGAAGAACCATCGTCAACCGGATTCCTTCACTATATACCCCGAGCCACTGGATCTGAAACTGAACCACCCGTTTATGTGTTTATATATACATGTTTTACCTCACCAGGTGTTCAAAAACCTCGATCATTTGACCAGGTTTGGTTCTTGATCTTTATATACTTTTCATTTTTTATCAGAAAACTTTGCATTTGAATTTGGGTTTTTTTTATTAGGTTTATTTGTTAACCTAATTTTATTTATCTTATTGTTTTGATCTATTGCGTAGTATTTGAAATGAATTGCTCCTCACATGATAATTTAAACTTGGTTTTTCTTTTCAATTATGACCGATGTGGTTTGTTGTGTTTTTAGGTCGTTGAATTAATGAAGAAGTAGGAAGAGACTAAACGGACGAAGTTAGCAGCGAAGATAAAGCAATACACTTAACCTTGTAGTTTTTGTATCTCAATGGTTTGTGGTAAGTTTATACGGTTTTATCATAAATTCTGCAACTTTTATCATGGGTTTATGTAATTATTTGAATCTTGAGTTGAGTTTTTGTTAATTTTGCTCATGGTGTGTGATTCGTGTAGTTTGTTGTTTATGCAGCTGTGTTTTGCTGCAGTTTTTGAAGACAAAAACCCCATGGATAGAAGGGTTTTGAATAATGGTTATCAATTTTGGGGGAGTTGTCATGTGTAAAATTGTAAGCATTTCCTCCTTATATTGTTTTTTTTTTGTATAAATGAAGTCCAGTTAAATCTTGAGCTTGAATTATGAATTCAGACATGAGTTGAGTACCATGTTTATTGGGATGTGCATATATGTTATGGGGTGTTTGGATATGTGATTTGAAAGGTTTTAAAGATAAGGATGCATGCATTCGTGAGAAGCATTTTTAGGTCCTATGCGGGCATCTTCTACTTTTCATTAAGTGGTCAACAATCCACATAGTGAAGAGTGTGAGACAAATTTGAAAGCTGACTTGTAAAGTTTCATTTATTATATGGAAGAAACGAAAAATATTTTATTTAACACTCTATCCACTACTAGAAAAATTAAAATTTCTGACACCATTTTCCGTAGGAAATGCGTCACAACTTGCGATTTTCTACGAATTTGTGACGAAATGCGTATGTAGGAAAACCACTCGTAGGAAACTGGTTTCTTACGCATTTTCTACGCATTTTCCTACCCATTTCTGACAGAAAAGGGCTGTCACAAATTGCTACACATTTTCTACGCATTTTCCTACACATTTTCTTCCGTTAAATGGGTAGGAAAATGCGTAGAAAATGTGTAGCAATTTGTGACAGCCCTTTTCTGTCAGAAATGGGTAGGAAAATGCGTAAGAAACCAGTTTCCTACGAGTGGTTTTCCTACATACGCATTTCGTCACAAATTCGTAGAAAATCGCGAGTTGTGACGCATTTCCTACGGAAAATGGTGTCAGAAATTTTAATTTTTCTAGTAGTGCTAGGACGCAAACATTTTTTTGTAAATGTTTTCATAAATTCTTCTAATATATTTTATTACAAAGATAATATTATATTATAATAATAATACTATTATTATAAAGTGATATTTGACTGTTTTGTTTGAAACTTTTTTGGGGTTTTGTTTCAGCTTCAACACTGGTCTTTATTGGAGACAATGGATAGAAATAAAAAACAAGAACACAGGTCTTTTACAACTTTTTACGTTGTAATTTTTATTACCAATTGATGGAATCAGGTCTTTCTCTGATCGAACAAAAAAACATGAGATTGAAGGAATTGTTACTCTTTTAATTAATGTTTAGTTGCAAAGGATGTCACTATACAGAACTGCCTTAAATCGAGACCCACAAGTATGAATCGACTTGTTACTTGAAGCCGCCACCGCCGTCCACCGCCCGCAGTTCTCCGACGTGGCTCCGGCCGGCTCCACCGCAGCCGTCGTCACCCGAACCACCACCATCGACACCATAACATCGTCATCATCATAATTATCTTCAACTGCAGAACATCCCCGTCATCCTCATCTCCGACGAAAAGAAAAACGGCCGGTGCCGGTAAGAACGAGAGAGTTTGGGGTTGTGTGGCGGTAGTTCATTGATTTTGAATTTTAAGTTCAGTGATTTCTTCTCCCTTGCTCCCCTTTCCATGGCTAAAATTGATTTTGAATTTTAACTTAGTGATGTTTGTATACATGGGGTATAAGATTGTGTGTTTCTAGAGGTGTGTTTTCATCCATTGGATGAAGAGGCTAAGAGCATAGAATACCGTAGGATCATGATCCGTGTGATGGGAAAGTAAGGTTTTGATTGGATCACTTTGTTTTTTACTTTTTAAAAGTATTTACTTATTTGATTATTTGCTAATTGATTTTCATAAATTTTGAATGTTTATATTTATTTACCACATGCCTCAATTCTGTTTATTTTTTTTATAAAATATACTAGGTTAGAACCCCGTGTAATACACGGGTTGAATAAATAATCTATCTTTAAAAATCTCGTTTATTACATGGGGTGAATAAATGTAATTTTATATATTAAATAATAAAAAAGTTAATATCTTTAAGAATCCCGTGCATTGTACGGGTTGAGTAAATTTAATTTTATATATTAAATAAGAGTTAATTGCACGGATGGTCCCTGTGGTTTCACATTTTTTCATGTTTAGTCCCCACATTTCGGAAATAGCAGGTATGCTCCCTATGGTTTGTCCTTTTGTTACTCGGATAGTCCCCTAACATTTACTCAGGGGACTATCCGAGTAACAAAATGCAAACCATAGGGAGCATACATGTTATTTCCAAACTAACTGACATCTACTCAGGGGACTATCCAAGTAACAAAATAACAAACCATAGGGAGCATACCTGCTATTTTCAAAAGGTGGGGACTAAACGTGAAAAAACGTGAAACCACGGGGACCATCCGGGCAATTAACTCTATTAAATAATGAAAAAAGTTACATTTTTAAGAACCTCATATATTGTATGGGTTGAGCACATTTAAATCAATTTTACAAAATCTATTTATTTTTTTTATTTTCATCTTTTTATTATATCTCTTAATTAACATAAAATCTATTTATTTTTTTTATTTTCATATTTTTATTAAATTTCTTATTTAACATAAAATCTACTAGTTACACCAGTATTTTTTTAAATAGATTTTTTTAGATAAAATCTACTAGCTATATAGTTTTATGTAAATTAAATTTTTACTCGTTTTAATGTAATGACGTACCAATGTTGCGTGCGATGATGTCGAATTCTATTTCAATTATTATGCAAATTTACGTTTCTGATTTTTTTAATTCAACGATTTTTAGTCTATGGTATCGATTTTTAGTATATGCAATGGTTGGGTGTGTTGCTACATCGAATTATATATATTATTATTTTTGTATGTGGTATCTCTTTTTTCAATTCAACGATTACGTTTGATTATCGGTATTTTTTTTTAATTTATCTGAATGACGGAATTTTGTATGTGCAGTGCGGTGTATGATGGATTTTAATTTTTTATGTTAAAAGTAGATGTGAAATAATAATATATATAATTCGATGTCGTCTTTGACAGGCTGAGTTGAAGAAGCTTGATATTGACCAGGTTAACAATACATATGTATAACACGGGTATACACAGATTGACCCGCGTTAAATCTGACATGAACCGAACCGTGACCCGAGCCGAAACAAAACCGGAACCATCATGAAGTGTAATTTAAACAAAGAGTTAATTACTATTTTCGTCCCTGTGGTTTGTCTGAAATCACTATTTCAGTCCATTAGTTTAAACATTGCGATTTCAGTCCCTGTGGTTTCACTTTCGTAACCATTTCAGTCCCTGTGGTTTCACTTTCGTAACCATTTCAATCCATTATTCTGTTAAGTACAGGGACTGAAATGGTTACAAGATGGACTGAAATGGTTACAGAAGTGAAACCACAGGGACTGAAATCGCAATTTTTAAACTAATTGACTGAAATAGTGATTTTTGACAAACCACGGGGACGAAAACAGTAATTAACTCTTTAAACAAATAATTTTCCATCACAAATGTGTAGCAAGTTGCTACACATTTCCTACACAATAAATTTTCCATCACAAATGCGTAGCTAGTTGCTACACATTTCCTACACAATAAATTTTCCATCACAAATGCGTAACAAGTTGCTACACATTTCCTACACAATAAATTTTCCATCACAAATGCGTAACAAGTTGCTACACATTTCCTACGCAATAATTAATAATAATGCTGATTAAACATTAAAATATAATCTAAGTATAATAATAAATAATTCGTCATAAATGCGTAGCAAGTTGCTACGCATTTCTGACGCAACAATTAATATTTAAATGAATTTAACATATAAATCTAATTCCAACAAATAAATAATGGTTCTGTCGGAAATGCGTAGCAAGTTGCTACACATTTCTGACACAATACTTAGAATTAGTATATTTGTCACTATTGTGTCACAAATTACCCAAAAAAATCAAGGTCTTCTTTCCGTAGGAAATGCGTAGTAAATGTGTCAGAATTTGTGACGCATTTTTTTGCGTAGGAAATTTCCGTAGCAAAATGACCACTTTTCTAGTAGTGATCTCTCTCTATACATATATAGATGTATATAGAGAGATAGAGTGAAAATGGATGTGAAAAATAAGATTTAAGGGTGTGAGAATAGTGGAAGCCTTGAATGAACAATTGTGTTGCAAGGAAACGTTGCTTTATCGCTGTTAGCCTCTAGCTAAGTGATTGATTAAGGTGTTGTCTCAGCCTCGATCCCACGCGCAACGCGCGTTCACGAATAAACCTAGTTCTTTTAAATCTCGAATTTACAAATATGCCCTTAGGTGTAAAATTAGGGACCAACTAATTTACGATTTTGTCCCGCTTTAAAATTTCGATTTTGCCATCGGTTTAAAATTATGCTTTTACCTTCAGTTCAAAATAAAATTATGCTTTTGCCCTGAGTGCGAAATTACACTTTTACCCTCGGTTCAAAAATACGATTTTGCCCCCTTTAAATTTACAGTTTCGCCATTACTTTTGTTTTCTTCCTCTCAGGTAAGTTACGATTTTGCCCTCAATTTAAATTTACATTTTTGTCATCGGTTTTGTTTGCTTTCCCAGTCAAATTACGATTTTGCACCGCTTTAAAATTATGATTTTGCCATCGGTTTAAAATTACTTTTTTACCTCCGGTTCAAAATAAAATTATGTTTTTGCTCCCCGTGAAAAATGAGAATTTTGCCCTCGGTTCAAATTTACGATTTTGCCCCGTTTAAATTTAAAGTTTTGCCATTAGTTTTGTTTTCTTCCTCACGGGTATGATTTTGCCCCCAATGTATAAGTACAAACGTAAGATGGGTGCATAGTGTGTGGCAACTGCCTGGAACTCCCCCATTGGCCCAACCAATTTACGATTTTATCCCCACTTTAAAATTACGATTTTGCCATCAGTTCAAAATTACGTTTTGACCTCCAGTTCAAAATAAAATTATGCTTTTGCCCACAACTAAAAATTACAATTTTGCCCTCAGTTCAAAATTATGATTTTGCCTCATTTAGAATTACAGATTTGCAATTAGTTTTATTTTTCTCCTTCCAGTCAAATTACGATTTTGCCCTCAATTTAAATTTACATTTTTGCCATCGTTTTTCTTTGCTTTGCTGTTTCTTTTTTTTTTTCCTCCTTTTCCCCTTTATGTATATATTATAGTTATTATTGCGCGAAAATATTAACAAAAACTTTCGCAATTCAGTTAGTTGTATGAACAATCAAATATAGTAGAGTGTCTTGGGTTCGATGCCATTCATGGGAAAGAAAATTTTTTATTACCTGCTGCTAATTAAAAGTTTGAGTATCTATTATTTTTAATAATATTTTCCGTGATTTATTCCTTCTCTTTTTTCACTTTTACTTTGTTTTCTCTGCTTCTAAATTTGTAATTTTGATAACCGACCGGTATGGTACCGGTATTTATGGGTAAAACACCGGTAAGTAACGATCTGAACAGGTATCGTGCTTATCCCGTTACCAAACAAAACGAATCGATAACCTTCGAATTCCCCGCCGCGCAGCGCGGAGAATTTCACTAGTGTAAAAACATGCCCCAACTTATTATCATAGAAGAAATCAAGAAAAGATATATTACTTTCAGCTCAATGTGGACACGTGTTTACTTTACCAACAACAAATTATCATAGAAGTTTTCATCTCTAATTAATGGCATCCTCATCATCTTCATCCTCAATTCTCATCATCCGAGTCCGAGTCCCACTCAGTGGCGGATCTAGAAACGAAACTAAGCCGTAACGTTTTATAAATAAGCCGTAACGAAATCGAAAAAACGTCAAATTTTTCCAAAATTTACACTAATTTATCCAAATTTTTCCGCGCCAAGCCGTAGCGGAGGTTGCCCCCGGTAAGCCTTATGTCCGCCACTGGTCCCACTGAAACTGAAATTTTGCACAATTAAGAAGAGAAAAATCAATATTATGGACAAAAAATATATGATAAAAGTTGATTATCTTTATATGAAATTAATGCGCCTTTTTAAGAATCATGAAAGAAAGGAATAAATGTACATAGGTACCTCCTCTTGTTTGGTCTTTACAAAGGAGTTGACATCTGGCTTCACATTCCACTTCCCAAATGGTGTATCTATTACTTTCAGCTCCGGGGTAGACACGTAACCCTTGGTGAAAACCGTAATCGCTGGGCATTTTTCGATTTTTAAAGTCTCCAACCTTGGGAATGAGAAAGCCTCATTCCCTAAGCAAAATCCCTTGAGATTCCTAAGAGATTCTAGTTTTAAGGAATTTAGACGAGGTAAGATAATCTCATTTACTTTGGCATCACATTCTTCTTCTTCTTCTTCCTTCACAATTACCTCTATTTTATCACAATGGCTTATATGTAGGTGTTGGAGTTGCACTAGACTACCAACCATGGAACATGTAAAAACATGTTCCAACTTGGGGCAACGAGTAATAGAGAGAGTTGTTAGGTTTGGAAACTCCAGTACCATCCATTGGTTGCTCTTCCATAAATACTTGAGACTAAATACCCGCTCTAACTTCACTTGTGTTAGGTTTGGAATTGGGACAACAGTTTTTGATTTATTTGTCCCTTCCACTGCTACTACTTCAAATACCTCTTCTAGCCCATTACAACTTTCTAGAGTAATTTGTTGAAGCTTTTCCAGTTGTGGCAGGGCATTAGATGGAATAATAGTCCTTCCAACATCCTCTTTATTCTCTATATTAATTTCTATCAGATTATGAAAAGAGCAAGGGATCCCTTTTGAAATAGTAGGCTCTGAAGAAGAATTGGGGAATGTGTTCTGCAAACACAAGGTGTTTGTTGTTAAGAACCCTAAAAAATCGTCTACTTTATGAGTTATTAGAAACCTTGTTCAAACCTTTCTCCCTTCAAAAACGATTTTTCATTCAACTACTTAGGGATTACTATACCTACCATCACACTACATTCACGACAACCTAACCTTTATTTAAAATAAAATATATGGTCTTCAATAACAAATTGTTCATTTAGTAGTATATATAATAAAAAAACATGTACCTGATTGACCACTCCATGAAGGTCACGTTCAAGACTGCATTTGCCAAACCATGTGCGTATGTACTTGAGCTTTGGAGTTGTTGACTGACCTGACGTAAGCATCATCAGTTGAGGGCATTCATCGATCACTACATTATCCAACGAGGGCCATCGAAAGGCATTCATCCCCAAGAAGAAACCCTTGAGGTTTGGCAGATGGTCAAGTTCAAGTGTCTCCAGACGAGGAAACACCATAACTTCTGATGGTGTTTCGGTTTCTTCTTTTACAATCACTTGCATTGCCTTGCATCCTATTACTTCTAATTTTTTGAGTTGCTTGAGGCTTTCAAGGGTGGAGAATGTGAATATATATGATAGAAGGTCACATCCTTCGATATTCACTTTTTTTAAGTTGGAGAGTTGAGGGAGACCAACGTTTTTTAGTGGTGGACCACCAACAACACGTGCACCTCCTTCATCAACACTAGATTCACTTTCAAATACCTCCGTCATCTTATTGCAATATCTAATTTTCAACTTTTGAAGCATTTTCATTTGTCCGACTGCATACCATGGAATTAGACTTGACAATGCATCACACCTTATTATGGATATCTTTTTGGGGTATTGGCACAATGACCAACAAGCACCGATTACTTGACCACTCTGCAATCAATCACAAATCAATGATTATTACAGCTTTGTTTGATTTTCTCGATCTTACCAAAGCGGTGAACTAATTTCTCTCCATGATTTTTTAACCTAAATTTCATATTTATCTATTTTTTAATTATTACTGAACTTTATGAAAGATAAGTTTCAATTAAGCAAAGCATATATTAAGGTATATGGTGTAAGTGGTATTATAGGTGATTATGTTAAATGATCATAATATCGTACCTGGGATTGGTCATGAAAGGCATTGGAGGAAATTTTACCCCTCTTACCACCATCATCAACACACTTTAGATGTGGCAACCTAATAAGCACAAGAGTTTTCAAACAGGGAAATAATGAGGTGTTTTGATGGGAAGACGTGTATATGGTATTTTCTTCATTTTCATCATCCCTTCTTGAAATAACTTCTTCAATACCATCACACGATTGTAAACTGACATGCTTTAAGTTGGATAAATATTTCGCCATAAGCGGAGAAAACAAGTACTTTATTTTGCTACAATTCTTCAAGCATATGTCTGTGAGGTTTTGAAATGGAAATTGCAATGGTGGATGATGATGAAATGGGAATCTATTCCAATTGCATTTCCACACATGACTCATCTTATTCAACTTGCATAGGCGTATACTTTGAAGGTAGGGAGGTAGTAGTGGTTGTTGACTATCCATCTCAAACACCACCTCCCCCACTCTTTCATCATTCCATAATAAAAGACTTTGAAGGTGATGAAAGTTGTGTAGAAGATAAGATGGGTATGTGACATTAGGAATATCATCATCCATTTCTGATATCTCTCCTTTGATCTGCATTTAACATTAAATGTAATTAACAATCAAACCACTCCATTCAACACACACCCCCCCATGGATGCATGATCCTATACTAATTACTGAATATAGATCTGGCTCTGTTAAAATTCTTACATATTTAGATTTGGATTTGTTAAAATTATTTATTTTAAAACTATCAATGATAAGAAATTATACATGACTTGTGATTGGAATTGGGAAGGCCAACATAAATCATGAAAACTGAAAGAAAAAAAAACACAAGATTTTAATTAGGTGAAATAACTTATTTGCAACGTGATTAAATTATTGGTTGCCATTTAGTTACATTTAAAACTAGCAAAATAATAACAAATGAATGTATTTGTGATATTTTAATATATGTAAGTAATTAAGATGTGGCAATCCTTGGATAAAGAAAAACTGAAAACCAGGATGACATGAGATACCTCTTCACCGATATTATCCGTAACATAGTTAGTAAGTGCTCCAAGATCGAAATTGGTTGTTGCAGGTGTGAATATATTTCGAAAGATGGAACAATTTCTTATCTCAATGCTTTCTACACCTTTGAAGCAGTTGATGTGGATATTAGAGTCGTTTACACCTTTCATCCTCCACAACTCTTTTAGCTTTCCTAATTTATCAACTTTAATCCTTCTTAATGCGCTGCTAATGTGTTCCCCTACTTCATGTAAGCTTTCGAAGTCCATGTTGAATAACAGTTCAACTGAACCACATTCGGAAACCTCAAGCTCTTCTAAATTACTCACCAATGGAAGGGGATTGCTAGGAAAAATGTTGATAAGGTTACAACATTCTTTCACTTTAATCAGTTTCAACATGGAAGCATCATTTTTCTGAATGGCAGAAACTTGACAAGGCCATATCTGCTTCAAGTTCTCCATGCTAGAAATATCTAACTTCTTCAACTTAGAAATCACAACCTACAAAGTAATTAAGCCTTGTTAATAGCATACGCGTTGATATCCATGAAGTAAATTAGAAATAATAAGTTATTTGTAGCAACAGATATAATGATCAAGATAAATGCATGTACCTTTTTGTTCAATAATGATTGCACTTCAGCCGTATTGTGACTCTCAGGAGAAATACTCGTAAAGTTGGGGAGTTTATGAAGTTTCAACTCCACCATTTCAGGTAGGTCGATCACATTGTCCCACAAACTTACCATTTCTGGTAGATCGCTCAAAGACAAATAATTCAACTTCTGAAACCTAATCACCCCTACTCTGCTATGTTCAGCAACAAGTGTTCTCATATCATTACATCCAGAAATTGAAAGTCGCTCAAGTTCCTTCAGACCATTTGCCATAGCAACTGTAAAGAGGTATGACAATTCTTTACAATTACAAACATCAAGGACTCTTAATTTTGAAAATGAGTGACATGTTGAAACATCTTCAAGATTGCTCATGTCCTTCACTTCCAAATAAAGTTCCTCTGTTTTCTTAAATAGGTCACTGATTTTGCATTCCATAAGCTCATGGCAGTCACCTCTGAAATCAATTGTGTTTCTGAATGAATATTCCTTTTTGTACTCCAATACTGCCAGTTTACAACCGATAGATATCCTGAACCTTTCAAGGTTTTTAAAGGACATGTTTTTGGGTTGGGCCTTATTCTTAAAGAATTCCAACTCTAATGCAGATAGCCTGTGTGAAAGTTTCTCCAGCTCCTCACAGTTTCCATCTGTGAACCTAATAGGACTACCAGCTCTCATATAAAGTTCTTCAAGACTATGCAAGTCTTGAAAAACGCCATCATCAATACGTAGGTGAACACATCCTGTCAAATCTAGTAACTTAAGTTTTTTCAACTTCCTAATCGTGGATGGCAACCAACTTATTCCACAATCAACAAGGCTCAGTGTTTCCAAGTTGCTAAGACTTCCAAGAAATGAGACATCATCATATATGAACGAGCATGAACGAAGAGATAGTGTTCGAAGTTTGGTTGAGTGTTCAGATGTTCGTGGAAGCAATGGAATATGCATATCCTCATAAGACAAAACCTCAAGTTTTTCCATTCTTTTGTAAATATCTTCTGGAAACTTAAAGACCTCATCCCCATCCATTAGCATCAACAAAGAGAGATTTGGGTAATTAAAGTCACTGGGAAATTCAGTCATACCTGTGCACTTTAATAGAATTCTCTCATATGTCTCATTTGCATATTGCTCTGTTTTGTTATCAATGTTGACAATTGATGCTTGTTTGACTTCTGAAATTTTATTTAAAACAAAAGCACGCACAAGATCATGTATTTTGACACATCCCATGCGATCACTTTTAGTCAACAAGTTTGCACGTAGGAGATTGTTAACACAAATTTTCATATCGCTTCTTGCCTCTCTTAATGTCTTGCCATCTGTAAGAAAACCCAATCCCCATCCTAACCTCAATAGGTCCTCAGTACGTATATTAAAATCATCAGGAAATAAGGCACTAAGAAGAAAAATTGCTTTATCATCACCCTCCTTGAGATTCTCATAGCTTATCTCAAATATTTTATATGTGATGCTTTCAAGGTCTTTAAGGTCATCTTTCTCTAAACGCCAAAGTACCTTTTTCCATGCCTCCTTTATGTTACCACTAAGATTATTGGCAATGGTTTTTAAGGCAATGGGCAAACCCCCACATTTCTTCACAATATTTTCTCCTATCTTTTGGAGTTCATCATCATCACCATCTGAAGGAGTTGGTCGCACAATCTCAAAAAACAATGTTTTTGCTTCTTCGTCATTTAAGACCCCTACTCTAAATATTGAACTAGGTCTAACACCCATTTGAGTGCAAACAGGTTCAAATCGTGATGTGAACAAGAGCTTGAACCCATTTGGCAAAGGGCTTGTTAGTCCAACATCTTTGAGGTCAACCTCCTTCCAAATATCATCCATTATTACTAAAATTTTCTTTTGCCCATTTTGCGACATCGCCTCAAATTTCTTACGAAGAAGCTCAGCCCTTGCAACTATAGTTTTTTCGGTTAAATCTTGATTTATGTATTCTGCAACAGCTTGCTGTAGAACAAAAGGGTCAGAACTTTCCCCAAGAACCACCTTTACAACCCAGTCAAACATTTTTGAATTTTCTACGGCCTTCTTTAGTTGTTCCATCATTGTGGTTTTGCCGACACCACCCATCCCACATAGAGCAATCATCTTTTGGGACTCGTCACTTGATTGTAGAGATTGCAATGCAGCATTAAATACCAAATCTCTAGACTCAAACGTGGTTGTTTGGGTACCATGAGGAACTGGTGCAGAGGTGGATGGTACCTTAGCAAGTGGTTTTCGTTCATTTGTCCAACTGATTTCAGACGCTCGTTCTTTGAGAGCTTTTATCTGTTGGACAATAATACAAGATTGTTTTCCTGCTTTGTATCTCTTTGCCACGTTGAAGCACCCAATTCCAGCTGTTGGAATACTTTCTACCTTCTCCTTCATCTTTTGAACATCTTCCAGCCACGGAGACACGTGGTGCGATACCACATGATAGTTTGCATCAGCTGTCGTTTTTTTCTCTTGAATATCTTGTTCAGTGAGATTCAACTGATCCATTTTCTCCTTCATATCTTTAACATGCTTTGTTGATGAAACTAAGAAACCCAAATGTTTCTTAACAGGGACCATCAAAGAGTTAACAACCGGTGTAACAATTGAATTTATAATAGCTTCCATATTTTAACTGCAATTGATACAAACAATAAAACACAATTAATAAGAAAGTGCAAGAACTGTAATTACCAAAGCAGTTAGACATGTATTCTTTACATTATGAAACTATTTTTTTCACTGATTTACATATCTGATAAAAAAAAAAAAATAGATGTTTGTTGTTTAAACTTTAAAGTTTTGCCTCACAATCAAATTTTAATGCCAACATGACAAAATATTATCTAATAAGTCCATATTACCTTCTAAAGTGGATAAACTCTAGATATATGACTCTTGAGTTTGATTAGTAGAAAACACACTTACAACCTATATGGATGGCTTTAAAGCAAACACACTTGTTTCTTCAAACATGTTCATACAGAAGTGTTCTTAAGATTGATGCGATAATTTGAAATTGAACATTGAAATAAATAAAAAGGAGAATATTACCTGCTCTCTTCTCTTACAAACTTCTTTCTTTTGGTAAAGAAATGAAAGGATTGATAAGATTTAAGAGGCCACTTGCAAAGGAGAAGATGGTTATGATCTGTAAAGACCAACTTTAAGCCAAAAGTCTTTCTGCATAATTAATTTTTGGTACGGAGTTTGATTTTTTTATTAATTAAAGAACATGATTACATGACCAGTAGTGGATGTTTAATCATCTTTTAACTATTTAACATGATAGTGGATGTTTAATCATCTTTCAAACTATTTAACCAATAGCCCAATGCTTTTCGTTTCTTTTCTTTTTCTTTTTCTTTTTCTTTTTTTTTTCTTTTTTCTTTTGTTGTCATGACCCTGCAGAAAATTGATGGAAATAAATTGAGATTTAGAAGCATAAATAACATAAAAAATATTGAAGCACATTTTTGTTTTCAATTTCATGTTATCAACACTCTATTATACTCGAAATTTAAGGTAAAAATACTTGGATTAATTGTTTTCAATTTCAGGTTATCAACTTTCTTGTAATTAAGCATTTTGTTATGTAAAACTTAAAGCTTAAGATACTTAGCTTGTATATCTTCTTTCCTACTGTTTATTCTATTTCTAACTCTTGTCAAGGATTTTGTCATGTAAAATTATTTTCTATGTTCCTTCGCTTCTCCACCCTTTTTTACAAAACAAAATAAAAACCAGAACACTTTCAAATTTAACTTTTCAATTTTTTTTTGTTTTTCTAGTTTCCTCTATAAATATATCCAAAATCACATAAATATATAAAACACAAATCAATTTCTAAAATGTCTACAAATCATTCAAAACTATGACATTATATAAACTGGTTGATATGCCATTGAAAAGTTTTCCCTTCATTAGATAAATAGGTCCTTAAGACTTGATCCTATCAACACGAGTACTAAAATGTTTGTCCTCTCCATCTAGACACTACCATTTTACGGCAGGTATACCACCTACAAGTGAAAATAAACATTAGAAATAATATGCATCATATCTAAATCCCTGCTTTAGAAACATGAAGCAAATTTACATCATATTAGGCCAAACAAACATCACAAGCAGTATTCTTTTATTCTCATTTGACCCGCTAGAGATAAAACGCAAGTGACCCATTCATAAGTAAAACTATTATCAAGTACTTCTGCGAGTTGGTATAATAATTATAAACAATACGTACAGCTATGGTAGTGATTTCTATAATTGAACACCAACAAAAGTTCTTTACATACAATATTTGCAGCCTACATATTTGAAAGGGGATGATTTTTTCTAACAAATAACAGCATACGGGACGGTAATTTGATCAACTTCTTACAACATCTCTGTTGAGACGCGTTCATAAACATTTAACACACTAAAAGAAAAAACAACTATCCATTCGCATCAAATCACCAATGGCTAAAATGAAAATTAACAGGGAAAAAATAAATTTTAAAAGTACCTTAAATTTCCAATCTTGGAAGCCATGGCTTCGTCAAGCCTTGTTGAAGAATTACTTGGCATTCCGTCAGTTGCTTGAGCGGATCTTAAAGATGCATGGGGTAACAGGAGGTGTAAATATTGGAGCTACATGACATGACCTTTGAGGAAATTGTTGCTGTAATCATAAAAATAATCCCAAATATACAAAAATAAAAACACAAACTTACACTTATATCCTTAATGGTAACAACTCATGGGCAAAGAAGGAAGTTAAACTTGATAACAGTTATGATAATAAATAGTAGAGGGTATAAGTGTCAATGTTGTAACCGTCTCAAGCAGGGGGTCTAGCGAACTAAGCATCTGATATGAATGAAATTCTCTTTAAGTTGGAAACTTGCCAAAAAAAATATTTCTGTATATCCAAATCAAATATCTTCATGTTGTTTGTAATATAGAACACGCGTATATACAATAAATTTACCTGTAATTCCTCATAACCAAACTAATATTTAGGATACCTCCTCAACGACCAAACGTTTCTTGCCAAGAGTCTAAAAGTACCAATGTTGCTTATGGACCTTCCTATGATATCCTCTGTCTCCTGCACCTCAACCAATCGCACCCCTTCAGCATCTTTAGAATAACCAACACGAATATCAGACATTATAATATTCTCCTATACACAAAAAAATTACCTGTAACACACATGTCCGTCTAGAAAGCAAATATTTATTGTAAATTGTTGAAAGGTGAAAATCCCTACCTGACCGATGACTCTAAAAAGTCAAAAGTCAACTTTCTTCAGGACAGATATAGTAAAAAGTCAGAAGTTAAATGAACAACTTTACTCATCTACAGGGGTAGGTTGGTCTCGGCTGCTTGAAAATGAACATGTTTACCACCATTCTTTACCATTGTCTCTAAAACCATTACTTGAAGATTCATACACTGTAATGATAGAAACTAGCATAACTGTACAAAATGTTTCAATGGCAGCAACTTATTTATCCAATCTTAATAATAACCCGTAGTATAGAACCCTAGAACTGAAAAGGAAATATCATCAAATATTGCACAGTTGCAGAATGGTTACAGAGGATGCTGACAGTAAACAAACAGATACAATATACATACTCTGTGTCCATCGCAACCGCCACTGTCTCCAGGTTAAAAGAAGGTTATTACTGATGACCTTTTAAATAAAGTCACTGTCACGGATGATGAGGGTGGGTTTGCCGGAGAAAACGAGATATCCTTTTTTCAGTTTGATGAAATACAGGTAATTACATAAAGGGGAAATCACGAAAATGGCCACTGCAACGCCGTCTTTTCGAAAATAGCCAACGGACACCCCTCGCCGAGCCGTTTCAACGAGCTGAAACGGCACAAGATTCCCTTTAAACGGCCAGCCAAACGTTGGGTTACACGTGTCCGACAAAGCCTGTAACGGCTTGAGATTTATGCAGTCAACGCCACGTGTCCGTCAAACCTTGAAAGAACTTAGCCAAGCCGTTACAATCGGCTCATGTTGAAAGATCTTAGCCGAGTTCCTTCAGCGAGCCAAGCCGTGTTCTTAGGATTTAGCCGAGCTGATACCCTTCAAAAGTGGTCCCCACTTCTGCAAGCCAAGCCGTTACAGCTGGCACCCGAGCCGCTTCGTCCCATGCTCCAAGCCGTCTCCGCTGCTCCAAGCCGGTACAGCTGGCTACGAGCCGTTTCGATATATGGTTCGAGCCGTTTCAGCTGGCTACGAGCGGTTTCAGCTGCTCCAAGCCGGTTCGATATATGGTTCGAGCCGTTTCAGCTGGCTCCGAGCCGTTTCGTCGCAACGTCTAATGCCGGGTCAACGTGTTGTTCTTGCCGGTTCATCCCACTATATATTTACCAACTTTGTTATTTATTTGTGTGCCTGTTAAACGAATCTCTCTACCACACTTAAATCTCATAGAAAATGTTATCTTGCTTTCTTCATTTGATTGTCATAGATGTTTTCGTGTATCAAATGCAAGAAATATTTATGAAATCTCATGTATCTGATAGTGTAAAAGACGTGTTCCTGGGCTTTAGTTATCAAATTAGCTTTTGATATTGTTTCTCATATTGGAGTGTCTTCCTCTTCAGAAATCCGACCACTACTTACCTAGTGTGTGTGGATGGAACTATCGAGCAAACGACGCATCTTTATCATTGCTACAAGCGTTTTGACTCGAATTCCAGAAGAAGAGATTTGATTCACTCCTAACTTTCAATTTGCTCTCGGTTATCTGCCGATTCAGAAGCAGCGGTTTGGCGAAGTTATGTTGTTATCTGAAGACTGCTTGCTTCGAGACCGAGAATTTTTCTCTACTAGCTGTTTCAGCGGTTATCAGAAATAATGTGGATGAAATTGAATCACTTTATTAGCAGTTTCAACGGTTTGGCGAAGTTATGTTTGTATTTTTACATGTTATATCTTTTATGTAATTTGTATTATATAATAGTCCAGTAAATTACCTAGCAAAATAATTTTAAATCTTGTTTGGGCTGTTTATGTGTTTGGGCTGTTTATGTGTTTTGGGCCGTTCATTTTAAATAATTTTAAATTTGTGTGGGCTGTTTATGTGTTTGGGCCGTGCTTTTTTATTGAATAAACCGTTGGCATTCCAAGTTCCAAAACAAAAACAAATTATATCAAAAAAAACTTTATCCGCGTTTATTATTGAACCCGTTGCCGTTCCAAGTTCCAAAACAAAAACAAATTATATCAAAAAAACTTTAACCGCGTTTATTATTGAAGCCGTTGCCGTTCCAAGTTCCCACGTTTACCCCCCTTATAAATACTAACCATGTTCATCCAACCACGCCGTCTGTGATTCAAAAGACTTTTTCTCACCACTTTCATCTAACCACGCCGTCTGCAACTCCGTCAACGAATGGCAAATACCTGGACCGACGTCGAAGATATCGCATTGTGTGAAGCATGGGAAGAAGCGATGACCGATACCCCAAGACGTGGACAGGGGGGGCTGTGGGTTAAGATTCAACAGATCTTTGGGCAGCTTCGTGGTCCGGACCATAACCGGAGCGTGGACGCCTTATCGTCCCGTTTTCGTGTGCTGCGGTTGGAGTGTGAGCGATTTGACCGCTATTTCAAGAACGTCGAGAGAGAAATGCCGGACCTGGTTGAGGATGACCAAAAGGAGGTGGCACTGATCAATTACCGTCATGACGAGGGTCATGAATTCAAGCACGTCGCCGAGTGGGAGGCAATTAGGATTTGGTTTTAGTTTTTTTTGTATTATGTTTTGTTTACTTTTTTTAAGTTATGTTTAATTTTTATGTTTGCTATATTATTATGAATATAAAAAAAATTGTGTCGTTAAAAAAAATTATACGGTTTGTCTATGTGTTAATTTAAAATTTTAGTATATTTGAGTCCGTTAACAAACTGCTTGGGCCGAATTAGTATAAACAAGCCCACGTATGTCAAAGAGGCCCAAGGACTACAAACATGCCAAAGTATTAAAACATTGCAACGGTTTGATTAAATGGGCTGTACTGGGCTCACGTCTGGGCCAGGACAGGGCCGTACTGGGTTCACGTCTGGGCCAGGACAGGGCCCGACGCATTCATCAACATATTGTGCTTGGAAGATTGGGCTAAGGCATATTTAACTAACTTAGTTGATTTGATTATTAATAACTAATTAACCAAGTTAGCTAACCATGTTAACTTTAGTAACTAATTTATTTAATTTATATAACTTTATTAATTAGTCTAATTTATTAAAAATATTAATTAATTCATTATATTAATTAACCAAATTAACGTACTAACTTCCGATTTTTGTAAATTCACGGTTCACATAGACAAACGGTTAAAAGTCATATATTAACTTGCATGATACAACATAAATATTACAAATTCATTTCGTGAATTACAGATAAATTTTTAAAGTTTCAAACACTGAAAGGTGTTCAAAGTCCTCGTCGTAAACTATTGCGTAGTCGAGCAGGGCCTCTTCAACGACCTCTTGTTCTTCCATGTTCGGATTATTTTTTTTAACAACTTTGCACACACATAAAAAACGGTTACATTTAAAGCGTAGAAAAGCAAGACGAGTCGTCAAGGCATCGACACTCCGGGACGTCTCTTGTAGGTGAATGCAAAAGTAGTTGAAAACCTGCCCCCAGAAAGCAGCATCGGAAACTGAATAAGTGACCAGATCACGAGCGGCAGCGTACGAAACGACAGCAGCAATATCTTCCTCGTCGGTCCAAGACTCCATTTTTTAGTGGGAACTTTGAGAGGATAATGGGGTTAAATGGGAGGAGTAATGTATGTATTTATAGGTTTGAAATGAGAATGGAGTTAATATTTAATATTAAAACATATTAAAAAGAAGAGTTATTTTATTTAACAGCATTTGGGCGTGGCAAACACCGCCAAAAATACAGTTTATCAGCCATGAATCGTCTATATGACAAACATATTTGTTTTACATCTCCAGTAATGTTAATTGGTTTGTCCGTAACGAGATGCTCCATAAGCATACATAGATAGACAGCTTCATTGCCTACGATTGACCTGTTAGAAATCACGTAGTTATCGTTTAGCTCATGAGTTATGTAGCATTCTTGTTTTCCTGTTTTTTTCCAATACTGCAAATGCACCAGCAAACCAGTGAAATACACCTTAAGCTTCGTCAACCGTGGAATAATAACTGCTCTAAATTTGTCTAGTCGTCCACAGAAGTCCTCAAACGGGTACAAAACTAATTCCTGAGATGCCAACTCTAATCGTACCAACAGCCATTCGTTATTGTCAATCGGCAGTGGGATAAACACAAAATCCACGTCAAAAAAGGAAGGAAATGGGTTTTCTTTACCATTTCCATAACCAACCACACTCTTAGGAGTGGATTGTAGTAACGTGTCATAGAATTGCGGTGGAAGTATTGTCCACCGCAAATTTAACGTGGGATCCTTTTGTAGGTTTCTGCTTCTCCAAGCCATTAGTCTTCCAGTCCATCCCTCAATATGCTGTTTAATCAATATTATTTTAATACAAGTTACATGTAATAAACAGTATAAATACAAATTTTGTTAATAAAATAAGTTCTAATGAAATTACCGTTGCTGTTAGGTAACCATTACAACGATATCCTAACAGAGTGCCCCAAAAGTTTTTGTCCAACTCCACATAACGACTAAAAACAGCTAAATAACAGAATGGGGCGTCCCCATTATTGTAAAATGTTGCAACATCTTTTGACCAATTCTCAGATTCGTCGTCTGGAATTGCCCATCTTCCGCCTCTTTTGGGATGTAAGCTTTGACGATTAGTTACAAAGTTGTTTTCTTCCGGCACCTGCGGCACAGTCGTTTCAGACGATGAAGATTCACCTGAGTGTTTGGATGTTCTCCATTTCTTAAGAATCCATGTTGACGATTTACTAACTGGTTGAGAGCAGTATACGTCACTTTTGTTTTTTTCAGCCATTATTTGTTTCAAGGGTGTTTCAACGCTTCACAATGGAGCTGTAAGAATAATTTGGCCACCCTATTTAAACCATTACAACGAAATTGGGGAATTTTGAAAAAAATGATTTTTTAAGCGGTTTCAATACACACGTTTCAATAAAGCTACTGTCTGAGCCGTTTCAAGTAACTGCCCGAGCCGTTTCAAGGAAATGTCAAGCCTTTACCACACCATGTATGTGTTTCAACGCACATGCTCCAATAAAGTAAAAAGCAACTGCCCGAGCCGTTTCATGTAACTGCCCGAGCCGTTTCAGTGCACGTGCTCCAACTTAGTAAAAGGTCAAGCCTTTACCGTTTCATGCTTGTGCCGTTTGCATGGTTGTGACGTTTGCATGCTTGTGCCGTTTCATCTCAAATGCCGAGCCGTTTCAGCTGCAACGCACGTACTACGATAAAGCAAAAAGCAACTGCATGAGCCGTTTCATGTTACTGTTCAAGCCGTTTCAGTTGCTTTTTATGCCGTTTGCAATATATGGCCAAGCCGTTTCAAGGCACGTGTACCAATAACGTACTGTTCCCCGTCAGACGACATTCAAGTCGGGTAAACAAATCGAGTAGCCGTTTCCCCAAGGTGACAAACACCAACACACTTTGAACCCACTTCCAAAGTTTTCTCCACTTTGGAGCAAAGCAAAGGACTATCCAACCTTGAAGATCCGAAAGATCGTTGACTCGTCTGGGACCACTAATCACACTTCTTCGACATTAGTTGTGGGCCCCTCACTATGGACTTCAACCGACACGTGAACATGCCAAATGATTTCGGGAACATGCCAAATGACCAAGAGATGGAAGAAGCTTTGATGGACCCCCCTTCATGCCCAGTAAGATTTTTATTTGAATTCATATACTTTTTTTATTTGAATTCGTATACTTTTTTTAAATATTTTCATTTGAATAAAATATAAGATTTTTTATTTCAATTCGTATACTTTTTTTAAATATTTTTTTTCTTATATAGCAAATAACCATTAAAGTACGAGAAAAGTGGTTGGTTTTACAAGATTTGCGTAAAGTGATGACTCCGGCGGTTGAAACAGCTATTAGGCAGACGTGTTTCGGTCCATATTTAGACAATAGATGCACCATATGTGATAGCCTTCTTTTATATGGCGTTGCACAACTACAAATCTCGACTACTTTTCCCCGTCTTGGTATTTCGTATAGATTACGAGGGGAGCTACTTACATTCACCCCTAAACAATTTTGTTTAATAACGGGGCTACGTTTTGGGCACACTTCTTGGTCACCTAGAGACCATCCGAACTCCTTTAAGAACAGATATTTTGAAGGTGGAGCTGGATCAACTGTTAATTTTGGGAGAATAATGACTTTATTCGAGAACATTGGGAATATTAACGATAATGACGCCACGAGGGTATGTCTCCTCATGCTAATCGGTCAAGGTTTTTTGGGTTTGCAAAAAACTAATGTTGTTGATAATATGCTTTTAGACCTTGTGGATAATTTAGAAGAATTTAGACAATATCCATGGGGTAATTATTTTTGGGAAAGTACTTATAGTGCTATATACAATTTGCACAATCGGCAAAAAGAAGACGCTAAAGGTTTTTCTTTGGGTGGATTTGTCTGGCCCTTTAAGGTACCCATGAATGTTAATTAATATTGTTATTTCGAAAACCATATAAGTTTTCATTGAATTCTTTCTGTAGATGTGGTTGTTGGAGATTTTTCCTCAATTTAAGAATTCAAGCGAATGGTTTCAAGGTGAGACGATTCCAAGATTTTTGGGATGGAAAAAAGGCAAGAAGTTTATGACGAGCACTGTGGACGGATTGCTTCAACTAGCTGCAACGGTAAAAATTTTGCTTTTAAATATATATAATTCATTATATTATATTTTAACATATAATGGGTGGGCTGTTTAGGGTGTAAACTGCTATTTTGCCAAAAAAAATAGGTTGGGACTAAAATGGTAAATTTGACCAACGAACAGGGAGCAAAATTGTGAAGATAAATATCAATAATTTAATAATTGTTTTCCTATTTATAACATTGCAGAAACGTGAATTTAGGCCGTCCTTGGTTATATTGCCCACTGAAAACGAGTTGCGAAGCGAGTGGTATGTGTCCAGTTCAGATTATTTAGACGCTGAACGTCGGTTGTATACCAGTGCAATGCCGGGCGATAATCCGGTTCAAATGGCCACGGAAATACCCGTTCAGATGCCCACAGGGTTCACGGGTCAAATCCATCCCGAAATGCAGGCAGCCACCGGTGTCGACACACAAGAACAGATGGCGTCTCTAATGAACACTTTGTTTGGTGACGATGGCGCCAATCAAGGTTATAATCCGGCACCGAATCAACATGAGATTCCACAACAGAATTTTGTCCCCCCTACGTCCACGTTTCAATCAAATTACGAGAATGAGTTGATTTCACAATTTAAATCACTCATGGACGAGAGGCTGATCGAGAACAACCGGAGACTGACCGATATGGTCATGTCACAGTTTGCACAAACATATCGGTGGTCACCAAAACAAAAAACTGTCATGACTCCGGCCACCGTACAAACGCCAAAAGAACAGGGACACACTCAGAGTGATAATGTAATGTGCTTTGTGAATAAATTTTTTTATAATAACAATATCTACTAATAACAGTTAATTTAATCGTCATTCTTTCTTGTAGGCTGTTGCTGATTCATTTATCAACTACGATAATGCTAATAATGCCTACCACGTCTCTATGAGCCCGATGGAGAATGTTTTTGTAAGTTTTTCCATTTTATATATTTTAATTACTGGTCACATTTTATAAAGTTAATAAAAATATATTTTAGAAATTGAAATTAATACATATATACAATATTTTTGTAGATTGAGGATCCTGAATTAGTCAAAATGAGACGATCCGAAAGGCTTGTAAAGCCCGCAGCAGCTTTGCTATCCCCGTATGTGGCTTTCAAAAGAGTGAAAGATAAACAAGCCAAAAAGTTAAGGAATGAGGATAGACAAATTGAGTACATCAAGGAGTGGTATCCAGATAGCGGCAGTAAACATCTTTCCCTATTAATGGGGAATTCTGTCGGTCCAATTTTTTGGGGGTCGTTGCTGGGCGTAGAAAAACAAGGCTGGTTAAGCGATGATGTAAGTAATGGCGTCTGTATATAAGAACCATAAATAATTAAATTTATATATTTTGTATATTGTTTTGCAAACTAACACGTAAATGTTTAACAGCATATATTTGGGTGGATGATCCACATGTATCATTCAAGAAATGAAACTGATCGCTGGAGTATTCTACCCCCATATTTTCAGAATTCTTTTCGATCGCCGGCCATCGACCAGACCTTCAAAGGTTACTTCACTGGGCAGGTTGAACCTTTTCCACGAATACATACTGTTGACGAGGTAATGTGGAACGAACATATTGATTACTGGATAAATGTATTTCGTATTATATTAATTTAATATTTTGCGTAATAATTATATAGGTTTACGTACCGTTGTTTATAGAAGGCCTCCACTGGTTTTTAGGCGTTTTCAACCTTGTCAATTACACGCTGACGATATACGACAGGTATTAGCCCGATTTAACTGATTAGTACTCCAAAATACATGTTGCTAACTTGTTAATTTGTTTCTGTTTTAGCCTTTTAAATGCTATGGGAAGGGAAAGAACGGATGTGGTGTGTCATATAAATTTTGCGTTTGACCATTGGCTACGAATTCATGGTTATAATACCCACAAACAATTACCGTTATATTATCCCTTCAAAGTTATTTATGCAACCGATGCTCCTCAGCAGTCCGGACCTTTGGGAGACTGTGGAGTTTGGGTTTGCATATTTCTTGACAGGTTGATAAATAAAAAACCTTTGAACGATGGTGAAGATACTCAGAAAACAGCGGCACGAATGAGACGTCAACTAGCTTTACAATTTTATGATTCTGTGTTACCCGATAGTACAAGCGACAACGTCTTTGATGATGATGATGTTACAGCATTGTAAGATAATTGTAACCTAATTGTAATTGTATTGTTTTGGTTTAAAAAAATTAAATACAATTGTACTAGGGATCCCTTTGTACTACTCTATATGTGTATATATATTAGTGTTCCACCTTTATAGAAACACATACATATGTGTTAGTAAAACATTACCAATGACAAGCATTCCTCCTTCAGTACAAAACACAATTTGGATAAATCAACAGGATCGGGATCGCCAGTGGTCTTCAAATGTTCTTGAATTTTACTACGATGGAGATAATCCTACTTGCTATTCTTCATACACAGGGATAACACCACTAGGAAAAGCTTGGTGGGGGGGACTCCTTGGATTTACTGGAGCGGGTTTTATTCAAAAAACGGTAACTTACTAATTTATTTCGTATTAAAAATCAGTTTCGTCATTTTTGTAACAAATAAATTACCTTTATTTTTTAGCACGTAAAAGCATGGTGTAACAAACTCATGTATCAACGCGAGATTGAAATAAATGCAAGGACGCTGTCCTCAAACGATTACCGTTGGACAGTTCTACCGCCTAACTTCTTCGAGATGTTAAATGAACAAGATATTGATGCAACCAGATACGCAGATGGTTCTACAGCAACATATCCTCCATTTTGGGAAATTGATACGGTAGACAGTAGGCTTAATCAAATTTTTTATTTTATTATATCCGTTTTTTATTAAGATTTTATATTTATTGTTCTTTTACCTCGTAAATACTTATACCGTATATACCCAAACACAAGTCTCATTCTTACTCCACCCCTATTTAAACATATGTTAGTCCACCTCTCAACTGGCATCCCCCTCTTTTCTACCTCATGGCGAATCAACAACAAAACATTCATCTACACATTCATATCAACGTCAACATTTCCCAAACGGTTAACCACCAAAACCCACCCTCAGATAACCCCGAACCAAACAATTCCCAAACTCGTAACCCCCCAAACCCGGTGCAACAGCCAACAAGTGAAGCACCAATTAGCGGTTCAGGTCAGTGTCAGGCGCTTGTGCCGTTACCTAACACCGATGAGCGACAACGTCCGTTGGACCAGATTATTCCACAACAATGTTTGACTGTTACTGCTGACGAAGACTCAGACGAGGAGATGGATTTCGAAAGACTGTACGATGAAGTCCGTTTTGAAGCTTATCGTGCGGAAATGGAAGAAATGGAAGACTCAGAAGGAGAAGAGTATGATTCTGAAGTGGAAGACCATTCCGGTTATTAGTTAAATGTCAAGGTTTTTTTTTTTGGAATAACAACTTTAACGTGTTTGATGTAATTTTTTTTTTGCTAAGAATTTTTTTTTTCTCACACAAGCCCACTAACAGCCCACGAGTCCACGAGCCTATGTTTCCTTTTCGACCACCGCAGCCCACGAGCGTCTATGCTTCTAGCCCACTAACAGCCCACGAGTCCATAGTTTAGCCCATTTCCTCATTATTAAATAAAACAAAAAAAATATAAGATATAAAAGAAATAATAACTATAAAAGTGAAAATATATGTTTATTTTTAATAAGATTATTCACTTTTTGCAGGTATACATTCCTATACCGGACAAGGAACAAAATTGGTTGCTTTTTAAAATAAATCTAAAGACACTAGAATTAAGAATTTTTTTTGCCAATAGTTGTGACACAATTAATTGCGGAGATTCATTTTGCGTACACAGAAGAGTACATCAAATTGTGCTAGAATTTGAGTCTCAATTTTTGTGGTTTCTCGGACGTATATCGTACTGGCAACACTCAGAAATATATGAGAAGCGTGCCATGCAAATAGTAGGGGATTTCGTGTGGCCTGATCAAACAGATCGTATTGGGAGAAATTCAGGAGTCATCATATGTATGTTAATGGAAAAACTTGTTCGGGATCTTTCTTTAACATGGAACGAAGGAAACCTTCAGGATGCTTGTTTCAGATACAGACGGTACATGGCAGATGAACTCTACGCCGGACGCTTCACACCAGTTAATGTTTAATGGTTTTATGTATGCATGTAATATAAAAAAAATAACATATTGTAATGAAATTATTTTCAATATTAATTATTTGCAACTAAATAGACTTACTACGTTATTTCAGAAATTAAAATACACAAAATAATTTAAAGTATTAAAAGTCTCCCAAGTTAAAAGACGGATACATATAATTAGGCGGAGATTGTGTAAAACGATCAGGATTATCGGTTTCTTTCCC
The DNA here is from genome assembly GCA_030545235.1 of Helianthus tuberosus. NCBI lineage: Eukaryota > Viridiplantae > Streptophyta > Magnoliopsida > Asterales > Asteraceae > Helianthus > Helianthus tuberosus. The sequence continues at coordinate 56,503,132 of CM060438.1, forward strand.
TTTGTCTGGGTCTTTGCGAGTACGAATTTCTGACGGCATGGGCTGCCGACAGACATCCCGATGATGACCGTATGAGTTACACCGGGAACAATACAGGGGAGTAGGTTCTTCCCCGCGGGATAAGATCCGGTGGTTTTCTCGAGGACGACCGGCCTGGCGTTTTGTCATATGCGGCGGTTGAAGATTGATAAGGTCTTCTGGAGTCTCCCATTCAGATCTATGAGGAAGAGGATTAATCGCTTCTTCATAAGTTTTTTTATAGACTTCGTTTGAGTAACACGGGAAGCAATACTTATTGCAATCGGTTTCACCTAAAAATTTTGACACGGCAATAACATGCCCGCACGGTAAACCAGAAACCTGCCAAACTCGGCAACTACAGTTACCATTAACAAAGTCAACTAAACCCCCCTTTCCACTATCTGCGACAGAATAACTGTTTAACCCAATCCCAGCAACCGTCCAGGTTCTAGACCCTTCAATTTTTTTTAAATTTTTTTTCTGTGCCCATTGTGTAAGTAAATGATTTTCATGAATACCTTGCAAACGGCGCTCGTAAAACCATTTCTGTACAGATTGCCGGAAGAACTCTAAGAGTTGCGTTACCGGCATTTTACGCGAGTGTCTAGATAAAGCGTTAATAGACTCCGCGCTGTTAGATGTCATATAATGATATCGATTGCCTGGACAATGGGCCCTTGCCCATCTACCGAACCCAATACTTGTCAGAGGGTGACGTAGTCTAGGAACGGCAAGACAAAGAGCATTGAATGACTCGTTAAAATCAGACAATCGGTACGATTTGCATGTCTTCCACCACAGCTTCTCATTTTCTTTTTTTTTTTATCAGAGGGTAAACGTAGGTTCATCATTAAATGACGACAACATAACCCGTGATAAGCATGTGGAAAGACGTTTCTAACAGCTAGGTGTATAGAATTCGCTCTATCCGATATTATCGCCATGTCCGGTATTTCACTGATGCATTCTTTAAGCTTTGACAGAAACCATGTCCAAGATTCACCATCCTCTGATTTTCCTATTCCATAGGAAATAGGTAAAATTTGGTTGTTTCCATCCATCCCAACTGCTATAAATAACGTCCCTTTAAATTCACCCTTTAGGTGTGCAGCATCAATGATCACCACCGGTCTTAGATTACTAATAAAGGTACGAATCTGAAACAAATTTATTTAAAATACGTCAACAAGATGTACTTTGACGAAAAAAAACAAAGACTGCTGTAACTTACCGCAGCACCAATCGCAACAAAGACCATTTCAAACCGAAGCTCGTCATCAGTCTTGATATGAGTGACAGAACCTGGATTTGCACGCTCTAGATTGTAACAGTAAAATGGTAGTTCTGCAAAAGATTTTTTGCTTGTTCCTTGTAAAACCTCTAGTGCCAGACTTTTTCCACGCCAAGCTTGACTAGTGGTTATCTCAACTTGGAATCTTTGTCTAAAATCTCTCACTATTTCATTACAACGATATATTCTACCACAGTCTTTTAAAGGTTCTTTTAAATAGTGAGCAAGAACCTTTGGGTTTGCCTGACGAAGATGTGGGTACGTTAGCGTCTTCGAGCACGTGTGTTTATCATTAAAACTCTTAACAAAAAACACACCACTATCCCCGAAACTGTATGCACGAAAACGCCAAACGCAACCGTCCACCAAACATGACACTTCGTACCGAGTTTTAGAAGATCTATCTACTTTAAACTCAAAGTGTTCTAACAAACATTTTTTTCCCAACTCAAGTTTCATGTCGTCTTTGTTATTAAATACGTGACCTTGTTCAAAAGTAATTGATGAAGATGACAAACAATTTTCAAATGAATTATCACGATTTGGCTGGTACCGGTTTAAAACATCATAATTTTCTTCATCAGTGCAGAAATTCAAATCAGGAACTTTAAATTTTTTTGGAGGTGAAAAACTAGATGACCCAGCACAAAACCCTTCAACGACATATAATTTATAAATTTCAAAAATATTTTTCATAGCAAAATTATAAAACATTCCAAGATCTTCATCGTTTATTATATCGATTGGATCACTAAAGGAAGACAACATATACGATAACTTCGTAATGTTTGTAGAACTACACATGTTTGAAACTTTACTCAGAAGAGCATTGTATGAAAGGTTGGGTTCAATTTCTAAACCACGTCTACTTGAATCAGCATCAGCAACATACTCTAACTTACCGTTAACGATTTCCCACTTTCCGCCGCTGTATACAACCAAACGAATCTTCATAATTTAAAGTTGGTAACTTCTCTCTACAAAAGCTAAATGTTTTGATAATTTAGATGAATCTGTTGCACAAACACACAGGACAAAACATACAAATTTAAATCTATAAACTTAACCATTGAAACCGCTCGTAGCAGCTGAAACGGCTCAAACCATATATCGAAACGGCTCGGTGCCAGCTGTACCGGCTTGGAGCAGTTGTACCGGCTTGGAGCAGCGGAGACGGCTTGGAGCATGGGACGAACCGGCTCGGTGCCAGCTGTAACGGCTTGGCTTGCAGAAGTGGGGACCACTTTTGAAGGGTATCAGCTCGGCTAAATCCTAAGAACACGGCTTGGCTCGCTGAAGGAACTCGGCTAAGATCTTTCAACATGAGCCGATTGTAACGGCTTGGCTAAGTTCTTTCAAGGTTTGACGGACACGTGGCGTTGACTGCATAAATCTCAAGCCGTTACAGGCTTTGTCGGACACGTGTAACCCAACGTTTGGCTGGCCGTTTAAAGAGAATCTTGTGCCGTTTCAGCTCGTTGAAACGGCTCGGCGAGGGGTGTCCGTTGGCTATTTTCGAAAAGACGGCGTTGCAGTGGCCATTTTCGTGATTTCCCCTTACATAAATGGCACCTTGGGGAACGATTTGTTTTTTAATTAACAAGGGCACATTGGTCATTTAATTTAAATTTCTTACGTTGATTAGTGTAAAGGACATAATTTCTAGAGTTAATTACATAGATGATGGACCATGTGGTTTATAGTTAGTTTCATCTTTAAATACTAACTTTTTTTAACAGGTTTAGGTTTTATAGTTTCAATTTTGTAACACCTTTGTATACTAACACCAAAATTATCAATATAATGACTAAAATACCATTCCATTCTTTTTAATTTTATCAATGTAACACATTTGGGTACTAACACCTAATTTTATTTAAGTTTAAATCAATTTTACAAAATCTATTTTTTTTTATTTTCATCTTTTTATTATATCTCTTAATTAACATAAAATCTATTTATTTTTTTATTTATAAATATAAATTAAAAAAGTCAGAAAACGTCCGCTCCATTTTTTATTTATTAATAATATTAGACAAAATTGCAGAACACAACCTTTATGTTTGCCTCAAACTGCACTTTATACCTTTCACTATGAAATCAGCAAAACCAACATTTATGTTCATGTTTTGCTACAAGTTCAACCTTTACCACTAACACCGTTAGATTTCTTGGTTAAGTTACCTCACATGCTTTGCATGTGAGGGTATTAATGTCTTTTCAGCCGTCTTTTTAATTAAAACCAGATTTCTTTTTAAATTAATAACCCACCATAAATAATGAAACCAGATTTTAAAAAACTAATATACATATATATATATATATATATATATCATTAATCAACAGATGCAAAAAGATCAATCATTCAAGAAACTTAACCCATTTCAGATTACCATATCCCCATCCATAAACATTCAAAATAACAAGTTAAAAACACCAGAAACTCATAATATTCTGTAAAGATTTGCTAATTTGACTTATGTAACTGGTCAAACATGTAAGATGATCATCAACAAAACAGCAACAAGATCACCATTGATGGAATCTTAATCAGGAACACAACATATATTATCATAAGAAAAGACATGTGAATCATCTTTACGTTCTACCTTGTAAGCTTGCTGATTTTATATATTAATCTTACATCAGCAACCTTTAGTTCTGTACCTCTATTTCCCATGAATCATCAAGCTTCAATCTTAAAAAATGAATCTTTCATTCTTTAACCAAGGAACTTGATCAGCTTTGGGATTCCCTTGAGGGTTATGGTGTGGCTCTGAGATTGCAACAAGAAATATTAAACAAACAACTACCACCACCAAATTCACCCACCGTCACCACCGAATCCAGCCGTTACCACCACCAAATTCAGCCACCATCACCACCAAATTCGATGTGCAAATGGTGATATGATCGGTGAAACCTAGGGTTAGGGTTACGAAACACACCAAATTCGATGTCCGACGACCCTCCGGTTTGTGCTCCACTTCTGCTTTGCAAAACTACCAGAGGCGGCAGCGCACCGCCTTTCTCGTCGATGTGTCATCAGCAGCAAAGGTTGCAGCTCCGGCTAGTTCGTTTTTCCGGGCTGATCCAGTAGGTTTTTTGGTGATGGGGTGTTGGTGATGGGTGGTGGGGGTTGTGGTTGTTATGAGTGGCGGTTTGTGGTGGATGTAGTTAACGGTGGTGTTGAGTTGTAGAGGGTGGATGTTCTAGGTGAAAGGTGGTTTGAGTGAGTGAGAAAGAGAGAGAGGGAGAGGGGTTGAGGTAGGGTCCATATGTGATGGGTGGGTCCATATGTTTGATCTTTTTACCTTTTTATTGTTTGATTTTTAACCATAAAAAAATAAATGAAATGACATTAATACCCTCACATGCATTGCATGTGAGGGCAGTTAACTAAGAAAACCAAACGGTGTTAGTGGTAAAGGTTGAACCTGTAGCAAAACATGAACATAGAGGTTGGTTTTTACCGATTTCATAGTGAAAGGTATAAAGTGCAGTTTGAGGCAAACATAAAGGTTGTTTTATGCAATTTTGTCATAATATTACTAAATAATACTAGATAAATATCTGACTAATATTATGAATATATAAAAAGTCTTTAAAATATTAATTAAATAATGAAACAAATGATATAATAAGTATCTATTAAAATCCATAGTAATCTTGAAAACACACGAATATAATATCTGAAAATTAGTTAAATTAATATATCAAGATATGTAGCATAGTCGAGAAAAACTGTTTAAAAATAACTACAACTAATTTAATATATTTTGTAGTAAAATTATAAAAATGTATAATCTAATCTGACTTGTTTGTTACGATCAATTACTTTGCACATTTTGAGACGGTATGACTAAACCATGACGTCTCTATTTTATTTGTGTATTTATGTGCTTAGGAAACACTTTAGTTCGGATAAGATACAGTTTTTTATTATTATTGTTATTGGTTTTATATTAATTAATCCCATATATTTAAAATTACAAGAATTAAAACTAAGTTTTATACATTAAACACGTGTGAAACACAGAGTTTTAACCTATATCTTAATAATAATTTATTTGCACATTACCAACTATTATTATACCTATTGAATTTTTAATTATTTAAGATTTTGAGCAACTTCTATCGTGCTAAATTATTTATCATTTCTTTAAAAAATTATATATAAATATTTACTTATAAAAAAATAAATAGATCTTATGTAAATTAAGAGATATAATAAAAAGATGAAAATAAAAAAAATAGATTTTGTAAAATTGATTTAAACTTAAATAAAATTAGGTGTTAGTACCCAAAGGTGTTACTTTGATAAAATTAAAAAAAATGTAAGGGTATTTTAGTCATTATATTGATAATTTTGGTGTTAGTACCCAAAGGTGTTACACAATTGAAACCATAAAACCTAAACCTGTTAAAAAAATTAGCACTCAAAGGTGAAACTAGCTATAAACCACATGGTCCATCTGTGTAATTAACTCTAATTTGTAACTGTCACACCCCGAAATATCAGAGGATGGTGTGACTGGACCGGTATCTTCATTGCACAGCGGAAGCAAATAAGCTAAGACTTCTAGAAAACGAACGGCCACTAAGTACTTGAATCTCCAATGGTTCTCCTATTCCAACCATGCCATAGTTTTGAAAGTAACCTGAGAAAGAAACATGCGAAAAATCAACATAAAAGTTGAGCAAGTTCATAGTTTGTTTTGGAAAAGATTGTAAACAAATCTTTTTGTTCACCGGTTTAAAAGTTGTTGAGAAAACATAATAAAATCATTTTTCTCGGCATGTTATATGAAAACTGTGAGCTCCAAATAAACTTGTAAACATTTGTAAGTATTCCTTTGATAACCGGTATGAAAGCGTCTATGAACAGATCCATTAATGTGTAGCTAAAATATTAATATGTGTGCAATGGTGCAGGAAGGCTCAATCCTTTGCGTATTTCGTACCGGGCCACCCGACGGGAACGACATAGTCACCACATGGTCCAACTCGCGGTCTCATGGGTGGGGCTCGCAACACCCAAATAGATATATCAGTCATGCCCCTCGGTACTTATACAAGGATTAATGGTCTTAAGTGTGCGCCTACCCATTCACATGATCTAACAATTCATTCCTTAGCTAACCATACCATTTGTAAACGTTTGCAACATTTGTAACATGTATTTCACCCCAAAGTTATAAAACTGAAAACAGTTAAAAGAAAAGGGGGACATGAACTCACTGGGTTGTCTCGTTTTTTGTACGCAGACCAACCCAGTCCCATTATTGTAATTAGGAAATTCCCGTCTCTAGTCATGAAAATCATGTATGTTTCGTAAATACGCGTGTGTTTTGTAAAACCGGTATGTTTAGTCCAAATCGTTCGTAAACCATTTAAGTTCCTTGAAATCCATTCGCAACACAGTTTAGAAATGAGTTTTCGTTTATCGAAAAATTGTTTACTTTTGCAAAACTTGCATGTCTTTCCACCCCCGAAAACATTTATAAAATGTAAAACCGTAAAAAGTGGAGGTTATGAACTCACCTGGATTTCCATGTGCAAAGCTAGCTAAATACGACTTTGTGATGTCGTTTCCAAGACATGACTCGCTAGCGTGCATACTACATCATTCCTAACACGGAATATCTTATAAGTTTCTAACCAAAAGCGGTAACTAAAATACGTGTCACCGAGCTCTACCGAATCGTTAACTGAACGATTCGTTGATATGTTGTTAACTTAATAAAAACAATTAAGTTATACTTGTTAAGTTTTGTCTAATGTTGGTATCAATTGATAAGTCTTGGAAAGACTTAGTTCTCGAGAGATTTAAAATATATAAGTATTTATATATAAATATATAAATATATCGATAGAATAATGTTAGTCGTTCCGAGAAGTCGTACGTATATATAAAGAATATTTATATGAAAATATCACATAACAAACCCGTATTATGTATCGCGTCTCGCGTGAAAAGTATCAAAATATGCGTATATGTCGTTTAGGCATTTTGAAATAAATATAGAAAGTTATATTTACTTTATATGGTGTTCGTGGTGTGGTCGTTTATTATAACTATAATAGTTATATTTATTTTTATAAAAGAAGCGTCGAGTTGTTATGTTTGAAAAATAAATATATAACTATATTTATTTTTATAAAAGAATTCGTGTGTTACGATATTTGAAATAAATATATAATCTATATTTATTTTACAAAACAAAATCATGTTGTTTGATATTTGAAATACTAGTGGGAAGGCCCGCGCGTTGCAGCGGGTGTCCCGACTCATCAGATTCAATTATAATCCCCGTCTTTCGATAATATAACATAATATAACGTATGGGTTTCGATGCCGGCAAACGGGTATGTTGGTGCACTTGTGTCTGTACTTTGTCTGTATTTTGTCATGATACCAAACGATGTCTTGTGTTAGTCTGGTTTACGTCTTAGGTTTGTTAATATGTGTGTTCGATGTAAGTTTGACCAAGTCAACCATCCTCCTGGTTTGACTTGACCAAACAGTGAGCACTTTGTTTGTAAGATGTTGTGTCGAAGGATGAGTAATCAAAGGATTGTTTTATATCCTTCGATGAGCTCGAAGGATAAACCTTCGAAGGATATAGATGGACCTCGAAGGATATCATCCTTCGAGGTATATGTGGATCCTTCGATAGGCTTCTGATCGATAGATGATCCTTCGATCAGTCTATCTGATCCTTCGACCAGACGTGCTGTGATGGATATATATATCCATGTAATGTGTTCACTTCATTAGAGACAGAAAAAGAGAGAAGTGTGTGAGCTGTGAGTGAACTCAGTCTTGTAGAGAGAGTATTTTCAGTTGTAACCGTGTCCACTGAAATACAAGAGAAAACTTTGATATCTCGTGTGTCTACCTTTCTCTTTGTGGCTTGTTCTCTCACATAAACTACCGGTTTGCATTCTAGCTTGGATTCCGCACTTGCTAGAGTGTTAAACATAACAAGGATATGGTTTGACCTCATCCTCCGAGGGACCTACAAGTGGTATCAGAGCCGTGGCTCTTTTCCTTGTTAAAAAACCGAGTTTATACAAGACTTTGGAGTGTTTGGACAAAACTCACATGGTTTAGCAACTGTTTTTAGTGTTTTTCCCGCATTTCTTGAAGTAAAAACGTGTTCTAAACTAACCGGGTGTGTTAAAGGACGGGTTGGGTAACTTAAAAACTTGTTTTTTTGAAGTTTGGTAATTTCCGGCCAAACTCTGGCTTACTCCGGTGACCGGTTTCTGGATAAGAACAGTCTTTTTAAGTAATATTTTATTATTCAAATCTTGGTTTTGGTAAAAGTATGGCCTGACATACCTTTCTGCCGAAAGATTTCTACCAACCCATCACCTTTTCACCAACCTGTCATTTTTGTCAACTGTGTCAGTATCGATCGAAGGATATCCTTCGAAGTCGAAAGATCATCTTTCGATCAAAGGAAGTTCGATAGATAATCATCCTTCGAACATCCTTCGAAGTCTGTGTCTTATCCTTCGATCCAAGGAATCTTGTCGAAGAATACATCTTTCGATCTGCAGTTCTGGTTCGAAAGATAAGGATCTTTCGGTTGGAGAATCTTTCGAACACTGTTGATCCTTCGAACAAGTTTTGATCCTTCGATCCTAGTCTGTTTAAGTTTAACAAGTTTGTGTTTTTCTCGTCTTTCGATCAGGGATCCTTCGGCTGGTTGGTTCTTCATCTAAAATGAATTCGATGTGGGGTGTTCCGATAAATACAGAAATGTATTATGGTACTCCGACTCCTGATTCGGGAAAGTATACAAATACCCGTTTATCTCCTGCATGGGCCGAATCTCCCGTACCTGTATCTTCGCAAGCTAATGCTATATCTACCGGTCAATGGGCATTCGTATCAAATCAAACTCCAAGTATTCAAAGCATTTTGTTAAGCGAGAGCGAAACCGGAAGTTTGAATCGGCCTCCAAAGTTGATGCACTTAAGCGAATATCCAGGATGGTTTGGCAGATTTCATACATACGTCCTTGGTCAAAATACAGAATTGTGGTTGCGTTTCATCACAGATTTTGATCAAACAATAGAGGTTGCCGCTTCAGCTGCTGCTACGTTTTCAGATCTTACGGAAGATCAGAAGAAGGTCTATGACTTAGAGAAGAAAGCGTATGCCATTCTTACTCAGGCGTTAAGCAAAGATATTTATCATCAATTTGTCAGTTTCAAGACAACGAAGACGTTGTGGGACGCATTGAAGATAAGGGGCGTAGGAAATGAAGCGACACGTCAATTGAGAAAAGACCTGCTAAAGAAAGAGTTTGATGGTTTTACTTGTATGGAGAATGAATCTTTAGGAGATTTGACAAGTCGATTTAATCATTTGCTGACTGAATTGGCAAATATTGGGGTTGTAACAACTTCAGCAGAGGTAGTGAAAAAGTTTGCAGATGCACTGCCACCTCAATGGAATACTTTCTTGGAAATCATGAAGTACAATGGCACTTTAGCTACAACAAACTTCAATGACTTTGCTCAACTCCTGGAAAACAAGAATCAGGAAGAAACTCTCAAGGAAAAAAGAGTTCCAGTGCAACAAAATCCTGAAATGTATTATGGAACTTCTAGCACTTCTACAAAACCTTCTTCACACGCTCCAATTCAAACAGCGTTTGTGTCTAGCACTGACCTGTATGGCAATCCTCCTCCAACAACAGACATGTATGGAAATCCGCTTGAACCAGTCCCTCAACCAGTACCACAACAGCAAAGCCAACGACCTATCAGAGCAACTGATATGTTCGGAAATCCATTACCTGTTCGATCTACCGGACCAACAGATTTATACGGGAATCCACTTCCTCCTCAACAGCAAGCATGTTATGGAAGCACATCATCTGCTAGTCAGCAATGAAAGCCAAATGCAGTACGGCTCGACACCTCAAGTTTCTCTAAAGTCAGTGTTGAAGTAGCAAAAGAACATATGGAGCTTCTAAACACTTTGGTGAGCGTATACTGTGGATTAGTGGAAGGTCAGATTGGCAACATTAATCTGACTCAAGAAGACTATCAGCAGATCGATAAAGAGGAGATGGAGATGATGGACATCAAGTGGGCCTTTGCCAGTGCTGTTAGGCGAGCAAAGGATTTCATGGAAAGAACTGGCAGAACCAGCTTGGAAAGCAAGAAAGACACCAAGTATGGGTTTGATAAGCAGGCTGTTAAGTGCTTCAATTGTGGTGAACGTGGTCATTTCAAACGTGAATGTACAAGGCCATCTCAACATGGAAACCAAAATCCTTTCAGAGGTCAAGGCAACAGGGCAAATCAGAACCAAGTAAGGAACAATGAGCGCACATTGGTGCCTGTCAACAACCAGAGTCAAGCAGGACCATCTAATGCCAACCAGGCACTTGTGGTTCAAGTAGATGAAGGTTGTGATTGGTCAATTCAGTTGGGAAATGATGCTCCAGATGGAACAGCGTGTTTTGCTGAAGTCGTAAAGGATTTAAAGCACGCCAGTGGTGGAGAATCTTCCACCAATGGTGATGAATCTTCTGAAGATGAAGACAGTTCTGGTTATAGTGGAAGCTCAGATGAAGAATCCTCCACTTCAGGCAATGATCATGTGGATGAGACATCAAGTGCGTCAGTCGATGCAGATATTGATGAGCTTTTGGAAGAGGCTGCAGCAGGAACTGAAAGAAGATCTATTTTGGTGGATCAAGCTGCTTACTCTTCGTCTTCTATCCATTCAACCTTTATGGATAATGTCGACAGTTCATCAAGTCAGGTATGTGTCGATGAACCCACTGTTGTTAGTTGTGAAAATTGTGATAGTTTAAATGTTAAATGTGCTGATTTAGAGACAAACATGTCTGAGTTGCAAGGCAAACATGATGCTTTACAAGCTAGTTTGTTTGACTTGCAAGACAAACATGCTTCATTGAATGATAAGTGGTGTGAGTTGCAAAGCAAACACGAGGCTTTGCAAGAGAAATATGATGTGACATTCATCCACAATCAGAAGTTAACCGTGGATCTCTCGAAGTGCACTGAAGCCAACATGTTTTATGAAAACCATGAAAAGGAGTTTAAATCGGTAATTGAAAAATTAAAGAAAGATAAAACCGAGTTAACTAAAATGGTTTCCAGAAAACAAACTGACATTAATTTGTATATAACTCGTCTTGAGGTAATGCAAAAAGAAATGGCTTGTGTCAAAACTGAAAGTGAGGCGATCCAACTTAAGCTAGACAGTTATTTGAGCTCTAGCTATGTGTTGGATCACATCATTGACGTACAGAAAGAGAAACGGGATGTCACATGCATTGGATACAAGAAATGTCCACCACCTGTGAGACACAATTATGATGCCATGCCTGACGAGGAGGATATAACTTTCTTTGAACCATCTGTTCCTCTAGATGTTAATGAATTTGCAACAGGACTCGGATACAAGAAAGAAATATCATCAGATTCGGATGTGTCAGCAGATACATGTGTGTCTTCTGCTGAACAGAATCAGGATCCTCCAGTTGTTGTTGAGGATGCTGATTCTTCTGATGATGAATCTGATGATACTGATTCAGCAAAGTCTGATGCGGTGATAAAGGAAGAGGACATACCTCTTGAGAATCATATTCTGTGTGATCCTCCTGCAAAACCCGCTAAGACTGTTGCAATCGAGTCCTTGTCTGCACAAGAGTCGGAGAGTGTGGATTTGCTGTATACTCTTGTTGGTGATAATAAAATTTATTCTGACAAAGATTTTCCGATTAAGAACGTAAATCAATCCTTAATCAGCAAAGTTTTTGAAAATTCGACAAGTAAATTTCTGGGTAAGAAAGGATCACACGTTGTGGTAACACAGTGCCCTCCTATCCCAAAGGCTGAAGTTAGAAAACAATTTGGCAATCAGAAATTACCAACAGAGAAAAGGCAGCAAAATCATAACAAACAAAAAGGAAAATTGCCAGCTCAAGGTCAAAAGAAGCCAAAGCAAAAGAAGAACAAGAATGTGAACTTTGTGAAATCTAAGGGAACGGACAAAATTGAAACATTTGAAAATCAATCTAACTTAGATTTTGTCAAGAAAGCAACAGTGATGAAAAGGAATGAACCAAATAGTTCAAAACCTAGTACCTCGGGATCACAAAGTTCATCATCGGCAAGACGATCACATGATACTTCGGGGTTTGTTGAACGAAGATCATGTTTTGAATGTGGTACAATTGGACATATAATTCGAAATTGTCCGTATCTTCATAAATTAAAAGCCAAAGAAGATGATCCCCGTGAACACAATCACCAAAAGCGATCTGTTTCTGTAAAACAAGATCCCCGACTTGTAAGAGAAAGGGAAAAGAAACAGAAACGTCAACAAGTCAAGGTGATTGAAAAGGCACTTAAAACTGATGTGATTCAAAAACAATATGTTTCAGTTAAGCCAGAAAACTCAAAATTTTCAAAAACTTCAAACAATCACGAAGTTAAATTTTTAAACAATCAAACTGGTATAACAAAACAGACCTGGAAACCAAAAACGGTTATTGAATCAGGGGGACCATCACAATTTATGAATCATCAAAGAATAGAAGTTATTGTTGTTGATGAAAATGGAAGACCCAAGACCACAATGGCTTGGGTCCCCATCTCCAACTAATCAAGTGAGTTCATGTGCAGGGTGTTCCAGGAGGAACTATCAGTAGTCATTGGATTGTTGATAGTGGGGCATCCAGGCACATGACTGGCGACATGAAGCTTCTCTACGACGTCAAATCTATTAGAGGATGTTATGTTGCTTTTGCTGGAGATAAAGGCGGATATATTACGGGTGAAGGAATGATTTCCAACGGGGTTGTTAGCTTTGATAAGATCAACTTCGTACAACAACTTGATCACAATCTTCTTAGTGTTTCTCAAATTTGTGATAAGCAGTTCTCAGTACACTTTGATGCAAATGGATGTTATGTGCTGAAACCCGGCTTCAAAATTCCAAAAGAATGGATTCTCTTGTCGGCTCCAAGGATAAATGATTTGTATGTCCTTGATATGAGCCAAGCTATCACAACGTCTGCACAAGCAACTTGTTTCGTTTCCAAAGCCACAGAAAAAGACTCAATCTCTTGGCACAGACGAATGGGTCACATTCACTTACGCAAAATGAATCATTTGGTGTCAAATGAATTGGTGAATGGTGTTCCTCTTAAAAACTTCCATCTTCAAGACGTCTGTGTCTCGTGCCAGAAAGGAAAACAAACGAAGAAGCGACACCCTACAAAGAAAATCAACACGGTGGCTGTTCCTCTTGAACGTTTGCACATGGATTTGTTCGGTCCTGTCAAGCACAAAAGTATTAGGAATGATCAATACTGCCTCGTGATAACTGATGATTATTCAAGATTTTCTTGGGTGGCGTTCATGGCACACAAGAGTGAAACCTTCGGTATTATCAAAAACTTGATTATTCAGATTGAGAATCTATATAAGTTGAAGGTTAGGCGGATACGTAGCGACAATGGTACAGAATTCAAAAATCATGCCATGCCGGAGTTTTGCACTTCAAAAGGTATTCTTCACGAATTTAGTGCAGCTTACACTCCTCAACAGAATGGCGTCGCTGAACGTAAGAACCGCACATTGATCGAGACTGCTAGGACAATGTTAGTAGAGTCACAATTGCCGATTCCATTCTGGAGTGAAGCTGTGGCCTCTGCATGTTATACGTTGAACCGAGTCCTCACAGTCAAAAGGCACAACAAGACCTGCTTTGAGCTTATAAACAAACGGAAACCAGATTTGTCATATCTTGAACCGTTTGGAGCTCCATGTACAATAATCGATCCTAATGGAAAGTTTGGGGCAAAAGCAATTGATGGATACTTTCTTGGGTATGCCACCCCGAACTTAAGAGTCTGGAATCTAGAGACTAAAAGGGTCGAGGAATGGTCTGAAGTCAGAGTACAAAGGCACACTTTACCAGTCAAATGTCCTGGTCAGCCTTGGATGTTTGAGTACGATGACTTTTTCAATTCGATCAATGTTAAAGCAGTTGAAGAAAATGCTGCAGCAAGGATGTTTTTCGAGAGTGACAATGCAACAGATTCACCATTGGTTCGTCCAATTATTGTCAATCAAGAACCATCTTCAGTGAACAATAATGCTCTCGACAATGAGGATTTTCACGATGCTACCGAATTGAACGAATCTTCAGAGGATGATGAATTTCTAGATGCAGATCAAGAGGCTCCAACAACAGCAGTACATGGTACTTCAGAGGGTACACCTCCAGTGGATGTCCCTAGAACAGCTGAAGCTACTGCATCATCCTCTTCGTCAATTCCGGGCATTGAATTGGTTGTTGATCTCAATCTCAACAATCTGGGTACAAATATTCCAGTTCAAGATAATCCAGAAACAAGGATTCACAATACCCATCCTCAACAAAACATCATCGGAAATGTACAAAGTGGCGTTCAAACAAGAAACATGTTGCGAAACAACAACAATGCAGGCTTGTATGCAACTATCCGAGAATCTGGTCAACAAAATGATTGGTCTTTCGCGTGTTATGTCTCACAGGAAGAGCCAAGAACTTGGAAAGAAGCTTTGAAAGATAACTCTTGGGTTGAAGCAATGCAGGAAGAACTGCAACAATTCCAGAAGCTTGGTGTCTGGAAACTCGTAGAGAAACCTGCTGGTTACAAGAAGATTGGTACCTGTTGGGTGTTTAAATGCAAAAAGGATGACCGTGGAGTCGTTATTCGGAACAAAGCACGACTAGTCGTTCAAGGTTTTCGTCAGATAGAAGGGATCGAATACAATGAAGTATATGCACCTGTTGCACGTCTAGAAGCAATTCTGATCTTTCTGGCTTATGCCTCATTCAAAGGTTTCAAGGTATACCAGATGGACGTGAAAAGTGCATTCTTACATGGTGTGGTGGAAGAAGAGGTGTACGTCGAACAGCCTCCAGGTTTTGAAGATCCTATCCATCCCGATCGGGTTTGGTTGCTCAACAAAGCTCTCTATGGTCTACATCAAGCACCCCGAGCTTGGTATCCAACCTTATCTAATTATCTGCTGGAGAATGGATTTCGCAGAGGTCTTATCGATTGTACTCTTTTCATCAAAGAACAAGATGGAGATCTTCTACTGGTACAGGTATACGTTGATGATATTATTTTTGGTTCTACTAATGATGTTTTGTGTAGGAATTTCGAGCGCATTATGCAGGATAAATTCGAGATGAGTGCTATGGGGGAAATGACTTTCTTTTTGGGCCCACAAGTACAACAAACCGAGTCTGGGATATTCATCCATCAGACTAAATATGTTGGTGACATCTTGAGCCGGTTCCAGATGTCTGATGCAACGCCCACTGGTACCCCATTGCCACAAAATCACGGAATTACTCCAGACTTGAAGGGTGAAGCTGTTAGCCCCTCATACTACCGCGCGATGATCGGATCTCTTATGTACCTCACAGCATCAAGACCAGATATAATGTACCCAACGTGCCTGCTTGCCAGATATCAAGTCAACCCGAATGCCTCACATCTTGCAGCTGTAAAAAGGATTTTTCGTTATTTGAAGGGTTACCCTGACACCGGTCTATGGTACCCTAGGGATAATAACTTTGACTTGATCGCATTCAGTGATTCTGATTTTGGCGGATGCAAAATCGACAGCAAATCCACAACGGCTGGATGTCAGTTTTTGGGAAATCGCCTAGTCACATGGCAGTGCAAGAAGCAGACGTGCGTCGCTACATCAACATGCGAAGCTGAATACATTGCTGCCTCAAGTTGTTGCTCCCAGGTCCTATGGATCCAACAACAAATGCGTGACTACGGTTTTGAATTCCTAACTACTCCTATTTACGTTGATAATTCTGCTGCCTTACAGATCACTAGAAATCCTGTGCAGCATTCAAAGACTAAGCACATCGAAATTAAGTATCACTTCATACGTGATTGCTTTGAGAAAAGGCTAATCGATGTTGCTTACGTTCACACCGATAACCAACGTGCCGACCTTTTTACCAAAGCATTTGACAAATCAAGATTTGACTATTTATTATTGGTAAACGACATTAAGGTCAAGCAAGAGTAAAACCAACATCGGGAAATCATTTTTGTAAATACCTTTGTGTTTTAAATTTATCTTAGTTTGTTGCTTTTAGGGGGAGTAATTCCAAAATTTGAAAATCCAAAAACATCGAAAAATTTCAAAAACTCAAAAACAATAGAAAAACAAAAATGAGTTTCCTGGCGAGCAAAAGAGAAAATGATAGTACATCAGTGGTCTGTCCAAACCTCTTTAAACCTAAACTGATAAACGATAAGCAACTCTATATAAGATGTATCGGTAGGCTCACAATCATTTTAAAGTGTGCAGGGTGATATAAACTTAAATCGACTGAAGACCAGGTGGGAACCATTCATTGGCATATGGTCTTAGTACCGAAATTTCGTTTGAGAGATTGCCGAGGTTCTGAGATATTCGGTCTTTATGCTGCTTATCATCTGGGTATCATGGTTGTATCTTTTACCGAAAAATAACGGGGACGCAAGTCTAGATCTTCCATGATACCATACATACGTGTACATATTGCATTCGACCTCAATAAGTGATCAACAATCACATGTCCAAACAAATAAGTGATAAAATATCACATTCATCCGGGAGTCAAGTTCGTCTCTCTGCTGTACGAAAGTACTGACCTGTTCACGGACTTGCTCCTGTGCCCTCATGCATCGAAAATCAAGTTCCTCATCAATAAGTGATTCTATCACATAGGGCTTGTTTTCAAATCAAAATAAGTGAGAATCTCACATCATATACGGTCAAACAGATGATAATCGGTATACTCACCGGTAAGATGAACTCTCGTGCATACCTTGATACGGGAATGTGTCGTGATGTGGATGAACACCGGTCGGTAAGTATAAATCATACCTTAACGTATCCCCTCGCCATGATTACATCTGATAAGTTGAGCTTATGTGGACAACAATACCGATAATTGTTATAGGATGCTTATCTTAATGCTAACTAATTGAACAACAAGAGCGTTTTGGCATGACCGTACACTGATATGATTCTCTTACCCTCGAAACTCGCAAAAAGAATGTCTGTAAATATTTATTTAATGCTTTCAGTTTCTGCACCTTTGTATATATTTATTTACTGCTTTCAGTCTTTACATTTGAAATATTCAAAAATACCAAAAAGATTTTAGGTGTGTTTTAATATAAACTTTCTAAAAGCCAAAAAGATTTTATTTCTATTTTATTTTCGATCGTACGATGTTGGAGCTCGAGTCTTCGTTACCTGAAACCTGATTGAAAACCAAAATCAACTAAATCTTCATAAAGGTCAAAATTTACAAGTTTTGAAAGTTAAAAACCTGAAATTGATAAATTCGTTAAACTTTCAAACTGTCGGACGGTGTTTGATTGAAAAATGGTCATGTGTGTGTCATTTGTTTATGTTACTATATTCCAAGCAGTTGTTCTCATTACGCGTTTAGATTTCTTGCATGTGCAGATTCTAAAGGCAAGGAGAACATGGTCGATGACAAGCTTTGGAATGAAGACACGACGTGAAGGCACTCAAGTGATGAAGATGATCGAGTTGCCGCTGACCATCATCGACACCACAAGGATCTCAAGTACTGAAGATCAAATCGTTCACGGGCATAACTCAAGGGGGAGCTTATGTTAAGGGGGAGTTTGTCAACACACTTCCTACATGAAACGGGGAGTTTGTTGGTACACTTTCTGCTTTCAAGACGTGAAGACTTTAAAGATCCTCCGACATTGAAGACTTGAAAGGACGTCAAAGACTTGAAGACACGAAGATCGAGACAAAGCTACAGCCAAGGGGGAGTTTGTTGGTGCACTTGTGTCTGTACTTTGTCTGTATTTTGTCATGATACCAAACGATGTCTTGTGTTAGTCTGGTTTACGTCTTAGGTTTGTTAATATGTGTGTTCGATGTAAGTTTGACCAAGTCAACCATCCTCCTGGTTTGACTTGACCAAACAGTGAGCACTTTGTTTGTAAGATGTTGTGTCGAAGGATGAGTAATCAAAGGATTGTTTTATATCCTTCGATGAGCTCGAAGGATAAACCTTCGAAGGATATAGATGGACCTCGAAGGATATCATCCTTCGAGGTATATGTGGATCCTTCGATAGGCTTCTGATCGATAGATGATCCTTCGATCAGTCTATCTGATCCTTCGACCAGACGTGCTGTGATGGATATATATATCCATGTAATGTGTTCACTTCATTAGAGACAGAAAAAGAGAGAAGTGTGTGAGCTGTGAGTGAACTCAGTCTTGTAGAGAGAGTATTTTCAGTTGTAACCGTGTCCACTGAAATACAAGAGAAAACTTTGATATCTCGTGTGTCTACCTTTCTCTTTGTGGCTTGTTCTCTCACATAAACTACCGGTTTGCATTCTAGCTTGGATTCCGCACTTGCTAGAGTGTTAAACATAACAAGGATAAGGTTTGACCTCATCCTCCGAGGGACCTACAGGGTAGGACTTGTATTAGACAGCTATCACTTAATACCATACCCGTCTCAAACCCATGAAAAAGTTTATAATTAACCCCATATCAGGCGTCATATCTGAATAAGCGTCCCATTACTCATCTCAAATGTTTTTGGTGTCTCGATTCGAGTTTTTCTAGCAGCCGTAAAACCAACTCTTGGAGTTGGTGTAGCCACTAAAATCACATTTTGAATCTGCAGCATAGTAATACAGCAGATATGTTAGATATGGCTGTTGAGTACATCAAAAACCTTCAAAAGGAACTTCAGGTATATCACATCAATCTTAAGCATTTTCCCATAAAGAAGGTGGCTCCATGACCTAACGAAAACAAAAACCAAACCAAACACAACTCTAAACTTAATAGATGATCAAATTCACATATAAAGTATTCTCCATATAGTGCGGTATAACTTACACGGTGGCAGTGAAGCGTAATGCCATCTTTTGTGCACAAATATGGCGCATTCTACAAGTAAATAAAACAGATTCAAACAACATTAGTTTGACTATACAAACCATACATATATATCAAACTATAAAGAGTATCAAAACTATTAATCCCATTCATCACATGCACGCCCAGTGGGGGACAAGAAAAATTGAAGATGCTAAGAATTTGTCCAATCAATGAATTAAAAAAAACTACTTCATTACAATGATTCGAACTTTAAAAATGTGATGCTCAGATGATAGATCCAGTACTAAGTGAGCTAAATTTTAATTTGCAACACCACAGGCTAACCTATGTCCAACCTAATACATATATACTAATATACTTAGACAATTATACATATGTACACAATGCTGCACATCATTGGCATCCTAAATCTCTAATTCCATCCAAATCTGATACTTTTATATCACTGCATTGGCATTGAAGGTCATGAAATCCCTAAAACCCTTTCCTAACTAATATATATTTATTATACTAAATAAAATTTATTATATTTATAGAAATAATAGCCTACTTTAGGCTCGCAAGCATAGTCAAGTTCGGGCTCGTATATTAAAAGAGCTTCAATATAGGCTTGTGCTCGTTTAAGCTCAACTCGATTCGAGCATTTAGCGTGCCAATCTCAAGTAGCTCACGAGAGGGTCAACTCGTTTACGTCTCTACTATTTCCCAACCAGCCCATCTTGTCACCTCTAACTCTAACTCCATGTCTCCATCCCTCAGTCAGTAGCCTATAAGTTGTGTTTGTAACAATATTTTTTTGCCCATTTTGTATTTTGTAAACTAACTAATGTGTTACGTTACGAAAAAAAGATAATCTCTATGAAACAAACTATATAAGACAATGTAAGCATTTGATACAGTTGAGAAAGACTTTTGACCCGTTCGACCCGTTCCATTTTAAATTAATTTTAACATTTGACCCAGTTGACCCGTTATCAATATAATACATATGGATTAAAATTTATTAAGGTAATACATGGAGTTTTGTGTTTTTTGTATTTCTTACCTCGAGAATGCCACAACCAACTCCAATCTCACCCGCTGGGGTCACGGTGGCAGCAGTTGTTGGGTGATCCTGACTACTCTTCCCTTTCATGGTGTTCAATGAAGGCGCCAAAGGTGTAGGGACCACAACACCCGATTCCACGTGTTTTGGGTCAACGCTACAAACCGACGAGGCCGAGCAACGGCAGCAGTTGACTCGGATATAGCCCCTGCCTTGAACTTCTGTTTTGGCTTCAGCGCATGAATTTCGGTGTACAATCTGTATATAGTAGTTACCATACCAGTATTTCAGTCTTCAATTAAAGATTTTCACGACAAAAACTATAAAGAAAAAAAACTGCAAATGACAGCATGGCTATAGCTGCTGACCTGGCAAGTCTAGCATGGCAAGTTGCCACCTCTTAGTCACTGAAATTAATCTGGGTCGGGTTTTCAGTAGTTCAAATCATGAATATTGTGCCATTTTCAGTTAACACCATATGAACCAAATACTGGTTATACGGGATCCCATTTTAAGCTGATATGATACCTGAATGCAAAAATCGTTTTGCATACCACCTACAAAAGAGGTGGCTTTGTTATAAAAGGAAAACAATTTAGTCAAAATAGTATACATCGAACCTCATAAAACAACTTACTTCATGCTATTATAAAACAACTTACTTCATGCAAAAAATAGGGGCTCGCAACTAAAGACTCAAATCAAAGTTTACACAAATGCTAAATGTGAAAGTTTAATATAAAAAAGATTGAACATACTGAACATATGCACTTCAACATACCTTTTCAAATCATATATTCATATTGTTCCTCCATTAAAACAATCCCCTCCTCTTTAAGTGCAGCCAAAGTCTAGAAACAATTAAGAACAACCAAATATTAAGATCTCTTAACAATTTTACTAAAACTTGATTAAGAAATTCTTCTAATAAAACATGTTATGTAAGTTACTATTTTTTTTCTTGGCCTTTTGATGTGGTTTTGTCACGAATAGAAGGTTTAATCCAACAATCCTAAACACCCACTCAAATCATTAAATATGCAGATTTCCAATTGACAAAGAAATAGAAATATAAAAAGTGAAATTATAAAAAGTTAAACCCAAATATAATAAAAGGGAATATAAAGGTGAAATTATAGAGAGATGGAAGAACTAAGCAAATCTTATACCTTAAGCTTTCTACCCGTCCAGATCAGCAGATCCTTCAAAATCAAGTGTCGTAGCTGACATAATTGCAAGATGTATGTCTATAATCAAAGGATTGAACCTTGATGAAGAGATCCAATATAGCACGACCGAGCATTAAAACCCTAAAACAGAGAAGAAACCATAACTTCATGATGAAGAGTTCGTAGTGATGGAGAAATCGCGATGGCATAGAAGATCTGATATCGTCAAAGAAGATGAGATGCATGATTAGGTTTGATTTTGGAAGGAAGAATAAAAGAAAATGGATGGAGTTAATCATCTGCAACTTACCAGAAGAGAAAGGTAGTGAATAGAGCATTGAAGGACGACGATTGATGTTCAACAACCGACATGGGGGTTTCATTTTACAGGGTGTCGATTAGGTTTGCTGAGGGCAGAGAAGGAAAGAATTGTGTGTGCGAGAGTATGGAGTTCAAGTGCAATTACTATTCTACCATGTTAGTGTCTTAAAAACTTGAACCCTTTACAATTTTACCCTTTCAAAACAAGCTTATATTAATTGTACATATTGCATAAAATAATGGACACTATGTAAAATTACATGTGTGTACATCACTTCTCCTTTTTTATAATAGTATAGATATGTATAAACTATATTCATTTTATAAAACGAATTTGTGTTGTTTGTTATTTGAAATAAATATATAAGCGATACTCATTTTATAAAACGAATTCATGTTGTTTGGTATTTGAAATAAATATATAACTATATTTGTTTTTATAAAACAAAATTGGTTTGTTTGTTGTTGGAAATAATATATGAAATCACATTTGTGTTATCGGCGTTTGAAATTAAATATAAAAGTTATTATATTTATTTTATAAAGTAGTTCGTGTCAATCACGTTTTTGTAAGTTTTAAAGTGTCGTTGAAATATTATGCATTTGTATTGGTTTTCATAAAAGTCGCTTGATGTCGTTAGTTGTCATTTTTCAATAAAACACGTTTGTTTTTCTGATTTTCTAGAAAAACGGGCAGAGTTTCCTCTGTTTTTGGACGCCCCTGACACGTTTTTGTAAGTTTTAAACCGGCTGACCCGAACCGACTGACGTAAACCAAACCGTTGACTGCCTTTGACCAGCTGACCCGTTGACCCGAACCTGAGACCCGAACCGAGCCAAAACCTGTTGACTGACTTGTTGACCGCACCCAAACAAAACCTCAAACCTGATGTGGAACCGAACCCCAAAACGAAAGCAACCCGAACCAAGATTCTGACCGAACTAACCCAGATCGGAAATTTTTTGTTGGAACAAAGAACCACTGCCGCTGTGGCGACGGCGCTGCCGTTGGCAGGAGTCGCCTGAAAACGGCTTTTTCGCCATCAATCTCCTTCCTCGTTCTCTCTCTCTTTCGGCTCTTCTGATCTTGTTGTCGCCTGCTGCTCGCCACCACTGGAAGGTGGTGGGGTGATCTATTTCGTTGACGAGGGGGTGTTTGCAGGTGAGTGTTGCCTAAGTTGAGAGAAGGGTGTATATGGGAGGTGTAGCCGGTTATAACCGTCGACGATCACACCGGAATTCCGACGGCTGGTGGGTATCGAGAGGGAGAGAAAGGGGTTTGTTTGGCTGTAATCTCTTGTAAAAGGAACTAGGGTTTCCTTATGAGGAAGATGATGTTCTCTTTTGATGTAGGCTTGGTGTGTGTATTTGTAGTGGGATTCGAGAGAGGGAGAGCAGACATAGTGTCTGTGTTTCTTGTGTGTGTGTGTGAAGATGTTTGGCTGTAATCTCTTGTAAAAGGAACTAGGGTTTCCTTATGAGGAAGATGATGTTCTCTTTTGATGTAGGCTTGGTGTGTGTATTTGTAGTGGGATTCGAGAGAGGGAGAGCAGACATAGTGTCTGTGTTTCTTGTGTGTGTGTGTGAAGATATGGTTTTGTAGATGAGAGTTTTTGAGAGAGAAAGTGGTTGTAAACGGCTGTGCAAATGAGAAGAGCAAGGGTTACTTGCATTTATATACTAGTGTTTGTTTCAATTGGGCTTGGGCCCAAGGCCCACAAGCCCAATCTCGTGTTTAAGTGGCCCGTAACTTACACGAGATCCATTAACGCACCCAAAATCCGTGAAACGACATAGGATATTATTTTAAAAATCAAAAATACGTAGGATGGTGCCGGTAGTCACAGTTCGTCGCATTCGCTTGTCGATTATGGCAAAAATCGCATAATTTGCGTCGTTGGCCGTTTGTAACCGCTTTTTTTTATCCGGTCTCGACTACGGATATTAAAATCTAATTACGAAGCTAAATATATTGTAAAATTTTAGTTTTGAAGTTAATACGTGTGTCCGATGCTTCCGTTTCGTTGCCGGTGCGTTCCTGTAGTCGCGTTTTTCATTCAGGTTTACATTTTGTGGCGTACGGAAGCACTATAAATTCGCGCAACTAAATTTATAAGTACAAAATATTCGTACAAAATTCATATTTGTCGGGGTTGTCAGTATTTCGTACGGTTTCGATTCGTTAACGTTTAATATTTCGCAGATTTTCCGCAGATCGTCATACGCTCACTGTAAAGCCGAATAGACGTTCCTAGGCACTCCAAAGGCCTAATTAAGTTAAACTACGTGTTAAACACTATTTATTACCATCCTAATGTTTGTTAATCGTGAAATTAGGAGCCGTAAATCACCGGTTGTCACAGTAACAAACCAATTAAATTAAGGATTCTAGTGTAGTTAGTAAATAGGGTTGTCCAGATTTCGAGTTATTCGGGTTTTTAGTTATTGGAAACCTAATTGTAACCCAATCCAAATGATATTCAGGTTATTCAGTTCCGGGTTTATTCAGGTTTGGTTAATCGGTATACGGGTTTCTAGATATAAATTGCAATACATATCTTACAATTTAACTTAACATGATTATGTGACATTCGGCAAAATTCTGGAAATTTCGTACAACCCGAACAACTATTACATTATTTATTTTTCGCATATTTGACTTGATTTGTATTTGATTAAGTCTTAAAAGTCTAGGAATTATAAAAATCATAGCTTATTATGATAACAAACCCCTTACGATTAGAAACTATATCCTAGACTTACGGTAGAAACGCGAACAGACAATGCTTGTCAGTACTAGTCTCGGTACAGTCTGACACGATAAAAACGAGACATAAAGATATTTCTGCACAAATATGCTATAAAAACTTTGTCTAAAATAACACGTGCCTTATATTATTTAGAAAATTCCAATTAAAAACCAAATTGTCCAAGTCCGCAGAAAAGTACAGTAATCCTGAGGAAGTGTACAACATTCCGCAGAAAAAAACAGTAACTGTCCGAAAACCCAAAAATAAATATTATTTGTCATAAATAATATAACGGGTATTAAAAACAACACAAAATCCGTATTTAAATCTTATTATGTTAAGCTGCGCAGTTAGTTCAGTAAACTGCCTAACAACAAAGCCGGTACCGGAACTGTGTCAGAAATAATACAATTTTTAGTCCAGAAAGTTGGATTAATAATTTGGATGATAAAACATGTACAAAAACAATTTTTGTCATGGATTTATATAAATAAAACGCAGTATCAGTATTTAACCCGGTACAAGACCTGAACCAAAATTTTCAACCGAACAACGAACTAATAATTTTAGTGGGTTAGTTTTACCTAGTGTCACATTACTTTAAAGTATGAAAGCTTGAAACATTATAGAAATTTTTATATAAATTATCAAAGTTCATGAAAGTTTATATATTTAATCAAGTTTTATAAAAAAAAAATATAAATACCCTTCCCCCTTGATGATTCACGGCAATCTGGGTCCCCCTTTTAGCCACTCATCTCAAATTTGTGTGTTGGAAGATCTTGAATGTGATTAGTGGAGCATGAGGTGGAAGATCCTAATCAAAACAACTCACTAAACACTCCACCTCAATTGATTTTCCAAAAAAAAAAAAAAACTCAAGAACTCTTCATCTCCTTACTCTCTCTCTCCTATTTTCGGCTAGAACACCTCCATCACCATCTTCATCTTTTTTTCAAAATTCAAACACTAGAAATCTTGCAAACATGGAGGTGCATGGATGATTCAAAGCATTTACAAGACTTGAAGATACCCTAGAAGCACTTTGGTAGCACTAGGAGTTCCTGGATCATCATATCTTCATGTCTTCATCTTTGTTTTTACTAGCAAACTTGTAAGAACCATCACTAGCTTCTACATTTTTATTATTTTAGATTTTTCTTAAAAATACAAGATCATCTTGAATCAAACATAACAAAACCCACTTGAAAAACAATAAGAAAAACTAAAACTATTATTTTGATCTTATAATTTCTTGGTGATTTTGGATGAACTTCAAGAAGTTTATGTTAGTGATTATGAATCTTGTTTATTCTTGTACAAAAATATGATCTAAACACATGCATGTTAGATCTAACAAGATTCATCAACAAAAGTTATGAACATGGGTTTTTATTCTTAAAATAGTTACATGCATGTTAGAAAACATGAGTAATTATTTAAAATCCAAGAACTTAAATTTTTGTTAAAATGTATGAACAAAGTTTCCATTTCTAGAAAGAATCAAGAACATGAAACTTGTAAATAAAAGAGTTTTGAACACATGTTTATACTCAAAATGACTACATATATCACCTAAAACATGAATTTTTAAATAAAATTATGTTCTACAAATTTTGGCAAAAATCATGAATAAAGTTTCATTTTTGGAAAAGATAGAAACTACAACATGTTCATAACACTTTTGTTGTCAAGATATGATGATTCTTGATACTTGATGATATTTTGAGTTGAAATGATTTGAATACAAATTTGTTTAAACTTGGGAAAATCCATAGTTTAAAGGAAACTATGGCAAAATTTTTATAAAGTTGGTTATGATCCAAAGGTGTTAAACAAAGGATTTGGTGACTAGAAAATAATTTGGAATCTTTAAACTTGATTAAACGAATTTTTGGGCAAGAAATTATAAGTTCATGTGTTATAAAGATTTCTAAACTAAAAATGACAAAGTATATATTTTAGATAAAATGTTGATGTGTAGTAAAATACACATATTTGTCCTGTGTGAAATGTATAATTATTGTATGATTTTTATTATTTTTTTTATTTAGTTTTAAGTTTGTTTTATTTTATTTTGTGTTTTGCCAAGTCCTGGTGTAAATGGAGCAAAAACGGCGAATAAAACGGAGTCCGAATGAAGAAGAAATGAAGAAAAGAACATAAATACTTGCCAGAAACAGTCAGAACTTCATCTTGACATATCTGGAGCTAGAAAATGAGTTACGGGAGCCATAATATATGCTTTTGGGGTAGCTCGACGAGAGGAATCCAAAAATGAAGTTAGCTTTTGAAGATGCCTTACGGACCGTAAGGCTCACACCCTTACGGTCCGTAAGGACCTGTCGGCAGACACTTTCTAGTGCGGGAATGGGCAGTAGTGGAATGTTAGTTGGAAAGGTCTTATGGACCGTAAGGCTCCCACCCTTACGGTCCGTAAGGGGGTCTCAGAACCTCAAAAACTTGCCTATAAAAGGCATTCACTTGTAACTCTAAAAACAGACCTCAAGACCGAAATCAGAGAGCAAAACTCAGATCAAATGTAGTCTAAGAAGATTTTGGAGCACCTTGGAGCTTTGCAATGGTCTAGGAAGCTTCCGGTTCGAGTTCTAAGCTTCCGGGTTCGGTAAATATTCGTTTTCAGTTTGTATTTGCTTTGTACAATGTTTTCAGTTATTTTCAGACTTTGTTCAGTTGTATTATTGAATATTATGTGTAGCTAAACTTTAAAACTATCTAGGTTGTGATGAACACTTGTTGAAATGTAGTTTTTACCGGGTATTG
The DNA here is from genome assembly GCA_030545235.1 of Helianthus tuberosus. NCBI lineage: Eukaryota > Viridiplantae > Streptophyta > Magnoliopsida > Asterales > Asteraceae > Helianthus > Helianthus tuberosus. Next base: position 56,530,504 of record CM060438.1, read on the forward strand.
TGTGATTATGGTTTGTTCTTGTTAAGTAAATGATTTAAGTTTCTGATTTGGTGTGTATGCATATTTTAACTTGGTTAACACTTTGATCATATGTTTTACATAAATTCCGGTGAAAGTCTTTTCATTTAAAGAATTAATGTTGATATTCAAGTCTTAGCGGTTTGGGTAATCATATGGTGGTATTGTAAAATAAACCATAAAAATAATGATCAAGAATTAATCCAGTTTGAATGTTCTACTATTTTTAGCGCTGTGAGGTATAAAGATATTAATAGATCGAGTTTAGTGTATTGCTAGGATTGTGCTTTTTGAGAAACCCGGTTTTAGTTAAATTGTCGCTAACTTGTCTATTAAACCAAATCAAGTTTTCTTAAATTGCTTTAGATTTACAACTGTGAGGAAGTCAGTCTTTCCAAGCACTTTTCTAGAACACTATACAACCGTGAGGAAGTCTAGAAAATCGGTAATCGAAATAAATCTTTAAAGTCACATAGTTGTCTTCCCGAGAATGATTGGGAATCCTATACATCGTCTTTTAAGGTTTAATATCTAAAGATCCCGGTTTCATATCACACAAATACCCGGTAGAAAGTATGTTATTAACAAGTGGGATTCCAACCTAGATAGTTTCTTTATTATCATAAAATCAAACCTTTGTCTTAATGTGTTTTTAGTTCATGTTTATTAATTAGTTTTTAATTAATTTACTTTTCAAGTGAAACCCCCCTTTAAATAAAAAATACAAAAATATAATAATGTTTAGTGTGGTGTCATTTTAGTGTATATAAATTAATTAACGTAATTCAACAGAGTCTCTTGGGTTCGATACTCGGACTTGCATCAGCTATACTACACTGATCGGTACACTGCCGGATGTGTGGTTTAGGTTTAGATCGAGTCTAAGTTTATAAATTTAAAACTTAGAGTGTCTAGTTTAAGGTTATCTTTAAAGTTTGTCTTTTTGTACATTATTTGTAAAAATGTGTTTTTCGTGTCGGACATGTAGTAACTGGAAGGGTTAAGTACCGTTAGTTGGGAACTCCTGTCTAGGCTGGCATTCGTACAAATCCAATTATAAGGACCCGTTGCCTACCTGTGGACAATCCCAATGAGAGTACCGATACCTATTAGGCCAAAGCATGTCCAAAAGTTTAGTTTTTGAGTCAATCTTTATTTAACCATTTTTAGTAGTTTTTATTAAACCACTTTTAGCACATCAAATGTATACCTTAAAGATTCATCAAGTATCATAATTATATATTTTTGTGTATATATTATGTATTTAGACCAAATAGGAATAAATACAAAAATATGTAAACAAAACAAATTACAAAAATATGTATTAACGCATGAAAAACAAAAACTATAAAAATGGAATGTCCATCCTTGGACATAAACAAACAATCGGACAATTCGGACACTTTGGACAATATGGACACTTTTGACAAATTCGGACAAAATAAAATATATGGAACGGACGAAATAAACGAGACAGACGACATGAACGGAATGAACGACACAAATAAACCAAATCGACACGTAGGAAATAGTCATAACAAAAATACGAGCCGTCAGACACACTTTAAAACTCTTATGCACTAGAAAGATTAAATATTGACATAAGTAACAATTTTTATAAAAACTAAATTTTTATAAAAATACAAGTATTATTAATATGGATCAAGCCCATATATTATAGACTAAAAAGAGTCCATGAATTAAGTTTGGGCTAAGTCCACTTTTCTTAAATAAGATTGGGCTAGGCCCACTTTTACAAAAATATTTGGACTAAAACCCACTTTTTATAAACTAACATGGGCTAGATCCACTTGTTAGAAATTAGTTTGGGCTAGACATATTCTTCCATAACCTATCTGGACTAGGCCCACTTTTATAAACTAAATTGGGCTAGGCCCACTTTTATAAAACTATTTCGGGCTAGGCCCACTCTTGCACATCAATTTGGGCTTAACCCACTTTAAACAAAACCATTTGGGTTAGGTCCACTTAACTAAAATACTTGGATTAGACCCACTTATACAAAGACATTTGGGCTAGGCCCATATACACTAAACATGCAAATTGGACTTAAAACCTAACACACGGATTAGGCTAAGCCCATTCAAACATAAACTAAATAGAATATATATATATATATATATGTATACATAAACAAAGAAAGCAAACGAATACAAGAACCAAAAACAAAATTCAAGATGAGATACTTGTACGAAAAACAAACATAAACCTAAGTGTCTAATGAGATTAGAACACTTGTAGGTCAAGAAACAAACGAAGAACCAGGAATCGAATAGAGATTTGCACGGAACGCAAATCTGTGAGTTCATGTTTCCCCTTTTATTTTAAATGTTTATAGTTTTAAACTCTCGGGGATGTATACATGTTACAATTAGTATGATTATAAAAATGAAATTATTTAGATCACATGCGGATAAGTGTTTTAAATGAAGGGACCATTAATGAATAAACAAGTACTGAGGAACAATGGGATAAATCTATTGGGTTTTGGCGAGCCCCACTCTTAATGGCAACGATGACAGATCGCTACAAGAGTGCTTTTGTGTCTAAAACTAGTGTCACGGACACACACAAAATAAGTCGTCAAGGTTTAGATGCCTCCTATTCTTGCATACAGATTAGTGTCCTTGCAAAACACTAATGATCGCGCAAGTTTCATTATACTATACGAAACAAATTTATTATTTCAAATATTTTAAAGATTCATTTGATACGAAAACTAATAACATGAACTTACCAACTTTTGTTGACGTTTTCAAAACTAACATGTATTACAGGAGATTAGTGGACAGCTTTGGAAAATATGTGGGTGTTGTTATGAAGAACTTCAGCTTTTAAGATGTCATCTTGTTTTCGTTTGTCTTGTTTTGTAAACTCATGTTAAACTTCAAACAATGTTGTTTAAGTGGTAGTCTGTTTTACTTAGAAAAAGGGGTTTTACGGTTTTCGAGAGCATTAATGGCGATGGGTATATAAACCTTTGAGATTTCCTTTTCCATCACTTATCTTCGTATCCTTTCGTCTTCTCCAATTTCTATTTTCTTTTAAAGAGAAACCTGCAACTACTTGTACCCTTAATGTCTACCAGCGATCATCCTGAAGATTCTTCAGAAGAGATGTCCTCTTTACCTCCATTAAAATGGTCGAAAGAGACCTTTGATGGTCTTATTAAAAACTTCAAATTTCCCAAGTGTTGGGGTGCGATATACCCGGAGGACGGACAGACAGTGGCACAAGCTCCGGCCTGATATATCACCTTGTTCTGGGATTATTTTTCTGAGGGCAACTTCCGTTTGCCGGTAACAAAATTTGTCCTTGACATTCTTAGTTACTACAAATTCCATATCTCGCAGTTGAATCCTATAGGGATGGTTCGGATCCGATACTTCGAGTTTCTATGCCAATCGATGCATATTGATCCTTCAGTTGATCGATTTAGAGTCTTCTACCAGTTACATTGTGCTCAAGGCTTTTATTCATTTATGCAACGTGCCACGGCCAAGAAAATTCTGCTCGTTCCACCGAAGTTATTTCATGAATGGAAGGGAAAATTCTTTTTTATCAAAGCAGGAGTTATTCCGATGAAGATGACCTTCCGTGGTGCAGAGGACATTGTGACTGAAACCCTCAAAACTCCGGAGTCGGAGATTTGGTATCAAGATATGAAGGATGTTCCTTCTATTGAACTACCGGAGAGGGCTTTAGTTGCTACCAGGATGAGTCTGCACTGGAGAGCAGATCGTTATGATAAGCCGGTGTATATAGAAGATGACAAGAGTAAGTCATTGAATCTTTCTTGTATTATGTGAAATTGTTTGTTAATTTTCCCTTTGCAGTTGTTTCCTTGTACGTTGTGGCATATAAGAGAGAGAATGGAAAAATGACAATTATCAATAAGGGAGCTAATGAAGAGCCATGGTATTATCAAATAGTGAAGAACTTTGCGCTTCCAAAGGATGCGGATCTGAATGCGCGGCCTTCTATTGATGTTGGTACGCGTTTATTTTACATTCCTTAGGCAATATTGCAATATTACTCTTTGTTGATGTTGCGCTTTGGGTAATATTGCAATATTTCTTCTTTTGAATAGGTGAGTTGACGAATGTAGATGTAGGCCCAGAATCGAAGAAGAAAAAACGTGCGCTGGCTGCCACTGCTTCTCCTAAGAAATTTGACACACTAAAGGCAGACGTTCTCAAGGAAGAGAAGAAGAAAGGTACGCGCCTTGTCTCTGAACCTTGGTGTGATTACGTAGTGGTGTCTGATACGTTAGAGGGTCTTGCGCCTGTAGCTGTTAAAAAACCCAAACCAGAGCCTCGAGACACTGCGGATATTCCAGTATCAAACCCTAAGGATCCCATAGATCTGGACTTAAATCCTGAACCACTGTTGAGGACTAAGGCGGTGAAGAGGAAACAACTAGAGAGTGAAGCTGCGACGTAACCCGCAAAAAAGATCCCAAGAAAGAAAATTGGCAAAAAAGGCAATCTAGATGCTTTTGTTGCAAAATTCTCTCCAGGTGAGTATTTTCTCAAGTTTCTGCCTTTATCATCTTATAACATAACTGTGAATTTCCTTTGCAGAAAAACCTACCCCACCTGTTCATCAAGAAGCATCATCCATTTTTAACGATGATTTTCCGCCATCACCACCTCGGACATCTATTACAGAACAGTTGGAAGGCGCCCAGTCTGCAGAGGCGGAGGTGAAGAAGACTATGGAGGTGGAAGTGGAGAAGCCTATGGAAATTGCGGTGGAAACAGAGAAGACTGTGGAGGTGGAAACGACTGATACTGGTGTTATTAAGCCAAAGTCCACTAAGGTCGTGGCGCAAGGGCCTGAGAAGATATCATCTGTTAATGAAGAAGAAGTACCAGTAATAACTGTTCTTTCTTCCTCTGAATTTCCCAAAGATGTTCAAGAAAATCCAGTCAATATTGAGCCACAAAGTTCCTTTGCGCCTGATACTGAAGAAGACTCTCCAATCCGCCCAGATAAGACTCCGGGGGATTACTACTATAGGTCATATATTGCAAGGAGAGCTTCTGATATTCATGCCCCTGTCTGGAAGCTGAAACAAGGAGCCACTTTCTCCGATTGGGAGGTGTGTCGAGATTGGTTGCAAGGTGCTTTCCCTCCAGCGGAATTTAAATTCCAAGAAGATCAAACACATGAGCGTACCTACAGGGATTATCTTCAAGAGACAGCAAGCTCTACTTCCATAACCCATCGAATAGTGCGCGAGTGGCGCAACATGCGTAAAGAATGTGATGCTGTAGAGGCTTCGAAAAAGGAGGTTGCTGAAGAGAAAGCGAAGGTTGCTGTTTTGAGGACCCAACTTGAAGCTTATCAATCTAAGTTTGAGAGTGAGCAGAAAACAGAAGAGTGGTCGGCGATGGGCTGGAAAAAAGAAAGCCGAATCTGAAGCTGCCCTCCTCTCAGAAGAGCGAAAACGATGGAGGGAAATTTGTGAAAAAGATAATAATGAGAAGATGTCTCTTCGGAACAATATTAACAATCTCAAAGCGGAGATTGAAAAGTTAAAGAAAGAAAAAGTGGAGGCCGAAGCTGCTCGTGATGAGGCTCGGTCGCATAGAGAGCGAAGTGACCAGAGAGAGGTACAAACTTGCACGACTCTTGCTCTTAGAAATAAAGAGATTAAAGAACTTACTTCTTTATTAACTGATCAGGAACAAACCAAGGCGGAGCTTGAGTCTGCCAAAAAAGACTTGCAACTCGAAAGAGTTGAGAAAGCTGAAGCTTCACGTCGTCTTGCCGAAACTAAAGATAAACTTGAAAGTTCTGAGACTGTGCGAGTGACGGCGGAAAGTTTGGTTGAACCTTTGAAGAACGATATGTTGTGGATGCAACATCATGGGATTATCAATGTGAGTATTTTACTCCCCTGTAATATATATATATAGAGAGAGAGAGAGAGAAAGTGTAACGTACAATAGGGCTTATCGTACGATACGTACGCGATCATCCCAGCCGTACAATCTGGTGCGAATTCAATCTTCGCATGTTATAAAAAGGCAAATGAAGTCGCATGGCTTGAAAATGCAATGAAATCGCATGTTTTGAAATCCCATGCAAATGAAATCGCATGTGAAAAAAATGGCTAGCATGGGGTAATGTGAAAAATGGCATGGGGTGTGTAGATGGACAAAAAATCGCATGTGGAAGATTGAATATCGCATATGAAAAAATGGCTAGCATGGGGTAATGTGAAAAATGGCATGGGGTGTGTAGATAGACAAAATCGCATATGGAAGATTGAATATGGAATGTGAAAAATGGCTAGCATGGGGTAATGTGAAAAATGGCATGGGGTGTGTAGATGGACAAAATCGCATGTGGAAGATTGAATTCGCACCAGATCGTACGGCTGGGATGATCGCGTACCTATCGCACGATAAGCCCTATTGTACGTTAACTGACCTCTCTCTCTCTTTCTCTCTCTCTCTCTATATATATATATATATTTGGATAAGTGTGAATTTCATTTTGACTTTGTTTGCGCAGGTTGCAAATTCTGTCTTGAACTCCATTGATTTAGATTAGACTGTTGCCCATTTGATGGTTACCGTGCGCAATGATGGTTATGCGCAAGGGTATGCTGAATGTACTCATCATGTTACCAGTGCTCTAAAGGTTGATTGGGATACTAGCAGGTCTGCTACCCGTGGGGTTGATACTAGAGCTGAGCATGCTGCAGCTAAAGAAGAATACAATACCCTGCGCCTTCCCGTGATGGATCTGGTGACTTGTGCAGTAGTCTGAAGATTTTATTCACCAGCTGAAGAAGATATTCCTAGATGAAGCGGATGCTTCAGATGAAGAAGACCTAGAATAGGTTATCTGTACTTGATAGTTGTTTTTTGGACATGTTTGGGATGTGGGATCCCATTTTTTGTAATGTTTGTTAATGCGTTGTTGCGCAAGTAACTTTGTGAATGCATGGTATGTTTTAGTTACAATATTTGCATGCGTACAATTACTTTGTTTAGGTATGACAAATAAAAATGGTATAAAGCTCATGTGTGAACGTAGGGCTAGACCTTGCGCGGTACCTGTGACCGCGGACCGTTCATGAGACTTGTGTTAAATTACAAGTGTTTTTGTGCTTACCAAAAGAAATTTCATGCATTTGTAATAGTAACGGACTTTGTATTGATTTAGATAAGGTGCAGAGGCCATTTAGTACAAAGCTGCTATTCTTAGGATAAATAAGATACTTAAATTAATGAGCATGTAAGTAGCCCTTGTGTCATATTGACAAGTTGTGAGGAACCTGCCGAATATGAAGGAAACTAGGATTACATGCGCGATGGGCTGCCTTGGACCTTTAAGTTTGCTTGTCTTTTTTGTTGCTTGGCCCTTCGTCTCCACGGGTGATTTTTTTGATCTCTTTGCGCACATTCTGAACTAGATGAGTAAGCTCTCCGCTCTTGAGTGCTTTTTCTTTTTCAGTGCGCAGGCTGATACAGTTGTCTTTGGTATGACATTATCCTTGTGATACTCACAATAGAGGTTCGGATCTTGTCCCCTCTTGTTCTTCATCTGCGGTGATGTTTTGAACTGGTAATTTTCGGTACTGAGTACCTCCGCAGGTGTTTTAGTGAGAGGTGTCCATTGCCTTTCACGGTTTTCTTGTTTGGTTTCTTTCTTTCTGAGCTGTGATTTTGTTGATTGTTGCACAGGCATCCTCTAAAGAGTAAGTACTTGAAGTTGAATCTTTCCAATTTTTCTTGAACTTCCGACCACTACTTCCGCTCATGTCTTGAGGGCGATTTTGGGGTAATGGTGGTTGGTTGGAGTTTAAATTGCGCTCAGTCTGAGCATAAACCTTGGCTGCTGCGATCAACTTCTCCCAGCTCTTTGGTAAACCCTCAGTTTCTGATAACACCTTGATCATGTCATCGCATCTCACCGCATATTTGAACTGTGAGCGAATTAGGTGTTCATGTACATCACCAATCTCCAACACTTCTTTGTTATACCACGTGATAAAATCCTCCAAACTTTCATTGTCTCTCCGCCAGATGTTCATGACATCCGCAGAGTCTTGAATAGAGTGGCGCTGCTGACTGAAATGGACCAAAAATTTCTCCTTAAGGTCAACCCAGGATGTTAACTTTCCTACTGGTAGATTGTCAGACCAAAGGCACGCGGCGCCTGTAAGGGTTTGGATAAACAAGTGACACCACATAAGTAGTGTGCATCCACCGATTAGCCCCGCGCTGGTGAATACTCGTAAATGATCATCGGGATCTGACAATCCATTGAACTTTCCTACGTTTGAAGGTAATTTTGCCCGCAAGAGGGGAGCCAGCGCAATCTCTCTGACAAACTTGGAATTCTCAGCAGTTTCCGCTGGTCAATAGATTAAGTTGTAATCGTACTCCGCTTCTAGATTATAAACTGCACGAATTTTTGGTTTATAACTTGGATGATCTTTCTGCAGCTGATTGAAAACGCTTGTGTTGTCGTCTTCATTGTACGTTCTATCGTATTCATCAGTTTGGGTGTCCCGCTTTTGTGAGAAACGCGGGCCCAAACGTGAATGGACCGATTGACGTTTTTGAGAGTATTGCTCCTCACGATGATCTTGCCGTCTAGATCCAGAATGAGTAGACTTCTGTATCATCGACCGATATGTATGATGGTGAATTATAATGTAACACTCGAGGTGAAGATGGAGCTCGCAACTGAGCTGCCGATCTACGTGTCTGTGGTGCTGGTTGAGCAGTTTGTGCACAAAGTTGTGCATAAACGGCGTTCAACGCACCTTGGGACTTAACATACCAAGAGATTGGGGTCTCGCCAGGAGGTAAAATTGAGCTGATCGGAATTTCAGGTTGTGCTCCTGGGGTAACAGGACCGTTCACATGATTAACGTTGTTCTGAACATCGTTATCATCAGATGCTTCTTCCACAATTCCCTCGACACGGGAAGCATGAGCAAAATTGCCCCTGTTCTCTGGTCGAAAACCTGGTGGATAATTTGACAGACCTTCTGCCATTGAAAACAGAAGAGTAGGAAGAAATGAATCGATCGAGAAGATGAAAATGAAAATAGAAAAATCGGTGGGCGCCAATGAAGAAACAGTGGATCACAACTAACCGGAATCAATCAGATATGGGGTTTAGTTTCTGCATAAAAAGGTTAATCCTCCCGTCGATTGCTGGTTGGGAGCTACTTCACCGGAGAACACTATGTCGCAACCCCCGTCCCCTGATCACCTGGGAACGGGCGGCCGCGAGACCAGATTCAGTGGTATCGGTGTTTATCAATTTGGCAGCGGAATTTACATCAGGACCGTAGTTAGGAAATATTTTATCAGAGTAAAATACCACACTTTCATAATATTAAACACATGGGAAAATCCCAAGTTTCCAGTACACACATTTTTAATAGGGATAAACCCTATTTTATTTAAATAAAAACATCTCTTTATTTAGGTAACTTGTATAGCCACTTTTCCAAGCCTTCAGTGTCGTCCAGCTGGCTTCTATTTGGCTTTCACATTTTGTTACCTGAAACGCGTTTAAAAGCATTTTGTCAGTGGGAAATACTGGTGAGTGAATCCCAGTTTAATCAAGACAGGTAAAACCGTTTACAGCATTGAGGGCGGTCGTGCAATTACATTTGTTTATTTTCTACTTTAATTACCACCCACGGTACTGTCAACCCGACTTGTGGTCATGTAACGCCTCGTATTTTCGTATTATTATTTTCTAAAGTTCATATGTGTATTTTATTTTTCGAGGCGTTAATTATAATGGAAATACATTTTCAATCACATGATTTTATACAAAACCGAAAAACATTACAAAAGATTTTTCCTTTATAATTTTTAGGATTTTACCGTAAAATCTTACAAAAAGGATTTTTAATAATTTTTAGAAATTTTTCTAGCATAGTGTCACGACCCCCGACCCGGTTTGACCCGTTTCAGGAGCCGCGGGACAGAAATCCCGTGGTATTTATTTAATTGAGTTTAACAGCGGAAGTTTATTTAACAGGATCGTTTAAAGCTAAAATTTTCCCGATTTATTTTATTTCACAATTCGGGATAAAACCCCGATAATTTACAATATTATGATTTTACTACGAAATCGTTATATTACAAAACTTATTTCTTTATTTTATAATGAGCCACTTTCTCAAGCTTGAAATGCTTCTCAGCACTTTTCCTGAATTACAACAGATCACCTGAAACATGTTTGAAAAAGATTTTGTCAGCGGAAAATACTGAGTGAATCATTCTATTTACTAAAATGACACATTTGTTATAATTTACAGTATTAAGAGCGATTACAATGTTTCTATTATCAAACCAACTACCCACGGTATTTGTCACTCGACCGAATCTGTGACTATGGTCATATCCCCCAATTGGCTGCCCCAATGGTGACGATTATCAAGTAATGTATACAAAACCCCACATACCGGCTGTAACTTGGTGATTACAAAGACTTAATCCCCGTAATTATAACTTTGATAATAAACATGATTTTGAAAGTAATTTGATAAAAAGAGAATGACTCACATTGCTGATTTAATACGGACAGAGTCTAGTCTATGAATTAGCCTGGTTAACCTAATTTAGATAACAATGCACACAAAACTGGGTTAGTAATCAATACAGCATTTACGATAACTCACGAGATCAACCATCACAACGAGTGATAAAATGCTATGCTTAACATCTGTCGAATTAACGACTAATGACAAAGCATCACCCTAATGTGGGCAGCACTTAAACACCCGTTGAGTACATTGATCGATCGGAAAATGAATCGTAGCAGCGATCGTGCTAATACCCTGTTTTGCGGCAGAATTTTGAGATCAGTGTGTGTTTTCAGACTATTTTCACTATAACTTCGTGTATGAAATGAATTTAAACGTCAAATCAACGCAGAAGTTCCAGTCCCACAGCCTACTATTTATAGCTAGAAAATCACCCCCCTCGCGCCATGCGAGGGGTCCTCTTGTTCCTGTCGCGTGGCGCGACAGGCCCTAGTCTACCCTAGGTTTGCTTCGTGTCCCAGTAGCTTGGCTGAGTTGGTTTCGTGTAATTCTTAATTTTTGACAGCAAACTGTTTAGATTTTACCGAGTAGGGTTTACCCCCCCCTGAGCTTTAGGGGCCCTGATCCTGATTCCGATTATTCTGAAAATTTTAGGGTTTGTTCAGAATCACTTGGGTTTCTCAATTAGGGTTTCCTAATCAGATAATTAAAATACTAAATAGTACTTTTTGATGAGAGTTGTTACATTCTCCGCACCTTAATAAAAATCCCGTCCTCGAGATTTACTGGAATAAGTGAGGATACTTTCGCTTCATTTCTGATTCCAGCTCCCAAGTGTATTCAGCTCCTCTCTTTGGATCCCATCTGACTTTGACTAGAACTAGTTGTTTATGTTTAAGAAACTTGATCTTTCGATCCTCAATCTGAAGAGGTTTCTCAACAAATTTCAACTTTTCGTTTACCTCTATATCTCGAAGAGGTACTACCATTAATTCATCTGATAAGCATTTCTTGAGATTGGATACATGAAATACATCATGTACTCCAGATAATTCTTCTGGTAGTTGTAAACGATAAGCAACTGGTCCTATACGTTGGATCACTGGAAATGGTCCTACGTACCTTGGACTTAGCTTCCCTTTCTTCCCGAATCTAACTATTCCTTTCCAAGGAGAAACTTTCAATAGTACTTTGTCTCCAACTTGGAATTCTAAAAGCTTGCATCTATTGTCTGCATAACTTTTCTGGCGATCTCGAGCCGTCTTCAGCCTTTCCTTGATTTGAGTAATCTTATCAGTCGTTTCTTGCACAATTTCAGGACCTGATAATTGACTTTCTCCTATTTCTGCCCAACAAACTGGAGTTCTACCCTTTCTTCCATATAATGCTTCAAATGGGGCAGTTTCAATGCTTGAATGGTAGCTATTGTTATAGGAGAATTCAATTAATGGTAAATGATCATCCCAACTTCCACCAAAATCTATTACACATGCTCGGAGCATGTCTTCTAGAGTTTGGATTGTCCTTTCACTTTGTCCGTCTGTTTGGGGATGATATGCAGTGCTCAGATTTAATCGAGTTCCCATAGCTTGCTGGAAACTTTTCCAGAAATGGGAAGTAAAACGACTATCCCTATCTGAAACAATGGAGAGTGGAACTCCATGTAAGGATACAACTTCATCTACATACAATTTAGCCAGTCTTTCCATGCTAAAGGTTTCTTTCATTGATAAAAAGTGAGCTGATTTGGTTAATCGATCCACAATTACCCAAATCGCATCATTACCTTTTCTGGTTTTGGGTAACTTAGTAACAAAATCCATTGTTATAAGTTCCCATTTCCATACTGGCATTTCTAATTGTTGTAGTAATCCTGAAGGTTTCTGATGTTCTGCTTTAACTTGTGAACAAGTAAGACATTTAGAAACATATCTTGCTATGTCCTTTTTCATTCCTATCCACCAAAAGTTCTTTCTTAAATCTTGGTACATCTTATTGTTTCCTGGATGCATTGTATACCTAGATTTATGAGCTTCTTCTAAAATCTTAGGTCTTTAAATCTCCCAGTTTAGGTACCCAAATTCTACTTTTGTGGAATCTCCAAATTCCATCTGCTCCTTCCTCTAATTCTTTCATTCGTCCTTTCATTACTTCAGCATCGTCTTTGATTGCTGTAGTTTGAACATTCTTCAATTGTTCCATTAAATCTATTTGTAGATTTAATCTGAGAGCACGAACCCGTCGTTGTTTCTCATAATACTTACGACTTAAGGCATCTGCAACTACATTTGCCTTTCCTTCATGATACTGAATATCACAGTCGTAGTCACTTAGGATTTCCATCCACCTCCTTTGCCTCATGTTTAACTCTTTTTGCCCAAATATATATCTTAAACTTTTGTGGTCTGTGTAGACAGTAAATTTACTTCCGTAAAGATAATGTCTCCAAATCTTAAGGGCAAAAATTACGGCTCCTAATTCTAAATCATGAGTCGTATAGTTTTCTTCGTGCTTTTTCAATTGCCTTGATGCGTACGCAATTACTTTCTTGCGTTGCATAAGCACACATCCAAATCCTAATTTTGAAGCATCACAATATACTTCAAAATCTTCAGTTCCTTCTGGTAAGGCTAAGATTGGAGCATGGGTTAGTTTCTGTTTCAAGATTCTAAAAGCTTCTTCTTGTTTGGGTCCCCATTCAAACTTAGTGGCTTTACAGGTTAGCTTAGTTAATGGTACATCTATCTTGGAAAAATCCTTAATAAACTGTCTATAATATCCAGCTAATCCTATAAAACTTCTAATTTCCATTGCGGATTGTGGAACCTTCCAATTGGTAATTGCTTCTATCTTAGCAGGATCTACATGAATACCTTCATGATTTACCATATGTCCTAAAAATTGCACTTCCTTTAGCCAAAATTCGCATTTCGAGAATTTGGCTTACAACTTTTCTTTTCTTAACAAAGTTAAGAGTGCATGTAAGTGCTGACAATGTTCATCCTGACTTTTGGAATAAATAAGTATATCGTCTATGAAGACAATTACAAATTTATCCAGGTACGGTTTACAGATCCTATTCATCATGTCCATGAATGCTGCAGGTGCATTTGTTAACCCGAAGGGCATGACTGTAAACTCGTAATGACCATACCTAGTTCTGAAAGCAGTTTTAGGTATGTCTTCTTCTTGTACCTTTAATTGATGATATCCGGAGCGTAAATCTATCTTAGAAAAATATCTAGCTCCTTGAAGTTTATCAAAAAGATCATCAATCCTAGGTAATGGATATCGATTCTTAATTGTAACCTTATTCAATTCCCTATAATCGATACACATTCTCATCGAACCATCCTTTTTCTTCACAAACAACACTGGCGCTCCCCAAGGGGATGAGCTAGGTTGTATGAATCCTTTACTTAGTAATTCATCTAATTGCTTTTTCAGTTCTAACATTTCTGTGGGTGCTAACCGATAAGGTGACTTGGCTATCGGTATAGTTCCTGGAATTAGATGAATCCTAAATTCTACTTCCCTGTCTGGAGGTAATCCCGGTAAATCTTCTGGAAATACATCAGAATATTCTGAGACTACTGGTATTTCCTTAAGATCTTTACCCTTAGTGCTAATGATTACCGAAATCATATACACTATTCCTTGTTTTCGTTCATAATTAGCAACTTTCATTACTGATATGAACTTCATGGGCTTACGTGGTTTATCTCCTGTAATCATGATTACTTTTCCAGTAGGTGATTGAATTTCTATGGAATTCTGATCACAAAGGATTCTAGCATGGTTGGCTACTAACCAATCCATTCCTAATACAACATCAAATTCAGCTAAATTCATCGGCAATAGTTTTGCAGAGAATTTATGTCCTAAAAGTTCTATGTTTCCTTCTTGCAAAACTTTATCTATTTTAACTGAATGTCCGTCTGCTGTTTCAACTGTAAAAATCTGCCTAATGTTGGTTAAAGGTAAACTAAGAGCTTGGCAGAATGAAGTATTTATAAAACTTTGGTTTGCACCAGAGTCAAATAATACTTTTGCGTAAACGTTGTGAACTAAGAACGTGCCCGCTATTACATCTGGAATAAGTTCAGCTTCTTGAGTGGTCAGCTGAAATGCCCTGGCATTCTTCTTAGTAGTTCCTTCGGTCGCCTTGGGTTTGTTATCTACTGGTTTGATCAATTTAGGACATTCTGTTTTATAATGCCCCGCTTCTCCACAGTTAAAACAGATTACGGTTTTCTTTTTGCAGTTTTCTTCACGATGTCCTACAGTTTTGCAAAAATTGCAAGTGATATCGCATCTTCCATAATGTTTCTTTTTGCATTTCCTGCAGAATGACGGAGCTGGAGATTGCCCTGTTCCTTTTCTCTTGAAGCTGTTATTATTACCCACACGAAATCCTTGGGTAATTTTCTGAGCTAGTTCCTTTTTCCTATCTTCATCTCTTGTGCGTACCAGTTCATCGGTTAGAGTATTAGCTAATTCTACCGCATCATCAATAGTGCGAGGTCTCGCAACTTTAACAATATTGCGGATTTCACTAATTAGCCCCCAAATATAGTGAGAAATGAGTACCGGTTCTGGCGAAGCCTGTGTTGGTACCACTCTAGCATATTCAAAGAATGTCGAGGTATAACCGCGACAATCTACACCCATCATCCGATGATTTAGAAACTTATTCGTCATCTGTTCCTTTTTATACTCAGGACAAAATTTTCTTTCCACCAAACCCTTAAATTATTTCCAAGTCATAGCATAAGCTATTACTCTTCCTTTTGATTGTAACACAGTGTTCCACCATTCGAGTGCTCCTTCTTTGAAGAGATTTGATGCGTACATGACCTGATCATCTTTACCACATTTACTTATTGCAATGACTGCTTCGGTTTTCTCTAACCAACGCAGTGATGCAGTTGCTCCTTCATTGCCTGCAAATTCAGTGGGTTTACAAGCAAGGAATTCTTTGAAAGTGCAACCAGGTGTTGCAGTTTTCATTTTCTTGGGTAATGGAGCTTGATGTGGTTCCCTATTATAATCTACATGATTATTGCCTCCGTTTACACTATTACTGAAATTATCTTCGGTAATCTGTTTACTAGGGACAATTTGTTGCGGTTCGATTGGATTCTTTATAGCAGCAACGAATGCTGAAATAGCATTGGCTATCCCTTGAGCAACAATGTTTTCGATATCTTGCCGAGTCATATATTGATCTCTTGAATGTTGCTCAGACTGATTGACCACATTTACTGGTTCATTATCAATGTTTGCCATCTGGTAATATATATATAAATTTTATTAGTATCTGCTAAATAACAATTATATACAAACAATCAGAAAATTTTACAATACAGGTATAGTCAAAACAATCGATTTCTCGATTTCATTTTATATCTAGTATAGTATGCATCATTACACACCAATATTTTACAGAGTTTTATTTGTTATTTACAGACTAGTTTTACTATTATTATTATACAACCACCGTTTCACCATCCTACTATCTCTCGTCACTCGTAGTCCTAAAAACGAAGCTCCCTTTCATCATATTTCCAGGCAATTTGTACGTCCCCCTATTTCCCTGATTCTAGTTCCCGCATCAAACAACTCTTCACCAAAGTGGCGAAGTTCAGCCATGTTTTCATTACTCATGGGTGGATTAGGTAGGGGTTCTGGATCGAATTGTGGAAGAAAGGAATAAGGATCGTTGACAATATTTTGGAATTGCCAATCGTTCGTCCACCATTCATTCATTCATTCCTATGGGTTGGGAGTGGACTATTGGGTCTGGAATTGCTGGTTCCCAATTCATAGGGAGTTGGTTTTCAAGAGGATAAGTAAAAATATTAGTATTGACAGGCTGAATAGTTTCACAGCTTGCCAATAGGAAATCTATCTCATCTTGAAAGGTCCTTCCCTGATTTTGATTGGAGCTTTCTCCGATTTCTATCTGAGTTGGTCTAGAGCCTTGCCCAACTTCCATTACTATTTCTTTAGTATCTTCCTTCATTTGCATTCCTATCTCCTTAACCTCTTCCTTGTCTTCAGTTTCCATTTCCTGTTGTTTAGAACTTTCTCCGGTTATAATTTCTTTTCCCTTTTTCAAAGGATTGTTTATTTTGGGAAGTTTTGTAGCTGGCTTTTTCTTACGTATACGACTCCCCCAAACGTACTTCCTTCTTTTCTTGGGTTTTGGCTTTTTCAAAGGTGGAGCACTGAATTCTACAGGTTGTTCTATATCAGAAAAGTATCCAGTAAATTCTTTGAAAACTTCGATATTCACCGGGTAAAGATTAAGGTTTTGAAAGGCTTCAGATATCCCACTCATGCTGATGTAGCATATATGCAAAATACATAAAATACTAAGTTAAAATTCATAAATAACCTTTTAATTTATTACATACAGTGTACTAATTTATTACAAAGATAACTGAAAAACACACTTAGGTTTTAAAATTTTATTTATTACACAGGGTTTCTAGATTATAAGGGTAAAGTGCTAAACTTTAAAATATTTAAAGATTTATATTTTCTGCTACTGTGGCTAGCATATATACATTTGCCCATTTTTCATCTAGCTTATCTTCCCAAGGTGATTTATTAATTAATTCCTGGGTTTCCCGTTTAATCTTCTTTTCTCGGATTTTCTCTTTAATTTTCTTAATAATCATCTCCCTCCTTCTAGGAGAAAGTGATTCCTCGTATTGTGCCTTTCGCACAAATATTCCTTCTTCAGGAATTTCAGCCTGATTCGAGGATTTGGTTCGGGATGAACTTCCCTTCTCATTGGATGATCTATCTAATTTAAGATAGATGCTTGACAGCTTTTGCTTACCCATACTGTAACTAACAAATAATCAGTTAATAACACACATAATCACATAATAGTAATCAGGAAAAATTAAGTATTTCTAAATACTTAATTAGCTTAACTCAGTGGCTCTGATACCACCTTTTTCTGTCACGATCCCCGACCCGGTTTGACCCGTTTCAGGAGCCGCGGGACAGAAATCCTGTGGTATTTATTTAATTGAGTTTAACAGCGGAAGTTTATTTATCAGGATCGTTTAAAGCTAAAATTTTCCCGATTTATTTTATTTCACAATTCGGGATAAAACCCCGATAATTTACAATATTATGATTTTACTACGAAATCGTTATATTACAAAACTTATTTCTTTATTTTATAATGAGCCACTTTCTCAAGCTTGAAATGCTTCTCAGCACTTTTCCTGAATTACAACAGATCACCTGAAACATGTTTGAAAAATATTTTGTCAGCGGAAAATACTGAGTGAATCATTCTATTTACTAAAATGACACATTTGTTATAATTTACAGTATTAAGAGCGATTACAATGTTTCTATTATCAAACCAACTACCCACGGTATTTGTCACTCGACCGAATCTGTGACTATGGTCATATCCCCCAATTGGCTGCCCCAATGGTGACGATTATCAAGTAATGTATACAAAACCCCACATACCGGCTGTAACTTGGTGATTACAAAGACTTAATCCCCGTAATTATAACTTTGATAATAAACATGATTTTGAAAGTAATTTGATAAAAAGAGAATGACTCACATTGCTGATTTAATACGGACAGAGTCTAGTCTATGAATTAGCCTGGTTAACCTAATTTAGATAACAATGCACACAAAACTGGGTTAGTAATCAATACAGCATTTACGATAACTCACGAGATCAACCATCACAACGAGTGACAAAATGCTATGCTTAACATCTGTCGAATTAACGACTAATGACAAAGCATCACCCTAATGTGGGCAGCACTTAAACACCCGTTGAGTACATTGATCAATCGGAAAATGAATCGTAGCAGCGATCGTGCTAATACCCTGTTTTGCGGCAGAATTTCGAGATCAGTGTGTGTTTTCAGACTATTTTCACTATAACTTCGTGTATGAAATGAATTTAAACGTCAAATCAACGCAGAAGTTCTAGTCCCACAGCCTACTATTTATAGCTAGAAAATCACCCCCCTCGCGCCACGCGAGGGGTCCTCTTGTTCCTGTCGCGTGGCGCGACAGGCCCTAGTCTACCCTAGGTTTGCTTCGTGTCCCAGTAGCTTAGCTGAGTTGGTTTCGTGTAATTCTTAATTTTTGACAGCAAACTGTTTAGATTTTACCGAGCAGGGTTTACCCCCCCTGAGTTTTAGGGGCCCTGATCCTGATTCCGATTATTCTGAAAATTTTAGGGTTTGTTCAGAATCACTTGGGTTTCTCAATTAGGGTTTCCTAATCAGATAATTAAAATACTAAATAGTACTTTTTGATGAGAGTTGTTACACATAGGTCCCTTTTGTAAAAAGTGCGTCTTTTAATCCATAGTATTAGAAAAAAAGATGAATAGTGACCGTGAATAGTGCCATACGGATTATACTCATTTTTCTTCTCCAATCACCTTTTCCACCTCTTTCAATCACCTTTTCCACCTCCATTCTCCATTATTAATTTCTTTTTCATTTATTTTTTTATTTATCTTTTCTATTTATTTATTTTAATTATCTCCACCAATCACCATTCACCTCATTCACCTATAAATACCAACCTTCTCCTACCATTTTCTTCACACCAAATCTTCTCAATCTCTCTAATTCTAAAAATTCTAAGAATTCTAAAAGAACACTAAGTGTTCTAACCATTCTCCTTTCTCTCTAATTCTCATAAAATATTCCAAACAAGAAAGAGAACTCGAAGAGTTCTAAATAAAACAGTACACCCAACAAAGTTTGTAGTATGCTCTGTGGTTGCAGCTTAGTCTGATCTTCCACATCAGAAACGGGGTTCGGTTGACTGTTTTGTATACGGTAGAATTGTACCGCTTATAGGCTTGAAGTTTCCAACCTTCAACTCGTCACGGGATTACCAAAGGAACAACTTTGAGAAACCGTGAGTATACTCGCAACCCCCTTTTATGTTTACCACTTTTTGGGGTGTAACATGTTTACCTTATTTAAATACACTTAAACTTATTCTTTATGCAATGCACAAAACAATCCTTATACATGAATACTATGTTATGATACTTGATGCTTACATGGACCATACTTATGTGATATGTTTTAGTCCTTAGCTTTCACGAGCCTCCATTTGACATGTATAGCGCTATAGGAGTAACGCACCGCCCCCTTTAAACTTGGGTCATGTTGAATTATATCATTGTTGCGTAAACAGAGGATTGGCTAAAAATATTGCATGCCATGTTAGATCTTGTATAAACAAAGTTGCCATGTGGATTCGTTTTTAAACTTTTATACTTATACTTATGCTTAAACTTGTATACTCGCCTTTGCTTTTGCAGTGAATTGTATTTTAAACATGTTACAGGTTAAGGATTAATGATGCTATGAAAATGGATAGCAAAGATGCCTAGATACTCACTTAGACGTTTAGGTTTAAAGTGTTGTATCAATATTGTTATATCATGTTTTGAACAATGTTGTTATTTGAGTTTCTTTGTAATATTTGACAATTTATCTATGTTATGAAATCGGTTGAATTAAATATTGTCACAAATAGTGTTATGAAGTCTCTTGCAATCTACGCACTTCGTCTCATCCCGATGTTTCCGCCATCGGTTGGGGTGTGACAGATTGGTATCAGAGCCATAACTATAGGGAATTAGGTAGAATTGCCATGCTTTTTACCTAGTCTATAGTTCTAGAGCCTTATTCTTATGTTATATTTGAAACTACATGCATGCCACTTTATGTGTTTCTTATACATTCTCTTTGGGCCTTTTTGAACGTATATGTCATTTTTATCCTTATGTATCATACTTGACATGCTATTCTTATGTGTTAAACACATGTTTTATTACGTGTTAACATTTGTTTTAATACGTCATTCCTTATGTGTCATTCTTGACATGTTTGTTCTCAACATACGCTTTTCCTCATACATTTTACTCGACTATTCTAATTCCACAAACACTCGTAATACACAAACGAGATGACTTCACCAAAATAGGCATGAAACCCACAATTTGGTGAACAATTCTCAATCCATCTACTTTTCTTTTACATGAAATTCACCATCAAGTTAGGAGTGAAATCCTCACCATGATGGAGAAATTCAAATTTCAAATTCTAGCGGACCCTCGTCAAGTGTTGAAATTAAATTTTGACCCGACGAGTACCAACCACACTTAGGATACGGAATCGTCAAGTTAGGGGTGAAACATGCACCTTGTCGACTAGTTCCACTCCTTGATTTTCATAAATCCCGCCAAGTCTTGAAATTTCAATTGATTTGGGGACATGTAGTAACCGGAAGGGTAAATACCGTTAACCGACTTGGCGGCGAGAGTATTTCACCTATTAGGCCAAAGCATGCTCCTCAAACTCGAAAGACTTTTCGACCACTTTGGTTAGTCAAAGTTCCGTTTTGGAACCATCCTAAATTTTAATCAAACATGTGTTCTGCTATTTATTTTATATGATGCAATCTTTCGAATTCGAATTTACTTTCGATATTTACTCCTCACACACACAACATATTAAACCTTTTTCATACATTTATACATATGCATGATTTCATGTAATTTAAATTCATATCACTTGTAACGACAAGTGGAGACATATCATCGAGATAGGAGTGATTTCCTTACCTTGACGATTTACTCAACTCCCTCTTTCTTAAAACGACATCGCCAACGAGTTAGGGGTGATTCCCTTACCTAGGTGATCGTTACCAACGCTTTCTTTTAATAGGCTATATTATGTAAACACGATCATGTTTATACCTAAATCATTAATCATGTAATTCAAAATGCCTCATTTATTTAAACGTACCTCTTATTCTATAATCTATTTTCACACCACTCGCATACACAAAAATTTTAATGTTACCATAAACGCTTATCCCTCGATTTTCAAAATTTCACGAAATACTACTTGTCACCCTAGTCAGTCTAATAAATCCGTTGCCCACAAATTCACCAATCAACATAAATATTGAAATGCTCTCCTCTCACACCATTAAACTAGAGATTTTTATTTTCAATTGAATATCAAATCAACTTTTTCGCACACACCTGTAAAATATTACCAATATTATTCAATAATTTACTAAAATTCCTTTTCAAAACCAATGAAACATTTTTCAACAATCACTAAGTTCATGTACCAAATTCTTTTTCTAATGATCAACTTTTTCACAAGAAGCTGTAAGTTCCAAAATTTTCTAACACAAAGTTACTTAAAACGATGCAAACTTATTAATCTCTAGAACTTTTTCAAAACCTCACTCGATACGTCAATTAAATTCAAAACACGTGGGGTAAGGAAACTACATAAGGACCGACAAAAATTCAACTTATATAAACTCTTTTAAAACCATAGTAGCATTTCCATTCTTTTTACAAAGTACGTTTCACGTAACCAATAGCTGTTTTATACTCCCTTACATTCACAAACTAGATTCTACATTCCATGACAACTCAATCTATTTTAACTTCACGTTATCATTTCATACTCAAAGCTTTTAAATCTTTTACGCGCATAAACTCGTGTATTTTGATTTGTACTATCAACAAAATCATTATTCCTTGCATTTATACTTATACATGTTATATCTTCATTTATACGATTTATGTACTCATATTTATACTCCCAGCTATACGATTTATAATTTATACTCACATTCATTCGTTTATGTACTCAAATTTCTCAAACGCTTTATATGTCTAAATTCGCGATGCTTCAACATATACTATATACGCAATTTTCATTATTCGTACCTACACTCATACCCATATGTTTTATATTTATACTTACACTCACATGCGTAATTACACTTGCACTTATACTTATGTTCATACACTCATTCATACTCGTGATTCATAAATTCGTACCCATACGCGAGCGGAATCCGAGGGGTTCGCTTACGTGGCTCCCAAACATACTTAAGCATGGACTTGCTTATATACTACATACTTATACGTACACATTCTTATTTTTAAATTATGTATACTCTAATTCATACCCAACTAGTACAAGATATGCGAATCATGCGACGATCAAAATAATCGCGGGTGCACACGGGATTATAGTGATTGGCTCATGGGAATCATAGAGTGTACTACTGTGTATGATAAAACACAGAACATAACATGACACCGAATACGAAACGGACGTCACATGGTCAAAACATGGTGAATACGCCGCTTGTACTTCCTATATATAAGTGTTTTCATCATGTTACCAAACTTTCGTAAAACGTGCCATGAGAAATTCGGTGTTTTGCAGACCTATTTAGACCCGATACAAACTTTAACAATTCACAAACGCATTGCTAAATCCGATTATCCACGACGAGACCCCATTCTTAACACATCGCTTATCTATACACACACATGCATATTTTACTTTGGCTCAATGCCTCGAATCATTTTAGACAAACGAACCCTTTTACAAATCTATCTTTTCGTTCCTCGAAACTTCATACTCTTCAACACGTATCCAAACATCCAAGTCTCGATTTTAGACAATCATTATTTTAGCCAAAATGCTTTTTCTCCAAGGTCTTCCTCTTGAATAAATTTCGGGACGAAATTTCCTAAAGTAGGGGAGACTGTAACGCCTCGTATTTTTGTATTATTATTTTCTAAAGTTCATATGTGTATTTTATTTTTCCAGGCGTTAATTATAATGGAAATACATTTTCAATCACATGATTTTATACGAAACCGAAAAACATTACAAAAGATTTTTCCTTTATAATTTTTAGGATTTTACCGTAAAATCTTACAAAAAGGATTTTTAATAATTTTTAGAAATTTTTCTAGCATAGGTCTATTTTGTAAAAAGTGCGTGTTTTAATCCATAGTATTAAAAAAAAAATGAATAGTGACCGTGAATAGTGCCATACGGATTATACCCATTTTTCTTCTCCAATCACCTTTTCCACCTCTTTCAATCACCTTTTCCACCTCCATTCTCCATTATTAATTTCTTTTTCATTTAATTTTTTTATTTATCTTTTCTATTTATTTATTTTAATTATCTCCACCAATCACCATTCACCTCATTCACCTATAAATACCAACCTTCTCCTACCATTTTCTTCACACCAAATCTTCTCAATCTTGTCTCAATCTCTCTAATTCTAAGAATTCTAAAAGAACACTAAGTGTTCTAACCATTCTCCTTTCTCTCTAATTCTCATAAAATCTTCCAAACAAGAAAGAGAACTTGAAGAGTTCTAAATAAAACAGTACACCCAACAAAGTTCGTAGTATGCTCTGTGGTTGCAGCTTAGTCTGATCTTCCACATCAGAAACGGGGTTCGGTTGACTGTTTTGTATACGGTAGAATTGTACCGCTTATAGGCTTGAAGTTTCCAACCTTCAACTCGTCACGGGATTACCAAAGGAACAACTTTGAGAAACCGTGAGTATACTCGCAACCCCCTTTTTATGTTTACCACTTTCTAGGGTGTAACATGTTTACCTTATTTAAATACACTTAAACTTATTCTTTATGCAATGCACAAAACAATCCTTATACATGAATACTATGTTATGATACTTGATGCTTACATGGACCATACTTATGTGATATGTTTTAGTCATTAGCTTTCACGAGCCTCCATTTGACATGTATAGCGTTATAGGAGTAACGCACCGCCCCCTTTAAACTTGGGTCATGTTGAATTATATCATTGTTGCGTAAATAGAGGATTGGCTAGAAATATTGCATGCCATGTTAGATCTTGTATAAACAAAGTTGCCATGTGGATTCGTTTTTAAACTTTTATACTTATACTTATGCTTAAACTTGTATACTCGCCTTTGCTTTTGCAGTGAATTGTATTTTAAATATGTTACAGGTTAAGGATTAATGATGCAATGAAAATGGATAGCAAAGATGCCTAGATACTCACTTAGACGTTTAGGTTTAAAGTGTTGTATCAATATTGTTATATCATGTTTTGAACAATGTTGTTATTTGAGTTTCTTTGTAATATTTGACAATTTATCTATGTTATGAAATCGGTTGAATTAAATATTGTCACAAATAGTGTTATGAAGTCTCTTGCAATCTACGCACTTCGTCTCATCCCGATGTTTCCGCCATCGGTTGGGGTGTGACAGGTCATGTTACTACTCACAGTGTAGTAACAAATTTTGTATACAAAACCCCAACATACCGAAGATAATTGTAGAATACAAATACTCAATCACTGTTAATTATAATTTAAAACGATTTTGGTTTTGTAAAATAGTTTGTAAAAAGGAGATTACTCACATTGCTATCTTAGGGTTTTCCTTTGTGATTTCCTGGTGATTATCTATTAAGTACACAATGCACACGCGTTAGTATAATAACCCAATATTTACATTAGTAATACCCTCCCCGAGAAAGAACTCCAACGACTACGTCGGGCAGAACCTCGACAGCCGTTACGGAATCATAAATCAATCAGGCAACGTATCTAATACATAACCGGGGGTTATGATACTTACAATGAGGCAAATCTTTGCTAATTAGGGTGGTATTATGCCCGGGTATAGCTTCTACACTACAGAAATTGAGAGAGAATCACGAGAACTGAACAACGAAAATGAAATGCCGATTGCCTCCTTTTATTGGGCTGGGTCGGGGGTCTCGCGCCCCGTGACCCACCCCTTTGCTTCCGTCGCGTCCCATGAGATAGGGGTACTAGGGTTTAGGTTCGCTGAGTTAGTCCCATAGTCTCGACACCGGCTGCCACGTGGCAGCTCAGGGCTGCGCCTGGTGGCTAGGCGCTCGCGCCCCGATACAAACACCCAAGGGTGTGTCGCGCCCCGCCAGAAAAATATAAATTTTGTTTTTATTTTATATTTTTAAAAGTAAAGGTATTCGGGACCGGTTTTCGTATACGGGGTGTATTTTAGCGCGTATAGGGATGTTCTAAATATATTAGGGGTGTCAGAAATATTTTAGGAGGGTTGTTATATCCTCCTCACCTTGTTTTAGAACTCGTCCTCGAGGTCTGCTGGAACATGTGTGGATATTTCCTTTGCATCTCTGATTCAAGCTCCCAAGTGTATTCTAGTCCTCTCTTGGAATCCCATTTCACTTTGACTAGAACTAATCTCTTGTGTTTGAGATTCTTGACCTTTCTATCTTCAATCTGTAGAGGCTTCTCTACAAATTTTAACTTTTCATTTATCTCTATGTCCTTAAGAGAAACTACTAGTGATTCATCGGCTAAGCACTTTTTGAGATTACATACCTGAAATACATCATGTATTCCTACCATTTCCTCTGGCAGTTGTAGCTGATAAGCTACAGGTTCTATTCTTCTAATAATCTCAAAAGGTCTAACATACCTGGGGCTTAGCTTTCCCCTTTTGATGAATCTTACCACTCCTTTCCAAGGAGAAACTTTCAATAACACCTTGTCTCCTTCTTGAAACTCCAACGGTTTTCACCTGTTATCAGCATAACTCTTTTGTCGATCACGTACTGCTTTAAGTCGTTCCTTGACTTGAACAATCTTGTCGGTTGTTTCTTGCACTATCTCA
Organism: Helianthus tuberosus; assembly: GCA_030545235.1. NCBI lineage: Eukaryota > Viridiplantae > Streptophyta > Magnoliopsida > Asterales > Asteraceae > Helianthus > Helianthus tuberosus. The sequence continues at coordinate 56,556,633 of CM060438.1, forward strand.
GGTCCAGATAGTTGCTTTTCTCCAATTTCTGCCCAACAGACTGGAGTTCGGCACTTTCGTCCATAAAGTGCTTCGAATGGTGCAGCATTGATGCTGGAATGATAGCTGTTATTGTAAGAAAATTCTATCAATAGTAGATGATCGTCCCAATTACCTCCGAAATCAATTACACAAGCTCTAAGCATATCTTACATTGTCTGAATTATTCTTTCGCTTTGTACGTCCGTTTGAGGATGATAAGCATGCTTAGATTCAACTTGGTTCCCATTGCTTTTTGGAAGCTTGTCAAAAAAATGAGAGGTGAAACAGATATCTCTATCAGAAACAATTAGTAAAGGAATTCCATGTAATGAATCTATTTCATTTACATACAACTTCGCTAACAGTTCCATACTGAAAGTTTCCTTCATTGGTAGGAAATGAGCTGACTTAGTTAGCCTGTCTACAATCACCCAGATTGTATCATTACCTTTTCTTGTTTTGGGTAATTTGGTAATAAAATCCATTGTTATTAATTCCCACTTCCACACCGGCATTTCTAACTGCTGCAATAAACCTGAGGGTTTCTGATGTTCGGCTTTAACTTGTGAACAAGTTAAACACTTAGAAACATAAGCTGCTATATCTTTCTTCATTTCTGTCCACTAAAAATTCTTTCTTAATATCACTTCCAGGATGCATCGTATATCACTTCCTAGGGATATGGATTCTCTAGGATTTCCCTAATGTGTTCATCATTATCATAGTAGGGATCTAGAGGGTCCAGACCTGGTAAGCTGCTAGGTTTGGCATGGGTTCTTCTGATATGTGGTATCGTTGCTGATAATCTCTATGATCGTCAAACCACGGGTCGTAGTCTGGGTCTAAGGGATTAGGTGCTGGTACTCTAGGTATCTCAGTGGGATCAAAGGCTGGTGCTGGGAGTTGGTTTTTTGGGTTGACTTCAATCTCCATTGGTTGTGTGGGAAACAAGGGTAATGGTTGAGGGGCTATGAGTTGCTCTAAGTTAGGGTCTGCAGCTGTAGTTGCTAGAATATGGAAGTTTGCTAGACTCCTATTGAGCATGTCTTGGGTGTGAGCATCTGTCTCTCTCTTAGCGGCTGCTAACACTCGCTGTTGTTGTAACTTTTTCATCCTCTTCCTACGTTCGTGTGCTCCCCTACTGAACCATCCTCTCTTTTTAGGAGGGAATGGCTCTTCAGACTGAGCCTTGAACACGAATATCCCATCTTCATTCTCAGCTGAATACCCTGAGAGGGTAGGCTGTGAAGAGGTACCTTCGTTTTGAGGTGAGCTAGACAACTGACGATAGGCGTCAGAGGGTCCTTGATCGCTCATACTGTAAACTAACAAATAGTCAAATAACACACAACAACAAAATACAGATATGCACGTATTTCCGTAATTAATTTCCTAATACATAATATTTTGGTGTCAGCAGAACACTTCTGTGGCTGAATCAGTGGCTTAGCTCTGATACCACCTTCTGTCGCAACCCCCGTCCCCTAACAACCTGGGAACGAGCGGCCGCGGCCAGTTTCGGTGGTATCCAGGTGTTTATCATTTTGGCAGCGGAATTTACATCAGGACCGTAGTTAGGAAATATTTTATCAGAGTAAAATGCCACGCTTTTTAATATATTAAACACATGGGAAAATCCCAAGTTTTCAAGTACACACATTTTTATAGGGATAAACCCTATTTTATTTAAATAAAACATCTCTTTATTTTAGGTAACATTATAGCCACTTTTCCAAGCCTTCAGTGCTGTCCAGCTAGCTTCTATTTGGCTTTCACATTTTGTTACCTGAAACGCGTTTAAAAACATTTTGTCAGTGGAAAATACTGGTGAGTGAATCACAGTTTAATCAAACAGGTTTTATCAGTCTACAACATTAAGGGCGGTCACGCAATTACATTTGTTTCCATATACTTTAATTACCACCCACGTTACTGTCAACCCGACTTGTGGTCATGTTACTACTCACAATGTAGTAACAAATTTTGTATACAAAACCCCAACATACCGACGATAATTGTGGAATACAAATACTCAATCACTGTTTAGTATAATGTTAATCATATGAGGTTTTGTAAAAACAGTTTGCAAAAAGGAGATTAATCACATTGTTGTTTTAGGGTTTTCCTTAAGGATTTCCTAGTGATTATCTATTAAATACACAATTGCACACGCGTTAGTATAATAACCCAATATTTACATTAGTAATACCCTCCCCGAGACGGCATTACAACGACTACGTCGGGCAGAACCTCGACAACCGTTACGGAACCCTGGATCAATCGGGCAACGTATCTAATACGTAACCAGGGGTTATAATACTTACAACGGGGCAGAACTTCGTTATTTAGGAGGGTATTATGCCCGAGTATAATGTATACTACGTAGAAATTTGAGAGAGAAATCGAGAGATGAACGAATTGAAACTGAGGCTGAGGGCCTCAATTTATAGTGACCCCTCGACTTCCCTCGCGGCCCGCGAAGGTTGTAGCCAAGGGCTACGCGGCCCGCGACGTAGGCTGGGTAGGCCCTAGCCTGGCCCAGTTATCGAACTAGCTTCGCTACACGTCCGACACGTGGCAGCACCGGGCTGCGCCTCATGTCTCTTCGCTCATGCCCCGTGTAGACCAAGGAGGGGTCTTACGTGGCCCGCGACAGCCCTAAAAATTTGATTTTTAAATTTAATTTAATGAAATAAAGGTATTCGGGGCCCGATTTCGTATTCGGGGTGTATTTTAAGACGTATTGGGACATTCTAATTATATTAGGGGTGTCGGAAATATTTTGGGAGGGTTGTTATACCCCAAGCTAAATGCTAAAAACTAAAACCCCCAAGCTAAAATGCTAAAAACTAAACCCCAAAAAAACCTAAAATAATCTAAAAAACACACAATTTTTTTTTATTTTTTCTATCAAAATTGCTACTTTTGGTAGCAAAAAAAATGGTTTTTTTTTTTAATTTGTTGAATTTTTTTTTGGTAACAAAAATTAGTGATTTTGAGGTAAAAAAATATTTAAAAAAAAATTGTTTGTTTTTTAGCTATATTTGAGTATTTTTGGTTGTGTTCACATTGGTTCTCGCAATAAAGGGTGGTTTTTAAAAAAAATTTGTTAAACATTTTATTTGGTAAGAAAATTAGCGATTTTGAGGTAAAAAATATTAAAAAAAAAATTGTCTGTTTTTTGGGTATTTTTGGTTGTGTTCACATTGGTTCTCGTAATAAAGGGTGGTTCCTAACGGATTCTTCTCCTATATATATATATATATATATATATATATAGGTATATATAGGTAGAGGATTCTGTACATTAATTCAGAAGTGTGAGAAGTGTATTACAACACTATATATAACATTATATAACACTATATAAACACCATATAAACACCATATAATACTATGTAACACCATATAACACCATGTAACACTATATAACACTATATAACAAATATAACACTATATTTTGTCTGATAGCATGTCTATGATAGATGTATAGTGTTATATATTGTTATACAGTGTTATATAGTGTTACATAGTGTAATATGGTGTTACATAGTGTTATACGGTGTTTATATGGGGTTATAATACACTTCTCACACTTCTGAATTAATGTACAGGAACCCACTATATATATATATATAGAGAGAGAGAGAGAGAGTATTGTACAATTGGCCTTCCGAGTTTGTGAGTTTGTCAGTCCGCATGTTGGAAACCTTTCGAGTTTGTTAAGTCGCATGGTGAATATTCCGAGTTTGCGAAGTTTCCGAGTTTACACGTTCAAATCCGCATTTTATATCATCGCGTACGTACGCATCGTACGTTAAGATCAATTGTACGTTAACTGACCCCTATACATATGTGTGTATGTATGTGTTAGTATAAAGAAGAACATAGAAAAGTGGGGTGTCGCAGGCGGCAAGGAGCTGACGATTTCGACGAGACAAGCCTGGAGGGGGCGGTGGCGTCGGGCCTCGCCGTGCCGAGGACGCACCCCCACACCCTGAAGCCTTAGCAACTTGACTTGTCTTTGAAGAACCATCTCATCGTTTCATCAAAACGCATTGTTTCAGTAAACATACATACATTTACTTCCAAACCATCACATCCCTTCATCAAAAGACACCGTTTCAACCAATTTTCAGACTTCAGAAAAGGCATTGATTTAATCAACTTACATGATTCATTCAAAATTTATACATGTAATTTCAAACTGTTTCATGTTTAACGCCACACAATTCTCGATTCATTCGAAAGATAATAGAAGAGATTTTCAAAGCCCTTATTCAAATCCGACAACAAAGAAGAGAACGAAACTGATGAGCAAAATTTTTTGACGAGTTAGACATCCGTAGGTGTGGCGGCGGTTGTGGTGGAGTCCGATTGTGATGACTTTCTACAATTTCAGTAAGAGTTAATTTCAAGGATTGTCCTTTATCTTTATATCCATTTTCAGGCGCTATTCTTTATGTTCAAAATTGACGAGTTTTGTACTTTATGTTTTCAAATCATACGCATTTTGTCCTTTAGGCCTAACCCAATTAATTTTTCTGTTAAATCTGGTCATGTAACTTGCATGTGTGATAGTCCCGTAACGAACCGATTTCAGTTTCGACTCGGTAAAAATAATGAGACGGGTGATTTTGAGCCAAGAACAAAGATAAATAATATAAAAATAGATAAAGATAAGATTGAAAGAAAAATATTTTTCATTGAATGTGACTAGACAAATTACAAGATTATCATCCACCCTGGGTGAGCTCCCCGGGGGTGGTGGCTCACAAATGCACCCCTTCCAAGTGAGATGTAGTAATCTATATATAGCCCCTTGAGCCTTGTCCTCCATGCAAGCCGCCTCTTGCTTGAAAAACCTACTAAACTAGCTAAAACACCCGACTAAAATTACTAAAAACTTCATCCTATACAATACATATGCTAAATAACGCCGGCGTAATTGATAACATCATTCTCTATTTTGACCGAACAATATTCCCCCGAGAATGATGCTATCAATTCTTCAAATGATCTTCAAAAATAAATCTGACGTCATCTTCAGATCTTCACAAATCGGCTAAATACCTAAAATCTTCATTTTCGTTTTCCCCCCCAAATGTAGACCCTCCTATATCTTGTCGATCAAAGCTCCTTATCTTACTTTTGAAGATACAATTGTAATAGGCATATGATAGTGTTCGAACTCCAATGATAAAAAATACATAATTAACTTCATCATGAGGATTTTCAATTCTGACAGATTGCATTTAGTTCCCGATCCAACGCTAAAGTCGCCAATAATTTCTTTGGTGACAAAAACACAAAACCTACCAAAGTCGCTGGCCCATAAAATCGCTCTCCAAGATTGTGTGACACAATAAAATATCATTCCAAAAATTTAAATGTTGAGCTCATCAAACAAAAACTAAGTCGTTGTATACTCTTAGCCCAATTAAATACGCTTGCTCATTCTCCTTGAAAAACAAAACTTAGTCTGTCTCCCGCCATATCAAAAACGAGGAGCGTAAACAAAATGAATGCCTTCGAGCCCAAACAAATCATAAATAATCCAAATTAACGGCCCAATTTAAACATACCAGATGCATGGTAGGCCCAAGTAAGATATCCAATAAACAACTCATTACACTGCTACATGCCTGATGTGTAGGTGGGCCCAAAAGAAATAATACAATCACCTGGATAAAATGCAATCACGAACCACAACCAGCCGCAAAAATAAAACTTTATGTAGCCGAGTATGAGGCATCAGACGTAAGGCCTATCAACAGCCGTCAACTTCATCCAAAACCCTTGTACCTAAAGTCAATTTTGTGAGGTGGAGTTGCAAAATGTCATTCTCTCTTCTACCAAGGACAGATGGATCTGGATTGGCTGAATTAATGGATTGTGAGGTGGAGTTGCAAAATGTCATTCTCTCTTCTACCAAGGACAGATGGATCTGGATTCCCGAAGCCTCAGGTTTGTTCTCTACAGCGTCTTTTAAAGTCTTGGTTAGGGGGTCTCCGAACCCGGGTGCTTTGGGCCAGTTCAGGAGATGTGCGTGGGTACCTCTTAAATGCGATGTCTTCATGTGGCGTGCTTCTTTAGATCGGATTCCAACGAGACAAGCGTTATCTAAAAGAAACATCTTTTTGGAATCCAGGGATTGCGCTCTTTGTGGTGGTACGTTCTCGTTCAAGGATATTTTGGGCTTGCATTTAGGTGTGGTGGGGGAGAAAAAGGCTAAAGAATTGATCCGAGGGTTGGTTATAGTGGCTTGTTGGAGCATTTGGAAAGCGAGGAACGGCAGGATATTCTCGAACGGGTCCGATAGCAGTGAAGATATATTCAGGGAGGTGAAGTCTCTTGGTTTTTTCTGGTTGAAAAATCGGTCTAAGTTTTGTAATTTAGTTTGGGACGAATGGTGTAAGTTTCCTTTGTATATGTTGTAGTTGTAGGGCTCGGCCGGTGTTTTTGGTCGGTCGGTGTTCGTTTCTTAATAAAATTTACCTTTAAAAAAAACCTAAAGTCAATTTTGTCAGACACCATATGGATTGTGGGCCCTAAGGAATAAATGAAAATTAGATGAAGCCTCAATCAGTGAGAATGATCATAACCGTCACAAATGGGCCCAAAGAATATTAAAATTAAAACATGAACATTGTGCATCCAATCATTGGGCCATTACATCTAGCCCATCAAAACCTTTTGACAAACCCTAGCCGCAAAACATAGTTCAGCTGTCATCAACCATCGTTCCCACCATCTACAGCCGACATCCCACCTTCCGCCGCCACTCTGTTCACCGGAGACCCACCCCTGACCGGAAAAAGACCATATCTGATACTGAAACCACAGTACCTCCTTCACATTTGTTCACCGTCATCCTTTTTCTCTATACTCTATTAATTTCTTTTCAAATCACAGAAGCACAAGTGAGTGTGTTTCTGAAACTCAACAGATAGAACAGACTCTTTGGTTTCTCTTTCAGCACATGAAGAACAAAAAAGATAGTTACATTAAAGTTGTTGCATAAAAACTTGCCAGATCTGAAACAACCTAAAACACACAACTCTGCCTTCATTTTACGTCTCCGGTGGTTTCCGGTGAAGACCCGACCAAACCGAAAACTGAAACGAGCCACCGAAGCTCTGATACCAAATGATAGTCCCGTAACGAACTGATTTCAGTTTCGATTCAATAAAAATAATGAGACATGTGATTTTGAGCCAAGAACAAAGATAAACAATAGAAAAATAGTTAAAGATAAGATTGAAAGAAAGATATTTTTCATTGAATTGAATGTGACTAGACAAATTACAAGATTATCATCCACCCTGGATGATGAGCTCCCCAGGGGTGGTGGCTCACAAATGCACCCCCTCCAAATGAGGTGTAGTAATCTATATATAGCCCCTTGAGCCTTGTCCTCCAAGTAAGCCACATCTTTCTTGGAAAACCTACTAAACTCGCTAAAACACCCGACCAAAATAACTAAAAACTTCATCCTATACAATACAATACAATACAATACATATGCTAAATAACGTCGGCGTAATTGATAACATCATTCTCCATTTTGACCCAACAATGTGAAGACATATTTTTTATTTCACATTTGTAGGGACTAATATGTAAGTAACTTAAATACCAAAACAATTAAAAATATATATTTAAAATAAGAGTTAATAGCCAAAATAGTCCCTGAGGTTTGCTCACTTTTGCCACTTTAGTCCAAAATCCAAAAATTTTAAATCTGGGTCCCTGAGGTTTGCATTTTGTTGCCATTTTAGTCCAAATTTCAAAAACCCATTTTTTTACTGTTGCAACCAGCCTATTTTGTCCTTTTGTGCAGGGGTATTTTGGTCATTTTTATGAGTTATTAGCAGTACACTTCTGGTAGAAAACCCTAAATATAAGGATCAAATTAGCAGCACAAATTATCCTTCAAATTCTTCTTTAATGTTTAAATGCATTTGAAGTTCATTTGATATAAAAAATAGGGGGAACGCATAGCTATAAAATTAAGGAATCGAGAATTACGTTACGGATAACACAGGAACAGAGAGAGAGAGAGAGAGAGAGAGATGGGACTCACAGCGTCAAATCGTAGAGAGAGTGTGTTCAAAGCGTAGAGAGAATGTGTGTGTGTGTTCATGAAGAGAACAGTAAAGTAATTGCTAAACTTAGTTACCTATTGGATTTACCTGCAAGAAAGATTGAGGCAGTGAGGGGGAGATTAGTTCTTACCTGATTTCAAAGATTAAGGGCATGTTTCGCTAAGCTTTTCCAACCAATTTATTAACTTTAGTGATTTAAAAGAGAGTTTTAGTGTTTGGCAAACCGTCCTTTTCAAAATGACTTTTTGAAAAGAAGAAAAAATGAGTTTTTGACAAGTTAACATGTTGTGACAAAACTTGTCAATTTTAAACATATGGGACAGCGCCTGAAAATTGGTATAAAGATAAAGGACAATCCTTGAAATTCACTCTTTCAGTAATAATGCAAACAGATAACAGAACAACATTTTCCGGATTTCGCTTCTCGCCGATGGTGCCACTACCAAAGAACAACCGTACTACAGTGCACCGAAGGATAATAGGGAAGTTCCTTTCTTTCAAATTACATAATTTCTCTTCTGTCGCTTTTGATAAAAAAAACAACCGTTTTATTGTTGATCTTCCGTCGATATTGCCCTTCCGTCGGTTTGCATTAAAGTCATTCGTGGTGGATGGGTGTGATTGCAAAGATAGGGGGCTTCTGATCAGTGGCAGATCCATGAATTTTTTTCACTGGGTTCATTTTTTTAGATACTCCAATTTCCTTTGACTGAACATAAAAAATTTCGGGTCAGTTCAACAATTCAGATCGGGTAAGGTTGATTACATAATAAAAGTACGATACAATAATGAAAAGAAAATCGTCATTAGAAAAACTACCTAAAGTTGTTCCGGCGAGTTTTCATCTTTTGAAAACGTTGCATTACACTCTCTATGGAAACTTGTTGTAAGAACTCCTTTTCAATGTAACAAATGCAAGAATTGTTAATGTATCCATCACCCGTCCTATTACGCAATTCCATCTTCACACGCTTCATTGAAGAAAAACTCCTTTTAACACTAGCCGTTGCAACCGGTAAAACTAGTGACAACTTTATTAAACGATAGACCAACTGATACTCAATGTATTTACTTGTTTCCACCATCCTTTTGGCAAGATCACTAACCTCATTCAGGTTATCCAACCGACTATTTTTTTCACATTAGAAATGTAAATGTAGCGGCCGAATTCATCGATAAGCTTATATGTCCCTATTTATCGGTCAACTTTCCTTCAGCAACTATCGCAACTATGTGCCACACTACCACCGTCAAGAGGACAATTTTGGAACAAATTGACAACAGTGAAATAATTTGGCTTTACACTAAAAAAATGAAACGTATTATGTGTATATAAAATTTGTTTCGACAATTAGTACAACTGCAATTTGATTGTAGTCTATTGCTAAAATTGCTCTCTTTCCCCACACAGACTTGGGTTTGAATCCCCAATCTTCAACAGCCCTAGGCGTCATCTCTCTACTAAAATTATGAACTTATAACTCGAAAGGAAAACTACAAAAGCAAGCATTGGCAAGCAGAGGGAGTCCAGTAGGATTAGATGGAACCTATATAGTCCGATGACTTGATGGCAACAGAAATGTCACACCCCAACCGATGGCGTAAACATCGGGATGAGACGAATAAATCGCTCAGAGCATCATAACACTAATAGTGACAATATAATTTAATCAAGATTTCATAAAATACTAAAATTCATACTTTGTTTCAAACATCATCAAATTGTATCAAAACGTAGAATCAATAAAACATTGTTTATTCTAAAGCGTGTTCCTAAATCCATCCGAACTTTGTTTCTTCACTAGCATCATCGATCAACCTGCAACATGTATTAAAATAACATCTACAAAAATGTTGGCGACTATACAAGTTTGATACATAACACAAATAGAATAAAATGATTAAATGTGCTCATATCCAACATGAATAACATAATACAAGTTACTAATATGCTGAAACGGTGTCACTATATGTCAAACCAAAGTTTCCAACGCAATTTTGCCTGTCCCCAAGACTCAAGGGAGGTTAACGTGTTTGACTTAACAATACCCCAAGACTCAAGGGCGGTGCGTTAATCCTATAGCGCTATAATTGTTAAGGTAGGCTTGATCGAAGTTAATGAGCTTATAGACACGAAAAGTTTACATAGCATATGAGATTAACAAGCATCAAGATGTTTCATGTTTAAATGGGGATACAATGTGATAAATACAAGTTTCAAGTGTTGCGTGATTTTATATAGAATACATGTTGCACCCAAATTGTTAAAACAACAATGAGATCGAGTATAGTCACAGTTTTGCGTAGGAAGTACACGTAAACCGCGAGTGGAGTTGATGGAATCTTGAGATTACCAACTTTGCGTTTGAAGATTCCTTGAAAAAATTATGCGCGAGGAAGGATTGGAAAACCGAACGCACAAGGGTGATTACCCAAAACATGAAATATGTAAACGTTCTAATTATTGGTAAGTTAAATAATTAATTCTTTAGATATGGTATTTTATCTAAATATGACCCGTTAACATATAACGAAAAGATTGTAACGAAATTTGGTTAATCATTTAATAGATGTATAAGTGTAGTTCAAAGAGGAATGAATTAATAATCTTACATGTATTTTTACTGATTTATTAAAATTAGAAAAGTTATTAAAACAAAGAAAATCATTGATTCATTGATTTCATTGGTTTGTTAAAACAGAAAAGGGAAATGCTACTAGTTTATAGAAGTAATACATGTAACAAAACAGGAGATGTATATCAGAACTATTCATGACTGAGAAGTCAGACATAATTTCTTAGTATTTTAATACGAGAGAAAATAAATAAATTATATAATAGTATCATAGATATGTATTTTGACTTTAGAAAATAGGGCAGCACCACCGGAAAAGTAAAATATATATATTAGAAAAGTTGTTACATCAAAACTTCATCTTCTTTATACGCGTATAAGAAATAAATATGTCTAACGTATAAGAAATAAAATAGCATGGGTTTAAGTTTTACCTTACGGATCGGAGTAAAAGGGAAAGATCCGCGATGGCGATACGCGATGATGCCTTTACAAAGGTCGGTAGCATCGCTAGTTATAATATAGAACACGGTTTCAGATCTTTGGTAGTTCCTTAAATCAGTTCGTAGGGTGGTAGCCTCATGTGGTCGCGGCCTATTGGGTTGTTTCTGGAACCGAACCGAGACACGCGGGGCTCTCGGTTGTTAACTCGTGTTACTGGTTTGGGTGGCTTTCAGCGGTTATAGCGGAATGAAACAAAGTTGTAACCGGCGTCGCAAACCGTGTTTGAGACCCGGTAACAGATCACGTCTGCGAAAATGGGTGGTGGTTTGGATGATTAAGATATGCTGGTGAGCTTGAGGGTGTTCAGAATTGGATAAAGGTTCGAAAGGGAGGTAAGGTGTGACCAAAAAGATAAAAGATGGTGGTGTAGATGGAGGTAACAGCCGATGGCTTTTGATGTAGGGTACGAGAAGAAGTTCCAAGTTATGAGGAAAAGGTGGTAGGACTAGGATTATATTCATGATTGATTTTTTAAAAAAGAGGAAACCGTGTAATATCTCGACAAATCAGGAAATCCACATAAGGAAACTTCAATCAAAGAAAAAGGAAACATGGCTGTACCCGTTCATTAGTTTGGGTGGCAAAACTTGATTCAAAAGGAAGTTAAATTGTGACTTGTTGTTAAAACTCAATCCATGTGGTTTCTTATCAGATTATGAGACATGGTGGAGTGGTTTACAGTGCGTTTTGGTTATGGTTGAGACCCGGTTCGAGTCCCGCAGTCTACCTCTTTTTGTTTCTTTTTAAATTTCAAGGTTTTAAAATATTACAACTTAACCCCTTAACTTATATTAACAGGACTAACTTGGTTATATACTTTAATTAACTTAGAAACTCACTATAAAACTAATTAATTCGCCAAAAAAAATAAATAATTATTTTGATAATGAAATAAACAAAAAAAATATTCCAACGGTTATTTAAATTCATGAAAAATTTTGAGGTTTCAAAGGTTGTGATTCGAATTTTCAAAACGGCCGGATTTTAGGAACTCATGTTGACGGATGTCACAAGAAAAATACTTTAGATGTGGTTAAATTGTGATTTTGACTTCCATTTAAATATTCGCCTAGCGTTGTTTTAATTAAAATCAAAATTTGGCCTAGCTTTGTTTTAATTAAACATATCCCAAAATACAAATAGGAAAATATTGGCGGACCCAAGATTTTTTTTCAATAGTGTCCATTTTTTTCGGTGTCCAAAATTTTTATAATTTAACGTTAAAATTTTCGGGTTGGTCCTTATTCAGGTCGAGTCATAGCGAGGTTTGAACTAGATTTAAAAAAAAAAAAAACAAGAAAAACAAGTGATACAAGAATTGAACCCATGACCTCTTGTTGGTAAAGAGAAGGACTTACCACTACACCAGGTTTCCTTTTCTTTCTATGGTGTCCACCTAATTGTATCTATGGGGTCCTTATACAATTTAACATACCGAATCTACTATTTTTTTAAAAACATTGGGGTCCGGGGACCCCGACCCACTCTATGTGGGTCCGCCCCTGAAAATATATATAAAATGTTTAAAAACCAAAATATACTAATTTTTTACGGCCCACTTCGCTTCTATACGATCAATTTGGGCATAAACCGTAAAGCAACCCATTTTTATATAGAGTGATGTTGTTTACCCTTTAAGTTATTTTAATAATATAATCTTTTTATATACATTTTTATTTACATAGCTACGTTCTTACTTTGATCTGCATTTTGTTAAATTTTTAATTCTTGATAAAACGGATCAAATATAATTAATTTTTTTTTTTACCATAACGAACTGAACAGGTAGCGTTTGAATAACATAGGTACTTGTACCAGTATTTGTGTTTAGAGTTTTCCGACGTTTTGGTATAAATTTAATTAAAAACGAAGGTGTATTTGCAATAGAATATTTTTTGGCATCCTAAGTTATAACTACATGAACAATCGAACTGAATTCTTGGGCATATTGCTCTCAGCCTATTCTGAGTGATGAGTGACGATATCATACTAATGTGTAATAAACCGAATCAATAACGCAAGAAATCCCACTAGTTAATAATTTCAAATTTATATTATTTTCAAATATTTCAATAACTTAAAAATAAAATTTATTGAAATATTAGGGAGGGGCGAACAGAAAATTTTAACCAAAAACATTCCCTCTCTGTGCTGATACCTCAAACGGCGGAGTTGTATGTTCGGCCGTTTACGGCGGTGGGTTGTGAAGTGGATGAAAAACGAGATTACAAGGTGAAGAGGTATGGTCCCAATTCCTTGCCAACATGGCAAGGACCACACCACTTTTTCCATCAGACGTGGCGCTGACATCGACGAAGTCATCCAGAAGCTTCTAGAAGGTTCTGGAAAAAATCTAGGTGGCTCCAAAGATGCTCCACCCGACATAAAGGACACAACGTGTCACCAGTCACCAGGCGCCACGTAGGCCTGTAACAAATCTAAGGGCAGCCCGACAATGCCAGTACGACGTCTCCAAGATGGGCAAATGCGAGCGTGCCACGTGTACCACTACACTGACCACAGCAGAGGAGACCAAGAGGATATTCCCCTTGGTCGGACAGCTGGCGCGCAACCACAGCTGGCATCGCTGCTCTTCCCTCTCTCACCCTCCGGCTATAAATAGAACCCTTCATCATTCAGGTAAAAGGATCTTGCTCTTTCTATTCTCACACTTAACACACACTGCTTATTTCCTCCTCGGAACAGTACTTATTCTCACGCCGGAGCCTGGTTAAGAGGGAAACCCCCATACTCCCCTCTTAACGAGACTAACGGTGTTGCTGTTTTGCAGGAACTGAGCCATCTCACGAGTAGAAAGAGAGATTGAACCCACACAAGAAATAACCCCACAGATCAACCGTAGTGTTAACCTGTGTTTCATCATTGGCGCCATCCGCTTTTAGCAAAACCACTCTCATCTCTTTTTCTTTTCAAAAAACACTCGCCAAGCATGGCTGAACAAAACCCTTCTCACCAAGTAGATGGAGACGTTTCTTCCTTTGAACTCGTTTCGGACAACGTACACGTCCAACGGGGTCCAAGGAATGAAATTATCCAAGAAGGGCCGATGAACAATGAGTTTCCCAGCATCTTTGGGAGTACATCCAGGGCTGCTGCTCAAAATGCACCTGGTGCTACTTTTCAAACTCCACCCAGAATCATCACTCAGACCACAAACGGAGCTACGTTCCAGCCTCCGTCAGAGGTAGTCCAGCAGACACCACCACCAGTGCAAACTCAGAACCATGGAGCTGGCCCCTCAGCTCCATCGGACCAAGCACAACTAAACTTCTCTGCACTACTCGGGCTACCCGAAGGAAAAACTCTGGCTTCCTGGTATGCCGAACAAGTGGCGTCTATAAATCTTGTTTACACACAACTCAGTGCGCAACAAGCTTTGCTTCAAGCACAAGCTCACCAGTCAGCATTTGTCACTCCACCGCAAAGGCCTTTGAGCGCTCCCATGCCTCAACAGGCCAATGCATTCAACCTGCGTCCCGAGTCAATACCCCCACCGCATATTAGAAGGCCGAGCGCGCACGACACGCGCGACTTACGGTGAAACAGAAAGCAATTACGTGCAGTATTCCCAACAACCGAAGAAGCCAATACAAAGCCGTTTAGGCCCGCGCAACATAAACAACGAATTTGAAGATGACAATGAGACGAACACAGTGTTCAGTAGGCTACCACCAGAGCATGAAGCGTACAAACCTCGCAAGCGCGCAGGTTATGACCCAAAAGCTGAACATGATTACACTCTAAGCTATCGTCCAGACGACATGGCTGAGAATTCAAAGTTCATCAGAGAGATCGCCACGGCTGCCATAGATAAAACAAAATTGCCACACAACGTGGGCAAATACAACGGGTTGACAGACCCAGACGATCATCTCCAAGTTTTTAACGGTGCGGGAGCAACGGGCGGATGGAACTTACCAACCTGGTGTCATCTCTTTGCTCAAACCTTCATAGGCGCGGCGCGCATCTGGTTTGACAGCTTACCAGCAGGAAAAATCAAATCATGGGTTGATTTCCGAGAGAAGTTCCTGGCACACTTCTCACAACAACGACGACACACCAGGGATCCAGCCGATTGTTTGAACATATGGCGCAGAGACCACGAAAGCGTAGAAGATTTCATTACAAGATACAACAAAGAATGTTTGGAGATCGGTGATGTAGGCGAAAAGATGATGCGCGCACATTTCATGAGGGCTGTTAAGTGTGATGATCTCATCAAGCGGGTCAAAGGAAGAGATGGAGGACCCAAAGACTGGGAGACCTTCATTGAAGCAGCAAAAACCATCACGCAGTCGGATAGACAGTTGACCGGTGATGACCACCGTCAGCGTAGTTACAACCATACCGACCGGCACAGCAAGAAAGGCAGAAACCAACCTTGGAAAGCATCCGGTCACAGAGAAAGAAGCCCGGTAAGAGAGGATGCGCGCCACACGATCAACCAAATCGCACACCGAAAAGAGGTGAAAAGAGAAAACAGAGAGAAGCAGTGGACACTCCTAATGAAAACCCCTTCAGAAGTCTTGGCAACCGAGAACCACCAGTTCAAGCCACCACTACAAATGCGCAACAAAAGGGGCCAAGACCCGAATCTTTTCTGTGAATTCCACAAGGACACTGGCCACTTAACCGACGATTGTTTCAGCCTCAAACAAGAGATCGAAAGGGCCTTAAGAGACGGAAAGTTAACTCACCTGGTCAAAGGTGGAAGGCGTGATTACCGTCAGATTCAAAGAAGAGAAGAAGGGCCGGATAACAAAAAGCTCCGAAAGTTAGAAACCCACATGGTTCAAGGGGGTCCACGAAGGCCAAGAAGAAACTACAACAAGCGCGCACAAGATGACTCATGGCGCGAGAAACAAGTCGTTTTCCCTATTGTAAGAGGAGGCCCACGAGAAAGAAGGCCCATAGTCATCTCGGGCGTCATAGGGCATTATCAAACAGATTACATCTTCATCGATCCGGGGAGCACTGCGGATATCATATATGAACAGTGTTTCAATCAGTTCGATCAGGAGGATAAAGCGCGCTTAGAACCAGTTGATTACCCACTCACTGGTTTCTGCAACGAAGCCGTTTTTCCTCTAGGACAAATATCGTTCCCAGTGTTGCTCTCGGACGGAAGAAACTCAAGAACAGAAGAAGTCACGTTCATGGTGCTGCCAGCATATTCAAGACACGATATTCTGCTGGGAAGAGAATCCCAAGGTGATTTCAGCATGATTTGCTCTGGCCCACACTCAGCAGTGGGATTCCCAACAGAGACAGGAGTAGCCATCATCTTTGCAAGCAAAGAAGTATTAGCGACAGATGAGCTAAGACCTGCAAAGACAAGGAAAACAGAGGCACGCCAAGAGGCAGAAAAATGGGTGCTAAACAGCGCATATCCGGAACAGACAGTAACCTTAGGACCTGCAATGTCCGATCTGACGCGCGCGGCCCTAAAAAAACTGCTGTTCCAAAATATGGATGTCTTTGCCTGGACGCCAACAGACATGGTGGGTGTTCCACGGCACATAGCTGAACACCGCTTAAACGTCTCGGAAGAAGCCAAACCGGTGGTACATGCTAAGCGCCATTTGGGAGACATAAAGCACGACGCCATGAAAGAACAAGTGATAGAGCTGTTAAACGCAGGAATCATCAGGGAGGTCAGGTACCAAACATGGGTAGCAAGCCCAGTGATGGTCCAAAAGAACAACGGTAGCCGGAGAATGTGCGTCGATTACAAAGATCTGAATAAGGCATGTCCGCGCGACTGTTACGCCTTACCAGACATCGACGAAAAGATCGATTCACTTGCCACATTCCGATGGAAATGTTTCCTCGATTGCTACAAAGGGTACCACCAGGTACAGATGGCCGTACAGGATGAAGACAAGACCGCGTTCCGCACACCAACAGGGCTATACTGCTATACCAAAATGCCTTTTGGTTTAAAAAATGCGGGCGCGACCTATCAAAGGCTCATGAACGAAACCTTCCACGACGCCATCGGCAAGTACATAGAAGTGTATATGGACGACCTGGTTATTATGAGCAAAGAGGAGAGTACAATGTTGTTGAACATCCAAAAGACGTTCGACACCTTGCGCGGAGTCAGCATCAAGTTAAACCCAGCAAAATGCTCCTTCGGCATGGAGGAGGGGAAATTCCTGGGTTTCATTGTCACGAAAGATGGTTTCAAGGTGAACCCTGACAAGATACAAGCAATAGAACGCATGCCGTCACCTTCAACGATCAAGGAGATGCAAAAATTGGCAGGACGGTTGGCAGCACTCAACCGCTTCCTGGCCAATCACGCAGCTAAATCATTTCCGTTTATAAAAACTCTCCGTAACTGCATGAAGAAGAGCCAATTTCAGTGGACTCCGGAAGCTGAAAGCGCATTCCGCGAGATGAAAGACTGCCTCATCAAGCTGCCAACATTAACTGCACCAGTCAAGGGCGAACCTCTGGTACTGTACTTGTCAGCCTCCGACAGAGCAGTAGGAGCAGTGTTGCTTGTAGATCGACAGGGTGTCCAGACGCCAGTCTATTATGTGTCACGAACTCTAACCGACCCAGAAACCCGGTACGCAATCATGGAGAAACTAGTACTCGCGCTGATCCATGCA
The DNA here is from genome assembly GCA_030545235.1 of Helianthus tuberosus. NCBI lineage: Eukaryota > Viridiplantae > Streptophyta > Magnoliopsida > Asterales > Asteraceae > Helianthus > Helianthus tuberosus. The sequence goes on from CM060438.1 coordinate 56,574,483, forward strand.
TCAAGAAGGCTGCGCAGGTACTTTGCCAACCACGTCATTCACGTGCTCACAAACTACAACATTGGCAACATACTCGCAAGGCCGGAGATTTCAGGGAGGCTAGCAAAATGGGCAATAGAGCTCGGGGGTCACAACGTAGTATTCAGACCAAGACCGGCGATCAAAGGCCAAGTACTCGCAGATTTCATGACAGAGGTACCGGATGACAAAGATCGAGAATGCAAGGCGATGGAAAAGGCCGAGAAACAACAAGTGGAAGAACCATGGCTACTATACACAGATGGTGCATCTAACGAGGATGGCGCAGGTGCTGGTCTCCGACTGGTGAGCCCCGACAAACACGAGTTCACCTACGCCATACGCCTGGATTTTAAAAGCACAAACAACGAAGCTGAATACGAAGCTTTCCTTGTTGGTTTAAGGTTGGCGATCAAAATGGGAGTACGACACATCGAAGCGCATGTGGACTCCATGCTGGTGGCAGGTCAAATCAACGGGCAGTACGAAGCCAGGGGAGATACAATGGCACTTTACCTGAGCCAAGCGAAGACACTGCTACAAACCTTCTATTCCTACAAAGTGCATCACATCAATAGAAGCGAGAATAAGCCAGCTGACGCGCTGAGTAAACTCGCCTCTACAAGCTTCCAGCACCTAGCAAAAGATGTACGCATAGAGGTTTTAAGCAACCCGTCAGTGCCACTGCGAGAAGTAAGCGTCGTTCAACTAGGGACAACGTCTTGGATGACTCCGATAATCACATACCTCCAATCTGGAGTACTCCCGGAAAACAAGGCAGAAGCATGGAAAATCCAGTACAAATCCGAACATTACCAGATGGCCGATGGGATCTTGTACAGAAAATCATACCTCGAGCCGTTGTTAAGGTGTGTTGACCCCGAAGACGCACGCTATCTGATCAGAGAGGTGCACGAAGGAATCTGTGGTATACATGCCGGACCAAGAATGGTGGTAGCAAAAGTCATGAATGCGGGATACTATTGGCCCGGAATGCATTTGGACGCGGTCAAAGAGCTGAGGAAATGCAGTGGATGTCAAAGACATGCCCCCAAAACGATGCGCCCCAAGAATGAGTTGGTACCAGTCACCACGGCATGGCCCTTTCAACAATGGGGAATAGACATGGTCGGACCTTTTCCCGAAGCCCCAGGAGCTGTCAAATTCATAATAGTCGCAGTAGACTATTTCACCAAATGGGTAGAGGCAAAGGCCCTCGCGTCAACCACGGCCGCCGTTGTCAAAAAATTCATTTGGGAACAAATCATATGTCGTTTCGGATTACCCCTTAAGATCATCACTGACAATGGAACCAACTTTGCCGAAGACAATCTCCAACAGTGGTTTAAGGAATTACACATCGAACACACCTTCTCCTCGGTCGCGCACCCGCAGGGGAATGGTCAAGTCGAAGCCGTCAACAAGAGTATTGTCGATGGAATTAAGGCAAGGCTGGGAGAAAAAAGAAGAGGTTGGGTAGACGAACTGCCCAGCATCTTATGGGCCCACAGGACGATGCCCAAAACAAGCAACGGAGAAACACCGTTTAGCCTGGTTTACGGGTCCGAGGCAGTAATACCAGCAGAGATAGGATTGCCATCACCTCGAATGCTCTCAATGAACGTGATCAACAATGAAGAAGAGAGGAGAATCGACCTTGACCTCCTAGAAGAACGGAGAGAAATGGCGGCAATCAATGAAGCAAAGTACAAAACGAAGCTGGAGAAATATTACAACTCTAAAGTCCGAGTTTGCACCTTCAACCCGGGAGAATACGTCCTCAGAGACAACGAGGCCTCAAACGCAGAAAAACCAGGGAAGTTGGCTCCCAAGTGGGAGGGTCCTTATGTCATCGACACCGTGCTCGGAAAAGGAGCCTACAAGCTGCGCACCATCGACAACAGGGAGGTTCCTCGCACATGGAACGCCCAACAGCTGAGAAAATGTTACCTATGAAGGAAATTTTTGTAATCGCAATGGCCAAGTCGCCAGCACATTTATAATTATACAAGAAGTGTTTGGCTATCTCTCTATCATGCAAATTTCTTTGTCACAACTGCATATATTACTTTGGGCATACACGAAAACATCAATGGCTCGACCATTAGGAAACGTTGTAGACCTCCAAGGCCTGTCACAAACAAGTGCACAGCCGGGTCAGACACACAACTAAAGCCTAACAAACGCCGAACAAATACTTCGTGCCCACATAAACACGAAAACATCGAATACAGGACAAACAAACATTGTAAGCACCCCCAAGGCTGAGAACAGCCGGGTACACACAATAACCTGTAACTCGATCACTTCGTATTCACGACCCAACCTGCGCACAAATACGACAGAATAAAACGTTGTAATAAACACAACACAACCTGTCAGCGCCATTATTCATTCGTGATACCTGAATCAAAGTAATTACACATGCACATATTATGACGATAACAAAATTCGCATAAAAACAGACAACTATTAGCATAACATATGTCAACACACAGCCAAATATCCACAAGCATAACAAGGAAGTTAAAATTGTTTATCGAATTGTCAAGTACAAGACCACCCAAGGTCATACGCGGCGCGCAGGCCGGAGTTCTTCATTCGGGATGACTGGGTCCAACACCCCCAGTCGCGCCACCTTCATCACCTAGCGCTCTTTTTAACATAGCAACACCATCCGGTTTTCGAGCCAGCTTTTTCGCAGCCTTAACCACCGCAAACTCCAAAGACGAAAACTCCTGTCTTTTAGCGGCGTAAGCAGCAGTGCAATCCTCTTTCCACAGCTCGAAATGGTGCTCTTTCTCCTTATTAAGGGCCGCAGCCCTACCTTCGTTGTACCCATCCTTACGACCGCTGCTGTAACCAGCTTGCCCCAACTCATACATATAATGGGCAAGCTCATGCGAGTTGACAATGCGATCAGCAATCTGCAAGAAACACACAAATAAGGGACAATTTACAAAAGTCACACCAATAAAGTGAAAGAGACTACCAGAGGCACTGCGCGCGAGAGCAACCACTTGCAATCAGCTGACGCCTCCTCGGCAAGGACTTCGGAGGCCTTGCATTCAACAGTCTTCTCTTGAAGAAGACGGTCAGCAGTCTCATATTGCCTGGCAAGATCTTCCAGCTTAGCAATACGCGCAATATACTCTTTTTCCTTCTCTTCAAAGGCAACACGTGCCTTTTGGGCTTCATCAGCAAGCTCGGCCTTCTCTCCGGACAAACGAGTAATAGTACCACGCTGAGATCGAAGCTCTGCATTGGTACGCTCGCACGCAGCCTCCCAGTTCTTTTGCTTATCAGCATTGGCTTGTTTTTCTTGAGCAAGTTTCTCCTCCGCATCGGCTACCCTCCAGATCAACCCTTTCTTCTCAACATTAAACCGTTCCTTCTCTTCCGCAAAGAGTTTCTTCTCATTCTTAAACTCCAGATAGTCTTCCCCCATTTCTCTCCACTCACGGACAATCTCCTGTGAAGTGGACCAGAAATTAACCCCGGCTTGAACATGCTCGTCCAAGAGCTCTAACCGGCGGCGCCTCTTCTGGAACATCCTTTCACCCTGAGGGAGAGACATGGAGAAAAATTCATGACAATTATCCAGATTATCCATCCTGGAACCCTGGGTCAAGTTCCAACGGGGGACGTGCGGAAGATCATCACAAGCAGGATTCGTTGTATCAAAAGAATCAGCATGAACTTTTCCAAACTGGGGGCTGCGGACAACACCTGAGGTTGCACCACCACCATCACCCGGTGGGCGTTTGGTATACACCGTTTGATGAGGAGTAGTTTCACTCACCTCTACTTCAACCTCAACATTCTTACCGCGATCACCACCAGCAGCACCGCCCGCAGCACCACCTGCATTACCGCCACCTTCTGCAACCTGCTCAACCCTCACATCTCCTTTTTTCGTCCCGTCAGGAGTGTCATGAGGAGGAGACAACCCAAAAGTCCTCGACGGCGGGGATTCTGGAGGAGTAATTTCGGAAATATCAACCTTGTGTCCAGTCTTGGCTGTTTTAGCACCTGCTCCAAAACGAGCAGTACATTCAAAGAAAAGGACAAACATACAAAAAATGTAAAACAGACTCAAAGAAGCTTAAACGAATACCGGAAGCTTCGAAAATCTTCTGCAGCAAATCCGAGGGGTTTTCAGCAAAAATACCCATATCAATGTCCGATTCAGAGGGGGCGGGATGATTCTCTTTTTGAAGTTTAATCTTCTTTGATGCAAGCACAGTAGCAGCCTGCTCATCAAGTTTTCGCTTCCTATCCTCAAACATCTTTTTCTGCATAATCTCAGTTAAAGTTGCGCGGTCCTCGGGGTCCGACTCAGGGCGTTTCTCTCCAACCCCTAAACCGGGCAACGTGTCAGAAACGACAACATAATCAAGGATACGAGGAGTATGAAGTCGCTTACGGGGAGACTTAGAGGAAGTTCCTTCAGGCTTTTTCCCTTTCCCTTCCGCTTTGTCAGCTTTCGCCTTCCTCTTCGTTTCCAATGGGTCAACAGGTTCGACCGGAATCTCCAAATCATCACCCACAGCCTCGTTCACCGGCTCATGCACAACCCCCTGCGCCGGACCTGCACGCGCGGAACGAGAGGTTAGATCTTCAAAAGATCTGCCAGACCCATCACTCGAGAGAACGATAACTTCCTCTCGAATGGAATCAAACGCATCATCATCATCCTCACTATCTTCACCTAAGACAGTGTTGACGTAAGTGGTGAAACTCTCGTTGCTTGGATGCAGAAACCGGCCACGGATCTGATCCAACCAAGGTCGTTTATCAGATTTTTGTATCGCCTCAACCATCGCACCCGGCGCCTTAAGATCCAAAACGTTCAACAACGTGAACCCTACTGCAAAAAACGACAGAGATAAAGAACAATGCACAAGCAATACAGCGTACAACATACACCAAAAAAAAAAAGAAGAGAGAGTAGGATGACGGAACGAGACGTACACTTGCCCTCATGACCATAAACCGGGACTCCCAATGGATGTTTAGGGATCCACTTCATACTCATCCCGGCACCAACCAACGCCATCTCCTCAAGCTGGATTATCGGAGTGGCTTTACGGGTCAACCTCTTGTACCAGTCTTGATCAGCAAAATCTGCAACCACATCAACTTTTGGGATACCCTCATCCACAGATCTGTAATGCATGTCCACAGGAACAACACCCCAGCGAATATAGAAAAACTTCTGCTTCCAGTCATGGAGACTCTTCAGTGGCACAGAGCAAACCGGAGAAACATTGGTACGAGCACTGAAAGAGTAAAACCCACTTGTATACGTAACAGTGTAGAAGACGTTGAACATCTCAAACGTCGGATCTAAACGGTTCGCCATACAAACGAACTCAAAGTGAGTAATCCGAGGGAGTCCGATGGCATTTATTTGAGAGATGTGGAGACCATAACCTCTCAATACATCGGCAGTAAATCGGGTCATCGGCAGCCTGAAGTTACCCTCCCGGAAGAAGGCAGCATACAACGTCATATGACCGGGAGGAGCATCCATGGCTGTAGAACCAGGGGTAAGATACTGAGCACCCCAATCAGGGAGAAAACCCATCTCCCTTACTAAATTCTGGAATTCCTCCTCTTTCCATCCTATCACCGCCTGATCTGGGCCGGGAGGAGTTTTCCCCTTGTTCATCCTTCTCCTTGAAGACGGATTTGCAGAAGACATGGTGGGAAAACTAACAATAATGCAGAGGAACTCACACGGAAGAAGAGAGAAAATGAAGGAAGGAGAGAGTTTTCCGAAATTCAAATCTTGAAAAAGTGGAGAAAAAAGAGAAAACCACCGTGTATTTATACCCATCGCATTTAATGCGATGGGTAGTGGAGGCGTCAGACTCCGACAAAGCAACCAACAGGGAGAGGACACGTCAGGGGAGAGAGAAGGCGGCACCTCTTTTTCCGGAAGCAGGTGAACAGACACCTGACATGTCGCCGAAAAAGCAACTGACGGTTACTGAAACGACAACTATTCACCTGACACCAGACAGTCACATCAATCACTCTTTCCCAAGACAGACAAAGCTTCCTCCCGACGCCAACTCTTTTAAAGGGCCAAAACCCATGCGCGGCACGCCATGCGTCCATTTGGCTCAATTTGTTAAAAGGCCAAAACCCATGCGCGGCACGCCATGCGTCCATTTGGCTCAATTTTTTAAAGGGCCAAAACCACGCGCGGCACGCCATGCGTCCATTTGGCTCAACTTTCTAAAGGGCCAAAACCCATGCGCGGCACGCCATGCGTCCATTTGGCTCAACTCTCTTAAAAGGCCAAAACCCATGCGCGGCACGCCATACGTCCATTTGGCTCGACTTTTCAAAGTACCAAAACCCATGCGCGGCACGCCATACGTCCATTTGGCTCGACTTTTCAAAGTACCAAAACCCATGCGCGGCACGCCATACGTCCATTTGGCTCAACTTTTCAAAGTACCAAAACCCATGCGCGGCACGCCATGCGCCCATTTGGCTCAACTATACAAGTTGCCAAACTCCACGCGCCGTGGGCCCATTAGGTGCAGATTTCTTAGGGACCCCATGAAAACCTCACGCCATAACGAAATACCACACTTATAAGTCCAGAATCTCTCCTAGACGATCAACTCAACTAGAAGGCACACTGGACTGGGGGGACTTGAAGAGGTATGGTCCCAATTCCTTGCCAACATGGCAAGGACCACACCACTTTTTCCATCAGACGTGGCGCTGACATCGACGAAGTCATCCAGAAGCTTCTAGAAGTTTCTGGAAAAAATCTAGGTGGCTCCAAAGATGCTCCACCCGACATAAAGGACACAACGTGTCACCAGTCACCAGGCGCCACGTAGGCCTGTAACAAATCTAAGGGCAGCCCGACAATGCCAGTACGACGTCTCCAAGATGGGCAAATGCGAGCGCGCCACGTGTACCACTACACTGACCACAGCAGAGGAGACCAAGAGGATATTCCCCTTGGTCGGACAGCTGGCGCGCAACCACAGCTGGCATCGCTGCTCTTCCCTCTCTCACCCTCCGGCTATAAATAGAACCCTTCATCATTCAGGTAAAAGGATCTTGCTCTCTCTATTCTCACACTTAACACACACTGCTTATTTCCTTCACGGAACAGTACTTATTCTCACGCCGGAGCCTGGTTAAGAGGGAAACCCCCATACTCCCCTCTTAACGAGACTAACGGTGTTGCTGTTTTGCAGGAACCGAGCCATCTCACGAGTAGAAAGAGAGATTGAACCCACAGAAGAAATAACCCCACAGATCAACCGTAGTGTTAACCTGTGTTTCATCACAACATATTCAAATATAAGCTTCTTTACCTTCCTACGATTGTCAATATTTGTTGAATTCTATTAAAAATGTTCGCTCTGATTGAACCTCACATAATTTTAAAATTAGGGCTTTTTCTTATTTTTTGACTTGATTGTGGGAAGTGACAACAAATTAGGAAACTTGAACTTGTTGATTTGGGGTTCAATTTCAGTGAAACTGGTTATGTGATGATTGTCATGGTGGTTTTCTTTAATGCAGATAATGAAAAGTGAATCCATAAAAATTGACTGGCATGGTTTATTGGCTTTAGATCAGCTTGTCTTTATTGGCTCATCATGACTTGTAAACGATGAAATTGAGTCTTCATGTTGAAGCTTGAGCTCAATCCGGAACAATTAGTCGATAGTTTCGAACTCTGATTTACTTCATTACATGTATTACAAAAATTATATAATTTGGAAAAAGAAGATGATGGAAAGGAAACATATTGATTGTGTCTGGTTCCAATTTACAAAGAGTGGAAAAACATCTTTCAGGTGGAGGCTGCATATTATGACATGCTGTGGATGCAGAGTTTATCACAGGAAGAGCAGGGGAAGTTGTAAATAGCATCATCCGTTCTGCAGATGTTAGACCGCAAACGCCTTATGCGTTTCACTAGATAAACTATCTGCTCGTGAAATGGGGTAGTGGAGCTGGAGTTATGAAGATCTAGTTGTGTTAACTTATGTTGAGGATGCTTATTTTGCATCAGGTTCTTGTTCTGATATTTTCGGGCTTATCTCGGCAACTAGTTTTAGGGCTTCATTGACCAAATGAAAAGAGTGGTGGCTATGACAGGTGGTGTTGGATGTTGGGCCGTTTACGGTGGTGGGTTATAAAGGGGATGAAAAACGACATTACAAGGTACACATTATCTTCAAATATAAGCTTCTTTACTTTCCTACAATGGACACTATTTGTTTATATTTGTTGAACTGTATAAAAAATGTTGGCTTGGCTCTGACTAAACCAGACAAAATTTTAAAATTAGGGTTCTTATGTGGTTTTTGCTAATTTTTTATTAGATTGTGGGAAGAACAAATTTGGAAACTTGAACTTGTTGATTTAAGCTTCAATTTCAATGAAGCTGAGCTGATTATGGTGTACTGTTATGTGATGATTGTGGTGGGATATCCGTAATTTTAATATCATGCAAAAATTTTAGGCAAATTGGAAATAAATAATCCCACCTAACTCAATTTGGCGGATATTAATCCCAAGTTAGTTATTGGCCGATAATAATCTGAACTGGTCAATTTTTTTTGTAAAATAGTCCGCCGTTAGAATAGCTTAATGGAGTTAAGTTTTTTTTCCGAATTACAAACCGATGTTTAGGGCTTTTGATCTGAACGAGGATACGAGTCGATTGCTGTAAAACTTACCTCGAAATACTGCCCAACCCATGAAAACGGTGCTTCAATTCGGGTGTTTAAACTTCCAATTAACAAAAATCAAGCCATTTCAAGCACAATAATTCAGTATCATGCAAAATTTATATATATAGCAATTTAACACTAATAATTCAGTATACTCCCCTACCATTAACAAATTCACCTTTTGCAACTTGCAAAACACTAACAATTGTAGCAACTAGGAACTGATTAAAACTTAAAACACTAACAATTGACAATTAAGACTTAAAACACTAATAGCAGCAAGAAGAAGAAAGACGAATGGTAGAACTAAGAAGAAAGGTACTGATATCGGGAAAGTCGGTGATATGTCGGTTAATATCGCTGTCTGACCGATATTTGACACCGATATTTTACCATACATTGCTAGTTAAGTTCTCCTGGGTTGTTTTGGTAATTACTAATTTTGTTGTATAGTTGCTAGGTCACAGCCTTACTCAGACTCCGACGCTGATGCTGAACTTGTGGCTGAAAACCATCAAGGAATGTGAAGACGATAGTTATGATACCCACGACTTCGGTTCTGGGAATATAACCCTGCTCCTGGTGTGGAAACAGTCTCTGTTTTCCCCCAAAACCCTGTAAAATGTAAGTCTACTGCAGTTTCTCTGTTTATCAAATTTACCTTCTAAGAGGTGTGTTACAAGCTGTTTGTTTTTGCAGTGGTGGTAGCTGGTCATGAAACTGAACTTTTGGTTGGACTGAAAAATGAGGGTAACATTGTGCTCTTGCCATATGTTATTTGTACATTTGTTTTTTTGGATATGTAGAGATGAAATTGTGTATTATTGGTTAATGAACAGTGGAACAGAGTGTGAATGTTGTTGCTGTTCATGCTAGTGTTCATCTTCCTTTTGATCATCGAATGTTGGTCCAAAATCTCTCTGTTATGGTAATATATGTTACTATGATGAAATTTTATTTTAATTTTGGATGACACCATTGTTTATAAAAAGGAGTGAAATCGGAATCTTAATCGATTTTCCTTTGGTGAAATGCTAGTTACAATAATTTGTTTTTTATATTTTGTGTCTTTATGTTGCCAGTCTTTCAACAATGCATCAGTTCCTGCTTCAGTTCAAGCTACATTTCCTTATGTATTTGCTGTCAGCAAATTCTTACAGGTAGAAATCGGCTACTTCTGTCATACATGCTTTGCCTTAAATCATGTTTCGGATCCTACAAAATGATGATTAACAAATATGAAAGATAAATTCAATTAAATGATTCTTTGAATGACTTATGTTGAAGCCCGGAACATTTGATCTTGTTGGGACAATAGTGTACGAGATTGACCAACAACCATACCAGAATACATTTTATAACGGCACCATTGAAGTTACGGAAGCTGGTGGGCTTGTTAGTGTCGAGACGGTGTTCTTGGTTTCACTTGGACTTGCTCTTCTTGTTCTTCTTGGCTTGTGGGTTCGCACTCAGCTTCAATCTCTTTCCAAGGTAAATAATAATAATCAACTGGTTTTGAACCCCTTTGTACAAGGCACATATGCTATGATCTTTTTTTTTTTTTTTGTATAATTGGATTCCACTTTTTTTTATTTGTCATTTTCTCGTCTGTTTTAGTCAACACCTTTTCTGGTACAATTACTTAACTGTCCTTATTTTATCGTTCATTTACCCTACTTAGAAAACTAAGAAGATAACAAAAGTGGAAGTTGGAACTCGCACTGTCGATGCATCAATGGATGAGTGGCTGCAAGTTTGTTCTCTCTTCTCTTTTTTGTTTTTTAATTTCTAATGATTCAAATTCCTTTTTCGGCATATATTGTTTTAACAACGACTAGTTATATCATTGAACAAGATAAGATTGTATAGCTCTTGAACTACATTGTGTATTTGAATCATGGAAGAGGTGTTTTTGCTAATGACTAAGTTGTTATGATTACAGGGAACCGCTTATACTTGATCACAGTCCAACAAACTGAAAAAGAAGTAGAGGAATAGATTTTGGCTAGCAATTAGCCAATGCAGTTTGTTGTAGAACGAGCAACAATTCCTGTTTTCTGAGTTTTGGCTAACAGTTACGGACGTTTGTTTTATTTTTGGAATGTTTTATATAACTGCATTTTTGCTTTGGCAAATTTTCAGCAAAGATCCTTAAGTTATGTGCGTTTCAGTCCTGCTGTTTATTTCTGTTAATTGGTTTTAGTATACACGTTTCACCATACAATCGGATAATAAAAGTTTAGGAAACGAGAGATAACTATCACATAAACACAAAAACTTTTAATGATTTGAGTAGAAGTTAACTAATCCACGTTACGTACACTACTCGATCTTCAACCAAGAGTTTACTTTCACTAAATACTTCTCTCTAGGTTGGTATAAATTGCTGTAACGTCTCACTAATAAGGTAGTGATCACAGTATTCTTAATTAAATCAATTATTATAATATTGATTTATTATCTAAAACATAAATTTATTTTACAAAATACGTGACCTTTTTTAAAGTGATTTTGAATTCAATTTAAATAGAAATTGCTAACCTTTTAAAAGTGATTTTGAGTTCAATTTAAACAGAAAATAGTTACCCTTAAATTTTACTATACCCAATTTCATGTAAACTCAAAGATGTTGACAATCACGAAAAAAAGGATGATTATAATGTTTTCAACGTCATGTTCATGGATGTTTACAATCTAAAATATTTATGATAACTAATTAACTATCTCAACCGCTAATATATAATATCATATCATTCATGATGGTTCGTGTAACGATGATCATAAGAGAAATAAGGTTGATACTATTAGAAAAAAAAACATTTAAATCTAAAAAAGTTGATATCGATGTTTCACGTCTTTCTGAAATTAATAGCGTGACATAATTTTGTATGTATAGCAGTTGTTTGATGACGTAAGCTAGAGGCGTTCATGAATAGTTTAACTGATCATATTATATATACTTGACAGTTGAAGGTTTGAAATCTTTACTGCAGTTGACGGCTCCTTTATTTTTAAGCTCCCACATTGCATCCAAAGTTGGCAACCTCCACCAGTCCACCTACAATTTAATATCTCAGTTATTCAGTTATATACATTTTGACATTCATATTACTTTATAAAACATGAATTTACCTCATAGACTACCAACCACGGAACATGTAAAAACATGTTCTTCAGTTATATACATTTTGACATTCAGCTCAATGTGGACACGTGTTTACCAAAAACAAATAGAAGTTTTCATCTCTGATTAATAGCACCCTCATCCTCATCATCTTCATCATCCTTATCATCTTCGTCATCCTCATCATCCTCATCCGAGTCCCACTGAAACTGAAATTTTGCACAATTAAGAAGAGAAAAATCAATATTATGGACAAAAAAATGTATGATAAAAGTTGATTATCTTTGTATGAAATTAATGTGCCTTTTTAAGAATCATGAAAGAAAGGAATAAATGTACATAGGTACCTCCTCTTGTTTGGTCTTTATAAAGGAGTTGACATCAGGCTTCACATTCCACTTCCCAAATGTTGTATCTATTACTTTCAGCTCCGGGGTAGACACGTAACCCTTGGTGAAAACCGTAATTGCTGGACATTTCTTGATTTGTAAAGTATCCAGAGCTGGCAATGAGAAAGCCACCTTCCCTAAGCAAAATCCCTTGAGATTCCTAAGAGATTCTAGTGTTATGTAGTTCAGACGAGGTAAGATAATCTCATTCACTTTGGCATCACATTCTTCTTCTTCTTCCTTCACAATTACCTCCATCTTGTTGCACCAGCTTATACTTAGTTCTTGGAGTTGCACTAGACTACCAACCATGGAACATGTAAAAACATGTTCCAGGTTCCTACAATTTTCAATAGAGAGAGTTGTTAGGTTTGGAAACTCCAGTACCATCCATTGGTTGCTCTTCCATAAATACTTTAGATCCTTTGAAGTCCATAAATTCACGTGTGTTAGGTTTGGAATTGGGACAACAGTTTGTGATTTATTTGTCCCTTCCGATGCTACTACTTCAAATACCTCTTCTAGCCCGTCACATCCACATATAGTAATCTGTTGAAGCTTTTCCAGTGGTAGCAGCGCATTAGATGGAACAATAGTCGTTCCAACATCTTCCCACTTCAAATTAATTTCTATCAAATTATGAAAAGAGCAAGGGATCCCTTTTGAAATAGTAGGCTCTGATGAAGAAGAATTGGGGAATGTGGTCTGCAAACACAAGGTGTTTGTTGTTAAGAGCCCTAAAAAATCGAAGTATTCTAATCTACTAATTTATGAGTTATTAGAAACCTTGTTCAAACCTTTTTCCCCTTCAAAAACGAATTTTCATTCAACTACTTAGGGATTACTATACCATCACACTACATTCACGACAACCTAACCTTTATTTAAAATAAAATATATGGTCTTCAATAACAAATTGTTCATTTAGTAGATCACATATATATATAATAAAAAACATGTACCTGATTGACAACTCCATGAAGGTCACGTTCAAGACTGTATTTGCCAAACCTTGTGCGTATGTACTTGAGCTTTGGAGTTGTTGACTGACCTGACGTAAGCATCATCAGTTGAGGGCATTCAATGATCACTACATTATGCAACGAGGGCCATCGAAAGTCATTCATCCCCAAGAAGAAACCCTTGAAGTTTGGTAGATTCTTAAGTTCAAGGGTCTCGAGATGAGGAAACACAACCTCTTTTGATGACTTTCCAGTATTTTCTTCTTTCACTATCACTTGTATTGCCTTGCAATCTGTTACTGTTAACTCTTTGAGTTGCTTCAGGCTTTCAAGAGTGTTGAATGTGAATATATATGGCAGAAGGTCACACTCATTAATACACACTCTTATTAAGTTGGAGAGTTGAGGGGCAGCGACAATAGTAGTGTTTCTTACTGTTGGTCTTGTTAATGTAGTACCAGCACCACCATGCGCACTTCCATCTTCAACATTGTTTGCACTCGATTCACTTTCAAATACCTCCATCAGCATTTTGCATTTCTTAATATCCAGCTCTTGAAGCCTTTTCATTTGTCCTAGTGCATACCATGGAATTAGACTTGACAATGCCTCACAGTCATATATGGATATCTTTGTGGGGTATTGGCACAACGACCAATAAGAGCCGGTTACTTGAGCACTCTGCAATGAATCACAAATCAATGATTATTACAGCTTCGTTTGATTTTCTCAACCTTACCAAAGGGGTAAACTAATTTCTCTCCATGATTTTTTAACCTAAATAAATTTCATATTTATGTATTTTTTAATTATTACTAAACTTTATGCAAGATAAGTTTCAATTAAGCAAAGCATATATTAAGGTATATGGTGTAAGTGGTATTATAGGTGATTATGTTAAATAATCATAATATCGTACCTGGGATTGGTCATCAAAGGCATTGGAGGAAATTTTACCCCTCTTACCACCATCATCAACACACTTTAGATGTGGCAACCAGTTAAGCGTAAGAGTGTCCAAACAGGGAAATAATGTGGTGTTTTGATGGGAAGACGTGTATATGGTATTTTCTTCATTTTCATCATCCCTTCTTGAAATAACTTCTTCAATACCATCACACGATTGTAAACAGACATTCTTTAAGTTGGATAAATATTTCGCCATAAGTGGAGAAAACAAGTACTTTATTCTGGGACACAAAATCAAGGTAATGTCTGTGAGGTTTTGGAATGGAAATTTCAATGGTGGATGATGACGAATTAGGAATCTATTCCAATTGCATTTCCACACATGACTCATCTTATTCAACCCACATAGGTGTATACTTTGAAGGTAGGGAGGTGGTAGTGGTTGTTGACTATCCATCTCAAACACCACCTCCTCCACTCTTTTATCATTATCTAATCCAAGATGTTGAAGGTGATGACAGTTGTGTAGAAGATAAGATGGGTATGTGACAATAGGAATATCATCATCTATTTCTGATATCTCTCCTTTGATCTGCATTTAACATTAAATGTAATTAACGATTAAACCACTCCATTCAACACACACCCCCATGGATGCATGATCCTATACTAATTACTGCATATAGATTTGGCTCTGTTAAAATTCTTACATATTTAGATTTGGCTATGTTAAAATTATTTATTTTAAAACTATCAATGATAAAAAAATTATACATGACTTGTGATTGGAATTGGGAAGGCCAACATAAATCATGAAAACTGAAAAAAAACACAAGATTTTAATTAGGTGAAATAACTTAATTGCAACGTAATTAAATTATTGGTTGCCATTTAGTTACGTTTAAAACTAGCAAAATAATAACAAATGAAATTTGAATGTATTTGTGATATTTTAATATATGCAAGTTAAGATGTGGCAATACTTGGTTAAAGAAAAATTGAAAACCAGGATGACATGAGATACCTCTACACCGGTATTCTCCGTAACATAGTTAGTAAGTGCTCCAAGATCGAAATTGGTTGTTGCAGGTGTGAATATATTTCGAAAGATGGAACAATTTCTTATCTTAATGCTTTCTACACCTTTGAAGCAATTGATGTGGATATTAGAGTCATTTACACCTTTCATCTTCCACAACTCTTTTAGCTTTCCTAATTTATCAACTTTAATCCTTCTTAATGCACTGCTAGGAAAAATGTGTTCCCCTACTTCATGTAAGCTTTCGAAGTCCATGTTGAATAACAGTTCAACTGAACCACATTCGGAAACCTTAAGCTCTTCTAAATTGCTCACCAATGGAAGTGGATTGCTAGGAAAAATGTTGATAAGGTTACAACATTCTTTCACTTTAATCAGTTTCAACATGGAAGCATTATTTTTCTGAATGGCAGAAACTTGACAAGGCCATATCTGCTTCAAGTTCTCCATGCTAGAAATATCTAACTTCTTCAACTTAGAAGTCACGACCTACAAAGTAATTAAGCCTTGTTAATAGCATACGCGTTGATATCCATGAAGCAAATTAGAAATAATAAGTTACTAGGCTATAACCCCGTGTATTACACGGGTTGAATAAATAAATTTTATATACTAAATAATAAAACATTAAATTTTACGCCCCGCTTGCGGTATGCGCATATAATGTATATATGTGTGGGCCATTGGGGGCAAAAGTGAACGTGCACTAATTTTAACGTTATTTTACTAATTTCGTGAAAATAACGTTAAAAGTTGAGGACAATTAATCATGCATCATGTGGTGGCGTTGATAGCTGAAAGACAAAAGGTACATGCACTAATTGGTCTTTGTCCCGACTGCTGAGTGTTATGTGCCTTATGTCCAAGGCCTGATGCAAAACTACTATCGAGTCGGGGGTCTCACAGGAAGCAGTCTCTCTATTCCTACGCGGTAGAGGTAAGGCTGTCTACATCTTACCCTCCTCAGACCCACCTTTGCTTTGCTATTGGTGGGATTTACTGAGTATGATGATGATGATCTTTAAAAACCTCCTTTATTGCACGGGTTGAATAAATATTATATTAAATAATAAAAAGTTATATACTAATTGACTGAAATAGTGATTTTTGACAAACCACATGGACGAAAACAGTAATTAACTCTAATTAATTCAAATAAATAATATTATAAATGAGAAGGAGATTAAACTAAATAATAATTATCCATAAGTTGTTAAACTAAATAATATTTAATAGAAGAGTTATTTGTAATTAATTAAAAGAGATTAAACTAAAATAATAATTATCTATAAGTGATGACATAATATGATGACAATGTCCCAAAAGTGGTTTCTTTTATTATATAGTACTAGGTTATAACCTCGTGTATTACACGGGTCGAATAAATAAATTTTATATACTAAATAATAAAACAATATATCTTTAAAAACCTCATTTATTGCACGGGATGAATAAATATAATTTTATATATTAAATAATAAAAAAGTTATATCTATAAGAACCATATTGTACGGGTTGAATAAATATAATTTTATATACCAAATAAAAAAGTTATATCTTTAAAACCATGTGTATTATACGGGTTGAATAAATGTAATATTGTTTACCAAATAATAAAACAATACATCTTTAAAAACCTCATTTATTACACGGGTTGAATAAATGTAATTTTATATACCAAATAATAAAAAAGTTACATCTTTAAAAATATGTGTATTACACGAGTTGAATAAATGTAATTTTCTATACTAAATAATAAAAAAATATATATCCTTAAAAAACCTCGTGTATTGTACAAATTGAATAAATCTAATTTTATATATCAGATAATAAAAAGTTATATCTTAAAAAGTCTCATGTATTACACGGGTCGAATAAATGTAATTTTGTATAGTAAATAATAAAAGAAGGTATATCTTTAAAAAACTACGTGTATTACACGGGTTTAATAAATCTAATTTTATATACCAATAATAGAAAAGTCATATCTTTCAATATACTAATGTATAATACTCGATACGATCTTTTAACATCTGAGCCTCCAACGTCTTTTTTTCTAATCCTTTTGGACCCAAACACTAACCACATCCATTTACTTTTAGGGGCCAAAAGGGTTAGAAAAAATGACGTTGGGGTTCAAAAGGGTTAGAAAAAAAGACGTTGAGGGCTCGTATGTTAAAAAATTCTTTTTTGGGCTAAAAGGGTAAAAGTGATATAACCACATGGGCCAAAATCGTAATTTACTCTAATATCAAATTAGATAACTAAGTTTGAATTTGAAGTAAATAGATAAATATAAAAGTAATAATTAAACTAAATAATATTTAGTAGGAGGATTATCTATAATAATTATCCATAAGACATGGCCTAATATGATGACAAGTGTCCAAAAAATGGTTTCTTTTATTATATAGTATAGATAGATATAGTATAGATAGATATAAATACTGATTAATAATATTAACATGTTATTAAAATTTTATGCGTAAGAAAATCAATATTTTCAAAATATACGTATGTATCTACATCTTTTGATGGTCCTTTTATATTATAAATTATCCAATATCTTTATTAATATATATTTAATATTAACATAACATATTATTAAACTTTTATGCATGATAAAATTAGTATATTATAATTTACGTATTTACCTTATTTTTTTGCCGGTGTTATTACTTTATTAATTATCCAATATCTTTATTTATATATATTTTAAATTTTGAATCAAACGGATTATATAAATATTGAATAATTGGAATCCTTATATTAATTTATAATATAATATTTTAGGCGGGAAAATCTTATGGAGATTACTCTATAGAATGCTACGTGTTCCTTATATGGTTTACTTTATTATATGTATAGATTTGTAGCAACAGATATAAAGATCAAGATAAATGCATGTACCTTTTTGTTCAATAATGATTGCACTTCAGACGTATCGTGACTCTCAGGATAAATACTCGTAAAGCTGGGAAGTGCAGAAAGTATCAACTCGACCAATTCGGGCAGTTCGATCACATTGTCCCACAAACTTACCATTTCTGGTAGATCGCTCAACGACAGAAAACTCAATTTGTGAAATCTGATCACCCCAACTCTACTATTCTCAGCAACTAGTGTTCTCATACGACGACATTCAGAAATTGTGAGTCGCTCAAGTTCCTTCAGACCATTTGCTGTAGCAACTGTAAAGAGGTATGATAAGTCTTCACACTTGCAAACAACAAGGACTCTTAAATTGGAAAATGAGTGACCAATTGAAACATCTTCAAGATTGCTCATGTCATTCACTTTCAAATAAAGCTCCTCTGTTTTCTCGAATAGGACATTGATTTTGTATTCCATAAGCTCATAGCAGTCACCACTCAATACAACTGTGTTTCTGAATGAATATTTTTCAACATCCTTCAATTCTACCAATTCACAACCGATAGATATTCTGAACCTTTCAAGGTTATTAAAGGACATGTTTTTGGGTTGGGGCTTATTCTCAAAGAATTCCAACTCTAATGCAGATAGCCTGTGTGAAAGTTTCTCCAGCTCATCACAGTTTCCATCTGTGAACCTAATAGGACTACGAGCTTCCATATAAAGTTCTTCAAGACCACACAAGTTTTGAAAAACACCATCCTCAATACGAAGGTCAACACATCCTGTCAAATCTAGTAACTTAAGTTTTTTCAATTTCCCAATCGTGGATGGCAACCATCTTATTCTACAATTAACAAAGCTCAGTGTTTCCAAGTTGCTAAGATTTCCAAGAAATGAGACATCATCATTTATGAACGAGCATGAACGAAGGCACAGTGTTCGAAGTTTGGTTGAGTGTTCAGATGTTCGTGGAAGCAATGGAATATGCATATCCTCATAAGACAAAACCTCAAGTTTTTCCATTCTTTTGTAAATATCTTCTGGAAGCTTGAAGGACCTATGTCCATCCATTAGCATCAACAAAGAGAGATTTGGGTAATTAAAGTCACTGGGAAATTCAGTCATACCTGTGCACTTTAATAGAATTCTCTCATATGTCTCATTTGCATATTGCTCTGATTTGTTATCAATGTTGACAATTGAAGCTTGTTTGACTTCTGAAATTTTATTTAAAACAAAAGCACGCACAAGATCATGTAGTTTGACACATCCCATGCGATCACTTTTAGTCAACAAGTTTGCACGTAGGAGATTGTTAACACAAATTTTCATATCGCTTCTAGCTTCTCCTAATGTATTGCCATCTGTAAGAAAACCCAATCCCCATCCTAACCTGAATAGGTCCTCAGTACGTATGTTAAAATCATCAGGAAATAAGGCACTAAGAAGAAAAATTGCTTTATCATCACCCTCCTTGAGATTCTCATAGCTTATCTCAAATATTTTATATGTGATGCTTTCAAGGTCTTTAAGGTCAGCTTTCTCTAAACGCTTAAGTACCTTTTTCCATGCCTCCTTTATGTTACCATTAAGACTATTGGCAATGGTTTTTAAGGCAATGGGCAAACCCCCACATTTCTTCACAATATTTTCTCCTATCTTTTGGAGGTCATCATCATCAACACCATCCGAAGGAGTTGGTCGCACAATCTCAAAAAAAAATGTTTTTGCTTCTTCCTCATTTAAGACCCCTACTCTAAATATTGAACTAGGTCTAACACCCATTTGAGTGCAAACAGGTTCAAATCGTGATGTGAACAAGAGCTTGAACCCATTTGGCAAAGGGCTTGTTAGTCCAACATCTTTGAGCTCAACCTCCTTCCAAATATCATCCATTATTACTAAAATTTTCTTTTGCCCATTTTGCGACATCCCCTGGAATTTCTTACGAAGAAGCTCAGCCCTTGCAACTATAGTTTTTTCAGTTAAATCTGGATGAATGTATTCTGCAACAGCTTGCTGTAGAACAAAAGGGTCAGAACTTTCCCCAAGAACCACCTTTACAACCCAATCAAACATTTTTGAATCTTCCACGGCCTTCTTTAGTTGTTCCATCATTGTGGTCTTGCCCACACCTCCCATCCCACACAGAGCAATCATCTTGTGGGACTCGTCATTTGATTGAAGGGATTCCAAAGCAGCCTTGTAGATCGAATCTCTGGACTTGAAGTTGTTTTGGGTAACCATAAGAACGGGTGCAGAGGTGGATGGCCCAGCAGAAGTAGAACCAACCTCAGCAAGAGGTCTTTGCGCATGAGTAACGACGATTTTGGATTCTCGATCTTCAAGATCTTTTATCTCCTCGAGAATACCATAAGATTGTTTTCCCAACTTGTATCTCTTGGCCACATTGAAGAATCTGGGTGCTTCATCCATAAAATTACTTCTTTCATTTAAATCTTTGACATCTTCTAACCATTTCCTCTTTCTATGAGATTCTGATCCATTTTCTTGAATATCTTTTTCTATGTGATTCAATTGGTCCAGTTTCTTCTTCATATCTTCAACATACTCCGTGGAGTATACCAAGAAACCCAAGTGTTTCTTCAATTCTTCAACAAAAGGACTTACATACTCCATTCCTTAAACTGTAGTTTTAACAAACAATAACAAATAAGTAAAGGAACTGTAATTACCAAAGCAATTAGTTATCTTTATATTCATTACACCAATTAACAAAAGTATTCTTTTTCACTACAAAACATGTTTTTTTTTTCTTAAATAGATGGTTACTGTCTAAAGTGTTGCCTCGCTATCACAGGACTCAAATAACAGTAACTAGACAAATTATTTGGATACACATAGAATATAAGCATTAAAAAGGAAAGAAAATACTGAAAATTAATAAACTAATTAATTTCCTAACTCTTAATTGTTAGCCTCATAATTGTTAACTAAGTTAGTTTGAAAGTTAATGGGTCTCTTATGTAAATAGTAAATAGTTTAGTTTATGCTTTATATGTAATTATGGTTAGTATAAGGGTTAAATATGCAAACCATGTAACATTAGGGCTGCAACGTTTTATAAAAAACACGTCGCTTCATCCCTCACATGTATGTGTACATATGTATCGAACACGCCAATGATCATAAGATTGATTCCTTGCAATTTAATTCAAGAAAATTACAGTTTGATTCTCAATCTCTTGTTCATAACCTGTGATCTTGGGCAACATTAATCACCTTGCTAATGTCGAAAGTTACCAAATTAAGCAAACTCTTTTAGCTGTTTAAAAACATTTTTTCTGAGTTTTTAATAATCAACTTAAGGTTTTCATGGCTGACTTTAGTTATTTCAAAACACACACACTTGTTTCTTTCTGCTTCTTTTGTTCAAAACAAAGATCCATGAGGCACCCACACATTCAAATTCAACCTATATTCTACTTGAAAATAATACAAAATCCATTGTCTGTCATAAAAATATACAAACAAAAAGCAGCATGAATATAAATTTGTAGATCAATACATAAAAGAGAGTACCTGTTTGTTTTGTTCTTGCTTGGTAGAGAAATTGATTGGCAGGATAAGGTTATGAGGATAAGAGAGCTTCTAGCCTCAAGTTATATTATTTGCAAGGGAGTTGACTCAAAACCAAAAGTGTTGTGTAAATTACACAGATGGCCCCTGTGATTTAGATCAAATTCTGCTTTTGGTCCCTAAAGTTCTTTATTTTTGGAGTTGGTCCACATGGTTACCAAACAGGCGTTTCTGGCTATTCTCTTGGTGATGAACGCCGTTGAAAGCTCTGACTTCACCATAAGTGCTTAGAATATGCTACAGTTAAACAAGCAGTTGTAAGTTCCCAAAATCTTTAAACCTGTTTGTATTTTGTAAATATCACATTTTAAGTTAATTAGCTTAGAAAAGTATGTCCATGGATACTATTTCCTGCTACTAAAACTGTGATGCCCACCAGGTGTTTGTGTAAATGTCTCAATGAACATAACATAACATAAGATGTAGTTAAATTGTCTTAGGTTTTGTAACTAAAGCATGCAAGTCACATATCCTCTCACAATTTCATTGGCTATTTTGAAACTGAGATGACTCTGAATGTAGAAAACCTGCATTTTGCATATCCATTGTATTCAAAGGCTTATTGAATTTGCAGACATAGTTGGGTTAAGTCTGAAATATCCATTTAACTTTAAATCTGATTTAAACCTATAAATGCTCCTCAAATGTCTTACCCGTTTCAGTAGAAAAAACCATCTGCTTGTGATTTGGGCAGTGAAGCTTCACTGGAGTTTTAGAGTCGAAATCACTCAAGCACACAAGCTCGACATATCAGTTTATATATCTTTCATTATCTTCTCTAGATTATACGTTATCTTGGTAACTAATTATAAATGAGTCGAGTTGAGTGTTAACTGACAACATTTATTATCATTCATACATTAGTTATTTGTTAATAATTATGTATTCATTTCATTCTTTTCATTTTCTTTGTAATTATGATCAGTTATGATCAGTTTGTTATATATTCTCATCTCCTCATATGGGAGATCATTGAGCTTTCCATATTCACATGGTATAGAGCTTTATCGATCCTTTTCTTTCCCTCCTCTCCCACCCTTTTTCTCATGGCTGCTTCTTCCTCTGATAACAACCTTCCTCACTCCCTCACTCACCTAATTCCCATAAAATTATGCTCCTCCAACTATCTTCTATGGAGCAATCAAATGATTCCACTCCTCACGTATCAGAATCTCCTCTCACATGTTAACGGAACGGCCACCGCCCCACCCGCAACCATCACCAGTAATGATAAACCAACTGAAAATCCAGCCTATGCTGCCTGGATCGCTGCTGACCAGCGCACAATTATCATCATCAATGCCACCCTATCCGATGAAGCCGTTACCGTGATTATCGGACTTCACACTGCTCGTGAAATATGGGTCGCCTTGGAAATGGCCTTTGGTAACTCATCAATTGAACGCTTCCACAATCTCCGCGATCAACTCCGTTTGGCTCAAAAAGGTTCCAAAAGTGTTGCTGAATTCGGACGTTCGTTCAAATCCCGTTGTGATCAACTCGCTGCAATCGGTTATCCGGTTGACACTCATGATCAAATCCACTGGTTTCTTTGTAGTCTTGGTCCTGCCTTTGAATCCTTCTCAACCGCGGTTCGCGCAACCCGCCCAACTCCCTCATTTGCTGATCTTTTAGCTAGAGCAGAAAGCCATGAAATGTTCATGCAAGCTTTGCATGGCACTTCTACTCCACCAGTAGCATTTTCGGTTCAGTCTTCCCGCTCCCCTTCATCAACTCGAGGAAGAGGAGGTCGTTTCTCTCGTGCCTTGCATAACTCTGGTGGACGGGGTGGTCGAGCTCGTGGTCGTCGCCCCCCGCATTGTCAACTCTGTCGACATGACGGACATTATGCCAATGCGTGTCCCAGCCTGGCTTCTTTTGCCTCACAATCGGGCCCCTCAGATGACAACTTGGCTCGTGCTTTCCTCTCGCAATGCCACGTCTCCTCTTTGGGGCCGGATTGGACCGCTGATTCGGGTGCCACGGACCACATGACACCAAATATGCATCACGTTTCCAACCCGTCAACCATCATCGGCAATCCTTCAGTCACCTTCGGGAATGGTAACACTCTTCCGATTACACATCAGGGACACTCTTTTATCTCTAATGCTATTAAATTAAATAATGTTTTTGTTGTCCCAAATCTCACCAAAAACCTTTTATCTATTAGCAAGCTTACAAAAGATAATAATGTGGATGTCTTATTATCTTATCCTTCTTTTTACATTCAGGATCGTTAAACCAAAGCGGTCCTAGCTCAAGGACGATGTGAGAATGGTCTTTACGTCCTAAATAACGGTCCTCAAGCGTTCGTTGCCTCATCCTCAAGACCCAACGCATCTTTTGAACTTTGGCACTCCCGTTTGGGACATGCCCATTTTGATGTTATTACTACTATACAAAAACATGGACATTTATCTATTTCTACCCTTTTACCTAAACCAGGCACTTGTTTACGTTGTCGTTTGGCCAAAAGTCAACGATTGCCTTTTGATATAAATAATAAACGTTCCTTGCATCCTCTCGATATTATTCATTGTGACGTATGGGGACCATCTCCGGTTATGTCTGTTGACCACTACCGATATTATGTGTCATTCGTAGATGACTATTCTCGTTTTTGTTGGCTTTACCCATTAAAATTAAAAACTGTCACACCCCTATTTTCCACGTGTCACCGGTGGGCCCGGTGGGGAGTATAGTGACGTAGTTTGTATCATCATAGACAAACAACACAATATATATAAATGCACAGCGGAAGCAAAGATAGATTCATTTCAACTTTAAATAAAATGTAATATTAAATATCACTAATAGTTGAAACGGATCCACAGGCGGATCAAAATAAAATAAGATATTGTTCAACAGTTTATTGTCGTCCAAGCTTGCGAGACTTATTGTGGACGCTCTAGGAGACAGCCAGCCTATTTCGTGTAGTACCTGCACTTAACCTTTTTGTGAAAATACGTCAGTTTACACTGGTAAATACAATTTAACTGACTCATTTGAAAATGGTTGAAAATTTATTTGAATGCACGTGGCACAAAACATTTTTATAACTTGGGTCAATTATTTAATATAAACTTGTGAACGAATTACATGTTACTTATGCGTTCAGTAGCCCGGTTCGTGCCGGGTTAAAGATCAATAGACACACCACATGTTTATTTACGCACAGACAGGTGTACGCCTACACCCCGCGTTCGGTCGTGGCCATCTCGTAAGATGATGCCAAGGATATCCGGGACATGGTCATTAACCCCCCAAAGGCTTTAAGTGAACAAGACTGTTTAAACGAGCCGATCAAATTATTCAATTAACCACCCAATCGATGTAAGAATTTGATGCTTGATCAAGCGGTATTCTATATACCGTAACCCAAGCCCGTATAGGGAAAATAAGTTAAAAGTATTTACCTGAATAAAGTATAATTCTCAACAAGCAAAATGCAAGTAGCTTTTACCGGTGCTCCTAATCTGGAACGAAGGTTTATAATAACCTATTAGATTTCTAACGGGTCTTTATTTAAGCTTAAGCTTAGACCGGCTAGTGTTAATGATGATACGGTTCAAACGCACAATTAAGCGAAGACCGGATAGAATGTGATTTAGACCCGACAAGTTTGAATACTTGTATAATATGGGTATACTAAATACATTCTGGATTTTGAGACAAAAATGATAAGGTTTGACCCGTTTCGGTCAATTTATGCAAACTAGTTACATAAACCGAACCGAGCGCGAAAAGGGCGTTACGGGTAACCATAAGAGTCATATGCAAGTTGCCTGAGATGATATAGCTTAAATATGTTATAATATCAGTAAGTTATCTTCTATTATGCCCAAAACGGATTTAAACACAATTTATGCCTCATAAGGGCATTTTGGTCATTTAAAAGATTATAAAAGAGTTAATTTAGAAATCTGAGTTACAGGTCTGATTTATACAGTAAATATACTTAATTTAACATGTTATAACAGTAGGGTATGACCCATATGTGAAACTTATCATTTAAAACCAAACTATGCTCATTAGGGGTATTTTGGTAATTTCACAAGGGCTTAAAAGGCCAAAATTGGAAACCTGAGTTCAAAAACTTGTACTTACTGTTATTTTATAAAAACATACTAAAAACATCAGTAGGTATCAACCTTATATATTTAATATGGTTATAGTACATACTATGCGTTAAAAACGCTTAAAAAGGCGATTTAGAGCCGTTTCCGAGTTTGTAAAAGAAAGCTGATATTTTTATATTTCCAGAATGTTCAAAATATTTTATTTAACAATAAAATCAGTAGAAAAAGGTTTGGGGTCAAAAGGATTTATAAAACTCATTTTATAGCCCAAAAGGGCAAAACCGACAATAACCGATTTAAGGCTAAAACTCTATGATTCAATCAGTTTAAAAATTATTAAAAATCCTTATAATTCCCAAAATATTATATAACAACAGTAGGTATACATTTTGATGTCAAAAATTAGGTTTTGATAGGCGTTATGCTCATAACACCGTTTAATTAATAAAAACCGTTTTATTTGCGATATTGAGCATAACTCACAATCCAGACCTCGGATTGATGTCAAATTTTAAGGACATGTATAATTATCAGTAACAAAGTCATTTGTCCATTCATACTTCCAAAAATCTCGTTTTTATATCGAAAGGGCATAATAGTCAATTTTAAGCATAAATCGGAAACATGCATATGAATCGGGTAAGTGTTGAACCAAGTTGTAAAATCTCAGAGATTTAAAATTATATGAAAATTGGTCCAAAATAAGCTCTAATGCAGATCTCAAACATGCATGAACGGATCAGAACTGAAAGTCAAAGAAAAAGTCAATTTATGCGACTTTCGGTTCCGATTCGGGTTTAAACTGAAAATTGTCGAGTTGATCATGTTGAAACATGTTCTTACATTAATTATAAAGTTATTTTGATGATCAAACAGGTTGCATGTAACCTACATTGCTAATCATGCTTAAATTTGCAAAAACACATTCTGTTGACTTTTTAAGAAAAGCTTTGACTCGACAATTAACATACTTAGAGTGGGAATCTGAAAATACCCTTTTAGGGGTTTGTTACCCACATAAATACCAACTTGTAGGTACTTTCAATTTGAGAAATGACAGAGCCAATCTCGTTTAATCTCAAAGTCAAGTTTAAATTACGATAGTTTGACCTTCGGTTAATACACTAAGCTAGAACGAATTTGAAAGAGTTATGAACACTTACAATGATCCTAATAAAGCTTAGAGATCACTAGGAAGATGTCTTGACGTCCAGGAAGCTTCAGAAGTTGATCTTGTGAATTTTGAAAGTGTAAGTGTTCATAGTTTACTACCTCAAGACCCTTTTATCATCACTTTGATCTGCTTAGAGGCTGCCATGTGAGTCTAGGATTGTTGTAAGAAGTATACAAGTGTCCCTAGTTGCATGTATGTCCATTGGTGAGCTTCTAAAATTGATAACAGCTGGTTACAACTCGTTTCAAAACAGCAACTGGCATCTGCAGGTTGTTTTTGTCGCTGGCAGGTCGCAGGCGGGCCGCGACAGGCCCCTCGCGGGCCGCGTACAAGCGCAGAACAGGTTAAACATGTTTTCAAGTTTTACATTTCAGTCCTTGACCTTTGTAACGTTGTTTTGGGTCCTTTTCTTGCACATTAGACCCTAAATTCTGATTTTTAAGGGCCTTGGGATATTTACAAACATGGTAAAGTCCTCTAACAACTTTGTGCTTACCCGAAAAGTCACGAAATCAACGTTAACGTATTTAACCTTTCGTGTACGGTTTTGATCATAACTTTCTCATACGATCACGAAACTTCATGAAATTTTTATCACATATTCTAGTGAGTATATTTTATCATTACAAAGCTTCGGGTTTGCCAAAAGATCACTCAGAGGTATACTTTCAACATGTTGACACATTTAGCCCCTGTAGTTTGTAATTCCTCACTTTCTTTCATTTTCCGCTTCGTATGATCCATGATTTAATCATTTAAGATTATAAACACCATGTAGGGTTATTGTAGGGCCTATTTATCCATTGCTGACACTTTGGACCCTTATATTCACATAGTTTCACCGTTTGTCAACTTTAGTCCTTCTAAAGTATGTTTTCACATATTCAAAGCCCATGACACGTGTCAATATATTATTGGACGTAAATTTTCGAGGTGTTACATCCTCACCCCCTTAAAAGAAATCTCGACCTCGAGATTTACTGAAACAAATGAGGGTATTTTTCTTTCATCGTGGATTCTACCTCCCATGTGTATTCGGGACCTCTACGGGCATCCCATTTGACCTTAACAATAGGTACATGCTTCCTTCGAAGCTTCTTTACCTGTCGATCTTCAATCGACAATGGCTTTTCCACAAATTTCAAACTTTCATCTATATGTACATCCGTATGCGGTATGACTAGTGATTCATCAGCGAAACACTTCTTTAGATTACAGATGTGAAAAACATTATGTATAGCACTAAGCTCTTCAGGCAAGTTTAACTTATAAGCAACTGACCCGACACGTTCGATAACCTCGAAAGGTCCTATGTATCTCGGGCTTAGCTTGTCTTTCTTACCAAATCGCATCACCCCCTTCCAGGGTGATACTTTAAGCAACACTTTATCACCCACTTCGAAGTGAAAAGCCTTACGCTTTGGATCCGCATAACTTTTCTGCCTATCCCTGGTAGCTTTCAAACGATCGCGAATCTGGACAATCTTGTCCGTCGTCACAAAAACTATCTCTGGTCCTGATAGTTGGACATCTCCAACTTCCGCCCAACGAATAGGCGATCTACACTTTCTACCGTATAAGGCCTCAAAAGGCGCAGCTTTTATGCTGGTGTGGTAGCTATTGTTGTAGGAGAATTCGATTAATGGTAGGTTCTTATCCCAACTACCACCCAAATCGATCGCACATGCACGTAGCATGTCTTCCAATGTTTGAATAGTACGCTTACTCTGACCGTCAGTCTGAGGATGGTAAGCTGTACTAAAATTTAAACGAGTGCCCAAAGATTGTTGGAAACTCTTCCAAAAATGTGACGTGTATCTAGTATCTCTATCAGAGATAATAGACACAGGTATTCCATGCAGAGCTACAATCTTATCAACGTATAACTTGGCTAACATGTCTGAGCTGTAAGTTTCCTTAATGGGTAGGAAATGTGCTGACTTCGTCAGTCTGTCCACTATGACCCATATAGTATCGTTTCCCTTTCTCGTCTTTGGCAATTTGGTGATGAAATCCATCGTCACCATCTCCCACTTCCACGTGGGAATTTCAGGTTGTTGTAACAAACCTGACGGCTTCTGGTGTTCCGCTTTGACTTGCGCACAAGTCAAACATTTAGCTACATAAGCAGCTACAGACTTTTTCAAACCAATCCACCAGTAGTTGGCCTTTAGATCCTGGTACATCTTATCAGCTCCAGGATGAACGGAATATTTGGAACTGTGGGCTTCCTGGAGGATAACATCCCGAAGTCCTCCATAAACTGGAACCCATATTCGTCCATTCAATCTAAGCATTCCGTCTTTGTCATAGGATAACTGCTCCTCAGTTACTCCTAGCTTTTCTTCAGGATAGTTAGCTTCCAACACAGCTTCCTTCTGTGCAGCTAACACCCTTTCGTTCAAACTATTCCTTATTTCAATGCGCTTGGCATTGATTCTTATCGGCTTCACTATTTCTTTTCTGCTTAAGGCGTCAGCAACTACATTTGCCTTGCCTGGATGGTATTTTATCTCACAATCATAATCATTTAGAGTTTCCATCCATCGTCTTTGTCGCATGTTCAAGTCCTTCTGATTGAACAAATGTTGAAGGCTCTTGTGATCTGAATAGATCACACACTTGGTTCCATATAAATAATGCCTCCATAGCTTTAATGCAAATACAACAGCACCCAGCTCCAAATCGTGGGTGGTGTAGTTCTTCTCGTGTACCTTTAACTGTCGTGAAGCGTAGGCAATAACCTTGCCTTTCTGCATGAGTACACAGCCCATACCAGTGTGGGATGCATCACAATACACCACAAATTCTTCTATACCATCGGGCAATGTTAACACTGGTGCATTGCTCAACTTTTTCTTCAGAATGTCAAAGGATTCATGTTGCTTAGGGCCCCAATCAAACTTAACCTTCTTACGTGTCAACGAAGTTAGGGGCGCAGCAATCCTTGAAAAGTTTTCGATAAAGCGCCTATAATATCCTGCTAAACCCAGGAAGCTACGAATTTCAGTAGGTGTCTTCGGCTCTTGCCAATTCATAACTGCTTCCACCTTAGCGGGATCCACTTGGATACCACGCTCACTTACCACATGTCCAAGGAATTGGACTTCTCGAAGCCAAAATTCGCACTTCGAAAATTTGGCGTAGAGTTTCTCTTGATGCAGAAGTTTGAGAATACAACGAAGGTGTTTCTCGTGGTCAGCTTGGTTCTTCGAGTAAATAAGGATATCGTCAATAAAGACGATGACAAATTTATCCAGATAAGGCTTGCAGACGCGATTCATGAGATCCATGAATGCGGCTGGTGCATTAGTGAGCCCAAAAGGCATCACTAGGAACTCGTAATGTCCATAACGAGTCCTAAACGCTGTCTTGTGAACATCTTCATCTTTAACCTTTAACTGATGATAGCCTGACCTCAAATCGATCTTAGAAAAGTAGCTTGCTCCTTGTAACTGATCGAACAGATCGTCGATCCTGGGCAAAGGATACCTATTCTTGATAGTGACTTTATTAAGCTCACGGTAATCGATGCACAGACGCATCGATCCATCCTTCTTCTTGACAAACAAGATCGGCGCTCCCCATGGGGATGAACTAGGTCTAATAAAACCTTTGGCTAGCAGATCATCTAATTGCGTCCTTAACTCCTTCATCTCCGTTGGTGCTAACCTATAAGGTGCTCTTGCTACTGGTGCTGCACCCGGGATGATGTCGATTCGGAATTCCACTTGCCTATCTGGTGGTAGACCAGGTAGTTCTTCGGGAAAAACTTCAGGATATTCCGAAATGACAGGGATGTCTTCAATCTTAGGCTTTGGCTCGTCTATAGTAACTTGTGCCATATAAATGACACAACCCTTCTGCAGACATCTGGATGCCTTGAGCATGGACACTTGCTCAGGCAATCCATGCTGAGTATCCCCTTGAATGGTAAGTGACTCCCCAGACGGGGTTTTGACTACCACTTGCTTTCTGTTGCACACAATCTGGGCTTGGTTATGCGATAACCAATCCATACCTATAACTATATCAAAGCCGGCTAGCTTAAAGGGAAGTAAGGACAAAGGAAAAGAATGATTCCTAATGGATATAACGCATCCATCTAAAACAGTTGAGGCTGTTTCTATGGTTCCATCAGCTAATTCCACCTCATATTTCACACTTAAGGGTTTTACAGGTAATTTCAACAAGTCACAAAACTTATTATCTACAAACGACTTATCTGCTCCAGAATCAAACAATACTCTAGCAAAAACATCATTTACAAGAAAAGTACCTGTAATCACGTTGTCATCTTGAACAGCTTCCTTAGCGTCCATCTTGAAGACTCTCGCATTAGTCTTCTTTCCATCTTCGGCTTTCTTGGCGTACTTTGGACAATTAGACTTGATGTGCCCTTTTTCGTTGCAACCGTAACATGTTGCATCCTTCAGTTTCTTACACTCCAAGGTCTTATGATCCGTAGATTTACAAATCCCACAGGGTCTCACCTGAGACTGGGATTTCGACTCGAAACGACACTTCCCAAAATGGTTCTTCTTACAAGTTTTACATGTGGGCTTATCCCCCGATCGTTGCCCATCTCTCTTAGATCCCGACCCTTTCCTGTGGTCGTCATTTCCTCGATGTTTCTTACCTGATCTTCGTGAGGTATCGTCCTCACGCTTCCTTTTGTTCTCCTCTGAGTTCCTGAGTGCTCTCAGTCTGACTACATCCAAGGTCAGAGATAGAGACAGATCAGCTGCTGATCTGAAGGTTGCAGGCCTGGATGCCTTAACACTAGGTTTAATTTCCGGGGCTAAACCCCCGATGAAGCGAGCAATCCTCTTAGGCTCTGGGGTTACCAAGTAAGGAACCAACCTTGATAGAGTATTGAAAGTGGTGAGGTATGCCTGGCAGTCTAAATTTTTCATCACCAAAGATACGAAGTCTGACTCGATCCTTTCAACTTCGTGTTGTGGGCAATAATTCTCTTTAATAAGAGCTACGAACTGATCCCATGACATACTGTAAAGCGTGTTCTTCCCAGCAGCTTGTATGAGAGACTTTCACCACACCAGTGCGTCTCCTTTGAACGATTGGGATACGTATTTCACTACATCTCTTTCAGCACAACCGCTGATGTCCACTACAGTATCCATTTCGTCCAACCAGGTCATGCAATCGACAGCTCCTTTTTCCCCAGTAAAGTCTCTGGGTTTACAAGAAACGAAGTACTTGTAAGTACATGATTTGGTTTGAGGTTTAGCATCAAACTCTTTCTTCTTTGGAGGAACACTATTTTGATTCGATGAGTGTCGATCATTATCCTTCTTGGGCTCATCTTTCTTAGGTTCAACTTTCTTAGAGGGCGGTTTGCTATGAGCCTCCGAGTGTGTCCTTGGCTTGGAACGTGATGCGGTTCGGGTCCTACTTCGGGTCCCGCTTGCTTCACTAAATTGCCTATTTAGTGCTTCGACAACAGCATCATTTACTAATGCTTTCAACTCCGCACCCGTTACTAATATCTTAGCATTTTCAGGGTTTTCTGCTGGACGACTGTTTAATTCTTCAGACTTAGCCATGTAGTCTTAATTGCTACATAAAATAAGGACAAGGTCTATTTAGAAGTCTGAACAGTATTATCGTTCTTGACGATCTATTAACCATGGTAAATAAAGCCATATTAGTTAATTTAATAATTTCATTCATGACTTTTACTAATAATCTTTTTTTTTTTTTAGAATGAAATATAATGTTGGCATAATAAGCCTAGTCACGTAGACGAATTTCTAAATTTACAAATTTAGATCTTGTAGGATTAAAGTTTGTATAAAAAGACAAGTCAATCCTTTTCTTGGCAGGGAGTTTATAAACTACAGCTGCCTTTTTGTTTTATATGACATTAATTATAACCCGTAGGCATTTTGTCACAACCAAATATATATAGAAATATTAAACTTGGATAATTTATTAAAAGGGTGGCGTGTGTGATTTTACGGATCACACTAGCCAAGAATGTTAACATGTTTACAGATGTTAACAGAGATTTGAATCTTTTTAAACAGGTTCTACCATATTGGCTAGAATTATGATAACATAACAGCTAGGTTTTACCTTTTAAGATCCTTATTATATTTTTAAAATGGTAAATCAAAATAATAAATGTTATTTTTCATTTATTTATACACTATGTTTATGCACATAATTTAAAAATGAAAAACTTAAATTTACCATTCCAAATAAAAATTAAACCAGTACGAGTTTGCCCTAAACGGGTCTTTTACATAACAACATGCCCACGCAGGGGCCAAATAACAAAATAACAAACCCACGCAGGGGTCAAATAAAAAGATATGCCCACGCAGGGGCAGAACAGAAAGAAATACCCACGCAGGGGTAGAGTACTGAAATAAAAATATGTCCACGCAGGGACATGAGTACCACACTAAGATAACCAAACAAACAAAGGATTCAGCGATCCTTCTTGCTTTTACCCTTGATCAGATCCACCATCTTCTTAAACATCCCCCGGTTATGCCTCCGATCATGCCGCAACTCATGCCGCATCTCTTGACGCACCTCTTGTATCTCATGAAGGATTTCTTGCATTTGGGGCGGTGACATCGCCGGCGCCTGAGGTGGTTGCTGATAGTGCTGAGTTTGAGGAGGCGGCGGTTGATAAAGCAGAGGTTGAGGAGGCTGTGACTGCTGATACCCATATGATGGGTATCCATAGGTCGAGTGTCCCGTAGCCCAGGGACCTCCGTAAGAACCTCCCGGTTGGAGAGAGTTTGCCGCTACCCAGTAGGGATCTTCTGTAAAGTTGTAACCTGTGGGAAACTGCTGCTCGAAGGGATTGAATGTTGCAGCTCCAGTGTAAGTGGGAATTGGGTCTCCAAAACCCAATGGTGGCTGTGGCGCGACTGGCGCAGAGGCTACTTCAGAGACAGGGTGTGAAGATTCAGCCATCTCAGGTTCTTCGCGGACCGGCGAGTACCGGCTGCCACCTGAATGTGGAGGGGTGCTGATGCGTATTCCCCCTCGTGCGGATATTCGCACTGTCGTTCTCCTTCGCCTCGGGGGCGAGGGAGGCTGAAGCCGAGGCGGTGCTGCCGGCGGAGTGATCGCGACTAGTCGAGAATCCTCGGAAGGATTCTGCTGCTGTAGCTGATGCAGGGGAGAGCTGTGATGTGATTGGTGTAGTGGAGAGTTGTACTGTGGCTGGTGTAAGGGAGAACTATGGTAACTGGGAGTAAATGCCCAGTCATACTGCTTGAAGTTCTCCTCAAAGCTGTCGGGACCATTGTAAGGTGATCCCATAAACGGTGACCCATCTGAAATCTCGATGGGGTGGTTGGGAGTGCCGGATGGTGGCATGGCAGGATCGGTATCCTCATCGATGTCCATCGGGTTGCCACCAGAAAAGTGGTCTTCGGGTCCAAGTAGGTTTAAACCCACTGCTGCTCCTAAGTAGTCGTCAGGGTTGAACAGACCCTGAAATACGGGTGATGGATGGTTAAAGGGTGATTGGTGTCCTTGGAGAGGTATGAAGGACTCGTGAGAGTTATGGGGCTCATTCTCAGAATGAGGCCCAAAGGAGTGTGGGATTGATGGGGAGGTACTCAGTGATACTGAGCGCCTAGCAGGTTCAATAAAGGACCTCCAAAGATCCTGAGCATCTGTATTGTGGGGGTCCGAAGGTGTTCTCCGGTGTGACGGTCCGGCCTCGTGGTCATTTGGGGCTACACGAGCTCCTTGTCCCCTTCCTCTTCCTCTCATACGTGGCGGCATTTTTGTGAACCTGTCAAAAACAACAAGTGATACAACAAGAAATATAATTAAGACAAAGTTAGAAATAAAAACCAAAAATTTGGAAAATTCCTAAGTTCTTTGTCTAGACTCGAGAATCGAGGAATGTGCAATTGTGTAACTGAGATTAAACACA
The DNA here is from genome assembly GCA_030545235.1 of Helianthus tuberosus. Lineage (NCBI taxonomy): Eukaryota > Viridiplantae > Streptophyta > Magnoliopsida > Asterales > Asteraceae > Helianthus > Helianthus tuberosus. The sequence continues at coordinate 56,609,310 of CM060438.1, forward strand.
AAAGGCTAGTGTTTAATTCACTCAGAGTTGGCTCTGATACCAACCTGTCACACCCCTATTTTCCACGTGTCACCGGTGGGCACGGTGGGGAGTATAGTGACGTAGTTGGTATCATCATAGACAAACAACACAATATATATAAATGCACAGCGGAAGCAAAGATAGATTCATTTCAACTTTAAATAAAATGTAATATTAAATATCACTAATAGTTGAAACGGATCCACAGGCGGATCAAAATAAAATAAGATATTGTTCAACAGTTTATTGTCGTCTAAGCTTGCGAGACTTATTGTGGACGCTCTAGGAGACAGCCAGCCTATTTCGTGTAGTACCTGCACTTAACCTTTTTGGGAAAATACGTCAGTTTACACTGGTAAATACAATTTAACTGACTCATTTGAAAATGGTTGAAAATTTATTTGAATGCACGTGGCACAAAACATTTTTATAACTTGGGTCAATTATTTAATATAAACTTGTGAACGAATTACATGTTACTTATGCGTTCAGTAGCCCGGTTCGTGCCGGGTTAAAGATCAATAGACACACCACATGTTTATTTACGCACAGACAGGTGTACGCCTACACCCCGCGTTCGGTCGTGGCCATCTCGTAAGATGATGCCAAGGATATCCGGGACATGGTCATTAACCCCCCAAAGGCTTTAAGTGAACAAGACTGTTTAAACGAGCCGATCAAATTATTCAATTAACCACCCAATCGATGTAAGAATTTGATGCTCGATCAAGCGGTATTCTATATACCGTAACCCAAGCCCGTATAGGGAAAATAAGTTAAAAGTATTTACCTGAATAAAGTATAATTCTCAACAAGCAAAATGCAAGTAGCTTTTACCGGTGCTCCTAATCTGGAACGAAGGTTTATAATAACCTATTAGATTTCTAACGGGTCTTTATTTAAGCTTAAGCTTAGACCGGCTAGTGTTAATGATGATACGGTTCAAACGCACGATTAAGCGAAGACCGGATAGAATGTGATTTAGACCCGACAAGTTTGAATACTTGTATAATATGGGTATACTAAATACATTCTGGATTTTGAGACAAAAATGATAAGGTTTGACCCGTTTCGGTCAATTTATGCAAACTAGTTACATAAACCGAACCGAGCGCGAAAAGGGCGTTACGGGTAACCATAAGAGTCATATGCAAGTTGCCTGAGATGATATAGCTTAAATATGTTATAATATCAGTAAGTTATCTTCTATTATGCCCAAAACGGATTTAAACACAATTTATGCCTCATAAGGGCATTTTGGTCATTTAAAAGATTATAAAAGAGTTAATTTAGAAATCTGAGTTACAGGTCTGATTTATACAGTAAATATACTTAATTTAACATGTTATAACAGTAGGGTATGACCCATATGTGAAACTTATCATTTAAAACCAAACTATGCTCATTAGGGGTATTTTGGTAATTTCACAAGGGCTTAAAAGGCCAAAATTGGAAACCTGAGTTCAAAAACTTGTACTTACTGTTATTTTATAAAAACATACTAAAAACATCAGTAGGTATCAACCTTATATATTTAATATGGTTATAGTACATACTATGCGTTAAAAACGCTTAAAAAGGCGATTTAGAGCCGTTTCCGAGTTTGTAAAAGAAAGCTGATATTTTTATATTTCCAGAATGCTCAAAATATTTTATTTAACAATAAAATCAGTAGAAAAAGTTTTGGGGTCAAAAGGATTTATAAAACTCATTTTATAGCCCAAAAGGGCAAAACCGACAATAACCGATTTAAGGCTAAAACTCTATGATTCAATCAGTTTAAAAATTATTAAAAATCCTTATAATTCCCAAAATATTATATAACAACAGTAGGTATACATTTTGATGTCAAAAATTAGGTTTTGATAGGCGTTATGCTCATAACGCCGTTTAATTAATAAAAACCTTTTTATTTGCGATATTGAGCATAACTCACAATCCAGACCTCGGATTGATGTCAAATTTTAAGGACATGTATAATTATCAGTAACAAAGTCATTTGTCCATTCATACTTCCAAAAATCTCGTTTTTATATCGAAAGGGCATAATAGTCAATTTTAAGCATAAATCGGAAACATGCATATGAATCGGGTAAGTGTTGAACCAAGTTGTAAAATCTCAGAGAGTTAAACTTATATGAAAATTGGTCCAAAATAAGCTCTAATGCAGATCTCAAACATGCATGAACGGATCAGAACTGAAAGTCAAAGAAAAAGTCAATTTATGCGACTTTCGGTTCCGATTCGGGTTTAAACTGAAAATTGTCGAGTTGATCATGTTGAAACATGTTCTTACATTAATTATAAAGTTATTTTGATGATCAAACAGGTTGCATGTAACCTACATTGCTAATCATGCTTAAATTTGCAAAAACACATTCTGTTGACTTTTTAAGAAAAGCTTTGACTCGACAATTAACATACTTAGAGTGGGAATCTGAAAATACCCTTTTAGGGGTTTGTTACCCACATAAATACCAACTTGTAGGTACTTTCAATTTGAGAAATGACAGAGCCAATCTCGTTTAATCTCAAAGTCAAGTTTAAATTACGATAGTTTGACCTTCGGTTAATACACTAAGCTAGAACGAATTTGAAAGAGTTATAAACACTTACAATGATCCTAATAAAGCTTAGAGATCACTAGGAAGATGTCTTGACGTCCAGGAAGCTTCAGAAGTTGATCTTGTGAATTTTGAAAGTGTAAGTGTTCATAGTTTACTACCTCAAGACCCTTTTATCATCACTTTGATCTGCTTAGAGGCTGCCATGTGAGTCTAGGATTGTTGTAAGAAGTATACAAGTGTCCCTAGTTGCATGTATGTCCATTGGTGAGCTTCTAAAATCGATAACAGCTGGTTACAACTCGTTTCAGAACAGCAACTGGCATCTGCAGGTTGTTTTTGTCACTGGCAGGTCGCAGGCGGGCCGCGACAGGCCCCTCGCGGGCCGCGTACAAGCGCAGAACAGGTTAAACATGTTTTCAAGTTTTACATTTCAGTCCTTGACCTTTGTAACGTTGTTTTGGGTCCTTTTCTTGCACATTAGACCCTAAATTCTGATTTTTAAGGGCCTTGGGATATTTACAAACATGGTAAAGTCCTCTAACAACTTTGCGCTTACCCGAAAAGTCACGAAATCAACGTTAACGTATTTAACCCATCGTGTACGGTTTTGATCATAACTTTCTCATACGATCACGAAACTTCATGAAATTTTTATCACATATTCTAGTGAGTATATTTTATCATTACAAAGCTTCGGGTTTGCCAAAAGATCACTCAGAGGTATACTTTCAACATGTTGACACATTTAGCCCCTGTAGTTTGTAATTCCTCACTTTCTTTCATTTTCCGCTTCGTATGATCCATGATTTAATCATTTAAGATTATAAACACCATGTAGGGTTATTGTAGGGCCTATTTATCCATTGCTGACACTTTGGACCCTTATATTCACATAGTTTCACCGTTTGTCAACTTTAGTCCTTCTAAAGTATGTTTTCACATATTCAAAGCCCATGACACGTGTCAATATATTATTGGACGTAAATTTTCGAGGTGTTACAAAAACCGATGTGTATAACATATTGAGGGTGTTTATGAATTTGGTGCAAACTCAGTTTTCTCGTAAAATTAAAATATTCCAAAGCGATGGGGGCACTGAATTTGTGAATCATAAAGTTCGATGTTTATTTGAAGAAAATGGAACACTTCATCGATTATCGTGTCCCTACACCCCTCAACAAAATGGCCGAGTCGAACGAAAACATCGTCATATTGTCGAAACCGGGCTAGCCATGTTGTTCAATGCAAAACTTCCTCCTTCATTTTGGGTTGATGCATTCTCTTCGGCGGTTTACATTATTAATCGTCTTCCTACACATGTTCTAAATGGCAAGTCTCCGTTTGAACTTTTATACTTACAACCGCCCAACTTCAACATGTTTCGGGCGTTTGGTTGTCGTGTGTTCCACATTTGCGAGACTACTCGGACCATAAACTCGCCCCGCGGAGCATTCCGTGCATTTTTGTTGGCTATAGCCCGATTTACAAAGGCTATCGGTGCCTAGATCCGATCACATCCCGAGTGTATGTGACTCGTCATGCTCGGTTTGATGAAGATAATTTTCCGTTTGTAGGCACAGGTAATGACAAACCCATTACCACCCTCCAAATAAGCACCTTTGATGATAACTTACATAGCTTCCCACTTCTAAACCAAACTTCCAGTAGCTCTCCCATACCCACACCACCTTCCCCTTGTCAACTTTGCATGGATATCCTTACAAAACCCACCTCAGCCAATCCCTCATCTACTACATCTTCATTGCCTGATTATTCACCAACTCACCAATCACCACCTCCCAGTCCCATATCTCAGTCAACCACCGCTACTGAAAACTGAACCGATGAACCAAGCCCCGTTCCCGACTCAGCTTCCGTTGGACCCGACCCCATTCCAGTACCACCTCCGCCACCACAACTTCCATCTCATCCCATGATAACCCGCGCCAAAGCTGGAATTTTCCGACCCCGTCATGTTGCCGATCTTTCTCACACATCTCATCATCCTCTTCACTCCGCGTTATTTGCATCAAAGGAACCAAACAATTTTCAAACCGCTGTTAAAGACAAAACTTGGCTACTTGCCATGCAAAAAGAATTGGATGCTCTTCATAAAAACAATACGTGGTCCCTTGTGCCTAGACCTTCAAATCGTCATGTTGTTGGATCCAAATGGCTCTTTCGAACTAAATATCACTCTGATGGTACAATTGAACGTCACAAAGCCCGCCTTGTTGCACAAGGCTTCAGTCAATTTCCCGGTATAGACTACTCACAAACGTTCAGTCCCGTGGTTAAAGCATCTACCATTCGTATCATTCTTACTCTTGCTGTCCTCAACGATTGGAAATTACATCAACTTGATGTTAATAATGCGTTTTTGCATGGCCATCTCAATGAGTGTGTTTATATGGAACAACCACCGGGTTTCGCTAACCCTCAATTCCCTAATCATGTATGCAAACTACATAAAGCATTATACGGCTTAAAACAGGCACCGCGTGCTTGGTTTAACCGCTTGAGCTCATTTTTGGTCACTAATGGGTTTCGGTGTAGCCGGGCTGACCCATCCCTTTTTGTTTTTAAAAGGGACACATGTATTATGTATTTGCTGGTTTACGTTGATGACTTAATATTAACAGGTAATGAAGAACACACCATGCATTCTTTTGTCCAAAGGTTACATGGGGAATTTGCTATTAAAGACTTGGGGGAACTAAATTACTTCCTTGGGCTCGAAGTGACGTATACCGAAAACGGGTTGTTTCTTAATCAGTCAAAATATGCTCGAGACGTTTTGGTTAGGGTGAACATGTTGGATGCCAAACCGGTTTTTACACCTCTTGCCTCTAGTATTTCTCTTACAAATGAGGGTGAACCTTTATCAGACCCTACGCAATATCGGTCCATTGTTGGTGCTTTGCAATACTTAACTATTACCCGCCCGGATTTATCCTATGCTGTTAATCAGGTGAGCCAATACCTACATGCTCCAACCAAGGATCACTTCCAAGTGGTTAAAAGAATCCTTCGGTATATTAAAGGAACGTTGGCATTTGGTCTATATTTTTCAAAACCTACACATACAACTCTTCTTGGCTTCTCTGACGCTGATTGGGCCAGATGTCTCGAGACACGCCGCTCAACTTATGGGTTCTCTATATTCTTGGGTGGTAACCTCGTCTCTTGGAGTGCTAAGAAACAACCGACAGTCTCTCGGTCAAGTTGTGAATCGGAATATCGGGCTATGGCTAACACGGCGGCTGAGCTTATTTGGGTAACACATCTTCTTCAGGAACTTCATGCTCTTCCATCGGTTCGTCCTACCCTCTTATGTGACAACCGCAGTGCATTATTTCTAACACAAAATCCGGTATCTCACAAACGGATTAAACACCTTGAACTTGACTACCACTTCATTCGTGAACTTGTCGCGTCTGGAAAGCTTCATACTCGCTTCATTCCATCCAAGCTTCAGGTGGCTGATATATTTACCAAAAGTCTTCCTCGACCGCAGTTTGAAATGTTTCGAAATATGCTTCGTCTCGGGCCGCCACCGTCTCGCTTGAGGGGGGATGTTAACTGACAACATTTATTATCATTCATAGATTAGTTATTTGTTAATAATTATGTATTCATTTCATTCTTTTCATTTTCTTTGTAATTATGATCAGTTATGATCAGTTTGTTATATATTCTCATCTCCTCATATGGGAGATCATTGAGCTTTCCATATTCACATTGAGTTATGATTTATCAGCAATGTGTCAAATGGGTCAAGCTATAAGCTTTGACTATACTGGAATCTGGTCAAATGGGTCAAAAAATGTTGGCCCAGCTTCTTCATTATTTGATCGCGGAACACAAAATAATAAAGTGAACAGGAGATGTACGTTTAACCATTTATCACATTCTTTTAACTGATAACAAATCACATTGTATTAACGATATTCTTCATTCTTTGAAACCCTTGGTATTAGTAAGAGCCTTATGGGGATGGATACATCATTTTTAGATTCGAAAACACATTTTATGAACTTTTTAGTTGATTACAGTATATTAGTTTTATTACTGCAAAGAACATTTTCTTTAGAAAAGATGTATGGTGTTTAGGTCAATATGATTATGTGTTTTACCTTGTTAACTAATTGATTTCAAGGTGATGTTGCCGATTGAAGTGAACTTGTAAGTGCATTCTGTTTAAACCATTATATTGTCTTTATTTTTTTATTTGGGTAGTGTTTGCCTAAAATTAAGGGAGCTTAAGACCTTGGATGTCACACTCGTTGGTGCAAGCTCTAGTTGGTCCCTATACCTACCCCTAAGGAACCACTGTTCTAGAACTGCCTATCAGCTTGTTTATTTCTGCAGTGAGTATATAGGTTAAGTTACAGGATTGTACTAAAATGGAAATTTGTATTATATTTCCAAGGGAATTACATAATACATACTTTTTGACCTTTTTGTCTGTTTAGAATTGTTTATTACCTGGTGAGGTATGGCAGACATCCGCCTGTACGTTTATATTTCTTGTCACCTGGTGAGGTATGGCAGACATCCGCCTATACGTTTATATTTCTTGTATGATGGTTTCTGAAGTTCTAATCCCTCACATCCTAAAGTACGAGGGTTGTTTAGTAATTAGTTATTAGATAGTTTAGTTATGTAATTAGATAAGTTATGCAAGTACGGGGACTAGAAGTGAATAAACGAAAGGTGATAACCAACACCCTTAAGGGATCGACATATCCCTGGGTCGCACCTGTTGACATCGACAGCTTCAAAAAAGAACAAGGAGACACACCTCTTCATCATTCAATCACATCCACAAGTTCAAGAGTCATAACCGCTCGTGAAGGGACACGTCTCTACAATCGCACATGTATTATCACAATCACATTCAATATTAATCGTTCTTTCGGAATTCTATTGTTCTATCATTGTGTTTATCATTGTTCATCAAGGGTTCTGACCAACAGTTTCTGCTTGATGTGTTGACCTTTTGACTTTTTATGTACTCTTCAGGGTGATTGATCATGGCATGGTGGATGCTTTGCATTGGCTGAGTCAGCATGTAGTGGACTGCTCTTGCCCGTTAGCCTACCAAAAGTTGTACCTGTGGTTATAAAAGTTCCTCATGACATTCACATCTGAAACAAACACGATTTCATATATACTCGGTAAAACGAAAGGGTTGGGTTGGGTTGGGCGGGTAACGGGCCAAAACGGGCCATTTAAAAAAAATGGTCATTTTGGAATGGATTAGAACGGATTTTGACATAAATCAGTTTGGGTCAAAACGGGTTGTTTTAAAAAAAATGTTACGTTGGAGAGAGTCTTATTCTATTAGACCGCGGGGTGTGGGGCGTTGGTTGTGGCGGGGGTTGCCAGGCAACGCTGGCTAAACCACACCGGGCCAGCGTTGGCCACGGTGTTGCCCCATTGGCTTGGCTTTGAAGCCTGGCGTGGGGAGGGGGGAGAGGTGAGGTGGCTGGCTTGGATTGGCTAGTGGGAGATGACCGTTTGCTTTAGCCGTTGGGGGTGGCAGTTTTGAAGTAAAAAAATCAAATTTAAAAAAAAAATTACAATTTTTTACCTATAAATACCCATTCCAAACTTCATTTTTTCCACATTATCTTCTTCAACCAAAACCAAACACAAATAACAAATCTTCAACCAAACCCACACAAAAAAACCGAACATGGTACATTGGACAGAGGAGGAGGAAATCACACTTGTGACATCAATTGTCGATGCACAACGTACGCTATAACGCGGTCAAACCGCGTATTGGGGACGGACGTTTCAGCAATACCAACAACACGTTGGAAACGCGCCTCACAATTTAAACGCGTGCCAACACAAGTGGCGTGAACTCAAACCGAAGTTGGGTCGATTTAAAGTTTGCTTCAACCGTGTCCCTGCGCGTGACTTGACCCACGACTATCAGTGGAGATCGCGAAGATAGAGTATAGACACGACGGGAGTTCGGATTTTAAGTGGGTTCCCTACTTTAATATTTACCGAACTTTGTAATTTTTTTTTCTTTTTTAGGATTTAGTAACTACCACTACGCCAAAATAGAGATACAGCAACACAAAAAAAGTGTGACGATATGTCTTTCGCCTCACATATTTTTTCCAGGTCAAGTGTGACCAAAGCTCGAGTGATGGTAGGTATTACGGCCACACACACTTTTTAGTGGCCGTAGAACTTAAAAGTGTGGCTAAAGGGTACCAACATTTCTGGTTAAAATCTAACATTTCATCCATTAAGCGTGGCTAAATGGTAGCAATGGCCACATATATTTTACTTTAAGTGTGACCTTTACTGCTATATAGCCGTATAAATTACCAAAAAAAATTGTTCTAGCCACATCAATTTAAAAAAAATGTGGCAAAAAGGGTTGTTATAATCAAGCATTCTGCCCATTAAGTGTGGCTAAAGGGTAGCAACGACCACATGAACTATTGTGAGTGTGACCGTTTCTATTATATAGTCACATAAACTTACTGTAAGTGTGGTTGTTTCTATTATACAAACACACAAACTAAAAACAAAGTGACTATGGTGTGGCTAATGGTTATTTATAGCCACACGAAATCTTGTAATTTTAGGTGTAACTATTGTCTATTCTTTGGTCACACGTTTTTTTTTTCTTATGGCGATTTCTATCATTCTGTCACACAAACAAGAAACAAAGTGACTACTAGGGGTGCAAACGAGCCGAGCCCGAGCTCGACCAGGCTCGAACTCGAGCTCGTTTAACATATGAAAGCTCGAGCTCGGCTCGAATGTAATTTTTCAAGCTCGAGCTCGGCTCGGCTCGACTCGTTTAGTATTTATTAATTAATTTATATTAATTATAATTATTATTATACATATAATTTAGTTATTTTTTATATTTATATAAATGGTAATTATTATTATATAAATATATGTTTAATATATTAATAAAAAAATATATAAACAGAAAGCTCGATTAGGCTCGCGAGCCGGCTCGAGCTCGAAAAGCGAAGCTCGAGCTCGGGCTCGTTTAGTAAACGAGCTTGTTTTTAGGCTCGGGCTCGAGCTCAAGCTCGGCTCATTAGAGCTTTTTTTCGAGCCGATCTCGAGTAGCTCGCGAGTAGCTCGGCTCGTTTGCACCCCTAGTGACTACGGTGTAGCTATCGCCTAACCTTTGGTCACACGTATTTGTCTTTCCCATGACATTTGCTATAATTTCGTCACACAAACAAAAAACAATCTCACGAATTGTGGCCGATTCTATTATATAGTTACATTAATTTATTGTAAGTGTGGCTAAAAACATTTACTAGACACACGACATTTTTGTAATGTTAAGTATGACTATTATATTTATTTTTCCCATTACTTTTACTATAATTTCGTCACACATACAAAAAACAATGTCACGAAAGTGTGGCTAATGGTTATATATAGCCACATGAAGTTTTGTAATTTTAAGTGTGCCTATTATCTAACATTTTGTCACAAATAATTTGTTTTTCCGTGACATTTGTTATGGTTCCGCCACATCAAAACACAAACTAACAAAAGTATGGCTAACCATTATGTATAGCCACATGAAATTTTATAATTTAAGTGTGACTATTGTCTAACATTTGGTCACACATATGGTTTTATGTGGCCATTTTCATATAATTAGCCATTTTATTTTCAAATTATTATAAAATTAAACCAACAGTAACCTCGAGAAAACCAAATAATATTAACAATAATTAACCAAAATCCATACATAAGTTTTTAATTTAAATACTAATAAAAACATAAAATTCTAATCAAAACCTATCTACAAAAGTTGCAAAGGGAATGCCTCTACACATAAACTAAGAACTAATTCTATTTAGACTTGAAACGGTTGCAAACTTATATCCACTTGTTTTGCCTTTGTGGAATGCTCTAGGATCTGATTGCAAAATCAATGACCATCGAACAATTTTTTCTTAAAGTGTGGCTAAATGTGTCAAATATATGTTTTTTTCGTCACATGAAACAAAAATATGTGGTCATAGATCACATGTGGCCACACATTTCAATTTGTGGCTAATAAATGTCACATTATTTTCTAAAAGTGTGGTTAAAGGTTCTGAACTGGTATAAATGGTCACATTAATAATAAAAATGTGTGGCTAAATATGTTTTAAAATGTAATGAATAACCTTTAGCCACATATTTTTACAAATGTGTGGCAGGGCGGTTTTATCAAAAGTGTGGCCGTAGCCCCTTTTTCACGTAGTGTACTTTTTTTTTTAATTTTTTAGGATTTAATAAGTAGTTTTTTTTTATTTTTTAGGATTTTATGTAACTTTTTTTAAATTAATATAAGTTTGTGTTTTATTATATAAAAAATGTCAACTATCTACAAAAAATAAAAAAAATCCACATGTCACCACACGCCGGCCTGGCCATGCTGTTTCCGCACCCCACTTTTTTTGGGACGGGTCTTGTGGAGCTCACACTCGCCACGTATTGATCATTTCCCCCAAACCAAACCCAAGTACCACACACTCTACGGTCTTATACAATTAGCAACTTGAGTTTTTTTTTTAAAGGACCATCGTATACATACATACATTTACTTCCAAACCATCGCATCCCTTCGTCAAAAGGCACAGTTTCAACCAATTTTCAGACTTCATCAAAATGGCACTAATTCAATTCAATCAAGATACATACATGATTCAATCAAAATTTATACATGTAGTTTCAAATCGTTTCATGTTTAAAGCCACGCAATTCTCGATTCATTGGAAAGTTAATAGAAGAGATTTTCAAAGCCCTTATTCAAATCCGACAACAAAGAAGAGAACGAAACGGATGAGCGAATTTTTTTGACGAGTTAGACATCCGCATGTGTGGCGGCGGGTGTGATTGCACAGATGGGGGGCTTCTGCTACGACTTTCGGTTTGCTGGTGATGGCGAAACGGTACGCAGCGGCGATGGATGTGTTTCTTGTGGTGATTTTTGGTGGTTAGTGTGTCTTTGTGCGGAGAGATCTACGGGACTGAGAGGGGAAAACTAATTTCCTGTTCTGTGGTTACTGTTTGTGTAGTTTAAGTTATGTGCTTTTAGATCTGTTATAATGTTGTTAAATTTTAGTTCTTGTAGTTTTACTTGTGGCTGAAACTGTCAAGGAAGGCGCATACGTTAGTGATGATACCCACGACTTCGGTGTCGGGAATTATAATCCTGCTCCTGGTGTGGAAACAGTGTCTGTTTTCCCCAAAAACCCTGTAAAACGTAAGTCTACTGCAGTTTTCTGTTTATCAAATTTACCTTCTAAGAGACACGTTACAAGTTGTTTGTTTCTGCAGTGGTGGTAGCTGGTCAAGAAACTGAACTTTTGGTGGGACTGAAAAATGAGGGTAACATTGTGCTCTTACCATATGTTATTTGTACATTTGGTTATTTTGGATATGTAGAGATGAAATTGCTTACTATTGGTTAATGAACAGGGGAACAAAGTGTGAATGTTGTTGCTGTTCATGCTAGTGTTCATCTTCCTTTTGATCATCCAATGTTGGTCCAAAATCTTTCTGTTATGGTAAGATATGTTACTATGATGAAATTTTATTTTAATTTTGGATGGCACCATTGTTTATAAAAAGGACTGAAATCGGAATCTTAATCGATTTTCCTTTGGTGAAATGCTAGTTACAATAATTTTTTTTATATATTTTGTGTCTTTATGTTGCCAGTCTTTCAACAATGCATCAGTTCCTGCTTCAGTTCAAGCTACATTTCGTTATATATTTGCTGTCAGCAAATTCTTACACGTAGAAATCGGCCACTTCTGTTGTACATGCTTTACCTTAAATGATGTTTCGGATCCTACAAAATGATGATTAGCAAATATGAACGATAAATTCAAGTAAATGATTCTTTGAATGACTTATGTTGAAGCCCGGAACATTCGATCTTGTTGGGACAATAGTGTACGAGATTGACCAACAACCATACCAGAATACATTTTATAACGGCACCATTGAAGTTACGGAAGCTGGTGGGCTTGTTAGTGTCGAGACGGTGTTCTTGGTTTCACTTGGACTTGCTCTTCTTGTTCTTCTTGGCTTGTGGGTTCTCACTCAGCTTCAATCTCTTTCCAAGGTAAATAATCATAATCAACTGGTTTTGTAACCCCTTTGTATAAGGCACATATGCTATGATCTTTTTTTTTTTGTATAATTGGATTCCACTTTTTTTATTTGTCATTTTCTTGTCTGTTTTAGTCAACACCTTTTCTGGTACAATTACTTAACTGTCCTTATTTTATCGTTCATTTACCCTACTTAGAAAACTAAGAAGATAACAAAAGTGGAAGTTGGAACTCGCACTGTCGATGCATCAATGGATGAGTGGCTGCAGGTTTGTTCTCTCTTCTCTTTTTTGTTTTTTTTTTATTTCTAATGATTCAAATTCCTTTTTCGGCATATATTGTTTTAACGACTAGTTATATCTTTGAACAAGATAAGATTGTATAGCTCTTGAAATACATTGTGTATTTGAATCACAGAAGAGGGATTTTTGCTAATGACTAAGTTGTTATGATTACAGGGAACCGCTTATACTCAATCAAGGTCCAACAAACTGAAAAAGAAGTAGAGGAATAGATTTTGGCTAGCAATTAGCAAATGCAGTTTGTTGTAGAATGAGCAACAATTCCTGTTTTCTGAGTTTTGGCTAACAGTTTCGGACGTTTGTTTTAATTTTGGAATGTTTTATATAACTGCAATTTTGCTTTGGCAAATTTTCAGCAAAGATCGTTAAGTTATGTGCGTTTAAGTCCTGCTGTTTATTTCTGTTAATTGGTTTTAGTATACGTGTTTCACCATACATTAGTATTAAAGTAGTCGGATAATAAAAGTTTAGGAAACGAGAGATAACTATCACATAAACACAAAAACTTTTAATGATTTGAGTAGAAGTTAGCTAATCCACGTTACATACACTACTCGATCTTCAACCAAGAGTTTACTTTCACTAAATACTTCTCTCTAAGTTGGTATAATAAGGTAGTGATCACGGTATTCTTAATTAAATCAATTATTATACTATGGATTTATTATATAAAACATAAATTTATTTTACAAAATACGTGACCTTTATTAAAGTGATTTTGAATTCAATTTAAACAGAAATCGCTAACCTTTTTAAAGTGATTTTGAGTTCAATTTAAACAGAAAATACTTACCCTTCAATTTTGTTTCTACTATACCCAATTTCATGTAAACTCAAAGATGTTGACAATCACGAAAAAAAAAGGATGATTATAATGTTTTCAACGTCATGTTCATGGATGTTTATAATCTAAAATATTTACGATAACTAATTAACTATCTCAACCGCTAATATATAATATCATATCATTCATGATGGTTCGTGTAACGATGATCACACGAGAAATAAGGTTGATACTATTAGAAAAAAAACATTTAAATCTAAAAAAGTCGATATCGATGTTTCACGTCTTTCTGAAATTAATAGCGTGACATAATTTTGTATGTATAGTAGTTGTTTGATGACGTAAGCTAGAGGCGTTCATGAAGAGTTTAACCGATCATATTATATATACTTATGTTTCCCTTAAAGTCAAAGGGTCTTAAAATCAATCTTCACCATCAGATCATCAGACTGAGATCAAATCTCAACCATTTAAAATACAAAAAACCTTTTAGTTTCTTGATAGTTGAAGGTTTGAAATCTTTACTGCAGTTGACGGCTCCTTTATTTTTACCCTCCCACATTGCCTGTAAAGTCGGCAACCTCCATCTACAGTTTAATATCTCAGTTATTCAGTTGTATACATTTTGACATTCATATTACTTTTTAAAACAAGAATTTACCTCATAAACCTTGCAGATAAAACGCATGACCTACCTTCACGTTTTAGAATTCATACCTCTGCAAAAAGCTGATGATTAAAAAGTTAAGGTAAAATACTTTAAGTTTTTCTTTGATGGTACATGGCGTTGTCCGATTTTTTCCAAGTTCATTTTAAGGTTATTGAAAATTTGTACAATGCAGAGAAATTAATATTAATATTATTCTCAAAAGAAATTTGATGAATGTTCTCATGGACAGTTTTAAGATTAAAGAAGCGTAAATCATACCTCTCCTTGTTTAGTCTTTATAAAGGAGTTGAGGTCTGGCTTCACATTCCACTTCCCAAATGGTGTATCTATTACTTTTAGCTCAGGGGTAGACACGTGTCCCTTGGTGAAATCTGTAATTGCTGGGCGTCTGTTGATTTCTAAAGTATCCAAAGCTGGCATTGAGAAAGCCTCCTTCCCTAAGCAAAATCCCTTGAAACTTGGAAGTAGGCACAGTTTTAAGGAGTTTAGACGAGGTAAGATAATCTCATTCACTTTGGCATCACATTCTTCTTCTTCTTCCTTCACAATTACCACCATATGATAGCAGTCACTTATATGTAGTTCTTGGAGTTGCACAACACTATGTAAAAACATGTTCCAGATTCATACAATCGTGAATAGAGAGAGTTGTCAGGTTTGGAAACTCCAGTACCATCCATTGGTTGCTCTTCCATAAATACTTGAGATGTACTAAGAAGTGTAACTTCACTTGTGTTAGGTTTGGAATTTGGACAAGAGTTTTTGTCTTTTGATTCACTGGAACCACTCCCTTCCACTGCTACTACTTCAAATACCTCTTCTAGCCCACGACATTTATAAATAGTAATCTGTTGAAGCTTTACCAGTTGTAGCAGCGCATTAGATGGAACAATAGCCGTGCCAACATCTCTATCCACTATATTCATTTCTATCAGATTATGAAAAGAGCAAGGGATCCCTTTTGAAATAGTAGGCTCTGAAGAAGAATTGGGGAATGTGTTCTCCAAACACAAGGTATTAGTTGTTAAGACTGTGGGGTATGGGGCAGGGGTTGGGGCGTGGGTTGGCTGAAAACGCCCAAGCCACCACCCCGGGTGGGCTTGGGTTTGGGCGTGGCCCAAGGGCGGGAGTTTAAAGCCGGGCATTGGGCGGGCTAGCGATCCTATGTGGCCGGCTCCTATTCGCTTGTTGGCTAGGTCATAGCGGGGCAATTTAAAATTCAAAATCTAACCATTTGGCCAAGCCAAGCGGTTAACCCAACCCAACAGTCACCCACCCGGCTATATATATAACCCCAACCCCCACCGGCTACCCCAACAAACTTGTTGGCTGTCCACCGCTACCCCAACCCACTTGATCGAACCCGCTACCCCAACCCACTTGATTGAACCCGCTACCCCACACGAAGAAGAGCTAGCTCTCGTCACGAGCGTCGTTGACGCAATGAAGGGGCGACAACCCGGTGAAACGCGATATTGGCCGGAAGCCTTTGCAAGCTACCGACATAACGTCGGAAACGACCGGCACAACTTAAACGCGTGCCAACATAAATGGCGCGAGCTACGGCCGAAGCTTGATCGTTTCAAAGCCTACTACGAAGCCGTTCCGAGCGGTGAGTTAAGCCACGAGGACCGGGTGGCGGTGGCGAACATTGAGTTTCGGGGCAAGGAGCGAAAGCCGTTCGACAAGCTCGCGCTTTTTGAAATTTACCTAACGCTCTAGTTTTTTTTTTTAATTTTGTAATCGTTTTTAGGTTTTTTTATAATTTTTAAAATAAAATATATGGTCTTCAATAACAAATTGTTCATTTAGTAGATGACGTGTATAGGCATTATTGCCTAGTGGAGATGGATATGATCGGGTGGTTCTGCTGGTGGCACGATGATACTCCAGTGGTCCGTCAGTGATCCAAATTTGCCGTTCAAATATATATATATATATATATATAGGTAAAGGGTACTGTACAAATTCCCTTATCGTACATTACGTACGCTACAATCTCAGCCGTCAGATCATCTTCCCGCATTCAAAATCGCATGTTGTTTTTTTTGTTACAATTTCGCATGTGATAAATTTTTGATGAAATCGCATGTTTTTTGTAACAATTTCGCATGTGATATTTTTGATGAAATAGCATGTTTTTTTGTAACAATTTCGCATGTGGTAATTTTGATGAAATCGCATGTTAAAAAAACAACATGCGAAATTGTAACAAAAAAAACATGCGATTTCAATGCCGGAAGATGATCTGACGGCTGAGATTGTAGCGTACGTAATGTACGATAAGGGCATTTGTACGTTAATCTACCCCTATATATATATATATATATATAATAAAAAACATGTACCTGATTGACCACTCCATGAAGTTCACGTTCAAGACTGCATTTGCCAAACCATGTACGTATGTACTTGAGCTTTGGAGTTGTTGACTGACCTGACGTAAGCATCATCAGTTGAGGGCATTCATTGATCAATACATTATCTAGTGAGGGCCATCGGAAGTCATTCATCCCCAAGAAGAAACCCTTGAGGTTTGGTAGATATTCAAGTTCAAGTGTCTCCAGATGAGGAAACACAACACCTTTCGATGACTTTCCAGTATTTTCTTCTTTCACTATCACTTGTATTGCCTTGCATCTTCTTACTGTTAACTCTTTGAGTTGCTTGAGGCTTTCAAGAGTGTTGAATGTGAATATATATGGCAGAAGGTCACACCCATAAATATACACAGTTTTTAAGTTGGAGAGTTGAGGGGCAGCTAGTAGTGTTTCTTAGTGTTGGACTTATTAATGCAGCACCAGCACCACTATGTGCACTTCCGTCGTCAACATTGTTTGCATCACTTTCAAATACATCCATTAACCCTTCGCATTGCTCAATTCCCAGCTCTTGAAGCCTTTTCATTTGTCCTAGTGCATACCATGGAATTAGACTTGACAATGCATCACACTTGTATATGTATATCTTTGTGGGGTATTGGCACAACGACCAATAAGAGCCGGTTACTTGAGCACTCTGCAATGAATTACAAATCAATGATTAGAGGGGAGGGGGCGGTCAGTGATACAATCACGAAACCAAAGTTCAACGCGTGGAACAATGGTTTTTCCCACCGCCACCATTACAATAACGCGTGATACAATCACGAAAACACAATTTCGTTATTTTTTTAACGGCGTGATGGGTTTTATTGTGAGGGTAATTGTTGGTTGGGGGGAAATTGTTGGGTGTGGTGGTGAGTGATGGCCATTGCCACCAAAAAAGGTTGTAAGTGATGGAAAAATGGTTGATGACATGGCATGAGTTGATTGGATAATGTGAGTGCACTACAAAAAAAAAAGCCATCTAGTGGCACACATTTTTAATGGCATTTAGGTTTTGTGCCACTAATTTTTGTTTTTAATGGCACTTTAGGTATTTAACACATACATTTAGTGGCATTTAACTTTTATGCCATTAGTCAAGGATTTTAGTGGCATTTTGCGTATGCCACCAAAATTTTCTATATGTTTTAATGGCACTTTTGCCTGTGCCACAAAAAATTTTGAACAACTCAATTTAAAATTTTCACCATTTCCCTTTTTAAAATCTAAAAATTTCCCTAAAAATTTCTTCAAATCTTTCACCAAAAATCAATTTCCCTCCCCTGAAATTATTTCATATTCCCTGTCATTCCTCTAACCCCTCATCTATTTCCCTCTCATTCTCACCAAAAAAACCACAGATTTGCAGATCGAAACCCACACACATCTTCTTAAATTCTCTCAATCGATCCAAAGATTTGCAAAATAGATCTTTGCACCGTACAATGGTAATCGTCTCCCTCATACTTCTCACAGTATTTTATCTTTTAATCCTCTCATTTGTTCATATTTAATCTCTTTTAGCCGTTAAATTTGTACTCAATAACTGTTGTTTTTGTGTGGAATTAGAGCTTCTGATTTGTGAATATAACGAATTTAATTTGAAATTTGAGCAGATCTAGTTAAAATGGTTCCATCTGTTTGGAAATTTTGATCGATTTTACAGTTTATTTTAGGGTTTCATATTTTTAGGTCAAATGTTGACTTTTTATTTTATGATTCGATGTTGGTTCTTGTTTTGGTACTTGATATACTGATAATAGGTTGTTTTTTTTTCCTTTTTCTTTTGTTTTTTGTAAGAATTTAGTGATGGGATCTATTATGATAAGTCTATGAACTGGTTTAGGCCTTTATGGACAGATGTCATCTTCATCTTTTGGTAAAGTATAATTTTAATTCAATGATGTCCATTTTTTGCAGGCCAAATATAAATGTGTAATCAATATTTACTTGGGCCTAAATATAAATTGAATTATAAAAACAATGACGATGATGCCATGCTAGAGTAAGCTTTTGGATTATGATTATGGATTTGGGGACCTTAAACTATAGTTTCCAGCATGTATAGTTACAATATTATCCCTATTTTAGGGATGAGATAAACATAAAAACAATATAATATACATTTTCCTAATATATGTATATTTAATATCTGTTCCTGCAGTCAAGTTTTGAACATTGAAGCAGTCAAGTTGCAGTGAACTGGGACCCAAGTTCAATTCCCATTAGTGGCCTAGTGGTGGAGTGGTGGAGTGACTTGGGTTCTCCAATGGAGACCCAAGTTCAATTCCCATTAGTGCCACTTTGGTGGCCACCGACACCGGCTTTAAAGCCGGACCGAGGACACTCGAGGTCTTGGGTTTGAAACATGTTTCTTACCCCTCTTTGATGGCTATGGGTATTTGCCGCCAGGGATCCTTGTCGGGTGGTGAACTGGGAAGGGAGATCCCTTCCGCGGTCAGGGGTACCGTGCAATTACCCTTTTTTTTTAATATCTGTTCCTGCAGTCAAGTTTTGAACATTGAAGCAGTCAAGTTGCAGTGGGTTTGATGTTAATCATGGGTTATAAATGAGTTTGTTTAGTCCTTGTACATGTAGTTGATGAGTAAAGGGGCTAAATTCTTTTAACAAGTCACCTGGTTGGAAGTATTTCCATTGCCAAAAGACACCTGATTGGAAATATTTCCATTGCCAAAAGACACTTGTTCCCTTGAGAATAAGTCCAAAGGACCTTGCTAATAACCATTTAAGATGATGTTTATTGTTTTATTCGACTCGTCGACTTTCAAATAGGTCAATTTCAAATGGGTTTGGAGTCTCCTAATGGTTGTTTTAATGCATAGAATCTTCTATCTTGTCTAGCTCTATTCAAAGATTTTGATTGTTACTGTGACGATTTGTTTTTTGTTATATTAACTAATAATTGCCTATTTATACAAACCTTAACAAAATAGACAAGAAAGTTCTTGTGGTTAACCAAAACCGAGATGTTTAAAACAACTGTGCTGAAATGTTCAGATGAACTTTTGTTCCTAAAGGTCTAACTTAAAGGTTTGCTTGTAACAGGTTTAGGACAAAACTATACAGCCAGTCATTTCTCTAGCATTTCATAGGACCAAAGCAACTTTTTTTTAATGGACATACAGGTATCTTAGAGGCTTTAGTTCTTTATTTTTAATAATGTTAATTTTTTGCGCTTTTGATATCGAGTTAAGCTTATTGAAATTTTAAGAAGGTCGGTTGGTTTCCTTTAAGGGTGCTAAATGGGTTATGTTTGCGGGTTAAACCCGAACCGAACTCGAAAATCACATCACACATATGAACCTGAACCCATTTAGACTAATCTTAAACCCGCGAATTTCGTGTTACGTTTGTGTCGTGTTTTTGGGTCTTGTCAAAAATTCACACCCCTAGTTTCCTTGATGTAGAAGGTGGTAAAACCTATACCCTACACGAAGTGATTAGTTACTTACCAGTCACAAACATCAGCCGGGCTACTTGGTGGTTTTTTGGCATAGATGAGCTGATGATAAGATAAAAATTCCTAATCATTAAATATTTGTAGTTTAGTCTTATAGTTGCCAATATTATAGTTTAGTCTTTCGTTTTCTATCAGATTATATTTGTTTATTCGTTTGGGTTTAATCTAGATCTTGTGTGTCGTGCGCTTTAATCCAGAAAATAAGAAGACAAGATGCTATTTCTAGCCGATATGCTCTACCAAAAGAGAAGGATCACTGGAGGTAAAGTTTATATTATCACAATCATCTGAATGGTTTTTATTTGATTATAATTTCTGACTTTGAAACTGTCATGTCTCCCTATGGTGACTAGTTAACATGATCCCTTGCATTCGATTATTTTTTAAGTACCAATTACAATAAAATATTTACATGGGCTAGCTGACAAGATCCCTTATGTTCAGTTTAGAGAAATTTCTATATACCTCTTTATTTTATTAGTCAATATAAATATTTTCTATTAACTTTAGAGTATATAGATGGTAATCATGTTTTATTTTAAACATCAGCCATTGTCCTGCTTAGTTTACTAAATCTTATTATGTGTTCTTCATCTGGATTCAGGTGCACTCTAATATATCTTCTAGTCCAGTGGTTGTCTACATTCACACCCGGCGATCCAGATGATTTTACAAATGATGACTACTCAAAAGTTAAAGGCCCAGAAAAAGCGCATACGTTCTATCAGTTGGAAGATTGTCTAATGGTGCTTCTTCAACAGATTCATAAACTATTGATCACCAAAACAACGTTTAGACTTCTCGTGTAAACATCTGGAATTTAGAATATGTACTTAATACACAATATTTTGCTAACATTTGGAATATGTTTCGGATCGAATGTATTATTGAAGTTATAATATTATGATTTCTACATTTATTTTATTGAATTTTTATTTTATATTTTATGTTGTAAATAATGTGATATTTGTGGTAAAATTATGTGCCATAAAATTGTATTTATATTTAACCGGAAACAGTTTCTTCCGACACAAAATTCGTGGAACAAAAAAGGTTTTTATTTTTTTTATTCTGTGGCAAAAAAAGTGTTAGTAAAACTAGTATGGATATGTAATTATAATTAGTTTTTAAAGGCACAAAAATGATGCCACAAAAGTCTTTTTATATATTGTGGCAAAAAAATAAGTGCCACTAAAAGTCCAAAAACTTTGTGCGGCAGATTGGAAAAGTGCCATTAAAAGGCTTTAGCGTCAGCGCTTCTAGTGGCACTTTTTTTGTGTGCCACTCATTCTTATAGAGGTCTTTAGTGGCAATTTATTGTTTTTTTGTGGTACTTTTTGTGTGTCACTAAATGGCATTTTTTTTGTAGTGGTGATAGAATTCTATCACTAGTGACCACCCCCCTCCTCTTATTACAGCTTCGTTTGATTTTCTCAACCTTACCAAAGTGGTAAACTAATTTATCTCCACGATTTTTTAACCTTAATTTCATATTTATCTATTTTTTAATTATTACTAAACTTTATGAAAGATAAGTTTCCCTTAGGCCATGCGTAGTCATAACGCCCCTTTGTGGGCGTTATGCGCGCCACGTGTGCGGGTGGGCGTTATGGGGCGTTATGCATTTAAACCCGTAGTCATAAAGCCCCCGTCTAATCATTACCTATTTAATAATTTTCAATTTTATTAATTAGTATAAAAAACATTGCTTAAATTTGATTGGTGGAAAGTTTGAAAGATTCCCACATAACCGCACTATGCATATCGCGCTCCTCAAATTTTTTTGTCTCCTAACGCCCCCCGTAATGGTGTTCGGGGCGTTATGGGGGCGTTATGAGGCCACATGGCGCCCCACTACGCATGACCTTAAGCAAAGCATATATTAAGGTATATGGTGTAAGTGGTATTATAGGTGATTATGTTAAATGATCATAATATCGTACCTGGGATTGGTCATGATAGGCATTGGAGGAAATTTTACCCCTCTTACCACCATCATCAACACACTTTAGATGTGGCAACCAGGAAAGCCTAAGAGTGTCCAAACAGAGAAATAATGTGGTGTTTTGATGGGAAGACTCGAGTTTCAACATCGGGTAATCAAAGATAATATTGAAATAAAATCTTTTTGGCTTTTATAAAGTATATATTAAAACACACCTAAAATCTTTTTGGAATTTTGAATATATATCAAATATAAAGACAGAAAGCAGTAAATAAATATATACAAAGATGCAGAAACTAAGAAACGTAAATAAATATATATACAAACATTCTTTTTGCGAGTTTCGAGGGTAAGAGAATCATATCAGTGTACGGTCATGCCAAAACATTCTTGTCGTTCATTTTGTTAACATTTAGATAAGCATCCTATAACGATTATCGGTATTGTTATCCACATAAGCTCAACTTATCATATGTAGTCATGGCGAGGGGTTACGTTAAGGTATGATTTATATTTACCGACCGGTGTTTATCCACACACGACACATTCCCGTATCAAGGTATGCACGAGAGTTCATCTTACCGGTAAGTATACCGCTTATCATCCGTTTGACCGTATAAAAGATGTGAGAAACTCACTTATTTTTGGTTGAAAACAAGCCCTATGTGATAGAATCACTTATTGATGAGGAACTTGATTTTCAGATGCATGAGGGCACAGGAGGAAGTCCGTGAACAGGTTAGTACCAACGTACAGACAAAGAGACGAACTTGACTCCCGCAAGAAAGCTGTGATATATTATCACTTATTTTGTTTGGACATGTGATTGTTGATCACTTATTGAGGTCGTATGCAATATGTACACGTATGTATAGTATCATGGAAGATCTAGACTTCGTCTCTGTTATTTTTCGGTAAAAGAAACAACCATGATACCCAGATGATAAACAACATAAAGACCACATATCTCAGAACCTCGGCAATCTCTCAAACGAAATTTCTGTACTAAGACCATATGCCAATGAGCGGTTCCCACCTGGTCTTCAGCCAATTAAGATTTATATCACCCTGCACACTTTAATATGATTGTGAGCCTACCGATACATCTTATATAGAGCTGCTTATCGCTTTTCATTTTAGGTTTAAAGAGGTTTCGACAGACCACTGATGTACTATCATTTTCTCTTTTTCTCGCCAGGAAACTCATTTTTGTTTTTCTATTGTTTTTGCGTTTTGAATTTTTTTCAATGTTTTTGAATTTTCAAATTTCGGATTTACTCCCCCTAAAATGCAGAAAACTATGATAAATTTTAAAAACACAAAGATATTTACAAAAACAATTTTCCGATGTCGGTTTTACTCTTGCTTGACCTTAATGCCGTTTACCAGTAATAGAAAGTCAAATCGTGATTTGTCAAATGCTTTGGTAAAAAGGTCGGCACGTTGGTCATCCATGTGGACCTTAACAACATCGATAAGCCTTTTATCAAAGCAATCACGTATGAAGTGATACTTAATTTCGATATGTTTGGTCTTTGAATGCTGCACAGGATTTCTAGTGATATGTAAGGAAGCAGAATTATCAACGTAAATAGGAGTAGATAGGAATTCAAAACCGTAATCACGCATTTGTTGTTGAATCCACAAGACTTGGGAGCAACAACTTGATGCAGCAATGTATTCAGCTTCACAAGTTGATGTAGCGACATAAGTCTGCTTCTTGCATTGCCACGTGACGAGGCGATTTCCTAAAAACTGACATCCATCCGTTGTGGATTTTCCGTCGATTTTGCATCCGCCAAAATCAGAATCACTGAAAGTGACTAAGTCAAAGTTATTATCCCTAGGGTACCATAGACAAGTGTCAGGACAACCCTTCAAATAACGGAAAATCCTTTTTACAGCTGCAAGATGTGAGGCCTTCGGGTTAACTTGATATCTGGCAAGCAGGCACGTTGGATACATTATATCTGGTCTTGATGCTATGAGGTACATAAGACATCCGATCATTGCGCGATAATATGAAGAGCTAACAACTTCACCCTTCAAGTCTGGATGAATTCCGTGATTTTGCTGAAGAGGGGTACCAATGGGCGATGTGTCGGACATCTGAAATCGGTTCAGGATGTCACTCACATACTTAGTCTGATGGATGAATATCCCAGACTTTGTTTGTTGTACTTGTAGGCCCAAAAAGAAGATCATTTCCCCCATAGCGCTCATTTCAAATTTCTCCTGCATAACACGCTCGAAATTCCTACACAAAACATCATTAGTAGAACCAAAAATAATATCATCTACGTATACCTGTACCAGTAAAAGATCTCCATCTTGTTCTTTTATGAAAAGAGTGCAATCGATAAGACCTCTGCGAAATCCATTCTCCAGCAGATAATGAGATAAGGTTGCATACTTGGCTCTCGGTGCTTGATGTAATCCGTAGAGAGATTTGTTGAGCAACCAAACCCGATCAGGGTGAATAGGATCCTCAAAACCTGGAGGTTGTTCGACATACACCTCTTCTTCCACTATACCGTGTAAGAATGCACTTTTGACGTCCATCTGGTAGACCTTGAATCCTTTGAAGGATGCATAGGCTAGAAAGATCCGAATAGCTTCTAGAAGTGCAACTGGTGCATAAATTTCATTGTAGTCGATCCCTTCAATCTGACGAAAACCTTGAATGACTAATCTTTCTTTGTTTCGAATGACTACTCCACGGTCATCCTTTTTGCACTTATAAACCCAACGGGTACCAATCTTCTTGTAATCATCAGGTTTATCAACTAGCTTCCAGACACCCAGCTTCTGGAATTGCTGCAGTTCTTCTTGCATGGCTTCAACCCAAGAATTATCTTTCAAAGCTTCTTTAATAGATTTTGGTTCTTCTTGTGATACATAACACGCGAAGGACCAATCGTTTTGTTGACCAGATTCTCGAATCGCCGCATACAAGCCTGCATTGTTGTTGTTTCGCAACATGTTTCATGTTTGTACGCCACTTTGTACATTTCTGATGATGTTTTGTTGAGGATGGGTATTGTGAATCCTTGTTTCTGGATTATCTGGAACTGGAATATTTGTACCCAGATTGTTGAAGTTGAGATTAACAACCAAATCAATACCCTGGACTAGCTAAGAGGATGATGCAGTAGCTTCAGCTGTTTTAGGGGCGTCCACCGGAGGTGTAGCCGTTGTTGGAGCTTCTTGATCTGCATCGAGAAATTCATCATCCTCTGAAGAGTCGTTCAGTTCGGTAGCATCATGAAAATCCTCATTGTCGAGAGCATTATTGTTAACTGAAGATGGTTCTTGATTGTTAACAATAATTGGACGAACCAATGGTGAATCTGTTGCGTTATCACTCTCGAAAAACATCTGTGCCGCAGCACTTTCTTCGACTTCTTGAATATTGATCGAATTGAAAAAGTCATCGTACTCAAACATCCATGGTTGACCTGGACATTTGACTGGCAATGTGTGCCTTTGTACCCTGACCTTAGACCATTCCTCGACCCTTTTAGTCTCGAGGTTCCAGACTCTTAAGTTCGGGGTGGCATAACCAAGAAAGTAACCTTCAATAGCTTTTGCCCTAAACTTTCCATTAGGATCGATCATTGTGCAAGGAGCTCCAAACGGTTCAAGATATGACAAATCTGGTTTCCGTTTGTGAAGAAGCTCAAAGCAGGTCTTGTTGTGTCTTTTAACTGTAAGGACTCAGTTCATTGTGTAACATGCAGAGGCCACAGCTTCACTCCAGAATGGAATGGGCAACTGGGACTCTACCAACATAGTCCTAGCAGTTTCGATCAATGTACGGTACTTACGCTCAGCGACGCCATTCTGTTGAGGAGTGTAACTTGCACTGAATTCATGAAGAATACCTTTGGATGTACAAAACTCCGCCATTGCATGATTTTTAAATTCAGTTCCATTGTCGCTGCGTATCCGTCTAACTTTCAAAGTATACAAATTCTCAATCGTAGTGATCAAGTTTTTGATAATTTGGAAAGTATCACTCTTGTGTGCCATGAATGCCACCCAAGAAAATCTTGAATAATCATCTGTCACCAAGAGGCAGTACTGATCATTTCTGATGCTTTTATGCTTGACAGGACCGAACAAATCCATGTGCAAACGTTCAAGCGGAACTTTCACGGTGTTGACTTTCTTTATCGGGTGTCGCTTCTTACTTTGCTTTCCTTTCTAGCATGAAACACATACGTCTTGAAGATGGAAATTTTTAAGAGGAACACCATTCACTAATTCATTTGACACCAAACGATTCATTTTTCGTAAGTGAATGTGACCCATCCGTCTGTGCCAAGAGATTGAGTCTTTTTCTGTGGCTTTAGTAATAAAACAAGTTGCTTGTGCAGTCGTTGTGATTGCTTGCTTCATATCAAGGACATACAAATCATTTATCCTTGGAGCAGATAAGAGAATCCATTCTTTAGGAATCTTGAAGTCAGGTTTCAGCACATAACATCCATTAGCATCAAAGTGTACTGAAAACTGCTTATCACAGATTTGTGAAATGCCGAGAAGATTGTGATCAAGTTGTTGCACAAAGTTGATTTTGTCAAAACTTACAACCCCGTTGGATACCATTCCTTCCCCTGTAATATATCCGCCCTTATCTCCAGCAAAAGCAACAAAACCTCCTCTAATAGATTTAACGTTGTAGAGAAGCTTCATGTCGCCAGTCATGTGCCTGGATGCCCCACTATCAAAAATCCAATGACTGCTGAAAGTTCCTCCTGGAACACCCTGCACATGTACTCACATGATTAGTTGGAGATGGGGACCCAAGCCTTTGTGGTCTTGGGTCTTCCATTTTCATCGACATAAGTTACTTCAACTTCTCGATGTTTTGGAAATTGTGATGTTCCCCCTGAATCATTCACCGTTTTAGGTTTCCATGTCTGTTTTGTTTTACTAGTTTTATTCTTTAGAAATTTAAATTCATGATTGTCTGAAGTTTTTGAATTTTCTGGTTTGACAGACACAAATTGTTTGTTAACCACATCGGTTTTAATTGCTTTTTCAATAACCTTAACATGATGGCGTTTCTGTTTCTTTTCCCTTTCTTTTACAAGACGGGGATCTTGTTTTGAAGAAACAAATCGCTTTCGGTCATTTTGGTCACGGGGATCATCAACTTTGGCTTTTTGTTTATGAAGGTGTGGACAATTTTGAATAATATGTCCAAATGTACCACATGAAAAACATGATCTTCGTTCTACAAACCCCTAAGTATCATGTGATTGTCTTGTTGATGATGAACTTTGTGATCCCGAGGTACTTGGTTTGGAACTGTTTTGTTCATTTCTTTTCAAAAATTTAGCTTGATTGATATGATCAATATTAGATTTATTTTGAAAAGTTCCCAATTTATCCGTTCCCTTCGATTTTACAAAGTTCACCTTTTGATTCTTTTTCTTGTCTTGTTCCTTTCGACCTTAAGTAGGTGATTTACCTTTTGGTCGAGTATGGTTTTGTTGCTTCTTCTCTGTTGGTAATTTTTTATTGCCATTTTGTTTTCTAATTTCAGCTTTCGGAATTGACGGACACTGTGTTACCACAACATGTAAACCCGACTTTCCCAAAAACTTACTTGTTCATTCTTCAAAAACTTTACTGATTAAAGATTGATTAACATTTTTAATCGGAAAATCTTTGTCAGAATAAACTCTATCATCACCAACAAGAGTGTACAGCAAATTCACACTCTCAGACTCTTGTGAGAAAGTGGACGTGGACTTTGTCAGAACAGTCGTAGCAGGTTTTGCGGGAGGACCACGTAGAATATGATTCTCAAGAGGTATGTCCTCTTCTTTGATTACCACATCTGACTGTGCTGAGTCAGTATCATTGGATGCATCATCTGAAGAATCAGCATCCTCAACAATGACCTGAGCATCCTGATTCTGTTCAGCACTTACAATTATATCCGCTGACACATCCGAATCTGATGATACTTTCTGTTTGTATCCAAGTCCAGTTGTAAACTCCTCAAAGTTTAAAGGAACCGATGGCGCAAAATGAGTTCTATTTTCCTCATTATGCATTGCGTCATAATTGTGTCTAACCGGTGGTGGACATTTTTTATATCCAATGCACGTGACATCCTTTTTCTCTTTCTGAACATCGATAATGTGATCCAGCACATAACTAGAGTTTAAATAACTATTTAGCTTAAGATGGATCGCCTCACTTTCAGATTTAACACAAGCCATTTCTTTTTGCATTATCTCGAGCCTATTGATGTAACAGTTAATGTTTGTTTGTTTTCTTGAAACCATTTTCGTTAGCTCAGATTTGTTTTCCCTTAATGTTTCAATCATTGTTTTATACTCATTTTCATGGTTTGTATGAAACATGTTGGCTTCTGTGCATTTAGAAAGATCCACGATCAACTTTTGATTGTGGATAAATGTCACATCATACTTGCCTAGCAAATCATTATATTTGCTCTGCAAGTCCGACAACTTATCACCTAAGTCGGCACAATTACTACGTAAATCAGCACATTTATCACATTTAACTACAGTTGGTTCATCGACACATACCTGACTTGATGAACTGCCAACATTAGCCATAAAGGCTGAATGAAGAGAAGAAGAAGAATAAGCAGCTTGATCCACCAGAATAGATCTTCTATCATTCCCTGCTGCAGTTTCTCCCAATAATTCATCGATGTCAGCATCGACTGTCACCCTCGATAAATGGTCATCGCCTGACGTTGAGGTTTCCTCATCTGAACTCCTAGAATAGCCAGAACTTTCTTCATCTGAAGATTCACCACCACTGGCGGAAGATTCTCCACCACTGGCGTGATTCAAATCCTTAGCAACTTCAGCAAAACAAGCTGCTCCTCCCTGATCACCATGCCTAATTGCGTTGACCAGTCACAACCTTCATCCACTTGTACCACAAGAGCTTGATTGTTGTTGTTTGATGGTCCTGCTGGTTGATTGTTTACAGGTATCAAGGTGCGTTCATCATTCCTGTTTTGATGTTGATTCTGCTGGTTGCCTTGACTTCTGAAAGGGTTTTGGTTTCCATGCTGAGCTGGCTTCGTGCATTCTCTCTTGAAGTGACCACGTTCACCACAATTAAAGCACTTGACTAATTGTTTATCGAACCCGTACTTGGTGTCTTTCTTGCTTTCCAAGCTGGTTCTACCAGTCCTTTCCATGAAGTCCTTAGCCTGCCTTACAGCACTGGTGAAAGCCCATTTGATGTCCATCATATCCATTTCCTCTTTATCAATCTGCTGATAGTCTTACTGCGTTAGATTGATGTTACCGATCTGACCTGCTATCAACCCATAGTATGCGCTCACCAGAGTGTTCAGTATCTCCATGTGATCCTTAGCTACTTCAACACTAACTTTGGAGAAACTTGACGTGTCTATCCGAACTGTAGATGGTTGACTAGCAGATGACGTGCTTCCATAACAGGCTTGCTGTTGAACAGGTTGTGGATTTTCGTACATATTGGTTGTTCCAGTAGATCGATGGTTGTATTGGATTTCCATACAAGTCTATTGTTCTTTGCGGTTGGGCAATTATCTGTATCGGATTTCCATACAAGTCAGTGCTTGTGACAAATGTTGTTTGTAGCGGAGCATGTGAAGCGGGTTTTGCAGCTGTGCTAGAACCTCCACAGTTACCATAATACATATCCGGATTCTGTTGCACAGGAATTCTTTTTGCCTTCCGGATTTCTTCTTGATCTTTGTTCTCCAGAAGCTGAACGAAATCATTGATGTTGGTCGTAGCCAAGGTGTCGCTATACTTTAAAATTTCTAAGAAACCATTCCACTGAACTGGCAATTAGTCGGCAAACTTGATGACAACCTCTTCTGGAGTTGTTACTATCCCATAATTATTCAATTCAGTCAACAAGTGATAAAATCGACTTGTCAAATCTCCCAACGACTCCTTTTCCATGCTCATGAAGCCATCAAACTCGTTCTTGAGTAAATCATGTCGGAGTTTGTGTGAGGCTGCATTTCCTTCACCTCTCGTCTTCAATGCGTCCCATAATCACTTTGTTGTCTTGAAGCTTACAAACTGATGATAGATATCCTTGTTTAGCGCTTGAGTTAGAATAGAAAAAGCCTTCTTTTCTAAATCATAAATTTTCTTATCATCTGGAGTAAGATCTGCAAATGACGCGGCAGTTGAAGCGGCAACATCAAGGGTTTGATCGAAGTCTGTAATGAATCGTAACCATAACTCCGTGTTTTGCCCAAGTATATATGTATGGAATCTTTCTTCCTATCCAGGATATTCATTCATGTGCATTAGCTTCGGTGGGCGATTATTGCTTCTGGTTTCATTTTCGCTTAAAAGTATACTTTGAATACTTTGATTTTGATTTGAAACGAACGCCCATTGACTTGACGAAACTTGAGATGAAGACGATGGTGCAGAAGGTTCGGCCCATGATGGAGATAAACTCGTGCTTCTATACTTGCTCTCCGTATTGGATGGAACACCCCACCAGTCTGAACTCATTTTGGATGTATGATAATGAATTCCTTCTCAAAAATCTCAAAACAAACAGTTAACAGTGAATTAGAAAGCTTCTGTTAAAAATGTGAAGTAGATGTCGACGAAGAATAAGGTTCTTTGTTTAAGACTCCAAGTTGACGAAGGATGATAGTTCGTCGCTGACAATCCTGAGGAAGGATGGGTTGTTCGTTGAATACAAATGTGACGAAGGATGATAGTTCGTTGCTGACTCTTCGTTGACAAAGTGACACAGACAGGTTGTTAGATATTTTCAAAGTACCCTTAAAAAAAGATATTTTCAAAGTAAACAATATTATGCTTTAACCTTATCCTACTGACACAAAGATGCCCAATTGTCAAACACCACCTTATCTTTATGCCACACTTTTCAAACAACAATCATTTGAATGGCCAAATAAGTCAAACAACTAATATAATAACCAAACACAATAATTCATACAAATCAAACAAAGCAGATTTAAGTCAAAAACCCAGAATATATGAAGAACAATGATGAACTTTGACGAAATATATGAGCTTTCCGGTCACTTGAAATTTTCCGAACAATAATTTTTGCACAAAAGTTTAATAAAAACCCAATCATAACATGAAACCATGAGTTTAACAAGGTTTTTGATAAAACTAAACAACAAAATATCAAGGTTTTCAAGGTTTTTATAACTGTTTTTCAGAAAATATATTATCTTCAAACTCAAAAATCAAGAAAAACACATGAAAATCTTTGAAAAACAAGAAAACAACTTGGTTTTAACAAGGAATCGAGCCAACGCTCTGATACCACTTGTAGGTCCACCCGGAGGATCGAGTCAAACCTCTATTCCCTGTTTTCCGACGAACCCGAGAGTGCGGAATCCAAACGGGTAAGTTAAACCAAGTTAGAACACGAAAATGACAAACACGGTACAACGATTAACACTCAAATGTATTAATACGTATGACGGTTACAAAGCAACGTTTACAAAGGCTCTCTGTAAACTCTCAGTGTGTGTGTGTGTTTTACACAGTGTGTTCTCTCTCAAATCTATTCAGACTTGCACACATTTTGTCTTCTGTTCTGCTGAGTATATATATACTGCAGGTTCGGCGAACCTCCTGCAGCGACGAACTGTCCCTGACGAACTTTCCAAGACGACGAAGTATGGTAACTTTGTCGTTATCCTTTGGTGGTGAACAACCTTCGTCACTCATCATTCAAGGCGAAGTTTGATTCTTCACCATGGGGAACTTTGATTCTTCACCATGGGGAACTTTGCCATGGGGAACTTTCTCAACAGAAAACAACTTAACTGTTAACACATTAATATGCATACTACACACACGCAGTTGCATTTACATCGTACATTACAAAGTAAACAACGTACCGAGTCAAGATAGGAGGATATCTTGACTTTGGCCTTCACTTCGTAGCTGAGTCGAACTGGAACGATCTCGGAACAATCCATGTCCACACAATATGCATCAACAAAAAGTACATTATAATATAATATTAATTATATCATTAATCTTTTGTACGGAGTTTAAATTTGTAATTAAATCTAAGCATATGAGACTACATGAATATGTTCCGAAAAGAATCTAACAATGGTTGTGTTATTGTTGGCTGCTGCTATATCTGAGATGGGATTGTGGGGCGTGGAACTCCGGCTCCATGAGTGTGGAGGAGAGCACCGAGCTAAACAATTTGGTATCTTCGCTGCAACAGTTAAGTTGGGGGCTGGGAAGGATAAGTGGACATGGAAAGGTGCTTCCTTGGGGATTTTTTTTCTTGGCCCCAACGAGGAGATTGTTATCTGGTAGTGGTTCGGGTCACTTGAGGAACGCCTTCGAGTGGGATAATTGGATCTCGAACAAGATTAACGTGTTTGGGTGGAGAGTTTTAATTAATGGGAGGCATGCCTACTTTGGAGGAGTTACCTCAAAGAACAATCATTTCGGCCTCCTCCCTTTTCCCGTTGTGGGGAGATTTTTAAGAGATTGTGGATCATATTTTCCTGTCGTGCTATGTGGCTTCGATTGTGTTGCAACATTTAAGTGGTTAGTGCAGAATTAACCCCGTATTCGCTTTCTCGGCTATAGACATATTGGAGGTGTACAAGTTTTTGGATCTTTTGGTTATTCAACATGTCATTCTTGTTGCTTGTTGGATTATCCGGAGAGCTCGAAGTAGACGGAGTTTTTCAAGGGAGCCCAACAAGATTATTGGAGACATAAAGTATTTAGCTTCCTTTGGTTTAACAATAGGTCAAGGTCTTTATCTTTATATTGGTCCAAGTGGAAAGATATTGTCATGTAAGTTTGTCCTATATTGTCCTGTCCTCTGGTTGTAGTGTTTGTGTTGCCCCTTGCTAGTTTCTAGCGGGCCTTGTTTAATTATGTTAGGCGTTCGGAAAAACTACATGACCACATGAATGATGGTGTTTAATCACCATTCAAAGCATTTAACCAATAGCCTTGGCCTATTGATTAAATTCCTGATTTAAAAAAAGTTTAAACAAAGAAAAAAACATTAAGAGAGAAATTCAATCTAAAAAGAAAGTTTACTATCGGTTGTTTTCATGTAATGTGCTTTTTTTTAATAATTATTAAAGAAGGAAACAAGATGTAATCATGTAAAAATATCAAAAAGTCCCACCCCTTGTGGTGTGGTGGCAACTAATTTGATGACTAACATTCTAACAATCTAACTTGAAGGTAAGGGGTTTGATCCCAGTTGGTGTGAAATATTAGCCGGTAAAAAAACTGTAAATATATGAAAAGTTGTATCTATTGCGTTTCAAGACCATGTAATTATATTTTTTTTCACTTTCCCGCCCACACTTTACGAAATAAGAAACCAGGACAAATATTAAAATTATTACCAATGACCTTTTGGTCTAGTGGTCAGGGGGAGGTGTGAAGTTTTGCTTTTCTTGAATGTTATAAGTTCAAATCCATACCAGGGGTGATTTTTAGTGCCACCTTCTAACACGGTTAGCGTGATTTTTAAAGCCAACTTCTAACCCGGTTAGCGACATCCTAACGGAGATATGAAGTTTTGCTTCTTTTGGAGGTCATGGGTTCAAATCCAGACCAATTTTTAATACTAACATCTAACCCGTTTAGCGACATCATAACCGTACGTCGTTCAAAAAATTACTAAAATTATTCACTTAAAACAAACATCATTAACATTTTTGAAATGGGATTAAACAGAATTTATTTGCATTTGATATCCGTGTATTACAACAACCATACGTCCACAATCACTAAAACCTCACTTACGGCTCTGAATTATTGGTACGGTCTGGGGAAAGTGGGATGTAGGTTGTTGCGAAAAGTAACATTTCAGTTATATCTGTAACATCTGATGAGTTTAGTGTAATAAATCAAACCACTGTTTGGATCTAAGAAGGCAAACAGCTGATGGAGTTCTTGTAAGCACTGCTTGTGATCAAACACTGATGGTAGTTAACAGCTGATGATAAAGTCTGATGGTTAACAACAAATGTTGTTGGAGTAAGCAGTGGATAGAAAGTCAGTGGTTGGAGATCAGTTGATAAGGAAGAGCAGTGGTTGAGATACAAGGACTGATACTTACTTTCTTGTAAGTTCAAGGGGCGTTTGTGAAAATTCTTACAACGGTTTGTTGTAACTGAATTTGGAGCTCTTAGTATAAATAGAGGGTTTGTATTAGTTTGTAGTTAGTTCATTGTTTTTCATTTCATTGTAATTTCTTTTCTTGTATTTCAATTTCGATTCAATTCAATAACAATCGTTGGTTTCAAGTTGTCTCTGGGTTCAATTTCTGGTTGTTTCTCTAACAAGTGGTATCAGAGCCATTGGTGGCTCGATTCAAAGAAATTGATTTTCAATTCCGCAATCAGAGATCAAAGATGGTGTCAACGAAGTTTGAATTGGAGAAATTCGATGGGAAGAATGATTTCAGTCTATGGCGTGTGAAGATGAGGGCTCTTATGGTTCATAATGGTGTAGTAGATGCGCTGAAAGGAGAAGATAACCTTCCTGAGGGCTTAAGTGATAAAGAGAAGAAGGATATGCTCGAGAAGGCTCAAAGTGCAATCATATTGAGTCTTGGTGATCGAGTTCTTCGTGAAGTATCAAAGGAGACATCTGCTGCAGGGATTTGGGCAAAGTTGGAGTCATTGTATATGACGAAGTCTTTGGAAAATCGGTTGTATTTGAAGAAGAGATTGTATACGTTTCACATGTCATCAGGGAAGAGTCTTGAAGATCATACAGATGAATTCAACAAGTTAATTTTGGATCTTGAAAACATAGAAGTGGTGTTGGATGATGAAGATCAGGCCCTACTATTTCTCACTACTCTGCCATCATCATATGAACACTTTGTGGATACATTGATGTATGGTAGAGATTCTCTGTCCATGGAAGATGTCTTGTCTGCTTTGAATTCAAAAGAATTGAAGAAGAGGTCAGATTCTAAAGAAGAAGGTGGAGATGGCTTGTTTGTGAGAGGAAGGTCAGATCAAAGGAATTTCAATGGTAGCAACAACAAGAATTCCAGGTCAAAATCCAAGTCAAGATTCAAGAGGAGATGTTTTGTTTGTAATTCAGAGAAACACTTCAAGAAAGACTGCCCAGAATTCAAGAGAAGAAAAGGTGAAGGAAGTTATTCAAGAGGGCAAAGTAGTAATTACTCTGTCACACCCCCAAAAAATCCACCAGCGGAGTATCACCGCAAGAGGCGTGACATGACCAGGATCAAGCCACCAATCATATTGAACAATGTAAGAAAATAATTAAAAGTCCAACCACACAATATAATTGGTGTTCAAAACAAGTTAAATCAAGTTCAAGTTATCAGCGGAAGCATAAAGTTTAAAACCAAAGTATAAGTTTAAAAGTTCATAAGTTCATCGTGAACACTCAATGTCCATGCTCCACAACGACACCTCCCATTCAAGCTCCTGCTAAGTACCTAACGACCTGCAAGGCATGTAACAACGAGTCAACAACAAAGTTGAGCGAGTTCACAGTTGGTGTTCATTTTAAAGTTGTTCCAAAACCATAAGTTGTTTTGAAAACCACGAGTTATCCAATTCCTTGTTTCCCAAACCATAACCAGTGGGGGCTACCCCATGTTAACCACTAGACCTAATACCATATCGACAACGGACTGGAGTCATGTATGTGCCCTACGTCAATGTCTATCATCATTGACTAAGTGCCCAGATCCATTAGTTCACTCCCATCCTCTGCGGCACGGTGTGAGGCTTGTCAAACCTAAATAGCGCTATCTAACTAATGACCCGCTCGCCATTGGCCCGGCGATCAAGTCGATATAAAAATGAGGGACTTCATGATAGAGTTTTGTCTAGTAAGTTATATGTTGTCATCCTTCCTACGGAGGATGGAGGTACGTAATCTACCCAAGGAGAATACGCAGGCTTAATGTTGTCATCCTTCCCATGGAAGATGGAAGTACATACTCTACCCAAGAAGAATATGCAGGTTCCGTTTTAGTTTCTTAACCCATTCCCAAATCACCGGGAATCCCATGCCTTATAGAAAGTGTGAACTCACCTTGGTTTGCTCGGTATGATTAACTACTTGTTCACAAATAATTCAGTCAAAGCCTACGGTATTCATGTAAAAACAATCAGTTTCATGTGCACATAAACCACATATTTCACGTTATTCACATACGTTCATAGTGTGCACATTGTTTAACAGGTACAAACCACTTCAAGCACATAACACGCATAATAGATGATTCACTGCTCACCCTCGACAATTCAGGTTTCCCACTCATGATTATGTTATACCCTCTTTACAACACATGCAAATATTAACATACTCATCATAGCCTACAATATCAACATACCCAATACTCATTCAAGTTCACAATTCATGAATTCTCCCTTAACAGTTAATAATAAAGAAATGTTCTATTTATGCAACCAAGCTAATGTTCTAAATCTCCAACTGTAGGGTTATCTCTTAGCATCAGTGTCCACATAACTATCCTTCATAACATGCATTCATGATAGAAGTTATAGCTTAACAAGTAACTATTATTTCAAGCTCATAGTGCACATAACAGATGGTTTACCATACACACAAGGCACATCAGGTTTCCTGTTCTTCAATCAATGTTATTCAATCTTTACAAATCATGCACTAATGTAAAAATCATAACTTACTAACCTATTGTTCATGTGAAGTTCCTCGGCGAAACACCACAAGTGACGAAACTCTAAGTTTCGTCAAGGACATGGGTGGCGAAACTCTCCAAGTTTCGTCATGACAAGGTATGGAAGAAACAGATGTCTTTCGTCGAGCATACAGATTCATCAAACAATAACCCTAATCCATTCATCGCAACAGTTTCACCAATCATTCATCAAGCAAATCACAACATGACCGATCCTATTCATCTGATTAATATTATTGATTTAACACTCTAATCACATATCAGATTCTTGCACATAATTCTTTGTTATCAATATGTATTATTACTTCTAAACAAGGTATGCAAACGATCAACATCAATGACCAACACAAATATACACACATAAGAAAACCGAGATGCTAGAAACTAACCAGGCTATGTATAAGGCTAGGCACCAAGGATGATCTCTAAGAAAGAAGGGCTTCGATGAAGGGGAGGGGGTCTGCTATGCCGCACGTAAACTTGAGAGAGGTAGGGTTTCTTTGTTTGCGTAACAGTTTTAAGCACAAGCCTATGGGTCGCAACCATCCTGGGCCGAAGCCCACTTAGCAAGGAGTTTCGTCGAGTAGGTGCCGACGAAATCCCATAGAAGTTTCGTCGCACAAGCTGTTTCGTCGGACATGTGACATCAACTATGTTTCGTCGGGTAAGGTGTTATAATAACAACTAGTCCTAGGTTATAATAATAACTACACATGACACAACTACACATAACACATCCATATTAACAATCACATACAGCAGAACTATATTAGCAATCACAACCTTAATGCAGCAATCATACACATGTTATAACGCAAACAAATTACGAAAACTGAATTGCAAATAAGTGACGTGTCGAGGAAAGACCTTGAAAACTCGAGTTGTCACATCATCCCCAACTTGAAAGAAATTTCATCCCGAAATTTAGCACGTAGTTATTGAGGAAGCTAGTTAGGTTACGTGGTTTTCCTGGTTTTCCTGGGGTGTCACATCATCCCCCCGTTGGTTTGGAATTTCGTCCCGAAATTCCGCAGTAGCTTCAGCCTCAATAGTGGTTTCTCTTTTCTCGAACAACTGGGGATACTTGTGTTTCATTTGGTCTTCTCGTTCCCAGGTGAACTCTGGGCCACGACGGGAACTCCAACGAACCCGGACAATGGGTATTCTGGTACGCTTGAGAACCTTAACGTCTCGGTCAGTAATCTCTACTAGTTCCTCGACGAATCGTAACTGATCGTCGATGGTGAGCTCCTTGAGAGGAACTATGAGGGTCTCATCTGACAGACACTTCTTCAGATTTGACACATGGAATACGTTGTGAACTCCGCTGAGTTCTTCAGGTAGATTCAGTCTGTAGGCTACCTTGCCAATTCTCTCAGTGATTTCGAAAGGTCCAACATAACGCGGGTTGAGTTTGCCTCGTTTACCAAAACGAACTACACCCTTCCAGGGTGAGACTTTAAGTAGTACTCGATCCCCAACCTGGAACTCGAGTCGTTTCCTGCGCTTATCAGCGTAGCTTTTCTGACGGTCACGAGCTGCCGCCATTCGTTGACGTATCTGAGCAATCTTCTCTGTTGTGTCTACGATGAGTTCTGGGCCAGTGATTTGGCTGTCACCAACCTCTGCCCAACAAAGAGGTGATTGGCACTTCCGTCCGTACAATGCCTCGAACGGAGCAGCCTGGATGCTGGTGTGGTAACTGTTGTTATACGAAAACTCCACTAATGGTAAATGCCTTTCCCAGCCGTTCCCAAAGTCGATAACACATGCACGAAGCATGTCTTCAAGAGTTTGGATGGTGCGTTCAGACTGCCCATCCGTCTGTGGATGATATGCTGTGCTCATGTCTAGACGTGAGCCAAATGATTTGTGCATTGCTTGCCACAACTCAGAGGTAAAACGCGCGTCACAATTAGATATGATGGAGGTTGCCACCCCGTGCCTCGAAACCACTTCCTTCAAGTAGATGTCTGCTAGGGTAGAAAACTTATCCGTTTCCTTGATAGCCAGAAAGTGTGCAGACTTGGTTAGTCGATCCACTATCACCCAAATGGTATCGTTTCCTCGTTGAGATCTAGGTAAGCCAGTAACGAAGTCCATGGAAATTTGCTCCCATTTCCATGTCGGGATCTCTGGTTGTTGAAGTAGGCATGATGGTTTCTGGTATTCAACCTTGACTCTCGTACAAGTCAAGCATTTACTAAGGTAGGTCACTATGTTAGCTTTCATACTAGGCCACCAATACGTAGCCTTGAGATCGTGGTACATCTTATCAGAACCAGGATGTACTGAGTAACGAGACTTGTGTGCTTCATCCATCACAAGTTCACGTAGATTTCCATAAAGTGGAACCCAGATGCGCCCTGTCAAGTAGTAAGCGCCGTCTTCCTTTTGTTCTAACCGTTTCTTCGATCCTCGCAGGGACTCAGCCCTGATGTTCTCTGCTTTCAATGCTTCAACCTGATCATCTCGTATCTGAGTAGGAAGACTAGAGTGGATGGTAAGCTGTAACGCACGTACACGCTTAGGTTTAGTTTCTTTGCGGCTGAGGGGTCAGCCACAACATTGGCTCTGCCTGGATGGTACTTGATTACGCATTCGTAGTCGTTGTGAAGTTCGACCCATCGACGTTGTCGCATGTTCAACTCCTTCTGGTCGAAGATATGCTGGAGACTCCTGTGATCGGTGTAAATGGTGCACTTGGTACCGTACAGGTAATGTCTCTATATCTTAAGAGCAAACACCACTGCTCCCAACTCTAAGCCGTGAGTAGTGTAGTTCCTTTCGTGAACCTTAAGTTGGCGTGATGCATAAGCAATGACTTTCTCACGTTGCATCAACACACAACCAAGTCCTTGAATTGACGCGTCGCAATAAACCACGAAGTCGTCTGTGCCTTCAGGTAACGAGAGAATAGGTGCGCTACAAAGTTTCTTCTTCAGCTGCTGAAATGCGGATTCCTGTGCATCACCCCAACGATAGGTGACACCCTTCTGAGTTAGTGAAGTGAGAGGTTGCGCAATCTTTGAGAAATCCTTGATAAATCTTCTGTAGTAACCCGCCAAACCCAAGAATTAGCGGATTTCAGTTGGTGTACAAGGGGCAGGCCAGTTCTTGATCGAGTCAACCTTGGATGGATCAACATGAATCCCATCCTCGTTTACCACGTGGCCTAGGAAATGGACTTCAGAAGCCAAAAGTCGCATTTCGAAAACTAAGCATAAAGCTGCTCTGCTCGAAGAAGTTCCAGAATAAGTCGCAGATGATGCTCGTGTTCTTCCTGACTCTTAGAATAGATCAGGATGTCGTCGATGAAAATGATAACGAACTTATCCAGTTAAGGTTTGCACACTCGGTTCATAAGATCCATGAAGACCGCAGGTGCGTTTGTCAACCCGAAAGGCATGACCAGAAACTTGTAGTGCCCGTAACGAGTTCTGAATCCTGTCTTGGAGATATCCTCGTCTCGAACTCTCAGTTGATGATAGCCCGATCTTAGATCAATCTTAGAGTAGAAGATCGACCCTTGCAACTGGTCGAACAAGTCGTCAATACGCGGAAGAGGATAACGATTCTTCACAGTCACCTTGTTGAGTTCGCGATAGTCAATACACATTCGGAAGTTACCATCTTTCTTCTTCACAAACAGGACTGGAGCTCCCCAGGGAGAAGAGCTAGGACGAATAAAACCCTTGTCCAAGAGTTCTTGTAGTTGTGCGGACAGTTCTTCTAGTTCTGATGAAGCTAAACGATAAGGTGCACGAGCTATTGGTGCTGCTCAAGGAGCTAGCTCAATTTGAAATTCAACCTGACGGTGAGGCGGAAGACGAGGTAATTCCTCAGGAAAGTCGCGTACGATCGGAATATCTTCTATCTTCTTCTCTTTCGGTGAGGTGTCAGTAACGAGGGCTAAAATGGCAGTATGACCCTTGCGCAAACCCTTCTGGGCCTTAAGAAAAGAGATGATGCCCACGACATCACCACTCTTATCACCACGAACAACGAGAGGTTCGTCACCAGAACGGGGAAAACGGATAATTTTCTCCTTGCAAAGAATCTCCGCTTGATGTTGAGATAACCAATCCATCCCAATGACGACGTCGAAACTACCAAGAACAATTGGAATAAGGTCGATAGAGAAGGTCTGACCAGCTAAGACGAGATTACAACCCTTAACTATGTGTGTGGCCTCAAGACTTTTACCGTTTGCTAGTTCTACAACATGCTTGGTGTTCAAAAGTGTTGGGGTACGCTTAATTATCTGACTAACTTTTAAGGACACGTAACTAGTATCGGCACCTGAATCAAACAAAACTGAAACAAAGAAATCATCCAGTAGAAACTTACCCATCACAACATTGGGATCGTTCCTAGCATCACCCTAACCAATCACGAAGGCATGTCCCCTGGCACCATTGCCGTCATTGTTACCCCCATTGTTTCCATTTACCTGGTTGTTGTTGTTGTTCTGATTCTGGTTCAGCTAGGGGCAGTTCCTCTTGAAGTGGCCTTCAGCACCACACTGAAAACATCCCTTATTACCCTGCTGTTGCTGCTGGTTCTGTGGAGCTTATTGTTGCTGCTGACGATTCTGATTTGCAGGATATGGGCTCCTGCAATCCTTCGCTGCGTGACCAGGCTTATTGCATCTATGACAGCGAACCTTGCTACACGGCCCGCTGTGGTGCAAGTTACAACGGTTGCACTTTGGTTGATTTCCCCTGTACCCGCCTTGACTCTGATTACCTGAGGATTGTTGACCAGGGCTCTTGTAGTCGTCAGTCTTTCGCTGCTGAGACTGAGACTGAACAGAAGTAGAACCTTTACTTGAATTTCCATCCCATTTGCGCTTGTTGTCGCTAGGAGCATCAGAAGTAGTAGTAGCACTAATACGCTTGGGCAGCTTGTTCTGCACAACTGCCTGATCAGTGAGACGGTGGGATAGTCGTATGACTTGCTGGATCGTGGGGAGGTTAGCTAAAGTCACCATACTCTGAATCTCCGGCACTAAACCCTTGAGGTACAGCTCGATACGTTTGATAGGAGGATCCACCATAGTAGGACACAAGGTAGCTAGCTCATTTGATCTCTTAGTATACGCCTAGATTTCAAACCCTGTCATCTTCAAGTTGTAAAACTCTACCTCTAGCTTGTGAATGTCGTCGCGATGACAGTACTCCTCTTTGATTAGCTCTTTGAAGTCGTTCCATGGGGTGGCATTAGCAGCTGCCAACCCTAGCATTTGAACCTGTGTGTTCCACCAAGTTAACGCACTGCCTTCAAGTGTTCCAGTAGCAAATTTCACCCTACGAGCCTCAGGGCATTCACACATCTCAAAGACCGACTCGATCTTCTCGAACCAGTGGAGGAGACCTACAGCTCCTTCAGTGTCGTTGAAGGTACTAGGTCGACAGTCAATAAAAATCTTGAACGTACACACGGGAGGCTGAGCTTGTTGACCTGTCGCGAGAACAAGAAAGGGCAAAAGTTAAGCACGAGAGTTGGTTTACGAGAGTAAGATCTAAACATCCTAGGGTAAGTTGAAATCGCAGGTTATACCTCCTGCCTGAGCTGCTGCGAGTGCCTCGGCAACTCGTTCATTGATTAGAGCCGTCAGCTGGGCTTGAGTCAAGTTGAGACGTCCACTCATGATCTTCACATTGAAGCAAACATAAGTGAGAAAGGTGTCGCGAAAGTGCGTAAATATGGAATGACAGAAGAGGGTAAGCACACATGGGTTTCAAACAACAGTCGTTACGTTAACTAAGCATACCATGAACAATGCACTATGCAAACTAATAGACAGGCAAT
The DNA here is from genome assembly GCA_030545235.1 of Helianthus tuberosus. NCBI lineage: Eukaryota > Viridiplantae > Streptophyta > Magnoliopsida > Asterales > Asteraceae > Helianthus > Helianthus tuberosus. The sequence continues at coordinate 56,652,102 of CM060438.1, forward strand.
ATAAACATACCCATATCACCTATAGTGTTGAGTCTTGCACGTGGAGTGAAGCGTCGTTGTGGATTCGTTGAGCACTGTACAGGTTATAGTCTGGTTTTGTCAAAAAGTTTTTCCCTTTTTAAAACCAAGTTCACTATAACCAATGGCTCTGATACCAATCTGTCACACCCCCAAAAATCCACCAGCGGAGTATCACCGCAAGAGGCGTGACATGACCAGGATCAAGCCACCAATCATATTGAACAATGTAAGAAAATAATTAAAAGTCCAACCACACAATATAATTGGTGTTCAAAACAAGTTAAATCAAGTTCAAGTTATCAGTGGAAGCATAAAGTTTAAAACCAAAGTATAAGTTTAAAAGTTCATAAGTTCATCGTGAACACTCAATGTCCATGCTCCACAACGACACCTCCCATGCAAGCTCCTGCTAAGTACCTAACGACCTGCAAGGCATGTAACAACGAGTCAACAACAAAGTTGAGCGAGTTCACAGTTGGTGTTCATTTTAAAGTTGTTCCAAAACCATAAGTTGTTTTGAAAACCACGAGTTATCCAATTCCTTGTTTCCCAAACCATAACCAGTGGGGGCTACCCCATGTTAACCACTAGACCCAATACCATATCGACAACTGACTGGAGTCATGTATGTGCCCTACGTCAATGTCTATCATCATTGACTAAGTGCCCAGATCCATTAGTTCACTCCCGTCCTCTGCGGCACGGTGTGAGGCTTGTCAAACCTAAATAGCGCTATCTAACTAATGACCCGCTCGCCATTGGCCCGGCGATTAAGTCGATATAAAAATGAGGGACTTCATGATAGAGTTTTGTCTAGTAAGTTATATGTTGTCATCCTTCCTACGGAGGATGGAGGTACGTAATCTACCCAAGGAGTATACGCAGGCTTATTGTTGTCATCCTTTCCATGGAGGATGGAAGTACATATTCTACCCAAGAAGAATATGCAGGTTCCGTTTTAGTTTCTTAACCCATTCCCAAATCACCGGGAATCCCATGCCTTATAGAAAGTGTGAACTCACCTTGGTTTGCTCGGTATGATTAACTACTTGTTCACAAATAATTTAGTCAGAGCCTACGGTATTCATGTACACACAATCAGTTTCATGTGCACATAAACCACATATTTCACGTTATTCACATATGTTTATAGTGTGCACATTGTTTAACAGGTACCAACCACTTCAAGCACATAACACGCATAATAGATGATTCACTGCTCACCCTCGACAATTCAGGTTTCCCACTCATGATTATGTTATACCCTCTTTACAACACATGCAAATATTAACATACTCATCATAGCCTACAATATCAACATACCCAATACTCATTCAAGTTCACAATTCATGCATTCTCCCTTAACAGTTAATAATAAAGAAATGTTCTATTTATGCAACCAAGCTAATGTTCTAAATCTCCAACTGTAGGGTTATCTCTTAGCATCAGTGTCCACATAACTATCCTTCATAACATGCATTCATGATAGAAGTTATAGCTTAACAAGTAACTATTATTTCAAGCTCATAGTGCACATAACAGATGGTTTACCATACACACAAGGCACATCAGGTTTCCTGTTCTTCAATCAATGTTATTCAATCTTTACAAATCATGCACTAATGTAAAAATCATAACTTACTAACCTACTGTTCATGTGAAGTTCCTCGGCGAAACACCACAAGTGACGAAACTCTAAGTTTCGTCAAGGACATGGGTGGCGAAACTCTCCAAGTTTCGTCAAGGACATGGGTGGCGAAACTCTCCAAGTTTCGTCATGACAAGGTATGGAAGAAACAGATGTCTTTCGTCGAGCATACAGATTCATCAAACAATAACCCTAATCCATTCATCGCAACAGTTTCACCAATCATTCATCAAGCAAATCACAACATGACCGATCCTATTCATCTGATTAATATTATTGATTTAACACTCTAATCACATATCAGATTCTTGCACATAATTCTTTGTTATCAATATGTATTATTACTTCTAAACAAGGTATGCAAACGATCAACATCAATGACCAACACAAATATACACACATAAGAAAACCGAGATGCTAGAAACTAACCAGGCTATGTATAAGGCTAGGCACCAAGGATGATCTCTAAGAAAGAAGGGCTTCGATGAAGGGGAGGGGGTCTGCTATGCCGCACGTAAACTTGAGAGAGGTAGGGTTTCTTTGTTTGCGTAACAGTTTTAAGCACAAGCCTATGGGTCGCAACCATCCTGGGCCGAAGCCCACTTAGCAAGGAGTTTCGTCGAGTAGGTGCCGACGAAATCCCATAGAAGTTTCGTCGCACAAGCTGTTTCGTCGGACATGTGACATCAACTATGTTTCGTCGGGTAAGGTGTTATAATAACAACTAATCCTAGGTTATAATAATAACTACACATGACACAACTACACATAACACATCCATATTAACAATCACATACAGCAGAACTATATTAGCAATCACAACCTTAATGCAGCAATCATACACATGTTATAACGCAAACAAATTACGAAAACTGAATTGCAAATAAGTGACGTGTCGAGGAAGGACCGTGAAAACTCGAGTTGTCACATACTCAAAGGGGCAAAGTAGTCATGTAGATTCTGATGATCAGTCAGAATGAGGCTATGACAATGCTGATGTTCTTATGGTCACAAGTGAATGTAATCAAGAAAATGGGTAATGGATTCAGGATGTTCGTTCCACATGACACCTTTGAAAGAAGCCTTCAAAGAATTGAAGATGGTGGACATGGGGTCTATGAAGCTTGGTGATGACAGGCCTTGTCAGATTCTTGGAATTGGTACAGTTACAATGAAGACAGAATCTGGTATTACTTTTGATCTCAAAGATGTGAGGTACATTCCTGATCTCAAGAGAAGTTTGTTGTCTCTTGGTACTTTAGAAACGATGGGATATCATGTTAGTCTTAGAGATGGTAAAGCAAGAGTAATAAAAGGGTCTATGGTGGTGCTAAGTGGTACTAGAATCAAAAACAACATTTACATGTTAGATTGTAAAGTTGTTGATGGAGTTGCTGCTGTAGCAAGTGAAGAAGGAAATAATGAAGCCTTGAAGTGGCATAAAAGACTTGGTCATATAAGTCAACAAGGCCTAATTGAAATGTCAAAACAGCAAGTTCTTAGTAAATTAAAGAACTGTGATATAAGCTTTTGTGAAAGCTGTGTTTTGGGAAAACAGAAAAGAGTGAAGTTGAGTAAAGGAAAACATATTTCTAAGGGAGTCTTAGATTATGTTCACTCTGATCTGTGGGGGCCTGCAACAACAGAAACTTTGGGGGGGTGGAAGATATTTCTTGTCAATCATAGATGATTACTCTAAAAGAGTGTGGGTTTATGTACTTAAACATAAAAGTGATACTTTCAAGAAGTTTAAAGAGTGGAAAGTATTGGTAGAAAATCAAACTGAAAGAAAGTTGAAGAAACTCAGAACAGATAATGGGTTGGAGTTTTATAATCATGAGTTTGATCAATTCTGTAAAGCAAATGGAATACCCAGACACTTAACCATTCCTGGTACTCCTCAACAGAATGGTTTGGCTGAAAGAATGAATAGAACCTTGTTGGAGAGAGTAAGATGCATGTTAGCAACTTCAGGGATGCCAAAGAAGTTCTAGGGTGAAGCTGTATCTACTGCAGTTTATTTGATCAATAGATGTCCTTCATCAGCAATTCAGATGAAGACACCTATGGAGATGTGGACTGGTGTTAAGCCTGAGTATGAAGATTTGAAGATGTTTGGGTCTGTGGTGTATTCTCATGTCAGTGATGATAAATTAGATCCAAGGTCTCAAATGTGTGTAATGCTGGGGTATACTGAAGGAGTAAAAGGATACCGGATTTGGAGGTTGAAAAATCCAAAGGTTATTGTAAGCAGAAATGTTCAGTGCAGGGAAAATATTCTGTACAAAGATGTCATGGAGTCTATGAACAAGAGTGCATCCAAGAAAGATGATCTTCAGTTTGAGGTGGAGCCAGTGTTAAACAGACCAAAGGTGAATGATGAAAGTTCTGGTACAACTCAGGGTGAATCCAGTCAAAGTACTGATGCAAGTCAGGGTGAAACAAGTCAAAGTGAACCAAATTTGGAAGATTACAATTTGGTAAGAGACAGGCCAAAGAGGAAAGTTGTGAAACCACTGAGGTATAGGGATCATGAAGATATCTCAGTAGTTGCTTTTATAACAGCTGAGAATGAAAGTATCTTTGAACCACTAACTTTTGAAGAAGTTGTAAATTCTGAAGAAAGTCAAAAGTGGTGTCAAGCAATGGATGAGGAGATGGATTCTCTGTACAAGAATGGTACATGGGAATTGGTGAACAAGCCTAAAGATCAGAAGTTGGTGTCTTGCAAGTGGATCTATAAGATTAAAGAAGGTGTTAAACCAGGAGAGGGTCCAAGGTATAAAGCAAGATTAGTGGCCAAAGGATTTACACAAAAGGTAGGTATTGACTAGAATGAGATCTTTTCTCCTGTAGTCAAACATGTCTCAATTAGAGTCATCTTGTCGTTGGTTGCTTCATTAGATCTGGAATTGGAACAAATGGATGTAAAAACTGCATTTTTGCATGGTAATTTGGAGGAGCAGATCTACATGGCACAACCAAAGGGGTATGAGGTCAAAGGCCAAGAAGATAAAGCTTGTTTGTTGAAGAGGTCCTTGTATGGACTCAAACAGTCTCCCAGACAGTGGTACAAGAGATTTGATGAATATATAGTGGGCAGTGGTTTCAGCAGAAGTCCTTATGACAGTTGTGTGTATCATAGGGAGTATGACAGGGGTAAATTTGTCTATTTACTCTTGTATGTTGATGATACGCTGATAGCTTGTGAAAGTAAGAGTCAAATAGAAGAAACCAAGAAACTGCTAATGAAAGAGTTTGAGATGAAGGATTTGGGGGAAGCCAGGAAGATTCTTGGTATGGAAATTCACAGGAACATGGCAGAAAAGGTGTTAACACTGTCTCAATCTTCTTATATTGAGAAAGTGTTGAAGAATTATGGAATGGGATAGTGTAAGCCGGTTATAACTCCTTTTGCAGCTCATTTCAATTTGTCAAAGAAAGATTGTCCTCTAACAGATGAGGATAAAGAGTATATGAGCAAGGTTTCATATGCAAACACTGTTGGAAGTCTGATGTATATCATGGTCTGCACAAGACCTGATATTGCATATGCTGTTAGTGTGGTAAGCAGATATATGGCAAATCCTGGTAAAAATCATTGGGCAGCAGTAAAATGGATTCTCAGGTATTTGGCAGGCACAAGGAAACTTGGTTTAAAGTTTGAAGACTATGCTGAGAAGAAGGGGAATATGATCAGTGGTTATGTTGATTCTGATTATGCAAAAGATAAAGACAATGGCAGATCAATAACTGGTTATGTGTTCTCAGTAATGGGGAATGTGGTAAGTTGGAAGTGTCAGTTGCAGCATGTGGTTGCACTATCCACAACTGAGGCAGAATTCATATCTTTAATTGAAGGGGTAAAAGAGTCTTTATGGTTAAAGGGTATGGTTGATGATCTGGGAATTAGGTTGGATGGTGTGGATGTGAACTGTGATAATGAAGGTGCTGTTCAGTTGTCAAAAAAACAGTGATTTTCATGAAAGAACAAAACACATCAATGTGAAGATGTTTTGGATCAGAGATGTGGTGACTTCTAAGGAAGTGGTGGTCAAGTGGGTTGGAACAGTTGTTAATCCGGCTGATATGATGACCAAGGCTTTGCCAGGTGCAAAGTTTACATTTTGTTTTAACTCATTAAGTTTGGGATAAACTGAATTGTTACTTAGGTGGAGATTGTTGTGAAAAGTAACATTTCAGTTATATCTGTAACATCTGATGAGTTTAGTGTAATAAAGCAAACCACTGTTTGGATCTAAGAAGGCAAACAACTGATGGAGTTCTTGTAAGCACTGCTTGTGATCAAACACTGATGGTAGTTAACAGCTGATGATAAAGTCTGATGGTTAACAACAAATGCTGTTGGAGTAAGCAGTGGATAGAAAGTCAGTGGTTGGAGATCAGTTGATAAGGAAGAGCAGTGGTTGAGATACAAGGACTGATACTTACTTTCTTGTAAGTTCAAGGGGTGTTTGTGAAAATTCTTACAACGGTTTGTTGTAACTGGATTTGGAGCTCTTAGTATTAATAGAGGGTTTGTATTAGTTTGTAGTTAGTTCATTGTTTTTCATTTCATTGTAATTTCTTTTCTTGTATTTCAATTTCGATTCAATTCAATAACAATAGTTGGTTACAAGTTGTCTCTGGGTTCAATTTCTGGTTGTTTCTCTAACATAGGTAAGTTTTACTTTTATTCAAGGAGATAAAGATGTTACTTACATTGATAGATTTGATACCATATTTGATACTCACTTTTTTAATATTGGGTATATGTATTTTCAGCACCGATACCATCTAAAGATGACCATTTTGTAATGAATACCGGGATCATACCGATAGATATAGTATGGTATATGGTATCCACTTTATTGGGTATATGTATTTTTAGCACCGATACCATCTAAAGATGACCATTTTGTAAAGAATACCAGTACCATACCGATAGATATAGTATGGTATACGGTATCCACTTTTCAGAAATTCGGTGATCCCAACCCTATCTGGAGTGGTGGTTTGTGATTGAACAATCCTTTTGTGTCATTTTTTACTCTTAAATATTAATTTTTTGAGGGTTTTTTTTTAATCTGAATGTTAAATATGTATTTATGTCACTCAAAACAAAAAGTGAATCAGAGTAATAAAAATTTAAAAGCAGTAGGTTTTATATGATCCTTAGGTAGGATGGGGTACTCGTGGGTTCGAACCTGAGCCAGAACATCGCCCTCGTCCATGCGGGTTAGGCGGACGGGTTCGGCTAGCCACTACCACAACAAGTGTAACATTTTCAATGTTTTGATCGTTGCTCGCTTTCTGACCGTTTAATAGTGTTTTTACCGTTCCTTAAAAAATTCAAATTCAAAAAATCAAGTAAGTTTCTCTATATAACCAACCCATTCCATTATTTTAATCTACCCCATTCACATAAACTCTTTCAATATTTTATTTCTATGTACAAAAAAACTCCTCTCAAAATGTCAAGGAATTCATGGACCGAAGAGGAAGGCATTGCTTTAGCTATGTCTTGGGTCGTAACACATCATGAACGCTCGTCCACTAGTAGACTGGTTTCGTTTTGGATCAGGTTTTTCCAACAATTTTGTCTCCATGTTTGTGAGACCAACCAGAACGTGAATCAAATTAACTCACGTTTCGCATTTATCATGGGAGGTTCACCAATGTGGAAAATCCCGAAAACGAGCTCTCGGAATCTTAAGTCATTCAAGTGGCCCTTGTGGACTACAAACACACCTACGACGAGGACTTTGACCATGTTTCGTCGTGGCAAATTATTAGGATGTAAGTTTAATTTTTATGTAATGTTTAAGTTTTATGCTAATTTTTATGTAGTGTTTAAGTTTTATGTTTTATTTTTATGTAATGTTTAACTTTTATGTTTAATTATTTAATGTTATTTTTATTTCAATAATATTTAATTTTTATCTTACATTTGACTTTTTTAAATTAAAAAAAGAAATAGTTTATGGCATTGGTAGACGCCGCCACTGTTTTATGGCAAATGGGACACTTTGAAAGAAAATTGATATGGTGGGATTTGATTGGTTGAGGTATGGGTACTACTCTAGATTGCTCATTTCTCTTTTATACTAATTGGTTGAAGAAAATTGTGGCCTCGCGCCCTTGTGCCATTGCGCTCGTTAACATGGTAGCGCCCAAAGGGGCTCACAACCCTTGGCACTCCTTCTGTTTTGGTTTGGCGAGCTTTGGCATATATATAATGGTGAGGTGGATTGAGGCGCCACCCCACTACGGACGATCATATATTTGAACGACACATTAGCATGAATAGATGAATTACAATGGTTTGGATTACAAAAAGTGTGAGTTACACTAGATTTATTCTACTTGAAATTTCATTTTATTTAAAAAAAAAAAAGAAAAGAACAACCCTTACACCCTTTAAAATCTGTACTTGAGAAATGGCAACACGAGTCATATATAGCCGTCTACAGGCACGATAGCCTAGAAACGGGCAATGGGTGGTCGAGCAGGTCAGATTTGGTGTGTTTCAGATGGATTTTTGTTGAGGAAAAATTAAATGTTGTGTCCTTTATTATAGTACTCTTTTCTAGGCGGTGTCTTTTTCAATGAATTTTGACAGGTTTTGCCCCTTTATATGGAATTTTGTTGCACGTTTTCTCCTTTGACCCTAACCAAATTAGATTTTTTTTATTAAATCTAGTCGTGTGACTTGCACATGAGGGTAATTTTGTCAATTTACTTAATTTATATTCTTTTTGTTTAAATAAAAATCAAAGAGAAGGTAGATCCTTCTCTCGACTCCATCTCTTTCTCTATCATATCTCCCCCCTCCCCCACTCTCTCCCTCTCTCTCTCCCAAATTTATCAAACATCAAAACTGAATCTGATTTAAAAGATGAAGGATGGAACAATCTGATGGATTTCTGTAAATAGGGATGAATGATGGGTCTTCAGGTGCGGCGGATTAGGGTTTTAAAGGTTGGGGTTCTTCTACAGTGGTGGTGGAGAATGCGTGGATTGGCTTCTTTTACGGTGGTGTCGAATGAGTGGAGGTAGGGACGCGGATTAGGGTTTTCAGGAGGTGTCGAGGGGTGAGCGACGACACATGGTGGCAGGTTCGACGGGTGTCCCCGTTGGGATGGACGCTTGTAGATGTGATATGGTGGTGGTTCGTCGGAGATCGTCGACGTGGCGTTGGCCACGTGGTGACCCATGTTTTCTTCGGCATTATGATGATTTCCTTTTGTTTATTAATATATTGTTTCTCCGTTGGGTTTCAGTCGGGTGGTGGTTAGGCGGATCTAAGGTTTTAGTGAGGTGGTGGTGGTTGTAGATCTAAGGTTTTGGTGGAGGTGTTGATGGTGGTGGCAGGTGGATTAATGGTGGTGGCTGGTGAAAGGTGGGAGGAGGTGGTGGGATCTGAATGTGTATGAGAGAGAGTTTGGTAGAGAGAGAGAGCTGTAAGAGCATTCACATCCAAATCACTAAAAATATACATACATTTCACTAAAAAACAACTCCTATATCAATATACTAGGTTACATACCCGTGAGCTTCACGGGTTATGGGTTGTGTTAAAAAAAATTATATTTACAAAATAAGGGAAGAGAGAAACAAAAGGGCTTTTTTGGAGAGAGAGAGAGACAAGAATGCAATTTGAAATTTGGATGAAAATTTTGAACCCTTAATTTGGCCCGCCCAAACATTTCAGCAGGTTTGAAACAATTAATAATACATAAAAATTCAAAAATCTCACAAAATTACACCTAGGATAGGATGACGTGGACTGGCTAGAATTTTGACACATGTGATAGAAAAGTTTTGCTTTATTATAGTAGAGATTTCCACTAAAAACAAATATTTTTTCTCTCTCCTTTTCAATATTTATTACATTTTTCTCTCTCCTTCACTCACAACCACTTTCAATATATATTAAAAAATTATAGTGGGTGAACAGTGTCCCCCCAAATATACAGATGAACAGTAATATTTTCTCTCTCCTCCACTCACAACCACTTTTTATACTCTTTACATTTTAAAAACCCCACACACTACATATGATGGACTGGATGGGAATGCTCTAAAGAGGGAGAGAGAAAGAGAGTAATATAATAATAATAATAATAATTTTCAAAGATGTTTTTTTTTATTTATAAATAATATTAAATAAAGGGGTAAAAAGACTAAAATACCCTTTGGTAAACAGATTTAACAGAAAATCTAATTGGGTTAGGGTCAAAGGACAAAACGTGCAACAAAAATCTCTATAAAGGACAAAACGTACAACAAAATTCCCTATCAAGGACATCGCGTGAAAAAGAGTATCAAGATAAAGGATAAAACGTGTAATTTTTCCTTTTGTTTAAGAAGGTTGCCATAGAAAAGGACAAAGGGGGCTTTATTATTATTTGGTATTTTAATTAAAATAAAAAAACAATTAAAAGGACCATTATACCCTTTATTTAAATGAGAAAAATAACAAAAACAGGATATGTTTACATAATTTTTTAACCTAGTTTGACATTTGAATGGAAATGGTAACAAAAATGAAACCATAGAACCCAGATACAAAAAAGTTTCATTTTTGAACTAAAATGTCAAAAATGACCTAAATTCAGGGACCATTTTGACATTTTACTCTAACTTTAATTTGTAATTTATTTATGTTTAATTATCTAGTTTGTCTAATGTTTTTCATTTTAATAAAAAAATTAGTTTTCTTAGTTGTAAGGTTGGCTTAGTAGGTCATACATTGTTTGCCTATCTGCCTACCAGTCTCGTGCCAACCGACCTCCCACCTTTTGAGCCACGGGGTTTTGTATAAGCAAGACAGAGAAAGAAATTACGGTAGAGAGAGGGAGAAAGAGGGAGAGAGAGGCAGGGAGGAGAAACGGCGGCGTCGTTTAGGGTTCTGTCGCAAACACAACGACGGTGGCGACTGTGGTTGACGTTGCAAGCTCCGGTTTTGGCAAGAGAAGAATATTTGATGCTTTTTCAGCATAATTCGGTAAACTTGATTCGGTTCCGGTGAAGCTCCGATGAACCGTTCAACACTTGCATGTCTCAGATCTGTTTAGATCGGTGACTCTCAGGCCACCATCGATGGGTTAGGTAAGTCAAATGTGTTCCACCACAAGCCCCATTTCATAGACCATGTTTAACAACAGCAACATTGTTTTAATTATTTTCCTCAAAGGTAGGTTTCACGGTTTCCCCAGTGATTGAGGATATCTCAGCAGCCACGGGATGACATTAAGGTTGTAGTAGATTTAGATGGCGATGAAAGGTTAATGTGGTGATTTTGAAACTGTTTTGGCCTCGAAATATTTCCTCACTTTTGTTAGTGGTAAATTTGATTTTATATAGTGTTTGACTTTAGAAAGTTATATCTAGTGGTGGCAAAGTGGGCAAGTTGGATGGGTTTGGGTAATGGGTCAAGATGGATTTGGTTTAGGATGATTATAGGTTAGGATGGGTATTTTAAAAAAAGGGTTGGATGGGTAATGGGTCAAGATGTGTTTGGGTTAGAATGAGTTTGGGTTAAGATGGGTTCTAAAAAATAAAAAAAATTCTAAAAAATCATAAAAAATCCAAAAAACTCTAAAAATTAAAAAAAATTATAAAAAATCATAAAAATTATAGAAAATCCAAAAACTCTAAAAAATCAAAAAACTTATAAAAAATCATAAAAATTATAAAAAAATAAAAAAAATTAAAAAATCAAAAATTCTAAAAAATTATAAAAAATCTAAAAAATCCAAAAAATTATTAAAAAACAAAAAAAAATTATAAAAAATAAACAAAATATAAAAAATCATAAAAATTCAAAAAAATCAAAAAAAATCAAAAAAATCAAAAAAATTCTAAAAAATCCAAGAAATTATAAAAAAATCAAAAAATTCTAAAAATATAAAAAATTCTAAAAAATCCAAAAAAACTCTAAAAAATAAAAAAAATCTAAAAAACCAAAAAAAAAGAATAAAAAAAATTCTAAAAAATCAAAAAATTCTAAAAAATCCAAAAAAAAATCTTAAAAATTCTAAAAATAAAAAAATCTAAAAAATTCAAAAAAATCAAAAAAATCCAAAAAAGCAAAAAATTCATAAAAAATCCAAAAAAATCAAAAAATTTTAAAAAACCATAAAAACAAAAAAATTCTAAAAATCACAAAAATTCTAAAAAAATAAAAAAAGTCAAAAAATTCTAAAAAATCAAAAAAAATCAAAAAAATTCAAAAAAGAAATCTAAAAGATCCTATTTTTTTATTTTTTAGAATTTTTTTGATTTTCATATTTTTTGGTTTTTTTATAACTTTTTTGGATTTTTTTGAAATTTTATGATTTTTTATTTTTTGAGAATTTTTATGATTTTTAGAGTTTTATGGTTTTTTTTTGCAATTTTTTTATTTTTTGGGTTTTCAGAATTTTTTATTTTTTTAGAATTTTTTTTTATTTTTTTTTATTTTTTTATGATTTTTTAGAATTTTTTGGATTTTGTAGAATTTATATGATTTTTTTGATTTTTTAGAATTTTTTTGATTTTTCAGAATTTTTTTATTTTTTAGAATTTCTCTGATTTTTTTATGATTTTTATGATTTTTTAGGATTCTTTGGCTCTTTTAGAATTTTTTTGATTTTTTAGAATTTTTTTGGTTTTTTAGAATTTTTTTGATTTTTTGAGTTTTTTTATTTTTTTATAAATTTATGGAATTTTTAGAATATTTATGATTTTTTTGATTTTTTAAAACTTTTTGGATTTTTTAGAATATTTATAATTTTTTAGAATTTTTATGATTTTTTTATTTTTTTGGATTTTTTACATTTTTTTTTATATTTTAGAATTTTTTTTTATTTTTTATAATTTTTTTGATTTTTTAGAAATTTTTTTTTTATTTTTTACGATTTTTTTGATTTTTTAGAATTTTATGGAATTCTTAGAATTTTTATGATTTTTTAGATTTTTTGAATTTTTTTGGATTTTTTAGAATTTTTATGATTTTTTAGAATTTTTTTGATTTTTTAGAAATTTTTTGATTTTTTTTAGATTTTTTTTTATTTTTAGAATTTTTTTGATTTTTTAGAATTTTATGGAATTTTTAGAATTTTTTAGATTTTTTTGATTTTTTTTTTTTTTTTAAACGAAGAATGACCCATCCTGACCCGCTTGGGTTTTATCTCATACCCATCTTGACCTACTCTTTTTTTTATCCACCACTTCATAACCCGTCCTAACCTAGTGACTAATTTTGTTTGGCCCATCTTAACCCATCTTAAAATTTAAAATACCCATATCAACCAAAAATAGAATGGGTGGGCTTGTTTTGCCAGGTCTAGTTATATCTCCATTTCAAAATTTTCATTTTAAAATGATAATAGTTGGTGTTTTCAACAATGTAAGTTACTTTTTTATGTTGTTATGTTTACTTTTAAGCTTTATTTATATAGGTGAATATTTGTGGACATATATGTATTGAATCTGGCTTTGGAAGAAGCCTGTTTAGCAGACTCAGTTCTTTGGGGCATGATAAGCACTGACTTGATGCTCACTGAATGCATCCTTCCATAAGCTCTTTTCCAAATTGGAGTTTTTTCAAAATCATATTTGGGATGTACAAAATGTGACACCATATATAAAATAAAGAAATGAAACATTACCTGGTGATTGCTTATTTCTTTTGATCATAACATTAAGTTTCTGTTATAATTGGGGAAATGGAACATTTATGTATTGTCGCTATTTAGATATTTAATTTTGAAATATGCAAGAGATGTAATTTGTGTGGTGAACGGGTCAAATGGGGATCGATTTTTTTTATCATAGTAATTGAATGGCTTAGGGCAGATGAGTCATGCAAAGTACTGTTGTAATTCAACTGTAAGTATTATATTGAATCACTCGATAGTCGATATACATTTTAAGATCTATATTCCCATTTACTAGCCTCACTTATATTGTTATCATGTTGTTTCTGTAGCCATATGAATAATAATTCGCTTAGTGGGCCGATTCCTCCTGAGATATCTAGATTGCCAATGCTTGTTCACATGTAAGTTTATGCTTTGACTTTCTAAATGTTGACTTCACTCTGAAGTGTGACCTATCGGGCATTTGCTGACGTGGCATATGTTGCAGGCTTGATAATAACAATTTATCAGGCCCACTTCCTCCAGAGCTACTGTATGTATTCTTTCTTGACAATAACAATTTTTGTATACTTACCGTTTTGTTCTATAAGTTTTATGATGACTCATATCTTGATTTTATTGGCAGCCAACTTGACAACAACCACTTTGATGGAACTATACCTCCCTCTTATGGCAACATGACTTAGTTAAAGTTGTAAGTTTATTTTCATTCAGCATGTATTCAATTTTGATGACGAAAGAAGTATGATAAGCTTAAACATAATTGGTGTAAATCTGATCGACTGCACACCAATTTCGTTGCCAGCGGCGCAACGCGCGGGTCACTTTTCTAGTTATTTTTATATTACATATTTGCTTTTATTTTATGGTATTTTTAATTTATATATTTATGTTATTAATTTAAATATTTTTTTTAAATTAATGAAAAATGCTTTTTATTTTTAAAAAGGAGGGGGTCCATATGTCATAACCAAACCCCGACCAGTGCACCAAATCAGATGAGGCCTAGTCATCGTCTCTACAAAGGGGGAGGTAGTCTGGATTGTTAGTTTGGTTTTGGACCACCCGTTATGGATGCTCTAAGTTTTTAATATTATAGTTTTGAAATTTGTTACATTTTTTATAATAATGTTATTTTTCTAATTGTCCCTTCAAATTAAATAAAAATCTTTATAGAACACCTTAAAAGTTTCAACACAAATTGTTTACTTCTTGCTATATTTGAGAAATTAAGGTGATCTTGAATACATCTATTGCATCCAACCTAAAATTTAATGCATCCTTACAAAAAATGTTCTCATAGGATATTTTGATGGTAAGCGATGTACTTCATAACGAAGATGTTGAGAATTCAAATTGGAGATCATGATGGTAAGTGGTGTATTATAGGATATTATTCAATATATACATTTCAAGAAATGCTTAGGAACAGTGACGGTTGCCAACCTACATCTGCCAGTCACAACCACAACCACCGCATCTCATCTGCTCATCTCTCTCTCTTCACTCTGATCCCTTCCCCAAAACGCTTTCTATTCTCTCTCAACAATCTCATCTGAGAACTTGTATCTCTTCTCAGTTTTCCTTCGTTGTTGGTTACGGCGGCGATTGGCGATGATGATGACGGAAATGGTTTTACCTGGAGGCGAATGGTGGCTACGAAGTCAGATCGGCAGAATCCTTTTGTATTCTTCTACCACGTGTTAGATCACCGCCCGTCATTTCAACCAGGCAACTCAAAAGTCAAAACCCTATAGAGAGCTAGAGAGAGTTACAAAGATGATGAAGGTGTTTCGGCATCGCCTCCGGCTGGCCGTTCTGCTCAGGAGAACAAGGGTAACAAAGAAGACGGTGGCGGTACTCTGTTTTTGTGGTTTTTTGTTTTTTCAAGACTAGGGTTCCGACGGCGGTGTACAGAGAGTGTTGTTAGTAGTGAGGGTTTGGTGGTTGGTTCAAAGGCGAGGGCGATGACGAGTGGTGGTTTGACGTCGTGGTGGTGGTGGGTTTTGAAGGTAGTGTTTTAACGTTTGGTAATTTTTCTATTCAAACTCTTAATCTGCACCTTCTTTACATTTTCGGTGCCATTTTGTGGGTAACGACGGTCATTGTCGGTGTGCCGGTTGTTTCTAAAGATGCGATCACTGAGAATCCTAATCGTGGGTCATCGGAAGGTGAGAGATCGGAGCACGAGTTTCAAATTGCACATCATAACCAACGTCTATAACAACAGTATCAACAAAAGCCATCTATGGGATTTGATGTGACTTCATCGGGTTCACCTTAGAGGTACACATATATACTTACTTTTAATACTTCTATGCACCAAATGCTAGGTGTTTGTTAAAATCACAGAGAAAAAAATGTGAGCTTTTGTTGTTAATGAAGATTATAATGTTATGAATTGCAGTGATGGTAGTGTAATAAATCCCCTATCAAGACTTAAACCACTTGTGCCATATCAAGAACCAGTTACACAAGCCCAATTTTCTACTAATAACACCATCAGAACTACTGATGAAGTCAATTAGGTTTCTTAGACAAAATACAAGTTATAACAAATAATTGTCGCTGAAATTGTTGGTATTTATGGTACGAGAACAACGCATCGAGTCTTTTTATGATATATTGCGTGAATCTTCTTTGGCGTCTACTATTCTACTAATATACTCCCATGGTTGCATGTTTTGATTTTCGACAGAATGACAGATCGATGGTGGCAAAGGTGGTTTCGAACGCTTACTATTTAATTCACCCAGCTTTACCAAGGTAAAATTTACAAAGAGACTGGACATTTGAATCTCTTGTGCTTTTCCAGTAATGCTATGCTGTTATTGTTAACATGTATATATACACACGTTAACGATTGAATTAATTTATACATGTTTATGCCTTCATGGGCTTATGGCTGTGTAGGGAATCCTTGCCGGTGGATATTATAAATTCTGAAACCGTTGAGCTTCCTTTGGTTGTTGGTTCAGTATGTGAGGGTAACAGGTCAGCTTTTACAAGCCCGAATTATGTAAATTGTAGCTACTTATGAACACCAATCAGTTTATCATATGGTACTTTTCGTTTCATTTTATGTTATATGTTACTTCTCACGGGTTCAAATCATTGGTAGATATTTGATTTAGAAACGAAGATGATTTACATATTTAAAATTGCTATTGAAAGTGTGTTGTTGTTGGTGGTTTTATTTTTATTATTGTTACTAGGTTAGTTACCCGTGTATCACACGGGCTGAATAAGGTAAATTATATAATTCACAAGTATATAGGTAATCGAAATTAAATATATATATTTAAAACAATACAATATAGAAAATTCTCAAAATTATTGTTTAATCAAGTGAATAGACTGAGATAAAAAGCATACTGTTAACTTGTAGCCCTGCAAATTGTGGCCATTGCATCCCAAAAGAAAGCTTGTCATTCAGAAGCATACATACATACATAACTAATCACATATTGTAGCCTCTAGGCACATATATAAAAAATGATCTATGGTCATCTAAAATAACTAAGAGAAACTATTATGCCTATAACCTGAAAATGACTCGATGGATTCTTGAAGTTGGGGCACTTTATTTAGCTAACTATACTCAACAGAATACCATCCCTTTAAATTAAGGTTTAGACCTGGTTACAACTTTCAACTTGCTAGGAATAAAAAGGAAGTTTGGCTGGGACATGATCTTCATTAGTATTCTTTTGTTGTAATGGATTCTTTTTACGTATGTTAGGCTGATCTCAGTTGGGGCCCTTGCCCCACCTTGTGCATGTATCTGAACAAAGAGGAAGTGCAACCATCGCTTTGAAGGATGAGCCAAGTATCTTTTTTTAATATTAAATAAAATGTGCCAATGATCTCTAGATCAAGTGGTGGAGGACTTGCATTTCTCTTGAGAGATGCAGGTTCGACTCCCACTTGGTGCAGAGTGAGGCATTGAGGCACTGGTGGGCAATGATAGGAGACCCAGGGAATCCTGGGTTGGATCCTAGAGCCAAACGGGTTTTACCGGTAATTTCACTGTCGTGCCTACGGGCGGGTGGGTTACCGGGTTTTCCCCGGAATTGGTGGTGGACTCGGGTTACTCTCGGAGTACTCCATTTGTCCAGTGGGTGCTCCAAGAGTGCTCGGGATTGAGTTTGTTGGCCGTTCAAAAAAAAATATTAAATAAAATGTAGACTTTATTATTTATGTTGTCGGTGGATTTATGTAACATTTAATTTTTTTTAGTTCTTTACAGCTAGACCACATGCTTGTGATCCTTCAAGTTTGCACCAATATCTTCCTAGCAAAGAAATTGATGCGGAAATGAAAGAAAATGGAGCTAAAAGGTTTGTGCTTTTTAAGTGTGTTCTTAAATTCAACTTTGGCTAATCTGACTCATATGATTCTTGTAGGTAAAGGGAAGCAATAGTGAATTTTCAAAAGCTTGACAAGGAAACTCGGGGACCAAAAGGAGGCCGTGCAGTGTCAACTCATGTAGTTAATATGATTTATGGTGCTAAAACGCAGGTTTTATTTACATGTATTTTAGATACATAGAAGTACTTAAACTTATTCCGCTAATTCTAGGCTCAAGCCTACATATAATATATGATTGCTGATGTATGCATTTTGATGAGTTATCCAGACATCCAAAAGAGATTATGATTGCTGATGTATGTAGTAAGCACTTAGTGTTTTAGGCTTATTTGTAAATGTCTTGAGCAGGTGCCCATGAATTATGGCATCAGCTTCAAGAAGACAAAATGAATACTCAACTTTATGATCACTGGGATAATCCCGGTTTCTGGCACCTCTTTTTTCAGTTCTTGAATCATGATGCCGAGTTCATGAAAGTGATCAAACAGAATGGAAATGATCACACAAAGTGCCCCAACTTCAAGAATCCATCGAGTCATTTTCAGGTTATAGGCATAATAGTTTCTCTTAGTTATTCTAGATGACCATAGATCATTTTTTATATATGTGCCTAGAGGCTACAATATGTGATTAGTTATGTATTTATATGAGATTGTAAGAGGTTTGCTCATCAGATCCTCTAAGTGTAACCATGATGAAAAATTTGCGCTGAACAGAAAGAATTTTTGTGTATTGTGCAAGTCATATATAAAGACAAAGGTGACAAAAGGGTAGAATGGTCATTTGTCGGTGTCACCGACATTTCATTTTAAGAGTATATAAATATGTTTTGACTTAGTCAATACTTCTCATCTATAATATGTTTCAACGTAAACGTAGTTCGGATTCGAATCGGGTACGTCGCCGCAACGCGCGACGGGTAATTTACTAGTTGCTATTAAAAGAAAGTATTTATTTAAGAAGTACCTAGACGAAAAGGTATTTTGCTCCTAAAATACAAAGTCTCGCCCTTTTGTTTTTCTACAATATAAGTAAAAAAATCTAGTTCCAAAAAAGCTAGCAAAAAACTCTAGTAAAATAAATTCACCACAAAAATCTAGCGCAAAATACAGTACAAAAATGTTATACAACATAAAAAATATAACATATTTTTTAGTGTTTTTAGTTGCCATTTGTATATAGCAATATGGTACTACAATTAAATATAAAAAGATACTTGATTTTTTTGGTGCAATATTTAAAAAAAAAGTAATGTCGTATAAAAAATTATGAACGTTTAAAAAATGTGGGAAATTTGAAAAAAAAAAGTCACATAATTGCGTATTCCAAAGTACTCTTACACCCCTTTTTTCTATACTTCGTGTTAGTTATTGATTTGAAAAATGAAAGATCAGGATGTCTTCTTATCCCCTACTTGGGCAAGATTTCCTATAATTTAGACCGGCTATATTTATTTAAGCTCCTTTGGTTATGTTTATTTAAGTTCTTGAGGTGATTTATATATTCTAAATTTGTAACTTATTTACGCATAACTGTAAATGCACTTTGGGTGATAAGTGCAGGCTCTCAAATCTTCAAGGGTCTTTAATGTAAATTGTTACAACTATTATGTATGGTCTGAATTTATGCTCTTGTTTTAGTCAGAACTTATGGTTTGTTCCTAGTCCGATTTTAGATGTTTGTTCTAGTCAGGGTTTGTTTATATAGGGCTTTGGGCTTTTCTATGTCCTGACTTTAGTAGTCAGGACTTCCCATTGTATATTAACTCTCAGTGAAATGTTATACATGGTGATTTTTTTTGTGGAAGGTTTGTTCTTCAAGAAACCCTAATCATTGTCACTGTGTGTGAATTCACGGCTACTGTGTGTGACGTCATTCATCATTTTCATCATTCTTGTTCTACACTTTCTTGATCCAATACCATACAGTAATGATTGCTAGGTGGATTCCGCACACCTGGTGATTGTAGTTTGAGTGAGATCCTTGGGTAGGAGACCTTACAAGTGGTATCAGAGCAGTGTGCTCATACTACTGTAGGTTTGGGTTTACATGTTTAGTTGAGAAAGATCACTTTTTGATTGGGTGTTTGGTGTTGTTTGCTGGGTTTTAAGTGTTTCTCATTAGTCATTCTTGTATTTACTCATTCTGGATGATGGATTGTGATTAGAAAAGAGCATTTTTGGATAAACATTCATCTGCGTTTTTACAGAGCTTGAAGATCTTCATCAGGGGTTTTTGAGGGGTTTTTGAAGGTTAGTAAAGATTCCGTGTTTGATCCATTTTAATCTGTTCAGAGTTTTCCTTTAGTGTTTTTCCTTCAGAGTTTGAGTGTTTGTGCTTCAAGATTATTGATGAACTAGTGTGAAGTCACACTTGTGAGATATCCTGAAGCAAATTCCTCTTGGCCGAACTAAGAAGTCAAGGTTTACTTCTTTGAGAGGTCAGGACTTTGTGGTCAGGATTTGGAGGTCAGAGTTTTTCCTTTGAAAGATACCAGTATTCATAGTTTCTTACTTTAGAGTTTACAATTTAAAATCTTCAGGGTTTTTCACTTCATAATACTTTAGGGTTTACACCTTTAATAGGTCAGACTTTTCTAGTAGTCAGGGTTTACAAAGTTGGATATTTTTGTTTTTATTTGATCACTCAATATTGGTCCGAGTTTTTTTTTTTTTTTAATCTCCTCCGAGTTTAGTTATATAATTCAGAGTTTAGAAAATCAAAAGTTTTACCGAGTTTTATTAAAATTGTTTTTAGGTCTGAGTTTAATTAAAACTTATTTATAGGTCCGAGTCTAGAAAATCAAAATCAAGTATTCTGTCCGAGTTTTAGTGTTCAAAACACATCAAGATCTGATCCGAGTGTGCTAGTTTCTTCAAAGAGTCTTAGTTTTTTTCGAATGGTTTAGTAGATTCCTTTTACAAGTAAAAGGAAGTTCCGAGTTTGGTGTTTTCAAAAGTTCAGAGTTTAGTGAAAGAGGAAGGAAGTCCAATTTTTTTTTTAGAATCCATTCAGAGTTTGTGGTGTTTCAGGGTTCAGAATTTAATTCTAAAGCTTCAGAGTTTCCTTTCCGGGTTATAACACTTCAGAGTTAATATATTATTTTTCTTCAGAAGTTTAGTTTTAAATCTTGTATCAGAACTTACATAGGTCCGAGTTTCTTTAACACATATCATCCGAATTTCTTTTGTTTAAAATCCATTCGTTTTTAGTCTTTATAAAAAGCTCAGAGTTTAGAAAATTCAATACATCCGAGCTATCCATCAGAGTTTACTTGTTTCAAAATTTACATCTGAGTTTGTTAAAAAGAATCCTATCCGGGTTTTTGAATTAAACTGGTTTGTCCGAGTTTGTCAATATGTTGAAAGAATTCAGAGTTTAACAAAAGTTTTCTTTGGGTCAGAGTTTATAGTGGATTGTCTGGTCCGAGTTTGTGTTTTATCTGTTTGATCTGGGCTATAACTCTAATAAATATGAACTTTCAAGAACAAAGTTTCAGAAAATCATAAATAAACAGTTTCAAACTTGATAAAAACCCAAATATGTTTGGTTTTAAACAAGGATTAGAGCCAAAGCTCTGATACCAATTGTAGGTCCGTTTTTCCGATGGATCGATAACGTAAACCTATCCTTGTTTATCACGAACACGGTAACGGGTGCGGAATCCCCGTGACGGTGCAAACCAAACATATAAAGCAATAATAACAACACGGATTAACCAATGAAACACACTCTATTGATTAACGGGATGAGAACCGATTACAAACTGATACAAACACAGTTTTGACGGAATTTTGACAGAGTTTCTTTACAAGTATTTTATGATCTCTCTGCACTCATCTCTGTTTCAAAGTGAAACTGAGATGGTATTTATACTAAAACACAGACACAAGACTTACGAAACAAAACCTGAACTCGGCGAAACAAACAAAGTCGACGAAACACACCTGTTTCGTCAACAAACATATATCTAATTCTTCTGTTTCGTCATTTGTTGAAGCCCAAGTGAAATCCAATCCAGTTAAAAGTCTTCGGCCCATTTCATAGATTCACGGCCCAGATTACTTTTCTGTTTATAATTGTTCACCAATTTCACATATAGGACAAACTGTTGACATCATCATGACATCACAGAGATGATGTCATGGTGATGTGTCTTGCGGGACTTGTTCGCGGCGCTCCGTGCTTCGCATGTCGAACTCTGGGGCGCACGACGGAGGAATGTCGTGTCTTCGGGCTTGAGCCGGACCTAACCGAGTCGACCCGAACCGAATCGAACCGAGTCGAACCGAACCGAGTCGTGTCCACATAAAGTGTACCAACACTCTCCGACCTTTCACTCAGTATTTCCAAGTTTCACCTGTGTCTCCGGATTTTGTGAACATAGAAACTTTTTCAAGCTAAACTTTCTGTTTAAACTCACTGTTTTTGTCACAAACACTCTCTGTTTCTTTCACAACTCTTTTCGAAATGGCAAACAACAATCTGACCGCAATGGTGCAAAACCTCAAGCATAATGCTGAGGTGGGGAGTAACAACAAACCTCCTTTGTGGATAAACGAGCTTGATTTTCCTGAGTGGAAGGAGCATTTTGAAAGGTATGTAAGAGCGAAAGACATCAAGATCTGGTTGTGTATCGTTAAAAGGATGTGGAGCTACACCGGTAAGAACCTTAACGATTGATACTTATTTGGCGCTCACAGACGACCAAAGAAAGTTCTATGATTGTGAAGAGAAAGCGATGTCGATGATAACGATGGCTATGACGCAATCTATACTCCATACTTTTCGTAAGAGGAGTAATTCGAAGGAGTTATGGGATAGCATGATGGAGCGCTATGAGGGAAATGCAATGTACAAGAAACGACGTCTTGAACGATTGAAGACTCAATTCATTGGGTTTAAAGCGTTAATGAATGAATCATTCGATGACACGGTGAACCGATTTTATCATCTGTTGAGCGAACTTGATCGAAGTCAAGAGGGTATCTACACTGAATTTGAGAAAGTTGAGAAGTTTCTAAATTGCCTTCCCATAGAATGGAATATGTACACCGCATTGATTAGAGAAGGTGTTCTCTATGAGGAGCTCTCATTGGAAGAAGCTGTACAAAAACTGAAGGGTTATGCTTGGAATATGGAAGATCAAGCATCTGATTTCGAGAAGATCCAAGATCCTCAGTTATATAAAGCTTCAAAACCGATGGATAAGGGTAGTAATGGAGGAGTCGGTGTTGCCCTATATTCAGAGAATGAAGTTCCTGCAAGTGAACACGCCTTTATAAGCAACAATGTCAGTTCAAGTGGAACAACAAATTCCAATCAAGGAATGTACTCTTCTAGTGGAGCTCAGAAATCTCAAGCGACAAACTTGAACATTCCAAAGTTAGATGCAAGCTGCTTAAAGTTGATAGAAGAAAACATGAGCCTTTTGGAGTCTTTCATGACTGCCTACGAGAACTTCTGTCTTGGAAAGCTCGTTGAAGCATCAAGTCTCGATGAGGACTTTGACCAGATAGACCAAGACGAAATGGAAGAACTTGATCTACAACTCAATATGGCACTCGTAGTCCGTAGAGTGAAGAAATTTCTGTTGAGAACGGGTAGGAAGTTCATAGGAGGTCAGACGAAGACTCGAATGGGAGTCGACATGTCAAAGGTGAAATGTTACAACAGCTGCATATATGGGCATGTCGCACGTGACTGTCGGAAGCCGAAGATGGAAAGATCTAACAGAGAAAGCAACTCTCAATGAAACAACTCAAGACCTCACAACAATGCATCAACCACTTCAAACTCAAGTGCTCGTCCAAGTGGTTCTGAAAATCTTACACCTTCGACAAACAATGCTATGGTGGCTCAACCTCTACAAAATGTGACTGAGCCTTACGACTGGGGTTGTGCATTGGAATACATTTCAGGAGCTATTGTTTCACAAGCCTTTATAGCTGAAATTGTCGACGAAGAAGTGTGTGAAGAGGTTATCGAAGAGGCTAGCATTGAGGAACTTGCAGTTGTAGCCAAGGTTTTTGGGGAAGAGTTGGATTCCGGTAATGTTGCTGAGAATGAAGATAACTTGAATGAAGAGTCTGTTGAAAAGTCTACCAAAACAGAAGATGGAGAAAAAGGAGAATGCTTTGAGTTCAAGATCTCCACAGCCGAAATGCAGCAATTTGCGGATGCAGAAGCTAAAAGGTTGGAAGAAGACTCCGTAGGAAATGAAGCATGTGCATTAATGGCTGGCATTGAGGTAAAATCAACTTCTGTAGACAAGCGGTATGCAAGATGTGTAGAGTTTGTCACCAAGATTGACAGATATGCACTTCACAACACAAATCTGATTGCAGATTTAGAAAAATCCAGAGAACTCATTGTTGTTTTGTCTAATTCGGATAAAGAACACCGAATTAAGATAAAAGCGTTGAAAAATGATATCTCTGAATTTGAGAGACTTGTGGCATAGGCAACTCTTAAAAATCAGGAATTAAAATCTGAACTTGAAATGAACCTAAATTGTGTTTTGGAAAAGAACAAAATCATTTTGGAAAAAGATAATCTGATTTTAGATTTGCAACGAAAAATTGAAAAGTTTGGGGATTCATCTGAGGTGATGAATTTCTGTATAAACAGCCAACGTCTCAAAGAATCTGAGGAAGAAATGTTCGGCATCGGTTATAAGAAAGTGCCTCCACCGGTAAACCATAATTATACATCGATGCCAAACATTGATCCTGAATTGGCAAATTTTGTGCCAAAGACCCCTCTGACGGTTGAACCACAAAGTGAGTCAGAATCTGAGCCTGATGAGGCTTCTGACTCAGAACAGTCGAAGGTGAGCGAAGTCACAAAGAAAAATGAGCGAAATTTTGATAACATTGAGAATTTGATAAGCAATAAAATTTTGAAAATTTTCAATCAAGTTCAAAATGCGAAGTCAAAACCAAAGTCACGTGGGAAACCTAAAAGGAATTTGAAAAATATCCCTAAAACTGAGTTTGTTAAAGGGGAAGATTTTAGCAAAGAGGAAGAGAAAATCAAAACAGATTCAAACTCTCAGTTTGTCAACCAAATTTTGAAAAATCCCACTAACGCCTCATCATCTTCGACCAGTCATGAGGAACGTCCAAAGAATGTTGCGAAAGTTCGCAAATGTTATAAGTGTCGTGGGATTGTTCAGATGACAAGGGTAAATCCCATGTTGATCCTGATCAAAAGAAACCTTTTGTTGAAAAACCGCAAAATGAAACAATTAATGTTGAAAAGAAAAACGGTAAAAATCAGAAGGTTGAGAAAAACAAAGTGATTAAACAAGAAGTAAAACCGGTTGTCAAAACAAATGTTAAATCACAACAAAATCAGGATCATGGGGAGAAACCAGTTGTTATTAATCGTGGTGAAGGATCGGAAAGTTCATCTCAAAGACATGATACTCGTGAGAAAACCCCTCACGGACGACAAAATCATGTTACTTTCCAAACACATGAGAATGACCAACTTCTGGAGGTTCGAACAACGACTATGTTAGACCTCATGCACAGAACAGATTCGTGAATGACCGAAATGCGTCACCCCTCCCCCCCCCCCCCCCCCGATTTTCAAATCAAAGACAACATTCGGATAATCATCCACGATCATTCTCAAGACACGATGATAATCCTAGATTTGGTAGGAATTTTGAGCCACCCAGGAATCAAAATTACGGTTACCAAAACTATGGAAGCCGAGGTTATGGAAACTCTAGTTATACCAACAGATCGTCAACTCCGTATAATCCACGATTTGCGGGGAGTCATTCTAATAATTTCCGAAATGGAAATGGAGGACACAGAGGCGATGATGGTTATTTCAAAGAGTTTTCTTATATTGATGAATTGGGACGACCCAAGACCATCATGGCTTGGGTCCTACACTCTAACTAAATTTTCTTGTTGGGGAGTGTAGGAGCAGCTGAAGAGGGCTATCTATATTTGGTATATCGATAGTGGCTGTTCCAGACACATGACAGGCAATAAAGAGTTATTGAATAATTTCAAACAAATTCGAGGTGGTTATGTTAACTTTGCCGGTGAGAAGGGTGGATACATCACCGGTGAAGGTTCGGTGTCAAATGGGAAAATTACGCTGCATAAAGTGAACGACGTTGAAGAACTGAAGCATAACTTGATGTCGGTTTCTCAAATCTGTGATAACAAGTACACGATGTTGTTCACTGATAAAGCTTGCTTTGTTTTGCATCCGGGATTTGCTGTTCCCGAAGATTGGATCGTAATGAGGGCTCCAAGGGTGAATAACACATATGTCATGGACATGCGCCCGTTGGTTAACTCGTCTGCTCCGGTGACATGTTTACTTTTG
Source organism: Helianthus tuberosus (assembly GCA_030545235.1). NCBI lineage: Eukaryota > Viridiplantae > Streptophyta > Magnoliopsida > Asterales > Asteraceae > Helianthus > Helianthus tuberosus. The sequence continues at coordinate 56,678,145 of CM060438.1, forward strand.
AAGGCCACTGAAGATCAATCGTATCTCTGGCATAGGAGAATGGGCCACGTGCATCTGCGAAAAATGAACCACTTAGTGAAAAACAACTTAGTGTTGGGGGTTCCTTTACGTAGTTTCAATATGCACAACAAATGTGAATCAAGCGAAAAAGGAAAAATCAAACGAAAGCCTCACAAACCGAAAACTGCTAACTCAATCCAAAAGCCACTTGAATTGCTTCACATGGATCTTTTCGGCCCAATCCATGTTGCTAGCATTGGTGGGATGTCCTATTGCCTAGTTATCACTGACGATTTCTCACGATACTCGTGGGTATTTTTCTTAAAAACAAAGGACCAAACTGCTGGTATTTTAAGAGACTTGTTCAAACAACTTGAGAAAAATTATTCACTTCCTGTTAAGAAAGTCCGAAGTGACAACGGCACTGAGTTTAAAAATCATTATATGGATGAATTATGTCAGGAAATGGGAATAGTTCATCAGTTCAGTGCTCCATATGTTCCTCAACAGAACGGAGTTGCAGAACGGAAGAATCGTACCCTAATTGTGGCGGCCCGAACTATGCTTTCTGAATCAAAATTGCCAATTTTCTTCTGGGCTGAGGCGGTAAACACTGCATGTTATGTGTTAAATCATTTGCTTACGGTCAAAAGAGAAGATAAAACGTGTTATGAATTGCTTGAAAACAAGAAACCAAACTTATCGGGTTTTCAACCTTTTGGGATCAAGTGTGTTATAAAACGCACCAAAGATACTCCTAAAATAGGGGAAGTTGGAGAAGTTGGGTTCTTTTTGGGTTATGCCAATGGAACTCCAAACAAACGCGTTTATAACGTTAAGAAGCGTACAATGGAAATCGTGTTTGATATAACTCCTTTGAGTTACGATCCTCCACCGTCCGAATTCGGTCCTAAAAGCGGTTACGATTATAATAAATTATTTGATTCATTTGATCTTCCTGATGTTTCAGAAGAAGATTCGGAGGTTGTCTACACACATCTCATGAACAAAGATGAAGTGGATGCTAGCTAGAGAGCAAGTATTCCTACTAATGTGACTTCGAATGTTCACTCAAGAGATCCAGTCGCTGATTCTTCGATCGTAAACGAAGTTGTTACTAAGCAGACCCCCAATGAAGCTGCTCCAAATGTTCAACCAACTAATGGTGATCTTTATGTTGATTTTTCAATATATCCAAATTGTAACACCTCGAAAAAAATCACGTACAATGAAGTATTGACACGTGTAATAAACCCTAATGAAGTCAAACGTTGAATTTAAGGGACTAATTTTTCAAAAAATCGAAAAATTTGATTATGAAAGAACTGGAAGTATTATCATACCTAAAATAAGTTTCTAAATAACCTTTTACGGTTTTATATTCACAAATGAGCCACATGTTAATCAAGTGTAGTCGTTTATGTAATTAATTGAAAGTTTGCGCAGAAAAGGGTTAAAAGCGTCAACATGTCAATTCTTACCTCTGAGTGACCTTTTAACAAACCGAGAGCCTCATGATATTTGATTATACTCTTGGGATTGCCAATCATTGGCCACCCAAGGCTTTTATGCCCAAAAGTGAAGTTACGCGCAACTTTGCAAGTATAAGGGACTAAAAGTGTCAATATGTTTAATTATACCTCTGAATGACCTTTTATCGAGCCCGAAGCATTATGATGTTTAATAATACTTTCAAGAATGCCTAATATGAATTAGATGAGGCTTCAATGCTATTAAATGATGAGTTACGCAAGTTTGCGCATTAGAAGGACCTAAAGCGTCAAACTGCTAAAGTATACCGATTCGTATGTTATCGGACCTTCCGTAATATGACCATGAGATAATCATACCCTAATTATCCTTTCCGTAGCTTAGATATAGGCTTAGAGGTGTTTTGTGCGCAAAAATAAACTTTTAAGTCATGCAGGGACTAAAAGTGTCAAAAAGCGCACAAGTTTGCGTTTACGCGCATATCTTACATTCTGAATATCCCCGGACACCCGAAAATTTATGTAAGCACTAAAATATGTTATTTTAGTGTTTGGCTTGATAAAATTCATTCGTCGCGTCATTTGGTTCGTTTTTCGCGTCCGTCCGTGTTTCGTCGTAATTAACCGAACAACGTGACCGTACGACCAAACGAACCGACATCTGGCATATTTTTGAGCATGTTTCATGTTCCCCATACTTAGGCATCATTGTAGAGCCTTAAAAATGATTTAACGGGCCTTGGATGTGTCGAAAATGGCATTTGGAGGTGCAGGGGCTAAAACTGTCAACAGATGAAAGTTTCTGAATGCTGACCAGGTCCTTACGGACCGTAAGACCTGGACCTTACGGTCCGTAAGCATTGCCCAGATGCATAAACTCGTAAATTGCCTGTTCAGCCCATGTAAGCGACTTGTACTGCCCTTTATCACTTCCAAGAGTTGCCTAAACTGATTCTTAGGCCTTAGGGACACTTGTTAATCATCAAGGATCATGTATAGCCTTGTTTGTCATGATCTTGATGGATCAAGAACACTATATAAAGCCCCCTTTGTTTGATATTTTGATCATTCATTCTCAACTCATCATCTGATCATTTCTGGAGCTCAAGCACCTTCCTTGTGATCCTTAGTCGTCATTAGGACGTTGGTAAGTATTCTTAACCTTTCCTAATTCAGTTTTGCTTAGTTAATTAGCTTAAAGTCAAATCGTCGTAATTAAGGTTTGACTTATCGATTAATCACTAATGATCCAGTGTTTAGTCAAATTAAGAGTAGTTATAAGATGGTAATTATGTGGGCAATAAACCCTTAAAAGGGCACCGGCCTCTGATTCCCACTCTAACTAGATCAATTGTCGGGTCAAAGCTTATTATAAAAAGTCAACAGGATCCTAATTTTTGAATTAACGCATAATTAACAACGTAGAAGGTGTGTAACCCATTTGATCACTCATACAACTTGGTAATAAGTATAAGAACTGGTCTAAGCTTGTTTGATCCGACAATTTTCTGTTTAAGCTCGGTTCGGAACCGAAAGTGGCAAAACTTTGACTTTTGCTTTGACTTCAGTTCTGACCCGATTTAGATGGGGTTAGAAATACCTTAGGGCTTCCTTAGGACCAGGTTACATGTTGGTATAACCCTCTGTGATTGGTTCATTGATTGCCCCATTCGTTTACACGTTTCCGTTAATTGCTTAAATGTTGACCATAATGCCCTTTTGTCCATAAAACGAGAATTTTGGAAATGTGAAAGGACAATAATCTTTATTACTGATTTATAACATGTCCCTAAATTTTCACATCAGTTTGAGGTCTAGATTAGGAGTTATGCTCAATGGCGTAGTTAGAACGCTTTTTAGTAATTAAACGGCGTCATTAGCATAAAGCCTATCTAAACCCAATTTTTGACACCAAACCTTTTACCCACTGATGTAATATAATATTTTGGGATTTTTGAAGATTTTTAATTATTTTTAACCTGCTCATAACCTAAGGTTAGAGCCTTGATTCGGTAAATACCGATTATACCCTTTTTGTGTATAAAATGAGTTTTACATAATATTTTGACACCAATCCAATAGCTACTGATTTTATATAATAAATAAAGTATTTTAAACCTTATAACCTGATCAGAAAACTCAGATTTCCTGTATAACCCGGAAATCGCTTAAAATGGCTTTTTACGCGTAGTAAACGCCTAGTATGGGTTTAAAACCATTTTAACATATAAGGCTTATCACCAACTGAGATAACCTATAAAATTAATTTGTTTTACTGATTATTTCAGACCCGAGTCTAAGAATTAAAATAAATCTCTTCTATAATCTTTAAAATGACCAAAATACCCCTACGGGGCTTAAACTGAGATTTAACTCGTTTTGGGCATAATGGAAGGTATCTTACTGATATCACAACATATCTAAGGCATATTAACTTAGGAAACATGTATATGACTCTTATGGTTACCCGTTACGCTTCTTGCGCGTTCGGTTCGGTTTATGTAACTAGTTTGCATAAATTAGCCGAAACGGGTCAAACCTTATCGTTTTTATCTCAAAATCCAGAATGTGTTTAGTTTACCCATATTATACAAGTCTCCAAACTTGTCGGGTCTAAATCACATTCTATTCCGGTCTTCGCTTAATCATGCGTTTGAACCGTAAACCTTTCCTTAAAACTAACCGGTCTAAGTTACGACTTAAATAAGACCCGTTAGGAATCTAATAGGTTAATAAAACCTTCATTCCAGATTGAGAGACCCAGTAGAAGTACTTGTGCTTGCTGATTAGAATATACGGCTGAGTATAAATTGCATTTGCTAGCTCAGGTAAATACTTTTAACTTATTTTCCCTTATACGGGCTTGGGATACGGTATTATAAAAATACCGCTTGGTCGGGTGTAGAAACCTTTTAATCAGAGATGATTAAATTGCATAATCCCGTTTTAATCTGTATTGAGTGATAACAAATAACATTGGGGGTTAATGACCGTGTCCTGGATATCCTTGGCACATTTAAAAAGTGAATGGCCATAACTTAAGCACAAGGTGTAGGCATAATACCTCCTGTTGCGTATGTAAAAGATATACTCACTCGTAAGGATGTCTTCTTGTGAGTTATATTTATGGTGTGTCGATTAATCTTGACCGGCTTGTATTGTATAATCACCGGCCCTAAATGTTGGACAACCATGTAAATCGGATACAAGATTTTTATTAATAAAATTGTCCCAAGTTATAAAAAGTTTGTGCCTCGTGCATTCAAATCAATTTTTAAACTCTTTTCCAAAATGAGACAGTTAATTGTATTTACCAGTGTAAACTGACGTATTTTCCAAAAAGGTTAAGTGACATGTACTGAACGTAATTGGCTGGAAGCTCAGGGCGTTAATAAGGAATCTTGCAAGTTCTAGGCGTCTAAAGTCTGTTGAACAATGTTTATGTTTTAACATCCGCCTGTGGATCCTTTACTTTCCGTTGTAATACTTTGATATTACTTTATATTTGGATTGTAATATATTTATCTTTTGCTTCCGCTGTGCATTTATATATTGTGTTGTTTGACTATGATGATATCAACTACGTCACGATACTCCCCACCGGGCCCACCGGTAATACGTGGAAATATCGGGGTGTGACAGGTTGGTATCAGAGCCAACATTGAGTGAATTAAACACTAGCCCTTAGTGTTTAATCTCAATGACACAGTAGCACATTCCTTGACCTTCTGAGTCTAGACTTAACATAGGAATACTCTCAACCATAATCTGAAAACTATTGCTTCCAATTTCTTATATATATTGAATATGTCGCCAAGCGAAGAAGCCGTATTTGAAATTCTTTACATCCGGAGCCTTGAAATGCCGAGCTTCGTACCGCGACTAGGATGAAACGTACATCCAAGGAGAACACATTCAGAAATAAAGTGAAGAAGAAAACTCCTTTTTGCTGAAATTCGTTTCCTTAGTAGTCCTTATAAGGACATACTTATCTTTCAGTCCCTTCGAGGACAACATTATTCCTTTCAAGTCCCGCCTAGGGCACATCTGTACTTTTAAATTTATAGTGGAATGATTAAATTTAAATTTTCATTCTAAGCATGAAAAAAAATGAAATAAATGAAAAATAACATTCCTTTTATAAGATCTACCATTATAATAAAATGTCAAAATCTAAAAAGGACAAAACCTAGCCCATGTGTCATTTTAAGATGAGGCCAAGATGGTAGTTCCTCAATTAGATTCAAATCCTTGTTAACATTTGTAACATGTTAACACGTATGACAAATTGTGATTCGATAAAACCACATAAGTCATTCTTAAAAAAAAAAAGGCTATTCTAAATTCCCTCATTTATATAATCATCCCTTAAGAATGAAGTGCCTACGGGCTATAATTAACGTCCTCTGAGACTAAAGACAGTCGTAGCCTACAACTCCCTGTCAAGAAAAGGTAATGAACTTTGATTCAAACCTTAATGCCTCGATTTCATAAAATATGGGCCCATAAATTAAACTTGTCTACGTGACTATGCCATTTGTGCTATTATTAACTTATAAATTAGGATTTATGATAAAAATCCTGAATAAAATAAATATCATTCCTTTTCTGGCAGTAAATATTAAAAAGAATCTAAAAGGTGAAACCTAGCCTACATGTCATTTCAGACGTGGCCAAGATGGTGAAACCTATTCAAGAGATTCAGATCCTTGTTAACACCTAAGAACGTGTTAGCACTCCTGACAAATGTGATTCGAGAAAATCACAACAGTCATCCTTATATTGGATTCTTTCAATTTTCTTGTCTAGCCTAGAGATTTAGAAATCATGGCTTAAATCATCAACTAAAGATGATCATATTGTTAACACCTAAGAACGTGTTAGCACTCTTAACAAAAGTGATGTGAGAAAATCACAATAGTCATCCCTATATGGGAATTTTTCAAATTTCCTGATTTGGCCTAATGATCTAGAAATCATGGCTTATATCATCCTATAAGATTATCATATTATAAACATCCATTAGTGATGAAGTGCCTACGGGCTAAACTTGTTGTCTGATAAGACAACGACAGTGGTGGTCTTGACCTCCTGTCTAAAAATGTTGGACCATGTCCAAGCATAATAGTCGGTATGATACATACGATCTCGACTAATAGCATCTGAAAGGATGATCATATCATAAACATCCCTCAGAAGGGAAATGCCCGCGGGCTATATCTATTGTCCTAAAAGACAAAAGAAAGTTGTAGTCGTCGACTCTCTGTCAAGAAAAGTAACCAACTATGCTCAAACCTTAAATGCCTCGGTCCCAAACGATCATGGCTTGTAAATTCAAAACTGTCCTCGTGACAAGGCCTGTTGTGCCACTTTAAATATCCTTAATGATTTATAGGATAGATTATAATGAAAATACTAATAAAATTAACAAATTAACCCATATGGTTTATATTACCATGGTTAATAAATTATCAAAAATGATAATTTCAAAATAACCTCTGAATAAATCATTGTCAATGTTTATGTAGCCATCAAGCTACGTGGCTGGATTAGATGAAGTTAACAGCCACATGAAGGAGAACAATGATACTACCAGAATTAATGTAACTGGAGCAGAACTGCAGGCAATAATAGATTATGCTGTTACTCGAGCTCTTGACAGACAGTATGATGAATCAAATGATACCCACTCTAAGACTCTATCTGTGGCTCGTTGTGAGCCCCCTTCTAAAACACATGAGTCAAGGGAGGACGATGTTCATAACTTGTCAAATCAAAGGAGTGTTCCATCTAGACATGTTGTACTTCGTCAAGAGGCACCAGTTAAGACCTGTTCATATAAATATTTTGTCTCCTGCAAGCCCAGAGACTTTACGGGAGAGGAAGGGGCCATCGATTGCATGACATGGCTCGATGAGATGGACGCTGTTGTTGACATCAGCGGTTGTGCGGAGCAAGATGTTGTGAAATTTGTTTCACAATCATTCAAAGGAGAAGCGTTGGCATGGTGGAGATCATTGCTCCAAGCCACGGGAAAGGTTCTACTCTACAACTTATCTTGGGATCAATTTGTTGCATTAGTCAAGGAAAACTATTGCCCTCAGCATGAGGTAGAAAAGATAGAATCAGACTTCTTGACTCTGGTCATGAAGAATTTGGATTGTTAGGCATATGTGACAAGTTTCAACACTATGTCCCGTCTAGTTCCTTATTTAGTCACCCCTGAACCTAGACGCATAGTGCGTTTCATTGGAGGCCTAGCACCAGAGATAAAGGGAAATGTTAAAGCATCTAGGCCTACCACATATAGGTCCGCGGTGGACTTATCCTTATCTCTCACTTTAGATGCTATCATGAATAAGTCTGTTAAAACTTCCGGCGAGGGAAAAAGGAAAGAAGAAGAGGAAAACTCCCATCAATCTAACAAGAAGAAGAAGGGAAGTTCTGAGCACGGGAAGGATTCTGAGCTTAGGAAAAACTCGAGTCAGTCTAATAACAGACCCAAGTGCAGTAACTGCAGAAAACAACATTCTGGAAAGTGTACAATCGACCCACGTGCTAAATTGTGTGGAATTTGCAAGACCAAGGGTCACAAAACCTTAGATTGCAAGGAGTTAAAGAACGCCACATGTTACAATTGTAACGAGGAAGGGCACATCAAAACCAACTGCCCAAAGCTTATAAAGAAGCCTGGAGAGGCCAGGAAAACAAACGCATGAGTCTTCCGGATGAACGCCCAGGAGATGGTGCAGAATGATAACTATATAGCAGGTACCTTTCCTTATCAAGTAGTTTATGCAGAAATGTATTTGATGCTGGCACATATGATTCTATAATGAATAATAAATGTTGAGAACTGTTGTGTCCGCCTGATTAGGACTCCGGTCATTTAATGTGAGGTAGAAATTGGCCGATGATACTTTGGAAAATGCTCCAACAAATCTTAGATTGATATTTTATATCTACTAGGAATCACTCTTTTCTGATATCCTTATGGCAAGCTTTCAAGCTATCCAAATTCATCAATATAATAAAGACAGATGTGACATTTTGATCCCCTGACAAGAAGATGATGGATTAGGTCAAAACCTTAAATGCCATTGATGGTCTTTTGTGGCCTAGGCTAAGTATAATTGATATATATTAAATAACATTCATTAAGAATGTTAGTACTATATTAGCCTGTATGGTCTATTGATACCATGGTTAGTATATGTTAAGGCCATCAGGATGATGAATGGCAGTTGTTGGATTGCAACCAAGAAATTGATTCATTTGGTGATAGGAACCAAATCTTGAGCATGGCAAACTCGGATAAGACATCAGTCAATCGCGCCATTTGACGATGTGACACATGCTAATGATACTACAATTGTAAACCTTAGGATTTCCAAGGATGTTCTTTAAACTATAATAAGACGCAGCTGTTGGAAAAGCTGTGAAGGAGGCCGTGAAAAAGTTCAAAGAGCCAAATGCTACTTGCTCCAAATCCTTCATAAACTATAAGTATAGCAAACTTTTAAAATCTTTCATAAGAACCATAGATATTAAGTGTAAGGTAAAACTTATAGACAAAATCATAGGAACCATTTCTTAGGTTCCTGTCAGAGATCTTCAATCGTAAGTTCTAGTGTAACCTCTCTCCAGATGAAGTACGTCAGAATATGTAATTGATATCTCTTTGATCTCTATCAATTACGAATACCAGACGGTATGATAAAAGCGCCATATGAGGATTAGTGTATCTTAATATGTTCCATAGATTGCTTCCATGCCTGATCAGTATGGAGGTTTAATGCATGGAACCACAAAGATATTCCAATGGTCATACGGTATTAAAGTCAACTAATGGTATTCAAAGATGATATCCGGAATGGAATTGTCTAAGTAAGTGTCTCTGATTAAGAAATCCGTGGACTCGTAACATAAATGTGCCACTCATTTGACACCAGCAAGGATGGATGAATTGGAGCCTGAGATTTGGAAAATCTCTGTAACCTCCTTGTATCTTGATTATCTTCTCCTAAGACTACCCTGTTTACCTCCCGAGAGGCAAGTAGAGTTAAGATTTATATCCCATTTAGGGCTGCATTATTATTATGAGATCTCCAAGACAGCTAGTACCATTATTGGAAGATTCGAAAACCCTGATTTAGCAAGTTCTAAGATATAGATTCATAAAGCCTAACTCAATATTCTGAGAGTTCGGTATGATTAATTAAGAAAGACGGTTCATTTTTGCTTATGCATTAATTACCGCAACCCTATTTAGGCAACAATTAAGAAGTTGTCATCAGCTGCCCAGGATCGTCGATTTGTTCGACTAACGGAAAGGATTAGCTATTCCTTAAAATTAGTTAAGCAGTGGTTGGAATAACCATCTCACCTCAAGATAAGCTTTTCTATAATAGTTGATATATAAGCATCAAGGCTGCTCCTTTGGAGACCTTGTATAAATGGAATGTTAAACATCTATTGTTAGATAGAGAATTGGTAAGTCCAATTATCAGGATCTGAAAGTTTCCTAGGAAACAACAAATAAGATCATACAAATCCATAATCGATTGTAAGTTGCCAGTATATGGCAGGAAATCAAGGATTTATGAAAATAGCAACCCTCCTAAGTTCTGGTTAAAAGATAAGGTTCAACAAAAGATAACACCCTAGAAGGGTGTGCCGAGTTGTAATTTTCAGGTTAGTTAAGCTCGGAAAATATAAATTCATTCTAAGGATTCGAATGTATCAAGACTAAATAGCTTACGAGCTAAGACCTAATTTAGGAGCTTGGTGGAACGCACAATGTGACCCACACTAATGATTTAGCGACGTGTCACCAATAAGTCGAAAAGCACTATCACATAATGATATGCAGATCTATGATAGTATGAGCAACCTATGTCGATTGAGAATCGACAGGTTAAGGAGCTCCAAAAGAAAGTATGTACCTATTGTATAGGTCAACTGGGATACCCTTGGAGGCCCAAATATACTATGGAAGTTAAATCCATGATACGACAGAAAGTACTTCCTTTACTTTAAGCAAATCTCGAGGTCGAGATTTCTTTTAAGAGGGTGAGGATGTAACACCTCGAAAAAAATCACGTCCAATGAAGTATTGACACGTGTAATAAACCCTAATGAAGTCAAACATTGAATTTAAGGGACTAATTTTTCGAAAAATCGAAAACTTTGATTATGAAAGAACTGGAAGTATTATCATACCTAAAATAAGTTTCTAAATAACCTTTTACGGTTTTATATTCACAAATGAGCCACTTGTTAATCAAGTGTAGCCGTTTATGTAATTAATTGAAAGTTTGCGCAGAAAAGGGTTAAAAGCGTCAACATGCCAATTCTTACCTCTGAGTGACCTTTTAACCAACCGAGAGACTCATGATATTTTATTATACTCTCGGGATTGCCAATCATTGGCCACCCAAGGCTTTTATGCCCAAAAGTGAAGTTACGCGCAACTTTGCAAGTATAAGGGACTAAAAGTGTCAATATGTTTAATTATACCTCTGAATGATCTTTTATCGAGCCCGAAGCATTATGATGTTTAATAATACTTTCAAGAATGCCTAATATGAATTAGATGAGGCTTCAATGCTATTAAATGATGAGTTACGCAAGTTTGCGCATTAGAAGGACCTAAAGCGTCAAACTGCTAAAGTATACCGATTCGTATGTTATCGGACCTTCCGGAATATGACCATGAGATAATCATACCCTAATTATCCTTTCCTTAGCTTAGATATAGGCTTAGAGGTGTTTTGTGCGCAAAAATAAACTTTTAAGTCATGCAGGGACTAAAAGTGTCAAAAAGCCCACAAGTTAGCGTTTACGCGCATATCTTACATTCTGAATATCCCCGGACACCCAAAAATTTATGTAAGCACTAAAATATGTTATTTTAGTGTTTGGCTTGACAAAATTCCATTCGTCGCGTCATTTGGTTCGTTTTTCGCGTCCGTCCGTGTTTCGTCGTAATTAACCGAACAACGTGACCGTACGACCAAACGAACCGACATCCGGCATATTTTTGAGCATGTTTCATGTTCCCCATACTTAGGCATCATTGTAGAGCCTTAAAAATGATTTAACGGGCCTTGTATATGTCGGAAATGGCATTTGGAGGTGCAGGGGCTAAAACTGTCAACAGATGAAAGTTTCTGAATGCTGACCAGGTCCTTACGGACCGTAAGACCTGGACCTTACGGTCCGTAAGCATTGCCCAGATGCAGAAACTCGTAAATTGCCTGTTCAGCCCATGTAAGCGACTTGTACTGCCCTTTATCACTTCCAAGAGTTGCCTAAACTGATTCTTAGGCCTTAGGGACACTTGTTAATCATCAAGGATCATGTATAGCCTTGTTTGTCATGATCTTGATGGATCAAGAACACTATATAAAGCCCCCTTTGTTTGCTATTTTGATCATTCATTCTCAACTCATCATCTGATCATTTCTGGAGCTCAAGCACCTTCCTTGTGATCCTTAGTCGTCATTAGGACCTTGGTAAGTATTCTTAACCTTTCCTAATTCAGTTTTGCTTAGTTAATTAGCTTAAAGTCAAACCGTCGTAATTAAAGTTTGACTTATCGATTAATCACTAATGATCCAGTGTTTAGTCAAATTAAGAGTAGTTATAAGATGGTAATTGTGTGGGCAATAAACCCTTAAAAGGGCATCGGCCTCTGATTCCCACTCTAACTAGATCAATTGTCGGGTCAAAGCTTATTATAAAAAGTCAACAGGATCCTAATTTTTGAATTAACGCATAATTAACAACGTAGAAGGTGTGTAACCCATTTGATCACTCATACAACTTGGTAATAAGTATAAGAACTGGTCTAAGCTTGTTTGATCCGACAATTTTCTGTTTAAGCTCGGTTCGGAACCGAAAGTCGCAAAACTTTGACTTTTGCTTTGACTTCAGTTCTGACCCGATTTAGATGGGTTTAGAAATACCTTAGGGCTTCCTTAGGACCAGGTTACATGTTGGTATAACCCTCTGTGATTGGTTCATTGATTGCCCCATTCGTTTACACGTTTCCGTTAATTGCTTAAATGTTGACCATAATGCCCTTTTGTCCATAAAACGAGAATTTTGGAAATGTGAAAGGACAATAATCTTTATTACTGATTTATAACATGTCCCTAAATTTTCACATCAGTTTGAGGTCTAGATTAGGAGTTATGCTCAATGGCGTAGTTAGAACGCTTTTTAGTAATTAAACGGCGTCATTAGCATAAAGCCTATCTAAACCCAATTTTTGACACCAAACCTTTTAACCACTGATGTAATATAATATTTTGGGATTTTTGAAGATTTTTAATTATTTTTAACCTGCTCATAACCTAAGGTTAGGGCCTTGATTCGGTAAATACCGATTATACCCTTTTTGTGTATAAAATGAGTTTTACATAATATTTTGACACCAATCCAATCGCTACTGATTTTATATAATAAATAAAGTATTTTAAACCTTATAACCTGATCAGAAAACTCAGATTTCCTGTATAACCCGGAAATCGCTTAAAATGGCTTTTTACGCGTAGTAAACGCCTAGTATGGGTTTAAAACCATTTTAACATATAAGGCTTATCGCCAACTGAGATAACCTATAAAATTAAGTTGTTCTACTGATTATTTTAGACCCGAGTCTAAGAATTAAAATAAATCTCTTTTATAATCTTTAAAATGACCAAAATACCCCTACGGGGCTTAAACTGAGATTTAACTCGTTTTGGGCATAATAGAAGGTATCCTACTGATATCACAACATATCTAAGGCATATTAACTTAGGAAACATGTATATGACTCTTATGGTTACCCGTTACGCTTCTTGCACGTTCGGTTCGGTTTATGTAACTAGTTTGCATAAATTAGCCGAAACGGGTCAAACCTTATCGTTTTTATCTCAAAATCCAGAATGTGTTTAGTTTACCCATATTATACAAGTCTCCAAACTTGTCGGGTCTAAATCACATTCTATTCCGATCTTCGCTTAATCATGCGTTTGAACCGTAAACCTTTCCTTAAAACTAACCGGTCTAAGTTACGACTTAAATAAGACCCGTTAGGAATCTAATAGGTTAATAAAACCTTCGTTCCAGATTGAGAGCCCCAGTAGAAGTACTTGTGCTTGCTGATTAGAATATACGGCTGAGTATAAATTGCATTTGCTAGCTCAGGTAAATACTTTTAACTTATTTTCCCTTATACGGGCTTGGGATACGGTATTATAAAAATACCGCTTGGTCGGGTGTAGAAACCTTTTAATCGGAGATGATTAAATTGCATAATCCAGTTTTAATCTGTATTGATTGATAACAAATAACATTGGGGGTTAATGACCGTGTCCTGGATATCCTTGGGTCATTTAAAAAGTGAATGGCCATAACTTAAGCACAAGGTGTAGGCATAACACCTCCTGTTGCGTATGTAAAAGATATACTCACTCGTAAGGATGTCTTCTTGTGAGTTATATTTATGGTGTGTCGATTAATCTTGACCGGCTTGTATTGTATAATCACCGGCCCTAAATGTTGGACAACCATGTAAATCGGATAAAATATTTTTATTAATAAAATTGTCCCAAGTTATAAAAAGTTTGTGCCTCGTGCATTCAAATCAATTTTTAAACACTTTTCCAAAATAAGTCAGTTAATTGTATTTACCAGTGTAAACTGACGTATTTTCCAAAAAGGTTAAGTGACAGGTACTGAACGTAATTGGCTGGAAGCTCAGGTCGTTAATAAGGAATCTTGCAAGTTCTAGGCGTCTAAAGTCTGTTGAACAATGTTTATGTTTTAAGATCCGCCTGTGGATCCTTTACTTTCCGTTGTAATACTTTGATATTACTTTATATTTGGATTGTAATATATTTATCTTTTGCTTCCGCAGTGCATTTATATATTGTGTTGTTTGACTATGATGATATCAACTACGTCACGATACTCCCCACCGGGCCCACCGGTAATACGTGAAAATATCGGGGTGTGACACAAATGTTGGTACGTCTTCTAGAAATGTTCAAGCTTCTAGTAGTAATGCAAAGGCTGAGGGGGAGATGCCATCGAATTTGGGAAACAATCTTCAAGCTCCGGCAATCCCATTTCCAAGAACATATATTCATCATCCTGTTGATAATATTATTGGGAATCCAAATGCGGGAGTGCAAACGCGAAGGAGTATTTCAGAGATGCAGTGTTTGTTCTTTGCTATCAAGAAGGAAGAAATCTACAATCTTAGCCTACATGAATGTTTTATCTCTCAGATAGAGCCGAAGAACTATCAGATGGATCTGAAGGATAATTCTTGGTGTGAGGCGATGCAAGAAGAGTTAGCTCAGTTCGACAACTTAAAGGTGTGGAATTTGGTCGATCTTCCAAAGGGCCAACATGCAATCAATACGAAGTGGGTTTTCAAGTGCAAGAAAGACGATAAGGGTGTTGTCGTCAGAAACAAAGCACGACTGGTTGTTCAAGGCTTCGATCAAGAGGAAGGGATTGACTATAAAGAAGTTTATGCACCGGTGGCAAGACTAGAAGCCATTCGTCTGTTTCTAGCTTTTGTTGCACATATGCATTTCAAAGTCTATCAGTTGGATGTGAAAAGCGCGTTCATTTACGGGAAATTGCATGAAACTGTGTATGTATCCCAACCACCGGGTTTCGAAGCTCCAGAATCTGAGAACAAAGTCTATCTGTTAGACAAAGCTCTCTACGGTCTCCATCAGGCTCCTCGGGTGTGATACGGGACTTTATCAAGACATCTATTGGAGCACGGGTTCTCGCGTGGCGCGATCGACTCTACACTGTTCATATTGAAGAAAGGGGGAGATTTTCTGATCGTGCAAATTTACGTTGATGACAAAATTTTTGGTTCTTCAAATGAAGAATTGTGTCGTGAGTTCGAGGCGGTGATGAAGTCAAAATTTGAAGTGAGCGTGATGGGCGAGTTATCGTTCTTTCTAGGTCTTCAAGTCAGTCAAGAAAAGGCCAGGACGTACGTGCATCAGACGAAGTATGTCCATGAGATTCTCAAAAAATTTGGATTGGAAGATAGCTTACCCTACGAAACGCCTCTGCCAACAAATCACAAGCTTTCACCAGATAAGGAGAAAGATCATGAAGTGGACCCGACTCTATATCGAGCAATGATAGGTTCGCTAATGTATCTTACTGCTTTACGACCAGATATTATGTTTTCTATTTGTTTGTGTGCCAGGTTCCAATCAACTCCGAAAGAATCTCACATGAAAGCGGTCAAGCGTATCTTCAGATACCTGAAAGGGATGCCTAAGCTTGGATTGTGGTATCCAGCTGAAGGTGGTCTGGATTTGCTGGCGTATGTTGACGCAGACTTCGGAGGGTGCCCGGTGAACAGAAAGTCAACCTCCGACGGCGCACAACTTCTTGGGAACCGTCTTGTCTCTTGGCAATGCAAAAAGCAAGTTGCCGTTTCTTTATCCACGTGCGAGGTCGAGTACATTGCTGCATCAAGCTGTTGTGCTCAGGTCTTGTGGATTCAGCAGCAAATGAGGGACTACGGTTTGAATTTTACCCGAACACCTATTCTTGTCTATAACAACTCTGCCATTTCCATAACTACCAATCCAGTCAATCACTCACGCACTAAGCACATAGATGTTAGGCATCATTTCATTCGCGACTGTGCTGAGAAGGGTTTAATAGAAGTGGTTAGGGTAGACACCTTGGATAATCTTGCCGACCTGTTTACGAAGACATTCGATCGGGCTAGATTTGAAAATCTGGTTCGAATGATCGGCATGATCAACCCCGAGTAAAAAATGCTTTTCAAAACTCACATAGAAACTTTATTTTATGTTTAATATACAGTTCTTACTGCTTTTCAAAAATTGAAAAACTTCAAAAATATTTTACTTAGTTGTAGGATAATTTTTAAGAAAAATACAAAAACATTTGAAAAATATAAAATGAAGTCGTGTTGAGATATAAGGGAAATGATAGTACATCGGTTAGTCGTATCTAGTGCAGGATTATAGTAATATATAAAATTAACCGTTAACTGTAATAGCTTCATTATACGTTGCTTCGGTAGGTTTTACGCGTAAATAAGAACCTGTTTTTGGTATATAAACATAACGAACTGCGTAATTTGGGTGGTACATCTCTCGGATATATGGTCTTGGTACCGTAATTTCGTTTGATAAGTTGCCAAACTTCTGAGATACTAGGTCTTTATGTTTGTTAAATCTCTGGGGTATTACACTTGGTCTTCTGATATTGCGTGAGCAATGGCCTAGACCTCGTATAATGCTTTGCTAAGCGCTTCGTTTATGCGCAAACCCTCTTGGTGTATTTCTTTTCTGCCACAACAATCATCACCGGATGATCTGTTCAAAATTGTTATCACCGGATGTACAAACTGCTATTCTATGCTACCACCGGGTACATAGCAAAAAAAAAAAGCAGAAAAAGATACCAAACGATGGTACACCACCTTTAAAGTCGAGCCTTTATCTCTTTGTCTGTGCGGTGGCACTAACCTGAGCTCTCAAGGCATCGCATTTTAACCGGATACAGAGATTTTTCAGATATACTCACCTGTAAGATGTAATGTTTGGTAGCCTTGATACGGGAGTATATTATGAGGTGGGTAAACATAGTTACAATCAGTTATTAATAAACTTAATCGCATATCTCGAAAACAGTGTTCGAAAGCGTGCTAAAGCTTAAGTGGACCACAATACCGTTGAACGTCTTGAACTATTAATATCATTCTAAAAGCTTAAACTAAAAAACTATGTTTCTTGTGTTGGATATTGACAGAAAAACCGATATGATCCCTTTGCTCCGATTTCACAAAAATATAATTAGTGTAAATATGTTCTTAGCTTTAATTTCTTTAATTTTAGTCTAAATTGAAAAACAACAAAAAGATTTTGCTTTCTTGTTTCTATGTGCGAGTTATCATTCTGAAAATTCTCTATGGGTTGTGAACATTCTTTAATAAGGTGTTAAACACTAGGTTCGGTAACTAAAAAATAAGTCTTTTTCATAAAAATTGGTCATGTAAGATACGTCTAAGTGTGTGTGGTAATTACGTCATTTTAAGGTGTTTCGGTAAATCTGGTTCCAAGTTGTGATATTTTTCCAAAAGTATAAGTTCCGAAGTAACTTGTTCTGAATGATCGTGTTTTGAAATACAAATTATTAAATGTTGGTTGTTTAATATTTCAATTGTTGATTCTGGGGTATTGGAATTTATTTTTGGGATCCAGGTTTGGGCAGAGTGTCTCCGGGGTTAAGATTCTTAATCCGGTGTTAAGGGTTTCAGGTCTGGATCGTTCATCTCAAGATGGAAGATTTGAAGAAGCTGCGTGTGTCTGGATCGTTCATCTCAAGATGGAAGATTTGAAGAAGCTAAGACGTCTGCCGTTGCATTCCTTTGAAGAAGATCATCTGTTAGCTGATCAATACATCAAGGTTATGCAGTTCTGTGTGAAAAACCAGGTAGCAAGTACTCGAAGTGTACCAAAGAGAAGATTTTGAGCCTTACATTGAAGATCCCACACTGATCAAGGGGGAGTCTGTAAATGCACTTTGGGTGATAAGTGCAGGCTCTCAAATCTTTAAGGGTCTTTAATGTAAATTGTTACAACTATTATGTATGGTCCGAATTTATGCTATTGTTTTAGTCAGAACTTATGGTTTGTTCCTAGTCTGATTTTAGATTTTTGTTCTAGTCAGGGTTTGTTTGTATTGGGCTTTGGGCTTTTCTATGTCCTGACTTTAGTAGTCAGGACTTCCCATTGTATATTAACTCTCAGTGAAATGTTATACATGGTGATTTCTTTTGTGGAAGGTTTGTTCTTCAAGAAACCCTAATCATTGTCACTGTGTGTGAATTCACGGCTACTGTGTGTGACGTCATTCATCATTTTCATCATTCTTGTTCTACACTTTCTTAATCCAATACCATACAGTAGTGATTGCTAGGTGGATTCAGCATACCTGGTGATTGTAGTTTGAGTGAGATCCTTGGGTAGGAGACCTTACAATAACAAGTTGTACATTATACTTGAATGGTTTGTTCTGCTTATTGTTGTTGTACGTTGCTTTTTGGTTATTGTACTTTGGATTGGTATTTAAACGTTATTTTGATTTCTATTTTTCATGTACATCCACTGCTACACTTACTCTTCCCACCACCGCCCCATACCTTCGGCGGCCCATTGCTCAGCTGCTTGACAGTTGGTCGTCGTTTTTTTTTCTAGCTATGATTCATCCCGTTGAGGTAACACTTTTCTTATTAATCCGGCTAACCCTTTCGGGTTTTCCGGTTTGGTTACTATCGTTGTTTATGGCTGTTTCTCTGGTGACACGATCATCATTTTTCAGTTTTGGTCTTTCGGTTAGGGTTTACCTTTTTGTTATCGTCGTCATTTATGATTGGGTTTCCGGTTGCATGTTATTGATTATTTTCCTTATTGGTTTCAAGTTTGATTTCTAGTAGACCGTGGTTAACCCTTTCGGTTTTTGTTATCAACGGTTGGTAAACATGATGTGTTGGTAAAAACCCATTGCATTTGTATGAGTTTGTACATGTTTTCGTAATTTTAACGCGTCACTTTGTACCGTTATGTTGTACTTATTGTGTGTCGGGTTTATAGGTTTAACAGGTGCTAAACAATGGGAAACGGAGAAATTTGGAGTGAGCGGGTAGAACGAGCAATCGAAAACAAAATGCTGAAAAAGGTGTCCCCCCACGCCATGTGAGGGAGCATAAGTACTCTAGCATGTGGCATGGGATGCACCAAAGTAAAAAAGTAAACAAGTGTCCCTCTGACACCAAGCGAGAAGATGCAGGTGACATAGCATGGGCGTGGGCGGACACCGACGCGAAAAAATGTGATTTTTTACCTAAAAATCATGTATTGCCTCGGAATTCAATCTCCAAGGTGTGTTTACAATTCTAGACGACTTTGAGGGCGATTTTGGGCATTCTCCCACCATTCAATCACTTTCCAATCATCAATCATGCAATTCCCAATCTAGATTGAAGATCAAATCAAGAACATGGGTGGCTAACTTATTCGTGATCATCGCTGGAGCTAGGGTTTGTGTCAGGAACCGGGTCAACTTGTATTTACATACTTTTGGATTGGGATTTGTCTAATCATTCTATTAGTTTATCTTGATGTTTACTTTTTTTCTATTAAACTATTGTTAGATTATTGCGTACACACTTTCTCATCAACAATTACGATTTGATTCTAAGTTATCATTGTTCTTCAACCTTTAACCATTGAAATTGTCGTGTTTGTGAAATCTAGGATTGGCAATTAACTAGGTTACTATTCAATTGTATCAATCTTTCGGTTTAGATCGTGGATCATTGCAATCAAATATATTATTTGTTAGTCATTTATCAAAACAAGTAGGTTAACAAATCATGTCTATGTGATTTCCAATTGTTAGTAATTAGGTAACCCAATTTTCTACATAACCCGAAAACCAGAGATTGGTTCTTTTCTCACAATTGTTTACAACCACAATAATCAATTCGTTTTCAAAACAACTAAAGCAGCAAAAAGCAAATAGCTTAAAATTAGATAACTATTAAAAGCAGTGAACTTTAACACTTTCCACTAATTCCCCGTGGATTCGACACCTTACTTGCTCTTTACTAGTAAAGGTAATTATGACACTTTTTAATTATATTTTTCACCGACCTTATGACATCAATCAAAACCCTGTATGTTTTTCTATAACTATTTAGGGGTAGTGATATGGTAATTCTTTTGGGATTGAATTTTTTGTCTCGTCGATGACGATTAGACTCGGCTCATCTAAGATAAGATGGTATAATTTGCACATATTCAAGTTTGTTTTTCTGTTTTTTCATGCTTCAATGGCTTGGCTTTGTGGTTTCTGTCTTTAATGTCGTTGGTGTTGTGATATTTTTTAGGTCACAATGAAGATGAACATGTGTCCATCTAAGACTTTTTCCATCTAAGAGTGTTGGTACACTAAAGTGGACACGACTCGGTTCGGTTCGACTCAGTTCGACTCGGTTAGGTTCGGCTCAAGCCCGACGTCACGACATTCCTCCGTCGTGCGCCCCAGAGTTCGACACGCGAAGCACGGAGCGCCGCGAGCCGGTTCCTGCCGCCACATCATCATGACATCATCATGATGATGTCATGATGATGTCATCAGTTGACTAAACATTTCAAATCTTCAAAAGTGATTTACGTAAAGAAGCTTGGGCCAATCAACATCAAGACAGAATGAATGTTGGGCTATTTCTTTGGGCTGATTCTTCACTGGGCTGAAACCAATATTTGATAAAATGTAAGTTGATGAAACACACTTGTTTCGTCGACTTTAATATTTATTAAATGTGTTTCGTCGACGAAACACTTGTTTCGTCGACTGTGTTGTGTTTCGTCGTCCTGTCTCAGTATATATACACAGATAACAGACAGAACTAGAGAGACAAGTCTGAATAGATTTGAGAAAGAACACAGAACACAGAACACACACACGAGAGAACCAGAGAGAGTTTACAGAGATTATTTTGTAAACCTTGTATTGTAACCGTTTCAAGTATTAATACAATGGAGTGTTAATCGTTGAGTCTCGTATCTATCATTTACGTGTTCGAACTTTGTTTAACTTATCCGTTTGGATTCCGCAGTTTCGGGTTTGTCGGAAAACAGGGAACAGAGGTTACTTTGAATCTACGTGTCTTGTATCTCGTGTTCTTGTCGATCTCTGTCTCGGTTTGCATCTCCGGTTGGATTCCGCACAACCGGGTGTGTTTGACAACAAGGATTAGGCGACTAGATCCTCCCCTAGCCGGACCAACAAGTGGTATCAGAGCATTGGCTCGATTCCTTGTTAAAACCAAGTTGTTTTTCATGTGTTTTGAAAGATTTTCTTGCATTTTTCTGGAAATATATTTGTGTTCTTGAGCTTTGAAAATAATATTTTCTGGAAAAAGGTTATAAAATCTGTGAAAAACTTGTTGATTTGCTATTTGTTTCTATAAAAACTTTGTTAAAATTCATCTATACATGCTTAGAAAAGGTTTTTATTAAACTCTAGTGCAAAAGTTTGTTTTCGGAAATTATTCCGGTGATTATGTTTGGCCAGAAAACTCATAAAGTTCATATAGTTCATCTAAGTTCTTGAGTCATCTTCATTGTTCTGGGTTTTTGAGTTGAAGATTGCATTTTTAAAGTTTGATTATTATATTATTATTTGACAATTGGTCTTTCAAATGATGGCTTTTGGCTGAAAAAGCAAAGTGTATTTGACAATTTGGGTGCCTTCTGCATGTTTGTGTTAGTTGGATAAGGCTAAAAGATAAGATTTGGGTTTTGTGAAAATATCTTATTGTTTGTGCACCTTTGTCAACAAAATCGGCTGCCACGAAATCAGCAAATTGCTGGACGAAATCCCAGTCCACAAATTAAAAACCATTCAGTTTCGTCGCATATTGGGCTTCTTGGGCTTCTGTTTCGTCGATCAATTTTTGGGCCTCTGTTTCGTCGCCGTATAATCATTTAGTTTCGTCGAACTGATAAAGGAAACACTTGTTTCGTCGGATCTCTGTTTCGTCGGATCTTCATTATTAAACATCAAACTGTGTTTCATCACTTTATCATATTCAAGCCAGTTTCGTCGAACACTATTACATTTCTGTTTCGTCGTACATCACTAGTTTCGTCGAGATATTTTTTTAACAGAAGACTTGTTTTAGTGATTTAACTGTTTGTTTCAAGTGATTTCATCAGGTATTCATCTTTACACACTCAAAATGAATCCGGCTTGGGGTACTCCGTCAAATACAGAGAACAAGTATACAAACACACGTTTATCTCCCTCATGGGCCGAAAATCCCGCACCCACTTCTGCAATACCAGTGCGACAAAATACTGATATGTATTATGGAACTCCTAGCACTTCTGCAAGACCTTCTTCACACGCTCCACTTCAAACGGCGTTTGTCACAAGCACATATTTATATGGCAATCCGATACAAGTTCCTGTAAAGCCAGCCCCAACCACAGACTTGTATGGAAATCCATTACCACCAGTTGCTTCACAGCACCATCGTTCTACTGTAACACCATCATCTCTTGATCCAAGGAACTGTAGTCAAACAAACATGGCGTTTTATGCTAAAATTGTCAAAGATGCCAGCAATGGTGAATCCTCGGGAAATGATGATAGTTCTGAACACGAAAGTAGTTCAGTTGAAGACGTTTCAACTTCAGTTGAAGATGTCACAAATTCAAGTTCAAGTTCAAGCGAGGATGGATCTGAATGTGAATCATCAAGGGAGGTTGTTGATTCTGATGCAGATGAGTCAATATCTGAGAGTGAATCCAGTCAGGTATGTGTCGATGAACCAACTGTCGTTAATTGTGATAATTGTGCTAGCTTAAGTGTTAAATGTGCTGATTTGGATGCTAATATGTCTGAGTTGCAAAGCAAACATGATGCTTTAAATGCTAAATTGTTTGACTTGCAAAACAAACATGTTTCATTAGATACTAAGTGGTGTGATTTGCAAAGCAAACATGAGGATTTGCAAAACAAATTTGAAGTGACAAATATGCACAATCAAAAGTTGATAGTGGATCTTTCAAAATGCAAAGAGGCTAACATGTTTTATGAAAACCATGAAAAGGAATTTAAAATGATGGTTCAAACTTTAAGAAAAGATAAAACCGAACTGACAAAAATGGTTTCAAGAAAACAAACTGACATAAACCTTTATATCAATCATCTTGAAAGCATGCAAAAAGAGTTAGCCTGCACAAAGTGTGAACGTGAGGCGATCCGGCTTAAGCTAGACAGTTATTCTAACTCTAGATACGTGCTGGATCACATCATTGGCACACAAAAAGAGAAAAAGGATGTCACGTGCATTGGATATAAGAAATGTCCACCACCTGTTAGACAAAATTATGATGCACTGCCTGATGAGGAGTATAGAACTCATTATGAAGAATCTGTTTCTTTAGACATTAAGGAATTTGCAACAGGACTTGGATACAGACCGGAAGTACCATCAGATTCGGATGTGTCAGCAGATACATTTGTAACTGCTGAACAAAATCAGGATCCTCCAATCATTGTTGAGGACACTGATTCTTCAGATGATGAATCTAATGATACTGACTCAGCACAGTCAGTTGCGGTAATCAAAGAAGAGGACACACCTCTCGAGAATCATATTCTGTGTGATCCTCCCGCAAAACCTGCTACGACTGTTCTGACCGAGTCCACGTCTACTTCCTCACAAGAGTCTGAGAGTGTGAATTTGCTGTACACTCTTGTTGGTGATGATAAAATCTATTCTGACAAAGATTTTCCGATTAAAAATGTTAATCAATCTTTAATCAGTAAAACTTTTGAAGAATCGACAAGTAAGTTCTTGGGAAAGACAGGATCACACGTTGTGGTAACACAGTGTCCTCCGATTCCAAGAGCTGAAATTCGCAAACAATGTGGCAATCAGAAATTACCAACAGTGAAAAAGCAACAAAATCACACCAAACCTAAGGGTAAATCACCGACTCAAGGTCAAAAGAAACAAACTCAGAAAAAGGACAAGAAGATAAACTTTGTAAAATCCAGAGGGACTGATAAAATTGAAACTTTCGAAAACAAATCCAACACGGATTTTGTTAAACAAAGTAAAATTTTGAAAAGAAACAGTCAAAACAACTACACACAACACACAAACGGTTGTGATGTAGGACCAAGTACCTCAAGATCATGAAGTTCATCATCAAGTTCTTACAGTTATGATACTCCGAGGTTTGTTGAGCGGAGATCATGTTTTGAATGTGGTGAGTACGGGCACATTGTCAGAAACTGTCCATATCTCACGAAAGGGAAGGCAAAAGATGATTCCCCCCATGGTAACAGTTACCATAAAAGATCTGTTTCACCAAGACAGGACCCTCGTCTTGTTAAACAACGGGAAATGAAACAGAAAAAGAAACAAAGAAAAGAAATTGAAAAGGTTTTAAAACCAGAGGTTATCCAAACGCAGTCTGTTAAATCAAATGTTAAAAATGAAAAACAAAAACAGATTTGGAAACCAAAATCGAAAATTGTTTCAGGGGGAGCTACATCAATTCCGAATCATCGGGAAATGGATGTTACAATTCTCGATGATGACGGACGACCCAAGTCTGTGAAGGCTTGGGTCCCCCTCTCCAACTAATCTCTGAATGAGTGTGCAGGATGTTCCAGGAGGAACTATTGATAGTCTTAGGATTGTTGATAGTGGAGCGTCCATGCACTAGATCGGCGACATAAGGCTCCGAAATATTGTTACATTTAGGAGAATATTGTTGCCATTGATGGAGAGAAAAGAAAAGGGAAAGAAGACAAAAATGGCTGATGCAAGAATGAAGTTGAAAAATTCGACTAGATGAAAAATGTGCCAAAATTTGGTTGTTATGGTTTTTGACCGGGTCAACATGAAAGATTCCAATGAAAAGTACGCGCCTGCAGCACGTCTGAAGCTTTTTGAAGATTCATGGATTTTTCTTCCACAAGAAGTTCAAAGTCCACAAGATGAACGTGTAGGGTACTTTTCTCTATGGTGTGATTGAAGAAAATGTGTTGATTGATCAAACTACACCGGGTGTGCGGATGCCTTGGCGTGGATTGAACAACCGCACACTACTTCTCAAAGAGAAAGACAAAGACCTTCGCTGGTACAATGTGGAAGTCCAGCCGGACCCAGAAGTTTATGATCTTGTTGCTGTGAAGAGATTTCTCAGTAGCTACAAAATCGACTTTGAAATCCACACCTGGTGGATATCCAGTTTGGGAGAGCACTCAGATTCCTTGCAATGCACGAAGTAGTTGCAGGATACGGTTTTGAATTTCTAATCTCTCCTATCCTTGTCGATATTTAAGTTGCTTTATGAATTATTATCATCTCGTACAGCACTCTTTGGCCTGACACGTTGATCTCGAATATCACCTCACACGTGATTGTTTCACTATGAAACTCATCAATGTTGTCATGGTCTGCACCGATTACCAATGTGCCAACTGATTTTTTCAAAATTCGATAAATCAATTCTGATTAAAATTAATTTTGGTAAACGGCATTAAGGTAAAACATGAGTTAACCGACATCGGAAAATCGTTTTTGTAAATATCTTTGTGTTTTTAAAATTATTTTTAGTTTGTTGATT
Source organism: Helianthus tuberosus (assembly GCA_030545235.1). NCBI lineage: Eukaryota > Viridiplantae > Streptophyta > Magnoliopsida > Asterales > Asteraceae > Helianthus > Helianthus tuberosus. Next base: position 56,703,868 of record CM060438.1, read on the forward strand.
TTAGGGGGAGTAAATCCAAATTTGAAAAATTCAAAAACATCGAAAAATTTCATAAACCAAAATCAATAGAAAAACAAAAATGAGTTTCCTGGCGAGCAAAAGAGAAAATGATAGTACATCAGTGGTCTGTCTAAACCTCTTTAAACTGAAAAGAAAAATGAAAAATGTTAAGCAACTCTATATAAGATGTATCGGTAGGCTCACAATCATCTTAAAGTGTGCAGGGTGATATAAACTGAAATCGACTGAAGACCAGGTGGGAACCACTCATTGGCATATGGTCTTAGTACCGAAATTTCGTTTGAGAGATTGCCGAGGTTCTGAGATATGTGGTCTTTATGTTGTTTATCATCTGGGTATCATGGTTGTTTCTTTTACCGAAACAAACGGAGACGAAGTCTAGATCTTCCATGATATCATACATACGTGTACATACTGCATACGACCTCAATAAGTGATCAACAATCACATGTCCACAAAATAAGTGATAATATATCACATTTATCCGGGAGTCAAGTTCGTCTCTCTGCTGTACGAAAGTACTGACCTGTTCACGGACTTGCTCCTGTGCCCTCATGCATCTGAATATCAAGTTCCTCATCAATAAGTGATTCTATCACATAGGGCTTGTTTTCATTCAAAATAAGTGAGTTTCTCACATTTTTCATATACGTCAAAACGGATGATAAACGGTATACTGACCAGTAAGATGAACTTTTGTGCATACCTTGATACGGGAATGAGTCGTGATGTGGATGAACACTGGTCGGTAAGTATAAATCATACCTTAACGTATCCCCTCGCCATGATTACATCTGATAAGTTGAGCTTATGTGGATAACAATACCGATAATCGTTATAGGATGTTTATCTTAATGTTAACAAAAAGAACAACAAGAGCGTTTTAGGCATGACCGTACACTGATATGATTCTCTTACCCTCGAAACTCGCAAAAAGAATGTTTGTATATATTTACTTTTCTTAGTTTCTGCAACTCTGTATATATTTATTTACTGCTTTCAGTCTTTAAGTTTGAAATATTCAAAATGCCAAAAAGATTTTAGGTGTGTTTTAATATAAACTTTATAAAAGTCAAAAAGATTTTATTTCTACTTTAGTTTTGATTGTACGATGTTGGAACTCAAGTCTTCGTTGCCTGAAATCTGAATGAAAACCAAAACGACTGAATCTTCATAAACGGTCAGAGATTGCAAGTTTTGAAAGTTAATAATCAAAATTGAAAAATCTGTTAACTTTTCAAACTAAACTGTCGGACGGTAGTTGATTGAATAATGGTCACGTGTGTGTCATTTGTTTATGTTAACTATATTCCAAGCAGTTGTTCTCATTACGCGTTTAGCTTTCTTGCATGTGCAGATGCTAAAGGCAAGGAGAACATGTTCGATGACAAGCTTTGGAATGAAGACACGACGTGAAGGCACTCAAATGACAAAGATGATCGAGTTGCCGCTGACCAATCATCAACATCACAAGGATCTAAAGTATCGAAGATCAAAATATTCACGAGCATAATCAAAGGGGGAGTTTATTGATACACTTCCTAAATGAAAGCGGGAGTTTGTTAATACACTTTCTTCTTACGATGCATGAAGGCTTTGAAGATCCTCCGACATGGAAGACATGGAAGACGAATCTCACGAGTAGCGTCCAAGGGGGAGTTTGTTGATACATGATTTGTGGACACAACTCGGCTCGACGTGATTCGGATTAAGTCACGACATTCCTCCGTCGTGCACAACAACAAATATGGGCCGAAACAACAAAGGATTTTGACCTTTGTCCTTGGGATGAAACAAAGTCGGCGAAACAAGCTTTGGGCCTCAACTGTTTTGAGCCCAAGCCCAGATCGACGAAACCCAGCTGATGTCGACGAAACAAGCCTGTTTCGTCGAGTTTCGTCGTGTGTTCATCTGTTTCGTCGGGTCCTGCTTCTATTTCGTCGATGCTGGTACTATATAAACAGCACATATCAGACAGAAGAAGCAGAGGACACAAGTGTGAGAACCCGAGAGAACTGAGAGAGAGTTTTAGTGTGTGTTAACCGGATATTGTATTATCTTGTACTTGAACTCTTCTCATAAATATACAAGTGTGTTAAACATTGAATCTACGTGTCTTGTATCTCGTGTTCTTGTCGATCTCTGTCTCGGTTTGCATCTCCGGTTGGATTCCGCACAACCGGGTGTGTTTGACAACAAGGATTAGGCGACTAGATCCTCCCCTAGCCGGACCAACAAAGAGTTTGGGTAATGCATGTCAATAATTCTTTGTGGCTTGTGGTTTCTGACTTGGTAATGGTGATATTGTGAGAACCTTGGGTCTCGAATGAAAATGACTCTTTTCTCGTCTGAGAGCTATTGCAATACATTTCTATAATGGCAATGATGTTGCTCATCATTTGGCTTGGTAACCTTTGTTGCACAGCCATCTTGGGGTTCTAAGCATTGAACTTGTAGTTGTGTTTACTTGATTGCAGTTGTTAAGACATGTGTTATAATTGTAGGTTGCCATTTGTATTAGTTAACTAAATAAACAAACAGAGGGCAACATAATGAAGGGATCTTTGACTTGAATTGTGTTGTACTCTTTTTTCCTCTTGCCATCAAAACTGTTTTATTTTGCAGTTTTGATTCGTTGCAAGTGTTGGTTTAAATCCTTATTAACAGGGTTGTGATGGTGCGTACTCTGAGCCTACGGTTTTACATTGCGGTGTGGTACATTATACTTTACAGATTTATCGTGCTTATTTTGCTTTTGTATTGTTGCATCTTGGTTTGGTATTTAAAGTTAACAATGTTTGTTATGGATCTTGCTGTTATACATGTTGGTTATGTTGTTGGTGAATATGCGATTGTTTGTGGTATTGTAGTTTTGTTACCTTACCTAAGGTTTGATCTACTATGTGATTGTGACACGTGTATATAGGCAATGATGTTTTATATTTGGGTCACGACAACTAAGAAGGCTTGAAACAAGCAACTAGTGGTACCTAGATGTTTGAGCCTTCTAAGTGAAATTTGCTACTTGCTCATGCACGTTTATGTTATGATCAAGTAGTATGCCCATTTTTTTTGGTTTTGTGGTTCGTTATTTATATTCAGGTTTCCAAGCTCAATGATGATGACAGATGAGTTGTTATTATTGCTATTGTGACCTGTGCGGCTTCAAAAAAGCAAACAGTTACATTGATGTCTTAGATCCTTTTTATTGTGATTCGATAATTAGTTCGCACTTTCTTTCAGTCGTTACTATTTAATTGAGCTACATTCTAACTTAGATTGATATTTTTCTATTCAGAATGCCAATTTCGAACGAAGATGTGCCCATTTTTTGAACAACTAAGAAAGAGTGAGTAGCATTTGTAAAAAATAGGCAGAGTTTCAAGTTGCAATTGACATTACGAAAAGCTTAAGAATGTTCACAAAATAGATTATGTTTCAATGTATTACACCTTTAGTACTTTGGTAGTAAATTTTGTAATGTATTTGGTAAACAATCCATGTTATAATCTATCTTTTATGATTCGCTTTATTTTCTTTTGTTGCACATTTACGGTTTACGACACTATTTAACACCCCCGCCGCAGTGTGGGGTGGGGGATTAATACTAGTTTATTTAAACTTTGAAGAACTGTACTTGCCGTCCATAATCTATAATATATATTAAAAAGGAAAAGTGATGTACAAGATGGTAATTTTGCCATATGTATCAATTTTAAAGCAACATTTACAAGAAAGATCAAGCCACAAATTGAGACAATCTCCAAATTTTTAAGACGCCTGAGGGGCAACACAGAGATTTCATACATGAAATTCTAGAAGAACCCTACATTCCTGTCTCTGATCTTCACATTTAATTAAGTTATTGATGAATTTCACCACCGTTCGTCCTTCTATCTACCTAAACAAGCAGTTGATCGGTCCATCTTTTTTTATATGAACCTGCAATCAAGATCACACACTCGAATTGAAGAACGTGCACGTGAGAATCTATACGAGAAGGTATGTGTTTGTGTTCAAATTTGTGAATTAGGGTTTTTATGGTTTCTAAGTGAATATATTGTCCATTCTTTCAAAAATTTCTTTAAAACTGTCTAATATATCACCAGATATTCAGTTTTGAAACATAAATGATTGTCATCCTTGCAAATTGAATTCTAATCAGTTATCAGTTAGCTCTTTGATTTCGATCTTGTGTACATATCCATTTGAAATCGAGATGTTCTTACCTCAGGAGTATGTATTGTTTCAATTTTGTTGTTCACTTTCAGTTGAAACTGAAATTAGTCGCATGCCTTTAGTAATTGTGATGCAGGGAATTGGTAAACAAATGGATTCCGGCAATGGAAAACGGTAAATAATATGTTAATCAGTGTCTTTTAATTTGCAGTTAGTTTGCTTGATTGTTATTGTATTGATTGGAACACTATAAGTTGTTTTATAGGAAAATAATTTTGTTAATCAGTGTGTTTTAATTTGAATTTAGTTTGTTAGGGTTCTAATTATATAAATGCAGTACTTGATTGTTATTATGTTGATTGATTGGAAATTTTTTTATTGGAAAATGTTTAGATAATCAGTGTGTTTTAATTTGCAACAAATCAGTTGGTCACATGAATCGGGGTCAAAATCTTTTTTGTGATGTCTATAATCGTGCAGGTTCTTCAGTTAACAAAGTTCGATTATAGGCTTCCTAATGATCTTGATGAAGAGCTACAAAGGATGCGTTGTCAGGACTGGTGGGTAAATAAATATATGGGATCTTAATTCTGGTAATCTTGTATCTGTGATGCACCATCATGTACAACCTGTTCACCAGCTCATCCTACCCCCGGTCCACACTGATTATCCATGGAGTGATTGCTTTTTATGTGTTGGAGATGATTCGTGTGTCGGTTTAGCTTCACTTGACACTCTACGGGTCGAGAGAATGTTTCCGGGCCACCCGTTTATCTATATAAAGCATTTACTTAGGATAAAGATGTAATTTCCTTCCAAATTTTTAAGACACCCATTGAAAGTCATAGCCATTTTCCCTGAGTTTCATCCCACCCTTCCAAATATGCCCCCATTCAATTAGGTTATAATGATTTCTTACGTTTCTTATGTGGCAGATTGAATCATGAACTCAAAGGTTTATCGGTTATGGCAGTGAATCGTTGCTGGTTAACGATCAATTGAAACATGTAGCAATTAATGGAAACCGATGCTGGCAGCAAATTGAAGACATAAACCGATGATGTTCGATCAATCGATCGCTTGTGACCACTTCCAATTTGGCACGCCGATCCTCACTTCTTGTTAATTCAGGTAATTTTGTTCCAATTTTCCATCCTTTTACTGTTAATTTTCTATTTATGTCAGTTATTTAGTCTAAATTTGAGTCATCCTGTATTTGATCTGTCAATTTCATGATATGGTTCATTGATTTGATATCGTCTGTGTTGAACAGTGAAATTAGGGTAAGTTGATATAGAAACATGAACTTTAAGAATGTCAGTAATCAGCCGGCAACAGCGGTTGTCGGTCCGAATTCCATCTAGCAAGGGGTGGACAGGACACACTGTTGTATGAACGTGCATGATGTGTATGGTATACTAAATTTTATATTAGTATTTGTGTTGCAGTCTATAAAATGGTTGATGCCGAGGATAACCAGCCCATGGAACTGAGATGGTGAAGGTTGGTGTTATTATTGTATTTGGTTTTGTTTAATTATTATTATGGTTTGCTGATGTTTAACATGAATTTTTTGGTTTGTTAATTAAATTTACAGTTTGGATTTGCCGGTGATGATGCTCAAAGGGCAATCTTTCCAAGTATTGCTGGAAATCTTTTTTTATTCTTTCCAAATTCCGATTATTTCTCTGCTTCCAGCTCCAGAAGGTAAATGAAGAACAGAAGATTAGAATTCGTAATACAGAAAACGCTCTACAAAAGGCTGAGGTTTGTTGGAAACTTGGCTTTAAATGTAATAAAAAGGTTACCTTTGTTTTTTTAAATGACTCCAATGTTTCTACAGGAAGAAAGAATCAGACTACGACTTAATGCTGCTCGCTACTCTAAAGAATTGGAAGAGGTATGTAATATTCTATTGTTGATAGTAATATTTGTTTTCAACTAGCACACCTTCAGTTATACATGTTTTGTTTACTCTCTTGTTTTTTTTATATCGATTGTCGCATCAGGTCCGTGATTCATGGCTTCCATCTTGGTTCGCAGTTCCTTTATTTCACTATCAGGTATATTTTTCATTTGTTCTGTTTATAAGATTATTGTGTCAGGTTTCTTCTCTTAAAGATTGCAAAATGAGGTGCTGGTGCAGTGGTGGGTTGGATAACGGGTCAAAATGGGTTCAGGTTGAAACGGGTAGTTTTTTGCACGGGGGTTTGAGTTGATCCGAAACACTTTAATTCTTAACAGATGATTTATCCAAACTTGAGCAGTTGAGCTAGAGCTAAGTTATGTGTTTCACAAACGACCTTTAATGCCTCTTCAATCTCGTCCTTAGTAACTTCTAGACAATTTATAGTTTGTTTTAGGATATAAACATCAAATTTCTAACCATAGAACATAGAATGAAAAAGATCATCATTTTAAGCAGTTATATGACAAAAATTTACAGGAAGATTTAAGTTATTGTGGGTAACAAATTCTGTTGAAGCACAAATGACCATTTTTTATAATTATTTTGGTGTGTATTTTGGCTAAGTCGTTGTAAAGCTCACTGACGGCAAATGGTTGATTTGAAGTTGAAAGTATCCGCCTGCTGTCTATTGTTACAGGTGCCCAGAACTGAGCAAAGCAGCACCTGTAACGTGTAGTATTAGAAAGTGCAGACTTGATCATTTCATGAATCATGGGAGTTTCAAGATCAGCTGCATAATTAGAGTGATTATTTATTAGAAAATGCAGATTTCATCTTAACAATTGATAAAGGAAAGCAACTACTGACCCGACAAGACCTGGCAAACGGGTTGGTTCTGGTCGGGTCGGGTCATGGGTCAAAACCGGTTCGGCTCCAAACGGGTCAATTACAAAAAAGATTGTTTTGGTTCGGGTCGAAACGGGTTCGGGTTGAAACGGGTCCGGGTCAGAATGTGTTTCGGGTCGGGTCGGGTTGGTTAAAAATTGCTTTCATTAAAAAAAGAGAATTGTACATCAAGGGATTATGTACTAACTATCAGGATTACAGTGAAATGTCGATGGCTTATAGACCGTCTCATGCTGATGCAACTTACGACTTCAAATATGGTACAAGAACAGTAGAGGTACATCCATTTTTTAACAAATACATATGAAGATGTGTTATGCCAATGGACCCTTGAATGTTCACACTTAAAACATGTTGATGGATCGTAGGGTGGTGGTCGATCATTATCTAGAGAGACAACTGGGAAAGTTGCTGCTGGTGCTGTTGCGAAGAAAATTCTCAAGGCATATTCAGGAACTGAGGTGCGTTGAGTTTTGTTTGTCTATTTACACATTACACATGCAGATACATAGTTCTCATATCTTAAATTTTAACATATAACCAATATATTGCTTGTAAACGAGCGAAACGTTCATGAACTATTCTGTGAACTTGTTTTTGGACAAAACGAAACTAAAAATCAAAACTCAACCGAAACGAAACCGAATAAACCGACCAAACGGAAACAAAAAACCGAAACGAAACAATAAAATTTGAAAATACTGAAACTGTGTCGGCCTAAAACCCGTTGTGATCCGAAACCCGTCCCGGTCCGAAACTCAATTCGAACTAAAACCGTTCCGATCCAACACCTATTTCGTGTTGGTAACCCGTCTTGTGCGGATACTTATGCCGGCCCGAAACCCATTCTGATCCGAAATCTGGCCCGTTTCTTTAAGGTGCTAACCCACATCGACCCATTTCTTTAAAGTTGTCGTCTCGCTTTGACCCGAAAATAACAAGATGGAATTTCAATTGACCCGTTGTGACCCGTTTAGTTAAAATATCTTACCCAAACTAACCCATATAATTTTAGAAGCAACCCAAACTAACCCACTTGAATTCCAAAATATCATCCCGAATTCCAATAAATTCCTCAAACATCGCCTAAAGAAAAACCATGGTCATTAAACCATAATCTGCATCATTCTCAAAGCTAATGTAGTTTAGCCAAAAAAAAATTCCCGTTGAGATAGAAATATAACCAAATCATATTGACCCGCTGAGATTAAACATAACCAGATCATATTGACCCGTTGAGATAGAAATATAACCCAAATCATATTGATCCGTTGAGATAAAATCATAAACCAAATTATGAGCATGGGTTAGTGGTGGCTGGTGACTTGGACTGAGGGTGTGTATTTGCATGCAGATTAACAGCGATAACGCAACTAGCACATCATGGGATGCTATTTGTACCTCTTGGGTACACATTTGGGAGCGGAATGTTTGAAATAGATGACATAAATCTTACGGTGCTGGAACGTATGCGGGTGATGGAACTCGAAAGCCGGCTGAAATAGAGCTCCAACAAGCATTTTATCAACGGAAATATGTTTCTGAAATTACCAAAAAGCTTTCCAAAAACTAAAACTCAGTTCGAGTTATTAAATCCGTGTTGTACCTATTTTAATATCATTATAATTAAGAAACTGGTTAAGCCATTTGTGTGTTTATATACATATTATCATGTATTACAGTGAGTCAATGAACAGGGTATGATTGTCCCTTCTAGAGGTGGTAAAATGAGCTGGTCGACCAGGTTGAGGAGCGGGTCCCTGCAATTTTTTTTGCACGGGTGACCCACAAATGAGTACGAAACTATATTATTAAAGTACGAGTCGTAATACTCAGGCGAAAATTAACTAATGGATTAAATGAACAGCCAATACCATTTTTTTAAGTACTCAATCCATTAAACAAAGATAAATGCATAAAACACCAAAAAAAGGGCCTAGAAGTTGGGTAATCTTGTCTTGTCAAATCTCTATAAGTTACTGGACATTCCATATGATCTTCGAAAGCCATCATCATATATTTATGATATAGCTTCTAATTATTTTTTGTTTCTCTTTCTATGCGTTACAGCTGCGAAACGTGAGTGCTTTTATTTATATATACACACACAACATATGTACGATTTTTAATGTCTTTAGGTTTGAATTATGTTCTCGACTCATATTATCGACTCCGCAGCAACGCGCGGGTTCCCCACTAGTAATAAAAAAACGTTTGAAACCATCTTATAATAAGTTGAAATCCAATATTCTAAAATGTTATTCTTAGCAATTATCCTTTTTGTGTCTCATTTTATGAATATAAAACTAGTTGTATTCCGCTGCGGTACGTGACGGGAATTCGGTTAACATTGGCTCAGTTCGCTATGATACCAATATTCACTATAGTAACAAAAAGAGAACTAAAAAAATAAAGTCGTGATATGATAAAAAAGATATCAACATGTGACCAAAAACTATATAAAATGAATACGGATACCGGGGATCTGATAATGACGATATTGGTACCAATGTTGTTCGGTCGAAATTAGTTTGGTTCGTCACGATACTGACACTTGTATAGTGTTGGGATTGAACCCTACAGAGGAACAGATGATATAAAGCCAAAACTGGATCAGATCAGTGGATTCAGAATAAGCAGTTGTTTGCATCAGTCTTTCCCCTTGAATGTGGCCTAACTACTGATGTCTTCTATCTACTGTCCTTCTACAACAACTGCTGATCCTCAACAGCTGTTAAAGAGTAAATGCTCAGTCTGCTGCTATAACTCAAGTACTGCTGAAGACCAAAGCACTGCTAGGGCTGAAGCAGTGGAATGAAGAAGCAGCAGTTAGACTTATATTTGTATTTGTATTTGTTTATTGTAATCAGTTGTTAGATAGCAGTGTTTGTAATAGTCAGTGGTTAGAAGTTGTTAGGAGGTTAGATGTCACTTTCATGGTGACGTCAGCAAAGATGCCACATGGTTTGCTCTGTACTTATAAATAGAACAGTACCGTGTACTGTTCTATCAGCTCTTTCATCACTCTGTCATTCTGTACAAGCAATCTTTGTGAGCTCAGGCTGAGGGGGAGACTTTGTGCATGCATGCATTGATATTGAAGATTGTAATAAATATAATCATTCGATTTCATGTTAAACATGTTTGCTTAGAATTGTTCTCTCTTTGATTGTGTTGAAAGTTTATTCATCTTATTCCGCTGCAACTGTTACTTTGATTCATCCTCATTTTGTTAAACAAACACAATCTTATCAAACTCAGATCCTAACAATTGGTATCAGAGCATAGGACAGTCAAATTCGATCTAACAATCAATTTGACATAAAAGTTCAGCTCAATCTCATTGATACTTTCGATTGTTTGTTTTTAGTTGAAAAACAGAGTAAGGTATAATCATGTACAAAGTTGATTATTCAGTGCCTGTAAAACAACCAGAATGACGTCACAATCACAGGATAACATCATGAACACTGGTTCACTTTTCAAACCACCTATGCTGGTCAGATCTGAATATAATATCTGGCAGCGTAGGATGGGTCACATCTTAGCTCAACAAAACACAGAGTGTTGGCGATCGGTTGTCTTTGGACCACATGTTCCAACTATGCCGAGTGCTGAGGATCCAAAGGTCTTTGAACCAAAGAAAATTGAAAACTATTCTGATCAGGACTTTCAGAAAATTGAATTGGATGCCAAGGGATTTAGCATCGTTGCATCTGCCCTTCCCAATGAAATATATGCTGGGCTGTTACATTGTAACAGTGCCAAGGAATTGTGGGATGCACTTAAGGAACAATTTAGTGGTACCGAAGAAGTAATTGAAAACAATAGAGAAGTTTTAAACCAACAGTATGAAACCTTTTGTCACGTTAAGGGTGAATCATTAACACATCAATTTGAACGGTTCAGTTGTACCATTAGTGAACTAAAACTGGTGAATGTTGAATTTGCTAAATCAACTCTAAACAGCAGGTTTTTAAGGTCACTTCCTGAAAAATGGGACACAATTGCTTTTTTAACCAGAAATTCTGTTGGGTTCAAAGAGTTAACCCTAACTCAACTTCATGGTAGACTCCTCACTTATGAGAGAGAGTTGAACTAGAAAAAGAAGCTACAAGAGTCAGGAAAAGTTGTTCTGATTACTACTATACTTTTGATAGCACATCACTTTTAGGTCAAGAGGAGTCTGGTAGTGGGAAGGATCAGAGTTATGATCATTACATTGACATAACTACAGGTGGAGCCTTCAATAACTCTGATACTTACCCTACTAACTATGCTTTCACAGCTAGTAGTGAAAACCAGATTTCTAACAATCTCTCTTTTGAACTCAATGACCTTCAGCATTTTGATCCAACTGATTTAGAAGAGATGGATATTTTGCACCAACTTGCATTGCTGAGTGTCAGAACAAGCAAGTTTTACAAATGGACAGGGAGGAAATTTCCAGGTTTACATGGGAACTTGAAGGTTGGGTTGGATAAGTCTAAAATCAAATGCTACAAGTGTAATAGGTTAGGTCACTTTGCCAGAGAGTGTAGGAGTCAAAACAATGGACCTATAATCACACATCCTAGCTCTAAACCTCAACCTACTCAAAACACTGTGCATTATACCCAATATGCCCCTGCAGCCCATGTAAACACTGCTCATTATGCTCATCCTGCAACCCCTGTTCCTGTGCATTATGTCCAAACCACTGTTCCTCAAATACAGTATGTCCAGGCCCCAGCTCCTCAAGTTCAGGTGCAACAAGCTGCACCTCAGCAAGCTGCACCAGCAGTGGCTCAACCAGATCAGCAAAACTTTTTCACCCAAGGCTTTGTTGACTGGAGTAGCTTACCTGATGAGCTAGGTGATGAAAATTTTGCACTCTATGCTAAAAATGATGTTTTTAGTGATGATTTTTGTTTTGTAGCATTGGAGACTATACGAGAAGGGCTGACAACTGATGAAGGACAGTCAAATGATGAAACAGTGGATACAGTTATTGAAGTAGTGGTTACTACTGTTGCTGGTGAAATACTGTTGGAAGAAAAAGCTGAACCTCTGTTGGAACCACTGACCGACCCCTGGTCTGCTAAAGAAGAGGAGAAGAAGCAAGAAGAAAAAGAAAAGAAGAAGCCAGATGAAAGTGAAAACATCTATGATTGTGTAATTATGGCAGCATCTAAGGTATCACCACAGGTTCTCAAAAACCTTTGTTCAGACAAATGCATCATAGCATTTGCTAACATTAAGGAGGTGAATGAAAACCTTAGAGATAAGTTGTTGAATAATGAGGTGAAATTTGAAAAATCTTTAAAAGAGTTAAAAATCAAATTATCTGAAAAAGAAAATGAAATTTGCAATCTCAAAAATTAGCATGGCATAACCAAGGACCAACTTCAGGCAATGATAGAAAAATATCAGGCCTGTAAAAAGGAGTTGGAATCCTCCCAGATTACATGTGAAAGATGGGTGGAGTCCTGTAAAGGTTATGAAGTGATGCTTGAAAAACAGATTAAAAGCAATATCAAATTTGGTGTTGGATATAGAAAATATGATGACATTGAAGAAAATGCTTTAAATAAATCTGTTCCAACCACTGCTGATATCATTCCCACCAACAAGAATGGCCAAGAAGTAAAAATTACTGACAAAAATGGCAACAAAATCACTCTGGAAAGATCTGTGGGATCCTCAACTTTTGAGGAAGTTGAAAAATATCAATTCCAACCCACATGGTCTAATGAGTGTGACATCCTTGAAAACTTCAAACCCATGGACTTCACAACTGTGGATGGTGTTATAGCTCCTAAGGAAAAAGTGATTCCTCTTAAGGACATCCCAGCAGTAGTTCAAAACTCCGTTGCTAAGGAGTCTGAAAAGAAGAAAAGAAAAGAAAAAATAAAAAAATTGTTTTGTGATTTCTGTGAAAAGAAAAATCATCTGACCAAAGATTGTTTTCATTTGAAATCCTATGACATTAACAAAACAAGTATCATTGAGCCTTCAAAGAGCTGCACCATCTGTGGTAAACCTAACCATTCTACTCAGCAGTGTGTGTACCTGAAATCCTTTGAGGTCAAAAAGGAAGAGTACATTTCTAAAACACCAATGAGTTCATCAAAATCACAAGTCAAGAAACAACCAAAATTCCAGCCAGTTCAAACAGTTGTTACAAAACAACTGAACCAAACCTCTGTTAAAAGAGATGTTCAGGTGACTGATGCACCCCCTGCTAACCAATACCAAAGAGGTAAAGGTCAACCACCATATCCAAGGGTTCCACACGTTTATGAGGCTTACAAAAGGCCTTCTAAACCTAGAGTGAACAGGCATCCCTTTGGTTTTCAACATTTGATGGGAAATGACCCCCCAGCAGTGGTTAGAGAAAAATGTTTCAAAAATTGACCAAACCCCTGAGCTAACCACTGTCCATCCACCTGAACTTAACACAGACACTGTTGAGACCCCATCCAAAGCCATTTTGGCTTTGGAGACCCTCCTGAACTAATTATTTACTTGATGTGCAGGGAGCTTCTGCATGCTTAGATAGTTTGTGGTATGTAGATAGTGGAGGCTCCAGGCACATGACAGGATGTAGAGCCCTTCTCAAAGAATTCAAAACTCATGGAGGGGGTGATATATCTTTTGGTAATAATAGTAAAGGAAAGGTGATGGGTTCTGGTACAGTACAGTCTGGAAATGTTAGGTTTGAAAATGTCAATCTAATAGACAATCTAAAATTCAACCTTCTTAGTGTTTCACAAATGAGTGACAAAGGGTTTGGGTCATTCTTCACTAAAGATTGTTGTAGGATTGTTGGGCCAGAAATGGTCAAAAAGATTGAAGAAATAATAAAGAATGGAAAAACTAAACTTTTTGCTCAAAGAAGTGGCAATGTTTATGTAGTTGATTTGTCAAAAGAGAGCCCCATAACTGATGCTTGTCTGTTCTTAGCTGCCTCTAACAAAGAGACAGAACTTTGGCACAGAAGATTGGGGCACACAAATATCAAGACAATCACTGCTTTGTCAAAAAATGGCCTTGTAAGAGGTCTTCCACAAAAATCTTTTTCATGTCCTGAGCATTGTGTTTCCTGCCTAAAAGGAAAACAACATAAAAGCTTCTTTAAGTCCATTGAAGAGTCCAAAACAACCAAGTGTCTGCAAATGCTGCACATGGATCTGTTTGGCCCAGTTAAAGTCATGAGTCTCAAAAAGAAGAGATATTGCTTGGTTATTGTAGATGACTTTTCTAGGTTTACATGGACTTATTTCTTACATTCTAAAGATGAGACTGCAGGCATATTGCAAGACTTTGTTACAAAGGTTGAAAAGCAGTTTGACTTGCCAGTAAAAGTCTTTAGGAGTGACAATGGCACAGAATTCAAAAATAAGGAGTTGTATGCCTTCTGTGTGTCAAAAGGAATTGTAAGGCAGTACAGCATTCCAAGAACACCAGAGCAGAATGGGGTAGTTGAAAGAAAGAATAGAACTCTAATTGAAGCAGCCAGGACCATGCTTGCAGATTCAGGTTTGCCTTTAACTTTCTGGGCAGAGGCTGTAAACACTGCCTGCTATGTCCAGAACAGAGTTTTAATAAACCCTAGGCATCAAAAGACTGCTTATGAAATTCTGTATAAAATCAAACCACTGATCTCATACTTCAAAGTATTTGGCTGCCCATGTTTCATTTTAAACTTAAAAGATTCCATTTCAAAATTTGCAGCCAAATTGGACAGTGGATACCATTTGGGATACTCAACCACTGCTAAGGCCTATGAAGTGTTCAACACTAGGACCAAAACAGTGGAAGAGACTTTGAATGTGAAGTTCAATGAACTTTCATCAATGAAAATCCCTGCAAATCCTGCAGAATTATTTGATCTTGATAAATTCACTTTTGAAAATACTGCTGTCAAGACTAACAATGCAGGTCCATCTCAATCACCTCCACAAGAATATGGATATGAAGTTGTGATCCCACAGTAGAAATTCAAATCCTCCATCAGGGCAACAGATGTTCAAAACAGCTGTCAAAGTCCAACCACTGCTACCTCAACAGTTGTTAACCAAAGTAGCCCTTAAACCTCTGCTTCTACATCCACAACCACTGTTGGTCAAAATATGCCAACAGTGGATAAAAATCAACATGTTTTCACACCAGTACCTCCCATTCCTCCACCTCCATTTCAAACAGATGTTGAGTCTTCAAAGTCCTCAACAGATGTTAGCTCAGATGATTCACATCTGCAGCCTTCACCAACAAATGCCATCATTCCATACAAGGGAGATTTAATCTTCCTGAGGTCTCATCCACCTAATCAAATCATTGGCAACATAAATGAGGGGGTGCTCACAAGAAGTCAATCCCAAAACATTTTCCTTTTTGCTGGTTTTCTATCACTCCATCAACCTGTCAAGTACCAAGATGCACTGAAAGACAATAGTTAGGTAGAAGCCATGCAAGAGGAGCTCCAGCAGTTTCAAAGACAACAAGTTTGGGAACTTGTACCACTGCCAGACGATGTGAGTCCAATTGGCACAAAGTGGGTCTTTAAGAACAAAACTGATTAAAGGGGTATTGTTGTCAAGAATAAAGCTAGGCTCATGGTTCAAGGTTACAAACAGGAAGAAGGCATTGACTATGATGAAACTTTTGCCCCTGTAGCAAGATTGGAAGCTATAAGACTGTTCCTGGCCTTTGCTGTGAACCACAATATGAAGGTGTTTCAAATGGATATCAAAAGTGCTTTCCTTTATGGTACAATTCAAGAAGAGGTGTATGTCTGTTAACCTCCAGGTTTTGAGGATCCATTTTATCCAGATCATGTCTACAGGCTTAACAAAGCATTGTATGGCCTGAAACAAGCACCTAGAGCCTGGTATGAAACTCTTTCCACCTTTTTACTTTCCATTGGTTTCAAAGAGGTACAATTGATAAAACACTGTTTTTAAAATGGAGAGGGAAGGATTTGATGATTGTCCAGATTTATGTGGATGACATCATTTTTGGAAGCACATGTCATAAAATATGTGAAGAGTTTAGACAACTCATGACACCAGAGTTTGAAATGAGTGCAATGGGTGAACTACAATGCTTTCTTGGTCTCCAAGTTCAGCAAATGCAAAATGGAACATTCATTCATCAAAGCAAATATGCAAAAGAACTTTTAAACAAATTTGATATGAATGATTATAAACCATGTAGTACACCCATGGCAACCAATAAGCTAGTCATGTCTGATGAAAAAGATGAGCTGATTGACCAAACTCTATATAGAAGCATGATTGGCTCTTTATTATACCTAACTGCATCTAGGCCAGACATCGTGTATGCAACTTGTGTATGTGCAACAAGTCAATCAGCTCCTAGAAAATCAAATCTTATTGCTGTAAAAAGGATATTCAGATACATAAAAGGTGCTCCCACACTTGGTATCTGGTATCCAGCTAATGGGAATATCAAGCTTTCAGGCTTTTCAGACAGTGACTTTGCTGGATGTAACACAACAAGGAAGTCCACATCTGGAGGGTGCCAATTTCTAGGCAATTGCTTGGTATCTTGGCAAAGCAAAAAGCAAACAACTGTTTCAACATCCACTGTTGAAGTTGAATACATTGCTGCTGCAAGCTGTACAGCCCAACTCCTGTGGCTTCAAAATCAATTGTTGGATTTCGGTATCACTGCCTTGAAAACACCACTTATGTTGGACAGTCAAGCGGCAGAGAAAATCATAAAGAATCCAGTTTCACATTCAACCACCAAGCATATCGACATCAGACATTATTTTGAGAGGGATTGCTATGAGAAAGGTTTGATTTCTCTGCATCATGTTCTAACTCAATATCAGCTGGCAGATGTGCTAACAAAAGCATTAGACACATCCACCTTTGAAAGTCTGATCTCGAGGATTGGCATGCTGAACATGAAATAACAGGCAAAATCTTGTTTTTCTATGAATAAAAGCATCAAAATGTTTTCAGAAAATCAAAATTTCATCCTTAAAAATAGCTAAAAATGAAAATTTTCATTAAATCCTTAAAAGTCTGCCATAACCACTGATTTGGTTCAAACATCTGCTTTGATAAATGCTATCCACTGCTGAAAGTCAACCTCTGTTCCTTCATTGTAATTATTAAATACTGTTGTCAAACTCCAGTGCTTCAATCCACTGACAAGGTTATCCACTGATAGTTAAAGTCAGCCACTGTTTTCATTTTCCCTTTGTAAACCACTGATATTTGATCCATCAGTGGTTTCCTAAACAACTATCTTCCATTTCCATCAGAGGTTGTCACGTGGACAGTATTTAGCCGTCAGATCTTTTGTAACCGCTGCCACGTCAGCATACACTTTTTCATCCTATAAAACCCTGATCAAAAACCCCAAACAGGGTTTTCACTGTCGAATTGAATTCAAAATTCATTTCAAAAGCAGTTTTTCATCCAAAATCCTCAAATCACTCTTCTTCTTCATTCCACTTTCAATCATCGTCGATTCACCATGGCTCTTCCACTCAAAACACCTCATAATTACGTGTGTACATTTGAGAAAACAGACCAAAAAACAACCTTTCATTCTATGATTGATATACTTTCGTCTTCAAAGTACAAAACTTTGTTGACTTGCAACGCTACCATCTATCTGGCTACCCAAAGAGAAATCTGGAAAAATGCAAAACTTGATACTAAGGACAAAAAGCCCATTGGTATCTGTCACGGCCCCAACCCCGGTTTGACCCGGTCCGGAGCCGCGGGACAGGACCCCGTGGTATCGATGATGCGACAGCGGAAGTATTTTTAACAGGATCTTTTTAAAACTCAAAATGCCCAATTATTTTATTCCATAAATTGGGATAAACCCCGTAATTTACAACAGAGGAATTTAACTAGGAAATTCCCTGATTTATTAAAACATGTTTATTTATTTTTAACTGAGCCATCTCTTCAAGCTTGTTAGTGCTCAGTAGCACGTTTCCTTGATTTACAGCAGGTCGCCTGAAACATGTTTTAAAAATATTTTATCAGCGGGGAAATGCTGGCGAGTCACTCAATTTGAGAAAATGACACAGTTATAAATTACAGCATAAGAGCGATTACAATGGTTTCTATCTTATTGTTATATGGCTCCTTGTCACCTCCTGGTGACGATGGTCATACCACTATTGGGTCCTGTCACCCAATTAGTGATGATATATCACAGTTAGGGCTTATTTGCCTAACCTTTGTTAGGGCTTATTTGCCTAACCCCATGAGAATTAGTAATGTGCACAATACCCCAATAGCCATTGATTAAGATTACCACGACTTACTCCCTGTAATTATAACATTTGAAAATAATTTGAGGTATTGTAAAACAGTTGATAAAAAGAGAATGACTCACATTGCAGATTTACACGGGCAGAGTTTAAGCCTACTGATTAGCCTTTTAACCTAAATTAAATAACATGCACATGAACTAGGTCAGTAACTAATACAACATTTACGATAACTCACGAGATTAAAATCCTCACAACGAATGACAAAGTGCGATACTTAAACATCCATCGAATTCACGACGAATGACAAAGCATAACCCTAATGTGGGCAGCACTTAAACATCCATTGGATAATTTCAATCGATCGGATATTGAATCGTAGCAGCGATCGAGTTAATACCCGGTATCGGAGCAGCGCCTCGCTATCTAAATTGAAAATTCGACTTTAGGACAGTAGAATTTCGTTTTTAAACTTTGGTTTCGATACCAACGGACTGCTCAGGAGCCAAGCTATTTATAGCTGAAATTTGGCTCTGTTGCGGCCCGCGTAAACCATCCATCATACCTTACGCGGCCCGTGTGGCCGCCTAGTCTATGCGTAGGCTTGATTGGTCACGAGTAGGTGTGCCACGTTGACGACACGTGGATTCGGAACACTTATCCGGTCAAACATGGGTTGACGCGGCCCGCGTAAGGTTTACTTATCCTTTACGCGCCCCGCGAGAAAACCAAAAATCTTGATTTCTTGGTTTTTCATGTACAGTATGGTTTCAGGGGTTCCGGTTTTCACTTACAGGTCGTTTTGAGGACATTTTTGAGAGTCCTTACAGTATCACCTCATCAATAAAGGGTATTTCAGTTACAATCACACCTCAAACCATCTCCGAGGTTTTTGAAACAAATGATCTTACAGGTAAGAGCTCTTTTCCAAAAACGGAGTATCAAACCGATTTTATTGAGAGAGGGTATGATGAGGAAATGAGAAAAGATACTTTACAAAAGGGCAGTTTTCCTCCTGTCACAATATTTTTGTTTCATACCCTCCTTATGTGTGTCTCAAATAAAACCACCGCTTTTAATGAGATACTATTGAAAATCCAATACCTGGGCTATGCTATTCTAAATGAAGAAAATTTTAACTATTCCCAGGAGATTTTCAATGATTTGGTGAAAAATGTTAATAAAAAATCATTTTTATTATTTCCAAGATTTTTGAGTTATTATTTTCAAAAGAAATTTTCAAAGGATAATGCCCACGTGCTTATCCAAGGTGCTCCAGTTCATATTAACAGCCTAACTTCTGAAACCTTTAAAAGGTTGTCAAAAATTTCTAAAACACAAACAGGGGAACCTGAGCAGACTTTAGCAGCAACCACTGCTCCTCAGGCTCCTGCGGTTGAGCCCACTGCTCAAGGTGAACACAGCAGCACAACCACTGCTGTGCAACCCCCACCTAAACTCACCAAAAAGACCATCAAGAAAAAATCTACCAAGCCCCCCAAACCCAGCAAAAAGGTAACTCTGGAAGATGAGATCCCAGAGCAACTACCTGTGACATCACAAAAGTCACCAGAAACCACTGCTGCTACTTCCTCACAGCAGGTGGAAGAAAGATCTCAACCATTGCCTAAAACTCATCCTGCATCCTCACAAAAGGATCAGGTTGTAAGCACAGGGACCCCACATTATGAAGCTCTGGAGTCACTTGATTCCATCTTCCTCAGTCCTAATCCCAATGACATGTCTCTTTCAACTCCAATTCCTTCACCCCTCAAATTACCACAATCCATGTTACCTCTGTTGAAAGCTTTAGATTTGGATCAGATAAAAACCAGTTCTTCTCAACCACCTATCATTGAGAATATACTCCAACAAGTGACTGGGTTTGATATAATATCCATTGTTATCCTATCAACAGTTGAGGAGGCTACACCCCTTGAGTTACATGTAACTCTTGGTGGTAGTTCAAGTGGAGCAGCTACTACAAGTGTTGGATCCACTGATCTACACTTGGAAAGTAGTTTCATAAATAAGACTCCCTTGAAGGCAATTTCTTCCATGGCTACCAAGGTATCCACTGGTGTGTTTACTTTAACCACTGGTGAGATTTCCAAGGTCTCCACAACAGAAGAAAGAAGTCCCCAGTACCAAGAAAAAGGGGCATCAGTGGTTGATCTTTGGGATACACTTCCTAAGTCAACTGCTGGTACAACCACTACTAGTGGGAAATCAGATGATCCCATTCATTTGGGTGATGGTTTTGTTGGTGCATTTATGTATCTGTAACTTTGTCTTGTTTACGTTGTATGTTATTTGTCTTTTGTTATCGAGTCTGTAAGTTCCGTCAAGTCTACCTAGTTGGATATTCTCCTATCCTACTTGGTATGATGGTTTGTCTCTGTATTGTATGTTTAACATAATGCAAGTGTGCATTTATGTTTTGTTTGTCTGTAATCATGCTTAACTGTTTAACAGTTGATATGTCCTGTCCTTGATGGTTGTTTGACTAAGATTCACTCTTCGTCGAACTCCCTGCTATGTATGTGTGTGACGAAGGTTCTACCTTCGTCACACATAACCTTCGCCACATCAAGGTTCACCAATGGACAGTATATATTGATTATTATGTTGAATAGTTTAGGCATGAGAGCATAGAGAAAACTACTAGGAGTTTATCGTTCAAGCATTGTGTGTATATGTTTGATGTTGTTATCGTCCTTTTAATCTAAAGTAAATCTTTGGTTATCTATTGTGTTGCTAGCATTACTTTGTTTGGTTTGTGCCGTCACGTGGATTCCGCACTCGTGACCATGTTTGTGATAAACAGGATTAGGTTTCGTAATAGATCCTCTGAGAAAAACGGACCTACAAGTGGTATCAGAGCCTTGGCTCTTATCCTTGTTTAAAACCAAACATTGTTGTGTTTTATCAAGTTGTTTATAAGTTTTTAGAAACTGTTCTTGTTGGATATTCATATTTTCTGAAAAATTGTTCAAAAATCAAAATCTTGTTATTTGCTATAAGTTTTATCAAAAACCTTGTTACATTGCATGTCTACATGATAAAAATGGGTTTTTCTTGAAAGTTAAAGCAAATTTTGTGTTTCAGAATATTCAAGTTTTTCTTGATATTCAAAGTGTTCTTAGAGACATTCATACTCTTCCTGAGATTTGATCTATAATTCTGTTTGGATAAGTTGTTTGTGTTTAAATTACAATTATTTGACAATTTGGTACATGTAATTATGATGGTTGTTAAATCAACTTCTGTCACAGTAACTTAAATATCACCCACTTGTTGTCTGTAAGATTTGATTTGTTTTGCAAAAATATCTTATCCTTTGTCAACGAAGTTTCCCTTAGACGAACAATCGAAGGTTTGTCAAAAATTGTTTCAGACGAAGATTCACACACTCTCCATTCTTTGTCAAAAGATCGTGTTAGACGAAGATTCAAAACTTCGTCGTTACAATACTTCGTCGTTCAGACTTCGTCCACACTTCGTCGATTCAATACTTCGTCATTTAAACTGTCATTTGTTAACAGAAGCTTTGCAGAACTATCTTAACCATTTCTTTTCAAGTGTTTGATCAGGTACACTCATACATACATCAATCATGAGTACTAGCCCCTGGGATTGGAGCAGTAGCTCAAGTACTGCTGAAGATCCGACCTCCGCAGCAGCGTGGATCAAGAATATGATGCCACAACAAACAGTCTCTGCAAGTCAGTGGGCATGTGTATCAAATCAAAGTATTCAAAATTTGTTAATGAGCGAAAGTGAAACCGGTAGCAACAATCGACCGCCAAAGCTAAATTATATGAATGACTATCCATTTTGGAAAGGCCGATTTCATACTTACATTCTAGGGCAAAACACCGAGCTATGGATATGTTTCACTACATCATACAACACAGCTCTTGAAGAAGCAGGTTCAAATCCAACAACATTGGCAAATATGACTGAAGCAGACAAGAAAGCGTACGATCTTGAAAAGAAGGCGTTTTCTATCTTGACATAAGCTCTTCACAAAGACATATATCATCAATTCTCTTATTGTAATACAACAAAAGCATTGTGGGACTTACTAGTTACAAGAGGAGAAGGGAATGTTGCGACAAGGAAGACTCGCCACGACTTGTTGAAAAAGGAGTTTGATGCATTTTTGTTTATAGAAAACGAAACTTTAAATGAAATGTCAACTCGTTTTTATCATTTGATAAGTGAAATGTTTTCTTACCAGGTTATTGTAACTCCACAGGAAATGGTGACAAAGTTTGCTGATGCTCTACCGCCGAAGTGGAGCCCTTTTATTGAACTATTAAAGCATACAGGTGTTTTAGATGCTATCAGTATCTATGAATTCGTTCAAAAGCTGGAAAATAAAAATGAAGAAGAAATCCGGAAAGCGAAACGAATCTCAATTCCTCAGAATCCAGAAATGTACTTTGGAGGGATTAATCCTGTTGCAAGCTCTAGTCAGCAACCAAAACTTCAAACGGCATTCATGTCCAATTCAAGCCCGTTTCCTCAAGTGACTAATGTAAATCCTTTTGGATTTGTGCCAGAGCAACCACAACCTCAAACTCAATTTGATCCTAGAGCCTGGCTCCCAAAACCACAAGCTGTTAACCCCCCAACTCAACCAAAATTTGATCCGAGTGCCTGGTTCCCTCAACCACAACCACAACCTCAAGTTGCTCAACCTCAATTTGATCCTAGCGCTTGGTTCCCGAAACCACAAGTTGTTACCCTTCCACCTCAATCTCAGCAAGCATTCTATGGTAACAACTTCACTCAACCGCAAAACCCCAATACCTCCAGACTTGATACTTCAAACCTTCCCAAAGTCAATGTAGAAGTTGCCAAGGAACACATGGAACTTCTTAGCACAATGGTCAATGCCTATTGTGGATTGGTTGCAGGTCAGATTGGAAACATAAATCTGACCAATGAAGATTATCAACAGATCGATAGGGATGAAATGGAGTTAATGGATATCAAGTGGGCTTTTGCAAGTGCAGTTAGACAAGCTAAAGACTACACGAGTAGAGCTGGTAGGACTAGTTTGGAAAGCAAAAGGTATACAAAGTACGGGTTCGACAAAGACGCTGTCACGTGCTTTAACTGCGGAGAAAAGGGTCGCTTCAAGCGTGAGTGCACTCGCTCGAGCAGACAAACAAATCAAAATCCCTTCAGGAATCAAACAAGTACTTCCAACCAGAATCAAGCTAACCAGGAAAGAAGGATAGTAGCTGTCAATAACCAGACCAACACCGCCAACACAAACCAATCGGGTACTTCTAACACCAACCGTGCATTAGTTGTTCAAGCTGAGGAAAGTTGTGATTGGTCCGTACAGTTTGGAGGTGGCGATCAAGGAGGAACTGCATGCTATGCTAAGATTTCCTGTCTATTAGTTTGCATAGTACATTGCATGCTTAGTTAATGTGGTAACTGTTAATTTAAACCTTGTGTGCTTACTCTCTTCTGTCATTCCACACTTATGCACTTTCACCACACATTTCTCACTATTTTTCGCTTCATTTGAAGATCATGAACGGACGCGGAGGACGTGGTGGCATCAACATGACACAAGCCCAGCTGACGGCTCTCATCAATGCTCGAGTTGATGAGGCACTCGCAGCAGCTCAGGCAGGAGGTATAACCTGCCATGACAACTTACTCTAGGATGTTTAGATCCTACTCTCGTAATCCAACTCTCGTGCTTTAACTTGTCTATTTTTCTCGCATAACAGGTCCTGTATGTACGTTCAAGACCTTCATGGACTATCGTCCTAGTACCTTCAGTGGTACTGAAGGAGCCGTAGGACTCCTCCTTTGGTTTGAGAAACTCGAATCTGTTTTTGAGATGTGCGAATGCCCTGTAGCTCGTAGGGTGAAGTATGCCACTGGTACTCTTGAAGGCATGGCGCTCACGTGGTGGAACGGTCAGGTCCAGATGCTAGGGTTGGCGGCTGCTAATGCCACCCCATGGAACGACTTCAAGGAACTGATCAAGCAGGAGTATTGCAATCGTGATGACATCCACAAGCTAGAGGTGGAGTTCTATAATTTGAAGATGACTGGGTCAGAAATCGAGGCATACACGAAGAGGTCAAATGAGTTGGCAGGGTTATGTCCAACTATGGTGGATCCTCCCATCAAGCGTATCAAGCTGTATCTTAAGGGTCTGGTGCCAGAAATTCAAAGTCATGTGACCGCAGCTAACCTCGCTACCATTCAGGAGGTTATTCGTTTGGCTCATCGTCTCACTGATCAGGCGGTTGAGCAGAACAAACTGCCGAAGCGTATTGGTGCTACTACTGCTACTACTGATGCCCCCAGCGACAACAAGCGTAAATGGGATGGAGCCTCCAGCAAGGGTTCGACTTCAGTTCAGTCTCAGTCTCAGCAGCGCAGGACTGATGACTACAAGAGCCCTGGTCAGCAATCTTCGGGAAGTCAGGGGCAGGGTGGATACAAAGGAAATCACCCTAAGTGTAATCGAAGCAACATGCACCACAGCGGGCAGTGCAACAAGGGTCGTTGTCAGAGGTGTAACAAGTTTGGTCATGAAGCCAAGGATTGCAGGAGCGCACGACCAGCAAATCAGAATCGCCAACAGCAGCCACCAGCTCCACAGAATCAGCAGTAGCAACAGCAGGGTAACAGGGGATGCTTTCAGTGTGGTGCTGAAGGTCACTTCAAGAGGAACTGCCCCCAGTTGAACCAGAATCAGAACAACAACAACAACAATCAGGGGAACGAGAACAACAATGGGGGTAACAACGACGACAATGGTGCTAGGGGACGTGCCTTCGTGATTGGACAGGGGGATGCAAGGAACGATCCCAATGTTGTGACGGGTAAGTTCCTACTGGATGACTTTTATGTTACTGTTTTATTTGATTCGGGTGCCGATACCAGTTATGTGTCCTTAAAAGTTAGTCAAATGCTTAAGCGCACTCCAACACTTTTGAACACCAAGCATATTGTAGAGTTAGCAGATGGTAGGAATCTTGAAGCCACACACATAGTTAAGGGTTGTAATCTTGTACTCGCTGGTCAGACCTTCTCTATCGACCTCATTCCTATAGTATTGGGTAGTTTCGACATCGTCATTGGGATGGATTGGTTATCTCAACAGCAAGCAGAGATCCTTTGCAAAGAGAAAATAGTTCGTATTCCTCGTTCTGGTGAAGAACCTCTCGTGATTCATGGTGACAAGAGTGGTGCTGTTATGGGCATCATCTCTTTTCTCAAGGCCTAGAAGTGTTTGCGAAAGGGCCACACTGCTATTCTAGCCCTCGTTTCTGACACACCATCGAAAGAAAGGAAGTTAGAAGACATCCCTATTGTACGCGACTTTCCTCAAGTGTTCCCTGAGGAATTACCTGGTCTACCGCCTCATCGACAGGTCGAATTTCAAATCGAGCTAGCTCCTGGAGCAGCACCCATAGCTTGTGCACCCTATCGTTTAGCTCCATCAGAACTCGAAGAACTATCCATGCAACTACAAGAGCTCCTGGACAAGGGTTTTATTCGTCCTAGCTCTTCACCCTGGGGAGCCCCAGTTTTATTTGTGAAGAAGAAAGACGGCACCTTCAGAATGTATATTGACTATCGTGAACTCAACAAGGTGACCGTGAAGAACCGCTATCCTCTCCCGCGTATTGATGACTTATTCGACCAGCTGCAAGGGTCGAGTTTCTACTCAAAGATCGATCTGAGATCTGGCTACCATCAGCTAAGAGTCCGAGACGAGGATATCTCCAAAACAGCATTCAGAACTCGTTACGGTCATTACGAGTTTCTGGTCATGCCATTCGGGTTGACGAACGCACCCGCGGTCTTCACGGACCTCATGAACCGAGTGTGCAAACCTTACCTGGATAAGTTCGTTATTGTTTTTATTGACGACATCCTGATCTATTCTAAGAGTCAGGAGGAACACGAGCAACACCTGTGACTTATCCTGGAACTACTTTAAACTGAACAGCTTTATGCTAAGATCTCGAAATGCGACTTCTGGCTTCGTGAAGTCCATTTCCTAGGCCACGTGGTAAATGGGGATGGGATCCATGTTGATCCATCCAAGGTTGAATTGATCAAGAACTGGCCTGCACCTCGTACACCAACAGAAATCCGCCAATTCTTGGGTTTGGCGGGCTACTACAGAAGGTTCATCAAGGATTTCTCCAAGATTGCATAACCTCTCACCTCACTAACTCAGAAGGGTGTCACCTATCGTTGGGGTAATGCACAGGAATCTACATTTCAGCACTTAAAGAATAGACTTTGTAGCGCACCTATTCTCTCATTGCCTGAAGGCACAGACGATTTTGTGGTTTATTGCGACGCGACCATCCAGGGACTTGGTTGTGTGTTGATGCAACGTGACAAGATCATTGCTTACGCATCACGCCAACTTAAAGTTCACGAAAGGAACTACACCACTCACGACTTGGAGTTGGGAGCAGTGGTTTTTGCTCTTAAGATATGGAGACATTACCTGTACGGTACCAAGTGCACTATCTACACCGATCATAGGAGTCTCCAGCATATCTTCGAACAGAAGGAGTTGAACATGCGACAACGTCGATGGGTCGAGCTCTTGAATGATTACGAATGCGCTATCAAGTACCATCCGGGCAAAGCCAACGTCGTGGCCGACGCCCTCAGCCGAAAGGAGTCAAAACCTAAGCGCGTGCGAGCGTTACAACTCACCATCCAATCCAGTCTTCCTGCTCAGATACGAGATGCTCAGGTTGAAACATTGAAAGCAGAAAACATCAGGGCTGAGTCCCTGCGAGGATCGAGGAAACGGTTAGAACAAAAGGAAGTCGACGCCTACTACGTGACAGGGCGCATATGGGTCCCACTTTATGGCAACCTACGTGAACTTGTGATGGACGAAGCACACAAGTCCCACTACTCAGTACATCCTGGTTCTGACAAGATGTACCACGACCTCAACACTACGTATTGGTGGCCTAACATGAAAGCTCACATAGCAACCTACGTTGCCAAATGTTTGACTTGCGCAAGAGTCAAGATTGAATACCAGAAACCATCCGGCCTACTTCAGCAACCAGAGATCCCGACATGGAAGTGGGAGCAAATTTCCATGGATTTCGTTACTGGCCTACCTAGATCTCAATGGGGAAACGATACTATTTGGGTGATCGTGGATCGACTCACAAAGTCTGCACACTTCTTGGCTATCAAAGAAACGGATAAGTTCTCCACTTTAGCAGACGTTTATCTTAAGGAAGTTGTTTCGAGGCACGGGGTGCCAACCTCCATCATATCTGATCGTGACGCACGTTTTACCTCTGAATTGTGGCAAGCAATGCACAAGTCCTTTGGTTCTCGACTAGACATGAGCACAGCATATCATCCGCAAACAGATGGGCAGTCTGAACGCACCATCCAAACTCTTGAAGACATGCTTCGAGCATGTGTCATCGACTTTGGTAACGGCTGGGAAAGGCACCTCCCTCTGGTGTAGTTTTCGTATAACAACAGTTACCACACCAGCATCCAAGCTGCTCCATTTGAGGCATTATACGGGCATAAATGCCGATCACCTCTTTGCTGGGCAGAGGTTAGCGACAGCCAAATCACAGGTCCAGAACTCGTAGTAGATACAACAGAAAAGATTACCCAGATACGACAACGCATGGCGGCAGCTCGCGACCGTCAGAAAAGCTACGCTGATAAGCGTAGGAAACCTCTAGAATTCCAGGTCGGGGACCGGGTTCTACTCAAAGTCTCACCTTGGAAGGGTGTGGTTCGTTTTGGAAAAAGGGGCAAACTCAATCCGCGTTATGTCGGACCGTTCGAAATCATTGAGAAAATTGGCAAAGTAGCTTACAAACTGAATCTACCAGAAGAACTCAGCGGAGTTCACAACGTTTTCCACGTGTCAAATCTGAAGAAGTGTGCGTCAGATGAGACCCTCATAGTTCCTCTCAAGGAACTCACCATCGACGATCAGTTGCGATTCGTCGAAGAACCTGTAGAGATTACAGACCGAGACGTGAAAGTTCTCAAGCATACCAGAATCCCTCTTGTTCGAGTTCGTTGGAACTCCCGTCGTGGCCCAGAGTTCACCTGGGAACGAGAAGACCAAATGAAACTCAAGTATCCCCAGTTGTTCGAGAAAAGTACAACCACTACTGAGGCTGAAGCTACTGCGGAATTTCGGGACGAAATTCCAAATCAACGGGGGAATGATGTGACGCCCCAGGAAAACCACGCAACTTAACTAGCTTCCTCGGTGACTACGTGCTAAATTTCGGGATGAAATTTCTTTCAAGTTGGGATGATGTGACAACTCGAGTTTTCAAGGTATTTCCTCACAACTGCACCTTCATAATTTGCTGAGTTGTATTGTGTGCACCTTGTTACTTGATTTATAAATTGTTGTTTTGTGCTACTTGGTTAATATTAAACAGTGGATTTGATGTTATATGTGGTGTGTTATTATATATTAATATGACGAAACCTAGAGGATTTCGCCACTATCCTGCTCGACGAAACCTCTGGGGTTTTGCCATTCCTGTATATGACGAAACTAGGGAGTTTCGCCTTGCCCAACTATGACGAAACCTGGGGTTTCGCTGGCCCAGGATTCGCCGAAGCCCATTAAGGGCCCAACACGGTATAGCTTTCGTATTTAAGGACGTAGGTTACGTGGGTTGTTATTTTGGAAAACCCTAGAGTCTCTACCTCCCTCTCCCCTGTGCGACGGCAACTGCAAGCCTTCGGAGCCTTTTCCTTTCGATCAATCCATTAGTTTTCTATCTCGGTTAGCATTTAACCCTTACATGATTAATTGATTGTTATCATTGTTAACCGTTAATTGAAAACATGATTCATTGATGCTAAGTAATGCTTGATTTCATGTTTGGATGAGGAGTTTTCTCATACTAGGTTATTAGGTTATCGGATACGGTTTCGGTTTCGTATGTTAAATGGGTTGGTTGATGATATGGTGATGAATGGATAGGGTCTGATGTTCTGTCATGAACCTTTCAGGCTAGATCTAACGTTATGAATGAAATTGTTTAGGCCAGTGTTCATATTCGGTATGATGCTTGTAAAACATGTTATTTAGATGTTGAACGAATACGTATTACCGTCTTGTAGATGTCGATCTGATGTAGTACAATTCGTGGCTAGATTTGATGATGTGATGTAACTGTTAGATGATAATTAGGGTTTCTGTGACTTGTAACTGTTATGCCTATGATGAAACCTTCATTTTGACGAAACCCATGCATGTGACGAAACTCAGGGCGACGAAACTTGGGGGTTTCGTCGATAGAGAATCATGACGAAACCTAGGGGTTTCGCCAAAGGGGTATTACGACGAAACCTTAGGGTTTCATCAAATGGGAGTCATGACGAAACAGGGAGTTTTGTCTAGTGGGTAAACTGCATAGTAAACTCAGTTAAGTCTGTTAAGGGTTAACTAGGTCAGTTATGTGTTGCCATGAAACAAATATGTGATGTATGATTTGCATGGACTTGTACCACTGCTATGTGCTATGATTGTTTTTATGTGTGAACTTCGTGAATGTCAACTGATTGTGTGTACGTACAAACTATAGGCTTTGACTGAATATTTGTGAGCGAGTAATTTATCAAACCGAGCAAACCGAGGTGAGTTCACACTCCTTTTAAGGCATGGGATTCCCAGGGGTTGGGAATGGGTTAAAGATCTAAAACGGAACCTACATATCCTCCTTGGGTAGGATATGTACCGCCATCCTCTATGGGTAGGATGCCAATATAAATCCTGCGTAGTCTCCTTGGGTAGAATACGTGCGTTCGTCCTCCTTGGGTAGGACAACAACCTTAAACTTACTAGACAAAACTCTATCATTAATTCCCTCATTTTTATATCGACTTAATCGCCGGGCCAATGGCGAGCGGGTCATTAGTTGATAGCGCTATTAGGGTTGACAAGCCTCACACCGTGCCGGTAGGACGGGCGTGTACTAATGGATCTGGGCACTCAGTCAATGATGATAGACATTGACTTAGGGCACAACTTACTTTCGTCAGTTGTCCATATGGTAACGGTCTAGTGGTTCACATAGGGAAGCCCCCACTGATTATGGACATGGTTTGGGAAACAAAGATACTGATTAAATCGTGGTTTACGAAACAACTCTTGGTTTTCGAAACAAACATTAAAACTAAACAACCAACTGTGAACTCGCTCAACTTTGTTGTTGACTCGTGGTTACATGCCTTGCAGGTCGCTAGGTACTTACGGAGCTTGCACGAGGAGGCGAGATCATTGTGGGACATGGACAGTGTGTGCCATGTTAAACATTTACACTTTTTGAACTTATTACTTATGTTTGGGTTTTTACATTTATGCTTCCGCTGTTAACTTAAAGTTGGTTACTTTTTTTTGGACACCAATTATATTGTGGTTGGTTTTATTTACTTAATTATGTTGTTCAATATGATTGGTGGCTTGATCCTGGTCATGTCACGTCTCCAAGCGGTGATACTCCGCTTGTGGATTTTGTGGGTGTGACATTGACTCTGCTCAGATCTAATGGTGAAGTGAAACACATATCAAGGGAAGAAGCACTTGGCTTGGGTGTTGAAGACTTGCAGGATATCCTTGAGCTTACACTGTGTAGGGATGAGGATGATACAGATTCTCTGAACTTTGAATTACAATTCAAAGGTCAAGTTAGAGAACTTTTGATAAGACAATAAAGATCCCATAAAAATGAAAAGTTTTGGCATCATTTGTTCCAGGGGGAGATTGTTGGGATTGAACCCTACAGAGGAACAGATGATATAAAGCCAAAACTGGATCAGATCAGTGGATTCAGAATAAGCAGTTGTTTGCATCAGTCTTTCCCCTTGAATGTGGCCTAACTACTGATGTCTTCTATCTATTGTTCTTCTACAACAACTACTGATCCTCAACAACTGTTAAAGACTAAAGTGTTGATGCTTAATCTGCTGCTATAACTCAAGTACTGCTGAAGACCAAAGCACTGCTAGGGCTGAAGCAGTGGAATGAAGAAGCAGCAGTTAGACTTATATTTGTATTTGTTTATTGTAATCAGTTGTTAGATAGCAGTGTTTGTAATAGTCAGTGGTTAGAAGTTGTTAGGAGGTTAGATGTCACTTTCATGGTGACGTCAACAAAGATGCCACAGTGGTTTGCTCTGTACTTATAAATAGAACAGTACCGTGTACTGTTCTATCAACTCTTTCATCACTCTGTCATTCTGTACAAACAATCTTTGTGAGCTCAGGCTGAGGGGGAGACTTTGTGCATGCATGCATTGATATTGAAGATTGTAATAAATATAATCATTCGATTTCATGTTAAACATGTTTGCTTAGAATTGTTCTCTCTTTGATTGTGTTGAAAGTTTATTCATCTTATTCCGCTGCAACTGTTACTTTGATTCATCTTCATTTTGTTAAACAAACACAATCTTATCAAACTCAGATCCTAACATATAGCTTACGATAAAAGAAAAAACATTTTATTTTAAATATAAGTTTATACTAGACTGTCAATGTCGAGGAAAAAAAGTTATTCCCATGTCGTGTGAGCCGGAGAACGACATACAAATGACAAAGACACGAGAACAAGATAGTTGGTTTATGACATCACCATGATGATGTCATCAATGTGAATAGAAATGCATGTTGTCGATCTCTTCAAGTCTATTGATATCTTCAAGCTATCGATCCATATGTATCGATCAACATGATACCGATCAACATGTCTATCGATCATGTATAAGTGTGTATTGATCGATATCCATAGTGTCGAGAGCTCGTATAAATAGGTCGGTCACGTCATTTGTAACGTAGAGCTCGTATAAGCTAGAGAGAGAGTGTTGAGAGAGAGAGAGAGAGGAGTTCTTGTATTTGTCGAATCTTGTACTGAAACTTTGTCGAATCGAATACACGAACCAGTTAAATGTTGAATCTTATTGTGTTATGCTTTCTCACGCTCGGCTTGTGTCGTAACATGGATTCCACACTTGTTAAGGCATCCGGAACAAGAAAATCATCGTAGTTCGACGATCCGTATCGAGACCTACAATTCTTATGGTTTTTTTTTTTTTTTTTGTCATATTTTAATTTTAAGTTTTCATTTTTAGTTTAAACTTGACTACCTTTTTTTATTTAGTTTATTATTTAAACACATTTATCAAAACAATATTTGAAATGGTGTATTTTTTTATGATACAAAAAACTAATGAAGTAAACACGTAAACACGTTTTGGGCATCAAATGATTATAATTTTTGGGTTTCCACTTTTGTTTGCTATAAGGAGTGCTTCGTAACGAACAAAGTTTCCACTCGGTGCAACACATAGGTTTTTTTTATCCCACTAGTGTATGAAATTTTTTTAGTTTTCTTATATACATATTTTTGAAAAACTTATCTTTTAGCGGCCTATTTTTTCATTTATTATTATGCTTTCTAGTATATAAATATGTACTAGTTCAAATATATTTATCTTTTCCTTAAAAAATTGAGTTATTTACTTTATATTATACTGGCCCGTTAATTTCTACTCGCCCTGCCCCAAAACTTTTCAAGCATATTCGGGGATGACCCTGTCACGGCACCACCCCAACCCCTAAAAGAGTAAAAGGGATACATTGTCACGTGGAAAAGAGTTAAAAAAAAAAAAAACAAGCAGATGATAAAGAGTTGAGCGCTTGATAGGCAAACTATACTAGGGATGAGCTCGGTACCGACCGGTACCGGAACCGAAAGTACCAGTACCGAAAATCACTAAAAGTAGGTAACGGTACCAGTACGGAATATACCCCGTACGGTAATTTTTGGTACCGATTCGGTACCGGTATTTGAGGATAAAAACCGGTAAATACCGGTACCGAACCGGTACTGAAAATAATTTAAACAAACGTTGGAGGAATCCCGACCCAAAGAACTTAAACAAATGGCTTAAATCAAAAGTATAGAAGGAAGTGACGAAAACTTTGATCAGTTGATCCATAAAGTGATTACAAAGATGCTTGCAAATAGATTAAAAAAGTGATAGCTACGGTAGTCAATTCAGTGCAATCAGCCTTAATTTATCAAAGGTAGAAACATTATAGACAAACTGTTAATTTTGAACAAAGTAGTCATGTGGGCGAAACATAATAAACAAGAGATGATGATCCTAAAGGTCGATTTTGAGAAGGCATACGACTCCGTAAATTGGAAGTTTCATATGACCATTATGCACGCAATGGGTTTTAATAAGGCCATGGGGTATGGGGCTTGGGTTGGGGGAAAACGCCCAAGGCACCACCCCGGGTGGGCTTGGGTTGGGGCGTGGCCCTTGGGGCTTGGGTTTCAAGCCGGGCGTGGGGCGGGGGAAGCGAGCTGACATGGCGGGCTGTGTATGGCCAAAAGAAAAGAGCCGTTGGGCTAGCCGTTGGCCAACGGCTATATTAAAAAAAAATTAATTTTTTCTTCCATTTTTTCACTATAAAACTCACATTTTTCTTCCATTTTTTACCACATTCAACCACATCTTCTATACATCTTCAATTCTCCTTCTACAAAACGCAAAAATGCATCC
This sequence comes from Helianthus tuberosus, assembly GCA_030545235.1. NCBI lineage: Eukaryota > Viridiplantae > Streptophyta > Magnoliopsida > Asterales > Asteraceae > Helianthus > Helianthus tuberosus. The sequence continues at coordinate 56,737,739 of CM060438.1, forward strand.
TTACCGTCCTTTTGACCAGAGCAAACCGTATGCATTCCAAGAAAATAATTCTAGCCCACCACCCACTCGTCCAATGGCTCGTCCAATGGCTCGTCCAGTTTTCATACACTCTCCTATGCCCGACATGGCGGGTTATGCATCGTACATCGGGAATCGTGTGTTTACTAACTTCCCACACACCGACGATTCGATAGCTACCCCGTTTTCACAATCGCCCATCGACCTTTCACCAACCTCCATCGACCTTTCACAAAACGAATCCGTTCCCGAAACTCAACCACCCAATGATGATCCTTCCGCATCGAAACCCATCAAAAAGAGAAGTCATAAGAAAAAAACCGAGGCGGATAAAGTAGTTGAAACCGCCAAACAAAAACAACAAAAATGGGTCGTTGCTGAAGAAGTTGCATTGGCGAGGGCTTGGTGTGAACAATCTCAACATTCAACTTTAGGTATTCTTAACCTTTGTTTTTATTAATGGTTATTTTTTATATAAGTTTGTAATATATTAATTTTTTTTATTAAAATAGGAAATTCGCAACATCGAACCGCCCTGTGGGAATCGGTTAGTAGACTATTCCATGAAGAAATGGGAAGGGAGAGTTATCGTGAAAACGATAGCTTATCCTCAAAGTGGAGCGAGATAAGCACCCAACTTACAAAATTTAGTGGTTTTTTTAAATAAAGCAAAGTAAAACCCTAAAAGTGGTGAAACCGAAGCCGACATTTTGACAAATGCAGTGGTCGCATTCAAATCAAATGTGAATACCGACTTCCGTTTCATGCATTGTTGGGAGATTTGTAAGTTCCATCCAAAGTGGGCGACTATCCCCATTGGTAGCGAAACTAACTCGTCTTCCAAAAGGTCAAGGGCCTCGTCCCAAGCCCAATCTGATGCACGAGATCAAGAGTTTGAGGACCTTTTAGATGATTCGCCAAGCCCAAACCGGCCTGAGTATGGAAGAAATGCCTCAAGAAGGCGTGCTCAAAAATCTAGATCTGGTACGGCATCGCCTTCAGCTGGGAGTTCTGGCTCGCGTAGGGGAATATACAGCGAGCAGTTGGATGACATTTCATGCAAGTTGGATACATTCAACGTATTCCAACAACAAAGGGCCGAAATACGAAGGAGCAAAGAAGCTAGAGATGCCGCTAGAGATGCCCAGAAACAAAAACGGGATGATTTGAAATTTCTATCCCAGCCCATTGATCACCTACAGGGTGACGAGTTACAACTAGTCTTGGCGTTGAGAGAAGAGATAAAAAAACAAATATAAAAGTTAGGAATTTTTTTTTTGTAATTTTCTTTATTTAAAAATATTAAAAAAAATTAAATTTGTTGTTTTAAATATTATTGAAATAGCCCAGCGGGTCAGCCCAGCGAAGCCCACCAAACCCACGCCCCAAACCCCCGCCCCACCATACCGTGTTGAATGTGGGTTTAGCCCATGTCTGCCACCCATTCCACGTGTCAACCAATGCCCAACCCAAGCCCCAACCCAAGCCCCACCATACCCCACGGTCTAAGCAGGTGATTAATTGGGTTCTTGCCTTCTAGGTATTCTTTATTCTTCCATTAAACGGCTCCGCATCCCGTGAATTCAAAATGCACCGGGGCTTAGGCAGGTAGACTCGCTCTCCTCATTCCTATTTACCATAGTCATGGTGGGCCTTAACGTGTTGATTGTTAAGACAATTAAAGTCGGGATCTACAAAGGGATTCCTATCGACAAACAAGGACTCGTGGTTTCTCATCTTTTTTATGCGGACGATGTTGTGTGTTGGAAATTTGTGAAAATAGCAATTTTCATAAATATAGGAAAATAATTTTTTCCTATTTTGGACTAGAAATAAATATAAGAAAATGAGCGGGTTTTATATATTTATTTATGGGTTTTTGTTCTATGTTGGAAGAGCTTCGCAACGAACTAAACCACGTCCAAAACGGAGTTAAGATGAATGAGAAATCGATGCTCAAAGTTTGGTGTTTCAAACATAGAATGTTGGAAAAGTGGGAAAGTGACACCTTGTCCCACATAGGAGGAGAGATGAAACTTAAAGGGGTATTTAAGTGGGAACTCTCCATCCTTACTGTTTCATGGAAGCACACTCTATCCTTACTGTTTCATGGATATTTTTAAAACACCGTTCGTGTAGAATCACAAACATAATCAGCTGTGAATTCGAACCAGTTTTGAATTCATACAGTTGTGTTTTAAAAACACTTTTTCTTTTCTGTTTTGATTCAATGTAGCGACTTTGTCATAACATATTCTGTTTTTTCTACTCTAATTCTGTTTTTGAGTTCTAAAATCTTCTGTTGTAGTCTTCAAAGTTGGACTTAGAAGCTACACGGTTGGGTTTTTGCACTCTTTTTTTCTGTTTTAATAATAAATTAGCACATTTATTTTAAAAACAGAATTTTAACTTGTTTTATTGGAACTTTTTAGAATGTCGACTGAAAACGTGAACACCAGCAACACCAATGTTGTTGTCGGTACCCCTGCTAACACTATGGGAGCGTCCACAGTGGCTAATCATGCTGAAAGACCCGAGAAGTTCTCGGGTCTCCACTACAAGAGGTGGCAACATAAGATTTTCTTCTATTTGACCACCATGAACCTTGCGAGCTTCTTGACTGAAACCGCTCTCCAACCTGTGGAAGGGGAGACCGACGCTCAAGTTCAGAGTGCGGTAGATGCGTGGAAGCATTCGGATTTCATATGTCCTAGCACCTTCCTCATACTCTAACTTACGTTGGCTTTCCGTATGCGAATGGTAAGTCCCGTATTCGTGTCGCGGATAACTTTGGGCAATGTAAGATGGTTATGCCTCATCTACAAACACCTGGTTCAAATCAGGTAACACGGAGCACACACCCCCGTCATCACAACGAGGCACGGACATAACCTCCTCCTCACCTCGATCAACGCCGGATAACCAAACGCTTTCGGAGACGTATGGCTGGTTTGAATCTTTGCCAAAAACATTACCAATGTCCCAAAACGACATCTTTATGCTTCACGGTTTCAACCGACGTTTATATTTGAGAATTTTCAGGTTTTTTTGTGAATTTTGAAAATTTGAATGAAATAGTTCCCGTATGCTTGGGTAAATAAATATTCTTGGTTGATAAGGGGCGTATAGAGCAATAAGCACATATGGGGTTACCTTTTCACACTTTTCAGACTAAACTCACTGGATGTCAGTAATTATACCTTAAATTCATCAAAAGTCATGCCGGTAAGCTGCGTATAGTTCAATGAGAGGCGTATAGGGTTTAATGCTCCAACTACCACAATCTTATACGCCTCTCATAGGGCAATGAGAGGTTTATCAAACCCTTTTTCTGACACATTTAATGCTTTCACACTGTATACGCCCCTTATTGCCCTATACGCGGCCTCTGGAGGGATGTGCACATAAAAAGTGGGGATGTATCAAGACCCTCACCCTTATTTAAAATATATGGTCTTCAATAACAAATTGTTCATTTAGTAGATGACATATATATATAATAAAAAAACATGTACCTGACTGACCACTCCATGAAGGTCACGTTCAAGACTGCATTTAACATACCATGTGTGTTTGTACTTGAGCTTTGGAGTTGTTGACTGTCCTGATGTAAGCATCATCAGTTCAGGTCATTTGTTGATCTTCACAATAACCAATGAGGGCCATCTAAAGGCATTCATCCCCAAGAAGAAACCCTTAAGGTTTGGTAGATGGTCAAGTTCAAGTGTCTCCAGACGAGGAAATACAACCTCTTTCGATGACTTTCCAGTATTTTCTTCTTTTACAATCACTTGTATTGCCTTGCATCTTCTTACTGTTATAATTGTTTGCTAGTCAAGTTTCTATCGACATTCACATTTCCCCTCCTCGGGCCGACCAGCCGCCTGCACAGCTACATGCTCCTCCCCCTCCGCCTGAGGTTTCTTTCAAGCTTGCTAGTGTTTGGCGTTCGATGACGCTAGCTCAGTTTGCGGTTGATAGCGGTTTATACCTGCAGGAGGAGATCGAGACTGATGTTTATATGCAAGGGCTGGTGGTGGCTGATAGACCCACTCTTTTAGGGTTTTGGCAGGTGGTTGCGGGGGCAGATACTTGGGAGCACGACAAGTCGAAGGGCAGGATTTCACATGTTGGTGACCCATTGTACTGGTACGTATGTTTATTACTTAATTATTGTGATTATTATTATTTATTAATTTCTGTTTCTGTATTTCGCTAACACTATCTGCAGGTATCTACGTAGGATGCTCGCTACTTTTATTGCAGCTCGCGGCCACAGTCATGAGTGGTGTACGAACACGGACGTTTTTTTTTTCATTTATTATTTGTTGTACAGGAGGCCGTGCGCACTAGCACATGGTCTAGCCCAGTACTTCGCCTCCGCCCATCACTGGCAGGAGCGTGGATTTTTGTATGGCGACGTGTACGTGACCGTCATTGCCCGTTCATTGGGCCTCGTACCGGAGGAGGACCCACAGTTACTGCTGCCCAAAGCGCCGACGCGGATGGGTTTTTAGACGTTGTGGGGGATGGGACTGATTAAGAGGTTCGTCGTCCTCGGCGAGCGGTTTAAAACCCGCAGAGGTCTCTTATTTCAACCTGAGGACCTACCAGAGCAGTTCGATCTAGTCTATCCTCCGCTAGATCCTGCTGCAGTGACAGTGCAGGACCCTCTGGTGGATTTAGACAGTCCAGCGATGCCAGCCACCACCACCTCCCGGGGAGCCTTAGTTTTCACGGCACGCTATTCCAGGTCATGCCCTGGGAGCTGCAGTACATCCGCAGATACGAGCCAAGCTTGACAGGTTGAACGATTTGATAGGTTAGTTGGTTTGGGAGGCGCAGGATAGACGAAAGAGAGGGGATTACCCCCCATACTGCTCCCACCACCTCGAGCACCACATCAGCAGCAGCAGCCACAACAACCAGATGCAGAACCAGATTCGGACTCGGACTCGTTCCCGGAGGTATATGTCACACCCCAACCGATGGCGGAAACATCGGGGCATGGCACTGAGCGAAACAGATTGTCCAGTAGTTTCCATAACAATTATCATTACCATTCAATTTAGATAATACGTCCCATACCGTATCTCAAACAGCAAATTAATTATTACAGACAAAAACCAGGAAAATATACCGTTCCGACAACTCAGATTTTAACAGACAGCAATTGTTTATCTGCTTCTAGAGACCCTTAGTTTGACCACTACAGACAACTATTTGTTGGGCTCTAAAGCTTTATTCTAGCTTCAAATTCCTACCAAGTGTGCGTCCTAAGCACCTGTCACATACGTTAAAATAAAGTCAATACATAAAATGTAAAGGTGAGCATACAAGTTTGATATAGCATATAGAGTGCGAATTCGTTTACGCATAACCAACACGTACACATAGTGAAATGAAGCACGTTAGTTATCGACACAGATCCATCGATACCAATGACTGCGGGTTGACTGCCAGATGCAGTTCGCAATACATGATTACCACCGTAATCCATGCAAGTAATGGTCCTTAACAACCCCCGCGAACGGGTGCTGAGTCCAAACTATAGTACTATCATTGCTAAGGCAGGTAGACAACATTCCATGTGTAAACATAACAAACAAGCATTCATAAGCCACGTATGACATGCATTAACGGTTAGCGTTCAAATAGTATTGAGTAGTGTGATTGTTGTAGTTTGAATATTCGTAACGTATGTAACACCCAAAAGTGCATAAAGCAAAAAGGGATCGAGTATACTCACAGCGATTGGATGGATTGAAGGGAGCGCTTAGCGAGTAAGGTTAGCCTGAATAGATTCGGTAGCATAACGGTGAGTGACACGTAAAACGAAACAAGGTGCGGATGGATCGGATGGTAGTTCGTTCGGATGGTAATCCGAGCGGACAGCAATCCGTGTGGATGACAATTTGTTCGGATGGTCATCCGGTCGGATGGTAATCCGGTCGGATGACTATTCGAGTGGATTGTTTCTTCCTATAGGATGAATGTGTTTGTGTATGATGGCTTGACTTTTGAAGTTTTCGTTGTAGTATTTTGAAAGCATTGAAGTATCTCTATCCATCAAGTCGGTCGATCGGATGGTGGGTCGTGCGGATGGCAATCCGTTCGGATGGTCATCCGGTCGGACGGTAGTCCGGTCGGACGGCTACTTAGTGGTGAGATTACTTAGTGAGGACAAGTTCACAGCAGAGGTGTCACTCGATCGGATGTCCATCCAGTCGGGTGGCAACCCTGTTAATGAACATGTTGAAAATTGTTTAAGTCTTCAAGGTCTTAGTATCTCATGATCCGAAGAGTAATCCAGTCAGATGGTCATCCGATCGGATTGCAATTCGTTCAATACTCAGACCTCGAATAAGGTTGCTTAAAGGCGGGACCCAAGTGAACTCCCATTTTGACCCAGATGACTAAACCGACCAGGAATCACCCTAGCTCGGTCAGTTACCGGCTCTAAACGGTTGTTTTTGTTTAACCCGAGATCGTTGGTCGCGTGAGTAGAATCCAGATCCGAACCAGTACAACACTATGAATGAGTAGGAGACTAGATCAGAACCCGATTCTACCGGTTTTTGAGTGTTTTGAGTGTAAAAGAGTTGAAAGAAAGTTAAAACCATCTTTCAATCCTTTTGCACCACTCTTGTGTCGAGATCTTTACAAGATCTTTGTGTATTCGTGTGGAAATCGGTTAGATCTAGGTTGTTCTTGGTGGATTGAAGTCAAAACATGAAGTTCCTCAAGAACACACGATGATGTCATCCTAGAACACCCGAAATCTAGTGATTTCACGGTTAAAAGTTAAGATTCAAAAGATAGAAAGGTGTAGGAGTGCGTGTAGATCAAGAAAGTACAAGATTTAGGACGAGATCTTACCTTGATCGGGAGAAATCGAAGAGAAGGTGGGGAGCACGAACAGTTTGGGCAGAGGGTTTCCAAAAGTAGAAAGAATGACAATGACAAGGGTATTTATAGGATTCCAAAAGAGGAAAGTGCTATCCGGTCGGATGGCATACCGCCCGGATGGCTACCCGGTCGGATACCATCTCGGTCGGATGGCACCTAACTCCCTGGGATGGTGGCTATCCGTTCGGATGGCTATCCGGCCGGGTCGCGTTTGACTCGAATGTTTAGCGCGACGGTTTTGTCGATTCGGTTTCGTTTGCGAGCGGTTCAATGCGATAGAGTTTCCTAGTCAAATTACTTTTAGTCCCAACTACTATATCTAACATACAACATCCTATAACACATTCGTTTCTCGTATCGCGAGTATATTGCGATTTGGTTTCGATTGAGTTCGATTGTGTTTCGAGTTTCGATTTGCGATTCGCTTGATTACCACAACATAACATAATTAAACATGCACAAGTAACACATAGGGCACACACACACGTAAAACAGTATTCCAATTGCGTAGTTCGAGTTGCGATTCGATTCGATTAACATAGCTTGATTATCGTTTAGTTAACTTTATCGCATTGTTACTGCCTATAGTTCACAGTCACGAGTCGATTGAATAATACGTCGATAGCTTGTAATTAACAACACTTACTCCATATAATACAGCCAAAATGAGGAAATTTCTATAAGTCAAATTCGCCCAATCGGTCGTTGACTTTGACCTTGACTTTGACTTTGACTTCTCGAAAACACGGGGTGTTACAGCCTCCCCTTGTTTAGGGAATTTAGTCCCGAAATTAAGCTGATAGTTGTACCACACCGTGTATCATGTTTGAGAACTTTCTCTTTCTAGACTTTCTTTGAACAACTGCGGGTACTTTGCCTTCATGTCGCTTTCGAGTTCCCAAGTGAACTCTGCGCCTCGTTTGCCTTCCCATCGGACCCTTACGATAGGAATGCGAGAGCGCCTGAGTTGCTTGGTTTGGCGATCCATGATTTCGACAGGCTTTTCCACGAAGTGTAATGTTTCGTTCACTTGCAGGTCATCGAGAGAAACGTGTAAGTCGTGGTCGGCTAGGCACTTTCGGAGGTTTGACACGTGGAAAGTCGGGTGAACATTACTAAGTTCCTCCGGTAGTTCGAGTCTGTAGGCGACTTTTCCAATCCTTTCCAGGATCTTAAAAGGTCCAACATATCGAGGCGCGAGTTTTCCCTTTTTGCCGAATCGGACTACACCCTTCTAAGGTGATACCTTTAGGAGTACGTAGTCACCAACGTCAAATTCACAGGGCTTGCGTTTCTTATCGGCGTAACTTTTCTGTCGATCCTGAGCTTTCACCAGGTTGTCTCGAATTTGGAAAATTTTGTCTTTCGTTTCTTGTAATAGCTCAGGACCGGTTAATTGCGAATGACCGATCTCGTGCCACACAATAGGCGATCGACATCTTCTTCCGTATAATGCCTCGAATGGTGCCATTTGGATGCTAGAATGATAGTTGTTGTTATACGAGAATTCGACTAACGGCAGGTATTTGTCCCAATTACCACCGAAGTCTATGACACACGAACGGAGCATGTCTTCAAGAGTACGGATCGTTCTTTCAGTCTGACCATCGGTTTGAGGGTGGAAAGCGGTACTTAGATTAAGCGATGTACCGAGTGCCGTTTGAAATGTTTCCCACAGTCGCGAAGTAAACCGAGCATCACGATCAGAGATGATGTCACGAGGCGTTCCATGATTACAAATGATCTCGTCGGTGTAGATTCAGGCTAATCATTCTACCTTGTAGTCTTCCCGTATTGGCAAAAAGTGAGCTGATTTAGTCAAGCGGTCGACCACAACCCAAATGCTGTCGTGACCTGATGACGTGTGTGGTAGCTTGGTTATGAAGTCCATAGCTATACTTTCCCACTTCCACATGGGAATTGGCGGTTGTTCGAGTAAGCCAGAGGGTCTTTGATGTTCAGCCTTGACTCTTGCACAAGTTAGGCATTGCCCGACGTAGAGAGCGATATCCCTTTTCATACCTGGCCACCAGTACTTATAACGAAGATCCTGGTACATTTTATCGGCACCGGGATGAACGGAATACCGGGATTTGTGGGCTTCGTCCATCAAGATCTGTCATAAATTGGTTCATTTGGGAATCCAAATTCGGTCCAAAAAGTGGAATATCCGGTTTGATTTGCTCACCAGCTGGGCTCCATCATGGTAGATTCTTTCTTTCTTCAGAGTGCGTTCGTTGAAACACGCATGTTGAGCGTCGCGGATGAGGGTTTCGAGATCGTGTTGGGCTTGAACATTACGAGTGCTAAGCAGATAGCTCCGTCTGCTAAGGGCGTCGGCAACAACATTTGCCTTGCCTGGGTGATAACGGATCTCACAGTCGTAATCGTTGAGAAGTTCTACCCATCGGCGTTGACGCATATTAAGTTCCTTCTGATTAAAGATGTGTTGTAGGCTCCTATGATCGGTGAAGATCGTACACTTGGTACCATATAGGTAGTGTCGCCAAATCTTTAACGCAAAAACAACTGCGCCTAGCTCGAGGTCATGGGTTGTATAGTTCTTCTTGTGGACTTTGAGCTGACGAGATGCGTAAGCTATGACCTTGTCCCGTTGCATAAGGACACAACCGAGACCAAGGTTGGAAGCATCACAATAGACAATGAAATCGTTGCTTCCGTCGGGCAATGTGAGAATAGGAGCGTTGTAAAGCATGTGCTTGAGGGTTTGGAAGGCAGTCTCTTGTTTAGTTCCCCAAACAAAAGGCTGATCTTTATGCGTGAGTGCGGTAAGCGGCACAACAATCTTCGAGAATCCTTCGATGAATCGTCGGTAATAGCCTGCTAGTCCGAGGAAAGAACGGACTTCAGACGGGTTCTTAGGCGTAATCCAGCTCTTGACAACTTCAATCTTCGCAGGGTCAACGTGAATACCTTGACTATTAACAATGTGACCCAGAAACTGAACTTCCTCCAACCAGAATTCACACTTGGAGAACTTGGCATAGAGTTGGTTCCCCTGGAGTAACTCGAGAACCAAATGTAGATGTTGCGCGTGTTCGGCCTTCGATTTGGAATAGATCAAGACATCGTCGATGAATACGATGACGAAACGGTCGAGATATGGTTTACACACGCGATTCATCAGATCCATGAAAACCGCTGGTGCGTTGGTTAAACCAAAAGGCATGACAACGAATTCATAGTGGCCGTAACGAGTACGAAACGCGGTTTTGGGTATATCCTCCTCTTGTATACGTAACTGGTGATAGCCTGAACGTAGGTCGATCTTTGAGAAACACGTAGCGCCTTGTAGTTGATCAAACAAATCATCGATGCGAGGTAGGGGATAGCGGTTCTTGATAGTTAACTTATTCAATTCCCGGTAGTCGATGCACATCCTGAACGACCCATCCTTCTTTTTGACGAAAAGGACTGGCGCGCCCCAAGGAGAGGTACTCGGGCGAATGAAGCCTTTCTCAAGTAATTCCTAGAGTTGGTTTGAAAGTTCGCGCATTTCAGACGGTGCGAGTCGATAAGGAGCTTTGGCGATAGGGTTGGCTCCAGGAATGAGGTCGATATGAAAGTCGATATCACGACTTGGCGGTAGTCCGGGAAGATCCTCTGGAAAAACATTAGGAAATTCTCGAACCACAGGAACGTCTTTCACTTCCTTATTTTCTTTCTTTTCCTTCTCCGCTACTACAATGTTAGCCAAGAAGGCTCTGTATTCCTTGCGGAGATACTTGCTAGCTTGGACACACGACATGAGCTTGAGATCCTTCAAAGTAGTATCACCGTAGACACACAATAAATCACCATTCGCGAGCGAGAATCGAATCATCTTGTCGAAGCATACCACTTCAGCATGGTTTTCACGAAGAAAGTCCATGCCTACTATGACATCAAAACTTCCGAGTTGCATCAGAATAAGGTCGATTGGGAAGATGTGATTGTTGAGCTCGAGGGTACAATCACGAAGAACAGAATTAACGGTGACAGTTCTTTCGGTAGCGACTTCGACATCGAACGTCGAGGAGAGATGAGAGCGCTTACGACTAAGGAGTTTCTCGAATTCGAACGACACAAAGCAATTATCGGCTCCAGTATCAAACAAACATGAAGCATAAATACCATTCACAAGGAACGTACCATTGACCACATTGTTGTCGGCCTGGGCTTGACGCACGTTGAGGTTGAAAGTTCTGGCGCGTGCGGCCTGTTGTTGTTGCTGCTGTTGTTATTGCTGTTGAGGCTGCTGTTGTTGAGGCTCTTGTTTCACGACCCTGTTTGGGCACATGTTGGCAAAGTGGTTCGGGTCGCCACATGCGAAGCAGGCTCTGGCTTTGACCGCGGGTGCCGGAGGAGCTTGTTGACCCTGAGGGACAGTGAGCAGAGCTTGATGAGCAGGAGCTTGTCGAATACGGCAGTTGGTAGTAAAATGGCCGTATACATTGCAATGAGCACAAAAACGTCAAGCGGTGGCAGTTGGGTGGTGGTAGGTGCAAGTAGGGCAGAGTGGATGTGGTCCAGTGTATGCTCGCTTTGCAGGCGGTGCATTAGCCACAGGCGCCGCTACTTGACGTTGTTGGGCTGGTATAGACTGAACTGGTGCAGCAGTGATCGCACAGTTTTTGTTGCTGGAGCTGTTATTCCTTTTGTTCTTCCTCTTGTTGCTTTATGGGGTGGTGGTTTCAGCAATTGGTGCGGTGGTAGTAGCTTGATGCAGATGCTTCGAAGTTTTATCCCAGACACCAGCCTTGACCCTTTTGTTGTTGATTTCAGCGGCCAGTAGATAAGTTTCTTCGATCGTCTTAGTCTTAGCCGCTTGCACGAAATCTGCGACGCAGTCGGGCAAAGCTCGGATGTACTTATTGTGATCTCCGGAGTCTTGACTTGATCGGGACAGATGATGCTGAGCTATTTGAAACGAGCGGTGAGAGCAGCGTTGTCACCCTCATGTTGGTGTATGTGCCAAAATTCATCTTCTAGCTTTTGACGTTCGTGAGGAGGGCAGAATTCCTCTAGCATGACTTCTTTGAGCTCGTCCCACGACAGACCGTAGGCTGCATCGTTCCCTCGCTTGTTTCTCTCGGCCGTCCACCAGTCTAGAGCACGGGACTGGAAAACGCCGGTAGCATTCAGAGTACGGAGGTCATCAGCGCAATCACTCTGTCGTAGAGTAACCTCAATGGAATCAAACCATTGGAATAGTGCAGTAGGACCTCCCTCGCCAGTGAATTCTTTTGGCCCACACGACTTGAACTGCTTGAAATTGAACGCCTTTGCGGTAGCTTTAGGAGCTTCGGTTCTCGACTCCTCAGATGATTTGCTGGCATTCTCGTAAACATCACTCACGGCCTTTGCCACACTTTTAGCGATGATGGCAGTTAGACGTTTGTCTCTCTTTTCTTGACGAGAAAGTAGGGGATGACGGGATCCAGATGACATCGTCTGCAACAGACATTGTCACAGGACTCAACACATTGTATATGAATCTCACCTCACACGTCTATTACTTACTAAAGCTCCACAACACATTGTAATATGTATCACATAAACACATAACACATAGAACACAAAATCACTTAAGCATGCAGGGCACATAATCACACAACACCTAAGCACGTAAAGCAAGGAAGCAAGGAGACACATACGCATTAAATCACTAGAGGTAGTCAGAAAACAGAAACCTATCATTCAAAGTCTGTGATCGTTCGAGTATAGCGGTCGCGTTTAGCATATCGTGCGGCGTAGTTTAAGCGTATAGTTTACCATAAGGTCGTCCAGATCTTAGCGATTTGAGATAGAATGCAGTGCGAGTTATGTGTGTCGATCGATGTGAAAGCAAAAATCGAGTAAATCTCCAAAATTTAGACACATAAACAGGTAAACACACATACAAGCACATAAAATCGACGAATCATCAGAGTCAGCAGTTGCGGGCTCAGAATCGAAAACACGTAAAAATCGGGAAATAGATTGTCTGCGGCTATTAGACTTTGACTAACCAAGGTGGTTCAACTATTCGCAAGGACTTGTCATTCATGTCCGACCTTCAGAACTGTGCTTTTGCCTCGATTCTTGGGCGTTTGGCACACGTCCCGTTAGTCATATCAAGACTTCAGGTCATTGGAGTCCGTCGAGACCTTGGTGAGAGTTTGGTAAAATGTGCAGAACAAGTCGTCAAGGTTAGGGTTTCACGCCTATCTTAACAACTTCGTCCCTGTTTTAATACAATAGAGGAGATTATTCATCAAAATATGGGTTTCACCCCTAATTTGGTATAATTTCCCCCGCTGAACAAGCGTTTGTTATTGAAAAAGAATGAAGAGATCATTGATAAGTTGACAAAACAGCATCGATTAAGCAATTTAGTCGGGAGTTTGTGGTTTTCACACCTAATCTCGACTTTATCGCCCTTTTATAGTTGAAAATTCGAGTGTAGTGGTGGTGTAGTACGAGCGGAAATGACGAGGAATAAGCTCGTATGTAATCCAGTAGGGATGTACTCGAGTCAGTCTGTTGGTTCCTAACTATAGTCTAGGTTTCTAAGACTTCGTCCCGGACTAGGTCGAGTCTTGCCTAATTCCCTATAGTTATGGCTCTGATACCAATCTGTCACACCCCAACCGATGGCGGAAACATCGGGGCATGGCACTGAGCGAAACAGATTGTCCAGGAGTTTCCATAACAATTATCATTACTATTCAATTTAGATAATACGTCCCATACCGTATCTCAAACAACAAATTAATTATTACAGACAAAAACCAGGCAAATATTCCGTTCCGACAACTCAGATTTTAATAGACAGCAATTGTTTATCTGCTTCTAGAGACCCTTAGTTTGACCACTACAGACAACTATTTGTTGGGCTCTAAAGCTTTATTCTAGCTTCAAATTCCTACCAAGTGTGCGTCCTAAGCACCTGTCACATACGTTAAAATAAAGTCAATACATAAAATGTAAAGGTGAGCATACAAGTTTGATATAGCATATAGAGTTGGAATTCGTTTACGTATAACCAGCACGTACACATAGTGAAATGAAGCACGTTAGTTATCGACACAGATCCATCGATACCAATGACTGCGGGTTGACTGCTAGATGCAGTTCGCAATACATGATTACCACCGTAATCCATGCAAGTAATGGTCCTTAACAACCCCCGCGAACGGGTGCTAAGTCCAAACTATAGTACTATCGTTGCTAAGGCAGGTAGATAGTATTCCATGTGTAAACATAACAAACAAGCATTCATAAGCCACGTATAACATGCATTAACGGTTAGCGTTCAAATAGTATTGAGTAGTGTGATTGTTGTAGTTTGAATATTCGTAACGTATGTAACACCCAAAAGTGCATAAAGCAAAAAGATATCAAGAATATCACAGCGATTGGATGGATTGAAGGGAGCGCTTAGCGAGTAAGGTTAGCCTGAATAGATTCGGTAGCATAACGGTGAGTGACACGTAAAACGAAACAAGGTGCGGATGGATCGGATGGTAGTTCGTTCGGATGGTAATACGAGCGGACAGCAATCCGTGTGGATGACAATCTGTTCGGATGGTCATCTGGTCGGATGGTAATCCGGTCGGATGACTATTCGAGTGGATTGTTTCTTCCTATAGGATGAATGTGTTTGTGTATGATGGCTTGACTTTTGAAGTTTTCGTTGTAGTATTTTGAAAGCATTGAAGTATCTCTATCCATCAAGTCGGTCGATCGGATGGTGGGTCGTGCGGATGACAATCCGTTCGGATGGTCATCCGGTCGGACGGTAGTTGTCACACCCCCAAAATCCACCTGCGGAGTACTACCGCTTGGAGGCGTGACTGACCAGGATCCAGCCACCAATCATATCGAACAAGCATATAAGTAGTTATAAAAATCCACTCACTACAATTGGTGTTCAAACAAAACGTAGTTAAGTTGCAAGCGGAAGCATAAGTCTTAAATCAAAACATAAGTTTAATTGTTTCCTAGTTTAACATGGCACACAGTCGTCCATGTCCCACAACGATCCTCCGCCATGCAAGCTCCAGCTTAAGAACCTAAGGACCTGCAAAGCATGTAGTAACGAGTCAACAACTAGTTGAGTGAGTTCACGGTTGGGTGTTCGTTTTAAGTTGTTTCGAAAACAGTTTCCTTTAGCTGGCATCCTGCCGTGGGGGTTACCCCATAGTTAAAAACGTGACTTGTTTATTCCCGGTTACTCTGGCAATCCTGCCGTGGGGGCTACCCCGTGTTAGTTATCTGGCATTTCGGCCGTGGGGGCTACCCCATGTATACACTAGACTCGTTACCATATCGACTGCTGACTGTAGTCATGTTTAAGTGCCCTGAAACTGTCAATGTCTATCATCATTGACGTGCCCCAGATCCATTAGTTCACGCCCGTCCTCTGCGGCACGGTGTGAGGTTTGTCAGACCTAAATAGCGCTATCTAACTAATGACCCGCTCGCCATTGGCCCGGCGATTAAGTCGATATAAAAAATGAGGGACTTCGTGATAGAGTTTTGGTCTAGTACGAGTTATCTGTCCGTGAGGACGAGGAATTACATTCCTGAACCTTGACTGTCCTACCCAAGGAGGACGAGGAACCCATGTTCCTTAACCCCAATTCCCGACCCCTGGGAATCCCATGCTTTGTAGTGGGTGTGAACTCACCTTGGTTTGCTCGGCAGTTAATCACAGAAAGGTCAATCAAGTTGCAAGTGGTCAACTATGTCCTAACATAGATACCATTTATATCAGATTCAACCCAAGCAGTACACGTACAAGTGACAATCATGGCATACAAGTTCTAGCATGACGGTTCATCAATATTCCTGACATACTCAATTAACAGTAGCACGTATAGCCCATATGTTTAGCCCAATTATCTAAGCCCGAAGCATGCATTACACAGTAGCACAAGGAGTCCATAAGGCCGGCCCATTAACTTAGGTCCGTAACTAAGCAGGCCCAATAAGCGTGGTTTCGAGTCGCAACCGGACTCGCAAGCATGGTTGCGGGTCATGCTGTTTATGTTGATCATAGATGGTTACGAGTCGCAACCTATGTCGCAACTATGGTTTCGGCTCGTCATGCTATGGTTTCGAGTCGCAACAGGACTCGCAACCTGTGGTCTCGGCTTGTAAGGCTGTGGTTTCGAGTCGTAACCGGACTCGCAACCTGTGTCGTAACTATGGTCTCGGCTCATCATGCTGTGGTTTCGAGTCGCAATCAGGGGTTTCGACTCCCCAGCACCTGCTGATCCTTCGCAGATTGTACTATCCAATAGAATTCATGCAGAATTATGTACTACCCACTAAACATGTTTTGTTGTCTAACATTTACCCAAAATGGATCAAACAATTCAGGTTTCAAATATTCAAAGCACCTTCAAAGCACATTCAAGTTGTTCTTCATATATTCAAAACACATTCATCAAGTTCTTCACATATTCATAACATAAACAACCCTTATTCAACCAAATTCATGAACCACAACTCACTAGCATGCATCCTATTATGACAAGCATTTGACTTCCATTCATCAATCAATCCCACTTGTATGAACACCCAAACCCTTCGGATCCAAACCCAAGTAAAACCGATAACACCATTCATATTCAAGCATACTACACCTTTTATCATAACAATGCATCAACTTATCATGAACCCAAGTAAAAACCGAAAACACTTATGAACCGATTTCTTTGAACATCAATCTCATCATGCATCACTCAACAACAACATATTGTCAAACACTTCAACATTCATCAATCCAAGCACAAAACACAACATGAATACATTAACACTAAGCATTAAGAAACACTAACCGGTTGATGGGTTTCGAGGATGTGTGTGAGCTTCCAACCGATTGTGTGTGTGAGCCGATCCAAGAATCCAATCCGAAAGTGAGGAGTGTGTTTGTGTCTCTAGGGTTTTAGTGAGAGGGAAGTAGGAGAGTGTGTGAGAGTGAGTGTGTATGGTTGCCCAAAGAATGGCAAGGTTGGCAAGAAGTATGATATATATATTAGTTCCACAAGGTGCACCCTAATGGGTTTAGTTTACAAGTCGGCTAAGGGGTTTACGGCCCAAATGGCCCAACCGGTTACTGTTCACTCGAGGCCACATGGTCTCGAGTCGGGTCCTCGTTGTTTCGGTTCATATACATACACGCATACACGTAAATATAACATATAGTTCACATAAGATGTTTACATATATCATTACACCAATCATGTCAACTAATCACATAACGTTCAAGCATGTTACATCAAGACACAACGAAAGGTTCTAAATTCCGAGTTGTCACATCATCCCCAAGTTGAAAGAAATTTCGTCCCGAAATTTGGTAGGCACTCACTGAGGAAGCTAGTTAAGTTGTATGGTTTTCCTGGTTTTCCTGGGGTGTCACATCCACCCCCCGTTGATCTGGAATTTCGTCCCGAAATTCCGTAGCTTCGGCCTCAGTAGTGGGTGTACTGTTTGCGAACAGTTGGGGATACTTTTGTTTCATCTGATCTTCGCGCTCCCAGGTGAACTCTGGGCCGCGACGTGAGTTCCAACGAACTCGAACAAGAGGTATTCTAGTGCTCTTGAGGACCTTAACATCCCGGTCCGTGATGTCGACTGGTTCCTCGACGAATCGTAACTGCTCGTCGATCGTGAGTTCCTTCAAAGGAACTACGTGGGTCTCATCTGACGGACACTTCTTCAGATTTGACACGTGAAAAACGTTGTGAACTGCACCGAGTTCCGCTGGTAAGTTTAGTCTGTAGGCCACCCTGCCTATTTTCTCAATGACCTCGAAAGGTCCAACGTATCGTGGGTTAAGTTTACCGCGTTTGCCAAAACGGACCACACCCTTCCAGGGTGAAACTTTGAGTAGTACCCGCTCCCCAACCTGGAGCTCAAGTGGTTTCCTGCCCATGTCGGCGTAAACTTTCTGACGTTCGCGAGCCGCCACCATGCGTTTTCGTATCTGAGCGATTTGCTCGGTTGTATCTACCACATATTCTGGACCAGTGATCTGACTTTCTCCCACCTCTGCCCAGCAAAGAGGAGACCGGCATTTACGTCCGTACAATGCCTCAAACGGAGCAGCTCCAATGCTGGTGTGGTAGCTGTTATTGTACGAGAATTCCACAAGTGGTAGATGCTTTTCCCAGCGGTTGCCAAAGTCGATTACACATGCACGAAGCATGTCTTCTAAGGTTTGAATAGTGCGCTCGGACTGCCCGTCCGTCTGAGGATGGTACGCCGTGCTCATGTCGAGTCGTGAGCCAAAGGATTTGTGCATTGCTTGCCACAGCTCTGAAGTAAAACGTGCATCTCGATCCGAGATAATGGAGGTGGGCACCCCGTGCCTCGAAACAATTTCCTTGATGTATACTTCTGCAAGAGTGGAGAACTTATCCGTTTCCTTGATGGCCAGGAAGTGTGCAGATTTTGTGAGTCGATCCACGATCACCCAAATAGTATCGTTTCCCCGCTGGGATCTAGGTAGGCCAGTAACAAAATCCATGGAAATTTGCTCCCATTTCCATTGAGGTATCTCTGGTTGTTGGAGTAGGCCTGAGGGTTTCTGGTATTCGGACTTGACTCTCGCACAAGTCAAACACTTGCTGACATAGGTCGCTATGTAGGCCTTCATGCTAGGCCACCAATACGTAGTTTTGATATCATGATACATCTTATCTGATCCAGGGTGTACTGAGTAGCGAGACTTGTGTGCTTCGTCCATCACAAGTTCTCGTAGGTTGCCATAAAGTGGGACCCAAATGCGCCCCGTTACGTAGTAAGCACCATCTTCCTTTTGTTCTAATCGTTGCCTTGATCCGCGTAGGGCTTCAGCCCTGACGTTTTCTGGTTTCAGTGCTTCTATCTGAGCAGCTCGTATTTGGGAAGGGAGACTGGAGTGGATCGTGAGTTGTAAAGCTCGTACGCGCTTAGGCGCAGTGTCTTTCCTACTGAGGGCGTCAGCCACAACATTGGCCTTGCCCGGGTGATACCTGATTGAGCACTCGTAGTCATTCAGTAACTCGACCCATCGTCGCTGCCGCATATTCAATTCTTTCTGCTTGAAGATGTGCTCGAGGCTCCTGTGATCGGTGTAGATGGCGCACTTGGTACCGTACAAGTAGTGCCGCCATAACTTAAGTGCAAAAACAACGGCTCCCAGCTCTAAATCGTGCGTAGTGTAGTTCTTTTCATGAACCTTGAGTTGACGTGAGGCGTAGGCTATAACTTTATCTCGTTGCATCAACACGCAACCAAGACCTTGAATTGATGCGTCGCAGTAAACCACAAAGTCGTCTGTGCCTTCCGGCAAGGAAAGGATAGGTGCGCTACAAAGTCTATCCTTTAGGTGCTGAAATGCTAACTCCTGTGCGTTTCCCCAGCGGTAAACAACGCCCTTCTGCGTTAGTGAGGTGAGAGGCTGTGCAATCTTAGAAAAATCCTTAATGAATCTCCGGTAGTATCCCGCCAAACCCAAGAATTGGCGAATTTCCTTTGGTGTACGAGGTGCAGGCCAGTTCTTAATCGAGTCTATCTTGGATGGATCAACATGAATACCATCCTTGTTCACCACGTGGCCTAGGAAATGGACTTCTCGAAGCCAGAAGTCACATTTCGAGAACTTCGCATAAAGCTGTTCTGTTCGAAGGAGTTCCAGAATAAGTCGCAGATGTTGCTCGTGTTCCTCCCGACTCTTAGAATAGATCAGGATGTCGTCGATGAAGACTATAACGAACTTGTCCAGATAAGGCTTGCACACTCGATTCATCAAGTCCATGAAAACCGCAGGTGCATTTGTCATCCCGAAAGGCATGACCAAAAACTCATAGTGCCCGTATCGCGTTCTGAAAGCTGTTTTGGAGACGTCCTCTTCCCGGACTCTCAGCTGGTGATAACCCGATCTCAAATCGATCTTTGAATAGTAGCTCGACCCCTGCAACTGGTCGAACAAGTCGTCGATCCACGGTAGAGGATAACGGTTCTTCACCGTCACCTTGTTGAGTTCTCGGTAGTCGATGCACATTCTGAAAGTACCGTCTTTCTTCTTCACGAATAACACTGGAGCTCCCCAGGGCGATGAGCTAGGACGAATAAAACCCTTATCCAGGAGCTCTTGTAGTTGCGTGGAGAGTTCTTTCAACTCTGATGGAGCCAATCGATAAGGTGCACGAGCTATAGGCGCAGCTCCAGGAGCTAGTTCGATCTGAAACTCGACTTGGCGATGAGGCGGAAGACCAGGTAATTCCTCAGGAAATACCTCTGGATAATCGCGTACAACTGGAAAATCTTCTATCTTCTTCTCTTTTTCTGAGGTATCAGTGACGAGAGCCAAAATAGCAGTGTGGCCTTTTCGCAAGTACTTTTGGGCCTTAAGGAGAGAAATGACGTTCTCAACGGCACTCCTCTTGTCGCCATGAATCATAAGAGGTTCACCACCGGGACCTGGAATACGGACAACCTTCTCGTTGCAAAGAATCTCTGCTCGGTGTTGGGATAACCAATCCATCCCAATGACAACGTCGAAACTACCCAAGACAATAGGAATGAGGTCGATAGAGAAGGTCTGGTCAGCGAGAATAAGTTTACAACCCTTGACTATGTGTGTGGCTTCTAAGCTCTTACCATTTGCTAGCTCTACGGTGTGCTTGTTGTTCAAAGAGGTTGGAATACGTTTAAGCATTCGACTAACTTCTAGTGACATGTAGCTAGTATCGGCACCCGAATCAAATAAAACTGAAACATAAAAGTCGTCTAGAAGGAACTTACCCGCCACAACATTGGGGTCATTCCTTGCTTCACCTTGGCCGATCACAAACACTCGCCCCCTGGCGCCATTGTTGTTGTTGTTCCCATTGTTACCGTTCCCCTGATTGTTGTTGTTGTTGTTGTTGTTCTGGTTCCTGTTCAGTTGAGGACAGTCTCTCTTGAAGTGGCCTTCAGCTCCACACTGAAAGCACCCTTTGTTATCACCTTGCTGCTGCTGCTGGCGCTGGTTCTGTTGAGCTTGATGGCGATTCTGATTAGCGGGGTATAGGCTCCTGCAATCCTTTGCAGCGTGACCAGGCTTGTTGCACCGATGACAGTTGCCCCTGGTGCATGGCCCGCTGTGGTGCAGGCTGCAGCGATTGCATTTGGGATGATTTCCTTTGTATCCACCACCAGAGGATTGCTGACTAGGGCTCTTGTAGTCCTCAGTCTTTCTCTGCTGAGACTGGGACTGAACAGAGGTCGAACCCTTACTTGAAGTTCCATCCCATTTCCGTTTGTTGTCATTAGAGGTACCAGTAGTAGTTGCAGCACCTATGCGTTTCGGTAACTTGTTCTGCTCCACCGCCTGATCCGTGAGACGGTGAGCCAACTGAACGGTTTGCTGGTAGGTAGCGAGGTTCGCTGAAGTCACATGACTCTGGATTTCCGGCACTAAGCCCTGAAGAAACAGTTCGATGCGTTTGATGGGAGGATCCACCATAGTAGGGCACAGAATTGCCAGTTCGTTTGACCTTTTCACATAAGCTTCAATTTCGGACCCCGTCATCTTGAGGTTGAAGAACTCCACTTCCAGTTTGTGAATCTCATCACGACTGCAGTACTCTTCCTTGATCATTTCCTTAAAAGTTTCCCATGGGGTGGCGTTGGCAGCAACCAACCCTAGTATCTGAACTTGAGCGTTCCACCATGTGAGGGCTAAACCCTCGAGAGTACCAGTAGCATACTTCACCCTGCGCGCCTCAGGGCATTCGCACATTTCGAACACAGATTCTAGCTTCTCAAACCAGTGTAGGAGACCTACTGCTCCTTCAGTGCCGCTAAAAGTAGTTGGCCGGCAGTCCATGAAAGTCTTAAAAGTGCACACGGGTGGCTGAACGTGCTGACCTATCGTAGGTGAAAGAAAAGACAAAGCTTAACACAAAGGTTGGTTCACGAGAGTAGGATCCTAAAAGATCCTAGAATGAGTTCGGACTGCAGGATATACCTCCTGCGTGTGCAGCTGCGAGCGCTGCGGCAACTCGTTCGTTGATCAGAGCCGTCAACTGGGCTTGTGTCAGGTTAACGCGTCCAGACATGATCTTCATATCAAGAAGAACGTGAGTGAGAGGGGTTTCGCGAAAATACCATGATAGGATAGAGTAAGCACGCACGTGTTCAAGCAACAATAGTTACACTAACCAAGTATACCATAAGCAATGCACTATGTAACTAGCAAGTAGGCAATATATACACAGGTCATATCACCTAGAATGTCGAGCCTTGCATCTGGAGTGAAGCATCGTTGTGGACCGTTGAGCACTGTACAGGTTATAGTCTGGTTTTAACAAAAACGTTTTCCCCTTTATTAAAACCAAGTTCTCTATAACCAATGGCTCTGATACCAATCTGTCACACCCCCAAAATCCACCTGCGGAGTACTACCGCTTGGAGGCGTGACTGACCAGGATCCAGCCACCAATCATATCGAACAAGCATATAAGTAGTTATAAAAATCCACTCACTACAATTGGTGTTCAAACAAAACGTAGTTAAGTTGCAAGCGGAAGCATAAGTCTTAAATCAAAACATAAGTTTAATTGTTTCCTAGTTTAACATGGCACACAGTCGTCCATGTCCCACAACGATCCTCCGCCATGCAAGCTCCAGCTTAAGAACCTAAGGACCTGCAAAGCATGTAGTAACGAGTCAACAACTAGTTGAGTGAGTTCACGGTTGGGTGTTCGTTTTAAGTTGTTTCGAAAACAGTTTCCTTTAGCTGGCATCCTGCCGTGGGGGTTACCCCATAGTTAAAAACGTGACTTGTTTATTCCCGGTTACTCTGGCAATCCTGCCGTGGGGGCTACCCCGTGTTAGTTATCTGGCATTTCGGCCGTGGGGGCTACCCCATGTATACACTAGACTCGTTACCATATCGACTGCTGACTGTAGTCATGTTTAAGTGCCCTGAAACTGTCAATGTCTATCATCATTGACGTGCCCCAGATCCATTAGTTCACGCCCGTCCTCTGCGGCACGGTGTGAGGTTTGTCAGACCTAAATAGCGCTATCTAACTAATGACCCGCTCGCCATTGGCCCGGCGATTAAGTCGATATAAAAAATGAGGGACTTCGTGATAGAGTTTTGGTCTAGTACGAGTTATCTGTCCGTGAGGACGAGGAATTACATTCCTGAACCTTGACTGTCCTACCCAAGGAGGACGAGGAACCCATGTTCCTTAACCCCAATTCCCGACCCCTGGGAATCCCATGCTTTGTAGTGGGTGTGAACTCACCTTGGTTTGCTCGGCAGTTAATCACAGAAAGGTCAATCAAGTTGCAAGTGGTCAACTATGTCCTAACATAGATACCATTTATATCAGATTCAACCCAAGCAGTACACGTACAAGTGACAATCATGGCATACAAGTTCTAGCATGACGGTTCATCAATATTCCTGACATACTCAATTAACAGTAGCACGTATAGCCCATATGTTTAGCCCAATTATCTAAGCCCGAAGCATGCATTACACAGTAGCACAAGGAGTCCATAAGGCCGGCCCATTAACTTAGGTCCGTAACTAAGCAGGCCCAATAAGCGTGGTTTCGAGTCGCAACCGGACTCGCAAGCATGGTTGCGGGTCATGCTGTTTATGTTGATCATAGATGGTTACGAGTCGCAACCTATGTCGCAACTATGGTTTCGGCTCGTCATGCTATGGTTTCGAGTCGCAACAGGACTCGCAACCTGTGGTCTCGGCTTGTAAGGCTGTGGTTTCGAGTCGTAACCGGACTCGCAACCTGTGTCGTAACTATGGTCTCGGCTCATCATGCTGTGGTTTCGAGTCGCAATCAGGGGTTTCGACTCCCCAGCACCTGCTGATCCTTCGCAGATTGTACTATCCAATAGAATTCATGCAGAATTATGTACTACCCACTAAACATGTTTTGTTGTCTAACATTTACCCAAAATGGATCAAACAATTCAGGTTTCAAATATTCAAAGCACCTTCAAAGCACATTCAAGTTGTTCTTCATATATTCAAAACACATTCATCAAGTTCTTCACATATTCATAACATAAACAACCCTTATTCAACCAAATTCATGAACCACAACTCACTAGCATGCATCCTATTATGACAAGCATTTGACTTCCATTCATCAATCAATCCCACTTGTATGAACACCCAAACCCTTCGGATCCAAACCCAAGTAAAACCGATAACACCATTCATATTCAAGCATACTACACCTTTTATCATAACAATGCATCAACTTATCATGAACCCAAGTAAAAACCGAAAACACTTATGAACCGATTTCTTTGAACATCAATCTCATCATGCATCACTCAACAACAACATATTGTCAAACACTTCAACATTCATCAATCCAAGCACAAAACACAACATGAATACATTAACACTAAGCATTAAGAAACACTAACCGGTTGATGGGTTTCGAGGATGTGTGTGAGCTTCCAACCGATTGTGTGTGTGAGCCGATCCAAGAATCCAATCCGAAAGTGAGGAGTGTGTTTGTGTCTCTAGGGTTTTAGTGAGAGGGAAGTAGGAGAGTGTGTGAGAGTGAGTGTGTATGGTTGCCCAAAGAATGGCAAGGTTGGCAAGAAGTATGATATATATATTAGTTCCACAAGGTGCACCCTAATGGGTTTAGTTTACAAGTCGGCTAAGGGGTTTACGGCCCAAATGGCCCAACCGGTTACTGTTCACTCGAGGCCACATGGTCTCGAGTCGGGTCCTCGTTGTTTCGGTTCATATACATACACGCATACACGTAAATATAACATATAGTTCACATAAGATGTTTACATATATCATTACACCAATCATGTCAACTAATCACATAACGTTCAAGCATGTTACATCAAGACACAACGAAAGGTTCTAAATTCCGAGTTGTCACAGTAGTCCGGTCGGACGGCAACTTAGTGGTGAGATTACTTAGTGAGGATAAGTTCACAGCAGAGGTGTCACTCGATCGGATGTCCATCCGGTCGGGTGGCAACCCTGTTAATGAACATGTTGAAAATTGTTTAAGTCTTCAAGGTCTTAGTATCTCATGATCCGAAGAGTAATCCAGTCAGATGGTCGTCCGATCGGATTGCAATTCGTTCAATACTCAGACCTCGAATAAGGTTGCTTAAAGGCGGGACCCAAGTGTGATCCGTTCGGATGGCAATCCGTTCGGATGACCTATCCGGTCGGACAGCAATCCGGTCGGACAGCAATCCGTTCCGATTGTTCCGTTCGTCTTACACTTGGTTGTTTTGATGGTTTGTCGTTATTTCGAGACGCCTTGACAACGTGTTACCCAATAGAACTCCCATTTTGACCCAGATGACTAAACCGACCAGGAATCACCCTAGCTCGGTCAGTTACCGGCTCTAAATGGTTATTTTTGTTTAACCCGAGATCGTTGGTCTCGTGAGTAGAATCCTGATCCGAACCAGTACAACACTATGAATGAGTAGGAGACTAGATCAGAACCCGATTCTACCGGTTTTTGAGTGTTTTGAGTGTAAAAGAGTTGAAAGAAAGTTAAAACCATCTTTCAATCCTTTTGCACCACTCTTGTGTCGAGATCTTTACAAGATCTTTGTGTATTCGTGTGGAAATCGGTTAGATCTAGGTTGTTCTTGGTGGATTGAAGTCAAAACATGAAGTTCCTCAAGAACACATGATGACGTCATCCTAGAACACCCGAAATCTAGTGATTTCACGGTTAAAAGTTAAGATTCAAAAGATAGAAAGGTGTAGGAGTGCGTGTAGATCAAGAAAGTACAAGATTTAGGATGAGATCTTACCTTGATCGGGAGAAATCGAAGAGAAGGTGGGGAGCACGAACAGTTTGGGCAGAGGGTTTCCAAAAGTAGAAAGAATGACAATGACAAGGGTATTTATAGGATTCCAAAAGAGGAAAGTGCTATCCGGTCGGATGGCATACCGCCCGGATGGCTACCCGGTCGGATACCATCTCGGTCGGATGGCACCTAACTCCTTGGCATGGTGGCTATCCGGTCGGATGGCTATCCGGCCGGGTGGCGTTTAACTCGAATGTTTAGCGCGACGGTTTTGTCGATTCGGTTTCGTTTGCGAGCGGTTCAATGCGATAGAGTTTCCTAGTCAAATTACTTTTAGTCCCAACTACTATATCTAACATACAACATCCTATAACACCTTCGTTTCTCGTATCGCGAGTAGATTGCGATTTGGTTTCGATTGTGTTTCGAGTTTCGATTTGCGATTCGCTTGATTACCACAACATAACATAATTAAACATGCACAAGTAACACATAGGGCACACACACACGTAAAACAGTATTCCAATTGCGTAGTTCGAGTTGCGATTCGATTCGATTCGATTAACATAGCTTGATTATCGTTTAGTTAACTTTATCGCATTGTTACTGCCTATAGTTCACAGTCACGAGTAGATTGAATAATACGTCGATAGCTTGTAATTAACAACACTTACTCCACATAATACAGCCAAAATGAGGAAATTTCTATAAGTCAAATTCGCCCAATCGGTCCTTGACTTTGACTTTGACTTTGACTTCTCGAAAACACGGGGTGTTACAGTATACACCAACTGCGTAGATATATTTTGGTATTTAGTGTTCAGTTGTAGTATTTATTTTTGTTATGGATGTACAAACTTATCTTATATATTTTTGTTATGGATGTACAAAAGTTATCTTATATATGTCATATTTAAGTTTGTTTTCAGTTTTTCGGTTATTTAATGATTGTTTGTCTTAAATTGATATTACGGAAACAATATATGTTTTGAATATAATACGGAAACAATATAATTTTCAAAATGTTAAATAATATTTAAACGAGATAATATTTTAATGGTAGGATAATATTAAAAAAAAAAATGTTAACAACGATATAATATTTAAACGATCGAATGTATTTAAAGAGCCGATCTTGAAAACGGTAAAAAAATTATTAGTGCAAAAAAAAAATTTTTTTTTTAAACACAAAATTTTTCACTCAAAAAAAACATCACCTCCAAAAACCATCAAATTACCCAACCAAAACACCCCTTATTTCAACCAAAAAAACACCCTACACCTAGAAGCCTCGTATAGGCCTGTACGAGGCATCTAGGTTTCTTAAACTTTGTGCCTGACATCCGACACAGACCCTCTTGAATTCAGTGCCTAGACACCCCATAGAGGCCTATACGAGGCGTCTAGGGTTTGCAGGGTGTCCAAATAGGGAGAATGCATGTGTGAATAGATCTAGCCTAAAAGTTTAGGAAACGAGAGATAACTATCACATAAACACAAAAACTTTTAATGATTTGAGTAGAAGTTAACTAATCCACGTTACGTATTGATATAAATTGCTGTTACGTCTCACTAATAAGGTAGTGATCACAGTATTCTTAATTAAATCAATTATTAAAATATTGATTTATTATATAAAACTTACATTTATTTTACAAAATATGTGACTTTTAAAATGATTTTGAATTCAATTTAAACATAAATTTTTAAAGTGATTTTGAGTTCAATTTAAACGTCGATGTTGACGATCACAAAAAATAAAGGATGATTATAATGTTTTCAACGTCATGTTTCATGGATGTTTATAATCTAAAATATCTATGATAACTAATTAACTATCTCAACCGCTAATATATAATATCATATCATTCATGATGGTTCGAGTAACGATAATCACAAGAGAAATAAGGTTGATACAATTAGAAAAAAAAACATTTAAATCTAAAAAAGTTGATATCGATGTTTCACGTCTTGCTGAAATTAATAGCGTGACATAATTTTGTATGTATAGTAGTTGTTTGATGACGTAAGCTAGAGGCGTTCATGAATAGTTTAACGGATCATATTATATATACTTATGTTCTCCTTAAAGTCAAAGGGTCTTAAAATCAATCTTCACCATCAGATCATCAAGCTGAGATCAAATCTCAACCATTTAAAATACAAAAAACTTTTAGAAGGAGGTTTCTTGACAGTTGAAGGTTTGAAATCTTTACTGCAGTTGACGGCTCCTTTATTTTTATGCTCCCACGTTGCTTGCCTATAAAGTCGGCAACCTCCACCTATAGTTTAATATCTCAGTTATTCAGTTATATACATTTTGACAGTCATATTACTTTATTAAACAAGAATTTACCTCATAAACCTTGCAGATAAAACGCATGACCTACCTTCACGTTCTAGAATTTATACCCCTGCAAAAAGCTAATGATTAAAAAGTTGAATTAAGGTAAAATACGTTGAGTTTTTCTTTGATGGGTGCATGGCATTGTCCGATTTTTTTCAAGTTCATTTTAAGGTTACTGAAAATTTGTACAATGCAGAGAAATTAATATTAATATTATTCTAAAAGAAATTTGATGAATGTTCTCATGTAATGGACAATTTTAAGATTAAAGAAGCGAACAAGATCCAATCATACCTCTCCTTGTTTAGTCTTTATAAAGGAGTTGAGGTCTGGCTTCACATTCCACATCCCAGAACTTGTATCTACTACTTTCATCTCAGGGGTAGACACGTGTTCCTTGGTGAAAACGTAAAGTCTCCAACATTGGCAACCAGAAAGCCTCCTTCCCTAAGCAAAATCCCTTGAGATTCCAAAGATAATCTAGCTTTAAGGACTTTAGACGAGGTAACCTAATATAATTCACTTTGGCATCACGTTTTTCTTCTTCCTCCTTGACAACTACCTCTATATTCTTGCAGTCACTTATATGTAGGTCTTTGAGTTGCACTAGGCTGTTAACCATGGAACATGTAAAACCATGTTCCAGATTTTCACAACTGTAAATAGAGAGAGTTGTCAGGTTTGGAAATTCCAGTACCATCCACTGATTGCTCTTCCATAGATACTTGAGATCCCCTACATTGGCTAAATTCACTTGTGTTAGGTTTGGAATTTCGACTAGAGTTTGTGATTATTATACCATCACACTACATTCACGACAACCTAACCACTACTAGAAAACTGCTATTATTCCTACCAAAATTTCCTACGCATTTCCTACGAACGAAAATGGCGACACATTTCCTACGAAATTCCGACGTATTAAAAAGGATCTTAGTTTTGTGACAAAAAAAGCGACAAAAGAACGACAAATTGGTTTGCGTAGGAAAAGTGTAGGAAAATTCAGACCGATCTCCTACGGAATCCGTTTTCATTTTAACCATTAGTCGGAAATTCGTAGGAATTGTTATGCGTAGGAAAAGTGTAGGAAAATTCCGACCGATCTCCTACGGAATCCTTTTTCATTTTAATTATCGGTAGGAAATGCGTAGGAATCCAATTTATCATTAAAAAAAATTCATAATAAAATGAAATTACTGATATTAAAACATAAAGTTTTATTATTTATAACAATATATGTTATTTTTAAAATAAATTTATTTATATCCGTAGAAAATGTGTAGGAAAATTCAGACCGATCTCCGACGAAATCCGTTTTCATTTTAACCATTAGTCGGAAATTCGTAGGAATTGTTATGCGTAGGAAAAGTGTAGGAAAATTCCGACCGATCTCCTACGGAATCCGTTTTCATCTAAAGTCTATATATAAGAATTAAAATCTAGAATATATCAGCTCTTGCCTGGAGGAAAAACTGGCTAAGACACTTCGGTTATAACGTATAGGTCCCGAGTTCGATCCCAAGCATGCACGTTCCAGGGGGTTGATTTAAAACCTCTTTTTTTATTTTTTTATGCGTAGGAAAAGTGTAGGAAATTCCGACCGATCTCCTACGGAATCCGTTTTCATTTTAATTATCCGTAGGAAATGCGTAAGAATCCAATTTATCATTAAAAAAAATTCATAATAAAATGAAATTACTGATATTAAAACATTAAGTTTTATTATTTATAACAATATATGTTATTTTTAAAATAAATTTATTTATATCCGTAGAAAATGTGTAGGAAAATTCAGACCGATCTCCGACGAAATCCGTTTTCATTTTAACCATTAGTCGGAAATTCGTAGGAATTGTTATGCGTAGGAAAAATGTAGGAAAATTCCGACCGATCTCCTACGGAATCCTTTTTCATTTTAATTATCGGTAGGAAATGCGTAGGAATCCAATTTATCATTAAAAAAATTCATAATAAAATGAAATTACTGATATTAAAACATAAAGTTTTATTATTTATAACAATATATGTTATTTTTAAAATAAATTCATTTGTATCCGTAGAAAATGTGTAGGAAAATTCAGACCGATCTCCGACGAAATCCTTTTTCATTTTAACCATTAGTCGGAAATTCGTAGGAATTGTTATGCGTAGGAAAAGTGTAGGAAAATTCTGACCGATCTCCTACGGAATCCCTTTTCATCTAAAGTCTATATATAAGAATTAAAATCTAGAATATATCAGCTCCTGCCTGGAGGAAAAACTGGCTAAGACACTTCGGTTATAACGTATAGGTCCCGAGTTCGATCCCAAGCATGCACGTTCCAGGGGGTTGATTTAAAACCCCTTTTTTTATTTTTTTATGCGTAGGAAAAGTGTAGGAAAATTCCGACCGATCTCCTACGGAATCCGTTTTCATTTTAATTATCGGTAGGAAATGCGTAGGAATCCAATTTATCATTAAAAAAAATTCATAATAAAATGAAATTACTGATATTAAAACATTAAGTTTTATTATTTATAACAATATATGTTATTTTTAAAATAAATTTATTTATATCCGTAGAAAATGTGTAGGAAAATTCAGACCGATCTCCGACGAAATCCGTTTTCATTTTAACTATTAGTCGGAAATTCGTAGGAATTGTTATGCGTAGGAAAAGTGTAGGAAAATTCCGACCGATCTCCTACGAAATCCATTTTCATTTTAATTATCGGTAGGAAATGCGTAGGAATCCAATTTATCATAAAAAAAAAATTCATAATAAAATGAAAACAAGTGTGTGTACAAATCATTTTGCATGGCACTATGTTATGCTGAATTTGTAATGTAAACATTATGTAAACAAGTGTGTGTACAAATAAGCAAATAATGATAAGTCAAAAGTGTCTAAAGTGATACCCGGACGGGGTATTAAAGGCACATCAGGAAATGGTGAGTGTTGTCTGCTCGGACAACAAGCTATTCAATCGGATGACATTCTGTTCGAACGGATAACGTGCTGTCCGATCGGATGAGTGCTGTCCGATCGGATGGCAATCCGATCGGACGACACTGATTAACAAAAGTCAATACTTTACAGTAAAGCCCCGTTTCCTGATTTGTTGATCTATCTACACACATACAATACGCAATTGTTTATAAAGACACATATACACAAAACATGACTAGATGGTAACGGAAACTATAGACGTATACACTAACACACATAACCACATAATGTTTTTGTATACCACCTTACTTAACAAGGCTTACTATGATTTTCATACGTCGAACCTCGTAATTAAGTGTGCACCCAAAATTACGCGCTTCGTCAGATGGTCCACATAGCACTTCTAGTTAAGCGAGGAAAACAAATAAGATTGAAGCATCGTTTAAATCAAATAAGCATCAATATAACACAACATTAATTGAATCAAAACATAGATAGCATTGTTTGTTCGACGATCTATCATGCAAATTACATTTGAAACATGTCATGTAATGGATCAATTCCAGACTCAAAACTATCAGGTAGTGGAGGTAGTGGATCCAGTTGCATACGAGCAGCTAGCATGCTTTCCAACCATTGATTTCTTTCTGTCAACCATTGTACTTGTCGTAGCAATTATTGGTTCTGATTGTTCAACCTAGCCATTTCAACTACCATTTGGTCTGGATGTAGACCCATTTGAGGCACCGTACTTGGGCCTGCTATATCAGTTGGTGGTAGTTGTTCCACTTCGTTCAACAGTGACAGAAAGGACTGTGGCAGTAACGGTGATTGCAAAAATGGTTCCGATCCTAATTGGTCTTGCATCATCATGCTTTCATCAAACAATTCATCTTGCGTCGTTGGAATATTAACAGTGATCGAACCACTAGGGTCAACCTTTCCTATTCGTTGCCAATCAATACCGCTGATGGTAAAAACTTCAAGGTCCTTGAGTTTCTGATACTTCCCATTAGTGGGTAACTCAGCAAACCGAAGGAACGGATGAATTCCCGCTGCGGTTGAGGATTTAGCATGTGCTACTGGGAAATTTTCCATTAGAATTTTGGGTTTTGTTGAACTGAGTATGGGTTATGCGTAGGAAAAGTGTAGGAAAATTCTGACTGATCTCCTACGGAATCCGTTTTCATTTTAACCATTAGTCAGAAATTCGTAGGAATTGTTATGCGTAGGAAAAATGTAGGAAAATTCCGACCGATCTCCTACGGAATCCGTTTTCATCTAAAGTCTATATATAAGAATTAAAATCTAGAATATATCAGCTCCTGCCTGGAGGAAAAACTGGCTAAGACACTTCGGTTATAACGTATAGGTCCCGAGTTCGATCCCAAGCATGCACGTTCCAGGGGTTGATTTAAAACCCCTTTTTTATTTTTTTATAAAAGATAAAAAATATTAACTTTAATTTTACTCCCACCACTTACCCAAAAAAAAGTCTAATTTCCCACTCGTTTTCTCCCACCTTTTACCTCAAAAAAATTCTAATTTCCCTCCTCTATTTTCTTTGACCTACATCAATTCTTCTCTCAAAATTCATCCTAGATATGGTAAAAGAACTTACCTGCTCCTCTTCTTCATTCCTTCTTAGAAAAACCCTAAACACCCACTAAATCATACATCTGCACACTCCATCCATCTTGATTTCACCTACAAACACCCACACCCGACAAACAGTCAAACCCCCCTCACCCTCTCGTCTCTCTCAGCCGACACCCCCTTCTCCTCTCCGGTTCCTTCACCGGAGCAACCCTGGCCGACGCCGGTTCCTTCACCGGCAAGCACAACATCCTCTTGCTATCTATCACCTACTCAACCCCCCCATCTGCTCGATTGATCGACAGCGAAAGACGAAGAGCGACGACGCCGTCGTCGTCTGCGGTGGTTCTGGTTCCGGCGAGGACCCCTGGTGCTCGGTGGTGTACGGCGACGAGAGAGAGAGAGAGAGACGCGAAGAGACGATGGCTCGACGGTCTTTGGCTTTCCCGGTAATCCTTCTCAAACCCTCGTTCTTCTTTTTTGATTCTGTTTCTAAATCGATGTTGATGTTAGTTGATGATGTTGACGAGGTGATGGTGGTGGCCGGCGGCGGCGCTGTACGCCGGAGCCACAACAGCGGCCATGGTCCAGAGTCGGTCCAAATTTGACTTGAGTTTGTTAGCGCGGGTCAGGTCCGAATCGCATGTTCGAGTCAGCCACAGTTGAATTCGGGTTAAGTTTCAGCAGGGTCGATTGGGTCAGCAACTTCAGTTCGGGAGTCTCGAGCCAACTCGGTTCAGTCCAACGCTGATTCGGGTGTTTGGTTCGATCTTGTTTTGGTGTGGTTCATCTGCAGAATGTCCGATGATGGTTTTGGGCAACAAAAGTGTTAAGGTTGCTGCCCTTTCTAAGCAAGCTTTTACAAATCAATGTAAGGCCATTTTTTTTTTGAAAGTTTTATCTACTTTTGTGCATTGTCATCTTAAGGATATGAATAATTTGGTTTTAAGCGGTTACTTTGATAACACATGAATGCTTCTTAGATCATATCATGCAGAGTATATATGATTCAAAACAAGTACCTTGTTCATAAATAATCTTTAAGGATGGATTCAATCCTTTTGTTGTGATGGTGTACAGGGGTTTCAAGTCTACCACATATCTATTATTAAGGTACATCGTTGGTTTGCTAATATACAAACATTATACTTGTGATTGACAAACTATACGTTACGAGTTAAAAAAGAAAAGAAAAAAAATATTTAGTGGTTTTGTACAGGTAGTATAATTTAAGCTTGTTATTGAGTTGTTGTATGAGTAGAATAGGATTGTTAGTATATTGCAATTTAAAAAAAAAATGATATGCCACGGGAGTAACAATGACGAGTAGTTAAGCTGCATCTTGCTGCAATCTTTTTTTTTATTTGTTGTTGTTTTAGTTTGGTTATGACGTTGTCGTATGCACGTCAAGGTGGCAGGGCTATGAGGTATGCTAAACGGGTCAACTTGGCGGGTGAAACCGACACAAATATGGGAAAAATTAGAGCTTTCAAAAGAAACATAGCTAAATTTACAACGTTGGCTACATGGTGTATATATCTATATGTTTTACTGTTGTTAAAGTATAACCGACATATTGTTATCAAAGTAAGGCGTGGGCGTTTGATACAGCATAGTTTGATAACATTCTCAAAAAACTAAAAGGGTAAGTTCTTTTTTCTATCCCAGCTTATTTCTCATTTTTTTCATGGGTACTACTCTACTTTATGAACTGAAAGGGTAACATTCTCAAAAACATGTCATTCATGCATGTGTACTACTCTACTTTATGAACTGTATCATTGTTTTACATCATATGTCCCCAAATCAATACCCTTTTTTCCAAACATTTTATTTGTGTTAGAATGTCTAGCATGCTATTATTTAACAGTCCCATGTGGCGGTTAAAAACTTATTATTTAAGGTTTGAATTTTGTTCACGGCCATGTATTGTTGACCCCGCCGCAACGCGCGGGTTTCCTACTAGTTTGTTTATGTGTAGGTGAAATCCAATAACATCCTAAAAACTTCTAAAGAAGTAAATTGTTTACTTATATATGAATATGATATGGGTCACTTGTGAAAACGTTAACTTTGCTAAGATGGTTTATCCAATATTTATTTTAATTAATCACTTGAAACTTTACAAACCAAAACCTTCGTATTCTATTCCCAAATTAGTTGTAAAGGTCTTAATTTTCCCATCATACTACTATGCTTTAGTTCCAAGCAAGAGTCCTTACTAAATAAATGTTATTATATGATTATAATAGGGTAGCACTTTCGGTTTCGGTGTCTAAGGAAGTATGGAAGCAATTGTGTAAGGTATGGGAGTTGCATTATTATTATTACTACTTTTTTATATATTCTATTGCTCTATATATGTGTGGTTTATATTGTACTTGACACATAGTCTAGCCTTAGACACATATATACATATGTATATATATATTTCGTTTTCAGGGTTGGAACACCGAAAAATGGCTAAGAAAGTCAGAGAGCGGGAGAACAAACCGCAATAGCAAGGGTAGTGGTGAAGGTATATCTCGACATACCGGTGGATCCATAGGGTTTGACGAGCATCGTATTCGTTTGGTAAGCTAATCATTTTTATATAAATTATAAAAAAGTTGGGTTGAAAAATATAATTGTTTGTACTCAAATGTATTACGAAAATGCTTTTTAGGAAAGAAAATATGGCCGAAAAGTAAAGTGGATTGAAGTTTATTTTGATACCCATCTCAAAAAGGAAAGCAAAAAGAAGTATTGGGCCGGAGAGCTGGACATTAATATTCTTGTGGGATTTGAGTTTATTTCTGAAAAATCAACAAAATCTATGTAAGTTATCTTTTTCGTTTTTGAATAATTAGAACATTAGCGTATTAAGTTTTAGAACAACAACTAACAATGTGTTTCCATAAATTGTAGTTACGGTACAGAAGTGATATGATCAAGTTGCATGGGTCGGATCTCAACCAACATCCGGATGATCTTGATGTGTGGGCGAGAGTGGCAGGAGATAAAAAGGGCCGGATGTTCGGGGTAGGATCTTCGGATCCTAATTTCGCGATAACTGGGAAATTGTTTACATCTACCGAATCTAAATTATATGTTGATGCCATAAGGTCGCAAGAGGAGGTATTGTTTACTTCTTACAAAGTATCGCAATTCTATAAATTAAATAGTTTTTTAACAATTAATTAGTAGAAAACAATAACTTAGATTATTGACCCGTTTTAACAACTAGGTTGAAAAAATCCGCGTTGAAATGAAAAAGGAACTTGCAAATGAAAGCGATGCGAGACAAGAGTTGGAGCAAAAAGTGCAACAGATGGAAAAAGAGATGAAAGAAAATGAAGAAAGGAGGCAAAAACAATTTGAAGATTTTATGAAAAAATTCGAGCCTCCCGTTAGTCATTAGTAGTAGTTTTTTAATTATTCCGGATCTTTATGTTTAACAACGGTGATTTTGTGATTGAAACGGGCTCGGAATTTTTGTTATTTATTCCGAATCTTTCTGTTAACAATGGATGATTTTGTAATTTAAACGTGCTCCGAATTTATGTTATTTGTTTTTATTAAATTTATATTTCGAATCATATTTATCAATATGCATTTTTAGCAGGAAAAAATCAGGTATTTTTTGTTTTTCTATTATTTTTTAAATGTATCCGTAAGAAATGTGTAGGAAAAAGACTCAACAGGTTTTGTCAAATTCCGTTGGAATTCCGTAGGAAAAAAAAGATAGTTTCGTAGGAAATGCGTAAGGAAAAAGAATAGAAGTGTGTAGGAAAAAAAACCAATTTTGTCAGAATTACGTAGGAAAAAAGAATACATTCCATTAGAATTGTGTAGGAAACAAAACTAGTTTTGTAGGAAATGCGTAGGAAAAATTGAATACATTCAGTTGGAATTGTGTAGGAAAAAAAATATTTCCGTAGGAACTGTGTAGGGAAAACGAATACATTACGTAGGAATTGTGTAGGAAGAAAAAACAAATTCGTAGGAATTGTGTAAGAAAATTAAAATTTAATAAATATTATATAATAAATATAAATATAATTGTTTTAAACACAAAATTTTAAAAAATAAATATTCCGTGGGAAATGCGTCGGAAAATTAAGAAAATTAATTCCGTGAGAAATAAGTAGGAGAATTCTAACGAAACATTTGTGTGGGAAATGAGTAGGAGAATCCGTAGGAATTGCGTCAGAAAAAAATTACCCACGAGCATAATTCCCACAGCCCATTTTCGTGGGAAATCCGTGGGTAAACGCCGTTACCCACGGATCTCCTATGGAAATTGACGTGGGAATAGCAGCAGTTTTCTAGTAGTGAACCTTTATTTAAAATAAAATATATGGTATTCAATAACATATTGTTCATTTAGTAGATGACATATATATATATATATATATATATATAATAAAAAAACATGTACCTGATTGACCACTTCATGAAGGTCACGTTGCCATACCATTTGTGCTTGAGCTTTGGAGTTGTTGACTGTCCTGATGTAAGCATCATCAGTTGAGGGCATTCATCGATCACTACATTATCCAACGAGGGCCATCGAAAGGCAGCCATCCCCAAGAAGAAACCCTTGAGGTTTGGCAGATACTTAAGTTCAAGTGTCTGCAGACGAGGAAATACAACCTCTTTTGATGACTTTCCAGTATTTTCTTCTTTTACAATCACTTGTATTGCCTTGCATCTTCTTACTGTTAACTTTTTGAGTTGCTTAAGGCTTTCAAGAATGGCAGAAGGTCACACCCATAAATAAACACAGTTTTTAAGTTGGAGAGTTGAGGGGCAGCTACAATAGTAGTGTTTCTTAGTGTTGGTCTTGTTAATGTAGTACCAGCACCAGTGTGTACGCTTCCGTTGTCAACATTGTTTGCACTCGATTCACTTTCAAATACCTCCATTAATCTTTCGCAATTTCTAATTTCCAGCTCTTGAAGCCTATTCATTTGTCCTACTGCATACCATGGAATTAGACTTGACAATGCATGACAACCCCATATGTCTATCTTTGTGGGGTATTGGCACAACGACCAATAATCTTACAATAGGTTACAATTTAATAACGCTTTGAGCATGTGTTTTTTTCAGTTTTTGAAGCATTTAGTAATAAAAACTAAAGAAAAAAAATACAAGCTTATTCGACTTCTATCCAGCCGGTTTCCACTTTCCCCTTTAGTTGGGGCTTCTGTTTCCTCGGTTTGAATATTTTCGACGGTCAAAACCAAACCGAACAAAATTCAAAGTTGGCAAAACTGAATATTAAACACCCTGCTTAACCTGGAAGTCGAACCAAACCGAATCAAACAATCTGCAAATTGAACCAAGCTTGTAAAACCCTAAATCAAACCTGCTAAGGCAAAGCTTATATGTTTATTGACAATCCATCCTAGATATTGGTGTTTAATTATTTATAATTAAAGGGTTAAAAACTAATGCTCTTTTAAATTAAATGTTCATTGTTCAATATTATTTTGAAGTCTAACATTTAAATTACTTTATACAAGTATAATTAACCTTACAAAACCTTGTACATTAAACATATGATATGATCTTCACGTTCTAGAATTTATGCCTGTGCAGAAAATTTACGCCCCTGCAGAAAATTGATGGAAAGAAGACGGTGAAAATTTAGATGGTGTTGTAATACTCAACATATAACAAACTACATTTTGTTTTCCTATCACAGTTTCTTTCCATTTCGATTCAATATTTTTCTGTGATGTGGCTGAAAATGGTCATTTATAAAAATTGGTGTTTTTACGTTTACACAAAGAAAAATTAATATAATTATCTTATAATATATGAACCTTTTAATATAATTAAAAAAACGGAAGAATATGTAATTATGTTTGTACATACCTCTTCTAGTTTGGCCTCTATAAAGGAGTTGACATCCGTTCTTACATCACATATCCCAAAATTTGTATCTATTACTTTTAGCTGAGGGGTAGACACGTGTCCCTTGGTGAAAACTGTAATATCTGAGCAGTCTTTGATTTGTAAAGTATCCAAAGCTGGCAATGAGAAAGCCTCCTTCCCTAAGCAAAATCCCTTGAGATTCCAAAGAGATTGTAGTTTTAAGGAGTTTAGACAAGGTAAGATAATCTCATTCACTTTGGCATCACATTCTTCTTCTTCTTCTTCCTTCACAATTACCTCCATATCGAAGCAGTCACTTATATGTAGTTCTTGGAGTTGCACTAGACTACCAACCATGGAACATGTAAAAACATGTTCCAGATTCCAACAATCGTCAATAGAGAGAGTTGTTAGGTTTGGAAACTCCAGTACCATCCATTGGTTGCTCTTCCATAAATACTTTAGATCATATACCCGCTCTAACTTCACTTGTGTTAGGTTTGGAATTGGGACAAGAGTTTTTGATTCACTGGAACCACTCCCTTCCACTGCTACTACTTCAAATACCTCTTTTAACCCATCACATGATTTTATAGTAATCTGTTGAAGCTTTTCCAGTTGTAGCAGCACATTAGATGGAATAATAGTCCTTCCAACATCCACTTTATTCTCTATATTAATTTCTATCAGAAAAGAGGAAGGCATCCCTTTTGAAGATGTTGGGAATGTGGTCTACAACAATAAAAAAAACACAAGGCGTTTGTTATAGGCTAATTACATCCTTGCAAAGAGTCTGAACCAAGAAATAAATGCTTGCTTCCATCACTATTTCAACAAATTTATTACGGTGGCAGGGATTTATAGCATGGAATTTCTTCTACTTTTCATTCTAAGTTTAAACAAAAAGGTTTGCGTACCTGAAAGTTAAAGCCACTTTCAAGACTATGTTTGCCAAAGCTTGTGTGTAAGTACTTGAGCTTTGGAGTTTCCAACTGACCAGATGTAAATGCCACCCATTGAGGGCAATCATTGATCATAACATTCACCAATGAGGGACATCGGAAGTCATTCATTCCCAAGAAGAAACCCTTGAGGTTTGGTAGACCGTCAAGTTCAAGCGTCTCCAGATTAGGAAACACCACAACTTCTTCTTCTGATGACGTTTTGTTTTCTTCTTTTACAATCACTTGTATTGTCTCGCATCCTTTTACTTTCAACTGTTTGAGATGACTGAGAGTTTTAAGAGTGGAGAATGTGAATATATGTGGAAGAAGGTCACACCCATAGATACCCACAGTTTTTAAGTTGGTGAGTTGAGGGACAGCTACATTAGTAATAATGTTTTGTAGAGGTAGACTTGTTAATGAAGTACCAGCACCACTTCCTTCATCAACATTATTAGTATTGTAGCAGTTCATCAATTCATTTTCAAATACCTCTCTCATCCTACTGCATGATCTAATTTCCAGCTCTTGAAGCCTTTTCATTTGTCCGACTGCATACCATGGAATTAGACTTGACAATACATCACACGTGTGTATGGATATCTTTGTGGGGTATTGGCACAATGACCAACAAGCACCGATTACTTGACCACTCTGCAATGAATCACAAATCAATGATTATTACAGCTTCGTTTGATTTTCTCAACCTTACCAAAGTGGTAAACTAATTTCTCATCATGATTTTTTAACCTAAATAAATTTCATATTTATCTATTTTTTACTCCAATTATTACTAAACTTTATGACAGACAAGTTTCAATTAAGCAAAGCATATATTAAGGTATATGGTGTAAGTGGTATTATAGGTGATTATGTTAAATGATCATAATATCGTACCTGGGATTGGTCATGAAAGGCATTGGAGGAAATTTTACCCCTCTTACCACCATTATCAACACACTTTAGATGTGGCAACCAGGAAAGCCTAAGAGTGTCCAAACAGGGAAATAATGTGGTGTTTTGATGGGATGACGTGTATATGGTATTTTCTTCATTTTCATCATCCCTTCTCGAAATAACTTCTTCAATACCATCACACGAATCTAAACAAACATGCTTTAAGTTGGATAAATATTTCGACATAAGCGGAGAAAACAAGTACTTTATTCTGGGACACAAAATCAAGGTAATGTCTGTGAGGTTTTGGAATGGAAATTGCAATGGTGGATGATGACGAATTAAGAATCTATTCCAATTGCACTTCCACACATGACTCATCTTCTCTAAAGAATCTAGGCGTATGCTTTGAAGGAAGGGATGTAGTACTGGTTGTTGACTATCCATCTCAAACACGACCCCCTCCACTCTTTTATCATTTTCTAATCCAAGATGTCGAAGACGATGACAGTTGTGTAGAAGATAAGATGGGTATGTGACATTAGGAATATCATCATCCATTTCTGATATCTCTCCTTTGATCTGCATTTAACATTAAATGTAATTAACAATGAAACCACTCCATTCAACACACACCCCCTTGGATGCATGATCGTATACCAATTACTGCATATAATGGTGAAAATTCTTACATATTTAGATTTGGCTCTGTTAAAATTATTTATTTTAAAACTATCAACGATAAGAAATTATACATGACATGTGATTGGAATTGGGAAGGCCAACATAAATCATGAAAACTGAAGAATAAAAAAACACAAGATTTTAATTAGGTTAAATTACTTAATTGCAACGTGATTAAATTATTGATTGCCATTTAGTTACATTTAAAACTAGCAACGGGTTTTACCGGTAATTTCATCGTCGTGCCTACGGGCGGGTGGGTTACCGGGTTTCCCCGGAATTGGTGGTGGACTCGGGTTACTCTCGGAGTACTCTGTTTGTCCAGTGGGTGCCCCGAGAGTGCTCGAGATTGAGTTTGTTGGCCGTTCAAAAAAAAAAAAAAAAACTAGCAAAAAAAAATAACAAATGAAAATTGAATGTATTTGTGATATTTCAATATATGCAAATTAAGATGTGGCAATACTTGATTAAAGGAAAATTGAAAACCAGGATGACATGAGATACCTCTTCACCGGTATTATGCGTAACATAGTTAAAAAGTGCTCCAAGATCGAAATTGGTTGTTGCAGGTGTGAATATATTTCGAAAGATGGAACAATTTCTTATCTCAATGCTTTCGACACCTTTGAAGCAATTGATGAGGATATTAGAGTCATTTACACCTTTCATACTCCACAACTCTTTTAGCTTTCCTAAGTTATCAACATTAATCCTTCTTAAGGCGCTGCTACCATATTCCCCTACTTCATGTCCCCTTTCAAAGTCCATTTTGAATAACACTTCAATTGAACCACAACTGGAAACCTTAAGCTCTTCTAAATTACTAATCAATGGAAGTGGATTGCTAGGAATCTGACAATGCCATATTTGCTGCAAGTTCTCCATGCTAGAAATATCTAACTTCTTCAACTTAGAAATCACAACCTACAAAGTAATTAAGCCTTGTTAACAGCATACGCGTTGATATCCATGCAGTGAATTAGAAATAATAAGTTATTTGTAGCAACAGATATAATGATCAAGATAAATGCATGTACCTTTTTGTTCAATAATGATTGCACTTCAGGCGTATTGTGGCTCTCAGGATAAATGCTCGTAAAGTTGGGGAGTTTATGAAGTTTCAACTCCACCATTTCAGGTAGTTCGATCACATTGTCCGACAAACTTACCATTTCTGGTAGATTGCTCAAAGACAAATAATTCAACTTCTGAAACCTAATCACCCCTACTCTGCTATGTTCAGCAACAAGTGTTCTCATATCATTACATCCAGAAATTGAAAGTCGCTTAAGTTCCTTCAGACCATTTGCCATAGCAACTGTAAAGAGGTATGGCAAGTCTTTACAATTACAAACATCAAGGACTCTTAATTTTGAAAATGAGTGACATGTTGAAACATCTTCAAGATTTCTCATGTCCTTCACTTCCAAATAAAGTTCCTCTGTTTTCTTAAATAGGTCACTGATTTTGCATTCCATAAGCTCATGGCAGTCACCACTGAAATCAATTGTGTTTCTGAATGAATATTCTTTATTGTACGCCAATTCTGCCAGTTTACAACCGATAGATATTCTGAACCTTTCAAGGTTACCAAAGGACATGTTTTTGGGTTGGGCCTTATTCTCAAAGAATTCCAACTCTAATGCAGATAGCCTGTGTGAAAGTTTCTCCAGCTCATCACAGTTTCTATCTGTGAACCTAATAGGACCACTACCATAATAAGCTCTCTTCATATAAAGTTCTTCAAGACTACACAAGTTTTGAAAAACACCATCCTCAATACGAAGGTCAACACATCCAGTCAAATCTAGCAACTTCAGTTTTCTCAACTTTCCTATCGTCCATGGCAACCATCTTATTTTACAATCAACAATGCTCAGTGTTTCCAAGTTGCTAAGACTTCCAAGAAATGAGACAT
This sequence comes from Helianthus tuberosus, assembly GCA_030545235.1. Classification (NCBI taxonomy): domain Eukaryota; kingdom Viridiplantae; phylum Streptophyta; class Magnoliopsida; order Asterales; family Asteraceae; genus Helianthus; species Helianthus tuberosus. Next base: position 56,780,657 of record CM060438.1, read on the forward strand.
CATCATTTATCAACGAGCATGAACGAAGGCACAATGTTCGAAGTTTGGTTGAGTGTTCGGATGTTCGTGGAAGCAATGGAATATGCATTTTCTCATAAGACAAAACCTCAAGTTTTTCCATTCTTTTGTAAATATCTTCTGGAAACTTAAAGACCTCATACCCATCCATTAGCATCAACAAAGAGAGATTTGGGTAATTAAAGTCACTGGGAAATTCAGTCATACCTGTGCACTTTAATAGAATTCTCTCATATGTCTCATTTGCATATTGCTCTGGTATGTTATCAATGTTGACAATTGATGCTTGTTTGACTTCTGAAATTTTATTTAAAACAAAAGCACGCACAAGATCATGTATTTTGACACATCCCATGCGATCACTTTTAGTCCACAAGTTTGCACATAAAAGGTTGTTAACACAAATTTCCATCTCTCTTCTTGCTTCTCTCAATGTCTTTCCATCCTTAAGAAAACCCAAACCCCATCCAAACCTCAACAGGTCCTCGGTACGAATATCAAAATCATCAGGAAATAAGGCACTTAAAAGAAAAATTGCTTTATCGTCATTCTCTTTGAGATTCTCGTAGCTCTTCTCAAATATTCTATCTGTGATGCTTTCGAGGTCTTTAAGGTCATCTCTCTCTAAACGCCAAAGTGCCTTTTCCCATGCTGCCTTTTTGTTGTTGCAAAGAATTTTGGCAATTGTTACTATGGCAATCGGCAGACCACCACATTTTTTCACAACATCTTCTCCTATCTTTTGGAGTGCAGGATCATCACCATCTGACAGTCCCACAATTCCAAAAAATAAAGTTTTGGCTTCAGCATCATTTAAGATCCCAACTTCAAAAATTGAATTGCTTCTAACACCCATATGAGTGCAAAAACGTTTATCACGTGATGTGAACAACATTTTGAACCCGTTTGGCAAAGGACTAAGGCCAACATCTTTGAGTTCGACCTCGCTCCAAATATCGTCCATTATTACCAAAGTTTTCTTTCCTTGTTTTGACATCTCTTCAAATATTGTACGAAGGCGATCAGCCCTTGCATCTTTAGTCTCTTCTTTTAAATCTTCAAGTTTAATGTTTATTGCAATAGCTCGTTGAAGAGCAATTAGGTCTGTGTTTTCCCCAATAACGACCTTCACAACCCGATCAAAAAGTTTTGAAGCTTGCACTTCTTTCTTTAGCTGTTCCATCATTGTGGTCTTGCCGACACCTCCCATCCCACATAGAGCAATCATCTTGTGGGACTCATTATTTGGTTGAAGGGATTCCAAAGCTGCCTTGTATATCAACTCTCTGGACTCGAAGTTGTTTTGGGTACCTTCAGGGGTAAAGGTTGATGCCCCTGTAGAAGTAGATACACTCTCAGCAAGAGGTATTTGCTCTTTAGTAAATTCGATCTTAGATTTCCATGTTTTAAGTGCTTCTATCTCCTTAAGAATATCACAAGACTTTTTTCCTGCTTTGTATCTCTTTCCCAAATTGAAACATCCGATTCCACCTGTAGGAATACTTTGTGCCTTTCCTTTCATCTCTTTGACCTTTTCCAACCATGGCGACACATGGTTAGACACCTTATAACCTTTTCCATAAGCTTCATCCAAATTCTTTTGAATATCTTGTTCACTGAGATTCAACTGAACCATTTTCTCCTTCATATCATTAACATACTTTGTGGAGGATACCAAGAAACCCAAATGTTTCTTAACAGGGACCATCAAAGATTGAACAACCGGAGTAATAACCAGATTTACAAGATCCATTTTCCAAAACTGCCATTAATACACACAACAAAAAGAATGAATAAGAAAGTGCAGGAACTGTAATTACGAAAGCAGTTAGTCATGTATTCCATTCGTTTACAAAACTATTTATTTTTCACTGATTTACATTTCTAGTTATAAACAATTGTTATTACTTAAGTTTTGCCTCAGAATCAAATATTAATGCTAAGATAGTAAAGAGTGAATAACTCCATACGTTTATAAAATGCAGATGACTCTTTAGTTTGGCTTTAATTATTTAAAACACACATATACACACACCCGAGTTTGTATCTTCAAACATGTTCACCCAGAAGTGTACTTACAGAAACCAAGATTCATGCAACATTTTGAAAGAAAATGAAAAGGAAAATACCTATGCAGAGATGAGAGTAATTGCAATGCAAAGGGGAAGATTTATGAGCTGTAAACAGCAATGCCCAGCCACATGTTTTACTTTTTTTTTTTTTTTTTTTTTTTTGAACGGCTGCTCACCGGTTTGTCTCAACACGGGTATTGCGCGCGGCCCGGGTTCGAGACGGCGCCGTAGGCGTCTGCGACAAGCATACCAAACCGAGGCCCGGCCAAAGATAACTCGGGGCTGCCAGGAATCGAACCCGCAACCTGAGGATGGGAACCACGCTGGGGTGTAAACCCACCCTCACCTCACTTGCAGTGAGTGGGGATCGAACCGGAGTCTCTATAGAGAACTCAAGTTCTTTCCACCACTAGACCACAAGGTCATTGGCACATGTTTTACTTTTACGTGTAAATGTAAATATTAGTTCATCCAAAGTCAAGTTTTTTACTTTTATATTATTATCTTTCTTAAGGAGTTATTTACTGCTTATTTTATATTAGGAAAATTGGCCTGTAATAATCATAACTAGACCTTAGACCATGTGTAGTGGTTTAGCTCAATAATGCCCCCACCATAGGGCGTTTTGCGACACGTGACAGTCCAGTCAGCATGGGGCATTATTGAGGGTTATTACAAAATTGGTGTAGTGGTGATTGGGGCATTATGTTAAATGAGATGTAAAATAATTAAATAAAACAAAAACCCTTAAAAAAATCTTATTGGATAAACAAAAAAGGAGATGAAAGATGATTGGACAAGGAGAAGGGGGCAAAGCGTTTTTTAAACCACGCTGAAGCAATTTTTTTTCAAAAAAAAACGCTAAAAAACGCCCCATGTAATGGGTGCCGGGCGTTTTTGGGCCTTATGTTTGAATTTTTTTTTAAAAAAAACGCCCCACTACACATGGTCTTATTGTCCATTAATAATCCCATCTCAGAATATTCTCCCCACCAGTCTCACATTTCACCTATTTTTCCTACAATGATCCCCCGTTAAAAAAACTTAACGGTGTTCTGTAGTGCTTATTTTATATTAGGGCTTTTGATTAGAACGACGATACGAGTCCATTGATGTAAAACTTGCCTCGAAACGGTGCTCTAAACGATGAAAACGGCGCTTCAATTCGGGTGTTTAAATTTCCAATTAACCAAAATCAAGTCACTTGGAGCACCATTTCGAAGTAAGTTTTACATCAATGGACTCGTATCATCGTTCTGATCAAAAGCCCTAAAAAATCTGTTTGTAATTTGGAAAAAAGCTTAACTCCATTAAGGTTTATTAACGGGTGACCATTGTAGGAAAAATAGGTGAAAGGTGGGACTGGTGGGAGGAATATTCTGAGGTGGGATTATTAATGGCCAATAAGATGTAGGTAGGATTATTACATGCCAACTCCCCTTTATATTATACTAGGATAGAAACCCGTGTATTCACGCGGGTTGAATAAATGTTCCTTTATATACTAAATAATAAAGGGGAAATAGACTGTATCACCCTCAACTAAGCAAAATTGGCCAATACCACGCCCAACTTTCAAGTTGGCTCTCACCACCCCCAACTGGACACTTGGGTTGCTATGTCACCCTGTCGTTACTTAGCCACTAACCTGGTTAGTTTTTTATCCAACGTGGCATGCTGACGTGGATCTGAAGCATATCATTTTAGCTATTTATATTTAATAAATAAAAAAAAGTAATTAAAAATAAAAAAAAAACTCTTATATATACACACAAATCAGTTTAGGTGTGTATATATGTTTTTTCACTCATCTCTCTCTCTCTGATACACACTTAGCACCACCACCATCCACCACCATCCGCCCCACCCTACACCACCATCCTGTCATCTACCCCACCACCATCCTCCGCTGCCATCCACCCCACCACCATACTCCCCTGTTCAAGAACCACCATCCTCTGTCATCTACCTCACCACCATACTCCCATGTTCAAGTACCGCCACCACCACCACCATGGCTCCCTTATCAACCACCAACATGCACATCAGCTACTTCAACCACCACTACGGCCACCACAGGAAGTGGTCTTTTTGGCTTTAGTTCTGCAGCGGCAGCGGCAACTACTTCGACAGCCACAACCACCATCACCGCCACAGGAAATGGTCTCTTTGGCTTCCGTTCTCCGGCAGCAGCGATGGAGTCAAAACCAGGCAAAATCGTTGCTTTTTCTTTAGGGTTTTGATTTTGGGGAAAATGGGGATGAGGGTTGAATTTAGGATTTTGATTTTGGGCGGATTTGGTGGATCGAGAGTTGAATATAGGGTTTTGATTTTGGGGAAAAAAGGGGATGGTGATGGTGATCAGGTGGTTGCGATGAGAATGAAGTGGTGGTGGCTGTGGTGACAAGGTGGTGGTGGCGGTGGTGACAAGATGGTGGTGGCGGTGGTGCAAAGGTGGTGGTGGTTGCGGTGAGAATGAAGTGGTGGTGGCTGTGGTGAAAAGGACATGGTGGTGGGGACGAACCTGTTTGTTTCTCTCTCTAGAAATTGCATTTTGTTGTGCGAGAATTTGGGGATTTTGAAACTCAAAATTAGTGGTGAAATAATAGATGTATGGAAATAGTTGCTATTTGGTCCTTGTAGTATGTTTTAAGTGATATGTTTAGTCCTTGAGTTATTGTTTTGTTGAAGCATAAATAGCTAAAATTATATGCTTCAGATCCACGTCAGCATGCCACGTAGGATAAAAAACTAACCAGGTTAGTGGCTAAGTAACGACAGGGTGACATAGCAACCCAAGTGTCCAGTTGGGGGTGGTGGGAGCCAACTTGAAAGTTGGGCGTGGTATTGGCCAATTTTGCTTAGTTGAGGGTGATACAGTCCATTTCCCCAATAATAAAACAATATCTTTAAAACCTCGTTTAGTACATGGATTGAAGAAATGTAATTTTATATATTAAATAATAAAAAAACTATATCTTTAAGAATTCCGTGTATTGTACGGATTGAGTAAATGTAATTTTATATACCAAATAATAAAAAAATATATCATAAAAACCATGTGTATTAAACGGGTTGAATAAATGTAATTTTGTTTACTAAATAATAAAAAAATATTTCCTTAAGAACCCTGTAATATATTTTTAAAAACCATTTATATTACATAGGTTGAATAAATGTAATTTTGTATACTAAATGATAAAAAAATTATATCTTTAAGAACCCGTGTATTGTACGAACTAAGTAAATGTAATTTTATATACCAAATAAAAAAACATATCTTTAAAAACCATTTATACTGCACGGGTTGAATAAATATAATTCTATATACTAAAATGAAAAAAATATATATATCTTAAAAAACCACGTATATTAAAGGAGATCCATTTGTGTGAATGCTCTTGTATGATCAAAATTCTAATAATCGATTTCAGTTAATATCACATAACACTTTCTCATTATTATTATCATTATCATTATTATTTAGTTTGGCTAAAAGCAAATAAATTAATGATTTGGTTTATTAACTACCTATTTGACGCAAATTTATTTTACTTAAAAAGAGGTTCTAAGATAATCCTTTTAAATTTAAACAAACACATAAATTTCTTGTTTTATATATTTAATTAATTAATATAAGATACCTTAAATGGATGACATGTGTCCTCCATTGGTTTCTTATATTATATAGTACTAGGTCATAGTTCCGCGTATTACACGAGTTGAATAAAGAAAATATCTTACGTAAACCCATGTAACACACGAGACTATAACCTAGTGACTTAGATAATAATAATTTATAATTATAATTATATAATAATTACAAATAAATAATAATAACAACTTTTCTCATATGTCCCTGAGGTTTGCATTTTTTTGTCATTTTCATCCAGCCCATTAACTTTATCAAAATAGTCACTTAAATGAGGGTATTTTTGTCTTTTTACTTATTTAATTTATTGTTTTTTTTTCAAATCCATATAAATCTCACCCCAATAATTTATACCACTGGTCAAATATGAACTTAAGGAGCTATGTAAATATTTTCTACAATAATTAGATTTAACTTAATCATTGTTGATATTAAATTACAAAAATAAATTAAAATATAATCAAAACTATATGAATTATAATTTAAATTTTAAACTATATACCATATTTGTTTTATAAGTTTATCGACGTGACGGTATAAAATTCGTTGAGTACAGAGTTATATTCACAATAAAGTACTTTTTTTTGTATCAGACACCACATGTGCCATATATTAATAATAAAAATTGGATATTAATCTAATATAATACAAATAAAATAATAATATTGCTAAATTAAGAGATACCTATGTGTAGTTATTCACAAACAAATTATTATGTTAGATTAGACAATCTAGGCCTACAAGTATATAACCTAATTTGGTTTGATCCGCAATGATTAAAAAATAAAACATTTATGTCACATATGAAAATAAAAATAACTAAATAAAATACTACAATAATTAAAGAAAAATATTTTTATGCATTACGTATTTATCTATAGTTATGTATAAATTAATAAACTTGATATATTAATATGATATAAGAATGATACGTATTTATTTATTGTTGTGTGTAGATTAATAAATTCTATAATAATAATAATAATAACACTACTAAATTAAATCTTAATGTCATATGGCATTAACTTGAATCCTAGAATGTCATGTGGCATTAACTTGAATCCTTTATTAGTATTAGATTTAGATAGATATAGATTTATGACAGTCAGTTTTATTGGTGTTTAATTGAGTTTTTTTCGTAAACTAGTGTTAGTGAAAAAATATTTATAAAAATTATGTTGCTAGAAAATATTTATCAAAATGGTGTTTCTTAAACATTTATTTGTTTCTTACTCCTTATCTCGTTGGGTGACTCCCAATCTATTTAATAATTATATATCATACGATATATTAATTTACATCAGCTACGGTAACAAAAAGTCCTTACTTCCTTGGTTTTAAAAAGCGATAGACGCACAAAAGCGACGAGGTCTAAAATTGAGGCGTGAAGCGCAAAGCGCAAAAGCGGTGGGCTTTTCATACCCGAGGCGTAAGGTGTTTATATAATTTTTTTATATACATATCCCATAGGTTTGTAGCTTCTTTTAATCAAAATATAGCTATAAATAAGGTTTTTATACCATTTTACTTACATGTACAAGTAAAAAAACCAAAGGTATAACTTTTTTCTGAAGAAAAAGGCCTCACATACATGGGGCGCGTGCCTCAGGCCAAAAAGCCCCCCAAAAAAAAACCCAAAAATCCGCGCTTTTTGTAATTACACAAGGCGCTTAGCGAAAAAGCCCCAGAAGCTGCGCCTCGTGCCTCAGCGCGCCTCAGGCACTCTTTTTAAAACCAAGCTTACTTTTAGGTTTAATTACCAAAATGCCATTATAATATAATTTTCATTTACAACCTCTAATTTTTAATAAGTTTATCATACAATCCCTCTACTTTAGTAATAACATTTTTAGCTAATTGAAAGCAAAATAAAAATAAATAACGGTACCAAACAACTCAATCTTAGCTAATTGAAAGCACACAACTCAGTCTTTGTTGATTTGTTTTGGTACAATAGTGTCACGATAACCGTTTTCAATAAAGTTTATATGGCAATGTTAAAAAAATTAGCATAGAACGCAAGCCAAATAAACCAATATCAACTGGAAAACATCATTACCGATATCCGTTTTTATTGTTTTCAATCGATAAGGTTTTTTCTTTCGATTACTATAGTGAGCGCCGATGACGTAACGAACCGAACAGATACCGATCAAATTCCGGCCGCGAAGCGCGGGGGAAACATCACTAGTACATATTAACTCACAACATAGCAATTAACAGTGCTATGTTGTGTTTTTTTGTTTTAGTTTTTTTTTTTTGTTTTTTTTTTTTTTTTTTTTGCATCTTAACTTTCAATATGAGTGATAACTTTTAATATTGACACTTATAGTACCTCAACTTTTTACAAACTTTGTAAAATGTCATTTTTATTCCTTGGAATTTTACATGCTTTCTTGTACGTACGTGTCAGTATAAACATAAGTTGTTTTACGTTTCGGCGTAAATTGTTTCATTAGACGTGTCGGGTCAAACATAATACGGTTCGTCCTTACTTTTATATACATTTTTAGTTGGTCACTTGGTGTTATAAATTCGTTTTTTGTTTTATGTTTTTCCTCAGTTTTGGTCATTGGTTGGTTAACACCATTTTACGCGCCCCTCCACCCCACACTTTACAACCCCGACCCGCAAAGCGGGAAGCTTAAAACTAGTTATTAGTTAGTGATTTATTCATGATTGGTAGTGGTTCTCTAACTTATATTTTTGTGAATCTTAAATTAAATTTATTCTTTTATAAAAAAACAACTATCAGAAAAAAAAACAATTAACATAAAAGTCGCACTCAATGTGTGAATTTAATAATTTAAGTAATACCATATAAAATATGTATTTAATAAGTTAAAATTTTCTCAGATATACATATAGTCAAATTTATATTATTTTTACTTTTTTTAAATATAACAAAATAAGAATTTTTCCAAACAGCCTATAATGTTTATGTCTATGCATACTAAAATCATTCTATATGAAACATTAACCAAAAAAACCTTACATTTAGCAAAATAAGAAAAATAAAATTACCATTTGAAGTGTAATAGTGAATGCTCATCAAGCTACAGCAATTTATATCTCATATAAAGTATTTTCGTTATGATTTGTATTTGGCACTCAAACCAATGAACTTTGGATTACTTGATATCCAATTATGTGATACCCAATATCCAGTATACTGAATTCATAGTACCCGGATGGCATTCTGATCGGTCAGTTTGTTCGGTTCCATTTAGTTTTAACTAATGCAATTAGTTAAAAGAAATACTATATTTTGTTATTTATGTAAAATAAAATAAAATAAAAGAAATATAAAATTGACTATATGTGTATTTGAATTAAGATTAACGATCCTATACATTAATTCAAAAGTGTGAGAAGTGAAAAATATTGTGGAGATGCGTGTGTCCTCAATCTAAATTAATTCAAAAGGGCAAACAAGTAATTTTCTCATTGATTCAATTAATTGATAACCTTCCATAACCACCCCCCTTTATTTTAGGAATACGAATTACTCTACGAATTTGTATTTTTTTTATCGTTCATCAATTATAACTTTCTGAAGATCGCAGAATGAAGGTTTTATAGAGTGTTAAAAAAAGGGTAAATGCACAGTACCCCTGACCGCGGAGGAAATAACCCCTCCAAAGCCGCTACCCGACCAAGCAAGCCTGGCGGTGAAATCCCCAGCCGAGTTGACAACGGGTCCGCATGGGGGTCGAACCCGCGTCCCCACGGTTTGAATGGGTGTCGATGGCCACTGGGCTGACATCTAGTGGTTGGTTTTATAGAGTGTTGTATAGTGATGGATGCAAAATAAAGGTTTTATACAGTATTATAGTGTTATATTTTTTGGTAGCAATCTGTGATGATGTATAGTGTTATATTTTCTGGTAGCAGGTCTATGATGGATGTATAGTGTTATATAGTGTTATATAGTGTTACATAGCGTTATATGGTGTTTATATGGTGTTATATAGTTTAATATAGTGTTATATATTTCGTGTAGCAGTTACATGTTTTCGAATTTTTAGAATGTCCGGATTTTTAGTGTTAGTTTAAAAGGGGATCGCTGGAATTTAGGAGATGTTACCTTATTTGAAACATATAAAAAGACACTATTACCCCTACAATTTTCAAATTAGTCCAAATAATTAAAACACAATTTACAATTTGGTCCCTATTTATCTCAACCATTAGATCAAAGATCTAATGGTTTAAAACATTTCTTACACTTGTCACACTTTAGGCCCTTTTTACACTATCATAAGGTACTACTTAAATTATTATAATCACAAATTAAATGTCGGAGTTAATTGCCCAGATAGTCCCTGTGGTTTGCCATTTTTTCATATTTAGTCCCCAACATTTCAAAATAGCATGTTTGTTCCCTGTGGTTTGCTCACTTGTTACTCAGTTAAGTTTGTGTGAAATGTCTTAACTACCATTTATACATATATTAAAAAACAACAAATTAATTAATAAATAGTGTAGGGCACACCCCACCCCACTACCATCCAACCCTCTTCTTCTCCACTCAAACCCAAACCTGCAACCAACCTCTTCCTCTCATCACCACAGTATCACCACCTTCTACCTCCACCGCAAACATCTTCCACAAACCTCTAGCCACCACCCTCCCATAACCTTCGGCCACCACCCCAATCACCGTCGTATCACCACCCACCACCCTCCCATAACAAACGTTCACCCACCACTCTCATAACCTCCAACCGCCACCACCCCTATCACCATCGTATCACCACCTAACATCCTCCCATTACCACCATTCACCCCACCACCTTCGTTTTTCCAGAGATCCATTCTCCCATAACCTCCGGCGAACTCACCCACACCTCCGATCACCACCTACTGCTTTTCCGGTTGCTATTAAAAACGATTAGCACCACCAAGAAAAAAAACCGGTCACTGCCATTGTACCTCAGCACTTTATCGTCGGAACCCTCACCGGCTAACCACATCGTAAACCTCGTCTCGATGCAATTTGACCGAAGGTCTTGACGGAAGTTCGCTTCACCACCATGAGGTTGATTCTTATCTTGGTGTTTGTAACTTGTAAGCTATCGATAGCCACTATGGGCGGTGGGTTGAGCTTGTGGTATAATTGTGGCAAACTAAAAATGATTTTGTTTCCAGGAGGATTTTATAAGAAGTAAAAGGGTTTCATATTTAAGGAATTTTGGTTTTTCTGGAAAGAGAGATGGGTTTCAAATATCACAGATGATGGTCGGAGAAGATGCTTCTGGCTGGAAAAGAAAGCAGGGTGGGTGGGGTTTAAGTAATTAATTTAAAGAGTGAATTACAAGTTTTGTCATTTATCTTTATATTAAATTTCAAACGGTGTACTTTATCTTTAAAATTGATGAGTTTCGTACTTAATGTTTCAAAATGTTACACGTTATGTCCTTTATCACTAACTCAGTTAAAACTTTTTATTAAATCAGATTATATAAGGGTACTTTAGTCTTTTTATCTATTTATTTAAAAAAGTAACAAATACAACAAAAATAAATTTTAATAATTAGGGCATGTTTGGGGTTCCTTATTTTGAAAGAAAAAGTCCTTTTTTATCCCAAAAGTCCTTTTTTTAAGTGTTTGCCTTTCCTTTTTTAGGGCAAAAGTCCTTTTTCTAAGGCAAAAGTCAGGTTTTCCTGACTTTTTTTTTTCCAAAAGTCCTTTTGGAGAAGTTGCAAATAAGTTAAGCCAAACATGCACTTAATACAACCTCTCAAACCCCCCCCCCCCCCCCTCTACTTCTTTCTACCACCACCACAACATCACCACCGTTACCAAAATCACCTCCAACCCCATCGAAAACCCATTTCCAAACTCCTTTCTCTCTCTCTACCTCCAAAACCACCTCCAACCCCATCAAAACCCATCTCAAAACCACCTGCTGAGCCTTTTGACTTAAAGATCTGAAATCGCCGATCTAAAATCGTACCCGAAACATATGGGCGGTGGATCTAAGATCTGAAATTGCAGATCTGAAATCCTTTGGGGAGCCACTGTTGAACTTTTGAATCGCATATATGCATTATATGATAAAAAAACCAAGTGTATCACAATCTTTAAATATTAAATTGTTCTCTATTTCTATATGTTACCTGGTATGGAGGTGATTGTTTTATAACAAAGGAGAAAAGAATCTCAGTTGTATTTGAGATAAACAGAGTGTGTATATGCATGACTTACTAGTGGGAACTCTTATTTTATCAAATATGTCACTAGTGGAAATTCATCTTGGTAAAGATAATAGCTTCTGAATGTTGGTGTCCTGGTGGTGGATAGTGGCGGTGTAAGTGGGAATAGTGGAGCTGAGAAAGAGAATGAGAGAGAGATGATTTATTTTTTTAAAAAGGGTTGGATATTTAAGTCATTTACACATTTAGTCTCTGAAGATGTGAAATAACGAAAATACCCTTATGTGCAAGGCACATGATCCAATTTAACTGAAAAAATAAATTGGATTAGGGCTAAAGGGCATAACATGTAACATTTAAAAAAAAAACATTAAATACAAAACTCATCAATTTTAAAGATAACGGACACCACTAGAAATTTACTATATAAATAAAGGACAAAACTCGTAATTCACTCTAATTATTGCTATATATTTTTTTCAAACATGACGAGGAACAGTGACTCACGGCAACGACGTCAGTCAGTTTAGTAAATTACAATTCTACCCTTAGTAACCCTCAGCTCCATATTGCACATGCTGTGGAGTAACGACAGCGTGGTCGGTGGGTCATCCGGTTCAACTGCCGATATGAGTACAAGCAAGCAAAGCATAAGGTACAAATCCCACTGCAAACACAACTGCCGCTCACGCCGGAAGCACCTCCGGCGAGACTGCCAGTACGACCTTTGCCTTCCTTCACAGAGACTCTTATTTCCTCTTTCTTAATCGGCCATGGTTATGTATCAGGACGAACCTTCTGACGAATATGACAATTACGACGAGGGTGGCTTTAGGAAACGCACGACCACCTGCGATAGCAGGTTGTTTTGGGTTCTCTGTGACCGACAATCGTCTGGTCACTCATCGGTTCTTTCCGTAGGGGTAGCATAAATGGTTCCGTGTAGTCGATGTTGACTCAGCGGTGGCAGAAGGGTGTGGCAGTGGCGGAGAAGGTGGTTGTACTGGCGATTGTGGTTGTATAGATGTGGTGAAAGTGGTGGTGTACCGCCGTTGACCTGTGAAATTAACGTCCCCAGGTGCTTCTCTCGCTCACTTTTTAGCGTATTTTGAGCGTATGAAGGAAAATAAGAGGTTATTTCTGAAATGGTTTTCAAAACAAGCACATGGTTTTTGAATTGTAGGTTATTACCTGTAACTCATTTCTTCTTACACCTGCCCAACTCCTTTTTACAATTTTTCCTCCATTTTAGTTAAGTAAAAACATTGAAGTACGTATATAACAAACCATTTTTTTTTTCAAACTAGATTAACCTAAAATTAGTACATGTGTTATAATATCATCTATTTGTGTTTTAAGCAATATATATATATATATATATATATATATATATAATATACACTCCAGTATGTATATACACAATAGTATATAAGAAAATATGAAGCATTGTTACCCTCTCAAGTTTTTTGTAAAAATGCTCCTTAAAATATCGGAAACTCGGGAGATTAATTTGTTTTTATCTTCATATTTCTGATTACGAATCTTCTTTTTAAAGTTATACTTTTAAGCCGCTATGTTACATGGTGTATGAGTTCTAAAAATATTCATGGATTTTGCCACTTCTATTTAAATTGTAAAGTTTTCGATTGATGTAAAATACGTATTAATGTTCTTTTGATGTGTGAGTGCGCGTAACCTAACGACCCAAACGATACCATTAAATTTCCAGCGTATAGCGCGGGACCTTCCACTAGTTTAAATTAAAAAGCTGGGTACACTTGTATTATTAAATAATAAAATATATTTGTTTTAATGTTTTAATTAATATTTTTTATAGCAAGGGTAGATTAGTTATTTCACACAAATTTAACTGAGCAAACTAACTGTCATCCAATTCGAGGATTATCTGAGTAACAAGTGAGCAAACCACAGGGAACAAACATGCTATTTTGAAAAGTTGGGGACTAAACATGAAAAAATGGCAAACTACAGAGACTATCCGGGCAATTAACTCTTAAATGTCGATTTTTATAATAAGCACTTTTCTGATAGATTTTATAAAAGATAGGCTTATTTTAAGATTCATAAAATATATAGGTTTAAATAAAAATTATATAATAAATTTTAATCAATTGGGAGTCATAACAATTAAATATTTAAGAAAACACCAATTTGATAAGTAGTTTTCTAGCAACACTAGTTTGGTGTATATTTTTTTCACCAACACTACTTTGATAAAAAAAAATCAGTGTTTAATTATGCCAAGTTAATGTGCTAAAATTCAACTCACTTTTAGATTAAAAGTTTTATTTTATGTTTTAATTTATTTTGAACAAACAATAAAAATAACAAAGTAAAGGGACTGTAATTACCAAAGCAATTAGTTATCTTTATCTTAACTATTCCATTAATTAACAAAAGTATTTCCTCACAATCATAGGACTCGATAGTAGCAAAAAAATGATCTGGAATGTACATATAGAATATAAGCATTAAAAAGAAAAAAAATGCTGAAAATTAATAAATTAATTAATTTCCAAAGAACTCTTAATCACCTTGCTATTGTCGACAATTACCAAATTAAGCAACTCTTTCAGGTGTTTAAGAACAGTTTTTCTGAGTTTCTAAAAATCACACACTTATGGTACGTCTTCATGGCTGACTTTAGTTATTTCAAAATACACACACACACTTGTATCTTACTGCTTCTTTGTTCAAAACAAAGATCCATGAAATATTCTGGGACCCAAGCATGTAAAAAAATGAAAAGGATAGTGAAATTTATTCAACATGTGGTTGAATATATTCTATGAAAAGGATAGTGGAATTTATTCAACATGTGGTTGTGGTTGAATATATTCTATTCTACTTGAAAAGAATACACAAATCCATTGTTTGGCATTACATATATAAACAAAATCTAGCATAAAAGAGAATACCTCTGAGTTTTTTTCCTTGCTTGCTTGGTAGAGAAATTGATTGGCAGGATAAGGTTTGAGCTCTGATGAAGTGGATAAGAGAACTCCAAGCCACACACTATATCAGTACTTGCAAGGGGAATAGTTGACCCCAAACCAAAAGTCTTGTGTAAATTACACATATGGTCCCTCTGATTTAGATCAAATTCTGGTTTGGTCCCTAAAGTTCTTTATTTTTAAATTTGGTCCACATGGTTATTATTTTCTTTCAGTTGGTATGAGAAATGGTTTCAATTTGGGTTTGGAGTGGGAGAGAGGATGGTGGTATGTGGTCCAAGAGATCAAAAGTGATGGTGGAGTGGAAAATGTGGTTGCATTAACTAAAAAAAAGGATAAAAAGCGCATCTGGTATAGGAAGGACGTCTTACAGGAGCACAGGAGAACAACTTAGAAATAATCAAACTTAGAAATAATATTTTTAATTATAAATAATAATTAAAAAATAATGTAACTTTGATTTTAGGGTAAATTACATTTTTCGTCCTTTATGTTTGTACCAGATTGCAATGGATAGCCTTTAACTTCAATAATTACAGTCACAATCCTTTATTTGAAAAACTCGTTACATTTTTCGTCCTTTATCACTAACAAAGTTAAAAATTTCAGTTAACTTTATTTATATAAGAGCACTTTAGTCTTTTTACCAATCTAATTAAAATATTTTATAAATAAAACAAAAACAAAATTAAAAACTTATAAAATATATACAATTTACCCTTATTATTATTTAATTTAAACCATTGTTAACCTGCAAATCTGGCCTTTCCATTTAGGGCATGTTTGGCTTAACTTATTTTCAACTTTTGGAAAAGTCCTTTTGGAAACAAAAAGTTAGGAAAAAATGACTTTTGCCTTTGAAAAAGGACTTTTGGGCTAAAAAAGGAAAGGCAGACACCCAAAAAAAAGGACTTTTGGGCATGTAAAAGGACTTTTTTCTTCAAAATAAGGAACCCCAAACATGCACTTACTGTCTTCCCCAATTTTAGATTCTTCCAATCCTCCCTAAATCAAACAAACAGGAGCACAAAAACCACTAAAAAAACTTCAAATTGACCAAACAATGGCGGATCGGAGCTTGTTTACCGAAGTAGAACACCTAGAGAGTCCTCTTGTTCGTTCGTCTGTGCATCGAAGCCGCTACACAAAGCGCAGACGCCGTCGAGTCGTGACTCGTGGCGGACGGACTCTCAGACGGTTGCCGTCTCAGCTCGCCGAACCTCTGCTTCACCGCCTTCTCCGCTGCCGCCTGCTTTATCCTTCTCTGCAAGGTATATAAAAGAGAACATGTAAGCAGCTTGAAGATCACATATGTGTGTGTATTGTAGTGAGAGACAAGATGAAATAATGGAACCGTATTGTATATATCTCGTCTATTTTTTACGTCATAAAATGGGGCATGTATGTATAGAATGGGGGTTACCTCAAAATTAAGCCCTAAGGTCCATTTCGCATTTATGGTGGTGACGTTTGTTAATAGTGGTGGCGTCAGACGATAAAGAACTGTGGGAGTGGTGGTGGTGGTAGAGGTTGGTTGGAGAGAGATGAAGAGGAGAGATTCTAGGGTTATTGGGGAA
This sequence comes from Helianthus tuberosus, assembly GCA_030545235.1. NCBI lineage: Eukaryota > Viridiplantae > Streptophyta > Magnoliopsida > Asterales > Asteraceae > Helianthus > Helianthus tuberosus. The sequence goes on from CM060438.1 coordinate 56,797,109, forward strand.
GATGGTGTTTATTTATTAATTAATATTTTAAATAAAAACATGAAATGACCAGAATACCCTTAAGTGGATAGACATAACTGAAAAATTTAACTTGGTTAGTGCTAAAGGACGAAAGGTGTAATGCGTTTTCAAATAAAGGATTGTGACTGTAATTATTGAAGTTAAAGGCTATCCATTGCAACCTGATATAAACATAAAGGACGAAAAGTGTAATTTATCCATGATTTTATGATGGAATAGTTTATGTGGATGTGCATTTTCATCACCTCAATTTTAATTACAATTTGTTCATATGAGTTTCAAGTAGGGCTGTCCAAACTGCTCGACGATCGAGGATCGCTCGACGATCGCTCGAAAAATGCTCGTTCGATTCCCGCTCAGTTTGTAAATGAGCCGCTCGGATCGGTTCGATTCAAATTCAATCCAAGCATGAGCAAAGGTCCGCTCGCTCGTCGATCGCTCGGTTTCGCTCGAATTATTTTTATTAATAATATATATATATATATATATAGGATTAGGTTCAAACGTGAACATTTTCTCCAGCGTGAACTGATCTGGGCCCTTGATTTTGTAGATGATAGATCTTAGATCAATGGCATAATTGTAATTAAAGATATAATACATTTAATTTAAATTTTAATATAAAGGGTAAAATAGGGAACTTTCATATTAAATATGGAAACTAATTCATTTGTAATCCCTAAAATATCTGTATCAGTTTCAAAATCGCTGTATCATTTCAAAACTCTTTCTCTCTCACATATCATCGAAGCAGAGGATGAAGAACCCTAAATTGATCCTCGCCGTCCGCCTCCCACCGCCACCACCACCTCTCGTTCCTTTGCAGATGACGTCGCCCATGATTTTGATTCCGATTACGAGTTTGATGCTTCTCGTTTCTGTGATTTTTTGAAAGAGGAGACGATTACAGAGGCTCAACAGGCTGAGAGCTGGTTTCGATTCGCTCATGAGTATCCGCCTTCTCGTAAGCCTTCTCTTTCGGTTGTTATTGTGATTAATCATTAGCAAACTAATTATGAGATCCGGTGTATGTTGTTAATAGAACAACTTCTTCGTTTCCGCTTTCACTGTGCTAGAGGTGTAGATTGATGTTTCGTTATTGTGTGATATTATGACTGTCTGTGCTAAGGCTATTGAAATTCTGACTTGAATATATATGAGGTTGAAGTTTGACTAGTGACTTATTTGGCTGGCTGGCTGGCTTTTTCAATAGTTTATAATCTTTTTTAAATTAATTAAATGGTAGTTATTTGATTAATTGTTACTAATTAATTATTGACTCACTTGTATAACCAGAGGATCAAATTGTGTTAAATTGGTATAAAGAAAGTGTTGTTAGATATTGCAGATAAGGTGTTTGATAAAATGTCCCAGTGAGTTAAATTATAGAATTATGGCTTCTTTTGACACAGTTACAAGTAGGAGGATGTTTGTAATCGAAAGCAATCAGATAAGGTAATTCTTATTCGTTTATTGTTATTTATACGTAATTGTTATTATCTAGCTATTTAGTTTTATTTAGTTTTATTCAGTTGGATTTTATTAGGCTCTGATTTTGCTCTATTTTTAAGGCGCCGTACACATGGGTATTCTGATTTTGCTCTGTTTTTAAGGCGATGTACACATGTGTATTCTGATTTTTGCTTGTTTTTTAAGGCATTGTACACATGTGTATTCTAATTTTTGCTCTGGTTTTAAGGCGCTGTACACATGTGTATTCTGATTTTGCTCTGTTTTTAAGGCGCTGTACACATGTGTATTCTGATTTTGCTATGTTTTTATTGCGATGTACACATTTGTATAGCGTCTGTTTTTGTGATATCTCATATTTTTTTTTGTGTATTGAATGTGTAAAGTTGTTGATGTACACTTGTGAATTATGCAAAGTACTAATTGCTGAGTTTTTTTGTGTTATTATAGGAGACGTCGTAAACGAGGAAAGTGGAGATGGAAGGTCGATAAGGATGATTCACGTATGAGGTCGATAAGGATGATTCACGTATGAGGTCGATAAGGATGATTCAGCATACAACGCGGCGAATAGTTGTAAAAGAATATGTTTTTTTTATTTTTCCGATTATGTTGCGTTTATTGTTTTCACGAAACTGGAACTTGTAAATGTATGTTTTTTTTTTGGTTTGGCAAACATTATGGAAATTGTTATTTGCTTAATATAAAAGAGTTTTACAGGTTTTGTTTTGTTTATATGTATGTATTATGTAGCTAATTACACATATGTACCATGCTGAGTACACATGTGTACTGTTCAATTCATATCCAAGTACACATGTGTATACCGTTGAAATATGAAAAACAAAAATGAAATAAAAGATATTGTGGATAATGAATTTAAAATAGGAAAGATATAACTTAATTCAATTATTAAAATAATGATTTAAATCTAATTTTTATATAATTACAATCATACCCTTAACAACTAAAAAGGAAATCAAGGGTCCAGATCTGTTCACGCAGTTCACGCTTGGGAGGTTGTTCACGCTGGAACCCTACCCTATATATATATATAGGGGCTGGTTAACGTACAAATGCGCGTATCGTACATTACGTACGCTATAATCTCAGCCGTCAGATCATCTTCCCGCATTGAAAATCGCATGTGAAATTGAATTACCACATGCGAAATTGTTATCAAAATTATCTCATGCGAAATTGAATTACCACATGCGAAATTGTTACAAAAAAACAACCTGCTATTTCATCAAAATTATCACATGCGAAATTGAATTACCACATGCGAAATTGTTACAAAAAAACAACCTTCTATTTCATCAAAATTATCACATGCGAAATTGAATTACCACATGCGAAATTGTTACAAAAAAACACCTGCTATTTCATCAAAATTATCACATGCGAAATTATTACAAAAAAAACATGCGATTTTCATTGCGGGAAGATGATCTGACGGCTGAGATTGTAGCGTACGTAATGTACGATAAGGGAATTTGTACAGTACCCTTTACCTATATATATATATATTATAGATTTTAAAGATTAAAAACTCAAAAAATATACTAGCCCAAAAAAAAATTAAAAGCCCAAAAACTATTCAGCCCAACTTAATAGTTAATATTAAAATCTAACCCTAAATCCTATTCCTAAAACAATATTCAGTCATAATCGAAGATCTGCAACATATCGCCGCTCCAGTCTCCACACACACACACCAAAATCTAACCTAAATTCCTATTCCTAAAACAATATTCAGTCATAATCGTCGGCTGTACTTGTGCGAAGATCTGATTGTTCGTCGGTTGTAGTTGTGCGAAGATCTGATTCCTAAAACAATATTCAGGCATAATCGTCGGCTGCATATCGATGCCATTCTGCCACACAATCAAGCCCTCATCGGCTGCTAATCTGATTGTATTTTGCACTTTATTTTGTGCTTCTTGCTTCTTGATATTGTATTTTTCACTTTATTTTATGCTTCTTGATATTGTTAAGAACATTTTTAGAATCATGATTTTAGTTATGTATTGCTTTTGTTAGTAAAGTGTTGGACATGTTTTAATAAAGCTAGGATTTGTTTTTGTTGAACGAAGCCTTATAATTCAATCGAGCGAAACTGAGCGAAAATGATCCGCTCGATTTTTTTTAGGATTTGATAAAAACCGAGTGAAACCGAGCGAAAACGATCCGATCGATTCAAATTCAATCCGAGCATGAGCATCACTTTTGTGCTCGGTTTTGCAAATTCGATCGGATCGGATGTAATTCAATCCGAGTATGAGCAGACCCTCGATCGGATCGGCTCATGAACACCCCTAGTTTCAAGGAGAGGTGTGCACAAGTTAGTTTGGCTGTTTGGGTATGTTTGCCCAAAACCTAACCATAACCGAACATTTCATTAACCTGATGATGATAACCTATCGGTTTCGGTTAATTGGTTTTGCATGTATGTTTAGTTGGGTAATGGGTTAGTTAACCAGAACTAGTTTTTGAAATGTTTGGGCTTGACTAAAATGACCCAAAATAATATAACTGGGCCTGAAAGTTTGGGCTTGAAAGCCTCATGCCCTGCAATCTCCCATGTTTTGAGTTTGAGCATTTGCATCAAAGTTGTTCTTAAAAGCCTAATGTATATTTACACGTGGGATTCATGTATATAATAAATTTATTATTAGTATGCAATATACTGATAACCTTCTGTGAATAATAAATATACTATGATATACACCGTGTAATCAAAACATGCTAATGCAAATTTGAAATCGGTTGGTTTGGTTATTGGAGTAGGCTATTATATGCTCAACAATCGGTTGATTCAGTTATTGGTTTGTAATCAAAACAAGTTTATATGCACCAAAATTGGGGAAACACTAATCCATTTCAGATACTAAGAAACTTCATATATAAACCCGAACTGGCATCTGATGTTGGAGGAAAGTGAGATCACGCCTCAGATCAGCTTGATCTCTTTGACACATATTACTCCAAACTACAAAAAAATACAAACAATCTTAACATTAATAGACTCACTAAGTTAACAAGACCAGATATGTTTACAAAATGAATTGACATATTCAACAGTTTGAGAAGAGGTTATCAACCAAATCGGTGTCCTTGAGGGCTGCTTCTAGTGTTCTGTTTGCAACCACCACGTCGTGATTTCAGAACTTATCTAAAGTTTCTACTTGTGTTGATCTGCTAGACAGCATTAACATATACATCAGAACCAAACCCGTTGCACCTGCCCTTGAATTTTCCTCCACACAATAGACAAATAGGTAATCAAGACTTGGTCCTAGCAAATCGATTTCTAAAATGTCATCCTCTCCATCTACACTCGACCATTTTCTGGCACGTGGAAATGGTGGCACGTATACCACCTACAAGGAATACAAACATTAGAAATTATTTACATTATATCTAAATCCCTGCTTTAAAACATCAACATTACATCATTTTATTTACATCATATCTGATCCGCTAGAAGTAAAACACAAGTGTCCCATTCGTAAGTAAGTGGGTCAGGGCAGCCGCCTCTAATTTATCATAAGGATGGTGAGACTCACAGGTGCCAGCATGAGAAAGGCGATTGCAATTGCTAATGCCAAATTGGTTCAAAGTTCTTCTAAGAGCTTAGAAATCTTGTACTGCAGCAACATCTATGGCTAGAAGTTGAGTGCCCTGCAACACATCTTGCTTGTAGATACCAAAGCATTTTGAGGGATATAAATGAAAAATGAATTGTAATCAACAAATTTTTGCAATATTAAATGTTTGCGGTTGATGAAACAGATATACAGACAAAAGGTAGCAAAGCCCAAATGAAATGGATCATAGATGTATAGACTAAATTTGCAGAGTTGATGAAATAGAAGCAAAATTAAACGGTTCGAGGGCCGAGAATGGAAATATTAGTTTGAGCCTTTTGAAAAAAAGAAAAAAGCAGAAATCGACACAATTATAAGTAAAGATGATAAATTTTACCTGTAACAAATCATATGATGAGATTATACTTATGCGAGTAAGGATGAAGTACTAAACCCCTGTGCTAAATGAAAACCTCATTGAACTAGAAAGAAAGCTGCATAACTTCAAATGAGTAAGATATCATTGAACTACTGAACCTTTATGCTAAATGAAAAACTTATTTCGTCATATCAATTTATTTGCGGTGACCCGTCAGCCAGCCACAGCATTAGAGGTGACCATTTTAAATCAACTAATGTGAGAACGGATTAATAATGGTTGTATTTGATTGACAAAAGTTGCACATTTTGACCTATTATCCAACCCGTATGTCTTACCACCTCTACCTCGCATTATTTAGCAATAAAAAATCTCAAGCCCTTTTCGTGTACAACCGCGATAAAAAATTTGGATATGATCGATCATCATTAGAGCATAGTTACACATCAAGTTCATAACAATCATTTGACTAGCTGATGATCGATCATCGTTTGAGTTTAAACACGCGATAATATTTCTGGAAGTTAACAGTGGGGAATTTTATGCACCTGAAGTTCCATTTTATCAATACAGTAGTACATAGCACATGTGTTACTACTAACCTTGGCATCTGCTTCCATCTAAGCAGGATAATCTCCTCTCTCTTGAGCACCATTCTGAGTCACAGGAGCATCCTGCATATTTACATCAGTTCCTTTGGTAGAAGCCACTTCAGCTCGAGCCTTATAGATATCCATCCATCTTTGACGGTTCCATGTCAGCTGCAACAAGAAACGTCTTACTGTGGTCTATACACTAATAGCATCCACAAATGGAGGGTCTCAAAATCGCCTCCCCTTGGATAGTTTACCAGATTGCCCCTCTCACAGCCTCATAAACGCCCCCTTACCTCTCCTTCCCCTCTCACATACTCCATTTTTAGGTGTTCCACTCAAAAACAGGCATTGGGATACTATAAAGGCCAACAAAGCAAAAATTTTATCTAAACAGTATAATACAGTCTTTTAAGTTATTTGTTTATGTCATTTTGTGTTATCTTAATTATGAAATAGCATACCTCAACAAGGGCATCTCGTTTCAGGAGTTCTTCTTCAAGCTTCTTGGTAACAGCTGCAGCCTATATGCCTTCCGTTGAGTCTGAGTTGTTTTTGTACTTCCACTGGACTAAAGGGCTTCACTGAGCTGTGCCTCCATTGCTTTTAATTTTGCCTGCAACATAAGATTGCAAAAACAATGCTCAAATACCATAAGTCGATAACAAAACTGTATGAATTTTTACAACTGTAGTATTATCACTTGTTAGACTACTTTATCATATTCAAGACGGGCTCCTTTCTATTTTTGTTTTTTTTTTTTACTAATACTAGACCTATAAGTGTTTTTTATAACATGACCTTGTTTGCACATAAAACAAATGTTGTAGGAGAATGTCGCTTGTAACATCGATTTACAAAATGTTAACTTGATGTTGTAAAGCAGTGAGTTTCAAATATATGTTCTGAAATATATAACCAGTATAGAGGACTTAGATGATGAAAGAGAACCAATGACGAAATAACTACGTGAGTCAAGTTATCACAATATAGCAAATATGTTAACTTATGCATGGGTTTATTATTTATGTTTTAATAATAAGAAAAGGGTTTGTTTCCTATGCATAGAAGATTAAGAAAATCAATAGGGGTCAATCTTTGCTTTTGTCAATAGCTATTTTTTGTTCAATAAAAAGATGTCAGAATTTATAAGAAATCATAAATACACACAAAATTTGTACAAAACAGAGAAAAATGATGAAATTACAGAAATGTGAAAAATTCAAAGAAACTGATGAGCAACAACTTGTCAAGACTCAATTGTCGAATCATGTTGTTGTAGTGGAGCTACTTGATTTCTCAAGTCATTGTTTTGGTCCTTCTCTATCTTATGATTTTCAGGAAGCATAATATTTTCAGCCTGGACCAAGCACGATAAAGAGCAAAATTATGCTAAAAACATATTTTGAAAGTAGTTTATAAATACACAACACACTTGAATCTGTACTAAACCAGCAGGTTAAACTTAAACAATGATTATTAAGCCAACTGCTGTTGCTATTTGGTTGATGAACAAACTAGATACAGCATACCTACCTGGTAGAAGGTAACAAACCAAATCAACAAAGCACTGACTCGGCCATGGTGATTCTGGTGGGACCTCGTGATGACTAAATATTAAAGTCCAAATTTCCTTCTTTATGAAAACTGTAACAAACTGTCAAATATTAATCTATACAATGGGTCACTCTTACCATTTCTTTCATAAAATATAGTTCTCCTTTCAGAGTGCTCACCCATGGGATACCCAAATTATCAAGCAACCCTGCACTGCATATACAAAAGAATATAGTTCCAAATATAAGTTATAAATGCATAGCAACAGATGCAGTTCAAAACAGATATGCACAGGTTCAAACAACTCCACTCGTATATTGGTTTTTTTTTTATTAAATAAAAGCAAAAGCATCCCACAAAAGGGATATCAGGTTTAAACATCTCATAAAGTTAAAAACCTAAAATGAAACTGGTCTAAATTACTCAAAAGTGAGACATGCATTCAAGAACAATAGGACCAGTAGCGTAACTAAACATTGTGAGCATTTGTGTTCTTGAAGTAGGGCACTAATCAAATGGGTTTTTAGTAGGAATAACATAAACACAAACCTGATTTTGCTTTTGGAGGGGAGAAGACGCGGGAACAAGTACCAAGTTGTGTGGGTGGGGGACTCGATGGAAGGCCCAGGTGTATAGGGGCTTGATGTAGCAACCCTTAGAAAATGGGGGATGAGGATGGAGATAAGTAAATGATGTAGGGGTGAATTTGAATGAATAAGTGTATTGTCTTTTTAATTTTAATTAAGGGTGATTCTATTTTAACCAAACTTTTTGCTATTTATATTAAGTGTACATTAATAAATTTAAATTTGTGTTTTTCTTTTATAACTTCTGATATATATATAATGTTTTATTAAAAAACGAATACGGTTTTGTGATATGTTTATTTTTATCTATGTTCTGACATAAATTTTATAAAAAACGGAATATAAAATTTTATAACGAATTATAAAACGTTATATTAGATATGTCTCCTTTTTATAATATTTATATCAAAATGTAGATAAAATAAGCACATCGTAAAACCATATTCGTTTTTTTATAAAACATTATATATCGGAAGTTATAAAAAACACAAATTTAAATTTATTAATATCACATCACTTGGTGAAAATAGCAAAAAGTTATGTGTAAATAGTCGGACCCTATAATTTAGGGAGTAAATTTCCAAAATCGTCCCTCAGGTTTGGGCCTTGTTTACCATGTTCAATTCATATATGAGCTCTTTTGTTTACCTTGTTCAATTCATATTCCTACCTTTTAATAATTCCATTAGAAGTCCTTTTGAGTCTAAACTCTTTCGTTTGATTACCCTATTATTTGAGCAAGTATACCCTCTTGTTAGCTTGTTCATTTCATTACCCTGGATAGTATAATTCAACGAGATATAAAGAGATGATGGTAGTCAGGAAAAGAAGCTGAAAAAGAAAAGAAAAAAAAAGAGATAAAGAAAAAGATAAGTGTGGGGATCAAAGATCTTTATGCTATAAAAATGAAAAAAAAAAAAAGAAAGAAAGAAAGTTGAAGAGATTGTCAAAAGAAGTAAAGAGCAGAAAATAGAAGTTGAATTGTAGTATTACTTAGCCACTTTGTTACCAAATTTTGTTTGTTCATTTACTACCTTTAGTCCTAAACCAAAATCCTAATAAAGTCCTTATGATCTGTTTAGTGTTAGTTGTTGAAATAGGTTGTTTATTTCTATACAAGCCTATGATAATGATAGTTATATCTAGGTAGTGAGGTTTAGTAGTTTATCTAACAAATCTTATGCTAGTTTTTTCAGAAAATAGCCGAGAGGAGTGAAAAATGTGAGGGGTATGTACTATGTAGGTATTGTATAAAAGTGGACTGATCGAAGCTTAGTATCTTCTTGTTTTTAAAATGTATCACTAAATTGACTTGTAGAGGATGTCAACCTCTTGCCTTTGTTAGTCTTGGGAGTTGGGCCGGGGTTTGTGATTTGGAAATAGCATTGGTCTTGCTTTAAGCTTTTGTGCAAATGGCTGTTAAGTTGAATCTGTTATGAAATGTATTGCTTAGGGACAAGCAATGTTCAAGTGGGAGGCTATTTGATATGTCTAAAAGACAACATGTTTTCATAGTGTTAAAACCTGCATTTTGGTAGTTGTTTGTTGTAAATCTTGCTTGTAATAGATTAAATATTTGTTTCTAAGTGTTTTGCAAATTCCTTGGTAAAATGAAGGATTACGGGCCAGATTTGGAGATTGCTGAAGATGGGCAGAAGGCAAGCCCAATATATAACCCTACAGGTCGTGAACCGGTGTGCGAGTTACGAGTCGTGGGCGCTAAGTTAGTGCATCGATCTAAAGATTGGAAACCCTAATGTGATAATGCAACACGTGGCAAGTTTACGGGCCATAACCCCGATCTTGTTTACGGGTGGTAACCCACCCAAACACCACCTAGATCGTATTTATAGAATGAGATGATGTGTAAATCCTAAGAAGTGGCGAACTCAGAAGCAGAATAGTGAAAAAAAAGGTTGTTGGAGATCAAGGATTCAAGATCGGATCATTAAGAGGAAGATTCAAGGAAGAATAATGTAGAGGAGGTCAAGACATCGATCCAACTGAGTTAGACCTTTTGTATTATCATTTTCCTTTTGATTTCAATCATGTATTCATTGAATTCAATAGTGTTGTTTGTTATTATGAGTAGCTAACCGCGCCATAGTTGGTTAGGGTAGGATGATTCTTGATACTTTGTAATGATTTGGTTGATTTTGTTATGAAAGTTTGTTTTTAGTAAGGGTTGCTTATGATCTTGTGATAGTGTAATCTGTATATTGAGTATTGATGTTTAAATTAGTTTGTGTGGATGTTTTAGATCTTTCTATGAGGTTATGCATGTTAGATCTGCTTTGTTTATCTTTAGGCTATATATCGATCATTAGTCTAAGGCTGGATATTTAGTAGGCAAATGACAAACTTTTTTGAGGGTTGGTAATTCGTATGGGTCAACTACGGGAAGAATCTGATTAAAAGGATTTCGAAACTAGTTAAAGGTTTTCTTTAAATTAAGTAGCCTAAATAGTTATTTGCTCGGTTCGTTAATCTATGGTTGCTAGAACAATATAAGAAACTCTTAGATCACAAAGGATTAGTAAATGACTTAGTTACTTAGAACCGGATAAGTGGGTGTGTCTATAGTCTGGTTATTTGGGGACATGAGGTTAACCTGATAGGGCAACGACTTTTTAACACTATGCCCTCATCACTAGTATTAACTATGATGAGCTTTTTCATAAGAACCATAATCAACTAATTTGCAAATGTATTAAGATGATTCTTAACCTGATTGGTTATTTTCTCATACTATTTTCTAAACTTAATCAAATAGGTTGTTTTGCATTTTATTGATTATTAAAAGATACTTAGGTTAGATATTACGCAAGAGATAAGTTGATAGATTTCGTGTCCACTGCTTGATACTTGGGTACTTACCTTAGCTATACTATATTCCGTTAGGTATGTTTGCCTAGAACGTGTATAAATAGTATTAGTGTTATTATCCTTAAAACTCGTGTTTTGTGTCAATTTATTTGTTACACATATATATATATAGAGAAAGGTTAACATACTTCACGGCTTATCATACTTCACGTAGGAGACAATGGTAACCGTTGGATCAGGGGTATAATCATGCATGGAACATATAATCATGCATGGGACCACATAATCACGCATGGGACCACATAATCACGCATGGGATCCAAAATCATGCACGTTATTTTGGTCAAAAAAAATAATTACGCATGTTATATATTTCGTGAAGTACGTTAATGTACGTTAAGGCGTGAAATACATTATACTTTCTCTCTCTCTCTCTCTCTCTCTATATATATATATATATATATATATATATATAAATGGTGGTGTGTTTTTAAGTAGTTTTGGTTGTGTTCACGCTGGTTCTCGCAATAAATAAATGATGGTTTCTAAATGATCTTCATATATATATGCCAGCATGAGTATATGTGACGTGGCCCACTAGATTAGTGACATGTAGTGTGTTAACTTTTTCTTTTCAATTTAACCAATTATACTATATATATGCACACATGTTTTTAATCTGTTTGTTTCTCTTATAATTTCGTTTTTCTGTAATAACTTTCGTTTGTTAACTAAAAAACAAAAAGGCACGGCTTTTTTTAGATTTTATTTTGGGTAAATTACACTTTTCACCCTTTATGTTTGTACCGGATTGCAACGGATAGCCTTTAACTTCAATAATTACATTTATAATTCTTTATTTGCAAAACCCGTTACACTCTACGTCCTTTAATACTAACCAGATTAAAAATTTCACTTAAATTTTTTCACTTAATGGTATTTTGGTCAATTCATGTTTTTATCTAAATGTTTAATAAACAAAACCAAAAAAATTTCATATACATTTCATCTTCCCCAATTTCCTAATGGTGCTACTTTCTACACCCCCCCTATTTACTTTTTTCACCCCCCTCCTCTCACATACTTACAGGTGGGGCCTGCTGGGACCGACAGTTTTCCTCTCACAAGGGGGGGGGGGGGGGGGGGGGGGTATAATCAGGAATGGGGGGGGGGGGGGGGTGCGTATAGAATGAGCCTTTCCTAACCTTAACCACCACATCTTGCCACCACCACCTCATCCTGCCGCCGCCACTCCGGCCACACCCACCGCCCCTAACCCTTTGCAGAAATACACCCACACGACACGCCCGTGATGCTTTCCTAACCCAGAAGATACCACCAAGAGAATGTCTAAACTAGAAAACAAAAGGGTGTTAATTCTAAAATTACGAAAACAGATTAAAAACTGACAACAGTTACTTGTTTAATATGATTCAATCAAACCACCTCATGCTATTGATGCAACTTGAATCAAACTGAATCGTTAGTGTTCCGTATGGAATCAAACCTCGAGAAAGAATCACGAGGCTGGAAAAAAGAATGGCCGAAATCAGACTCAGCAGTACTGTGCATGGAATCAATTCTTGCAAGGTTTCGTTCCGTATCTTGTGTTGTGCTATGGAATGAATCGAATCTAGAAAAGGAACCACGGGGAGTGTTGCTGGCGAAAGAACCGAATCTGGATAAATTGTTGAATGAACGATCTTCAGGGCCATCATACATGGGTGTGCTGGGAACCGAATCGGCAAAACTGAAACGAACGGGTGTTGAGCGTTACTATAAGCAGGCGTGCTTGGAACTGAGTGGGTGTTTGGGATTCCTTATTCTCCCAACTTATTGACTTATTAACTTATTGAATAGTGTAAAAAGGACTTTTTGAATGTTTGGGATTCCTTGTGATGTGAGTGTAGAAGTCAATAAGTCAGGAAATCCTGACTTATTAACTTATTGAATAGTGAATTAGAAGTGAAAAGGAGTTTTGAGAAGGAATCCCAAACACCCCCTGAATCCGCAAAAGATGACGCAAATGGGCCCTGGTTATGGAATAAGTTGTTTCTAGTAGGGGATCCAGCATAACTATAAGCAGGAGTGCTTGGAACAGAGTCAAACTGGATCATGTTCTTGTTCGTTCTTATCGGGTTTAGCCCCCTGCTATCAGAAGAATCGAATAACGCATTTCCATTAGAACTCTCTTGATCCATATCCTGCAATAAAAAAACAGTTTCAAATTATGACAAGATAACACAAACAATATCAAATATAAGTATTCAAATACATGATGGTTTGTAGCAGTAAAATCCCAAGCAGAATCTGAATCATAATGATTGCCAAATTGGGGAAGGTTAGGGTAGGGTTAGGAAATTGGGGAAGGGGAAGTGTATATGCATTTTATTTTATTTTATTTTATTTTATTTTATTTATTAAACATTTAGATAAAAACATGAATTGATCAAAACACCCTTAAGTGAATAAACTTTACTGAATTTTTTAATATGGTTAGTATTAAAGAACGTAGAGTGTAATGGGTTTTGCAAATAAAGGATCGTGACTGTAATTATTGAAGTTAAAAGCTATCCGTTGCAATCTCGTACAAACATTAAGGATGAAAAGTGTAATTTACCCTTTTATTTTTGTGAACTTTTCAATATAGGTTTTTTTTCAAAAACCGAGTTGTCTTCAAAATCAAGTATATTTTTCGTAGTGTATGCTATAGCGAGTACGTTACCGTTGCGGTACGATGACGAACCCACCCGCTTATAATCGAAAAACATTGTTGCCGGTATTTTTCCATAATGGAAACAATATATCGGTGCTCGTTTTTATGTTTTTACAACAAGCAAAACCGATAATGATCAAAATTTTGCTACGTTGCGTGTGGAAAAAACGATCACACTTCCATCGCGAAGCGTGAAGGGGGGATGGGGGGACTAGTTCACATTATAACACATACACACTCTAGAGGTAACAAGTTAATGGAACGGTCCTTGTGACGAACCTGCTTGTTGTTTACGTGTATTGGGTCAAGGGCAGATGCTAGAAAATTAAACGGTTCATAATGCATATGTTAGTTGCATCAAACATTTGCATTTTTGTGACGAACCTGTTAGTTGTTTATCACCATCGGATCTGATGTAGTTATGGTGCAATCAAATGGCTCAAGAAACAATTGATTATCAAAGACGATAAAAGGAACCAAATGGTTCGAGAACAATGTTCTTTATAATCAAATTCAACAAAAAAAAAAAAAAAAAACTCATCGTAAACATTGAATTCACCAAGACCACTATATGTACAGACCCTAACAAACTTAAAGATATACATGAATAAACTAAATAAATAAAAAATACGATAATTAATAAAACACTCGATAATTAAGGAATTAAATATTATTCAAACTTTAAATATAGTTTTGCATCATACTCCCCGTCTTCAAAGAAAACTCGTCCTCGAATTTTGTCTTCAGACCAAAGCCACCTCCATAAAAAAGAATACCAACCCGATTCTTGTCGAAATGAATACATCTTGGGCTGCATAAAGGCCCAACTTCACGTTAAGTAATAGTAACATTTGATTGGCACGATTGCACGAAACAACTCCACCAACCACTAATAATTCGGCGACTATCTGTGAGCCCAAGTGAGAATTTTGTTGTGGCTCCAAATCATTTAAAATTCCATTCACCAAATCCACGTTAGGTATATCAACCAAATCACCCACTTCTTTAGCAACATTTATTATTTCCATTCACTAAAGTGTTTTATTGATCAACACAACAAATATTTATCATAATTACAAAAAGCCTCACCCAAATAATTGGTAACCACAATTTTTGGAGACCTCCTTGCATGAGATCCAACCAAAGATTTATTACCACCCATAGCCACCATGTCATGCGACTCATCACCCATAGCCACCCCAACGTCACCAATAATCACCGCATCAACAAGCTTTTCACCGGATAAAAACTCATCAAAATTATTGTTGTCATCTTGAACGTTAACTCGGCTAAGAAGTTTTTGTACAAACGCACATTCATCCTCATTAGGTTCAACCCTGTTTTCATCGAACTTAGGCTCATCTTGCCACTCACCCTCCGAATAAGTCGGCTCATAGAACCGGGTGTAGAAATAGCACGAAAGATGCTTCTCCACCTCATCCCAGACAAAGGTTACCGATTCGGTTTTGCTAATCTCCTTTTGCAACTAAAGATCTCGGACTCGTTGACGGAGCCCTCTAATCTCTACAAGATCTCGGACTCGTTGTTGGAGCCTTTTGATCTCAAAGTCCCATGGATCGGAACCAACTCTTCCACTACTCGGTCAATGATTCTGTGGGTAAGATGTCGGTTTTCTCCACGAGCACATGACTCGGGACCACCTTTGTCGTTGCCTCGGTCGGCGATTCTACGGACACAAGAATAATAGTTGAGCTATTTGAAAACCAAAGCTCTGATACCAACTGATACAATTACGCATGCAATCAAATGACTCAAGAAACAATTGATTATCAAAGACGATAAAAGGAACCAAAAGGTTCAAGAACAAAGTTCTTTATAATCAAACTAGATTAGGGACCTGTGTTCTGTGTTTTACACAGGTTAATTAAATGTTTTTTTTTTAAATATTAATTTTAAACAACATGTCATATAATTTTTAAATCTATAGTTTATTAGAAGTTGACACGTGACATCGAATATTTAATATGAGAAAAAGACATAATGTACAAATAAACTATTTATTTATTATGAGTTCTGAAAGTTTTGCAATCATTTAAATTACTAAAATGAATTCAACTCTTTTTTAAAGTTATGAAATGAATTCAACCATTTATTATAAAAGATTACATATTATAGATTGTTAGAGTATTAACATAAACGATTTTGTTATAGGTTATTATTTTCGTACTAGCGGTAAGACCCGTGTGCAAACACGGGTGGTTTCTTAGAAAACCATGCATAACACATATTGATAGAACCAAACCACTGTTGTCTATTAACTGTTAAAAACCTCTGTTGCTTTCCAGCATACTTTCCTAAACATTGTCATTCATTATCTCCAACAGAGCTTGGCAGATTGATAGATAGTAAGTATCAGATGTCAGTTAACCCATGTTAAAAAGGTCAGTCAACAGAGATTACAAAGTTTAGTAAACAGATGTTAAGAGAATAATGTTATTAACAAAGAATTTAGTACTCTCATTAAAAATGAGACCTGCAAACTTGTTACTACAACGCCAGATATAAACATTTTTCACAGCATGTGTTCTCAGTATAAGCTTAATGCAGAGCAAGTATTAGATGCTTTCAATAAGTTGTATTGCTTTCCAATAAACATTTCCTAACAACAGTTCCTCCATTATACTCAACAGACGTTGCTAGGTTGACAGATGTTTAGTATAATCATTGATTTTGTAAAACTTCTTGGTAAACCACATTAGTAGTGGTTGTACAGACTCGTTTCTCTTTATCACAAATCAAAACTTTCAACTCATTCCTACTTTTTACCCTAGATACAGCAACATAGAGCTGGCCATGACTAAAAACTGGACGTGAAAGATACAAACCAACACGCTCCAATGATTGTCCTTGACTTTTATTTATTGTCATAGCAAAACACAGTGAAAGTGGGAATTGTCTTCGAGAAATCTTCACTGGTATTCTTTTATCAGAAGGTGTCATCTTCAGTCTTGAAATCAAAGTATGGTGACCTATATTAGTCCCTGTGATAATTTTTGCTTCAATAACAACTTTTCTGAGCTTCGTGACTTGTAAACGTGTACCGTTACACAATCCATTTGCCTGATCAATGTTTCTGAGTAACATCACTGGAGCACCAAGTTTCAGTACTAATTTATGGTTAGGTAAACCAGATAAACGAAGATTGTTTAACACATCAGGAGGAAACAATGCCATATTAAGCTCTTATTCTTCCTCAGATTGGCATAAACTATCTGAACTAAAATAAACATTTTCTTCACCAGGCAAACTCTCTAACAACTCTTTATTTATTGAATCCACTACTTCATTAGTTGGAGCAAGAATCGCTCTTTGTTGGAAATACGTTAAATCCCACAAAAACTTATTCATGTCCGGATATGTAAATGAAATGAGAGAAGAAATAGGATTGACTTGGTCACGAATAAGTAAATCATCGGGTATTTCAATATCCATCTCACCATCATTTTCTTCACCAAGCAGACCATCACCAAGCTTTAAAATCCATTCTGCAAATTCCTTTATTTCTTTCAAATCTGCTTCCTGACAACCAACTCTTAATCTCATATTCTCAGTTAGCTTTAGTACTTAACAGTATCACCATATATAAGAAGAATTCAAAGAAGCATTGACTATCATTGTTCTGGTACCTTTAGGGATGACCAGAAGAATTTGTCTAAAATCCCCACCAAATAGAATGACCTTTCCCCCAAAAGGCTTGGATTCCATGTTCGGTTGACTGGAACGTGATATGTCTCTCATTGTTCTCTTAAGAGCCTCGAAACAATGCTTGTGAGTCATAGGTGTTTCATCCCAAATAATCAAAGTTGCTCTTTTAATTAAATCACCTAACTCAGTATTAGGCTCTATCGAACATATTGAATTCTCATTAATATTGATTGGAATTACAAACCTTGAATGAGCAGTTCTACCACTGTGACAACCCTCAAATTTACATGTAACCGTACAATCTATTAATGTTAATTAAAGTACTTGATGACTGTGCTGAATCATTTAACTGCTCTCTGATTACTGTGTTATACTTACATGTGCTTGTTAACTTACTAGTAGTATACCGAAAAGTTACTAAATAGTCCTGTGTGCTTTCCTAAGTGTTGAGAATTAAAAATATTACAAAAATATATATGTAGGACACTAAATGGAATAACTTAGCACTTTAACGGAACGGTATTCAACCGAATAACCGAACATTACCCGGGACACCAAAATATTATTAAAAACATTGTTACACTTTTTCTGAATTAGTTATGGTCCCCGAGCACTATAACACCTTACATAATACCCGGTACACGCTAAACACTAGACATAACATTAAACCCCCACTATTTAACTTATTTACCCATCAAATATTACACTAAACCCCCCCTTTTGGCTGATTTTCGGTTCACCATGGCCCCACATCAAGATCAATTTAAATCTTCTCCATATCCCCTAAATCTTCACCTTGGGATTATGTAGATTATGTCTTGTACTTCCTAGACATGTTAACCTTTGGATAATGATCATATTGGAAGGATATAAGGACATTAGACTTCTCCATCTTCACTTTCAACATTCTTCTTCCCTTCTCCATTAAAGTTTCGGCTGAACACCCCCTATATCACCATCTTCTTTCAAACTTCAAGCAATCCAAGTGTACTTCTAGGTGCTACAAGGCGTTCAACGAAGCTCGGTGCGTTCGGAAGTTGAAGGACCACCCTCATCTCCTTTGATCCACCACTTTTCTACACTCGAACTTCCCTAGCCTTGAGCTAGTGGTAAGAACTTAGATCCATTCATTATTCATGTTATTAGAGTGGTTAATAGTTATTTGGTGATGAGAATCCATGAACACTAAAGAACCATAAACAAAGTCTTGAACATAAACTAGTCTAGTGATGAAGTGATGTTAATATGATGTTGTTATGATTCTTGTTGATTATCTGATGATTTGTTGGTTAATATTGATGTTTGATGTTGTTGTGATCACTAAACATGTTAACGGAATCAATCGAACACGAGTTAGTAAGCTAAAGCTGAAAACAGCTTCTGTCCAAGCCTTTACAGCCAACTTCAGTTGGCTGTAAACAGGGCATAACTCAACGAAAAACTGATATTTTGAGTCTATAACGTGTTATTATGAAATACGGTTCTAATGGCACTAGAATCATAATTTTTGGACTCCGTTTACTATTTTAAAGTGTCGTTTTGTAACAGCAGCTAGAGCTGCATTTTTGCTGCTGAAAATATGCGTTCGGTTTTCAGTCATAACTTGAATTCCGTGAAGAGTTAAATCATGAAATTTGTACTGTAGATGACCACCGATGTATTTGTAATTCTCTCACTAGAATTTTGTAAATCGGACCCTTGATGAATTTTAAATAAATTATTCCATGGACAGTGGTCAGAAAAAGATAAATCTGAGTTCAGTCCGGAAAATGAATTTTTATAAAATATTAGTAATGAACTGGACCCCGGTATTTTTACACAATAAAATATGGAATGTTTAACACATTCTGTAAAAATTTGGGAATTTTTGGAATAAGTTAACTATTTTATTAAAATATCCGAAAACAGCCCGGTTTTGAATATTAATGCTGAAATGACATAAGTTGTAAATTGCGTGTCTAAATGTCGAGTATGCTATCTGTAAATGATCTAACATGTTATATGTGTTAGGTGCAATATCGTATGTTTGTTTATGAGTGGGGAATGGATGGGAAACTTATATGGGCATAAACCGTTAAAGTGATGCATGCTATGTGATAGATACGTGTAGGAACTTTGTGCTCTATTTGAAAACCACTAAATGACTAACTGGTAAATCATACTAGGACGTGATTGACCGACCTTGACTGTTAGCTATTTTTGAGAGTCAAACCGAGCAACCGAGGTGAGTTCACACTCCTAAGGCATGGGATTCCCGATGAGTTGGGAATGGGATTGAATAACTACTCGTACTATCATTTCTATTAAATTACTTTTCACTGTCCTCCGATTGAAGGGCACGTACGTAAAACCTACGTACACTCATACTTACTACGGTCCTTGGATCAAGAAGGGCACGTACACACACGACTAGTCTACAACATGGGAAGCCCCCACTAATCATCGCAAACATATTTGGGAAATCGCGATACGGATAAATACTATCCACATGGGAAGCCCCCACTAATCTTCGCAAACATGCCTGGGAGACCGCGATACGAATTAACACGATACATGGTTTACAAAACGAACATATGATTTACGAAACAAATGCTATAACTAAATAACCAACTGTGAACTCACTCAACTTTGTTGTTGACTCGTTGTTACATGCCTTACAGGTCGCTAATTGCTTATGGAGCTTGCACGAGGAGAAGGTTGTTGTGGAATGTGGATTGTTAAGTCCCGTACTAAACCTCTAAACCTTATGAACTTATTAAACCTACGTTTGGACTTTAAACTTATGAACTATGGGACTTATGTTTTGGTTTCACGTATTATGCTTCCGCTGTTTAAATCTGAATTTGGTTAACTAAAGTCGGTTCACTTTCTTTTGGTCACCAATCGTATTGTGATTGGTTTTATTTACTTAATTGTGTTGTTCAATATGATTGGTGGCTCGATCCTGGTCACGTCACGCCTCCAAGCGGTGGTACTCCGCATGGTGGATTTTGGGGGTGTGACAGATTGGTATCCGAGCCATTGGTTATAGTGAACTTGGTTTTAAAAAGGGGAAAAGCTTTTTTTGATAAAACCAGACTATAACCTGTACAGTGCTCAACGATCCACAACGACGCTTCGCTCCACGTGCAAGACCCAACACACTAGGTGGTATGATTTAAGTTTATATTTCTTACTTGCTAGATTACTTTTGTCCGGTGTGGTGTTTATGGTGTGTTTATTTAGGATAGTAGCATGTTGTCTATTAGCCCTACTGCGTTCTTTATGATATGCAATTGTTTACTTGAAATTTGACAAGTGGTGGTCAAATTCTTTTCTAATTTCTCGTCACCCCGCTATGACAACTGTTTATGCATTCTATCTATTTACACACTTAACTCGACATGACGTCACCATCTGACCCTCCGTACATTCGGCTTGTACGTCAACATTCACGAAGACCTGACCTGGCTCAAACGAACTCGGGTTTTGGAGAACTATACCCACGCATCCCCGTTGACGGACCTCATCATCTCCACTGGTCGTCGTTACCAGAAACGAAGCAACCACAGTTACGCGTGTTCGTCGCTTTGCAACTCGCAACCCTACCAACCAAACTCTATTTTGGACAAGTGATATACTTCCGTGATCGTGATACAACGAACTTCCCTTTTTGTGTCATGCCGCCACACCTCAATACTAGAATTGCTTCTAAGCGACATATTACTTGGTTGAATTCTTCTGTTATTGGTGGACCCCTGTTTTCGCTCGATTCTTCGCATGAACCTCATTAATTCCCTGTTTCTTCGATTGGCAACTGATTTAACGAAACGCCAACAACCACACCACTATTTCCACCGATCACAAGATTACCCCCATTACCTTATTGGGTGGTTAATGCTTCTTTTACTTGATTTACTCATTCGAAAACCCAACCTAGCGAATGGATGCCCTTACTGATGGGATAGTCTTAAGGACGCTCAAGGACAGAAATATGGATTACTCAACCTACAGGCGAACACGATAATCTATACGCTTACCTGACCCGCCTTACACTACAAGAAATCGTACTATTCCACAATAGTCTTCTTAAAAACGCGGAATCTTTATATTAGCTTTTGTACCGACACATGATTATTGGTTTATGTTATGTCTAATTTCTACCATTTGCTTAGACCAAACCGTCATTCTCTTACCACAGTGACATTTCGTTCTCGCTCCACCATGCAAAGACACTGAAATGAACCCCCTCTAGCATAAAGAGTTTGGAAGGCTCGACTCTCGATCCTCGGTGATCACTCCTTGAAACATTCAGAGTGATGCAAGGAATGATCCCAACGTTGTAATGGGTAAGTTTCTTCTGGACGACTTCTTTGTTACTGTTTTGTTTGATTCGGGTGCCGATACTAGTTATGTGTCCTTAAAAGTTAGTCAAATGCTTAAGAACAATCCAACACTTTTGAACACCAAACATACGGTAGAACTAGCCAACGGTAAAAGTCTTGAAGCCACACACATAGTTAAAGGTTGTAACCTCGTCTTATCTGATCATACCTTCTCTATCGATCTTATTCCTATCGTTCTGGGTAGTTTTGATGTTGTTATTGGGATGGATTGGCTATCTCATCATCAAGCGGAGATTGTTTGCAAGGAGAAAATCGTCCGCATTCCTCGTTCCGGTGAAGAACCTCTCATGATTCACGGCGACAAGAGTGGTGCTGTCGTAGGCATTATCTCTTTCCTTAAGGCCCAGAAGTGTTTACGAAAGGGCCACACCGCTATTCTAGCCCTCGTTGCTGACACATCAACGGAAGAGAAGAGAATTGAAAACATCCCTATTGTGCACAATTTTCCTGTGGTATTTCCTGAGGAATTACCTGGTCTCCCGCCTCATCGACAAGTCGAATTTCAAATCGAGCTAACTCCTAGAGCAACACCAGTAGCTCAAGCACCTTATCGTCTAGCTCCATCGGAACTTGAAGAACTGTCTACGCAATTGCAAGAACTCTTGGAAAAGGGTTTCATACGTCCTAGCTCTTCGCCTTGGGGAGCTCCAGTTTTATTCGTGAAAAAGAAAGACGGTACCTTCAGAATGTGTGTTGACTATCGCGAACTCAACAAGGTGACCGTGAAGAATCGTTATCCTCTTCCACGTATTGACGACTTGTTCGACCAGTTGCAAGGGTCGAGCTATTACTCTAAGATTGATTTGAGATCGGGATACCATCAGCTAAGAGTCCGAGATGAGGACGTCTCCAAAACCGCATTCAGAACTCGTTACGGCCATTACGAGTTTCTGGTTATGCCTTTCGGGTTGACGAATGCACCAGCGGTCTTCATGGATCTCATGAACCGAGTATGCAAACCTTACCTGGATAAGTTCGTTATTGTGTTCATCGATGATATCCTGATCTATTCTAAGAGTCAGGAGGAACACGAGCAGCATCTACGACTTATGCTGGAACTTCTTCGAAAAGAGCAGTTGTATGCCAAGTTTTCGAAATGTGACTTCTGGCTTCGCGAAGTCCACTTTCTAGGCCATGTGGTAAACAAGGATGGGATTCATGTTGATCCATCCAAGGTTGACTCAATCAAGAACTGGCCTGCACCCCGCACACCAACAGAAATCCGCCAATTCTTGGGTTTGGCAGGATATTACAGAAGGTTTATCAAGGATTTCTCAAAGATTGCGCAACCTCTCACTTCACTGACTCAGAAGGGTGTCACCTATCGTTAGGGTGATGCACAGGAGTCCGCATTTCAGCACTTGAAGGATAGACTTTGTAGCTCGCCTATCCTCTCATTGCCTGAAGGCACATATGATTTTGTGGTTTACTGCGACGCTTCCTTCCAAGGACTTGGTTGCGTATTGATGCAACGTGACAAGGTCATTTCCTACGCATCGCGCCAACTTAAAGTTCACGAAAGGAACTACACTACGCATGACTTGGAGCTGGGAGCAGTTATTTTCGCACTTAAGATATGGAGACATTACCTGTACGGTACCAAGTGCACCATTTACACCGATCACAGGAGTCTCGAGCATATCTTCAAGCAAAAGGAATTAAATATGCGATAACGCCGATGGGTTGAGCTCTTGAACGATTATGAATGTGCTATCAAATATCATCCGGGCAAGGCCAATGTTGTGGCCGACGCCCTCAGTCGAAAGGATACTATACCTAAGCGTGTACGTGCTTTACAGCTTACATCCAATCTAACCTTCCCGCTCAAATTCGTGATGCTCAGGTCGAAGCATTGAAAGCAGAGAACATCAGGGCCGAGTCCTTGCGAGGATCGAGGCAGCGACTAGAGCAAAAGGAAGACGGCGCTTACTATGTAACAGGGCGCATCTGGATTCCACTTTATGGAGACCTACGTGAGCTTGTGATGGATGAAGCACACAAGTCTCGTTATTCGGTACACCCTGGTTCGGACAAGATGTACCACGACCTCAAGACTACGTATTGGTGGCCTGGCATGAAAGCCCACATAGCAACCTACGTTAGTAAGTGCTTGAGTTGTGCGAGAGTCAAAACCAAATATCAGAAACCATCAGGCCTACTCCAACAACCGGAGATCCCGAAATGGAAATGGGAGCAAATTTCCATGGATTTCGTTACTGGTCTGCCTAGATCTCAACGCGGAAACGATACCATTTGGGTGATCGTAGATCGACTGACCAAGTCTACACATTTTCTGGCTATCAAAGAAACGGATAAGTTTTCTACTCTTGCAGACATTTACCTAAAGGAAGTGGTATCAAGGCACGGAGTGCCAACCTCCATCATTTCTGATCGTGACGCGCGTTTTACTTCTGAACTGTGGCAAGCAATGCACAAGTCCTTCGGCTCACGTTTAGATATGAGCACCGCTTATCACCCACAGACGGATGGGCAATCTGAACGCACCATCCAAACCCTTGAAGACATGCTTAGGGCATGTGTAATCGATTTTGGTAATGGCTGGGAAAAGCACCTCCCGCTGGTGGAGTTTTCGTATAACAACAGCTACCACACCAGCATCCAAGCCGCTCCATTCGAGGCATTGTACGGACGCAAATGCCGATCACCTCTCTGTTGGGCAGAAGTTGGTGACAGCCAAATCACTGGCCCAGAACTTGTGGTAGATACCCCCGAGAGAATTGCTCAGATACGACAGCGAATGGCGGCAACTCGTGACCGTCAGAAAAGCTATGCTGATAAGGGAAGAAAACCACTCGAGTTCCAGGTTGGGGACCGAGTGCTACTCAAAGTCTCGCCTTGGAAAGGCGTAGTTCGTTTTGGCAAACGAGGCAAGCTCAATCCGCACTATGTCGGTCCGTTCGAAATCATCGAGAAAATTGGCAAAGTCGCCTACAAGTTGAATCTACCCGAAAAACTCAGCGGAGTTCACAACGTATTCCACGTGTCAAATCTGAAGAAGTGTCTGTCAGATGAGACCCTCATAGTTCCTCTCAAGGAACTCACTATCGACGACCAGCTGCGATTCGTCGAGGAACCTGTAGAGATTACTGATCGAGATGTTAAGATTCTCAAGCGCACAAGAATACCTCTCGTTCGAGTTCGTTGGAATTCCCGTCGTGGCCCAGAGTATACCTGGGAACGAGAAGACCAAATGAAACTCAAGTACCCCCAGCTGTTTCAGAAAAACGCAACCACTACTGAGGCTGAAGCTACAACAGAATTTCGGGACGAAATTTCAAATCAACGGGGGGATGATGTGACACCCCAGGAAAACCAGGAAAAACAACGCAACTTAACTAGCCTCCTCAGTAACCACACGCTAAATTTCGGGATGAAGTTCTCTTAATAGGGGGAGAATGTGACAACCCTCAAATTTACATGTAACCGTACAATCTATTAATGTTAATTAAAGTACTTGATGACTGTGCTGAATCATTTAACTGCTCTCTGATTACTGTGTTATACTTACATGTGCTTGTTAACTTACTAGTAGTATACCGAAAAGTTACTAAATAGTCCTGTGTGCTTTCCTAAGTGTTGAGAATTAAAAATATTACAAAAATATATATGTAGGACACTAAATGGAATAACTTAGCACTTTAACGGAACGGTATTCAACCGAACAACCGAACATTACCCGGGACACCAAAATATTATTAAAAACATTGTTACACTTTTTCTGAATTAGTTATGGTCCCCGAGCACTATAACACCTTACATAATACCCGGTACACGCTAAACACTAGACATAACATTAAACCCTCACTATTTAACTTATTTACCCATCAAATATTACACTAAACCCCCCCTTTTGGCTGATTTTCGGTTCACCATGGCCCCACATCAAGATCAAATTAAATCTTCTCCATATCCCCTAAATCTTCACCTTGGGATTATGTAGATTATGTCTTGTACTTCCTAGACATGTTAACATTTGGATAATGATCATATTGGATGGATATAAGGACATTAGACTTCTCCATCTTCACTTCAACATTCTTCTTCCCTTCTCCATTAAAGTTTCGGCTGAACACCCCCTATATCACCATCTTCTTTCAAACTTCAAGCAATCCAAGTGTACTTCTAGGTGCTACAAGGCGTTCAACGAAGCTCGGTGCGTTCGGAAGTTGAAGGACCACCCTCATCTCCTTTTATCCACCACTTTTCTACACTCGAACTTCCCTAGCCTTGAGCTAGTGGTAAGAACTTAGATCCATTCATTATTCATGTTATTAGAGTGGTTAATAGTTATTTGGTGATGAGAATCCATGAACACTGAAGAACCATGAACAAAGTCTTGAACATAAACTAGTCTAGTGATGAAGTGATGTTAATATGATGTTGTTATGATTCTTGTTGATTATCTGATGATTTGTTGGTTAATATTGATGTTTGATGTTGTTGTTGTTGTGATCACTAAACATGTTAACGGAATCAATCGAACACGAGTTAGTAAGCTAAAGCTGAAAAACAGCTTCTGTCCAAGCCTTTATAGCCAACTTCAGTTGGATGTAAACAGGGCATAACTCAACAAAAAACTGATATTTTGAGTCTATAACGTGTTATTATGAAATACGGTTCTAATGGCACCGGAATCATAATTTTTGGACTCCGTTTACTATTTTTAAAGTGTCGTTTTGTAACAGCAGCTAGAGCTGCATTTTTGCTGCTGAAAATATGCGTTCGGTTTTCAGTCATAACTTAAATTCCATGTAGAGTTAAATCATGAAATTTGTACTGTAGATGACCATCGATGTATTTGTAATTCTCTCACTAGAATTTTGTAAATCGGACCCTCGATGAATTTTAAATAAATTATTCCGTGGACGGTGGTCTTAAAAAGATAAATCTGAGTTCAGTCTGGAAAATGAATTTTTATAAAATATTAGTAATGAACTGGACCCCGGTATTTTTACACAATAAAATTTGGAACGTTTAAGAGATTCTGTAAAAATTTAGGAAGTTTTGGAATAATTTAACTATTTTATTAAAATGTCCGAAAACAGCCCGGTTTTGAATATTAATGCTGAAATGACATTAGTTGTAAATTGCGTGTCTAAATGTCGAGTATGCTATCTGTGAATGATCTAACATGTTATATGTGTTAGGTGCAATATCGTATGTTTGTTTATGAGTGGGGAATGGATGGGAAACTTATATGGGCATAAACCGTTAAAGTGATGCATGCTATGTGATAGATACGTGTAGGAACTTTGTGCTCTATTTGAAAACCACTAAATGACTAACTGGTAAATCATACTAGGACGTGATTGACCGACCTTGACTGTTAGCTATTTTTGAGAGTCAAACCGAGCAACCGAGGTGAGTTCACACTCCTAAGGCATGGGATTCCTGGTTGGTTGGGAATGGGATTGAATAACTACTCGTACTATCATTTCTATTAAACTACTTTTCACTGTCCTCGGATTGAAGGGCATGTACGTAAAACCTACGTACACTCATACTTACTACGGTCCTTGGATCAAGAAGGGCACGTACACACACGACTAGTCTACAACATGGGAAGCCCCCACTAATCATCGCAAACATATTTGGGAAATCGCGATACGGATAAATACTATCCACATGGGAAGCCCCCACTAATCTTCGCAAACATGCCTGGGAGACCGCGATACGAATTAACACGATACATGGTTTACAAAACGAACATATGACCATATACAAAAAACAATCGCTTCCATAACAATTTTATACAAAAAACATATGACCATGTCTTCCAAAGAAACGTCTTTCCAGTTCCATCATAACCATATACAAAAAACACACCTCCATCACCTTTTTCAATCGCTTCCATAACAATTTTATATATCCTTTCCTGTTCGGCAGTTAAACACTTTACATATCCAGTAATAGTTTTTTTCCCAGTAATAGAGCTATTGCATAATTTTAATGTAGTTGTATATAACTTTA
This sequence comes from Helianthus tuberosus, assembly GCA_030545235.1. Taxonomy (NCBI): domain Eukaryota; kingdom Viridiplantae; phylum Streptophyta; class Magnoliopsida; order Asterales; family Asteraceae; genus Helianthus; species Helianthus tuberosus. Next base: position 56,824,890 of record CM060438.1, read on the forward strand.
ATAAAATAATCACATTACCTGCAATACCAGTTATCTTTCGTTGCTGATACAGAATGTCTTCACATAACTTGGACTTCGTTTCCGACCAAAAAACACCAGGACGAGATATCGAATTTAACAGCAACAACATTACAAAAAAAGTCCTCAAGAAATCTCCGGTTGACCATGTGCTAGCTTCTTTGACAGCATTAACATATTCCTTATCATCATCCAACAGTCCCCGTGCAAAACATGCATCTTTAAATGTTTCAAAAACCTGTCCATCAACTATTTTTATATCTTCAAAAAAGGTTGGTCCCTTAATATGATTCAGTAAAATCCTTAGGTAATAACAATCACCAAGTGATGGTGGGACATGATGTATCCTCCCAATTGATCCATGCAGATGCTTTCTTCGATTCCATTTGTGATTTTTAGGTTTCCATACATAATATCCCGGAAACTGAACATACCTCAATGTCCTGGCAAATTCATCGACTTTGTCACAATTCATCCACTCTGTGAACATTGTCATTTTCACAGTTGGATCAGTAACAATATCACACAATTTATCATGATCGTTATAAACAATACTCTGACCATCTTCACAATGAAAAGGTAATACTTCAACACCTGGATATCTATAATGTATATCATACATGAATATTCTCCAAGCAGCTTCACAAGTAGAGATATATCTACAATCAAGGTATGCTTTTATCTCATCTACAACTACATTCTGTTTCGTATCATTGTTGGTGCTATTGGCTTGAAAAACGGAAGCCGTGACTCTATCAGTCCCCTTATTAATATATTTAAACAAATATTTGATAGAACCTGATTGGTTGCACCATTTAACGTTAACGTGGCACTGATACTTTCTGAGCAGGAGAGCATTGCAAGGAACTACAAATTTATTATCAAGTGCCACACCATTCTTTACTACTGTATTACTTGTTTGACGACGACGATAGACAAGATATCCTTTAGAATCAACACAAGTCTCATCTACATATTTTTTGGGAAAGTTTTTAGAACATTTTTGCTGAACCATACATGGACAAAGTGGGTTGTCTGTACCACATGGTCCATGAATCATAAATTGCTTGACAAGCTCATATAATTCAGGATCTATTTCTTTATATGGTATCTCAGCACTAATAACACGATCAATATCAGATGCAGTTGGAAATTTGCTTTCAGCACCCAAGAACAAACATATGTGAGCATGTGGGAGTCCACGCTTCTGAAATTCCACTGTATACATAACTGAAAATTTTCAACAGTGAGCTGTTAGATAAATATAATTAGATGTTCAAAATAAAAAAAATATAACTAAAGGGTACCTGCTTGTATATCACCAAAGAATTTATCTTTCTTGAAATCTTTTATAAGATGATCCAATTTACACTTGAATAATCTAGAGATAATATCCGGTCTGTCTTCAGCATTAAGAGCTTTATCGTGCAAACACCTGTAAATCTCAGGCCAGTTTGGATTACAATGTAAGATTAAATATATTATGTTTTAATATTCAACATAGTAGCCATTATAATCATTTACATTATATAGATCAAAATATATAACAACCTATTAAATAATTAGTTGGTAATTGTTGATGGGCCTAATTACCCTTATTAACTAATTATGGTTTCCTCTTGGTTGCATATATAAGGAGAATAATGTGGAGGTTAAAAGGTTAGACTTTTAGAAACATAACCTAATTACTCATAACATCAATCGACCTCCTCTCCATAGCCTATTACCCTTTATCGGTTTTCTTCATCACCATCATTAGATTGCACCCTAAGGAGGAACCAGATCAAGATGACAATCATGTCAAACACTAATGTTGCGTCTGCATTTGGATTCTCAGCTGGCCTGTACTGCTGCAATCAGGTATGTTATTCATGTTTTCCATTATGGCTAAAACAGAACTGATCAACATGTGGTATCAGAGCATATGTTGATTATCAGTTCTGTTTTCGTATCCATTATTCTGGGATTGAAATATGGAAAACGGAAACTTTTGAAAACCTAATAAAACTCATGGCCAGTTTCGAGTCATAAATAACCACTCGAAATCACTGTTTCGAGGAAAAAGAAAAGGAAAAACGTTAAATGTCGACTCGAAATCATAATGGTTGAAATCAACATGTCCAAAATCTATTTTAGAAGCCTTAATTTTCAGATTTTGGGTTCCAGAATTATGTTTTATTTTAGGGTTCATCATGTGTTCTTAGGAAAATTCAAAATTCCTTTATGTTTTGGAATGAAATTTGAATTGTTGAATGTTTTTTCTAATTTTGATCTGTTTTGTCTAATAAGAATTTTCAAAATCTGTTAAAAGGATAAACAGATTATGATTTTCGAAATATTTTGATAAAATTAGATCAATGTTAAAACAGTGAACTCTATCACAATTCCTAAGAATTCGAATTTTCAGTTATTTTCACAATAACAACTGTTAACAGGAGTTTCGAGATCACTTTTAACGACCCGAGACCAAGATCTCGACTCAAAATCATAAGGGTTCTCAAAACTTTACAACCCGAGACAAAAATTTTCGACTCGAGACCATAAGGTTTCGACTAGAGACCATTGAGGTTTCGACTAAGGGCTTCTGTTAGTGCACTTATGTCTATCGCCTCCGTCAATTCAGATCGTTGCAGATACGGAACAAATCTAGTGCTTTATAGTGTTATATTTAGTAGAAAGGCAAGGTGGCAATATTGTAATTAATGAGTTTTCTCATTAAAGCCTTGGCCTATAAATAGGAGGCTTATGCCTTAGTTTAGAGACTTTTGCACATCTGGAAACTTGGAGAGCTTTGGAGCTAGAGATAGAGAGTCTAGAGAGAGAAAGTGCAAGAGGTGATTCGAGGAGATAACATCATGGCTGAATAATTCTACAACACGTTCTACAAAGTGTTTACATCTGAATCGTCTGAAACGTCGACTGTCGCACCGAAAAGCATCTCAAAAGCAATAACAGAAAATATCAATCATGATAATTTTTATGGGACGCACTCAAAACCACCAAAGCTGGATAGTATTGAGGACTACACATGGTGGAAAGAACGTTTCATCAACTGGGCCAAAGCGTACGCGCACGAGAGCTAGTTTTGTTTAGAGTTCGGATATGATAGACCAGTCAATGACAAAGGCGAAGAAATCCCTCTCAAAAGCTTATCCACGGAAGACAAAAAAGAACTTCTTATATGAACAGAGAATGATTGCTCGAATCCAATCATCGATTAGAGATGATATTTTTGCTTTACTTGAACATGACGGATCATCAATATATGTTTGGGAAGCTTTACGGGTAAAGGCTGAGCGGGGTAAACAAATCAAGAAAAATAAAATAGCTTTATTAAAAAAGGAATTTGATTTGTTTAATAGTTTGAAAGGAGAGACAGCGAGGCAAATGATTGAGAGATTTTGCCATTTGAAAATTGAGCTTGATAGGTTTGGGATTGTTAAAACACGAGAGGAAATTATAGATAAAATCATTGAAGCGTTACCACGAGCTGATCAGTGGCAAACGTTCGTGTTTATTCTAAAAAATGATGTATTATATGATACAATTTCTCTTGATGTTTTGATAGAAAAAATTGAAAGTCATGAACTGGAGCTGTAGAAGCAAAGCAAGATGAGTAGTTCTACACATCAACAGAATGTCGGTCTTTATTACAAAGGTAACATACCTTCGGTGAAAGTTGGTGAATCACCAAACACTGGATTCAGTGCTGAAAAGTCAAAAGAACCACAGAAAGGCTCATCAAGCTACAATCCAGGATATCATTCATCTTCTTCAAAAGCAAGCCCTGAAGAATCTGAAGAAGTTCTCTGCAACATCGCTCTGAAATTAAAGAATTCTCCGGCTATGAGCATCAATGCAGCAAAACAACAAATGAGTTTTCTGGCATCTGTGTTAGAGTCATACGAAGGTCTAGTGTCTGGAAAAATTGGAAACTCAGAATTGACCAAGGAAGACTACGACCAGATTGACCCAGCAGAAATGGAACTCATTGACATACGCTGGTGTTTAGCAAGTTGCATTCGAAGAGCTCAGAGGTATATGGAGATAACTGGGAAGTAATCAATAGGTGGTCCGCCAAAGAAGCTGGGATTTGATAAATCCAAAGTGACCTGTTTCAGATGCAAACAAAAAGGTCATTTCAAAAGAGAATGCAAAAATTCTGAAGTTGACGAAACTGAGAAACCATTCAATGATGATTATTATCGAAAGGCGATTTACCATCGTAGCAAAGAAGAGCCGAAATTGATTGAAAATAATCCCAAAGAGAAGTCAAGAGCATGTGCAGTAATCCATGATGATGAAGGATTTGACTGGAGCGAAGTTCTTCCAATAGATGATATTGTAGATGAACGATTCAAAGCAAAAGCCAAATGGGAAGCATTGAACAAACATAATGCTTTTGTTGCTGAAATCAAGGAGAAATCTCGAGAAGAGATTCTGAAAGAGAAAACTTACAGAGAAAGATGTATCGTTGGATACAGAATTGAGGATATGGAAAAAGAGTATGAAGAAGCAAGAAGCAATAAAAGATGGGACAAGAAGCGAGAGTGTTATGTAAACAAGGATGGTGAACCAGTCGTTCATCCAAAAGAAGTGATTTTTGATGAAGTTCTTGCAGTAATTCCTCTATCCGGCGAGTACTACTCAAATGTTGAAAAGGATAAACACTATAAGAAAAAGCTGGATAAAATCATCAGAGATGCCATGACATCAAGTCTGAGAAAGAGGGATGAAGAGAGAATGAAGAAGAATGTTGAGAATTTGGTTGATAATTTGAAAAAGGTTGCCGAAAAGGAGAAGGTGGAAGAAGAGAAAGAAGAAGAGAAGGTGATAAAAAAAGTTGTTGAAGAAAAAGCTGTTACCAAAGAACAGCAGAATGAAGAAGTTCTGAAGAAGAAAGGAGAAAATGATGTGAAGATTGAAAGCTCGGTTGAAGTGAATAATGATGCTGGTGTTGGTGAGAAACTGAAGAAGAGTGAAGCTGATCAGACACAGATGGAAGCAAAAGCCGAAGTGCCAATCACTGAGGTAAAAACTGAATCTGAAATCTTAAAAATTGTTGAACAGTGCAAGAAATGCATGGAAACATGCAGTGCTTGTACTGAAAAAGATGAAAAATTCAGAACAAGAGATCTTGAATTCATTAAAATCGAAGAAGTTTTCAAAACTAAATGCAAAGAGATGTTAGAAAACGAAAAAGTTTTGAAAGATAATGATGAAAAGCTTACACAAAAATGCAAAAATTTAGTAAAAGAAAATGTGACTTTGAAAGAAAAGGTTTCAAAAATGACAGAAGAATGTGTTCAAAAAGAAAATGCATGTCAGGAAATGAAAAAAGAATACGATTCAATAAAATTGGCTTACCACATTACAAAACAATAATATGACGATGTGACGAGTCAAAAGAAACTTGTTCAATCTAGATTGAGATACTGTTCTGAAACAACTGATACGCTTAAGTGACAGTATGAAATAAAGCAATAAGTTGTAAATTCTTACATTGAGGATGTTGCTAAGCTAAAGCGCCAATAGCTGATTTAGAACAGGATAACAACAAGTTAAAAAGCTATCATGCGTCATCATATGTGCTTGAACGTATTTTCAACATAAAACCGGGTGATGATGATTCTGAGAAAAACAAGAAAGGTATTGGCTCAGAGTTTCATCAAGTTCCACCACCGGAAAAGTTCGCATTTTATGATGATGAGAAGGTCGAAAAAGCTTTCAACCTGGTCGATCAATTTCCAGATAAAATTGACGTAACCTATTCCAAATCTGATGATTCTAGTGATTCAGAGGTGGTAGGTAAGGTCGTTGAAAGTGTGTTGAAAGAAGAGTCGGTTGATACAAGTAAATCTGAATCACAGGATGAAAATGAAGGCAGTTTTCATGAAGGCTATCTGAAAAAATCAAAATCTAAGAAAAATGCGAATGATGATTCAAAAGGATTGGTTTATACCATGATTGGATTGGACAAATTTGTCACACCCTGACTTTTGCGGAAGCGTGGTTATTTGGTGTGACTTCTTACTACCATAGCAATCAATCATAACAATGCTATATGATAAAACAAAAAGATTTTTAGCCATTAATAAAGTTTAGAAAATACCACAATACCATTGTCTTGAAAACATTGACGCCAATTAGTTACAAACCATAACATGTTCAAATGAGTTCCCATGGACTCAAAAAAAGACTTTAAATAATCCTGAGTTTAGAAACATGTATCCTGTCCAGGAACAGGATACATCTTTTAAACTCTACGACCACGGATGACATCCTTTATTTAACACGCAGCTTGTAGACACATGCATACACCTGCCAGATCCTGTTTAGTTCCCTGAAATACATGTAGTTTGAAAAATCAACAAAAGTTGAGCAAGTTCATGTGTTCGTTTGTGTGTATGTATAAGCCTTTGTAAATATCATAAGTATGTATGTACGTCCCTGTGTATAAACCGTTAAAGTACGTCCTTGTGTATAAACCGTTAAAGTACGTCCCTGTGTATAAACCGTTAGAGTACGTCCATATGTATAGATGTCCCTAGTATGTAGCATTAAGGAAAAAGAGATCACCAATGGTTTGCAAGGCCATTGATATGTGTGAAGTGATGCAAAAAGACTCAAACCTAGCAGATTTCGTCGTGAAGACATAGTCACCTCATGGTCCACTCAACGGACTCAGGAGTGGGGCTCACTACACCCGAATAGATCTATCACTCATGTCCCTCGGTCCTACAACGAGGATTAATGGCCTTAAGTTTCCGCCTACCCACTCACATGATCTGTGCGTCCAAACCCTCCTTAAGCTAACCATACCATGTATAAAAATGTCCTTAATAATTGTAACATGTATTTCACCCCCGAAGTTATAAAACTGAAAACAGTTAAGAAAAAAAGGGGACATGAACTCACTGTATTGCGTCTTCGGTACTTGTAACCCAATTCTCCTCAGCCGCACGACTACCTACAATGGTCTAACGTCTATTAGACGAACGGGTCGTGCCTTGTCTCAGTATTTTATGTTTTTGAGTTACGTTTCTGACATTATTCCAAGTCATAATAATTATATTTAGTTTTGGAATAATTGTTTAATCCACAACTTTGGTATTAATACTTTGTCAAGTATTTTAGCTTCGTATTTCCTTCCCAAGGATGGGGTATCTTATACATGTATATTCGTATTCTTGTGTTCGTGTAACTTGCCATGTATTGGCGTCGTATCCCGGTGTAGTATTCCAATTAATAATATGCCAATATATTCTCAATATATTACCTCAAAACAATATATATTCTAAATATATATTTAACCATTTTCATCTATAAAACCAACCTCCGATACTTGGTATTTTTGTTACAAAAATTATGGCGAGTTTTATGTTTGAAAAACATAGTCTAAAATATACTAGTAACACTTGTCTAGAAAATATTTACTAAGTGTTAGGACTTTCAGAAAATTTCGCCATAGTCTCCTTTGTAAATGGAGGTGTCCATGCTAAATAGCATATCATTTTCTTTAACATATAACACGTTAGATCGTTCTCACATAACCAACCCGACATTTAGACATGCAAAATACTACTTATATCATTTCAGTTTCAATATACAAAACTGGGCTGTTTTCGAGCATTTTAATAAAATAGTTATCTATTTCCAAAAATTCCCAAATTTTTACAGAATGTTTTATACTATCCAAATATTATTGTGTAAAAATATCGGGGTCCAGTTCATTACCAATATTTTATAAAAATTTATTTACCGGACTGCAATCAGATTTGTCACTTTCTGACTGCAGTCTACGAAATAATTCGTCTTAAATTTATCGTAAGTCCGTTTGACGAAATTCTAGTGGGAGAATTACTACGACATCAGTGGTCATCTACAGTACAATTTTCATGAGCTAATTCAACATAGATTTCAAGTTATGACTAAAAACATATCACCCATTTACTGCAGTAAAAACTCAGCTTTAGTTGCTGTTACAAAACAGGTCTTTAAAAATAGTAAACGACCTCAAAAATTTAGGATTCCAGTGCCATTTGATCCGTTTTTCGAAAATACATAATTTAGTCTTCGGAAAATCAGTTTTTCGATTTATTATGATCTGTTTACAGCCAGTTGAAGTTGGCTGAAAAAGTTATTCAGCAAGCTGTTTCTAGCTTAAATATTACTAAAACGCACACATACGATCACCATACTTCCTAGTAACGATTAACAACAGGTCATAAGTCATTTGCAGCAGGTTATTGTCTATATAACTCAGATTTATCATGTATCATCATCTTTCATTTCATGATCTTTATGTAAAGCTTCATGTGAACTTTTATGTTCAAGTTTCTTGTTATTTAGTGTTCCTGTATTTCATATGATCCCATCATAAATAATCTTTCAACTACTCAAAATAGACATAAACAAGAGTAAATCAAGACTTACTACTAGCTTATAGCTAGGGATGATTCTTAGTGAAGAAGATGATGAAGAAATGATGATGAAAAGCAAGAACAAAGCCCTTTTGAAACTCCACAAGTTACAACCTCCTTGAATCACCTTCAAAGCTTGAATGGAACTTGAATTTGATGAAGATGGTGGTGTGAAAGTGGTGGTGATGGGGGCGGTTAAGGGAGCCGAGAGAGGGAGAGAAGAGATGTGAGAGTGTGGTGAAGATTATGAAATGATGAAGTGATCTAATGCTCCATACTTATAAAGATCATACTACATATTTTGTGCACTTCAACAAATAATCAATCTAATAAAATATAAGGTAAAATCTTGGAAGGCATGGGGGTGGGTCCCTTGGTGACCGAATTCGGGTATGGGGAGGGGGGTTAGATGTAAGTTTTGATGATAGTAAGATCTAGGCAATCTTAGGAAATCCAAGAAAAATCTTAAGGAAATCCAAAGAAAATCAAATAATATCAAGGAAAGATTGAGTTAGGATTTTGAAATCTTGGGTGGGGCCATGCTTGTGTTCGTAATATATGAGGGGGAGGGGGTCCAAGTGTAACTTTCATCATATCTAATAATATCAAAAATCCAAGAAAGATCTAGGTGAATCTTCAAATATCCAAGCAATATCTTATAAAATCCAAGTAATATCAATTTAGATTGTGTGAAGATTTAGAGAAATCTTGAGTGGGACCACGACTAGTCAAAAATAATAGAACAATGTAATTGACAAAAGTTTGGTGTCCCGGGTAATGTCTGGTTGTTCGGTTAAGTACCGTTCCGTTAAAGTGTTTAATTATACCGTAATGTGTCTTTTATATATATTTTCGTAACACAAATTATTCCCGGCACTTAGGAAAGCATACAGGACCATTCTGGCATATTTTAGCACCCTACTAGCATATTACAATGCTGTATTTTATTAATAAATGCAGAATTCTGCATTTAAAGTGTGTTTTAGGCACTTCCCGACACTATAACTATCACTTAGTGACGCAGTTTTATGGTCCTCACTTCCCTACACTCCATACTAATGTAGTACCTTGTCCCTGGCCAATACTGGGCCTTAAAAACACTGTCTGTGTATTGCTGGCATTGTCAGCATATTTCCGAATTATCCGTTTAGTGTGCTAACTGTGCTTTGTGCATCAAGTATGTCACTAAAGTTTGTATGTAATGAATGGAGTGACAGTATGAAATGTGATGCATATGTATGTATGATACAGAAACCAGAAAGCAGTTTACGTCTTCAGTTGTAATTAAGCACAGTCATTAAGCACGTAATTAACATTAATTAATTGTACGGATACCTGTAATTATGAAGGTTGTCACATTCTCCCCCCGTTAAGAAAATTTCGTCCTCGAAATTTGTACTACCTTACCTCCTTAAGGTTTCATTATGCATGTATGCATATGAATAATACAGAGGTAGATAATCATCAAACCGAATCAAACCCTACTCACATCAGGTGAGTCCAAGAATATATAACAACCAGAATCCAATGGTTAAAAGGTATGTGCTTTTAGCATTTGGTGTCGAAGGTACAAGACGTATTGACGTATAGTTTAGTGTAGTCCAGTTAATAGGGGTTCCACAAGAGAGGAGTTTTGTCTATTAGGATTCTCAGAGAGTCGGTCACAATATGCCAACGAGTCCTCACAACCATAGCATCTGCTATATGAACTCAAAATCAACAACTCAAAAGTAATAGTAAAGTGATCTGTCAATCTCCCGAACAAATGAATGGTAAGAATTTGTGCGTTGTCATTTTTGAATTGTGAAAATACATCGAATAAAATACAAGCGAATCTGCTGTATCATTGTCTTGATTCGTAGTTGCATCAGAAATGTTTAAATGACAAGTCAAACAAAAGTATATGTAGTTTTGTGTGAAACAGTTGACCATGATTGGCACAAGGTAATGACACCACAAGGTGTTGTAATGACGAGATTCAATAATAGTGGTGACTGAACAAGTTCACCGTGCCCGAAATCAAATGAAAGTGTCCTGAAACAGTCCAAAAATTTGATTTATACAATGTCGTAAGGTTTCCAGTTGAACACGGAACATCAAAGAATCACTGTTTTCGATCGAAGATGAAAAGTAAATATGTATCGCAAGGCATTCGATCGACCATGAAAGAATCGTTAGGAGGTACATTGTGATATGAAATGAGTCTATGTACCTTTGCCTTAACACACAACTGTGTTGAGACTGATTTAATCGTGATGAACAAGACGGATTTAAGGCAAGTTATCAAATAGTTAATTAAATCCGTGTAAGAAGTAAGTAACCAAATTAGCGCAAGCTTCAATCTTGTGAAAGTATCACCGCAATGTATCGAAATCAATCAAACGATTTAGTGGAGTCGTAAATCAACCGAATCTACTACGACTCGTAATGAAAAGGTCTTTGCAAATATATTTGAATATGATGCTCTCAATACATCATACAGCGTCTCAAAACGAACACGCGAAATGGATAAGTTCAAGCAGTTGAACTAGATTTCAACGTGATCTGACAATCAACATATGTATCAACAAAGAGAATCTCGGCATGGTTACAAAGATAAACCACGAATGTAATTTGAAATAAAAGAAGTTTCAAGAGAGTGTGTTGGCTTGATAACAAAAGAGCCAACAATTACAATAATGAAGGTCATTCGAATCACAAACCAGTAATTTAGATTTAGCAACCTAATATCTGAACTTCAATGAAGCGTTTGAAATGAAACCGCATGCGTAACAGATGAGTTTTCAAGTAAAGAAAAATGAGTATTTGCTAAAATGGAGAAACGACCAAATATTCGAAGCAAATGAGTGTTCGCTCTCAGCGAAGAAAATCAACGTGATGCAACTACCATTAAGGGGAGTAGAGATGCAACATCTACTTGCTAGAAGCAAAAGTGAGGGTTTCGACAAAAGAAATTTAAGTACTTCCTGTTTGGCCAACTGAACTGGTATATACGTCGGATAATGGTGTTTGATTGAGTTGACAGATGTGGTTCCTAAGTAACAGCCCTTACGAGTTTTGACCTGGGTTCCAAAAGTTCTACGTACATGTCTGTTAAATTCACAAGGTTTCGTATTCTGTGTAGCACTGTCTTGTGCATCGTGTAGGAAACACCATTTTGTGTATGTTTAAAAACGAATTATTGTCCCACAATTTCCCAGTATACTTTATTCCCAAATTCACCGCTAATGACATTCGATCATCGATCAGTCGTGTAATAGTAGTTGGATCCTCACAGATAGTTAGGTAAGAAATTCGTTAGTCCTCAGCAAGAGTTACTGACTCTTGTGGGTTAGCTCGTTCGGCTCTTGGTAGTTGGTGCTCATTTGAGAATCACGTCCTTCTTCTTGACGAGCAGAGTTGGGGTTACCCAAAAAAAAAGGAATCTTGGTCTGTTATCTTCCTTCTCAATCAACCATTGAGGTTACATTGACAATCCTTGCATCTCCGAAGGTGTAAGTCGCTAAGGTGCATCGACGACAGGCGCGACGCCTGGAATCAAATTGATGCGAAATTCGACTAGTCGTTGAGGAGATAATTCTGGTAAGTCTTCGGGGAAGATTTCAGGATATTCCCTTATTACAGGGATATCTTCGAGTCTTGGTTCTTAGGCTTCCTGTCCCCGACATGAGCCAAGAAAACAACACATCCTTTATGCAACAACTTTTGTGCCTCCCAGCAATTAGTAAATTGTAGAGGTGTATCCTGCTTCATGAGTCAAGATCGTTCCCTCATTCGCCGTCGGGATGCGGATATCAATCTTCGCTCGATCACTTGGCAACTAATCCATCCAATTACCTCGTCGAAGCTTCCCAACTCGACTGATAGTAGAGCAACCGTAAGCTTACGATCTCCGGGTTCTATCTTGCCGTTTATAGTTACTGCGCTGGGTTCCACTAGCTTTACCTAGAGATGCGAAGCTTAGAATTTGCAATAGTATCTGGCAACACAGATGCATAATGCTGAGTAATATGGAACGTACCGATATCCACGCTTGAATTACTGGTGTGTCTCCTAGCTCCGGTGTTGGGCTTTTCATCCTTGTGCCTGGTTCTTCCTAGGACAGTATTTTCTGAAATGCTTTATGCTTCCACAGTTAAGACAACCTTGAGCACGTTTCTGTTTGTCACTTGTCCTGCCTTTGTCATTGTCGTTGTTTTCTACGAAATTCTTGCTGCCATCTTGGCCTCCATTCCTACGTTCAGTGTCTTGCCTACAAGTTTCTTTAGGATGCCCTATCTTGCCACAGTTATCACATTTTCCATATTTACATCGCCCGACATGATAACGTAGACAATTGTCGCACTTAGGTAGGATGCCCATGTAGTCTTTTCCCTTTTTGGCCTTCTTCTTGTTACTCGCCCGAGTAATCTTTTCGAAATTCACGAGCTTTCTCTTGTTATCTCCAGATGACTCTACAGGAGTCTCCTCTTTCTCGTCCGTAGTGGAAAATTTTCCTAGCCTAATTGCTTCTTCAGTGAGCGCCACGCTTGTGTCGATAGCCTCGGTGATCGTTGAAGGTTTAGATGTTGTTACCAGGCTTAGAATCTGAGGTGCCAATCCCCCTATGAAACGTTCAACTCTGGTCCCACCAGGAGCGTAGCAACTTGTGATAAATCATTAAATCTCTGCACATACTCAGCTATCTTTGGTCCTTCCATTTTCAAGTTCCACAGTCCGGTTTCCAACTTCTGGACTTCTGCCCTCGAGCAATATCTCTTACGCATCAGTTCTTTCAGTTTGTCCCACGTCAAAGCATACGCAGCGGTCTCGCCCATTGTCTGAACATGAAGGTTCCACCATGACAGAGCCCCATCTACGAATAGTCCAGCTACGTACGTGACCTGATGCTCTGGAGCACATTCGCTCTATCGTAAGACAAAATCTGTTTTCTCAACCCAGCGCACGAAGGCTAAGGCACCCCCGGTGCCGTCGAATTCTCGAGGTTTGTGGTCTAAGAACTGCTTGTAGGTGCAGCCTTTGCTATGTTCAGAGCGAAGGGCCTCGAGTTATGCAATTGCCTGTGAGATGCGCTCTTGTAGTTCTGCCGCTGTTGTTGGTGGAGGGTTGTTGGTAGCGATGTTCCCTTGGATTGACATCTTCTAAGAAGAAGATTGGTTAGGTCAGGTCTTATTGTTCAGGGAGTGCATATAGTTGTTTAGAGGTCATTTGTACATACACGTGTTTGATTTTTATATCAAGCAATCAAGTAATAGCATAGTCATAGCATAACCAAGTAATTTGGGAATTTTGTTTAATGAGAGCATAGCAAGTAAGCACGTAGCGTTATAATTATAGCACACACATATAGATCAATAACGTGCTTAACGAAGACATAGCGACCGAGCTTTCATTGGTCATTGGTCACAAGGTATTGTCGCATGTCTAATGATGATTGGGCCCTCATTATTCCCTGACCACAATTGTATTGCCTTCCAAAATGTATCACATCAATAGGGACACAGGGTCACCCTACCCTTGTCCATTACATGTATCAGTGTATCAAAATCACATAGTCTGAAGTGGTCTTTAAAAGTCTCCACAATCCAGGCTTATCGTTAGTGTCTTTACCCAAATGTAATGCAATCAGCATACTCTAGAATCCACTATTTCGGTGTCTGAGGTGGGGAAGGGAAGAGAAGTAAATTGTTAACATGCGTGGACTTCCTCTTCAGACTTGTGTACGCGTCGAAGTAAGTATCTGTTCTGCCGCTCAACAGTAAAAAAAATGAGCACCAGCAACCCCGGAAAGGTGTAATAGCAATGGTTGAGAGCGCAAAAGGAACCTTGGTATATGTGGAGGATCTATGTATGCTGGTAATAGACAGGGTGGAGGACGTGGTGTCTTACATAAACTTTTCAGACAATATGCTGTCTTGTGATGTAAACACTCAAATCATGTTTTCAGTTATGTAATGTTTGGCATTTGAAGTTACCAAATGTGGTGTCAGCTCAAGCTCCAACACTCTGCGACTTATATCCTCAAAATGTAGCTGATGTTACAGGAGCAACTCATCTCGTGTGTGGCCTCCATAATGTGAGGGATGGTAAGGGTCGACTATCAGCATAGTGTATCATAGGAACCATTGAAACGGTTCGCCCAGCGATGTAGAGGTGAATGTAGCAACCGGTGCGGCCTGTGAGGTCGTAGAAAATACTGCTGTAGCAAAAGGGATCGTTACGCGGTTGCTGACCCGGGGTACCTTTCCGAGGTGCGGGTAAGTCCTAAGAGGAAGCGATAGGCATGCCGGTGCAATGGACGTTGGTCTCCATAGGAAAGAAGGAGCAACACCCTCGGTTGTGAGTGCAAAAACAGACGTCTCAACCAATAAGGAGATCGTCAGGTGCTGGCACTGGGTCAGGTATATAAGGGGTGTAATGTCTGGTAAACCAAAAGAAACAGGGTCCCGGTCAAGTAAAGGTGCAGGTTCACCAGGTGCGACGTCAAGCTGTCCCACACAGGTGCAGAAGCTAGCTCAGGGGCAGTCTCTGGGTCGTGTGACGGTGTGGTGCCTCGAGCAAGTGATAAACAGTCATAACGGCATCGTCGTCTGTGTCAGTAGTAGAAAGTTGTAATCCGGCCATCTATAAGGCTGTAGATGTCACAGACTCAAAGGAGTCCGAAATCGAATGTATTCTAGGCGCAGAGGGTAGCCTGATAACAGAGGTCTCAGATGTGAAATTTGTAATAACGTTCTCGTCTAACTTTCCATCACCATGGATGTCGTCAGGAGGACCATCAATAGTCATGTCCACGTCATCGACTATTCGTCGAGTAGCCACCCTTTGGAAGGAAGGGTCCACATGAGGCGTATTGTCAAGGATCGGAGTCATGATGTGTTCACTATCGGAATGACCAGTGATGAAGTGGTCATGGACCGGAACAGGGGTAACAGGAGGATTCTTGTCAGAGAAGCCTTCAGCCAGGATAAATCATCCCCAAAATCGGGTAGCGCGGACTGTTGTAAGTCATCCTTGCCCTTGGTTAGCATATCAGGATCACTCTCAGTGTCTGACGTAAATATCTCCGGCACAGGTATAGTCTCGTCATCTGTGGCGGTGGTCATGGGGTCATCAATGTTTGACAACCTACATTTTGATCATGGCGACATGTGTATCGGTACATGGTGGTCATAGTATGTATTTCCATAGTAATCACTATCAGTTATCGTATGCAAACAGTTTCCACATATGCACGTTATCAGTGGTCATCTACAGTACAATTTTCATGACGAAATTCCAGTGGGAGAATTACTACGACATCAGTGGTCATCTACAGTACAATTTTCATGAGCTGATTCAACATAGATTTCAAGTTATGACTAAAAACATATCACCCATTTACTGCAGTAAAAACTCAGCTTTAGATGCTGTTACAAAACAGGTCTTTAAAAATAGTAAACGACCTCAAAAATTTACGATTCCAGTGCCATTTGATCCGTTTTTCGAAAATACATAATTTAGTCTTCAGAAAATTAGTTTTTCGATTTATTATGATCCGTTTACAGCCAGTTGAAGTTGGCTGAAAAAGTTATTCAGCAAGCTGTTTCTAGCTTAAATATTACTAAAACGTACACATACGATCACCATACTTCCTAGTAACGATTAACAATAGGTCATAAGTCATTTGCAGCAGGTTATTGTCTATATAACTCAGATTTATCATGTATCATCATCTTTCATTTCATGATCTTTATGTAAAGCTTCATGTGAACTTTTATGTTCAAGTTTCTTGTTATTTAGTGTTCCTGTATTTCATATGATCCCATCATAAATAATCTTTCAACTACTCAAAATAGACATAAACAAGAGTAAATCAAGACTTACTACTAGCTTATAGCTAGGGATGATTCTTAGTGAAGAAGATGATGAAGAAATGATGATGAAAAGCAAGAACAAAGCCCTTTTGAAACTCCACAAGTTACAACCTCCTTGAATCACCTTCAAAGCTTGAATGGAACTTGAATTTGATGAAGATGGTGGTGTGAAAGTGGTGGTGATGGGGGCGGTTAAGGGAGCCGAGAGAGGGAGAGAAGAGATGTGAGAGTGTGGTGAAGATTATGAAATGATGAAGTGATCTAATGCTCCATACTTATAAAGATCATACTACATATTTTGTGCACTTCAACAAACAATCAATCTAATAAAATATAAGGTAAAATCTTGGAAGGCATGGGGGTGGGTCCCTTGGTGACCGAATTCGGGTATGGGGAGGGGGGTTAGATGTAAGTTTTGATGATAGTAAGATCTAGGCAATCTTAGGAAATCCAAGAAAAATCTTAAGGAAATCCAAAGAAAATCAAATAATATCAAGGAAAGATTGAGTTAGGATTTTGAAATCTTGGGTGGGGCCATGCTTGTGTTCGTAATATATGAGGGGGAGGGGGTCCAAGTGTAACTTTCATCATATCTAATAATATCAAAAATCCAAGAAAGATCCAGGTGAATCTTCAAATATCCAAGCAATATTTTATAAAATCCAAGTAATATCAATTTAGATTGTGTGAAGATTTAGAGAAATCTTGAGTGGGACCATGACTAGTCAAAAATAATAGAACAATGTAATTGACAAAAGTTTGGTGTCCCGGGTAATGTCCGGTTGTTCGGTTAAGTACCGTTCCGTTAAAGTGTTTAATTATACCGTAATGTGTCTTATATATATATTTTCATAACACAAATTATTCTCGGTACTTAGGAAAGCATACAGGACCATTCTGCCATATTTTAGCACCCTACTAGCATATCACAATGCTGTATTTTATTAATAAATGCAGAATTCTGCATTTAAAGTGTGTTTTAGGCACTTCCCGGCACTATAACTACCACTTAGTGACGCAGTTTTATGCTCCTCACTTCCCTACACTCCATGCTAGTGTAGTACCTGTCCCTGGCCCATACTGGGCCTCAAAAACACTGTCTGTCTATTGCTGGCATTGTCAGCATATTTCCGAATTATCCGTTTAGTGTGCTAACTGTGCTTTGTGCATCAAGTATGTCACTAAAGTTTGTATGTAATGAATGGAGTGACAGTATGAAATGTGATGCATATGTATGTATGATACAGAAACCAGAAAGCAGTTTACGTCTTCAGTTGTAATTAAGCCCAGTCATTAAGCACGTAATTAACATTAATTAATTGTACGGATACCTGTAATTATGAGGGTTGTCACAAAATTATTCTTAGATATTGTATTCCCGATTCAAAATGTGATTTCAGAAAAGATTGATAAAGTTTTCAAGATGGTTGAAATTGAAAAATCTGAAATTTCAAAGTTTGCTGGAAAAGGTCACAAAACTTTTTATAACAAACCTGGTTTCAAGAAGAAAATCGTTACGGAGTCAAAACCGATCCTACAGCTTCAATCTTCACAACTCGAGACCGTGGTTGCGAATCGAGACCTCATCAAGGAGTCGAGATCTCATAAAACACAGCAGTCGAGACCATGATTACGACTCGAGACACTGAGGTTGCGACTCTAGACCTTATTGAGTCGAGACCTCATAATGTTACAAGATGAGTCGAGACTTAACTCGAGACCTCATAACTGAGTCGAGATCTCACTCGAAACCTCATTACTTTAGGCTGTTTAATGTGAACTAAAATTTAGCTCGGGGCTCCGCCCCGAACCCCGTGCAGGGGCACGCTGTACCCCTGCAAACCCCAGCGAACAGGTGGTTTGCTATTAAATAATTGGTTTTTGTAAATACTTAGTTAATTAATCAGAATCAGATAATGTTTTACAAAACCAAAATAGCTTAACTTGAATGAGCTTCTGATGTATCACTTCTGGCCAAAGCTGATTTGATGCATCTATTTATTGTTCAAGTATTACGAAAGCTATGTTGAGTATGCATTACAAACGTGAATATCTTAATTTCTGGCCAAAGCTGATTTAATTCATTCACGTATAGCATTCTTAACAAGTGCGTAACTAAAGTGATTGTTTCATTTCTGGCCAAAGCTGATTTGTCACAAACACTTGGCACACATGCTTAAATGATTACACTTCTGGCCAAAGCTGATTTGTCTTCGTTTAAGTAGAATTTTAACTAAGTCTATTATTTTTATGTTAGTAATAGACATATCACAACTTCTTCATATAATGATCCTCACATTAATGATCCTTCATTAATCTTATGATCATTTTGTCTGCCTTAGTTTTTTAAGTACCCATAACTTTACTCACTATAACTTTCTTCTATAAATCAATATCTCACTCACTCTAATTCTTAAACTTAAATGTTTTGCTTTATTTAAAGTTTCTATAAGAATTAGCTCTTAAATTAAATCTTTGATTATCTCTTAAGACATGATAATCCTACTGCTTTCTTCTGATAAAGATACTACAGAAGAAAATTAGAGCATGATGATTAGGGTAAATCGAACATGATGTATCTTATGATAATCAAGATCTCTCTAACATAAATGCTATCACTAAAAGGTTATTCCAGGTTAAGTTTTCTTAAGACTAATCTATTATTGTGGAATAATCACAAGAATTCCTAAGATGCATGCCTTCATTTAAAAACTATAAACTATAAATCTAAGTGGTATATGTGAATACATAATAATGTACAATACCATGACCTATAAAGTTAAGGGTTTACGCATGGAAATAAGTACATTTTTCCAGTACATTACATACTAAGATTTTCACTTGTACAATTTGATGCCTTATAAATCAACCATAACACTCAAAAGTACCAAAGTATAATGAGCGTGTTGATAAGCAACATATGTACAAAGAAATAAATGTTTGAAGCTGGAAAATAAGTTGTTACTCACCTTACAACCACTTAAACTTTAAAAGAGGATTGTTCTAAGGTCCATAGAAAAATTACAAGTGCTAATTCCACCTCTAAGGTTCTTCAAGGGAAAATCTCACTACATAATTATGCCATTAGACTAGGCATAAGCAACGAGACTATCCATTATTCAGAAGAACGGTTGGATAAGTTAATTAGGTAGTCATTTCCTAATAATATCTAAGTCTGCTAATTTTTAATATTCCAATTAACACATGATTAATTGAATCTAGTTCTAAACGTTTCCTTACCAAAAGTCAAAAAATAACTAACATGAGAGTTAGTGACAAAATTAAATGTTAAGGCTATAAGAACCATAATAAGCAGTCTTCTAACAACGCCTTTCGATACCTTATATATTCTGAAGATTAATCAGAATATAGTATCATAATAAAGCAATGTTATGAAGGTTGTGAGGTTTGCATAGTCAACACAAAGTTACACTTAGCTTAAACTCTCATCTTATTTGTTCTAAATATCTGGATTGAAACATTACAAAGATAAAACTAGATGATACCTTACACTTTCACAACTTTTGTCATAATGTAAATGAGAATTTGACAAAAGGAAAATGAGAATTATAAATTTCATCCATTATAACCGAAATTCATGAGAAATCATGACATGGTTAATGAGGATGATTTTTCATCTAATATCATTCTAAGTGATTTTTAATCATGACGTTAAAGCCCTAAAATATGACTTGGCTTAAGGAATAAGTATGGGTCCATCATAAGTCATTTATTGACATTCGTGGAACTTATTCCAAATGGAATATTCAGACATAATTCATTTATCATTTAAAGACTATCAACTTGTATCTAAATTTTGTCGCATATGGCCCACAGTCTTTGAAGAAATCTATTCATATATACACTTAATAAGATTTCTATTAAATATGTCCCTAAAGTTTCTTATGACATCTGGACATTAAAGAAATCAAATAAAGTCTAACATATATATGATAGGTTCCCATGTCACGTAGCTCATTGAAACTTCTCTTGTAGCATTCTAGAGATATTAAAGATCAGTGGGAGCATTACGTGTCTTAATAATAACTTGCAATAGTTACAAGAGGTGGGGGAGTGAAAACTTCATATTACTTCAATTTACACCTCTTGTACAAGACACTGCTCCATCTCGACACTTGTAACACCCCGTGTTCTCAAGAAGTCAAAGTCAAAGTCAAGGTCAAAGTCAACGACCGATCGCGCGACTTGACTTGTAGTGAAATTCTTTTATGTGTTTATTTTAGTTGTATAATGTGGAGTACTTATCAGTAATCACAGTAATCGATGTGTATTTATCGCTATTAATCGCCTTACGACTGTGAACAATAGGAAGTAACAATGCGATAAAGTTAACTAAACGCTAATCAACCTAATGCTAATCGAATCAACATCAAATCGCAATACGAATCGCAACTCGAATTATGCGTTCTGGATATTGTTTTACGTGTGTGTGCTATTTATGTGTTATTTTTGCATGTTTACTTATGTTTTGTGGTGATTAATCGAAACGCAATCGCAACTCTATCGATACCGCAACTCAATCTAACCGAACACGCTAAACGCAAGTGATTCATAGTGATTGTATGTTAGATATAGGGGTTAGGATTAAAAGTAACTACTATCGCATCCCTCTCTCGAATCGAATCGCAACGCTCAACTCGCAAAACAAACACGAAATCCAACTCACCAACGCTGCTCGATCGAGTGACCACTCGATCGGATGGCCAGACGACCTTTTCTACCGAACAATCTAAGTGTTCTACATTTGATTCTACACCTTTTCTACCGAACAATCTTCACTTTTAACCGTGAAATCACTCGATTTGAGGTGTTTTAGGGTGATGTCAGCATGAAGTTCATATGAACTTCAATGTTTGGCATCATTCCATCAAGAACAACTTGAATCTGAACGATTTCCATATGATTTATCAATGTTTTCACACAAATCTAAGTGTTTTTTAGATAAAAAGGATTGAAAGATGATTTATTCTATTTCTTTCAACTCTTTTACACTCAATGCACTCAACCCGATAGAACCGGACCTGGTTCTGACCCTCTACTCATTCTTAGTGATGTGTCAGCTCGAGATCTGAGTTCTATCACGAGACAGCTGCTTTCGGGTTGAACATGAACAAACCGTCAAGAAACAGTTGGCTGATCGGGTTGGGGTGATTCCCGTCCGATCGGACAGCTGGGACTTGGTGAAGTTCTAGTTGTTCAAACTGATGTCGCATCGTCTCAATCAAACCGTAAACTTTCAAACTTAACGAATTCCAAAACAAATTAGTCACCCGAACGGACCACCATCCGATCGGATTGCTATCCGATCGAACGACAAATCTAGCAGGATGACTTATGGTTTCCTCACTTAAACAATTTTCAACATGTTAAATGCACAAGATTGCCACCCGATCGGATGGCTATCCGATCGAGTGACCGTCCTGCTCTGAACTTGTTCTCACTCTGAGAAGACTCGCCATTTGGATCACCGTCCGATTGAACGACCGTTCGATCGACCGACCTGAAGGGTAGAGATACTTCTCTGTTTTCAAAATACTACAACGAAAACTTCAAAAGTCAAACCATCATACACAAACACATCCATGCCCAGAATATCAGTCTGACCGAGTGGCCATCCAACGGATGACCACCCGAACGGATTGATATCCGACCGAATGGCGATCCGAAGGGATTGCCATCCGTCCGGATCTCCATTCTACACTTGGTATCTTTCTCGTTTTACACACCACTCTTCGCTTATGCTATCGTTAACTGTTCAGGCTAATCTCGCTCTAAGCGCTCCCTTCAATCCATCATCGCTGTGAGTATACTCGATCCCTTTTTGCTTTATGCACTTTTGGGTGTTACATACGTTACGACTATTCAAACCACATTGAACACACTACGCAATACTATTTAAACGCTAACCGTTACTGCATGTTATACGTGACTCGATAAATGCTTATTTGTTACGTTTACACATAGATTGCTGTCTACCTTCCTTAGCAACGATAGTACTATAGTTTGGACTCAGCACCTGTTTACTCAGGGGTTGTTAAGGACCATTACTCACAAATCGAAGTGGCGAAATGTGTTGCGAATTGCCTTGGGCAATCAACCCGCAGTCATTGGTATTGATAGGATCTTTGTCGATAACTATTGGCTTCACATTACACGTTGTACGTGCTGGTTAAGCGTAAACGATTTCGAATTCTATTATACTATATCAAACTTGTACGCTCACCTTTACACTATGTGTATTGACTTTTATTTTAACGTATGAGACAGGTGCTTAGGATGCTCGCCTACCTTGTTTGCTGTGTGATGAAATCAAGGCTAGGAAAGAGTCCTAGAAACCAACAAATAAATTGTATAACTGAAATCTGAGTTGTCGGAACATGTTCTTGTTTTTGAGATATCGTAGTCTGTAATAACTGTTTTGCTTGATGGATTATGGTATGGGACATAATGTTAACTATCCGGTAAATTAGTTTTTATGGAATTTCTCTTGAACAATATATTTCGCTCAGTGCCGCGCCCCGATGTTTCCGCCATCGGTTGGGGTGTGACAGATTGGTATCAGAGCCATAACTATAGGGAATTAGGCAAGACTCGACCTAGTCCGGGCCGATGTCTTAGAAACGACCTAGACTATAGTTAGGTACCAACAGACCGACTTGTGCATACCCTGTAGGGATTTTGTACAAGCTTACCTATTATTTCTCGCTATTCTCGCTTACACTACACTATCACTGCATTCAAATTTCAAAAACGAACGAGTGATTAGGTTGAGATTAGGTGTGAAAACCGCAAACTCTCGACTAAATCGCTTGTTCGACCCGCATTTTATCCTCAAACAGGAGAATTTGCGCTGAATCAGGAGTGAAATCCATACTTCGACGCAAATTTCCTCCCAAATTTTATCAAAACAAGAACAAGTTATTGAGTCAGGGGTGAAACCCGAATCCTGGTAACATGATCCGTGTTCTATTTTGTTTTAACAAAGACTCTCACCAAAGTCTCAATGGACTCCATCGACTTGAAATCACACTATCACTGGAAGGACGCGTGCCGATTGTCCGGATTAAGGCAAAGAGCACATTCCAGAAGGCCAAAGTGTGTACCAAAGTCCTTGTGAATAGTCGAACCACTTTGGGTAGTCGATGTCTAACAGCCGCAGACAATCCGTTCTCGATTTTTATGTGTTTCAATTCTGAGCTCGCAGTTTCCGACTCTGATATTCGTCGCTTTTACATGAGTTTTATGCGCTTTACGTGATTTTATCTGTTTTATGTTTCGATTTTGGTGATTATTCGCTTTTCACTCTTTGTTTCGATCGACACGTACGAACCGCACTGCACTTCTACCTCAAAGCGCTGACAAGACGCTGATACTTGTGGATGATCGCATGCTACATAATACCCTATGCTATGCTACTCGCTGTATACTCGATAATCGCAATCGCTATTCGAGAACGCTCTTGAACTGTGAAGGATAGGTTTCTGTATTCTGACTGCCTCTTGTGCTTGTGTGCTTTACATGCTTATGTGTGTCTGTGTCTATGTGCTTCTTTGCTTATGTGAATCGGTGATTATGTGCCTATGTCGATCTATGTTTATGTGGATACGTATTCCTGAGCTTTATGGTAAAACGCTAGACTACACTAGGGGTAATCAAAATTGTGTTGAGTCCTATGACGATGTCTGTGCAGACAATGTCGGCATCTGGACCCTGCTACTCTCGACATGCTCACCGAGAACAGAGAGACAAACGCCTAGCGGCACTCGTCGCTGATTCGGTAGCGAAAGTCGTCCCGCAGATTTTCAGCGAGATAAACGAGAATGCTAGCAAATCTTCTGAGGAGTCAAGGACTGAGACTCCTAAGGCTGCCTTTAGCTTCAAGCAGTTTAAAGCTTGCGGACCGAAAGAATTCACTGGCAAAGAAGGTCCTACAGCTTTATTTCAATGGTTTGATTCGATCGAGGTCACCCTGCGCCAGAGTGGCTGTCCCAATGATCTCCGTACTCTCAACGCGACGGGCGTCTTCCAGTCCCGAGCTTTAGATTGGTGGACCGCCGAGAGAAACAAATGCGGAAATGATGCAGCTTACGGTTTGATGTGGGATGAGTTGAAGAACGTCATGTTGGAAGAGTTCTGCCCTCCCCACGAGCACCAAAAGTTGGAGGACGAATTCTGGCATATCAAGCAGAAGGATGGTAACAAAGCTGCTTTAACTGCTCGCTTCAAGCAGCTTAGCATAATCTGTCCTGATCAAGTCAAGACTCCTGATGTGACGATCAAGAAGTATATCCGAGCTCTGCCATATTGTGTCGCAGATTTTGTTCAAGCTTCCAAACCAGCAACAATCGAAGAAACTTACCTGCTTGCCGCAGAAATCAACGACATACGGGTCAAGTCTGGCTACTGGGATAAAGCCACCAAGAACCTGCACCAAGCTACCACCGCAACCACCGCTGAGACTACCACCACCACACCGCAATCGTCGAAGCTCTCCCGCCACAAGCGCAAGAACAGCAACTCCAGCAACAAGAACTGTGCGATCACTGCTGCACCAATTCAAGTTGTACAAGCTCAACAACAACAACGTCAAGTAGCGGCGCCTGTGGCAAATGCACCGCCTGCTAAGTATGCATATACTGGGCCACACCCGCTTTGCCCTACTTGCACCTACCACCACCCGACTGGTATTGCTTGCCGTTTCTGTGCAAACTGCAACATGTACGACCATTTCACCACCAACTGTCGTGCTCGTCAAGCTCTAGCTACTGCTCATCAAGCTCTACTTCCTGCTCCTCAAGGCCAACAAGCGGCTCAGGCATCCGTGGTCAATGCTAGAGTTTGCTTTGCGTGTGGTGATCCCAACCACTTTGCAAACATGTGCCCCAATCGGGTTGTGAAGCAAGAGCCACAGCAGCAGCAGCCTCAGCAACAGCAGCAACAACAGCAACAAGCAGCACGCGCTCGAACCTTCAACATTAATCCGCGCCAGGCTCAAGCTGACAACAACGTGGTCAATGGTACGTTCCTTGTGAATGGTATTTATGCTTCGTGTTTGTTTAATACTGGAGCCGATAACTGTTTTGTATCGTTTGAGTTCGAAAAGCTACTAGATCATAAGCGCGCTCATCTCCCCTCGACGTTCGATGTTGAAGTTGCCACCGGAAGAACTGTCGCTGTTAACTCCGTTCTTCGTGATTGTACTCTCGAACCCAACAATCACGTCTTTCCTATCGACCTTATTCCGATGCAGCTCGGTAGTTTTGATGTCATAGTAGGCATGGACTTTCTTCGCGAAAACCTTGCTAAAGTTGTGTGCTTCGACAAGATGATTCAATTCTCGCTCGCTAATGGAGATCAACTGTGTGTTTATGGAGAATTCGCTTCGAAAAGGTTACAACTCATGTCATGTATCCAAGCTAGCAAGTATCTCCGCAAGGAATACAGAGCTTTCTTGGCCAACATTGTAGTAGCGAAGGAGGAAAAGAAAGGAAGGACAGGAGTGAAAGATGTTCCTGTTGTTCGTGAATTCCCTAACGTTTTTCCTGAAGATCTTCCAGGCTTACCTCCGAGTCGTGATATCGACTTTCGCATCGACCTCATTCCTGGAGCAAATCCCGTCGCTAGAGCTCCTTACCGACTCGCTCCGTCCGAAATGCGCGAACTTTCGAGTCAGCTCCAGGAATTGCTTGAAAAAGGCTTTATTCGCCCTCGCACCTCGCCTTGGGGCGCACCAGTCCTTTTCGTTAAAAAGAAGGATGGTTCGTTCCGGATGCGCATCGACTATAGGGAGTTGAATAAGCTGACAATCAAGAATCGCTATCCCTTGCCTCGCATTGATGATTTGTTTGACCAGTTACAAGGTGCTACGTGTTTTTCTAAGATCGATCTACGTTCAGGCTACCACCAGTTATGCATTCAAGAGGAGGATATACCCAAAACCTCTTTTCGCACTCGTTACGGCCACTATGAGTTCGTTGTTATGCCTTTTGGTCTAACTAACGCACCCGTGGTTTTCATGAATCTGATGAATCTCGTATGTAAACCTTTTCTTAACTGTTTAGTCATTGTGTTTATCAATGATATCCTGATCTATTCCAAGTCGAAAGCCGAACACGCGCAACATCTCAGTTTGGTTCTCGAGTTACTCCAGGGAAACCGTTTCTATGCTAAATTCTCCAAGTGCGAATTTTGGCTTGAGGAGGTCCAATTCTTGGGTCACATTGTCAATAGTCAAGGTATTCACGTCGACCCCGTGAAGATCGAAGCTGTCAAGAGTTGGGTTACACCCAAGAACCCGTCTGAAGTCTGTTATTTTCTCAGATTAGCGGGCTATTATCGCCGATTCATCGAAGGGTTCTCTAAAATCGCCGTGCCGCTTACTGCTCTCACACAGAAAGACAAGCCTTTTGTTTGGGGAACTGGACAAGAGACTGCTTTTTAAACCCTCAAGTACATGCTTTGCAATGCTCCCGTCCTCACTCTACCCGACGGAAACGATGACTTTATAGTCTATTGCGATGCCTCGAACCTTGGTCTCGGTTGTGTCCTAATGCAACGAGGCAAGGTTATCGCTTACGCGTCTCGTCAGCTCAAGATCCATGAGAAGAACTATACAAACCACGACCTCGAGCTAGGCGCAATTGTTTTTACGTTAAAGATTTGGCGACACTACCTTTATGGCACCAAGTGTACGATCTTCACCGATCATAGGAGCCTACAACACATCTTTGACCAGAAAGAACTAAATATACGTCAACGCCAGTTGGTAGAACTTCTCAACGAATACGACTGTGAGATTCGTTATCATCCTAGCAAAGCTAATGTCGTTGCCGACACCCTCAGCAGACGGAGCTATTTGCACAGCGCCCGTAATATTCAAGCCCAATTTGATCTCGAAACCCTTATCCGCGAAGCCCAACATGCCTGTTTTACCGAACGCACTTTGAAGAAGGAAAGGATTCTCAACGATGGAGCCCAGCTAGTGAATAAATCAAACGGGATATTCCATTATCTGGACCGAATTTGGATCCCTAAACGGACCAATTTACGATAGATTTTGATGGACGAAGCCCACAAGTCTCGGTATTCTATTCATCCCGGTGCCGACAAAATGTACCAGGACCTTCGCTACAAGTACTGGTGGCCGGGTATGAAGAGAGATATCGCTCTCTATGTTTCGAAGTGCCTGACTTGCTCGAAAGTCAAGGCCGAGCATCAAAGACCCTCTGGCTTACTCGTGCAACCCGAGATCCCTATGTGTAAATGGGAGAGTATAGCCATGGACTTCATAACGAAACTTCCGTGCGCGCCATTAGGTCACGACAGCATTTGGGTTGTCATTGACCGTTTGACTAAATCCGCTCACTTTTTGCCGATACGAGAAGACTATAAGGTAGAACGATTAGCCCGCATCTACACAGACGAGGTTATCTGTCGACATGGGACACCTCGTGACATCATCTCTGATCGCGATGGTCGGTTTACTTCGTGTCTTTGGGAAACTTTTCAATCTGCCCTCGGTACTACTCTTAATTTAAGTACCGCTTTCCATCCCCAAATCGACGGTCAGACTGAAAGAACGATTCGTACCCTTGAAGACATGCTTCGTTCGTGTGTCGTAGATTTCAGTGGTAATTGGGACGCATACTTACCTTTAGTCGAATTCTCGTATAATAACAGTTATCATTCCAGCATTCAAATGGCACCATTTGAGGCATTATATGGAAGATGATGTCGATTGCCTATTGTATGGCACGAGATCGGGTACTCACAATTGACCGGTCCTGAGCTATTGCAAGAAACGACAGACAAAATTCTCCAGATTCGAGACAATCTATTGAAAGCTCGGAGTCGTCAGAAAAGTTACGCCGATAGACGACGCAAGCCCCTTGAATTTGACGTTGGCGACCATGTACTCCTAAAGGTATCACCTTGGAAGGGTGTGGTCAGATTCGGCAAGAAAGGATAGCTCGCGCCTCGATATGTGGGACCCTTTAAGATTCTGGAAAGGATCGGCAAAGTGGCTTACAGGCTCGAACTACCGGAGGAACTTAGCAACGTCCACCCGACTTTCCACGTTTCCAACCTCAGAAAGTGTCTGGCTGAGTATGATTTACACGTACCTCTTGAGGATCTTCAAGTGAATGAAACATTACACTTCGTGGAAAAGCCTGTCGAAATCATGGACCGACAAACCAAGCAGCTCAAGCGCTCACGCATTCCCATTGTGAAGGTTCGCTGGGAAGGCAAACGAGGCGCAGAGTTCACTTGGGAACTCGAAAGTGACATGAAGGCGAAGTAGCCGCAGTTGTTTGTTACGGCTTCGGCCTAATTTCAGGACGAAATTCCCTTAAGAAGGGGAGGCTGTAACACCCCGTGTTCTCAAGAAGTCAAAGTCAAAGTCAAGGTTAAAGTCAACGACCGATCGAGCGACTTGACTTGTAGTGAAATTCTTTTATGTGTTTATTTTAGTTGTATTATGTGGAGTACTTATCAGTAATCGCAGTAATCGATGTGTATTTATCGCTATTAATCGCCTTATGACTGTGAACAATAGGAAGTAACAATGCGATAAAGTTAACTAAACGCTAATCAACCTAATGCTAATCGAATCGACATCAAATCGCAATACGAATCGCAACTCGAATTATGCGTTCTGGATATTGTTTTACGTGTGTGTGCTATTTATGTGTTATTTGTGCATGTTTACTTATATTTTGTGGTGAGTAATCGAAACGCAATCGCAACTCTATCGATATCGCAACTCAATCGAATCGCAATCTAATCGAACACGCTAAACGCAAGTGATTCATATTGATTGTATGTTAGATATATGGGTTAGGATTAAAAGTAACTACTATCGCATCTCTCTCTCTCTCGAATCGCAACGCTCAACTCGCAAAACAAACACGAAATCCAACTCACCAACGCTGCTCGATCGAGTGACCACTCGATCGGATGGCCAGACGACTGGGTCGCCACCCGATCGGACTGCCATCCGATCGGCCACCTGCTCGATCCATGTGGTTTTTGCCATTTTGGGAAACCCTATAAATACCTCACCTGTCAACATCATTTGTGTCATTACTCTCATCCGATCCAGTCGCACCAGCTACCTTTTTCTCTCGATTTTTTCCAGTTCTTGTAAGTTTCTTCCTAGATCTTTGTACTTCTATGTTCTACACTTGATTCTACACCTTTTCTACCGAACAATCTTCACTTTTAACCGTGAAATCACTAGATTTGAGGTGTTTTAAGGTGATGTCAGCATGAAGTTCATATGAACTTCAATGTTTGGCATCATTCCATCAAGAACAACTTGAATCTGAATGTTTCTATATGATTTATCAATGTTTTCACATAAATCTAAGTGTTTTTTAGATAAAAAGGATTGAAAGATGATTTATTCTATTTCTTTCAACTCTTTTACACTCAATGCACTCAACCCGATAGAACCGGACCTGGTTCTGACCCTCTACTCATTCATAGTGATGTGTCGGCTCGAGATCTGAGTTCTATCACGAGACAGCTGCTTTCAGGTTGAACATGAACAAACCGTCAAGAAACAGTTGGCTGATTGGGTTGGGGTGATTCCCGTCCGATCGGACAGCTAGGACTTGGTGAAGTTCTAGTTGTTCAAACTGATGTCGCATCGTCTCAATCAAACCGTAAACTTTCAAACTTAACGAATTCCAAAACAAATTAGTCACCCGAACGGACCGCCGTCCGATCGGATTGCTATCCGATAAAACGACAAATCTAGCAGGATGACTTATGGTTTCCTCACTTAAACAATTTTCAACATGTTCAATGCACAAGATTGACACCCGATCGGATGGCTATCCGATTGAGTGACCGTCCTGCTGTGAACTTGTTCTCACTCTGAGAAGACTTGCCATTTGGATCGCCGTCCGATCGAACGACCGTTCGATCGACCAACCTGAAGGGTAGAGATGCTTCTCTGTTTTCAAAATACTACAACGAAAACATCAAAAGTCAAACCATCATACACAAACACATCCATGCCCAGAATATCAGTCCGACCGAGTGGCCATCCAACGGATGACCACCCGAACGGATTGATATCCGACCGAATGGCTATCCGAACGGATTGCCATCCGTCCGGATCTCCATTCTACACTTGGTATCTTTCTCTACACACCACTCTTCGCTTATGCTATCGTTAACTGTTCAAGCTAATCTCGCTCTAAGCGCTCCCTTCAATCCATCATCGCTGTGAGTATACTCGATCCCTTTTTGCTTTATGCACTTTTGGGTGTTACATACGTTACGACTATTCAAACCACATCGAACACACTACGTAATACTATTTAAACACTAACCGCTACTGCATGTTATACGTGACTCGATGAATGCTTATTTGTTATGTTTACACATAGATTGCTGTCTACCTGCCTTAGCAACGATAGTACTATAGTTTAGACTCAGCACCTGTTTACTCAGGGGTTGTTAAGGACCATTACTCACAAATCGCAGTGACGAAATGTGTTGCGAATTGCCTTGGGCAATCAACCCGCAGTCATTGGTATTGATAGGATCTTTGTCGATAACTAATGGCTTCACATTACACGTTGTACGTGCTGGTTAAGCGTAAACGATTTTGAACTCTATTATACTATATCAAACTTGTATGCTCACCTTTACACTATGTGTATTGACTTTTATTTTAACGTATGTGACAGGTGCTTAGGATGCTCGCCTACCTTGTTTGCTGTGTGATGAAATCAAGGCTATGAAAGAGTCCTAGAAACCAACAAATAAATTGTATAACTTAAATCTGAGTTGTCGGAACATGTTCTTGTTTTTGAGATATCGTAGTCTGTAATAACTGTTTTGCTTGATGGATTATGGTAAAGGACATAATGTTAACTATCCGGTAAATTAGTTGTTATGGAATTTCTCTTGAACAATCTGTTTCGCTCAGTGCCGCGCCCCGATGTTTCCGCCATCGGTTGTGGTGTGACAACACTGTTCTATCAAAACTTGTCTCATTAAAATATAATGCCACACTTACAAAAGTTTCATTGTTGTTTAATTGTGGGCACACTTAGATTTGTTACCTAAACTAACATAATCCTCAACAAGAGAAACCACAACGACTAACGTCATTAATTTGTTTTTTCTCTATTAGAATTTGTTGGTCGTTACATATTGACCCTAAGCATGCTGAGTTCCTAAAGATTTCTAAGGTCAGTGGGAGCAGTCAAAGTCCTTATTATGACTTGCAACGAATACAAGAGGCGGGGGGATGAGTGTCATTAAATTTCACTCCGAATTTAACTCCGATTACACCTCTTAGACTAAAGGGTATGGGGGCCGGCTAGGCCCGGCTAGGACCGGCGCCGGTCCCCCACACCACCCCCTTAGCCCCGGCTCGGCTCAATCGTCCCATATGCGCCGAAGGCGCCGGACCCACTTTCAAACAACTAGCCGTTTGAACGGCTATTTTCTTAAAAAAAAAATTCATTTTTTAATTTAAATAACCCTCTATCTCACCATTTTTTCCCACTTTCAACCCACAACCCTCTCATTTTTATACCATTTTCTCTCCACTTTTATAAAAAAAATTTACGTTTTAATCCACAATGCCATCTAATTCTTGGTGGTCCTCGTCTTCGGATGAGGAAGAGGAGATGTTTATCGCGAACGTTGTGCTACGGGCGGCGGAGATTCTTATCGAGGAGGAAGAGGAAGACGTCTCGTCTGAAAGCGTTATTGCGCCTTTGTATGTACGCTTGCATTTTGCTCCATAACATGATAATTGAAGACGAAGGTCGGGCAATTTGTGAGTATGATGAGAATGCGTCATACGGGAATACTGTCCCGGTAGATCCGCCACAACAGGATTTAAACTCGTTCTCGCTAACCAACGACTTCACGCATGCAAACCTTCAACAGGATTTGGTAGAACATATTTGGAACAACTTTAACGTAGTGGACGGTGTCGAGGACGAAGACGAAGACGAGTAGTTTTTTTTAGGAAATGTAATTTTTTATTTTTATTTTTCGGTAATTTTTTTTTTTTTTAGGAAGTGTAATTTTTTTTATGTTATGAAATGAAATTATTTATGTTGTTTTATGTTGTATTTTTTAATTTTTATAAAGTTTTAATTAAGTTAATAAATTAAAACTTAGAAAATTATAAAATAATGAGGTGGGGCCCCATCCCACACGAGCCTCCATCCCCCTCAAATTTCATGGAGGCCCATCCCCCACGAGCCGCCCACGTGGCGCCTACGTGGAGGCTCATCCCCGTGGGGATGGGCCAAACCATACCCTTTAGTCTTATACACCATACTGTACCAACTCTTACAAACTTAGAATCCTAAAAATGATAGCAACCTAACCAAGAGCTAATCCATAAAACTGAAACTTTTAAAACCCAATAATCAACTCAGGTGGTCATCTAGGTTTAAAAACCTACTAACTTTGATGATTACATAACCTCCCTAATTGAAGTTGAAATGGATTTTGGAAATGTTTACTGATCTTATCTCTTCGAATTAAGCCATTAGTGTCAATCAATCTTCTAAATGGAATAAAACAGTTTTCTAGTAAAACTGATTTTATGTGTTCGTATAACGTTTGGGATTTGATTGAATTACCTAAGAGTGTTCATAAGTAAACCAAATCCCGATATAAGCGTTAAGACATGAAGAAGCATGATTGATTGTCAAAGGTTATACTTAGGAAGAGAAATTATCAAAGATTTCTTTGAGGATCATCACTGTTCTAGTTGCTTATAATAGTTTAAAGCTACATTAGATGAACATTAAAAACAATTTTCCCTAACAAATGGCTGGCATATTTACATGTTCATAAAACAACCTGAAAGTTCCAAACTGAAGGTTAAAGAACAGTTTATCTATAAGCCAATAAAATCCATGTATGGGTTAATGCAAACATCATAATATGATGTAATCATAACGTAATTATTTTCATCAAGAACCAAGTGGCTTAATGTACCTACCTCAAAATGAGTGGGAGCAGCTAAGATAAACTTGTCTATATAGATGACATTCTTTTGACAAGTATATGTTACATAAGTCAAAGCATTGCTAACACAAACTTTGATATAATAGATCTCAGAGATATCTCTTAAGTGATAGATATCATAACATGCCGAGATAGACCCAATGGGACATTAGTTCCGTTCCATAAGTTTAACATTAAATGGGTCCTTACATATGTAACAAACAATACTGCTCTCCTTTAGAGGATAATAGGATAAGTGAGATTATTTCCTTACGCTTCATTAATTAGAAGCCTTATGTAAGTTCAAGTCTATACTCGTTTAGATATTACTCACATTGCAACACACTAGATATGCCTAGATTAATGTGAAACATCTAATGGAGTACTACAATATCTTTAAAAAAAACAAGAGGCTATAACTTAAAGAAGAAGTGAGAACTTAAACCGGTTGATTACTCTAACTTTGTAATATTCAAAGATGACAAAATGTAATTTCGGGTATCTCTTTATGTCAGCAGACAAAACCTATCTCATGGAGGAGTCATAATGGACTGATATCAACAACCTAAGTTATAACGACATAATATAGTCACTAAATGTTGTTGGAAATTTATCAGTGAACTCATAAGTTTATTAACTCCATATAATTAATGTTTTGAAGACTTAGTGTGATAAAGTCAGCTACCATGACTCCTTGAACAGTAACAGTTCAAGAGGTGCTGCATTAAATTTTTATACGCAAT
Source organism: Helianthus tuberosus (assembly GCA_030545235.1). Classification (NCBI taxonomy): domain Eukaryota; kingdom Viridiplantae; phylum Streptophyta; class Magnoliopsida; order Asterales; family Asteraceae; genus Helianthus; species Helianthus tuberosus. Next base: position 56,858,946 of record CM060438.1, read on the forward strand.
TATTTAGTCGTTTATGAACGAATTGAGGAAACTAAGTTTTGTATCGAATACATTCATGATATGCTTAAGGATCCTATAACTGAAGGGCTATTACCCATAAGTCTTATTAAGAGAGCTCATAGACGGGTATTAATTAATGGCCGTGCGCAGCTGCATATCGTACTATGAATGAATAGGTATTAGTTAATTTTCCTCATCAGTTTGATTTTGTATGTCTCTAAGAATATGTCAAGCCGGCATAATGGCATATAGACAAATAAAGTTACAAATCAAACAAAGGGCTTATGCGTATTTTGATCATAACGATTAGGTTTTAAATTAAGGCTATAGTATGACTAATGGGGGTCCTGAGTCGCATAATGATTCAACGGCTGTATTTCTCTGCTATAGTACTTGTTTAAGGCTAAAATGAGTGTTAACTCCTGATCAGGCTTATCTAATACTCATAGTAAATGATTACTCGGCTAAGTGGGAGAATGTAAGATTAAATATATTATGTTTTAATATTTAATTTAGTAGCCATTATAATCATTTACATTATATAGATCAAAATATATAACAACCTATTAAATAATTAGTTGGTAATTGTTGATGGGCCTAATTACCCTTATTAACTAATTAGGGTTTCCTCTTGGGTGCATATATAAGGAGAATAATGTGGAGGTTAAAAGGTTAGACTTTTAGACACATAACCTAATTACTCATAACATCAATCGACCTCCTCTCCATAGTCGATTACCCTTTATCGGTTTTCTTCATCACCATCATTAGATTGCACCCTAAGGAGGAACCAGATCAAGATGATAATCATGTCAAACACTAATGCTGCGTCTCCATCTGGATTCTCTGCTGGCCTGTACTGCTGTAATTAGGTATGTTATTCATGTTTTCCATTATACTGAAAACAGAACTGATCAACATACAAGTCACCGTTATGAATAAATCAGGATATCCAACAGACTTGCAAATTGCCATAGAATCCAAGTACTTTTGCATCATATATCTAGAACCACCAGTAAATGATGAAGGTAAAAGTATAGGTTTACCACAACTTGAGGCATTATTCTCTCTACTTTCAACAGTAGCATTGAAGTTCTTAAAACTTTGTGTTCTAAGTTTAGGTTGTTGTGACCTTATATAATTCAACCTTGCAGATTCTATCATCGTGTATCCATTAACCAAAAACTGCTGAAATAGTTTTTTTTTGCTTTAAGTGACAATGAAAACTGATTCTGTCGATCTTGAATTTTGTAACAAAGAATTCTCTAATTGTAAGGTTGGTTCTAAGTACCTCATTATCAACCGCAATCCCTCTATGTTTAATACCAACTCTATAACCATCTTCTGCATATGGGAAAATAAGTGGATATTGCAAAGCAAGGTAAGTGGGATGAAGCTCACTAATTCTTTGAAGACCACCAGACTTCTTTCTAACAACAATGTCCCATTTATCAAATGCTCCATCGAAATCACCAATTATTAACGCAGCAATTTCTAATGCTATTGGCAAATTGTGAACTCTTCCATCCTTATCTCTTGTTCCAATAAGCTTCAAGCTTACATCTTGCCACTCATTTTCTTGAAAACAATCTCTTACCATTCTAAAGGACTGGACAAGAGGATTACAAGAATCCAACATATCTTTAAGACCTTTGATGGTTGTACTTTCAAGCTGGTTGTTTCTTATAGTTTTGGATTCTATCTGAGAACTGCCAGAAGTATAACATGTTAAAATTTACATTCATTTCAAATGATAATGAATGTAAATATACTGAGAAGCAAAAGATATATTCATAAATGCCACAATTATCATAAAGAAATTACCTTATTGCTTTTTGACGATTTACCACTTCGTTTTGTGAATCATATATGTAAAGCTGTGAGAATTTGGGTTCTTCCCCATCGTCCGGAAGTAGACTACCCATTCGATGATAATTCTGACCTTGTGGTCTAAATACATAAGGACCTTTACCTCTCTGATAACTTTTGTCACCTTCCTACCAAGAGATGTGAAGGAAAACATCATGTTATATGCTTGAATATTATTCATGAAATTGTGAGACTGTGTGTACCACCCCGTGTTTCCAAAGTCAAAGTCAAAGTCAACATTAAGGTCAAAGGAAGAAAAGATTGCTAATTGCGATCTGTCACTCCTTGCTCAACTCCTGTTTTGACTACTTTGACTTGTAGTTAGCCAATTACCTTGTTGTGTTAGTTGTATTATGTGGAATATTTACTAATAATCGAGGTTTAATCGATATTTATCGCATGTTTAATCAACATTAATCGCATTCGAACTCGACTTACGCAATTTGGATATTATTTTATGTGTGTGTGCCTTTTGTGTGTTACTTGTGCATGTTTATTTATTGTTATTTTGGTAATCAATCGGAAGGAAATCGCAACACTATCGAACTCGAATAACAACCGCTAAACGCAAGTTAATTATGATGATTGTATGTTAGATATAGTGGTTGGGATTAAAAGTAATTTATAGGAGAAACTCTATCGCATCGCAACACTCTACATACGAAACGAAACGCCGAACTCGAACCATCGGAGCCAACCAATCGAGTGGCCAACCGATCGGATTGCCATCCGATCGAGTTGCCACTCGATCGGGCAGCCACCCGATCGGGCTACCACTCGATCGGCCAACCCTTTCCACTTTTGGAAACTCTATAAATACCCTTCATTTACCAACATCACTTGATGTTGACAGCTCTTTCCCTCTCAACTCACTCCAGCCTATTTTCTGCAGATTTCTTCCAATTCTTGTAAGTTTTCAACCTAAATCTTGTACTTTATTGTTCTACACGCACTCCTACACCTTCCTATCTTCTGAATCTTAACTTTTAACCATGAAATCACTAGATTAGAGGTATTCTAGGATTATGTCATCATGGTGTTCTTAGGAACTTCATGTTTTGGCTTCAATCCACCAAGAATAACTTGGATCTGAACGATTTCCACATGAATAAACAAAGATCTAGTTTAGATCTGAACATATTCAAAGTGAAAAGAATTGAAAGATGGTTTTCCAACTTTCTTTCAACTCTTCTACACTTAATGCAGTCAAAACCGATAGAATGGGAGCTTATTCTGACCTTTGACTCTTTCGTGGTTAAGTGTTGGTTCAAGATCTGGTTCCTATCAACGAGACAATCGATCTCGGGTTAAACTCAAACCACCGTCACGAACCAGTGAACTGGTCGGACTTGGGTGATTCCTGTCCGATTGGGTTATTTGGATTCTGATGAGGTTTCTGTTGTTTATCATGTTATCACATCGTCTCGATAAACCGCAAAACTTAGCAAAACAACCAAGTGTAAGACGAGCAGGACGTCTGGGATGGATTGCCTTCCGATCAGACAGCCATCTGATTGGACTGCCGCCCGATCGGACAACCACCCTGTTGGCTTGCACCTTGGTTCCACACTTAACACTTGATTCCATTTAGAAGGACTAAACGTCGAATGAATTACCGTCCGATCGGGAAGTCACCCGATCGAGTGACTATCTGACCATGTGATGTTTGGAACTTCAACACTTAAACAATTTTCAACATGTTCAATACATGTGGATTGCCACCCGATCGGATAGCCATCCGATCGAGTGACAAACTGCTGTGAACTTGTTCTTACTGAAGTGTCCTACTAATCGGATCGCCGTCCGATCGAGCCGACGCTCGATCGACCGACCTGAAAGGTAGAGATACTTTTCTATTTTGAAAATGCTACAACGAAAACTGCAAAGTCAATCCATCATACATAAACACGTCTATCCCAAACGAGGTAACAATCCAATCGAATGGTCACCCGATCGGATGACCATCCGAACGGATTGTCACCCGATCGATCGACCATCCGATCGGATTGCCATCCGACCGGATTACCATCCTACCCTTTGACACTTGTATCGTTTTACACGTCGCTTATCTTTTATGCTATCATTAACTGTTCAGGCTAATCTCGCTCTAAGCGCTCCCTTCAATCCATCATCGCTTTTGGGGGTTACATACGTTGCTTATTCTAAATCACATCGAACACACTACGCTATACTTTAACGCTAACCGTTCCCGCATGTTATACGTGACTCGGTGAATGCTTGTTTGTTATGTTTACACATGGTATGCTGTCTACCTGCCTTAGCAACGATAGTACTATAGTTTGGACTCAGCACCTGTTCACTCAGGGGTTGTTAAGGATAATTAATTACATGGGTCACAGTGGTGAACATGCAATACGAACTGCCTTGGGCAGTCAAGTCGCAGTCATTGGTATTGATAGGACCGTGTCGATAACTTACGTGCTTCATTTCGCTATGTGTACGTGCTGGTTATGCGTAAACTATTTCGAACTCTATAATATCTATCAAACTTGTATGCTCACCTTTACACTATGTGTATTGACTTTTACTTTAACCTATGTGGCAGGTGCTTAATATCTTTAAATGCTTGGATTGCTGTGAAATCAAGGCTAGGAAAGGTCTAGAAACCAATAAACAAATGTCTATTTAAATCTGAGTTGTCGGATCAGTACTTGTTTGTGAGACAATTATTTGTAATGACTATTTTATTTGATATGTTATGGTATGGGACGTAACGTTTAAGTATCTGGTAATTAGTAGTTGTTATGGATACTCATGAACAATCTGTTTCGCTCAGTGTCGCGCCCCGATGATTCCACCATCGGTTGGGGTGTGACACTGTGAGGTATGACTTTTATATAAATGACGTAGTAATGGAGGATGTGTAGGCGGTGGTGGTAGCTCAACATCTCCATTTGAACAATAAAGAGAATAGGATGTTTTCTTATGTTTTTGATTTACCCTAAGCATTTCATCTTCCCATAACATTGCATCACATTTAGAACATACAAAGATGGCATCTCCATGATCAATATAATCTACAGACTTAGCAAATTTATAAGTCAACATAAGTTATCTACATATTGAAAACTTAACAGGAATTTACATTCGTATCTTATACCTTTAGAAATTCCATGAATCTTCTTAGACAAAATGACAGTGCACGTCCTTAACATTTAAAAGTTGCACTGCAAATCCTTTACCTTTAATTTTGTTGCATTGCAAGTCCTTTATGGCTAACGGTGTTAACTTTTACCATTAAATCCCCCACGTGCCTCCCACGTGAGGGGTATATCCGTCCTTTCCCTTCATTCTTCCCCTTTAAAACCCAGTCTTCAACATTTCACTACATCCCCTTCCTCTCTGTTTTAACCCTAACCCCAATATTCAGAGAATCGGTGCCACCCTTCCTCACCTGAAGAAAATAATGGAGAGATTGCATTCCGGCCAACAAAACAAACCACCTTCCCTCTCAGGTTAAACCGCCAGCAACCGGAGCCGGTATTCTGGCGTCGGACCTCCTGCCATTTCCAAAACAATCTGACGAACACCCTCCTTTCTGTTATTCACAGCCCACACCCACCTCAGGAATTAGTAGAGTCAGAGAGTGAAGCAGAGAGAAGCTGAAGAAAGAACATGGTGGAGCCGGCATCGAGCTCCGGCAAGGTACGGCGATGGCGGAAGAACCAGAGAAAGAAAGAGAACCGGCGAAGCCGGAGCCATCTCCGACGATAGCGGTACTTCAGGCGATGGGGTCTGTAATTCCTCCTGACGAGTCACCGACGGTGGTACAAATCGGATCTCGGAAAACGAAATCGGCAGGTGTGACGGCGACAACATGCATTCTTTCAGTTCATGACTTCATCGGTTCGGGTATACTCACCTCTGATTTCTTGAGTTCTCTGTGACTTTTGATTGGTGAAATTATGTACATATGCTTGGTGATAAATTGTTGATATGTTTGTTGGAATTGTTGACTGATCAATTTGGGGACCTTGTATGTATGCCGTGACTGTAAAAGTTGATCTGGTGATTTGTTATGTAAATGGTTTGAGTTCTATTATAAAGGGCTGCGTTCCTTGAGTTTAGTAGGAATGATTGTATGTCATCACAGTGATAATCTGATTTGTTGCAAGATGATAATGGATTCATGAATAACTTTGATGATTTTCGATGAAGATTAGGCTAGATCTGTTTTTGATATGAGAAGATGGTTTTGTCTGATGATAAATCTGATTGTGTACAAATAAAACGTTATTAAAGATTCATATATGTTAATGATAATCTTGGAATGAACTGTTTTAATCTTGGGTTTTAAAGGGGGAGAATGAAGGGAATGGACGGATATACCCCTCACGTGGGAGGCACGTGGGGGATTTAATGGTAAAAGTTAACACCATTAGCCATAAAGGACTTGCAATGCAACAAAATTAAAGGTAAAGGATTTGCAGTGCAACTTTTAAACATTAAGGACGTGCACTTTACTTTTAGGTAAACCTAAAGGACGTGCACTGTCATTTTGTCATCTTCTTAACCATATAATCTGCTAACATCTCATCACTCATTGGTAATTCAATTTTAGATATTCCACCTATATTGAAGCTTGTAAAATAAGACATATATAACAATTCGTAAAACCTAAGATTAAACAAATAGTTGGTTTCCAAAAATTTAAAACATACAATTTGTAATATCTGATAATGGAGTCCTCTCAACAAAATAGGATGTTTGCTTAATACTTCCAAAAGGAGTGTGATGTACATTCCTTGATGAGATTTTTCTTGATGAATCTTATAAGACAAAAGTATATAAAATAAATGAACAAACTACAATTCATAATTAAATTAGAAAAAATATATGCAGTAAGTTTACCTTTTTCTTTTATAGATGAGTGACACACATTACTACTAATATCTGGGGTAGCATAAGTAGGAAGGTGATACACATTCCTTCTTTCGACATTGGTAGTTGAAACTTGTAAAATAGAACATATGTAAGGATTCCAAAAACATAACATATACATACATATTTCTTTTAAATTTTGTTTGCAAAACTATAACACATACCACTTGAAGTATTTGAAAATGGAATCCTTTCAACAGAATCAGATGTTGATGTAGGATGACAACCTCTGTTGTTTCTCTTTTGTTGAAGAACATACTTCCTTTTTTTTCTCTTTCTTCAGCACAGCTTTGATGTTGACTTGCTTGAAGGAGCACTTCATACTTACTTGAAATTGTGTTATCTGTATCCATAATTTAAAATACTTGAATGAAGAAGATTGTTGACCACTCGAGAAAAGAACTTTGAAAGTATTGTGAAAATTATTTGAAATTACCAAAAAATATATGTAGTAAGTATACCTTTTACTTTTGTAGATGAGTGAAACAAATTACTACTAATATTTGGAGTAGCATAAGCAGGAAGGTGATACACATTCCTTCTTTCAACATTGGTGGTCGAAACTTGTAAAATAGAACATATGTAAGGATTCCAAAAACATAACATATACATACATATTTCTTTTAAATTTTATTTGCAAAACTATAACACATACCACTCGAAGTATTTGAAAATGGAATCCTTTCAACAGAATCAGATGTTGATGTAGGATGACAACCTCTGTTGTTTCTCTTTTATTGAAGAACATACTTCCTTTTTTCTCTTTCTTCAGCACAGCTTTGACGTTGACTTGCTTGAAGGAGCACTTCATACTTACTTGAAATTGTGTTATATGTATCCATAATTTAAAATACCTGAATGAAGAAGATTGTTGACCACTCGAGAAAAGAACTTTGAACGTATTGTGAAAATTTTTTGAAATTATCAAAAAATATCTGCAGTAAATATACCTTTTACTTTTGTAGATGAGTGAAACAAATTACTACTATTTGGAGTAGCATAAGCAGGAAAATGATACACATTCCTTCTTTCAACATTGGTTGTTGAAACTTATAAAATATGAAACATGTGTAAGGATTCCCAAAACATAACATATAAATATATATTTCTTGTAAAATTTTGTTTGCAAACCTATAAGGCATACCACTTGAAGTGTTTAATAATGGAATCCTTTTAACAGAATCGGATGTTGATGTACGATGAAAACCACTGTTGTGTCGCTTTTGTTGCAAAACACGCTTCCTTTTTTTCCTTGCTTCAGCACAGACTTGACTTTGACTTGGTTGAAGGAACAGTTCATACTTACTTGAAATTCTATTATCTGTATCCATAATTTCAAATATCTGAATGAAGAAGATTGTTGAGCACTCAAGAAAAAGACTTTCAAAGTATTTTGAAAATGGTTTGAATTATTTGAAAATGACAGGTGTATTATTAGGGGGTAAAATGTAACTTCCTTATCTCAATGGCGGTAAAATGTAATTTATTATTCCAATGGCGGTTTACCTTTTTACATAGAGACAGATAGAAACATACTTTACCTTTTTAACGACTCTCCACATCCCTTTACAAAATTGTTTGTCTGATCTCATAAAAAGTGCTTCAAGTTTTAATCACCGATGTCCATTTCAATATTCAATCACTCCACTTGAATACTTCTTACTTTTGACATCATCAACAACTTCGATCAAGGTATAATAATATTTATTAAAATTTGTATGCACATTAGTTTCATATGCACATGATTAACAACTGTTATGAAGACTGTTCTTATGTATTGCCTGTTTTAGATGATGTATCAATTTAATTTTACAAGATTTTTTTATTTTTTATAATGTTTCCGATTTGAGGTTTTCTTTTATATGGTGCTACATTTGGTTTCTTGAAAGCAATCGATAAGGTATATTTTGTTGTTTTTCTTACTTGATATTAAATAATATGATTAAATGACAAATCTTTTATTTATGGACTTGCAGAAAAAAAAGTTATTTCCTTGCTACTCGATTCTACAGTTTTTAGAGGAATCTTTATTTATTGATATACTCTAGCTAAATCGATAAATATTAAATGCATTATCTAAATGCCATAGATATGTTAAACATTGTTGGTTCATATTTGTTATCACAGTCTTTATAAATAATGAAGTATCTGATAAAATACATTGTCTCATTGTTTCTTTGATTTTTAACCAGAAACATCATATCTTGTAAGATGACTTTTTATAAATATTTGGACTCTCTTAATTCTAAAATCTTGGTAAGATTATTGCATTAAAACCATTTTCTACAGTTTTATTGTTAACAATTAATTCACATATAACACTTGCCAATATTTAAATACTTGAACTCAACAGATAATACCACAAAACTTTGCAAACAATCATTTACTCAAAGAAGTTCATGGTAACGTTGGCGTTATAGAGTGTTTAAACGGTAAGAGATGGGATTACCGATTCTCAAAACACAATGGAAGTTTTGCTCTAAAAGAAGGATGGTCCTCGGTGGTCTCTAACCTTTCATTGAACGAAGGATGTCTGTTGGTATTTAAAAAAACTGCACCATATACATATCTGCTGACACCTTTTGAAAAAGTTCATCATTATCCAACAAAACTCCCAATGATTTCTATGTTCACATCAATATCGTTTGAGAGGAACTTTGGATGTTTGGATTCATTCTCCCATAGTTTTACTGATGTTTGTAAGGACGTGCTGGTAAGTTTTGGTATTTTAATCCAATACTTAAATGTTACTATAGTAATTAGTGATATAGTTGTTAATTTTACCGTACCTTTGTTGATTTCATAATTTTATATCTTTTTGTTCAGCTAATACCCAAGGAGTTAGTTAACATCAGTATTGGAGTTGGTAAACCTAAAGAGACATTTAAGATCTATGTGAATCAGCGGGACTTTTTGATGTAGTACTTCAACGTGATCCTCTTCGGAATTTATACTTTATAACCGATGGATGGGAAAAGGTTGTACACCACATGGGTATGCAAACAGGAATTGTACTTGTTTAAAGATACGTAGCGGATTACATCTTTGTGCTTACTGCCTTTGATTTGAATGGATGTGAGATTGTTGCACCCAAAGCCAATGACAGTCCAAAAGACGATGCTTCCTCACCCAATTTAGAAGTTGCTCCAATTACCGAGGATTTGGATCACCAGTCGGATGTTGAAGAATCCAATGACACAGATTCTGACAGTGATTATGTTGTATCGGATGAATCATCCGATGATGTCGACGATGCAGATTTTGATGCCGCTATCTCAGATTATGAAGTTGGTCCTAATGTATACCCCTTACAATTCGTATGGTACTGCAACAAACATTTTGTAAGTTTATTATGTTAATATATTATGCCTCATTCTTTGGAAGTTAAATGTCTGTTACAATTAAGGTGTTTTTTTGTTACTTTCCTTAAATACATTATTTATTTCTTATTAATTATTGGTATTTTATATTTATTTTTAAGCGTCTGAATGTGAAAGTAGCATATTTATCAAGGATTCATAGAACATTGAAGATGAGAGTTGAAAATTTGAATGGAGTTGACACTGTATTTGATTTTCGACGGGAGAAGGATGGCAAGGGATTTAGATACGCGGCTTGTCAATGGACCAAGAAGTTCACGAGGCCCAATGGTATCTACAAAAATATGAGATGCAAATTTGTCTACTCTACAGAAAAAGCCAAGCTGATCTTAAAGAAAGTCTACAGATAGTTGTGGTTGTTGGTATTATCTCATTTGAGATAAATTATGGGATGGTGATGTATCAAACTTCTATATTTTGAAAACTTACGATTTATGAATATTTAAATTATAATCATGTATGCTTATCTTGTTATTTATATTAACTTAAACATTTTTTGTACATTCTCCATATATTTTAATTGGCTCTTCATGATACATTACAACTTGAATTATACTCTGTAAATTTATGGGCAATCATCGACAATTAAAAGGATTCAACAAATTTATGGGCAGTCATCGACACTTAAAAGGCTTTAACAAATTTATGGGTGATCATTGTCATAACTTCACTTGAATTAACCTCTAATTACAAATAATAATATTTTAACATCTACAAAAGGGATGCACTCAACATTTATTTAGATAAAGTCTGCCAAACCAAAAGCTCTGTGAAACAGAAAATCTGTTCAAGCAAAGTATGTTGTTCCAAACAACCTCTGTTAACAAACACAAGGACTGTTGTAGCAAACAACCTCTGCTAATAAACACAACCTCTGCTGCTGAATATGAATACAAAAGCATCATAAAGCTAACATCTGCTGTTACTTAACAGATGATACAGTCTTTAAACATTTGAAACTAAAAGGACACACTCGACATCTATTTCGCTAAATTCTGCCAAACCCAAAGCACTCTTCAAGACAACATCTGTTGAAGCAAAGTCTGTTGAACCAAAGGTCCTCTGCTGATAAACAAAACAACTGTTAAAACAAAGGTATGCCAAACACAACCTCTGCTGATCATTCCACAATATAGATTGCTAACATCTGCTGTGCCTTAACAGATGATGCAGTTTAACAGAGGATTTCAAACATCTGTTTACACACGGATCATGATGAACATCTGCTGATAAACACCGAGACGGTTCAAGCAAAGGTCTGTCAAAGAGAACCTCTGCTATGGACTAATAGATGATGCAGTTCAACAGAGAATGTTTAACAGCAGAGCTTTAACAGACCATGATCAACAGATGATAAGGTCTGTTGAAGCGAAGACTGCTCAACAGATTCTAACAGTTTTCCTACTAACCAATTCATTTAAGTAGTACTCAGTCACTAAAAATAATATATAACACTACTACTTGTCCAAAAAATGAACATAAACAATAATATAATAACAATAATATTCAAATTGTAGCAATTACATACAAAATCCATCAGTTTAGATGATTCAAATTGTAGCCATAACATACTAAACTTTCAAACACAACAGGTTAAAACACACATAACTAAAAATCACAATTTTAGTCTTCAAAATAAGTAGTTTTTACTTTCCATTCAGACTTAATCCAGAATCCTTTTCAACCGAAGGCTGCTGAAAAGTCTTCCGTAACATCACCAACTTCCTTGCAACAGATCACAAAACAACTAATGAATATTCATTCAACCTGTTATTATATTGCCAGAAATAAAGAGTATAGTTATGATTTGCAGAAAGTAACAAAAATTACCTTTACATTTCCTTACACTTTACATGCTGTATAACAGCCATCACATACTCAAGAGCTGTCATTTTAGAGATGAATTCGTTAAACTGCAGAGGATAATTATTCCACGTAATACATCGAAAAAACCGTAACCCTACATGGAAACAATATTCATTTAACCATAAACTAAACACAAATTTATGCCCAGTTTTCTAGAATCTATAAAATCAAAACTTCAAACTGAATGAATAACAACATAAAATCATTCGAAAATTATGATACATATTCACCTGAAGAGGCAATAAATTTGTTGATCTCATTTATTACCATGATTCCAAATTAGATACAAAGACTGTTAGTCTCATTTATAACAGCCATCACATACTCAAGAGCTGTCATTTTTTAGCATTACCCTGATTCCCCTTTAAATACAAACAGCCCTTATCTCATTTCTAAGATCATTCCACAGTAAACATAAACAATAATTTGAATCAATGACTGAACATGTAAGCCACCACTTACTCCAAGGCTTGAATCTCGCCTTTCATACAGTTAGTTTGTTTTGAAACTTGACCAACGAACTCAAGACTTCCGCACCAAATAACAAATCCAGCAAGATCGACCTGAAGAACATTTAAACTTCCTTTGTATTTTATGGCATACAAACATACAGTTTGTGATAAAAACAACTAATGAATATTCATTCAACCTGTTATTATATTGCCAGAAATAAAGACTATAGTTATGATTGCAGATGTTAACAAAACTCAAGAACATTTATATTACAAACCTACAAAACATAGAATCAAGAATACACACATATACATCTATTTTTAAACACAAACAAACATTACCTCTTTATCAATAAAGTTGAGATCCATTTTATAACCTTGATTACATTTTGAAGTTCGGTCAACGAACTCAAGACTTCCACACCAAATAACAAATCCAACAAGATCTACCTGAAGAACATTTAACATACAAACCTACAGTTTGTGATAAAAATAAAAAAATAAAAAAAGGGAATATTTTTAAACTACCGTTGGTCTGCATAATATTCAAATCGATGGTAAAACATGATGAATCAAGAATACACACATATACATCTATTTTTAAACACAAACAGACATTACCTCTTCATCAATAAAGTTGAGATCCATTTTATAACCTTGATTACATTTTGAAGTTCGGCCAACGAACTCAAGACTTCCACACCAAATAACAAATCCAGCAAGATCTACCTGAAGAACATTTAGCATACAAACCAATAGTTTGTGATAAAAAGTACCTGTTGGTCTGCATAATATTCAAATCGATGGTAAACATGATGAATAAACAGTACCTGAGGGTCGAGATTGGCGACGTAGGCTGTGTGTTGACCTAGGAGATTCGTCATCTACTTCTTCGCAGTTTGCTGATGGAATTCTCAAGCTCCGATGAGAAACAGAGAGAGAGGGGGGAAATTGAAACCGTAGAGAGAGAGAGAGAGAGAGAGAGAGAGAGTTAGAGTTTATGTTTGTTATGAGAATTTGAAATTAAAAAGAACTTTATATACATATATGGTTTAAATTTTAAATCTAGAGCCATAATTTTGAAATTCGAATCTGGCTAGATGTTTGAAGCATGAATCAAAGGCAGAGGTTTGAAGCATGAATGGAAGGCAGAGGTTTGATGAATGTGGGCCAGAGTTTTGAATTTTAAAGTGTTTTAATATTAAGCTTTATGATGTCACTATGGCTCCTTTATGGCTGCCACCTCAACGTTGATGACATAAGAAAAGCATTGTTGGATAGCCTTTCTAGCTGACACATCAGTTTTTCTTATCTCATTGGGATTTCTTCTTTTATAGAAAGTATAGATTTTATTACATTAAAAGTCTAAAACGTTAGTAGAAGCCAGGAGTTATTTATGCTTAGTTTTTTATAATTCAATTTTAGTAATCCCTTTTATAAAGAAAAACAGGATAAATATAAATGAAAAACAAAATGGTAAAAAATAAAAAGATAAAATAATATATTTTTTATTTGAATCTTATTAATTAAAAAATATTATCTTTATCTATTTATTTAGGGTAAAGGATAAAAAGATAAATATTACCTATATCTATTTTATTTAGGCGGAAAAATATAAATGAGATAACTCCATAGAACGTAATGTGTACACTAACAAACTTAGAGATAATTAAGAAATTAAATATTATTCTAACTTTAAAGATAATTCTGCATCAGGATCTACTTGATAAAGGTTTTTACGCATTAGCATTTTCTTAATTTAGGAAAAAATAGACGTTTATATTCAAATGTGAAAACAGTATATGTTATTTTCACAATTTTATACATGAAATTTCGTTATTTACTTGCAAGTATATGTTATTTCACAAGTGATTAGATAGAAACTGTAGTGTGTCTAACGTTTAAGAGCCCATAAATAAAGACTGTAGTTTTATAAAGCAAAATATATATAAAGTAAACTAATAAGCTTTTTTTTTTTTTTTTTGAACGACGACTTTCTTGTATTAGACTACCATACTTTCTAAGTTGAAGAGCCCCATTGTCTCACTCCGGCCATACTATGTTGTCTTAACCGGGCACACGCTGGCTTTATAGTTTGGCTTAGGCGTTCCCCCAGGAAACCATACCGTTGGCTGCACTTGACAGTCGTTATGCCACCGCAAAAGCAGAACTCTCTGACGTAACACAGAATAGGATGAAAACCGAGTTAGCAGCTAAAAAGGAAATCATGTTTTTTATGTTAAAAATAAAAGTTTTTTGCCCACAAAATTTAAACACAAGCATCACATGTCCCCAACCCTATAAACAAACAAATTTAGTGTTATAAACTAGGAAACGCATGATTCAAATATTATAACAAGCATAAAATTTTCTCCCGCATCATCATCACCAAACACACTAATATTATTAGGGTGAAGATACAATAGGAAGTTTATTTGGCTAGGAAGTGATCTTGACCATCCATTTAATTAATCAAGGGCTAAGATTAAATGAATGAAATTGAAGCAAAAAAAAAGAGGCGCGTGAGTTTGTTAGGGGCATTCTAGTCAATCCAGCACAATAGTTTCTCTCTCCTCCAATCCCCCCCCCCCCATTTTTTAAACGTTAATAACTTTTTCATACGACATTATTTTTTTTATAAAAATTGCACCAAAAAAACCAGCGTTTTTTATCTTTAAAACGAGTATACTATTGCTATATTTTCGAAAAAAAAAATTTGAAAACACAGTTGCGTAAAACGCAATGGAGAAAACTCAGTTGCATAAAACGCAATGAAAAAAATGACTTTTCTAAAACGCAACGCACCAAAAACACAAAAGAAATGTCTTATTTCTAAAACGCAATGACCAGAAAACACAAATAAATGTCTTATTTCTAAAACGCAATAGCCTAAAAACACAAAAGAAAGTGTACTTTATAAAACGCAATGCACCCAAAACACTTAAAAATGTCTTACTTCTAAAACGCAATGCACCCAAAACACAAAAGAAAGTGTACTTTATAAAACGCAATTGTAACACCCGTCTAATTTTACTTGAATTTAATAATAATTCAAGCCATTTTTTTTAAATGATACCAAATTAACATAACTTTCATAAGTCGAATTCATAAGTAGCATAAACCTTAGTCAACTAACGACCAAGTTAGAACATCCAAAAATTTTTAACAATTTGTTTACAACCCATAAACATAGTCTATTAAAGATTAAAACATTGCGGAAGCTTGTAAATAGTGTTCGGTTCTTCAAAAGCTTGCTCGATCATCTTCCGGTTAGTTTCCAACATCACCTACGATCAAAACCACAACAAGTGTTAGTTTTGATCAAGTTAAAATGGATACAAACAAGTTCCAAGAGTCAACAACCAAGAAAATAAAAAAAAATTCCTGAAGGGGGCGCCGCGTGACGCCAAGGTCCCTCGCGTCACGCCTAGCCCTGATTTTCTCAGAATGTTTATTTCTTTGATGCAGCAGATTCCCAGCTCAAAGTTTAATCAAGTTCCAAATTAAAATAGTGTTGGAACTTTTGAGATCGTTCATACTTGTGCTGGATTAGTTTTATAGTGGTTTGTAGCTAATTTGATAGTATAGGGGCTTATTTTGTAATTCTATAGAAGTTGTAATCCTGACTTGGTGTAGATAAGATTCCAGCAAATTTATAAATTTGCTGGCTAGTCAGGAACACTATATATAGCCCTTATATTGTAACCACTTCAAGCTTTTGGCTCTCTTAATGAATATTGGTGTTGTTTACATTCAATCATTGTTCTAGTGCTCTAATCTGATATCCAAGGTGCTTTACTGATTTACATTCTTGTTTGGATTCAATACAACACTTGTTGTGTTCATTAATCCATTAGCTTCACCTTCATCTTTGATTATTCTTAACTTTTCATAGTTCAAACACTTAATCAATAGGTGTTTTGGACTAAAACAACCAACCACTGTGATCCGGATTGATATTGGGATTTACAATTTGGTATCAGAGCCTTAGTGCTCTTGGTTGTTGTGTTCTTGTTGAGATTTTTCATAGTTTTGAAGGTTTTTCAAAGTTTCAAGAGTTTCAAATTTTCGGATTTAAAATGGACTGATTTGGTGTGTTTAATCGATAGGTTATTGTTAATATATGATTAGGTAGTCATTTTGGACATTTTGATGCATCAAAACATGGTTTTTGAGTGTTTAAAGGGTTTTAGTTCGTGTTAAACCCTCTGTCCAGCGAACAATTTTTGAATACAGCGAAATAGTTTTTGAATATAGCGACGATATCTTTGCATACAGCGAACATAGCGAACAATTCTTGTATCTCATCGCATAATCATTAATTTCACCGATCACAACTCGAGCGAAATTAACGATTTACGGCGAAATAGTGCCAAGTGACCCTTATAGCGAAATTATCGAAGGCGACTTCGAGAACTGCGATATAGAACCACAGTGTTCTTATCACAGTATACGGCGAAATTAAGCCAAACTAACGTGTGTGTTATTTGTATCAGCGGATTTAGCTAGCTCGCTCGTGCAGGACTTCTCCGTGCATCGGCGAAATTGTTTCTACAGAAGACTTGTCAGCGAAATTAACATCTGTTCAACTTACCGTTGTCAAAAACAAGTCAAGATGTCGTTGAATCAGCTAAGTCCAATTGCTCAAGCGGAACTTGAGACCGGAACCACTACTAGGCCACCAAAGTTGAAAGGGGCTGAAGACTTCAGCACTTGGAAGACTCGCATCCAGTCATTCTTCGAATACACGGACTACAATCTGTGGGTCTCAGTCACCGCTGGACCCCACATTCCAATGGTTGTTCGTAATGACGTGGTAGTTGCTAACCCTGACCCCACAACCTTCACTGACGAAGACAAGGCTCTAATCCAACGCGATCGCCGTGCGCATGCAGCCCTAACCATGGCTCTGTCAACTGATGACTGCAACATGTTTGAAGAACACTGAACTGCAAGTGCACTCTGGAATGCATTGATTGAGTATTATGAGGGAAATGAAGAGCTAATTGAAAGTAAGAGAGATATGGTGCAAAAGCAATACGACATGTTCTGTGGAGTTCGTGGAGAAAGTTTGTCAGATCACATCAGTCGCTTTCTGAATATGATGACCAAAATGAAGAAGGCAGGAAATCCTGTCACAAACCGTGCTGCCATCAAGAAGCTGCTGGATTCGCTCCCTAAGGAATGGAGTTTGCAATGCATGATGATCAAGAAGGATTTCCTCAATAATCCAAATCCTGTCACTCTGTCAGACTTGATTAACACTCTAAGAGCTTTTGAAATGGATGTCAACAAACGAGAAATGAACACTGCTGGCTACACTCCAAAAACGAATCCAACTTCTGCTGGAATGAAGAATGTGGTATTCCTTGCCTCAGGTGGCATCTGTCAACAAGCTTCTGACATGATCTATGCTAACGCTTCCGCAAGCGCATCAAAAGCTCCACAACCTAGTGAGAAGACTGTCACGGTTGGCGATACACAAGCGTTGAAAGTGTCTACTGAAAACGTGGCACTTTTCAACATGTTTCTAAGCAGCTATGAAGCTTTAATGTCAGGAAAGCTGAAGAAGGATATGTTCACTGCTGAAGACATGTATCAAGTCGATCCAGATGACATGGAGGAAATGGATCTGAAATGGCAAATGGCCATGATCACCTTAAGGTTGAAGAAATTTCAGGACAAGACCGGGAAACGTTTGGGTCTCGGAAAGGCTGGCTTTGATAAATCCAAACTAAGATGCTACAACTGTAAGAATCTGGGCCACTTCAAGCGTGACTGTCCCTTGTTGAAAGAAGGAAACATCGAATCAACTCCTGCTGTGAAACAAATCACCGTTGAAGAAAACAAAAACAATGCGTCTCCTAGCACGCCAAAAGCTTTAGTCGTCGAAGATTATGATTGGAGTGAAGAAATTGCTGAAGCTAAGGAGCAAGTTAACAAAGCTCTCATGGCAAAGATCTCAAGCGAGTTCTCTTCGAAGCAGTTTGAGAAACAGACAGCTGGAATTCCAAAAGGAGACAATACTGCTGACAAGGGTTTGAAAAGCATTCTCACCTCTCCGGAGCCTGAGAAAGAAAAGAAGTCTGAAGAAGCTAAGGAGCAGATTCCTAAGGATGCATCTGACCAGAAGAAAGACAAAGGAAAAGCCTCAGCCACAGCAATGAAAACTGAATCTTCCAAAGAAAAGGCTGACAAAGACTTGGTAAATAGTATTCCACATAACTTTAAAGTAAAGTTATGCTCACCAGCATGCGTTGATGTCGTGGCACATTACAAGTCTCTTAATCTAGAATTTGAGAGACAAAAAGACAAGGCCTTAAAAATGAATAACGAACTTAAACTGAACGAGGCCGCATACCAGAGAAAGTTGAATTCAACTTTAGCTGAGATGCAAACTCTAAAAGAATTTGTGAATAGAAAAGATTTCATCATTAACGATCTCACAGATAGACTAGAAAAGTGTTACACCCTAACACATATTTGACAAAAGTCGCAGCGGAAATTCGTGCCATAAAATTTCTTTCTTTATAAATACCTCAACTTATTTAAACTTTAACTTTATCATAACTCTTATTATAAATCTGTCATCCTCTTATTTACTAATTAAAGACATAGCTTATGTTTTCTACATTTTACATTCAACGTCCCCGTACAATCTCTCTAGTGACTCGGTCTTCGATCCTTAATCTTCGTGATAAACGCTCATTATCCGTACAACCTGCATTACCACATACATTCAACACATTAGTATACAAGACATAAACAAGAATACAATACAGGTACGCTTTCCATTCAGCTTCTCTTTCATTTTTAAGCATATCATTCGCGTATTCATTCTCTTGTGAGCCTTCAATAATATACCTGCGTAACACTTCGTTTTACAGGCACACGATTAATACCATTAACACTTAACGTATCCAGAATCATACTTGTATATACTCGTGCATACATCCATACCTCAACACATGCATGCATACACTCATACGTGTCTTCATATGTACATAAATACACACCTGCATACGTACATACATCCCTATGCCTTCACATATATACATACTATCATACGCATCTTCATATATACATAAGTACGCTTCGTAAGTATCTACATTCATACATCTCTACATACATGCATACATTCATATATATCTTTATATAAATACGTACATATCTTTCCTACAACTTACGTGCGTGCATACACTCATACATGCTTTATACAATCCTGCATACATACTTACATACATATGTACATACATACACATTTGCATAGGTGCATACCTTTCCTACATCTTTACGTACATACATGCCATTATACGTATTTTCATATATACATAAATACGCATCTACATACACGTAACACATCTTGCATACCTCTCACATACTCATACGATATTTACATGGGACTTAAACTTTGATTTATAGCCCATAAATATCTAAGGATTGATGCGTGGTTAAAAACCGGTGCTCGTAATTATATAACTTTATGATTTCATATGAGTCTTAGATCTTGAACGACCTACTTTTAATTAGGTATTGCGTTTATGCAGGTTTGACAAAGTTAAGGAGCCTTTCGGGAGCTTTACATGCTACCGGGTCGAAAACCGGAGCACCAGAACACGTTACGGGTCAACCGGAAACACCAGACGCGAAAAATAAAAGCTTACAAACAAGTGCCCGTCGCCGACGGGCTCCAAGCTTTCGGCGACGGGTTGTAGATATGCCCGTCGGGCCATTTAACCCGTCGGCAGTGTGTTAACCTGTCAGCAAAAAAAGTGATTTTCCCTTGCCCGTCGGCGACGGCCTCCTTGCCCGTCGGCGACGGGCTCTCTAAAGTGCATTTTTCTGCAGCTCCGTTTCGACGTCCGAACGCACTAAAACGCGCGTAACTTTCGAACCGTTTACCCGTTTAACCTCCCGTTTCTTCCTACATGCTTGTAAATTCACATTCTATCATATAAACTTAAAATCCCACATACGGATTAAGGAAATTCTTAACTTGCATGCATTCGGCTTATTGTCATTCTCTAATTATTTGACCCGTTATGGGTATTTGCGCATTAAATGGTCTATGACATACAAAACCATACTCTTCGCTTTCACACATGACTATAACATTATTCTAATCGATTAGCTTATTTCCAAATGGGCATTTAAGGTCGTTCGCCCGATATACCTATCAAGGGCGTTTTTGTCAACATTGCTCAATCCTTTACAACCAAGGACCTCATTGCATATTTAACCAATCCTACCACTTAACTTCAATTCTAACGCATATACCTTACTCGGATCAAAGCTAAGATCCGTTTAATACTTCATCGATTTCATTCAACTCATTCCTATTTAACCTCAATTAACACATTTAGTTAAAATACATATAACTTTACATAAACAACTAAGAAGTGATTACGGAATCACTTACCTCATGAATCCGTGTCCACATCCGTTTCCACGCCTCTTCTTGACCCGTTAGCCTTTCGCGCTTGAGTCCGTCTCCACATGATTCCTATACTTTCATGTCATAGAAATCACGCTATCATTAGCATACTCATTTGTACATGATAACAATCGTATCAATCCCATATTTCACACTTAACTTTCATCAATCATTTCTAACAAACATAACTCATGTAACTCATCATGTCATTACATTTAACACGGATTGACATTACATGTACCATACGACTTCTCATTAACCTATATTTACCATCACGAGTCAACTCATGTTGCTTATACTTAGTTGACTTTCAAAAGTCAACTATTAACCATACATATCTATCGACTTATCAACATATTCCCGTAACATCATAATCGACTATACGGACGACACTATATACATTTTATCATTCACTTGATATACGTACTACCTTTTAAGCATAACGTACAACTAATTCATACACAATCTTCTAGATTCATACATAGTTCATCAAATGCTTCTACAATCCAACATGGGGTATTTAAATTAAACATCAAACATGTTATCATCACATTTCATTCACTTCATCTACAACAATTCATCATTTCTTATCCCATTTCTTTAAACATTCACACACATGTATGATTTCAAACATTATTAACATAAGTGAATCATCAAATTACATTACATCATCAAAACCCACTTCATAACTACTTGTTAATCACTTACAAGTGATCTAATCTTAAGTTCTTCATAACTCATCATACTTTTGATATATGTACTACCTTGTAAGCATAGTGTACAACTAGTTCATGCATATCATTCTAATCTCATACACAATTCATCAATTTCTTCCTCCTAATCAACATGATTCATACATGCATAACACCCAACCCACTAGTATCACATTTCTTTCAATTCTTCTAACAAGAATACATCATACAACTCAAAATACATCAATATTAAGCAAGAACTTAAACATAGATGATTTACCCATGTCATCTTCTTCCTCATAACAAATGGGTTTCACCCTTAAACATCAAATTAACCTAATTCATGCATATTCCATGTTCCAAATGATGAATCTAACACATTCTCATGCTTCATTTCATACAAATTCGTGATTTACAACAAAACCCATTTCGTGCACCACTACCAATCTAGAATCTAAGACATACCTTACGATCCCCTTGAGAAGGTGATCATTAATCTATGTTCGGTTAGGAATTTGAGCTTCATTTAGCCTTCCAATTTGAGGGAATTGATGAAACTAGGGTTCTTGGCTCCATGGGAGCTCCTGCTCTTTTTCACGCACACACCATGTGTGTTTGTGTGTGTGTTTTGTTAATTAAAACATAACTTTCCCCCTTATTCATCTTTGGTCCCTCAAGTTTGTTTCCCTTGTTTGCTTTACTAAACCTTTTACCACATTCCATCTTTTAATAATTTTAACCATACATTTAACTAGGTTAAGTAGCCTAGTTATTTATTTCTTGATGTATCATATCATAACATTTTAACGAATATAAATATTCGGGTTTTGGGGTGTTACAAGTCTACCCCCCTTAAAGGAGGTTTCGTCCCCGAAACCTGTCTCATTTTATCTTACAAACACACATCTATGTTTGACTTCATAGTCACATCATAATCATAAGTAATCATCCTATCTTATTTCATAATCATTAATACCCTTGACTTATTCCTCCTAACAAGTCTATACTTTCCATAGCATACTTTCACATAACATTTTTATTTCCTTTTTGACCCGTTAATAACAGGTCGATATACATACTTACTCATACTTACAATAATGCTTACACTCATATGATCCGTTTATATACTTTCATTTCTTTCACGCATTCTATTACCCACTTAATTGGGTAACAGCATATACTCTCATAATGAGATTTAAGCATACCACTTACGACCCGGTAACATCGGGTTAATTACTTTCAACATAAATCTTCCGTTCTATCCATATAACGGATTGAACTTCATACATTCGTTATTGCATTCGCGACCACTCGTTCTAAACGGATGGTACCTTATCCTCACTCGACTTGTTCAACTTGAAGCGGTCGACGTGCCTAGCTTATTACAGCTTTCGCTTATCATAACCAAATCCGCAAGGAATTTGCATCATTCATATCTTTCATTCCTTGAATCCGTCTTGCGGATTCAAACATTGCATATACGCTTTTCATCCTTTGAATCCGTCTAGCGGATTCAAGCATTGCATTCCTACTTTAACCTCTTTCATGTTTCGAATCCGTCCCGCGGATTCTAGCTTAGCATTTTATGTTTCGAATCCGTCTCGCGGATTCTAGCATAGCATATCATACTTCGAATCCGTCTCACGGATTCTAGTATAGCATATCATCTTCCGAATCCGTCTCGCGGACTCTAGCATAGCATTTCATGTTTCGAATCCGTCTCGCGGATTCTAGCATAGCATATCATACTTCGAATCCGTCTCACGGATTCTAGTATAGCATATCATCTTCCGAATCCGTCTCGCGGACTCTAGCATAGCATTTCATACTCTCATTCTTGAGAGTCTTACATTTCTCTTCACCCTCACGTCCACCTACTACTTAATTCTAACAGACATACCTGTATCAATTATCACGGTCACACGAACGTCATATGCTTCACGTGTACTGGCCAGGTACACAATCCACATACTAGTTTCGTGTCTTCGTGTAATTGTCACCTTATGTCCGAAGAGTTTGGTTTCGGCACGTGCATCATTTTTCAAAACATGTTTACTACACCATCATGGTCCTTCATTTAGCATTTTTCTTCCCTTAATGCACTTTACCATTTCATATACCGACATATTAAATTTACGTACCTTAACTTTATCTTATTTCATGCCTTGGTGTCGGTAGTTGACCGCACTCGCGGATCATCCTCTTCAAACGCTTATACTTACCTTGCATATACAAAACCGTCAGTTTCTTTATGCGTATACATAAGTACATACTTACATTCTCTTTTACCTTTGGATCTTGACCGAGTCTTGGATTGTACGGGTTTCTTAACACAAGAGCACACAGGTTTGAGTTCAAGCACTTACCTTCTTACACTTGATTCTCTCAAACCAGGGCTCTGATACCAACTTGTTACACCCTAACACATATTTCACAAAAGTCGCAGCGGAAATTCGTGCCATAAAATTTCTTTCTTTATAAATACCTCAACTTATTTAAACTTTAACTTTATCATAACTCTTATTATAAATCTGTCATCCTCTTATTTACTAATTAAAGACATAGCTTATGTTTTCTACATTTTACATTCAACGTCCCCGTACAATCTCTCTAGTGACTCGGTCTTCGATCCTTAATCTTCGTGATAAACGCTCATTATCCGTACAACCTGCATTACCACATACATTCAACACATTAGTATACAAGACATAAACAAGAATACAATACAGGTACGCTTTCCATTCAGCTTCTCTCTCATTTTTAAGCATATCATTCGCGTATTCATTCTCTTGTGAGCCTTCAATAATATACCTGCGTAACACTTCGTTTTACAGGCACACGATTAATACCATTAACACTTAACGTATCCAGAATCATACTTGTATATACTCGTGCATACATCCATACCTCAACACATGCATGCATACACTCATACGTGTCTTCATATGTACATAAATACACACCTGTATACGTACATACATCCCTATGCCTTCACATATATACATACTATCATACGCATCTTCATATATACATAAGTACGCTTCGTAAGTATCTACATTCATACATCTCTACATACATGCATACATTCATATATATCTTTATATAAATACGTACATATATTTCCTACAACTTACGTGCGTGCATACACTCATACATGCTTTATACAATCCTGCATACATACTTACATACATACGTACATACATACACATTTGCATAGGTGCATACCTTTCCTACATCTTTACGTACATACATGCCATTATACGTATTTTCATATATACATAAATACGCATCTACATACACGTAACACATCTTGCATACCTCTCACATACTCATACGATATTTACATGGGACTTAAACTTTGATTTATAGCCCATAAATATCTAAGGATTGATGCGTGGTTAAAAACCGGTGCTCGTAATTATATAACTTTATGATTTCATATGAGTCTTAGATCTTGAACGACCTACTTTTAATTAGGTATTGCGTTTATGCAGGTTTGACAAAGTTAAGGAGCCTTTCGGGAGCTTTACATGCTACCGGGTCGAAAACCGGAGCACCAGAACACGTTACGGGTCAACCGGAAACACCAGACGCGAAAAATAAAAGCTTACAAACAAGTGCCCGTCGCCGACGGGCTCCAAGCCGTCGGCGACAGGTTGTAGATATGCCCGTCGGGCCATTTAACCCGTCGGCAGTGTGTTAACCTGTCAGCAAAAAAAGTGATTTTCCCTTGCCCGTCGGCGACGGCCTCCTTGCCCGTCGGCGACGGGATCTCTAAAGTGCATTTTTCTGCAGCTCCGTTTCGACGTCCGAACGCACTAAAACGCGCGTAACTTTCGAACCGTTTACCCGTTTAACCTCCCGTTTCTTCCTACATGCTTGTAAATTCACATTCTATCATATAAACTTAAAATCCCACATACGGATTAAGGAAATTCTTAACTTGCATGCATTCGGCTTATTGTCATTCTCTAATTATTTGACCCGTTATGGGTATTTGCGCATTAAATGGTATATGACATACAAAACCATACTCTTCGCTTTCACACATGACTATAACATTATTCTAATCGATTAGCTTATTTCCAAATGGGCATTTAAGGTCGTTCGCCCGATATACCTATCAAGGGCGTTTTTGTCAACATTGCTCAATCCTTTACAACCAAGGACCTCATTGCATATTTAACCAATCCTACCACTTAACTTCAATTCTAACGCATATACCTTACTCGGATCAAAGCTAAGATCCGTTTAATACTTCATCGATTTCATTCAACTCATTCCTATTTAACCTCAATTAACACATTTAGTTAAAATACATATAACTTTACATAAACAACTAAGAAGTGATTACGGAATCACTTACCTCATGAATCCGTGTCCACATCCGTTTCCACGCCTCTTCTTGACCCGTTAGCCTTTCGCGCTTGAGTCCGTCTCCACATGATTCCTATACTTTCATGTCATAGAAATCACGCTATCATTAGCATACTCATTTGTACATGATAACAATCGTATCAATCCCATATTTCACACTTAACTTTCATCAATCATTTCTAACAAACATAACTCATGTAACTCATCATGTCATTACATTTAACACGGATTGACATTACATGTACCATACGACTTCTCATTAACCTATATTTACCATCACGAGTCAACTCATGTTGCTTATACTTAGTTGACTTTCAAAAGTCAACTATTAACCATACATATCTATCGACTTATCAACATATTCCCGTAACATCATAATCGACTATACGGACGACACTATATACATTTTATCATTCACTTGATATACGTACTACCTTTTAAGCATAACGTACAACTAATTCATACACAATCTTCTAGATTCATACATAGTTCATCAAATGCTTCTACAATCCAACATGGGGTATTTAAATTAAACATCAAACATGTTATCATCACATTTCATTCACTTCATCTACAACAATTCATCATTTCTTATCCCATTTCTTTAAACATTCACACACATGTATGATTTCAAACATTATTAACATAAGTGAATCATCAAATTACATTACATCATCAAAACCCACTTCATAACTACTTGTTAATCACTTACAAGTGATCTAATCTTAAGTTCTTCATAACTCATCATACTTTTGATATATGTACTACCTTGTAAGCATAGTGTACAACTAGTTCATGCATATCATTCTAATCTCATACACAATTCATCAATTTCTTCCTCCTAATCAACATGATTCATACATGCATAACACCCAACCCACTAGTATCACATTTCTTTCAATTCTTCTAACAAGAATACATCATACAACTCAAAATACATCAATATTAAGCAAGAACTTAAACATAGATGATTTACCCATGTCATCTTCTTCCTCATAACAAATGGGTTTCACCCTTAAACATCAAATTAACCTAATTCATGCATATTCCATGTTCCAAATGATGAATCTAACACATTCTCATGCTTCATTTCATACAAATTCGTGATTTACAACAAAACCCATTTCGTGCACCACTACCAATCTAGAATCTAAGACATACCTTACGATCCCCTTGAGAAGGTGATCATTAATCTATGTTCGGTTAGGAATTTGAGCTTCATTTAGCCTTCCAATTTGAGGGAATTGATGAAACTAGGGTTCTTGGCTCCATGGGAGCTCCTGCTCTTTTTCACGCACACACCATGTGTGTTTGTGTGTGTGTTTTGTTAATTAAAACATAACTTTCCCCCTTATTCATCTTTGGTCCCTCAAGTTTGTTTCCCTTGTTTGCTTTACTAAACCTTTTACCACATTCCATCTTTTAATAATTTTAACCATACATTTAACTAGGTTAAGTAGCCTAGTTATTTATTTCTTGATGTATCATATCATAACATTTTAACGAATATAAATATTCGGGTTTTGGGGTGTTACAAGTCTACCCCCCTTAAAGGAGGTTTCGTCCCCGAAACCTGTCTCATTTTATCTTACAAACACACATCTATGTTTGACTTCATAGTCACATCATAATCATAAGTAATCATCCTATCTTATTTCATAATCATTAATACCCTTGACTTATTCCTCCTAACAAGTCTATACTTTCCATAGCATACTTTCACATAACATTTTTATTTCCTTTTTGACCCGTTAATAACAGGTCGATATACATACTTACTCATACTTACAATAATGCTTACACTCATATGATCCGTTTATATACTTTCATTTCTTTCACGCATTCTATTACCCACTTAATTGGGTAACAGCATATACTCTCATAATGAGATTTAAGCATACCACTTACGACCCGGTAACATCGGGTTAATTACTTTCAACATAAATCTTCCGTTCTATCCATATAACGGATTGAACTTCATACATTCGTTATTGCATTCGCGACCACTCGTTCTAAACGGATGGTACCTTATCCTCACTCGACTTGTTCAACTTGAAGCGGTCGACGTGCCTAGCTTATTACAGCTTTCGCTTATCATAACCAAATCCGCAAGGAATTTGCATCATTCATATCTTTCATTCCTTGAATCCGTCTTGCGGATTCAAACATTGCATATACGCTTTTCATCCTTTGAATCCGTCTAGCGGATTCAAGCATTGCATTCCTACTTTAACCTCTTTCATGTTTCGAATCCGTCCCGCGGATTCTAGCTTAGCATTTTATGTTTCGAATCCGTCTCGCGGATTCTAGCATAGCATATCATACTTCGAATCCGTCTCACGGATTCTAGTATAGCATATCATCTTCCGAATCCGTCTCGCGGACTCTAGCATAGCATTTCATGTTTCGAATCCGTCTCGCGGATTCTAGCATAGCATATCATACTTCGAATCCGTCTCACGGATTCTAGTATAGCATATCATCTTCCGAATCCGTCTCGCGGACTCTAGCATAGCATTTCATACTCTCATTCTTGAGAGTCTTACATTTCTCTTCACCCTCACGTCCACCTACTACTTAATTCTAACAGACATACCTGTATCAATTATCACGGTCACACGAACGTCATATGCTTCACGTGTACTGGCCAGGTACACAATCCACATACTAGTTTCGTGTCTTCGTGTAATTGTCACCTTATGTCCGAAGAGTTTGGTTTCGGCACGTGCATCATTTTTCAAAACATGTTTACTACACCATCATGGTCCTTCATTTAGCATTTTTCTTCCCTTAATGCACTTTACCATTTCATATACCGACATATTAAATTTACGTACCTTAACTTTATCTTATTTCATGCCTTGGTGTCGGTAGTTGACCGCACTCGCGGATCATCCTCTTCAAACGCTTATACTTACCTTGCATATACAAAACCGTCAGTTTCTTTATGCGTATACATAAGTACATACTTACATTCTCTTTTACCTTTGGATCTTGACCGAGTCTTGGATTGTACGGGTTTCTTAACACAAGAGCACACAGGTTTGAGTTCAAGCACTTACCTTCTTACACTTGATTCTCTCAAACCAGGGCTCTGATACCAACTTGTTACACCCTAACACATATTTCACAAAAGTCGCAGCGGAAATTCGTGCCATAAAATTTCTTTCTTTATAAATACCTCAACTTATTTAAACTTTAACTTTATCATAACTCTTATTATAAATCTGTCATCCTCTTATTTACTAATTAAAGACATAGCTTATGTTTTCTACATTTTACATTCAACGTCCCCGTACAATCTCTCTAGTGACTCGGTCTTCGATCCTTAATCTTCGTGATAAACGCTCATTATCCGTACAACCTGCATTACCACATACATTCAACACATTAGTATACAAGACATAAACAAGAATACAATACAGGTACGCTTTCCATTCAGCTTCTCTCTCATTTTTAAGCATATCATTCGCGTATTCATTCTCTTGTGAGCCTTCAATAATATACCTGCGTAACACTTCGTTTTACAGGCACACGATTAATACCATTAACACTTAACGTATCCAGAATCATACTTGTATATACTCGTGCATACATCCATACCTCAACACATGCATGCATACACTCATACGTGTCTTCATATGTACATAAATACACACCTGTATACGTACATACATCCCTATGCCTTCACATATATACATACTATCATACGCATCTTCATATATACATAAGTACGCTTCGTAAGTATCTACATTCATACATCTCTACATACATGCATACATTCATATATATCTTTATATAAATACGTACATATCTTTCCTACAACTTACGTGCGTGCATACACTCATACATGCTTTATACAATCCTGCATACATACTTACATACATACGTACATACATACACATTTGCATAGGTGCATACCTTTCCTACATCTTTACGTACATACATGCCATTATACGTATTTTCATATATACATAAATACGCATCTACATACACGTAACACATCTTGCATACCTCTCACATACTCATACGATATTTACATGGGACTTAAACTTTGATTTATAGCCCATAAATATCTAAGGATTGATGCGTGGTTAAAAACCGGTGCTCGTAATTATATAACTTTATGATTTCATATGAGTCTTAGATCTTGAACGACCTACTTTTAATTAGGTATTGCGTTTATGCAGGTTTGACAAAGTTAAGGAGCCTTTCGGGAGCTTTACATGCTACCGGGTCGAAAACCGGAGCACCAGAACACGTTACGGGTCAACCGGAAACACCAGACGCGAAAAATAAAAGCTTACAAACAAGTGCCCGTCGCCGACGGGCTCCAAGCCGTCGGCGACAGGTTGTAGATATGCCCGTCGGGCCATTTAACCCGTCGGCAGTGTGTTAACCTGTCAGCAAAAAAAGTGATTTTCCCTTGCCCGTCGGCGACGGCCTCCTTGCCCGTCGGCGACGGGATCTCTAAAGTGCATTTTTCTGCAGCTCCGTTTCGACGTCCGAACGCACTAAAACGCGCGTAACTTTCGAACCGTTTACCCGTTTAACCTCCCGTTTCTTCCTACATGCTTGTAAATTCACATTCTATCATATAAACTTAAAATCCCACATACGGATTAAGGAAATTCTTAACTTGCATGCATTCGGCTTATTGTCATTCTCTAATTATTTGACCCGTTATGGGTATTTGCGCATTAAATGGTATATGACATACAAAACCATACTCTTCGCTTTCACACATGACTATAACATTATTCTAATCGATTAGCTTATTTCCAAATGGGCATTTAAGGTCGTTCGCCCGATATACCTATCAAGGGCGTTTTTGTCAACATTGCTCAATCCTTTACAACCAAGGACCTCATTGCATATTTAACCAATCCTACCACTTAACTTCAATTCTAACGCATATACCTTACTCGGATCAAAGCTAAGATCCGTTTAATACTTCATCGATTTCATTCAACTCATTCCTATTTAACCTCAATTAACACATTTAGTTAAAATACATATAACTTTACATAAACAACTAAGAAGTGATTACGGAATCACTTACCTCATGAATCCGTGTCCACATCCGTTTCCACGCCTCTTCTTGACCCGTTAGCCTTTCGCGCTTGAGTCCGTCTCCACATGATTCCTATACTTTCATGTCATAGAAATCACGCTATCATTAGCATACTCATTTGTACATGATAACAATCGTATCAATCCCATATTTCACACTTAACTTTCATCAATCATTTCTAACAAACATAACTCATGTAACTCATCATGTCATTACATTTAACACGGATTGACATTACATGTACCATACGACTTCTCATTAACCTATATTTACCATCACGAGTCAACTCATGTTGCTTATACTTAGTTGACTTTCAAAAGTCAACTATTAACCATACATATCTATCGACTTATCAACATATTCCCGTAACATCATAATCGACTATACGGACGACACTATATACATTTTATCATTCACTTGATATACGTACTACCTTTTAAGCATAACGTACAACTAATTCATACACAATCTTCTAGATTCATACATAGTTCATCAAATGCTTCTACAATCCAACATGGGGTATTTAAATTAAACATCAAACATGTTATCATCACATTTCATTCACTTCATCTACAACAATTCATCATTTCTTATCCCATTTCTTTAAACATTCACACACATGTATGATTTCAAACATTATTAACATAAGTGAATCATCAAATTACATTACATCATCAAAACCCACTTCATAACTACTTGTTAATCACTTACAAGTGATCTAATCTTAAGTTCTTCATAACTCATCATACTTTTGATATATGTACTACCTTGTAAGCATAGTGTACAACTAGTTCATGCATATCATTCTAATCTCATACACAATTCATCAATTTCTTCCTCCTAATCAACATGATTCATACATGCATAACACCCAACCCACTAGTATCACATTTCTTTCAATTCTTCTAACAAGAATACATCATACAACTCAAAATACATCAATATTAAGCAAGAACTTAAACATAGATGATTTACCCATGTCATCTTCTTCCTCATAACAAATGGGTTTCACCCTTAAACATCAAATTAACCTAATTCATGCATATTCCATGTTCCAAATGATGAATCTAACACATTCTCATGCTTCATTTCATACAAATTCGTGATTTACAACAAAACCCATTTCGTGCACCACTACCAATCTAGAATCTAAGACATACCTTACGATCCCCTTGAGAAGGTGATCATTAATCTATGTTCGGTTAGGAATTTGAGCTTCATTTAGCCTTCCAATTTGAGGGAATTGATGAAACTAGGGTTCTTGGCTCCATGGGAGCTCCTGCTCTTTTTCACGCACACACCATGTGTGTTTGTGTGTGTGTTTTGTTAATTAAAACATAACTTTCCCCCTTATTCATCTTTGGTCCCTCAAGTTTGTTTCCCTTGTTTGCTTTACTAAACCTTTTACCACATTCCATCTTTTAATAATTTTAACCATACATTTAACTAGGTTAAGTAGCCTAGTTATTTATTTCTTGATGTATCATATCATAACATTTTAACGAATATAAATATTCGGGTTTTGGGGTGTTACAAAAAGGCTTTGAATGAAAAGAACAAATTGCAAATTATCATTGATAAATGGAATGTCAGTCAAAAGGCCTTTACTGACATCAAAAACTGCCAACGACCAACGTATGTGAAAGACGGGATCGGGTATAAGGATAGGCAAGGAAACGAAAGAAAACTCTTCCTTCCACCACATAGCAAAAACTATGTGCCTATACCTACTCCTCATCCCGAAAACGATCTCATTGATGAAAAGGCCTCTGTAGAACAAAACGATTCTTGTGAAAACGAAACAACCGCTAACTTTTCTAAAAGTAATGCAGATCCAATTGTGTGTAAAGAAGATGTGTGCAATGAGGATGGAGACTACGGCGGTTCAAAAATAGGAATAGGTTATTCAGGCGACAGTTATTCCACTGTTAACTGGTTCGCCTGGAACTGTTCTAAGGAAAACAATATTCGGGATGAATGTAATAATTTAATTAGGATGGATGACTGTAATGGCCATGTGCCTAAATTTAAATCTTCGGATGACTGTAAGGGCCATGTGCCTACATTTGAGACCCGTGATCGTGAACATGCTATGTTTGAATGTCATGATTTAAATTCTGCATTTTGTGATGATAAAGTTGTTTGTGAATCTCCTGTATTTGTGCCAGAATTGAAAAAGAATAGCTTTGGAAAATTCCTCACCGAGGTAATTCCAGAATTTATTCCATCTCGAACAGGTATGACAGATTCTGAAAAGAGAGTCACTGAAGATCAATGCAACGAAGACTCAAGCATTGCTGTGAAGACTTCAAGTCCTGAGGATGAGCAAATATCAGAAACATCAAACGAAGGTCGAACAACAGACAGTGAGAGCACAGAATTTTCAAGTGAAGAAACCTTGAAAACCTCATGTGTAGGTCAAACAACAAATGATGAAAGCTCCGAAAGTTCAAGTGTTGAAGACCAAAATTCAGAAAGTTCAAGCGAAGATCAAAGCTGCAATGATTCTAGTTACGAAGCAAGTGAAGAGCAAGAGTCAAGTGAATACCAAGTGTCTAAAAGTTCATCTGATTCCGACAATGATGAAGAATGTTCAGAAGATGAAAGCAGAGTTGACAAGAAAATGAAGAAAGCAGAAAGCTCAAGACACTCATCACATACATCATCTTCTAACACCAAAAGGCCCAGACATAAACGATGTTTTCGCTGTAGTCATTTAGGACATACAGCGAAACATTGTAAAGCCAAAAAGTTGAGTTAACTGCCATTTTCGTCCCTGTGGTTTGGTCACTTTGGCCATTTCAGTCCATTTTTCAAAAATGCGCCATTTTCGTCCCCCACGTTCTGGAAAGGTGCCATTTCAATCCAAAAATCATAACCCAGTTAAGTCAGTTTGTAAATAAGGACTGATTGTGTAAATTTGTAACATAAAGGACTGATTGTGTAAATTTGAAAAATGGACTGAAATGGCAGTTAACACCACCACCACTAGCCCTGCCACCACCACCACTCCGCTGCCACCACCACCGCCACCACAGCCCTGCCACCACCACCACTCTGCTGCCACCGCCACCACTGAAATGGTCATCATCATGGACTGAAATGGCAGTTAACACCACCACCACTAGCCCTGCCACCACCACCACTCCGCTGCCACCACCACCACCACCGCCACCACAGCCCTGCCACCACCACCACTCCACTGCCACCGCCACCACTGAAATGGTCATCATCGATCATCATCGACCTTCATCATCATTTGGTCTTCTCCGACGAACAACCACCCGACACCCCCTTTTTTTCTTAGTTAAACAGTCGCCCACCACCATTTGGTGGTGGCGTACGGCGGCACGACAGCGAGAGAGAAAAAGGAGGGAGGAACAGAGAGATAGAAAGGGGCGACGAGATGGAGAAAGGGAGTGCGACGGAGGTGGTAGTGCAGCAGGGCTCCGGTGACCAAACAATAGTCAATTTAATGAGTGGCCATTGGCCAATGATTTGCATCTCCACGAGAACACATATCCCTTCTACCTTCCACCCAATGAGAAATAAATTTCTCATTCACGATTACGTCATATCAATTTAAGAGAGGCCACATTCCAAAACTATGTCACCCACATTCCA
Source organism: Helianthus tuberosus (assembly GCA_030545235.1). Taxonomy (NCBI): domain Eukaryota; kingdom Viridiplantae; phylum Streptophyta; class Magnoliopsida; order Asterales; family Asteraceae; genus Helianthus; species Helianthus tuberosus. The sequence goes on from CM060438.1 coordinate 56,893,616, forward strand.
AATCTTTTTTTTTTCTTCTTGTCTTCTTCTAGTTTATTCTTATGTTGTTGCATCCTATTTTCTTACAATCTTCTGATTGTGTTACCAAGTTCTAGTACGTGGTTGTGTTACCCTCACCTATACAATCGATATGTTTACCCAAAACAGAACAAGAAACGCTCACCGGAGCCCTGCTGCACTACCATCGTCACCGGCGAACCACCGCCTTACTACCGCCACAGTACCCCACCGCCGCCAGCAACCTGCTGCACTACCACCTCCGTCGCACTCCCTTTCTCCGTGTTCGAAGTTCTCGAATTTCCCTATCATCATCGTATCAGCAACATCGCTCCTTCAAATAACCATCATCATCACACCTTCAGCCATCTTCACTGTTCCGTTCGTCATCAGTCTCCGGTCACGTTCATCACCTCCGTATCGGTATCGAGTTCAAGTCCATTTTTCAGTCCATTTCAGTGGTGGCGGTGGCAGTGGAGTCGTGGTGGTGGCAGGGCTGTGGTGGCGGTGGTGGCGGTGGTGGTGGCAGCGGAGTGGTGGTGGTGGCAGGGCTAGTGGTGGTGGTGTTAACTGCCATTTCAGTCCATTTTTCAAATTTACACAATCAGTCCTTTATGTTACAAATTTACACAATCAGTCCTTATTTACAAACTGACTTAACTGGGTTATGATTTTTGGACTGAAATGGCACCTTTCCAGAACATGGGGGACGAAAATGGCGCATTTTTGAAAAATGGACTGAAATGGCCAAAGTGACCAAACCACAGGGACGAAAATGGCAGTTAACTCCAAAAAGTTTTCTAAACCGGAATATGATTTTGTTAAGAACGTCACTGATCAACTTGATTATCTTAAGAAATCTGTTAAAAATCTGGTTGATTCAACAGCTTATTTTTGGAGGCAAAAAGAAGATATCGTGGGTCAAAACCACGATAGATTCAATATGAAGCAAATCTGGGTTCCTAAATCGAACTAATTTGTGTATATTCTTGTATTTCAGAATAAACTCCAGAAATGGCTTCGAATGCTCATGGAGTATATCTGGCACGTCGACAGCGGATGCTCAAGACACATGACAGGCTTGAAGGAGCTTCTGAAGAAATTTCGTTTTATTGATGTTGATTTCGTGTCATTTGCTGGAGACGAGAAGGGAGGGAAGATCGTTGGAATAGGAGATGTGGTCTCTGAAGCTCTCACGCTGGAAAACGTCAACTATGTTCCAGAACTGTGCTACAATCTCATGAGCGTATCACAAGTCTGTGATAAAGGAATATCAGTGCTTTTCAATGACATGGAATGCTTGTTTCTCAAGCCTGGATATGTCATTCCTGCAGAAATGATCATGCTCACTGCTCCAAGACAAAACAATACATACGTGCTAAATATGAAAAATGCCAAGACAAATGACAACTTGACGTGCTTGATTTCAAAGGCTTCAGAATCGGAGTCACTGCTTTGGCACAGGCGATTGGGGCATGTAAATTTCAAAAATATGAACAAACTCTCTAAGTTAAACTTAGTAAGAGGTCTTCCGATAAAAGAATTTCCTTTTTCCGAAAAATGTATAGCATGCGCCCAAGGAAAGCAACACAAGAAATCGCACAAGTCCAAAGCAGTGAACACGATTACGGCACCTCTTCAGTTGTTGCACATGGATCTTTTTGGTCCTATTAGTGTTAAAAGTCTTGCTAAAAGCTCTTATTGTTTGGTGATTACAGATGATTTCTCTCGTTTTTCATGGGTTTATTTTCTTGAGGCGAAAAGTGAGACAGCGGAAATTCTCAAGGGCATTCATTCCCTTGATTGAGAACGTGACCAAATTAAAAGTGAAGTCAATCAGAAGTGATAATGGCTCCGAATTCAAAAATCAAACTTTCATATCCTTCTGTGCAGAAAAGGGAATTCATCTCCAATACAGTGCAGCCAGAACTCCTCAACAAAATGGGGTTGCTGAACGCAAGAACAGAACGTTGATTGAGGCCGCAAGGACCATGCTGGTGGATTCAAAGCTTCCAATCATCTTCTGGGCAGAAGCAGTTAACACAGCATTCTACGTTCTGAACAGGGTTCTCATTGTAAAACCACACGGAAAAACGGTGTATGAACTTCTCTTCAAAAGAAAGCCGCTTATTGATTTCTTCAGACCATTTGGATGTTCTTGCACTCTTCTAAACACTCAAGAGAATCTCATTAAGTTCGAAGCAGTGGGTGTTATCTGCTACTTCATGGGATATTCATCCACTCAGAAAGCCTACAGAGTCTACAACAAAAGAACAAAGATGGTGATTGAGTCGTACTACGTTGACTTTCAAGAAGGAAACTACACTAACACTGGAAGTACTCCCGACTGGTTTTATGATGTAGGTGTGATCTTCAACACCTTTGAAATTCCAGAAGATGTTCCAGAAGCAGAACCTGCAGAAGTCGCTCAAGTTGAACCTCTGTTTGATACTTCAGATATTGGTTTGACTCCGTTCACTACCCGTTTCACTCCATTCTCTGCTAATCCACTTCTCTCTGTGGATGAAGCAACTGGTGACACTTCACCTGAGAACACCACAGAAAACGGTGCTTCTTCTTCACAGGCGAATGTGGATGAACCAACTCAAGAAGATGACCCTCCAGTCATTTACGTGGACGAACACTTCACCAACCTTCCGCAGCAGATTGAGTCTCAGACAAATGCAGGGTACAAGACAAATCGAAATCATCCTCTAGAAAATGTCATAGGTGCAGTCGAAGAAGGAGTGCGTACACGAGGTCAGTCGTCAAGCATCAACAAAGGTCTCTATGCAGCTTTTCTCTCACAATCCGTGCCACGGGACATTGAAGATGCGATTCTAGATTCCAGTTGGGTTCAGGCAATGCAGGAAGAATTATCTCAATTTATCAAACTCAAGGTCTGGGAGTTAGTAGACCTACCAGAGGGAAAGTTTCCGATTGGTACCAAATGGGTCTTTCGTAACAAGATGGATGATCGTGGAGTAGTAATCAAGAACAAGGCTAGATTAGTGGTGCAAGGTTTTCGTCAGGAGGAAGGAATTGATTACGAAGAGGTTTTCGCTCCAGTTGCAAGATTGGAGGCCATCAGAATATTCCTAGCTTACGCGTCATACAGAAATTTCAAAGTTTTTCAGATGGACGTAAAGAGCGCTTTTCTGTATGGGAAGGTAAAGGAAGAAGTCTACGTGTGTCAGCCTCCGGGTTTCGAAGATCCTCATTTTCCAGGTCGCTACTACAAGTTGGACAAAGCCCTCTATGGTCTTCACCAAGCTCCACGTGCTTGGTACGAAACTTTGTCAACTTATCTTTTGAAGTGTGGATACACCAGAGGAATGATCGATATGACTCTCTTCACCAAAAGAGTCGGAGAAGACGTAATGTTGGTTCAGATTTATATGGACGATATCATCTTCGGGTCAACCAACGAAGAACTGTGTAGAGAATTCGAGTCTGTCATGAAGGCACAGTTTGAAATGAGCATGATGGGAGAGCTGACGTTCTTCTTGGGCTAGAAGTGAATCAAAAGGAAGACGGGATTCTTATTCATCAGGCCAAGTGCATTCGGGATATTCTCGCAAAGTACAACATGAATGACTGCAAAGTTGCAAGTACTCCATTTGCGTCTCAGACGGAGCTTACTCTAGATCCTCAAGGAAAACCTGTAAACAAGTCCTTCTATCGCTCGATGATCGGATCTCTGATGTACTTAACGGCTAGCAGGCCTGACATCATGTGGGCTGTCTGTCTCTGTGCTCGCTTTCAGACTAATCCCAAGGAATCTCATGAAACCGCTGTGAAGCGCATCTTCCGCTATCTTAAAGGAACTCCGAAACTAGGTCTTTGGTATCCTAAAGATAGTAATTTTGATCTCATTGCTTATTCTGACAGTGATCATGCAGGTTGTAAAATAGATCGCAGGTCTGTCTCAGGAGGATGTCAATTCTTGGGAAATCGTCTGATCTCATGGCAAAGCAAGAAACAGACAACTGTGTCCACCTCCACCGCTCAAGCAGAATACACCGCGGCCTACAGTTGCTGTTCACAAGTTCTCTGGATACAAAATCAGTTGTTGGATTATGGAATCATCATCATGAAGACTCCTATATTCATCGACAATGAGGCATGCCTGGGAATTGTGAAGAATCCCATCCACCACTACAGAACGAAGCATATCGAAATCCGTATTCACGCAATTCGAGATGCGTATGAGAAAGGATACATTCAAGTGGTACCAGTGGATACAACCCAGCAACGGGCCGACATTTTCACTAAAGCTTTCGATAAAACTCGATTCAACCAGCTGGTAACCTGGTTGGAAATGGTTAATTTCCTTGAATGGAAATGAATCTTGTGTCCAAACGCTTTCGTAAATACTCTATCTTGTGTCCATAGTTTTACCTTAAAAAAAAGAAAGTTTGTTGAAAGTAAAACAAGTATTGTAAAGCGTCGCCCACCAAAAAGATTTTCTGATTCTTAAAATTTCATTTTCGGGCAAATGGACTTTCGAAAATAATGATTTTAGGGGGGATATTTCAGAAAATCAAAATGAGATGCTTGCTTCTGACTCCTGTTAGAGGAAATGATAGAAAATTGCTAACACTTTGCCATTTCTTGCTAAACAGAAAACAAAACAAAAAGAAATCGGGGTACCAAGCAACGACGTGTCGGTAGATTCAGCAACACCGATGAGTAAACTGCTGTTAGGGAGCAAAACATAACATCTGCACAAGGATTCTGGCTTCTCTCAGGCATTACACATCTTGTGGGTAACACGTTGCGGCATATGACTTAATGGTCTTAAATCTTGTGTTGATAGATTGCCAAAGTCTGAGATCTCGGGTCTTTATATTGGTTTCCATTCGGGGGGTATCATAGTTGGTCTTCTGCTGCATCCAGATACATGCTGACCTAGAACTTCTATGATATCCCTTCATAATAAGCGCCTTTAAAAAAAAGGGCCAAACCCTTTCATAATAAGTGCCATTTATGGCCAAAACCTTTTGATGGATTAGTTTCGGTCTCTCTGCTGTACGAAAGTACTGACCTGTTCACCGAACTATCTGTCTTAGCCCTCGATAGTTCTTGGGATCTCTGTTGTACGAAAGTACAGACCTGATCTCCGCTCTATCGTTGAAATGAATGGATCCAATATACTCACCTGTTATGAAGAACCTTTGTGCATACCTTGATCGCGGGGGTATGTCTTGACGTGGGACTCACGGGCGTAATGTTTCTATTCTCAATAGCTTGTGTGGGGGCCATAGAAGGCTTGTCAATATTACCGAAAACATGATAAAAGCGCTCTCCGAAGGCATGTTGAAAGAAGGATGCATGGATTTAAGCGGACAAACATACTGGCAGTTTTTCTTGTGCCCTGGTTAGTAAATATTAATAATAATAATAAATAAGAAATTGGCAAGTGTTGGCGATATGATCTTCTGCAGGTAAGTCAACGAGCGTCGAATGCTGCTAGAAGATCTGCATCAAATTGAACCTCCCAGAGCTGAATATTCGAAGTTCGGAGTCTAAATGGCCCAAATTTGCTTAATTGTGTAAATATTTCATAAATCATAGTATTTTTAAGAAAAATGGGCACGTTTTTCGAGAAAGTTTGAAATTTACGAGCGAAATTAAAATTGTTTTGAAAACTTATCAAGTGGCAGCGAAGATAAGATACCAGCGAAATTGTTATTTCGCTGGTTATCAAATTTTCAATATAAATATCTGATCAACCGTCATATTTCAAACTTTTTCAAAAACCACTTCATCTTCTCTTTCGCTCTTTCGCTCATCTTCGGACACACTCTTAAAATCAACAACAAGATTCATTTTCGTTCAAAGATCATCAGGTAAATCTTCGATTAATCATCATCTACAACCATCGTTGTCATCGGTTCACATTTTCGGTGAACAGTGCACTATTTGAATCTCTACAACTGTTCTTTGTGTTCATAAACCCTAGAATCTGAATGCTTAATCTCTGTGATTTGATATGGATGATTGTTTTAAGAACAGAACAAACCAAGTTACACATTGTTCACTCATCTTTGAACTCATCTGTGATCGTTGTTTGAACTAAACAAGAAATCAGTTAGGTTTTTTTTTAAAAGGGTTTATGAAGAAATTTTTGATGCTGGCGAATTAATGATGAATGTAGCGAACTCAGCGAAATTAACATGGAATCCCAAAGTCTCGAACGCGAGTTCGAGCGACCGGTGGAATAATCTATTTCACCGGTAATGTGGCCGAGAAAAGTGTCTCCGCTGCTAAATCGTTTCCGGAACAAAACCATGTCTTCGCTAAGTTCGCTAGCGAATTTATCTCGGTAAAATGGCTTCGCTGCTAAATCACTCCGAGGAAAAACCCTTTTGTCCTCGCTGGTGGATCGTCTTCGCTGGTGGATCGATCCGGGTACAAAACCCTATCATCGCTGAGTTCGCTATCGATGAGACAACCACTGGCCTGGCAGCGAAGACAACCACCGACCTGGCAGCGATTTTATTTCTTTTTTTTTTAATTTAATTTTTTTTGTGAATATTGTAAATATCTTTGTAAATAGTACTTTTATTTATAATTTTTTCTTGTAAATATCTGTTTCTATCTCAACATTTCTCTCACTTGGATCGTTTGGTGTTTCAGAAGCAAGATGGTGAAAATTATTGATTGGGATACTACGTTAAAGCACAACCAGAGTATCAATCTCGATCAAACACCACAGGATTTTCAGGATGCAGCGAGATGGATTCGATCTAGCAGAATCGGTTTCGCAGTTGAAGCAGTAGTTCCCGTTTATCGCCTCCACATTCAAGAGTTCTGGGAACATGCGAAGCCTGAAAATATAAACAACAAGAGAGGGATTTCTTCAACTGTTCGTAACAAACGTATAGAAGTTACTGAAGATAGGATTCGCAAAGTGTTGAAGCTGAAAGACAACGAGCAAGATCCAATCTCTTTAAGCAAGGATGATGTGTTGGACGGATTTCGTGGAATGGGATACATAGGAGACTTTCGTCTAAAGAAGGAGATTAAGAGAAATGGGCTCACAAGGGACTGGAGATTTATAGTTCACGTTATTGCTATGTGCCTAGCTCATAGAAAGGGTGGATTTGATGGACTGAACCTAGAATGGTCGGCGGCCATGTTGAACCAATGTTTGAATCATAAATTCAACATCTCCGGTCTAATTTTCAACTACATGCTAGAGAATGTGAGTGGGAAAACTTGGGCAATGTATCCTCGTTTTATCCAGATGCTGATAAACGATCAGTATAAAAACCCACCAAATGAGGGAGATCTGTACACCTTCCATGTACCAACAAGTCGTCAATATACGGAGATTAAGACTAATGAATGGGTGATGTTACACGATTGGAAGTATGCAGCCGAGAGATTGCCTTTAGTCAGAGATGCTTACAGAAAATATAGAGAAGCACTCCAAGAAAAGCAGCAAAGGATTGCACAAGCTGAAGCAGAGGCTTCTGAAAAGGAAGAACAATCGAAAGGCAAAAGAAAAGGAAAGGAAGCTGCTAAAGATGAGCCTCCCAAAAAGAAAAAGGCTTCAGAAAACCCAGAAAGACTAATGGGTGCAAGCTTTAGAGCAGCTGAATCTGAAGAACAGCAGCGACACATCAAAGATATGAAAGAGATACACGCGCTGCAGGAAAGAGAAAAGAAAGAGAAGAGACTCAAGAGACGAGAGATGTCATCATCCGAAAGACCTGAAGTTATTCCAGAAGAAGTACAGTCTCTAAATGACTTCGTTGATACTTTGATAGTAGATCCGGATGAAGCCTCAGCGAGCAAGAAAAAGACAGATGAAAGATCTTCCAAAGTATCTCCTGTAAAGCCGACGAGGTTTGCAAAGCCACCAGTCCCGCCACAAAGGATTCGTCCCTTTCAAGAACTTTACGATAAACTCATTGAAAACACCAGTCCATCTATGGCAAAGGAAATCTGTCTTCTCAAAAATCAAGTCAACGACACAAACATTCTAAGAGAGAAGATTAAAGATCAGCGTAAGAAGAACAAGGAGATGAACGCCTACATGGCCAAGCAATCAAAGTTTATCAGGTTCCAGCAGATGGGGTTAGAGAAATTGTACAGAATGATGAGAAAAATGTGCGAGCAGATGAAAACAAAGCCCATGTTCTCCTTTGATGAAATCTTCGACTTTGAAGCTTTCATAGAAGAAGAAACTGCCAGAAAGTAAAAAGAAGCTGATGCTAAGAAAAGACGCCTGGAATCGGTCGAGAGGGTAGCTGAAGGAGATGAAAGTGACGAAGAAGAAGTTGATAGAGATGATATACCAGCCAGATTTATTGAATGGGGTCTAGAAGAAGAAGTACAGTATGAGCAAGGAGATGGAAAAACTTTCTCTCCCCAGCACCCAGAATGGTTCAAGAAAGAGAGAGAAAGACTCCCTGATTTTTATCAGGTGATAACCGTTGAAAAGAGTGAAGCTACCGACAGGATCATAAGCTGGAAGTACGACAACCTGAGAGGAATGTTTGTTGTTAAAAGACGAGGTGGCGTGATCCAGTACTTTCAGATCGGTTTTGATCTCTTTACTCTTCCCAGGTGGGATTTACGTGAGCTGGGCCGTCTGGACATTCTAAATCCAGAAGAAAGAAGCATTGGAGGAGACTTTGAGCGTTTGATCGTTAAAGAATGCAACAAAGGTTTCCCTAATCACAGGCCTTAGCGTCCAAGGCGGAGAGTTTCGAAAACTACCATAGATCCAGTAACAGGGAAAGGAAAAGTGACGTGGGTGATCAACCCTGCTAAAGTTGTCACAAGAATTAAGCTACCTGAAGAAATTCTTGTTGCCCTCAAAGATTTCAAGAAATGGTTCTATGATAGCAAGACCGGCGAAGCTGTGATAAGATCCAACGAAAATGTGGATATTCGGATCTTGGATCCTATGGATGTGTTTATGTTTGGGCTCTCGGATCTAACTGTGTTGAATGCAAGCCGCATAAACGTGGGAGCTGGAAATGCAAATCTTGAAGAGGCTATGCTATTTCAGAGAGCGGTAGAAAGAGCCTGGAAGTTAAAGAGGGAAATGCTGGATCTGGTAGACAAGATTGAGAAAAGAAAAGAAAAAGAAGAAAAGAAAAAGGAAGCAAGGAAGAAAAAGAAGCATGAACATAAGAAAGAAAAGACCCCTGCTTCTTCAACTGAACCCACCACAACATCATCGCCTCCGGCCTCATCCACATATGAGGCCACTATGGAGGATCAACCTATTAGTGAAGCTGTTACTACTCAAGCAACTCCGGATGCACCAATCGAAACTCAAGCACCACCCGAAACGACAACAATCGAAGACAATCCCAAAGAGCCTGAGAAGCCAGCTACTGAGAATCCAGCGGATATCAATGAAGAATGAAAAGACAAGTATGCAATGATCTAGGGGGGATATTGTTGGAACTTTTGAGATCGTTCATACTTGTGCTGGATTAGTTTTATAGTGGTTTGTAGCCAATTTGATAGTATAGGGGCTTATTTTGTAATTCTATAGAAGTTGTAATCCTGACTTGGTGTAGATAAGATTCCAGCAAATTTATAAATTTGCTGGCTAGTCAGGAACACTATATATAGCCCTTATATTGTAACCACTTCAAGCTTTTGGCTCTCTTAATGAATATTGGTGTTGTTTACATTCAATCATTGTTCTAGTGCTCTAATCTGATATCCAAGGTGCTTTACTGATTTACATTCTTGTTTGGATTCAATACAACACTTGTTGTGTTCATTAATCCATTAGCTTCACCTTCATCTTTGATTATTCTTAACTTTTCATAGTTCAAACACTTAATCAATAGGTGTTTTGGACTAAAACAACCAACCACTGTGATCCGGATTGATATTGGGATTTACAAATAGCCATAACTTATGATTCGGAAGTCCGTTTTTAGTGATTCTTTTTCCTATACGTCTGTAATCTCATTACCAAGGTGCCTATTACGATAGTCATGTCAAAATTTCAACTTACGGACAGAAAGTCTATATGTCGTTATGCATTTATTCGACCCGTTCCTACTTGACACAAATTACTACCATATAACTAGTAAACTTATGATACTTTATACCCAATATCCCGGGCTTATCATCACTTGCATTTCTTTACCAATCTCATGGTTTAATGCTCTTATGATTAGTATCTCTATTTTGATACTCTAAAACACTAAAACACCAACTTGCACAATTAATCGACCCGTTTGACTCATCTTATGGAATTTCCCAATATGATGACTACCAAACGATCCCGTGTCACTCTTAGACTATTAATTTAAGTAACGATAATAGTCACTACATTTGTCACCGTAATTAACCTAAAATGAGACTTTGCATAATTTAACAACAATTTGTTTAATGTAACGGGTCAAGTTACATACCTTTAGTGCACGCCCTTCAAACGCAAGTCGCCACCGGCTTGTCCGCTTGAAGCTCCGGTATCCTTTCCTATTGAGTTCAACCAAGACATGTTTAGAACTCTTTTCAATTCACAATTCGCATATTTTGCCTAAACATCACAATCATGCGGTTTAACTTAAGTTTTCAGATTTAAGCCTTCTTTGAGGCATTTATGCGAACTCTTTGAGGCATTTATGCGAACACTTTAAGGGCAGAAATTTACATTATATATTATCAAGTTCTCAACTTATCATATAGCCTTAATTCTTCATAAATCAACTATTTTACATGAACTTTATCTTCTAAAATCCTGAAATTACTTCATACGTGTCAAACATTACTAGAACAACCATTATCATTCTAGTGTTTGTCATTATCTCACAAAACCCATGAATCACCTTCATTGTGTTTATGAAATTTTCAGAATTTTATCATGATTTCACATATTGTTGTCTAGGTTTTTGCTCCTAGACACTTTATCTTTTCTAATCTACCCAAGTAACAAACATGCATCATCAAATTTCAGATTTCCTAATTTCATGAGAATTTCAAGTAGAGAATTCTCATCAAATTTTACATACCTTATAATCCTCTTGCGAAGAGGATCACAATTCTAAGCTCGGATTTTGTTTTGGACCAGATTTGCATCTTCAATTTATGAGATTTTGTGGATGTTAGGGTTTGAGAGTGGGGGTGTCGCCCCCTGCTTGTTCTTGATCGACCAGACCCCCAAATGGGGTGTTTGGTTTTGTTTTTATTAAAATTAGTAACATAAGTTTCAATTTTAACATCATTGGCCCCTCCACTTTTGTTTAACATATAGTTTTGGTTATTTAACCCTATTTTAAGTTATTTCTAGACTTGTAGTTAACTAGGTTATAATTTTCCTAGTTAGTAAATTCTTGTTTATTTATACTTTATAATTCTAATATAAAGTTTTATATTTTCGGGGTGTTACAGCAATGCACCCAAAACACTTAAAAATGTCTTATTTCTAAAACGCAATGGCCAGAAAACACTTAAAAATGTCTTATTTCTAAAACGCAATGGCCAGAAAACACTTAAAAATGTCTTATTTCTAAAACGCAATGGCCTAAAAACACAAAAGAAACTGTTCTCTCTAAAACGCAATGAACTGAATACACATAAAAATGTGTTTACCTAAAACGCAATGAGTAAAAACACTTCAAAAATGTTTTATTTCTAAAACGCAATGACCAGAAACTGTTGTTCACAGAACCAGAAACTGTCTAAAACGCAATGACCAGAAACTGTTGTTCATAGAACCAGAAACTGTCTAAAACGCAATGACCAGAAACTGTTGTTTACAGAACCAGAATCTAACTAAAACGCAATAACCAGAACCTGTTGTTTATAGAACCAGAAACACTGTCTACGAATGCAGTTTTCCAGAGGCAATTTACAGAAAATTAATTTTTCTGATGCATTTTTATTACAGCTCAACCCCAGCCAGGGGCTCTGCCCCTTGGACTCCGCCAGGGGCTGCCGCCCCTGGGACCCCGCTACCAGGGGCGCTGCCCCCGGACCCCCGTCAAGATCGTAAAACGCAATGACTAAATCAAAAACCCAGATCGTAAAAATGAAATTAAAGAATTTCTTACATGGATCTAAATGATTTCTTCAACAATTGACGAAGTTTGAATGATTGAAACACTTATCAGTGCTCGAATCGAACGAATCGAGTGATTATCTCCAAAATCACTGGAAAAAAACGAGATTTTTTATGAAATTAAATTGGGTTTTCTTCAAAAAAGCTGAAGAACATGTTGATCGGGTGTTTGAATCATTGATTTGTGATGAAAATCGCACTATAATGTAGTGATTATTGAGATAGAAAGTGAAGAAATGGTTGAAGATGGTGGGTTTTGAAAATGGTGGGTTTTGAAGTTACTGGGTTTTGAAAAGGAAGAAGAAAGTGTTGGATTGACTAAAATACCCTTTTTCTTTATTTTAAATGTTGCCACATGTCCTAATCCTATTGCTTCCTACACTTCCTAGCCAAAATAAACTTCCTATTTGATCTTTTCCCAATATTATTATTGTTATATTATTGTTATTTTCTTTTGTAAAATGACAACAAAAACGGACAAGAATGCACCCCAAAGGTTATATTCGAACTAAAAGAGACTAAACCATTGATTGATCCGCGTAACCCGAGTAATTTTGCCTACTCAATGGACTCCAATTGGTCTCGTATTGGCATCATTGCGGGCCACACAAAAGCCGGTTTGAAAGGTGGAACATGTGGTATGGCCACGGACCCCGCTAGCATTTGTACAATGGTATGTGTTTTCGGCCTCTCATCAACTATCGGGTGCGAGCAAGCTAGCCCTAACATCAAGAACCGTGTGGCTTCCTCCGTGTCATAATCATCTGCAAGGCGTTTATCAACAGCTTCCAAGATACGACCTTCCCGATACAACGACCATACGTAGTCCACCATAAACTGAAACCCGTTGACTTTTGTCCCAGGACGTTGACCAGAAACAACCTCGATTAGTAACGCGCCGAACGCATAAATATCAGAATGTTGAGTGGCTTTTCCTGTGAGGAAGCATTCTGGGGCTATGTAACCAACGGTTCCAAGCACGCCCTCGGCCTCTGCATAACTTGTTTTCTCGTTGTCTAGGGCACGGGCAAGACCAAAGTCACCTAAACGAGCGTTGAAATCGGAATCGAGCATTATGTTGATCGCCTTGATGTCACGGTGAACGACTTTTTGGTCGTATTCGTAGTGGAGGTAGTGTAGGGAGTAGGGCGGAGCTGACACAGGCAAGAATCTTGTAACGGAGGGTCCAACTCAGCGGTTCGCCAGTTACGTTGAACAGGTGCATGTCAAGACTACCTTTTTGCATATACTCATACACCAACAAGAGCTTTCCGTTCCTCTGACACCACCCTGCAATGTTTTACTAATGTTATTATTAGAAAAATATAGACAGTTAATTTAACTAGATAATAATCAAATGAAACAATTTCAAAAGTTGTTTTAAATTCGAATCATATTTATATAAGAAAACGAATTAGAAAAGTTGTTTTAAAGGGAGAGGACGGATGCGTTTTGGTCAAGGAACACAACATTAAGATGAGATGGAAGGCATACTTCTACAATCTTTTCAATGGTGGGAGGGGCTACCAACAAGAAAATGAAAATTACTCAAAGGCGACAATGTTAGAAATAACCCGTTCATGTGGCCTAACGGATCTAATAGAATATGTGTATATTAGGAAACGATTGTATATTGTTCTTGTCAATATTGCCTCAAGATTAGGCGATTCTGTTTTGTAACTATTTATATTGGATTGGTGATAATGTGAAGGCAAGCAATTTACATTCTATCATCAAAGGATAAAGATCGCCTGTGCTATTGCATCGTAGGATAGGTGCCCGAGTTTTGAGATCCTTCACAAGAAAACCAAACGGATCAAATTCAACAGAAACTAAATTGTCGGTCGTAAGACGACGAACAGAAATAAGATTTTTGATTAAGTGGGGTGCAAATAAGACATTGTTAAGTTTAAGTGGTGGATAGGGAGGGGGGAGGACCTGGTTGCCTTGTGCCAAAACAGGGATAGTCATGCCATTACCAACAATTATATTTTTATTAGTGCACCTATTAAAATTAGACGGGGAGTATATACCTTGCTCGTTAGCCGAGTGAGAAGTAGCTCCTGTATCCATCACCCCATTGTCCGACTGATTAAGTGCCAAGGAGTAGAGGGCTTGTTCGATGTCAGTGGGAGAGTAGCTAGTTTGATGAGCCTGATCCAGTCTGGGGCCCAAGATGCCTTGAGAGGATGGAGGATTGGGCCGTGACGGGTACGGACAGGGGGGTTGGGCCGAGTATATTAGGAAACGATTGTATATTGTTCTTGTAAATATTGCCTCAAGATTAGGCGATTCTGTTTTGTAACTATTTATATTGGATTTGTGATAATGTGAAGGCAAGCAATTTACATTCTATCATGGTATCATCCTTTTTCTCCTAAAAGATCCTGACCTTATTCTCCTTCTCTGCCGCCATCTTGATCGCCGCAGCCCCCCTGCAATTTTCATCTTCTTTCTCACCAATCCTCTGTCATGGATTCCAAACTCCATCCCGCCCTCACTGTCTCAAACATCAAGACTCATGTCCCCATCATTCTTGACAAAGACTCCACTCATTACACAACTTGGAAAACCTTATTCAAGGTTCACTGCCAGATTTATGATGTCATGGATCACCTATCACCGAAACCCGCCGCCGCTTCCTCCTCTTCGGACGCCTCAGCCACTGACAAGGCTGAAGTCGCGGCCGCCAATGCCCTATGGTCCCGCCTGGATGCTCTCGTGCTTTAGTGGATTTATGCCACCATATCTCCTGCTCTTCTTCATACTATCCTCAAACACGGACAGACTGCTCATGTCGCTTGGACCTCGGTTGAAAGTGAATTTAATGACAACAAGAATACCCGTGCAGTGTTTCTAGGCCAAGAATTTGCAAACTTGTGTCTTGAAAACTTTCCATCCATGGCGGATTACTGTCAGCAGGCTAAGCACCTGGCTGATCAACTTGATAGTGTCGGCTCACCGGTTGATGATCGCATGCTCGTTCTCAAAATCTTGACTGGCCTCACCGAGCAATATGACGGGATATCTACAGTGCTCCAGAATCGTGACCCGTTACCGGACTTCAATGAGGTTCTCTCTCGCCTGACCTTGGAAGAAACTAAGAAAAAGCGACACGCCACCCGGGCCGATCAGTCGTCCGCAACTGCACTCGCTGCCACAGTTATTACCCCAACTCAAAGCCCCACTCAACCGGCCCCTGCCTATGCCTCATCTGATCGCAGCCGTGGTCGGGCTCGAGGACGTGGTCGCGGTCGCGGTCGGGGTCGTGGTCCTTCTAACCGTAGCCGCGGGTATGCTCAGCAGCCTCCTAACCAGTCGCATCCATACATCGTCTTTCCCAGCAGTTGGGCCGCCTCCCAGTGGGCCGGCCTGCTACAAAACAACCACACAGCAAACTCATCGGCCCAACCCCCTTGCCCGTACCCCTCACGGCCTAGTCACCCCAACTCGCAAGGCATTCTTGGCCCGCGTCCTGATCAGGTTTACAGCACAGGTTATAGTCCTACAGACATTGAGCAGGCTCTCTACACAATGGCCCTAAACCCTCCGGATCATGGGGTCATGGACACGGGCGCTATGGCACACTCCGCCAATGAGCAAGGTATATATTCCCCGTCTACTTTTAATAAATGCACTAATAAACATATTACTGTTGGTAATGGCATGACTATCCCCGTAATGGCACAAGGCAACCAAGTTTTACCACCACCGTTTCCACCTTTAAAACTCAACAATGTCTTGTTTGCCCCAAATATTATCAAAAACCTAATCTCTGTTCGTCGCCTTACTACTGATAATTTAGTTTCTGTTGAATTTGACCCGTTTGGTTTTCTTGTGAAGGATCTCAAAACTCGGGCTCCTATCCTACGATGCAATAGTACTGGTGATCTTTACCCGTTCACTCAACCTTCTACATTCGTCGCTGTTTCTCAAGATCGCTGGCACCAACGCTTGGGACATCCCGGCAACACTTTATTGCATTCGTTAAAACGTTCTTCTTTTATTGATTGTGGGAAACTTAATAACACTCATTGTGAACCTTGCATTTTTGGGAAAAGTATTAAATTACCTTTTTATGATTCTCCTAATTGTACTCACTTACCGTTTGACATTATTCACAGTGACCTTTGGACCTCCCCGGTCTTAGCACCGCGGGCCACCGTTACTACATCCTGTTTTTGGATGATTTCTCCATTTTTTATAGACCTTCCCCATTTCTAATAAATCGCAAGTCTTTGACATATTTGCTAAATTTCACAACCTTATCCACACTCAGTTTGAACGTAAAATTAAACAATTTCAGTGTGATAACGGTAAAGAATACGCCAACCAACAATTTTACAATTTTTGTAACCTCAACGGCATGCAATTTCGTTTTTTGTGCCCCTATACCTCCTCCCAAAATGGAAAAGCCAAATGAAAGATTCGCACTATAAATAATATGATTCGTACCCTCTTGGCCCAAGCATCCCTTCCCCCAAATTTCTGGCACCACGTGCTCGACACTGTCACTTACCTTCTAAATATTTTGCCTAGCAAAAATCACAATTTTTGCTCCCCTACTTCCTTGCTATATCGTTGTACACCCGAGTACGATCACCTACGCGTACTTGGCTGTCTTTGCTATCCCCTAACGCCACCAACCACCATAAATCGACTCACCTTCTGTTCCAAACCGTGTGTCTTTCTCGGCTATCCTTCTAACCACCGCGGTTACAAGTGCCTCGATCTCTCCACACATCAAATAATTATTTCTCGTCACGTTCACTTTGAAGAATCCATCTTCCCCTACAAAATTCAATCCCCAACACCCCCACCCTCCTATGATTTCTTACACTCATCTCTTCACCCACTGTTTTGGGACCACACCACCACCCCACACCCACCTCTCGGGTCCGCATCCACATCGCCCAACTCATCCACCCCAACTACAAATAATCCCACAGCTCCACATAATACCACACCCACTTCTGGCCCACTCAATACTTTGGCCCATCAGTCAACCCAACCCCTCGGCCCACCCAACATCTCCTCCACTTGCAGCCAACTTCACCCTTCGGCCCAACAGCCCAACCTCACTACTCCTCCTACCTCTATCCCGACCCAACCCAACCCCTTTCCACTCGCACACAGTCCAAACCAACCACAACCCTCCTCTTCTCCTGTTACCTCTCCTCTGTCCCCACCTCCTCCACTCCCAACTCGCACCATTCACACGCGATCTATGAGTGGCATCACTAAACCCAAACAAGTTTTTAACTTGCATACCACCACTGTTGTCCCCATCCCCAAAAACCCACGGGTTGCCTTGGCCACTCCGGAGTGGTATAATGCCATGACTAACGAATTTAGTGCACTTATTAAAAACAAGACCTGGGAACTTGTACCCAGACAACCCAATATGAACATAATTCGTAGTATGTGGCTCTTCAAGCATAAGTACAGGTCCGACGGCAGTTTGGAGCGGTATAAAGCGAGGTTGGTTTGTGATGGTCGAAATCAACAGACAGGTATCGATTGTGGCGAGACTTTTAGCCCGGTGGTCAAACCGGCCACTATTCGGATGGTTCTCTCTCTTGCGTTAGCCAAATCCTGGCAGATCCATCAGCTTGATGTAACTAATGCGTTTCTACATGGTACCTTGGAGGAAACCGTCTACATGTACCAACCCATAGGGTTTCATCATAAAGATTATCCGGATCATGTTTGTCTCCTAAAGAAATCCCTATACGGTCTCAAACAAGCACCTAGGGCTTGGTACCAGCGGTTCACTGATTTTGTCACTCTTTAGGGATTTCGCCAAAGTAAGTCAGACAACTCTCTGTTCGTCTACAAACATGGACATGATGTGGTGTATCTTCTCATTTATGTTGATGATATTATTCTCACCACTTCCTCGAACGCACTTCGACATCGGCTTATGTGTGCTCTATCTGGGGAATTTTCCATGAAGGATTTGGGATCTCTATCTTATTTTTTGGGTATCCAGGTTAAACGGGAAGGCAACCACATGTTTCTCTCTCAAGAGGCTTACGCTCGTGACATTATTCATCGTGCGTCTATGGATTCTTGTAAACCGGTTGCCACTCCCGTCGACACACAGACGAAACTATCCTCGGACTCCGGCCCTTTACACGATGATCCTACTACCTATCGGAGTTTGGCTGGGGCACTACAGTATCTGACATTCACTCGACCTGATATATCATACGCGGTTCAGCAGGTATGCATGCACATGCATTCTCCTCGTGTTGCCCATTGGAATGCTTTAAAACGCATCATTCGATACATCCAAGGGACGTCTGATTTTGGACTTCATCTCGGCCCGGCTCAGAATTTCTCTTTGGTCGCTTATACGGATGCGGATTGGGCTGGATGCCCGGACACTCGTTGGTCCACGTCAGGATACTGTGTGTATTTAGGTGACAATCTCATATCCTGGTCCTCTAAGCGTCAGTCCACGATCTCCCGCTCCAGTGGTGAAGCCGAGTATCGGGGCATCGCTAATGTTGTCGCCGATATTTGTTGGCTTCAGAACCTTCTACTCGAACTACATCACCCATTGTCTCGCGCGACACTTTTTTACTGCGACAATGTGAGTGCTATCTATCTCTCAGGTAATCCGGTACAGCATCAACGAACTAAGCACATCAAGCTGGATATCCACTTCGTTCGTGAACAGGTTCAACGTGGTCACATTAGAGTCCTTCATGTGCCTTCTCGCCATCAGATCGCTGACATATTCACCAAAGGCCTCCCTCGTGTTCTCTTCGATGACTTCAGATCCAGTCTAAACATTCGGCCACCCAACGCTTCGACTGCGGGGGTGTAATAGAATATGTGTATATTAGGAAACGATTGTATATTGTTCTTGTAAATATTGCCTCAAGATTAGGCGATTTTGTTTTGTAACTATTTATATTGGATTGGTGATAATGTGAAGGCAAGCAATTTACATTCTATCAGGATCATTTGAGTAACGTTGCCAATATGACACAATTACAAGTTCCTAACATTTACTTGATGGAAGTAATTGCTATAAGTTAAAGGGACTTTACGATTTCCCTTTAGATGTCTTTAATATAGAGAATACCGAGAGTTTATAACCAACCATGATTTATGATCATAATTATAGATCATTAGTGATAGTAGTCATGGTTTATAAATAGTTATATAAAGAACTCTTTTTAGAACACCAGAACAACACTTTCTCTCATCATCCCATCAAGACTAAGGCATCATAACGGGAATCATGGCTTTATCATCATCGTCTGCGAAGATAATCATTCCCACAAGTAAGTGCCTATAATTTCATGTTCATAATTATGTAAGGCTTGAATAAACATGATTAGGGTTCTATGTTTTAACCCATGTTTAAAGATATAATCAACTTGTGGTATCAGAGCAATTTTGATTATATCAATTCAATCCTGAAAATCTATTTGTTTCCTTCATAATCCATCATTTGCAGAAAGTTTCCTTTCAATAAATATATTATTATATGGAAACATTTGTGGAATATTGATTTTTAAGAAAGAAACCCACAAACTAATTCATTAGTCTATTGAATCATGTGGACTTTTCATATACATTGAAGCTTGCACATGACTCACGAAAGTCTTTAAGTTTTCTATTGGATATTTACTCTAAATCTATTAAATAGATATATTTTATTCCATATGAACTTTATAAATAAAAGAGACATGATGTTGTGTATGATGGATAATGAAAATTATGATGATATGTGTTAACGATTTACTTCTGATGCCGGCACGTTTATATATGCCAAATGAAGTGAATCAATTTTTTTTATTGGGATATTTTATTTTACAATCGATTTAATTTTTTTTTGCATATCGTTTATATGCCGATCGGTTTTCATGAATCTTAAACAGGCATAATTTGCAAGTCACTAAATTAGCAGTATTTTTTATAAATCTATTGATGATCGATTAAATCAATTTATTCTAAATGTTTGTGACTTATTTAAATCACACACCAACAAACCTATTAATGGTGATTTAATTTGGTATAGATGAAAACTACTGAAATCGGCTAATTAGTTAATTATTTTGGAAAAATTATCTTGCAAATTATGAAATCGTTTTGCAAAGATGTCAAAATCGGTTTGCAAGCCTTAGTTATTTATTTACTTATTTTTGCTCTAATATGGGACTAACTTGTGAATGGCCCAACTTAAGTATGCAAGTTAAATGGCGAACTTCAATGATTGATGATTGAACCAACGTGATATCATTTAATTAAACATTGAAGCTTTAGTTATGCCATCTTATGTAATTATCTGTATTAGCATAATTTACATAAATATTTCATTTCTGGCCCAAAGGTGTTATGTTATATTTATGTGCTTTACCTTATTGTGTATGTATGTTCATCATGATACATGAATTTTGGTCAAAGCCAAAGCGAAGCCAGAGTTCATGTAGAACACTAAAGACTGTCTATTATTTATATCGTTTATAATGCTGAATTTTGGTCAAAGCGAATCCAAAATTCAGGCAGAACATTAAGTTGGTTTTATTTATTTATGTTCATAATACATGAAATTTGGTCAAAGCCAAAGCGAAGCCAAAGTTCATGTAGAACAATAAGTCAGTCTATTATGTATGTTCATAATGCATAAATTTTGGTCAAAGCCAAAGCGAAGCCAAATTTATTTAGAACATCAAGATAATCTGTTATTTATGTACGTTCATAATGTTTGAATTTTGGTCAAAGCCAAAGCGAAGTCAAAATTCAGGTAGAACCTTAAGTTAGTCTATTATTTTGGTGTTATAGTAGACTATGTATTCAATATAATAATTTGTGTCTGCCTTACTTGATTACCCCATAATGTGAATTACTCCAAGCCTCCTCTTAAGTTTGTATCCCATCTATTTCATCCACTCTAATTTCAAAACCTAAAATGTTTTGCTTACTAAAGAGTTTCTATAAAATTTGCTCTTATTGGATTGTTGATTATCTCTTAAGATATGACAATCCTACTGCTCTTTTCTAATAAAAGTATCACAGAAGAAAATTAGAGCATGACTAGTGGGATATGTCAAACATTATATCTCTTATGATAATCAAGAACTAACTTAATTATTGCTATCATGTGAGCTATTCTAGATTCTAAATTTCCTAAGACTAATTTGTTTTCTTTGGGAGAATCAAAATAACTCCTAAGACGCATGCATTACTCTAGATTCTTACTATAAAGTTAGTGGCATATGTGAATACATCATGATGTACAATACCATGACCCATAATTTAAAGGTTTACACGTGGAAATCAATACACTTTTCCGGTACATTAGATTTAACTTTTCCACTAATACCATAAGTTGCCTTAAGAATCAACTATACCACTCAAGAGTACCAAAGGAAAATGAGTGTGTTGATTAGCAGCATATGTACAGGAAAATGATTGTATGAAACTAGAAAATTAGATGTTCATCTCACTGCCACTAAACCTAAAAGGAGGATACTTTTATGATTCAGAGAAAGTGGACAAGTACTGCTTCTAGCTATAAGTTTCTTCAAAGGAAAGTCTCACTGCAGATTTATGCCATTAAACCAGGCATGAGCATCGAGACTATCCATAATTCAATGGAACAACTGGCTAAGATAAGTAGTAAGATATTTATGATATTTAACTCTGCTAATGATAATATTTCAATCAACACATGACAGGTTGACTCTAGTTCTTTGTGTTTCCTTACCAGAAAACAACAAATACTTAAGATGAGAGTTAGTGACAAAATTTATTGTTAAGACTATAAGAACCATAATAAACTATTTTATAATTGGGCTTTATGATATCTTATATATTCTGTAGATAATTCAGAATTTAGTATCAATACGAAAGCTACATTATGACAGTTGTGAGGTTTGCATGGTCACGACAGAGTCACTCTTACCTTAAACTCACATATTATTTGTCATCACAATCTGGATGGAAACCTTATAAGATAGAACTAGATGATACTACATTTTTCACAACTTTTGTTATCATGAAAAAGAAAATTTAACAAAAGAAAAATGAGATCTACAAACTTCATCCATTAAGACCAAATTGCATGCGAAATTTGGACCAGGTTAATGAAGGATGAAATATTATCAAATCTCATTTTTAGTGACTTACGAGCATGTGTTAAAAGCCTTAATATTTAAATGGCTAAGGGAATAAATCAAGTTCCATTAGAAATTATATTTCATTGGAACTTATCCCAAAATGGAATATTCAGACATAAGTCATTTATCATTTCAAATAATATTTACTTATGTCTAACATGTCCCTTATGGATCAAGGTATTAAAGAAATTAATTCATATATACTATGATTCCTTCTAAATATGTCCCTCAAATATTTTATAACATCTGGACATTAAGGAAATCAAGTCTAACATATATGAAAGGTTCCCACAACACGTACATCAATGAAACTTATCTTGTAGCATTCCTAGAGATCTAAAAGGTTAGTGGGAGCATTAAGTGTCTTAATCTTAACTTGCGAGAGTTGCAGGAGGTAGGGGAGTGAAAACTTGTTGTTACCTCTATTTGTACCTCTTGTACAAGACATTGCTCCTTCACAAATTTTCTCTTTAAGAATCTACTGCTACCCTAATAAAAGTTTCATTGTTGCTTAAACGTGGGCACACTCAGATTTCTTACCAAAATTATAATCCTCAAACATAGAAACTACAATGAGTAACATCATTAAACTTGTTTCTATATTAGAATTTATTGATTTTCTAATGTTGACCATAAGCATGCTAAGTTGTTAAAGATTTCTAAGTCAGTGGGAGCAGTAAAAGTGATCAGGACTTGCCAGAAGTGCAAGAGGCGGGGGGAAGAGACCTATTAAATTTTACTCCGATTACACCTCTTACACACCATACTGCACCAACTCTTACACACTTAGAATTATGAAAGTGATAGCAACTTAGGCAAGAGTTAATCCATAAAACTGAAACTCTTAATACAACCCAATAATCAACTACGGAGGTCATCTAGGTTTAACTTTGATGATTATGTATCCTCCTTGACTAAAATTGAAATGGATATTAGAAAGTTTACTGATCCTACCTCTTCTAATTAAGTCATTAGCATCAATCAATTTTCTAAATGGAATAAAAATTGTTATTAGCAAATTTGATTTTATGTGTCAAAATAACGTTTGGGATTTAGTTGGATTACCTAAATCCAAATGCAAATGTTAAGACACTAAAATCAATATTGATTGTTAATGGTTATGCTCAGAAGAGAATTATTTATCAAAGAATCATCTTACCTTTTTTACAAAATGTTTCTTTGAGGATCATTGTTGTTCTAGTGGCTTATAATCATTTAGAGCTACATTATATAAACATTAAAACAACTTTCCTTAAACAAAGACTTACATGTTTATAAAACAACCTGAAAGTTCTAAACCGAAGGTCAAGAACACTTACTTTGTAAGTCAATTAGTTCCATGTATGGGTTTAAGGCAAACATCAAAATGTGATGAAATCTTAATGCATTCTTTTCATCAAGAATTAAGTGGATTTATGTAACTACCTCAAGATGAGTGGGAGCAACTAATGTAAACTTGTCCTTATATAGATAACACTTTTTGGATAAGTATATGTTACACAAGTCAAATAATTTCTCACACATATTTTGATATAATGAATCTTGGAGATACCACTTACGTGAGAGATATCAAAATATACCGAGATAGACTCAACAGGACATTAGTTTCGTCCCATAAGCTTTACTCTAAAGCGGGCTCTTACATGTGTAACAAACAATATAGCTCTCCTTTAGAGGATAAAATGATAAATGAGATTACTTCCTTATGCTTCATTAATTAGAAGCCTTACGAATGTTCAAGTCTATACTCGTTTAGATATTGCTCACATTGATGAACATTAGACCACTCTAGATTATTGTGAAGCATCTTACAATATCTTTAAGAAACGAGAAAGACTATAAGAAGAGGTTGATTATTCTTACCGTGATTTTGTAATATTCAAAAGAAACTAAAAGTCAATTTGGGGTAATCCTTATGTCTACGGACAAATCTATCTCATGGAGGAGTCATAAGAAACTGTTAACAACAACCTAAATTATAATGACATAATACGTTGTTAATTAACAACGCAATTTTCACTAAATGTTGTTAAAATTTTATCACTGGACTCATAAACTTATTAACTCCATATAAACACTATATTGAAGACTTACTGTGAAAAGTCAGCTACCTTATTTCATCGAACAGTAACAGTTCGAGAGGTGCTGCATTAAACTTCGATACAAAATTATTGTTCGTTTATGAACAAGAAGAGGAAACTAAATATTTGTATCGAATACATTTACATTCATGATATGTTTGTGGATCCGATAACTAAGGTATACACCCAAAGTCTTTTTAAGAGCTCATAATAAAGACGGGTTTTACTAAAGGCCTTACATAATAGCATATCGTACATATGAATGATTAGTTATTTTTTCCTCAATTATACAATTTGTTTGTCTATAAATACGTATGTGCACCTAATGATGTATAGACAAGAATTATACAAATTAATTTCAAAGGGCTTACCTCAGTCATTTTGGTCTTAAATTTACGTATGTTTTGATTTGGGGTTGTAACATGATTAATGGGGGTCTTGAGTTGACAATATCTCAATAACTGTATTTTTCTGTTACAGTTTCAATTTGAAACATTAATTAATGTTATAACTTGGCCAAACTTACTTATGCTTATCACAAATGATCACTCGGCCAAGTGGGAGAATGTTAGAAATAACCTGTTCATGTGGCCTAACGGATCATTTGAGTAACGTTGCCAATATGACACAATTACAAGTTCCTAACATTTACTTGATGGAAGTAATTGTTATAAGTTAAAGGGACTTTACGATTTCCCTTTAGATGTCTTTAATAGATAGAATACCAAGAGTTTATAACCAACCATGATTTATGATCATAATTATAGATCATTAGTGATAGTAGTCATGGTTTATAAATAGTTATATAAAGAACTCTTTTTAGAACACCAGAACAACACTTTCTCTCATCATCCCATCAAGACTAAGGCATCATAACGGGAATCATGGCTTCATCATCATCGTCTGCGAAGATAATCATTCCCACAAGTAAGTGCCTATAATTTCATGTTCATAATTATGTAAGGCTTGAATAAACATGATTAGGGTTCTATGTTTTAACCCATGTTTAAAGATATAATCAACAGACAACAGAAAAACTGTTACTGTCGACGAATCACATGCGAAGAGGTGAAGTCAACCCTTAGAAAGATAGGAAGGGCTAAGGTAGTTGAGCCAGACAACATACCGATTGAGGTATGGAAGTGCTTGGGAGAAGAAGGAGTCCAATGGCTAACTATTTTATTCAATCTTATTTTCAAATATGGAAGAATGTCTAATATTGTGGGAATTACAAAGGGATTAAGTTGCTAGGATACACTACGAAATTACGGGAGAGAGTAATTGAGACTAGACTCATAAGAGAAACTTAGGTTACGGTAAACCAATTTGGATTGATGAAGAAGTATAGGGAGAAGAAACATGATCTACATATGGTGTTCATTGATCTTGAAAAGGCCTATGATAGTGTGCCACACATACTGATTTGGGATAGTTTGGAGAGTAGAGGGGTTTCAAGGAAGTATATAGACTTAATCGGGGATATGTATGTTAGGACTGGGACTAGTGATTGGGCGCCTGTAGGGGATACTGATTTTTTCCCTGTGGAGGTAGGACTCCACCAAGGGTCTTCCTTAAGCCCTTTTCTGTTTGCGGTTATCCTAGATGAGTTGACAAAGCTAATTCAGGAGGTTGTTCTGTGGTTCTTGTTTTTTTGCGGATGATATTGTGTTAGTTCCAGATAATAAACAATGCGTAAATACGAGGTTAGAAGAGTGGCGAGCAACTTTAAAGGCAAAAATTTAAGGATTAGTCGAACCAAAACCGAGTACTTGTATTGTGACTTCAGTGGTGTAGGTAACGACGAGAACATTCAGATCACCATTAATGGTCGGGTGGTTCCGCAGGTGGCTAAGTTCAAGTATTTAGGATCTTTTGTTCAAAGAGATGGGGAGATAACAGGTGGCTAAGTTCAAGTATTTAGGATCTTTTGTTCAGAGAGATGGGAAGATAAATAGTGACGTTTCCCACCGCATCAAGGTTGGATAGTGTAGGTTTTTAGGGAGAGGTTTCCAACTATATTGAAGGGGGAAATTTTATAGTGTTGCAATTAGACCTGCTATGTTATACGGGTCCGACTGTTGGGCCATCAAGAAAGTACAAGCACACAAGATGGATGTAGTAGAGATGAAAACGCTACGGTGGATGTATGGGCACATAAGGTTTTTAGGGAGAGGTTAGGAGTATCTAGTATATCAGATAAGATGAAGGAGGGAAGATTGAGATGGTTTGAGCATGTGAAGAGAAGACATGCGATATAGCCAGTTAGAGTGGTTGAAACTCTCATTATGGAGGGGAGGAGGAGTAGAGGCAGACCCAAATTTACTTGGGATGAGCGGATTAGGCAGGATTTACTAGGATTGCACCTCTCTGAGAACATGGTACATGATAGGAGTTCGTGGAAACGTATGATTAAGATTAAGGATTTCTAAGGGAGGGTACAAACTATGTCTTAGGTGTGGTGTATTGTCATAGATAAGCTTATGTGTTAGGTGGAACTTCCATGCGTTTGTCATCTTGTACCTATGTGTATAGGTTGTTGTGATGTTATATTTGTCTTGTTTACCATGTACTTTGTCCCCACTCATGTTATATTGGTAGCTTCATATATGCATACACACACCTCATGCGCTATTTATTGTTTTATCGGGTGTTTTGGAGCAGAGGGTCTCGCTGGAAGACGCCTCTCTGTTAAATTAAACTATAGCAACATATTAATTCATGTTGCAACATGTGATATATTGTTACAACGTTGATAAAGTTGTTAGAATATCTTAACAATCTTTGGGAAAAAGTTGTGCAGGCTATAATGTTCAGGGGCAAAAGGTGTAACTACTGGGGTTAAAGTATTCAGTATATAAGAGATTGCACAATTGAGTTAAGTGGCAATCATCTTCTCGAAGTCTCTTGTTTTCTCTCACTTCCAGGCGATTAGAGTTTTGTTATAGTTGTTGCATATTTTTTGTAATCTGTTTGATCTCGTGTGAGATTTTTTTGTATTGGTTTGTATAGATCAACTGATTGCATCAGTTGATCATCTTCTTCCTTGTATTGTTACAGATTTCACTATTGGTGAGATCTAGGGTTTCAAAGGGATTTTTTGGTTTGGGTAAATAATAAAGGTTTTGTCACCGTTTTTGTCGCTTATCTTCGTGTTTTGATACCGCATACCATTTTTACATGGTATCAGAGCTAGTAGGCTCTTGATTATCATCTTTTTTCCGCTGTTTAGTTTTTTTTTTTCTGATTGTTGATTGGTCTTGGGTTGTTTGAAGGTTTCTTGTCTCAGGAACTCTTGTTTTCATCAGAAGTATGTTTGGAGATTTGGAAACCCTAATCTAGGGTTTGGTGTGAATCGAAGATATTTCTTGTCTTTGAAGATCCGTGTTGGTCTCTGTAACCCTAGAAGGATACAGAGCAAACTGACCGGTTATATTGTTCTCTTGTCTTCTGATCTGTAACTGTAGCCCTAAGTGAAGGTTATAGTTCTGATCCGCTTTGGAGTTAATCGCACCCTCTGTAAGATCGTTTCATTCTGTTCTTTATTTTACTGTTGTTGATTAGTTGAAGTCGGGGTAGTGAGGACCGGCACTGTTCATTGTTTGTAATTCTTGTTGATTACCTGTCTACTCTGTGTTACCTGTTTCTTGTTGTGTAGTGTTCATTTCTTATTAGTTGTGTTCACTGTTGTTTGTGGCTCCTGAGTAAAGACATGTCCAGGCACCTATGAGTGATGAACCTGGAGTCTTGACACTGACTCAGCTTCGCCGTTGTTCTTGTGTGATTGTTTCTTATTTGTTATCTGTTGATAAATGTATTGTGCTCTATTCTTGTTTTTTTGTTGTGTGATTTGTTTTAAATGTTTGTGATGCGTGTAAAGTGTTATATATATTAGGTGTATATTTTAAGTCCCTTTAACACTTTTTAGTCAAGTTTTAAATTTATAAAACACGATATTTTACTAACACTAAACACACATATGGGCAAGTGCACCCATCGTGAGCGTAGTATAGTGTTGGCAAGATACCGAGGTCGTCCAAGGACACAAGAGCTTTTAGTACCGGTTTATCCTCAACGTCTAATCAAATAAAAAGTTTAGAAAAATGTTTTAAGCTAAGAAAAATAAAAAAACTAACTAAAAATGCTGAAAGAAAAATAAAAAGAAAAATAGATAGACAAGATGAATCACTTGGTTCCGACCCGTGTATAGTGTAACCATTGATTATTTCCGCACTTTTGCACTTATTTAAGAGATTATCTTAGTTATTGTAGTAGGCCCCTCTTTTGAAGGTGACGTTACCCTCAACCCAGTAGTTTGAGTCAGCAAGGATACAATCCTAAAGGGTCGGATTATTGAAAGATAATTAATTAAGTTATTAATGCAAATTATGGTAGGCCCCTCTTTTGGAGGTGACGTTACCCTCGACTAAGTAGTCTGAGTCAGCAGGGATACAGTCCTAAATAGCCGGGTTATAGTATTAATAGTAGTTAACTTATGAGGGGATCAAAGAGTTTGGACCCTCGCCATCCAATACCGTTAAGTATTGAAGGAGGTCCTACTAAATTTGACCCAGGTCCATTGCAGGACCTCTAAACGCTGAACAATGGCAAGACTCTTACCAAACCGTTCCCTTAACCCCCGACCAGGTAGCCAACATACCTCCATATAGACCGTGGAGATATGAATGGTGAAAATCTTTTATTTTATATAGACAGTAAAATAATGCCAAGACACCACGGACAAACGATAAGGAAGAATCACCTTCAACATAAGAAACTAGTTATTAAAGTCACTAATACAAAACCAAGTAAAAAGTGCGAAAAGATTAGAAATAAAAAGTATTACACTAGACACTTGTCTTCATAAGTGATGTAAGAGACTTAGGCAAACATGGCCTTGATTGTCAAGAACTCTTACGATCAATCTTGGATCCCGAGACGACTCACACACTCTATGATGGACAATGGATGATGGTGGTGGATGATGGTGTTATGGTGGTGGTGGGTGGTGGGTGAAGTGTGAGAGAGGTGGTGTGCCAAGGGATGGTTTGAGCTTGAGCCAAGCACTCCTATTTATAGGCTGAACAGAAGCTCGGGCACGGCCCCGTGTCCAGTGGGCACGGCCCCGTGTCCACATCCTTCTCTTTCTTCATTTATTGCAGCCTGTCTTATTAGTTGACCACGCCCCCGTGTCCGCTGAGCACGACCCCGCGTGCAGAAGAATCTTTGTACTATGAAGATTTGCTTAGATTGTGCGAATCTTATAGTTGACCACGGCCCCGTGTCCGCTGAGCACGGCCCCGTGGTGGGAAATAGAAGCTTCTACCACTTTGTCTTTTCTGCTGACACTTGGGCACGCCCCCGTGCTGGCTGAGCACGGGGCGTGTTCAGTCTTCTGTTATCTTGTTTTGCTTGGGAAGATGCTGTCGTGGGGTCGGGCATGTCACGTCTTGTTCCTTTTCTTGTATTTATGTTAGATTTTGATGTCTTTTTGCTTCTTTTGTTAATTTGAGCTCATTTAATCATGAAAATACAAAAGGAAGACAAAAGCACACTTTTTTTTCCAACATTAGTACTAAAAAAGGGTTAGTTTTATGCCACAATTGATGTAATTTATATGTTGCATTTTGCACACATCAAATACCCCCCCACTTGAACCTTTGCTTGTCCTCAAGCAAAACTCTTTAATATGTGGCTATTACACTCCCAAATGGAATGGGTAGAAAAGAAGGTTTCGGGCTTGTCATAGAGTGTCGGGATTTCCAAGATTCTTTATTTAGTTTTATTTTTATTTATTTACAATCCTATTCGTCATGATTTATTTAAAACTTTTCATAAGATAAATTACTTATTAGAGCATAACATGCCTTTTTAAAATTCTATTTATATACAAGTTCACATACCTCACGGGGATCACTCAACACTCGGCCGAAAATGTATTTTTGTGGATCACTCGAGAGCGGCATGGAACTTACTCCTACCATAGGCTTGCCAAGCAATCAATCCTCCTCCTTTTTAACTTATATACCTTTGTAAATATCAAGAGGACTTTGTGGGTGAAGGGTTAGGCTTGGGTTAAAGGTAGGTGGTTGGGTTAGTGGTTAGTAGAAAAAGGGCGAAAAGCGTAACAAGCGTCGGTTTTCGTAAGACTTTCTATTTTTCCATTTTTATTTTTATGAAGCTATTTTTCAAACAAAGTCATTTTTGATAAACTTGTTTGTTTATTTGCTTTTGCTTCATAATCAACTTCTTCTTCTTTTTTTTTTTTTACGAAAGTCATATGAGAAACCGAGCTAGTTACTAAAACAAAGGGTTAAAAATGAAAAAGGTTTTGGTGGGTAAAAAGGGTGTTTGTTTGGGTTATGAAATGAAAAGGTTTAGGCTCAAAGCGGTTAACTAGGGGGATTTTGGGTAGGTGGTAAAAAAAAAAAAAAAAAAGTAATGGTGTAGAAATAAAAAAAGGGTTAGTCCTAATGCCTCCATCATTTACTTACTTGGGTTTAAGTTGGTAAGGACCGGGAATGTATCGTCATGGCAAGTTCTAGAGTCGTAAGAACCAAGCGGCTATTCACACAGGAAACGAAAAATGAGCATTTAGTCTAATGATATGTAATTGTATGCTCAATAAAGGCTCAAAACTCACTTTTGTGGGAATGGGTTTTTATGTGATCAAGTATATATAATCAAATTTTAACTAAGTTTGCCATGCCCTTTCATAATTTTCTTATGTTGGTTCTTTTTATCACGACGCTATCGGTTGTAAATTCGTAAAAATAAAACCTTTTTGAGAACTTGAATTTCTCGAGTTAAACCTAGACAAGTAAAAAATGAAAATTTTTGAAAAAATTTGGGGTGATTAGCGGTTCCAATAGAGTTTTGTGTAAGGCTTGTATTTAGGACTTGCAAGATTCAAGGTTTTAGCACCCCCCCCCCACACACACTTAAATTACACATTGTCCTCAATGTGTCCCAAAAATAAGTTTTTAGGTTGATTGAATGTGTAAAAAGGTGTAAAAAGCAAAAATTTTGTGTTACTGGGCGCTGAACACGGCCCCGTGTTGTCCAGGCACGACCCCGTGTTCAAGTGCCAGTAACAAAATTAAACCAAGAGAAACAGAAGCCTGGACACGGGGGCGTGTTGGGTGAATACGGCCCGTGTCCAGTTACCTGAACTGGATCTTTTTCTGCAGACTGTGCAGCACGGGGCCGTGTTGGGCTGACACGGCCCGTGCCGAACTTACTGTAAACGAAGAAAATCGTCGGATGGTCCTGTTTTCCTGCATGGGTGCTGGTTCAAGTTTCCCTTGTATCCTTTGCCATCTCAAGTGTGTTTTATTCCTGGAAATTAAAACTAACTAGAAAACATGAAAATAAATCTAAACTAAACTAAGGATAGTTTCGCGGAATGCCTCCGTGGTGCGCCACGTTTATAAGGGTCCTTGGCTAGACCCAAAGCCTGGTCATATGTTACCCAAGTGGGATGTATTGCATCCCATGTTACACCGTCGGAGAGCCTCATCCAAGCTTGAGTCTATGACCTTCATGTAGTTGACCGGGTCTTCGTCCTCTACTCTTTTTTCACATTCAAACTTCACTTCCTTGTCCCCAAACTTCAATGTTAACGTTCCGTCATTCATATCCACCACTGCTTGGGCGGTGGCTAGAAATGGCCTCCCGAGGATGAGAGGGACATTGGTGTCTTCTTCCATGTCTAGGATGACAAAGTCGGTTGGGAAAACGAAGTTGTCAACTTTGACCAATAGATTTTCAGCTACTCCTTGTGGAAATTTGACGGATCTGTCGGCGAGTTGTATGCTCATCTTTGTAGGGCTTGTTGTTCCTAGGCCGAGTCGTTTGAACATTGATGTGGGCATGAGATTAATGCTAGCCCCAAGATCGGCTAATGCATTACGAACGGGGGATTCCCCAATCGAGCAAGGAATGGTGAAGCTTCCAGGATCGATTTTCTTTTGTGGAAGTTTGTTGAGTACTAAGGTGGAGCATTCTTCGCCTAAGTTAACTAATTGCAATGATTCAATTTTCCTTTTGTGAGTGAGGAAATCCCTCATGAATTTTGCATATTTAGGCATTTGGGTTAGGACCTCAATAAAAGGAATATTAACGTGCAATTGTTTTAGTAAATTTTCGAATTTTGCGAATTGCTCATCGGTCTTTTGACGATTTAACCTACCGGGGTACAAAATTGGAGGAGTCTTGGTGGGCTCTTGATTTGGTGAAGAAGCCTTTTCTGATGCGGGCGGAGTCATGGTTTGGCTAGACTGGCTTCTTTCATCTGGCGGTAATGGAGCCTCCTCGGGACCCACGGTTCGATTTCTTAATGTGATGAGATGTACTTGTGCTTTCGGGTTGGTTTCGGTATTGCTAGGTAACGCGCCTTGTGGTCTCTCGGAGAAATTTTGAGCTATTTGATTTAATTGTTTTTCAATGTTTTGAATGCTAGCTTGTTGATTTCTAAAATTCGATTCCAATTGCTGAAATCGATCCGAGTTTTTCTTTTCGGTGTTGGAGATGAGGCGAGATACAGTATCTTCAAGCCTTTCTCGTCCACCTTGTTGTTGAGAGAAATTTTGTGGTTGTTGAAAGTTAGTTCGTTGGTTCTGTTGGTTATTACTATTGCCGGGATCTCTCCAACCAAGATTAGGGTGGTTACGCCATCCTTGGTTGTAGGTACCCGTTGGTGGACCCGACGGCCTAGGTCTATTATCAATGTAGTTTACCGTTTCTGTTTGGTCATCTACTTCTTTCATACAACTCCAATTTTCATGTGGCCCACCACATCCTTCACAAGCCATAACCGAGGCCGTTTTTGTCATTTCTAGCTTTTTGATTTTCGAAGAGAGGGCCACGATTTGGGCTTGTAAAGAAGTGTTTTCATCAACCTTATGGGCGCCCGGGGCAATAGATTTATTACCTCGGGGAGTGTGCCATTGAAAATTGGTTTGAGCAATTTCCTCAATTTGATTTATTACCTCGGCAACGGCGCCAAAAACTTGATGCCTGTGAAGTGTTATATATATTAGGTGTATATTTTAAGCCCCTTTAACACTTTTTTAGTCAAGTTTTAAATTTATAAAACACGATATTTTACTAACACTAAACACACATATGGGCAAGTGCACCCATCGTGACCGTAGTATAGTGTTGGCAAGATACCGAGGTCGTCCAAGGACACAAGAGCTTTTAGTACCGGTTTATCCTCAACGTCTAATCAAATAAAAAGTTTAGAAAAATGTTTTAAGCTAAGAAAAATAAAAACTAACTAAAAATGCTGAAAGAAAAATAAAAAGAAAAACAGATAGACAAGATGAATCACTTGGTTCCGACCCGTGTATAGTGTAACCTTTGATTATTTCCGCACTTTTGCACTTATTTAAGAGATTATCTTAGTTATTGTAGTAGGCCCCTCTTTTGAAGGTGACGTTACCCTCAACCCAGTAGTTTGAGTCAGCCAGGATACAATCCTAAAGGGTCGGATTATTGAAAGATAATTAATTAAGTTATTAATGCAAATTATGGTAGGCCCCTCTTTTGGAGGTGACGTTACCCTCGACTAAGTAGTCTGAGTCAGCAGGGATACAGTCCTAAATAGCCGGGTTATAGTATTAATAGTAGTTAACTTATGAGGGGATCAAAGAGTTTGGACCCCCGCCATCCAATACCGTTAAGTATTGAAGGAGGTCCTACTAAATTTGACCCAGGTCCATTGCAGGACCTCTAAATGCTGAACAATGGCAAGACTCTTACCAAACCGTTCCCTTAACCCCCGACCAGGTAGCCAACATACCCCCATATAGACCGTGGAGATATGAATGGTGAAAATCTTTTATTTTATATAGACAGTAAAATAATGCCAAGACACCACGGACAAACAATAAGGAAGAATCACCTTCAACATAAGAAACTAGTTATTAAAGTCATTAATACAAAACCAAGTAAAAAGTGCGAAAAGATTAGAAATAAAAAGTATTACACTAGACACTTGTCTTCACCAAGTGATGTAAGAGACTTAGGCAAACATGGCCTTGATTGTCAAGAACTCTTACGATCAATCTTGGATCCCGAGATGACTCACACACTCTATGATGGACAATGGATGATGGTGGTGGATGATGGTGTTATGGTGGTGGTGGGTGGTGGGTGAAGTGTGAGAGAGGTGGTGTGCCAAGGGATGGTTTGAGCTTGAGCCAAGCACTCCTATTTATAGGCTGAACAGAAGCTCGGGCACGGCCCCGTGTCCAGTGGGCACGGCCCCGTGTCCACATCCTTCTCTTTCTTCATTTATTGCAGCCTGTCTTATTAGTTGACCACGCCCCCGTGTCCGCTGAGCACGAACCCGTGTGCAGAAGAATCTTTGTACTATGAATATTTGCTTAGATTGTGCGAATCTTATAGTTGACCACGGCCCCGTGTCCGCTGAGCACGGCCCCGTGGTGGGCAATAGAAGCTTCTACCACTTTGTCTTTTCTGCTGACACTTGGGCACGCCCCCATGTTGGCTGAGCACGGGGCGTGTTCAGTCTTCTGTTATCTTGTTTTGCTTGGGAAGATGATGTCGTGGGGTCGGGCATGTCACGTCTTGTTCCTTTTCTTGTATTTATGTTAGATTTTGATGTCTTTTTGCTTCTTTTGTTAATTTGAGCTCATTTAATCCTGAAAATACAAAAGGAAGACAAAAGCACACTTTTTCCAACATTAGTACTAAAAAAATGGTTAGTTTTATGCCACAATTGATGTAATTTATATGTTGCATTTTGCACACATCAGTTTGCTTGAAAATGGGTGATGCTGGTAGTTCCTCACAGACCTTAATTGGTAAGTTAGACATAGGAGATCCTTTATATTTGCATCCAAGTGACTCGAATGCTTTGACTATTGTGAGTATTAAATTGAAAGGTACAGAAAATTATTCTGTATGGTCTAGTGCTATGAAATTGGCACTAGAAGCCAAAAATAAATATGGATTCATTGATGGAAAGTGTGTTAAATCTACGAGTGATCCTGTGTTAGCCAGCCAGTGGGACAGATGCAATTCTGTGGTTCTTACTTGGTTTTTAAATTCTGTGTCTGAGGAACTTTTCTTAGGTCAAGTTTTTTCCAAGTTAGCTTCAGAGGTCTGGACAGACCTCAAAGAGTCTTTCTATAGGGTAGATGGTTCTATTGTTTATGATTTGTATAAAAAAATCAATAGTGTTTCTCAAAATGGTGCTTCAGTTGCTGAATATTATAATAAGCTTACCACAATGTGGAAACAATTTGATGCTATGTTGCATCTACATGTTCTTGTCAAGCTGCAAAAGAATTTAATGATTTTTCAACATTAATAAAATTAATGCAATTTCTCATGGGATTGGATGATGTTTATCAGTCAGTTAGAACAAATCTGTTAACAAGAGAACCATTACCCTCTGTCAAAGTGGCCTTCTCTGTTATTTCTAGAGAAGAATCACATAGATTGTCCAGTAGTGGGTCAAAAAATCAGAATGTGTCTTTTGTGCCTAAACCAAATCAGTCGTTTGATCAAAGAAAGAAGTTTAATAGAGGTTCTAATTCAAATTTGAAGTGTACACACTGTAATATGTTAGGACATACTGTGGATAGATGTTTTGAGATTATTGGGTATCCATCTGGGTTTAAAAGAAGAGGCAATAATATCAATCAGTCTAATAAAGTTAACTTTGCTAATAATAATAAAACTAATTCTGTAAATGGTACATCTTCATCTGTTGGTGGTTCTGGTTTACCTTTTACATTTGAGCAGATAGCTAAATTGTTGAGTCTAGTTGAAGAAAAAAATGGATCAGATACACAGAATCAGAATGTAGGAGGTGAGGTCTTTAATGTTTCCAACTTTGTTAGTTGTTCCAGTTCTGTTAGTTTTAATATGAATGGGTGGATAGTTGACTCTGGAGCTAGTCAACATATGGTTAGAACTGATAGGGACTTGGTAAATGTTGTTGATGTATCTGAATTTAATATTACTGTGGGTCATCCTAATGGAACAAGTGTTAAGGTTTTAAAGATTGGAGATCTAAAATTAACTCATGAAATAATGTTGAAAGATGTCTTTTATGTCCCTGGTTATAGTGTGAATTTACTTTCTGTGTACAGATTGTCTAAGGATAATCATGTAAATGTTGTGCTTAATGAAACAAGTTGTTTGTTACAGGATTCCAGTTCAAAGAGAATCCTGATGAGTGGTAGTCAGGATTGTGGTCTATATTTTGTACGCAATTCTGGTAATATGACTAATACTTGTTTCAATAGTTCTGTTAAGTCTTTTACTTGGCATAGTAGATTAGGACACCCTCCAGATCAGGTTTTAGCAGTATTGAAACAAAGTCTTAAAATTCAGTCTAGTGAACATGGACCTTGTGATGTTTGTCATAGGGCTAAACAAGTTAGGGTTCCGTTTCCTTAGAGTGAACACAAGTCAAAATCCGTTGGTGATCTCATACACTTAGATGTATGGGGTCCTTACAGAGTAACAAGTTATGATGGTTATAAATATTTTTTAACAATTGTTGATGATTTCTCTAGAGCTGTTTGGTGCTATTTTTTGTCTAGCAAAACTGAAGTGTTTGAGAATCTAAAGATTTTTTATGAGCTTGTGTTAACTCAATTTAAGAAGAAAATTAAAATAATCCGTAGTGATAATGGGACAGAATTTGTAAATAGTCAAATGGGTATTTTTTGCAAAACAAAAGGAATTTTACATCAAACTTCGTGCTCCTATACACCACAACAGAATGGTGTGGTGGAAAGGAAACACAGGCATTTGTTAAATACTGCTAGAGCTCTGATGTTTCAGGGTGGTCTACCTTTAAGGTTTTGGTCAGATTGTGTATTAACTGCTGTTTATCTCATTAACAGGTTGCCAACTTATGTGTTGAATGGTAGGAGTCCTTTTGAAATGATGTTTAAGTTTAGACCCTCATTGTCTTATCTTAGAAACTTTGGATGTTTGTGTTTTAGTACCATATTACATGATTCAGATAAATTTTCTTATAATGCTGAAAAATGTGTGTTTCTTGGTTATTCTAGTTTTAAAAAGGGATATAAGTTGTGGAGCTTGGATAGTAAGAAAATATTTTTTTCAAGAGATGTTAAGTTTTATGAAAGTGTATATCCTTTTAAGGTTAAAACTTTTGATAACCAAGAACCGGTTTTTGATAACCAACTGAATCATGCAAATTTTTTTGATAACATTGTGTCCGAAGTTTCTAACATACCCAATGATGAAGAGGGTACAAATGGTGCTCAAGTTCCTATTAGTGATGATCAGCAACCATTGTCTCCCTCTACATCAACCCATGTGTCAGGTGTTGAAGTTGTTCAACAAACTGAACAGGAGAGTAGTAGTAGACAGGATACAAATGAGAGGGCAGAGGACACTATAGGATCAATTGTTGAGACCAACCAGTCTGAGGGTAATATAAATGTTAGAAAGTCTTCTAGAAATACTTCTATGCCAAAAAAATTTGGTGATTTTGTTATTGAGGGTAAAGTTAAATATGGCATAGAAAAGGTTGTTAGTTATGCACATTTGTCTTTTGAAAATAAGTGTTTTATTGCTTCGTTAAATAAAATTTGTGAACCTACTTGTTATAATGAAGCTGCTAAGAATGATAAGTGGGTTGATGCTATGAACAGTGAAATGGAAGCCTTGTATAGAAATAATACATGGGTATTAGTTGATCTTCCTAAAGGTAGAAAACCAATAGGGTGCAAGTGGGTTTATAAGGTTAAATACAAGGAAAATGGAGAAGTTGAAAGATATAAGGCCAGATTGGTGGCCAAAGGGTTTAATCAAAGAGAGGGGCTTGACTTTGGTGAAACTTTTTCACCAGTTGTCAAAATAACCACTGTTAGAATTGTTTTAAAACTTACTGTTAATAATAATTGGCCACTTTATCAAATGGATGTTAATAATGCTTTTTTATATGGCACATTATCTGAAGATGTTTTTATGACACAACCTCCAGGCTATAGTTCAAAAGATAATAATAAAGTTTGTAAATTGGTAAAATCATTATATGGCCTTAAGCAAGCACCAAGGCAATGGAATGAAAAATTAACTTCTGTGTTAACATCTATGGGTTTTGTTCAAAGTGTTTATGACTATTCTTTGTTTGTGTTGTCTAAACAAGATGTTTTTGTTGTCTTACTTGTTTATGTTGACGATATAGTTGTTACAGGTAATAGTAAGTTTGAAATTGAGAGTGTTAAAAGAAGTTTGAAAGAAAATTTTCATATAAAGGATCTTGGTTTGCTTAGATATTTCTTAGGAATTGAGGTATTATATTCTGATGATTGCATTTGTTTGTCTCAAAGAAAGTATTGTCTTGAGTTGTTGAATGAGTTTGGATATTTGGGTTGTAAGCCGGTTACAACACCAATAGAGCAAAGTTTTTTGGTTACAAATAAGTGTAAAATTGATCAAAAGGTTTTAGAAAATGTTAATGGTTTTCAAAGGTTGATAGGGAAACTGATATACTTGTCTTTGACTAGACCTGATATCAGTTATACAGTTCAGTTCTTAAGTCAATACATGCATAGTCCTTGTCAATCCCATCTTGATATTGCTTTAAGGTTGTTGAGATACTTAAAATTATCTCCTGGAAAAGGAGTTAGTTTTAAGAAATCAAGTGATATGATTATGTCTGGGTATGTAGATAGTGACTGGGCTAAATGCCTTAAGACCAGAAGGTCTGTTACTAGATATGGTATATTTTTGGGAGAAACGCTTGTTTCTTGGAAAAGCAAGAAACAAAATGTTGTTTCTAGGTCTACTGCGGAAGCTGAGTACAGAGCTATGTGCTCAGCTACCTGTGAAATTATGTGGATTATTAATGTTCTAATTGAATTAAAGATTACTTGTAGTCTACCTGTCAAACTGTACTGTGATAGTAAGTCAGCTATCTCAATTTCTCAAAATCCAGTGTTTCATGAGAGAACTAAACATTTTGAATTTGACTTACATTTTTTAAGAGAGAAAATAGCTGCAGGTATTGTGGAACCTGAAAAGGTTAGTACAGAAATGCAGGTAGCAGATATCTTTACAAAGGGTTTGAATGCAAATCAACATCAAACTCTTTGTGAAAGTCTGGGTCTTTATAACATGTTTGCCACATGAATTATAGGGGCATGTTAAATTAAACTATAGCAACATATTAATTCATGTTGCAACGTGTGATATATTGTTACACCGTTGATAAAGTTGTTAGAATATCTTAACAATCTTTGGGAAAAAGTTGTGCAGGCTATAATGTTCAGGGGCAAAAGGTGTAACTACTGGGGTTAAAGTATGCAGTATATAAGAGATTGCACAGTTGAGTTAGGTGGCAATCATCTTCTCGAAGTCTCTTGTTTTCTCTCACTTCCAGGCGATTAGAGTTTTGTTATAGTTGTTGCAGATTGTTTGTAATCTGTTTGATCTCGTGTGAGATTTTTTTGTATTGGTTTGTATAGATCAACTGATTGCATCAGTTGATCATCTTCTTCCTTGTATTGTTACAGATTTCACTATTGGTGAGATCTAGGGTTTCAAAGGGTTTTTTTGGTTTGGGTAAATAATAAAGGTTTTGTCACCGTTTTTGTCGCTTATCTTCGTGTTTTGATACCGCATTCCATTTTTACACTCTCTATCCCCAGAGGTAGAGGTAAGGTGTGCCTACATTCTACCATCCTCAAGTTTTACCGACAGATTCGTTATTTGTAGGATTTTACTGGGCTTGGTTGTTATCTATATAAAAAACATATCATAAATCTATATATGATAAAAATAAAAGTGAATGAACAATAATTAATTATTTATTTTTTAAATTAAAATTAGAACACATCATTAATAGTTGAACAAATGGTATCGGGTATAGGTATCGGTCTTAAATTTATCAAACCGGTGTATTTTCGGTACCGGTTCTACACAGGTATTCACCCGTTTTTACCCTCAAATACCGGTGTCGTATCAGTACCGACCGGTACCGAACCGTACCATACTAGGTATATTTGGTACCGGTACCTACTTTTGGGGATTTTGGTAACGGTATTTTCGGTACCGGTTGGTACCGAGCTCATCAAATCCTGTAGCAACGCAGCAATGCAAGTAATTGCACCATTTAAATTACTTTTCATACACACAGTAAGTAAACTGTATTTCGTTTGAATGAGTTTTTATATACACAACAACTTATTTTGCTTTCTTTTTTGTCTTTTTCTGTAATAAATGAATTGTAGCATGTAAAATTAACTTGGATATTTAGAATATTGATGAGAAATCGTATCAAATCCTGTAAACGAACCGGTATCGTATCGGTACCAAATTTACTATACCAAATCATTTTTGGTACCAATTTGGTACCCACCTTTTGGCGTTTTCAGAATCGTTACTTTCGGTTCGACACCGGTCTAGCACCATGCCTGTATTTATTGAATTTTACCTTCAAATACCATACCGTATTGTATCGAGCATTTTCGGTGCCGGTACCTAATTTCGATGATTTTCCGGATCGGTACTTTCGCTGCCGTTACCGGTACCGAGCTCATCAATATTTTAACGTGTTAGCACCGTAATAACTGAACTGAAAACAACCGAATTTCCAACGTGTAGGACGTGTGGGTCCTATTATTATATATTAGGTTATTTAAAATCGTTTTTTTATGACGGAGTGACTATCCTTACCACGTCATTTTATTTATGTTTTGATATTCGATATCTGTTTGCCGTTGCTGACACGCCTTTTGTAGTTATTGGGTCCCGCCGCAACGCGCGGCCGGAAAATAACTAGTTATACATCAAATTTAAAGTGTGAAGAGGAAAATATATAAAACTTGCAAGTTGTCTATGCAATTAATGTTCAAAGTATCCAAGCGTGAAAATGAAATCATATATCTCATTTCATAAATCATAACTAAAAGTCAAATGTGATGACGACGATATATAAAAGTGAATGAACAATAATTAATTATTTATTTTTTAAATTAAAATTAGAACACATCATTAATAGTTGAACAAATGGTATCGGTCTTAAATTTATCAAACCGGTGTATTTTCGGTACCGGTTCTACACAGGTATTCACCCGATTTTACCCTCAAATACCGGTGTCGTATCAGTACCGACCGGTACCGAACCGTACCATACTAGGTATATTTGGTACCGGTACCTACTTTTGGGGATTTTGGTAACGGTATTTTCGGTACCGGTTGGTACCGAGCTCATCAAATCATGTAGCAACGCAGCAATGCAAGTAATTCCACCATTTAAATTACTTTTCATACACACAGTAAGTAAACTGTATTTCGTTTGAATGAGTTTTTATATACACAACAACTTATTTTGCTTTCTTTTTTGTCTTTTTCTGTAATAAATGAATTGTAGCATGTAAAATTAACTTGGATATTTAGAATATTGATGAGAAATCGTATCAAATCCTGTAAACGAACCGGTATCGTATCGGTACCAAATTTACTATACCAAATCATTTTTGGTACCAATTTGGTACCCACCTTTTGGCGTTTTCAGAATCGTTACTTTCGGTTCGACACCGGTCTAGCACCATGCCTGTATTTATTGAATTTTACCTTCAAATACCATACCGTATTGTATCGAGCATTTTCGGTGCCGGTACCTAATTTCGATGATTTTCCGGATCGGTACTTTCGCTGCCGTTACCGGTACCGAGCTCATCCATATTTTAACGTGTTAGCACCGTAATAACTGAACTGAAAACAACCGAATTTCCAACGTGTAGGACGTGTGTGTCCTATTATTATATATTAGGTTATTTAAAATCATTTTTTTATGACGGAGTGACTATCCTTACCACGTCATTTTATTTATGTTTTGATATTCGGTATCTGTTTGCCGTTGCTGACACGCCTTTTGTAGTCATTGGGTCCCGCCGCAAAGCGCGGCCGGAAAATAACTAGTTATACATCAAATTTAAAGTGTGAAGAGGAAAATATATAAAACTTGCAAGTTGTCTATGCAATTAATGTTCAAAGTATCCAAGCGTGAAAATGAAATCATATATCTCATTTCATAAATCATAACTAAAAGTCAAATGTGATGACGACGATATATATTTGTTTAGTTATTTTCCGGCCACGCGTTGCGGTGGGACCCAATAACTACAAAAGGCGTGTCAGCAACGGCAAACAGATACCGAATATCAAAACATAAATAAAATGACGTGGTAAGGATAGTCACTCCGTCATAAAAAAACGATTTTAAATAACCTAATATATAATAATAGGACCCACACGTCATACACGTTGGAAATTCGGTTGTTTTCAGTTCAGTTATTACGGTGTTAACACGTTAAAATATGGATGAGCTCGGTACCGGTAACGGCAGCGAAAGTACCGATTCGAAAAATCATCGAAATTAGGTACCGGCATCGAAAATGTTCGGTACAATACGGTATGGTATTTCAAGGTAAAAATCAATAAATACAGGCATGGTGCTAGACCGGTGTCGAACCGAAAGTAACGATTCTGAAAACGCCAAAAGGTGGGTACCAAATTGGTACCAAAAATGATTTGGTATAGTAAATTTGGTACCGATACGATACCGGTTCGTTTACAGTATTTGATACGATTTTCTCACCAATATTCTAAATATCCAAGTTAATTTTACATGCTACAATTCATTTATTACAGAAAAAGACAAAAAAAAGAAAGCAAAATAAGTTGTTGTGTATATAAAAATTCATTCAAACGAAATACAGTTTACTTACTGTGTGTATGAAAAGTAATTTAAACGGTTACTTGCATTGCTGCGTTGCTACATGATTTGATGAGCTCGGTACCAACCGGTACCGAAAATACTGTTACCGAAATCCCCAAAACTAGGTACCTGTACCGAATATACCTAGTATGGTACGGTTCGGTACCTGTCGGTACTGATACGACACCGGTATTTGAGGGTAAAAACGGGTGAATACCTGTGTAGAACCGGTACCGAAAATACACCGGTTTGATAAATTTAAGACCGATACCTATACCCGATACCATTTGTTCAACTATTAATGATGTGTTCTAATTTTAATTTAAAAAATAAATAATTAATTACTGTTCATTCACTTTTATTTTTATCATAACTAGTATTTTTTCATGCGCGCGTTGCAGCGCTCTAGATCGCAAAATACAATTACGTGATCGGAACTTAAAGAATCGTAAACTCACCCTTTTTGCGTGATTAAGCAATATTACAATTGTATTACCATACATATAATATAGAAATTAGACACAAAATTAAATGTTGAATTGGAATGTTTTCATAATCACTTGTTGGATATTCATTTATGTTATTGGCTAAAGCTTTAGGTATTACAGCATTTACATCCTTTCTTCCATTTCTATCATCCAATTCCACTAAATATTACTATATTTTCTTTACAATCACTACTACTTTTAAAATATATTAAAAAATTATAGAGTAGTGTTCTCTTAAATATATTGAGAGTAACAAACTTTTTCTCCTTCACTATATATTAAAAAATTATAGAGTAGTGTTCTCTCAAATATGCAGATGAAGAGTAACAAATTTTTTCTCCTTCACTAACAATCGCTTGTTATAATGTAAAGAACACACTCACAAAATTTGGTGGGATGGATCTGAATCCTCTTGGACCTCCAACGGCTTTTCTACCTTTAAGTAATTTTTTGGATAAGAAATGTTTTTTTTTATTTAGTTATTTATGTAATTTTTTTTACATAAGAATTTTTTTATACAGTTAATAAAAATACCAACTATATTGGTAATGCCATAATGAAATCTCTTGTAATTTATTTATAAGAGTTAGATGCTTG
Organism: Helianthus tuberosus; assembly: GCA_030545235.1. NCBI lineage: Eukaryota > Viridiplantae > Streptophyta > Magnoliopsida > Asterales > Asteraceae > Helianthus > Helianthus tuberosus. The sequence goes on from CM060438.1 coordinate 56,937,709, forward strand.
ATATATGATTAATTAAACATTACATCTTTTAAAGCTATAAAAAAATTATGTGTAATTTCATGTGATAATGGCATCTCTTATAAATAATAGTTTAGTGGCAATTAGAAAAATAATCATAATAATTTAGTATGGGGGAACAAAATAAATGAATATATTGTTGAATACCTTAAAATACTCTCTATATTTCATATATGATATTATGGATTGTTGAATCTTGATTTCTATTTTATAAAGTACACACATTAATTTGTAAAGTAATGGCTTTTTTAATCAGGTTCCACCGGACATCAAAAGACATTTAATCACACAATTCTAGATGGACTTCAAAAAATATCCAATTAAGTTTTGAGTTTACACAGTTCCTAGATGGACTTCAAAAATTATCCAATTAAGTTTTCAGTGGGGTTTTCGATACAAAATAGATGGATTACACAGCTCCTAGATGGACTTCAAAAAATATCCAATTAAGTTTTGAGTGGGTTTTTCAATACAAAATTGATATTAGAAATTTTTATCTCTTGCTATTTCTTCTCATCAATACTGAAACCTTACACACATACTCTCTCTAGCATCTCCTCCGTCAATCCAATAGGCTCGCAACCACTATCACCACCGTTTCCGGCCACTCATCCTCCGTCGTTGTGGATCTGATCAAATCCGCGGCTCTAATCGAAGCCACTGAAATGGCTCGCTCAAAGGACACGAAAGAGAGAATGGTCGGAGTAGCGGAGTAGAGAGCCACCACCACTATATAACATCACCAGCACCAAACGTCACTACCACTTATCTGCCACCTCTCCCGTCACCACCACCACGGCATAACCACTTATCGGCCACCACTCTCGTCACCACCACCACGACACAACCACCTAGAACCACCGCCTACACCACCACAACCACGGCAAAACCACCTAGGCACCACCGCCAATCCGACGGACGAACAAAAGTTCGCCGGATGATATGCCTAATCCTATGGAGAAAAGCTTTTAGGACTGGACTTTATAGTGGAATCCAATCACTCCAGGATTATGACACGTTTCCTTTGTGATCTACACATAGGACACGTGGTTTGGACTATGATGCATGGCTGGCAAAAGGCCTGCCAAGCAGTTGTGTGGAAGCATGCTTCCACTGTTCATTTTGTTTACCTATTATCATATGTTAATGATGTGTCAAACAAATATATACCGTCATCATCACATTTGACTTTTAGTTATGATTTAAAAAGTAACTAGATGTAAGACCCCGCCGCGTTGCGGCCGGGGCTTACAAATTCAGCCGGCATGGGTTAGTTAATAATTAAGGGGCTCTTTGTTTACCTCTTAATGAGGGTTTGAATGGTTTAGACCTCTTACTAGTTCAACACTTAATGATTCATACTGTTTGTTTCGTGAGTAAAGGTCTGAATGTTTCAGACATTTGCATCTGAATGGTTCAGACAATCTGAATGGTTCCGACATTTGAATCTGAATGATTAATTATTATACCGAGTCTCAATGGTTAAGACCTCTAATCTGAATTGGTCAGACATTTGTCTCTGAACGGTTAACCATTACACTGTCTCTTAATAGTTCAGACCTCATACTGCTTAATTGTTGCCATAAAAAGTTTACATCGAAACGTAGATCAAATCGAATTTATATCGACACGCACATAAAAATTAGTTTTTCTTAAGTAAAAGAGATATAGTTGTAAACTCGAAACAAATTATTAGTAAAAAACTTCATAGGTTAAATACGTTTGTAAAATCGTGCCAAGTAGCACTAATGCCACAACACTGTCAACAACCACCAACATCAGAAAAGCTTGTAAAAATAAAATAAATAAAAAAGTAAAAAATAACACCGAACGAAAAAAAAGCCATAGAATCGTTGAACCACGTACGCCCGTTGCAGCGTGTTAATTCGAAAAATATTAGACATAAATGTAAAACGTAGAAAAAAATAACTAAGTCGATCAAGGACATACGTGTTGCGACGAACTTGTCAAATGAAGAAAAATAGACGTGTTGCGACTGCCTGTCAAATGGGAAAAAACAGACAAAAAACGTTGAATCCTAGACACATGTGGCGTGTTGACTCGAAAAATTTATAACGAAAATTAAAACAAAAAACTTATGAAAGATGAAAAGTACTGGGGGGATCAAAGTTGAAAACAAAAAAGTGTTGTAGGTTGAATTGTAAAAAATGAAAAGCTTTTTGGTATAAGTAAAAAAGTTAAAGGGCTAAAATGCAAGAGATTAAAATCTTAGGGTTAAAATTGAAAAAATACAAAAGTTTTTTTAGTCAAAGGGCCAACACCTATATTACAACAACATATAGCACAACTATATTACAACACCTAAAATGCAAGATATTAAAATCTTAGAGTCAAAGGACCAACACCTATATTAGAACAACATATACCACAACTTTCTTAGGAAATTTATATTTTGGAAATTTGGTCGATCTCAACAACTACTTTTCCATTTAAAAAATAATAATTTTTGGAACAACATAAAGTTTAACAACTATTTAAAATATTTGTTTGATGACACGAAATTATTAAAAACTTATGAAACCAATAAGCGTCATCAATATATTGTGACATATATTATTTATAAATAAGATAACAATATTGTTAAATAAATTGTTGCTTAATCTTCATAAACCGTTAAAATTATATAAACTTAAGCAAATCGGTCATACACCAAATTAAGGATTGTAACTTTGTTCAAAGAATCAGATTGAACTTGGTGTTTGTTGGATTGACAAGGTGATTAGATTGTATAAATTGGCAACAACTAAACTTATTATGAATTGAATTGGTATCAATCGGTGTAATTTGGTATTGTTTTGGTGTGATATGATTTTGATTTGGTGTTTAGATTGATTTGGGGAACCAACCCGACCTTAGGCCGGAGGGTATGGAGGGCGCCACCGTGCCAACTCACCACCGATAGCCCCCCCACCCCCACTCTTTGGCGCCACCACCCACCCTGCAATTTAGACCGGGGCGTCATGGGTTGTCTGCCACCATGGTAATGAGGAAGAAGCTATGTTCAGGGGGGCCTACGTGCATTTCATCCAATATTTTTTTTTATTTTGTTTAATAGAGGGCGTTATTCCACACCGTGCAAGTTAAGAAAGGGGTGATAAAGCCTCCTGGCTGACGTGGATCTGACGTGGCGCTGATGTGTCCTGAGGGGCTTTATCCCACACCCAAAAGCCTTATAATTTTAAATTTTGGTTGTAAGAAATGGTTACCGAGTAAACGAACAAGATGTTTATGCCGTAAACGATTAATAATCGTAAGCTCTGCCAAAAAGTCGTCTTCCCCCTTCAAACTCTCCAGCGAAAACCACTTGACAGCCACCTCAACATTATCCTCCGGCAAAACACCCCGGTAAACGACACCCTATCCGCCCTGCCCGAGCTTCCTCCTCTCATTAAAATTATTCGTTGTTTTCTTCAACTCCCGGAACCGGAACTCCTTCGGCATTCCTGGCAGCGTCCTGAGCCGGCTCAATATATTCGACTGCGACCAGTCCACCAACCACTTCTTATACAACCGGTAGCAAAAATAACCCGCTAACGCCACCAGCGCCAACACCACAACGGCTATCAAGATCATTGATAACGGACTTTTAGAGCCGGTACTGATGATGTACTCAACTGTGATGTTCCATTGCAACACACAGTTTAGCTCCACTAAGGTTCCCGTGGATGCCGCGAATACGATGTAGGATTCGCTGCTAACTGCTTTTCTAAGATGAAGCGGATGTTCAATGACCGGAGTTTGCGGCATGGGAGGAGTGGGTGAGGATTTTCCCTGTTGTTCTGCGATGTAAACACGTATGACCTTTTCATTTCCGTTGTATCGAATCCAGACGTTGTGAAACGACGGCGTTTTGGGAGCAAGAGTGATGTTTAAGGGAGTTAACGGTGTGGAAACGACAGATACGATGGAATTGATGTTGAGGCCGATGTGATTATTATCAATATCGTAGGGTTGTTTGACGGTGTCGAGCTCGATAGCTAACACGTTGTCTGATGCTTCGTCGTCTAGGGTTTGGTTTGTGAGCCCGAGGTACTGGTCGTAGCTATTATCAGGGACATCGATGGTAGGGGCGATTAAGAAGGCTAAGCCTTCGCCAGGAGTGCCGTTCATGGGGAACATGTTGACGAGAAATGAGGTGTTGATGAAACACAGGTTAACACTAAGGTTAATCTGTGGGATTGTCTCTCCTGAGGGTTCAATCTCCTTCTCTGCTCGTGAAATGACTAAGATCCTGCAAAACAGCAACACCGTTAGTCTCGTTAAGAGGGGAATATGGGGGTTTCCCTCTTAACCAGGCTCCGGCGTGAGAATAAGTATTGTCCTGAGGGGAATAAACAGTGTGTGTATAGTGTGAGAGTATATAGAGTAAGATGATTCAACCTGAATGATGAACGGTCTTATTTATAGCCGGATGGTGAAAGAGGGAGGAGCAGCATTGCCAACTGTTATAGGGCGCCAGCTGTCCGACCAAGGGGAATATCCTCTTGGTCTCCTCTGCTGTGGTCAGGGTAGTGGTACACGTGGCGCGCCTATATTTGCTCATGCTGGAAACGTCGTACCGGTACTGTCGGTCTGCTCCTTGATTTGTTACAGGCCTACATGTCGGTTGTTGAATGGTGACACGTGCCGTCCTTCCTGTCGGAGGGAGCATCTTTTGGTGCCACCTTGATGTCTTCCGGAAGCTTCTAGAAGCTTCTGGATTCGCTTGCTGATGTAGGCGCCATGTAGGATGAAAAAGTGGTGTGGTCCTTGCCATGTGGGCAAGGAATTGGGACCATACCTCTTCAAGTCCCCCCAGTCCAGTGTGCCTTCTAGTTGAGTTGATCGTCTAGGAGGGATTCTGGACTTATAAGGGTAGTGGTTGTTGGTGTTGTTGGAATATATGTTTGTTATTTTGCACGGTTTATCGTAATAGTAGCATGGCGCGTGGCGTGTTGGTAACTTTGCAAAGTTGAGCCAACTGGACGCATGGCGTATTGGTAACTTTGTAAAGTTGAGCCAACTGGACGCATGGCGTATTGGTAACTTTGTAAAGTTGAGCCAACTGGACGCATGGCGCATGGCGTATTGGTAACTTTGTAAAGTTGAGCCAACTGGACGCATGGCGCATGGCGTATTGGTAACTTTGTAAAGTTGAGTCAACTGGACGCATGGCGTATTGGTGACTTTGTAAAGTTGAGCCAACTGGACGCATGGCGTATTGGTAACTTTGTAAAGTTGATCCAACTGGACGCATGGCGTGTTGGTGACTTTGTAAAGTTGAGCCAACTGGACGCATGGCGTATTGGTAACTTTGTAAAGTTGAGCCAACTGGACGCATGGCGTATGGCGTATTGGTAACTTTATAAAGTTGAGGCAACTGGACGCATGGCGCATGGCGTATTTGTGTTTCCTTCTGAAGGAAGTTTCCTTTCTTGGGATAAAGAGAACTGATGTGACTGCCTGATGTCCCTGTTTTGTCGTGGTGAACAGGTGCCTTTTCAGTGATGTCAGTTACTTTCCGTCATGGTGTCAAGCGTGTACCGCCTACTTTCTCGAAAAAAGAGTTGGCGGTTTCTCTTCCTTATGACGTGTCGCTTCCCCGTTGGTTGTCTTTCTGTCTCTCTGACGGCCCACTACCCATCGCATTAAATGCGAAGGGTATAAATATATGGCGGTTTTCTTCAATTCCTTCACTTTTCAAAATTTGAACTCCGGTTTTCTCTCATATTTCTTCATCTTTCTCTTTCTTTAAAGTTTGTTCAAATTATCTTCTTCATCTTCTTTGCAATATGTCTGGGGCCAATCCGTCGTCGAAGAAGAGGAGGAACAAGGGTAAGAATCCTCCAGGTCCTGACCAGGCGACGATAGGATGGAAAGAGGAAGAGTTTCAAAACTTGGTGAGGGAGATGGGTTTCCTTCCTGAGTGGGGTGCCCAGTTCCCAACTTCAGGTTCTACCGCCATAGATGCACCTCCTGGTTACATTACTTTGTATGCTGGTTTTTTCTGGGAGGGTAACTTCAGACTCCCGATGACCAAGTTTACTGCTGAGGTGTTGAGGAATTATGGGCTCCATATCTCTCAAATCAACGCGATTGGGCTTCCCCGTGTTACCCATTTTGAGTTTGTCTGCAGAGCCAACCTTGTTGAGCCAACTTTTGAAATGTTTAACATTTTCTACACTGTGACATACACCAGCGGTTTTTACTCTTTTAACTCCCAGACCGGTGGTGTTATCCCCTGTTGTTCCGCTCCTCTGAAAAGCCTGCATGATTGGAAACAAAAAATTTTCTACATTTGCCGTGGTGTTATCCCAGTGGATATGCACTATCGGTCAGTGAATGAAGGGATCCCGAAGATAGACGTATCGGTGGATTTTGCGAAACAGGAGTGGTACAAGAAGGTGACGCACAAAGCTACTGCTATTTCTCAGGTGGAGGAGAGGGCTTTGGTTGGTGCTGGTATGAGCTTGTGGTGGTTCCCGAAGAACCCTCTGGGTGTTCCTGTTTATAGGTATCAAGGCAAACGTATGTAATGTTTCATAGTTTTTTGTCTCTTTTTTTATATATATTCCTCATATCCTTGTTTTTCGCAGTTGGGTACAGCTTGTTGAATGTTCTGGATCCGAAGGCCGGTGGTGCCATGGTTTAGGCGATTCAGGAGGCTGGGAAACCGACATGGTTGGATCAAATTCGCCACCGTTTCTTGCATCCTTCAAATGAGAGTTTTGCTGCTTATGCCAACGTTGTTTTAGGTGAAGATGTTGAAGATGATGTTGATGATGCTATTGACCCTACTCGAGAGGAAGTTATTGTTCTCTTGAGTGGGGGGTCTGACAGATCTCTTGAAGGCTTAACTTCTCATTCCCCGCGTGCAGGTCCGACGCAGGGGGTTGCACATGAGCCTGTTAATGAACCCGTTGATGATGATGTGGAGATCCCGGTTGAGACTGCTAATCAGTTGGAAACAAGGAAAAAAACAAAGGCTGGCAAGCCAGAGAGGAAGGAGAAGAGGGCTGAGGAAAAAGCCACTGAGACTCCTCGTAAGCGACCCTCTACTCTTCCTGTCCTAGATTACGTTGTCGTTTCTGATACATTGTCTGGTTTAGGGGCCGGGGAGAAACATCGTGGGTCTGATCCTGATGACAGTGCTACTTTGATGGAGATGATGAGGAAGAAAGCTCTTGAGGATAAGAAACGGAAACTTGATGAGCAGGCTGCTGCTATGCTTGCCTCGAAAAGGGCCAAGCTCCAGAAGGAAGCTCCTCCTGCACCCTCGGAGTCTAAAATTGACATGGGTGTTTTAGTGGAAATCGTGGTAATCTTTTGGAGGAAATATACGATGCTTCTGCTCCTACAGGTAAAGGCTTTGTAATTGTAGTTCTTGTTATTTGGCTTTCGGGTTATTTTTTAGTATTATTGTTGTCTCATGGCAGGTGTCAAGTTGAGCAAGGCGCCGCGCAAGATTGATATTTCAAAGATCACTCCTCCTGCCTCTCCACCATCTAGGACAATCGAGTTGTCTCCTCCCCGTGATGGTCTGGGTGAGAAGAAGAAACAAGATGATGTAAATGCTGAGCATGTTGGTGAAGGTGGTGGTGATGGCGCAGGTGGCGCTGGCGGTCATGTTTTAGGTGGTGCTGGTGGAGACGGTCGAGACAAAGGCATTGACACAGAAGCGGAGTCCAGCGAGGCTACACAGCGTCAGACCATTTATACCAAGCGTCCACCTGGCGGTGGCGGTGGTGCTACTTCAGGTGTGGTTCGGAGTCCAGAGTTTGAAAACGTTCGTGCTGGTTCCTGGGATACCCATAACCCAGCGTGTGACGATTTGCCACATGCTCCTCGCTGGAATCTGACCCAGGTTCCCGGATGAATGATCTCGATAACTGCCACGATTTCTTCTCTTTGTCTCTCCCCCCTGCTGAGAGGCTATTTCAGAAAAAGCGCAACCGGTTTGACCTGCTAGATGATCATGTTCGTGCTGGAGTTAATTATTTTGCCACCTCTCAAGAGATTGTTCATGAGTGGAGACTGATGGGGGAGGAGACACTTGAGTTTGAAAATGAGAAGAAGGCGTTTGCTGAGGAGAGGGAAAAGTTTAACGCTGAGAAGAAGGGTTTATTGTGGAGGGTTTCAGATGCTGAGCAAAAACTTGCGCAGGAGAAGCAAGTCAATATCCAAAAGCAAAAGGATTGGGAGACTGCTTGCGAACGCACTAATGCAGAAATGCAATCTTAGCACGATGCTATTGTCAGGTTATCCGGTGAAAAGAAGAAAATTAGAGAGGAAGCTGAGAAAACGCGCGTTGCTTCTGAGAAAAAGGAAGAAGAGTATGTTGAGCGTGTAGCTGCGTTGGAAGAGTTTGTTGAGAAAAAGATTGCTGAGTGCAAGGCTTCCGAACTTCTTACTGAGGAGATATCCGCCGATTGCAAGTGGTTGTTATCGCGCGCGGTGCCCCTGGTAACTTCCTTTGTTTATGTTTGCTTTCGGTTTGTGTTAATTACTCTTCTTATGTTGCTGTGTGCCTCTCGCAGATTGCTGATCGTATAGTGAAATCTCCTGAGCTTGCCAACTATATGTTTGAGTTGGGTCAAGTGGGATACAATAGCGGTCGGAAGAATGGTTATAGTGAGGGTAGGGCTGCAGCTGTTAACAATGAGAAAGACTATCATTTCGCGCTCTACAAAGAGGATTGTGTTGCTGCTTATGCCGCAAAACGGCAAGAGTTTGCGTCTTTGGAGTTTGGTGTTGTTAAGGCTGCCCAGAAATTGTCTCGGAAACCTGATGGCGTTGCCTTATTGAAGAAGGCTCTTGGAGATGAAGATCGCGCGACTGGGGGCGCTGGTACTAGTCATCCGGAGTGAAGAAATCCGACTTGCATGCCGTGCATGGGCTTCGATAGCCCTGTAACCAACTTGACAATTTTGTGAACAATTTAACTTCATGTTTCGTGGACAATTTATCTATGTCTGTCATATCTGCAACATGTTTTGTTTTTGTTGACATATTTAATGCTTAACATGTGCTCTAATTTCCTGTGGATTTCGTTTATCGTTACAATATGTACATGTGTAATTACTTTGATTAGGTATCACGAATGAATGATGGCGTTGACAGGTTGTGTTGTGTTAGTTACAACGTTTATTCTGTCGTTTATGTGCGCAGGTTGGTTCGTGAATACGAAGTGATCGAGTTACAGGTTATTGTGTGGACCCAGCTGTGTTCAGCTTTGGGGGTCTTACAATGTTTATTTACCATGTTATCGATGTTTTCATGTTAATGTAGGCACGAAGTTTTGATTTGGCGTTTTGTAGGATTTGGTTGTGTTTTTGACCCGGCTGTGCACTTGGTTGTGACGAGCCTTGGAGGTCTACAACGTTTCCTATGGTCGAGCCATTGATGTTTTCGTGTATGCCCAAAGTAATATATGCATTTGTGACAAAAATTCACATGAGATAGAATTAGCCAAACACTTCTTGTATTAGTGCTAAATGTGTTGGCATGCAGCCGTTACAAGTACATAAGAAAAAACTTTGGCTGTTTACATGTAGCACCTTCTTAATTGTTGAGCGTTCCAGGTTCTTGGGACTTCTTTGTTGTCTAATGTGCGTAGCTTATATGCCCCTTTTCCGAGTACTACATCTACCACATAAGGCCCCTCCCACTTGGGGGCTAATTTTCCGGGTTTTTCGACGTTAGACGCCTCGTTGTCCCTCAGACGTAGTCTCCCGGATTGAAAGTGCAGATTCAGACTTTGGAGTTATAATACTTTTCCAGCTTTGTTTTGTATTTTGCTTCATTGATTGCTGCCATCTCTCTCCTTTCTTCTAGGAGGTCAAGGTCTAGCCTCCTTTCTCCTTCGTTGTTGATCATGTTCATGGACAACATTCTCGGGGACGGCAATCCGATCTCCGCTGGTATCACAGCTTCGGACCCATAGACTAAGCTGAACGATGTCTCTCCGTTGCTTGTTTTGGGCATCGTCCTATGGGCCCATAATATGCTGGGCAGTTCATCAACCCAGCCTCTTCTTTGCTCTCTCAACCGTGCTTTGATGCTGTCTACGATGCTCTTGTTAACGGCCTCGACCTGACCATTCCCCTGCGGATGCGCAACCGAGGAGATGGTATGCTGTATGTGTAGCTCTCTGAACCATCGTTGGAGATCTTCTGCGGAAAAATTCGTTCCATTATTGGTGACGATTCTTAGTGGCAGCCCGAAACGACATATGATCTGCTCCCAGATGAACCTTCTAACTACGGTAGATGTGGTTGACGCGAGTGCCTTTGCTTCTACCCATTTTGTGAAATAGTCGACTGCGACTATTATGAATTTCACTGCGCCAGGGGCTTCTGGGAAAGAGCCAACCATATCTATCCCCCACTATTGAAACGGCCACGTCGTTGTTACTGGGACCGGTTCGTTTTTAGGGCTCATTGTTTTCGGGGCGTGCCTCTGGCAGCCGTTGCATTTTCTCAAGATTTTCACTGCGTCTAGATGCATTCCAGGCCAGTAGTACCCGACGTTCATGACCTTGGCTACTACCATCCTCGGGCCGGCATGGATGCCGCAGATGCCCTCATGTACTTCTCGGATTAGGTAGTTTGCATCTTCGGGGTCGATGCATCTTAACAACGGTCCTAGGTAGGATTTCCGATACAATATTCCATCGACCATTTGGTAGTGTTCGGATTTGTATTGCACTTTTCTTGCTTCGGCTTTGTTCTCCGGGAGTATTTCAGATTGGAGGTACATAATTATCTGAGTCATCCACGACGTTGTTCCTACCTGAATAACGCTTACTTCTCTTAGTGGTACCGATGGGTTGCTCAAAACTTCGATGCGTACATCCTTGGCTAGGTGCTGGAAACTTGTGGATGCGAGTTTACTTAGTGCGTCTACTGGTTTATTCTCGCTCCGGTTGATGTGGTGCACCTTGTAGGAATAGAAGTTTTGTAGCAAGGTTTTTGCTTGATTCAAGTAGAGCGCCATCACGTCTCCTTTGGCGTCGTACTGCCCATTGATTTGTCCGGCCACTAACATGGAGTCTACATGCGCCTTAATGTGTCTAACTCCCATCTTGATTGCCAATCTCAGACCGGTGAGAAAAGCTTCGTATTCAGCTTCATTATTCGTGCTTTTGAAGTCTAGCCTGATGGCGTACGTGAATTCGTGTTTGTCTGGACTTACCAGCCGAAGTCCCGCGCCTGCGCCATCTTCATTAGACGCTCCGTCTGTGTATAGTAGCCATGGTTCTTCTGTTTGTTGTCTTTCAGCTTTCTCCATTGCCTTACACTCCCGGTCCTTGTCATCAGGCACTTCTGTCATGAAATCAGCCAACACCTGGCCCTTGATTGCTGGTCTCGGCCTGAAAACCACATTATGGCCTCCCAGTTCTATCGCCCACTTTGCTAATCTTCCAGAGATCTCGGGCCTTGCAAGGACGTTGCCAATGTTGTAATTTGTTAATACATGAATGACGTGGTTGGCGAAGTACCTGCGCAATCGTCTTGATGCATCGATTAGTGCCAGCACTAGTTTTTCCATTATGGCGTACCGAGTTTCTGGATTGGTCAGAGTACGAGACACATAGTAAACTGGTGTTTGAACACCTTGGCGATCGACGAGTAGAACTGCTCCAACTGCTTTATCAGATGCTGACAGATATAATACCAGGGGTTCTCCTTTCACTGGCGTCGTCAATTTTGGCAGTCGTATGAGACAATCTTTCATCTCTCGGAATGCGCTCTCGGCTTCCGGAGTCCACTGAAATTGGCTTTTCTTCATGAAATTGCGGAGTGTCTTGATAAACGGGAAGGATTTAGCTGCGTGATTGGCTAGGAAGCGGTTGAGTGCTGCCAACCGTCCTGCCAATTTCTGAATCTCTTTGATAGTCGATGGAGAAGGCATTCTCTCGATTGCTTGCACCTTTTCGGGGTTTACTTTAAAACCATCCTTCGTGATAATGAAACCTAGGAACTTTCCTTCTTCCATGCCGAAAGAACATTTCGCTGGGTTTAGCTTGATGCTTACTCCGCGCAGTGTGTCAAACGTCTTCTGAATATTCGCCAGCATCATACTTTCCTCTTTTCTCATGATGACCAAGTCATCCATATACACCTCGATGTATTTGCCGATGGCATCGCTGAACGTTTCATTCATCAGTCTCTGATAGGTCGCCCCTGCATTCTTTAGACCGAAAGGCATTTTGGTGTAGTAGTACAGCCCTGTCGGCGTGCGGAATGCGGTTTTGTCCTCGTCTTGGATGGCCATCTGTACCTGATGGTACCCTTTGTAATAGTCGAGGAAACATTTCCATCTGAATGTTGCCAGAGAGTCGATCTTCTCATCGATATCTGGTAAGGCGTAGCAGTCGCACGGGCATGCCTTGTTCAGATCCTTGTAATCTACACACATTCTCCAACTGCCATTTGGTTTTTGTACCATTACAGGGCTCGCCTGTCACACCCTGACTTTTGCGGAAGCGTGGGTTATTGGTGTGACTTTCGTAATATCAATGCATTCAATCATAACATTAACTATATGATAAAACCATAGGTTTGTCATCCATTAAATAAATTCAAAACATAACAACATTGTTTTAAAGCGTAGACTTCAAATTCAAATTTTACAAATCATACAAATTGCTTATGCGTTCGTAAAAGACTCGTCAAAAGATATTGAATAACACCAAGGTTTGCAAGACGTGTCTCGTCCAGGAATAAGACACATTAACCAAACTCAAAGACCATGGATGACATCTTTATTCTTAACACAGCATAAAAACTTCCAACGCCCGCCAGATCCACTTTACAAAATCCCTGAAATACATGTAGTTTGAAAAACATCAACAAAAGTTGAGCGAGTTCATGTGTTCGTTTGTGTGTATGTATAAACCTTTGAAAATGTTGTAAGTATGTATGTAAGTCCCTGGTATGTAGCAATAAGGAAAAAGAGATCACCAATGGTTTGCAAGGCCATTGATATATGTGAAGTGATGCAGGAAGACTCAAACCTAGCAAATTTGTTACCGGGCTTCGGCTGTAAGACATAGTCACCACGTGGTCCATTCAGCGAACTCAGGGGTGGGGCTCGCTGCACCCAAATAGATCTATCACTCATGCCCCTCGGTCCTACAACGAGGATTGATGGCCTTAATCACCCTACTCATTCACATGATCTAAGTAGTAAACCCTCCTTAAGCTAATCATACCATGTAAGTAATTGTCTGTAATAATTGTAACATGTATTTCACCCCCGAAGTATAAAACTGAAAACAGTTAAGAGAAAAGGGGGACATGAACTCACTGTATTGCGTCTTCAGTATGTGTAACCCAAGTCTCCTCAGCCAACACGACTACCTACAGTGTACTAACGTCTAATAGACGAATGGGTCGTGCTTTGTCTTAGTATTTATGTTTTTGAGTTACGTTTCTTGTGTTCCCAAGATTATTCCAGGTTATAACTATTAGTTAAAATAATTATTTTAACTTTAAGTTATAGTTAATGTTTGGAATAATTGTTAAACAATATTTTGTATTCCTACTTCTCAAGTATTTTAACTTCGTATTTCCTTCCCAAGGGTGGGGGTATCTCATACATGTATTTTCGTATTTGTATTTGTATATCTTGCCAAGTAATGGCGTTGTATTTCGGTGTATTGTTCCAAATAAAAATATGTTAATATATTCCCAATATATATTTCCAAAACCATATATTTCAAGTCTCACTTAAATATATATAAACTTATTTTGTTTCAATCATGTATTGTCCCTATAAATATATATTTTCCTCAAAAATTATATATCTTCTAAATATACTAGGAAAATATTTTTTTAACTCCCAAAAATAATATATTTTCTCGTTGTCAAAAATATGATATACTTGGTAATATTTACGAAATCATAGTTTCACTTCTTTCATTTCCAAAATAAGATTTACCAAAAATATAGTGTAATGGTATATCCCGAAATATTTCATAAGTCACGTTTTTGTGTTCGGTTTCACAATATTATGTGTGTAACTTAAACATTTTATTCCTAGCAATTTTTGGTATTATTTTGGAGTTGTAATTCCCATGGTATTTTGCAAGTTATATTATTTTACCCTAAAATAATATAACTAGTTCACAAAATATACAAATAATCACACAAGTGTCTTAGTATAAAATATATATTCTAAATATATATTTACCCATTTTTATTTGCGAAAACCAACCTCCGATACTTTGTATTTCGTAACAAAATTTATGGCGAAGTTTATATTTGAAACACAAGTTATAAAATATACTTGTAACACTTGTTTAGAAAAATATTTTTTAAGTGTTGGAATTTTAGAAAAATTTCGCCAGAGTTTCCTTCGTAAAAGGAGGTGTCCATGCTTACTAGCATATCATTTTCTTTTCAAAAATTCATTCAAACAATCATCAATCAACAACATACAACTTTTATTTACCGAACTTGTCAAAAACAAGCACGAACTATAAACTTTGAACTTGAAAATTTATAAAAACATGTAGTAACTTACTAGCACACTTAGTAAGTCTTGTTACCTTTAAAAATGTGATTAGTTTCTTAAAAACTTTATTTTTAAAGATTTTGAATATTCACAACTTCTAAACATATTTTCTAAAAATATTTCTTTGTGAAATTTTCTTATTACATAAGTGCTTCTACACTTGTTTATCCACCAAAATATGTTAAGTTTATGTCAGATCCAAGTTTTAACCAAACTCATACTTTTCACTTGGTTCTTTCGAAAAACCACTCATGGATCTTTAGATCTACAAGAGTATAACTTACTTTGATCTTTATTTTCAAGAAAACATTTATTTATTCAAGTTCATAGTTTATGTGTGGATGTTTCCATCATCCTACACATCTCTAACTTTCACATCTTGCTAGTTCATATTTTTAAACATGTTCTAGCAAGTCCATATGATGACCCATATCATTTTTACTAGCAAACAATAAACAACAATCATAACAACACAAGTATTTCATGATTTCATCATCATTTTAACCATTCTTCACCACTTTGTTAGTTTATGTTTCAAGACTTTGTTTATGTTCTTAGTGTTTCTTAAGATTTCACCATTCTTTTAACTATTAACCATCAACAACATGAAGAGAATGAAGATCTAAGAGACTTACTACTAGCACAAGGCTAGGGAAGTTCAAGAAGATAAATGGAGTGGATAAAAGCAAATGGTGATGGTCCTTCAACTTCCGAAAGCTCCAAGCTTACTTATACACCTTCTAACACCCTTGTATATGTGTGGAATGTATGTAGGATGGAGTGATGATGGTGGTTGTGGGGTGGTTGTTTGCGGCCGAACCAAAGAGAGGAAGAGAGAACGAAAGTTGTTTGATGTTGTGTGTTGAAAATGAAGTCTCATGATCCCTTGTGCCATCTTATAACCCACTTTACTTTTTATCCTTTGTGCCTTATGCTTCTAATTACCCAACATGTTCTAATATAAAAATCAAAGAAATCCATGGGTGGGGACACCATGGTAACCAGTTCCAAGGGGGGGGGGGGGGGTATAGGGTTGGGTTTCAATGATATAGTTACCAATCTAGTTAGATTTCAATGATATAGTTAGTGTGTTAAAGTGTTTTGTTAATTAAATAGCGTGTTAGGGTGTTCGGGGACCCTAACTAGCTCAGAAAAATAAAAACAATGTGTTTGGCAATATTTTTGTGCTCCGGGTAATGTCCGGTTGTTCGGTTGGGTGTTGTTCCGTTAAAGTGCTTAATAAATCCGTAAAGTGTCTTTTATAATACTTTTAGTGACGCATTTAATTCCCAACACTTTGGAAAGTATCTAGGACTAGTTTGTCAAGTTTTTGCACATTACTAGCATTATTAAATGCTGAATTTTGGGTATTAAGTGCAGAATTCTGCATTTAGAGTATGTTTTAGGCACTTCCCGGCACTATAATTATCACCTAGTGACGCAGTTTTATGGTCCTCACTTCCCTACACACTACCCTAGTGTGATACTTTATTTCTGACTCATACTGGGCCTCAAAATACTATATGTCTATGTGCTGGCATTGTCAGCATGTTTCTGGGTTATCTGCTCACTGTGCTAATTATGCCTTGTGCATCAAGTTTGTCACTACAGTTTGTATGTAATAAATGGTGTGACAGTATGAAATGTGATGCACATGTATGTATGTAACAGTAATCAAAAAGCAGTTTAATCATCAGTTGTAATTAAACACAGTTATTAAGCATAAATCAAAATTAATTAATTGTACGGTCACATGCAATTTTGACGGTTGTCACATTCCCCCCCCCCCATTAAGAAAATTTCGTCCTCGAAATTTGTACTACCTTAATTCCTTAGGGTTACATTATGCACGTATGTATGTGGATAACACTGAGGTAGATAATCACAAAAAAAAATCGAATTAAACCTTACTCACATCAGGTGAGTCCAAGAATATATAACAACTCGAATCCTATGGTTAAAAGGCATGTGCTTTTAGCATTTGATGTCAAAGGTACAAGACGTATTTGACGTATAATATAGTGTAATTCAGCTAGCAGGGGGTTCCACAAAAGAGGAGTTTTGACTAATAAGGTTCTCAAATGATCGATCGCAGTATGCAACGGGTTTTAGCAAACCATAGTATCCGTTATAAGAATTCAAAATTAATAACTCAAATGTGATAGTAACGTGAAAACGATCTGTCAACTTTCGAATAAACGAATGGTAAGGTTTAGTGTGTTGACATTCTTAAATTTCGAAAGTACACAGAATGAAACACAAGCTAATCTGGTGTATCATTGTCTTGATTCATAGTTGCATCAGTAATGTTTAAATGACAAGTCAAACAAAAGTATGTGTAGTTTTGTGTGGAACGGCTGACCATGATTAGCACAAGCTACAAGTTTGTAATGGCACCACAAGGTGTCGTGATGACATAATTCAAGTATAGTGGTGACTGAACAAGTTCACCGTGTTGGAAATCAAATGAACATGTACCGAAACAAGCCTGGAGTTTTGGTTTCCACAATGTCATAGAGTTTTCAATTGAATATGGAACATCAAAGAGTCACTGTTTTTGATCGAAGGTGAGAGAGCAATAAGTACTGCAAGGTATTCAATTTATAACGAAGGAATCGTTAGGAGGTACACCGTGGTATGAAATGAGTCTATGTACCCTTGTCTTAACACATAACTGTGTTGAGACCGCTTTGATTGTGATAAATAAAATGGATTTAGAACAAGTCAATAAATAAACAATTAAATCCGTGTTTGAGGTGCGTAACCAACTTAGCGCAAGCTTCAATTTTGTGAAGGTATCACCGTGGGGTATCGGAACCAACAACGATTTAGTGGAGTCGTAGGCCAAACAAGCTTACCACGACTTGAAACGAAAGAATCTTTGCAAAATATTTGAGTATGATGCTCTCAATACATCATATGGTATCTTAAACTGAATATGCGAAATGGATAAGTTCAAGCAATTGAACTCGGTTTCAGCGTAACCCGGCAATAAACGTATGTATCAATCAAAGGAATCTCGGCATGGTCACAAAGATAAATCATGAATGTAACTTGAAATAAATGAAGTTTCAAGAAAGTGTGTTGACTTGATAGCAAAGGAGTCAATAGTCACAATAATGTAGGTCATTCGAATCATAAATCAGTAATTAGATTTAGCGTCATAATATTTGAACTTAAATGAAGCGTTTGAAATGAGACCGCATGCGTAGGAAATGGTGCATGCGTTACATATAAGTCTTCAAGAAATGAAGTGATGTGTATCTGCTAAAATGAAGAAATGACCAAGTGTTCGAAGCAAATAGGTGTTCGCTCTCAGCGAAGAAAATCAACGCGATGCAACTACCATTAAGGGGGAGTAGAGATGCAAACATCTACTCGCTAGAAGCAAAAGTGAGGATTTCAACAAATGAACTTGAAGTACTTTCTGCTTCGGAATGGCATATATTTCAGGTTAATGGTGTTTGGTTGAGTTAACAGATATGGTTCCTAAGTAACAACCTTTACGAGTTTGGGCCAAGGTTTCCAAAGGTCCTAGTACATGTTTCCTAGATTCTCAAAGTTTCGCATTTTGTTGTAAAGTTGTCCTATGCTTCGTGTAGGAAACACCATTTTTGTGCACGTCTAAATTCAAGTCATTGTCCCACAATTTCCCCCGGTGTGTTTTCTTTCTGAATTTACAGCTACTTGATCATCGATTAGTCGGGACATACGGGTTGGATCCTCGTAGTTAGTCCTATAAGTAGTTCGTCAATCCTTAGCAAGAGTAGCTGAATCTTGTTGGCTAGCTCGTTCGGCTCCTGGTAGTTTGATGTTCATTTGAGAGTCATCGTCCTTTCTATTGATAGGCAGAACTGGGGTCACCCAAAACGGAAAATTTGGTCTGTTATCTTCCTTCTCTATCCACTACTAAGGTTGCACTGACAATCCTTGCATCTCCGAAGGTGTAAGTCGCTAAGGTGCATTGACTGCAGGCGCGACGCCTGGAATCAGATTGATGCGAAATTCGACTAGTTGATGAGGAGATAATTCTGGTAAGTCTTCGGGGAAGACTTCGGGATATTTCCTCATCACAGGGGTATCTTCGAGTTTTGATCCCTCGACTCCCTTCTCCACGAAATGAGTCAAGGAAACAACATATCCTATTTGCAAACAACTTCCGTGCCTTCAAGCAATTTGTAATTTGTAAAGGCGTACCCTGCTTCATGAGTCGAGATTGTTTCTTTGCTCGGCATCGGGACGCGGATATCCCTCTCCACTTGATCACTTGACGACCAATCCATCCAATTACCTTGTCGTAGCTTCCCAATTCAACTGGTAGTAGGTCAAGCGTAAACTCACGCTCGCTGGGTTCTATCTTGCCGTTTCCAGTTACTTGTTGTCTTCCACTAGCTTCCCATTAGCTAGTACTATCATGTGCGGATTATCTAACTTACTTGTTACCAAACCAAGTATTCTCTCAAACCCTAGAGATGCGAAGCTAAAATTTACAACAGTATCTAGCAGCGCAGATGCATAACGTTGAGTAATATGGGACGTACCGATATCCATGCTTGGATCCCTGGCGTGCCCCCTTGCTCTGCTACTGAGCTTTTATCCTTGTGTCTGCTTCTTCTTAGGGCAGTATTTTCTGAAATGCTTCTTGCTCCCACAGTTAAGACAACCTTCAGCACGTTTTTGTTTGTCACTCGTCCTGCCTTTGTCGTTGCCGTTGTTTCCTCCGTGATTCTCGCTATTGTCTTTGCCTTTATTTCCCCTTTCAGTACCTTGTCTGCAAGTCTCCTTGGGATGCCCCCTCTTACCACAGTTATCACATTTTCCATATTTACATCTCCCGACATGATAACGTAGACAATTGTCGCACTTAGGTAGAATACCCATGTATTCTTTTCCCCTTTTGGCCTTCTTCTTGTTACTCGCTCGAGTAATCATTTTGAAATTTGCGAGCCTTCTCTTGTCATCTCCAAATGACTCTACAGGAATCTCCTCTTTCTCTTCTATACTGGAAAATTTCCCTTGTCTAATTGCTTCTTCAGTGAGTGCCACGCTTATGCTGATAGCCTCGGTGATCGTTGAAGGTTTAGATGTTGTTACCAGGCTTAGAATCTGAGGTGCCAATCCCCCTATGAAACGTTCAATCTTCTTAGACTCTGGTCCCACAAAGAGTGTAGCAACTTGTGATAAATCGTTAAATCTCTGCACATACTCAGCTATCTTTGAACCTTCCATTTTCAAGTTCCACAATTCAGTCTCCAACTTCTGGACTTCTGCCCTAGAGCAATATCTTTTGCGCATCAGTTCCTTCAGTTCGTCCCACATCAAAGCGTACGCAGTAGTCTCGCCCATTGTCTGAACCTGAAGGTTCCACCATGACAGAGCCCCATCTACAAACAGTCCAGCTATGTATGTGACCTAATGTTCTGGGGCACATTTGCTCAATCGTAAGACAGAATCCGTTTTCTCAACCCAGCGCACGAAGGCTAAGGCACCCCCAGTGCCGTCGAATTCTCGAGGTTTGTGGTCCAAGAACTACTTGTAGGTACAGCCTTTGCTGTGCTCGGAGCGAAGGGCCTCGAGCTGTGCAATGGCCTGTGAGATGCGTTCTTGTAGTTGTGCCGTCGATGTTGGCGGAGGGTTGTAGGCATTGACGTTCCCTTGTGTCGACATCTTCTGAGAAGAAGATTGGTTAGGTCAGATCTTATTTGCTCAGTGAGTGCCTTTAGTTGTTTAGTGGTCATATGGACATACACATAATAGGTCATCAGCCAATCAAGCAATAGTATAATTATAGTATAACCAAGTAACTTGGTAGTTATGTTTAATGATAGCATGGTAAGTAAGCACGTAGCATTATAATTATAGCACACACATATAGATTAATTACACGCTTAACGAAGACATAACGGCTGAGCTTTCGTTGGTCACTGGTCACAAAGTATTATCGCATGCTTAATGATGATTGGCTTCTCATTATTCCCTGGCCACCATTGTGTTGTCTTCCAAAATGTATCACATCAATAGGGACACAGGGTTACCCTACCCTGGCCTACTAAATATGTTAGTGAAAAATTTATGTAGTCGGACGTGCCCTTCAAAGGTCTCCACAATCCCGGCTTATCATTAGTGTCTTTTCCCAAATGTAATACAATCCGCATAATCCAGAAACCATCTATACTGGTGACTGAGGTGGAGGAGGAAAGAAAAGTAATCTGTTAACACGCGTGAATTCCTCTGCGAGCTTGTATATTCGTCGAAGTAATTAATTGATCTGCTGCTTGACAGTAAAGAAACGAGCCTTAATAACCAAGAGGGTGTAATAGTAGCAGGTGAGTGTGCCAAAGAAGATAGTGATGAATGTGGGGGGTCAAAGTATACTGGCATAGACAGGGTGGAGGACGTGGTGTAGCACAAGCTCCAAAACTCTGCGACTTATATCCTCAAACTGTAGCTGACGTTACAGGTGTACTTGTCCCGTGTGTAGCCTCCCCAAAGTGAGGGATGGTAAGGGTCTAAAATCAGCATAGTGCATTATAGGAACCATCGAAACAGCTCGTCCAGCGGTGTAGAGGTGAATGTAGCGAACGGTGCGGCCTTCGAGGTCGTAGAAAATGCTGCTGTAGCAAAAGGGATCGTTATGCGAGTGCGGACCTGGAGTACCTTCCCGGGGTGCGGGTATGTTTTAAAAGAAAGCGATAGGCATGCCAGTGTAATTGGACGTCGATCTTCATCGGTGGGTGCAGGTGCAGCAGTAAATGTCTCAATGAAAGGAGAATCAATAGGTGCAGGTACCGGGTCAGGTATAAGGGGTGCGATGTCTGGTAAGCCAAAATGAAACAGGGTCATGACCAATCAAGGGTGTGGTATCAGTAGGTGCAACATCTGACCCAAAAGGAACGGTAGCTGGCTCAGGAGCAGTCTCTGGGTCGTGTAAAGGTGTGATGCCTCAGGCAGGTGAATAGTGCAGCAGTCATAGCGGCGTTGTCGTCAGTAGTAGGAAGCTGTAATTCGGACGTCTGTAAGGCTGCAGATGTCACAGACTCGAAGGAGTCTTTCCGTCATCATAGGTGTTATCAGAAGGACCATCAATAACATGCCAATGTCATCATCAATTATTTGTTGAGTAGCCTACCTTCGGAAAGGAATGTCCACAGGAGGTGCATTGTCGAGGATCGGAGCCATGGTGTGTTCACCATCGGGATGACTAGTGATAACGTGGTCATGGATTGAAACAAGAGTGATAGGATGATTCTTGTCAGAGAAGCCATCAGTAGGGATAATCTATCACCAAAAAACTGGCAGCGCGGATGGTTGGACGTCGTTCTCGGCCTTGGTCAGCATATCAGGATCACTTCTCAGTGTCTAACGTAAATATCTCTGGCGCAGATGTAATCTCATCTTCTGTGGCGGTGGCCGTAGGGTTATCAATGTCTGGTAACACGCTTTCTAAATAAAGTGACATGTGTGCCGGTACATAATAGTCATAGCATATATATCCATAGTAATCACCAACAATTAGTGTATGCAAACAAAAGTAGTTTATCATGTAGTCATGTGTACACATTGTTCTTTACGAAACTTTCAATCCTTCCTAGCCTCTCAGACTAAACTTCCCAGTCTCTTAGACTAAACACCCAGTCTCTCAGACTAAACACCCAGTCTCTCAGACTAAACATCCCCAGCTTCTAAAACTGAACCTCCCCAGCCTCTAAGACTGAACCCCTGGTCTCTAAGACCAAACCTCCCTAGTCTCTAAGACTAACTCCCTGGTCTCTAAGACCAACTCCCAATCTCTAAGACTAAATCCCTGGTCTCTAAGACCAACCTCCCAGTCTCTAAGACTAAATAAACCTCCCCAATCTCTAAGATTGACTCCCTCAGTCTCTAAGACTGAACCTCCCTCAGCCTCTAAGACCGAACCTCCCCAATCTCTAAGATTGAATCCTTCAGTCTCTAAGACTGAACCTCCCTCAGCCTCTAAGACTGAATTATGAACATAAATTTTGAAATGTGTATTTGTGCCTTTTGTTTGTAAAAATGTTTGTTCACTGGATCTGGACGTTTAGTGTATGCAATGTAAAAACGTTTGAAAACATTTTCATGAGAGCCCTGATGATCATAGTCTAGACTCGAGAAAGAATCCTAGTTCGCTATGATCGAGGCTCTGATACCAAGCTGTCACACCCTGACTTTTGCGGAAGCGTGGGTTATTGGTGTGACTTTCTTAATATCAATGCATTCAATCATAACATTAACTATATGATAAAACCATAGGTTTGTCATCCATTAAATAAATTCAAAACATAACAACATTGTTTTAAAGCGTAGACTTCAAATTCAAACTTTACAAATCGTACAAATTGCTTATGCGTTAGTAAAAGACTCGTCAAAAGATATTGAATAACACCAAGGTTTGGAAGACGTGTCTCGTCCAGGAATAAGACACATTAACCTAACTCAAAGACCATGGATGACATCTTTATTCTTAACGCAGCATAAAAACTTCCAACGCCCGCCAGATCCACTTTACAAAATCCCTGAAATACATGTAGTTTGAAAAACATCAACAAAAGTTGAGCTAGTTCATGTGTTCGTTTGTGTGTATGTATAAAGCTTTGAAAATGTTGTAAGTATGTATGTAAGTCCCTGGTATGTAGCAATAAGGAAAAAGAGATCACCAATGGTTTGCAAGGCCATTGATATATGTGAAGTGATGAAGGAAGACTCAAACCTAGCAAATTTGTTACCGGGCTTCGGCTGTAAGACATAGTCACCACGTGGTCCATTCAGCGAACTCAGGGGTGGGGCTCGCTACACCCAAATAGATCTATCACTCATGCCCCTCGGTCCTACAACGAGGATTGATGGCCCTAATCACCCTACTCATTCACATGATCTAAGTAGTAAACCCTCCTTAAGCTAATCATACCATGTAAGTAATTGTCTGTAATAATTGTAACATGTATTTCACCCCCGAAGTATAAAACTGAAAACAGTTAAGAGAAAAGGGGGACATGAACTCACTGTATTGCGTCTTCAGTATGTGTAACCCAAGTCTCCTCAGCCAACACGACTACCTACAGTGTACTAACGTCTATTAGACGAACAGGTCGTGCTTTGTCTTAGTATTTATGTTTTTGAGTTACGTTTCTTGTGTTCCCAAGATTATTCCAGGTTATAACTATTAGTTAAAATAATTATTTTAACTTTAAGTTATAGTTAATATTTCGAATAATTGTTAAACAATATTTCGTATTCCTACTTCTCAAGTATTTTAACTTCGTATTTCCTTCCCAAGGGTGGGGGTATCTCATACATGTATTTTCGTATTTGTATTTGTATATGTTGGGATTGAACCCTACCAGAGGAACAGATAATGTAAAGCCAAAACCTGGTCACACCAGTGGATTCACAATAAGCAGACGTTTACTCTAAGTTCTCCCCTTGACAGTGGTTATCTATCTGCTGATACACTCTAAGTACTACTCTGAAGAACAACTGATGAACCAAACACTGATGAAACAGCTAAAGACTGCTAAAAGGCAAACACTGAGCTCTATCTACTGCTGTCTCTTAAGCACTGCTGAAGACCCAAACACTGCTCATTCAAAGACTAATCACCTTTTGAAGAAAGCACTGATGATTAAGTAATCAGTGCTTAGGCCACAACAGTGGAACGTGAACAGTGTTTGATTTATTTTGTATTTTATTATCAATCAGTTGTTAGACATCAGTAGTTTGTATAGACCAGTGTTTATAGTTTGTTAGGCTGTTAGATGTCACTATCATGGTGACGTCAGCTGAGATACCTCAGTGGTTTGGTTTGCCTATAAATGTAACAGTACCCTGTACTGTTACATTTGATTAACTGAGCGGGTTCTTCTCCTCATGTCTAATCCTTTCATCTTGTGCAACCAACTCTGGAGTATCAGGCTGAGGGGGAGTTTAGTTTGTAAGCATGTCTGTAATCTTTTGCTTTGATTTGTATTCTTTTGACTCTATGAGAAGCAAATGTTTATCAAACTATTTTCTCCTTGATTGTGTTTACAAAGTTTGTATTCATTTCTGCTGCACTTTACATGTTTTCATATTCACAAATTGATCAAGACATACAAACAAACATAATCATAATAGCCTTCGATCCTAACAATTTTTATCAGAGCTCGGACAGTCAAATTCGATCTAACAATCAATTTGACATAACAGTTCAGCTCGAAATTCATTGATACTAAGGTTGGTTGTAGTTAGTTGAAAAACAGAGTATCGAGTAAATCATGTTCAAAATGGTTATTCAAAAACTCTGTAAATCAACCAAGATGTCATATGACACACAAATTTCACACAACAAGTGATTTCATGCACAAGACACTCATGGTTTCTAGATCTGAAAACAATATTTGTTAAACTATGAGATTATTTCTTATTTTCTAAATTGATCTAAATTGTTGATGTAAAATTTGTGATGTTTTTATTAAATACTAAAGTATGAACCTCAGATTAACAAAACCTATGTTTATAAAAACATTGATGTTTTGCTAACATAAAAATAGGGAAATTAAAACTTTAGTTATTCAGATCTTATGTGTTGAAAACAGGTTGAGTTCCTCAAAAGGACAAAATCAACTATGTTAAAATACATTAAGAAAATTCACAAAAACTCTGAAGTGTGGTTATCTCAAAATTTTTGAATTCACAAAAACTCTTGAATTCAGAAGAAAAGAGTATAAACTTAAAGCACTTAAGAGTCAGAACTTGGGGTAATAATGGTCATTAAGCAACTGTCTGTGCTTATTGGTTCAAAAAGGTTCAGGTGATATTAGTGTCTCCAGTGATTGAATTTTAAGAGGACTAGACAAATGTTCAAAAATTCATCCATGTGTCCTCATGTTTGCAATCAACTGACAAAGAAAATGGTACCAAACAGTGGTCAAAATATATCTAAAATTTTCCTACCACTGTTGTCAAACCACTGACCATCTTCAATAACTTGAGTATGATGTGATTATGTACTTTATTGAAATTTTACCAGATCCTTTTTGATGCTATTCTCAGAAAATCCTTTAACCATTTTTTTTCTTTCTTGTTCAAAGGATTTTCTCGAATAATCAGGATATATTGTTCATTTTTTTTGGAATAATATATTTGGAACTTTTGCTTGTTTTTGTTGGCAATAGTTTCAGTTCCTGTCAGGATGTAATACCTTATTTTTTGTTGGTATTATTGTCCTTTTTAAATGGGTCAAAAAGGGAATGGTACATATGTCAAGATTTTGTCATACTCAGGTTTGTTCCTAAACTTTTATCAAAGGTTGATTGCTAACTGTGCTTGAATTACTAGGGTACTCATGTTTTAATTGAATATTAAACGAAAATGAGTTGCCTTAGCAAAAAGTTTTCATCATCTGGGGTACTAAACCACTGTTTTTCAAAATTGACATGTGACAAAACCTTGAATGAAAATTCTCAAAACTGTTGCTGGAATACTTATCCTTCAGATCATAATAACCGCTGCCACATCAGCGATCACTTTTTCCCTAAATAAAACCCTGCCCTAAACCCCAAACAGGGTTTTACACTGTCGAATTGAATTCCAAAATTCTCTTCTCAAAGCAGTTTCCAACCCTTCTTCTCAAAATCTTCAAAAACGTTCTTCGTTCTTCTCCGCAAAAATGACAAAATCAAAGTCAAAATCAAAATCAAAACCTAAATCACCACCACCTTCAAAAGAGGTCGCTCAAACGACCGAAGAATCCAACGAGATACCATACAAATCTCCTCATAACTATCTGGGTTTGCTCACAAAACCTACTGATAATCACACCTTCGACACCATCATTGATACGTTATCTGCTTCAAAGTACAAAACTTTGTTAACGGCAGATGCTCCCATTTATCTACAAACCCAGAACGAGTTTTGGAAAAAGGCGACACTTGAAACACAAGACAATAAAGTCATAGCCATTAACTCGTCGATACAGGGTAAGGCGATCAAAATCACACCGCAATCAATATCAGAAGTCTTCAAACTGAATGACCAGAACGGTAAAATATCTTTTGATAAAGCCGTGATGAAAACTGATTTCATGAAAAGGGGATATGCAGAACAATCAAAGGTAGATACCTTACAAAAAGGTTATTTTCCATCTGCACCCAGTTTTTATTCCACACACTTTTAAGTTGTGTTTCAAATAAAACAACAGCGTTTAATGAAATACCATTGAAGATTCAATGCCTGGGATATGCTATTTTAAACGATAAAGACTACAACTACTCCCAGGAGATTTTCAATGACATGGTTTAAAATGTTGATAGCAAATCATTTCTTCTTTTTCCAAGATTTCTGAGCTATTACTTTAAACAAAAATTTGAAAAAGAGGATGAAAATTTGCCCAAACAAGGAGTCCATTTTCAAATAAAAAGTTTAACTGTTGAAACATTTTCAAGAATGATGGCACCAATAAAATTAAAAGCAAAGGTGCCTGAGCAGACTTTAGAAACTACCACTGATCCTCAGGCAACTTCTGCTGAGCCTACTGCTCCAGGTGATCAAAGCAGCACAACCACTGCTTTGAAACCCACACCTGACATCACCAAAAAGACCAAAAGAAAAACATCCAGAAAACCCACAAAACCCAAAACAAAGGCAACTCTGGAAGATGAGATCTCAGAGCAACTGCCTGTGACAACACAAAAGTCACCACAAACCACTGCTGCTACTTCCTCACAGCAGTTGGAAGAAAGATCTCAACCCATGCCTAAAACTCCTCCTGCATCCTCACAAAAGGATCAGGTTGTAATCACAGGGACACCAAATTATGAAGCTCTGGATCCACTTGGTTCTATCTTCCACAGTCCTGATCCCAAGGACATGTCTCTTTCAACACCTATACCCTCACCAATCATAATGCCACAATCCATGTTACCCTTGTTGCATGCAGCTGCTATAGCTCAGACAAAAACCAGTTCCTCTCTATCACCTGTCACTGAGAGTATACCCCCACAAGTGACTGGGTCTGATGCTACTACTCCTGCTATCCCAGCAACAATTGAGGAGGTTACACCCCCTGAGTTACATGTAACTCTCGGTGGTAATTCAAGTGGAGCAGCAACTACAAATGTTGGATCTACAGATTTACATTTGGCCAATTGTTTCATTAATCAGACTCCCTTGAAGGCAATTTCTTCCATAGCACCTCTGGAAATCACTAGTGAGGCTATTTTGTCCACTGGTAACATCAAAGATTTATCAAGTGCTGAAGAAAGAAGTCCCCAGTACCGAGAACAAGGGGCATCAATAGGTGATTTTTGGGACTCTGTTCCTAAGTCACACATTGATACAACCACTGCTGGTGGGGATTCAGATGATCCTACTAAAGTAGGTGATGATTCAAAATATCAGGAATTGACGGACAGAGTTGATAAACTTGAAGATTCAGTTGCTGAAATAAAGGAGATGGTGCAAGAGATTTTAAAAGCTCAAAAAGCACTATTCACTGCTGCCCCACCACAAGCATCTGTTCCAACTCAAGCATCTGCTCCATCACAAGTAGCTGCTGCAAATGAGCTTTGGAATATTTTTCAACCCATGCTTGAAAAATAGCAACAGATGGCTGATAAAAAGCATGCTATTCATGTACAAATGCTGACCAACATGGTGGAATCACGGTTTAAAGACACTCAAGCAGATATAAAGGCTAGCATTCAAAGCGCCTCTGGCAAAGTTCCGTCTTCCATATCATTTCTTGTTAACCCCCTTTCAGATAATGCCAAAAAGGGGGAGAATATCAAGCTGTTGGGAAAAATGAATAAGATGGGAATAGAACATGGTCTTTGTATTGAGCCTGAAAAAGAAAAAGAAAAAGAAAAGCAGGTCTCAAAACCTGTTAGTCAAACAGCTGATACATCAGTAGTTACAAAAACTGCTGTCAGTAGCCAAACAGCTGCCATGTCATCAACACACACACCTTCAACACACACCACTCAATCACAAACCACAACCACTGTTCCACCACCATCATTATCTACAATCATATCACCACCACTGCCTCCTGCCATAAAGCAGAAGACAGCAGAGGTTACAACATCTGCTGTAATGACAACAGTGATTGAAACACCAGTTGTTTCAACCATTGTCAGTCAATCACAATCACAAACCACTGCTATCCAATCTCAAACCACTGATCCACCCAAAACATCATCAGCCTCTCCTACATTAAAAAGGAGGAGGGTTTTCATTCCTGATGATGAGTCACCACCAACATCACCACCATCAAAAACTTCCTCACCTCTTCCATCCCCTGCTCAAAAGCAGAAGACATCTGCTGATACATCAGTAGTTGTAATGACAACAGCAGCTGAAACACCAGTTGTTTCAACAGCTGTTAGTCAATTATCCACCACTGCTCTCACCTTTCCTACTTCACAACCAAAGCTCTTCAACAGAAAAAGAAAGCCAATCTCTGCCGATGAGGGTATGCATGATCCTAATGCTGCACAATATCCACTGGAACTTGAAGCTATCAAAAATGAGATGAGGCAATTCTATACAGAAGAAGATCCTTCAAAAAGAAGATTCTCCTCACTCATAGGCTACATGCCACCAGATGATATGGATGATTACCTCAAAATCAAGGCAAGGCAAGCTAAACTAAGAGCTAAAGTTGAGAGTGAACGTGAAAGTTTAAGCGAAGATGGCATTGCTAAAAGACTGGAGTTCTACTTCACAAAAGTAAAGCAGATAGAAGAATTTGCACAAGACCTAAACAAAGAAAAGGCTGAACAAAGGAAAAAGTTAAGAAAACAATATCTAGCCTACATCATGAAAGAGAAATTCTATCCTGCTGAAGAACAACAGTTCGAAGAATGGCCAATAGTCGCTCTAAAGCATGAAGCAGAAAGGATTGAGAAAATCAAGAATGATCCTACAAAGAAGAAGAATGCTCCAAACTGGAGCAAATACAAAAAGCTCATTGCTGACCTAACTGCTGAGTATAAGAGAAAGAAAAAGGAGCTGGTGGATGCGAAAGTGGATACTGCTGAAGCTATATCAAAATGGTCAAAACAGCAAACAGATGAAGCCTATGAAAGGCTAAAGAAAAGAAAGATAATTGTTTCAAGCATTTCAAAGAAGCATGAACAAAGAATGAAGCTTGAACAGCAGATAGAAAACCTCAAAACACTGTTCCGGTCTACTTTTGTGACAAACCAAGAAGAAATAGAACAGTTGACCAGTGAAGAGGTTAAAGAAAAGGAAGTTGAGTACTTCACAGAATCCATCATGAAAATGGGTCTAAAAGAAGAAAGCTCAGAAAAACTTCAAAACCTTTTTAAAAGGATGTTAACCAAATCTGCATCACCAAACACTTCAACAGACATGACAGACATTGAAAGGCAGGAGCTGATTGAAAGAGAAACTGCAGAAGATATAGCTGCAGAAAATGATGTCATTGAAATGGCTTTCAAAAGAATGTCTGAAAGTCTGCAAGTTTTCTCAAGGCCAATATCTCAAAGCTCATCTTCAAATAAATCTCTCCCAAGAAATCCATTGGGTTTAAAAGTACCAAAGTGGCTCTCTGATCAAAAGACCCACGTATTGACTCTGGTCAGATCCAATGGAGAGGTGAAGTATATATCAAGGAAAGAAGCACTAGGCCTTAGTGTTCAAGATTTGCAGGATCTCCTTGAACTTACACTGTGTCGGGATGAAGATGATACAAGTTCCAAAGCATTTGAAGAAGAATTTAAAAGTAAAGCAAGGGAACTTCTGATGAGTAATAAAGATCCAAAATAATGACAGGTTTTGGCATTATCTGTTCCAGGGGGAGATTGTTGGGATTGAACCCTACCAGAGGAACAGATAATGTAAAGCCAAAACCTGGTCACACCAGTGGATTCACAATAAGCAGACGTTTACTCTAAGTTCTCCCCTTGACAGTGGTTATCTATCTGCTGATACACTCTAAGTACTACTCTGAAGAACAACTGATGAACCAAACACTGATGAAACAGCTAAAGACTGCTAAAAGGCAAACACTAAGCTCTATCTACTGCTGTCTCTTAAGCACTGCTGAAGACCCAAACACTGCTCATTCAAAGACTGATCACCTTTTGAAGAAAGCACTGATGATTAAGTAATCAGTGCTTAGGCCACAACAGTGGAACGTGAACAGTGTTAGATTTATTTTGTATTTTATTATCAATCAGTTGTTAGACATCAGTAGTTTGTATAGACCAGTGTTTATAGTTTGTTAGGCTGTTAGATGTCACTATCATGGTGACGTCAGCTGAGATACCTCAGTGGTTTGGTTTGCCTATAAATGTAACAGTACCCTGTACTGTTACATTTGATTGACTGAGCGGGTTCTTCTCCTCATGTCTAATCCTTTCATCTTGTGCAACCAACTCTGGAGTATCAGGCTGAGGGGGAGTTTAGTTTGTAAGCATGTCTGTAATCTTTTGCTTTGATTTGTAATCTTTTGACTCTATGAGAAGCAAATGTTTATCAAACTATTTTCTCCTTGATTGTGTTTACAAAGTTTGTATTCATTTCCGCTGCACTTTACATGTTTTCATATTCACAAATTGATCAAGACATACAAACAAACATAATCATAATAGCCTTCGATCCTAACAGTATATCTTGCCAAGTAATGGCGTTGTATTTCGGTGTATTGTTCCAAATAAAAATATGTTAATATATTCCCAATATATATTTCCAAAACCATATATTTTAAGTCTCACTTAAATATATATAAACTTATTTTGTTTCAATCATGTATTGTCCCAGAAAATATATATTTTTCTCAAAAATTATATATCTTCTAAATATACTAGGAAAATATTTTTTTAACTCCCAAAAATAATATATTTTCTCGTTGTCAAAAATATGATATACTTGGTAATATTTACGAAATCATAGTTTCACTTCTTTCATTTCCAAAATAAGATTTACCAAAAATATAGGGTAATGGTATATCCCGAAATATTTCATAAGTCACGTTTTTGTGTTCGGTTTCACAATATTATGTGTGTAACTTAAACATTTTATTCCTAGCAATTTTTGGTATTATTTTGGAGTTGTAATTCCCATGGTATTTTGTAAGTTATATTATTTTACCCTAAAATAATATAACTAGTTCACAAAATATACAAATAATCACACAAGTGTCTTAGTATAAAATATATATTCTAAATATATATTTACCCATTTTTATTTGCGAAAACCAACCTCCGATACTTTGTATTTCGTAACAAAATTTATGGCGAAGTTTATATTTGAAACACAAGTTATAAAATATACTTGTAACACTTGTTTAGAAAAATATTTTTTAAGTGTTGGAATTTTAGAAAAATTTCGCCAGAGTTTCCTTCGTAAAAGGAGGTGTCCATGCTTACTAGCATATCATTTTCTTTTCAAAAATTCATTCAAACAATCATCAATCAACAACATACAACTTTTATTTACCGAACTTGTCAAAAACAAGCACGAACTATAAACTTTGAACTTGAAAATTTATAAAAACATGTAGTAACTTACTAGCACACTTAGTAAGTCTTGTTACCTTTAAAAATGTGATTAGTTTCTTAAAAACTTTATTTTTAAAGATTTTGAATATTCACAACTTCTAAACATATTTTCTAAAAATATTTCTTTGTGAAATTTTCTTATTACACAAGTGCTTCTACACTTGTTTATCCACCAAAATATGTTAAGTTTATGTCAGATCCAAGTTTTAACCAAACTCATACTTTTCACTTGGTTCTTTCGAAAAACCACTCATGGATCTTTAGATCTACAAGATTATAACTTACTTTGATCTTTATTTTCAAGAAAACATTTATTTATTCAAGTTCATAGTTTATGTGTGGATGTTTCCATCATCCTACACATCTCTAACTTTCACATCTTGCTAGTTCATATTTTTAAACATGTTCTAGCAAGTCCATATGATGACCCATATCATTTTTACTAGCAAACAATAAACAACAATCATAATAACACAAGTATTTCATGATTTCATCATCATTTTAACCATTCTTCACCACTTTGTTAGTTTATGTTTCAAGACTTTGTTTATGTTCTTAGTGTTTCTTAAGATTTCACCATTCTTTTAACTATTAACCATCAACAACATGAAGAGAATGAAGATCTAAGAGACTTACTACTAGCACAAGGCTAGGGAAGTTCAAGAAGATAAATGGAGTGGATAAAAGCAAATGGTGATGGTCCTTCAACTTCCGAAAGCTCCAAGCTTACTTATACACCTTCTAACACCCTTGTATATGTGTGGAATGTATGTAGGATGGAGTGATGATGGTGGTTGTGGGGTGGTTGTTTGCGGCCGAACCAAAGAGAGGAAGAGAGAACGAAAGTTGTTTGACGTTGTGTGTTGAAAATGAAGTCTCATGATCCCTTGTGCCATCTTATAACCCACTTCACTCTTTACCCTTTGTGCCTTATGCTTCTAATTACCCAACATGTTCTAATATAAAAATCAAAGAAATCCATGGGTGGGGACACCCATGGTAACCGGTTCCAGGGGGGGGGGGGGGGTTTAGGGTTGGGTTTCAATGATATAGTTACCAATCTAGTTAGATTTCAATGATATAGTTAGTGTGTTAAAGTGTTTTGTTAATTAAATAGCGTGTTAGGGTGTTCGGGGGCCCTAACTAGCTCAGAAAAATAAAAACAATGTGTTTGGCAATATTTTTGTGCTCCGGGTAATGTCTGGTTGTTCGGTTGGGTGTTGTTCCGTTAAAGTGCTTAATAAATTCGTAAAGTGTCTTTTATAATACTTTTAGTGACGCATTTAATTCCCAACACTTTGGAAAGTATCTAGGACTAGTTTGTCAAGTTTTTGCACATTACTAGCATTATTAAATGCTGAATTTTGGGTATTAAGTGCAGAATTCTGCATTTAGAGTACGTTTTAGGCACTTCCCGACACTATAACTATCACCTAGTGACGCAGTTTTATGGTCCTCACTTCCCTACACACTACCCTAGTGTGATACTTTATTTCTGACTCATACTGGGCCTCAAAATACTGTATGTCTATGTGCTGGCATTGTCAGCATGTTTCTGGGTTATCCGCTCACTGTGCTAATTGTGCCTTGTGCATCAAGTTTGTCACTACAGTTTGTATGTAATAAATGGTGTGACAGTATGAAATGTGATGCACATGTATGTATGTAACTAACAGTAATCAGAAAGCAGTTTAATCATCAGTTGTAATTAAACACAGTTATTAAGCATAAATCAACATTAATTAATTGTACGGTCACATGCAATTTTGACGGTTGTCACATCGCCACCCAAGTTTGGTATCGGACTTCTCTGATGATACCAGCATTCAACAGTTCCATGACTTGCTCTTGCATAGCGTCGTGTTTTATGTTTCCCAAGTGGCGTTTGGCATGTACCACAGGTTTTGCACTTTCTGAGACATTTAATCGGTGTTCTGCTATGTGCCGTGGAACACCCACCATGTCGGCTGGTGTCCAGGCGAACACATCCATGTTTTCAAACAACAACTTTTTTAGCGCCGCGCGCGTGAGATCAGACATTGCAGGGCCCAAGGTAACTGTTTGTTCTGGGTATGCGCTGTTTAACACCCATTTTTCGGCATCTGTGCGCGGTGCTGGTTTGCTTGCTTTTGCTGGTCGGATTTCATCCGTTGCTAAGACTTCTTTGCTTGCATATATTATTGCTATCCCTATTTCTGTTGGGAATCCAACAACTGAATGTGGTCCAGAGCAAATCATACTAAAATCTCATTGGGACTCTCTTCCCAGAAGGATATCGTGTCTTGAATGTGCGGGCAGCACCATGAACGTGACTTCTTCTGTTCTTGAATTTCTTCCGTCTGAGAGTAGCACCGGGAATGATATCTGTCCGAGAGGAAAGACGGCTTCGTTGCAGAAACCAATTAACGGGTAGTCAACTGGTTCCAAGCGCACCTTGTCTTCTTGGTCGAATTGATTGAAACATTGCTCGTATATGATGTCCGTGGTGTTCCCTGGATCGATGAAAATGTAGTCGGTTTGATAATGACCGATTACCCCAGATATGACTATGGGTCTTCTTTCTCTTGGGCCTCCTCTTACAACAGGGAAAACAACTTGTCTTTCGCGCCATGAGTCATCTTGTGTGCGCTTGTTATAATTCTTTCTTGGCCTTCGTGGTCCCCCTTGAACCATGTGGGTTTCTAATTTCCGGAGTTTTTTGTTGTCTGGCCCTTCTTCTCTTTTTTGAATCTGGCAGTAGTCGCGCTTTCCACCTTTTACCAGATGAGTGAGCTTTCCATCTCTTAAGGCCCTTTCTATTTCCTGCTTTAGGCTGAAGCAGTCGTCAGTTAAGTGGCCTGTGTCTTTATGAAATTCACAGAAAAGATTTGGGTCTTGACCCCTCTTGTTTCGCATCTGTAGAGGTGGTTTGAACTGGTGGTTCTCAGTTGACAAGACCTCGGAAGGGGTCTTTGTTAGGGGTGTCCACTGTTTTCTCTTTTGACTTCTTTTCGATGGGCGATTTGATTGATTGTAAGGCGTGCGTCCTCTTTTACTGGGCTTCTTTCTCTGTAACCGGGTGTTTTCCATGATTGGCCTTTGCCCTTCTTGTTGTGCCGGTCGTTATGGTTGTACCCGCGTTGACGGTTGTCATCACCGGTCAACTGTTTGTCAGTTTGCGCAATGGTCTTTGCTGCCTCAATGAAGGTTTCCCAATCTTTGGGTCCTCCGTCCCTTCCTTTTAATCGCTTGATCAGATCATCACATTTTACTGCCCTCATGAAATGTGCGCCCATCATCTTCTCGCCTACATCTCCAATTTCCAGACATTCTTTGTTGTATCTGGTTATGAAATCTTCTACGCTTTCGTGATCTTTTCTCCATATGTTCAAACAATCAGCTGGATCTCTGGTGTGCCTGCGTTGCTGGGAGAAGTGCGCGAGGAACTTGTCTCGAAAGTCGATCCATGACTTGATCCTTCCTGCTGGTAGGCTGTCAAACCAGACGCGCACTGCGCCGACAAAGGTTTGAGCGAAGAGGTGACACCAAGTTGGTAAATTCCATCCACCCGTTGCTCCTGCGCCATTAAAAACTTGGAGATGGTCATCGGGATCTGTCAAGCCATTGTATTTGCCCACGTTGTGTGGCAGTTTCGTTTTCTCAATGGCGGCTGTTGCAATCTCTTTGATGAATTTTGAATTTTCAGCCATGTCATCTGGACGATAGCTCAAGGTGTAATCATGTTCTGATGAATTTTGAATTTTCAGCCATGTCATCTGGCTTTTAACCACGTGGTCGTGGGTTCGAGTCCCACGAATGGCGCCAATGATGAAACACAGGTTAACACTAAGGTTAATCTGTGGGATTGTCTCTCCTGAGGGTTCAATCTCCTTCTCTGCTCGTGAAATGACTAAGATCCTGCAAAACAGCAACACCGTTAGTCTCGTTAAGAGGGGAATATGGGGGTTTCCCTCTTAACCAGGCTCCGGCGTGAGAATAAGTATTGTCCTGAGGGGAATAAACAGTGTGTGTATAGTGTGAGAGTATATAGAGTAAGATGATTCAACCTGAATGATGAACGGTCTTATTTATAGCCGGATGGTGAAAGAGGGAGGAGCAGCATTGCCAACTGTTATAGGGTGCCAGCTGTCCGACCAAGGGGAATATCCTCTTGGTCTCATCTGCTGTGGTCAGGGTAGTGGTACACGTGGCGCGCCTATATTTGCTCATGCTGGAAACGTCGTACCAGTACTGTCGATCTGCTCCTTGATTTGTTACAGGCCTACATGTCGGTTGATAAATGGTGACACGTGCCGTCCTTCCTGTCGGAGGTAGAGGTGTACAAAAAAACTGGTTTTAGAACCGAAACTGGAAAAAAAACCGAAACTGGTTTTTTTTTAACCGGTTTTTTTAACCGCCGGTTTTTTTAACCGCCGGTTTTTATACCGGTTACTATTCTTGACTTCAAAAACCGGTTATTAACCGAACCGGTTATTAAAAAACCGGTTAAAACCGGTAAAAAAACCGTTTTTTTTTGGGAAAAACCGGTTAAAAACCGGTCCCAACCGGTTATACCGGTTATTGTTTTGGACCTCAAAAACCGGTTAGTAACCGGAACCGGTTATTAAAAAAACCGGTTTTTATTTTGGGTGAAAAAACCGGTTTTTTTTTAAACCGGTTTTTTAATAGCCGATTAACCGATTTGTACACCTCTAGTCGGAGGGAGCATCTTTTGGTGCCACCTTGATGTCTTCCGGAAGCTTCTGGATTCGCTTGCTGATGTAGGCGCCATGTAGGATGAAAAAGTGGTGTGGTCCTTGCCATGTGGGCAAGGAATTGGGACCATACCTCTTCAGGTGTTGAAGGAGGCTACGGAATCACCGTCCCAGAGTTTGAAGGGCTGGCGGAACATGACCCTGCCGGATTGGTTACGGAGGTTGAATACGGCGTTGTTGTTGCTGGTGTCCGGGGTGATTTGCAAGGCGTCTTGGCTTATTCGGGCGTAGTTTTGAAAGTTTAGGTCAGAGAAGGCTTGTAATTCTAAAGATCTGTTGAAGGTAGGGTAGGATCGGGTGAATGTTTCGAACCTTGCGAGGGCGGAGAAGAAGCAGAGGAAGATCACAGTGGTTTTGAGGGTGGTGGCTACAACTACTCCCATCTCATGAAGTGGCGGTGGTGACGGTGAGAGGGGTGAGAAGTGGAAATGGTGAGTGGGTGGGTTTAAGACGTTAAAATTTTAGGCTTTTGAGGGGGAATTGGTCTTTGATATATATTCTTATATTACATACGTAGATGTAGAAGTCCATTGTTTGTCCATTGTTTGAGAAAAATATAAATAAATAGTAAACAGTATGGACACGTTAACCAAGATAATTGAAGCAGTAAACGGATGGTCTAAGGCCGTGGGGTATGAGTAGGGCTGTTCAAAAAGCTCGCGGTTCGGAGCTCGCTCGGATTTAGCTCGGAAAAAGCTCGCTCGATTTGGCTCGGTTTAAAAGTGAGCCGAGCCGGCTCGGCTCGGTTAGAAAGTGAGTCTAGCTCGGCTCGTAACGAGCCGAGCTGGCTCGGTTCGGCTCACTTTGTAGCTCGGCTCGGTTTAGCTCGAATTATTTTACTTATAATAAGTTTTAATTTTATATACATTATAATATATTACAAAAAAACTGATTATTATTTACATGTATATAGGTTTGTAATTTGATATTTATGACATATTTGAAGATTGATTACCATACTAATGAACTAATATTGTATTTTATTGAAATTAAAACTTATTTTGTGTTGTTAAACTTGATTTTGGTTTGAATTGTATTAGGTTGAACTTATTTTAAATATATTCTTTTAAATTATTGAATAATATTTTAGGCTATTAAATTTTAAGAGGTATATATTAGTTTTTTTATATAAAATCGAGCCAAACCAAGACGAGCCGAGCTAGCTCGGTTTAAAACCAAGCCGAGCCCGAGCTTATATTTTCAGCTCGGTTTCAAATCCGAGCTGAGCTGAGCCAGCTCGGTTTATAATCGAGCCGAGCCCGAGCTTGGCCTGGCTCGGCTCGGCTCATGAACACCCTAGGTATGGGGCTTGGGTTGGGGCGTGGCCCCTTGGGGCTTGGCTTTCAAGCCGGGCGTGGGGCGGAATGGCCAAGCGAGCTGGCGGTATTTCATTGGGTCACCCCGCCACGTCAGGTGGCCAATTCAAATTTTGAAATTAAAAATTCAAACGGCCCCCCCATACCACCCAACCGCCACCCCGGTCTCCCAACATCCTCTATATATTTGTAACCCCAAACCCACGAACCGAAACCCCACCGGCTACCCATTCTTGCACCCCACTGGTCCCCCCATCCCACGAACCCAACACCGCCATGGCATCCTGGATCCGTGAAGAAGAAATGGCACTCATCACTAGCGTCGTCGACGCTATGAAGGGGCGGCCACCGGGCCAAACAAAATATTGGGCGGAAGCATTCGCGGCCTACCGACATAACGTCGGTAACGACCGCCACAACCTCAACGCGTGCCAACATAAATGGCGCGAGCTACGGCCCAGACTCAAGCGTTTCAAGGCTTACTACGAAGCCGTTCCCGCTGGCGAGTTAAGCCATGAGGACCGGGTGGCGGTGGCGAACATAGAGTTTCGAGGCAAGGAAAACAAGGCGTTCGACAAGATCGACCTTTTTGAAATTTTTTTAACGCTCTAGGTTTGTTTATTTTGTAATATTTAGAAATTATGTAATTTTTAGGATTATGTAATTTTTAAAATTTTAATGAAGTTGTAGGTTTTTTTTATAAATGTTGTGTGATTTTTTATAAATTTTTTTTTTAAAACCATTCTGCCACGCGGTGCACCCAACCCAAGCCCAACCCACGCCCCGCCATACCCCGCAGACACGTAACCAGGCAGTGGGGGGGCTCCCTTTACATGTGTCAGCAAATGCCCAAACCCAAGCCCAACCCCCCGCCCCACCATACCCCACGGTCTAACTGAAGTGAATTTTAAAGTGCATCTTGTTTAAACTATTATATTGTCTTTCTGTTTATTAATATTAATTAAAGCTTATGACTTATGAGTTATGACGGTGGTGGGATAAACCTTATGAGTTATGACCATGACATTATAGTCTAGTGGTATTTTGATAGTGGGATAAAGCTTATGAGTTATGACCATTAGGTCATGGTTCGATTCCCACAAAGGGGTTTTTTCCCATATTTATTGGGTTTCCTCCTGAATTGGTGTATAGGCATTATTGCCTAGTGGAGATGGATATGATCGGGTGGTTCTGCTGGTGGAACGATGATACTCCAGTGGTCCGTCAGTGATCCAAATTTGCCGTTCAAAAAAAAATATTAATTAATATCAATATCTGTTAATAAGACTGATAGGTTATGAGGTGGACTGAAATGGTTACGAAAGTGAAACCAAATCACAAGGACTAAAATCACAATTTTTAAACTAATGGACTGAAATAGTGAGTTTTGACACAATCAAAGAGAATAGACGCGGGAACCGGCAAGGGAAAATAGAGCAAAGTTCGGAAACCTTTGATACTCAACACTCATTACCAGACTTCTCCGTCAAACGGAGAGGTGACGTCAGCCGAGGATGTTATGCCGTTTGTTATGCATCAGATTTGCAAATTGTACTAGTAATTTATTTCAGGTTCCCAAAAATTATCGTTATCTTTTAGGATTTCTGAATAAAAGTGCGTATATTTCATGAATTCTATAGTAGCTCTGACTGATACACCACGTATGATTTTAAAATTAGGGCTCGTATGTGGTTTTTGCTTATTTTTACTTGATTGTGGAGCCCCATCCTCCATCCCTCTCAAATGTGAAGGAGGCTCATCCCCCACGAGCCGCCTACGTGACGAGGATGGGCCTCACCATACCCATTAGTCTTACTGATGACGGTCTGATAGCAGTGCACATGTGGCTTTGTTTGTGTCACTTGAAAGCAGAAGGAAATGAAGGTGTTAATTGGGGCAATACGTGTATGAAATTGACAATCATGATATAGAGACCAGAGTTTCCAAAGCTGGTGTTAGTAGTGATTGTGACAATCTGCATTGGTTGACTTTTTTACTATTAATTTTACATCTTCTTGTTAAATATGAGTGATTTTTACATCTTTTGAGAAATATGAGAATTTCAAATCAAAGTAGTGATTGTGATAGAGAGTTTTATATTAGGGTGTCCGGGGCACTCCCCTAAGAGGGGAGTCCCCTCTCTTACGCACACCCAATCCTCGTGTGCCACGTCAACTCCCTCTTAAACTCCCCTCACACCCCAATTTGATGGCGCCACTCCCTTCTTAGGTGAATTGCTTTTTTTATTCAAAAAGAAAAAAAAAAAAAAAACAAAGTTTTCATTGGTTGAAATAGCGGCTGGCCCCACCACCATCTCTCCCCCTCTTCGGTCACTCCCCACCGCTCACCCTCCCCGATTCGGGTTCCCGCTTGGATGGCGGCGGTGTTCCCGATCGGGGAAAGTGGTCACCGAAGGGGTCCCCGATGGGTGCCCCGGATACCCTTATATCACTTGATTACCTGTGTGGAGGAGACATGGGGTGTCGGCATGGTGGCGGATGGCGGAGGCCGGCAGACGTTAGGGTTGAACGGCGGTGGTGGGTGGATTGGGGTGGGGAGATATCATGAAGAAGATACAGTGGGGTTAGGGTGGGGCCTACTTGAAATTATAAATATTAAATTGATTTTTGTAATGTGTTTAATCTATTTTGTTTTATATAAAGGGTAATTAGGTCATTTTAAACCAACTTAACTAAGAAAATTAACCCTCATCCACGCTAGGGACTATCCTGGAACGAAAATTGAAAAGTTGGAGACTACAGAGGTAATTTTAGAAAGTTAGGGACTAAAGGTGAAAAAAGGGCAAACCACAGGGACTATCCGAGCATTTAACTCTAAAAAAATTAAGAAGAAGAAAGGAGTTGTGTAAGAACTTACTAATTTACAGAATTAAAAATAAGAGTAGATGACTTTTTGAGTCATTGTGTTTTAATGGTTCTAACCATTTGAGTCCAAAATCAAAATGTTTAATGCCCTGAGTCCCTAGACACTTTTTCTATAACCATTTGAGTTCTTTTGAGTCCAAATTTTTGAACAAAATTGGACTCAAACCGTTATAAAATGAACAAAATTGAACTCAAAACGTTATAAAATATATGGCTAGGGACTCAGGGCGTTAAACTTTTTGATTTTGGACTCAACTGGTTAAAACCACTAAAACCATTATCGAATGACCAACATTAGTGTGTTTTATGTTGATTAGCATATTGTGTTTTATATTCATAGTTCTATGATGGTGTGAAGTTTTTATGGACTGTTAGGTTTTGGTTATTGTGTTTTAGTGATC
Organism: Helianthus tuberosus; assembly: GCA_030545235.1. NCBI lineage: Eukaryota > Viridiplantae > Streptophyta > Magnoliopsida > Asterales > Asteraceae > Helianthus > Helianthus tuberosus. Next base: position 56,979,125 of record CM060438.1, read on the forward strand.
TTCACTATGTTATTTGTGGATTTTGATGGTGTTTTATGACTAAAATTGTGGTGTTTTATGGCTTTATATACTTTGTATGAAAAATGGATTTTGTAGCCGAACCTCACCCAATAAAAAATTACCACTAATTAAAGAAAAGGAAGAGTAAACTGCCATTTTGGTCCCTCAGGGTTGGCCAGTTTTGCCACTTTAGTCCAAATTTCAAACCTTTTGCATCTAGGGCCCTGTGGTTTCGTTTTTGTTGCCATTTTTAGTCCAAAAGTTAAATTTGGCCAGATTCCCCAGCTTAAACCCTGATATTTTGTCTTTATCCTCAGGGGTATTTTAGTCATTGTAGATTTATTATAACTCAATATTGATTAAAAATAATAAAACCCAAAAATCGTTGATGTTATACAAACAAGTTAAAGTTATAAAAAAACACACATATATCCTCTCTCACATACAAACACCCATCCTCTCTTTATTACCGCCACCACCACCTGCCACCATCATCACCACCACCCTCCACCATCATCACCACCCGAACTCATTCAAGGCATTCAAATTCAATAAGAAATTCTTATTCCTAACAGAAAATGATAAATATCTTATAAATAATAACAAAACTACAAATTAACAATTAAAAAAGTGGATGATGCAATTCCTTCCACACTGACGAGCAGAGTAATGAAGAAACAAGGTGCTACAATTTTTAACCAATTATAAACCTCCATAAAACTCTCTGTGGACATCAGATCTAACCACCAAATTGGTGTCATCGTCAAGCTTCCACCACCTGTACCGGCCATCATCTCTAAAATCAGATTTGATTCGTTCATCATCCATTATCTTCATCTCCTTTCTCTCAAGCTTCAACCAACCCTCACCCCCACCTGTGACCGCCACCACCGACCATTATCTTCATCGCACTACCACCTGTGACTGTCACCATCGACCACCATCTCTAAAATCAGATCTGATTTGTTAATCGCACAAATCTTCATCTCCCCCTCTCTAGCTTCGTTCATCACTGACCACCAGATTCGTTGCAGATCTAAAAACGCTTGATGACGGTGAAGAAGACACAACGGATGGAGGTGGTGGCTGATTACAGTGATGGAGGTGGGTTATGAATCGTCGGTGCCTCAGCCCAAGCAACGAATCCACAGCTTGAGGGTTTGTTGCAGCGATGAAATCGGCGACCTGGGTTTTGTGTTGTCCAAGATGTTCGCAATTGGGTTGGGGCTCCACACGCACATACCACCATTGACGATGCTTAGGTGCAGAGGAATTAGGGTTTGGATTAGGGTTTTTGAACATGTGAAGTTGGGTGAAATGAGGGAGATGGGTGCTTTAAATAGGGTCAAACGGTTTTTTGGTTCTATTATTTTTAATCAATATTGAGTTATAATAAATCTAGAATGACTAAAATACCCCTAAGGATAAAGACAAAAAATCAAGGTTTAAGTTGGGGAATCTGGCTAAATTTAACTTTTGGACTAATGGGGTGTTTAGGATTCCTTCTTTTTCTCCTTTTTAACTTCTACTTATTATAAGTTAATAAGTCAGGATTTCCTGACTTCTACTTTTTAACTTTTCATCACACAAAAACTCATTATAAGTCAATAAGTTAACCCAAACACCCACTAAAAACCAACTTATTAACTTATTATAAGTCAATAAGTTCAAAGTTGTTCCAAAATAAGCTAACCCAAACACCCACTAAAATGGTAACAAAAACGAAACCACAAAGCCCTAGATGCAAAAGGTTTGAAATTTAAACTAAAGTGACAAAACTGGCCAAACCTCAAGGGCCAAAATGGCAGTTTAAACAATCAAAGAGAAGAGAAGCCGGAACCGGCAAGGGAAAATAGAGCAGAGTTCGGAAACCTTTGATACTCACCATTCATCCATTACCAGACTTCTCCGTCAGTAATTGTCAGGGTTAACTACCGGAAAACGGAGAGGTGACGTCAGCCGAGGATGTTATACATCAGATTTGCAAATTGTACTAGTAATTTATTTCAGGTTCCCAAAAATTATCATTATCTTTTAGGATTTCTGAATAAAAAGTGTGTATATTTCATGAATTGTATAGTAGCTCTGACTGATACACCACGTATGATTTTAAAATTAGGGCTTGTATGTGGTTTTTACTTATTTTCACTTGATTGTGGGAACGTACTAATCAGCATGCCACATCAGCATGCCGCATCAGTGAAAGACTATCCTTTCTACAAACAGCCTAATCAGCATGCCACATCAGCTTTTCACTTATTCTTCCCACAAACACTTTTTACCCACAACAATAACATATATATTCTTCCCACAAACAACGTTATTATAATTATTTTATTAAATTTAAACTAAATAAAAAAAAGAAAGGACCCACCATTCCCCCATTCTTCACCATTCTTCCCCAAGAATCCTTAAGAATGAACACCCTCCATGTCATCCTCTACAACACCCACTAATCCACCCCTCTCACAAATTCCCTCCACATAGGCCAAGAATCACCTACAAACATCCTTGATGTGGATAGTCTTATATTCTTAGGGAACCTTAATTTTATGAATCCATTAAATTCTACTGTTTGAATTTGTTTGTTTCTTGTATATGTTTTTATCGTGGTCATAAATAAGTATTAAAGTGAAACAAAATGCACCTAAGTTTGTTTCTTATTTCATTGTTTTTTGAAAATAGGTTTCATATCATTTTTTCTGACATTTGGAGTCTTGGAGGCCTTGGTATTATTATTCTGAAAAAAAATAAAAACATGTTTTGGGATGTTCAATGGATTTCTTTTTCTTTTATATGTGGCGAAGTTTAACTTGATACCAATTTATGCAAGAGAGTTAAACCAAATTTCACTTTTCAACTTGAAAATGAAATTAAAGTTGGCCACATATAAAGCTTTCTGGTATTCGTCACTGCATTTGACTGTCGTTGAAGCAAAGAGTGTTGAAGGTGCTTATTCTTATTGGCTTTGTTACATTACCATCTGAAAAGTCTTTTAGCTTTCAATATCTATGTTATGTATGAGTGTTTCATTGTTTATGTAATTTCATGATTTTCAGAAATCTTGTACAGGAAACTCCCCACAAATAAGATCCACAAAGTTCTTAAACTGCAGAATGGGACCTTTTGACTTTTGTAGTCAAACATATGTGCTACTGCATTATAAATATGGAAAATCTGAGGGTGATCCAGATATTCATAAGATAGATAGAGCAAGTACACCACATCTTCCAAAAGAAAGAGATTATCAAATTTGACACACAATTATTTTTCAAACCAATACCATGTACAAGAGAAGGAAAGTTGTTGGTGCTAAAGTCTTAACAAATTGGGATGAATTTTGTGCTTGAAAATTACCTTGTTTGACCGTCAAAAGTCAAAGTGCAACAGTTCCACCTCTTTCTACTTTTCATCAAGTTCCATGTTCAGTCTATTGTAGTTCCTTTCATCCTAGAAACAAGAGTCCACTTAAAATCTAGAATATATTGAGAGACATGATAAAGTACAAGTAGTAACAAACATAAAGATATTCTGGTAAAATCATGCTTATCTTTGTAGGGGAATTTTCAGAAAACGGATGATCAGAGAGGCGCGTAATCACTCTCAGATCAAATTATTTCGGTGGTTCACCCGAATAATTCAATCGGATACAACTCTGATTTCGAGAAATTGAACCTGAGTATGTGTTTTGCGTGAATTGATTGAACCAGAGAAATTGTGACCAAAAACTGTGTTTTCGAGTTTGGGGGGGTTTGCAGATAACTGCCTCTGGCAGTTATCTTCTAATTTTTAATTAAAATTGCATTAAAACATGCCTTAATTTTTGTCTAAAAATTAGGACGATTTTTCACAAAATAATTTTTCTAAGCTGACCTGGCAGCTCGACCCCAGCCAGGGGCTCTGCCCCTTGGACCCCGCCAGGGGCTGCCGCCCCTTGGACCCTGCTCCCAGGGGCGCTGCCCCCGGACCCCCGCCAAGGGGGCGCTGCCCCCTTGGAACCCCCGTAGGGTACGGGCTCCGCCCGTACACTCCGAATAATAATAATTCAAACAAGCGTGCACTCCCGCACCTCCTAACTTGCTTGATGTGTATTATTATTCGCTTTGATCACCAAGTCAATCCCCCGATTACACTAAAATATCTAACAATCTTGATGTTAAAGTTTAAGTTAATACCTTTGAGTTTTGTTGGCTTTGCAGTTTTCACTTTTACATAAGTCACTTTGTTATTTAGTGTAACAGAGTCATGTATAAACATTTAGACATTTATTTATAATATTGTAAACAAGAAATTACCTTATAAAATCTTGCAAATAAAACATATGATCTTCATGTTCTAGAATTCACACCCCTGCAGAAAGTTAAAGAAAAGAAATTATTTATCAACTTGCACTTATCAAGGTAAAATTCTTTGAACTTTTCCTAGCCGCCTACATCAATTTTGTTCAAAAGTTGTTGAAATTGAAATTTTGTGCATTCGAGAAGAGAAAATTAAATATTGTCGAGAAAAACAAAAGTTATGATAAAGTTGATTATCTTTTCATGTAATTAAATAATGGGCCTTTTCAAGGATCATTAAAGAAAGGAATAACAGGTACCTCCTCTTGTTTGGTCCTTAAAAGAGAGTTGATACCTGTCTTCATGTAACAAAATCCAAAACTTGTATGTATTACTTTCAGCTCAGGGGTAGACAAGTATCCCTTGGTGAAAACCGTAATTGCTGGGCATTTCTTGATTTCTAAAGTATCCAGAGCTGACAATAAAAAAGCCCCCTTCCCTAAGCAAAATCCCTTGAAACTTGGAAGGTCATATAGTGTTAAGGACTTTAGACAAGGTAACCTAATCTCATTCACTTTGGCATCACATTTTTCTTCTTCCTCCTTCACAACTACCTCCATATTATTGCACCAGCTTATACTTAGGTCTTGGAGTTGCACTAGACTACCAACCATGGAACATGTAAAAACATGTTCTAAGTTCTCACAATGGTAAATAGAGAGAGTTGTTAGGTTTGGAAACTCCAGTAACATCCATTGGTTGCTCTTCCATAAATACTTTAGATTATATACATCCTCTAACTTCACTTGTGTTAGGTTTGGAATTGGGACAAGAGTTTTTGATTCACTGGAACCACTCCCTTCCACTGCTACTACTTCAAATACCTCTTCTAGCCAACGACATTCTTTTATAGTAATTTGTTGAAGCTTTTCCAATTGTAGCAGCGCATAAGATGGAATAAAAGTCCTTCCAACATCCTCTGTATACTCTATATTAATTTCTATCAGATTATGAAAAAAGGAAGGCATCCCTTTTGAAATAGTAGGCTCTGAAGAAGCTGGGAATGTGGTCTGCAAATAAAAGAAAGAAAACACAAGGCGTTTATTTGAGGTTACATCCTTACAAAATAAGCCTGAAACATAAGAAAATTAATGTTTCAACAAATATAAAAGAAAGTGTACCTGATCCATAGTTTCATGAAAGTTAAGGCCACATTCAGGACTATATTTGACAAAACTTGTTTCTATGTACTTGAGCTTTGGAGTTGTTGACTGACCAGATGTAAACATCATCAGTTCAGGGCATTTGTTGATTTTCACAGTAACCAATGAGGGCCATCGGAAGTCATTCATCCCCAAGAAGAAACCCTTGAGCTTTGGTAGATCCCTAAGTTCAAGTGTCTCTAGACGAGGGAACACCACACCTTTGGATGATGTTTCTTTTTCTTCTTTCACAATCACTTGCATTGCCTTGCATCTTTCTACTTTTAATTCTTTGAGTTGGTTGAGGCTTTCAAGGGTGGAGAATGTGAATATATATGGAAGAAGGTCACAGCTGTCAATATGCACTTTTTTTAAGTTGGAGAGTTGAGGGGGACCTACGATAGTAAGGTTTTTTAGTGGTGGACCACCAACAACACGTGCACCTCCTTCATCAACACTAGATTTACTTTCAAATATCTCCAACATCATTTTGCAATATCTAATTTCCAGCTCTTGAAGCCTTTTCATTTGTCCGGCTGCATACCATGGAATTAGACTTGACAATGCATCACAGGACCATATGCATATCTCTGTGGGGTATTGGCACAATGACCAACAAGCACCGATTACCTGACCACTCTGCAATAATTATAATTTTGATTTTTATCAACGTAAGGAGTAAACTTATTCATCTAAATTTGATGATGTATAAGTTTGGTTAAACCAAAGCATTACGGTTATATGGCAATGTTAAATAATCCTAATTAATACCGTACCTGGAACTCATCATGAATCATATTATTGGAGGAAAGTTTATCACTCCCGCACGTCCTACCACCATCATCAACCCTCTTTAGAGATGGCAGAGATGTAAGCTCCAGAGTGTCCAAATGAGGAAAGAATGTGGTGTCTTGATAAGAAGATGCAGATGTAGATGTTGTAATTTCATCATCTCTTCTCGAAATAACTTCTTCCATACCACCACAACCATTTATCCAGACACTCTTTAAGTTGGATAAATATTTTGCCATAAGAGGAGAAAACAAGTACTTTATTTTGTGACAATAACCCAAGTAAATGTGTGTGAGGTTTTGGAATGGAAATTGCAAAGGTGGATGATGACGAATCAAGAATGTATTCCAATTGCACTTCCACACATCACTCATCTTCTCTAAACCCTCTAGGCGTATAGTTTGAAGGTAGGGAAGTAGTAGTGGCGGTTGAATTGTTACTAATTCTCTACTACTTGTTGGACTATCCATATCAAACAACACCTCCCCCACTCTTTCATCATTCCATAAATAAAGACTTTGAAGGTGATGACAGGTGTGCAGAAGATAAGATGTGTATGTGACATCTGGTATGTAATCATCCACTTCTGGTATGACATTAATCTACATGTAACAATAAATGTAAATAACACTTTAATGTCTTCATTTAACACTTTAAATATAATATAAAGTCAAAAAACAAAATGGAAACAGTGGGGAAGGCCAACCAAGAATCATGAAAACATAAATAAATCACACAAGATAATTGAAGTTACGTGAAATAACTTGAAACATAATTTTAATTATTGACTGTGATTCAGTATTGGTAAAGAAAGTAGAAAAGGAAACAAATAGAAACTTAAAGCATTTGTGATAATTTAATGTGTGAAAATTAAGATGTGGTATTAATACTTTATTCAATAAATTTGACAGCTGGATGACATGAAGTACCTTTAGAGAGTTGTAGTCGGTAAGTGCGCTGAGATCAAAATTGGCTGTGACAGGTGTGAATACATTTTTAAACATCTTGCAATCATTTATGTAAATGGTTTGTACAGCTTGAAAGCCATTGACGAGGATATTAGAGTTATTTACACCTCTCATCCTCCACAACTCTTTAAGCTTCCTTAAATTATAAACGCTGATGCTTCTTAATCTGCTAATGTATCCCTCCATTTCACTAACATTTTCTAAGTCAATGTTGAATATTACTTCAATGGAATCACACCTTCCAACTTCAAGCTCTTCTAAATTATTCAGCGTTGGCAGTGGGTTGTTTGGAAAAATATTGATAAGCTTATCACAACATCTCACAGTGATCGTTCTCAACCCGGAAACGTTATTTTTCTCATCAGTTGAAATCTCACACGGCCAAATCTGCTTCAAGTTCTCCATACCATCAATATATAGTTTCTCCAACTTTGGTATCACAACCTACACAATAATAATTCATTTTTATTATGGCCTGTGTACTAAATTATAATTTATTTTTAGCTTTAGATATAAAGGTCAAAATAATGTATGTATGTATGTATGTATGTACCTTTTTGTTCAATAAGGATTGTATCGCACATGGATTACCCTTGTCAGGATAAATGCTCGTGAAGTTGGGAAGAGTAACAAGTTTCAACTCTACCATTTCTGGTAACTCAATCACAGTTTCAGATAAGCTTACCATGCTTGGTAGCTTATCTAAAGACAAATAATTCAACTTTGGGAATCTAATCACCCCAACTGTACAATCCTCACCAACCAGTGTTCTCAAAACAGGGCAATTGGAGATTTCGAGCCGCTCCAGTTTCTTCAAACCACTTGCCATGGCAACTGTGAAGAGGTATGTCAACTCTTTACAATGAGAAACATAAAGGACCTTTAAATTGGAAAATGAGTGATGCATCGACACATTTTCAACTTGATTCATATCATTCACTTGTAAATGAAGCTCCTCTGTTTTCTCAAATAGATCACTGATTTTGCTTTCTAGCAGCTCATTGCACTCACCAACTAATTTAATCGTATTTCTGAATGAATATATCTCATAGTTCCACAATTGACAACCGATAGATATTCTAAACCTTTCAAGTTTTTCAAAAGACAAGTTTTTCGGTTGGATATCGTTCTTAAACAACTCCAACTCTAATGCAAATAGCCTCTGTGAAAGTATCTCCAATTCGGCATAGTTGGCATCTGTGAAATCAATAGAACTATATCTATCAGCTCTCATATAAAGTTCTTCAAGGCCGCCCAAGTTTTGAAAGACACCATCGTCAATGCGTAGGTCAACACATCCAGTCAAATCTAGTAACTTCAGTTTTTTCAACATTCCTATCTTCCATGGCAACCTTCTTATTCCACAATCAACAAGGCTCAATGTTTCCAAGTTGCTAAGACTTCCAAGGAAAGATATATCTTCAATCAACGAGCATGAACGAAGGCATAGTGTTCGAAGTTTGGTCGAGTGTTCGAACACCACCGGAAGCAATGGAATACCTATTTTGTCATAACAGACAACCTCAAGTTTTTCTGTTTTTTCATAAATATGTTGCGGAAACTTGAGTAGGTTTTTCCCATTCATTACAATCAAGAGTGAGAGATTTGGGTAACTAAAGTCTACAGGAAATTTAGAAATACCTGTGCACTTTAGTAAAACTCTAGCATAAGACTCTTTTGCATCTTTTATAAGTGGTTGCCCTGACATATTATCATGGTAGACTATTGAAGCTTGTTTGACTTCAGAGAAATTACTTAAAGCAAAAGCACGCACGAGATCATGCATCTTTACACATCCCATTAGTTCACTTTCTGTCAACAAGTTCGCCCGTATGAGGTTGTTAACACAAATGATTGTTCGTCTTCTTGCTGCTGCTAAAGTATGTACCTTAGTAAACAAGTTCAATCCCCACCCGTACCTCAACAAGTCCTCAATAGGGATATCAAAGTCATCTGGAAATAAGCCACAAAGAAGAAAAATTGATTTATCATCCTCATTTTGAAGATAGTTGTAGCTCATTTCAAAAACTTTATGGACGATGTGATTGAGGTCTTGAAGGTCTTCATGTTGTAAATTTGAAAGTGTTTCTTGCCATGCCTCCTTTATGTTACCGATAAGACTTTTGGCAATGGTTTTTAAGGCAATGGGCAAACCCCCACATTTATTCACAATATCTTCTCCTATCTTTTGGAGCTCAGGTTCATCACCATCTAACATAGATGGTCCCACAATTCCAAAAAATAAAGTTTTTGCTTCTGCTACATCTAAGACGCGTATTTTAAAAACTGAGTCAGTTTTAACACCCATCCGAGCGCAAACATTTTCAAATCGTGAAGTGAACAACAACTTAAACCCATTTGGCAATGGACTTAGTCCAACATCTTTAAGATCGACCTCGCTCCAAATATCGTCCATTATTACCAAAGTTTTCTTTCCTTGTTTTGACATCTCTTCAAATTTTTTTTGAAGACGATCAGCCCTTGCATCTCTAGTATCTTCTTTTAAATCCTCAGAATCAATGTACTTTGCAATAGCTCGTTGAAGAGCAATTACGTCGGTGTTTTCCCCAAGAACCACCTTCACAACCCTATGAAAAGAATTTGAAGCTTCCACTTCCTTCTTTAGCTGTTCCATCAATGTGGTCTTGCCGACACCCCCCATCCCACATAGAGCAATCATCCTTTGGGACTCGTCATTTGATCGAAGGGATTTCAAAGCAGCCTTGTATATCAAATCTCTTGACTTGAAGTTGTGTTGGGTACCATCAGCGGTAGAGGTGGACGGTTCTGTAGAAGTAGATCCAACCACAGCAAGAGGTATTTCTACCTTAGTAAACACGATCTCAGATTTCCATGTTTCAAGAGCTTGTATCCCCTCGAGAATATTATACGATTGTTTTCCTGCTTTGTATTTTTTTGCAATGTTGAAGCATCCGATTCCGCCAGATGGAATACTTTGCGCCTTTTCGTTAACCTCTTTGACTTTTTCCAACCATGGCAACACATGGTGAGATACCTCATGATTTCTTGCAACTTCTTCTTCCAAAGTATGTCGAATATCTTGTTCTGTGAGATTCAATTGTTCCATTTTCTCCTTCATATCTCTAACATATCTTGTGGAGGATACCAAAAAACCCAAATGCTTCTTAACAGGGACCATAAGAGATTCAACGACCGAAGTAATAAATGGACTAACAAAATCCATTTTACAAAACTGCACACAAATATTGAAAAAATAATAATTAATAAGAAAGTGTAGGAAATGTAACTACCAAAAAGTTACTTATGTAATTGTTAATTTACATATGTATTTTTTTTTTCAGTAATTCATACTTCTTCTAGTAAAAAGTGGATGATTATAATTCAAATTTTGCCAGGCAGTCAAATAATGCTAACATGACAAACTATTTGCTCAAGCATTAAAAGAAAAAAATTAGGAAATATTAAATAATTGTCCAATAGTTCCATGTTATCTTCTAACGTGGATAACTTCAAACTTATGAGCAAATTTGAGGATGTTTTCATTTCGTTTTGGGTAATAGAGTTTGACCCTTGTTTTCCAAACATGTTCACCCGTCAGTGTTCTTACGCACAGGGGCGGACCTACTATGTAATAAGCTACCCCTTAACGCTCCGGCAGTAGTGTAAATTTTGGAGAATTTTGACGTTTTTTCGATTTCGTTACCCCTTTTCTTTGAAATGTTGCCCCTATACGAACTTTCTAGATCCGCCACTGCTTACGCAAACGAAGTCTTTTTATGCAGTCAACACGTTAGTCAAACTTAAAGGGTTACTTAGCAATTTAGCAAGAATAAATGGGTCACTTTTGTAACTTTGGTAATCATTTAGTTAAACAACGCTTTGGTTGTTACGTGGGTGAGGTTAGTTTTCAATTTCGTTTTGAAATCGTTGATCATTGAATAAACAGTGAATTGTTGGCGTATATATCTTTGATTTCATTTTCTATGGTGTTGATTTCTCACAACAATTAATAAGCATATGAGTAATTGATTTAATTTGTCATGTAATAAGTAATATATTTATTATCGTTTAGTTCAGACTTTTTTAATTCTTGTTTTTTTATGCCCAACAGAAACTACAACCTTCTTTTTTTATATATTTATTGGGGTTGGCTAGATGCACCCCCTTTTTTACTAGTCATACCCCCTTTCTAAAAATACAGTTTAAAAATTATTAAATTTCACCCCTCTATACAATTCAAATATTGTTTTTGAAAACTTTTTCTCTAACTAGTATTTTATTATGTTTCTATAAAATATCATTACAAATTAATAAAAAGATTTTTTTTAAACAATAAAAAAGTTTCAGAACATTTTTAGAAAAAAGCATTTGATTTCATATTTTTAATTTATTTCGTATTTTAGTTATTTTCATCTTTCTATTTCTATTTCTATTTTATTAGTGTTATTATTATATTAAAATATTTTTCTAATATAATTAACAACTTTTATTTATTAAAAGTAATAAGATGCAAAAAGAAAATAAAACGTTAACTAGCACATTAGATTGTAAAATGATTTGATCAAAGCATGTAATATCAATTAATAATCGATATAAGTTGAAATTTAATTATTGTGATGATATGCTATTGACTAATCATAATCATTATCTACAAATTGACGTGGTGATTGTCAAATATATCTCTTCTTTTAACTCCAAAAACTATATTAAGTTGGGTGGTTTCAAAGCTTCATTGAAATTTTTGTGTATTATTGTTTATACAAACTAAATTCAAATACCCACTTCAAGCCGTTATAAAAAAAAAAAAAAATCCTGCTTCAAAACTAAAATGACTCGCTTCGGTTTAAAACGTAGGAAACCGATTTTTTTCAAATAACCAAAAAATGTTTCTTTTTAAATAAAATAACGTTTTAAAATTCAAATACTAGTAATAATAATAATAATAATAATAATAATAATTAAAGATAAAAGTGAAAAAATAAAAACAAAAGGGTTTGAATTGTATTCATGTGAAAGTTGAAGGAGGGGGTACGTCCAGTAGAAAAGGGGGTACATTTAGTAGCACCCATATTTATTTTTTGAATTACGTATACGCCCAAGAGGCCAAAAGAAACCACTACTAAAACTGTCTTCTTTCCGACTAAGGTTTTTGTCGGAAAATATGGCGTTTCTGACCAATTTTCGACAGAAATACATTTGTTGGAAAATATTTCCGACAAGTGTCCGACTAACTTGGCTAAAAATTTCCGACAAAAAAAGGAGTTACTATTTCAGACAAAGTTCCGACCACAATTTTTCTACTCCGACCACTGTGTTCCTACTATTTTCCGACAACAATTTTCCTACTGTTTTCCGACCACAAGGTTCCTACTGTTTTCCGACAACAATGTTCCTACTGTTTTCCGACCACCGTGTTCCTATTATTTTCCAACAACAATATTCCTACCATTTTCTGACAAAAACTTAAAAAAATATATTAAAAGCTCCAGATTTTTTCTGCTTAAAATGCAGAAAAAAAATCCAATAAAAATCCTAAATGCGATACAATTATAAAACTAAAAGTTCGTCCACAAAATACAATATGGTTTTCCTACGACAAGTTCAACCACAATATGACACGGTTGTCAAGTTACAAGTTCAACCACAAAATACGCCACAGTTTTCAGATTACAAGTTCAACCACAAAATATGCCTCGATTGTCAAATTAGAAGTTCATCCGCAAAAACAACAAACAAAAACTGAACTATAGTGGAGGATATCTAGGATTACCAAATTGTTACAAATTTTTTTTTGAATTACATCTTTGCCAAAGTTTGAATATGGGTCTTTCTCCAAAAAGGCTTTAGTAACTCTTACCACAAAGCTACAACGCAAGTGGCTTTAATTCTTGTTAAGGGTATGTTTCCTTTAAAACTTATAGCTTTTAATTATTCTTGATGAGCAAACTTTTTTTTTTTAAGGTTTATATGTTTTAGTTGTAAATAGTTGAAGGGCCTAGTTGTTAACTAGAGGTCCCTACATACAATTCTAGGTGTCCTTGCATGCAATTCTAGGTGTCCTTGCATGCAATTATAGGTATCCCTTATGTAAATAGTTATTTCTTTTTGGTCCCTCTTTCTCCCTATATATAGAGGGTTCCTTCTCATGTTTTATACACACTTTCATAAATACAAATTCAGATTTCACATTCATATCATTTACATGGTATCAAAGCTAAAGGTTTCTTAGCTCACGAGCATCTTTCCGGGTGACCATTCCCAGCTAAATTTCCGGTCACCACCTGTCCCGTATAACCTTCACCTTCCACTCCTAAAACCCGGTTTAGAAAGTTCGTAGTATGCTCTGTGGTTGTAGCTTAGTCTGATCTTCCACATCAGAAACGGATTTTCTTGGAACTCAAACACCTAAAACCATCACAACCCACCACCTCCGGACGTCGCCCTTTTTCCAGCCTCGCCGGAATTTGTTTCCGATCATTTCCGTGCAATCGGTTTTTCGATCTAAACATTTTTTGTTTTCTGCCTCGGTAAGCGAGTTCGTATTCCAGTTTAGCTTTTCAATTTCTGTTTGAATATCTTGTTTCAATGGGAGATAAGGAAGACAAGAAAAATACTGTAGAAAACCAGATTGCTCCAGGCATTATCAACTATGCCTCGGTTTTACGCATCCCCATTAAACTGGACTCGAGCAACTGGAGTTCATGGAGCCTCTTTGTCCAAAAAGGTCTTGCAAGTGTGGACAAAGAAGACCATCTAACAAAACCACCCCCTGATCCGACTCCCCGGGAATGGCGTATTGACGATAGTGGGATACAAATGGCTCTATGGAATTCCATGGAGCCACAAATTCTCATAATCGCTCAAAACTTCCCTACGGTAAAGGCAATGTGGGACCACCTGTCTTCATCCTTCTTAGCTAAGGAATCTTTGTCCCATGCCTATTCTGTTGTTCAGGCCTTCACTCGGGCTGAACAAGGTGACTCCACCTTCACTGATTACTTTACTCGTTTCTCAAAGCTTCAAGATGAGTTACGAGCTCTTTTTCCACCTACTGCTGATTTAAAAGTTCAGGAGGAGCGTAACACCAAAATGGATGTCATGATGTTTATTGCGGGTTTATCACCTAAGTATGCAAGTGCACGTCCATTATTGCTAAGTAACTCTACCGCTATTTCATCTGTGGCGTCCACATATCATCTCTTGCGAGAAATGTATGGTCCGGACGCATCTCCAACTGATATGTCTGCCTTGGTCAGTAAGGGTACAAGTCAAAGTTCTTATATGAAGAAAGGCACTGGACGAGGCACTAGAGGACATGGTAGTAATCTTGTATGTCACTTATGTCATGAACCTGGACATGCAAGGTACAACTGCCCAAACAACTGCCATTATTGCAAGCTGCCAGGGCATACAAAGCACAATTGCCCAAACCGTGCTCCTGGATCTCAGCCAAAAGCCCGACTAGCTTCTACTGGTGAGTCTTCTGACCCAACTACTGATACTGCTCCTTCTTACACATTGAGCAAGGATGATCTCAGTAGACTTCAACAACTGTTGGCCTCACAGTCGCCTGCCCCTAGCCCACAAGCCAGCTTGGTCAATTCAGGTATACTTTCTTATCTTGACGTATCCTGGATTATTGATTCTGGAGCTACTCATCACATGACTGGGATTCAGTATCTCCTTTCTAGCCTACGTACTAGTTCTCACCCACCAGTTCGTCTTGCTGATGGATTCTCATGCCCAGTCCGTGGCATTGGATCGGTTAGTAATTCGAAAGATCTAAACCTTTCTTCTGTCTTGTTGGTTCCTAAATTCCCTGATAACCTTTGTTCGGTAAGTCAAATTACCAAACAAAATAACTGCTCTGTAACATTTTATCCTACTCACTGCACTTTTCAGGAACTAGGGACGAACCAGCTGATTGGCACAGGTTTTGAATCAGGAGGCCTCTACCGTATGCCTTTACCGTCACACCCTCAAGCCAACATATGTGATTCGTCACACCCTCAAGCCAACATATGTGATTCCAGTATCACGGAGGCTCACTGCCGGCTAGGCCACCCTTCTGCAGCGGTTCTAAGGCAAATGAGACCGGATTTTCCATCTTCTTTTGATTTTCATTGCGAGTCATGTCAACTTGGTAAACATACCAGGCGTCCCTATCCCCCTAGAGTTTCTAATCGAGTCAATACATTGTTTGAACTTTTGCATTCTGATGTCTGGGGCCCATGTCCTATGAAATCAACTTTGGGTTTTGAATATTTTATTACCTTTATTGATGATTATTCTCGTGCTACTTAGGTTTATCTATTGAAATCCCGTGCTGAAGTATATTCAATATTTCGTGAATTCCATGCTTACGTCAAAACTCAATTTCAAACCTCAATTAAAACCTTGCGTACAGACAATGCAAAAGAATATTTGTCGACTGATTTTTCTTCTTACTTAAAATCTAATGGCATCATTCACGAGTCATCTTGCGTTTATACACCACAACAAAATGGTGTTGCTGAACGCAAGAACCGACATTTATTAGACATCACTCGCACTCTCATGATTCATTCTCATGTTCCTCATCGTTTCTGGGGAGACGCGGTCCTTACTGCCGCTTACCTTATTAACCGTATGCCGTCACCCGTCATTCATGGTCAAACCCCGTTTTCCATCCTTTTTCCTAAAGGAACTATGTTTCCACTTCCACCCAAAATATTTGGATGTGTTGCATATGTTCATGATCATCGTCCAGGGACCCCTAAACTTGATGCCAGAGCCATTCGTGGTATCTTTGTAGGTTACTCACGTGTCCAGAAAGGTTATCGATGTTATAGTCCTTCTCTTCATCGTTACTTTACCAGTTCCGACGTTACTTTCCATGAGGAATGTCCCTTCTTTTCTACATCCTCTACACCTGTGTCTGATCCGTTTCCAGAACCCGATCTATCTGAATCCCCCATCATCCCTATCATTCCTGCGTCTACTGCTCCGTCTACCCCTCTGGTCTCAGACGCCATGGTTCCAACTCCTGCAGGACGTCAGAGACTCTTGATTCAGAACCTGCCTCTACATCTGGTATGTCCACAGTTCCACCACCTGACACTGAACCCATCTCTCCGTTACCAGAAACCACTACCTATGATCCTCCAGGTGCACCATATCCTGATATACCTATTGCCCTCCGGAAAGAACCTAGACACGCCACCCGTTATCCCATCCAGGACTATGCCGCTTACGCTCACCTCTCTACAGAATCTCATGCCTTCACCACTTCCCTTGATTCCTATCCGATCCCCAAAAATGTGATGACAGCTCTTGCTCACCCAGGATGGCGTCAAGCTATGGAAGAAGAAATTGGGGCTTTACGGAGTAATCATACATGGGATCTTGAACCACTTCCTCCTGGTAAGCGTGTGGTTGGTTGTCGTTGGGTTTTCACAGTTAAACTTAACCCTGATGGTTCTCTGCATCGTTTGAAAGCTCGTTTGGTCGCCAAGGGTTACTCCCAGGCTTATGGTATTGATTATCATGAGACTTTCTCCCCAGTTGCCAAGATGCCCTATGTGCGTATTTGTATTGCTCTTGCTTCCATTCATCATTGGCCGTTCCACCAGCTTGATGTCAAGAACGCCTTTCTTAATGGTGTTCTTGAGGAGGAGGTTTATATGGAGCAGCCACCAGGGTTCATTGTTAAGGAGGAGGCATCCAAAATATGTAAACTACGTCATTCTCTGTATGGCCTTAAACAATCTCCCAGAGCATGTTTGGTCGGTTTTCTAGTGTTATGGGAGAATTTGGAATGGTTCGTAGTACATATGATCACTCTGTATTCTTCAGACATTATCAAGGACGAAGGATCATCTTAGTTGTTTATGTGGATGATATCATAGTTACAGGGGATGATGAAGAAGGGATTATCAAGCTCAAACAGTTCCTTCAATCTCAGTTTCAGATTAGCGACTTGGGTCGACTTCGGTACTTCCTTGGCATAGAAGTATCTCGTTCCCCACAAGGAATACTTCTCTGTCAACGAAAGTATGTCCTTGATATGCTAACTGAGTGTGGCTTACTGGGTTGCAAACCGGTTGACAGTCCTATGCTTCCTACAAGGAAGCTCCTTCCAGAGGATGGAAGTCCCATGAAAGATCCTGAGCGATACAGACGACTGGTCGGAAAACTTAACTACTTAACTGTCACCCGGCCAGATATCTCCTTTGTCGTCAGTGTCCTAAGTCAATTCATGGCCACTCCATACACAGGACACTGGGATGCTGCTCTCCGTGTCTTAAGATATCTCAAGAGCACACCAGGCCTAGGAATCTTATATTCCGATCAGGGTCATTGTCGTGTGGGTGCTTTCACAGAAGATGGAGATGGACGTATATCTGGATTCTCAGACTCAGATTGGGCAGGCTGTCCTATTTCCCGTAGATCCACCA
Organism: Helianthus tuberosus; assembly: GCA_030545235.1. Classification (NCBI taxonomy): domain Eukaryota; kingdom Viridiplantae; phylum Streptophyta; class Magnoliopsida; order Asterales; family Asteraceae; genus Helianthus; species Helianthus tuberosus. The sequence continues at coordinate 56,996,782 of CM060438.1, forward strand.
CTGGGTACTGTGTTTTCGTTGGAGGAAATCTTGTTTCCTGGAAGAGTAAGAAACAACACACCGTATCTAGATCAAGTTCCGAATCAGAGTACAGAGCTATGGCAGATGTTACATCAGAGATGATATGGGTTCGTTGTCTTCTCAGAGAACTTGGGGTTATCTCTGAAGACTTGATGCGATTATACTGTGATAATCAATCAGCTATACATATAGCCAAAAATCAAGTATTCCATGAGAGAACTAAACACATTGAGGTTGATTGTCACCTAATCAGAGATCGGATAGTCGGTACTCAAAAGGATCCTCCATCAATTCAGCCAATCCATGTTAAGACGGAATTCCAACTAGCAGATATCTTCACAAAACCACTCCGAAAGGCACAAATAGATTTCATATGTAACAAGTTGGGCATGATTAACATCTATGCTCCAACTTGAGGAGGAGTGTTAGTTGTAAATAGTTGAAGGGCCTAGTTGTTAACTAGAGGTCCCTACATACAATTCTAGGTGTCCTTGCATGCAATGCTAGGTGTCCTTGCATGCAATTATAGGTATCCCTTATGTAAATAGTTATTTCTTTTTGGTCCCTCTTTCTCCCTATATATAGATGGTTCCTTCTCATGTTTTATACACACTTTCATAAATACAAATTCAGATTTCACATTCATATCATTTACAATATGAAATTGCAAGTTTCATCCATGATGTTAAAAAAACATGCTGGTCATCCTTTATGTTCATGTTGTAAGAGTTTTCGGCTTTTATTGCTAACTCCATTTGTTTTTAGTGTTTCAAATAATTTAACTTTCATGTGAGAGCAATTTAATATTTTTACCTATTTACTCAAACTAAAAGAAATACACACACATATATAGAGAGAGAGAAAAAGTATATCGTACATTACGGCTTAACGTACTTCACGTACAACAACGTGCGTGATTTGTTCTATAACATGCGTGGTTAATGTTTTCAATATGCGTGATTATTGTGTTTCAACATGCGTGATTTTGGATTTTGGAGTTATAACGTGCGTGATTTTAAAATGAACGTGCGTAATTACTTGTCCTACGTGATGTACATTAAGCCGTAATGTACGTTAACATTCCTCTCTCTCTCTCTCTCTATATATATATATATATATATATATAGGGGAAAGATAAATCGAAAACACATGTGAGTTGAGAAAACCCAAATAAACCCTATGTAACATTTTTATTTTTTTCTAAAAAAACAGGGAATGTAATATAAATGTACACGAACATTTTTTTATTAAATGAAAAAAGCGCCTATAGTTTTTTTTTTAAATGTTGAAAATTTGTATGTTACATTTTTTTGGACATATATATTATGTAACCTGAAATTTGTAACATTTAAAAAAAATACTCGGTGTTTTTTTGTGTTTCTTTTTTTAAAAATGTTCAAATATATGTATATTACATTTCCTATTTTTTTAGAAAGGTTTCTTGAGTTTACATGGGTTTTTTACAAAGGTTTCTTAAGTTTACACAACTCAAGTGGGTTTTCTCTATAGTCTTCCCCTATATATATAAGATTTAATAGCACGAAATGGAAACAAATAAAAGAGTAAAATCTTATTTTCATCCTTACTGTTTGGATCCAGAAGGGGTGAATAAATCGGGTATACAAATAAAAATATGTAAAAAGGCATAAATGTGGAATTTGGATTTTTTTTCAATATATATACATATTTTAAAAATGTGATGAATAAATCTGATATAATAATAAAACATATAAAAAGACATAAATGCCCCTTATGTAACAGTGAAAAATAGATGGAGTTAACACCTCAGACGATCAAACATTTTGGATCCAGATGTGGAAAAACAAACATGTAGATGAAAATCGCAAAAATGACCAAATTTCAGAGATGAAAATGACATTTTACTCCGAATAAAATATCTTATGGTGGGACTTGAAAGAAACTGAAAACTAATGGTGAACACTCAAAGAACAACTTGTATTTTCACACTATGATATGCTATTTACAGGATAAGAAACTAATATTCTAATAGGCAAGCTGCAGAATAATTATTCTAGAAACATTATCTACTGAAACAAATAATTGGCTAGCAAGTGGATATTTTATCTATTTTATTTAACACTCCCCCTTAAGCTGGAGCATATATATTGACCATGCCCAACTTGTTACAAATAGAGTAAATTTTGTTTCCGGGCAAGGCTTTGGCGAGCACATCTGCTAATTGATCTCCAGTTCTGACATGAGGCGTTGTAATCGTTTCATCTTCAAGCTTTTCCCGGGTGAAGTGACAATCCACCTCTATATGTTTGGTTCTTTCGTGAAACACAGGGTTATTTGCAATATGAATAGCTGCTGTGTTATCACACCATAAATTCATGGGTTTCGTTTGCCAAAACCCAATTTCGTTAAGAAGGTTTCGAATCCAAACTAGCTCACATGTGGTTTGTGCCATGGCCCTATACTCTGATTCTACACTTGAACGGGATACCACATTTTGCTTCTTGCTTTTCCATGACACAAAGATTGCCTCCAACAAAAACACAATACCCGGTAGTAGAACGTCTGTTTGTCGGGTCCCCGTTATAATCAGCATCTGTAAAGCCTTCTACTATATGATGACCATGATTCTAATACAAGATACCTCGACCTGGAGCACCTTTTAGGTACTTGAGGATGTGACAAACAACTTCCCAATGTGCAATTCTAGGGGATGACATAAACTGACTAACCGCACTGACTGGAAAAGCAATATCCGGCCTAGTAATGGTCAGATAGTTTAACTTACCGATTATTCTTCCATATTTTTCTGGATCTTCAAGAAGGTCCCCATCATCTGCTTTTAATTTCATGTTCGGTATCATCGGTGCATCACAATTCTTTGCTTCAATCATTCCAGAATCTTTTAGAACATCCAAACAGTATTTCCGTTGATTTAAACAAATCCCTTTTCTACACCGAGATACTTCAATCCCAGTAAATACTTTAATCTTCCTAAATCTTTAGTTTGAAAACGAGTTCCAAGAAAACCTTTTAATTTCTGAATGCCGACTTCATCACTTCCGGTAATTACAATATCGTCCACATACACAACGAGAAGAATGCATCCCAATTTTGAGGAAGTGAAGAACATCGAATGATCATATGAGCTTCTTTTTAAACGGAATTCAGTAACCACAATACTGAACTTCCCAAACCAAGCACGAGGGGATTGCTTAAGACCATACAAGGATTTCTTTAACTTGCATACCTTATCTGACTCCCCCTAAGCAACAAACCCTGGTGGTTGCTCAATATAAACCTCTTTTTTCAAATCTCCATGCAAAAATGCATTTTTGATATCAAGTTGATACAAACCCCAGTTATACGTGGCAGCCAACGATATAAATACACGAACCGATGCTAACTTGGCAACAGGAGAAAATGTCTCTGAATAATCCATTCCATAAGTTTGAGCATAACCTTTTGCAACTAGACGAGCTTTTAAACGAGCAAGAGAGCCATTTGGATTAACCTTAATCGTGAATACCCATTGCACCCACTTTCCTTTTTGTTGGCAGGTAAATTTACTAATGTATTATTCTGCTCAAGAGCTTTAATTTCCTCAACCATAGCATTACGCCATCCAGAGTGGGCCAAAGCTTCACCTACTGTCTTAGGAATAGAAATCGAATCGACAGTAGCACCAAATGAACGAGAAGCTGTAGATAACTTGTCATATGAAACAAAGGAAGCAATAGGATAGGTACATGTACGCTTACCTTTTCGGATAGCAATGGGAAGGTTATCGTCAAGAGATTCAGTGGATGAATCTTTCGCCGAATCGGACGGTTCAGGAACAGGATATGAGCGATGTCGCTGTTGATATACTTGAATAACAGGATGTCTATCGGGTACGGGAAGTTGTTGGGGATCAACTCGAGGTTCCTGAGAGGCAATAGGTTCAGATGTAGAGGCTAGCTCAGGTGCTGGTGAATCGGAAGTAGTGGGTGGCTGTGTCTGTGGGGTTATAGAATGAGGATAGATGATGAACTCATCATATTCCCTTAATGGATGAGGATCTGATACAGGGAAGAAAGGAACATCTTCATGTAATGTGACATCTCGAGAGACAAAGTATCGCTGAAGAGTAGGGGAGAAATATCGATAACCCTTTTGGACACGACAATAGCCAACAAGTACGCATTTAACCGATTTTGGATCTAACTTGGTAGGATGAGAATGTGTATCATGGACGAAACAAGTACTTCCAAATATTTTAGGGGGAATTGGATATAAAGGTTTTTCAGGACACAGAACCAAAAATGGGATATCTCCATTTAGAACAATCGATGGCATCCGATTAATAAGAAAACAGGCTGTGGATACCGCATCAGCCCAAAATGGTTTTGGAACTGTCATTTGAAACAAAAGTGCTCTTGCTACTTCAAGAAGATGCATGTTCTTATGTTCAGCAATTCCATTTTGGGCTAGGGTATGGATACATGATGACTCGTGAACTATGCCATTTTGCAAACAGTAAGATCGAAAGGATTCTGAAAAATATTCTTTTGCATTGTCACTTCTCAAGGTTCGAATAGAGACATTAAAATGCGTTTTTACTTCAGCATTTAAGGAGCAAAAATGAGAAAACAATTCAGAACAATTTTTCATAAAATAAAGCCAAGTTACACGGGAATAGTCATCAACAAACGTAACAAAGTACTTAAAACCAAGTTTAGACGGAACAGGACACGGACCCCAAACATCAGAATGAACCAACTCAAATGGGGACGTAGCCCTCTTATTGACTCTAGGACTTAGGTAAACACGTTGGTGTTTAGCAAGCTGACATGACTAACACTACAAAGATGACAAATGAGAAAATTCAGGACACAACTTCTTGAGGCTTTGCAGGGATGGATGACCTAATAGACAATGTGCTTCAAACGGTGACGAATTTGAGCATGCTAAAGAGTAAGGTGTCTGAGTTTCAAGTATATATAGGCTATCAGATTCCCGTCCTTTACCAATAATCCTCTTCGTTGACAGATCCTGAAAAACACAAGAATCGGGAAGAAATAAGGCATTACAATTCAAACCACGAGTAATTTTACTAAGAGATAGTAAATTAAACGGAAAATTGGGAAGGTTCAAAACGGAGGATAAATGGATTGACGGAGTAATGCTTGCATTACCAGAACCAAGCACTTTTGGAGTTGACCCATCAGCAATAGTCACATAAGGTGATGGTGCATGTTTTTGAAAATCAGAAAGGAGCTGAGGATCACCAGTCATGTGTTCGGATGCTCCAGAATCAATAACCAATTTTGGTGCAGTACATACAAGACTCTTAGGAAATTTACCTAACTCAGCAAAAGTAGCAACTGGAGTAACAGTAGGATGAGAACTTTCTTTTGCTGGGACAATGTTGATGTCATCAAATGTAGCAGCAAGGTGAGCAGATCCTTTGGATTGACGGGCCAAAAGTTTCTTACAATTGTATTTGGTATGCCCGAGTTCATGACAGTAGAAACATTCAACTTGTCCTGGTTCTGTCATCGTAGTTGAAGTTCGATCTCCATAATTACCACGGGAGCCACCTCGATAGCCGCCTCGTGATCCTCCTTGAAAGCCACCTCTAAATCCTCCCCGGCTGACGAGTGCATTAGTACTTGTTGGAAGAGCCGAAGGAGGTGGTGATGAAATGTTGGGTTCATGACGAAGAATACGAGCAAACGTCTCTTGTAGAGAAGGAATAGTATGTTCATTCAAGAACTGAGATCGAATGGCATCGAATTCTGGTCGCATACCAGTCAGAAAACTTAATACATCAATCTGTTCATGTTGGGTTTGCATAACCCGCACATTGGTACTGATGGGTAAAAGAGCTTTTAATTCTTCATACGTTTTCTTGAACTCCATAACATACGCGATTATCAATCGATCAAGTTGCTCCCCCCGATGAAAAGACTTACACACATTGTATATCCGAGACATGTTACTTTGTCTAGAATACAGAAAATCCAAATAGTCCATCAATTCCTTAACATGCTCACAGTGATTAATTAGTGAGATGACAGAGGTATCAATGGAGTTCCTAATTTGTAGGAACAACCGGGCATCATTTTGAATCCAGTGATCTTTGGATTCACCAGTAGGACAATAAGACGTAAGATGCGAAGCCTTTCCAATACTTCGTAAATAGATGCGAACAGTCTTGCTCCTTTCAAAGAAGTTCGTGCCGTCAAGTTTGTTATCGGTGAGTCGAGTTGCTACAGGAAGAACATCAGTAGAGTTGGTAGCAAAGCTCGGTTCACCTTTATTGACAACACTTGATGAATCTTTGAGTTCATTCATTTTAACAATCGGGATTTAAACAAACAGAAGTAATGGAAAGTCGTATAATAAACCAAAGATTAGAGCAACAAAAAAATATCTGGAATGGTTGACCAGAATCAAAAGTTAAAGTCAGAAATCTGGAAGTTTGACCAGAAATAAAGTCAACGTCAGAGGTCAAAGTTAGAAATCTGGAAATTTGACCAGAAGTTAAGTCAAAGTCGGAAATTAATGTTGAACCAGAAATCGGATATACCAACTAGAAATCTGATGTTTAGGAAATTAAAGTGTGAAGAGCCCAGAAATCTGATGATAATCAGATTCGGAAAAGGTTAAAAGAAAACAAACTAAAAAATCTGATGTGAAAATCTGATCTACAAATCTGATCTGAAATTCTGACGCGAACACTGATTCGAAAATCTGATACGAAAAATCTGGTCCGGAAATTTGATGCAAAGAAATCTGATGCGAAAATCTGATGAAAAATCTGATGCAAAACCGAAATCTGGTAAATATCTAAATGCACCAGAAATACCAATTGATAAACACCAGATGCTGAAAACATTAACTTTCAAAGATTCCCAAGAAATAATACTAATCAGGAACAAATCTGGTGTGAACCAGGAAGTCACAACCAAACAGGAACTCAGACAAGCTTGAGCTGAAATAATTCTGATCAGAAACAAATCTGGTGTGAACCAGGAAGTCACAACTAAACAGGAACTCAGACAGGCTTGTGCTGAAACAAGGATCGATACTTATGCTGAAACAAGGATTGGAGTCAGACCTGAAGACAGCCGTTACTGACATAACCGGAACTCAGACTTGTGTTGAAAAAAAAAGATCGATACGAGAGCAAATAGAGCCATTGGTTCTGATACCATGAAAGAAACTGAAAACTAATGGTGAACACTCAAAGAATAACTTGTATTTTCACAATATGAAAGGTTACAATATACATGCTATTTATAGGATAAGAAACTAATATTCTAATAGGCAAGTTGCAGAATAATTATTCTAGAAACATTATCTACTGAAACAAATAATTGGCTAGCAAGTGGATATTTTATCTATTTTATTTAACAGGACCCAAATACCAAATCCATTATAATAACGCAATAAAATCAATCTATATCTATCTATGTCTATATCTATATCTATATCTCTTACTTAACTATCAACGTTTGTGGATACTTATCACCATTCTAAACTATCAACTTTGTGGTTTTCCCGTTTTTTATCTCCTACTTAACTGTGGATAATTGTTATTTATTTATTGATAATTATTGTATTCATTAACAAATGAATTTGATATGAAATTAGTTATGAGTATTCTAAAGAGTTAACTCCCGTTTTGGTCCCGGTGATTTGTCCAATTATGTCAGTTCATGCCAAATTTCAAATTTGTACCATTTCGTCCCTTACATTCTTGAAAAATGTCAGTTCTATCCAAAAAACTAAGGGTGAATCGAATAATTAGAAAAACCACAGGGACAAAAATAACAGGTAACTCATGTTTTTTCTTGGACGGAAGTGACATGTTTCAAGAATGTCAGGGACATAAATTGTACAAATTTGAAACTTGGTCTGAACCGAGAAATGTGGGGGACGCCATTCTCTCAGCAAACTATCTTTTGAACAAGATACCTTTGAAAATAGGGACGAAACTCCATATGAGTTATGGAGAAGGAGGAAGCCTTCATACAAATACTTGAAAGTGTGGGGGTACCTAGCAAAGGTGATTGTACCACCTCCTAAGGCTTTGAGGATAGGACCCAAAACTGTTGATTGCATTTTCATAGGATATGCACATCAAAGTAGTGCACATCGTTTTCTTGTAGCAAATCCTAACATTGTCTCGTATTTTGAAAATGTGTTTCCTATGTCAGGACAAACACATGCGACTTCATCAACAACGGTTGATGAAGCAGGTCCAAGTTCATCTACGTGGTTAGATGAAACTCATGAACGACCCGAGGTTGAGGAGGGTGAGCTTAGACGGAGTAAATGACAAAGGGTTGAAAAATCTTTTTGGTCCAGACTTCATGAGCTATATGGTTGAGGGTGAGCCCAATACCTACCGCGAGGCGGTTACCTCCACAGAAGGACCTCAATGGCAAGAAGCAATTAAGAATGAAATTGATTCTATATTGCAAAATCATACTTGGGAGTTAGTAGATCTTCCACCTGCATGTAAACCACTTGGATATTGTTGGATATTCAAAAGGAAGATGAAAGTTGACGGAAGTGTTGATAAATACAAGGCGAGGTTAGTAATAAAAGGGTTTAGACAAAAGGAAGGTCTAGACTACTTTGATACTTATTCGCCTGTAACGCGAATAACCTCTATACGATTGGTTCTTGCAATTGCGACTCTAAGAAATTTGGAAGTTCACCAAATGGATGTAAAGACCGCATTTCTAAATGGCGATTTAGAATAAGAAATTTACATGAAACAACCTGAGGGTTTTTCCGCCCCAGGAAAAAAGGGCAAAGTATGTAAACTTGTCAAGTCTTTGTATGGCTTGAAGCAAGCTCCAAAACCATGGCACCAAAAGTTTGATCATGTCATGATTGAAAATGGTTTCAAAATAAATGAGTGCGACAAGTGTGTTTATTTTAAAGACACACCAAGGGATATGTAATTTTATGTCTCTATGTAGATGATATGCTTATCATTGGGAGTGATGATAACATGATCAACCCAACTAAAGACATGCTGAAAAAGAGATTTGACATGAAAGACATGGGCCTAGCGGATGTGATTCTTGATGTAAAAATCACTAGAACCCAAAATGGTCTTGTATTGAGTCAATCTCACTACGTGGATAAGATCCTCGGGAAATTCAATTCGGACGATATGAGTATAGATCGAACTCCATCTGATAACACCCAACATCTAAGGAAAAATAGAGGCGGGAGTGTTGCTCAGTTAGGGTACTCAAGGATCATTGGTAGTCTCATGTATCTAATGACATGTACTAGATCTGACTTAGCATATGTCGTGTGTAACGCTCCGCATTTTTGTACTTTCCTGTTTTAGCAAGTCTTGTTGTACTTTCCATTTTTAGACACTTGTACTCTTGTTGTAATCTATTTCGTTTCAAACTGTAATCCGAGACTAATGATCATAATGAAAACGAAACTATTTTTATCATATTCATGTTATTCATGTTAGACGTATGTGCGAATTTTATTCATGATTCACATTTGGAACGATATATTATTCTTGATTCTTCATTACCCATTGATGCTTGATGCTCGTTAAACTGATTAAAACACGTAAAATAATTGAAATTAGAAATAGAAATAGAAATACTGAAAACATGTGGATTCGTACGAAGCCAGGCCGGTTTGTATGAACCCAACCCCTTAGTACGAACCCAGCCCTTCGTAACCGCCCATTCATGGCTAAAGTTTAGGAAACCCTAATTTTCCTGAAATCTATAAATAGGAGCCTTAACCCTTCATTTCAATTCTCCATTCACCTTGCAAACGCTCTCAGAGTCTCTGTTGCGATCAGAAGTTTTCATAATCTCGAGACCTCCTCAGCTCCGCTCGCGGTTTACGTGTACTTTCTACGCAAAACTGTGAGTATACTCGATCCCTTTTTCATTTTAAACACTTTGGGTGCAACATGTACAATATATAAAACACGCAAAACTTGAAACTTGTTTATATTCACACTCTATCCACATTTAAACATGAAAACATTTTGATACTTGTTAATCTCATATGCTATGTATACATTTGTGTCTATATGCTCATTAACTTTGATCAAGCCTACCTTAGCAATTATAGCGCTATACGATTAACGCACCGCCCTTGATTCTTGGGGTATTGTTAAGTAAAACATGTTATCCCTCTTCGTTGCGACGATGTTGGGAAAGTCAAGATTGCGTTGGAAACTTGGGTTTGACATATAGTTTACACCGTTCAGCCTATTAGTAACTTGTATTGTGTTATTCATGTTGGATATGAAAACGTTTAAACATTTTAATCTTATTATGCTATGTATCAAACTTGTATACTCGCCAACATTTTTGTTGATCATATTTTAATACACGTTGCAGGTTGATAGACGAAGCGATGAAGAAACAAGCTAGGGTGAACTTAGAAACACACCTTAGAAATAAACAATGTTTTGATTATGTTTGAAATTATTTGGTTTTGTTTTGAATCATGTATGACAATTTAGTATTTTATGAAATTTTGATTAATCATATATTGTCGCAAGTAGTGTTATGATGCTTTGGACGATTGGTTTTCGTCTCACTCCAATGTTTCCGCCATCGGTTGGGGTGTGACACCATGAGCAGGCTAAGTAGATACACCAGTAATCCAAGTGCAGATCATTGGAAAGCTATCACAAGGGTGCTTAGATACATAAGACACACAAGAGACTATGGATTGCACTATACTCATGATCCAGCAGTGATCGAATGATACACTGATGCGAACTGGATATCGGATATAAAAGATCACAGATCCACATTTACACTTGCGGGAGCGGCTATAGCTTGGAAGTCTTCCAAGCAAACTGTTATAGCTAGATCTACGATGGAATCCGAATTCGCTGCTTTGGATAAAAGCGGGGAAGAGGCGGAGTGGCTACGTCAATTTGTGGAAGATATTCCAAGATGGCCAAAGCCATTGGCGGCGATTTGCATACATTGTGACAATCAATCGGCGATTGTTATAGCTTAAAGCTCAATGTACAATGGCAGATCAAGGCACATTCGATGTAGACATAACACGGTACGACAACTAATCTCAACGGGTGTTATCTCAGTTGACTATGTTAGGTCAAAGGAGAACATTGCAGACCCGTTAACAAAAGGCTTAAGCAGAGATTTAGTTTATAAGTCGTCAAGAGGAATGAGACTAAAGCCCATAGAAGAAGGGAATATGAAGGAAACCTAACCTAGTTGATTGGAGATCCCAAGATCTAGGTTCAATAGGCCAACTTAATCATAAACCAGAAGGGAGTCAATGTAGGGGGTGCCCCAAAACTAATAAAGGGTGTTATATACTTCCTAGTCCATTCCAATCAGTGACATGAAGGAATGTTAAGCATGTTGAGGTTAAGGATTTTGAGAAAATCCAAAATTAACCATGATGCTTTTAATGATTCAGAGGAATCACCTATGTTAGAGAGAAGTGAGGTCGATTCGAATGGATTTGTGGGGAGGCGCAAATCTTAGAGCTCTCGCAGAACCATGAAAGTGTTCCATGACCATAAACGGACACAACCATGAGGACTTGACTGAACCAGGGAGAGTACTATGGGAATGTATATTGTCGCCTACATAAATGGAGGATTATTCAAAGACACCGCGTCTACAAGACCGTAGGAGGCTAAGTATGCTTCACAAAAGAAGGTTCAAAGGTTACACCCACCTATCTTGCAATACTCAACTGCTGAATTTGTATCATTGAAACTTGATAAATCGATTTCTATTCATGTGGGGGATTGTTGGAAATTTGTGAAAATAACATTTTTCACAAATATAGAAAAATACTTTTTCCTATTTTGGACTAGAAATAAATATAAGAAACTAAGGGTTCTTTATATATTTATTTGTGGGTTTGTTTTCTATGTTGGAAGAGCTTCGCAACGAACTAAACCACATCCAAAACGGAGCTAAGATGAATGAGATATCGATGCTCAAAGTTTCGTGTTTCAAACATAGAATGTTGAAAAATTAGGAAAGTAGCAACTTGTCCCACATAGGAGGAGAGATAGAACTTAAAGGGATATTTACTGGGAACTCTCCATCCTTATTGTTTCATGGAAGCACACACTAAGTGTACTCGCGAAGGGTACAGAGCACCCTAACTCGCAAACGCACACGCGCGCGCGTGGCGTGGGCGATGGATGCAATGTGGCGCTTTGATGGAGCACTTTGCACTGCGCACGCTTGAGAGCCGCCTTTGTATTTTTGACTGCGTGCGCGTGGTGGAGCACGGGGGCTGGAAGGACCAGGTGGCTGGTGATGTGGCATGTAGGCGAATGAGTACATGGTACATGACCCAAGTGGGTCCGCACGCAGTGGCGCATGACGTGGCAGACGAGCGCGTCCGCGCATGGGGCATGGCCAACTGGGTTGCGCGCACTGGTACTGTAACACCACGAAAATGGGATTGGTAATTGAAACATGTTAATAATAATGAACAGGTAAAATACTATTAGTAGTAAAATTAACCCGGTGAATATTAGGATTTAAAAAAATAATCCTAATATTAATTAAAAAGGAGAATAAAAGCTTTGAGAAAAGTAAGTTTATAAGAAGCCCGAGTTAACGGGACTTAAAATAAAACGGGTTATAACTCCCGGAACCCACTAAATAACTAGGAATATCAACCTAGTTAGTCTAGTGTTTTAAAATAATGAGGGAACTTGATGTAGTAACCTTTATAAACCTGGGTAAAGTTGAGGGACTAAAATGGTTAAAATGAGAAATGGGTTTTTATTAATTAAAACTAAAAACACCAAAACACACACCTTTGTGTGTGTTCTGGTCGCACAAAACACAGGAGCCAAGAAGGGCTCTCAAGCTCAAACCCTAACAAGCATAAAATCAACAAATTGAAGGGGGTAAATCTAACCCAAATCGAAATCCAGACACGAATTCATGATCCCCTCGGTGAAGGGATCATAAGGTATGCCAAATTTCATTTTTTAGTTTCATCTTGAATTCTTGGTGAACAGATGAAATCGAAAATTTGGCTTGCATGATTGAAGTTTGGATGAAATTAGGATGAAATCATGTCTAGGATCAAACCCTAGTCAATAATTTGTTGAATTAGTGTTCATAGATATGAAGTCCATAACCATCCATTTATGTGTTAAATGGGTTTTGTAGAAAGATGATGAACACTAGAATTATGATTATCAATCTAGTGTTATTTGAGCTCCATGAAATAAGTCTAGGTGTTGATGTGTAAACTAGACATTTGAAATTGTGAAAAAAGCTCAAAATTGGCTAAATAACTAGTCATGAAACTTGGTTAATGATTTTGCAAAATTATGCCCTTTAGGTGTTTGTTGAAATGCCTAAAAGAAAACTAGATGTTGAAATTTTGAGTAAAAACGCATATTTGAATGTTATGGTGAATTATGCGTTATATGAAATAATAAGAGTTCTAAACAAATCGTTGATTGAACTCTATAGGCAAAGGAATTGAATCTTCAAGCGGACAAGTCGGAGTTGATACGCGCTTGAAGGAAGAGCACCAAAGGTACGCGACCTATGGTTTCGTTACATTATGTTATTTATTTACTATTAATTCTGTCCTTTAAAGATGGGTGTTACAAGTTGGTAATCAGAGCTCAAGGTTGTTAACAAAGTGTGTTCGGTTCGAAGCTTGATCAAACATCCGGTAAGAATTATTTATATGAGTAGATTGTAACAAAATATTAGGAAAAGAATATGGATTAAAGTGCATGGGAAGGGTGTGTTAATACACTCAAACCCAGAAAGTGCACTAAACACGAATGGTTTAAGCAAGTTACAAACTTAGCTAAATCAAAGTGAAAGATGCAAATGATAATGAAACGAAATGTTTAACAATTGACATAAACATTGCAGATTTGAGATGTCTAGTGTCGATAAAATATGATTAGGTAGTATAAATCCTAATCATAGATTAAATATAAAATAAGTACTTGTAAAGTAAGTATATTTGAATGTCCCGTATAACAATACGGGCAACATTGAATAGTAAAGATTAATAATAAATTGGAAATGTTCGAATGAGATGACGACCGTGTCTTAAGATGACGGGAGTTAAATAAATTAAATGGCGTAAGGTTCGGAAGCATGACAAAGGACATGCTAGCAAGGAACCTAAATCAAGTAATGACTTGAGACAACGAAGTATCAATCAAGTACACGTTCTAAATTACGATAAAACAAGTAGAATGAAACAATTCACATAATGAACTATAGATACGTATGGGCATATATGATTAGTGAAATGAGCAAATTATATAAAAGGAATATATATATATATATATATATACATAAATAAATAATAGTGAGTATGTGAAATCGAGGTAAAAGTAATCTCGATAAATATTGCAATGGGGAGGAGTGCGCGTACACTCGAACTCGAGAATGCGAAGAAAGATAAGTGTCATAATGGGAAGGAGTGCGCGCACACTCGAACCCGGGAACTTAATGAAGCGAACAAACGTTGTATTGGGAAGGAGTGTAATTACACCCGAACCTGGGATTTGAAATAGTAGTAAATGGCGAAGACAAAGTTATAGTCTTGGCCAAACCAAATAAAAACATGTAGAAACATCGTTTATATTGATAAACGATGTGAGTAAATTCCATACAACGACATGTTATAATAAAATGAAATGAATTGATTTCTGTTATTGTTACAATGGAATGATGCCAACCATAGTTGGCGATGATACGGTATCCCTCATAACTAAGGAGATGCGCGAAAGGATCTATGGTAAAGTCGGAAAGGGCTACTGAAGCCGTTTAACCCGGAATAATGGAAAGCCTATAAGTCACCATGATGACGGCAAAGAAAGAAAAGATTAGCGAGTTGAGAGAAAGCCCATCGGGGTGAGTATCGCAGGCACATGTATTAAAATTACATTAAGATAACGTTGGGAAACAATTAGACAATGGATTAAGGCTAAGAATGAGAAATTAAGACTTGGGCGGGAAATACCCTCAAGGAAAACTAAATGAATGATACGTATTATTCACCATTGCGAATAAGAAAGTACCGTTAAATGCGGATTCAAAAACTTGGGTATGGGTAACCATCCAAGTAACACGTTATAAATTAAATCCTTATGAGGAAGAACAATGATCACGTTGATGGGTGTGATTGTATAAAAGAGTAATAAAATTAACATTTTAAAAATGATGGAACGAAAACGGGTAAACCCCAAAAGTCATATAACAGTAGTAGTGGTTCTACCGAATAAGGCTTAAGAAATGGACCTTCGGGAAGTTAATAAAAAGGATGGACCTATGGGTCGCGAACAAGAGAAAGATGGGTGTTCAAATCAAATAAGTAAAATGTTTGATAATAAAGGAAAACGTAAGCCGGGTAACGGAAGCGTATTACATTAGAATAATGAGGCCAAGGGAAGGGATAAGAATCAAAGTAAACGAAAATATAAACCGACAATTGAGAATGTTAAGGCATAGGGATAAAGTTTGACTGTCATAAGTGATGAAATTCACACGAACAAGTCAAACAAGAAGAAGGAAAGAATAAAGGACTTGGTTGATTAAAGGCGATGGATTCCGCTAATACAACCAAATAAATCAAAACGAAGTCTTAAATGCATGCCGGAACGGGTGCTATGATAATGACTTCGGTAAAATACCCGATAGATGGGTAGGACTTCAGATACATGCATAAACCAAGAGACGGGAACGCAGATTAAAAGTCAAAAGACTTGGATTAAGAATTATGACTAAAAGCCGATAAAATTTCGTAAAACAGAAGTTTCGATAAGTTATGTTCAACTATTTCAATATTGAACGGGTCGAATAAAGTATAACGCTTGATAATACACGTAAGCGCAAACCATCAATGGGAGTGCAAAATATTAATAACTTATGAGATGGTCGTGAGAATATATATATATATATATATATAAAAAGGGGGGACGAAGGAAATGTAGTGCAAACCAGATAACGGTAAGTGGGGAACAAACCGGCGCGTAATAACGTAAGAAGTCATAGAGTCAGAAGAATAGCTAAAACGAAAACAAATGTAGCCTTAGACTACGGTCAAGGTCAATAGAATTCAAAAGCGAAAATAAATGATTCCAAACATAACAAGGGATGTCTGGACGCTATAAATGTAGATATACATTTTTATAAAGGCGCGAGTAAAAGATGAATCCACGGGATCATCATAACCTTTGGGATTACAAGCAAATGTTAAGGTCTACGGGACCAAAAAGACCCTTGGGTCACAAATAAAAAGAGACGAACTATTGGGGTCTCACCTTAAAAAGGTGAAAATCTAAAGAAATAACATACGAGGCTAAGCAAAAGAAACTACGGGTCAATTGGGGTAAAGCATGGGGATTGGTTACGATTTCCCGCGTAATATAATAGCAGAAAAAGAATAACTTCTTGTCGTCAATTCCTGGTATGAGTAATTGACATAAGTTAAAGAGAAAAACGTTAAACTAAAATTCGCTTTTAGTGAGAAACAACGTTTTTAACAAATATGAATATTGTGAGAGAAAATGGAAATAGCTAATAATAAAGGATATGGTTCTTAACACCAAGAGGTGTAAGACGATACGTTAGAAAGAAGATTTTTGATAATGAAAAGTTTATAAAAACTTAAATATGACGCAATGCGATGCGATCATAGTCACAAAAGTGATATAGAATATAATTATGTCGTAGCATGAGTTGTGGGATAGTAGATCATAAACTTAAGTAAGGCCGAGTATGGCAATATGGTATACTGAGTGACGGGGTATGAAGTGACGGTGACTAATCAGTCTAGCCGGTAGAAAATCATTCAAAATCGGAATAGTATTGTGACTTATACAAAGCACTTGTCAATACAAGATTAGCGTGGAGTAAACATGTGGACGGACTAGTATGACCGAGTGGTTAAATGGAAACTAGTTCAAATAGACGACAAAGATAAGAAATATAAGGTGAAAGTTAAGGTCCATGAGGACTTATACATAAAAGACACCTATGTCAATACGAATGATAACTCTTTACCGAAAAGAAAGAATGTCATGAAAATGAAACTAGGTTCGTTGGTCAAACCAATGACTATCTAAAGAAGGTTTCGGGGACGAAACCTCTTTAAGGGGGGTAGACTTGTAACACCCCGAAAATAGGATTGGTAATTGAAACATGTTAACAATAATGAACAGGTAAAATACTATTAGTAGTAAAATTAACCCGGTGAATATTAGGATTTAAAAAAAATAATCCTAATATTAATTAAAAAGGAGAATAAAAGCTTTGAGAAAAGTAAGTTTATAAGAAGCCCGAGTTAACGGGACTTAAAATAAAACGGGTTATAACTCCCGGAACCCACTAAATAACTAGGAATATCAACCTAGTTAGTCTAGTGTTTTAAAATAATGAGGGAACTTGATGTAGTAACCTTTATAAACCTGGGTAAAGTTGAGGGACTAAAATGGTTAAAATGAGAAATGGGTTTTTATTAATTAAAACTAAAAACACCAAAACACACACCTTTGTGTGTGTTCTGGTCGCACAAAACACAGGAGCCAAGAAGGGCTCTCAAGCTCATACCCTAACAAGCATAAAATCAATAAATTGAAGGGGTAAATCTAACCCAAATCGAAATCCAGACACGAATTCATGATCCTCTCGGTGAAGGGATCATAAGGTATGCCAAATTTCATTATTTAGTTCCATCTTGAATTCTTGGTGAACATATGAAATCGAAAATTTGGCTTGCATGATTGAAGTTTGGATGAAATTAGGATGAAATCATGTCTAGGAGCAAACCCTAGTCAATAATTTGTTGAATTAGTGTTCATAGATATGAAGTCCATAACCATCCATTTATGTGTTAAATGGGTTTTGTAGAAAGATGATGAACACTAGAATTATGATTATCAATCTAGTGTTATTTGAGCTCCATGAAATAAGTCTAGGTGTTGATGTGTAAACTAGACATTTGAAATTGTGAAAAAAGCTCAAAATTGGCTAAATAACTAGTCATGAAACTTGGTTAATGATTTTGCAAAATTATGCCCTTTAGGTGTTTGTTGAAATGCCTAAAAGAAAACTAGATGTTGAAATTTTGAGTAAAAACGCATATTTGAATGTTATGGTGAATTATGCGTTATATGAAATAATAAGAGTTCTAAACAAATCGTTGATTGAACTCTATAGGCAAAGGAATTGAATCTTCAAGCAGACAAGTTGGAGTTGATACGCGCTTGAAGGAAGAGCACCAAAGGTATGCGACCTATGGTTTCGTTACATTATGTTATTTATTTATTCTAGTTAGTCGTATTGGAATTTAGCCAAACAGGAAAACCCGTTAAGTCACGGAAGTGACGAAGTGCCCTAGACATATAAAACGGGTCAAAACATGAGTTACAAATAGAGTTTGGAATGTCTTGAAATGGTGGTCTCCATTTGGCATCCAAACAGGTCAAAACAAGTTGAGTTGTAAACGTCGAAGTCAATGACCATCACTTGTTGATTGGTTATAAACAAGGCGTAAGCCGTGAAGCGGACACGCTAACTTGTTGCAAAAACATGAACCCTTGTAGAGGGATTAAAGTTCGAAATTTTTACTTGTCAAATGTTTTAGAAAAGCATGTTTAAATCCTTGAAAACAAGCGTGATGATTATTGCGTAAGTGTCCCTCTTGAAGGGAGCGAAACGCTATAGTGGGTAAACCCGGGATTGGGTAAAATGGCCGAAGACATGAGATGACACAAAACAAGTTGTTGAACTTGTAAACAAACGGGTCAAAATAAAGCAAAACGTAAACCGGGTAACGGGAGCGTAAACTATATGAATAATGGATCCGGGTAATGGATGATAGCTTAGACATGTTAAGAAACGAACCCCAAGCGATTAAAATGAGTTTGGATAGGTTTGGATGTAAATTGGGTGAAAAATAAACGTGCAGAGTTGACACGGGCGGGTGAACTTTTGACACGGCCGGGCGAAGGGGCTGAAAACAAAAAATATAATTTCTTCTGTTTAATTATTTTGTTCAAATGCTTTGATTTCTAATCATTTAAATGAAATTGTATTATAGGTAAAGATGCACTTTAGACCCCGGAGGATGATCAAGCCATGTCAAGAACCGAACACACCAAACAAAGCTTCCGTAATTTTGTCTATTTTGTTTTAGTGACATGTAAACACTTGAAATTATGTTTTGAAAGTTTGTCTAGTAGGATGTAGACTTGAATGTTATGATCAAGTATGATCTTAAAACTAAAAAGATTTTTGTAAACTCGGAATTTTTGTACTAAATGCATTTATATACTATTAATTATGTCCTTTAAAGATGGGTGTTACAGGTACATGGGCACTGACGGGACATGCGCGACGCCCCAAAGTGAGCCAAAACGGCGCGACTGTGTGGCGTGCTCGTATAGGCCCACAGGTGACGTGGCGCACGCGCGCATGAAAGTGAGCAAAAATGGCGCACGCGCGCATGAGCATGCAGACCTGCGCGCGCATGGAGTTGAGCCAAGATGGTGCGCGCGCACAGGTCTGTCTTCCGCGCGCACGCGTAGAAGTTTTCAGCAATTAATGACTGTGCAGTTACATTTCAGCATTTGAAACTGACGAGTCAACGGTTTTGACTGAGAATTAAGTGACGAATTAAAGTGCATTGAATACGTTTAATGCAATTTAATTCTCTCATTTAATTCGTTTTTTCAGTTTCATCTAAACATCTGCAGTATAAATAGGAGGCTACGCAGCTGCAGAAGATACCGAAATACACAGCTTATGCAACTCTCTATCTACAGCTTCTTCATTTTCTTCTGTCTTGCTTCAAGGTACACCTTCGGGTTTCATCAAGTCCGGCAGTGAAACTGTTGAGGCTGTTGTATCCTGGAAACAAACGAGTTCTCCTGGGAGACTCGAAATTTGTTTTAAGGGACTCGTGTCTAACACGATCCTCAGCCAAGAACGTTTTTTTTTTTCCAGTTTGTAATTTTGTTCTTATATTTCCTTTTGTTTTAGTTGTAATAGTATTATTGACTGTCTGCTTTCTTTATTTCAGTTGTAATTCACGTTAATAAAAGTTTTATTTAATTTTACACGAACGGGTTCCTACTACAACTAGTATTAACCCCCCACCCCACCCCGCGTTGCGGTTGGGGGCGTAAAACCACGACAAATGGCACCAGTGCCACATTATAGCTCACGACCACCAACACTGAAGTTGCGGCGTATTAATGCGGAGAAATTAGACCGACACATAAACCATAGAAAATAATAACTAACTCGATTTAGGACTCGTGCGTTGCGACGAACTTGTTAAGACGACCTAAAAATACTGGACCACACATGTACGTTGCGCCATGTTAACTCTCAAAATTTAGAATGAAGCGTATTACAAAACATAAAAACGTTGAACCACACACGCACATTGTGCCGTGTTAGTTTGTAAAATTTAGAACGAAACGTAAAACATAAATTTTTCAAAATATGAAAAACATATAGGATCAAAGTTGAAAGTAAAAAAGTTGTGAGATTAAATTAGAAAAAAATAAAAACTTTTGGGTTAAAATTACAAAATCAAATAGTTTTGTGTTAAAATGGTAATATCAATTTTTTTTAAAAACCCTCCAAAGCATGGGGTACAACACATCTATGGATCAACTTATTGCTAATTTATACGATGTAAATATGCCAGGTTGAAGAACAATTCAATTAGAAATCTCTTCAAACCCATTCAACTACAAAAAAGTTAATGTTTTTCCCAAATTAGTCCATACGAAACCCATAAATTAATTTAGCATAAAACAGGAAAAGAATTGAGGGTTTACACACAAATTAGACAAAATGAAGATAATAAGATATCATCCTATAATTACATGAAAATCAAAACCACCAACTCACACATCGCTGACCACCAGATTTATTAACCACCGTTGGATCTGTTAACCATCGCCGAATGTTGACTAACTCCCACCGGATCTGGTAAAGATCGCTGCGATCAGTGGCGGATCTTGCCCGTTGAACCTGCCAGGGCCGAAAGACACGGGCACTAAAATTAGCACTACGGCCGAAAAACTTGCCAGGGCCGAACAAAGTATATATACAAAATTTCGATCGAAATGCGGAAAATTAGCACTACGACCGAAAAACTTGCCAGGGCCGTGGCCCTGCCACGGCTCCACTAAGATCCGCCGTTGGCTGCGATGGTGACGGTGGTGGTGGCGGGTGTTCTTTTTAATATGGAACAAAAAGAGTAAACTGCCATTTTGGTCCCTGAGGTTTGGTCATTTTTGTCACTTTAGTCCAAAACTCAAACCTTTTAAATCTGGGTCCCTGTGGTTTCACTTTTATTGCCATTTTGGTCCAAAAATGAAATCAGCTGATATTTTTTTCTGATAAAATCCTGTTATTTTGACATTTTACTCAGGGGCAAAATGGTCAAATATCAGCTGATTTCATTAATTTAATTAATAATGTGTTATAATAAAATTATATTGACTGTTTTGCCCCTGAGGAAAATGACAAAATAACAGGATTTTATTAGCCAAATATCAGCTGATTTCATTTTTGAACCAAAATGGCAATAAAAGTGAAACCATAGGGACCCAGATTTAAAAAGTTTGAGTTTTGGACTAAATTGACAAAAGTAACCAAACCTCAAGGACCAAAATCACAGTTTACTCGGAACAAAAATCTTGTTATGAGGCTTGAGGTTGATTTGGTTGGGAGGAGAGAGGGATAAGAAAGGTAGAGTTTGTTAAAAGATGTTTTTAACAATACAAAAAGTAAAATGTCAATAGTTCTTGTAACAAGTAAAGTGATAAAGTTGAAATTATGGTGAAGTACCAAAACTACCCTTAGAGTAATCTTGTAAGAATCTGATGTGGTGACATGAGAACCACTAGATGGGTTTTGGGAGTTTGTTGAAGTGAACTACTACATGTAAGATTACAAAATATTTAACAGAAACCTACCTAACCACCTCCCCTGACAGCTGATGTGTCTTTAGAGATGAGCAAATGATACCCGAAAAGCCAGAACCGAACCGATACCCTCCCCTGGAATAAGCCGGTTGACCAACCTCCTTGTCGCCGACCTCAACAGAACTATTTCTTTTTTAACTAACTTATTCATAACTCCATTAGTTTACAAAACTATTTCTTTTTTCACTAACTTACATTTCTTTAGTTAAAATCACATGGTTATCATTTAAAGTTTCGAAATTATGCTAACAAGACAAATTAGTTGTAGTTGGATTCTACATCTATTCATACAACTCTATAAGCACAAAATTTAATTAACTTTTTTTTGAACGTCGTACGGTTAGGATGTCGCTAACCGGGTTAGTAGTTAGCATGTTAGTATCACTAAATTAGTATTAAAATCCCACCTTGCCTGGATTTGAACCCAAGACCTCCAACAGAAACAAAACTTCCCACCTCCTCCTTGACCACTAGGCCAAGAGATCATTGGTATCAATTCAGGGCCGGCCCGGAGGGGGTGCGGGGTGGGCGACGGCTCGGGGTCCAAACCCTTGTGGCCCGAAATTTTTTTTTAATAAAGCTACGCTGTAGAACTTAGAATATATAAATACAGACCAAGAGTTCTACTCTTGATAGCTTCAGTTGTAGTTGATTTTTTTTTCTTAATGTTTTTTAGCTATGCATTAAATGCAAATGACATTAATTCACTAATTTTGTGTTACATTAAATCAAAATAGGAATTATAGTTACTTCTCAAATCTAATTTAAAAATGATTACTTATGTTAATTTATTAAAATATTATTCAATCTACAACTAGTTGTGTGTTCTATTTTTTATAAAAAAGTCTTATTTTCTTTTTTTTTATTTCAACTCCGTGTATTTTCTAAATAATTTTTTGTATTTTCTAAAAGTTTATATTTTAGGGGCCTGGATTTCATCTACGCAGGGCCCACAAAGTTACGGCCATGTATCAATCAACTCTTTTAATTCGGTATTGGAGGAACTTTGAGTTAAAGATCACACTTGCAACCTTCATGGTTGGCTTTAATTTTTGGACGGCTTTCATGGTTGGCTTTAATGATTTAAAAAAGCATATACACGCACACACACTTGTTGAGTTGTTTCGTGAATTTCGTCCTGCTTCTTATGTTTACCTGGTGTTCTTACACAAACCTATATACTTTTATATGCTAACATCTGGTTTCTACATAATATTTTTCTTAACAGAGACCATCAAAGATTGAGCTTATAAGATCATCCATTTTTCAAAAAAAAAAAAATGCAGTTTAATACAATAAAAATAAATAAGAAAGTGAAGAATTTTATACCAAAGCAGTTAGTGATCATGTGTTCATTAATTTACCAACCTATTTCTTTTTTCACTTATTTACAGTCAAATAATGCCAACTGGACAAATTTATTTGCTAAAAACATTAAAATAATTGTCTAGTAACTACATACCTTCCAATGTAGATGAACTCCAAATTTGTATACTTTTTAAGGTATTCGATTAAAAGATATAAACAAATGAAAAGGAGAATACCTGCTTTCTTCCCTTAGAAAATCTAGTCCTTTCTTTTGGCAGAGAAGAAACTGAAAGATGTATATTTTGGTTATGAGCTGTGAAGAAGATATTTTTAAAGAGTATTGAAGATAAGGTTATGAGCTGTGAAGACAACTTTAAGCCACAAGTCTTTCTATATCATTGCGGGGCGTGATTGTAAATTTGAATTGACCAAAAACGAAAAGTCTTCTCTGTTAGACCATATGTAGTGGTAGAAGGTTATAATGCCCCCACCATAGGGCATTATACGACACGTGGCGTCCTAGTCAGCAAGGGGGCATTATAGCAAAAGTGGTGTAGTGGGTATAATGCCCCATAATGCCCCATTCAATCATTTCACAATTATTTTTTTAAATTTAAAACATAAAAAAACTTCATTAATTTAAAAATAAAATTACATTACTTGAAATAAAAATAAAAAAAAAACAGAAAATAAAAAAAAAACAGAAAAAAAAACAGAAAAATAAAAAAACAGAAAATAAAAAAAAAACAGAAAAAATAAAGTTAAAAAAAATAACATGATCTAGAGTCCATATTTTTCTCGAATTTTTTGTTGACGCATTTGCGCAAGGATCAACGCGTCGCCTTGGAGGTGGTCGATCGATTTGGACAAAAACTCAATGTCCTTTTCCATTTGCCTCGCCTCTTGCATCTCGTTAAACTTTTTGGTTTCGGCCACTCGTTCTTGCATAATCTCCCAACGTTTGTAGCCGAGGTCGCGAATGTCTTGGAGACGACGGTTCATCTCCTCGAAATCATCCTTTAACTCGAGATCGGAAGACGACTCAACCGTTTTTTTTCCCGGTTCCCTTTCTTCTACCGGTGGGTCGGACCAACTCTTCTTGAATTCCCTCGTCAACGTCCACCGCCTCATTTAAATCAACATTGCGGGCATCCGATGTCGGAGTTGACGGGTCAACGGAGGATGATGTTTTTGACCTTTTAGCCCGACGTCTACTACTAGACGTCATTGGATTAACTACCGCCCACTTTGGACTTTTTCGTAGTAGCTCCCAACACTTATAGTACGTGAAAGGGCATTTTGTCCTCTCGAACTCCTCCAAAGCCTTCGTTAAAACCCAAACGTCACCTTCACCGCTCGGACGATTATCGTAGTTACGTTGGAAGACTTCTTGGAACGAATGACACTTGTTGTTGATGTCGGTCCATTTGCTAGAAATGGAGTCTTTGTCCCGATGTTCGCCTTGACCCCACATGCTAAAGAAGAGTGCACGAACCCTATCCCAAAAAACCGGGCCCGTTTGAAAGTTTGCTACAAAAAAAAAAAAAATAAGTTGTTTGTTAAAAAATAAAGTAACAAAATAAGTAAAATAATATTTATATAAAATAGTTACCGGTCTCTTCGTCCTCCGAGATGTCGACAAACGCCCGAGTCAACGTGTATTCCTCTTCCTTCGTCCATTTGATGATATTTTTTGTACGCCGCGGTGCGTCCTTATCCTTCTTCTTATGCGACCTTTTGCCGCGTTTCGATGTTTCTTGCACCGGTTCGGGTTGCGTCTCTGGTACGACATCCACATCGGGTTCGGCTTCGGGTTGTAACGGTTGAGACCCGCCGGCTTGACCATAGCCGAAAGTGGGAGGAACAAACGGAGGGGCGCCACTCAAGTAAGCCGCGTAAGTTAAAAAGCTCGGGTCCATGTCTTGAAAGTTGTACGGGGTTTGCGGTTGGGTTGTGTTCGGGTTTGCGGGTCTAGCGGGGACACCAAAAGGAGGGCGGTATGGATGCATGATTGTATAAAAATTAGAAGAAAGTGGGTTTTTTTTTTTATAAAAGTTAGAAGAAAGTGGGAGAGATAGTGAGTTTTTGTATAAAAAATGGTGTGAATGTGGGGTATATATATTTATAGTGGGAATATTTTAAATTAAAAAAAATAAATAAATAAAGAAAGTTACCGTTTGAGAACGGTCGAATAGTGGGCCCCATGTCAATTTAAGCGTTATATTTAAAACGCCGGGGAAGTTTTTTTTTCGAAAATAACGCCCCAAAACGCCCCCTGTAATGGGGGGTGGGCGTTATCGGGCGTTTTCGGGCAATTTTTTTTAAAAAAAACGCCCCACTACGGGCGGTCTTATTACTACTTTTTCTACCGATTTCGAAGATATACTAAACTAGGTTTAAAGTTTTATTATTTAGTGTGTGTTTACATGTGTTTTAAAATTACTACGAGCGTGTTGCGAACAAAATTGATGATAAGAATAAAAAGAAAAATATAGAAAAAAAAACACTAAAAGAGGGGTTCTTTATATATTTTATATATTTTTAATTTTTTTGTTTTATTTCAAAAATATATTAAAAATAAAAGAGTAAAATTACCAATCTACCATAATTTAACTTTAAAAACTAATTGAGTTACAGGTAAAGGACATAACGTGTAAGGATTTGCAAACATCGAGTACGTTTTTTGTACTTTTTGAAGACAAAGGACATAGTTTGCAATCTAGTGTAAACATAAAGAACGATTTTTGTAATTTACTCTTTGATTTTTGTGCATTCCAAATATTTTATTGGTTTCAAGGCTTAACACCCAATCATGCCCTCCCTCCACCTCAACCCAATAATGCCTCTTCCCATTGGTTGGCGCCAGTTGGGGTTGTGGCGTGGGTTGGGTACAAACGCCCAAGTCACCACCTCGGGTGAGCTTGGGTTTCGGCGTGGCCCTTTGGGCGGGGGTTTCAGTCGGGGCGTTGGGCGGGCCTAGCGGTCTTTTGTGGCCGGCTCTCATTGGCTGGGTTGGCTAGGCTATATGTGGCTAGAATTTAAATTTAAAAAACAACCGTTTGGCCAAGCCAAACCCATACCCCAACTACTATAACACGTGGCCAATCCACGGGTGCTAGCCACGCCACGCCATACCGACCGGACATGCAACTGACCAGCGGTGCCTCTCGAAGTACACGTGTCAACCCATGCCGCAAACCCCCGCCCTACCGTACCCCACGGTCTTAGGGCAAGTATTCTAAAGCCCTAGCTTTAGGCCACCAACCACACAAGGCCTTCATTTTTAGTAAAAAATGTGTATGATAATTGTTTCTTTTAAGCATTTGGTAAATTTGCTAAACTCTTTCTTCTTAATTTTTAATTAGGTGCTTATTCCTTAATATTTTGTACATTAGTTAGGTGCTAGTGAGTTCTTTTTAGTTTATTATAGCTGGTCGTCACTCGGATAAAGTAGGTGGGTTTATAACAACGGAATTTGGAAAAAAAAAGCCCCAAATATTTATTTCGGTTTAGACCACTAAAATAGTTGAGCCGGCCCTAAGGGGCACCATTCATGCCTCGCTATCTGAATGAGGAAGAACGAAAAAAGGTGGTGGACTCATTTGCATAACCAATCATGTTTTTTTCCTTTTTCAACTTTTTTTAATAGGGACTTTGTTCTTTTTTGACTAAATTACACAAATTGTCCTTTAGTTATCTATGAAATCTCATCCTCTGTTCTTTGTCTTTAAAATGCACACTCTATGTCCTTTACGACTAAATTAAGAACACTGCATGTCCTTTACGTTAACACCGTTTATCAATTCCGTTAATCTCTGTCATGTGCAATATAACAAGCAAATGTAATGCACTATTGGCTTCAATAATGCTGCAGTTTGGCTGCAATATTGGTTGTACATTAGCTACAATATAACAAGCAACTATAATGCAATATTGTTGCACATTGGATGCAATATAGACTGCACTTTGGTTGCGATATAACAAGCAAATCCAATGCAATATTGGCTCCAATATAACTAGCGACTACAATGCAAAATTGTTGTACTTTGCCTGCAATATAGGCTGCACTTTGGCTGCAATATAACAAGCAACTCTAATGCAATATTGCTGCACTTTGGCTGCAATATTGGCTCCAACTTAACAAGCGATTATAATGCAATATAGGTTGCACTTTGGCTGCAATATAACAAGCAACTCTAATGCAATATTGGCTGCAATATTGCTGCGCTTTGGCTGCAATATTGGTTCCAATATAACAAGCGATTATAATGCAATATTGCTGCAATATTGGCTACAATATAACAAGCGACTTTCGGTGCAAATATTACAGAATCTTCAAATAGCCAAACATTGTGCAGAACTGAACCAAACAACCAAACCTGCTACATTCACATATAGAATTGTAATGTTTGAATAACCCATACATTGATTAAAGATAAAATCCATCCTTTTGTGACTCTCCATTTTCGTCCAACTCTCTGAATGGTTGAACTAGGGTTTTGTGGAGTATTGATTGTGAAATTGGTAATCAGTTTGAGGTTTAGAAAAAGTTCGTGGGTTTAATTGTCTGGTATATCAGTATGTGAAGAGTTTTGTGTAAAATGGCCTTTTTGCCCCTCACATGAGTGGCACATGACAGATATTAACAGAGTTGATAAACAATGTTAAGGTAAAGGACATGGAGTATGCTTAATTTAGTCGTATTAACGGAGTTGATAAACGGTGTTAAGGTAAAGGACATGGAGTGTGCTTAATTTAGTCGTCAAGGACATGGAGTGTGCATTTTAAAGACAAAGGACCGAGGATGAAATTTGATAGATAACTAAAGGACAATTTGTGTAATTTAGTCTTCTTTTTTCTTTTTTAACTTTTTTAATAAAAGAGCTTTATTCCATTGTTTTGGTATTATTGGGAGGCAACGGACCCTGTCTATATGGTACAATATAGCCTCATAAATACTCTGAGATGTATACATTCTAGAGCATCTTTTGCCTTTAAAAAATATGTGTTAATATATTTGCTGAATTATGTTATAGATAAAGGATCCTATAGAAAGAGGTTTAAGTGTGAGAAATATTGTGGGTTGACATATGTCCTTAATCTATATTAATTCAAAAGGGTAAACAAGTAATTTACTGAATAATTCAATTAAATAATAATCTTCCCATAACCGTCTGGAGTTATTTTAGGATTATGATTTTTTTTAAGATCCATTAAGAATCTGTGAGTTATTTGTCATCTATTATAAAACCTCAAGATCACAAGAAGGTTTCATTATAAAATGGTTGCTTTTTTGTGCTTAGCGTAAATCAATTCGATGGATTCCGGTAATACAGGTACCTTTGTGGTGTTTTAACTAAAAAGACATTTAACTATTTTCCTGATACGTATCAATATTTTTTTATATTCGTTATTTGTTATAGGAATTGTTTTGTTAAGGATGATCATGTCAGGGTTAACAGGGGTTGGGTATTTTAGGTACCACAATATAAGACGGATGACTGAATATTTTGTGGTGTCTTACTCTACAGCTTAAGTTGAATAGATTTGGTTAACTTGAAGGATAGTGTCTTATTCTGAATAGATAATGTTAAGTTGTTTTGATAGTGATATATTATGAATAGATATTGGTAAATGGCGGTATAGTGTCATATGCATGGACAATAGTGTTATATTCTGAATAGATATTGTTAATTTAATTGATAGTGTTTTATTCCAAATAGATAGTGTTAATTAGAGTTATAGTGTAATATAGCAGGTCAATAGTGTTATACACTAAATAGTTAGTGTTAACTTGGTTAATAGTGTTTTATTCTGAGTAGAAATTGTTAAATGGCGGTATAGTGTCATATACCGGTCAATAGTGTTATACACTGAATTGATATTGTTAACTTTCCTGATAGTGTTTTATTATTGTTTAACAATGTTATATAATGGTGTTCATGGTAACACAATTGTGTTGTTAAAAAGTTTTTTTTTTCTTTTTTATTGTAGATATTCCTACATACCAGTCGGTCGGTGATCTTCAAATGTCCCCAAAATCTGGAAGGAGGACCTTTATACCAAATGTTGATGATTCGCTTAAACCAAAGATGTACATGACGTTTGATTCGTTGAATAATGCATTTCTTTTTTACCAAAGATATGCAATGGCCGGAGGCTTTACAACGAGGAAGGGTACTCAATACCAGCCTCATGATGTCATCTTAAATAAATATTTCCTTTACTCAAAGGAGGGTACCAAACCCTTTAAGGCGTTTGACTCGACTAAGGAAGCTGATAGTTAAAATAATACGTCGAGGACAAGATTACCCGCAGGGTTCCTTCTATAAGGACTGGTTGTGAAGCGTGTATCCGGGTAAAGTTAAGTGATGATAAACTTTATGAGGTTTATTACTTCGAGGAGTCTCACAATCACCCCTTTGTTGATGAAGATGACAGACACCTACTTCCTTGCAACAGAGGAATGAATTATATGTATGAAGAAGCCGTTAATGCTTTGAGTGCCATAAACGTTGGTCCTGTCAAAGCGTTTAATATTATGAGGACTCTTTATGAAGGGTTTAACAATGTAGGGGCCACAAAAGTTGATTTTAAAATTTTCAAAAGAGACCTAAATAGGTACATAGCTGAATACGACGCTGATATGGTGATTAAACAGCTAAAAAGGAAGAAAGAATTCATGCCTAATTTTTATATGGAATACCTAACAACTGATGAGGGTGTTTTACGGGTTTTGTTCTGGGCTGACGGAGATGCGAAGAGGAATTTTAATCTGTTTGGGGATGTTGTGTCTTTTGACGCTACTTATCGTCACAACAAGTTCGTATCTTACTTATAGTTTTAGATTGGTTTTATTCATAATTTTTTGTTTATCTGATGTAGGGTGTCTTATGTTTTGAGTATTATACCTTTTTAGGTACAAGATGATGTTTGTACCGTTCACCGACGTTGATAATCACTATCGTAATGTTACTCTGGTTGCTGCTATAATAGGAAATGAAACGGCCGAAACCTACAATTGGTTGCTTAACGTGTTTCGGCAGGCATTTGGTCGTGCACCACCTGCGATTGTAACAGATCAAGACCCAGCTATGAGGAAGACAATTGAAGACACTTGGCCTGAAAGTAGGCACATGCTTTGCATGTGACATATAATGGACAAGCTTACTACCAAGGTTTTTTGATTAATTTTCGATTTTGGTTTTATATGGAAAAAATAAGAAAGTACCGTTTAGCGTTGTGGTTTTAGCTTTATATAATGCTTTATCCCGTTGGTTTAATATTTAATTTTGTTAATGTTGTTCAGTGTTTCTTAGGCTGGTGCCACCCTATGTAATAACACCGATTTTAAGAAGAGGTTGTGTACGATTGTTTGGACCGATGCATTACTCCCTGACAAGTTTGAATCCGAATGGGGTGTTATATTGACTGACTTCGATCTAGCAAATCATGAATGGTTAGAATCAATTTACCATATTAGGGATTCATGGATACCTGCAAACTATCGTGACGAGCACGTGTTTGGGATAATGCGCACTTCCTCACGTTCGGAAAGTGAGAACCATTTTTTTGGGCAGCTTTGCAACCCGGACTGTACGCTTGTGGAATTCATGGGGCATTTTGACTCTACAATCGAAGCTCAAATACACGAGCATTGAAAGAACGACCATGATACCAGGCACACGAACCCCGACATTTGGGCAAGAGAATTTGTTTTAGAATAACAGGCGACAAACATATATACATGAAATTTTTTTTTTTGATGTCCAACTTGAAATACAGACAACTATTCACAACTGTAGTATTGGAAGTTGGGAAGAAAGAGAGGATAATTTGTGAAGTTCTTTGTGAAGGACTTTTCTCAACCGTGTACAACAATTTTTGGGGTAACTAGTGTTGGAACCTGAAGGTTTATACATAGAGGATTACATAGTTAAAGGGTTGATTTTGTATATGTTTAGTTTATGTTTGGGTCATTATGTATGGGTTGGGTCAGACTAGTTGGTTTCGGTTGGGCCTAGGGTATTTTACCCATAATGATTTGTATTTAAGAAAAGCTCAAATTTAGAATTGAGGTTGATCAGTTGGTGGAAAGCTAGAGGCCAGCCAAGATCTTTTAGAGTTCTTGTATCAGTCATCGTTAATCGTTGAATGCAAGATTAACTGGTTTGTTTTATTTATATTGCTTCGGTTTTATCAATCTGTTCCTGAATCCGCTTGTGTTTGGTTTCCGCACTTACACAAGTTCTTGTTTGATATCATTGCAAGATCCTCAAGGGTTTTAACAAGTGGTATCAGAGCCATTGAAGTCTTTCAAAGGCTCGGTTTTGATATCACTCGAAGAACAAGAAGAAGCTTTGCAAGTGTCCGGGGATGTGTGTTCGTAAATGGAAAGTTCTCGGGTTCATAAGATCTAGTATTTCATCCACAGATCTGAAAAAACCGTTAAGGTCCGGTGATGTTTTTTTCATCCAACTACACTCAGCTGAGTGTGTGTTGTAGAGAGAAAGATGGAGATTTCCGAGACGTCATCTTCGACAACGCCGTATCCCGGAGCCGCCGTCACGTCTGTTTCTTGTTCTTCTTCGTTAAAAAATGTTAAAGGTGGTGACCGGAGGATGGTGGTGCATATGGTAGTGGTCGGAGATGTTAATAGTGATTGGAGATCATGAAGAAGGTGGTCGGAGAGTTTGCCAGTAATTATGACAGAGGATGGTTCGAGTCAAGTGATGAACGGAGATGGGGATGGAGAGTAACAGAGTGATGGCGATGTCCGATGTCCGATGAGTATACTGTTTCGAATAAGAAAGTTTGCTGTTGTGATGATGAAGATTATGTTGATCTCGGATTAAAAGGATATGATATCGGATGGAAATGGAGATGTATTACGGATGAATGACAGTTACAGAGGTCGTCGGAGACGATGACCGGTGTTCGGTGGACTTCAGAGTGTGCGAAGGGTGTCCGGTGATTACTGAAGGTTGATGGCCTCGAATGGAAGATGTTGCTTCGTGATGATGATGTCACTGTATCATCAGCAAAGAATGTTGGGATGGCGGCTGTGCACATGATGTCCCATCAAAAGTGTCAAAAACCCTAAACATTGTAAACCGTCAGATGTGGGAAAGATCAAAGGTCAAAGGTGATAAAAAAATGTAATGTTTTTGATGCATAATTCTGTGGGGACCATTGTTTTTGATGTGTTATTGGTGGCGGCTGACGTTGTTGCATCTAGGGTTTGCCAACAGATTATTTTGCATGGGCTGACAATGGGCCAATGAATGGCACAGATTCTAAGGATTTAATTATTATATGGGCATAGTTGGTAAATGAGGTTGCTGAATTTGTTTGCAATTGAGTTTCTATTAGGCCAAGGTATGTGCATGTTTGTTATTTCATTAATCTTCGTGGGCCCACCTGCATTTTAGAATGAAAAAATGACATGTGTGATGGTTGTGATTGCACAAGTTGGTATGAGGTTGGATAAATTGTTTGTGGGAAATAATAGCATTAACCTGGCCATGCAAGAATGGAGTGACGTTTTTTTAGGGGGCCCACATAGCTATTGTCATGAAGATGCAGTTTTGGGCTTAATTATTCAGCTTACATCAGATTGGGTTTTGATCTCAATGTGCAAGGTTCAACATTTTTAATTGGATTAATAGGATGCATCGATTTTATTTTTGTTTGATGGGCTCAGCATTTGACTTTCGGTGGTGAAACTAATTAATGTCTCACTTGGGCCGTGAGTGTGCTTTGGGCTATGCGTGGAAGGTGATTTTAAGCATATTTTTAAACAGTGCAAACTTGTGTTTTTGCGCGACTTGAATACCAGACGGATCATTTGAATCCGTGTGTTCTTGTTAGTGAATCAATACTTTTGCATCCGAGATAACACGTCTGATCCGACATCATCCGAGACACACTTCAACTTATCCGAGATCTGATCCGAGCTACATCATTTTTCATCCGACATCGTCCGACATTCATGGGTACACACGAGGCACAATAGATCAGACTCTGTTTATCAAAATAGTGGGCAAGGATCTGATATTGGTTCAAATCTATGTTGATGATATTATTTTCGGATCAACAAGTGAGGCTCTTTGCAAGGAATTTGAGGAAGTTATGAAAAAGAAGTTCGAAATAAGTGCGCTCGGTGAAATGACATTGTTTTTGGGTTTACAAGTTAAACAAGATTCCCGGGGCATTCTAATTCATCAGGGGAAATATGTGGATGATGTGCTTAAGAAATTTAAATTCACAGACGCTAAACCGACCAAAACTCCAATGGCAGAAAGACCATTGCTGACTGAAGATGCAGAAGGATCCTCTGTTGATCAACGCCTTTATAGGTCTATGATCGGATCGTTGATGTATCTGACAGCAAGTCGTCCAGACATCAAGTCGTCCAGACATCATGTTTGCTGTTTGTAATTGCGCGAGAGATCAGGCTAATCCTAAAACTTCTCATCTTTCTGCTGTTAAACGAATCTTTCGGTACCTTAAAGGCCGACCCCGGTTTGGTCTGTGGCATCCGAGGGATTCGAATTTTGACTTGTTTGCGTTTTCTGACAGTAATTTTGGAGGCACTGACAAGGACAGGAAATCCACCTCTGCTGGATGTCAATTTTTGGGTAACCGACTCATTTCTTGGCAATGCAAGAAGCAGCAAACGGTAGCTATTTCCACAGCTGAAGCAGAATATGTTGCAGCTTCGGCGTCTTGTTCACAAGTAGTGTGGATGCATCATCAATTGCAAGACTACGGTTTGACTTATCTTAAAACTACCATATATTGTGATAATGATGCTGCTATACAAATTGTGAAAAATCTTGTCTTCCACTCAAAAACCAAGCACATTGATATTAAAATTCATTTTATACAAGACTGCTTTGATAGAGGTCTTATCAAACTGGAGCAAATCGACACAGATGCAAATGCTGCCGATTTGTTCACAAAACCTGTTAGCAGTTCGAAATTTCAAGTGCTTGTGGATTTTCTGAAAATGATCCGCTTTACTGACTGAGCATGTTTTTTTGTTTTATTTCGTAGGTAAATTTGTTCATAAAGTTTTCTATTCTTAGGTAGTTTTTATTTATGCTCAAATTTAGGGGGAGAAAATTATGAAAAATACAAAAACATTAAAAAAAATTGAAAAATACAAAAAGAGGCATTGCATGACTGGGAAATGAAATGAATTTTCACATTATGGTCGAGGGCTGACTCATGTAAGACTAGTATCGAAATAGTTTGACTCTAGTATGATGTGTTGGTAGGCTCTATTCTTAAGACTGAAAACATTGGCTGGTTCAGTTCAGAACTAAAATAGTACATGACCCCAGGAAAGAAAGTTACTTGGAATTAGCTCATTTCTATTTGAATGTCTGTATGTTGTCCCGATACACACAATTTTGATCTGACTCTGAAATCTTATCTGAAAAAGTCGTGTACCTCCTCTGCTGCATCCAGATACATGCTGACCTAGCTGTACGTTGTCGTTCTATAGATCAATTAAACACCCGAAAGAGGCCCTCAAGTGCCCAAAAGAAACCCAAGAAACCTATATCAAACTGAGGAAAACTCATTTGATCTGTATATTATACCATCTCTGCTTAAGATCTATTCTGTTCTCTTCTTAATCTATTTCCAATTAAGATCTCAGAGATTTGGATTGGACTTGTGAAATATGTGGTAAGGAAGCTACTTGCATGATAGAGTGTGCTGTTTATATTTCCGGGATTTGATTAGTATTTATTTGGGTGTTCATTGTTAAGAAATCAAAACGTGATAAAATTTGTTACAGGCAGTTAAATGGAAAAGGTCTAGGGAGATGAGTTTAGAAGGACAAATATACTGGCAATCGTCTAGATCATTCAGTAGTAGATCAGTGTTGATAAGTGTGGTCAGGCCCAAAACCTCATGATTTGATCCCTGAGCAATTATGTTATTTCCTATTTTTTTTGTAAATAATAGTTTATATTATTTATTTTTGTTTTAGGTTTTTACATTCGTAAAACGTGCTCAGAAAGTTAATTGGGTTATTAAAATAATAACTGATTTTCTAAAGGATTTGTTTTAATTAAAAATTAAATTAGAATCAAAGAAATCCTTTTAATTAAATATGAGATGGATTCAGCCCAAAATTCTAGTCTCGGCCCAAAGTCAAGGCCCAGTCCATGTAAAGGGATGGGGTATATAAGACAGGTCTCGAGTCGAGACCTCATTTCTCACTCGAGACCGACTGTGATTCCTCTCATTTTCTCTCTCAAATTCCGGTAAGTTATCACTGTTCCGACGACGTCTATTGTTTCCAGCGCGTTTTTCTGGTCTCGACTCACCAAGATTTGAAGGTATTTGATGATTTTTGTTGAAGTTCTGCAGGTGATTTGAAGATCTGATGATGAATTTGAAGATTTGAAGATAAATATGAACCCTAGTCTTGAACACATTTTGGTCTTCAAAGAAATTAAAATTGTTTTTGGGATTTTGATCCAAAAAGCTAGGCAGATGAAGTTGTTTTTGTGGTCTCGACTCAGATAACACATTAGGACTCGAGACTGGTGGTTGCGAGTCGCAATCTCATAGTCTCGACTCGAGACCCCATGGTCTCGACTCGAGATCTCGTGGTCTCGACTCATGGTCTCGACTCATGGTCTCGACTCACGGTCTCGACTCACAGTCTCGAGTCAGAATTTTATAATCTGAGTTATAGTGGTTTTGTCCTGTTCTGATTGTTGACTTTGTAATTTGAAAGTCTCATGTTTGATTCAAATATGTAACTGTTTATGTTTACAATGTATGTTTGCTTTATGCAGAATATGGATTTGAAATTCATTCCTACACACAATCAAGCAGGGTAATTGGCACCACCTCCGGAGAAACACAAGAAGATGTACACTTCATTGATCAAGGGTCTCAACAGTTGTTGAATTGTTCACGCATTACGAGAAAATCCTGTAGTTTACGAAAATCTTATTCAAGAGTTTTGGAAAAGTGCAAGGATTGAAGTTATTGAAGGAAAAGGAGTTATTGTTGCTGACATTCAAAAGAAGGTTGTCACTGTGACTGAGCAGATGATTCGAGAAGTATTACAGTTCAATGACCAAGAAACAGACTCCATTGAGCTTCCAGCTGGAACTGTGGAAGCAATATTACCTTGATTGAGTTATGAAGGGAAGTATCCGCCTTTGGTAAAGAAGTTTGTGCATCCTTATTGGCGTCTTTTGGTGCACATGTTTATTCTGTGCATGACAGAAAACAGAGGAGGCACAAATCAATTGAACATTACTCAGTCTGCTGCTCTTGCTTGTGTGATAACAAATGAACCCTTCAATTATTCAAAATATGTTTTTGAAGCCATGAAGAGAAATGTGTTTAGAGTTAGAAAGGACAAGTTTCTTATGTATCCAAGGTTCGTGCAAATGATTCTTAATGCTCGTTATCCAGAGTTAGAGAGATCTGGAAATACCTTGGAGTTAAAACCTATGGGTCCTTCTTGTTTTGGTGCTGTCACTTCTAAGAAGGGTACTGAAAAGAGATTTGAAGGTTTAATTCCTTTGGAGAGATTTGGTCAGTTTGCAGAGACGGAAGATGTAGCTGCTGATCCAGTGATAGTGCAACCTGTTCCAATAAATGCTATGGTTGCTGAAGAGCATGATGTTCAAGGAAATACAGAAGATGAGCCTGAGACAGAGATTTTAACGATCAACTCTGACGATGAAGGTATAGAGATTATGTGTGATTCAGGAGATGATGAAGAGCTTCCTCCTGAATCTGAAGCTGATGTTGCTGTTTCTACTGTTCCACCTGTGATTACTGCTGAGAGTTTGGCTTTGTTATTAAAGTCTGTGACTGATAAGATAGGAAATCCACCTTCCAATCTTGCAGCGTCTAATGAAGAGCCTAGTGAGAACCCAAAGGATCCTGATTCATTGCCTTTGAAGCGGAAAAGAAGGGATCCTCGACTCGGAATGTATGTTGAACAAAATAAAGATCAATCCATGAATGCTGCTGAAGATGATGATGGCTTATATGACTTTGATTTTGAGAAAAGTGTCACTGAAACCACCACCACTACTGAAGATGTTTTTGATTTTAATGCTGATACTCAAAGAGATGTTTTAGAGACCACCACTGCTGATGTTCAAGCTACGAATGTTGTTTCTGAGTCTGTAAGTGGGTCAATACCGCTTGGTATCTCTGAATCTGCAGGTCCTTCTGGAGTCATTCATGACGTGCCTAGCAGTTCAAGTGGTAAGAGACCTGAAGAGCCGTTGAGGATGCCGTTTGATGATGACTCAAGTTATGATGACTCAAGTGATGATGACATAAGTATGAGAGAAATGAAGAAACGACTAATTGTGATTGAGCAAGATTCAATTCATAAAGACGCCAAGATTATCCAACTTGAAGATATTATAGTGCAAAAGAATCAACAAATTGAACAGCTTTAAGGAGATGTTAGTTTGCTGTTTAATATAGTTTATGATTTACGTGGAAAACTGGAGAAGAAGTTTGGACAAGAGTTTTCTGATCCAACTGACGTTGAAAACAGAAGAAAAGCCTTTGATAAGGATGATGCTGAGAGAAGTGCTGCTATGGAACAATATTTCAAAAGAGTTACTGATCCAGTGGCAGACAAAGAAAAGGCTGAAAGAATTAAAAAGAAAAGGGAGTTTGTAATTCTGAAGAACAAGAATCTAAATCCAGATGAAGATGATGCTCAAGCAACTAATCATTTAATGGATGTTGGTGAAACTCTCTATGATAAAGTTGGAAATAGATCTGGTGTGGTTAGCTGGGGATTTGATCATGATCGCCGAAGATGGTGGATAAAGAGGAAAGTTGGACCTGTAGAGTGGTACAAAAATCCAGCCCAGTTTCAGACTTTCACAAAGGTTGATTTGATAAACTTGTCTAAGTCACCTTATGTGGATGATAAACCTGGAGGTCGTGGATATTTGTTTTTTGAGAGATTGCAGAGGGAAGTTCTTCGTAATTTTCCTTCGATGCACACTGCAGAGTCCATTGTTAAACCAGCTAAAGGCGTTAGGGATCCATATACTAATAAGCGAATGAAGATTGTGCACTGGCCAGCAACTGACAAAGAAAAGAAGATTCCTTTGGTGAAAAAGATTCCAAAAGGTGCTCTGAAGACCTTACATTTTTGGGCTTATGATGAGCGTTTGGGGCAGGCAGTGATTGTTTGTGATGATGATGTGAGTTTTCGCTTGGTGGATCAAATTGATTTGTTGAATCTTGCTTACGAAGACTTGGAAGTATTAGCTCGTAACCAGATTAGAGCTACTGAAAAATATGAAGAAATAGCAAAGGGTTGGACTGCTGCTGTTGCTTCTGTTTTGCATATCAATCGAAAGGGTTTTGGTGGTTACAAAGATAGTGTGAGTGGTGATCGTGACAGTCGAAGTTAGAAGAACCTCCATGCATAAACCTAGGGGGAGATTGTTGGAACCTGAAGGTTTATACATAGAGGATTACATAGTTAAAGGGTTGATTTTGTATATGTTTAGTTTATGTTTGGGTCATTATGTATGGTGTAACAACTCCTATCAAAAAGTCTTAATTATTATTTTAATTATCCAATAGGAAACCCTAATTAAGACACCCAAGTGATTCTGCACAAACCCTAAAATTTTCAGAACAATCAGAATCAGGATCAGGGCCCCTAAAACTCAGGGGGGGTAAACCCTAGTTACGATTATCTAAATTATGTGCTGTCAAATTCGAATTTTTCAATTTCATCAACTCAGCAGGCCTAGTCCCACACGTGGCTACTCTATAACAAATTCGTGTCCATTACGGACCGTAAGGGTTGAGTCTTACGGTCCGTAAGCTTGGCAACTTTTGTGTATAAATAGCAGACATTGGCACTTGATATTCTGCGTACGTTCGACGAAGAAATTCGTTTTAGGCACTGAGTAACGTTCTGTTTACCACAATTAACACACACGGATCACTAATCGACGCCGCAATACAGGGTAATAACTCGATCGCTGCTACGATTCAATGTCCGATTGATAAAAATATCCAATGGATGTTTAAGTGCTGCCCACATTAGGGTTTATGCTTTGTCATTCGTCGTTAATTCGATGGATGTTTAAGTATCGCACTTTGTCATTCGTTGTGAGGGTTGATCTCGTGAGTTATCGTAAATGCTGTATTGATTACTAACCCAAAATTGTGTGCCTGTTATTAATTTAGGTTAAAAAGGCTAATCAGTAGGCTAGGCTCTGCTCAAATTAAATCTGCAATGTGAGTCATTCTCTTTTTATCAACTATTTTACAATACCTCAAATTATTTTCAAAAGTTATAATTACAGGGACTAAGTCGTGGATATCTTGAATCACTGGCTAGTGGGGTATTGTGCACATTACTAATTTTCTCCCAGTTAGGTTCATTGACCTACTAGGGATAATCATCACTATTTAGGTTCATTGACCTAATAGTGGTATGACCATCGTCACCATTGTGACATGTCACCATTGTGACACGGTGCCAGATAAAAATAAGATAGAAGCCATTGTAATCGCTCTTATGCTGTAATTAATAACTATGCATCATTTTATGAAAATAGAATGATTCACTCAGTATTTCCCGCAGACAAAACCTTTTTCAAACATGTTTCAGGTGATCTGTTATGATCCAGGAAAAGTGCCGTGAAGCACTACAAGCTTAAGAAAGTGGCTCAGGATAAAATAAAGAAACATGTTTTGTAAAATAAAAGATTTCTTCGTGAAATCAAATGATTGTAAATTACCGGGGGTTTATCCCGAGTTGTGAAATAAAATAATCGGGAAATATTTCAGTTTTAAAAAGATCCTGATGAAAACTTCCGCTGTTAAAATAAATACCATGGGATTTCTGTCCCGCGGCTCCTGAAACGGGTCAAACCGGGTCGGGGGCCATGACAGAAAAAGGTGGTATCAGAGCCACTGACCGAGCCACTGATTTAAGCCAATTAAGTATTTAGAAAATACTTATTTTTTATTAATTGCTATTTTGTGATTATGTGTTTTATTATCTGACTAATTTTGTACAGTATGGGCAGATCTTTATATGCTAGCCACTATAGCAGTAAATACAAATCTTTAAATATTTTGATTCAAGTTTTAGCACCCTTATTAAATATAAGCCAGAAACCTGATTCAGTAAATAAATAAATTTACAAATAAAACTTAGTGTGTTTTAATTTTTAGTTGTTTTGGTAGTTACCCAGTATGGAATAATATTTAAAAGTTTTTCTATAAAATTTTGTTATGATTTTTAACTTAGTAATTGTGTGTATTTTGCTAAACAGCATGAGTGACTTGTCTGACGCCCTTCAGAATTTAAATCTCTATCCAGTAACAATAGAGGTTTCCAGAGATTTCAATAGGTATATACCAGACATAGAAGAACCTATAGAATTCAACGTTTTACCTCTCGAGAAACCCAAGCCTAAGAAAATGGAAATTGGGGAAAGCTCCAGGCAAATTGAGGGGTTACCATCTCAGGAAGAGCTAGATTTTATATTGGCAAGCTATAATACTATTAAGCCTGTTAATGAAAATGTTTTTATTCACTCTCTTGAAACACAACTACCAATGAACTTAGAACCAGTTATTCCAAACCCTTCAATCCACTCGCAACCTTTAGGAATAGACGAATGGTTGACTAATGAAATACAGTTCCAAAACAATCCCTATATGCTTTTTCCTCGGTTCGATCCAGAACCTTTACCAAATCCACCAATGAGTAACGAGAATATGGCTGAACTCCGCCACTTTGGCGAAGAACTAATGGATGCTGGGAATAAGATCCAAGAAATTGGGGGACAGATCTCCTGGAAATACGATGAGAGGGAACGCCATTACTAGAATATCATCTGACAAAGGATAGGGGATTTATGGAACTGTGGTTGTGTAGTAGTAATAGTAAAATCAGTCTGTAAAATAATTACGAATAAAACTTTGTAAGAAAATGGTGTGTATTGATGCATACTATTAAATATAAATGGAAATCGAGAAATTGATAGTTTTGGCTATATTGGTTTTATGAACTCTGTATAATTGTTTTGTGTAATTATTATTTAATCAATACTAATAAAATATATATATTAATTATCAGATGGAAAACGCGAATAATGAACCAGTTAATGAGGTTTATCAATCTGAGCAACAACCGGGGGATCAATATATGACTAGGCAGGATATAGAAAATATCGTTGCTCAAGGGATAGCCAACGCTATTCCAGCAATAGTTGCTCAAGGGATAGCCAACGCTATTCCAGCAATCGTTGCTGCTGTTAAAAATCCAATCGAACCGCAACAAATCGTTCCTAGCAAACGTATTTCTGAAGATAACTTCAGTAATAGCATAAACGGAGGCCATAATCATACTAATCATGAGAATGAACCACGGCAAGCTCTTCCCCCTAAGAAAATGAAAGCTGCAACGCCTGGTTGCACTTACAAAGAATTTCTTGCTTGTAAACCCACTGAGTTTGCAGGCAATGAAGGAGCGACTGCGGCACTGCGTTGGTTAGAGAAAACCGAGGCAGTAATTGCTATAAGTAAATGTGCTCAGGATGATCAGGTCATGTACGCGTCAAACCTTTTCAAAGAAGGGGCGCTAGAATGGTGGAATACGGTGTTACAAGCAAAAGGAAGAAGGATGGCGTATGCTATGAACTGGGAAGAATTTAAGAGCTTTGTAGAAAGAAAATTCTGTCCCGAGTATGAAAAGGAACAAATGACAAATTAGTTTCTAACCCACCGGATGGTGGATGTAGATTGTCGAGGGTATACTTCGACATTCTTCGAGTATGCTCGAGTGGTACCAACCCTGGCTTCGCCAGATCCGGTACTTATTTCTCCTTATATTTGGGGATTGATTACCGAAATCCGTAATATCGTCAAGGCTGCGAAACCTCGCACGATTGATGATGCGGTGGATTTAGCCAATACTCTGACTGACGAACTAGTACGGACAAGAGAAGAAAATAGAAGGAAGGAAGTAGCCCAAAAGATTACCCAAGAATTCCGTCCGGGTAACCATAACAATTTCAAGAGAAGAGGGAATGGGCAATCTTCCACTAGCCCATTTTGCAATTCTTGCAAAAGGAAGCATTTTGGAAGATGCAAAGGATATTGCAATTTTTGCAAAATTCCGGGGCATCAAGAAGAAGACTGCAGGAGGAAGAAATTTTCAGTCTGCTACAACTGTGGAGAAGCTGGACATCTTAGGCCAGATTGTCCAAAACTGAACAAACCATCTGACAATAAAGCCAAACCTGCAGAAGGAGCAAAAAGGAATGTAAGAGCCTTCCAACTGACTGCTCAGGAAGCAGAGCTCATTCCAGATGTGATAGCTGGTACGTTCTTAGTTCACAACGTTAACACAAAAGTATTATTTGAAAATGGTGCAAACCAAAGTTTTATAAATACTTCATTCTGCCAAACTCTTAACTTACCTTTAACCAGCATTAGGCAAATTTCTACAGTAGAAACAGCAGATGGGAATTCAGTTAAAATAAATAAGGTTCTGCAAAACGTAGAAATAGAACTTTTAGGTCATAAATTTTCTGCAACCCCATTATCTATGAAATTAGTTGAATTCGATGTTGTGTTAGGAATGGATTGATTAGTAAACAACCATGCTCGAATTATCTGTGATAAGAATTCCATAGAAATTTGTGCACCCACTGGAGAAGTAATAATGATTACAGGAGATAAGCCATGTAAACCCATAAAGTTCATATCAGTAATGAAAGTTGCTAATTATGAACGAAAGCAAGGAATAGTGTAACACCTCGAAAATTCACGTCCTATAATGAGTTGACACGTGACACATGTTTGAACGTGTGAAAGATTGTTATAGAAGGATTAAAGTTGACAATCATGGAAAGTATGTGAATATACGAGTTCTAAATGTCAACAGTGAATAAATATATTGTACATTAACCCTACATGATGTTTATAGCATCAAACGAATAAATCATGGATCATACGAAGCTAAAAGTGAGAGATTACAAACTACAGGGGTTAAATGTGTCAACATGTTTAAGTTATACCTCTGAGTGACCTTTTGACAAAACCCGAAGCTTTGTAACTGTTAATTATGCTCACTAGAATGCACGATATAAATTTCATAAAGTTTCGTTGTCGTATGAGAAAGTTATGATCAAATTCGCGTACGAGGGGTTAAAGCGTTAACGTTGAAAGTTATGACTTTTCAGGTTAACCGGAAGTGTCCAGGGACTTTGCAAAGTGGGTATAAGTCCTAAAGCCCTTGTAGGTAAATATTAAGGGGTCAAAGTGTAAAATATAAGCTAGTTGACCTTTCGAAGAGCCAAGGGACATTTATGCGGAAAATGGAAAATGTGAAATCTGATAACAGGGTCCGGGCGGGCCGCGTAAGAGTTATTAACATCTTACGCGGGCCGCGTTAACCGCCCAGATGCAGAATCAGTGAACAGCAGCCTGCAAATGCGCTAACTCGACCCAAAACAGATGTTTCACTTCATGTGCGACCCCTAGGCAACCCCTAAACATCTAGGGACACTTGTTGATGAGTTATGGTCAGTCATAGCCTTGTGTGTCAACATTCTATGGTGGATTAAACACTATAAAAGGGCATGAGGTTGCAACTCATTCCTCACACTTCATTCTTGCATTCCTGATCACTTCTGGAGCTCAAGCCTTCTCTCAAGTGATCACATTTCGTGCATAGGACCTTGGTAAGTTTGCTAAACCTTTCTTAATTAAGTTTTAGCCTAGTTTTAGCTTAAAAGTCAAACCGTCGTAATTAACAGTTGACTTTAAGATTAATCACTAATGGTCCGGTGATTAGTCGAATCAAAAGTAGTTATAAGTTGGTAATTATGTGGGTAATAACCTTAAAAGGGTTCCCCCTGATTCCCACTCTAACTAGGTCAAATGTCGGGTCAAACGTACTAATAAAAAGTCAACAGAATGTTTAATTTACAATTTATGCATGATTAGCAATGTAGAACACATACAACCTATTTGATCATTAATATAACTTGGTAATTAGTGTAAGAACATGTCTAAACATGTTCAACCCGACAATTTCCTGTTTAGACCCGGTTTGGAACCGAAAGTCGCATAGTTTGACTTTCACTTTGACTTTCTGTTCTGACCCGTTTTGGTATGATTTAGAAATACCTAAGAGCTTCATTTGGACCAGGTTACATGCTAGTATAACCCTCTGTGATTATACACCATGGTTCAATGTTGACCATTATGCCCTTTTCACCTTAAAATGTGATTTATGAAAATGTAAAAGTATAGAAACCTTAGCTACTGATATATAAACTTGTATGCAAAGTTTGACATCAGTTTGAGGTATAGAATAAGAGTTATGCTCATTAGCGTAAATTGAAAGCTTTATGTTAATAAAACGGCGTAATTAGCGTATAGCCTAGTTAAGCCTACTTTTTGATATCAAATCTTTTACCCACTGATGTAATATATTATTTTGGGATTTTTAAAGAT
Source organism: Helianthus tuberosus (assembly GCA_030545235.1). Classification (NCBI taxonomy): domain Eukaryota; kingdom Viridiplantae; phylum Streptophyta; class Magnoliopsida; order Asterales; family Asteraceae; genus Helianthus; species Helianthus tuberosus. The sequence goes on from CM060438.1 coordinate 57,041,609, forward strand.
TTTAAATTAATTTTAGGCTGAGCATAACTTATAGTCGTAGGCTTAATCCGGTAATTGTCGGTTTTGCCCTTACGAGACATAAAATGAGTTTTACATATTCAATTGACTCCAAACCTTTTGCTACTGATCACATATGATAAATAAATTATTTTAAGCCTTCTGGAATAATAAAAATATCAGCTTTATGTATCGAACCCGTAAACGGCTTTTAATCGCCTAATTAAGCGTTTTTAACGCATAGTATGTACTAAGATTATTTTAAACATACACAGGTTGATACCTACTGATATTTGAGGCAAATTATAATATTTTAACAGTAAGCAAAAGTTGTTTAACTCAGACTTCAGTTTTGAGCTTTACGGCTTATGTGAAATTACCAAAATGCCCCTACGGTGCATAGTTTGGTTATAATTGATAAATTTCACATATATACAATACCCTACTGATATAACTTAGCAAATTGACTATCTTTGCTGATTACATCAGACCTGTAACTCAGGATATTACTTAAACTCTTTTATCACATTATAAATGACCAAACTACCCCTACGGGGCATAGTTTGTGTTTAAATTCATTTCGGGCATAATAAAAGATATCTTACTGATGTCACAACATATTTGGAGCATATTAACTTAGGAAACCTGTAAATGGCTCATATGAATACCCGTTACGCTTATTACGCGTTCGGTTCGGTTTATGTAACTAGTTTACATAAATTAGCCTAAACGGGTCAAACCTTATCGGTTTTATCTCAAAATCCAGAGTGTGTATGAAATACCCATATTAAGCAAGTCTCCGAACTTGTCGGGTCTAAATCACATTCTATCCAGTCTTCGCTTAATAGTGCGTACGAACCGTATCATTGAAACTAACCGGTCTAAGCTAAGGCTTAATTAAGGACCCGTTAGAAATCTAATAGGTTATTATAAACCTTCGTTCCAGATTAGGAGCCCAGTAAAAGTACTTGAATTTGCTGTAATTGATTGATACTTTGCTCAGGTAAATACTCTTAACTTATTTCCCTATACGGGCTTGGGATACGGTATTATAAAAGTACCGCTTGGTCGGGTATGTAGTCATTTAAATCGGATTGTGATTAATGTATTTACATAACTCGCTTTATTCTGTATTATTTGATGTATGGCCTTTGGGGGTTAAATGACCATGTCCCGGATATCCTTGGCATCATTTTACGAAATGGCCACGACCTAAGCACGGGGTGTAGGCGTACACCTGACAGATGCATTATGTAAAAACTGGTAATCCACGTAAAGGAATCAACCTTGTGGGCATTATACCTGTGGCGTGTCAGTTAACTTAAACCGGCTCTTCTAACCGGTGCTAATGGACGGCAAATAAGTAAATCTGTATACAAGATTATATACAAATAATTGTCCCAAGTTATAAAGATATATTTTGCCGAAGTGCATTCAAAGCAATTTTCAAACTCTTTTCAAAATGAGTCAGTTGAGTTGTATTTACCAGTGTAAACTGACGTATTTTCCAAAAAGGTTAAGTGCAGGTGCTTGACGAAATAGGCTGGCTACTCCAGGCATCATTACTCAAGTCTCGCAAGCTCTAGATGTCAAAGTCTGTTGAACAGTTTTCATTTTATTTTGATCCGCCTGTGGATCCTTTACTTTCCGTTGTAATACTGGATATTACTTTATATTCGGATTGTAATATATTTCTCTTATGCTTCCGCTGTGCATATTATATATTGTGTTGTTTGACTATTATGTTGCCAACCATGACGTCACGATACTCCCCACCGGGCCCACCGGTGACACGTGGAAATCGGGGTGTGACAGGTTGGTATCAGAGCCAACACTGAGTGAATTGAATGCTAGCCTTTTGTGTTTAATCTCAGTTACACAGTTGCACATTCTTGAGTCTAGACAAGAACATAGGACAAATTCTAATTCATTGTAATTTTCTTTTTGGTTCCTTTGTTATTTTTCCGATTAGCTCTTGCATGGGCGAGTCATTTTCAGTAGAAGTCCCGTTTAGGGCAACCATATATTTGTTTAAGTTTTAAAGGAACGATTATATTTAAAATATCATTCCTATATTATAAGATCTACCATTATAATAAAATGGCAAAATCTAAAAAGGACAAGACCTAGCCATGTGTCACATTAAGCCAAGGCCAAGACGGTAGTTCCACAATTAGATTCAGATCCTCGTTAACATTTCAATTTAGGATTGCTCTGCGTTAAATATTAAAAGAATCTTAAGAGTGAAACCTAGCCTGAGTGTCATTATAAAGACTGGCCAAGATGGTAAGACCTGTTTAAAAGATTCGAATCCCTGTTAACATCTGAAAACGTGTTAACGCTCCTGGCGGACGTGATTCATTAAAAATCACACACGTCATTTTTATATAGGATTCTTCAAAAGATCCCTAACCCAATTAAATGATCTCTGAATCATGGGTTAAATCATCAACTAAGATGATCATATTTTGACCATACGTGGTAATATAGTGCCTACGGGCCTTGCTCATTTCTACATGAGCCAAAATACAGTGGTAGCTATGACTCCCTGTCAGAAAAAAGGTAATGAACTAGGTTCAAACCTTAAAAGCCTTGATTCTCTGAAATCATGACTTATAATTTGAAAATGTCCCTGTGACTAGGCCTATTGTGCCAGTATACCTTCATGCTTTGATTCTCTGAAATCATAGCTTATAATTTATAATTGTCCTTGTGACTAGGCCATTTGTGCTATTATTAAAACATTAATGCCTCGATTCTCTGAAATCATGGCTTATAAATTAAACTTGTCTACGCGACTAGGCCATTTGTGCTATTATTAAAACATTAATGCCTCGATTCTCTGAAATCATGGCTTATAAATTAAACTTGTCTATGCGACTAGGCCATTTGTGCTATTAGTAAAATCTTAATGCCTCGATTCTCTGAAGTCATGGCTTATAAATTAAACTTGTCTAAGCGACTAGGCCATTTGTGCTATTACTAACTTATGAATTAGGATTATGATAAAAATCCTGAATAAAATAAATACCATTCCTTTCCTGCCAGTATAAATATTAAAAGAGAATCTTAAAAGGTTTGACCTAGCTTGAATGTCATTGAAGACCTAGCTAAGATGGTAAAACCTGTTTAAAAAGAGATTCAGATCCTTGTTAACGTCTGAAAATGTGTTAAAACTCCCGACAACAGTGATGCGATAAAAATCACACTTGTCACCCTTATATTAGGATTTAACCAAATCCCTTCTTTAGCATAAATGATCAATAGGAATCATGACTAATAAACGTCGAACATGATGTACGCATCAAAACATCCATTCGAGGTGTATACCTACGGGTAAAGATGAATACATGAAAAAGATAGTTTTATTTCATAACTTCTTGTCAAGACAATGAACTATGAAATTTTCTGATCCAAAGGAATCATTGATTATGTTTTAAAATTTCCCTAGTGACAAGGCCTCTGAGCCATTAAAAGTCCTTTGGAACAAGCCCTTGTGCTATATATAAAAGATGTCTGTATGACATTGACAGTCGTGACTTATGTCCCCTGTCTAATAAATATGAAGGATTATATTCCGCTTAAACGCCAAAGATGGTTTATTTAAAAACTTAGGCAAAATATAATCAAATAAATTAAATACTATCTAATGGCCTATATGGTTTAATTGCACCATGGCTATTTATTCATCAAATTCGACAATTCGCTATATGATTAAACAAATTGTTTCTACTTGGTTAGTAGCCTTCAAAGCTTCACCATGGCTGACTCCTCTGAAGCTCACAATCATCCAGTTGATCAGAATGATGATGCAAGACTGAACATAACAAGCACCGAGTTTCAGGCTATGATAAATACAGCCGTAAACAATGCTGTGGACCGTGTGTTGAAGGATCATAAGCGAAAGTGCAATAAAACCCCAAATAGGAGTTACAAAAAGGGTAAGACCGGTTCAAGTTATAACCAGTCCAAACCAAAGGAGGCGAAACCCGAATGTAAAACCTGCAAAAGAAGACACTGGGGACAGTGTCGATCAAATCAAAAGGTAAAGCAATGTGGCATCTGTAAAAGAGCTGGCCACCAGTCCCACGAATGTAGGGACATAAAGAATGCAAACTGTTTCAGCTGCGGCGAAAAGGGCCACATCAGTACTAATTGCCCTAAGGCTGCCAAGGAAGGAGCAACTAAGCCTGGGAAGGATTTGAAGGACAAACAGCAGACCAGTGGAAAGACCAGATGCAAAACCTGTAGGAAATACCACCTCGGGAAATGCAGATATGAATCTCAGCCTCTACCCTGTGGAATCTGCAAGTCCAGGGAGCATAAGACCTTGGATTGCAAGAGATTGGGAGACGCAACCTGCTATGGTTGCAATGAAAAAGGGCACATTAGGACCAACTGCCCTAAATACGCTAAAAATCTTAAGGAAGTTAAGAAGACCAAAGCTGGAAGCTCTCAGATGAATGCTCAAGAGGCTATTCAGGATGACGATGTCACAACAGGTACTTTCTTTATCAATAACGCTCATACTAGAATAGGATTTGATTCAGGTTCAGATAAGTCTTTCATAGACACTAGATTTTGTAAATCATTAAATCTGCCTGTTGAAATTCTAAGCGTTAAGTATAAAGTAAAAATTGGTCGATAGTACCTCAGAGATTGCTTCAGCAACATTTGATGGATGTTTATATCCATTAAGAACCGTTCTCTTCCCGCTACCCTTGCTTTCATTAATATAAGGACTCGATATAGTCATAGGAATGGATTGGTCGTCGTGTGACCAAGCCCATATTGTGGGTGTGATAAGAAGTATGTAGTTATCAAAACTCATTATGGTGAGCCTTTGACCATTCAAGGAGATACTGGGTATGGATATACCTCAGCTACTCACGTTGTATAGACTAAGAAACCACCAGTCAAAGCTGAGACTGCCCTAAATTTGTCATAGATTTTTTTGTATCCTCTCTCGAGAGGAAGTGCGTCAGCACATGTAGTTGATATCTCTTTAATCCCTATTGATTACGAATACCAAATGGTATGACAAAGGCGCCATATGAGGATTGGTGTATCTTAATATGTTCCATAGATTGCTTTCATGCCTGATCAGTATGGAGGTTTAATGCATGGAACCACAAAGATATCCCAATGATCATATGATACTAAAGTCAACTAATGGTATTCAAAGAGATATCCAGAATAGAAATTTTTCCCAAATAAATGTTTCCTGGTAAAGGAACCTGTGGACTCATAACATGAAAGTGTCACTCATGTGGCGCAAGCGAGGATGGATGAACTGGAGCCTGAGATTTGGAAAATCTCTGTAACCTCCTTGTATCTTGATTATCTTCTCCTAAGACTACCCTGTTTACCTCCCGAGAGGCAAGTAGAGTAAGATTAACATCCCGCTTAGGGTTGGAGTGTTGTAGGAACACCGTGTTGATCATGGAATAATCAAAACCCTGATTAACTAAGTTTCAATATAGAGGGTTCATATAGCCTAACTCGATATTCCGAGAGTTTGATATTGTTAGATAAGAAAGACGGTTCATTTTGCTTATGCACTCATTACCGCAACCATATTTTAACAACGATTAAGAATCGCCATCAACTACCCAGGATCATTGAGTTATTCAACTAACTATAAGGATTAGCTACTCCTTAATATTAGTTTTAAGCAATGGTTGGGATAACCATCCCACCTTAAGATAAGCTTTTCTATAATAATAGACATGTAAGTATTAAGGCTACTCCTTTCGAGACCTTGTATAGATGGAATGTTAAACATCCATTGTTAGATAGAGAATTGGTAAGTCCAATTATCAAGATCTGAAGGTTGCCTAAGAAACAACAAATAAGATCATACAAATCCATAATCGATTGTAAGTTGCCAGTATACGGCAGGAAATCAAGGATTTATGAAAGTAGCAACCCTCCTAAATTCTTGTTAGGGAATAAAGTTCAACAAAAGATATCACCCAGGAAGGGTGTGCCAAATTTGTTAAATTATCAGGCTAGTTAAGTTCTGAATATATGGAATCATTCGAAGGAAATCGAATGTATCAAGATCAAATAGCTTATAAGCTAAAACCTATTTAAGGAGCTTGGCAGAGCTCGCAATACATTACACACTAGTGGCTGAAGGATGTGTCTCGCCAATAAGTCAAGAAGCACTGTCACATAATGATATGCGAGTTTATGTAGTAATGAGTAACCTGTGTCGATTGAGGATCAGCAGGATTAGAAGCTCCAAAAAGATACGTGTACCTATTATAAAGGTCAATTGGAGTGCCTTAGAGGCTCAAAGGTACTGGGGAAGATTAAGCCCAATATAAGGTAGAAAATACTTCCTTTACTTTAACAAATCTCGAGGTCGAGATTTCTTTTAAGGGGGTGAGGATGTAACACCTCGAAAATTCACGTCCTATAATGAGTTGACACGTGTCACATGTTTGAACGTGTGAAAGATTGTTATAGAAGGATTAAAGTTGACAATCATGGAAAGTATGTGAATATAAGAGTTCTAAATGTCAACAGTGAATAAATATATTGTACATTACCCCTACATGATGTTTATAGCATCAAACGAATAAATCATGGATCATACGAAGCTAAAAGTGAGAGATTACAAACTACAGGGGTTAAATGTGTCAACATGTTTAAGTTATACCTCTGAGTGACCTTTTGACAAACCCGAAGCTTTGTAACTGTTAATTCTGCTCACTAGAATGCACGATACAAATTTCATAAAGTTTCGTTATCGTATGAGAAAGTTATGATCAAATTCGCGTACGAGGGGTTAAAGCGTTAACGTTGAAAGTTATGACTTTTCGGGTTAACCGGAAGTGTCCAGGGACTTGGCAAAGTGGGTATAAGTCCTAAAGCCCTTGTAGGTAAATATTAAGGGGTCAAAGTGCAAAATATAAGCTAGTTGACCTTTCGAAGAGCCAAGGGACATTTATGCGGAAAATGGAAAATGTGAAATCTGATAACAGGGTCCAGGCGGGCCGCGTAAGAGTTATTAACATCTTACGCGGGCCGCGTTAACCGCCCAGATGCAGAATCAGTGAACAGCAGCCTACAAATGCGCTAAATCGACCCAAAACAGATGTTTCACTTCATGTGCGACCCCTAGGCAACCCCTAAACATCTAGGGACACTTGTTGATGAGTTATGGTCAGTCATAGCCTTGTGTGTCAACATTCTATGGTGGATTAAACACTATAAAAGGGCATGAGGTTGCAACTCATTCCTCACACTTCATTCTTGCATTCCTGATCACTTCTGGAGCTCAAGCCTTCTCTCAAGTGATCACATTTCGTGCATAGGACCTTGGTAAGTTTGCTAAACCTTTCTTAATTAAGTTTTATCCTAGTTTTAGCTTAAAAGTCAAACCGTCGTATTTAACGGTTGACTTTAAGATTAATCACTAATGGTCCGGTGATTAGTCGAATCAAAAGTAGTTATAAGTTGGTAATTATGTGGGTAATAAACCCTTAAAAGGGTTCCCCCTGATTCCCACTCTAACTAGGTCAAATGTCGGGTCAAACGTACTAATAAAAAGTCAACAGAATGTTTAATTTACAATTTATGCATGATTAGCAATGTAGAACACATACAACCTATTTGATCATTAATATAACTTGGTAATTAGTGTAAGAACATGTCTAAACATGTTCAACCCGACAATTTCCTGTTTAGACCCGGTTTGGAACCGAAAGTCGCATAGTTTGACTTTCACTTTGACTTTCAGTTCTGACCCGTTTTGGTATGATTTAGAAATACCTAAGAGCTTCATTTGGACCAGGTTACATGCTAGTATAACCCTCTGTGATTATACACCATGGTTCATTAGTTAACCGATTAATACGCATGATTCCGTTAATCGCTCATATGTTGACCATTATGCCCTTTTCACCTTAAAACGTGATTTATGAAAATGTAAAAGTATAGAAACCTTAGCTACTGATATATAAACTTGTATGCAAAGTTTGACATCAGTTTGAGGTATAGAATAAGAGTTATGCTCATTAGCGTAAATTGAAAGCTTTATGTTAATAAAACGGCGTAATTAGCGTATAGCCTAGTTAAGCCTACTTTTTGATATCAAATCTTTTACCCACTGATGTAATATATTATTTTGGGATTTTTAAAGATTTTAAATTAATTTTAGGCTGAGCATAACTTATAGTCGTAGGCTTAATCCGGTAATTGTCGGTTTTGCCCTTACGAGCCATAAAATGAGTTTTACATATCCAATTGACTCCAAACCTTTTGCTACTGATCACATGTGATAAATAAATTATTTTAAGCCTTCTGGAATAATAAAAATATCAGCTTTATGTATCGAACCCGTAAATGGCTTTTAATCGCCTAATTAAGCGTTTTTAATGCATAGTATGTACTAAGATTATTTTAAACATACACGGGTTGATACCTACTGATATTTGAGGCAAATTACAATATTTTAATAGTAAGCAAAAGTTGTTTAACTCAGACTTCAGTTTTGAGCTTTACGGCTTATGTGAAATTACCAAAATGCCCCTTCGGTGCATAGTTTGGTTATAATTGATAAATTTCACATATATACAATACCCTACTGATATAACTTAGCAAATTGACTATCTTTTCTGCTTACATCAGACCTGTAACTCAGGATATTACTTAAACTCTTTTATCACATTATAAATGACCAAACTACCCCTACGGGGCATAGTTTGTGTTTAAATTCATTTCGGGCATAATAAAAGATATCTTACTGATGTCACAACATATTTGGAGCATATTAACTTAGGAAACCTGTAAATGGCTCATATGAATACCCGTTACGCTTATTACGCGTTCGGTTCGGTTTATGTAACTAGTTTACATAAATTAGCCTAAACGGGTCAAACCTTATCGGTTTTATCTCAAAATCCAGAGTGTGTATGAAATACCCATATTAAGCAAGTCTCCGAACTTGTCGGGTCTAAATCACATTCTATCCGGTCTTCGCTTAATAGTGCGTACGAACCGTATCATTGAAACTAACCGGTCTAAGCTAAGGCTTAATTAAGGACCCGTTAGAAATCTAATAGGTTGTTATAAACCTTCGTTCCAGATTAGGAGCCCAGTAAAAGTACTTGCATTTGATGTAATTGATTGATACTTTGCTCAGGTAAATACTCTTAACTTATTTTCCCTATACGGGCTTGGGATACGGTATTATAAAAGTACCGCTTGGTCGGGTATGTAGTCATTTAAATCGGATTGTGATTAATGTATTTACATAACTCGCTTTGTTCTGTATTATTTGATGTATGGCCTTTGGGGGTTAAATGACCATGTCCCGGATATCCTTGGCATCATTTTACGAAATGGCCACGACCTAAGCACGGGGTGTAGGCGTACACCTGACAGATGCATTATGTAAAAACTGGTAATCCACGTAAAGGAATCAACCTTGTGGGCATTATACCTGTGGCGTGTCAGTTAACTTAAACCGGCTCTTCTAACCGGTGCTAATGGACGGCAAATAAGTAAATCTGTATACAAGATTATATACAAATAATTGTCCCAAGTTATAAAGATATATTTTGCCGAAGTGCATTCAAATCAATTTTCAAACTCTTTTCAAAATGAGTCAGTTGAGTTGTATTTACCAGTGTAAACTGACGTATTTTCCAAAAAGGTTAAGTGCAGGTGCTAGACGAAATAGGCTGGCTACTCTAGGCATCATTACTCAAGTCTCGCAAGCTCTAGATGTCAAAGTCTGTTGAACAGTTTTCATTTTATTTTGATCCGCCTGTGGATCCTTTACTTTCCGTTGTAATACTGGATATTACTTTATATTCGGATTGTAATATATTTCTCTTTTGCTTCCGCTGTGCATATTATATATTGTGTTGTTTGACTATTATGTTGCCAACCATGACGTCACGATACTCCCCACCGGGCCCACCGGTGACACGTGGAAATCGGGGTGTGACAAATAGTATATATGATTTCAGTAATCATTAATACTAAAGATAAAGAACTTAAGGAAATTTCTGTAGTTTCAGAATACCCAGATGTATTCCCAGAAGAGTTACCAGGGTTACCACCAGATAGGGAGGTAGAATTTAGGATTCATCTAAATTGCAGGAACTATACCAATAGCCAAGGCACCTTATCGGTTAGCACCCACAGAAATATTAAAACTGAAAAAGCAATTAGATGAATTATTAAGTAAAGGTTTCATACAATCTAGTTCATCCCCTTGGGGAGCACCAGTGTTGTTTGTTAAGAAAAAGGATGGTTCGATGAGAATGTGTATTGATTATAGGGAATTGAATAAGATTACAATTAAGAATCGATACCCATTACCTAGAATTGATGATCTATTCGATCAATTCCAGGGAGATAGATATTTTTCTAAGATCGACTTACGTTCCGGATATCATCAATTGAAAGTACAAGCGGAAGACATACCTAAAAATGCTTTCAGAACTAGGTATGGTCATTACGAATTTACAGTCATGCCCATCGGATTAACGAATGCACCTTCAGCATTCATGGACATGATGAAATGGATCTGTAAACCATATTTGGATAAATTTGTAATTGTCTTCATCAACGATATACTTATTTATTCCAAAAGTCAGGAAGAACATTGTCAGCACTTGCATGCACTCTTAACTTTGTTAAGAAAAGAGAAGCTTTACGCCAAATTCTCGAAGTGTGAATTTTGGCTGCCAGAAGTGCAATTTCTAGGTCATATGGTGAATCATGAAGGTATTCACGTAGATCCTGATAAGATAGCAGCAATTACCCAATTGAAAGGTTCCGCAATCCGCAATGGAAATTAGGAGTTTTGTAGGTTTAGCCGGATACTATAGACGGTTTATTAAGGATTTTTCCAAGATAACTATACCATTAACTAAGCTAACCTGTAAAACAGTTAAGTTTGAATGGGGACTTAAACAAGAAGAAGCCTTTAGGATCTTAAAGCATAAATTAACAAATGCCCCAATCCTAGCCTTACCAGAAGGAACAGAAGATTTTAAAGTATACGGTGATGCTTCAAAGCTAGGATTTGGATGTGTGTTAATGCAACGCAAAAAGGTAATTGCGTATGCATCAAGGCAATTGAAAAAAAAAAAGCACGAAGAAAACTATACCACTCATGACTTAGAATTAGAAGCCATAATTTTTGCCCTTAAGATTTGGAGACATTATCTGTATGGAAGTAAGTTTACTGTCTATACGGATCATAAGAATTTAAGATATATATTTGGGCAAAAAGAATTAAACATTAGGCAAAGGAGATGGATGAAAATCCTAAAGTGACTACGACTGTGATATTCAGTATCACGAAGGAAAGGCTGAAGACGGCTAGAGATCGCCAAAAGAGTTATACAGATAATAGACGAAAGCCGTTGGAGTTTCAAGTTGGAGACAAAATGCTATTGAAAGTATCTCCTTGGAAAGGAGTTGTTAGATTCGGTAAGAAAGGAAAGGAAAGCTAAGTCCAAGGTACGTAGGACCATTTCCAGTGACCCAACGTATAGGACCAGTTGCTTATCGTTTACAACTACCAGGAGAGTTAGCTGGAGTACATGATGTATTTCATGTATCCAATCTCAAGAAATATCTATCAGATGAATCTTTGGTAGTACCTCTCCAAGATATAAAGGTAAACGAAAAATTAAAATTTGTAGAGAAACCTCTTCAGATAGAAGATAGAAAGATCAAATTTCTCAAAACACAAACGATTAGTGTTAGTTCAAGTAAAGTGGGATTCAAAGATAGGACCTTAATACACTTGGGAACTGGAATCAGAAAAGAATCGAAAGTATCCTCAATTATTCCAGTAAATCTCGAGGACGAGATTTTTATTAAGGTGGGGAGAATGTAACAACTCCTATCAAAAAGTCTTAATTATTATTTTAATTATCCAATAGGAAACCCTAATTAAGACACCCAAGTGATTCTGCATAAACCCTAAAATTTTCAGAACAATCAGAATCAGGATCAGGGCCCCTAAAACTCAGGGGGGGTAAACCCTAGTTACGATTATCTAAATTATGTGCTTTCAAATTCGAATTTTTCAATTTCATCAACTCAGCAGGCCTAGTCCCACACGTGGCAACTCTATAACAAATTCGTGTCCCTTACGGACCGTAAGGGTTGAGTCTTACGGTCCGTAAGCTTGGCAACTTTTGTGTATAAATAGCAGACATTGGCACTTGATATTATGCGTACGTTCGACGAAGAAATTCGTTTTAGGCACTGAGTTACGTTCTGTTTACCACAATTAACACACACGGATCACTAATCGACGCCGCAATACAGGGTAATAACTCGATCGCTGCTACGATTCAATGTCCGATTGATCAAAATATCCAATGGATGTTTAAGTGCTGCCCACATTAGGGTTTATGCTTTGTCATTCGTCGTTAATTCGATGGATGTTTAAGTATCGCACTTTGTCATTCGTTGTGAGGGTTGATCTCGTGAGTTATCGTAAATGCTGTATTGATTACTAACCCAGAATTGTGTGCCTGTTATTAATTTAGGTTAAAAAGGCTAATCAGTAGGCTAGGCTCTACTCAAATTAAATCTGCAATGTGAGTCATTCTCTTTTTATCAACTATTTTACAATACCTCAAATTATTTTCAAAAGTTATAATTACAGGGACTAAGTCGTGGATATCTTGAATCACTGGCTAGTGGGGTATTGTGCACATTACTAATTTTCTCCCAGTTAGGTTCATTGACCTACTAGGGATAATCATCACTAATTAGGTTCATTGACCTAATAGTGGTATGACCATCGTCACCATTGTGACATGTCACCATTGTGACACGGTGCTAGATAAAAATAAGATAGAAGCCATTGTAATCGCTCTTATGCTGTAATTAATAACTATGCATCATTTTATGAAAATAGAATGATTCACTCAGTATTTCCCGCTGACAAAACCTTTTTCAAACATGTTTCAGGTGATCTGTTATGATCCAGGAAAAGTGCCGTGAAGCACTACAAGCTTAAGAAAGTGGCTCAGGATAAAATAAAGAAACATGTTTTGTAAAATAAAAGATTTCTTCGTGAAATCAAATGATTGTAAATTACCGGGGGTTTATCCCGAGTTGTGAAATAAAATAATCGGGACTTTGTTCTTTTTGACTAAATTACACAAATTGTCCTTTAGTTATCTATGAAATCTCATCCTCTGTCCTTTGTCTTTAAAATGCACACTCTATGTCCTTTACGACTAAATTAAGAACACTCCATGTCCTTTACGTTAACACCGTTTATCAATTCCGTTAATCTCTGTCATGTGCAATATAACAAGCAAATGTAATGCACTATTGGCTTCAATAATGCTGCAGTTTGGCTGCAATATTGGTTGTACATTAGCTACAATATAACAAGCAACTATAATGCAATATTGTTGCACATTGGATGCAATATAGACTGCACTTTGGTTGCGATATAACAAGCAAATCCAATGCAATATTGGCTCCAATATAACTAGCGACTACAATGCAAAATTGTTGTACTTTGCCTGCAATATAGGCTGCACTTTGGCTGCAATATAACAAGCAACTCTAATGCAATATTGCTGCACTTTGGCTGCAATATTGGCTCCAACATAACAAGCGATTATAATGCAATATAGGTTGCACTTTGGCTGCAATATAACAAGCAACTCTAATGCAATATTGGCTGCAATATTGCTGCGCTTTGGCTGCAATATTGGCTCCAATATAACAAGCGATTATAATGCAATATTGCTGCAATATTGGCTACAATATAACAAGCGACTTTCGGTGCAAATATTACAGAATCTTCAAATAGCCAAACATTGTGCAGAACTGAACCAAACAACCAAACCTGCTACATTCACATATAGAATTGTAATGTTTGAATAACCCATACATTGATTAAAGATAAAATCCATCCTTTTGTGACTCTCCATTTTCGTCCAACTCTCTGAATGGTTGAACTAGGGTTTTGTGGAGTATTGATTGTGAAATTGGTAATCAGTTTGAGGTTTAGAAAAAGTTCGTGGGTTTAATTGTCTGGTATATCAGTATGTGAAGAGTTTTGTGTAAAATGGCCTTTTTGCCCCTCACATGAGTGGCACATGACAGATATTAACAGAGTTGATAAACAATGTTAAGGTAAAGGACATGGAGTATGCTTAATTTAGTCGTATTAACGGAGTTGATAAACGGTGTTAAGGTAAAGGACATGGAGTGTGCTTAATTTAGTCGTCAAGGACATGGAGTGTACATTTTAAAGACAAAGGACCGAGGATGAAATTTGATAGATAACTAAAGGACAATTTGTGTAATTTAGTCTTCTTTTTTCTTTTTTAACTTTTTTAATAAAAGAGCTTTATTCCATTGTTTTGGTATTATTGGGAGGCAACGGACCCTGTCTATATGGTACAATATAGCCTCATAAATACTCTGAGATGTATACATTCTAGAGCATCTTTTGCCTTTAAAAAATATGTGTTAATATATTTGCTGAATTATTTTATAGATAAAGGATCCTATAGAAAGAGGTTTAAGTGTGAGAAATATTGTGGGTTGACATGTGTCCTTAATCTATATTAATTCAAAAGGGTAAACAAGTAATTTACTGAATAATTCAATTAAATAATAATCTTCCCATAACCGTCTGGAGTTATTTTAGGATTATGATTTTTTTAAGATCCATTAAGAATCTGTGAGTTATTTGTCATCTATTATAAAACCTCAAGATCACAAGAAGGTTTCATTATAAAATGGTTGCTTTTTTGTGCTTAGCGTAAATCAATTCGATGGATTCCGGTAATACAGGTACCTTTGTGGTGTTTTAACTAAAAAGACATTTAACTATTTTCCTGATACGTATCAATATTTTTTTATATTCGTTATTTGTTATAGGAATTGTTTTGTTAAGGATGATCATGTCAGGGTTAACAGGGGTTGGGTATTTTAGGTACCATAATATAAGACGGATGACTGAATATTTTGTGGTGTCTTACTCTACAGCTTAAGTTGAATAGATTTGGTTAACCTGAAGGATAGTGTCTTATTCTGAATAGATAATGTTAAGTTGTTTTGATAGTGATATATTATGAATAGATATTGGTAAATGGCGGTATAGTGTCATATGCATGGACAATAGTGTTATATTCTGAATAGATATTGTTAATTTAATTGATAGTGTTTTATTCCAAATAGATAGTGTTAATTAGAGTTATAGTGTAATATAGCAGGTCAATAGTGTTATACACTAAATAGTTAGTGTTAACTTGGTTAATAGTGTTTTATTCTGAGTAGAAATTGTTAAATGGCGGTATAGTGTCATATACCGGTCAATAGTGTTATACACTGAATTGATATTGTTAACTTTCCTGATAGTGTTTTATTATTGTTTAACAGTGTTATATAATGGTGTTCATGGTAACACAATTGTGTTGTTAAAAAGTTTTTTTTTTCTTTTTTATTGTAGATATTCCTACATACCAGTCGGTCGGTGATCTTCAAATGTCCCCAAAATCTGGAAGGAGGACCTTTATACCAAATGTTGATGATTCGCTTAAACCAAAGATGTACATGACGTTTGATTCGTTGAATAATGCATTTCTTTTTTACCAAAGATATGCAATGGCCGGAGGCTTTACAACGAGGAAGGGTACTCAATACCAGCCTCATGATGTCATCTTAAATAAATATTTCCTTTACTCAAAGGAGGGTACCAAACCCTTTAAGGCGTTTGACTCGACTAAAGAAGCTGATAGTTAAAATAATACGTCGAGGACAAGATTACCCGCAGGGTTCCTTCTATAAGGACTGGTTGTGAAGCGTGTATCCGGGTAAAGTTAAGTGATGATAAACTTTATGAGGTTTATTACTTCGAGGAGTCTCACAATCACCCCTTTGTTGATGAAGATGACAGACACCTACTTCCTTGCAACAGAGGAACGAATAATATGCATGAAGAAGCCGTTAATGCTTTGAGTGCCATAAACGTTGGTCCTGTCAAAGCGTTTAATATTATGAGGACTCTTTATGAAGGGTTTAACAATGTAGGGGCCACAAAAGTTGATTTTAAAATTTTCAAAAGAGACCTAAATAGGTACATAGCTGAATACGACGCTGATATGGTGATTAAACAGCTAAAAAGGAAGAAAGAATTCATGCCTAATTTTTATATGGAATACCTAACAACTGATGAGGGTGTTTTACGGGTTTTGTTCTGGGCTGACGGAGATGCGAAGAGGAATTTTAATCTGTTTGGGGATGTTGTGTCTTTTGACGCTACTTATCGTCGCAACAAGTTCGTATCTTACTTATAGTTTTAGATTGGTTTTATTCATATTTTTTTGTTTATCTGATGTAGGGTGTCTTATGTTTTGAGTATTATACCTTTTTAGGTACAAGATGATGTTTGTACCGTTCACCGACGTTGATAATCACTATCGTAATGTTACTCTGGTTGCTGCTATAATAGGAAATGAAACGGCCGAAACCTACAATTGGTTGCTTAACGTGTTTCGGCAGGCATTTGGTCGTGCACCACCTGCGATTGTAACAGATCAAGACCCAGCTATGAGGAAGACAATTGAAGACACTTGGCCTGAAAGTAGGCACATGCTTTGCATGTGACATATAATGGACAAGCTTACTACCAAGGTTTTTTGATTAATTTTCGATTTTGGTTTTATATGGAAAAAATAAGAAAATACCGTTTAGCGTTGTGGTTTTAGCTTTATATAATGCTTTATCCCGTTGGTTTAATATTTAATTTTGTTAATGTTGTTCAGTGTTTCTTAGGCTGGTGCCACCCTATGTAATAACACCGATTTTAAGAAGAGGTTGTGTGCTATTGTTTGGACCGATGCATTACTCCCTGACAAATTTGAATCCGAATGGGGTGTTATATTGACTGACTTCGATCTAGCAAATCATGAATGGTTAGAATCAATTTACCATATTAGGGATTCATGGATACCTGCAAACTATCGTGACGAGCACGTGTTTGGGATAATGCGCACTTCCTCACGTTCGGAAAGTGAGAACCATTTTTTTGGGCAGCTTTGCAACCCGGACTGTACGCTTGTGGAATTCATGGGGCATTTTGACTCTACAATCGAAGCTCAAATACACGAGCATTGAAAGAACGACCATGATACCAGGCACACGAACCCCGACATTTGGGCAAGAGAATTTGTTTTAGAATAACAGGCGACAAACATATATACATGAAATTTTTTATTTTTTTTTGATGTCCAACTTGAAATACAGACAACTATTCACAACTGTAGTATTGGAAGTTGGGAAGAAAGAGAGGATAATTTTGTGAAGTTCTTTGTGAAGGACTTTTCTCAACCGTGTACAACAATTTTTGGGGTAACTAGTGTTGGAACCTGAAGGTTTATACATAGAGGATTACATAGTTAAAGGGTTGATTTTGTATATGTTTAGTTTATGTTTGGGTCATTTTGTATGGGTTGGGTCAGACTAGTTGGTTTCGGTTGGGCCTAGGGTATTTTACCCATAATGATTTGTATTTAAGAAAAGCTCAACTTTAGAATTGAGGTTGATCAGTTGGTGGAAAGCTAGAGGCCAGCCAAGATCTTTTAGAGTTCTTGTATCAGTCATCGTTAATCGTTGAATGCAAGATTAACTGGTTTGTTTTATTTATATTGCTTCGGTTTTATCAATCTGTTCCTGAATCCGCTTGTGTTTGGTTTCCGCACTTACACAAGTTCTTGTTTGATATCATTGCAAGATCCTCAAGGGTTTTAACAAGTGGTATCAGAGCCATTGAAGTCTTTCAAAGGCTCGGTTTTGATATCACTCGAAGAACAAGAAGAAGCTTTGCAAGTGTCGGGGGATGTGTGTTCGTAAATGGAAAGTTCTCGGGTTCATAAGATCTAGTATTTCATCTACAGATCTGAAAAAACCGTTAAGGTCCGGTGATGTTTTTTCATCCAACTACACTCAGCTGAGTGTGTGTTGTAGAGAGAAAGATGGAGATTTCCGAGACGTCATCTTCGACAACGCCGTATCCCGGAGCCGCCGTCACGTCTGTTTCTTGTTCTTCTTCGTTAAAAAATGTTAAAGGTGGTGACCGGAGGATGGTGGTGCATGTGGTAGTGGTCGGAGATGTTAATAGTGATTGGAGATCATGAAGAAGGTGGTCGGAGAGTTTGCCAGTAATTATGACAGAGGGTGGTTCGAGTCAAGTGATGAACGGATATGGGGATGGAGAGTAACAGAGTGATGGCGATGTCCGATGTCCGATGAGTATACTGTTTCGAATAAGAAAGTTTGCTGTTGTGATGATGAAGATTATGTTGATCTCGGATTAAAAGGATATGATATCGGATGGAAATGGTGATGTATTACGGATGAATGACAGTTACAGAGGTCGTCGGAGACGATGACCGGTGTTCGGTGGACTTCAGAGTGTGCGAAGGGTGTCCGGTGATTACTGGAGGTTGATGGCCTCGAATGGAAGATGTTGCTTCGTGATGATGATGTCACTGTATCATCAGCAAAGAATGTTGGGATGGCGGCTGTGCACATGATGTCCCATCAAAAGTGTCAAAAACCCTAAACATTGTAAACCGTCAGATGTGGGAAAGATCAAAGGTCAAAGGTGATAAAAAAAATGTAATGTTTTTGATGCATAATTCTGTGGGGACCATTGTTTTTGATGTGTTATTGGTGGCGGCTGACGTTGTTGCATCTAGGGTTTGCCAACAGATTATTTTGCATGGGCTGACAATGGGCCAATGAGTGGCACAGATTCTAAGGATTTAATTATTATATGGGCATAGTTGGTAAATGAGGTTGCTAAATTTGTTTGCATTTGAGTTTCTATTGGGCCAAGGTATGTGCATGTTTGTTATTTCATTAATCTTCGTGGGCCCACCTGCATTTTAGAATGAAAAAATGACATGTGTGATGGTTGTGATTACACAAGTTGGTATGAGGTTGGATAAATTGTTTGTGGGAAATAATAGCATTAACCTGGCCATGCAAGAATGGAGTGACGTTTTTTTTAGGGGGCCCACCTAGCTATTGTCATGAAGATGCAGTTTTGGGCTTAATTATTCAGCTTACATCAGATTGGGTTTTGATCTCAATGTGCAAGGTTCAACATTTTTAATTGGATTAATAGGATGCATCGATTTTATTTTTGTTTGATGGGCTCAGCATTTGACTTTCGGTGGTGAAACTAATTAATGTCTCACTTGGGCCGTGAGTGTGCTTTGGGCTATGCGTGGAAGGTGATTTTAAGCATATTTTTAAACAGTGCAAACTTGTGTTTTTGCGCGACTTGAATACCAGACGGATCATTTGAATCCGTGTGTTCTTGTTAGTGAATCAATACTTTTGCATCCGAGATAACACGTCTGATCCGACATCATCCGAGACACACTTCAACTTATCCGAGATCTGATCCGAGCTACATCATTTTTCATCCGACATCGTCCGACATTCATGGGTACACACGAGGCACAATAGATCAGACTCTGTTTTATCAAAAGAGTGGGCAAGGATCTGATATTGGTTCAAATCTATGTTGATGATATTATTTTCGGATCAACAAGTGAGGCTCTTTGCAAGGAATTTGAGGAAGTTATGAAAAAGAAGTTCGAAATAAGTGCGCTCGGTGAAATGACATTGTTTTTGGGTTTACAAGTTAAACAAGATTCCCGGGGCATTCTAATTCATCAGGGGAAATATGTGGATGATGTGCTTAAGAAATTTAAATTCACAGACGCTAAACCGACCAAAACTCCAATGGCAGAAAGACCATTGCTGACTGAAGATGCAGAAGGATCCTCTGTTGATCAACGCCTTTATAGGTCTATGATCGGATCGTTGATGTATCTGACAGCAAGTCGTCCAGACATCATGTTTGCTGTTTGTAATTGCGCGCGAGATCAGGCTAATCCTAAAACTTCTCATCTTTCTGCTGTTAAACGAATCTTTCGGTTCCTTAAAGGCCGACCCCGGTTTGGTCTGTGGCATCCGAGGGATTCGAATTTTGACTTGTTTGCGTTTTCTGACAGTAATTTTGGAGGCACTGACAAGGACAGGAAATCCACCTCTGCTGGATGTCAATTTTTGGGTAACCGACTCATTTCTTGGCAATGCAAGAAGCAGCAAACGGTAGCTATTTCCACAGCTGAAACAGAATATGTTGCAGCTTCGACGTCTTGTTCACAAGTAGTGTGGATGCAGCATCAATTGCAAGACTACGGTTTGACTTATCTTAAAACTACCATATATTGTGATAATGATGCTGCTATACAAATTGTGAAAAATCTTGTCTTCCACTCAAAAACCAAGCACATTGATATTAAAATTCATTTTATACGAGACTGCTTTGATAGAGGTCTTATCAAACTGGAGCAAATCGACACAGATGCAAATGCTGCCGATTTGTTCACAAAACCTGTCAGCAGTTCGAAATTTCAAGTGCTTGTGGATTTTCTGAAAATGATCCGCTTTACTGACTGAGCATGTTTTTTGTTTTATTTCGTAGGTAAATTTGTTCATAAAGTTTTCTATTCTTAGGTAGTTTTTATTTATGCTCAAATTTAGGGGGAGAAAATTATGAAAAATACAAAAATATTAAAAAAAATTGAAAAATACAAAAAGAGGCATTGCATGACTGGGAAATGAAATGAATTTTCACATTATGGTCGAGGGCTGACTCATGTAAGACTAGTATCGAAATAGTTTGACTCTAGTATGATGTGTTGGTAGGCTCTATTCTTAAGACTGAAAACATTGGCTGGTTCTGTTCAGAACTAAAATAGTACATGACCCCAGGAAAGAAAGTTACTTGGAATTAGCTCATTTCTATTTGAATGTCTGTATGTTGTCCCGATACACACAATTTTGATCTGACTCTGAAATCTTATCTGAAAAAGTCGTGTACCTCCTCTGCTGCATCCAGATACATGCTGACCTAGCTGTACGTTGTCGTTCTATAGATCAATTAAACACCCAAAAGAGGCCCTCAAGTGCCCAAAAGAAACCCAAGAAACCTATATCAAACTGAGGAAAACTCATTTGATCTGTATATTATACCATCTCTGCTTAAGATCTATTCTGTTCTCTTCTCAATCTATTTCCAATTAAGATCTCAGAGATTTGGATTGGACTTGTGAAATATGTGGTAGGGAAGCTACTTGCATGATAGAGTGTGCTGTTTATATTTCCGGGATTTGATTAGTATTTATTTGGGTGTTCATTGTTAAGAAATCAAAACGTGATAAAATTTGTTACAGGCAGTTAAATGGAAAAGGTCTAGGGAGATGAGTTTAGAAGGACAAATATACTGGCAATCGTCTAGATCATTCAGTAGTAGATCAGTGTTGATAAGTGTGGTCAAGCCCAAAACCTCATGATTTGATCCCTGAGCAATTATGTTATTTCCTATTTTTTTTTGTAAATAATAGTTTATATTATTTATTTTTGTTTTAGGTTTTTACATTCGTAAAACGTGCTCAGAAAGTTAATTGGGTTATTAAAATAATAACTGATTTTCTAAAGGATTTGTTTTAATTAAAAATTAAATTAGAATCAAAGAAATCCTTTTAATTAAATATGAGATGGATTCAGCCCAAAATTCTAGTCTCGGCCCAAAGTCAAGGCCCAGTCCATGTAAAGGGATGGGGTATATAAGACAGGTCTCGAGTCGAGACCTCATTTCTCACTCGAGACCGACTGTGATTCCTCTCATTTTCTCTCTCAAATTCCGGTAAGTTATCACTGTTCCGACGACGTCTATTGTTTCCAACGCGTTTTTCTGGTCTCGACTCACCAAGATTTGAAGGTATTTGATGATTTTTGTTGAAGTTCTGCAGGTGATTTGAAGATCCGATGATGAATTTGAAGATTTGAAGATAAATATGAACCCTAGTCTTGAACACATTTTGGTCTTCAAAGAAATTAAAATTGTTTTTGGGATTTTGATCCATAAAGCTAGGCAGATGAAGTTGTTTTTGTGGTCTCGACTCAGATAACACATTAGGACTCGAGACTGGTGTTTGCGAGTCGCAATCTCATAGTCTCGACTCGAGACCCCATGGTCTCGACTCGAGATCTCGTGGTCTCGACTCATGGTCTCGACTCACGGTCTCGACTCACAGTCTCGAGTCAGAATTTTATAATCTGAGTTATAGTGGTTTTGTCCTGTTCTGATTGTTGGCTTTGTAATTTGAAAGTCTCATGTTTGATTCAAATATGTAACTGTTTATGTTTACAATGTATGTTTGCTTTATGCAGAATATGGATTTGAAATTCATTCCTACACACAATCAAGCAGGGTAATTGGCACCACCTCCGGAGAAACACAAGAAGATGTACACTTCATTGATCAAGGGTCTCAACAGTTGTTGAATTGTTCACGCATTACGAGAAAATCCTGTAGTTTACGAAAATCTTATTCAAGAGTTTTGGAAAAGTGCAAGGATTGAAGTTATTGAAGGAAAAGGAGTTATTGTTGTTGACATTCAAAAGAAGGCTGTCACTGTGACTGAGCAGATGATTCGAGAAGTATTACAGTTCAATGACCAAGAAACAGACTCCATTGAGCTTCCAGCTGGAACTGTGGAAGCAATATTACCTTGATTGAGTTATGAAGGGAAGTATCCGCCTTTGGTAAAGAAGTTTTTGCATCCTTATTGGCGTCTTTTGGTGCACATGTTTATTCTGTGCATGACAGAAAACAGAGGAGGCACAGATCAATTGAACATTACTCAGTCTGCTGCTCTTGCTTGTGTGATAACAAATGAACCCTTCAATTATTCAAAATATGTTTTTGAAGCCATGAAGAGAAATGTGTTTGGAGTTAGAAAGGACAAGTTTCTTATGTATCCAAGGTTCGTGCAAATGATTCTTAATGCTCGTTATCCAGAGTTAGAGAGATCTGGAAATACCTTGGAGTTAAAACCTATGGGTCCTTCTTGTTTTGGTGCTGTCACTTCTAAGAAGGGTACTGAAAAGAGATTTGAAGGTTTAATTCCTTTGGAGAGATTTGGTCAGTTTGCAGAGACGGAAGATGTAGCTGCTGATCTAGTGATAGTGCAACCTGTTCCAATAAATGCTATGGTTGCTGAAGAGCATGATGTTCAAGGAAATACAGAAGATGAGCCTGAGACAGAGATTTTAACGATCAACTCTGACGATGAAGGTATAGAGATTATGTGTGATTCAGGAGATGATGAAGAGCTTCCTCCTGAATCTGAAGCTGATGTTGCTGTTTCTACTGTTCCACCTGTGATTACTGCTGAGAGTTTGGCTTTGTTATTAAAGTCTGTAACTGATAAGATAGGAAATCCACCTTCCAATCTTGCAGCGTCTAATGAAGAGCCTAGTGAGAACCCAAAGGATCCTGATTCATTGCCTTTGAAGCGGAAAAGAAGGGATCCTCGACTCGGAATGTATGTTGAACAAAACAAAGATCAATCCATGAATGCTGCTGAAGATGATGATGGCTTATATAACTTTGATTTTGAGAAAAGTGTCACTGAAACCACCACCACTACTTCAGATGTTTTTGATTTTAATGCTGATACTCAAAGTGATGTTTTAGAGACCACCACTGCTGATGTTCAAGCTACGAATGTTGTTTCTGAGTCTGTAAGTGGGTCAATACCGCTTGGTATCTCTGAATCTGCAGGTCCTTCTGGAGTCATTCATGACGTGCCTAGCAGTTCAAGTGGTAAGAGACCTGAAGAGCCGTTGAGGATGCCGTTTGATGATGACTCAAGTGATGATGACTCAAGTGATGATGACGAGTTCATAAGTATGAGAGAAATGAAGAAACGACTAATTGTGATTGAGCAAGATTCAATTCATAAAGACGCCAAGATTATCCAACTTGAAGATATTATAGTGCAAGAGTTTTCTGATCCAACTGACGTTGAAAACAGAAGAAAAGCCTTTGATAAGGATGATGCTGAGAGAAGTGCTGCTATGGAACAATATTTCAAAAGAGTTACTGATCCAGTGGCAGACAAAGAAAAGGCTGAAAGAATTAAAAAGAAAAGGGAGTTTGTAATTCTGAAGAACAAGAATCTAAATCCAGATGAAGATGATGCTCAAGCAACTCATCATTTAATGGATGTTGGTGAAACTCTCTATGATAAAGTTGGAAATAGATCTGGTGTGGTTAGCTGGGGATTTGATCATGATCGCCGAAGATGGTGGATAAAGAGGAAAGTTAGACCTGTAGAGTGGTACAAAAATCCAGCCCAGTTTCAGACTTTCACAAAGGTTGATTTGATAAACTTGTCTAAGTCACCTTATGTGGATGATAAACCTGGAGGTCGTGGATATTTGTTTTTTGAGAGATTGCAGAGGGAAGTTCTTCGTAATTTTCCTTCGATGCACACTGCAGAGTCCATTGTTAAACCAGCTAAAGGCGTTAGGGATCCATATACTAATAAGCGAATGAAGATTGTGCACTGGCTAGCAACTGACAAAGAAAAGACGATTCCTTTGGTGAAAAAGATTCCAAAAGGTGCTCTGAAGACCTTACATTTTTGGGCTTATGATGAGCGTTTGGGGCAGGCAGTGATTGTTTGTGATGATGATGTGAGTTTTCGCTTGGTGGATCAAATTGATTTGTTGAATCTTGCTTACGAAGACTTGGAAGTATTAGCTCGTAACCAGATTAGAGCTACAGAAAAATATGAAGAAATAGCAAAGGGTTGGACTGCTGCTGTTGCTTCTGTTTTGCATATCAATCGAAAGGGTTTTGGTGGTTACAAAGATAGTATGAGTGGTGATCGTGACAGTCGAAGTTAGAAGAACCTCCATGCATAAACCTAGGGGGAGATTGTTGGAACCTGAAGGTTTATACATAGAGGATTACATAGTTAAAGGGTTGATTTTGTATATGTTTAGTTTATGTTTGGGTCATTATGTATGGTGTAACAACTCCTATCAAAAAGTCTTAATTATTATTTTAATTATCCAATAGGAAACCCTAATTAAGACACCCAAGTGATTCTGCACAAACCCTAAAATTTTCAGAACAATCAGAATCAGGATCAGGGCCCCTAAAACTCAGGGGGGGTAAACCCTAGTTACGATTATCTAAATTATGTGCTGTCAAATTCGAATTTTTCAATTTCATCAACTCAGCAGGCCTAGTCCCACACGTGGCTACTCTATAACAAATTCGTGTCCATTACGGACCGTAAGGGTTGAGTCTTACGGTCCGTAAGCTTGGCAACTTTTGTGTATAACTAGCAGACATTGGCACTTGATATTCTACGTACGTTCGACGAAGAAATTCGTTTTAGGCACTGAGTTACGTTCTGTTTACCACAATTAACACACACGGATCACTAATCGACGCCGCAATACAGGGTAATAACTCGATCGCTGCTACGATTCAATGTCCGATTGATCAAAATATCCAATGGATGTTTAAGTGCTGCCCACATTAGGGTTTATGCTTTGTCATTCGTCGTTAATTCGATGGATGTTTAAGTATCGCACTTTGTCATTCGTTGTGAGGGTTGATCTCGTGAGTTATCGTAAATGCTGTATTGATTACTAACCCAAAATTGTGTGCCTGTTATTAATTTAGGTTAAAAAGGCTAATCAGTAGGCTAGGCTCTGCTCAAATTAAATCTGCAATGTGAGTCATTCTCTTTTTATCAACTATTTTACAATACCTCAAATTATTTTCAAAAGTTATAATTACAGGGACTAAGTCGTGGATATCTTGAATCACTGGCTAGTGGGGTATTGTGCACATTACTAATTTTCTCCCAGTTAGGTTCATTGACCTACTAGGGATAATCATCACTATTTAGGTTCATTGACCTAATAGTGGTATGACCATCGTCACCATTGTGACATGTCACCATTGTGACACGGTGCCAGATAAAAATAAGATAGAAGCCATTGTAATCGCTCTTATGCTGTAATTAATAACTATGCATCATTTTATGAAAATAGAATGATTCACTCAGTATTTCCCGCAGACAAAACCTTTTTCAAACATGTTTCAGGTGATCTGTTATGATCCAGGAAAAGTGCCGTGAACCACTACAAGCTTAAGAAAGTGGCTCAGGATAAAATAAAGAAACATGTTTTGTAAAATAAAAGATTTCTTCGTGAAATCAAATGATTGTAAATTACCGGGGGTTTATCCCGAGTTGTGAAATAAAATAATCGGGAAATATTTCAGTTTTAAAAATATCCTGATGAAAACTTCCGCTGTTAAAATAAATACTATGGGATTTCTGTCCCGCGGCTCCTGAAACGGGTCAAACCGGGTCGGGGGCCGTGACAGAAAAAGGTGGTGTCAGAGCCACTGATCGAGCCACTGATTTAAGCCAATTAAGTATTTAGAAAATACTTATTTTTTATTAATTGCTATTTTGTGATTATGTGTTTTATTATCTGACTAATTTTGTACAGTATGGGCAGATCTTTATATGCTAGCCACTATAGCAGTAAATACAAATCTTTAAATATTTTGATTCAAGTTTTAGCACCCTTATTAAGTATAAGCCAGAAACCTGATTCAGTAAATAAATAAATTTACAAATAAAACTTAGTGTGTTTTAATTTTTAGTTGTTTTGGTAGTTACCCAGTATGAAATAATATTTAAAAGTTTTTCTATAAAATTTTGTTATGATTTTTAACTTAGTAATTGTGTGTATTTTGCTAAACAGCATGAGTGACTTGTCTGACGCCCTTCAGAATTTAAATCTCTATCCAGTAAGAATAGAGGTTTCCAGAGATTTCAATAGGTATATACCAGACATAGAAGAACCTATAGAATTCAACGTTTTACCTCTCGAGAAACCCAAGCCTAAGAAAATGGAAATTGGGGAAAGCTCCAGGCAAATTGAGGGGTTACCATCTCAGGAAGAGCTAGATTTTATATTGGCAAGCTATAATACTATTAAGCCTGTTAATGAAAATGTTTTTATTCACTCTCTTGAAACACAACTACCAATGAACTTAGAACCAGTTATTCCAAACCCTTCAATCCACTCGCAACCTTTAGGAATAGACGAATGGTTGACTAATGAAATACAGTTCCAAAACAATCCCTATATGCTTTTTCCTCGGTTCGATCCAGAACCTTTACCAAATCCACCAATGAGTAACGAGAATATGGCTGAACTCCGCCACTTTGGCGAAGAACTAATGGATGCTGGGAATAGGATCCAAGAAATTGGGGGACAGATCTCCTGGAAATACGATGAGAGGGAACGCCATTACTAGAATATCATCTGACAAAGGATAGGGGATTTATGGAACTGTGGTTGTGTAGTAGTAATAGTAAAATCAGTCTGTAAAATAATTACGAATAAAACTTTGTAAGAAAATGGTGTGTATTGATGCATACTATTAAATATAAATGGAAATCGAGAAATTGATAGTTTTGGCTATATTGGTGTTATGAACTCTGTATAATTGTTTTGTGTAATTATTATTTAATCAATACTAATAAAATATATATATTAATTATCAGATGGAAAACGCGAATAATGAACCAGTTAATGAGGTTAATCAATCTGAGCAACAACCGGGGGATCAATATATGACTAGGCAGGATATAGAAAATATCGTTGCTCAAGGGATAGCCAACGCTATTCCAGCAATAGTTGCTCAAGGGATAGCCAACGCTATTCCAGCAATCGTTGCTGCTGTTAAAAATCCAATCGAACCGCAACAAATCGTTCCTAGCAAACGTATTTCTGAAGATAACTTCAGTAATAGCATAAACGGAGGCCATAATCATACTAATCATGAGAATGAACCACGGGAAGCTCCTCCCCCTAAGAAAATGAAAGCTGCAACGCCTGGTTGCACTTACAAAGAATTTCTTGCTTGTAAACCCACTGAGTTTGCAGTCAATGAAGGAGCGACTGCGGCACTGCGTTGGTTAGAGAAAACCGAGGCAGTAATTGCTATAAGTAAATGTGCTCAGGATGATCAGGTCATGTACGCGTCAAACCTTTTCAAAGAAGGGGCGCTAGAATGGTGGAATACGGTGTTACAAGCAAAAGGAAGAAGGATGGCGTATGCTATGAACTGGGAAGAATTTAAGAGCTTTGTAGAAAGAAGGAAGGAAGTAGCCCAAAAGATTACCCAAGAATTCCGTCCGGGTAACCATAACAATTTCAAGAGAAGAGGGAATGGGCAATCTTCCACTAGCCCATTTTGCAATTCTTGCAAAAGGAAGCATTTTGGAAGATGCAAAGGATATTGCAATTTTTGCAAAATTCCGGGGCATCAAGAAGAAGACTACAGGAGGAAGAAATTTTCAGTCTGCTACAACTGTGGAGAAGCTGGACATCTTAGGCCAGATTGTCCAAAACTGAACAAACCATCTGACAATAAAGCCAAACCTGCAGAAGGAGCAAAAAGGAATGTAAGAGCCTTCCAACTGACTGCTCAGGAAGCAGAGCTCATTCCAGATGTGATAGCTGGTACGTTCTTAGTTCACAACGTTAACACAAAAGTATTATTTGAAAATGGTGCAAACCAAAGTTTTATAAATACTTCATTCTGCCAAACTCTTAACTTACCTTTAACCAGCATTAGGCAAATTTCTACAGTAGAAACAGCAGATGGGAATTCAGTTAAAATAAATAAGGTTCTGCAAAACGTAGAAATAGAACTTTTAGGTCATAAATTTTCTGCAACCCCATTATCTATGAAATTAGTTGAATTCGATGTTGTGTTAGGAATGGATTGATTAGTAAACAACCATGCTCGAATTATCTGTGATAAGAATTCCATAGAAATTTGTGCACCCACTGGAGAAGTAATAATGATTACAGGAGATAAGCCATGTAAACCCATAAAGTTCATATCAGTAATGAAAGTTGCTAATTATGAACGAAAGCAAGGAATAGTGTAACACCTCGAAAATTCACGTCCTATAATGAGTTGACACGTAACACATGTTTGAACGTGTGAAAGATTGTTATAGAAGGATTAAAGTTGACAATCATGGAAAGTATGTGAATATACGAGTTCTAAATGTCAACAGTGAATAAATATATTGTACATTAACCCTACATGATGTTTATAGCATCAAACGAATAAATCATGGATCATACGAAGCTAAAAGTAAGAGATTACAAACTACAGGGGTTAAATGTGTCAACATGTTTAAGTTATACCTCTGAGTGACCTTTTGACAAAACCCGAAGCTTTGTAACTGTTAATTATGCTCACTAGAATGCACGATATAAATTTCATAAAGTTTCGTTGTCGTATGAGAAAGTTATGATCAAATTCGCGTACGAGGGGTTAAAGCGTTAACGTTGAAAGTTATGACTTTTCAGGTTAACCGGAAGTGTCCAGGGACTTGGCAAAGTGGGTATAAGTCCTAAAGCCCTTGTAGGTAAATATTAAGGGGTCAAAGTGCAAAATATAAGCTAGTTGACCTTTCGAAGAGCCAAGGGACATTTATGCGGAAAATGGAAAATGTGAAATCTGATAACAGGGTCCAGGCGGGCCGCGTAAGAGTTATTAACATCTTACGCGGGCCGCGTTAACCGCCCAGATGCAGAATCAGCGAACAGCAGCCTGCAAATGCGCTAACTCGACCCAAAACAGATGTTTCACTTCATGTGCGACCCCTAGGCAACCCCTAAACATCTAGGGACACTTGTTGATGAGTTATGGTCAGTCATAGCCTTGTGTGTCAACATTCTATGGTGGATTAAACACTATAAAAGGGCATGAGGTTGCAACTCATTCCTCACACTTCATTCTTGCATTCCTGATCACTTCTGGAGCTCAAGCCTTCTCTCAAGTGATCACATTTCGTGCATAGGACCTTGGTAAGTTTGCTAAACCTTTCTTAATTAAGTTTTAGCCTAGTTTTAGCTTAAAAGTCAAACCGTCGTAATTAACGGTTGACTTTAAGATTAATCACTAATGGTCCGGTGATTAGTCGAATCAAAAGTAGTTATAAGTTGGTAATTATGTGGGTAATAAACCCTTAAAAGGGTTCCCCCTGATTCCCACTCTAACTAGGTCAAATGTCGGGTCAAACGTACTAATAAAAAGTCAACAGAATGTTTAATTTACAATTTATGCATGATTAGCAATGTAGAACACATACAACCTATTTGATCATTAATATAACTTGGTAATTAGTGTAAGAACATGTCTAAACATGTTCAACCCGACAATTTCCTGTTTAGACCCGGTTTGGAACCGAAAGTCGCATAGTTTAACTTTCACTTTGACTTTCAGTTCTGACCCATTTTGATATGATTTAGAAATACCTAAGAGCTTCATTTGGACCAGGTTACATGCTATTATAACCCTCTGTGATTATACACCATGGTTCATTAGTTAACCGATTAATACGCATGATTCCGTTAATCGCTCATATGTTGACCATTATGCCCTTTTCACCTTAAAATGTGATTTATGAAAATGTAAAAGTATAGAAACCTTAGCTACTGATATATAAACTTGTATGCAAAGTTTGACATCAGTTTGAGGTATAGAATAAGAGTTATGCTCATTAGCGTAAATTGAAAGTTTTATGTTAATAAAACGGCGTAATTAGCGTATAGCCAAGTTAAGCCTACTTTTTGATATCAAATCTTTTACCCACTGATGTAATATATTATTTTGGGATTTTTAAAGATTTTAAATTAATTTTAGGCTGAGCATAACTTATAGTCGTAGGCTTAATCCGGTAATTGTCGGTTTTGCCCTTACGAGCCATAAAATGAGTTTTACATATCCAATTGACTCCAAACCTTTTGCTACTGATCACATATGATAAATAAATTATTTTAAGCCTTCTGGAATAATAAAAATATCAGCTTTATGTATCGAACCCGTAAACGGCTTTTAATCGCCTAATTAAGCGTTTTTAACGCATAGTATGTACTAAGATTATTTTAAACATACACAGGTTGATACCTACTGATATTTGAGGCAAATTATAATATTTTAACAGTAAGCAAAAGTTGTTTAACTCATACTTCAGTTTTGAGCTTTACGGCTTATGTGAAATTACCAAAATGCCCCTACGGTGCATAGTTTGGTTATAATTGATAAATTTCACATATATACAATACCCTACTGATATAACTTAGCAAATTGACTATCTTTGCTGATTACATCAGACCTGTAACTCAGGATATTACTTAAACTCTTTTATCACATTATAAATGACCAAACTACCCCTACGGGGCATAGTTTGTGTTTAAATTCATTTCGGGCATAATAAATGATATCTTACTGATGTCACAACATATTTGGAAAATATTAACTTAGGAAACCTGTAAATGGCTCATATGAATACCCGTTACGCTTATTACGCGTTCGGTTCGGTTTATGTAACTAGTTTACATAAATTAGCCTAAACGGGTCAAACCTTATCGGTTTTATCTCAAAATCCAGAGTGTGTATGAAATACCCATATTAAGCAAGTCTCTGAACTTGTCGGGTCTAAATCACATTCTATCCGGTCTTCGCTTAATAGTGCGTACGAACCGTATCATTGAAACTAACCGGTCTAAGCTAAGGCTTAATTAAGGACCCGTTAGAAATCTAATAGGTTATTATAAACCTTCGTTCCAGATTAGGAGCCCAGTAAAAGTACTTGCATTTGCTGTAATTGATTGATACTTTGCTCAGGTAAATACTCTTAACTTATTTCCCTCTACGGGCTTGAGATACGGTATTATAAAAGTACCGCTTGGTCGGGTATGTAGTCATTTAAATCGGATTGTGATTAATGTATTTACATAACTCGCTTTCTTCTGTATTATTTGATGTATGGCCTTTGGGGGTTAAATGACCATGTCCCGGATATCCTTGGCATCATTTTACGAAATGGCCACGACCTAAGCACGGGGTGTAGGCGTACACCTGAGAGATGCATTATGTAAAAACTGGTAATCCACGTAAAGGAATCAACCTTGTGGGCATTATACCTGTGGCGTGTCAGTTAACTTAAACCGGCTCTTCTAACCGGTGCTAATGGATGGCAAATAAGTAAATCTGTATACAAGATTATATACAAATAATTGTCCCAAGTTATAAAGATATATTTTGCCGAAGTGCATTCAAACCAATTTTCAAACTCTTTTCAAAATGAGTCAGTTGAGTTGTATTTACCAGTGTAAACTGACGTATTTTCCAAAAAGGTTAAGTGCAGGTGCTAGACGAAATAGGCTGGCTACTCCAGGCATCATTACTCAAGTCTCGCAAGCTCTAGATGTCAAAGTCTGTTGAACAGTTTTCATTTTATTTTGATCTGCCTGTGGATCCTTTACTTTCCGTTGTAATACTGGATATTACTTTATATTCGGATTGTAATATATTTCTCTTTTGCTTCCGCTGTGCATATTATATATTGTGTTGTTTGACTATTATGTTGCCAACCATGACGTCACGATACTCCCCACCGGGCCCACCGGTGACACGTGGAAATCGGGGTGTGACAGGTTGGTATCAGAGCCAACACTGAGTGAATTGAATGCTAGCCTTTTGTGTTTAATCTCAGTTACACAGTTGCACATTCTTGAGTATAGACAAGAACATAGGACAAATTCTAATTCGTTGTAATTGTCTTTTTGGTTCCTTTGTTATTTTTCCGATTAGCTCTTGCATGGGCGAGTCATTTTTAGTAGAAGTCCCGTTTAGGGCAACCATATACTTATTTAAGTTTTAAAGGAACGATTATATTTAAAATATCATTCCTATATTATAAGATCTACCATTATAATAAAATGGCAAAATCTAAAAAGGACAAGACCTAGCCATGTGTCACATTAAGCCAAGGCCAAGACGGTAGTTCCACAATTAGATTCAGATCCTCGTTAACATTTCAATTTAGGATTGCTCTGCGTTAAATATTAAAAGAATCTTAAGAGTGAAACCTAGCCTGAGTGTCATTATAAAGACTGGCCAAGATGATAAGACCTGTTTAAAAGATTCGAATCCCTGTTAACATCTGAAAACGTGTTAACGCTCCTGGCGGACGTGATTCATTAAAAATCACACACGTCATTTTTATATAGGATTCTTCAAAAGATCCCTAACCCAATTAAATGATCTCTGAATCATGGGTTAAATCATCAACTTAGATGATCATATTTTGACCATACGTGGTAATATAGTGCCTGCGGGCCTTGCTCATTTCTACATGAGACAAAATATAGTGGTAGCTATGACTCCCTGTCAGAAAAAAGGTAATGAACTAGGTTCAAACCTTAAAAGCCTTGATTCTCTGAAATCATGACTTATAATTTGAAAATGTCCCTGTGACTAGGCCTATTGTGCCAGTTTACCTTCATGCTTTGATTCTCTGAAATCATAGCTTATAATTTATAATTGTCCTTGTGACTAGGCCGTTTGTGCTATTATTAAAACATTAATGCCTCGATTCTCTGAAATCATGGCTTATAAATTAAACTTGTCTACGCGACTAGGACATTTGTGCTATTATTAAAACATTAATGCCTCGATTCTCTGAAATCATGGCTTATAAATTAAACTTGTCTACGCGACTAGGCCATTTGTGCTATTAGTAAAACCTTAATGCCTCGATTCTCTGAAGTCATGGCTTATAAATTAAACTTGTCTACGCGACTAGGCCATTTGTGCTATTACTAACTTATGAATTAGGATTATGATAAAAATCCTGAATAAAATAAATACCATTCCTTTCCTGCCAGTATAAATATTAAAAGAGAATCTTAAAAGGTTTGACCTAGCTTGAATGTCATTGAAGACCTAGCTAAGATGGTAAAACCTGTTTAAAAAGAGATTCAGATCCTTGTTAACGTCTGAAAATGTTTTAACACTCCCGACAACAGTGATGCGATAAAAATCACACTTGTCACCCTTATATTAGGATTTTTCCAAATCCATTCTTTAGCATAAATGATCAATAGGAATCATGACTAATAAACGTCGAACATGATGTACGCATCAAAACATCCATTCGAGGTGTATACCTACGGGTAAAGATGAATACATGAAAAAGATAGTTTTATTTCACAACTTCTTGTTAAGACAATGAACTATGAAATTTTCTGATCCAAAGGAATCATTGATTATGTTTTAAAATTTCCCTAGTGACAAGGCCTCTGAGCCATTAAAAGTCCTTTGGAACAAGCCCTTGGGCTATATATAAAAGATGTCTGTATGACATTGACAGTCGTGACTTATGTCCCTGTCTAATAAATATGAAGGATTATATTCCGCTTAAAAGCCAAAGATGGTTTATTTAAAAACTTAGGCAAAATATAATCAAATAAATTAAATACTATCTAATGGCCTATATGGTTTAATTGCACCATGGCTATTTATTCATCAAATTCGACAATTCGCTATATGATTAAACAAATTGTTTCTACTTGGTTAGTAGCCTTCAAAGCTTCACCATGGCTGACTCCTCTGAAGCTCACAATCATCCAGTTGATCAGAATGATGATGCAAGACTGAACTTAACAAGCATCGAGTTTCAGGCTATGATAAATACAGCCGTAAACAATGCTGTGGACCGTGTGTTGAAGGATCATAAGCGAAAGTGCAATAAAACCCCAAATAGGAGTTACAAAAAGGGTAAGACCGGTTCAAGTTATAACCAGTCCAAACCAAAGGAGGCGAAACCCGAATGTAAAACCTGCAAAAGAAGACACTGGGGACAGTGTCGATCAAATCAAAAGGTAAAGCAATGTGGCATCTGTAAAAGAGCTGGCCACCAGTCCCACGAATGTAGGGACATAAAGAATGCAAACTATTTCAGCTGCGGCGAAAAGGGCCACATCAGTACTAATTACCCTAAGGCTGCCAAGGAAGGAGCAACTAAGCCTGGGAAGGATTTGAAGGACAAACAGCAGACCAGTGGAAAGACCAGATGCAAAACCTGTAGGAAATACCACCTCGGGAAATGCAGATATGAATCTCAGCCTCTACCCTGTGGAATCTGCAAGTCCAGGGAGCATAAGACCTTGGATTGCAAGAGATTGGGAGACGCAACCTGCTATGGTTGCAATGAAAAAGGGCACATTAGGACCAACTGCCCTAAATACGCTAAAAATCTTAAGGAAGTTAAGAAGACCAAAGCTGGAAGCTCTCAGATGAATGCTCAAGAGGCTATTCAGGATGACGATGTCACAACAGGTACTTTCTTTATCAATAACGCTCATACTAGAATAGGATTTGATTCAGGTTCAGATAAGTCTTTCATAGACACTAGATTTTGTAAATCATTAAATCTGCCTGTTGAAATTCTAAGCGTTAAGTATAAAGTAAAAATTGGTCGATAGTACCTCAGAGATTGCTTCAGCAACATTTGATGGATGTTTATATCCATTAAGAACCGTTCTCTTCCCGCTACCCTTGCTTTCATTAATATAAGGACTCGATATAGTCATAGGAATGGATTGGTCGTCGTGTGACCAAGCCCATATTGTGGGTGTGATAAGAAGTATGTAGTTATCAAAACTCATTATGGTGAGCCTTTGACCATTCAAGGAGATACTGGGTATGGATATACCTCAGCTACTCACGTTGTATAGACTAAGAAACCACCAGTCAAAGCTGAGACTGCCCTAAATTTGTCATAGATTTTTTTGTATCCTCTCTCGAGAGGAAGTGCGTCAGCACATGTAGTTGATATCTCTTTAATCCCTATTGATTACGAATACCAAATGGTATGACAAAGGCGCCATATGAGGATTGGTGTATCTTAATATGTTCCATAGATTGCTTTCATGCCTGATCAGTATGGAGGTTTAATGCATGGAACCACAAAGATATCCCAATGATCATATGATACTAAAGTCAACTAATGGTATTCAAAGAGATATCCAGAATAGAAATTTTTCCCAAATAAATGTTTCCTGGTAAAGGAACCTGTGGACTCATAACATGAAAGTGTCACTCATGTGGCGCAAGCGAGGATGGATGAACTAGAGCCTGAGATTTGGAAAATCTCTGTAACCTCCTTGTATCTTGATTATCTTCTCCTAAGACTACCCTGTTTACCTCCCGAGAGGCAAGTAGAGTAAGATTAACATCCCGCTTAGGGTTGGAGTGTTGTAGGAACACCGTGTTGATCATGGAATAATCAAAACCCTGATTAACTAAGTTTCAATATAGAGGGTTCATATAGCCTAACTCGATATTCCGAGAGTTTGATATTGTTAGATAAGAAAGACGGTTCATTTTGCTTATGCACTCATTACCGCAACCATATTTTAACAACGATTAAG
Source organism: Helianthus tuberosus (assembly GCA_030545235.1). NCBI lineage: Eukaryota > Viridiplantae > Streptophyta > Magnoliopsida > Asterales > Asteraceae > Helianthus > Helianthus tuberosus. The sequence goes on from CM060438.1 coordinate 57,077,843, forward strand.
AATCGCCATCAACTACCCAGGATCGTTGAGTTATTCAACTAACTATAAGGATTAGCTACTCCTTAATATTAGTTTTAAGCAATGGTTGGGATAACCATCCCACCTTAAGATAAGCTTTTCTATAATAATAGACATGTAAGTATTAAGGCTACTCCTTTCGAGACCTTGTATAGATGGAATGTTAAACATCCATTGTTAGATAGAGAATTGGTAAGTCCAATTATCAAGATCTGAAGGTTGCCTAAGAAACAACAAATAAGATCATACAAATCCATAATCGATTGTAAGTTGCCAGTATACGACAGGAAATCAAGGATTTATGAAAGTAGCAACCCTCCTAAATTCTTGTTAGGGAATAAAGTTCAACAAAAGATATCACCCAGGAAGGGTGTGCCAAATTTGTTAAATTATCAGGCTAGTTAAGTTCTGAATATATGGAATCATTCGAAGGAAATCGAATGTATCAAGATCAAATAGCTTATAAGCTAAAACCTATTTAAGGAGCTTGGAAGAGCTCGCAATACATTACACACTAGTGGCTGAAGGATGTGTCTCGCCAATAAGTCAAGAAGCACTGTCACATAATGATATGCGAGTTTATGTAGTAATGAGTAACCTGTGTCGATTGAGGATCGGCAGGATTAGAAGCTCCAAAAAGATACGTGTACCTATTATAAAGGTCAATTGGAGTGCCTTAGAGGCTCAAAGGTACTGGGGAAGATTAAGCCCAATATAAGGTAGAAAATACTTCCTTTACTTTAACAAATCTCGAGGTCGAGATTTATTTTAAGGGGGTGAGGATGTAACACCTCGAAAATTCACGTCCTATAATGAGTTGACACGTGTCACATGTTTGAACGTGTGAAAGATTGTTATAGAAGGATTAAAGTTGACAATCATGGAAAGTATGTGAATATACGAGTTCTAAATGTCAACAGTGAATAAATATATTGTACATTAACCCTACATGATGTTTATAGCATCAAACGAATAAATCATGGATCATACGAAGCTAAAAGTGAGAGATTACAAACTACAGGGGTTAAATGTGTCAACATGTTTAAGTTATACCTCTGAGTGACCTTTTGACAAACCCTAAGCTTTGTAACTGTTAATTATGCTCACTAGAATGCACGATATAAATTTCATAAAGTTTCGTTATCGTATGAGAAAGTTATGATCAAATTCGCGTACTAGGGGTTAAAGCGTTAACGTTGAAAGTTATGACTTTTCGGGTTAACCGGAAGTGTCCAGGGACTTGGCAAAGTGGGTATAAGTCCTAAAGCCCTTGTAGGTAAATATTAAGGGGTCAAAGTGCAAAATATAAGCTAGTTGACCTTTCGAAGAGCCAAGGGACATTTATGCGGAAAATGGAAAATGTGAAATCTGATAACAGGGTCCAGGCGGGCCGCGTAAGAGTTATTAACATCTTACGCGGGCCGCGTTAACCACCCAGATGCAGAATCAGCGAACAGCAGCCTGCAAATGCGCTAAATCGACCCAAAACAGATGTTTCACTTCATGTGCGACCCCTAGGCAACCCCTAAACATCTAGGGACACTTGTTGATGAGTTATGGTCAGTCATAGCCTTGTGTGTCAACATTCTATGGTGGATTAAACACTCTAAAAGGGCATGAGGTTGCAACTCATTCCTCACACTTCATTCTTGCATTCCTGATCACTTCTGGAGCTCAAGCCTTCTCTCAAGTGATCACATTTCGTGCATAGGACCTTGGTAAGTTTGCTAAACCTTTCTTAATTAAGTTTTAGCCTAGTTTTAGCTTAAAAGTCAAACCGTCGTATTTAACGGTTGACTTTAAGATTAATCACTAATGGTCCGGTGATTAGTCGAATCAAAAGTAGTTATAAGTTGGTAATTGTGTGGGTAATAAACCCTTAAAAGGGTTCCCCCTGATTCCCACTCTAACTAGGTCAAATGTCGGGTCAAACGTACTAATAAAAAGTCAACAGAATGTTTAATTTACAATTTATGCATGATTAGCAATGTAGAACACATACAACCTATTTGATCATTAATATAACTTGGTAATTAGTGTAAGAACATGTCTAAACATGTTCAACCCGACAATTTCCTGTTTAGACCCGGTTTGGAACCGAAAGTCGCATAGTTTGACTTTCACTTTGACTTTCAGTTCTGACCCGTTTTGGTATGATTTAGAAATACCTAAGAGCTTCATTTGGACCAGGTTACATGCTAGTATAACCCTCTGTGATTATACACCATGGTTCATTAGTTAACCGATTAATACGCATGATTCCGTTAATCGCTCATATGTTGACCATTATGCCCTTTTCACCTTAAAACGTGATTTATGAAAATGTAAAAGTATAGAAACCTTAGCTACTGATATATAAACTTGTATGCAAAGTTTGACATCAGTTTGAGGTATAGAATAAGAGTTATGCTCATTAGCGTAAATTGAAAGCTTTATGTTAATAAAACGGCGTAATTAGCGTATAGCCTAGTTAAGCCTACTTTTTGATATCAAATCTTTTACCCACTGATGTAATATATTATTTTGGGATTTTTAAAGATTTTAAATTAATTTTAGGCTGAGCATAACTTATAGTCGTAGGCTTAATCCGGTAATTGTCGGTTTTGCCCTTACGAGCCATAAAATGAGTTTTACATATCCAATTGACTCCAAACCTTTTGCTACTGATCACATATGATAAATAAATTATTTTAAGCCTTCTGGAATAATAAAAATATCAGCTTTATGTATCGAACCCGTAAATGACTTTTAATCGCCTAATTAAGCGTTTTTAATGCATAGTATGTACTAAGATTATTTTAAACATACACGGGTTGATACCTACTGATATTTGAGGCAAATTATAATATTTTAACAGTAAGCAAAAGTTGTTTAACTCAGACTTCAGTTTTGAGCTTTACGGCTTATGTGAAATTACCAAAATGCCCCTACGGTGCATAGTTTGGTTATAATTGATAAATTTCACATATATACAATACCCTACTGATATAACTTAGCAAATTGACTATCTTTTCTGCTTACATCAGACCTGTAACTCAGGATATTACTTAAACTCTTTTATCACATTATAAATGACCAAACTACCCCTACGGGGCATAGTTTGTGTTTAAATTCATTTCGGGCATAATAAATGATATCTTACTGATGTCACAACATATTTGGAGCATATTAACTTAGGAAACCTGTAAATGGCTCATATGAATACCCGTTACGCTTATTACGCGTTCGGTTCGGTTTATGTAACTAGTTTACATAAATTAGCCTAAACGGGTCAAACCTTATCGGTTTTATCTCAAAATCCAGAGTGTATATGAAATACCCATATTAAGCAAGTCTCCAAACTTGTCGGGTCTAAATCACATTCTATCCGGTCTTCGCTTAATAGTGCGTACGAACCGTATCATTGAAACTAACCGGTCTAAGCTAAGGCTTAATTAAGGACCCGTTAGAAATCTAATAGTTTATTATAAACCTTCGTTCCAGATTAGGAGCCCAGTAAAAGTACTTGCATTTGCTGTAATTGATTGATACTTTGCTCAGGTAAATACTCTTAACTTATTTTCCCTATACGGGCTTGGGATACGGTATTATAAAAGTACCGCTTGGTCGGGTATGTAGTCATTTAAATCGGATTGTGATTAATGTATTTACATAACTCGCTTTGTTCTATATTATTTGATGTATGGCCTTTGGGGGTTAAATGACCATGTCCCAGATATCCTTGGCATCATTTTACGAAATGGCCACGACCTAAGCACGGGGTGTAGGCGTACACCTGACAGATGCATTATGTAAAAACTGGTAATCCACGTAAAGGAATCAACCTTGTGGGCATTATACCCGTGGCATGTCAGTTAACTTAAACCGGCTCTTCTAACCGGTGCTAATGGACGGCAAATAAGTAAATCTGTATACAAGATTATATACAAATAATTATCCCAAGTTATAAAGATATATTTTGCCGAAGTGCATTCAAATCAATTTTCAAACTCTTTTCAAAATGAGTCAGTTGAGTTGTATTTACCAGTGTAAACTGACGTATTTTCCAAAAAGGTTAAGTGCAGGTGCTAGACGAAATAGGCTGGCTACTCTAGGCATCATTACTCAAGTCTCGCAAGCTCTAGATGTCAAAGTCTGTTGAACAGTTTTCATTTTATTTTGATCCGCCTGTGGATCCTTTACTTTCCGTTGTAATACTGGATATTACTTTATATTCGGATTGTAATATATTTCTCTTTTGCTTCCGCTGTGCATATTATATATTGTGTTGTTTGACTATTATGTTGCCAACCATGACGTCACGATACTCCCCACCGGGCCCACCGGTGACACGTGGAAATCGGGGTGTGACAAATAGTATATATGATTTCAGTAATCATTAATACTAAAGATAAAGAACTTAAGGAAATTTCTGTAGTTTCAGAATACCCAGATGTATTCCCAGAAGAGTTACCAGGGTTACCACCAGATAGGGAGGTAGAATTTAGGATTCATATAAATTCCAGGAACTATACCAATAGCCAAGGCACCTAATCGGTTAGCACCCACAGAAATATTAAAACTAAAAAAGCAATTAGATGAATTATTAAGTAAAGGTTTCATACAATCTAGTTCATCCCCTTGGGGAGCACCAGTGTTGTTTGTTAAGAAAAAGGATGGTTCGATGAGAATGTGTATTGATTATAGGGAATTGAATAAGATTACAATTAAGAATCGATACCCATTACCTAGAATTGATGATCTATTCGATCAATTCCAGGGAGATAGATATTTTTCTAAGATCGACTTACGTTCCGGATATCATCAATTGAAAGTACAAGAGGAAGACATACCTAAAACTGCTTTCAGAACTAGGTATGGTCATTACGAATTTACAGTCATGCCCTTCGGATTAACGAATGCACCTTCAGCATTCATGGACATGATGAATAGGATCTGTAAACCATATTTGGATAAATTTGTAATTGTCTTCATCAACGATATACTTATTTATTCCAAAAGTCAGGAAGAACATTGTCAGCACTTGCATGCACTCTTAACTTTGTTAAGAAAAGAGAAGCTTTACGCCAAATTCTCGAAGTGTGAATTTTGGCTGCCAAAAGTGCAATTTCTAGGTCATATGGTGAATCATGAAGGTATTCACGTAGATCCTGATAAGATAGCAGCAATTACCCAATTGAAAGGTTCCGCAATCCGCAATGGAAATTAGGAGTTTTGTAGGTTTAGCCGGATACTATAGACGGTTTATTAAGGATTTTTCCAAGATAACTATACCATTAACTAAGCTAACCTATAAAACAGTTAAGTTTGAATGGGGACTTAAACAAGAAGAAGCCTTTAGGATCTTAAAGCATAAATTAACAAATGCCCCAATCCTAGCCTTACCAGAAGGAACAGAAGATTTTAAAGTATACGGTGATGCTTCAAAGCTAGGATTTGGATGTGTGTTAATGCAACGCAAAAAGGTAATTGCGTATGCATCAAGGCAATTGAAAAAAAAAAAGCACGAAGAAAACTATACCACTCATGACTTAGAATTAGAAGCCATAATTTTTGCCCTTAAGATTTGGAGACATTATCTGTATGGAAGTAAGTTTACTGTCTGTACGGATCATAAGAATTTAAGATATATATTTGGGCAAAAAGAATTAAACATTAGGCAAAGGAGATGGATGAAAATCCTAAAGTGACTACGACTGTGATATTCAGTATCACGAAGGAAAGGCTGAAGACGGCTAGAGATCGCCAAAAGAGTTATACAGATAATAGACGAAAGCCGTTGGAGTTTCAAGTTGGAGACAAAATGCTATTGAAAGTATCTCCTTGGAAAGGAGTTGTTCGATTCGGTAAGAAAGGAAAGGAAAGCTAAGTCCAAGGTACGTAGGACCATTTCCAGTGACCCAACGTATAGGACCAGTTGCTTATCGTTTACAACTACCAGGAGAGTTAGCTGGAGTACATGATGTATTTCATGTATCCAATCTCAAGAAATATCTATCAGATGAATCTTTGGTAGTACCTCTCCAAGATATAAAGGTAAACGAAAAATTAAAATTTGTAGAGAAACCTCTTCAGATAGAAGATAGAAAGATCAAATTTCTCAAAACACAAACGATTAGTGTTAGTTCAAGTAAAGTGGGATTCAAATATAGGACCTTAATACACTTGGGAACTGGAATCAGAAAAGAAGCGAAAGTATCCTCAATTATTCCAGTAAATCTCGAGGACGAGATTTTTATTAAGGTGGGGAGAATGTAACAACTCCTATAAAAAAGTCTTAATTATTATTTTAATTATCCAATAGGAAACCCTAATTAAGACACCCAAGTGATTCTGCATAAACCCTAAAATTTTCAGAACAATCAGAATCAGGATCAGGGCCCCTAAAACTCAGGGGGGGGGGGGGTAAACCCTAGTTACGATTATCTAAATTATGTGCTTTCAAATTCGAATTTTTCAATTTCATCAACTCAGCAGGCCTAGTCCCACACGTGGCTACTCTATAACAAATTCGTGTCCCTTACGGACCGTAAGGGTTGAGTCTTACGGTCCGTAAGCTTGGCAACTTTTGTGTATAAATAGCAGACATTGGCACTTGATATTATGCGTACGTTCGACGAAGAAATTCGTTTTAGGCACTGAGTTACGTTCTGTTTACCACAATTAACACACACGGATCACTAATCGACGCCGCAATACAGGGTAATAACTCGATCGCTGCTACGATTCAATGTCCGATTGATCAAAATATCCAATGGATGTTTAAGTGCTGCCCACATTAGGGTTTATGCTTTGTCATTCGTCGTTAATTCGATGGATGTTTAAGTATCGCACTTTGTCATTCGTTGTGAGGGTTGATCTCGTGAGTTATCGTAAATGCTGTATTGATTACTAACCCAGAATTGTGTGCCTGTTATTAATTTAGGTTAAAAAGGCTAATCAGTAGGCTAGGCTCTACTCAAATTAAATCTGCAATGTGAGTCATTCTCTTTTTATCAACTATTTTACAATACCTCAAATTATTTTCAAAAGTTATAATTACAGGGACTAAGTCGTGGATATCTTGAATCACTGGCTAGTGGGGTATTGTGCACATTACTAATTTTCTCCCAGTTAGGTTCATTGACCTACTAGGGATAATCATCACTATTTAGGTTCATTGACCTAATAGTGGTATGACCATCGTCACCATTGTGACATGTCACCATTGTGACACGGTGCTAGATAAAAATAAGATAGAAGCCATTGTAATCGCTCTTATGCTGTAATTAATAACTATGCATCATTTTATGAAAATAGAATGATTCACTCAGTATTTCCCGCTGACAAAACCTTTTTCAAACATGTTTCAGGTGATCTGTTATGATCCAGGAAAAGTGCCGTGAAGCACTACAAGCTTAAGAAAGTGGCTCAGGATAAAATAAAGAAACATGTTTTGTAAAATAAAAGATTTCTTCGTGAAATCAAATGATTGTAAATTACCGGGGGTTTATCCCGAGTTGTGAAATAAAATAATCGGGAAATATTTCAGTTTTAAAAAGATCCTGATGAAAACTTCCGCTGTTAAAATAAATACCAGGGGATTTCTGTCCCGCGGCTCCTGAAACGGGTCAAACCGGGTCGGGGGCCGTGACATATGGGTTGGGTCAGACTAGTTGGTTTCGGTTGGGCCTAGGGTATTTTACCCATAATGATTTGTATTTAAGAAAACCTCAACTTTAGAATTGAGGTTGATCAGTTGGTGGAAAGCTAGAGGCCAGCCGAGATCTTTTAGAGTTCTTGTATCAGTCATCGTTAATCGTTGAATGCAAGATAAACTGGTTTGTTTTATTTATATTGCTTCGGTTTTATCAATCTGTTCCTGAATCCGCTTGTGTTTGGTTTCCGCACTTACACAAGTTCTTGTTTGATATCATTGCAAGATCCTCAAGGGTTTTACAACTAGGGAATGTAACAATTGTCATTTTTAAAAGTTATGTTTACATGGTGTTTATTTCATAGATTGAACTGATTATATATTTTTCCCCTTTTTTGGCGGTTTTTTGATGTATTAGGTTATGATATGGGAGCAAGACATGACAATGAGTTGTGTGTACAATACGCATGAATAGTTTGGGTTGTTGTGCGCACACATTTTTTGCATTTTGCAGTTTCTTGATATTAGGCAGTTCCTTGAAAGGTATATATTACGATGGTGGACTAGGGAAGCTGTTCCTAATAGTGCTCCTGGAGCGATTTTAGATTTTTAGGTATTAATTAAGGAGATGATCGTTATCATCAAGTTAACCGAGTTGTACGTGAGATAACACTGTCAGCGGAGTCTGTTTTTAACATGTTGGTCACCAACTTCGATGCGTTATACGCTTTTAGGGATCATGTTGTCCAGTATCAATCAAAGGCATGTAGTGGTAAACGCACCCCCAAAGAGTCGTCATGATGATTTGAAACATCTAGTTATCTTGTCCATAAAACACAATACCTGGCAAAAATATTATTGATGTTTAAACACCATGAAAAAGAATGGTTTGAGATTAACCTATTCGAGACTGTAAAATTAAATAAAGGATATAAAAAAATTACTAACGTATCTAAAAAAACTAAAACCTCATAAAACACAATACCATTTTTGTCACACCCTTGCCATAAATCAAACAATATGAAATACGGGTTGATGTCTACTTTACTATATGTACATCCATATAAAACTGTAATCGAATGCAAGCATATACGATAAACTTGTTCAGACTAAAACTACCCACAAAAGATGATTTTAAAACACCATGAAAAAAGACGGTTTTGTTTCACAATAGTGTAATCATGATTGAAAAATGAAACAAAAGATATAGAATTCGATAAACGAATAAAAAAAAACCTCGTAAAACTAAAAAAACACAACTCAAATATGCCTAATTTGGTAATATACTCGTCCTCGGACATTTACTTCTGCTTTTGAACTTCTTCCTCCGCCTCATCATCTGCTTCTTCATCTCCTTCTGAGTTATCATCATTATTTTCCCTTGAGGGGAACTTGCTACATGTACGTCGATTATGCCCCTTACATTTGAAATTGCCACACTCCCGTCTCCTTTTCCCAAATTGGCATATCGCAATTTCACGCGTAGACTTCATCCTTTTAGGCTTGCCCATACCTTTGAATCTAGTTCCAACCGGTACATGAACAGTTACTGACGATGGTTGGGTGTTACCAGTTGTTTCGACAAACCTGTATATATCATACCACAAAAAAACAAAAACATAATAAAAGTTCAGAGATATGCAAAGTTAGAACATTCCAACTGACTTCCAAAAAAAGAAACAGTTTTTTGTCAGAGTTTTAAACTACGCTGAAACAGGGACCAAACGTGCTATTCCACATCCAATCGGTATACTATCCTTTCCAATGCATTTTCAGCATTCTGCATCCTTTCCTCATCACTCAACATTGCATATTCCTACACTTCTGACTTCACCACAGATCGAACTAAATTTACGTCACTTGACAATATTTTCGATATGTACTTTGTCCGCAAATCAGCTAGTTCTTTCGACTGTTTGTCTATCAGCTCTCCATCGATGTCTCGTTCAGGCGACAGTTCGTAGTTCCATTCGTGCACATTTGTTCCTAGTGATAACAAACACCAATCAATTCAATGATGTTGCCTTTTTCAATGAATCAACAATTAAAACACAAATATTACAAAAATGCCACCCAACTAATCTCAACCATTGATCAAACACATCTAATGTCACAAAATACTTCCTACACTTTGTAGAAAAAATATACTTTGTAGAGGAATCTCACCCTATATGTATATAGGATAAGGATCATTACAGAACACTAATTATTGCGAGAACAAAAAGAACAACTCTAAATCACTAAATTTTGAGATTTAAGGCTCGCATTTCTCAAATTTTATGTTTCTTACATTCATATGTGTATTATATATACATAAAAATCATATATTTGCCTCTACACATAGTCTACATACATATAGGTAATTTAGCCTATACATTACCTACACGTGTGCAGGTTATTTAAAAACTGAACATTTTTCATATTTTGTTTCAAATTTTATTGTGAGAAACAATAAATCTTACATTTATAACATTTTCATTTACGTTTTAGGTTTTTAGGATTGAAAAAATGATTGATTCATTTTGTTCTGCATGTTCTCGCAATATTTAGTGTTCTGCATAGAACTTTTCCATATGTGTATATAAAGTATGAGTTTCATTGGGGAACACTAAAAAAGTGGGGAACCAGAAACACTCTTAAAAATTCAACTTAACATGTTAAAAATCAATTTTAAAAAAAAAAATCATCGATTTTCCTTATAAAAATGGGTAGAAACTATTCCAATAAAAATTCATTTAAAAAAAAATATTTTAGTCTTTTTTTAACTGTTTTTTAAACATTTTTATATTTATAGTTTTTGATTTTTTTATTAAAAATGCTTTTACATGTTTGTATAAGGCAAATTGTTTTATAAAAGTAATTGTTCAACCTTCTTCTCCATTGTTTGTGAAACACCATAACTGAACTGATCGTAAAACACCATGTCTGAACTGATCGTAAAACACCATATACTAGATCAAAATTGATCGTAAAACACCATGACCGAACTAATTGTAAAACATCATAACTGAATTGGAGCAACTGATCGTAAAACACCATGTACTGGAGCATTGAATTACGATTCACGCCGCTAGATGTATGATCGTAGGAAGAGCATGAAAATAAAATATCTTGTTACCATAAGTATCTCATAAAATGGGTAGAATTTATCTAATTCATTTAATTGAATTTTGATTAAATTTACATAACTACCCTTAATCTAACAATATAACTAGCGCCACATGTCTTTACCAGACTCCTTATACTTCTCACACAATTAGCCGTTTTCACAGGATCCTTAACCTATATATATATGACTAGGTTCAAGAGTGAATACTAGTGTAGTTTACGAACTGAGTGAACTAATCCTGGCCATACATGTGTGTAGATCAATGGCTAGGATTTGATGATGAAATACACTAGTGTATTTTATGATTTGATGATTAAATCTTAGCTATCCACGTGTGTAAATCAATGGCCAAGATTTGTTCACTCAGTTCGCAAATACATTAGTGTTCACTCTAGAATCCCATATATTTATGGTTCTAAAATGATCCTGGATATATATATATATAGGGAAAGGTTATCATACAAAAACCCTTATCGTACATCATGTACGCGACGGCCGTAACCGTCCGATCAGGCACTAATCACGCATTGGACACAGAAATAACGCATGGGATCCTTTTTTTGACCTAATCACGCATTGGAATATTATTACGCATGTTCATTTTGTCAAACCTTGCTGAGAATAACGCATGAAACATAATTACGCAAGCTCTATAGTTTGTCGCGTACGATAATGCAGGATAAGGCTTTTTGTACATTATACTTATTCTCTCTCTCTATATATATATAGGACAAAGATCCGTTAGGAACCACCCCTTATTGCGAGAACCGCGAGAACCAGTGTGAACACAAACAGTAATTCCTAAAAAAATCTAAAAAACACCCAAATTTTTTTTTTTATTTTTTTACTATTTTTTTTTGAAAAAATCGCAATATTTTGTTAATAAAAAAAAATAAAAAAAATTTTCAAAAAAAAAAATAAAAATTTCGAGTAACAGTTATCCATGCACATGTGCATGTGCATATGTATCGTTTCTTTGTCAAATTCCGTAATTCATTACAAATAATAGTCAATTGCACTTTCATTTACACTACCACGTGTAATACACTACTTTTTACGTTAACAATGTTAGAAATGCACATGTGCATTTATATGTATTAACAGGAAATAAGGTGTTTTGGTACACTACTTTCTCTTTCATCTATCATTCCATCCATAATACACAAGCATGCACATGTGCATTTTGTCATTTCTTTGACAAATTCCGTAATTCATTACACATATTAGACAATTGCACTTTATTTACACTACCATATGTAATACACTACTTTTTACATTACCAATATTAGAAATGCACATGTGCATTTATATGTATCAACATTAAATAAGGTGTTTTGGTACACCACTTTGAATACACTTTCCTTTTTCATCTATCATACCATCCATAATACACTACCATTACCTTCTACCATCCATAATACAATACCATTACCTCCTACCATCCATAATACAATACCATTAACAATATTTTCACTTTAATACATGTATGTAAACACCATTTATACCATCCAATCAACATATTACATAAAAAGTTGACAACTATAACCAAACCATCAACCACTAGATATAACTAACCAAAAAACATGTATATGAGCCTACTTATCCATTCAAAATCACAAACTTTTTGTAACAAAACACGTTATTTCATGGTTATACCTAATGATGCACATGTGCATTTTGAATATTGGTAATGTAAAAAGTAGTGTATTACTAATGGTATTGTAAATTAAAGTGCAATTGTCTATTCCTGATAACGTATTACTGAATTTGTTGAAGTAATGATACATATGCACATGTGCATAGATAACTGTTACTCGAAAAAAAAAGTTTTTTTTTTTTTTTTTTTTTTTTTTATGGTAACGAAATATAGCGATTTTTATTAAAAAAATATTAAAAAAAAAATAAAAAAATTTTTTGAGTGCTTTTTTGATTTTTTTTAGATTTTATTTTGTGTTCACATTGGTTCTCGCGGTTCTCGCAATAAGGGTGGTTCTCGCATGAACCTTACCCTATATATATATATATATATATGATAGGGTTCATGAGTGAACAATGATTTATTTGTGAACAAAATGAACTTATCCTGACCATTGATTTTGTAGATCTAGATTTTTTCTTTAATGGCAAGATTGTAATTATCTTTTGTAACTTACATGTATTTTAATAGACATAAGGGTACAATTGTATATTTCTATCATCATTTAATTAATTAATTTTTTCTCTCTCTTGATTTCTCTTTCCAATTAAAAGAATATTTAATTACATTCTCTATATATTTTTTTCTCTCACATATTACTTAACTTAATATTTCATAATTTTTAAAAAAATACCAACATTATCAAATATTGTTCCATCTAGAACACAATTAAAAATATTTAATTACATTCTCTATACATATATGTATTAGATCAATGTTTGATGAAAAGATGTATAGTGAAAACAATATGTAGTAATACACAAGTGTATAAGTCTGGTATATATCGACATGTATACACTATGTACTTGAATAATACACAGGTGTATACGTCTGGTATATACCGACCCGTATACACATATGTACTTGAATAATACACAAGTGTATAAATCTGGTTTATTCTGACCCGTGAAAACAAGATGTAATAATACACAAATGTATAAGTTTTGTATATACTGACATGTATACATATATGTTAAAAATCATAATTTAATTAGATTTAATATTTAATTTTAAAAGGAACATAAAAGTTAAAAAAAAACATTAACCCTTCAATCTCTTATAATTAAAATAATAGAGAAATAAGAAAAAAAAGAGAGAGAGAGAGAGAGAGAGAGGGGGTTAAGAGAAGAGAAAATTAAGGTATTTTAATTAAAAGTACTTGGCTAATGTCAGTCTTACCCTTTTAATCTAAAAAATATCAAGGGCCAAGATTAGTTCACCCAGTTCACTCTCAATAAGTTGTTCACTCATTATCCTAATCCTATATATATATAGGATCACGCTAAAATGAGAACCACCTCGAGTTGTAAGAACCGTGAGAATTACACCGTACGGGGCAAGGTGGACCAAAAATTTTTTCACAAACGTGGATGCGTGTATTATAAACAAATTTGTAAAAAAAAATTCAAAAAAAAAAGTTTTTGAGCACCACAAGTGTGTGTTTACGGGTACCGTAAATTTTCCGGTAGGATTTACGGTACCCATAAACACAAACTTGTGGTGCTCAAAACTACACACACGACATTTTTTTTTGAATTTTTTTTACAAATGTATTTATAATACATGCATCTACGTTTATGAAAAAAAAAATTTGGTCCACCTCGCCCCGTACGGTGTAGTTCTCACGGTTCTTACAACTCGAGGTGGTTCTCATTTTAGCGGTCCCATATATATATATATATAGGGAGCCGCTAGAATGAGAACCACCACGAGTTGCGAGAACCGCGAGAACCGCGCCCCGCGGGTGGCCGTCGGCCACCATTTTTTTTTACGACTAGATGTGTAAACAAAATAAGGACGTGTAAAAAAAAATTTTCAAACGGCGCGTCCGAGGGGGTTCAATTTTACACCCAAAGTTTGTAAAAAAAAAAAGAAAAAAGAAAATAAAATTAAAAAACCCAAACTTTGGGTGTAAAATTGAACCCCCTCGGACGCGCCGTTTGAATTTTTTTTTTTACACGTCCTTATTTTGTTTACACATCTAGTCGTAAAAAAAAATGGTGGCCGACGGCCACCCGCGGGGCGCGGTTCTCGCGGTTCTCGCAACTCGTGGTGGTTCTCATTCTAGCAGCCCCTATATATATATATATTAAAATAAAAAAACATAGATAAAACATAAACTTATATCTTAGACCCACTTAAAACTATCAATCTCAAAATTTATAACTCAAGCTCATTGGGTATTAGACCAATACCCATTTTAGTTTCAAAAATAATAATAACAACAACAATGACCGGCAAAAAAACTTTACATTATTTACTTCGTTAAGATTTGAGGGGCATATTTTTCCGGGTTCGGACATGAAACATGAATTCTCAGAACCGACCCTAATGCTCACAACATATAAATGTTAAAAAAAAACAATAACTATAAAGAATGTATGATTTTGTAACTTTTCGTAAAGATCGACAAACTCTTGTAGTCCTAAACACCAGGATTCTATATAGATATTAGAGAGATAAGGGAGGGAGAGAATGGGAACAAAGTAAAACCAATGAAAAGATGAAAAGGTGTGAGAAGATTCTAGACGATCAAACGAATTAAGAGAACGGTTAAGATGATTGGTTTGTAGAGGTATCTATACTGGAGGTTAGTTTATGGCATGGAGAATGAAAATGGATTAGGCCAGTCAGGGCGCCACGTTATAGTCTGTTGTAAGTGACTCATCACGCGTGGAACACCGCCGCCACTCACGGTGATCACGCATGGTGGTGATAACGAGTGGTGGTGACAACGCGTTGAAAGTCTGTTCAGATTTGTATGGTGTGCAAACATGGCAATACCCGAATGCTCTTCAATGACCTTTCACTAGTGATGGGCACCCCACTAAAATCCATCACTAATGATGGAACCAAATTCGATGACGTGACGGAACATGATTGGGTGTGGTGAGTGATGGAAAATGGAGCACCCTCACCCCCGTATAGCAATCATTATTGACTTTTATCAAGTTAAAAGAAACATCTTTTAGCATAAGGCCACCTGGGGCGCCATGTTATAAACCAACCATCACGCGTTAATGGACGTGATACACCTCCACCACCATCGAACTTCGCGCGTGAATCGTATAACTCGTGCCCACCATGACGCGTTGATTTGAACGTTATGTTACCGTTGTTGAATGATGTTGCCGTTGAGAAACAAAAATTAAACACTATATATGTTTCACCCACACAAATACACTTTCACCCACACAAATACATAATTTTATACAACTTTCTTGCATAATTTTAAAAATGAAATTTCCAACCGATTCCTTTCAGCTAGACACCGATAGTTATTTGTCTTTCGAGAATGACACACTTGAATTTCCGGATTCGGACGAGGAGTAGGTTTCTCTATGTATCTTTTTATTTTTATATGTTTTTTTTTAAGTTGTAACCTAAAATATGTCTTGAAATATTGTTTTTTATTTAAATGACATTATTATTGTTAATTTATAATTTAAAAAAACCATCACTAGTGATACACCTCTAGTAAAATCTATCACTAGTGAGGAATTAAGCTCAATGACGTGATGGACAATAATTGGATGTGGTGAGTGATGGAAAGTGGAGCACCCGTACCGCTAACAGACCATATATATTACACACATGTATATAGAAACTAGTGTTTTGGTTAACTAAGATACTGTCAAACTCACCCCTCGTTAATATTAATAGATAGCTATCATTGTTGACTTAAAAAAAATTAATATTAATAGATAGCTTTTTTTTTTTTGAAAGGCGAATTTCATTAAACAACAAACAACCGGGGGACTCCCAAGACGGGAAACCCCACGAACAATTACATCACATCAAAATAAAAAGACTTCCAACTCTTCCAACCCACCCCACCAAGTTTATCTCTACTACAAAACCATAAATAAGTTAAAGATTTAACGTCCGCCACAAGTTCCACCACGGTCCTCGGCTTTTGAGCAAAAATTCTCTCGTTCCTCGCTTTCCAAAGCCGCCAACAAACCACCATAAAAAATCCCAACCAAGATCTCTTTCTTTCTTTTAGACCATCCCGATGAATTAACCACTTCCATAATATCTTTGACAGAAAAGAGAAAAATAGGCGGGAGATGCACCCAATTAGCAATACCTTGCCACATACCTAACGCCATACCACAACCCGTAAAAATATGATCCACACTCTCAACTTCACAATTGCAATAATCACAACTAATCTCTCCATTCAAAATATGCCTTCTACGCAAGGCCACTTTAGTAGGAATACTATCTAGCATCATTCGCCACATGAAGACGTTACACTTTAATGGCACCCACTTACACCACTGAAACCCGGCCAGACTATTTTGACTCCCCACCCGAGCTGAACTAAGCCATTGCTTAGCCTGATAAACCGAAAACACCACTGGCACAGTGTCATACCAGGCCCATTTGTCCAACGTGTTACTTAGAACCTGACCCACCAACATCTGATGGGCCTCAATCAATTAATAGATAGCTATCATTGTTGACTTTTAAAAAAAACCCCCTTTTTTTAGCATAACGGAAAACACAAATATAGGTTCGACTTCCACTTGTTGCAGAGTGAGACACTGATAGGCAATGATAGGAGACCCAGAGAAACCTGGGTTGGATCCTTGAGCCAAACGGGTTTTACCGGTAATTTCACCGTCATGCCTACGGGCGGGTGGGTTACTGGGTTTTCCCCAGAATTGGTGGTGGACTCGGGTTACTCTCGGAGTACTCCGTTTGTCCAGTGGGTGCCCCTAGAGTGCTCGGGATTGAGTTTGTTGGCCGTTAAAAAAAAAAAAGAAACTAGTGTTTTGGTTAACTAATTAAGATACCGTCAAATTCACCCCTCCTAAATAGTAATAGTGATGAATTATATACACTTTCCTAAAAAATACAATATACTACGAATAATTGAAAGCTAGTGATAGATATTTAATGTTTTCATGCTAAAAATAAGAAAGTGATATTTTAGTTAAACTAATGAAAAGAATAGCATACTCACCCCTGGATCAAATCTATTATATATAAGACCGTGGGGTATGGGGCGGGGGTTTGGGCGTGGGTTGGGGGAAAACGCCCAAGCCACCACCCCGAGTGAGCTTGGGTTTGGGCGTGGCCCTTGGGGCTTGGGTTTCAAGCCGGGCGTGGGGCGGTCTGGTCAAGCTGACATGGCGGGCTCTCACTGGACAAACTAAAGTAACCGTTGGGCTAGCCGTTGGTCAACGGCTATCTTAAAAAAAAAATTATTTTTCCATTATAAAACTCACATTTTTCTTCCATTTTTTACCACATTCAACCACATCTTCTATAATCATCTTCAATTCTCCTTCTGCAAAACGAAAAAATGCATCCTCATAACCGTCCTTTTGACCCGACCAACCCGTATGCATTCCAAGAAAATAATCCTAGCCCACCACCCATTCGTCCAATGCCTCGTCCATTTTTGATACACTATTCTATGTCCCAAGAAGCGAGTTATGCATCGTATCTTGGGAATTGTTTGTTTACTAACTTCCCACACACCGATGATGCGATACCTACCCCGTTTACACAAACGCCCATCAACCTTTCACCAAACTCCATCGACCTTTCACAAAACGAAACCGTCCCCGAAACTCAACCACCCAACGATGGTCCTTCCGCATCGAAACCCATCAAAAAGAGAAGCCATAAGAAAAAAACCGAAGAGGATAAAGCACTTGAAACCGCTAAGCGAAAACAAGTAAAATGGACCGTTCCTGAAGAACTTGCATTGGCGAGGGGTTGGTTTCAACAATCTCAACATTCAACTTTAGGTATTCTTAAACTTTGATTATATTAATGGTTTTTTTTATATAACTTTGTAATATATTAAATTTTGTTTTTATAAAAATAGGAAATTCTCAACATCGAACCCATTTGTGGCAAGGGGTTAGTAGAGTATTCCATAAAGAATTGGGAAGAGAGGTTTATCGTGAAAACGATAGCTTATCCTAGAAGTGGACCGAGATAAGCGGCCAACTTACAAAATATAGTGGTTTTTTTAAATAAAGCAAAACAAAACCCAAAAAGTGGTGAAACCGAAGCCGACATTGTGATGAATGCATTGGTTCAATTCAAGACAAATGTGGGGACCGACTTCCGTTTCATGCATTGTTGGGAGATTTGTAAGTTCCATCCAAAGTGGTCGAATATCCCCAGTGGTAGCGAAAGTAACACGTCTTCCAAAAGGTCAAGGGCCTCGTCCCAAACCCAATCTGATGCACGAGATGAGAGTTTGAGGACCTTTTGGATGATTCGCCAAGCCCAAACCGGCCTGAGTATGGAAGAGATGCCTCAAAAAGGCGTGCTCAAAAATCAAGATCTGATACGGCATCGCCTTCAGCTGGGAGTTCGGGCTTGCGTAGGGGAATATACAGCGACCAGTTGGATGACATTTCAGCCAAGTTAGATACATTCAACGTCTTCCAACAACAAAGGGCCGAACAACGAAAGAGCAAAGAAGCTAGAGATGCCGCTAGAGATGCCACTAGAGATGCCCTGAGACAAAGACGTGATGATTTGAAATTGCTATCCCAGCCGATTGATCACCTACAGGGTGACGAGTTACAAATAGTGTTGGAGATGAACAGTAGGAATTGGTTTTTATGTAATTTTCTTTAATTAAAAATATTAAAAAAATAAATTTGTTGTTAACAAACAGCCCACCGGTCAGCCCGCGCGAAGCCCACCAAACCCACGCCCCAAACCCCCGCCCCACCATACCCTGTTTAATGTGAGTCGCCCCATGTCTGCCACCCCCAGCCACGTGTCACCAAAGGCCCCAACCCACGCCCAACCCCCGCCCCACCATACCCCACGGTCTAATAAATGTGTTAATTTTTGCTGATGTGTCAAGCTAGGAGGCCTCTAAATTGTGCATTTTGGCGGGAAAATTCGGGTCAAACCTTTTTTTATACGGGTCAACGCGGGATCCGTATCACCAGACTAATTTTTTACGCATCTACATTTCTTTTGTAAAACCCTAGATCTGAACCTCTCTTCTCTTCATCAAACCCTAGCCATTCCCCTCTCTTCATCAAATCCTCTCTTCATCAAACCCATCACAATTCAAGCCTCTCTCCCTCTGCTCTCTAAGACTCTTCATAGATCTGCGTATAATCCATCCAATTGAAGGTTAGATACTCCATATTTCTGATAAACATCATGATTTTATAATTCCAATCTGTAGATCTATGTTTTCCTACAAGATCTAATTTTCATATTCATTAGTTTTTTTTTTCTAGGGTTTCATAACAATCGATCTATTTACAACTACATCAAGGTATGATTGCGATATTAAGATATTATTATTATTATAAGGTGTTCTTAAGTGTTCTTTGTAGATCCAACATACATTTTTTTCAATATTTATTGATGATTGTTATCTTGATTTTTTTTCATCTTTTGATTTCTGAATCGTTTGATATTAAGGTTATATTATGATTTCTTTCTTTTAATCATGTTGATCTCTGATTCTTTAACATTCAATGTTGATTTTATTGTTTATTTTTTGGATTTACATTCGTTTGTATCTAGGGTTTCTTCATCTTCTATCGATTCTCTTTTCTGATCTGATAATCAAATGTCGCCATCTCCAAGGTACGAATCCCTTCTTTATGTACGTATGATTGATCTAGGGTTTTGAAGCGTTATTAAGGTATTGATGAAAGTTTGAAGTCAAAAACACGCTTCTTCGATCTGATAATCAAATTGGGGATAGAGATGACTGGATTTGTAACATGGATTTGACCATTAACTGATTGATTTTTTTGGTGTTCTTGCATAAACTGATTGAATTTTTTTGGTGTTGTTGCAAATTCGAAGATTATTGATAATGTCTTGGAAAAACAGAGGAGTTTCAGAATCAAACAAGAACATTGTATCACTTTTAATTATTTAACAATATAGCTTAATATATATATATATATATATATATATATATATATATATATATATATGGGTGGGAGTTGGCTACAAAGTCCATTTTTCCTACAAAGTGTACAAAGTCATAAAACACCATAATGTCAACCATAAAACACACTCAAAACCCAGAAATAACATAGTGGAGGTTACTAAAACACCATATTTGTGGGTTTTGTGTTGTGTTTTGAATGATAAGGCTTTGATTATCGAATGACTAACATTAGTGTGTTTTATGTTGATTGTCATATTGTGTTTTATATTCATAGTTGTATGATGGTGTGTTTGAAGTTTTTAAGGAATGTTAGGGTTTGGATATTGTGTTTTAGTGATATTCCCTATGTTATTTGTGGGTTTTGAGTGTGTTTTATGGCTGAAATTGTCGTGTTTTAAGACTTTGTACACTTTGTAGGAAAAATGGACTTTGTAGCGGAACCCCACCCATATATATATATATATATATTTGAAATTATCTGTTTGATTCATTAATAGTTATTATGATAAAATAATGAGATTGGTTATGGACTTATGGTTTTCAAATTCTTTAGGTTTTGTTTTGTAAAATATGTTTTAATTATCTATAGAGTTTTACTGAAGTATGTAACAATTCAATTATTGTAAGCTCTTATTTACCGATCCTTCTCTTTTTTTATCTCTTGCGTTCTAAGCGTAGGTAATTAGCATCAACTCTACAATCTTGGCTGGCTATATAGCATCATTGCAAAAGCTTCAATCAAAGAAACCATCTACGCCTGGCGAGCTGGATAGAGGGATCGCTAATGATGTAGGTAAATTGATATGATAATTTTTAATCACCCCTTATAATGCAGTTAGTATGTTTGCTCCATTTTTATTTCTTCTTAACATCATTCAAATTCTTATTATATTCTTTTTCTCCACATTGCAGCTTCTCATTGATGGCATTGGTCGCCCAACCAACAACATAACACACTTACTTTTGAGGTTAGGGATGAGCATGGTACTGGTACTGCAAATACCGGTACCGAATATTGCCAAAAGTGGGTACGGGTATTGGAAATGTTGTATGGTACCAGTATTAGAAGGTAAAAATCGGCATGAAATCGTTAACGTACCAAACCGGTAATATACCGAAAGTACCGGTACCGGAAACTTCAAAAAGTGGGTACCGAATCGGTACCAAAAATAATTCGGTACGGGAAATTCGGTACCGGTATTAAAGACCATATGCTCATCTCTACTTCCAGCTGCTTTATGAATTATGCTCAGATCCACTTACAAGTGGTTCTACAACTGATTTGCTTAGTACCAAAAACTATCAGTTTTTTGTAAAGGTACATTTTGTCATCTTATAAAATGGAGCTCTATTTAGTTAATTGTGCAGCTGTCTGATTTACTCTTGAAATTTTTATAACAACATTTGGATAACATTGGTGTTGCACCTCTACCAAAAAGAAATAACATTCAACCATATCAGGAAAAGCTACATATGAAATATTAACTGCTTGAAAGTTCTGTGTGGCCACTTTGCTCAACTCCATCTTGCAATGGACTTTCAATGGAAAATTTATATTTGTGGTATTGCAAGTTCTTTGACGATCAAAGTGATTCAACAGTTAAACTAATGATATGCATAAAGTTTTTTTACAAATCTTTTTTTTTTCTTTTACTATATTAATTATATATTTGATATTTTCATTCAGTACAATATATTATTGCCCTTTTTGCAACTTATGTGGGTTTGGAAAGGGTCTCGGAATTCCTTATTTCATTGTATGACGTGTAACTATTGTTTGGGTATAAAGTTATTGGATCATAAGTAAAGGGAGAAATGTTTTATCTCTATGATTTTGTATGATTTTAATTATGTATTAATCATTGATAATTATATAAATAACTTGGTTCAACCCGTGTCGGTCTGTTGGGTGATAACTAATATTTTAATAGCTTTTTTGTGTTTCATACTTACTATCTTTTCAATTGTTATATTAATCATTAAATTTTTAATCCAAAGTAAATTATAAACACGAATCATAACCGGTCAATAAGTTTTTGAGTTTGCCTATAACTTCACAATCCGTGATTAAGTTTTAAAAAATATTCATTTATTAATACAAAGTAAGTTATAAACATAAACACAAATCATAAGCAATCAAGAAGTATATATAACTTTTATTACACGTTCACATCTCGTTCGGTACTAAACCGGTACCGATACTTCTGAAAGTACCGGTACTAAAAAACGAGAAAAATTGGTACCGGTACCGTATATACCGGTTCGATATGATACCGGTATTTACTGGTGTTTTACCCGTAAATACCGGTACCCAGCACCAAATACTCATCTCTAATTAACACAACTAGCGATGGGTGATAGTTTTGTTTCTAAAAAATATAAATTAGTGGATGTTATATTACACATATTTTAGTTTTACATTTCTTTTTATTTTTTTTTATTTACACTCACTATTTAGCTTCCTATTTTTTATCTTTCAAATATGTTAATCAAACAAAGTATAGCTTGCAGTCATTCAAAAATTGTAACAAGTTAACAATATGGGTTTGCAAAAGCCTAAGTACAATTTGGGTCATTCAAATATGTGATACATTGATTAAAAAGCTTTTGCAAACCCAAAATTGTAACAAGTTAACAATTTGTTGACCACAAATCACAATTGTCAAGTGACAGCCTATACGACAACATACGTCATTACGTTGGACAAACACTTAGATGTAGCTGATTGTGTTACTGTTATTTTTTGCTTATCATTACCACAACTAAAAAAACAAAATTTCTCATTGTTTTTCTTGGTTGTACACGAATCCAAGGTATCTTTATTTTGCTTAGAAAAATATCGTGTATTAAGAACCTTAGAATAATTTTTATATGTACACGAATCAGTTGAGAAATTCATGATTGGGAGCTTCATTTTTCAGTTTAATGTAATTTAATATCTACATAAGTAACGGAACGTTTCTTTTATTTCAAGGTTCATGTTTAAATGTATTTTTTTTTTCAAAAAATAAAAAACATATCATTTCTCAACACACATATTCATAAAAAGATTTAAGGGTGTGTTGATGACTATTGAACCCGTATATTATTGTTGCTTTTGATTGTAATTTAAATTTTCCTACCCTGGTATCTACCCGGGGAATAACCTAGTTTTATATATATAATATAGAGTTAAATGCCATTTTAGTCCCTGTGGTTTGGGCCATTTTTCCAGTTTAGTCCAAAGGTTTCATTTTTAACCTGTGAGTCCAAAAAGGTTTCACAGTTGCCATTTTTGTCCACTGGGTTAACTTCATCCATTTTTTCTGGTAACGAGAAGGCCAATTCGGTCATTTTATATGGCTGAATTGCCCTTTCAGTTAACAGAATTACATAAAAAATGACCGAATTTGCCTTCTCGTTAACAGAAAAAATGGATGAAGTTAACCAAGTGGACTAAAATGGCAACTGTGAAACCTTTTTGGACCCACAGGTTAAAAATGAAACCTTTGGACTAAACTGGCAAAATGGGCCAAACCACAAGGACTAAAATGACATTTAACTCTATAATATAAACATGCACCAACAAAGATACGCAAACACATACATATAATGAAAGAGATGATCAATACATGCGTAGCCCTAACACTAAGCTCGATGTTACTCTTAGCTATACCTTTGGTCCATAGCCTTGACCAAGACCCGATAGCCATACAACAATGGTTCAAAAACCTATCAAGCATGACCCCAAAGCTCACTCACCTTCACTTTTATCTACACGACTTAGGCAGTGGCTCCAACCCCACCTTTTCGGAGTTGCCCAATCCAACATCACCTCTTCCTCTCCAACCATTTTTTGGTTATTTTGCGATGCTGATGACAAGCTCACCACTGGATCCGGACCCAACTCAACTATCCTAGGCCGAGCACAAGGCATCTATGGCTCTGCGTGTCTACAGGAGATTGGTTTGATCATGACCATGAACTTGGTTTTTACTGGATTGGATTACAATGATAGTACTCTTAGTCTTCTAGGGCGGAATGCAGTATTTCATCCATATCGTGAGATGTCAATTCTTGGTGGCTCTGGACTTTTTAGGATGGCAAGGGGAGTCGCCACAGCCAAAACATATACTTTTAATCTTACCTCTGGTGATGCAGTTGTGGAGTTTAATGTCATGGTTGAACATTATTAGGTCATGTTTCTTGAATTTTAATTCAAGTTGACGGTTATGGTGTTCGAGTAGCACATTTACATATATGATATATCCAATAAATTGTCGTTAATATTTATGACGTTTATGGTGTTTGAGCAACATAATTATAATACTTGTAAAATATTTTCTAACACACACACATATATATATATATAGGAGAAGGATCAGTTAGTAACCACCCTTTATTGCGAGAACCAATGTGAAAACAACAAAAAATACCTAAAAATAGCTAAAAAACACACAAATTTTTTTTTCTAATATTATATATAAAAAAATCGCTACTTTTAGTAGCAAAAAAAAAAAATTTACTTTTTTTTTAAAAAGATTTTTTTTTTGCTACTAAAAGTAGCGATTTTAATGTAAGAAATAGTAAAAAAAAAATGTGTGTGTGTGTTTTTTTTTTAGGTTTTTTGGGGGTTTAGTTTTTAGCATTTTAGCTTGGGGGGTGAGAGAGGGGGGTTTAGGTTTTTTTTTTTTTTTTTTTGGGGGGAGGGGTTAGGTTTTTTAGGGTTTTTTTAGCTATTTTAGGTTGTGTTCACGTTGGTTCTTGCGGTTCTCACAATAAAGGTGGTTCTCGCATGAACCTTACCCTATATATATATATATATATAGGTTGAATAGCCTAAGCCTTCAATGGGGACTTGTTGTCCATCTTACCACAAAGTACTTAATTACTACTAACATACATGGTCCATATCGATAACAAAACAGTCAAGTCTCAACTTTAAAATTACAACAAATATAAAGATAATGAAACCATGTGTATCGAAATCAACATTGTACCATAATAATATATTCTATACTTTTAGGACCTTCTCATTTCTTTTTAAACCGACGTCCCTCAACTCCTCAAGTGTAGGTTAGTATATTGAGGTACATGTTAGGTCATCACATGCCAGTGAGTACATGGTTTTCTACATCTAAATCACTTTAACTATTTTGTGAGGTTGGTGTAAACAAGCTGAGTCGAGTTCGAATAAACAATCAAGTGACCTGTGTGAAAGATGGAAGATCAATACCTATCTGTAGACAACCGAACCACCTCGGGTGTTTGTCAATCAAGAATCCAGAATTCAGAAATTTTGATTAAGGCTGCTGGACTGAGAGAGAGTCGGTTTGTCTCGGAGAAAAACAAGGCCGAGGATGATTTAAAGAGGGTTACTGCCCACCTTGCCGAAGAGCGGCTTATGTGGGCTCGGGACATAGCGGAGAAGGACCGGGTTATTGCTCATGCTAAAACCGTGCAGGAGGAGCTAGAGCGTAAAGCTGTTAGTGAGGCTCAGAAGGTGAGATCCGAAATGACTGCTCTTGTGGATAAATTTCGAATTGACACTGATTTTGTGTCACAGGTGCAGGAACGCTATCAAGCGTTGACCGTTGAGCTTGAAGCTTCGAATGCCAAAGCTCGAGCAAGACAGGCGGAGTTGGAAGAGCGGGAAGGGCAACTTAGAGAACTCCAACAGCATTGTGATTCCCTTCTTCTTGAACGGGATACCCTTGCCCAATCTTCCGCTACACGCCTAAAGGAGGTGGAGAGTGCTCTGGATCAAACAAATGTTGAAGTGGAGGGGTTGACCAGTCAACTGGCCGCTTTACGGGGTGACAGAAATTGGCTGATAACCACCGGGCTCGTAGGAGCGTTTGAATATTTTCGCCAATCAGCGCCCTTTACCTCTCTGATAGACCGTCTTTCCGCTGCTGCCTATAAGTCCGGTCATCATAATGGCGTTTACCAAGGATATTTCGATTGTAAACAATCAGACAAGATGCCTTCTGACTTTCATGTGGCTAGGGGAAAATTTGAAGGTGAAATGGCTGATGCACTGGAGGCGGTATTCAACGAGCCGCTGTCTGTGTATGCTGACTTAGTGGATAAGGTGAATGAGGAGGGCACCGAATCGCTGCGTATGATGCTGGACCCCGCGGAAGAGTCTGAGGAAGCATAAATATTTTAATTTTGCTCATGTGTTTTAAACATTTATGGCTTTTGTAATGACACTGTTTAGCCTTGGTTTTTGTGAACGTATCCACGTAACTTGTCAGGTAGTTAATGCTAACTCATGATGTATGTAGCCACCTTTTTTCCGAAATACGGCGATTTGACCTGTAATGATCATTTGCCATTAATACTGCTGTCGTCATCTCTGTCAAAACTGTTTGCCCCTCTATAAATTTCGTTTCTTTTTTCTAAATTTGGTAACTGCAAGATATGAGTCGTAGAAGTTATAAGCAAAGGCTCTCTGATATTTTCCGTCGATTAGATGCTGCCGATGGATTGGTTCGACTACAAACTCTGGTGACGAAATCAATGACTCGGAGGAGAAGACCTAATGCCATTCCTACCCGGGCGAATCGTGCATGCCAGAGTATTGTTTATGAAGATGCTATCCCGGCTGACACTGACATGGCATCACTATCAGCCGATGATCTGATGCAACTCGTTTCGGCCAACCGTATTCAACATTGCCCTTTAGTGTACGAGCGTCGTCGTGGTGGTCGCGTTGGAAAAGATCCTGTTGATAACCTAGGGGTGATATCCCCACCGGTGATTGGAGGATCAGCTGATGACTCGACCATTGATCCCCCTGTGCTGGATTATGGTAAGGTGCAGCATACCCCTGCAGAGGTGATGGCGACCTGTTCCCACAAGTAGGTGTTAGAACATGTTCCTTTTTTGGTTCCCATATGTTGGCTTTTTAACAAAAGGGAAAAGTACTTGGTTTTGTATAGGATAGTTTGTATGTATGCTTTGTTAAAATACCTATCTTTTGTTAGCGGTTATTGCATCTATTACCAAGATACCCGCTTTCAGCGCTGTATATTCTGACCCTATGACTTATGTGTATGAAAATACTTTCGTGTTTAAGGGCACTGTTGCTTATTGTTTTGTGCAATTTGCTTGATATGGTAAATTTATTATATTCTTTCGTAATGAGATAAAAGAAAATAACTTTTATTAAACTCACAACTTGAATGAAAAGAAGCGACATCGCTGTGGATGGATTACACTTCTTTATTAAAAAAGAAAAGGGAAATTGGATCTTGCTGTTAGGAGCAGGACGTTACAGGTAACATTTTTTTAACTAAGCGATGTTCCAGCTACGAGGTATGGCGGTTCCATCTAGCCTGGACAATCGATAGGCCCCTTTGCCCAGATCTTCTTGAATGATGTAGGGGCCCTCCCAGTTGGGTCCTAGCATTCCTGTGGGCTCCGCCCTACTTGCTTCATTGTCTCGCATGACATAATCGCCCTCTTTGAATGTATGCTGTGCCACGCGTTTGTTGTAGTACTTTTCCAATGTCTTTTTGTATTTTGCTTCGTTGATAGCGGCGGATTCACGCCTTTGCTCGAGTGTGTCTAGGCCCTCCCTTAGCAGCCTGTCGTTGTTGTTATCACCCGCGGTAAGGCGACGTAGTGACGGCAACCCCACCTCAGCGGGTATCATCGCTTCCATACCATAGGTTAGACTAAAGGGTGTTTCATTATTACTAGTCTTGGGCATTATTCGGTGTGCCCATAGGACGTTTGGCAGTTCTTCAACCCAGGAGCTTCCCTCAGAGTCCAATCTTCTCTTTATGGCATCTAGCAAACTTCTATTCGCCCGCTCTACCTGGCCGTTCCCTTGAGGGTGCGCTACAGATGTGAAAATCTGCTGTATGTGGAGTTCAGCGCACCATTCTTGCAAAACTTTGTCGGTGAACTGTGTTCCGTTGTCGCTTACCAAATATAGGGGCAATCCAAACCGGCATACTATGTGTTCCCATAAGAAATTTTTGGCATTATCCGCCGTGATCTTAGCCAAAGGTTTGGCCTCTACCCACTTGGTAAAGTAGTCGATTGCCACAATTAAGTATTTTAGCCTTCCGGGTGCCAACGGGAATGGTCCAACGATATCCACCGCCCATTTCTGAAAAGGCCAGGCCGCGGTGATTGGGATTAGGTTGTTTTTGGGCCTAAGTGTTTGGGGAGCGAATTTCTGACAGCTACGACATTTTCTGAGCTCCTGTACTGCGTCTTCGTGCATCCTGGGCCAGTAGTATCCGGCGTTATGGATTTTGGCTACAACTGCCCTGGGTCCGGCGTGGATGCCGCATATGCCCGCATGAATTTCTTGAATCAGGTACTTGGCTTCTATCGGAGAAACACACCGTAGAAGCGGACCAAAATATGACTTCCGGTATAGAATGCGGCCACTTACTTCATATTGTAACGCCTTTGTTTGTATCTTCTGAGCATCGCCTTTACCGGGGGGTAACTCCCCCTTAGTAAGGAATTTTAACATTGGAGTATACCAACAAGGCTCCTCCGCTGTTACTGCGGAGACATTCCGTGGTTCAATTGAAGGCATTTGTAACGTCTCTATTTTCACTTCTTTTTCCATGCCTGAAGTGGCGAGCTTGCATAAAGCATCTGCTATCTGGTTTCTTCCCCGATGAACGTGGTTGAGTGTGACATTTTCGAAAGAAGCCATGAGCTCCTTTGTTTTTGCTAGATATCTTGCCATTGATTCATCCTTAGCTTCATACGTCTCGTTAACCTGGTTATTAACCAGCAAGGAGTCAACATACGCCTCGACCCGTGTAGCTCCCATAGATTGAGCCATTCGTAAACCAGCAAGCAGCGCTTCGTATTCTGCCTCGTTGTTGGAGCATTCGAAGTCAAAACGTAGGGCGTACATTAGTCTAATCTCGTCAGGGTTTATCAGCATTAAACCCGCCCCAGATCCTTTCTCACTCGACGACCCATCAGTGTAAAGTTTCCAGGTCTGTCTGGCGGTGCTAGATTCCGGGATGTCCCGGATGGCGGGATCTAATATGGTTTCTCCTTCAGGGATTTCTGCTAAAAAGTCGGCGATAACCTGCCCTTTGACCGCTGTTCGTTTCCTGTATTCAATATCTAAAGCGCCTATCTCGATTGCACATTTAGCCAATCTTCCAGAGATTTCCGGCTTGTGCAGAATTTGCTGTAGCGGGTAATTTGTCAAGACTTGCACGCGATGTGCTTGAAAATATCTTTTCAATCGCCTAGTGGCGTGTACTAGAGCCAGGACCAATTTTTCTAAAGTTGGATACCTCGTTTCCGGTCCCGCCAGTACTCGGCTTATGTAATATATGGGAGTTTGCTTCCCATCTCTTTCCACCATGAGTACCGCGCTTACTGCGTTATGGGCTGCTGCCAAATATATTTTTAGTACTTCTTTGGGAGATGGCGCTGTAAGCATGGGTAATTTCTCGATAAAACGCTTCATATCTTGCAGGGCTTCTTCAGCTTCACCAGTCCATTTGAAATTCTTTTTGTTAAGGCAGTCTTTTAATGTTTTAATGAACGGTAAAGATCTTTCTACGTGTCTTGCTAAGAATCGGTTGATCGCCACTAAACGCCCGTTTAGCGCTTATGCTTCCTTCAACGTTCTAGGGGAGGGCATTCGCCTTATAGCGGCTACCTTTTCCGGGTTAGCTTTGAAACCCTCCTGGGTGACTACCACGCCTAAGAACTTTCCTTCTTCTACCCCAAAAGAACACTTCCTGGGGTTGAGTTTTATGTTGTATTCTCTAAGCTTTTGGAAGGTTTCTTCAATGTCTTCTAACATTTGCTTCTCCTCCCTACTTTTGATCACAAGATCGTCTACGTACACTTCCAGATTTCTGCCGATCTGGGCTTCGAAAGCTTTGTCCATGAGTCGCTGATAAGTTGCCCCGGCGTTTCGCAGACCAAAAGGCATCTTTGTGTAACAAAAAATGCCCACGTCGGTATGAAACGCTGTCTTTTCTTCGTCTTCCTTGGACATTTTGATTTGGTGGTACCCCTTATAGGCGTCTAGGAAGCATTTATACCTATAGGGGACCAGAGAATCAACTTTGAAGTCCATCTCAGGTAATGGGTACGCGTCCTTGGGGCATGCTTTGTTCAGGTCCTTGAAATCAATGCACATTCGCCATGTATCATCTGGCTTTTATTACCATCACCGGGTTTGACACCCATGTGTGATATTGCGTTTCTCTGAGGATTCCAGCTTCCACCAATTTTCGTACCTCTTTGACGACTGCTGCTTTTCGATCTGGGGCCATACTACGTTTACCTTGCGCGACCGGCTTAACGCCTGGTAGTGTTGCTAACTTGTGTTCCGCCTTATCGCGGGGAACTCCTGTCATGTCGGAATGTTCGAAAGCAAAAACGTCAACATTCCTTTTCAACAGTGCTTTCAAGTCATTTTTAACTTCTGGGGAGAGGCTGTCTCCAATGGTAACCGTTTGATCTGGGTGGCGTGTGCTTAACACCCACCTTTCTGGACCGATAGTTCCAGTGGGGCCTTGGCGACACTTCTTGGTGTTTAATACCTCCCCGATTTTGTCTCGATACACTGTCGCAATGCCCCGCGGAGTGGGGAACTTCATGAAACCTCGCGCCGTTGAAACTATAGCGTCTAACTTACCCAGGGTGAACCTTCCAATAATCACATTGTGGGATGACTCAGCGCGTACCACAAGGAACGTTAGGAGTATGGTTCTTTCCCGGGGCTCCTGTCCAAATGTGACAGGAAAAGTAATTTGACTAATAGGGTCAACCTTTTCCCCTGTGAAACCTTTAATGGGGGCGTGTACAGATTCAAGCAACCTTTGGTCTTCCAGTTGCATTCTGTTGAAACAGTGTTCATAGATGATGTCTTCTGAACTTCCGGTATCGACCAGAATTCGCCTCATGCGGTAATCCCCTACTGCAGCGGATATGATTAAGGCGTCTGTAGTGAGGTGTAGGTCTTCTATGCGAGGTTCGATGGTCATGGTTGCTAGCATCCAGGGTTCGAGCGTGGAGAAACTCCGCTTTGCCCCTTTTCCTTTGTCAGCGTGCACCATATTCAATTCTCGCGGTCTTTTGCCCGCCGCTTTATCGTTTTCTTCCTTTACGATTGGTGGACCTTGTTTGATGTCCCTTACTAAGTGTGCCAACTTACCCGCTTTCACAAAATATTCGATCTGCTTTTTAGCTGAAAACAGTCGTTTGTGTCATGACCGCTCCCTTTGTGGTATTCACAGTATTTGCTTGTGTCTTTGTTTGGGTTATCTTTTAGCGGCTTCGGAGGATTAAACTTGAGGTTTTCTGAGGCTAGGATTTCCGCCGGTGTCTTGCTTAGGTTAGGGTAGTCAGATCGAGGCTTCGAGGACTCGTTCCTTGAGTAAGTGTTTCTTGATCGGTCGTACCGTGAGTCCGTCTTATCATTCCTCTGGTATCTGTCTCCTCTACCCCTACCTTTGGTATTCCGTTGTTCTCTATCTTCTTGATTTTTTAGAGCCTCTTTCTTTCTATTGGCTGCATGACTGGCGGCTACGGCCTTTTCTTGTATGACATATACCTTGGCAATCCGAAGTATTTCATAAATGGTGGGTGGCACGCCATCCCTCCCATGGAGGGTTCTTAGCAACTCGTCATCGTTCACTCCCTGTAGGAAGGCTCCACAAGCTAGATCGTTTGTCACGCCCGGGATTGCCAAACTTTCCTTGTTGAATCTAACGATAAAGTTTTCCACCGTCTCATTGTCTCGCCGGCGGATATGGAGAAGCTCGTTTCTATCTTTAGTGTGCCTGCGCTGCTGGCTGAATTGCAAAATGAACTTGGATTCCAGATCCTCAAAACTGTCTATTTCTCCTGTGGGTAAACTGTCCCACCAGACCCTAGCCGCACCCATCAGTGTTTGCACAAACATTTTGCACCATAGGGGCATAGGCCAACAGGCCACTTCCCCCGCACTTTTGAATAGGTTAAGATGGTCATCGAGATCCCCTAGACCATCGTATTTGCCTACTGTTTGAGGCATTTTGGGTTTCTCCTTGATAGGGGCTTCCGCTATTCTTCTGGTGAACTTGGATTTGAAAGTTGCATCTACTGGCTTATAAGGTCTAGTGAGCTCGTCTTCTTCCACATTGATAGGTTGTACTGAAGGAATGACTCCGCCCTGGCTTATACCTTGAGTAGAGGTGGGTAGCGCCGAAGTGCTGTTTAGCATAGAACTGGGGCCTCTGCCCGGGGAAAATTTGGGTCTGGATGTGTTCCCTCTGTCATAGGCGGGCTCCGTTGTAGGCTGAGCTGGGGTGTAAACCGGTTGCGAAGTAGGAAAGGTCCACCATGGCGGCATATAAGCCGCGTATGGCGATTGTTGAATATGACTCTGTGTGGTTCCCTGGGGTGTGTGTGCTGAGTTACCATATGGAGGTAAGTATCCATATGGGGGCGCGTAATAGTACCCAGGGAAATAAGCTTGATTTCCTGGCGTGACTGGAGCGTTCATGATTCCTGCCGGCATGACCACTGGCTGGTGAGGCGGCGTAGACAGTGCAGCTGTAAGCGCCGCTGTGTACAAGGGTGGCATGGCGTACGTGGCAGATGGCTGATAATACTGAGGCATGTTCGCCTGCGGCATGATAGTGTTCAGGCTTGCCGACGTAATAACTGGCATAGAGTTAAAACGCGATGTCTGTGCACCAGTAGTTACCACAGGGGTGAACATGTTGGTACCAGTTACTCCTGGTTCCATGGACTGTAACCGCAGGGAAGTGTATGGGAGTACATCCGCTTCAGTTGTTCCAGAAGCAGTGACTACATTCCCCGAAAAACCTGGTGGTGGTCCTTCCGCCTCAAATTCCAAATCAAGCGACCTGGTGACGACCGGTGAAACCGGAGTAGTGGTGATGGGGCCTGTTCCTGCCCCCAGGTTGTTATTTGTGGCTGCTTGACTTGGGGTGACTGCTGCGTTCTGATCACTGGCCATGGGGTTCGAACTGATTGTTACCGAAAAGGTCCCACGGATGGCGCCAATGAAGAAACACTGACCTTACGGTGGTATCCGATGAAAACTTCTAGTATCAATGATCCGAACGAGCCGACTGCAAAACAGAAACACCGTTAGGACTCGTTACAGGAATGGGGTTATTCCTGTAACCACTCTCCGGCGTGAGAATAAGTCTCGGGTTTGGGAGTATAAAAGTATGGAGAGAGAAAGAAGTTGTATGAGAGTTCAATGATCCGTACCTTATACGTTTACCTCTATTTATAGTTTATGATTAGGGTTTCCCTTAACTTAGGATGGGCTCCTATAAGTTAGGGATTTGCATGATCTTCCCAAAAAGTTGGAGATTTGGTTGCGTGTCCTATCCGTCTAGGATGGAATATTCTAGAACAAATATTTATAATTGCTTATTTATAATAAAATAATAGGTAATGACCGGGTTGGATTATCCGATTGGGGTCATACCTCGTCACTATATAAATAGAAAGAAACATGCTTGTGGCAAAAAGAATTTTTTCAAATCACTTAGAAGTTCTTATGAGATTGAGACTCATGGATAGAGATATTACAAGGAATGCTTGAGGGGAAAAGGGCAAGTTGTAATCACATCGAACAGTGTGGATCATATTATAGATTTCATTTACTATACCCCACTATGAAGAAAATTATTTTGAGTATGAAACAACTAACAAGCCAAGGTTTTGAAATCACGTTTGAAGGAACATGTTACATTATAAGAACCTTTGGAAACATTGAAATAAGGAACGCGAATGAGTCTATGAAACAAGATGATGATCATGAAAAACATAAGACAATATGGGAAGATATGAAAGACTTGAAGGAAACAAATTTTGGAGGCATTTTGAGCAAATGCAAATCGAATCACAAAGAGTTGGAACGTAAAACAAAAAAGGAAAGATCATGTGATCTATCTCAAACTGATTTCATCTATAGAAGATTGCCTAACGTTTATGGATTTGACCCAAGTTGTTGTCAAAGTAGAATGTTGGAATTATATGTACGGGTTCGATAAGTCAACGCTACTGACCGAGATATGACCCGTAAGAGTTACACCTTGGGCAATGAACACTAAATCCACTTAACTTGATTAACTGGTAATCACGAACAATTAAAGTGGATGTCGCGGGACGTTTTAAGCAATGAAAACTTTTTGAAAAATTGTTTTCGTGAAAGGATCCTAGAGATTGTAGACTAGACTCGAGAAGGAATCCTGGTTCACTACAATCGCAGCTCTGATACCAATCTGTCACACCCCTTTCTGCGGCGGAAGCACGAGGTGTGATCATGAAAGGTTCTCATTGCATACGAAAGGTAAACATACTACATGCTCGTAAAAATAACTTCAAACACCATTAACATAACATAACGGAAAACATAGTTTAAGTGTTTACATCACGAGACAACATATTGTCTGAAAGTTTACAACTTTATTTAAAGATAAGGCATAAACGACATCCGCGAGCAAGAGTAAGACCGTGCGCACATCCACTTTAGTTACCTGAAATACATGTGAGTTTTGGAAAAATGTCAACATAATGTTGGTGTGAATTCATGCAATTTGTATTTCACGGTAGTATACTTTGTATGAAAACGTGATATGTGTCATGTAAAAATAAAGTATTCTTGTATAAATAAAGACTTCTTGTGGTATGAACCAAATAAAGTATTCTTGTGTACAATCCTCATACAAATAAAGTATTCTCGTGTAAATAAAGCATTCTTGTATAAATAAAGTATTCTTGTATATATATCAGGGTTGTTAATGGGTTGCAAGGCCATTAACATGTGACACGACATAGGAAGACACCAAACCATAGGCATTTTTCTGGTTGTCGATTCACGACGGAGACACAAAAGCACTACTTGGTACTAGTTTTCACCAAGAGTGTGGCTGCCCGGTCACCCGTTAGATCTAACCTTTTGTTCTGCAGTCTAAGTATGTACACGATTAATGGTGCTTATGCTACCCTATTCGTGACACGATTTCTCGTATCATTCCTCAAAACGCATCATACTTGGTACTAGTTATCACCAAGAGTGCTTCATGTTTTTGTATTCATCATACCATTTGTAAACATTGTATCGTTTTAACATGTATTTCACCCCCGAAGTTATAAAACTGAAAACAGTTGAAAGAAAAGGGGGAGCATGAACTCACAACTTTGCGTTCATGCGTCGTAAACTTCACCGGATTTGCTTAATTAACGTCGTGACCTATAAGTATTTCCTTAACGTTAGTCACTAGACTTGTATCGCACAAGTACAAGTCACTATCTTTTGTGTACGTATTCTTGTGTTAAAAATATTTTATATTTTTAACTAAGTGGCTTACTTATATTATTTTCTCAAAAATAAATATAAGTTTCTTGTATTTTGCACCCGAATTATGTATCTTGTATGTTGTATGTGTATTTTTGTGTTTTTACTTCTCAAGAGTTTTAGTGTATTTTCAAGTCCTAATACACTATCACGTATAATACATAGTACATACACTTAGCACAAAATATTGTAACACCCCGAAAATTTACGTCCTATAATGTCTTGACACGTGTCATAACCTTTGAACGTGTGAAAGAATGTTCTTGAAGGACTAAAGTTGACAAATAATGAAACTATGTAAATACAAGGGTTCAAAGTGTCAACAATGAATAATTATACTTCACAATAACCCTACATGATGTTTATAACCTTAAACGAATGGATCATGGATCATACGAAGCAAATTATGAAAGAAAGTGAGAGATTACAAACTACAGGGGTTAAATGTGTCAACATGTTAAGATATACCTCTGAGTGATCTTTTAGCAAACCCGAAGCCTTGTAACGATTAATTATGCTCACTAGAATCTACCATAAAAATTTCACCAAGTTTCGTTACCGTATGAGAAAGTTGTGATAAAAATTCGTGTGTAAGGGTTAGAATTGTCAACATTGAAATTTAGGGCTTTTCGGGTGATCACAAAGTTACCCGAGGACTTGACAAAGTGGGTATAAGTATTAAAGCCCCTATATATAAATATCAAAGCCTTAAAATGCAAGAATTGAAGCGAAAGTGACCTTTCGGGGGACCAGGGACTAAATTGCAAATAAAAGAAGCCTGATGGTAGGCTTGCGCATCGTAGCGCTATAATGGCTACGCATCGTAATGACCCTTGCGCATCGTAGCGCTATAATGGCTACGCATCGTAAGGCATGCTCAGATACGAAAAAACAGACAGATGCCTGTTAAGATGTTATAACCGACTTTAATTGGTGGTTTTCGATTCTATGGGCTGGTATATACTAGTATACAGCTTATAGAAGCCATATACATGCATCTTGATCATCCTACACTCATTTAGAATCAATTAAGAAAGATCAAAATTCTTATCAAAAGTCTCAAGTTCAACATACAAACACATATCAACTTCTGGACATCTCAGGAGTATACGGATCATTCACAAGACTTCCAAATCATCTATTAGATGTATGTAAGTGCCTTTGATCCTTCTAAATTCATTTATGCTTAGATTATGGCCTAGAAATCAAACCGTCGTAACTACGGTTTGACTTTCCGATAAATCACAATCGGTCCAGATATTTGTCGAATCGAAAGTTGTTATAAGATGGTATTTATTTGGGTAATAAACCCCTAAAAGGTCACCCACTGATTCCAATCTTAACCATGTCGTTTATCGAGTCAAAGGTTGTCCGAAAAAGTCAACAGAGATGTTAATCGCATATTTAATGATACGAAAGGCGTGTAATCTGTTTTATCAGTCATATAACATGAAAATAAGTATAATAACTTGTCTACGCTTGATTGATTCGACAACTTTCTATTAAGAACCGATTCGGAGCCGAAAGACGCAAAAGTTTGACTTTTGCGTTGACCTCAGTTCTGACCCGATTTATATAGGTTTAGACATGCCTTAAAGTTCCATTAGGACCTAGTTACATGTGTGTATAAGCCTCTGCGTTTATACCACTCGAATCCCTAATCGTCCGATGTTTCCGTTAATCGCCTAAATATTGACCGTAATGCCCTTATGACCATAAAACGAGATTTTAGAAAATGTAAAATTGCAAAAGTCTTTAGTACTGATTATTGAACATGTCTGCAAAATTTCATGTCAATCGGAAGTCTAGATTAGGAGTTATGCTTAATGGCGCATTTATAAGCATGTTTATTAATTAATCGGCGCCATTAGCGTAAAACCTATCTAAACTCATTTTTGACACCAAACCTTTTACCCACTGATGAAATATAATATTTTGGGATTTTTGAAGATTTTTAATTATTTTTAAACTAATCAAAAGCTTGGATTAGCGCCTTGATTCGGTTAATACCAAAAATACCCTTTTCGGCCATAAAATGAGTTTTACAAATCCTTTTAATGCCAATCCAATTGCTATTGATTTTAAATAATAAATGGAGTATTTTGAGCCTGTTTATTTGATCAGAAAACTCAGAATCGTATTTTAACCCGTACATCGCTTAAAACGACTTTATAAGCGTATTATACGCATAGTTTGGGTTTAAAACTATTTTGACATATAAGACTTATAACCAAATGTTATAACCTGTTTAAATAAGCCATTTTACTGATGTAACCAGACCCGGTTCACAGAAACCTAATTAAATCCTTTTATAATCTTTAAAATGACCAAAATGCCCCTAAGGGGATTAATATAAAATTAAACTCGTTTTGGGTATAACGGAAGGTATCATAATGATATCACAACATATTTAAGGCGTGTTAACTTAGGAAACCTGTTTAGGACTCTTACGGATACCCGTTACGCTTCACGCGCGTTCGGATCGGTTTATGTAACTAGTTTACATAAATTAGCCGAAACGAGTCAAACCTTATCGTTATTATCCCAAAATCCAGAATGTGTATAATATACCCATATTATACGAGTCTCCAAACTTGTTGGGTCTAAATCACATTCTATTCCAGTCTTCGCTTTATCATGCGTTTGGACTGTATCTTCTCTTTGAAAACTAATCGGTCTAAGCCAAGGCTTAATAAAAGACCCGTTAGGATCCTAATAGGTTATTAAAAACCTTCGTTCCAGATTTAGGAGCCCAGTAAAAGCTATCTGTACTTGCTGATTTGATACGGCTGGGATTGAATTTATATTTAGCTCAGGTAAATACTTTTAACTTATTTCCCTATACGGGCTTGGGGTACGGTATATAAAATACCGCTTGGTCGGGCATTGAATATTTAATCTTATTATGGTTAAGTGATTGAGATGTCTCCGTTTAATTTGTTTTGTTTACTTAAAGCCTTTGGGGGTTAATGACCGTTGTCCCGGATATCCCTGGCATCATTCTATGAATGGCCACGACCTCAGCACCGGGCGTAGGCGTACGCTTTCGGTGTCTCATCTACATAAAGTGGTGTGTCCATTAATCTTTAACCCGGCTCGATCCGGGCTACTGAACGCATAAGAAACATGTAAATCCTGTACAAGTTTATATATTAGATAAGTATCCCAAGTTATAAAATATTATTTGTGCCATGTGCATTCAAATCAATCATTTTCTTAAACCCTTTTCAAAATGAGTCAGTTGATTGTATTTACCAGTGTAAACTGACGTATTTTCCCAAAAAGGCTAAGTGCAGGTACTAATTGGAATTGGCTGGCTACTCCTAGCATCAATAAAGAGTCTCGCAAGCTTAGATGCCTAAAGTCTGTTGAACCATGTTATTTTATTTGCGATCCGCCTGTGGATCCTTTACTTCCGTTGTAATACTTTGATGTTACACTATTACGGATTTTAATATATTTATCCTTTTGCTTCCGCTGTGCATTTATATATTGTGTTGTTTGACTATGATGTTGCCAACCACGTCACGTTACTCCCCTACCGGGCCCACCGGTAACACGTGGAAATTTGGGGTGTGACAAATATGGTATCAGAGCCAACATTGAGTGAATTAAACACTAGCTTTTTGTGTTTAATCTCAATGACACAATTGCACATTTCTAAATCTTCTGAGTCTAGACTTAACATAGGAATATTCTCAATCCTTATCTGGAAATTCTGCTTTCAAAATTTTTTTATATGTTGGATACGTCGCCAAGCGAAGAAGCCGTAATAATAATTCTCCATACCAGGAGCCTTGATTTGCTGACCTTCGTACAGCGGCTAAGATGAAACGTGCAACCAAGGAGAAAGCATTCGGGAAACGAATGAAGAAGAAACTCCTTTGCTGAAGATCGTTTCCTCAATAGTCCTTATAAGAGCGTATTTATTTTTTCGGTCCTGCAAGGACAACATTATTCCTTTCAAGTCCCGCTTAGGGCAACTCTGCACTTTTATTTTTAAAATATTGGATTTTTCCAATATTCTTATCTAGTCTATTGATTTAGAAATCATAGCTTATATCACCCTATAAGAGGATCATATCATAACCATTCCTTGGAAAGGAAGTGCCTGCGGGCTATAACGTATTGTCCATCTGAGACACTGACATTGTGATCTTTATGATTCCCTGTCTATGGTGGTGAGCTATGCTCAAGCCTATTAGTCTATATGATCCGTGTGATCATGACTAATATCATCAATATGATGATCATATTATCGACATCCTTAGTGAGGAAGTGCCTACTGGCTATACTTTGTAATATTGTCAATACGACAATGACAGTTGTAACTCTTAGGGTTCCTGTCTAAGGTAGTGGGCTTTGCCCAAGCCTCATAATCAATATGATCAATATTATCATGACTACTATCATCAGTGTGATGATTATTTTCTTAAAATATCGTTTTGTAATGCCAATTGATTTGCCTACGGGTCATATTGTATCGTCAATTATGACAACGACAGTAGTAGTCTTTAACTCTCTGTCCAAGAAAGGTAATGAACTAGGTTCAACTTAAATGCTTTGATTCTCTGAAATCATAGCTAATAACTCATAAATGCCCTTGCGACTAGGCCTGTTGGGCTGGAATATCATCATGCTTTGATTCTTTGAAATCATGGCTTATAAATTAAACTTGTCTACGTGACTAGGCCATCTGTGCTATTATTAATTTGTAAATCAGGATTTATGATAAGAAATCCTGAATAAAATAAATATAATTCCTATCCTGTCAGTACAAATATTAAAAGAGAATCTTAAAAGGTTTGACCTAGCTTGAATGTTATTGAAGACCTAGCTGAGATGGTAAAACCTGGTTAGAAAGAGATTCAGATCATTGTTAACACTTTAAAATGTGTTGACACTCCCGACAACAGTGATACGATAAAATCACACTTGTCATCCCTATATTAGGATTTTTCCATATCTCTTATTTAGCATAATTGATTAATAGAAAGCATGGCTGGTACATGTCGAGCATGATGTACGCATCAAAACATCCATTTGGGATGTGTACCTACGGGAAAAGGTGTATACATGAAAAGATAGTTTTTAATTTCATAAATTCTTGTCA
This sequence comes from Helianthus tuberosus, assembly GCA_030545235.1. Taxonomy (NCBI): domain Eukaryota; kingdom Viridiplantae; phylum Streptophyta; class Magnoliopsida; order Asterales; family Asteraceae; genus Helianthus; species Helianthus tuberosus. The sequence goes on from CM060438.1 coordinate 57,118,640, forward strand.
GGACAATGAACTATGAAATTATTCCGATCCAAAGGAATCATCGATTATGTTTAAAAATTTTCCCTAATGACAAGGCCCCTGTGCCATCAAGAGTCATTGGGAACAAGCTCTTGTGCTATATAAAATGCCAGTATGACATTGACAGTTGTGATTTATATTCCCTGTCTAATAAATACGAAGGATTTTATCCTGTTAAACGCCAAAGATGGTCTATTTAAAAACCTAGGCAAAACAAAATCAAATAAATCAAATACTATCTATTGGCCTATATGGTTTATTTACACCATGGCTAATTAGTCATCAAATTTGACAATTCATCATATAATTAAACCAACTATTACTACTTGGTTTGTAGCTTTCAAAGCTTCACCATGGCTGACCCCTCTGAAGCTCACCATCATCCAGTTAATCAGAATGATGAAGTAAGACTGAACTTGACAAGAACCGAGTTACAGGCTATGTTAAATACGGCCATAAATAACGTTGTGGATCGCGTGCTGAGGGATCACAAACGAAAGGGCAATGATACCCCAATTCAAGGTTGTAAAAAGGGTAAGACCGGTTCAAACTATAATCAACCCAAGCCAAAGGAGGCTAAACCCGAATGTAAGTATTGCGGGAAGAAGAGGCATTTCAGTAAATGTATATATAAACTGATCAGGGGATGTGGTATCTGTAAAGAGATGGATCACAAGACCCTTGAATGCAAGGAATTGAAAAACAACCAACAGTCAGTGGAAAAGCCCAAATGCAATAACTGCAGGAAGCAACATTTTGGAAAATGCACCATCAACCCACGTGCTAATTTATGTGGAATTTGCAAAACCAAGGGTCACAAAACTTTGGATTGCAAGAAATTGGAAGATGCGACCTGTCATGGCTGCGGTGAAATAGGGCACATCAAAACTAATTGCCCTAATAAAACCAAGAAGTCTGGGAAGGATTTGAAGGACAAACAGCGGACCAGTAAAAAGCCCAAATGCAAAACCTGTAGGAGATATCACCTCGGGAAATGCAGATATGAAGTTCCGCCTCTACCCTGTGGAATCTGCAAGTCCAGTGAGCATAAGACCCTGGATTGCAAGGGATAGGGAGACGCAACCTGCTATGGTTGCAATGGAAAAGGGCACATTAAGACCAACTGCCCTAAATACGCTAAAAAGATTGAGCAAGTTAAAAAGATCAAAGTTGGAAGCTCTCAAATGGATGCTCCAGAGACTGTTCAGGATAACATTGTCACAACAGGTACTTTCCTTACCAATAACGCTCATGTTAGAGTATTATTTAATTCAGGTTCAGATAAGTCTCTCATAGACGATAGATATTGTAAATCATTAAATCTGCCTGTTAACAACTCTGAGCGTTAAGTATAAAGTAAAAATTGGCCGATAGTACCTCTGAGACTGCTCCAGCAATATTAAATGGATGTTTTATATCCATTAGGAATTACTCTCCTCTACTGTCCTTGTTTCGTAAATAGGAGGACTCGATATAGTAATAAGAAAGGATTGGTCGTCTAGTGACCAAGCCCATATTGTGGGTGATAAGAAGCAATCAATTATCAAAACTCCTTATGAGACAACCCTCATAATTACATGTTCCATGTCCACAATGTTTAGGCATCATTTTAGGGCCTTATAGTTAAATTAACAAGCTTTAAACGTGTCAGAAATGGATTAAAAGTATAAAGGGAGCAAGACTGTCATTTCTGAAAGTTGCTTCTGATCAGAAGACCCAGGCGGCCCGCGTAAGCCCTGAGTGATACCTTACGCGGCCCGCGTCAGGCTCCCAGCGAAAAAAAAAATGGTGGAACCGGCCGTCCCCGGAATCGAACCCGGGTCTAGGCCGCACCCTTTCGCGCGCCTAGCCAACCGAGCTAGGTGCCCAGTTTGTGAAAATCTCCATTCTAATTTAATATAAGCACTTGTACAATAAACTTCCTTTTCATTTATCAATAATAATTTTCTGCTAAGTGTCCTGTTTTTATACAGGCAATAATAAATCTTCATGAACCATAAACTTAGCAAATTTTTATTATCATCCACAAGGTATAACTACCAAGGAAACCATAGTAACTGATTCTTATAGATCGGCAAGGAATTCTTCCGAAATCTAAGAGCACTCTTTCTTTGCATAGAGTGCGACAACATAAGTTATTTTAATTATTTTCTTCATTGTTTTCTATCGCCTGCGAATGCCAAACTATGTTTGATAAAAGTGTCATGTGAGGATTGGCGTATCCTAGTGTGTCCCATAGATTATTTCCATGTCTGATCAGCATGGAGGTTTAATACATGGAACCCCTGAGATATCCCAATGGTCATATTGTACTAATGTCGACTAGTAGTATTTAAGGGAGGTATCCGGAATAGAATTATCCAAATAAATATTCCTTGGTAACGGAATATGTGGACTCATAACATGAATGTGTCACTTATTAGACACAAGCGTTGATGAGTGAACTGGAGCTTGAGATATGGAAAATCTCTGTAACCTCCTTATACCTTGATTATCTTCTCCTAATATTACCCTGTTTACCCCAGAGAGGCAGGTAGAGTTAAGGTTTAAATTCCGTTTAAGGCTGTGTTATTATGAAATCTCCAAGACGGTTAGTACCATCACTGGAAGAATTGAAACCCTGATTAACTAAGTTTAAAAATAGAGGATTAATATAGTCTAACTCAATATCCTGGGAATCCGGAATAGTTAAGTATGAAAGACGGTTCATTTTGCTATTGCATTATCACCACCACCCTAATTAGGTAACGATTAAGAAATTGCCATCAACTGCCCAGGATCGTCGATCTGTTCGACTAACGGCAAGGATTAGCTATTCCCTACACATTAGCTAAGCAGTGGTTGGAATAACCATCTCACCTTAAAAATAAAGCTTTTCTATAATAATGGATATGTAAGTATTAAGGCTACTCCTTTGGAGACCTTGTGTAGATGGAATGTTAAATGTCTAGTGTTAGATAGAGAATTGGTAAGTCCAATTATCAAGATCTGAAAGTTGCCTGGGGGACAACAAATAAGATTATACAAATCCATAATCGATTGTAGGTTGCCAGTATATGGCAAGAAATCGAGGAATTATGGAAATAGCAAACTTCCTAAGTTCTTGTTAAGGAATATGGTTTAACAAAAGATATCAACCAGGAAGGGTGTACCGAATTTGTGAAATTTTCAGACTAGTTAAACTCTGAATATATGGAAATCATTCGAAGGAAATTGAATATATCAAGATCAAAGTAGCTTGTAAGCTAAAACCTACTTAAGGAGTTTGACGGAGCTCGCAATACATCGCACAATTGTGACTGGAGGATGTGTTCCGCCAATAAGTCAAGAAGCACTATCACATAATGATATGCATAATTATGATGTGATGAGCATCCTGTATCGATTGAGGATCGACAGGTCAAGAAGCTCCAAAAGGATACATACGCCTAATGTAAGAGCCACTATGGGAGCTTGGAAAGACTCCAGATATGCTATAAAAGTTAAGTCCCCTATGCGACAAAGAGTACTTCCAGCATTTTAACAAATCTCGAGGTCGAGATTTATTTTAAGGGGGTGAGGATGTAACACCCCGAAAATTTACGTCCTATAATGTCTTGACACGTGTCATAACCTTTGAACGTGTGAAAGAATGTTCTTGAAGGACTAAAGTTGACAAATAATGAAACTATGTAAATACAAGGGTTCAAAGTGTCAACAATGAATAATTATACTTCACAATAACCCTACATGATGTTTATAACCTTAAACGAATGGATCATGGATCATACGAAGCAAATTATGAAAGAAAGTGAGAGATTACAAACTACAGGGGTTAAATGTGTCAACATGTTAAGATATACCTCTGAGTGATCTTTTAGCAAACCCGAAGCCTTGTAACGATTAATTATGCTCACTAGAATCTACCATAAAAATTTCACCAAGTTTCGTTACCGTATGAGAAAGTTGTGATAAAAATTCGTGTGTAAGGGTTAGAATTGTCAACATTGAAATTTAGGGCTTTTCGGGTGATCACAAAGTTACCCGAGGACTTGACAAAGTGGGTATAAGTATTAAAGCCCCTATATATAAATATCAAAGCCTTAAAATGCAAGAATTGAAGCGAAAGTGACCTTTCGGGGGACCAGGGACTAAATTGCAAATAAAAGAAGCCTGATGGTAGGCTTGCGCATCGTAGCGCTATAATGGCTACGCATCGTAATGACCCTTGCGCATCGTAGCGCTATAATGGCTACGCATCGTAAGGCATGCTCAGATACGAAAAAACAGACAGATGCCTGTTAAGATGTTATAACCGACTTTAATTGGTGGTTTTCGATTCTATGGGCTGGTATATACTAGTATACAGCTTATAGAAGCCATATACATGCATCTTGATCATCCTACACTCATTTAGAATCAATTAAGAAAGATCAAAATTCTTATCAAAAGTCTCAAGTTCAACATACAAACACATATCAACTTCTGGACATCTCAGGAGTATACGGATCATTCACAAGACTTCCAAATCATCTATTAGATGTATGTAAGTGCCTTTGATCCTTCTAAATTCATTTATGCTTAGATTATGGCCTAGAAATCAAACCGTCGTAACTACGGTTTGACTTTCCGATAAATCACAATCGGTCCAGATATTTGTCGAATCGAAAGTTGTTATAAGATGGTATTTATTTGGGTAATAAACCCCTAAAAGGTCACCCACTGATTCCAATCTTAACCATGTCGTTTATCGAGTCAAAGGTTGTCCGAAAAAGTCAACAGAGATGTTAATCGCATATTTAATGATACGAAAGGCGTGTAATCTGTTTTATCAGTCATATAACATGAAAATAAGTATAATAACTTGTCTACGCTTGATTGATTCGACAACTTTCTATTAAGAACCGATTCGGAGCCGAAAGACGCAAAAGTTTGACTTTTGCGTTGACCTCAGTTCTGACCCGATTTATATAGGTTTAGACATGCCTTAAAGTTCCATTAGGACCTAGTTACATGTGTGTATAAGCCTCTGCGTTTATACCACTCGAATCCCTAATCGTCCGATGTTTCCGTTAATCGCCTAAATATTGACCGTAATGCCCTTATGACCATAAAACGAGATTTTAGAAAATGTAAAATTGCAAAAGTCTTTAGTACTGATTATTGAACATGTCTGCAAAATTTCATGTCAATCGGAAGTCTAGATTAGGAGTTATGCTTAATGGCGCATTTATAAGCATGTTTATTAATTAATCGGCGCCATTAGCGTAAAACCTATCTAAACTCATTTTTGACACCAAACCTTTTATCCACTGATGAAATATAATATTTTGGGATTTTTGAAGATTTTTAATTATTTTTAAACTAATCAAAAGCTTGGATTAGCGCCTTGATTCGGTTAATACCAAAAATACCCTTTTCGGCCATAAAATGAGTTTTACAAATCCTTTTAATGCCAATCCAATTGCTATTGATTTTAAATAATAAATGGAGTATTTTGAGCCTGTTTATTTGATCAGAAAACTCAGAATCGTATTTTAACCCGTACATCGCTTAAAACGACTTTATAAGCGTATTATACGCATAGTTTGGGTTTAAAACTATTTTGACATATAAGACTTATAACCAAATGTTATAACCTGTTTAAATAAGCCATTTTACTGATGTAACCAGACCCGGTTCACAGAAACCTAATTAAATCCTTTTATAATCTTTAAAATGACCAAAATGCCCCTAAGGGGATTAATATAAAATTAAACTCGTTTTGGGTATAACGGAAGGTATCATAATGATATCACAACATATTTAAGGCGTGTTAACTTAGGAAACCTGTTTAGGACTCTTACGGATACCCGTTACGCTTCACGCGCGTTCGGATCGGTTTATGTAACTAGTTTACATAAATTAGCCGAAACGAGTCAAACCTTATCGTTATTATCCCAAAATCCAGAATGTGTATAATATACCCATATTATACGAGTCTCCAAACTTGTTGGGTCTAAATCACATTCTATTCCAGTCTTCGCTTTATCATGCGTTTGGACTGTATCTTCTCTTTGAAAACTAATCGGTCTAAGCCAAGGCTTAATAAAAGACCCGTTAGGATCCTAATAGGTTATTAAAAACCTTCGTTCCAGATTTAGGAGCCCAGTAAAAGCTATCTGTACTTGCTGATTTGATACGGCTGGGATTGAATTTATATTTAGCTCAGGTAAATACTTTTAACTTATTTCCCTATACGGGCTTGGGGTACGGTATATAAAATACCGCTTGGTCGGGCATTGAATATTTAATCTTATTATGGTTAAGTGATTGAGATGTCTCCGTTTAATTTGTTTTGTTTACTTAAAGCCTTTGGGGGTTAATGACCGTTGTCCCGGATATCCCTGGCATCATTCTATGAATGGCCACGACCTCAGCACCGGGCGTAGGCGTACGCTTTCGGTGTCTCATCTACATAAAGTGGTGTGTCCATTAATCTTTAACCCGGCTCGATCCGGGCTACTGAACGCATAAGAAACATGTAAATCCTGTACAAGTTTATATATTAGATAAGTATCCCAAGTTATAAAATATTATTTGTGCCATGTGCATTCAAATCAATCATTTTCTTAAACCCTTTTCAAAATGAGTCAGTTGATTGTATTTACCAGTGTAAACTGACGTATTTTCCCAAAAAGGCTAAGTGCAGGTACTAATTGGAATTGGCTGGCTACTCCTAGCATCAATAAAGAGTCTCGCAAGCTTAGATGCCTAAAGTCTGTTGAACCATGTTATTTTATTTGCGATCCGCCTGTGGATCCTTTACTTCCGTTGTAATACTTTGATGTTACACTATTACGGATTTTAATATATTTATCCTTTTGCTTCCGCTGTGCATTTATATATTGTGTTGTTTGACTATGATGTTGCCAACCACGTCACGTTACTCCCCTACCGGGCCCACCGGTAACACGTGGAAATTTGGGGTGTGACAAATATGGTGATCAATAAATACATATATTTTCTCCAAAAATATACATACTTAATATCAATTTTAATGTTGAAGAAATCATAATTTCTTAACACAAAAAATTAGGGAAACCTTGGTAAGTATTTTTAGATACATTTTTAGGGATAAGTTTCTCAAAAACTTATATTTTTCTAAGTGTCAAAATTTATAAAAATTTTGACATAGTTTCCCCTAAAAATGGAGGTTTCCCCATGTTTTCAAAACATGTGTTTATTTTCTTTTAAGATCATCATCAATCAATTTTTAACAACAATCATCATCAACATATACTAATTTCTCCATTTCATGAACTTGAAAATTTATAAGAATGTGTAGTAACTTACTAGTGTATTTAGTAAGTCTTGTTACCCTTAAAAACATGGTTATTTGTTTATAAATCACCTTCTTGTAAAATTTCGTTCTTTACAACTTGTGTTCATATTTTCTAAAAATACTTCTTCATGTATTTTTCTTGTTACACATGTATTTCTTTACTTTGTTAATCACTAAAAATGTGTATATTTATGTAAGAACCATGATTTAGCAAAACTTGTATTTTTAACTTGGTTTCTTGGTAAATCATACTTGAAATATTTAGATTTACAAGACTTTAAACTTACTTGTTCATCATTTTACAATAAACATCATATTTATTCAAGTTCATGACTTTTTGTGAGGATGATCCATAACCTTTAACATGTTCATCCCCTCATCTTGCTAGATTATGTTTTTAATCATGATCTAGCAAGACTACATGATGATCAACATCATTTCTACAAACAATCAACCATCAACAAGTATATTAACACAAAACAACATGATCTCTTCATATTTAAAGCTTATGTTCAAGTTCTTTTCTTGTGATTCTTAGTGTTATTCAAGATTAACATCATGTATCATTCTTTAACTACCTAAATAAGATGAAAAATGAAGAGATTAATGTTCTTACCACTAACTCAAGGCTAGGGATGATCAAGTGAAGAAAACAAGTGGATAAAAGCAAATAAGAGAGGTCCTTCCAATTCTGTTGCTTCCCACCTTCTTAAATATGCTTCTCACACCTTTGTTAATGCTTACAATGCTTGGTAATGGATTGGAAATGAAGGTGTAGAGAGGGGGTGCTTGGGCTGTAGCTTGAAGGGAGAAGGAGAGATGGTTTTGTGAGTTGGTAAGTGTTAGAATGATAAGGGTTATAATCTTGGGGTTTTTATGAACTAACTTCCAACACTAATTTACTCATTGGTCCATATGCCCAAAATCAAGGAAACATGATCTATTTAATTAATCAAGAAAATCTAAAGTGTGTGGCCCATGTAATCGGCCATTACATGGGGGGGGGGGGGTCTAGTTACATCTCAATTGGAAGTTACAAGTTCTAGTTAGTGTTAAATGTTTAATTTAGGGGTTTAAGTGTGTTTAGGTGTTTTAGGATGTAATATGATGTTTAGTGGTCATAACTAGCTTTGTAATGTTAAAACAATGTTTCTAATAATATTTTGATGTTCCGAGTAATATCCGGTTGTTCGGTTAAATACCGGTTCGTTAAAGTGCTAAATTGCACCGTTTAGTGTCTTTCAAGTATCTTCTTGTGATACTTTTAATTCCCGACACTTAGGGACATATTCCGGATGATATATCATAATTTCGGCATAATATTTCAGTGTAATAATGCTGATTATAGCTGAATTTAATAAAATTTTGCACTTAAAGTGCGTTTCGGGTGCTTTTTAGTGCTTAATTTAGCTTCCGAAATGTCTATATGTAAACCCTTGTATGTACTCTTGGGTTTTCATGTATTCTTGTCGTTGGACCTACACCTAGGCCCTAATTCTTTTGTCTTACTGCTTTCCGCAGGATCGTTGACACAATGTGTCTTACCGGTGAGTTTACTTGTATTTCTGACGCAACGCTGTTCATTAATGCATAAAGTAATTCTTGTAGTGTAAAATGTGCATGAATTCACAAGTATATCATGTAATCAAACAAGGTTGACATTTAAGCACATAATTGCAGTCATTAAATAATAATTAAAGTGTACGGAAATTACCGGTTTTGTGCCAGTTGGCACAGTCTCCCCCCTTTAAAAGAATTTCGTCCCGAAATTCAGGCTGAACTAACTCTCGCAGGAGACTTCTTGAACAGGTGGGGATACTTTTCTTTGAACTGGTCTTCACGTTCCCACGTGTACTCGGGTCCGTGCTTAGAGTTCCAACGTACCTTGACAAGTTTCACACTGCTCCTCTTGGTCTTGTTGACTTTCCAGTCGGTAACCTCAACGGGTTGTTCTGTAAATCGGAGGGTGTCATCAATATGCACTTCATCCGCAGGGATGATCACGTTTTCTTGTGTTGGACTCTTCTTGAGGTTGGATACATGGAACGTATCATGTACTCCATTAAGTTCTTCCGGTAACTCCAACTTGTATGCCACGGTACCAATTCTTTGCAAAATTCTGAATGGTCCGATGTATCGGGGATTCAGCTTCCCACGTTTTCCGAATCTTACTACGCCCTTCCAAGGTGAGACCTTTAACAACACTTTGTCTCCCACCTCGAATTCTAATGGTTTTCGTCTTTGATCAGCGTAGCTCTTTTGTCGATCTCGAGCCGCCCTAATACGCTCTCGGATCTGCATAATCTTATCGGTTGTCTCTTGCACAAGTTCAGGACCAACCATACGTTTGTCTCCAGCGTCTGCCCAACATAAGGGCGATCGGCACTTGCGGCCATACAGAGCTTCGAACGGTGCGGCTTTTATACTCGTATGATAACTGTTATTCTAGGAAAACTCAACTAAAGGTAGATGAGTATCCCAGCTGCCGCCTAGATCCATGACACATGCGCGAAGCATATCTTCAAACGTTTGTATAGTTCGTTCGCTCTGGCCGTCTGTTTGTGGATGGAATGCCGTGCTTAGGTCTAGCTGAGATCCAAAGGCTTCCTGAAAGGATTGCCAAATTCTTGAGACAAAGCGGCCATCTCTGTCTGAAATAATTGAGATAGGCACCCCATGACGTGCCACAATTTCCTTTAAGTATATCTCAGCAAGCTTTCCAGTGCTGTCTTTTTCTCGGATCGGTAGGAAATGCGCAGATTTCGTCAATCGATCAACTATCACCCATATCATATCGTGCCCTCTCGGGGTCCTGGGTAATTTCGTTATGAAATCCATCGAGATTTGTTCCCACTTCCACATGGGTATTTCTGGTTGTTGTAGTAGGCCGGACGGTTTCTGATATTCAGCCTTAACCTTAGCACAGGTTAGGCATTTTCCAACAAAAACAGCAACGTCGCTCTTGAGTCTTGGCCACCAATAGTATTCTTTTAAGTCTTGATACATCTTGTCCGATCCCGGATGGATCGAGTATCTTGACTTGTGTGCTTCATCAAGGATGACTTCTCGTATGCCACCATAGAGCGGAACCCAAATACGCTTCTTAAAGTATAAGACTCCCTCTTCATTTGGCAACATATATTTCAACATACCCCGGAGGTATTCAGCTTTACGGTTTTCTATCTTGAGGGCTTCTTGTTGTGCATCACGAATGCGTGCAGTGAGGTTCGTTCGAATAGTCATTTCCAACGCTCGAACCCTTAGGGTTTTAACCATTTCCTTTCAGCTTAATGCGTCTGCTACAACGTTTACCTTTTCAGGATGGTACTTAATCTCACAGTCATAATCATTCAGTAACTCGACCCATCGTCGCTGTCGCATGTTTAATTCCTTCTGATCAAATATGTGTTGTAAGCTTTTATGATCTGTGAAGATTGTACATCGAGTACCATATAGATAGTGTCGCCAGTTCTTCAAGGCAAATACCACTGCTCCTAGTTCCAAGTCGTGCATGGTGTAGTTTCTTTCATGCACCTTCAATTGTCTTGAAGCATAAGCGATGACTTTCTGGCGTTGCATGAGCACGCAACCCAAACCTTGTCGTGAAGCGTCGCAGTATACCACGAAGTCTTCTGTGCCTTCGGGTAATGATAGTATTGGTGCATCGCATAACTTATTTTTAAGTAGCTGGAAGGCTTCTTCTTGTTTGTTACCCCAGTCGTACTTCTTGTCTTTCTGCGTAAGGGTAGTCAGCGGTTGAGCTATCTTGGAGAAATTTTCGATAAATCGTCGGTAATAGCCCACTAAGCCCAAAAATTGTCGAACTTCAGTTGGGGTTTTGGGGGCTTCCCAATTCTTTATTGCTTCTATCTTGGCTGGGTCTACATGAATGCCCTTCTCATTCACAACGTGACCAAGAAACTGTACTTCGCGAATCCAAAATTCGCACTTTGAGAACTTCGCATAAAGTTTCTCCTTCTTCAGTAGTTCCAGAATGGTTCTGAGATGTTGCTCGTGTTCTACTTTCGTTCGCGAGTAAATCAGGATATCATCGATAAATACAATCAAGAATTTATCGAGATATGGTTTGCATACGCGGTTCATTAGATCCATAAATACCGCTGGCGCGTTTGTCAGTCCGAATGGCATCACAAGAAACTCATAATGCCCATAGCGTGTTCTGAATGCAGTCTTTGGTACGCTTTCCTCTTGTATCCTTAACTGATGGTATCCAGATCAAAGATCGATCTTGGAATAGTAGCTTAATCCTTGCAACTAATCAAATAAGTCATCAATCCTCGGTAGTGGATACCGATTCTTGATTGTGAGCTTGTGCAGTTCTCTGTAATCGATAGACATCCGTAGAGTTCCATTCTTCTTTTTCACGAACAATACTAGAGCTCCCCAAGGCGAGAAGTTTGGCCTTATGAATCCTTTATCCAACAACTCCTGGAGTTGTGTAGATAATTCTTGCATCTCGGATGGGGCAAGTCGATAGGGTGCCTTGGCTACAGGAGCGGCTCCTGGAACCAAGTCTATACGGAATTCCACTTGTCGTTGCGGAGGTAATCCTGGCAGATCTTCGGGAAAAACATCAGGGAATTCCTTTACCATAGGAATGTCTTCGAGTTTTGGCTCCTCAGCCTTCTTGTCTACAACATGTGCCAGGAAGGCAACACATCCTTTCCTCAGGCACTTCTGTGCTTTCATACAACTGATAATTCGTAGAGGTGCGTCTCGTTTTTCTCCATGTACAATGAGAGTTTCATCATTCGCCAGAGGGATGCGAATGATTTTCTCGTGACAAATAACTTCAGCTTTATTCTTGGACAACCAGTCCATTCCGACCACTACATCGAAGCTACCCAATTGGATAGGTAAGAGGTCGATGCTAAAACTTCTTTCACCCAGTTCTAATGTTCAGCTTCTAACAACTTCGCCTGATTCAACGAGTTTACCATTGGCTAGCTCTATAGAATAAGGAATATCTAATCTACTAGATTCTATTCCAAGCATACGTTTAAATTCCACAGTCATGAAGTTATAGTCGGCACCAGTGTCAAATAATATGGATGCAAAGTGGTTGTTAATGAGAAACGTACCGGTGACCACGTTAGGGTCCTCGCGTGCGTTCCTTGCTCCAATCACAAATGCTCGGGCCTGAGCATTGTTTCCTCCTGGGCAATCTTTCATGAAATGATCTTTGCTTCCACAATTGAAGCAACCTTGGTTCTTCCTAGCTCCATTACCATTCCTGTCACCAGCACCATTACCATTTCCACCATTGTTTCTATTACCAGCACCGTTGCGATTTCCATTCCCGTTCCTGTTTCCTTTACCCCAACAGTCTTCAGCACAGTGACCCAGTTTTCCACATTTATCGCATTTTGGAATGCAACAAACCCCTTCGTGATGCCGCTTGCAATTGTTGCAAATGGGCAGAGTGCCCAGGTATCTCTTGGTAGGAGCATCATTCATGTTTGCAAGAGTTTTCGCCTCCTGAGGTGGGTTAGTGTCACGCTTCTTGTTGGAACCCTTGCTATTGTTGCGGGTTGCTTGGTTCAGATTCGCCTGTTTTCTTTTCTTGTCACCAGACGACTCAGCATGCGTCTCGGTCTTTTCAGTTGGGTTTAGTGATAACTTCTTCATACGTACACAATCTTCAGTAAGGCTGACAGCCAGAGTTACAGCCTCAGTAATGGTTTGAGGTTTGGCCGAAGTTACCATGCCACAAAATTAAGACGCCAGTCCCCAAATGTAGCATTCAACGCGCTTAAATTCAGGAGTCACCATATAGGGGATCACCCTAGACAAATCATGGAACCTTCGTGTATATCCAGTAATGTCAGCACCTTCCATAGTCAAGTGCCAGAACTCAGTCTCCAACCTTTGGAGTTCAGCACGTGAGCAATACTTTTCCCTCATTCTTTCTTTCAGCTCATCCCACGTCATACCGTATGCAGCATCATCACCCAGAGTTTGAACTTGCAAATTCCACCATGTTAGAGCTTCATCGACAAACAACCCAGTAGCAAAAGTGACTTGCTGATCCGCGGTACACTTGCTCATGCGGATAGTGGCTTCGGTTTTCTCTGTCCAGCGTACAAAAGCCACTGCACCTCCAGTGCCGTCGTAGTTCATTGGTTTGCAGTCGAGAAACTGCTTGAAAGTGCAGCCTGTAATTGATCCGACCAACTCACACGTGAGCAATCGAAGAAATAATGAAACAAGGACCGTTCATAAATTTCTCCATGCTTAGTACATTGTCTTAAGGTTACCTTGAGCTGCGTTTCCTCCAGATGAATCTCCATTCCCATTGCGTCTAGCATTGCTTGGTCCGCCACTGTCTTGGGTTCGGTTTGCCTCGTACTGGGCAATAGCTGCGGAGATCCTTTCCTCTAGGAGAGCGTTCAGCTCTTCAGTAGTCTTTGGCAGTGGGGGAGGAGGAGGTTGATCAGAATCTCGATTGTTCGTGATTCTCCTAGGTGCCATGTTCTGAAAGAGCACCACACAATAGATTTAGGCATTTGTTTGATATCGTCATACTAGACAGTAGTAGTATATATAAGGCATATACCACATAAGTGACATCAAACAATTATTACTCCAGCAGTGTACTAAATAGGCTGGGGGAGGGGTGTTTACGTTTGACCCTTTTCTTAAGGGGATCTATACGTGACAAGACTTGGTGTGGTTTCTGTGCACTGAATTCCATAATTATGTATGCATCCATAATTACGTAACTCCTTGCACAGTCCGCACAGTTCGTTTCATCCTCGTATTTCTTCCTTCAGATAGGCCATTGTTTTTAGGTAAAGTCACGTATACTTGTGACATTCTACTTCTAGTATATGTAAACATCAAGTATCACACATAATTGTAAGTAATTTCTAAGTCAAAGACAAGCGCTACTCCTGTGCACCCTAAGTCTCGTAGTGTCTTTTCTTGACTCTTTGTAAACAGTTTTAATTAAAGTTGGATGTCGCGGGACGTTTTATGCAATGAAAACTTTTTGAAAAATTGTTTTCGTGAAAGGATCCTAGAGATTGTAGACTAGACTCGAGAAGGAATCCTGGTTCACTACAATCGCAGCTCTGATACCAATCTGTCACACCCCTTTCTGCGGCGGAAGCACGAGGTGTGATCATGAAAGGTTCTCATTGCATACGAAAGGTAAACATATTACATGCTCGTAAAAATAACTTCAAACACCATTAACCTAACATAACGGAAAACATAGTTTAAGTGTTTACATCACGAGACAACATATTGTCTGAAAGTTTACAACTTTATTTAAAGATAAGGCATAAACGACATCCGCGAGCAAGAGTAAGACCGTGCGCACATCCACTTTAGTTACCTGAAATACATGTGAGTTTTGGAAAAACGTCAACATAATGTTGGTGTGAATTCATGCAATTTGTATTTCACGGTAGTATACTTTGTATGAAAACGTGATATGTGTCATGTAAAAATAAAGTATTCTTGTATAAATAAAGACTTCTTGTGGTATGAACCAAATAAAGTATTCTTGTGTACAATCCTCGTACAAATAAAGTATTCTCGTGTAAATAAAGCATTCTTGTATAAATAAAGTATTCTTGTATATATATCAGGGTTGTTAATGGGTTGCAAGGCCATTAACATGTGACACGACAAAGGAAGACACCAAACCATAGGCATTTTTCTGGTTGTCGATTCACGACGGAGACACAAAAGCACTACTTGGTACTAGTTTACACCAAGAGTGTGGCTGCCCGGTCACCCGTTAGATCTAACCTTTTGTTCTGCGGTCTAAGTATGTACACGATTAATGGTGCTTATGCTACCCTATTCGTGACACGATTTCTCGTATCATTCCTCAAAACGCATCATACTTGGTACTAGTTATCACCAAAAGTGCTTCATGTTTTTGTATTCATCATACCATTTGTAAACATTGTATCGTTTTAACATGTATTTCACCCCCGAAGTTATAAAACTGAAAACAGTTGAAAGAAAAGGGGGAGCATGAACTCACAACTTTGCGTTCCTGCGTCGTAAACTTCACCGGATTTGCTTAATTAACGCGTGACCTATACGTATTTCCTTAACGTTAGTCACTAGACTTGTATCGCACAAGTACAAGTCACTATCTTTTGTGTACGTATTCTTGTGTTAAAAATATTATATATTTTTAACTAAGTGGCTTACTTATATTATTTTCTCAAAAATAAATATAAGTTTCTTGTATTTTGCACCCGAATTATGTATCTTGTATGTTGTATGTGTATTTTTGTGTTTTTACTTCTCAAGAGTTTTAGTGTATTTTCAAGTCCTAATACACTATCACGTATAATACATACAACATACACTTAGCACAAAATATGGTGATCAATAAATACATATATTTTCTCCAAAAATATACATACTTAATATCAATTTTAATCTTGAAGAAATCATCATTTCTTAACACAAAAAAATAGGGAAACCTTGGTAAGTATTTTTAGATACATTTTTAGGGAATAAATTTCTCAAAAACTTATATTTTTCTAAGTGTCAAAATTTATAAAAATTTTGACATAGTTTCCACTAAAAATGGAGGTTTCCCCATGTTTTCAAAACATGTGTTTATTTTCTTTTAAGATCGTCATCAATCAATTTTCAACAACAATCATCATCATCATATACTAATTTCTCCATTTCATGAACTTGAAAATTTATAAGAATGTGTAGTAACTTACTAGTGTATTTAGTAAGTCTTGTTACCTTAAAAACATGGTTATTTGTTTATAAATCACCTTCTAGTAAAATTTCGTTCTTTACAACTTGTGTTCATATTTTCTAAAAATACTTCTTCATGTTTTTTCTTGTTACACATGTATTTCTTTACTTTGTTAATCACTAAAAATGTGTATATATATGTAAGAACCATGATTTAGCAAAACTTGTATTTTTAACTTGGTTTCTTGGTAAATCATACTTGAAATATTTAGATTTACAAGACTTTAAACTTACTTGTTCATCATTTTACAATAAACATCATATTTATTCAAGTTCATGACTTTTTGTGAGGATGATCCATAACCTTTAACATGTTCATCCCCTCATCTTGCTAGATTATGTTTTTAATCATGATCTAGCAAGACTACATGATGATCAACATCATTTCTACAAACAATCAACCATCAACAAGTATATCAACACAAAACAACATGATCTCTTCATATTTAAAGCTTATGTTCAAGTTCTTTTCTTGTGATTCTTTGTGTTATTCAAGATTAACATCATGTATCATTCTTTAACCACCTAAATAAGATGAAAAATGAAGAGATTAATGTTCTTACCACTAGCTCAAGGCTAGGGATGATCAAGTGAAGAAAACAAGTGGATAAAAGCAAATAAGAGAGGTCCTTCCAATTCTGTTGCTTCCCACCTTCTTAAATATGCTTCTCACACCTTTGTTAATGCTTACAATGCTTGGTAATGGATTGGAAATGAAGGTGTAGAGAGGGGGTGCTTGGGCTGTAGCTTGAAGGGAGAAGGAGAGATGGTTTTGTGAGTTGGTAAGAGTTAGAATGATAAGGGTTATAATCTTGGGGTTTTTATGAACTAACTTCCAACACTAATTTACTCATTGGTCCATATGCCCAAAATCAAGGAAACATGATCTATTTAATTAATCAAGAAAATCTAAAGTGTGTGGCCCATGTAATCGGCCATTACATGGGGGGGGGGTCTAGTTACATCTCAATTGGAAGTTACAAGTTCTAGTTAGTGTTAAATGTTTAATTTAGGGGTTTAAGTGTGTTTAGGTGTTTTAGGATGTAATATGATGTTTAGTGGTCATAACTAGCTTTGTAATGTTAAAACAATATTTCTAATAATATTTTGATGTTCCGAGTAATGTCCGGTTGTTCGGTTAAATACCGGTTCGTTAAAGTGCTAAATTGCACCGTTTAGTGTCTTTCAAGTATCTTCTTGTGACACTTTTAATTCCCGACACTTAGGGACATATTCTGGATGATATATCATAATTTTGGCATAATATTTCAGTGTCATAATGCTGATTATAGCTGAATTTAATAAAATTATGCACTTAAAGTGCGATTCGGGTGCTTTTTAGTGCTTATTTTAGCTTCCGAAATGTCTATATGTAAACCCTTGTATGTACTCTTGGGTTTTCATGTATTCTTGTCGTTGGACCTACACCTAGGCCCTAATTCTTTTGTCTGACTGCTTTCCGCAGGATCGTTGACACAATGTGTCTTACCGGTGAGTTTACTTGTATTTCTGACGCAACGCTGTTCATTAATGCATAAAGTAATTCTTGTAGTGTAAAACGTGCATGAATTCACAAGTATATCATGTAATCAAACAAGGTTGACATTTAAGCACATAATTGCAGTCATTAAATAATAATTAAAGTGTACGGAAATTACCGGTTTTGTGCCAGTTGTCACAGTCTCCCCCCGTTAAAAGAATTTCGTCCCAAAATTCAGACTGAACTAACTCTCGCAGGAGTCTTCTTGAATAGGTGGGGATACTTTTCTTTGAACTGGTCTACACGTTCCCACGTGTACTCGGGTCCGTGCTTAGAGTTCCAATGTACCTTGACAAGTTTCACACTGCTCCTCCTGGTCTTGTTGACTTTCCAGTCGGTAACCTCAACGGGTTGTTCTGTAAATCGGAGGGTGTCATCAATATGCACTTCATCCGCAGGGATGATCACGTTTTCTTGTGTTGGACTCTTCTTGAGGTTGGATACATGGAACGTATCATGTACTCCATTAAGTTCTTCCGGTAACTCCAACTTGTATGCCACGGTACCAATTCTTTGCAAAATTCTGAATGGTCCGATGTATCGGGGATTCAGCTTCCCACGTTTTCCGAATCTTACTACGCCCTTCCAAGGTGAGACCTTTAACAACACTTTGTCTCCCACCTTGAATTCTAATGGTTTTCGTCTTTGATCAGCGTAGCTCTTTTGTCGATCTCGAGCCGCCCTAATGCGCTCTCGGATCTGCATAATCTTATCGGTTGTCTCTTGCACAAGTTCAGGACCAACCATACGTTTGTCTCCAGCGTCTGCCCAACATAAGGGCGATCGGCACTTGCGGCCATACAGAGCTTCGAACGGTGCGGCTTTTATACTCGTATGATAACTGTTATTGTAGGAAAACTCAACTAAAGGTAGATGAGTATCCCAGCTGCCGCCTAGATCCATGACACATGCGCGAAGCATATCTTCTAACGTTTGTATGGTTCGTTCGCTCTGGCCGTCTGTTTGTGGATGGAATGCCGTGCTTAGGTCTAGCTGAGATCCAAAGGCTTCCTGAAAGGATTGCCAAATTCTTGAGACAAAGCGGCCATCTCTGTCTGAAATAATTGAGATAGGCACCCCATGACGTGCCACAATTTCCTTTAAGTATATCTCAGCAAGCTTTCCAGTGCTGTCTTTTTCTCGGATCGGTAGGAAATGCGCAGATTTCGTCAATCGATCAACTATCACCCATATCATATCGTGCCCTCTCGGGGTCCTGGGTAATTTCGTTATGAAATCCATCGAGATTTGTTCCCACTTCCACATGGGTATTTCTGGTTGTTGTAGTAGGCCGGACGGTTTCTGATATTCAGCCTTAACCTTAGCACAGGTTAGGCATTTTCCAACATAAACAGCAACGTCGCTCTTGAGTCTCGACCACCAATAGTATTCTTTTAAGTATTGATACATCTTGTCCGATCCTGGATGGATCGAGTATCTTGACTTGTGTGCTTCATCAAGGATGACTTCTCGTATGCCACCATAGAGCGGAACCCAAATACGCTTCTTAAAGTATAAGGCTCCCTCTTCATTTGGCAACATATATTTCAACATACCCCGGAGGTATTCAGCTTTACGGTTTTCTATCTTGAGGGCTTCTTGTTGTGCATCACGAATGCGTGCAGTGAGGTTCGTTCGAATAGTCATTTCCAACGCTCGAACCCTTAGGGTTTTAACCATTTCCTTTCAGCTTAATGCGTCTGCTACAACATTTGCCTTTCCAGGATGGTACTTAATCTCACAGTCATAATCATTCAGTAACTCGACCCATCGTCGCTGTCGCATGTTTAATTCCTTCTGATCAAATATGTGTTGTAAGCTTTTGTGATCTGTGAAGATTGTACATCGAGTACCATATAGATAGTGTCGCCAGTTCTTCAAGGCGAATACCACTGCTCCTAGTTCCAAGTCGTGCATGGTGTAGTTTCTTTCATGCACCTTCAATTGTCTTGAAGCATAAGCGATGACTTTCTGGCGTTACATGAGCACGCAACCCAAACCTTGTCGTGAAGCGTCGCAGTATACCACGAAGTCTTCTGTGCCTTCGGGTAATGATAGTATTGCTGCATCGCATAGCTTATTTTTAAGTAGCTGGAAGGCTTCTTCTTGTTTGTTACCCCAGTCGTACTTCTTGTCTTTTTGCGTAAGGGTTGTCAGCGGTTGAGCTATCTTGGAGAAATTTTCGATAAATCGTCGGTAATAGCCCACTAAGCCCAAAAATTGTCGAACTTCAGTTGGGGTTTTGGGGGCTTCCCAGTTCTTTATTGCTTCTATCTTGGCTGGGTCTACATGAATGCCCTTCTCATTCACAACGTGACCAAGAAACTGTACTTCGCGAATCCAAAATTCGCACTTTGAGAACTTCACATAAAGTTTCTCCTTCTTCTGTAGTTCCAGAATGGTTCTGAGATGTTGCTCGTGTTCTACTTTCGTTCGCGAGTAAATCAGGATATCGTCGATAAATACAATCAAGAATTTATCGAGATATGGTTTGCATACGCGGTTCATCAGATCCATAAATACCGCTGGCGCGTTTGTCAGTCCGAATGGCATCACAAGAAACTCATAATGCCCATAGCGTGTTCTGAATACAGTCTTTGGTACGCTTTCCTCTTGTATCCTTAACTGATGGTATCCATATCAAAGATCGATCTTGGAATAGTAGCTTAATCCTTGCAACTGATCAAATAAGTCATCAATCCTCGGTAGTGGATACCGATTCTTGATTGTGAGCTTGTTCAGTTCTCTGTAATCGATACACATCCGTAGAGTTCCATTCTTCTTTTTCACGAACAATACTAGAGCTCCCCAAGGCGAGAAGTTTGGCCTTATGAATCCTTTATCCAACAACTCCTGAAGTTGTGTAGATAATTCTTGCATCTCGGATGGGGCAAGTCGATAGGGTGCCTTGGCTACAGGAGCGGCTCCTGGAACCAAGTCTATACGGAATTCGACTTGTGGTTGCAGAGGTAATCCTGGCAGATCTTCGGGAAAAACATCAGGGAATTCCTTTACCACAGGAATGTCTTTGAGTTTTGGCTCCTCAGCCTTCTTGTCTACAACATGTGCCAGGAAGGCAACACATCCTTTCCTCAGGCACTTCTGTGCTTTCATACAACTGATAATTCGTAGAGGTGCGTCTCGTTTTTCTCCATGTACAATGAGAGTTTCATCATTCGCCAGAGGGATGCGAATGATTTTCTCGTGACAAATAACTTCAGCTTTATTCTTGGACAACCAGTCCATTCCGACCACTACATCGAAGCTACCCAATTGGATAGGTAAGAGGTCGATGCTAAAACTTCTTTCACCCAGTTCTAATGTGCAGCTTCTAACAACTTCGCCCGATTCAACGAGTTTACCATTGGCTAGCTCTATAGAATAAGGAATATCTAATCTACTAGATTCTATTCCAAGCATACGTTTAAATTCCACAGTCATGAAGTTATAGTCGGCACCAGTGTCAAATAATATGGATGCAAAGTGGTTGTTAATGAGAAATGTACCGGTGACCACGTTAGGGTCCTCGCGTGCGTTCCTTGCTCCAATCACAAATGCTCGGGCCTGAGCATTGTTTCCTCCAGGGCAATCTTTCATGAAATGATCTTTGCTTCCACAATTGAAGCAACCTTGGTTCTGCCTAGCTCCATTACCATTCATGTCACCAGCACCATTACCATTTCCACCATTGTTTCTATTACCAGCACCGTTGCGATTTCCATTCCCGTTCCTGTTTCCTTTACCCCAACAGTCTTCAGCACAGTGACCCAGTTTTCCACATTTATCGCATTTTGGAATGCGACAAACCCCTTCGTGATGACGCTTGCAATTGTTGCAAATGGGTAGAGTGCCCACGTATCTCTTGGTAGGAGCATCATTCATGTTTGCAAGAGTTTTCGCCTCCTGAGGCGGGTTAGTGTCACGCTTCTTTTTGGAACCCTTCCTGTTGTTGCGGGTTGCTTGGTTCAGATTCGCATGTTTTCTTTTCTTGTCACCAGACGACTCAGCATGCGTCTCGGTCTTTTCAGTTGGGTTTAGTGATAACTTCTTCATACGTACACAATCTTCAGTAAGGCTGACAACCAGAGTTACAGCCTCAGTAATGGTTTGAGGTTTGGCCGAAGTTACCATGCCCCGAAATTCAGAGGCCAGTCCCCAAATGTGGCGTTCAACGCGCTTAAATTCAGGAGTCACCATATAGGGGATCACCCTAGACAAATCATGGAACCTTCGTGTATATCCAGTAATGTCAGCACCTTCCATAGTCAAGTGCCAGAACTCAGTCTCCAACCTTTGGAGTTCAGCACGTGAGCAATACTTTTCCCTCATTCTTTCCTTCAGCTCATCCCACGTCATACCGTATGCAGCATCATCACCCAGAGTTTGAACTTGCAAATTCCACCATGTTAGAGCTTCATCGACAAACAACCCAGTAGCAAAAGTGACTTGCTGATCCGCGGTACACTTGCTCATGCGGATAGTGGCTTCGGTTTTCTTTGTCCAGCGTACAAAAGCCACTGCACCTCCAATGCCGTCGTAGTTCATTGGTTTGCAGTCGAGAAACTGCTTGAAAGTGCAGCCTGTAATTGATCCAACCAACTCACACGTGAGCAATCGAAGAAATAATGAAACAAGGACCGTTCATAAATTTCTCCATGCTTAGTACATTGTCTTAAGGTTACCTTGAGCTGCGTTTCCTCCAGATGAATCTCCATTCCCATTGCGTCTAGCATTGCTTGGTCCGCCACTGTCTTGGGTTTTGTTTGCCTCGTACTGGGCAATAGCTGCGGAGATCCTTTCCTCTAGCAGAGCGTTCAGCTCTTCAGCAGTCTTTGGCAGTGGGGGAGGAGGAGGTTGATCAGAATCTCGATTGTTCATGATTCTCCTAGGTGCCATGTTCTGAAAGAGCACCACACAATAGATTTAGGCATTTGTTTGATATCGTCATACTAGACAGTAGTAGTATATATAAGGCATATACCACATAAGTGATATCAAACAATTATTACTCCAGCAGTGTACTAAATAGGCTGGGGGAGGGGTGTTTACGTTTGACCCTTTTCTTGAGGGGATCTATACGTGACAAGACTTGCTGTGGTTTCTGTGCACTGAATTTCATAATTATGTATGCATCCATAATTACGTAACTCCTTGCACAGTCCGCACAGTTCGTTTCATCCTCGTATTTCTTCCTTCAGATAGGCCATTGTTTTCAGGTAAAGTCACGTATACTTGTGACATTCTACTTCTAGTATATGTAAACATCAAGTATCACACATAATTGTAAGTAATTTCTCAGTCAAAGACAAGCGCTACTCCTGTGCACCCTAAGTCTCGTAGTGTCTTTTCTTGACTCTTTGTAAACAGTTTTAATTAAAGTGGATGTCGCGGGACGTTTTATGCAATGAAAACTTTTTGAAAAATTGTTTTCGTGAAAGGATCCTAGAGATTGTTGACTAGACTCGAGAAGGAATCCTGGTTCACTACAATCGCAGCTCTGATACCAATCTGTCACACCCCTTTCTGCGGCGGAAGCACGAGGTGTGATCATGAAAGGTTCTCATTGCATACGAAAGGTAAACATACTACATGCTCGTAAAAATAACTTCAAACACCATTAACATAATATAACGGAAAACATAGTTTAAGTGTTTACATCACGAGACAACATATTGTCTGAAAGTTTACAACTTTATTTAAAGATAAGGCATAAACGACATCCGCGAGCAAGAGTAAGACCGTGCGCACATCCACTTTAGTTACCTGAAATACATGTGAGTTTTGGAAAAACGTCAACATAATGTTGGTGTGAATTCATGCACTTTGTATTTCACGGTAGTATACTTTGTATGAAAACGTGATATGTGTCATGTAAAAATAAAGTATTCTTGTATAAATAAAGACTTCTTGTGGTATGAACCAAATAAAGTATTCTTGTGTACAATCCTCGTACAAATAAAGTATTCTCGTGTAAATAAAGCATTCTTGTATAAATAAAGTATTCTTGTATATATATCAGGGTTGTTAATGGGTTGCAAGGCCATTAACATGTGACACGACATAGGAAGACACCAAACCATAGGCATTTTTCTGGTTGTCGATTCACGACGGAGACACAAAAGCACTACTTGGTACTAGTTTTCACCAAGAGTGTGGCTGCCCGGTCACCCGTTAGATCTAACCTTTTGTTCTGCGGTCTAAGTATGTACACGATTAATGGTGCTTATGCTACCCTATTCGTGACACGATTTCTCGTATCATTCCTCAAAACGCATCATACTTGATACTAGTTATCACCAAGAGTGCTTCATGTTTTTGTATTCATCATACCATTTGTAAACATTGTATCGTTTTAACATGTATTTCACCCCCGAAGTTATAAAACTGAAAACAGTTGAAAGAAAAGGGGGAGCATGAACTCACAACTTTGCGTTCCTGCGTCGTAAACTTCACCGGGTTTGCTTAATTAACGTCGTGACCTATACGTATTTCCTTAACGTTAGTCACTAGACTTGTATCGCACAAGTACAAGTCACTATCTTTTGTGTACGTATTCTTGTGTTAAAAATATTTTATATTTTTAACTAAGTGGCTTACTTATATTATTTTCTCAAAAATAAATATAAGTTTCTTGTATTTTGCACCCGAATTATGTATCTTGTATGTTGTATGTGTATTTTTGTGTTTTTACTTCTCAAGAGTTTAGTGTATTTTCAAGTCCTAATACACTATCATGTATAATACATACTACATACACTTAGCACAAAATATGGTGATCAATAAATACATATATTTTCTCCAAATATATACATACTTAATATCAATTTTAATCTTGAAGAAATCATCATTTCTTAACACAAAAAATTAGGGAAACCTTGGTAAGTATTTTTAGATACATTTTTAGGGAATAAGTTTATCAAAAACTTATATTTTTCTAAGTGTCAAAATTTATAAAATTTTGACATAGTTTCCCCTAAAAATGGAGGTTTCCCCATGTTTTCAAAACATGTGTTTATTTTCTTTTAAGATCGTCATCAATCAATTTTCAACAACAATCATCATCATCATCATATACTAATTTCTCCATTTCATGAACTTGAAAATTTATAAGAATGTGTAGTAACTTACTAGTGTATTTAGTAAGTCTTGTTACTCTTAAAAACATGGTTATTTGTTTATAAATCACCTTCTAGTAAAATTTCGTTCTTTACAACTTGTGTTCATATTTTCTAAAAATACTTCTTCATGTTTTTTTCTTGTTACACATGTATTTCTTTACTTTGTTAATCACTAAAAATGTGTATATTTATGTAAGAACCATGATTTAGCAAAACTTGTATTTTTAACTTGGTTTCTTGGTAAATCATACTTGAAATATTTAAATTTACAAGACTTTAAACTTACTTGTTCATCATTTTACAATAACCATCATATTTATTCAAGTTCATGACTTTTTGTGAGGATGATCCATAACCTTTAACATGTTCATCCCCTCATCTTGCTAGATTATGTTTTTAATCATGATCTAGCAACACTACATGATGATCAACATCATTTCTACAAACAATCAACCATTAACAAGTATATCAACACAAAACAACATGATCTCTTCATATTTAAAGCTTATGTTCAAGTTCTTTTCTTGTGATTCTTAGTGTTATTCAAGATTAACATCATGTATCATTCTTTAACCACCTAAATAAGATGAAAAATGAAGAGATTAATGTTCTTACCACTAGCTCAAGGCTAGGGATGATCAAGTGAAGAAAACTAGTGGATAAAAGCAAATAAGAGAGGTCCTTCCAATTCTGTTGCTTCCCACCTTCTTAAATATGCTTCTCACACCTTTGTTAATGCTTACAATGCTTGGTAATGGATTGGAAATGAAGGTGTAGAGAGGGGGTGCTTGGGCTGTAGCTTGAAGGGAGAAGGAGAGATGGTTTTGTGAGTTGGTAAGTGTTAGAATGATAAGGGTTATAATCTTGGGGTTTTTATGAACTAACTTCCAACACTAATTTACTCATTGGTCCATATGCCCAAAATCAAGGAAACATGATCTATTTAATTAATCAAGAAAATCTAAAGTGTGTGGCCCATGTAATCGGCCATTACATGGGGGGGGGGGGGGTCTAGTTACATCTCAATTGGAAGTTACAAGTTCTAGTTAGTGTTAAATGTTTAATTTAGGGGTTTAAGTGTGTTTAGGTGTTTTAGGATGTAATATGATGTTTAGTGGTCATAACTAGCTTTGTAATGTTAAAACAATGTTTCTAATAATATTTTGATGTTCCGAGTAATGTCCGGTTGTTCGGTTAAATACCGGTTCGTTAAAGTGCTAAATTGCACCGTTTAGTGTCTTTCAAGTATCTTCTTGTGACACTTTTAATTCCCGAAACTTAGGGACATATTCTGGATGATATATCATAATTTCGGCATAATATTTCAGTGTCATAATGCTGATTATAGCTGAATTTAATAAAATTCTGCACTTAAAGTGCGTTTCGGGTGCTTTTTAGTGCTTATTTTAGCTTCCGAAGTGTCTATATGTAAACCCTTGTATGTACTCTTGGGTTTTCATGTATTCTTGTCGTTGGACCTACACCTAGGCCCTAATTCTTTTATCTGACTGCTTTCCGCAGGATCGTTGACCCAATGTGTCTTACCGGTGAGTTTACTTGTATTTCTGACGCAACGCTGTTCATTAATGCATAAAGTAATTCTTGTAGTGTAAAACGTACATGAATTCACAAGTATATCATGTAATCAAACAAGGTTGACATTTAAGCACATAATTGCAGTCATTAAATAATAATTAAAGTGTACGGAAATTACCGGTTTTGTGCCAGTTGTCACAGGTGGTAGAGGTAAGTTTAGGATGGCAAAAGGGTTTATTTTCAATACACTCAATTTCTTGAAGGAGATGGCGGTTGTTGGTGGTAGAGGTAAGTTTAGGAAGGCTCTTATTCAGGACACTAAGTGTAGAACCAATGTTATCTCTTGTTTGGGCCTCGCGCGAGACCTTGCTCTACTCAAGTAGCCCGCGCGGGTCTAAGAGATTGGTCAGCTTTGCTGAGTAAGGGGTATGGTCCAGCGCGCGACCTGATTGGTCTGCGCGGCCTTTTCGGACCATACCCCTTCAGTTACTCAAACATGAATTCGAGGTTTTGTCGTTTTGAACGTGTATCTTATTTTATATTAAAGACCATGCATACTACATTGATCAAGAAATAAACAGGCAACAGTAGAATTAATACCTGGTTTCTTGAGTGCCTCTAAATGCGATAACAATAGCATCAAGATCATCCGCAACCCCAACAAATGCCTGCATTCAGTAATTAAGTATTCAGTCAGTATATAGTATATACAAGTACGAGATCCAGGAAAGATTACGACATAATGAATAAACCATGTCAAGCCAATGCCACTAAAACAGAACAAAACACGTGTACCTGCAAGCAGTTCTGAACATCAACAATGAGCTCTATAACTTCGAATCCCTGATTCAAGATAACATCAAACATGAGCATTGATGTGAACACTTTGTTCAAATTTACAATAAGTACCACACCAACAAATACCTTGGTTAGGCCATCACATCTTGAACAGGTCCATGCAAAAAGATCTGTTAAATCTGAAATGTAAACCTACATGGACAAAGGAAACTTCATCATATATGGATGTGTTTAACTCAAGAAAATAATAAATCCGCAGTGTTCACAATAATATGTTGCTAACTTATTTTGTGCCCACGTGCCCTTTATAGAGCATAAGTGATAGAGTGAGCTTACTGCAGAGGCATATTCCACCAAAATCGTGGTGAGCTTGTACACCGGTGAGTCAACTTTATGCTTGATTTTAAGCCCTGTCCCCATAAAAAGCTTGCAAATTAAATAAACTCCTTTTAATTTTAAACAAAAACGATATCCAACACAGCAGATAGCCAAATCCATACAAAGGAAAACTGAATTAAAGTTACTATAAGCACTCATATATTAAACTTGAGGCCTTAAAACAGTCTTCATACTTCGAACCCTTTTGACGCGTACCGTTTCGGCACGAACCGTTTTGACCGGTACCGTTTCGACCAATACCGTTTTGAACCGAACAAAATTGCCCCTTGATGTACAATCTCTTTAAAAAAAACATTTTTAACCAACCCGACCCGAAACCCATTCCGATCCGAAGCCCGTTCCTACCCGAACCCGTTCCGACCCGAACCTGTTTCAACCCGAACCCATTGTGACCCAAACCAAAACAACCCCTTTTTAATTGACCATTTTGACCTGAATTCGTTTAGACCTGAACCCGTTTTGACCCATGACCCGACCCAACCCGACCCGTTTGCCAGGTATATATGACAACGCACCACAAACTTCCCTGGCACAAGTGATGGAGGGTTCATGTGAGAAGAATAGATGCATCCCATGAACCCAACTATCAATGAATCATTTGTGCGTTTACAAATTAAAGAAAACAATCTGTTATAGCTAACAATTTAATTTTTGCAACAGACCCTTACGGTTAACAATATCCATATCCCAAATCAATGTTCATTTAAAAAAAAAAAGACTATAATCAGATATCCTAAATCAATGTTCATTAAAAAAATACTATAATTACAATCCCAAATCATCAATATTCATAAACTATGGTCAAATTAAGTTGACCATGAAGCAATAAGACAAAACCATGAAGCAAGAGCAAAAGTTATAGATTTGGCAAACCTGATACTCAAGCTTCTAATTATCAAACCTGTAAGGAAGCACTGTTGATCAGTTCTATTTAAACTTAATGGAAAACATGAAACACATACCTGTTATAGTATTCAAAGCAGTAGAGAATCCAGTCAGAGATCCAGCCATAGTGTTCGACATCTTTGTCAAGGTGATCCGGTTCCTCCTTAGGGTGTAAAGTTATGATGGTGATGAAAACCGAAATTAGGGTTAGTTTCGGTTGAGGGAGAGAGGACGAAAATTGATGTTAGTGAGGGTTTGTAATTGTGTAAAGTGTCTAACCCTTTAACTCTCTAATAAGCCCCTTATTTATACACCCAAGAGGAAACCTAATTAGTTACTAAGGGTAATATGGTCCATCAACAATTACCAACTAATTATTAATAGGTTATTAATATATTTTGATCTAATATAATATAAATGATTATATAAGCTACAAGATTAAATATTACATTTATATATTTAATCTCACATTCTCCCACTTAGCCAAGTAATCATTTATCATGAGTATTAGGTAAGCCTGGCCAGGAGTTAACACTCATTTTAGCCTTAAACCAAGAACTATAGCAGAGAAATACAGCCGTTGAATCATTATTCGACTCAGGACCCCCATTAATCATACTATAGCCTCAATTTAAAACCTAACAGTTACGATCAAAATATGTATAAGCCCTTTAGCGTCTGATTTGTATTTATACTTGTCTATATGTGATTACACCGGCAGAACATATGTTAGAGACATACAAAATCAAACTGAGGAAATTTTATTTAATTAAAACATAAGCTAGTACAATATGCCATTAAATAAGGTCTTTAATAAGTCCCATATTCGATACATGTTCTTCGAAAACTTTAGGTGGGACACCTTTAGTCATCGGATCCGCAAGCATATCTTTAGTACTAATATACTCAATACAAAGATTATTTTCCTCAACTCGTTCACGTACGAACAAGTACTTCGTATCAAGATATAAACCAGCTCCAGTCGAACTGTTACTGTTCGAGAAACTAACGGCAGCTGAATTATCACAGTAAAGCTTCAATGGTCTAGAAATGGAATTAACGATTTTGAGTCCAGTGATCGGATTTCTAAGCAACATTCCATGACAGGTTGCGTTGTAAACAACAATGTACTCTGCCATCATAGTGGAAGTTGTAGTTAACTATTGTTTATGACTCTTCCATGAGATAGGTCCGCCTGCTAACATAAAGATGTAGCCCGAAGTGGATTTCTTGTCATCTTTGCATTTTGCAAAGTCAGAATCAGAATAACCTACCACTTCTAAATGATCACTTCTTCTATAAGTCAGTTTATAGTCTTTCGTCCCTTGCAGATATCTAAGGACCTTCTTAGCTGCTTTCCAGTGATCTAGGCCAGGATTAGTCTGATAACGGCCTAGCATTCCAGCAATATAAGCGATATCTGGGCGAGTACAGACTTGAGCATACATCAGGCTCCCGACTACTGACGCGTAAGGTATCTGGCTCATTTGCTCCTTTTCAACCTCTGTTGTCGGACACCGGAATGAACCGAAAACATCTCCCTTAACTACTGGAGCGACGGAGGGTTTGCACTGTTGCATGTTGTAACGTGTAAGGACACGATCTATGTAAGTCTTTTGAGACAATCCTAAGATCCCTTTGTGTCTATCTCGGTGAATTTCGATGCCAATGACGTAAGAAGCATCTCCAAGATCCTTCATGTCGAAGTTATGCGAGAGTAACCGCTTCGACTCGTGCAACATGTCTAAACTATTACTTGCCAATAGAATATCGTCTACATAAAGGACAAGTATAGTAAAGTTACTCCCACTCATCTTGAGGTAGGTGCATTGATCCACTTGATTCTTCATAAAACCTTGCCTCTTCATGACTTCATCAAACTTGAGGTACCATTGACGTGATGCTTGTTTTAACCCATAAATGGATTTCTTCAACTTACAGACTAGATGCTCCTGACCTTCAGGTTTAAAGCCTTCAGGTTGTTTCATGTAAACATCTTCGTCTAAGTCTCCGTTAAGGAAAGCAGTTTTGACGTCCATCTGATGCAGCTCTAAATCAAAATGAGCTACTAGGGCCATAACGATCCTTAATGAATCTTTACGAGAGACAGGTGAAAACGTCTCTTGATAATCAATTCCCTCTTTCTGAGTGTAGCCCTTTGCAACCAATCTTTGTAGCGTTCAACGTTCCCATTCGGATCCAGTTTTGTTTTGAACACCCATTTACAACCTACAGGTTTGGCACCATTGGGTAATTCGACTAAATCCCAAACGTCATTTTTCTTCATGGATTCAAGCTCATCAATCATTGCTTTGTTCCATTCAGAAGACTGATCACTGCTAATGGCTTCATTATAAGAGATAGGATCATTGAGCTTTCCAGCATCCATTTCAGTCAGGTAGGTAACATAATCATCCCAATTAGTAGGCCTTCTTTGCCTAGATGACCTCCTGAGTTGATTATCAGGTTCAGCGTTGTCTTGGTTTTAAGCGTTTGATGTGCCTTCGTTATGAGGTATAATGGGTTCTGATTGTGGAGGTGGAATTTGTGCAGTGGCTTCAGGTGTAGTTGCATGGGGTACAAGAGGAGTAAACGGAGTAATGATAAGCGACGAGTCTCTCCCCCCCCCCCCCCCCCCGCGTCTTGTACTTCTTGCAATTCTTCGTAAGGGTTAGTACTGCTCCCACTGACCTTGAAATCCTCCAAGAACGCAGCACGCTTGGTTTCAACAATACGGGTGACATGGGAAGGACAATAGAAACGATAACCCTTCGAATGATCAGGATACCCGATAAAGAAGCAGGTAACTGTTTTAGGGTCAAGTTTCCTTAAGAAAGGATTATAGAGTTTTGCTTCAGCAATGCAGCCCCATACTTTCATATATTTAAGACTCGGTTTCCTTCCTGTCCAAAGTTCATAAGGAGTTTTAGGGACAGACTTAGAAGGAACTTTATTGAGTATATGAACAGCTGCTTTTAACGCTTCAGTCCAGAGGAATAATGGTAAATTAGTGTTGGCTAACATACTGCGCACCATGTTCATAAGGGTACGATTTCTTCGTTCAGCGACACCATTCTGCTGAGGTGTACCAGGCATGGTGTATTGGTTCACAATCCCCTGGCCCTTACAAAACTCATAAAATGGACCAGGAGCTTGACCCACATCAGTATGTCTTCCATAATATTCACCGCCTCTATCTGATCTCACAACTTTAATCTGACGATCTAATTGCTTTTCAACTTCAGCTTTATAATCTTTAAAAGTTATAAGAGATTCAGATTTTTCCTTTATAAGATACAAGTACATGTAACGAGAATAATCATCAATGAAAGTGATAAATGAAGTATGTCCTGTTATACCAGCAATTTGATAAGGACCACTAATGTCAGTATGAATGAGTTCTAATAAATTAGAGCTCCTAGTGGCACCTTTCTTATTTGCTAAAGTCATTTTGCCTTTAAGACATTTGACACATGTTCCAAAATCGGTGAAATCGAGAGGAGGTAAGACTTCATCCTTTACGAGACGATTTAATCGTTCTCTTGAGATGTGGCCTAAACGTTGATGCCACAACATAGATGAAGTCTCTAAGTCTCGAACCTATTTCATCTTTGTGAGTGATTCACTAATATTATATGACAACAAAGATTTGGAAAATTATCATCTAGTTCTAATCTATAGAGACCACCATCCAGAATGCCAGTACCATAAACAATGGAATCATAGAGAATAGAGAGTTTGCGATGACCATGAGAAACGACAAAACTGTCCATGTCTAACTTTGGTCCTGATACAAGGTTCCGAGTTACCTCAGGAACATATAAGGTATCATAAAGTTTAATACATAAACCAGTTTTCAAAAATAATTGTAATGTTCCTATGGCCTTCACTTCTAATTCTGGATCATCTCCAACTTTAAGTGTTCTTTGGTTTATTCCCAGCTTCCGGATTGTAAGGAATCCCTGAAGTGAATTGGTAACATGAACCATAGAACCAGAATCAAACCACCAAGAGTTAGCAGGAACATTTAAATTAAAGGACTCAAGTATCATGAAAAAGTCGTTACCTTTCTTAGCCAGCCACTCCTTGAAGTCAGGGCATTCCTTTTGCTTATGTCCTGTTTTCTTACAGAACTTGCAGTAGGGTTTGCCTAAGGAGTTCTTAGAGCTGGAAGGTGCACTTGTATTAGGAGTTGGATTTGGATTTTGAACTTTAGAAGCCTCCTTTCTTTGATAATTGTGCTTCCTCTTCTTTGAGCTGGAGGTGGTGAAGTTAGCAACATCAGTTGTGCGATCCATCTTCATACGCTCTTCCTCCTGCACGCACATAGCGATCAGCTCACTCATCGTCCATTTGTCCTTCTGAGTGTTGTAATTGATCTTGAATGCTTCATAGGACGAAGGAAGCGAAGTGATGATGAAGTGAACAAGAAAACCATCACTGATCTCCATCTCTAGGCCCTTCAGCTTATTGGCCATGTCATGCATCATCATGATGTGTTCGCGAATGCCGCTCCTCCCATCATACTTAGTCGTCACCAGCTTGAGGATAAGAGTACTAGCGTGTGCTTTTGATGTTCCCTTGAATTGATCCTCCACAGAAGCCAAATAGGTTTTAGCATCTTCAGAATCAGGAATAGCTCCTCTAATTGAGTGATGAATGGACTGCTTCATGAACATGAGAGACATGCGGTTACTTCTAGTCCACTTATCATGAAGTAACTGCTGAGGAGCAGTACTCTGTGGAGTAAGGTCCGCTGGCTTATCCTCTCTTAGAGCATAATCAAAGTCCAGCACTCCAAGTGTAAGCATGAGGGCATCCTTCCATGCAGCAAAGTTATCACCAGTCAAAGGTGGAATCCCTTGATTGGGTGCTGATAGTGGAAATAAGATGAGCAAGTTATGATACTAAGAAAGAAGTCTTAATGTGATCTAAGGGCATGTTATACTAAGGCAGGCATAAGTAATGACCATTATAATTATGAAACTGTGATAATGTCTATTACTAACATCAAAATAATAGACTTAGTAAAATTCTATTTAAATGAAGACAAATCAGCTTTGGCCAGAAGTGTAATCATTTAAATATGTGTGCAAAGTAATTGTGACAAATCAGCTTTGGCCAGAAATGAGACAATCACTTTAGTTATGCACTTGTCAAGTCATGCTAAACATAAATGAATTAAATCAGCTTTGGCCAGAATTAAGACATTTCACGTTTGTAATGCATACTTAACATAGCCTTTTATAATACTTGAACAATAAATAGATGTATTAAATCAGCTTTGGCCAGAATTAATACATCAGAAGCTCATTCAAGTTAAGCTATTTTGGTTTTGTAAAAGTTATCTGATTCTGATTTATTAAGTAAGTATAAACAAAACCAAGTATAAACAAAACCAAGTATTTTTAGGTCACATTAAACAGCTTAAAAAATAATGAGGTTTCGAGTTGGGTCTCGACTAAGTTATGAGATCTCGAGTCGCAACCTTGGTCTCGAGTCGTAATCATGGTTTTGACTAGTGTGTTTTATGAGATCTCGAGTCCATACTGAGATCTGGAGTCGCAACCATGGTCTCGAGTGGCGAAGAGTGAAGCCTTTAGTCGAAAACGCAGTGATCTCGAGTCGAGACTGTTGTCTCGAGTTGTGAAGTTTTGATCCCTTATGATCTCGAGTCGAGATCTTATTGTCTCGAGTCGAGACCTGATGGTCTCGAGTTGTAAGCTTCTGTTCTCGAGTTGTAAAGATTTGATGACCTTTATGATTTTGAGTCGAGACCTTGTGGTCTCGAGTCGAGACCTCTGTTAACAGCTGTTTATTGTGATAATAACAGAAACTCGATTTTTGAGGGATTGTGGGATAGTGTTTCTATTTTATTTCTAATCTATACTTATCAAAAGATTTCGAAAATAATAACTGATTATCCTTTAACAGTTTTCGAAATTTTAATTAAGATCAAAAACAGAAAAACACCCACTAATCCAAATCAGATTCCAAATCTTATGGAATTTTCGAGATTTCTTAGAACATTATGCATGAACCCTAAAAAAAATATATAATCTGGAAATCCGAAACCTGATTTTAATGGTTTTGTAATGGATTTCGTGACAATAAGTTTAATCCTTTATAATTTCGAGTCAATTTATCATTTAACAGTTTCCGAAAACAGGGATTTCGGCCACAAACAACTCGAAAACAGTTTTGATTTTAAGGTTTTAAAACTTCCATTTTCCAGATTTATGATCCCAGAATAATGGATACGAAACCAGAACTGATTTATCAACACATGCTCTGATACCACATGTTGATCAGTTCTGTTTAAACTTAATGGAAAACATGAAACACATACCTGTTATAGTATTCAAAGCAGTAGAGAATCCAGTCAGAGATCCAGCCATAGTGTTCGACATCTTTGTCAAGGTGATCCGGTTCCTCCTTAGGGTGTAAAGTTATGATGGTGATGAAAACCGAAATTAGGGTTAGTTTCGGTTGAGGGAGAGAGGACGAAAATTGATGTTAGTGAGGGTTTGTAATTGTGTAAAGTGTCTAACCCTTTAACTCTCTAATAAGCCCCTTATTTATACACCCAAGAGGAAACCTAATTAGTTAATAAGGGTAATATGGTCCATCAACAATTACCAACTAATTATTAATAGGTTATTAATATATTTTGATCTAATATAATATAAACGATTATATAGGCTACAAGATTAAATATTACATTTATATATTTAATCTCACAAGCACTTTATTAATTCTTCATATTCTCAAAATTAGAATACCATGAACAAATTTAACTCTTTTGTGTATGCTTCATTAATTAGGGAAAAATAAAATGAAGTATAAGAAATCAAATCTAACCTTATGTGAGGTTTCTGGTGCTTCATCGACCAACCACCTACCTCAAAACCAATATTAGCATGGAATAACATTTGTTATCTTGAAAGTGATCAGGGGAGTTTTTGATTGTTATGATTTTCGGATAAAATATTGGAGATTTTGAACAAAGAGGAGGATCATGATACTTCGTCTCTGGTTCTTGTGGTGTCGGTGGTTGCTTCATGTCATCGTTTCAGTTTTGAGTGGTTTCAACGGTGAAAGTGGAGACTGAATTGACGAAACCAAGATTCTCTTTTTGATCGATTTCACCAAAAACCCATCTGGGTATATCTAATGTGGTAATTCTCGATATTCAATAGCTAGATTTTTCTTCAAAAGTCCGTGAAGAACGGTGGCAGAGACCCCGACGATGGAAATTCCTGGTGTTCAATAGCCTCTCCATGCTATTTACTGTTACAGTGAGAGTTGGGGATCTAGGAGATGGCAGGGAATTTACAAGGATGAATTTAGGCGTGAGCGGTCTGAACTGCCTACTCAAAAAAGAAAAACCATTCATAAAAAACTACAGCCCAGGTCAAAGAAACCGTAAATTAACCTCTGCTTCTAGAAGCTTTTTTGTATTTTAAATGGCTGAGATTTGATCTTCAGCCTGATCTAATGGTGGAGATTAATTTTAGGACCCCTTTGACTTTAAGAGGAATATTAGAATATATATAATAACTTGAGTAAATTGTCATTTTAGTCCCTGAGTTTTGTCCAAATTTGCCATTTTAGTCCAAATAGTTTTTTTTTCGCCTCTGGGTCCCTGACTTTTCCTTTTTGTTGCCATTTTGATCCAACCCACTAACTTCGTCAAAAAATGTCAGTTAACTCACAGTTAATAGTTTGGTATTTGCGATTTTGATCCAAAAAACATATTTTTTCTTTTATTCAGATATATATATATACACACACACACACTCTACACATACTCTCACACACTCTCTCACTATCATCTCTCTCTCTCTCTCTCTTTCTAGATCTCCCAAACAAAATCACCAGCACCATTATCTTAGACTAAACCACATCATCACCACAGCCAACTCTAACTGCCACCACTAACCCACCACAACAACCACCCCCGACTGCCACCACAAACCCACCGCCACACAGCCCCACAAACCCACCGCCACAACCAGCCCTACTGCCACCACAAACCCACCTTCCACACAGCCCCACAACGCACCACAAACCCAGCGACACACCGCCCCACAACGCCACCACCAATCCAACAGCACAACCACCTCCACTGCCACCACGAACCCACCGCCACAAGCACCACGAACCCACTGCCTCAACCACCCCCGCCACCGCTACACCTTCGTGAACCAAATCGCACCTTCGAAGCCCTAATCACATGTCACACCCCAACCGATGGCGGAATCATCGGGGCATGGCACTGAGCGAAACAGATTGTCCAGAAGTTTCCATAACAATTATCAATACTATTCAATTTAAATAATACGTCCCATACCGTATCTCAAACAGTAAAACAATTATTACAGACAAAACCTAGACAAATATTCTATTCCGATAACTCAGATTTAAATAGACAGCAATTGTTTATCTGCTTCTAGAGACCCTTAGTTTGACCACTAGAGACAACTATTTGTTGGGCTCTAAAGCTTTATTCTAGCTTCAAATTCCTACCAAGTGTGCGTCCTAAGCACCTGTCACATACGTTAAAATAAAAGTCAATACATATAATGTAAAGGTGAGCATACTAGTTTGATAATAGCATATAGAGTTCGAAATTCGTTTACGCATAACCAGCACGTACACATAGTGAAATGAAGCACATTAGTTATCGACATAGATCCATCGATACCAATGACTGCGGGTTGACTGTCCGAGGCAGTTCGCAATACATGATTACCACCGTAATCCATGCAAGTAGTGGTCCTTAACAACCCCCGTGTGAACGGGTGCTGAGTCCAAACTATAGTACTATCGTTGCTAAGGCAGGTAGACAGCATTCCATGTGTAAACATAACAAACAAGCATTCATAAGCCACGTATAACATGCATTAACGGTTAGCGTTCAAATAGTGTTGAGTAGTGTGTTTGATGTGTTTGAGTAGTTGTAACGTATGTAACACCCAAAGGTGCTTAAAGCAAAAAAGGGGTCGAGTATACTCACAGCGATTGATGGATTGAAGGGAGCGCTTAGCGAGTAAGATTAGCCTGAGTAGATTAGATTGCATAACGATAAGTGATGCGTAAAACGTCACAAAGTATGAACGGGTCGGATAGTGGTTCGATCGGATGGTAATCCGATCCGACAGCAATCCGTTCGGATAACAATCCGTTCGGGTGGTCATCCGGTCGGACAGTTGTCCGGTCGGATGACGATTCGAGTGGATTGTTTCTTCCTATAAGAGGAATGTGTTTGTGTACGATGGTTTGACTTTTGAAGTTTTCGTTGTAGTATTTTGAAAACAATGAAGTATCTTTGTCTTCCAAGTCGTTCGATCGGATGGTGGGTCGTGCGGATGACAATCCGTTTGGATGGTCATCCGGTCGGACGGTGACTTGGTGATGAGGTTTACTTATTGTAGCAAGTTCACAACAGAAGTGTCATTCGATCGGATGGCAACCTTGTTATTGAACATGTTGAAAATTGTTTAAGTCTTTAAAGTCTTAGTATCTCATAATCCGAAGAGTAATCCAGTCAGATGGTCGTCCGATCGGATTGCGATTCGTTCGATACTCATACTTCAGCTAAGGTTGTTTTAGAGTGGGACCCAAGTGTGATCCGTTCGGATGACAATCCGTTCGGATGACCTATCCGATCGGACAGCAATCCATTCGGACAGCAATCCGCTCCGGTTGTCCTGTTCGTCCTACACTTGGTCGTTTTAAAGGTTTGTCGTTATGTCGAGACACTTTGACAACGTGTTAGCCAACAGAACCCCTTGTCCGACCCAGATGACCAACCCGACCAGGAATCACCCTAGTCCGGCCGGCTACCGGTTTGAGACGGTTGTTCTTGACTAACCCGAAATCGGTAGTCTCGTGGGTAGAATCCGGATCTTGAGCTAGTACCACACTACGATAGAGTAGAAGACTAGAACCGAGTCGGATCCTATCAGTTTTGAGTACTTGGAGTGCAAAAGAGTTGAAAGAAAGTTAAAACCATCTTTCAATCCTTTTTCACCATTCTTGTGTCGAGATCTTTACAAGATCTTGGTATGTTTGCGTGGAAATCGGTTAGATCTCGGTTGTTCTTGATGGATTCAAGTCAAAACATGAAGTTCTTGAAGAACACATGATGACGTCACCCTAGAACCCCCGAAATCTAGTGATTTCACGGTTAAAAGATAAGATTTAAAAGATAGAAAGGTGTAGGAGTGCGTGTAGATCAAGAAAGTACAGGATTTAGGCCGAGATCTTACCTGGATTGAGAGAAATCGAAGAGAAGGTGAGGAGCACGAACAGTTCGGATAAGGACTTCCAAAAGTGGAAAGAATGACAATGACAGGGGTATTTATAGGAATCCAAAAGAGGAAAGGGTTATCCGATCGGATGACACACCGCTCGGATGGCTTATCCGGTCGGATGACATTCCGGTCGGATGACACCTGGCCTGAGACCCAAGGAGCTATCCGGTCGGATGGCTATCCGGCCGGATGGCGCTTGGTTCAAGCGTTTGACGCGACGATTTTTCCTGAGTCGATTTCGATTGCGAGCGGTTCGATGCGATAGGGTTTCCTAGTCAAATTACTTTTAGTCCCAACTACTAACTATCATAGCTCGATTTTTCGATTCGGATTCGAGTTCGGTTGCGTTTCGAGTTTCGATTGAGTTCGATTGATTTCCATAACATATATATATATATATATATATATATATATATATATATATATATATATACATAGCACGCACAAGTAACACATAAAGCACACACACACGTATAATAACCAGGTTAAGTCGAGTTGCGGTTCGTATCACGATTGGATGTCGAGTAGCATAGCTTGATTATTGTTTAGTTAACTTTATCGCATTGTTACTTCCTATAATTCACAGTCGCGGGTCGATTAGATAGCGATTAACACACATCGATTTTAGCAATTAACAACACTTACTCCACATAATACAATTAAAATAAAGAAATTACTATAAGTCAAATTCGTACAATCGGTTGTTGACTTTGACCTTGACTTTGACTTTGACTTCCGAAAACACGGGGTGTTACAGCCTCCCCTTGTTTAGGGAATTTCGTACCGAAATTAAGCTGGAAGCTGTACGACCACCGTGAATCACGTTTGAGAACTTTCCGTTCGGACCAGTTTTGACTCCGAAACGATTGCGAACCGAACGTGTGACATGAAGAATCCGTACACGAACGTGACCAAACACACGAGAACGTAATATAATTGGTGATTCTATTGATTGATATGAAATCGTACAAAACACCTGAATCACCTTGTCACTTTCTCTTTCTAGTTTCTCTCTTTAAACAACTGCGGGTACTTCGCCTTCATGTCGCTTTCGAGTTCCCAAGTGAACTCTGCGCCTCGTTTGCCTTCCCATCGGACTTTCACAATAGGAATGCGAGAGCGTCTGAGCTGCTTGGTTTGGCGATCCATGATTTCGACAGGCTTCTCCACGAAGTGTAATGTTTCGGTCACTTGTAGATCATTGAGAGAAACGTGTAAGTCGTGGTCGGCTAGGCACTTTCGGAGGTTTGACACGTGGAAAGTCGGGTGGACGTTACTAAGTTCCTCCGGTAGTTCGAGTCTGTAGGCGACTTTTCCGATCCTTTCCAGAATCTTAAAAGGTCCAACATATCGAGGCGCGAGTTTTCCCTTTTTGCCGAATCGGACCACACCCTTCCAAGGTGATACCTTTAGGAGTACGTGGTCACCAACGTCAAATTCACGGGGCTTGCGTTTCTTATCGGCGTAACTTTTCTGTCGATCTCGAGCTTTTACCAGGTTGTCTCGAATTTGGAAAATCTTGTCTGTCATTTCTTGTAGTAGCTCAGGACCGGTTAATTGCGAATGACCGATCTCGTGCCACACAATAGGAGATCGACATCTTCTTCCGTATAATGCCTCGAATGGTGCCATTTGGATGCTAGAATGGTAGTTGTTGTTATACGAGAATTCAACTAACGACAGGTATTTATCCTAATTACCACCGAAGTCTAAGACACACGAACGGAGCATGTCTTCAAGAGTACGAATCGTTCTTTCAGTCTGACCGTCGGTTTGAGGGTGGAAAGCGGTACTTAGATTAAGCGATGTACCGAGCGCCGTTTGAAACGTTTCCCACAGTCGTGAGGTAAACCGAGCATCACGATCAGAGATGATGTCACGAGGCATCCCATGATTACAAATGATCTCGTCGGTGTAGATTCGGGCTAATCGTTCTACCTTATAGTCTTCTCATATCGGTAGAAAGTGAGCTGATTTAGTCAAACGGTCAACAACTACCCAGATGCTGTCGTGACCTGATGACGTGTGCGGAAGCTTTGTTATGAAATCCATAACTATACTTTCCCACTTCCACATAGGAATTGGTGGTTGTTCGAGTAAGCCAGAGGGTCTTTGATGTTCAACTTTGACTCTAGCACAGGTTAGGCATTTTCCGACGTAAAGAGCGATATCCCTTTTCATACCCGGCCACCAGTACTTATAACGAGATCCTGGTACATTTTGTCAGCACCGGGATGAACAGAATACCGGGATTTGTGGGCTTCGTCCATCAGGATTTGTCGCAAATTGGTCCGCTTAGGGATCCAGATTCGGTCCAGAAAGTGGAATATTCAATTGGATTTGCTCACAAGTTGGGCTCCATCGTGGTAGATTCGTTCCCTCTTTAGGGTGCGTTCGTTAAAACACGCATGCTGGGCTTCACGAATAAGGGTTTCGAGATCGTGTTGGGCTTGAACATTACGAGTGCTAAGCAAATAACTCAGTCTGCTGAGTGCGTCGGCAACAACATTCGCCTTGCCTGGGTGATAACGGATCTCACAGTCGTAATCGTTGAGAAGTTCTACCCATCGGCGTTGACGCATATTAAGTTCCTTCTGATTAAAGATATGTTGTAGGCTCCTATGATCGGTGAAGATCATACACTTGGTACCATACAGGTAGTGTCGCCAAATCTTTAATGCAAAAACAACCGCGCCTAGCTCGAGATCATGGGTTGTATAGTTCTTCTCGTGGATTTTGAGCTGACGAGACGCGTAAGCTATAACCTTGTCCCGTTGCATGAGAACACAGCCAAGACCAAGGTTGGAAGCATCACAGTAGACAATGAAATCGTCGTTTCCGTCGGGCAATGTGAGAACAGGAGCATTGCAAAGCTTATGCTTGAGGGTTTGAAAGGCAGTCTCTTGCTTGGTTCCCCAGACAAAAGGCTGATCTTTATGCGTGAGAGAGGTAAGCGGCACAACGATCCTTGAGAATCCTTCGATAAATCGTCGATAATAGCCCGCTAGTCCGAGAAAAGAACGGACTTCAGACAGGTTCTTAGGCGTAACCCAACTCTTAACTGCTTCAATCTTCGCAGGATCGACGTGAATGCCTTGACTATTAACAATGTGACCCAGAAACTGAACTTCCTCCAACCAGAATTCGCACTTGGAGAATTTGGCATAGAGTTGGTTCCCCTGGAGTAACTCGAGAACCAAACGTAGATGTTGCACATGTTCGGCTTTCGATTTGGAATAGATCAAGACATCGTCGATGAATACGATGACGAAACGGTCGAGATACGGTTTACACACGCGATTCATCAGATCCATGAAAACTGTTGGTGCGTTGGTTAAACCGAAAGGCATGACAACGAATTCGTAATGGCCGTATCGGGTGCGAAATGCGGTTTTGGGTATATCCTCCTCTTGTATGCGTAGTTGATGATATCCTGATCGTAGATCGATCTTCGAAAAACACGTAGCACCTTGTAGTTGATCAAACAAGTCGTCAATACGGGGTAGGGGATAGCGGTTCTTGATAGTTAACTTATTCAATTCCCGATAGTCGATGCACATCCGGAACGACCCATCCTTCTTTTTGACGAAAAGGACTGGAGCACCCCATGGAGAGGTGCTCGGGCGAATGAAGCCTTTCTCAAGTAATTCCTGGAGTTGGTTTGAGAGTTCACGCATTTCGGATGGCGTGAGTCGATAAGGGGCTTTGGCAACTGGATTGGCTCCAGGAATGAGGTCAATACGAAATTCGATATCACGACTTGGTGGCAAACCTGGAAGATCATCAGGAACCACATGAGGAAATTCACGAACCACAGGAACGTCTTTCACTTCCTTCTTCTCTTTCTTTTCCTTCTCCGCTACTACAATGTTTGCCAAGAAAGCCTTGTATTCCTTGCGGAGATACTTGCTAGCTTGGACACATGACATGAGCTTAAGCCCTTTCGTGGCAGTTTCACCGTATACACACAATAAATCACCATTCGCGAGCGAGAATTGAATCATCTTATCGTAACACACAACTTCAGCATGGTTTTCGCGTAGAAAGTCCATGCCTACTATGACGTCAAAACTTCCGAGTTGCATCGGAATGAGGTCGATTGGGAAGATGTGATTGTTGAGCTCAAGAGTACAAAGACGGATAACGGAATTAACGGCGACAGTTCTTCCGGTGGCGACTTCTACATCGAACGTCGAAGAGAGATTGGAGCGTTTACGATTAAGGAGCTTCTCGAATTCGAACGACACAAAGCAATTATCGGCTCCAGTATCAAACAAACATGATGCATAAATACCATTCACAAGGAACGTACCATTAACCACGTTGTTTTCGGCTTGGGCTTGGCGCACGTTGATGTTGAAAGTTCTGGCGCATGCGGCCTGTTGTTGTTGTTGCTGCTGTTGCTGCTGTTGTTGCTGGTGTAGCTACTGTTGTTGCTGCTGCTGTTGGGGCTGCTGCTGCTGGGGCTCTTGTTTCACAACCCTGTTTGGGCACATGTTGGCGAAATGGTTAGGATCGCCACATGCGAAGCAGGCTCTGGCTTTGACCGCAGGTGCCGGAGGAGCTTGATGACCCTGTGGGGCGGTGAGTAGAGCTTGATGAGCAGGAGCTTGTCGAATACGGCAGTTGGCAGTAAAATGACCGTACACATTGCAATGAGCACAAAAACGGCAAGGAATTGCAGTCGGGTGATGGTAGGTACAAGTAGGACAGAGCGGATGTGGCCCAGTGTATACACGCTTAGCAAGAGGTGCATTGGTCACAGGCGCTGCCACTTGGCGATGTTGAGCTGGTACGGATTGAACTGGTGCAACAGTGATCGCACAGTTCTTGTTGCTGGAGTTGTTCTTTCTCTTGTTCTTCCTCTTGTTGCTCGATGAGGTGGGTTCAGCAGTTGGTGCGGTAGTGGTAGCTTGATGCAAATGCTTCGAAGTCTTATCCCAGACACCAGCCTTAACCCGCTTGTCATTGATTTCAGCGGCCAGTAGATAAGTTTCCTCGATCGTCGTAGTCTTAGCCGCTTGCACGAAATCAGCAACGCAGTCGGGCAGGGCCCGAATATATTTCTTGATTGCCATATCTGGTGTCTTGACTTGGTTGGGACAGATAATGCGGAGCTGTTTGAAACGAGCAGTGAGGCCAGCATTGTCACCATCCTTTTGCTGTATGTGCCAAAATTCATCTTCTAGCTTTTGACGTTCATGAGGAGGGCAGAATTCCTCTAGCATAACTTCCTTGAGCTCGTCCCACGACAGACCGTAGGCTGCATCGTTCCCTCGCTTGTTCCTCTCGGCCGTCCACCAGTCTAGTGCACGGGACTGGAAAACGCCGGTAGCATTCAGAGTTAGGAGGTCATCAGGGCAACCACTCTGTCGCAGAGTAACCTCAATGGAATCAAACCAGTGGAATAGTGCCCACACGACTTGAATTGCTTGAAACTGAAGGTCTTCGCGGTAGCTTTAGGAGCTTTGGTTCTTGATTCCTTAGACGATTTGCTGGCATTCTCATAAACATCACTCACGCCTTTGCTACACTTTTAGCGATAATGGCAGCAAGACGTTTGTCTCTCTTTTCTTGCCAAGAAAGTAAGGGATGACGGGATCCAGACGACATTGTCTGCAACAGACATCGTCACAAGACTCAACACAAAATATTCGAATCTCACCTCACACGTCTACTACTACTAAAGCTCAGTAACACGTACTACGTAAACACATAGACATATAACCATGTAGGACACAGAACCATATAATCACATAAGCACATAAGCACGTAATCCCAGAAACATTTTCAACACAGAGGCGGTCAGAATACAGAAACCTATCATTCAAAGTCTGCGATTATTCGAGAATGGCGTAGTATAAGCAGATATCGTAGCATAATGTCGTTCAAAATTTCGCGATTTGTTGGCGTTTTGAGGTGGAAAAGCAGTGCGAGTCGTGCGTGTTGATCGAGTGAAAGCGA
Source organism: Helianthus tuberosus (assembly GCA_030545235.1). Taxonomy (NCBI): domain Eukaryota; kingdom Viridiplantae; phylum Streptophyta; class Magnoliopsida; order Asterales; family Asteraceae; genus Helianthus; species Helianthus tuberosus. Next base: position 57,163,283 of record CM060438.1, read on the forward strand.
AATCGAATAAATTCCCAAAATTTTAAACACATAAACAGGTAAACACACATATAAACTTATAAAATCGATGAATTATCAGAGTCAGCAGTTGCGGGCTCAAAATTGAAACACATAAAAATCTAGAGATAGATTGTCTGCGGCTAGTAGACTTCGACTAGCCAAAGTGATTCGACTATTCACAAGGATCCGTTGTGCACATCTAACCTTCAGGATTGTGCCTTGGCCTCGATTCTTGGGTGTTTGGCACACGTCCCGTCAGTTATATTGTGACCTCAGATCGTTGGAGTCCATCGAGACTTTGGTGAGAGTTTGTAAAATGCGCGGAACAAGTCATCAAGGTTAGGGTTTCAGCCCTGGCTCAACAACTTTGTCCCTGTTTTTGATAGAATAGAGGAGATTATTCATCAAAATATGGATTTCACTCCTGATTTGGTATAATTTCCCCCGTTCATTATTGAAAAGGAAAGAAGAAATCATTGATAAGTTAATAAAACAGCATTAATTTAAGCAATTTAGTCGGGAGTTTGCGGTTTTCACACCTAATCTCGACTTTATCGCCCCTTTGTAATTGAAAATTCGAGTGTAGTGATAGTGTAGCGTAAGCGAGAATAGCGAGGAATAAGCTCGTGCATAATCCCTACTGGTCATACATAACTCAGTCTGTTGGTTCCTAACTATAGACTAGGTTTCTAAGACATCGACCCGGACTAGGTCGAGTCTTGCCTAATTCCCTATAGTTATGGCTCTGATACCAATCTGTCACACCCCAACCGATGGCGGAATCATCGGGGCATGGCACTGAGCGAAACAGATTGTCCAGAAGTTTCCATAACAATTATCAATACTATTCAATTTAAATAAACGTCCCATACCGTATCTCAAACAGTAAAACAATTATTACAGACAAAATCTAGGCAAATATTCTATTCCGACAACTCAGATTTAAATAGACAGCAATTGTTTATCTGCTTCTAGAGACCCTTAGTTTGACCACTACAGACAACTATTTGTTGGGCTCTAAAGCTTTATTCTAGCTTCAAATTCCTACCAAGTGTGCGTCCTAAGAACCTGTCACATACGTTAAAATAAAAGTCAATACATATAATGTAAAGGTGAGCATACTAGTTTGATAATAGCATATAGAGTTCGAAATTCGTTTACGTATAACCAGCACGTACACATAGTGAAATGAAGCACGTTAGTTATCGACATAGATCCATCGATACCAATGACTGCGGGTTGACTGCCTGAGGCAGTTCGCAATACATGATTACCACCGTAATCCATACAAGTAATGGTCCTTAACAACCCCCGTGTGAACGGGTGCTGAGTCCAAACTATAGTACTATCGTTTCTAAGGCAGGTAGACAGCATTCCATGTGTAAACATAACAAACAAGCATTCATAAGCCACGTATAACATGCATTAACGGTTAGCGTTCAAATAGTGTTGAGTAGTGTGTTTGATGTGTTTAAGTAGTTGTAACGTATGTAACACCCAAAGGTGCTTAAAGCAAAAAAGGGGTGAGTATACTCGATCCCTTTTTGCTTTAAGCACTTTTGGGTGTTACATACGTTACGAATATTCAAACTACAACAATCACACTACTCAATACTACTTGAACGCTAACCGTTAATGCATGTTATACGTGGCTTATGAATGCTTGTTTGTTATGTTTACACATGGAATGTTGTCTACGTGCCTTAGCAACGATAGTACTATAGTTTGGACTCAGCACCCTTTCACACGGGGGTTGTTAAGGACCATTACTTGCATGGATTACGGTGGTAATCATGTATTGCGAACTGCCTCGGGCAGTCAACCCGCACTCATTGGTATCGATGGATCTATGTCGATAACTAACGTGCTTCATTTCACTATGTGTACGTGCTGGTTATGCGTAAACGAATTTCGAACTCTATATGCTATTATCAAACTTGTATGCTCACCTTTACATTATATGTATTGACTTTTATTTTAACGTATGTGACAGGTGCTTAGGACGCACACTTGGTAGGAATTTGAAGCTAGAATAAAGCTTTAGAGCCCAACAAATAGTTGTCTGTAGTGGTCAAACTAAGGGTCTCTAGAAGCAGATAAACAATTGCTGTCTATTTAAATCTGAGTTGTCGGAACAGAATATTTGCCTAGATTTTGTCTGTAATAATTGTTTTACTGTTTGACATACGGTATGGGACGTATTATTTAAATTGAATAGTATTGATAATTGTTATGGAAACTTCTGGACAATCTGTTTCGCTCAGTGCCATGCCCCGATGATTCCGCCATCGGTTGGGGTGTGACATCACACCTTCAAAAAAATTTCTAGATTTGGGTTGAAACCTTAGATCGGATCCAGATTTAGGAGTGTTGAAATATAATTTGGTTCCTGTTTAATGGAGGTGCCATGGTGGTGGGTTTTTTTTCTGAATGTTTTTCTTCTTATTATTTGGAGATAGTTGCAGGAATTGGATGAGATGAATTACAAGTTTTTATTTTTAATTACAATGGTGGTGGGTTTTGATTAGGGGTGTCGATGATGGTGGTGAACCATGGGGTTGGCGGTGGTGGGGAAATGTTGGGTGGTGGTGTGTTAGTGTGTGTGGGAGAGGTGGGGAATGGTAGTGGGAGTGGTGGTGCACGGCGGTGGAAGTGGTGTTTGTGGTGAGGAATGGTGGTGGCGGTGATCTTGGATGAGAGAGAGTTGGATTTGATTATTTAATATGGGTGTGTTTGTTTAAATAATAAAATTTAAAAATAAGTAAATAAGGTGAAAAAGAAAAGGTAAAAAACATACAGGTTTGGACTAAAATGGCACTTTATAAACTTTTTTTTGATAATGACAAAAATACCCCTGGTTATAACCATGTTTTTCGACTGAGTTAAGCAATGTGATCAAAATGGCAACAAAAGGGAAAAGTCAGGGACCCAGAGGCGAAAAAAAAACTATTTGGACTAAAATGGCAAATTTGAACAAAACTCAGGAACTAAAATGACAATTTACTCTAATAACTTTAAGAAAAAGGAAAAAAAAAACCGTCGATTATGGTTATGAGATATTACTGATAAATGATAAAACAAAAATTTTAATTTCTCTTGAAATGCAAGCAACCCCAACATAAAAACTAAGTTGTCTTGTTGACCTGTAAACATGAATTCCACATGCTATATTAGAGTTAAATGTTTGGTTGGTCTTTCTGGTTTGTGAAAATTGCAGACTTGGTCCCAATGGTTCACTAATTAAAGAGTTGGTCCTAATAGTTGTAATTTTTGCACTCGGGTGGTCCTTATCACTAACCTTTATTAAAATTTTCAGTTAAGTCTTTGTGAAATGACTAAATCATCCCTGAACAATTAAAAAATTAAAAAAAAAACAAAAAGAGATGGGTCCACCCCTCATCTTCTTCTCCCTCAGACCAAGCGTAGTAGGGCGTTTTTTTTTTTAAATTGCCCAATCACGCCCAAAAACGCCCCTTCACCGCCCCCTGGGCGTGATTGGGCGTTATCTTGCAAAAAAACCCCTTGGCGTGGTTTGAAAAACGCCGAATGGGGGGATTGTTGGCCAATCACATTTGAGCTTCCATTTGCTTGGCCAATAAGATTTTTAAATGTTTATTTTATTTTATTTTACTACAAAACATAATGCCCAATAATGCCCCATCCCCATTACACCCATTTTAGAAAACGCTCAATAATGCCCCATTGCTGACTGGGCTGCCACATGGCGCAAAACGCCTAAGGGTGAATATTGCCCACTACACATGGTCTCATCTCTCTTTCTAACCCACCACCACCTCCACCACCACCTTCAACCCACCATCACCACCACCTCCTCTACCTCCACCTTCACCACCACCTTCGGCCGGCCCCGCCGTCTCCTCCGATCTCCGGTCAACAGATAATGGAGGCAATTCAGTTGAAACATATCAGACAAATATAACAAGTGATCAAGATCTAATCATAACCAATCATGCTACCAATCCTCCAAACAATTCATATATCATTAACCACCAAAAATGATTGAAAGAAATAGGTTTGTTTGTTTACCCGATCATAGTCATTTTGAGGGACGATTTGAGAGGGAGAGTAGAGAGAATGAGTGAATCATCGGAGAGTTTAGATCCAATTTTAGGGTAAAGAAGTTTCTGGCGTTTAGGGAGTACGTTGGTGAGTTGGAAAATACGGCGTTTGAGTTCAGCGACGGAGTCGTCGGCGCATACTCTGACGGTGTATTCCTTGCCGGCCCATTTGACGTTGAGTGTTAGCTCCTACTCCGTCACCGGAGATGTTAAAATGCACCTACCTGCCATTGTTTGTTTCTTCGGAATGACGGAAGAGAATCATCACTGCATTGCTCCCATCAATCTTCACTGTAACATAATAGCTCAATTCCCTCACCTTATGGTGGTTACTGGTGTTTCAGAGGGAGAGAGAGAGGGGGTGAAGAAGATGATGGGTGGGCCATGTCCTTTTGTTTCTTATTATTACTTTTAGTTTTTTAATTGTTGAGGGCAATTTAGTCATTTAACATCAAAATAACTAAAAAATTTAACAAAGGTTAGTGATAACGACCACCCGAGTGCAAAAATTACAACTATTAGGACCAACTCTGTAATTAGTGAACCATTGGGACCAAATCTGCAATTTTCGCAAACCACAGGGACCAACCAAGCATTTAACTCGCTATATTATATTAACCACTCAATCTGGCCAACCACACCATCTAACGGTCAAACGTTAATGACGTAACTGTTTTTATCATAATATATCATCTAACTTTGAAAAGTGACAGGCTATAAGTTGAGAATGTAGGAAATTAAAATGTCCATTTCACTTGATTTATAAACTGTATTTCATATGTAACTAGCCTAAGATCCCGCGAGTTTCGCGGGGAGTGTCACACCCCGACCACGTAAAACGACAAAACGTGGCGGAAACGTCGGGGAGTGTTGTAACAGAATCATTGTTTCACAACCATGGATTAAATAATTTCGTTTTATTGAATCATTGAACTCATTGTTTCAGTACAAATCAGATAATTACAAATATTATCTTTCAAGTTTTAAAGTCACTAAGGCACGAGTCCGTCCTATGTATAGCATGTATCAACAATCATCGCAAAGCAGTACCTGAAACATGTGTAAAAATAGATACGTCAGCATAAAAATGTCTGTGAGATACATAGGTTTTATTTATGCATGATTCATGACTTACAAGTTTAAAAGAATGTTTTAACAAAAAGTAGTCATGAACCATGAAAAATGTTTTCTCTATAAAATCATGTGAAAATTTATGAGAAATTTGATGATATAAAAGAATGATACATAAATAAATAATCAAGTAAAATGAGTTTATAAAATAATGTTTTGAATAAAATGTTTGTAATATATAAAAATATACTTTGGTTTTAAGAAAGTCGATTAGGTAATATATCAAAATATATTTTGGTTCCAAAATCGTTAAACAGATAGTATATTAAATATAGAGTAAATTACGTTTTTGGCCCCTGTAGTTATATCACTTTTACTATATTAGCCCAAATTAAGAATTTTTAACATATCTGCCCCCATGGTCTCTATAACTAACCATTTTGGTCCCTAAGTCTAACCATTTTAGCCCCCATGGTCTCTATAACTAACCATTTCGGCCCCCATGATGTCTAGACTTAGGGGCCAAAATGGTTAGTTATAGAAACCATGGGAGCAGATATGTTAAAAATTCTTATTTGGGCTAATATAGTAAAAGTGATATAACCACAGGGGTCAAAAACGTAATTTACTCTTAAATATACTTTGGTTGTCAAAATAATCGTTTTCGATAGTATATCAAAAGTATACTTTGGATTTATGTATAACATATTAAACTATGTTTTGGTTGAATAAATAACATATTTAAAATATGCTTTGGTAGTTAACAAAATATATGTTGTTTTGTACAATATCACACATGAGAGTATATCAAACTATACCTTTGGGAGTATAATAAAATATACAATAAAAGTGTGATTTAAGAATTCAATCAGACCTAGTGCATCAAAATACACATTTGAGACTATAGGGATACCACAAAGGCAATCCCTATTTGGATGGAGAAACAAATTGGTTTCAGACATTCCATGACAACAGGAATGGGGTGTCAAATCCTATAGCGCTATATCGTACTACCAATCGGTTTGGTGAACAAAATAAGTACTATCCAACAAATAAATTTTAAAATCTTTGAAACATCGGTGTTTAAACCATAAATAATCATTCAGCTTGTCAAAAGATAAGTACTAATATGTATAATCAATTATACTTTGAAATCGTGAACATAACAAAAAGGTACACATGCTTCACCCCAAAATATTTGAAAGCGGTAAAAGAGGGGAACTATGTACTCACTTGAGGGTGCTTAGAAGTCTTGAACAACAACCAAGCAAAGCTAGAGGGATCACGAAATCAACAAGGCACCTAGTATAGGTAACTATGTTAATAAACGGATCCTAAATCAGGAGATAGGATAGAATGAGGTTCCATAAATCAAATGAGTATTTGAACTCATATAGTATGATTTAATAGTCCCAACATTCTGATTTGAAAGTCTACCTAAGTGCTTTTGACCCGTTTCGACCCATTATGGTAGTATAAGCTACTATAATGCGTCATTAGCGTAAAACTATGTCCGGATGGTTAACTATGTGCTACGTCAAGTCTTACATGCCCAATTATACCCTAATATGTTACTAAATCAGATTAGATGTCAAAAATATGTTCACATATGCACATTACGGATTTATGCTTCAAAAGGGCTTTTTGGTCATTTCCTATGGGCATACAAGCTATCTAGCATACGACTAACCAATCCTATGTGATCATAAGGTATAACCTCAGAGGTTATTCCCTATGCAACTATGATCACTAAGCAAGCTTGGTCGGATCCTAATGATCGACCAAACGGGTCGGGTTCGAAAGTCTAAGCGGTTGTTTAGACTGCCTAACTTACGACCCTAAACAAGCACTAAACTAATAGTGACGAGTTAAACATGTCAAAATATGTTTAACCTACTGATTTGGTATCAAAACAAAGTGTTTTGATACCTAAAAGTAGTTCCGTTGCAAAATGCGTGCTAAAACGCATTTTGACCGAAACTTTGACTCGTCACTACACCTAGTTAACGTGGTAATCAATAGGTATAATCGCTAAGGATTATAACCATCGTGATTACAATCACGTTGCAAAGTTCAACCGAACTTTGCGTTGACCATTGACTGGTCAAACTGAAAGTCAAACACTGTTTGACTTTTTAAACTAGTAAGCAATAAAAGAATGAAGGAATGCTCACTAAGGGTCCTTGCTATCTTTTCTACAAAGAATAAGCTCCCAAATCAGATGAGAGAGCTCCCAAAGCAGATTAGAAAGAAGAATGAGAGGAATGAGCAATGAACAAGTGAAAAGGCCTTGCTATTTATAATTGTAGCAAGAACACAAGATCATGACATGTGTTTGTGTAGCTTCCAAGCAAAAATCATGGCCATACACTTGTTGGATGCAGGTTCAAAGCCTTGGAGAGGTGGTAACTTGGCTACCACACAAAGAACTTACAAGATCAGCCCCTAAACTATCAAACAGCAGCTGATTTTCAATTTTCTGTCGCTGGGCCTGCCTTACAGACCGTAAGGATATGGGCATACGGTCCGTAAGACACCTGCAGACCAGCATCTTTCAAAAATTGACAGTTTATCCCCTGCACTTGAGAAACTTGCATCTTGATGCATTTTTGGCACGTTTAAGCCCCGTTAACCCCATTTCAAGGCTCTAAAATGAAGTTAAAGTATAGGGAACTTGAAATATGCTCAAAAATATCTCGGATGTCGGCTCGTTTGGTCGTACGGTCGCGTTGTTCGGTTAATTACGACGAAAGTCGTAATGAACGCAAAAACGATCCAAATTAAGCGACGAATAGAATTTTTGCATGCCGATCACTAAAATAAAAATATTTTAGTGTGTACAAAAATTTTGGGTGTCCAGATATGGTCAGAACGTAAGATATGCGCGAAAATGCAAACTTACATCGTTTTTGACACTTTTAGTCCCTGTAAGATCAAATAAGCATTTTTTTGCACACCGAACCACTCAAAGCTTATTTCTAAGCTATGCTTAGGTTATTTATGGTATGTTTAGGTTATTATCAAGCTCTGGACTCTTCGATACCATATGAATCGATATAGTTTCGCAGTTTGACACAAATAGTCCCTGCGATCGAATAGACTTATTTTCAACACACCAAACCATCCAGAACTTATTTCTGTTATGGGTGAAATTCTGAACCCCTATATCCTGGGAAATATCTTGGTTTATATCTTGGTTATGTAGTATCTGTTTACATCTGGGATGCTGGTTCAGGATATTGGTAATATCCTGAATGGTATCCTCAGGATTACTAATGGATTATGTGCAGGTACGTGGGTTGGAAGCTGGCAACGTTCATAAGACTCATTCCGCGGAAGACTCGGTCCAAGTCGTTCAAATGAAGACGTTGAAGCCGTATTACTCGGTCAATAACGTTCATAATGGAATATTCGAAGTACCCCATATTTGTAGGGATTATTGTTTGTAATTCATTACTATAAATAGGTGGGTATACCAGATCAAATAGGACATCACAATCACACTCGCTACACTCTAACACTTGCTCTCGAGCAATTCTTACTTTCATACGAAGGCATTGTAACACTTAGCGATCTGGTCTATATCCTGCACTGTATCCTGAAGTTTAAAGCAATAAGAAGAACAAGGCAGCTGCGATTGTCAGCTCCCGAGGTTTTATGCCGGCGATCTAGATTGATCAAGGGCTTTCCTCGTACATCTCGTGTCATTTCCTTTACTTTTTGCTCATTGTTCGCTCATTGTTTGATCGCAGATACAGCTCAATATCCTGAGCCGTATCCTGAATACTGATTTTCTAAATAACTCAACAAGCATATTTTCTATACACTTTCTAGCACACTACCTCACATTACTAATTTGATCACTAAATTGCTTCGGTAATTTTTGACCAAAACAATTTGGCGCCCACCGTGGGGCAAGTGGTGCTCTCTTTACTAAAAATTTTTGTCAAATCGCTAATCGGTTTTCTATTTTCAAAACTTTTTGCCACATTGTCCATAATGGCCTCAAGATCAAACATGAGTTCCTCTACTGTGTCTGCTATGACTTCTGCTACTACCGGTCCGGTGCTTCCACCACCTCCTCCAAGGATGCCAGCCTCTACACGACCTCAGGATATTATCCCTACCCGCAGTGTTCAGGAATCTGCTCCTGTTTTAGCTTCTAACGATGAAATTTTAACCTTATTTGGAAGTGTGCAGGAACAAATGAGGCAGCAACAGGAAACAAACCAAATGCTTTTAAGGGAAATACAACTCCTGAAGTCCGGCTCGAGCAGATCTGCTGAGGATATTGTCACTCCATTACACCCCAGAACGTTGAACTTCAGTTCAGCTGTGTATACTGAGGATAACAGGGGGAATATTGTGCCCAGCCTTCCTCAGAATCATACTCCTGAAATACCCTCCTCGGTCAGGATGTCGACCATAACGAGCTCAGGATATGCTTCAGGATATGGGCAAAATCCTCCAACGGGTAACGTGCCAAATAATAATAATACTCATACTACTAACAATAGTGGATCTTTGCAGGATACAGGTGTGACATCAGCACTTACTAGGGAACTTCAGAAGTTGAAGGACATGATATCAAGTGTACCCGGGGTGGTCCAGCCGATCCCGGAAGTGTCTCAAGACAGCCACAAGATATCTCATTTTGCATATCCTATCTGTGATGCTGAGATCCCAAAGAGGATCCAAACCCCCAACATGAAGCTTTACGACGGAACAACGGATCCTGAGGAGCATATTGCTCAGTATAGGGAAAGGATGGAGATTAACCCCATCCCTCCGGATCTCAAGGAAGCATGCTTGTGCAAGGGTTTTGGTTCAACCTTGACAGGATCAGCCCTGAAATGGCTCTTGAATGTTCCTCCACATTCGATTACATCTTTTGCTCACTTAGTAAATTTATTTAATAGTCAGTTTTCTTGTAGTAGAAGCTTTGAAAAATTAACAAGTGATCTCTACAGGATAACACAGGGGCCTCAGGAATCCCTTAGGGATTATGTGAACAAGTTCAGCCGGGAATCACTAGACATTCCTCATCTTGATGTTGCAACAGCTGTGCAAGCTTTCAAGATGGGGTTGCAAAAAGATTCTCAATTTTATCAAGACCTTGTAATGAACCCATGCAGGAACTTGGATGAAGCTCGGAACAGGGCCCTAAGATATATTCGGTTGGAGGATGACAGAAAGATGCAAGAAAGGATGAACTCATCCAACACTTATGAGTCAACTAACAGGAAGTCAGAATCCTCATTCAAGTCATATCGGCCTAAGCCATATGGTAGAAATGAAAACAAGAGAGTGAATGCTGTCGAAGATGAGGATCCTGAAGAGTATCCTGAATTGTCTGAATATTGCTTTTCTGTTAACATTCCTGAATTGATGTATGCCATGCAGGGTCTAGGGGACAAGGCTAGATGGCCTCGAAAGAATCAACAAAAAGCCGATTGGAAAGATAAATCAAAATGGAGTGCTTTCCACGAAGATTTCGGACATATGACTGAGGATTGCATCGCTCTAAGGAAAGAAATAAGCTATCTTCTAAGCAAGGGATATTTGAAAGATCTCTTAGGAAGAAAGAAGAATAAGGGTCAGGATACTGAGAAGGATCCTGAGCGAGCAGCATCACCTCCCGCGGATGCTAAGATAATCAACTTCATTTCGGGAGGATCCGACATTTGTGGGACTTCGTATTCGGCAGCAAAGAGGCATGCAAAAGAAGCTAAGGCCGAAAGGGGAGATAAACCTGTCAGGATGACTACACTCACAACTGACAAAGTGATCACATTTGATGCTGATGACAGGGATACTGTCATGGATCCTCACCATGATGCTCTGGTAATAACGTTATATGTGGCTAACCATTTTGTACGCAGGATATTGGTTGACAATGGCAGCTCCGTCAACATAATCCAACTAGAGACGCTGAAAAGAATGAATGTATCTCCAATGGATATCACTTCAAAGTCTACCGTGCTTGTTGGGTTCAGCGGAGAGGCTAGAAACACAGTGGGAGAAATAAAGTTGCCAGTGTACGTTGAAGGAGTCAACTCGAAACAACGTTTCTGTGTGATGGATTCTCTATCCTGCTATAACATCATACTGGGAAGATCGTGGATTCACGATATGAAGGCTGTGCCATCAACATATCACCAATGCATCAAGATACCTACCCCTTGGGGAGTTGTCAAAGTTGATAGTGATCAGCAGGAGGTGAAAGAATGCTACTCATCCTCGATGAAATCCTCAACCAAACCTAGTGCAGCATAGCAATTAAAGACGCGGGCCCAGGATATCGTGGAAGATTCGGAGTAGGATGTGAAGAAAATTATCCTAGACCAGGATAATCCCGATATTTCGGTGCTCGTGGGAACCAATATCCCTCAGGATATTGAAGAGCAATTAATTAACTTTTTAAAATACAGGATGTCAACGTTTGCATGGAAGCATGAGGATATGAGCGGCATATCCAAAGATATTATCACTCACAAGCTTGGAATTGATAAATCATTCAAGCCTGTGCAACAAAAAAGAATGAAGTTTGCTCCTGAGCGGAATATGATTATTCAAGAGGAAGTTGAGATATTATTGAAGTCCAGGATGATCAGAGAGGTTAAGTTCCCAAGGTGGCTAGCAAACGTGGTTGTGGTACAGAAGAAAAACGGGAAATGGAGAGTGTGTGTAGATTACACAGACTTGAACAAAGCTTGTCCTAAAGACCCATTTCCTCTTCCCCACATTGATGCAATGGTAGATGCCACTGCCGGGCATGAAATGCTGACTTTCATGGACGCATCCTCAGGATTTCAACAGATCCAAATGGAGCCTTCTGACCAGGAGGATACTGCCTTCATGACACCAACAGGTATTTATTGTTATACAGCTATGCCTTTTGGTTTGAAAAATGCAGGTGCAACATACCAAAGATTGGTAAACATCATGTTCAAAGACAAACTGGGGGACACCATGGAGGTGTACATCGACGATATGGTGGTAAAGTCAAAGAAATCTCAAGATCACCTCCAGGATATTAAAGGAGCATTTGATATCCTGGATCAGTATAACATGAAGCTGAATCCTGCTAAGTGCCATTTTGGAGTAGGAGCAGGAAAATTCCTAGGATATATATGGTGACCAAAAGAGGAATAGAAGCAAGCCCGGAGCAGATTAAAGCCATATTGGATATTAAATCACCCTCAAATATGAAGGATGTTCAACGATTAACAGGGTGAGTGGCAGCATTGAATAGATTTATCTCAAGATCTTCAGAAAAATGCAAAGATTTTTATGATATCCTGAAGAAGAACAAAAAATTCGAGTGGGGTGAGAAGCATGAAGCAGCCCTACAGGATTTGAAACGATATCTCTCAACCGCACCTCTGTTGATGAAACCTGAAAATGGTGAACCACTATCCCTGTACCTTGCTGTATCAGGGAATGCTGTAAGTGTCGTTCTCATAAAAGACCATGAAGGTCAGCAATATCCTGTTTATTATGTTAGTAAAAGTTTGTTAGATGCTGAAACTAGGTACTCTCATTTAGAAAAATTAATACTAGCATTAGTTATGGCATCAACAAAACTTAGACACTACTTTGAGACGCATAGGATACACGTTAAAACAAATTATCCTGTCAAAAATGTACTTTGGAAACCGGAAATGTCGGGTAGAATGGCTAAGTGGTCAGTAAAGTTAAGTGCCTATGATTTAGTATATGAACCTAGGAATGCCATAAAGTCTCAGGCTTTAGCTGGCTTTGTGGCTGATTTTAGTAGTGACATTCAGGATGAGGTAGACCTAGAAGTTCAACAGTTAGGAGAATCCTCAGGATCCTGGACGTTATATACTGATGGTGCATCTAATATAAGAGGAGTAGGATTAGGAATACTACTAAAATCGCCACAGGGGGACATATTACCCCAGGCTATTAGGTGTGAATTTCCTACTACCAATAATGAAGCAGAATATGAGGCTTTAATCGCAGGATTAGAGTTGGCTAAGAGCATGGGTATCAAAAATTTACAAGTATATGTTGATTCTTTGTTAATTACTAACTGTTAGGGGAGGATTTTCTAACAATTAGTGATCCTTATTCGTTATCCTAACTAGTGATCCTTACTTCTGTGACAGGTGGTGATCCTCAGAAGAGCTTCAGGATCAGGATCATGGATCACTTTAAGGATCCTCGTACTGACGATTGTTTACTTATGTTTTATACTATCTCGCAGGTATAACCAGCTTGACCAAGTCTTGGCGACATTCCTGGAGAATATTCCCAAATTATTCTGCAAGTGCTTAGCTAAAAATGGACGTTATGGAGAACGTGGGGGCTTGGCACAAAAGTCGGATAGTTAGTTTGGTAGTTAAATTTCTATTTTAAAAGGGGTAACGAGCTAGTAGAAAAACACTTAGTCATTTTTACAGCTACATACACTCATATACTCGCACACTTGAAGCTCTCGACGAACATTCATTCGTTTTCACTCACATTTACACATTTCACGATAGTGATCCTTGTACCTAGCTCGTTACTATCCGAAGTTGTAAACATTTATTCATTTATTTGAGCTTGGTGATCGGTAGTTTCCATCACCCGGGGTTTTTTGTGCCGGAGATCAACTCTTGATCAAGGGCTTTTTCCCCGTATAAACCCTTGTGTTGTTTGTGCAATTTTACATTAAAGTGATCCTCATCATTGTTCTATATTTCAAGCATCATACCCCGTAACCGAGAGTTTGGTTGCAATATCCTCATCTGATTTTTTGACCAAAACAGTTTGGCGCCCACCGTGGGGCAATTGGTGCTTCCTCCTTAGAAAAATACGCATTTATGTGCTCATTTCGGTTCACTACAACCAAGCAAATGGCTTCCTCAGCGAAGAGTGCTTCAAACTTGATGCCCTCATTCACTTCTTCACAAGGCGTCCCTCCTTTGCCTCCACCACCTTCTGGATCCCAGAAGAATACTGAGAATGCCGCGAAGAAACCAACTCCCATTTTCTCAAAACCACCTACTTCTTCTGTTTCAACTAATCCTACTACTAATGATCTCTATGCCTTGATTTTGCAGATGAGGAATCACGCACAAGAGCAGGATAAGACCAACGAAAGGATCCTCCGGGAGATTGACGAAATTAAGAAACAGAAGAAAACGGCAGAGGATCGTTCCCCACTGATGCCCAGATCTTTGAATTTTGATACTCCGGTGATTACTTCTCAGCCATCAGTGGTTCCAGACATTCAATATGTGGGTGGACCAAAAGGAGTGCACTACGGAACAACAACAATGACCCAGGCATCAGGTTCATATTTCCAGCCAGCGGGATCCTATCCTCAGCATATGGGATCCCTCACGAGTTCAGGAAGATATTCAGGAATGCAGCAGTTTCAAGGATCCTCCTTCGTTCCAGGATCATCCCAGGTTCAAGGATCCTCCTTCGTTCCAGGATCATCCCAGGTTCAAGGGTCCTCCTTCGTTCCAGGATCATCCCAGGTTCAAGGATCCTCTTTCGTTCCAGGATCATCCCAGGTTCAAGGATCCTCCTTCGTTCCAGGATCATCCCAGGTTCAAGGATCCTCCTTCGTTCCAGGATCATCCCAGGTTCAAGGATCCTCCTTTGTTCCAGGATCGTCCCAGTTTCAGGGATCCTTCCAGATGCCAGGATCCTTGAGGAGTTTGCAAACAGGAAGTTCAGATGTCCATCAGGGAGATTTTATTCCAATGCAGACCAATGCCTCTACTGGTCCCTCGATCATTCCAGAGCCTCAACAATATGGATTAACATCCATTCTTCCTAACTTGAATCCAATGGGAGGTAACACTTTTAATAATTCTCAAACTACTAACCATGGTCTTATGCAGGATCCAGGTATCAATCATGCCATGGCCAGAGAATTGCAAAAGCTAAAGGATATGATATCAAGTGTTCCGGGAGTGGTCAAACCTATCCCAGAGATTGCAGATGGGAGCCACAAGATATCTCGTTTTGCACCACCAATCTATGATGCTGAGATACCCAAGAGGTTCCATGTGCCTACAATGAAGCTGTATGATGGTTCGACAGATCCTGAAGAACACATAGCACAATACAGGGAGAGGATGGAAATCAATCCGATCCCAGAAAGGTTAAAGGAAGCATGCCTGTGCAAGGGATTCGGGTCTACTCTTACTGGATCAGCTCTCAAATGGCTGCTAAGTCTTCCCCCTTACTCTATTACCTCGTTTGCTAACCTAGTTAATCTATTTAATAATCAGTTTTCTTGTAGTAGAAAATTTGAGCGTTTAGCTAGTGATCTGTATAGGATAACCCAGGGTCATAATGAATCATTAAGGGATTACATTACCAAATTCAGTAAAGAATCCTTAGACATTCCTAACTTAGATATAGCCACGGCTGTTGAGGCCTTCAAAATGGGATTGCTTAGGGATTCGTTATTTTATGATGATCTTGTTATGACACCATGCAGGAACCTAGATGAGGTAAGAACCCGGGCCCTTAGGTACATCCGGCTAGAGGATGACAAGAGGATCCAGGAGAGGTTAGCAGGATCCTCAAAGCAGGATAAGAAAGGATCCTCATTCAGGAACAACAAGTTCAGATCCTACAACAGATCTGATAACCAGAACGTGCATTCTATTGATCAAGAAGAGGATGATGAAGATTATCCTCCAATTTCTGAATATTGTTTTAGTGTTGATAACAATGAACTAATCCTTGCGATGCAGAGTCTAGGTGATAAAGCTAGATGGCCCAGAAAAAATGATAGGCCAGCTGCAACTAAGGATAAATCAAAGTGGTGTGCATACCATGAAGATTTTGGGCACCTCACAGAAGAATGCATTGCACTAAGAAAGGAAATTGGATACTTGTTGAGCAAGGGGCATCTAAAAGAATTGTTGGGAAGAAAAAAGTCAAGGACTCAGGATCCTGAAAGGATTCCTGAGAAGGCTCCAGCCCCTCCAACGGATGCACAAGTGATAAACTTCATTTCTGGAGGATCAGACATTTGTTGCACATCCTTCTTCGCAGCTAAAAGGCATGCAAAGGAAACTAAAATGGATAACGGAGAAAGACCTGTTCGAACATCAAGTGTCTCGGAAGGGAAAGTCATAACCTTTGATGAAGAGGATCGTGTTGATATCCAGGATCCTCATCACGATGGTTTAGTTATTACTCTTTTCATATCTAACCATTTTGTCCGCATGATCCTTATAGACGGAGGAAGTTCAGTGAACATTATCCAGCTTGATGTCCTAAAGAAGATGGGTATTCCTGAATCAGAGATCATACCAAGATCCTCTATGCTCGTGGGATTTAGTGGTGAAACTAAGAATACCCTGGGGGACATTAAACTCCCAATATACATTGAAGGCCTACACTCTTATCAAAAATTTTGTGTTATTGACTGTTTATCTTGTTGTAATGTTATCCTTGGCAGCCCTGGATACACGATATGAAAGCAGTCCCATCCACTTACCATCAATGTGTGAAGCTCCCTAGTCCTTGGGGAATAGTGAAGATTGATAGTGATCAGCAGGAGGCTAAGAATTGCTATACTTCATCGATGAAACCAGCTTCGAAATCCAGGGAGCAATAGCAATCAAAGTATCCTCCAAGGGATGTCTTGGAGGCGAGTGAACAGGATGTGGTAGAAATCCTTATGGATCCGGATGATCCTGAATCTATAGTTTATATCGGATCAGGGATCCTTGGCGAAATGAAAGAAGACCTCGTATCCTTCCTAAAAAGGAGAAAGACTACCTTTGCATGGAAACACGAAGACATGACTAGTATATCCAAAGATGTAATCACTCACAAACTCGGCATTGACAGATCCTTCAAACCAATCCATCAAAGGAGAAGAAAGTTTGCACCGGAAAGGAATGCCATTATCCAGGAAGAGGTAGAGAAATTGCTCCGGGCAGGTATGATTAGAGAGGCAAGATGGTTGGCCAATGTGGTTGTTGTTCAAAAGAAAAACGGAAAGTGGAGGGTATGTGTCGATTTTACCGATTTAAATAAGGCATGTCCCAAGGATCCTTTCCCTTTACCCCACATTGACTCCATGGTGGATGCAACCGCGGGTCATGAACTGTTAACTTTTATGGATGCTTCATCTGGATTTCAGCAAATCCAAATGGAACCATCCGACCAAGAGGATACAGCCTTCATGACTCCAACTGGTATATACTGCTATATTGCTATGCCGTTCGGATTAAGAAATGCAGGTGCAACATATCAAAGGCTGGTGAATATGATGTTCAAGGATCAGATTGGTCAAACTATGGAGGTTTATATAGATGATATGGTGGTAAAATCCTTAAAAGCTGAGGATCACCTAAGAGACTTGGAGGAAGCATTCGATATCCTTGACAAATATAACATGAAACTTAATCCTTCAAAATGTCACTTTGGTGTTAAAGCAGGTAAATTCTTAGGATATATGGTGACAAAGAGAGGCATTGAAGCTAGCCCGGAACAAATCAAAGCAATAGTGAACATCAAATCTCCGGCCAATGCTAAGGATGTTCAAAGGCTAACAGGCAGGATAGCAGCCTTGAACAGATTTATATCCAAATCCTTCGAGAAGTGTAAAGAATTCTATGATATCCTAAGGAAGAACAAGAAATTTGAATGGACGGAGAAGCATGAAAATGCTTTGAGAGCCCTCAAATATTACCTATCCTCGGCCCCGGCTTTGATGAAACCAGAAAAAGGCGATGTGCTATCCTTGTATCTTGCAGTATCCTCAAAAGCAGTAAGTGCGGTCCTTGTTAAGGATCATCAAGGTACACAACATCCTGTCTATTATGTAAGTAAAAGTTTACTTGATGCCGAATCCAGGTATTCACACCTTGAAAAGCTTATTCTTGCATTAATTATGGCATCCACTAAGTTAAGACATTATTTTGAAATTCATGTTATCATTGTTAAAACTAATTTTCCAATTAAGAATGTCCTCAGGAAACCAGAGATGTCAGGAAGGATGGCTAAGTGGGCAGTAAAACTAAGTGCATATGATATAAGATATGAGCCTAGGACAGCCATCAAATCCCAAGCATTAGCTGACTTTGTGGCTGATTTCAGTAGTGATTTACAAGAAGAAGCTGAGTTGGAAGTCCAGCAACTAGAAGAGACCAAGGATCCTTGGATACTCTATACTGATGGATCCTCAAATGTCAAAGGCACAGGGCTGGGAATACTACTAAAATCGCCACAGGGGGACATAATACCCCACTCTATAGCTTGTGAGTTCCAAACCACTAACAATGAGGCTGAATATGAAGCCTTAATTGCTGGTTTGCAAATTGCTAAGCATATGGGGATCAGGTATCTTGAGGTACACGTAGATTCTTTGTTAATTACAAACCACTTTAATGGATCCTATGCTGTTAAAGGTGAAAAGCTAACCAAATATTTGGAGATAGTCAAAAGTTTGGCACTCTCTTTTGTTTCCTTTAGTTTGTCACAGGTACCAAGAGAAGAAAATACAGAAGCTGATGCATTGGCTAATTTAGGATCATCCTTGAAGATCCCGGAGGATATCAAGATTCCTATTATCCATATCCTGACCCCGGCTATTGAGGATCATGTGGCTATGGAAATAGGAAATGATTCTGCAATAATCCCTAGTGAGGATACTCGATCCCATTCAGGATCAGGATCATGGATCTCACCAATTATGAGATACTTACAACATGGAGAGATTCCTACAGGAGAAAACCCTAGGGCTTTCAAATCTAAGGTATCTCAATTCTCAATTATAAATAGTATGTTGTATAGACGATCTCTTGCAGGACCATACTTGAGATGCATTGAGGATCCTGAAGTCCAAGAAGTTTTAAAAGACTTCCATGAAGGAGATTGTGGAAACCACACTGGGGGCAGGGCATTATTCTCAAGGATCCTGAGAACAGGATACTACTGGCCAACTATGAAGAGAGACGCTGTGGAGTATGCTAAGAGATGTGATCCTTGTCAGAGGCACAGCAATATCCTTCATCAACCAGCTGAATTATTGCATCCTATATCCTCCTCTTGGCCATTTATGAGATGGGGTATGGATATAGTTGGTAAGCTCCCTAAGGCACCTGGTGGAAAAGTATTCATGCTTGCTATGACGGATTACTTCTCCAAGTGGATAGAGGCTGAAGCTTTTGCCCAAGTCAGAGAAAAGGAAGTTATATCCTTCATTAAAAGAAATATTATAACTAGATTTGGAATTCCTTCTGAGATTATATGTGATAATGGTTCCCAATTTATTGGGGGCAGAACCACTAACTTTTGTGACAGCTGGGGGATTAAGATGATAACATCAACACCAGTCCACCCACAAGCTAATGGTCAGGCAGAATCATCCAACAAGATCATCATCAACAATTTGAAGAAGAAGCTTGGATCCAAGAAAGGGAAATGGGCAGAAGAACTACCCTATGTGCTTTGGGCTGATAGGACGACCCCTAAAAATGCTACTGGTCAAACACCATTCTCTTTGGTATTTGGGGCAGAATCAGTGATCCCAACAGAAATGGTGGTTCCAACTGCAAGAACAAGTACCCGTGATCCTGAGGAGAATGACGAGAACTTGGTTCAAGACCTGGATACTATTGAAGAAATCAGGGATATGGCTAGGATAAGGATGGCCAGTTATCAGCAAAGAATGGCTGGTGCTTACAGCAAAAATGTCAGGATCAGGAGGTTTCAAGTTGGAGATATGGTATTAAGGAAAGCATTTCAGAATACCACCAATCCTGCTGATGGAAAATTGGCTCCAAAATGGGAAGGCCCCTATTTGATTGAAGCTGAAGCAGGAAAGGGGGCATATAGATTGCTAACCATGGAAGGTGATTTGCTGCCAAGAGCTTGGAATGCTGTCCATTTGAAGAAATATTTCATGTGAAAAGGATCCTCAAAGTATCGGTGATCCTTACTTAGGTAATATCCTAAACTTGAACTATTTCATTTCATTATTTTCTCATATAAGGATAAGGATCATGTATCCTTTATCCATCTCTCACGTGAGTTCAAGTTTTAAAAGTTCAGGTATCCTTAGCATAACGTTGGTTATCCGCAGAAGCAATCCGTCCTTTGGGTTTAACCCCAATTATTCGGGCTTGACCCCAGTTCCGCCTGTAGCGCACGATGATCCTGGTATAGTTCAAGGCATTGGGACCAGTACTCGTTTTAGGGGCTGATAATTCCATTGTACTGGCTATGCTTAGGATCCTACGTATAATGGTAGACGTACCATACATCCGTTCCTAAGGTTTCTAACGTTTTCACGTTAGCTAAGGTTTTGGCATTTTCATGCCACTAAGTTTGGATAGTCGCCAGTTAGGGCCATACTCCAGTTTACATACGATCCTTGGGGTTGTCCCCAGTTATCCTTGGGCTTGTCCCCAGTTATCCTTGGGCTTGTCCCCAGTTGCTAATTCTTATCTTATATTGGCTTAGTCCCAAGTGATGCTCTATTTCAGGTTCTTGAAGATAGGCAACTAGGGATCCTTGATCCTTACTTTATTCTAAGGTTTATCTTATAGTTATCCTTATTAAGGTTAGGATCCTAACTTGGATCCTCAGGTATGATCCTTAACTATTTTTAATTCTATTCATTATTTATTTGAATAACCCTTATACTTGACAACTGAACTTGTGATTCTTAAACCATATCACTTTTTAGAACTTATCGGTTATGGGATATGTGATCCTTGATCATATCCTAAACTTTCTGGATATCTTTTCTAATTTTTCAAGGCTTGATAAGTATAAACAGAATGAACATTACAACAGTTGGAAAGTAAGATATTAAAAAGTATAACAACACGAGATAAGCGACAAAAGGTTAAGTTTTTATTTATAAACAAAAGACTAACCCTTAAAAGGTTGTCAAAATTACCTACCCGAGCTTCTACCAGCAAAACGTGGCCCGTCCGCTGGGGTAGGTAAAGGGTGTCCATGATAATAAGTTCAAAGATAGTGCAGGAATATAAAGGCGGCAGGATCACAATGGCTTCATTCCCCAAACAGAGGATCCCTCCACCAATTGCAATCCTGCCTATTGTCCAAAGGATCATACATGACCCTTAATCCTAAAAACTGCTGTTTAAGTACAACCCATCATTGTTCAACAAAAAACACCACCACCAAAACAAACTATCAAACTTAAAAAATGGGCTCCGGCTACGTCTAGAAATGTCCTTCATCGCCCATTTATGCAGCCTATGCCTTCGCTGCATCATCATCCCCTCCAGCTGCGGTATCCTTCATCAGATCCTTCCCACTGCCACTTGCTTCAATCGCCAAGACCTCAGTAGCCTCCTCCTCGTCATCCTCAAGATCAGCCAATCTTGCCTTCCAACCCTCAACATCCCAGCTGTTTTTGTCAAAACTAGGATCTTGAGCTTCCTGGGCCATCTTCAATTTTGTCTGATACATCGTGATGGCGGCAGAGACCTTAGCATTTTCAATGAGGTCATGCTTCTCATAGTCAAGGTCGATCAGAAGTTTAGCTGTCTTAGTCTTCTCATCTTGGAGTTCCTTCCGAAGATCAGCAAGTGCAAGGTCCTTGAGCACGGCAACCTGTTGGAGGTCAGCAATTTTCTTGTCCTGCTCCTCAACATTCCCCACGTAATCCTCAATCTCAGCAAATTTCTGCAAAGAAAAGGATAAAGCAGTTCAAGATCAAGTGATCCTCATACGAGTAGGATACCTAGGCAGAATTAAGGATCCTTACATCATTAAAGTATTCAAGGAACTGGTGGCGGATCAGTGGTAGGCCTTGAAGATCCTCGGCATCAGAAGTTTTCCTCTTCTTGAACCCCTTTCCTTTGGTGGGTGCCTTTGGAATGGAGATGCTAGGACTGGTAGTGGATCTTTTCTTCCTGGATCGTACGACATCAAGGTCAGCCGTGTTGAACTGGGAAACAGGCTTGGCAGATTTTCCAGCACCTACACAATCAAAACAAGATAAGTATCTTTTCTTAGTTCATATTTCACTACTTATTTAAATTTTAAACAAGGATACTTACTTGACATTGTGACAGAGCCTGAGGATACCTCCTGTGAATCTTGGGTTGTTGTCTTGAAAGTTCTTGTCTCAGGATCAAGTTTCTTGAAAGCGAGGAGCCTTTCCTTAGCAGCAGGGGACAGTTTGAGGTGTGAGACGGTGATAGCTGCATAAAAAGAAAGCAAAAATATAAGTTATCCTTACATCAAAAGAAAGTTCCTGGTGATCCTTCTCAGGATCCTCCATCCTACCATGGGTAGCCCATTTTTTAGGAAGATCCTTTCCATCCTGGATGGAATCTCTCTTGATAAAAAAGAAGCGCTGTTTCCAATTAGCATCATTCTTGGTGGCTTTGAAGATCGGGTATTCCTCACCGGGTTTACGTTTGAACAAATAACGGTGAGAGCCAAAGGTGGTAAGATCATACAGTTCTCCCAGCTCTGCCATTCCTAGATCTATTCCCTCCTGATCGATGATCCTTTCAAGGGTGTACAAAACCCTCCAAATCATCGGCATGGCTTGGATATAAGAGATGCCGGTTAGGGAAAAGAAAGATTGGGTGAAGGCTGGAAAAGGATATGTATAGCCTATGGTGAAAGGAGTGACGGGGAAAGCAACCCACTTATCGGAGATATGATCGCTCAGGGCATTGGGGTCAAAAGGCCTAAATTCGGTGTTCGCCGGAAAGCAGTGGCGGATCCTATCTATCTGAGCATCATTGAAGCAGTAGCGTTCTTTAATAGAGTCTTCAATGATCCCCTGGCTTTTCGGAGGACTGTTCTTTGGGTGATCCTTGGCCGGTGAACTTCGGAGCAACATTTTCGAAGTGACGGAGATAAAGAAAGAAAAACAGAGTAAGAAAGAGGAGAAAGAAATACCTGGTTGATCGTCGACTGAGAATTTAAAGGGAGTTTCTTTCGAATTTGAATGCATAATGATCCTATCTATATCTCTATTTATAATTATGATTCTGCAGGATTGTCACTTCCGTGACGTCATGATCGCAACGGCTAGTTCTATTTTAACGGCTATATATCCGTTAGTTTGTTGCGGATAAGATCAGTAAAATATAACTCACATATTTACAATTTAACTCCTTATATTTTGGGGGCAATTGTTAGGGGAGGATTTTCTAACAATTAGTGATCCTTATTCGTTATCCTAACTAGTGATCCTTACTTCTGTGACAGGTGGTGATCCTCAGAAGAGCTTCAGGATCAGGATCATGGATCACTTTAAGGATCCTCGTACTGACGATTGTTTACTTATGTTTTATACTATCTCGCAGGTATAACCAGCTTGACCAAGTCTTGGCGACATTCCTGGAGAATATTCCCAAATTATTCTGCACGTGCTTAGCTAAAAATGGACGTTATGGAGAACGTGGGGGCTTGGCACAAAAGTCGGATAGTTAGTTTGGTAGTTAAATTTCTATTTTAAAAGGGGTAACGAGCTAGTAGAAAAACACTTAGTCATTTTTACAGCTACATACACTCATATACTCGCACACTTGAAGCTCTCGACGAACATTCATTCGTTTTCACTCACATTTACACATTTCACGATAGTGATCCTTGTACCTAGCTCGTTACTATCCGAAGTTGTAAACATTTATTCATTTATTTGAGCTTGGTGATCGGTAGTTTCCATCACCCGGGGTTTTTTGTGCCGGAGATCAACTCTTGATCAAGGGCTTTTTCCCCGTATAAACCCTTGTGTTGTTTGTGCAATTTTACATTAAAGTGATCCTCATCATTGTTCTACATTTCAAGCATCATACCCCGTAACCGAGAGTTTGGTTGCAATATCCTCATCTGATTTTTTGACCAAAACACTAACCATTTTAATGGATCCTATGCAGTTAAGGTTGAGAAATTAATAGAATATCTTGATATTCTCAAAAAATTAGCAGGATATTTTGATGTTTTTACACTTGAACAGGTACCCAGAGAGGATAATGCTGAAGCGGATGCCTTAGCAAATCTGGGATCATCAATCAGGATACCGGAAGGGACCCAAATACCAGTATTACATGTCTTATATCCGGCAACTAATCCTCAGGATAAAGAAGTAGCGGGTATTCAGGATCCTGGGGCGGAATATCCTAAAGAGGATCCTAAATCCTGGACGGCTCCAATTGTGAAATATCTCAAAGAAGGACACATCCCCGGAAGTGAAAATCCTAAGGCGTTTAGGATGAAGGTATCACGATTCACTATTATAAATGACGTTTTATACAAGAAATCTCTTGCAGGACCGTATTTAAGATGCTTGGAGGATCCTGAAGCCAAGGAAGTACTTCAGGATATACATGAAGGGGATTGTGGTAATCACACCGGGGGCAGATCATTGTTCTCGAAAGTATTAAGGACAGGATATTATTGGCCGACGATGAGGAAAGATGCTGCAGAATATGCTCGAAGATGTGATGCATGTCAAAGACATAGTAACATACTACATCAACCAGCTGAACCATTATATCCTGTAGTTTCCCCTTGGCCATTCATGAAGTGGGGGATGGATATAGTAGGGAAGTTACCAAAAGCTCCGGGAGGAAAAGTCTTTATGTTAGCTATGACAGATTATTTCTCCAAGTGGGTTGAGGCTGAAGCGTTTGTCCAAGTTAGAGACCAAGAAGTAGTATCCTTCATAAAGAGGAATATCCTGACTAGGTTTGGAGTACCAGCTGAGATCATTTGTGATAATGGGTCCCAGTTTATAAGCAAAAGGACTACTGACTTTTGCAAAAGTTGGGGAATTAAAATGATCACATCTACTCCAGTACATCCTCAAGCGAATGGACAGGCTGAATCTTCAAACAAGATAATAGTCAATAACTTAAAGAAGAGACTTGGGGCTAAAAAAGGAAGATGGGCGGAAGAGTTACCCTTTGTTTTGTGGGCTGATAGGACAACGGTAAAGAATGCAACTGGCCAAACCCCGTTTTCCTTGGTATTTGGAGCGGAGGCGATGATTCCAACAGAAATGACGATACCTACTGCAAGATCTATGCTGCAGGATCCTGAACAGAATCCTGAAGTCTTATGTCAGGATTTGGATACTATAGACGAAAAAAGAGATGCAGCAAGGCTAAGGATAGCAGCATATCAGCAAAGAATATCCAGAGCATATAGTAAGAACATAAGGACTAGAAGATTTCGAGTTGGTGATTGGGTGCTAAGAAAGGCTTTTCAAAATACCACTAATCCTGCCGATGGCAAGCTAGCTCCGAAATGGGAAGGACCTTATGAAGTCGAGTCAGAAGCAGGGAAAGGAGCATATCCACTCAGGAATCTGGAAGGGGATATGCTACCAAGATCCTGGAATGCAATACATTTGAAGCTCTATTTCAAGTAAGAGTAGAATTTATTTTCTATCTCGGAATGGGATGTATTCTGTCTTTAAATATATTTGTTTATTGAACCCAATACTGACTTAACCATCGGAGGGGTGTTAGCCAAGCTAACACCCACCTTAGTTTACAATTGTTTTGCAGGATATGTTTCAGGATATAGCTCCAGGATATATGCTCAGGATAAGTCGAAAGATTAGAGGATTGGCCCCCTCTCTCACGTTTAAGGGATCCTGGTCCCTTCAAAGGTTTAAAGGTATTCACCTTTCTTTCGAATTGGGTTTAAACACCTCGCCTGGAGCGCAAGTTATCTAGGTATAGTTCAAGGTAGCGGGACCAGTTCATGTAAAAGTGGCTGACAATTTCGTTACTGTTGGCTATATCCTGGATCCTAAAGGTATATGAGGATTGATCACCCTCTCTCACGAAAGAGTATTTTCATACTCTCAAAGGTTTAAAGGTTTTCACCTTTCTAAGAATTGGAGTTTGTACACTCTCGCCTGTAGCGCATGAAATTTAGGGTTTATCCCCAGGGTATTAAGGGTCTATCCCAAGTATGCTAAAGATTCATTTCAGGATATCAGGGGTTTTGCCCCAGGGTATGCGGAATTTACTTAAGGCAAGATATAAATGCATTTGCGTTTCTGTGTCAAACACAGGGGACATACATTATACTGTTCAAAGAATGGATCCAAGTTCACAAGTATGCACTGGGGACAAAACTTATAATGGAGGATTAAAATTGGTTCTGTAAGAATCTCTGGTATGATCTCTCCTTTTTATTTGGACAATTTATAGGTGATATTTTAATATCCTTATCAAGATATCTTTCAGGATACCTTTCAGGATACATCTATAATATATATTTCTAAAAGTGTACAAACCAAACAATTTTTACAACTACGATTTTCATAGCAATGACAACAGTAATAAGGTCAAAAGAGAAGTTACATTATTAACATGCCAAAAGATGTGCTCTTAGTTTCACCTCAAAACAAGGCCCATCCACTAAGAGCACTAATAGTTCATTACCATATTTACCCAACAGTTGAAGGCTTCATCTCAAACCGAGACCCATCCACCTTCAACTGTTGTATTGTTCAAAAAGCATGCAGGAAATGTAAATTGTTCAGATGCGGGAAAGTAAAGTGCAGAAAAGTAAATTGTTTATGGGACTACAAACCAACATTCAAATTCAAAAAGGTGGGCTCTGGCCTTGGCACGTATATCCGTCATCGCCCACCTAAATGCCCTCACACAGCGGCATCTCCTCCAACCTTCTCAGACTTCTCCGCACCAGCATCCTGACCAGCATCCTGACCTATGTCCATCCCAGCATCAGCTCCAGCATCCTTCTTGTCTCCGGCCTGGACCACCACCTCTGCTGACTTAGAAGACTCACCGGCTTTAGCATGAAACGGCACAGCTTTGCCTCCGAGCTCCTTTAACTTGGCCACCCAGGATTCAACTGGCCAAGATGGACAAACAAGGCCCGTCTCCTTGGCCTCGTAGGCCATCTTGATGCGTGCTTGTAACAGGGAGACGATAGCAGAAGCCTTGATTCCCTCCCGGAAATTGATCAAGGCCTGATCATGATCCATTTGAACGGTGGCAAGCTTGACCTCAGCGTCTTGGGTGACCTTCTTCAGCAGGCTTTCGTAGTGCCGAGTCTTTGCTTCAGCAATGGCACCTTGGTCAGCAACGGTGCTTTCGAGCTGTTTGATCCTGGCTTCATGGAGTGCCACGGTACCGCAAGCGTCATTGTACAAGTGGAGCAAATGCTGGAGGCCCTGCACGTCAATTACAGGTATAAAATTAGAATATATGTTGACCAAGATATCCTACCAGGATATCCTGTTGGGATATACGTGCAGGATATCTGTGCAGGATATACATGAAGGATATGCGTCAGAATATTACCTTGTTAAGGAAGGAGGTCATTGGCTCTAAGGAATCAGAGAAGCTGAGTTCGTCATAGGAGAACCCTTCTGAGCCTGGAGCACTGACTTCAAGACCCTTCCTCTTTTTCGCTGTGGAAGCACGGGTTCTTGGATTGGCCTTGGGAGCCGGGAGTGGTTTGGAGCTAGTTGCAGCAGGAGTCTCCTTCTTGACTGTGGCTGGAGTTGGATAGCTGTCAAGTTCATCAAGGTTTAGATAGACTGGGACTTTGCTGGAATCTGCACACAGGGAGTAAATTTCTAAATCTCTCCTAAAAATAGCAAATAAAAAACATATGTGTGCAGGATATCTTGCAGGGTTCTTACCAGACATGTTTGCGCTTGAAAGAGGGCTTGGAGTTGGTGGAGACGGATTAAAACTTCTCTCTGTTTCTGAAAGCAGTCTGATGGCGTCTATCCTTTTTTGAGAATCAGCAAGGGGAGGTGCGATCTTTCTGAAATCAGCTGCATACAAAAACAGAAGAAATAAAATTCATTAGCTGAGGATATGAGACAGGATAAGAGACAGGATCATTCTTAAACCCTAAGTCCTACCCTTTCTTAACCATCTCATCGGATAATCCGTTCCACCAGGGATTGAATCCCTTTTTACGAAGAAAAACTTGGATTGCCAACCATCCTCGTTCCTGGTGGCACGAAGTATCAATGGATCACCGGAAGTAGAATAAAATAGGAATCTAGATGAGCCGTGGCATCTAAGCTTGTAGGCTAAAGGGAGATCATGGACAGAAAGGTCAGGTATGTGGTTTCTCTTGATTTGGTCAAGAACAGACAAAACACGCCAGAGCATTGGCATGGTTTGGCTGAAAGAAATTTTGGTGATATTAAAAAACTCGGTGATGAAGTCCGGAAAGGGGAATCGTAACCCTAAGGTAAAGGGGAAAGCATTGAAACAAATCCACTCGTTGGAAACCATATCTGACCGGATTTCTCTATCAAAGGGTCAGAATATAGTTCCTTCCGGAAAGATATCGGAGGATTTCAAAGCTGACAAATGAGCACTGTCAAAGGTGCATGTTTCGTTCTCCGGTTCTTGGAGAAGATTCTGTTGGATGAATGTGGGAGCCGAGTCTCCTGAACTGGACCTCGTTTGCCTAGGCATTTGGTCGCCTGAATTCTCGCCGGAGAAAGTTAAAAGATGAATATGAAGATGAGGGAGAGAATATTACCTTTTTCTTGTCGATTGTGGTTAAAAAAAGAAGATGAGGATGAGAAGATATAGGGCATGATGAGTAAATATAGGCCGGGTGGTTGAAAGTTGTCACATCAATGGTCTTATCTCTTAATTACCTCGGCCACCGTGAAAAATGTAACCGTTAGTGCAGGATATCAAACGGTAACATTTTTGGGGACAATTGTTATGGGTGAAATTCTGAACCCCTATATCCTGGGAAATATCTTGGTTTATATCTTGGTTATGTAGTATCTGTTTACATCCGGGATGCTGGTTCAGGATATTGGTAATATCCTGAATGGTATCCTCAGGATTACTAATGGATTATGTGCAGGTACGTGGGTTGGAAGCTGGCAATGTTCATAAGACTCATTCCGCGGAAGACTCGGTCCAAGTCGTTCAAATGAAGACGTTGAAGCCGTATTACTCGGTCAATAACGTTCATAATGGAATACTCGAAGTACCCCATATTTGTAGGGATTATTGTTTGTAATTCATTACTATAAATAGGTGGGTATACCAGATCAAATAGGACATCACAATCACACTCGCTACACTCTAACACTTGCTCTCGAGCAATTCTTACTTTCATACGAAGGCATTGTAACACTTAGCGATCTGGTCTATATCCTGCACTGTATCCTGAAGTTTAAAGCAATAAGAAGAACAAGGCAGCTGCGATTGTGAGCTCCCAAGGTTTTATGCCGGCGATCTAGATTGATCAAGGGCTTTCCTCGTACATCTCGTGTCATTTCCTTTACTTTTTGCTCATTGTTCGCTCATTGTTTGATCGCAGATACAGCTCAATATCCTGAGCCGTATCCTGAATATTGATTTTCTAAATAACTCAACAAGCATATTTTCTATACACTTTCTAGCACACTACCTCACATTACTAATTTGATCACTAAATTGCTTCGGTAATTTTTGACCAAAACAATTTCTAAGTTATGTAAAGGTTATTTAAGGTATGTTAGGACTATTTCACTATTCCGGAGTGTTTGTTGCATTAAACTGGTTATATTTACGCATTAGATAGCGTATAACCTTCCAGAAAGCGATTTAAGGCTCGAAATCGAACAAGAATTGATATGTGCAAACAATACACATATTTATACAAATCCCAAGTATGAAACACAATATTTCATTGGTTTGGTATTTGTATGATGGTTGAAGTGACACAGGTGTCACAGTCTCCCCAACTTTAGGAAATTTCGTCCCGAAATTTAATTTTATAGGAAACTTTTGAAGACAACTGTGATTGTTTCGCTTTCGAATGAATCCCTCAAACCCTAAGTAAAACTCTAGGCCATGTTAGGATTCTTAGCTAAATTGTCAACTGTCAAAGTGGAGTCCTTGTAGTAACAAAACATGGAGTTTTGAACTACAGACAAAAGAACGTTTCTTATGAAGACTATCATAGGAAACTTGTGTGTGCTTGAAATCAGAATTGGAGAGTTTAAGATAAAATGACATTAGTCAAGGTCCAAGACTTCTCCCGTATCATTACTCTTGTCACTATAGGTCTTAACACATGACAAAACTTCCTGTGGTTTCTGTGCACTGAATTCCATAATTATGTAGGCCTCCATAATTACGTAATTCCTTGCACAGTCCGCACAGTTCATTTCATAATGCGTAAGAAAGAAAAAAAAATCATTTGAATAAACATGAAGCGACTTGACTAGACCACCAAAGGATCTTTTTAACTAGATCAACGAACGAGCTTTTTAACTAGATCAACACATGATCTTCTTAATTAGACCGTTGTATAATCTTTTTAAATAGACCACTTTAAAGGGATCTTTTCAATTATATCATCTCATGATATTCCTAACCAGATTTTCAAAATCAATCTGTTTAACCAGACCACTCAAGGGGTCCAATTATAGAATAGTACTTTAAAACCCAAGGGACTTTACTATAACGTAGAAGTCCATTAAGGATTTAAGATAGTACCTTTGGATATCCTATTATGAATCCCTGATATGAGATATGAAAGATTCTATGAGGATTTGGATGGATCACATAAAAACACAAAACATATAAGAAAACACATAAGCACATATTCACATAATTAGTTAACTTGATCTTTAATTTGTTATCTTTGGTCACGGGTATTTAAAGCATACCAGGAATCCAATCCGTGGATTTCATTTGGTACTTTAAACATAAGAATCTAACTATGGAGATAGAAAGATCTTAATAGGAATTCGGATTTATCCTTATTGAATCGTAATATACGTATTAAAGCATACGAATAAATCAATTTAGGTCTCCGATTTGAGTGATATTCATCCACAAGGATCTAATTATGAGGATAGAAAGATCCTACATGGATTTTGGAATTTGTGTAACAAGAGGTGCTTCGACACCTTGCACTAGGCGTGCTTAAGTCGATACACAAGGTAGAAAGTTCATGAGGTTGAGGCGCTAGATATGCCAAGGCGACATATGAAGCAGAACTTGAAGGTTAAGCAGCAACAGGGTTTGCAACTGCTTTGCTTTGAACAGCAAAGCGACACATGTTAACCAAATGTCTCCATCGTCTACCGTAGGTACATTTGTAACAGGGTATTTGATTTGGATGATGACGGTTGCATCGATTGCTCCAAGGAGTGGTTCCCTTGTATGGCTTCATCCCTGAGACGAGTCACGGTGATAGCTAAATCAACAGCCTTCTGGTAGTACGACGCCTAATTGATGGACAATTGCAGCACCTAGTTCAGACATTGTTGTTGCGATGAAGAGGCACCATGAAGAAAATGGAAGACATGGGAGGAAACAAGGGAAATGAAAACAGAACGCATAAAAATTGCGATCATTTGTTTGTTACCTCGAACAAACAAACGACACGCAGTGACTGATCAAAGTAAATGGATCATTATAATGTATCACCGAAGACATGCTCGCCTATAAGTGAACACTCACCCCAAGAGTTCCCAGGTAAGAGTGACTGGTCCGATACTGCGGATTTGTACGAACACTCTAGCCTTAGACAGAAAACTCAGGGTACAGGCATTCACTCTTCCAGTTTGCACGTGTTCACATTATTTAGACCCAAACTTTGATGAGATTTTGAAAATTTTGAAGGTTTAAAACCTTACAATAAATCATCCTAGAACAGATGATTGATTTTCAAAGCGGATTCAAATTTGTATTCTTATTGTGGTTGTCACCTAAGGATAGGTGACGGTATTGTTTTAAAACTAAACACAAGATAACTTGTGTTAGGGTCCAAGGAAGGTTATAGTCTAGGTCAAAGCATTACTAATAACCTAATTCCCTATAATCATTGGCTCTGATACCAACTTTTCTGTCACACCCCGACCACGTAAAACGACAAAACGTGGCTGAAACGTCGGGGAGTGTTGTAACAGAATCATTGTTTCACAACCATGGATTAAATAATTTCGTTTTATTGAATCATTGAACTCATTGTTTCAGTACAAATCAGATAATTACAAATATTATCTTTCAAGTTTTAAAGTCACTAAGGCACGAGTCCGTCCTATGTATAGCATGTATCAACAATCATCGCAAAGAAGTACCTGAAACGTGTGTAAAAATAGGTACGTCAGCATAAAAATGCCTGTGAGATACATAGGTTTTATTTATGCATGATTCATGACTTATAAATTTAAAAGAATGTTTTAACAAAAAGTAGTCATGAACCATGAAAAATGTTTTCTCTATAAAATCATGTGAAAATTTATGAGAAATTTGATGATATAAAAGAATGATACATAAATAAATAATCAAGTAAAATGAGTTTATAAAATAATGTTTTGAATAAAATGTTTGTAGTATATATAAAAATATACTTTGGTTTTAAGAAACTCGATTAGGTAATATATCAAAATATATTTTGGTTCCAAAATCGTTAAACAGATAGTATATTAAATATACTTTGGTTGTCAAAATAATCGTTTTCGATAGTATATCAAAAGTATACTTTGGATTTATGTATAACATATTAAACTATGTTTGGGTTGAATAAATAACATATTTAAAATATGCTTTGGTAGTTAACAAAATATATGTTGTTTTGTACAATATCACACATGAGAGTATATCAAACTATACCTTTGGGAGTATAATAAAATATACAATAAAAGTGTGATTTAAGAATTCAATCATACCTAGTGCATCAAAATACACCTTTGAGACTATAGGGATACCACAAAGGCAATCCTTATTTGTCAAAATAATCGTTTTCGATAGTATATCAAAAGTATACTTTGGATTTATGTATAACATATTAAACTATGTTTTGGTTGAATAAATAACATATTTAAAATATGCTTTGGTAGTTAACAAAATATATGTTGTTTTGTACAATATCACACATGAGAGTATATCAAACTATACCTTTGGGAGTATAATAAAATATACAATAAAAGTGTGATTTAAGAATTCAATCATACCTAGTGCATCAAAATACACCTTTGAGACTATAGGGATACCACAAAGGCAATCCCTATTTGGATGGAGAAACAAATTGGTTTCAGACATTCCATGACAACAGGAATGGGGTGTCAAATCCTATAGCGCTATATCGTACTACCAATCGGTCTGGTGAACAAAATAAGTACTATCCAACAAATAAATTTTAAAATCTTTGAAAAATCGGTGTTTAAACCATAAATAATCATTCATCTTGTCAAAAGATAAGTACTAATATGTATAATCAATTATACTTTGAAATCGTGAACATAACAAATAGGTACACATGCTTCACCCCAAAATATTTGAAAGCGGTAAAAGAGGGGAACTATGTACTCACTTGAGGGTGCTTAGAAGTCTTGAACAACAACCAAGCAAAGCTAGAGGGATCACGAAATCAACAAGGCACCTAGTATAGGTAACTATGTTAATAAACGGATCCTAAATCGGGAGATAGGATAGAATGAGGTTCCATAAATTAAATGAGTATTTGAACTCATATAGTATGATTTAATAGTCCCAACATTCTGATTTGAAAGTCTACCTAAGTGCTTTTGACCCGTTTCGACCCATTATGGTAGTATAAGCTACTATAATGCGTCATTAGCGTAAAACTATGTCCGGATGGTTAACTATGTGCTATGTCAAGTGTTACATGCCCAATTATACCCTAATATGTTACTAAATCAGATTAGATGTCAAAAATATGTTCACATATGCACATTACGGATTTATGCTTCAAAAGGGCTTTTTGGTCATTTCCTATGGGCATACAAGCTATCTAGCATACGACTAACCAATCCTATGTGATCATAAGGTATAACCTCATAGGTTATTCCCTATGCAACTATTATCACTAAGCAAGCTTGGTCGGATCCTAATGATCAACCAAACGGGTCAGGTTCGAAAGTCTAAGCGGTTGTTTAGACTGCCTAACTTACGACCCTAAACAAGCACTAAACTAATAGTGACGAGTTAAACATGTCAAAATATGTTTAACCTACTGATTTGGTATCAAAACAAAGTGTTTTGATACCTAAAAGTAGTTCCTTTGCAAAATGCGTGCTAAAACGCATTTTGACCGAAACTTTAACTAGTCACTACACCTAGTTAACGTGGTAATCAATAGGTATAATCGCTAAGGATTATAACCATCGTGATTACAATCACGTTGCAAAGTTCAACCGAACTTTGCGTTGACCATTGACTGGTCAAACTGAAAGTCAAACACTGTTTGACTTTTTAAACTAGTAAGCAATAAAAGAATGAAGGAATGCTCACTAAGGGTCATTGCTATCTTTTCTACAAAGAATAAGCTCCCAAATCAGATGAGAGAGCCCCCAAAGCAGATTAGAAAGGAGAATGAGAGGAATGAGCAATGAACAAGTGAAAAGGCCTTGCTATTTATACTTGTAGCAAGAACTCAAGATCATGACATGTGTTTGTGTAGCTTCCAAGCAAAAATCATGGCCATACACTTGTTGGATGCAGGTTCAAAGCCTTGGAGAGGTGGTAACTTGGCTACCACACAAAGAACTTACAAGATCAGCCCCTAAACTATCAAACAGCAGCTGATTTTTAAGTTTCTGTCATTGGGCCTGCCTTACGGACCGTAAGGATATGGGCATACGGTCCGTAAGCCACCTGCAGACCAGCATCTTTCAAAAATTGATAGTTTAGCCCCTGCACTTGAGAAACTTGCATCTTGATGCATTTTTGGCACGTTTAAACCCCGTTAACCCCATTTCAAGGCTCTAAAATGAAGTTAAAGTATAGGGAACTTGAAATATGCTCAAAAATATCTCGGATGTCGGCTCGTTTGGTCGTACGGTCGCGTTGTTCGTTTAATTACGACGAAAGTCGTAATGAACGCAAAAACGATCCAAATTAAGCGACGAATAGAATTTTTGCATGCCGATCACTAAATAAAAATATTTTAGTGTGTACAAAAATTTTGGGTGTCCAGATGTGGTCAGAACGTAAGATATGCCCGAAAATGCAAACTTACATCGTTTTTGACACTTTTAGTCCCTGTAAGATCAAATAAGCATTTTTTTGCACACCGAACCACTCAAAGCTTATTTCTAAGCTATGTTTAGGTTATTTATGGTATGTTTAGCTTATGTTCAAGTTCCGGACTCTTCGATACCATATGAATCGATATAGTTTCGCAGTTTGACACAAATAGTCCCTGCGATCGAATAGACTTGTTTTCAACACAGCAAACCATCCAGAACTTATTTCTAAGTTATGTAAAGGTTATTTAAGGTATGTTAGTCCTATTTCACTATTCCGGAGTGTTTCTTGCATTAAACTGGTTATATTTACGCATTAGATCGCGTATAACCTTCCAGAAAGCGATTTAAGGCTCGAAATCGAACAAGAATTGATATGTGCAAACGATACACATATTTATACAAATCCCAAGTATGAAACACAATATTTCATTGGTTTGGTATTTGTATGATGGTTAAAGTGACACAGGTGTCACAGGTGGCTTAACATAAGCATATAATATCTATTGTCATTGAAGCCCATGTAGATCATCATTTATGTTCTAGTCCTTTCCAAACTTAGGCTTCACGTCTAAGGGTCCAGTGACTAACTTTGAATTTTTTGAGAAATTGGAAAAAAAATGGATCAGAATCCGAACCTTCTTTGGAATTAGTACTTCTATTTAAGCAAATTCAAGAAATAACATGTAGACCCATCATTGATCTATCAATAAACACTTCAATTCATATGAACGAAAACCTAAATATTACATAATTGAAGTCGTCACGAAAGTGTAATTTTAGAAAAATAAAACACTTTAAACATCTCATAGAGCTCATAATCTGAAACAATGGCCAAATTATATTATATTATTCTAATAAAATTAAACATCAAATAGTAATTATTCATTGAACATGTAACCATAAGTTTCTTTTTCTAAAGATTAGCACAATTGTAATTTATTTTTATTTGTCTATTCAAAACCAAATACCACCTTTATACACAGCGCCACGTTACGCTTAACCGAATCATTCTTGGTATGATAACATTGCAAACTCCGAAACTCACACGTTGCCGTGGAGATCCGGTGGGGATCCGATCAGCACCAAACTCCATTATGCGTGCAAAACGTAGATACGTTGATGGTGTTAAAACCTGTAACATTTAGTTTAATTTTAGAAAAATAAAACACTTTAAACATCTCATAGAGCTCATAATCTGAAACAATGGCCAAATTATATTATTCTAATAAAATTAAACATCAAATAGTAATTATTCATTGAACATGTAACCATAAGTTTCTTTTTCTAAAGATTAGCACAATTGTAATTTATTTTTATTTGTCTATTCAAAACCAAATACCACCTTTATACACAGCGCCACGTTACGCTTAACCGAATCATTCTTGGTATGATAACATTGCAAACTCCGAAACTCACACGTTGCCGTGGAGATCCGGTGGGGATCCGATCAGCACCAAACTCCATTATGCGTGCAAAACGTAGATACGTTGATGGTGTTAAAACCTGTAACATTTAGTTTAGACGACTTACAATTAATATTGAGGTTTAGTGAGGATGAGAAGTAAGGTATCTCGATGTAAGATTTAAAACCTATATACAACACTCTTAAGAGTAATGAAAAACTTTTGATAATAGAGAAGCTAAGCTACTGCAAAATCGTAATCAAACTTAAAAACATCTATTGCATGTAAACATGAATGATGTGTACATTCCCAAATGTTGCTTTAGAACATGCAATCAAAGCAACAATAATAATTTTCTACTTCATTTCAAGTTCAGGTAAACTATTTTAATTATAACTCAGAAGTCATATATATTCAGATCAACATTAATGGTAATAAAATAAAAACTTACAATTGTTGATCAATTGGCGTTTGAACTGTATTGTAACAATCGTAAACTACCGAATATGCTAGGTTGCTTCGATTTGGACTTCAGACGGCTCGATCTAATAATTGACCAAGAATGAAAATAAAAACAAACACAATAAGTTATATATTTATAACCATAACGAACACCAACAGTTAAATTGTACAATATACAAATAAAAAGTTGATAATCACTTCATAAGCATTGGTTATAAGCGTATTATCCCATAATAAGATCATTTGACCTCCCGAAACCAAATGAATATTAAAAAGATACCTAATTTTAATTGTTGAGGGCAATTTAGTCATTTAACATCAAAATAACTAAAAAATTTAACAAAGGTTAGTGATAACAACCACCCGAGTGCAAAAATTACAACTATTAGGACCAACTCTGTAATTAGTGAACCATTGGGACCAAGTCTGCAATTTTCGCAAACCATAGGGACCAACCAAATATTTAATTCGTTATATTATATTAACCACTCAATCTGGCCCACCACACCATCTGACGGTCAAACGTTAATGAAGTAACTGTTTTTATCATGATATATCATCTAACTTTGAAAAGTGACAGGCTATAAGTTGAGAATGTAGGAAATTAAAATGTCCATTTCACTTGATTTATAAACTGTATTTCATATGTAATATTCGTTATTCTTCCTAGCTATCCGGACACCACCTTAAAAATATCCGTTTACTTTATTTGTTTTATCACAGGGCCGGGTGTATATTTGATCTGAATAACTTTATACCTAATAAATAATTACATGTGATGTCATGTGGCACAATGTCAGAATCCTGGCTTTTTTTTCAAGTTTTTGAGTCTGATTCATGACTATTGCCCATTTCTTTTTAAATTCCCTAGTTGTTTTCTTATTTTCCTATGCGATTAAATCATTATTTAAACTCATGTAATACATAGGTTTCTAACTTTGTGTGTACTTTAAATATTATGATAATTATGAGAACTCTAAGGGAAAGCTTTATTGGGGCCAAAGGGTGCCCCGTGGCCCGTCCTCCGTCGATTTTTCGCTCGTATTAATTTTATTGAAATATTATTTTTTTGTAGTGTATTATATTTGGAGTTTAAGAGTCCGGTCCCACTGATTTAGATTTTGAGAGTCTGACCCTCACAGACTTTTCGTTCAAGCTCAGCCACTGGTCAGAACTCTATTTTACACATATTTAGACATGGTGAGATAAATAAATAAATAAAAGATAGGAGTTTTTATTTGATAGGGAGAGTATCATGAGAAAACTAGATATAAATGAGAAAACAAAAAAACTAACCAAAAAGCACTAAAAAGGAGGGGGGAGACTTTTAATGAAGGAGGGGTAAAATTGGAAAAAAAATATATATAACTTTTCAAACATTTCTCATTTCTCCATACGTTATCATTTTAAAACAAAAATGACACCATAAGATCACAAATTTTTGTATCGTTCATTCAAGTATATTCGAGCATATTTTTTATGACATAAAAAAAAATTATGGTGTCATCTTGTTTTCAATACTATTATTATAGTAGTGCACATGTGCAATATAACATGTACTACAATTGCATTACATGCTTAAAATTAGATTTTTGAGTCTAATTTAGCTTTTAGGGTTAGTTTTTTTGGAGATTTAGGATTAGGATTAGGTTTTTGGATGTGGGGGGGGAAGGGGGTTTAGGTTTTTGGGGGGTGGGGGTGGGGGGTTTAGGTTTTTTTCGGGTTTAGGTTTAGGGTTTAGTTTTAGGTTTTCGGGAGGGTGGGGGGTTTAGGTTTTTGGGGGGTGGGGGGGGGGGGGGGGTTTGGCTTTTGGTGGGAGGGTGAATTTAGGTTTTTGGGGGGTGGGGGTGGGGGGTTTAGGTTTTTAGGGGGTGTCGGTGGGGGGTGGGTTAAGTGGTTTAAGCTTTATGTATTAGTGCACGTGTGCAGTACAACCTAAAAAAAAAAAAAAAATTTTTTTAAATTTTTTTCCATACATAAAAAGTAGCGATTTTTTCTAAAAAAAATTGTAAAAAAAAAAAAAAAAAATTGGTATGTTTTTAGGCTTTTTTTTTTGTTAGTTTTTTGGTTTTCTCATTTAAACTATTTTCTCATGATCCAAATACAATGGAAACAATTGTGTTTGCATGTTTGCTAGTGATCTTAACCACAACCTCATTAGTAAAAGCTAAATATTATTCAAACAGCCACACAATCGATGTTCCGACCACCATAAAGGAAACCCATCTCCATTTCTACTTGCACGACACCATATCCGGCGACAACCCTACCGCGGTCCTTGTAGCAAAACCAAACAACACGGTGGTCCAAGAAGGCAACCCCATCCCATTCGGGGCAGTCTACGAGTTTGATGATCCGCTCACAGAGGGACCTGACCCAAACTCGACGGTTATTGGTAACGCACGTGGATTAAACAACCCCATCCCATTCGGGGCAGTCTACGTGTTTGATGATCCGCTCACAGAGGGACCTGACCCAAACTCGACGGTTATTGGTAACGCACGTGGATTGTACGCTTCAATCAGTCGTGGGTCGGACTTGACCATACTATTCAATGGTGATTTAGAGTTTACGAGTGGCGAGTTTAATGGGAGTTCCATAAGTGTGGCTACTAGGGATCCGTTGGTGTTGTTGAAAGAAATGGCGATTGTTGGTGGTAGAGGTAAGTTTAGGATGGCAAAAGGGTTTATTTTCAATACAATCAATTTCTTGAATGTTACAACTGGTGATGCTATTCTTGAATGGAATGTGACCATTTTTCATCAATAAAACAAAGGATATAGGGTTGTGGAACAGTGGAAGACCATAGTCATGTTTGTCAAATGTTTTTGTTGCTGATTGTTATTGTGAATCATGTATTTTTTTTTTCTTTAAAGTTTATATAATTATGTGTATATGTAACCGATCACCTCTTGTTAAAAAAATATGTATTGTTTTTTAATGTAAGAATATCTTTGGAACAATGTGATCACTACTAAAAATCGACTTTCACCATCCGAAAAAAAGAGAAGTCCGGAAAAACTATAAAAGCTAAATTTTTAACATTCATTGCGATAATAACTGAAAGATCATCGACAACAAAACAATAAACCTAGAAATGAAATTTTCAGAGTCCATCAGCTATCGATTAACACTTTTAGACGGATCACCGACAAGAAAACAATAAACCTAGAAAAAGTTGAATTTTAAGAACTTGTTGATAAAAAAACTTTATTGTTGGTAATTCGTCAGTAAAGCAAAGAGATTTCGGTGAGCCATTAGTAAATGTGGTTGTTGATCCATTGGTAAAGTATTTACCCACGTACTTCACTGACTGATTACCAACCAGGCCACTCTTCACTATC
The DNA here is from genome assembly GCA_030545235.1 of Helianthus tuberosus. Classification (NCBI taxonomy): domain Eukaryota; kingdom Viridiplantae; phylum Streptophyta; class Magnoliopsida; order Asterales; family Asteraceae; genus Helianthus; species Helianthus tuberosus. Next base: position 57,203,601 of record CM060438.1, read on the forward strand.
AGATGAGCAAAGGTTCCTTCGTCAGTGAAAATATTATGATTTCATGATTTGTAGACTTGTAGTGTGCATGTTGGAAAGAAAGACTTGATAAGCCATCTAATTGCTATATGTTTTGCCTGTTATACAAGGCCGGCCCGGAGGGGGTGCGGGGTGGGCAACGGCACAAGGCCCAAACCCTCCGAGGGCCCAAATCTTTTTAATTTTATATATAATTTACGTTGTATAAGCTAGAATGTATATGCACTGAATCGATAGATGACACAAACAAACTCTTGTCTGAGTGATTATTGCCTTGCTTAAACAACAAGGAGACGCGTGTTCTAATTCCGGCGTCTCCAAGTTCTCTATTTTAGCTTCATTTTTTGGTTCTTTTTTGTTAGCTGCAGATGGCATTTAATGTCTAATTTTATCAACCATATATTTCCCTTTAGTTAATAAATCACTACCTAAACTTAGCTAAAAATAACTATTTAAATTACCTTCACATAAATTTTAATGAATAAATAATTGATGAGTTTATAATACATAGAAATTTGCGAATAGGGCCCAAAATTTTTATCTCGCACAGAGCCAAAACTTTTTTTTAATTTTCAGATACGGCCTTGCCATTATCATTATGTAAAACTCAACTACTTAAACGAAAACAATGTGAGATAGTTTTTGATTTATCATCTTTTTAGCCAAGAATTAAGTAATTAACCAAAAGCTTCGATTAACCTCTCCAAAGCTTAGCCTTGGGCAATTCCGGATAATGGATTTTTAGCCCAACTTAGCAAACATATGGGCTCCATCGTGGACGGTAGAGTGGTAGACCACTTAGGGGCTGTTTGTTTACCTTTTAATGAGGCTCTTAATGGTTCAGACCACTTACTAGTTCAGCACTTAATGGTTCAGACTGTTTGTTTTCACGAGCAGATGTTTGAATGGTTCAGACATTTGCCTCTGAATGGTTAAGATTTATACAGAATCTGAATAGTTAAGACCTTTAATCTGAATTGGTCAGACATTTGCCTCTGAACGGTAAACATTATACAGACTCTTAATGGTTCAGACCTCTTACTGGTTCAGCACATAATGGTTCAGACCTCTTACTGGTTCAGCACTTAACCATTCAGATGTTGTCAAACGGCCCCTTACATTCGTTTACATTTTTAGGCGCATTTTCATTATATAAGCCCAAAATATGAGTCATCCCGTTACACACTTACACAGTGCAACCCAATGATTCAATGAACATGTTGATACTTCAAATATAATTCGATCTCAAATTTTAATAACCATCTCTAAACTGGTTTCAACAATAATTAAATATATTTAAAATTTTAATTATAAAAAATGGCACACACCGACGCTTGCATTATCTTTCTTAGAGTACTAGGATTGGTTATCGCTCATCACACTCTAATGCTTGTCACACCCAATCATAAATTGACACGTTATTCTCACATTTCACTCTATAACACATGTAATGGTCATTACATTCCATCACTCATTTTTTTATTTTTAATTAAAATAAAAATATGTTAGACAAAGTAAATAAATATTGCATTAAACTTAAAAATAGTACAACAAAAATAAAACTTCGTAACCTAAAAACGATTTTAAAAAATAATAAATAAAAAAACTATTGAATTTAAGGAAATAAAAATAACCTAAAAAAACAAATGTTGCAAAAAAAAAAAATAATATTAAACTACGATTGGGTGAGAAACAGTTGTGTGGGCATCGGTTCGTCTTGCAAATGAAATCTATCTGGTTCGCCTAGATTAGCACGAACCTTCGGCCTAATTTTTTTCTTCGTAGCGGACGTTTTTTTTTTTTTTTTGCTTGAACCTTCCATAGAGTTTTTTGGTTGAAAATTAGGTGTTGTAGTGTATATTTTTTTAGATATAAAGTGTGTATAAAACTAGAAAATTGCTTCGCACGCGTTGCGGCGCGGGCAACGAAGGAAGAAACAACATCGCCAAGACGCGTTATGTGAAAATGATCTCATCTATAAAGCCCATTAGAGTTTTAACTTTAATTTTTACTTTTTAGATTTGCTATTGCTATTCTTCCTATATATTAATTTTCAACATGAGGAGCAATAGTGTTGATTTTGACTTTTACATTTTAGCCACTAAGCTTTTCCACTTTTTCTTTCTAACATTTTTAGCCCTAAGTGTATACCATAGATTTGTCCTCTCTTCAACTAAAAATTACTTTTTTTTATTCTTTCTTATATTAATTTCCAACAAACTTTTATTTTTAACTTACATTATTCACTTCACAATTCATTTCTGTTAAATGAATAGATTCTGTTAAAATGTGTCAAAGATGATTATAAAACTAATTGTAGCAAATTGTTTGGTTCGATTCATGATGTAGAACGAGCAACGTTTTTTTCTTTTTGAAATAGAGTTGTTCTTTTTGGTAGAGTAGGTTATGCGAGTGCTGGTTTCATGACGAACACAACAACATCGATATCTATATAATCAAAACACGTGTTCACGACTTTATTTTTTAGTTTTATCTATTGGTTGTTATAACGAGTGCCGGTACCGTAATGAACTGGACTGATACCGACCAAATTTCCGTCGCATAGCGCGGAAGAATCCCACTAGTTTATATTCAAACCAAACACATTTCAACTTGTTCAAATAGTAAACAGCACAAAATGCCACACGTTGCGGCGATGTTAGTATAGTGATGTTAAGAGAAAAACTCTGACTTGATGCTAGAACTCTTCTTGAACTCTGACTTGATGATAGAACTCTTCTTGACCGAAAAACGGGGCAGAGGCTCAATCCACATAAATATTAATAATTTCAAGCAAAATTGCTCATAATCAGTCGACTTTCTCCACACCCATGCATCTTGCATTTGTGAACATGCTTGCGGTTATTCGGGTTCCAGGCCCTGATAAATGCACCAATCATTTGATAGTAAGTTAACGGATTTCCTAGTTTTAAGTAAACCCAACCTGACTCGTTATTAAATACAACCTATTTTGCCTAAACCAGCCTGATTTGACCCATTACTAAAAACAACCTTTTTGCTCGAACCTGATTCGACACATTACTAAAAACCACCTTTTTGGCCCAAACCTGATTCGACCCGTTACTAAAACCAACTTTTTTTTGCCAAAACCTGATTCCACCCATAACTAAAAACAACCTAATTTGCCTGAACCTTTTTTAAACCATTACTAAAAAACCTTTATTTTTTGCCCAAACATGTTTCGGCTAGTGACTCTACCCGCCAATTTACCACCTTTACAGTTCTCTGTCAACAGGGCAACAAAAATATGCAAGAAATGATGCTAAAGACTAATAATAACCTGAAGAGCACGGCGCAAGGGTCTAACAGACCATTTGGCAGCGTACGCACCAAGCCAGGGTGTGTGCCGCCACACAGGCCGCCCATTGCAACTGGCATAAACCTTGCTTGCACCAAGCGTAAGCTCAACATACCACATATCAGGGTTTATCTGCCACAAGACAAAACCACAACACTCCGCGGTTTTTGATAAATCTATATTCTTTATCACCTTCGTAGCCGTTTCTATATCAAATGCCACATCTTCAGTTTCCCCATGGCATACACATTGTGAATCGAGGTCTGCAACTTCTGACCACAAGACGACACCATATATTGCTAAAGTGTGTGTTGCTCTGATGAAGTTTCCTGCAACTACTGCAACCAAACAGAGCATGGCCATGATAAACTACAATACCAATTCAACAACTTCCACTCCAATAACACTAAAATAAACAAAACTCTTTTTCAACATTAAAATTAACTAATTCCAACTTACGGACCGTAAGGATATGGGCATACGGTCCGTAAGCCACCTGCAGACCAGCATCTTTAAAAAATTGATAGTTTAGCCCCTGCACTTGAGAAACTTGCATCTTGATGCATTTTTGGCACGTTTAAGCCCCGTTAACCCCATTTCAAGGCTCTAAAATGAAGTTAAAGTATAGGGAACTTGAAATATGCTCAAAAATATCTCGGATGTCAGTTCGTTTGGTCGTACGATCGCGTTTTTCGGGTAATTACGACGAAAGTCGTAATGAACGCAAAAACGATCCAAATTAAGCGACGAATAGAATTTTTGCATGCCGATCACTAAAATAAAAGTATTTTAGTGTGTACAAAAATTTTGGGGGTCCAGATGTGGTCAGAACGTAAGATATGCGCGAAAATGCAAACTTACATCGTTTTTGACACTTTTAGTCCCTGTAAGATCAAATAAGCATTTTTTTGCACACCGAACCACTCAAAGCTTATTTCTAAGCTATGTTTAGGTTATTTATGGTATGTTTAGCTTATGATAAAGTTCCGGACTCTTCGATACCATATGAATCGATATAGTTTCGCAGTTTGACACAAATAGTCCCTGCGATCGAATAGACTTGTTTTCAACACACCAAACCATCCAGAACTTATTTCTAAGTTATGTAAAAGTTATTTAAGGTATGTTAGGCCTATTTCACTATTCCGGAGTGTTTGTTGCATTAAACTGGTTATATTTACGCATTAGATCGCGTATAACCTTCCAGAAAGCGATTTAAGGCTCGAAATCGAACAAGAATTGATATGTGCAAACGATACACATATTTATACAAATCCCAAGTATGAAACACAATATTTCATTGGTTTGGTATTTGTATGATGGTTAAAGTGACACAGGTGTCACAGGTGGCTTAACATAAGCATATAATATCTATTGTCATTGAAGCCCATGTAGATCATCATTTATGTTCTAGTCCTTTCCAAACTTAGGCTTCACGTCTAAGGGTTCAGTGACAATTGTAACCATAAGTTTCTTTTTCTAAAGATTAGCACAATTGTAATTTATTTTTATTTGTCTATTCAAAACCAAATACCACCTTTATACACAGCGCCACGTTACGCTTAACCGAATCATTCTTGGTATGATAACATTGCAAACTCCGAAACTCACACGTTGCCGTGGAGATCCGGTGGGGATCCGATCAGCACCAAACTCCATTATGCGTGCAAAACGTAGATACGTTGATGGTGTTAAAACCTGTAACATTTAGTTTAGATGACTTACAATTAATATTGAGGTTAAGTGAGGATGAGAAGTAAGGTATCTCGATGTAAGATTTAAAACCTATATACAACACTCTTAAGAGTAATGAAAAACTTTTGATAATAGAGAAGCCAAGCTACTGCAAAATCGTAATCAAACTTAAAAACATCTATTGCATGTAAACATGAATGATGTGTACATTTGTCACACCCCAACCGATGGCGGAATCATCGGGGCGCGGCACTAGGTGAATCAGATTGCTCAAGAGAATCCATAACAACTATATTGCGATAATATTTAATACATTCGTTATCCCATACTAACAAACAATACAATCACATAAGTTATCACAGATTTCTTGTCCTCTCGAACAATACAAATCCGACAACCTAGATTTTAGTTGAGTTTCTAGACCTCCTAGCTTGATTTGATAAAGTCTGCGATCTAATCTGCAACATACGTTAAAATATTTGTCAATACAAAAGTATTGGCGAGTATACAGGTTTGATAAGTATAGCATAATAGATAAAAAGGTGTAGCGAATTTCCATAAGCAAGAACGTAACACACGACACACATACTCACAAAGCTGATACTACCAACTAAGTCCTCGATGCTCGAATATGCGATGGCAAACTAGACCCCGTCGGGCGCAATAGTACTATACTAGTCATGGTGGGACGTCGCGAGTATAAGCTCTAACACATATGCAACTAGTATCACGTATATCTATGCATAACAGTTATTCGCAAGTGATAATTCGATTGATTGAATAGTTCGATTGATAAGTTTGATTTGTTAGAAACGTATGTTACACCCAAAATACGATTAAAAAAGGGTTCAAGTATACTCACAGTGCGTATTTAGAGGGAATACAACTTGATTGGATCGGTTGCGAATACGTCTGCGTTAATCATTGAAGGATATAGTAAACGATGCACGGTTAAGCGAGAATAGTATCGAAAGTCAGTCATCTGGTCGGATGGTGCTCACCCATTCGGATGGGCTCATCCGATCGGATGGCATATGGATCAGAGTCGGATGGCTGTCATCTGGTCGAACAAATGTTGACTCGTGCGGATTGTAAGTGTTATCCGTGCGGACGACAGGTTATCCGTGCGGATTGACATGTTATCCGTTCGAGCAAGTGTAACTCGTGTGGATTGTCATGCTATCCGTGCGGACAAGGGTGACTCATGCGGATTGACATGTTATCCGTGCGGATAAGGGTAACTCGTGCGGATTGACATGTTATCCGTGCGGACAAGGGTAACTCGTGCGGATTGACATGTTATCCGTACGGTCGACAGGTTATCCGTGCGGATTGATATGTATTCCGTGCGGATTACGTGTGATCCGTGCGGATTACATGTGATCCGTGCGGACAACACGTCTGTTTCGCATTCTAATACTGTTTCTGAGTGTTTATCGGAAGGAATACGTTTGTTTTTACTAGGGTAGTGTAATTTCGCACTAACACTTGAAATTTCTTCAGTTCCGACCAGTTCTAACGGCCGGGAATCACCGCGTTTCATCAGATCTGGCCGTTCTTGATGATTCTTCATGGTTAATTCGAAATCGCACAGTTCCTTGATTGAATACATAGATTTAGGTGAGATTTGTTATCAAAACATGTGGAAATCACCCAGATCTGAGTCGTTTTTAGTGGAATGAGGCCACAACTTGAAGTTCATAAGAACTCATGGTGACATCACCTAAAAACGCCTCAAATCAGCAGATTTCACGGTTAGAGATTGAGTTTTAAAAGATAGAATGATGTAGAATGGAGTGTAAATCACGGAAGTACAAGTTTCTAGGTTGAAATCTTACCGGAACCGCGAGGAATCGAGAGAAAAGGGTCTTGAAGCGTGTCTGGTCAAGTGGGAGCTGTCACATCACTTGAACAGTGGTGTGTCAGGCTATTTATAGGCGAAAGGAGGAGAAGGGGGTCACCGGTCCGGATTGCCCATCCGTCCGGATTGCCGTCCGTCCGGATTGCCGTCCGTCCGGATTGCCGTCCGTCCGGATTGCCGTCCGTCCGGATTGCCGTCCGTCCGGATTGCCGTCCGTCCGGATTGCCATCCGTCCCGGATGGCTCTCCTGACGCGATGAATTTCTCCGTTTTTGATAGTTTTGACAGTTTTTGAGGTACGTGCTTTCCATATTTAATTTATATTATCATTATATACGTATATATATCACTAGGGGTCGTATTTACGTGTCCATATTCCAAAGTTTCGATATAACAATCGGTTTTCGTTTGAGTATGCGATTATTAGCGACGTTTCACAGCCATCATGGAGGGTAGTATAGGTCCTTTCTTGATGTCGTCGTGAACGTTATTGCGTGTAGTGCCACAAAGACTGACGGGGTACCATTCACTCATATTGTCGTCATCGTCACAACGACTGGAGCTATAGCACTCACCCGAGAGTCCTTGTTAGCGTTAATTGTTTTACGTTCGACACATCACGGCCACTGAGGAGGGTAGAATAGGTCCTCACTCAATGCCTCCGTGAGTGTTAGTGTTTGTGATAATAGTGTATAGTATAGCAATATTGTATTTCGAAAATATGCGATTATCCTTCGAATAGCGATATATACGATATAGTTACATTATGATCCTAATCTCTGGTGCTAGGCATAACGAGAATTACGAGTAGTAACAACGCACGAAAGTGCGGGTTGTTACAGTCTCCCCTACTTTAGGAAATTTCGTCCCGAAATTAATCCAACAGGTAGACTTTTTGAGAATTGATCCCTTATAAGTAGCGATATAGCGAGAGATTTGACCGTAAGTTGACAGCGAGAACGTTTCGAATAAGAGAGATCGACTGCGATAGCAAGAAGGCGACGTAAGACAAAAGTAATAACCCACGAGTTGGCGTTCCAAAGTACCTCGTGTCTTGGAGAATTTGTTAGTTCGATGCGGTTGAAATTTTTAAGGACTTGAAAAGGTTTCTCATGACGTAGAATTAACTGAGTCGATCATTAACCAACGTTACCAGAAACGTTCATTTTAGATATTTAAAAGGAATTTAGGACGAAAATCTTTGAAAATTTTCCTTTTAACGTGGGGTCAACGGAGTCGATGTTAACCGATGTTGCAAGGAAGTTTAAGTTTTTTAAACATTTTAAGGAATTCGGAGATGAAAACAAGGGTTACGAAAACTCCCCTATGACATGGGTTCAAGCTGAACTCGATGTCGAACCAATGTCTTAAGAAGGATTTCGTTTTGACGTTGTAAAAGTTTAAGGAAAACTGGGCTTATGAAACTTTTCTTGGACATGGAGTTAAGCTGATTCGATGTTAACTCCACGTCGTGAGAAAATTTCACTTGTCCACCGGTTTTAAATAAAAAATTTATAAAAGACGTTTTAATCAGTACAAAAGGTAGTTAATCACTGAGCCCCACTGGGCACTTTCCCATGAAAGTTTGTTAAAATGTTTAAAACACTTATATATAGGAAGTACCAGCGGCGTATCCACCATGCTTTGCCCATATTACTTCTGTTTCGTGAGGCAGTGTCAGGTGTGCCGATATGACATGGATAGAATTGCGTTTACTTGGCCCAATCGATAGTAAGTCGGACCGAGCATAAGATAGAATCGAATAGGTTAATCAGGCGAGTTGAATTGCAAACGTAGCTACAACAGCGTGCGTCGAGCGATAAGCGATAAGTGAATAGTGCGTTTTCGATTAGATTCCTCATTAAACCCACATGGCACGTTTCCACGAGAGTTTGGTAACATGGCGAAACACCTTGCTTAACCAGGTTAGTTTTGCCCAGTGAAGCGGTGTCATGTGTACTAATACCACATAGACTGCAATGAACACCAAGCGAGCGATAAGCGGTACGCGAATAAGCGGTAGACTATACACGATAAGCGATAAGCGATTAGGTGATTAAACGAATAATACAAACACAACACTAGCAATGATGGTGATGATAATCGAATTACGATAAGCGGTAGTTGTTGCGTGCAAGTGATGAAGGTATGCGGTTCGATTTTGATTGATTAACACCACAGAGTTTGACTAACATTAGACCCCACATGGCCTTTTTCCACGAAAGGTCGCTGATATGACTAAAACGACCTGCTTTAATCATATGAGTTTTATCTCGTGAAGCGAGGTCATGCGTGCTAACTTAACACGAGTATCACAACTAACGGTATAGCGATAGATTGATACACAGCAAACGATATAGATTCACACAATAAGCGATAGAGGTTCGTATAATAAGCGATAGAGATTGCGAGTTACCCATGATAAGCGATTGCGATTAGTTCGAGTTCGAGTGTTGTTTCGAATAAGCTTAACGTTGCGACGCATCACAGTTATCGAGGAGGGTAGAATGGGTCCTCACCCGACAATGTCGTGAGCGTTAATGTGCTTGATGACATTGATTGCTATAGACTTACGACCAGTCTTGCGTTGATGCAATTGTCCTGTGAGGTAGACTCTCCAGAGTCCATCGATGAGGCGATTGCATTGCATTTGCAGACTTACGACAAGTCTTGCGATGGTGCAATTTCAGTTGTTACGCCTTGCGATTGAGTGTAGTGTGTCGAAAATAATCACAATAGTATAATAGGTCTAATAACGTTCAACTCCACGTGGTACTTTCTTCACGGAACTTTGGTAGTATGATAAAGCACACCTTGCTCGACCCCTACTACTTTCATCCCGTGATTTGGTGTCACCTTTTGTCAAAACGCTATGGCACCTTAGAATTCACTACGATCTCCGTGCACTGACCCAAATAATCCCATGTGCACCCGTGATTAATCGTTCCTTTCACGTTTATCGTACCTCGTTCTAAGAGTGTAGTGAGGGTAAAACACATTATTTCGTGATATAGTATTTAGTATATAGTATGTGTGTGAATTTAGTCTAAGTGCGGTGACTAGAGTGTGAGAGAGAAAACGAAAACGAGAGTTAATGTTACGCATAGTGGCAACGTCGAGTAATAGAGTAGGTTCAAAACTTGGAAATAAACGTCGAAAATTGTATCATTACAACTTTTATTCTACGCTTGCTAGATGTCTGATGCTGAAGGCTTTTGCTGGAGCTGTTGTTGTTGTACTCAAGTTCACGGTTCGATGCGGCAGTTGCGGGTGAAGTGACCGTAACGGTTGCAGTTATTGCAATAGCGACAGTCAGCCCCAACTGGATGATGATAGGTACACGAGTAACACTGAGGATGAGCTCCAGTGTAAGCTCGTTTTGGAAACATCGGAACTGCTTGAAGAGGTTTCGGTTGCAGCAGTTCGGTTGTTGATGAGCTCGGGCTTGAAGTCTTTCGTTTGCGGCTGGGTTTGTCGGTGTCTTGCGAAGCGATGTCGTTGTTAGAGGATTCGTCTGAGGACTCACTTGCAGAGTCTTTGATCGAGTAGTTGGAAGAATCGCCGGCAGAATCATTAGAAGAATCGGCAGCAGATTCGTCGAAAGAATCGTCAGCAGATTCGCCAGATGAATCGTCAGCAGATTCATCAGGAGAATCGTTAGCAGATTCGTCAGAAGAATCGTTGACAGGATCCCCTGAAGAGTTAATGGCGATCGCTTGATGAGCTTGCTTGACAGGATTCCTTGAGAATAACCCTTCCATGAGTCGTTTGTTGTTAATTTCTGCAGCTAAGCGGTATGTCTCTTCGATGGTAGCTGGCCTTGCAGCTTCGACAAAATCACCCACACACTCAGGCAAGCCACGAATGTACTTCGCGATGGCCTTTTCTGAAGTGTTGACCTGACCTGGGCAGATTATGCTAAGCTGTTTAAACCTTGCGGTGTAGCCGGCATTGTCACCCTTTGTTTGTTCGATTTCCCAAAATTCGCTTTCGAGTTTCTGAATTTCGTGGGGAGGAAAATATTCCTTCTTCATGTGCTCTTTCAGCTCATCCCAAGAGAGAGCGTAGGCTGCGGAGATCCCACGTTTGTTACGTTCGGCGGTCCACCAGTCGAGTGCTCGTGACCAAAATACTCCGGTAGCGCAAGTAGTACGGAAACTATCGGGACACCCACTTTGACGAAGGTTAACTTCGATAGAATCGAACCACTGGAGTAGTTGAGAAACACCTCCCTCACCCGTGAATTCCATCGGGTCACAGGCTTTGAAGTGTTTGTAAAGAAAAGCAGATTGCGGCGCTTCCGTCTTGGAGTCTTCCGAGGCTCGGGAGTCGCTGAGGGAGTGCGCTTGAGCGGCAATTCGAGGAATAAGCTTTGCCACTTCCTTAGTCACAAGTGATGCAATCCTCTTATTGGCACTTCGTTTGGCTCTCCTCCTAGCTACTCGTCTCGAGGTAGAGTTGTTGGAAGGCATCTAGACAGGAAGAAACTTGGAGTGAGATTCGATCATAATGATTTTCGAGTTTTGCGATGCGATTGAGCGCGTTCAAACTTGATGCGATAGTATAATAGTAATGCGATTCACATAGGAGCCACATAGGAAACACGAAATTCCTAAGTTCTCACACAATGACTTGTTGTTTATACGTACTTATATGTATTTATATAGTTGTAATTTGTAATCATACACATACTGGTCGACTTAGAATAAGCGAGGACGCGTTGAAGTGAGAAAACGATAGTGAAGGCGATAGATTACGCATTAGTTTTGTTGCGAACATTCGGGTTTCGTTTTTTATTGCGATGGCTGTGCGAATTATGCGTTTGTAAAGCAGGTAGTGAAAATCGTTAAATCGAGAAATCGACAAAGCGTAAAGTTTCAAAATGTAAATAAGTTCCAGCCAGTTGTAAAGTTTGGCGGGTCGTATGATAGAGTGCCTTGGGTGTTTAGGCGTCGACTACCCAAGGTAACCCAACAATATTTAACAAGTTCGTGCACGTGCGTGCGTTGACCTAGAAGACTCCATGCTTCCACTGGGATGCAGCTCATGGCACTCGTCTTCCTAGTCAATCACGTGGCTCGAGTTATCATGATAGTCGAGTCCTTGGTGAGAGCTTTTTGAAAACCAGTTTATAGGGAGTGGAACGGCTCATTAAGGTACGGGTTTCACCCCTGACTTAACAGTTTCATTCCTAATTGTGGTTATGCTCTTCGAATAAATTCGTGAGTTCCACTAGATTTCGAAATGGAGACTTTCGTCGAGATGTGGATGTCACTCCTAACTCGGTGAAAGGTTCTCGTGCTAGAAAATGCGCTGAGTGAGCAATCCTATCGAGAGTTCTTGGTTTTCACCTGATCTCGACTGGATCGCTCGGTTTCGTTATGCGAGTATTTTCGAAAACACGTGTATTGTGTCAGCCTTAGGAAAGGCTAAGTAGTATTCCAGCCTTAGGAAAGGCTTCTTCGTGTGAAATTGTAGTACGCGGTGTTCACACAAAGTTGTAGCTTTTAGCAATTTCGATCGAGAGTATCAAGTAGGCCCGATACAACCCTACTGGGTTCGTACGAGTCGGCCTGTTGGTACTTAGACTATAGACTAGGTCAATTTCTAAGACGTCGGCCTGGACTAGGTCGAGTCTGGCCTAATTCCCTATAGTTATGGCTCTGATACCAATCTGTCACACCCCAACCGATGGCAGAATCATCGGGGCGCGGCACTAGGCGAATCAGATTGCTCAAGGGAATCCATAACAACTATATTGCGATAATATTTAATACATTCATTATCCCATACTAACAAACAATACAATCACATAAGTTATCACAGATTTCTTGTCCTCTCGAACAATACGAATCCGACAACCTAGATTTTAGTTGAGTTTCTAGACCCCCTAGCTTGATTTGATAAAGTCTGCGATCTAATCTGCAACATACGTTAAAATATTTGTCAATACAAAAGTATTGGCGAGTATACAGGTTTGATAAGTATAGCATAATAGATAAAAAGGTGTAGCGAATTTCCATAAGCAAGAACGTAACACACGACACACATACTCACAAAGCTGATACTACCAACTAAGTCCTCGATGCTCGAATATGCGATGGCAAGCTAGACCCCGTCGGGCGCAATAGTACTATACTAGTCATGGTGGGACGTCGCGAGTATAAGCTCTAGCACATATGCAACTAGTATCACGTATATCTATGCATAACAGTTATTCGCAAGTGATAATTCGATTGATTGAATAGTTCGATTGATAAGTTTGATTTGTTAGAAACGTATGTTACACCCAAAATACGATTAAAAAAGGGTTCAAGTATACTCACAGTGCGTATTTAGCGGGAATACAACTTGATTGGATCGGTTGCGAATACGTCTGCGTTAATCATTGAAGGATATAGTAAACGATGCACGGTTAAGCGAGAATAGTATCGAAAGTCAGTCATCTGGTCGGATGGTGCTCACCCATTCGGATGGGCTCATCCGATCGGATGGCATATGGATCAGAGTCGGATGGCTGTCATCCGGTCGAACAAGTGTTGACTCGTGCGGATTGTAAGTGTTATCCGTGCGGACGACAGGTTATCCGTGCGGATTGACATGTTATCCGTTCGAGCAAGTGTAACTCGTGTGGATTGACATGTTATCCGTGCGGACAAGGGTAACTCGTGCGGATTGACATGTTACCCGTACGGTCGACAGGTTATCCGTGCGGATTGATATGTATTCCGTCCGGATGACATGTATCCGTCCAGATGACATGTTATCCGTGCAGATTACATGTTATCCGTGCGGATTACGTGTGATCCGTGCGGATTACATGTGATCCGTGCGGACAACACGTCTGTTTCGCATACTAATACTGTTTCTGAGTGTTTATCGGAAGGAATACGTTTGTTTTTACTAGGGTAGTGTAATTTCGCACTAACACTTGAAATTTCATCAGTTCCGACCCGTTCTAACGGCCGGGAATCACCCCGTTTCATCAGATCTGGCCGTTCTTGATGATTCTTCATGGTTAATTCGAAATCGCACAGTTCCTTGGTTGAATACATAGATTTAGGTGAGATTTCTTATCAAAACATGTGGAAATCACCCAGATTTGAGTCGTTTATAGTGGAATGAGGCCACAACTTGAAGTTCATAAGAACTCTTGGTGACATCACCTCAAAACGCCTCAAATCAGCAGATTTCAAGGTTAGAGATTGAGTTTTAAAAGATAGAATGATGTAGAATGGAGTGTAGATCACGGAAGTACAAGTTTCTAGGTTGAAATCTTACCGGAACCGCGAGGAATCGAGAGAAAAGGGTCTTGAAGCGTGTCTGGTCAAGTGGGAGCTGTCACATCACTTGAACAGTGGTGTGGCAGGCTATTTATAGGCGAAAGGAGGAGAAGGGGGTCACCGGTCCGGATTGCCCATCCGTCCGGATTGCCGTCCGTCCGGATTGCCGTCCGTCCGGATTGCCGTCCGTCCCGGATGGCTATCCTGACGCGATGAATTTCTCCGTTTTTGATAGTTTTGACAGTTTTTGAGGTACGTGCTTTCCATATTTAATTTATATTATCATTATATACGTATATATATCACTAGGGGTCGTATTTACGTATCCATATTCCTAAGTTTCGATATAACAATCGGTTTTCGTTTGAGTATGCGATTATTAGCGACGTTTCACAGCCATCAAGGAGGGTAGTATAGGTCCTTTCTTGATGTCGTCGTGAACGTTATTGCGTGTAGTGCCACAAAGACTGACGGGGTACCATTCACTCGTATTGTCGTCATCGTCACAACGACTGGAGCTATAGCACTCACCCGAGAGTCCTTGTTAGCGTTAATTGTTTTACGTTCGACACATCACGGCCACTGAGGAGGGTAGAATAGGTCCTCACTCAATGCCTCCGTGAGTGTTAGTGTTTGTGATAATAGTGTATAGTATAGCAATATTGTATTTCGAAAATATGCGATTATCCTTTGAATAGTGATATATACGATATAGTTACATTATGATCCGAATCTCTGGTGCTAGGCGTAACGAGTATTACGAGTAGTAACAACGCACGAAAGTTCGGGTTGTTACAACATTCCCAAATGTTGCTTCAGAACATGCAATCAAAGCAACAATAATAATTTTCTACTTCATTTCAAGTTCAGGTAAACTATTTTAATTATAACTCAGAAGTCATATATATTCAGATCAACATTAATGGTAATAAAATAAAAACTTACAATTGTTGATCAATTGGCGTTTGAACTGTATTGTAACAATCGTAAACTACCGAATCTGCTAGGTTGCTTCGATTTGGACTTCAGACGGCTCGATCTAATAATTGACCAAGAATGAAAATAAAAACAAACACAATAAGTTATATATTTATAACCATAACGAACACCAACAGTTAAATTGTACAATATACAAATAAAAAGTTGATAATCACTTCATAAGCATTGGTTATAAGCGTATTATCCCATAATAAGATCATTTGACCTCCCGAAACCAAATGAATATTAAAAAGATACCTAATTTTAATTGTTGAGGGCAATTTAGTCATTTAACATCAAAATAACTAAAAAATTTAACAAAGGTTAGTGATAACGACCACCCGAGTGCAAAAATTACAACTATTAGGACCAACTCTGTAATTAGTGAACCATTGGGACCAAGTCTGCAATTTTCGCAAACCACAGGGACCAACCAAATATTTAATTCGTTATATTATATTAACCACTCAATCTGGCCCACCACACCATCTGACGGTCAAACGTTAATGACGTAACTGTTTTTATCATGATATATCATCTAACTTTGAAAAGTGACAGGCTATAAGTTGAGAATGTAGGAAATTAAAATGTCCATTTCACTTGATTTATAAACTGTATTTCATATGTAATATTCGTTATTCTTCCTAGCTATCCGGACACCACCTTAAAAATATCCGTTTACTTTATTTGTTTTATCACAGGGCCGGGTGTATATTTGATCTGAATAACTTTATACCTAATAAATAATTACATGTGATGTCATGTGGCACAATGTCAGAATCCTAGCTTTTTTTTCAAGTTTTTGAGTCTGATTCATGACTATTGCCCATTTCTTTTTAAATTCCCTAGTTGTTTTCTTATTTTCCTATGCGATTAAATCATTATTTAAACTCATGTAATACATAGGTTTCTAACTTTGTGTGTACTTTAAATATTATGATAATTATGAGAACTCTAAGGGAAAGCTTTATTGGGGCCAAAGGGTGCCCCGTGGCCCGTCCTCCGTCGATTTTTCGCTCGTATTAATTTTATTGAAATATTATTTTTTTGTAGTGTATTATATTTGGAGTTTAAGAGTCCGGTCCCACTGATTTAGATTTTGAGAGTCTGACCCTCACAGACTTTTCGTTCAAGCTCAGCCACTGGTCAGAACTCTATTTTACACATATTTAGACATGGTGAGATAAATAAATAAATAAAAGATAGGAGTTTTTATTTGATAGGGAGAGTATCATGAGAAAACTAGATATAAATGAGAAAACCAAAAAACTAACCAAAAAGCACTAAAAAGGAGGGGGGAGACTTTTAATGAAGGAGGGGTAAAATTGGAAAAAAAAAATATATAACTTTTCAAACATTTCTCATTTCTCCATACGTTATCATTTTAAAACAAAAATGACACCATAAGATCACAAATTTTTGTATCGTTCATTCAAGTATATTCGAGCATATTTTTTATGACATAAAAAAAATTTATGGTGTCATCTTGTTTTCAATACTATTATTATAGTAGTGCACATGTGCAATATAACATGTACTACAATTGCATTACATGCTTAAAATTAGCTTTTTGAGTCTAATTTAGCTTTTAGGGTTAGTTTTTTTGGAGATTTCGGATTAGGATTAGGTTTTTGGATGTGGGGGGGAAGGGGGTTTAGGTTTTTGGGGGGTGGGGGTGGGGGGTTTAGGTTTTTTTCGGGTTTAGGTTTAGGGTTTAGTTTTAGGTTTTCGGGAGAGTGGGGGGTTTAGGTTTTTGGGGGGTGGGGGGGGGGGGGGGGTTAGGCTTTTGGTGGGAGGGTGAATTTAGGTTTTTGGGGGGTGGGGGTGGGGGGTTTAGGTTTTTAGGGGGTGTCGGTGGGGGGTGGGTTAAGTGGTTTAAGCTTTATGTATTAGTGTACGTGTGCAGTACAACCTAAAAAAAAAAAAAAAAAATTTTAAATTTTTTTCCATACATAAAAAGTAGCGATTTTTCTAAAAAAAATTGTAAAAAAAAAAAAAAATTGGTATGTTTTTAGGCTTTTTTTTTGTTAGTTTTTTGGTTTTCTCATTTAAACTATTTTCTCATGATCCATCCTCTTATTTGATATGTCTACTATATATACTCACATGAACTCCAAATACATGTCAAAACAATGGAAACAATTGTGTTTGCATGTTTGCTAGTGATCTTAACCACAACCTCATTAGTAAAAGCTAAATATTATTCAAACAGCCACACAATCGATGTTCCGACCACCATAAAGGAAACCCATCTCCATTTCTACTTGCACGACACCATATCCGGCGACAACCCTACCGCGGTCCTTGTAGCAAAACCAAACAACACGGTGGTCCAAGAAGGCAACCCCATCCCATTCGGGGCAGTCTACGAGTTTGATGATCCGCTCACAGAGGGACCTGACCCAAACTCGACGGTTATTGGTAACGCACGTGGATTAAACAACCCCATCCCATTCGGGGCAGTCTACGTGTTTGATGATCCGCTCACAGAGGGACCTGACCCAAACTCGACGGTTATTGGTAACGCACGTGGATTGTACGCTTCAATCAGTCGTGGGTCGGACTTGACCATACTATTCAATGGTGATTTAGAGTTTACGAGTGGCGAGTTTAATGGGAGTTCCATAAGTGAGGCTACTAGGGATCCGTTGGTGTTGTTGAAAGAAATGGCGATTGTTGGTGGTAGAGGTAAGTTTAGGATGGCAAAAGGGTTTATTTTCAATACAATCAATTTCTTGAATGTTACAACTGGTGATGCTATTCTTGAATGGAATGTGACCATTTTTCATCAATAAAACAAAGGATATAGGGTTGTGGAACAGTGGAAGACCATAGTCATGTTTGTCAAATGTTTTTGTTGCTGATTGTTATTGTGAATCATGTATTTTTTTTTTCTTTAAAGTTTATATAATTATGTGTATATGTAACCGATCACCTCTTGTTAAAAAAATATGTATTGTTTTTTAATGTAAGAATATCTTTGGAACAATGTGATCACTACTAAAAATCGACTTTCACCATCCGAAAAAAAGAGAAGTCCGGAAAAACTATAAAAGCTAAATTTTTAACATTCATTGCGATAATAACTGAAAGATCATCGACAACAAAACAATAAACCTAGAAATGAAATTTTCAGAGTCCATCAGCTATCGATTAACACTTTTAGACGGATCACCGACAAGAAAACAATAAACCTAGAAAAAGTTGAATTTTAAGAACTTGTTGATAAAAAAACTTTATTGTTGGTAATTCGTCAGTAAAGCAAAGAGATTTCGGTGATCCATTAGTAAATGTGGTTGTTGATCCATTGGTAAAGTATTTACCCACGTACTTCACTGACTGATTACCAACCAGGCCACTCTTCACTATCAGATGAGCAAAGGTTCCTTCGTCAGTGAAAATATTATGATTTCATGATTTGTAGACTTGTAGTGTGCATGTTGGAAAGAAAGACTTGATAAGCCATCTAATTGCTATATGTTTTGCCTGTTATACAAGGCCGGCCCGGAGGGGGTGCGGGGTGGGCAACGGCACAAGGCCCAAACCCTCCGAGGGCCCAAATCTTTTTAATTTTATATATAATTTACGTTGTATAAGCTAGAATGTATATGCACTGAATCGATAGATGACACAAACAAACTCTTGTCTGAGTGATTATTGCCTTGCTTAAACAACAAGGAGACGCGTGTTCTAATTCCGGCGTCTCCAAGTTCTCTATTTTAGCTTCATTTTTTGGTTCTTTTTTGTTAGCTGCAGATGGCATTTAATGTCTAATTTTATCAACCATATATTTTCCTTTAGTTAATAAATCACTACCTAAACTTAGCTAAAAATAACTATTTAAATTACCTTCACATAAATTTTAGTGAATAAATAATTGATGAGTTTATAATACATAGAAATTTGCGAATAGGGCCCAAAATTTTTATCTCGCACAGAGCCAAAACTTTTTTTTAATTTTCAGATACGGCCTTGCCATTATCATTATGTAAAACTCAACTACTTAAACGAAAACAATGTGAGATAGTTTTTGATTTATCATCTTTTTAGCCAAGAATTAAGTAATTAACCAAAAGCTTCGATTAACCTCTCCAAAGCTTAGCCTTGGGCAATTCCGGATAATGGATTTTTAGCCCAACTTAGCAAACATATGGGCTCCATCGTGGACGGTAGAGTGGTAGACCACTTAGGGGCTGTTTGTTTACCTTTTAATGAGGCTCTTAATGGTTCAGACCTCTTACTAGTTCAGCACTTAATGGTTCAGACTGTTTGTTTTCACGAGCAGATGTTTGAATGGTTCAGACATTTGCCTCTGAATGGTTAAGATTTATACAGAATCTGAATAGTTAAGACCTTTAATCTGAATTGGTCAGACATTTGCCTCTGAACGGTAAACATTATACAGGCTCTTAATGGTTCAGACCTCTTACTGGTTCAGCACATAATGGTTCAGACCTCTTACTGGTTCAGCACTTAACCATTCAGATGTTGTCAAACGGCCCCTTACATTCGTTTACATTTTTAGGCGCATTTTCATTATATAAGCCCAAAATATGAGTCATCCCGTTACACACTTACACAGTGCAACCCAATGATTCAATGAACATGTTGATACTTCAAATATAATTCGATCTCAAATTTTAATAACCATCTCTAAACTGGTTTCAACAATAATTAAATATATTTAAAATTTTAATTATAAAAAATGGCACACACCGACGCTTGCATTATCTTTCTTAGAGTACTAGGATTGGTTATCGCTCATCACACTCTAATGCTTGTCACACCCAAT
Organism: Helianthus tuberosus; assembly: GCA_030545235.1. Lineage (NCBI taxonomy): Eukaryota > Viridiplantae > Streptophyta > Magnoliopsida > Asterales > Asteraceae > Helianthus > Helianthus tuberosus. The sequence goes on from CM060438.1 coordinate 57,223,546, forward strand.
CATAAATTGACACGTTATTCTCACATTTCACTCTATAACACATGTAATGGTCATTACATTCCATCACTCATTTTTTTATTTTTAATTAAAATAAAAATATGTTAGACAAAGTAAATAAATATTGCATTAAACTTAAAAATAGTACAACAAAAATAAAACTTCGTAACCTAAAAACGATTTTAAAAAATAATAAATAAAAAAACTATTGAATTTAAGGAAATAAAAATAACCTAAAAAAACAAATGTTGCAAAAAAAAAAATAATATTAAACTACGATTGGGTGAGAAACAGTTGTGTGGGCATCGGTTCGTCTTGCAAATGAAATCTATCTGGTTCGCCTAGATTAGCACGAACCTTCGGCCTAATTTTTTTCTTCGTAGCGGACGTTTTTTTTTTTTTTTTTTGCTTGAACCTTCCATAGAGTTTTTTGGTTGAAAATTAGGTGTTGTAGTGTATATTTTTTTAGATATAAAGTGTGTATAAAACTAGAAAATTGCTTCGCACGCGTTGCGGCGCGGGCAACGAAGGAAGAAACAACATCGCCAAGACGCGTTATGTGAAAATGATCTCATCTATTTATGTGAAAAAGACATATTAGAGTTTTAACTTTAATTTTTACTTTTTAGATTTGCTATTGCTATTCTTCCTATATATTAATTTTCAACATGAGGAGCAATAGTGTTGATTTTGACTTTTACATTTTAGCCACTAAGCTTTTCCACTTTTTCTTTCTAACATTTTTAGCCCTAAGTGTATACCATAGATTTGTCCTCTCTTCAACTAAAAATTACTTTTTTTTTATTCTTTCTTATATTAATTTCCAACAAACTTTTATTTTTAACTTACATTATTCACTTCACAATTCATTTCTGTTAAATGAATAGATTCTGTTAAAATGTGTCAAAGATGATTATAAAACTAATTGTAGCAAATTGTTTGGTTCGATTCATGATGTAGAACGAGCAACGTTTTTTTCTTTTTGAAATAGAGTTGTTCTTTTTGGTAGAGTAGGTTATGCGAGTGCTGGTTTCATGACGAACACAACAACATCGATATCTATATAATCAAAACACGTGTTCACGACTTTATTTTTTAGTTTTATCTGTTGGTTGTTATAACGAGTGCCGGTACCGTAATGAACTGGACTGATACCGACCAAATTTCCGTCGCATAGCGCGGAAGAATCCCACTAGTTTATATTCAAACCAAACACATTTCAACTTGTTCAAATAGTAAACAGCACAAAATGCCACACGTTGCGGCGATGTTAGTATAGTGATGTTAAGAGAAAAACTCTGACTTGATGCTAGAACTCTTCTTGAACTCTGACTTGATGATAGGACTCTTCTTGACCGAAAAACGGGTCAGAGGCTCAATCCACATAAATATTAATAATTTCAAGCAAAATTGCTCATAATCAGTCGACTTTCTCCACACCCATGCATCTTGCATTTGTGAACATGATTGCGGTTATTCGGGTTCCAGGCCCTGATAAATGCACCAATCATTTGATAGTAAGTTAACGGATTTCCTAGTTTTAAGTAAACCCAACCTGACTCGTTATTAAATACAACCTATTTTGCCTAAACCAGCCTGATTTGACCCATTACTAAAAACAACCTTTTTGCTCGAACCTGATTCGACACATTACTAAAAACCACCTTTTTGGCCCAAACCTGATTTGACCCGTTACTAAAACCAACCTTTTTTTTGCTAAAACTTGATTCCACCCATAACTAAAAACAACCTATTTTGCCTGAACCTTTTTTAAACCATTACTAAAAAACCTTTATTTTTTGCCCAAACATGTTTCGGCTAGTGACTCTACCCGCCAATTTACCACCTTTACAGTTCTCTGTCAACAGGGCAACAAAAATATGCAAGAAATGATGCTAAAGACTAATAATAACCTGAAGAGCACGGCGCAAGGGTCTAACAGACCATTTGGCAGCGTACGCACCAAGCCAGGGTGTGTGCCGCCACACAGGCCGCCCATTGCAACTGGCATGAACCTTGCTTGCACCAAGCGTAAGCTCAACATACCACATATCAGGGTTTATCTGCCACAAGACAAAACCACAACACTCCGCGGTTTTTGATAAATATTCTTTATCACCTTCGTAGTCGTTTCTATATCAAATGCCACATCTTCAGTTTCCCCATGGCATACACATTGTGAATCGAGGTCTGCAACTTCTGACCACAAGACGACACCATGTATTGCTAAAGTATGTATCGCTCTGATGAAGTTTCCTGCAACTACTGCAACCAAACAGAGCATGGCCATGATAAACTACAATACCAATTCAACAACTTCCACTCCAATAACACTAAAATAAACAAAACTCTTTTTCAACATTAAAATTAACTAATTCCAACTTACAAAAAATGAAAAAGAAACATGAATTTATCTTTTTTTTTTTTTTGTAAATCCCACAAACATGCATGTATCAAAACAATTTGCAATGAGCTGTGTTTAAACGGTTCTTTCCATGACCTTTAGTCATCCACAAATGGCAAACCAGGTTATCATCTATACAAAACAATTTTTGATGAGCTCATTTCCCATGTAGAATTCACTGTTTTACTTCTTTTAGATGCTGAAAACACACCATGTGAAGTATCAGAAATACCCTCCAAAAGCTCATTAATCCCCAAGTGTTGAGAACAACCTTTTATGTTCAGTAGACTTTATACCATCATGTTTGTTTGACTTGTGAGAGTTGAAGTTGAGTTGACTTTGATTGAAAACCGGCAACCAGTTGCAACTTTTTTTTACATAATTTCTGGGAATAAGTTCTTAACTCTGGTCAAAGAAATCATTAGCGATACCAAAATGTTGGAGTGAGTCAAACAAATCATGACTGTTAGATTTAGTAGGTACCGAGTTCCATGATTCTGTACCTCTTGATCCATTGACCAAAATTAAAGTACATTTTTTTAAATATACGGTTTCTGAATTTGAGCTCAGAAAGAATGTATATGTTGGGCAAGCCAAAAAGTATGCGGGCCCACTAAATCTTTAAGAACTCCCTCCATATATAGTTTCCTAAAACATTCTTTTTGTTTATTTACAAATTCAACAGATATATTAGATGTGCATATGTTAGATTAAATTATAATATTTCTTATATTTAAATCATTTGGAGGATATTATTTATGATGCATGATTGCTTGAATAATAATAGAACTAACCCTCTTAAGTTGAACCAAAAATTGCACTACTCTTTGAGGTTCCACATGGATTGTTGCAACTGTATAAATTATTAACGAATGCAACGGTGTGAACAATACCATCTCAAGCATGCTTTCCATAAAAAAAAAAAAAAAAAAGCATAAAACTGGTACCTTTATTCTACAGAAAAAATGACAATCAAATTCTGAATCATTCTGCAAAATAAAATAATGATTATAAACTTATTTATCAATCTTTACAAACATATAGAAAAATTACAACAACAGATCAAGGATGACAACTAAAACAACATCAATCAAAAAATGGAGAAAACTGAAATTAGGATTTCTAAATCTTCACACATACCTACAATACGAAGAAATCCCATTTATCTTCTATCAGGTCTAACAGATCGACACACACACATACACATGGAACTCCTGGTACACGCTCATAACACTTTTCTAGTGAGGTGATATCCATGCCTTTATAACTTTAGCAACCAAAGTATATGCTAGGTACAGAAAATGAACGTTGATAAACCCTTGCAAAACAAAACACATCACATAATTAAAACTCAAACATTTCATCGAACACCTGGTGTGCAGAAACCAAAAGAAACAATATTAAAAAATTTAACCTGTTAAAAACTTACTGACTTCAACAAACAGTTACAATTAACCCTAACCCTAACAACAACATAAAGGTTGAAGGATGTAACATTCCCAAAAATTTTATTATATAAAATATATAAAAACTTAGGTTATTAAAAGGATGCATCATGAGTAAGTTGACCGATGGAAATATAAGATATTTTGGGCAAGCATAGGAACCGTTTAATAATTAAAATTATAAAAATACATTATAATTGAACCTACTCTGTTTTTAATGAAACTTTGTTCAAAATGTAGATAAAAATATGGTCGTCCTAATGGCATATTCATCATTTTATAAAACGTTATATTTTATAAGTTATACGCGCCAAATGAGTGAAGCAGTTAAATTAATTATAATATATATAATAATAAATATAAATCATAATAATTGAAAGTAAGAATACGTTTGTTTTTTTTTTTTGTATGTACATGAAATCAAAAGAATAATAATAAGAATCAATCTACATTGAATAAAAGATAGCTAACGTGTATGATTGAAATTAATGATGTAGGAATACGTGGAGTAATGAAACGTGCACTCAAAGTCTTGGGTAGTATAAATATGGATTGAGAATCAACATATTGTGTGCACAAGTCCCTCTCGACCTCCTCTTTCTCTCTCGATATGCCCCATTTTCTTAGTATTACACCCCATAATAATAATAAAGTCCTGTCCCGTTTTAAGTATTATAGCCCCTGGTCACTAATACCCTGTCCAAGTGACGTAGGGCCCTGTAACGTATGTCAAGGCTCTGCCTAAATTCGTTGGGGTTCTGTCTCGTGACGTAGGGATAAAGTGGAATTGGGTTACTATACTTAATATGAGTACACTATGTATTTTATTAAATAATCCAGGAGCTATACCCAAAATATTGCTAACATTCCTAAAATATTTCTGACACCCCTAATATATTTAGAATACCCCTATATGTTTTTAAATACACCCCGTATGTGAAAACCGAGCCCGAAATACAATATAGTATTAAAAATAAATGAAAAACAAGAAAAGTTAAGTTGAGGCGGGCCGCGTAAGGTACCCCATAACCCTTACGCGGGCCGCGAGAGGTTAAAAAGGTGGCGCAGCCCGGTGATGACACGTGTCATCATCGTGGCAAGTCTAGATGATGACCAGGATCAGCTACGCTTTGACCGGGGATTGACGCGGGCCGCGTAGCCCTTAGGCTAATCTTACGCGGGCCGCGAGAACATGAGAAATCAGCACTATATATAGAATGCATCGGATCTTCATTCGAATTCGCTCACAATTCGTTTCTCAATCTTAATTTCTGAATAGAAGGCATAATACTTGGGTATTATACCCCCCTAAATAGCAAGGTTCTGCCCCGTTGTAAGTATTATAACCCCAGTTTCGTAATAGATACGCTGCCCAATTGATTTAGGGTTCCGTAACAACTGTCGTGGTTCTGCCCGATGTAGTTGTTGGAATACCGTCTCGGGGAGGGTATCATTAAAATTTTCAAAGGGTTATGATACTAACCTATGTACATTTGTGTAAATTATAGATTAATCCCAGGAAACCCTTACGCGAAGTCTAAGATAGCAATGTGAGTTTATCCTCTTTTTGTTAACGTTTTTGGAATGTTTTACAAAACCTTAATTGTTTTACAATGTGATTAAGCGGTGATTGAGTCTTTGTAGTTCTTCAATTACTGCCAGTATATTGGGGTTTTGTATACAAAATTTTACTACTTGCGAGTAGTAAGTCGTTACGACAGTACGTTACAATTGGACAACGAGTTAGCCAATGTGTAACTTGACCATAGCCACAGATCCGGTCGAGTGGCAAATACTGAATGAGTAATTGTGTAGAAATAAACAATGTGATCGCTCTCAATACTGTTTTAATTGATAAAATGTTTCTTGATTAAACTGGGATTCACTCACCAGTATTTCCCACTGACAAATGTTTTTAAACACATGTTTCAGGTAACACAATGTGAAAGCCAAGTAGTAAAAAGCCAGCTCGAGAGCACTGACGGCTTGGAAAACTGTGGCTATAAAAGTTATCTAAAATACGATGTTTTAAATTCAATAAAGTAGGGTTTATCCCTATAAACATGTTGTAATAAGAAATTTGGGTTTTACCCATGTGATTATTAAAATAAAACATGGTGGTTTTACTCTGATAAATATTTCCTAACTACGGTCCTGATGTAACTTCCGCTGCCAAATTAATAAACTGATACCACCGCCACTGAGTTCGCTGCCGCCCGTTCCCGGGACAGATAAGGGAGCGGGGGTTGTGACAGAAGGTGGTATCAGAGCCTAGCCACTGGTTCAAGCCAAAGAAGTGTTCTGCTAACACTTAAATTTTAAATTCTGTGTTAGGAAATAACTTATGTGATTATGTGTTTTATATTATTTGACTATTTGTTAGTCTACAGTATGGGTAAGCAAAGAATTTCGGACATCTATCGTCAATTAGATAGTTCACCAAAAGAAAAGGGAACCTCATTTCAACCAAATTCCTCAGGATACTCAGCAGATACTGAGGAAGGAATATTTATTCGTAAGGCACAGTCTAAGAAACCATTTACCACTAAGAAGAGAAGTTGGATTATTAGAAAAAGTCAAGAGAAAATAAAGAAGTCACAACCAAAGGAAGCGATAATTAATCAGGAAGTAAATGCACATACTCAGGAAGCAGACAATAACCCACTAGGGGAAAATGAATTAGATAAACAATGGGTAAATCTCCATATGTTAGCCACTATAGCAGTAAATGCTAACTTATATTAAAAAGTTGAACCGCCAAACCAGTACCAGCTGTAACACCTGTGCCTCCACGGCCATCAAACAAATACCAAACCAATGAAATATTATATTTCATACTTGGGATTTGTAAAAATATGTGTATCATTTGCACATATCAATTCTTGTTCAATTTCAAACTCTAAATCGCTTTCTGGAAGGTTATACGCGCACCGATGCGTAAATATAACCAGTTTAATGCAACAAACACTCCGGAATAGTGACATAGGCTTAACATACCTTAAATAACCTTTACATAACTTAGAAATAAGTTTTGAAGGCTTTGGTATGGCAAAATCGAGTTAATTCGCTTACAGGGACTAAATATGACAAACTGCGAAAGTATGTCAATTTGAACTGTAACGAACATTCCGGAACATGACCATAAGTTAAACACACCTTAAATATCCTTTATATAGCTTAGAAATAGGCTTTGAGGGGTTCGGTGTGCTAAAATAAACTTTTGGGTCATTCAGGGACTAAAAGTGTCAAAAAGTGCACAAGTTTGCATTTTCGAGCATAACTTACGTTCTGAATACATCCGGACATCCAAAAATTTATGTAAGCACTATAATATTTTAATTTAGTGTTTGGCATAAGAAAAATCCATTCGTCGCGTCATTTGGATCGTTTTTCGCGCTTATGCGCATTCCGTCGTAATTAAGCGAACATCGCGTTCGTACGACCAAACGAACCATCATCCAGCATATTTTTGAGTATGTTTTGAGTTCTCTATACTTTAACTTCATTTTAGAGCCTTGAAATGAGGTTAACGGGGTTCAAACGCATCGAAAATCGCTTAAACGGGCTGCAGGGACTAAACCTGTTACTTTTGAAACAATTCTGGAACTGGGAGGCAGTAGCGTAGCGCGAGCCCTAAGGGCCTACCCGTCGCGCTACGCGACTGCATAACCAGACCAGATTAAGTGTTTCTAACATCAGATTTCAGCTGTTTGATCCTCCTCCACATGTTCTAAGTTGCTTAGTCACTAGATAAGAACCATTTTTAGCTACCATGAGTTTCCGACAAGTGTACGGGTTGGATCATGGCACGTTTTCCATGAAACGATCCTAACGGTTACCCGAAAACTATAAATACCCCATCACCCCAACCTCATTTCTTACAAGAATTCTGATTTGAGAGCTCTAAGTTGAAACCATTGTTTCATACCTGAGTTCTTGGATCAGGATTAGCATTCGGGGACCCTTCGTAAGTATTCTTTCGTTCTTTTCCTTATTTTATTGCTTTTAGAGTCAGAAAGTCAAACTTTGTTTGACTTTCAGCGTTGACCAGTAATGGTCAATGCGAAGTTCGTTTGAACTTCGCAAAGTGAGTGTAATCACGTTGGTTATAGTCCCTTGGGACTATGCCCACTGATTACCACGTTGTCTAGGGTCGTAGGGTAGGCGATCTAATAAATCGCCTATACCCTCGAACCCGACCCATTTGGTCGATCATTAGGATCCGACCAATTACATTAGGTGACCCTAGTATAGGGCATAACCTTCCGAGGTTATACCCTATGGTCACATCGTTTAAGTAGTTGTATGATAGGTAGTTTATATGCCTTAGGTAAATTACCAAAATACCCTTTTCATGTATAATTGGTAATTAAGCATATGTAACCTAAACTTTTGTCACATAACTGATTATGTAACATGTTTAGGCATATAACACTTGTCATAGGACTAGTTAGACGGTCCGAACGCGTTTCACGCACACGACGCGTTAAAGTAGCATAAGCTACCTTAATGGGTCGCGATGGGTCGAAAGCACATAGGTTTGGTTTCATTGTAGTATGTAGGCCTTGTTAAACCATATCATATGAGTTCCAATACTCATTTGGTTTACCAAGCCTCATCCTATCCAATCTCTCGATTTAAGTCCGGTTTATTTATATAGTATTGGATTTGCCGACTGATTTCGTGCTCCCTCTAGCTTTGTTTGGTTGTTGTTCAAGACCTCCAAGCATTCTCAGGCGAGTACATTATTCCCCTCTTTTACTGTTTTCAACTGTTTTGGGGTGACTCATATGTGCTAAATGTTTTATCAATGGTTTCAAGAACAATTACAATGTGGTTTCAAGAACAATTACAATATGGTTTCAAGAACAATTACAATGTGGTTTCAAGAACAATTACAATGTGGTTTCAAGAACAATAACAATTATTTCAAGAACGCTAACAATGATTTCAAGAACGAATACAATGATTTCAAAAACTAATAACAATTTCAAAAAGTGAACAAACTTGTCGGTTGTAGTTTACATAACCGATGACATTCATTAGCAATGATCAAGCCGACCAATAGTAGGTTATGGTACCATAGGATCTGACAAATCCCGTTATTTACTGCACCCATTGTTATGTGTAGGGGTTGTGGGTAATGACTGAATCTGTAATTATTAACTTATCCTTTGGTAAGGGTTTGTTAAGAACGAGAGCGAGAGCGAGATGGAGCGAGGAACGCGTCAAGAAGGTTTGAATGTTATTAGAGAATCGACCATTAAGTAGTTTCACAATTAAAACAAGAACGCTTTGAATGATTACAATAACAAGAATGATTGGAACGATTTCACAAAGAGGGTTAACGATTGGGTAAACATTGGGACATGATTTACATTTGATCATGCATTTACACGAAACATAGTATTGGTTTAAACCAAGTTTTACTTCAATACGTTGTTTTGTGCGTTTCACCTATGGTTTAGTTGATGCATTTCACTAGCCATACATATCATTTTGGTTATACATATTACATGATTTACATTTGGGCATGAACATTACTTTGGTGGTTTGGTTTGATTAAGTGATTAAGTAACGATGCGTGTGTAATATGATACAAGCATGGTGGATACGCCGCTGGTACTTCCTATATATAAGTGTTTGTATGGTATTACATATTGTAGCGTTATTTGAATCATTTCAGTTTGAGACATAGAACATTTTATACAAGTAACATACTTTTCACAAGACATTTATTTACAAACAACTTATCTTATACAAACTCATATTACATGGTTATTCAATTAATCATGCATTATTTTCTTATTTATACATATCACCTAAACTTATTATTTTCAAATGATTTACAAAGACAAAGCAAATTACAAGGTTCATGACTAAACATTTTCTTAAACAGAAGTCATGAATCTTATTTTCACAAAACCTATGTACTCGCCAGCATTTCTTTGCTGACCTCGTTTTCACATATGTTTCAGGTATTGTTGGATGATATCGATTGATAAGATGCATGCTCACATAGGACTGGACAAGGCCTTAGTGACTAAATAACAATGATAGACTATGTTTAAATAGAGTATTTAGATTTCAAGACGATGTAATTATTCAATGTTTAATAAAACGAAACACTCTTTGGTATCCATGGTTATGAAACATTAATTCTGTTGCAACACGCCCCGATGTTTCCGCCGCGATTTGTTGTTTTACGCGGTCGGGGTGTGACAGAAAAGATGGTATCAGAGCCAATGGTTATAGGGAATTAGGTTATTAGTAATGGTTTGACCTAGTCTATAACCTTTCTAGGACCCTAACGCGAGTTTACTTGCGTTTAGTCATAAAACAATACTGTCACCTATCCTTAGGTGACAACCACAACAAGAACATAAATTTCAAAACCACTTTGAAAACTAATCATCTGTTCTAGGATGATTAATTACTAGGTTTTGAACCCCTTTGAAATTTCAAAATCTCGTCAAAGTTTTGGGTTTTAAATAATGTGAACATGTGCAAACTGGAAGGGTGAATGCCTGTATTCTGGGTTTTCTGTCTAGGCAAGCACTTCGTATACATCTCATCAGACGCGAGACCAGTTGTGCTTACCTGGGAATTCTTGGGATGAGTGTTCACTTATAGGCGAGCATGTCTTCGCGATACATTATTTTTGACCCATTTACTTTGATTAGTCACCGTCTCATTTGTTTGCCTTAGGTAACAAACAAATGATCGCAATTTTCATGCGTTATCTTTCTGTTTTTGATTTTCCAATAATCTTTCACCTGTTTCTCCCTATGCCTTTCTTCAAGAATGTCTCTTCATCACGATGACGCCCAGATATCTGAGCAAGCAGCCAAAATTCGCTCAGCGAATAGGCGAAGTAGTCCTGAAGACTGTTGAATTAGCTACTGCCATGTATCATCTCCTGGATGAAGCCACTCAAGAGTCACCAAGACAAGCAGGACCTAGTCAGGCGACAACACCATCAGCCAATAAACCAATCGAGGAATCAAAGACCATGGATGAACGATCCCCTAAGAAGTCAAAGAAGCGAAAGGCTTCTCAGAACTTCGCCATGGTCGCTCACAATGGTAAAGCAGTCCCCAACCAACCAGCTCAACCCCCTGCTAGGTGTGTATGGCTTTTCCTATGATACCTACATCAAGGAACTATGTACCTTACAAACTACTCTTGTGATTTCTCTCTTTCAAATGATTGCTCATGATTCCCTCGAAAATTTTAAGTACTCGTTTCACTCTAAGAAACAAAGTACAGAAAATTAAGTGACATTATGAGTAATCGTGCTTTTCGCACATCTGTGCCTTTAAATCCTTGGTTAGATAACTAAGGGTATTTTCAAATCTCATACCCATTACGTTTTGATTTTTCAACATACACAGTACCAGTATTTCAAAACAATCTTCATGATCTCAAAACATTTCATATAGTTTGAAAACAATTTTTCTAGATGCATTGTCTATGTTATTTCAAAAACATTGGCCATGTTATCAAAACCAACCTTTCTAATTTCAAAATATTTCATATAGTCTGAAGACAATATTAACACAATACATTTTCTGATCAAGTGCATGATTTCGAAAAGCATCATTCATGTCTTTCAAAAACCTTATACATAATTTCAAAATTCATATCGCATGATTTTAAAACATTTTTGTAAATATATCTACCTAATACACCTACTTTATGATTTCAAAAAGTATTATATATAAGGTTTCAAAAACGTTAAACACATTTTTCTTAAAAGAACCCCATGCATAGTTTTCAAAAATATTTTCCTCATACATTGACTTAACCTTCAAAATTCTGCTTCATAAGTCGCCTTGACATATCAAGCATCTCAACTTCATAAGCATTTTACATCATGTTTTGACCTAAGCACATCCAGTGCAAGGTTTCAAAACATCTTCAACTTCTAAAATTCATATGGGATCTTTTTATCTTTACAATTAGATCCTTGTGGATGATTATCGTTCAAATCAGAGTCCTTAATTGGATTCCTTATGTACCTTAATTCGAACACTTCGGTTCCTAGTAATCGAAATCGAATTTTCTTTTTGAATCTTTCTATCTTTATAGTTGGATTCTTGATAACGTTTAAAGTACCAAATGAAATCCACGGAATGGATTCCTAGTGTGCTTTAAATGCATGTACGTAATTTACAAGACAAATTAACGAACAATTTTGTGGTTATATGATATGTGTTTATGTGTTCTCCTCTATGTTTTTGTGTGTTACGATTTTTTCAAATCCTCATAGAATCTTTCATATCTTCATATGAGGGATTCATAGTAGGATATTCAAAAAGTACTACCTTAAATCCTTATGGGCTTCTACGTAGTAGTTAAGACCCTTGGGTTATATAGTACCATTCCATGATTCGATGAGAGACCCTTGAGTGGTCTAGTCTAAAAGATTGATTCACAATTTGGTTAAAGAACGACATCTAGTGATGTAGCTGAACAGACTCCTTGATAGTCTATTTAGATCATTTATTGATTTAATTAAAAGGACTCTATGGCGGTCTAGTTACACTCATCACAGGTTTGTTCATTTGGTTTTACCCTACACATTATAAAATAGACTGTGTGAACTGTGCAAGGAATTGTCTAATTATGGACGCGTACATAATTATGAAATTTAGTGCATAGGAACCCAGTAAGATTTATTATGTGTAAGAACCGATAGTGACAAAAATAACGAAATGAGAACGATGTAATGGAGGTACGGTGGACGCACCAATGACGCTTCATATACTTGTATATAAGTGTCCCTCTTACATTGCAAACATAATGTTATTAAGGTTACTAGAAGTTCAAGAACCCTAACCAATGTTGTTCGATCTTTTCAACTTCATATTTCCAAGCTCTCACAAGTTTCCTCTAAATAAATTTCGGGACGAAATTTCCTAAAGTAGGGGAGACTGTAACACATGTGCCTCCACGGCCATCAAACAAATACCAAACCAATGAAATATTATATTTCATACTTGGGATTTGTAAAAATATGTGTATCATTTGCACATATCAATTCTTGTTCAATTTCAAACTCTAAATCGCTTTCTGGAAGGTTATACGCGCACCGATGCGTAAATATAACCAGTTTAATGCAACAAACACTCCGGAATAGTGACATAGGCTTAACATACCTTAAATAACCTTTACATAACTTAGAAATAAGTTTTGAAGGCTTTGGTATGGCAAAATCGAGTTAATTCGCTTACAGGGACTAAATATGACAAACTGCGAAAGTATGTCAATTTGAACTGTAACGAACATTCCGGAACATGACCATAAGTTAAACACACCTTAAATATCCTTTATATAGCTTAGAAATAGGCTTTGAGGGGTTCGGTGTGCTAAAATAAACTTTTGGGTCATTCAGGGACTAAAAGTGTCAAAAAGTGCACAAGTTTGCATTTTCGAGCATAACTTACGTTCTGAATACATCCGGACATCCAAAAATTTATGTAAGCACTATAATATTTTAATTTAGTGTTTGGCATAAGAAAAATCCATTCGTCGCGTCATTTGGATCGTTTTTCGCGCTTATGCGCATTCCGTCGTAATTAAGCGAACATCGCGTTCGTACGACCAAACGAACCATCATCCAGCATATTTTTGAGTATGTTTTGAGTTCTCTATACTTTAACTTCATTTTAGAGCCTTGAAATGAGGTTAACGGGGTTCAAACGCATCGAAAATCGCTTAAACGGGCTGCAGGGACTAAACCTGTCACTTTTGAAACAATTCTGGAACTGGGAGGCAGTAGCGTAGCGCGAGCCCTAAGGGCCTACCCGTCGCGCTACGCGACTGCATAACCAGACCAGATTAAGTGTTTCTAACATCAGATTTCAGCTGTTTGATCCTCCTCCACATGTTCTAAGTTGCTTAGTCACTAGATAAGAACCATTTTTAGCTACCATGAGTTTCCGACAAGTGTACGGGTTGGATCATGGCACGTTTTCCATGAAACGATCCTAACGGTTACCCGAAAACTATAAATACCCCATCACCCCAACCTCATTTCTTACAAGAATTCTGATTTGAGAGCTCTAAGTTGAAACCATTGTTTCATACCTGAGTTCTTGGATCAGGATTAGCATTCGGGGACCCTTCGTAAGTATTCTTTCGTTCTTTTCCTTATTTTATTGCTTTTAGAGTCAGAAAGTCAAACTTTGTTTGACTTTCAGCGTTGACCAGTAATGGTCAATGCGAAGTTCGTTTGAACTTCGCAACGTGAGTGTAATCACGTTGGTTATAGTCCCTTGGGACTATGCCCACTGATTACCACGTTGTCTAGGGTCGTAGGGTAGGCGATCTAATAAATCGCCTATACCCTCGAACCCGACCCATTTGGTCGATCATTAGGATCCGACCAATTACATTAGGTGACCCTAGTATAGGGCATAACCTTCCGAGGTTATACCCTATGGTCACATCGTTTAAGTAGTTGTATGATAGGTAGTTTATATGCCTTAGGTAAATTACCAAAATACCCTTTTCATGTATAATTGGTAATTAAGCATATGTAACCTAAACTTTTGTCACATAACTGATTAAGTAACATGTTTAGGCATATAACACTTGTCATAGGACTAGTTAGACGGTCCGAACACGTTTCACGCACACGACGCGTTAAAGTAGCATAAGCTACCTTAATGGGTCGCGATGGGTCGAAAGCACATAGGTTTGGTTTCATTGTAGTATGTAGGCCTTGTTAAACCATATCATATGAGTTCCAATACTCATTTGGTTTACCAAGCCTCATCCTATCCAATCTCTCGATTTAAGTCCGGTTTATTTATATAGTATTGGATTTGCCGACTGATTCCGTGCTCCCTCTAGCTTTGTTTGGTTGTTGTTCAAGACCTCCAAGCATTCTCAGGCGAGTACATTGTTCCCCTCTTTTACTGTTTTCAACTGTTTTGGGGTGACTCATATGTGCTAAATGTTTTATCAATGGTTTCAAGAACAATTACAATGTGGTTTCAAGAACAATTACAATATGGTTTCAAGAACAATTACAATGTGGTTTCAAGAACAATTACAATGTGGTTTCAAGAACAATAACAATTATTTCAAGAACGCTAACAATGATTTCAAGAACGAATACAATGATTTCAAAAACTAATAACAATTTCAAAAAGTGAACAAACTTGTTGGTTGTAGTTTACATAACCGATGACATTCATTAGCAATGATCAAGCCGACCAGTATTAGGTTATGGTACCATAGGATCTGACAAATCCCGTTATTTACTGCACCCATTGTTATGTGTGGGGGTTGTGGGTAACGACTGAATTTGTAATTATTAACTTATCCTTTGGTAAGGGTTTGTTAAGAACGAGAGCGAGAGCGAGATGAAGCGAGGAACGCGTCAAGAAGGTTTGAATGTTATTAGAGAATCGACCATTAAGTAGTTTCACAATTAAAACAAGAACGCTTTGAATGATTACAATAACAAGAATGATTGGAACGATTTCACAAAGAGGGTTAACGATTGGGTAAACATTGGGACATGATTTACATTTGATCATGCATTTACACGAAACATAGTATTGGTTTAAACCAAGTTTTACTTCAATACGTTGTTTTGTGCGTTTCACCTATGGTTTAGTTGATGCATTTCACTAGCCATACATATCATTTTGGTTATACATATTACATGATTTACATTTGGGCATGAACATTACTTTGGTGGTTTGGTTTGATTAAGTGATTAAGTAACGATGCGTGTGTAATATGATACAAGCATGGTGGATACGCCGCTGGTACTTCCTATATATAAGTGTTTGTATGGTATTACATATTGTAGCGTTATTTGAATCATTTCAGTTTGAGACATAGAACATTTTATACAAGTAACATACTTTTCACAAGACATTTATTTACAAACAACTTATCTTATACAAACTCATATTACATGGTTATTCAATTAATCATGCATTATTTTCTTATTTATACATATCACCTAAACTTATTATTTTCAAATGATTTACAAAGACAAAGCAAATTACAAGGTTCATGACTAAACATTTTCTTAAACAGAAGTCATGAATCTTATTTTCACAAAACCTATGTACTCGCCAGCATTTCTTTGCTGACCTCGTTTTCACATATGTTTCAGGTATTGTTGGATGATATCGATTGATAAGATGCATGCTCACATAGGACTGGACAAGGCCTTAGTGACTAAATAACAATGATAGACTATGTTTAAATAGAGTATTTAGATTTCAAGACGATGTAATTATTCAATGTTTAATAAAACGAAACACTCTTTGGTATCCATGGTTATGAAACATTAATTCTGTTGCAACACGCCCCGATGTTTCCGCCGCGATTTGTTGTTTTACGCGGTCGGGGTGTGACACCAGCACCCATACCGCCTATGAGCTAGAAACTTTAAAGGAACTTTGCCCATTAGATAACAACTTAGTGGAGACAGAAGATAGAATAAACCTTACATAAAGGCATGTTAAGCATAATACTCCTATAACTTAGATAGACTAAAATAAGTTATGGATGCATAACCACTAGTATATTTTGAATTCCAGTAGTAGTTTGTAATAAATACACACACACACACATATATATATATATATATATAAGTCGCAATATTCACTATTTTTAATCAATCTATTTTATGATTGTACCCAAATGTTTGTACTAGAAATTTTCCTGTAATAATTAATACCACCTACTCAAATAATATAATATACATCAAACTAAGTTAGTTATTAACAAAGCAGTCATGTTTATGATCCTCTTTTGGAACCAATCATTTACTTTGATTTAAAATACATATTGAAATATATGATATAAAACTTTAAAACTTTGTGGTTTTAATAATATTGTTTCAAAATAATTTATATTTAAATAAATAAAACCAAAGCTATTACATTAACCAAAAAGGATTTTAAAATTTAAAAAGATTGCTTTAGTGGATCAATCCAAAGCAAGTTTTGAAACCCAGGTGTACCAATTTACCACTCCATTTTATCCTTTCTGGTTTATAACCAGTTGACCATAAGACTTCATACTTTCATAATTTTATGAAATAACTAATGTTAAGATTTCTTGTAAAGATTTCTATTAAAATACTAAGCGATAAAATAAGTGGTTAAATGAATATGATGGTTATTCATGATTAAATAAAATCATTTAAAATTTTTAGAGATTTGGGTTGGTTGGACTACGTAGAAAGGCTTAAGTAAACGTTGAAAGCATTTCTACAAATCTTTAATATTAAGATAAGTCCAGAATAGGTCTTATGCCTGGAAATAATTAATATTAGATTAACCAGTCATATTAGTTATAGGATTATGTATCCTAAATTATAAAGAAAAGTATTCAAATCAGCTGGCATTCATTCACCTAAATATGATTGAAATTTTTCTATGATATATTAATACATACTATATATATCTTACATGATATATTCCTTCACATACAAAGAATAAATGGTTTAGTTGTAGTAGTAACTTTATGATTAAAAAAAATGGAGAAGATTTTTATCAAACTAGAATACTCTAGTAAACGACAAAGTTAAGTTACTACTTTAGTCACAAAACATCATAGAATAGCTTTTATATTTATATATATAATAGACTATTTGTTCAATAAAAACTTCAGTTTTAACTATAAGTTTAATGTTTTATCTACATTATTTAAAACTAATTTATGATTCTATGTCATCAATATTGTTTAGATATAGATATTATATAAACTGATTAACGTAAATAAAGGATCATTATGAAGTAAATGTTTTAACCTATTGACTAAGTTTATATATTACAACAATATATTTGGTATAGTTATTATTATTATATATATTAACTATAGTTGAAATATAAACCAAAGTACAATAGTGATAATTATAACTTATAATAGTAAATATTAATAATATCCTATAACTCATCCAAATACGTGTTATATTGTTCTATTTGTTGGTGCACTGAATGTCTGCTGACTACGTCTTATCGAGTCTTATGTCTAGATAGGTTTAATGAGTGAGTAATAGTGCTTGAATTAGGATTAGAACATGTTTTTTTGGTCATGTCCGTTTGAAATGGTCATGTCCGTTTGAGGATGTCATGACCGTTTGAAAGTGCTTGACCGTTTGAATCGTGACCGTTTGAAGTGTGACCGTTTGAAGCGTGACCGTTTGAAGGATGGCATGTCATCTTCAAACGGTCAGGGGCGTAGCCTATATATATGTGTTGTGCATGCTCATTTGAAACGGTCATGTATGTGTGTGTGAGCGAAGGTGCTGCCGGATTTTTGTCAGAATACATTGTAAAAGCTCACAATCAGTAATAGAAAGAAAGTTAAAAGGATACAAGCTGTTTTGACTTCGTTTACGTTGATTCCGCCCTCGTATTTGAAGATGAACTGCCTTAACTGACTTTAGGGTCACCGAACACGATCCAACACTATTGCCTTGTTTGGTATTAATAATTGGAAATATATATATACATTATCATAACGTTTAAATAACATTTATATATTTATACTAAAAGTTATTCTACATAGGGTACATGTAGAATTTTATACGTTTAAAACTATAGCATAATTCAAAGAAAGTATATGTTCAAAAGATTTTTATAATCATCATGTTTTTATTCTCTACCATTTAGAATATTATAAATTTTATTTTACTATATATTATAAAAAAGGGGTGGGTCTAATGGTTTATACAATCGGTATATATAAAAGAGAATAAATAATTTTAAAAGTAAAAGATGTTACAAAATGAAAACCCCTTTTTTCCTACTCGACTTAAATTAATAATTTAAGTATTCTATTTATTTACTTATTTATTTATTTTACCTGGCACATTAAAATTTCGCTGAAAATTCTAGTTTTATTTCAATTTCAAAACTAAAATTTAAAATAGATACCCCACATAAATATAATTGACCCAAATGTGTGTTTAATACAGTTGTCTTTTATATAACTTTATTTAAAATTCAGATTACAATCTTAATATTGTAATATCTTTAAATAAATTACTATTAATATTGTATGGGATATACATACATATTCCAATACATGTATATTACTCAAATATATTTAGAATCAATTTTTGAAACGTCAAACTTTGTATTATTTACTATAATACTTCTTTGAATAAATAATATAATATACAATAAATTGAGGGTTAAGTTTTGATATTTTGAATCCATATGGTTCAACCCACTAGTTAAAAATAAATTTATTCCCATGAGTTCAGAAAGTTTATATTTTGATTAATTTATTTCTTTAAACTTTTATCGATCCATCCTTAAATTCCAAAATATTATGTTCAATAAATTTAACAGGAGTTTATTTCAATATACTACTTTTATAAAAGGATAAAATAAAGTCATGAAAATAAGCTTGATGATTGGTACCATCGAATGTATAGTTATTATTTTATATATGTGTGTATATATTCCGTAAGTTTAATATTAACTAAAGATTTGAAATTTTATACACATATATGCATATACCCAATAGAATTTCTTGATGGTATACCCAATATAATATCTTCTGTAAGATAAACATAAAAGAAAATGTCATTGGTAATTCATATGAGAATATGAAGTTATTATAAGAATAAACCATGAAACCTAATATGTTTTAAAATGCCATCCGTCTCAATGAAATATTCCTTGTAACGGGATCTAAGATTTTATATGCATAAATAGAGTTAGCTGTAAGCATACTTATTACATTGAACCTAGCTATAGTATCAATGGAAACAATGATATATTTGAAACTCCATTCTCCAACCAAAAGAAAAACCACAACCATAATAATATCTATGCTTAAATGAAAGAGTTGGGATATTGATATTCACTGGTAACAACCAGGACAGTATTTAGACTTGAACCTAAGAAGAATGCGTTAGTATAAAGCTTTGAGATAAGCCAATTACTTGCATAGATAAAGTGTGATGGTTATTGATATCCCGTGAGGATAATGACTAGAAAAGTGCAAGTATGATAAATAAGCAATAACACTTGGCCACTGTTATTTCTTGTTTATTGATACTACTCGGTTCTAGAACATGATCCATCATGAGAATACTGATTTCCTTATTTCTTGATGCAAACTATAATAAACGATGTACTTTCAAAATCCTGATTTGAGAGAAGTCTATTTATGGGAAATACCATGATAATTACCTCTCCGGTAAAACTGGGCATGGTGCGGTAGACTCTCCAGCTTGTCCGGGTAAGATGTGGTTACCTCTCTGGCAAAACTGGGAATGGTGCAGTAGACTCTCCAGCTTGTCCGGGTGAGATGGGGTTTCCACTCCGGCAAGACCGGGTGAGATGGGGTATATGTTATGATAATGGAATTCCCTAAATAGTACCATGACCTGATATCTAACTTGTGAATCTGTTAAATACATTTACATTATGGATAGTGTGCATATTACAGTATATGAAATATTATATAGATATGTATGTCTATGAGAAAATCCAAAGACCATATTGATTGACAATTAGGAATAAATCACGAACCGGTGTGTCAATGATAATTTTAGAAATCTCTCGTATAACATCTATAATTCTGATATCAAACATTATTTCGTTTGATCATCCGTCTCGTAGTTCGTACGACAAGATAAACAACAGGAACTCTATAAGTTGGAACGCCATCGAAAGTATAAGAATTTCCTTTGCAAATTATTAAACGCATTAGGAAACCTGTAACTAAAAGCTGTGTTAAAATACAAAACATATTTCAGTTAAGGATAAGAATCTCATAGAAAATAGTTCTGGCCAAAGTAAAGTGAAATTCAAAACAAGGACCAGAATATACCTAGAAACTAATATTTCAGGAAATCTCGAGGACGAGATTTAAAATAAGGTGGGGAGGATGTAACATTTCCAAAATTTTTATTATATAAAATATATAAAAACTTAGGTTATTAAAAG
Organism: Helianthus tuberosus; assembly: GCA_030545235.1. Lineage (NCBI taxonomy): Eukaryota > Viridiplantae > Streptophyta > Magnoliopsida > Asterales > Asteraceae > Helianthus > Helianthus tuberosus. The sequence continues at coordinate 57,244,338 of CM060438.1, forward strand.
GATGCATCATGAGTAAGTTGACCGATGGAAATATAAGATATTTTGGGCAAGCATAGGAACCGTTTAATAATTAAAATTATAAAAATACATTATAATTGAACCTACTCTGTTTTTAATGAAACTTGGTTCAAAATGTAGATAAAAATATGCTCGTCCTAATGGCATATTCATCATTTTATAAAACGTTATATTTTATAACTTATACGCGCCAAATGAGTGAATCAGTTAAATTAATTATAATATATATAATAATAAATATAAATCATAATAATTGAAAGTAAGAATACGTTTGTTTTTTTGTATGTACATGAAATCAAAAGAATAATAATAAGAATCAATCTACATTGAATAAAAGATAGCTAACGTGTATGATTGAAATTAATGATGTAGGAATACGTGGAGTAATGAAATGTGCACTCAAAGTCTTGGGTAGTATAAATATGGATTGAGAATCAACATATTGTGTGCACAAGTCCCTCTCGACCTCCTCTTTCTCTCTCGATATGCCCCATTTTCTTAGTATTACACCCCATAATAATAATAAAGTCCTGTCCCGTTTTAAGTATTATAGCCCCTGGTCACTAATACCCTGTCCAAGTGACGTAGGGCCCTGTAACGTATGTCAAGGCTCTGCCTAAATTCGTTGGGGTTCTATCTCGTGACGTAGGGATAAAGTGGAATTGGGTTACTATACTTAATATGAGTACACTATATATTTTATTAAATAATCCAGGAGCTATACCCAAAATATTGCCAACATTCCTAAAATATTTCTGACACCCCTAATATATTTAGAATACCCCTATATGTTTTTAAATACACCCCGTATGTGAAAACCGAGCCCGAAATACAATATAGTATTAAAAATAAATGAAAAACAAGAAAAGTTAAGTTGAGGCGGGCCGCGTAAGGTACCCCATAACCCTTACGCGGGCCGCGAGAGGTTAAAAAGGTGGCGCAGCCCGGTGATGACACGTGTCATCATCGTGGCAAGTCTAGATGATGACCAGGATCAGCTACGCTTTGACCGGGGATTGACGCGGGCCGCGTAGCCCTTAGGCTAATCTTACGCGGGCCGCGAGAACATGAGAAATCAGCACTATATATAGAATGCATCGGATCTTCATTCGAATTCGCTCACAATTCGTTTCTCAATCTTAATTTCTGAATAGAAGGCATAATACTTGGGTATTATACCCCCCTAAATAGCAAGGTTCTGCCCCGTTGTAAGTATTATAACCCCAGTTTCGTAATAGATACGCTGCCCAATTGATTTAGGGTTCCGTAACAACTGTCGTGGTTCTGCCCGATGTAGTTGTTGGAATACCGTCTCGGGGAGGGTATCATTAAAATTTTCAAAGGGTTATGATACTAACCTATGTACATTTGTGTAAATTATAGATTAATCCCAGGAAACCCTTACGCGAAGTCTAAGATAGCAATGTGAGTTTATCCTCTTTTTGTTAACGTTTTTGGAATGTTTTACAAAACCTTAATTGTTTTACAATGTGATTAAGCGGTGATTGAGTCTTTGTAGTTCTTCAATTACTGCCAGTATATTGGGGTTTTGTATACAAAATTTTACTACTTGCGAGTAGTAAGTCGTTACGACAGTACGTTACAATTGGACAACGAGTTAGCCAATGTGTAACTTGACCATAGCCACAGATCCGGTCGAGTGGCAAATACTGAATGAGTAATTGTGTAGAAATAAACAATGTGATCGCTCTCAATACTGTTTTAATTGATAAAATGTTTCTTGATTAAACTGGGATTCACTCACCAGTATTTCCCACTGACAAATGTTTTTAAACACATGTTTCAGGTAACACAATGTGAAAGCCAAGTAGTAAAAAGCCAGCTCGAGAGCACTGACGTCTTGGAAAACTGTGGCTATAAAAGTTATCTAAAATACGATGTTTTAAATTCAATAAAGGAGGGTTTATCCCTATAAACATGTTGTAATAAGAAATTTGGGTTTTACCCATGTGATTATTAAAATAAAACATGGTGGTTTTACTCTGATAAAATATTTCCTAACTACGGTCCTGATGTAACTTCCGCTGCCAAATTAATAAACTGATACCACCGCCACTGAGTTCGCGGCCGCCCGTTCCCGGGACAGATAAGGGGGCGGGGGTTGTGACAAAGGAGCTTCTACACAATGACTATAAACTCACCGAGCAGAGGCCGGTTCGGCGTCGTCTACCGCTGCCACTCCACCGTCTCCAGAGACTCATTCGCCTGCAAATCTGTCACGACCCTCGGCCTGGTTTGACCCGATTCAAGAGCCGCAGGACAGGAATCCTGTGGTAATTATTTATTTGAGTTTAACAGCGGAAGATTCTAACAGGATCTTTTAAAACTGCAATTTCCCAATTATTTTATTTCACAACTCGGGATAAAACCCCGGTAATTTACAATCATATGATTTCACTAAGAAATCTTTATTTTTCAAAACATGTTTCTTTATTTTATATTGAGCCACTTCCTTAAGCTTGTAGTGCTTCACGGCACTTTTCCTGGATCACAACAGATCACCTGAAATATGTTTGAAAAAGGTTCTGTCAGCGGGAAATACTGGTGAATCATTCTTTTTACTAAAACGACACGTTATTATAATTTACAGTATTAAGAGCGATTACAATGTTTATATATCAACCAATTACCCATCGGTATTTGTCACTCGACTCATTTCTGTGACTATGGTCATATCACCCATTGGCCTCGTTGTCCAATGGTGACGATTATCAAGTAATGTATATAAAACCCCACATACCGGCTGTAATATGGAGATTACAAAGACTTAATCCCTGTAATTATAAATTTGAAAACATTTTAAGAATTTATAAAGTATTTTGATAAAAAGAGAATGACTCACATTGCAGATTTAACACGGGCAGAGTCTAGTCTATGGATTAGCCTTGTTACCTAAAGTAATAACATGCACACGAACTGGGTTAGTAACTAATACAGCATTTACGATAACTCACGAGATTAAACCCTCACAACGAATGACAAAGTGCGATACTTAAACATCCATCGAATTCACGATGAATGACAAAGCATAACCCTAATGTGGGCAACACTTAAACATCCATTGGATAGTTTCAATCGATCGGACATTGAATCGTATCAGCGATCGAGTTATTACCCTGTTATCGCGGCAGCACTTCGTGAATTGTGTGTGTTTTTGAACTGTTTCTATAATATATCAGTGTACGAAATGACTTTTTACGTCGTTCCAACTCCAGAATGCAAGTCCCAAACCCCACTATTTATACTTGAAATTTGACCCCCTCGCGTGACGCGAGGGGTACCCCTTTGGGCGTCGCGTGGCGCGAGGGGTCACTACTCTATTATAGAGTAGCCCCGTGTGTTTGTAGCCTTGCTGAGTCGACGGAATGATAAAATTCGTTTTTGACAGCAAATTAAGTAGATAATCGTAACTAGGGAATACCCCCCCTGAGTTTTAGGGGCCCTGATCCTGATTCTGATTGTTCTGAAAATTTTAGGGTTTATACAGAATCACTTGGGTGTCTCAATTAGGGTTTCCTATTGGACAATATAAATAATAATTAGGATTTTTGATGAGAGTTGTTACATCCTCCCCACTTTAATAAAAATCTCGTCCTCGAGATTTATTGAAACAAGTGAGGATACTTTCGCTTCATTTCCGATTCCAGCTCCCAAGTGTATTCGGATCCTCTCTTTGAATCCCACTTGACTTTGACCAGCACTAACCGCTTGTGTTTGAGAAACTTGATTTTTCTATCTTCTATTTGTAATGGCGTTTCGACAAACTTTAACTTTTCGTTTACCTTTATATCTTGAAGAGGTACTACCAGGGACTCGTCAGATAGACATTTCTTGAGATTGGATACATGAAATACGTCATGTACTCTAGCTAACTCTTCTGGTAGTTGTAAACGATAAGCAACTGGTCCTATACGTTGGATTACTGGAAATGGTCCTACGTATCGTGGACTTAGCTTTCCTTTCTTACCGAATCGAACTACTCCTTTCCAAGGAGAAACTTTCAAGAGTACCCTGTCTCCAACTTGGAATTTGAGTGGCTTCCGTCTATTGTCTGCATAACTCTTTTGACGATCTCGAGCCGTCTTTAGTCTTTCCTTGATTTGAGTAATCTTGTCGGTAGTTTCTTGTACTATCTCGGGACCTGATAATTGACTTTCTCCTATTTCTGCCCAACAAACTGGAGTTCTGCACTTACGTCCATATAGTGCTTCGAATGGGGCAGCTTTGATGCTTGAATGATAACTATTATTGTAGGAGAATTCAATTAAGGGTAGGTGATCATCCCAGTTTCCACTAAAAGCTATTACACATGCCCGGAGCATGTCTTCCAATGTTTGTATCGTCCTTTCACTTTGTCCGTCTGTTTGAGGATGATATGCTGTACTTAAATTAAGTCGGGTTCCCATTGCTTTCTGGAAACTTTTCCAGAAATGGGAAGTGAAACGACTATCCCGATCTGATACAATGGAGAGTGGAACTCCATGTAAGGATACTACTTCATCTACATACAACTTTGCCAACTTTTCCATGCTAAAAGTTTCTTTCATGGGTAGAAAATGAGTTGATTTGGTTAATCGATCCACAATTACCCAAATCGCATCATTACCTTTTCTAGTTTTGGGCAACTTAGTAACAAAATCCATTGTTATAAGTTCCCATTTCCATACTGGTATTTCTAATTGTTGTAGTAGACCTGAAGGTTTCTGGTGTTCTGCCTTAACTTGTGAACAATTAAGACACTTAGAAACATATCTAGCTATATCTTTTTTCATTCCAATCCACCAAAAATTATTTCTTAAATCTTGGTACATCTTATTGTTACCAGGATGCATGGTATACCTAGATTTATGAGCTTCTTCTAAAATCTTTTCTCTTAAATCTCCTTGCTTAGGAACCCAAATCCTTTTCTTATGGAATCTCCAAATTCTATCATTCCCTTGTTCTAATTCTTTTATTCATCCCTTCATTCCTTCAGTAGCGTCCTCTATTGCTTTTTCTTTAACATCCCTTCATTCCTTTAGGACGCATTGCATTAACACACATCCAAATCCTAATTTTGAAGCATCACAATATACTTCAAAATCCTCTGTTCCTTCTGGCAAGGCTAGAATTGGGGCATTTGTTAACTTTTGCTTTAAAATCCTAAAAGCCTCTTCTTGCCTAGGTCCCCATTCAAACTTAATTTCTTTACAGGTTAGCTTAGTTAATGGTACAACTATTTTGGAAAAATCCTTAATAAACCGTCTATAATATCCGGCTAACCCTAGAAAACTTCTAATTTCCATAGCTGACTGTGGGGCCTTCCATTTGGTAATTGCTTCTATCTTAGCAAGATCTACGTGAATACCTTCGTGATTTACCATGTGTCCTAAAAATTGCACTTCCTTTAGCCAAAATTCACATTTCGAAAATTTGGCGTAAAGTTTCTCTTTTCTTAACAAAGTTAAAAGTACATGCAAGTGCTGACAGTGTTCTTCCTGACTTTTGGAATAAATGAGTATATCGTCGATGAAGACAATCATAAATTTATCCAAATACGGTTTACAGATCCTATTCATCATGTCCATGAATGCTGCAGGTGCATTTGTTAATCCGAAAGGCATAACTGTAAACTCGTAATGACCATACCTAGTTCTGAAAGCAGTTTTAGGTATGTCTTCTTCTTGTACCTTCAATTGATGATATCCAGAGCGTAAGTCAATCTTAGAAAAATATCTAGCTCCTTGAAGTTGATCAAAGAGATCATCAATCCTAGGTAATGGGTATCGATTCTTAATTGTAACCTTATTTAATTCCCTATAATCAATACACATTCTCATTGTCCCATCTTTCTACTTTACAAACAACACTGGTGCTCCCCAAGGGGATGAACTAGGTTGTATGAATCCTTTACTTAGTAATTCATCTAATTGCTTTTTCAATTCTAGCATTTCAATGGGTGCTAACCGATAAGGTGCCTTGGCTATCGGTATAGTTCCAGGAATTAGATGATTCTAAATTCTTCTTCCCTATCAGGTGGTAATCCAGGTAGTTCTTCTGGAAATACATCTGGGTATTCTGATACTACTGGAATTTTCTTAAGTTCCTTACTCTTAGTGCTAATGATTACTGAAATCATATACACTATCCCTTGCTTTCGTTCATAATTAGCAATTTTCATTACTGATATGAACTTCATAGGTTTACATGGTTTATCTCCTGTAATCATGATTACTTCTCCAGTGGGTGCACGAATTTCTATGGAATTTTTATCACAAAGGATTCTAGCATGGTTGGCTACTAACCAATCTATTCCTAACACAACATCGAATTCGGCTAATTTCATAGGTAATAGGTTTGCAGAAAATTTATGACCTGAAAGTTCTATTTCTACATTTTGCAAAACCTTGTCTATTTTAACTGAATTCCCATCTGCCGTTTCGACTGTAAAAATCTGCCAAATGTTGGTTAAAGGTAAGTTAAGAGTTTAGCAGAATGAAGTATTGATAAAACTTTGTTTTGCACCAGAGTCAAATAATACTTTTGCATATACGTTGCTGATCGGAGTGTCGCGCTCCGGTCAAAGATAATATTTATATGCCCTAATTACCCTTAACAAATAGCTAGTGGTAGTGAGGGGTCGAACCACGAAGAGTATGTGGTTTGTGTGTGGATTCGATTGAATTATCAAGAATGTCACGTATTATGAAGCTTACTAGAATTTCTTTGTGTTTTTCTTTAATTGAGAGATGTGAGTTTAAACTAAGTGAATAGATTGAATTGATTAACAACTAAAGGTTAATGATTATGAGAAAATTTGATTACTAGAACAATAATAAGAAAGAGGAATCACACCCGGTTTCGGTAATTGCTAACTTAGGATTTCTACAAGTTTTAGATTCAACTCAAATGCATTTGATTAACGGATTTAGTGTACCGTGACTTAGGTGCTAATAGCTATCAACGTCTCGAAGAACGGACAAAAATACACTTTGTAATCAACACAAGTAAATCCTAACCATGACAATGCACAATTACATATCACCATTTCGCAAAGTCATAACTTTTAACATCGTTCGACAATTTATGAATTCGTAACAAATGTAACACTATTATCAAAAGTTTCAAAAATCAAACACAAATTGTCACTAAGTTGAAACAAGAACAATTCGAAACCCTAAAATTAACAACTACCTACACTGGGGTGAAACCGAGATGATTAGCCGCTCATGGTTGAAGAAGCTTGATCACCGGATGTTTGGAGCTTGATAAAGATCATCTTGAAGCTTGAAATATGGAGAATTGGTGGATAGCGAAGGTCTTGTGATGGATGATGATGAATGGATGGATGAATGGATTGAAGGTTAGGATTTTGAATCAAGATTGATATGATGATGAAATTCTCTTGATTCGGGTTGTTGATGTTGGAGAGATTGAATGGTAGGTGAATGGTGATGAGTCTTGGCTCCAAGATCAAGTTCAAACCTCAAAAAGAAAGTGTAACTCCCGAGTTCGATGTAAAAAGGACCAATGGAAATCGATTTTAACCCAAAATTCACAACAATTCCTGTTCCGGTTTTCTGTTGCCCGTCGCCGACGGGTTCGTCTGATGATGTTTCCGTCCGATGCTTTAACTGACTGGTTACGGGTATCTTTGATCGACGGGTGTTTCTAGAGCCCGTCCGGGACGGCCTCTAGCCCGTCGGCGACGGCCTCCACAATACCAATTTCTCATTTTTCACTTCTCGCACTCCCGGTTGATCCGTAATGCGTCCCGATGCTCCGGTTATCGACCCGGTGACACGTAAAGCTCCCGAATTGCTCCTTAAACTTCATTAAACCTGCAAAAACACAAATCTAATTAAAAGTAGGCTATTCAATATTAAAACTTGTGTAAAAACATAAAGTTACACAATAACGAACACCGGTTTTCAACCATGCATCACATCCCCACACTTGTCTTTTGCTTGTCCTTAAGCAAATCTGTTTTTCGCTTTCACATGGGTCGAACAACGAACACACTCCCCATTCCCGAGACAAAGGTCATGGTCTAATGTCATACAAAAGTTCAAACTCTTTACAATTTCCACATATTTACCGGTTAAGTGAAAAATCACATATAGTAATGGTTATCCAAGATTAACCTGCCCGTAAAACTAACAAGTTGTCACACCCCTATTTTCCACGTGTCACCGGTGGGCCCGGTGGGGAGTATCGTGACGTAGTTGGTATCATCATAGACAAACAACACAATATATAAATGCACAGCGGAAGCAAAGATAGATTCATTTCAACTTTAATAAAGTGTAATATTAAATATCACTAATAGTTGAAACGGATCCACAGGCGGATCAAAATAAAATAAGACATTGTTCAACAGTTTATTGTCGTCCAAGCTTGCGAGACTTATTGTGGACGCTCTAGAAGACAGCCAGCCTATTACGTGTAGTACCTGCACTTAACCTTTTGGGAAAATACGTCAGTTTACACTGGTAAATACAATTTAACTGACTCATTTTGAAAATGGTTGAAAATTGATTTGAATGCACATGGCACAAAACATTTTATAACTTGGGATAATTATTTAATATAATAATCTTGTGAACGAATTACATGTTACTTGTGCGTTCAGTAGCCCGGATCTTGTCCGGGTTAAAGATCAATAGACCCTCCACATTAGAGTTATACACTGACAGGTGTACGCCTACACCCCGTGCTCAGGTCGTGGCCATCTCGTAAGATGATGCCGAGGATATCCGGGACATGGTCATTAACCCCCCAAAGGCTTTAAGTGAAAAAGACTGTTTAAACGAGCCGATCCAATTATTCAATTAACCATTCAAAGATGTAAGATTTGATGCTCGATCAAGCGGTATTCTATATACCGTAACCCAAGCCTGTATAGGGAAAATAAGTTAAAAGTATTTACCTGAGTATAGTATAATTCTCAACAAGCAAAAAGGAAAGTAGCTTTTACCGGTGCTCCTAATCTGGAACGAAGGTTTATAATAACCTATTAGATTTCTAACGGGTCTTTATTTAAGCTTAAGCTTAGACCGGCTAGTTTAAAGGACGATACGGTTCAAACGCACGAAATTAAGCGAAGACCGGATAGAATGTGATTTAGACCCGACAAGTTTGAATACTTGTATAATATGGGTATACTAAATACATTCTGGATTTTGAGACAAAAATGATAATGTTTGACCCGTCTCGGTGAATTTATGCAAACTAGTTACATAAACCGAACCGAACGCGAAAAGAGCGTTACGGGTAACCGTAAGAGTCATATGCAAGTTCCCTGAGATAATATGCTCTAAATATGTTATAATATCAGTAAGTTATCTTCTATTATGCCCCAAATGAATTTAAACACAATTTATGCCTTATAAGGGCATTTTGGTCATTTAAAAAGATTATAAAAGAGTTAAATTAGAAGTCTGAGTTACAGGTCTGGTTCATACAGTAAATATACTTAATTTAACATATTATAACAGTAGGGTATGACCCATAAGTGAAAATCATCATTTAAAACCAAACTATGCACCTTAGGGGTATTTTGGTAATTTCACAAGGGCTAAAAATATCAAAATTGGAAACCTTAGTTTATAAACTTGTACTTACTGTTATTATATAAAAATATGCTAAAAACATCAGTAGGTATCAATCTTATATGTCTAATATGGTTATAGTACATACTATGCGCTAAAAACGCTTAAAAAGGCGATTTGGAGCCGTTTCCGGGTTTGTAAAAGAAATCTGATATTTTTATAATTCCAGAATGCTCAAAATTATTTTATTTAACAAATAAAATCATTAGAAAAAGGTTTGGGGTCAAAAGGATTTATAAAACTCATTTTATGGCTAAAAAGGGTAAAATCGGTATTAACCGAATTAAACTTAGAGACCTATGTTATGCTCAGCCAAAAATTAAATAAAAATCTTTAAAAATCCCAAAATATTATATAACATCAGTGGGTAAAAAGTTTGATATCAAAAAGTGGGTTTAAATAGGTTATATGCTAATTACGCCGTTTAAGTAACAAAAGGCTTTCAAATTACGATATTGAGCATAACTCTTAATCTGGACCTCAAACTGATATCAAATTTTTGGTGCAAGTTTATAAATCAGTAACAAATGTTTCTACTCTTTCACTTTTTGAAAAATCACGTTTTATTGTAAAAAGGGCATAATAGTCAACTTTTAAGCATAAATCGAAAACATGCATATGGACCGGATAAGTGTTGAACCAAGTTGTAAAATCTCAGAGAATTAAACATATATAAAAATTGGTCCAAAATATGCTCTAATGCAGATCTCAAACATGCATGAACGGATCAGAACTGAAAGTCAAAGAAAAAGTCAATTTATGCGACTTTCGGTTCCGATTCGGGTTTAAACTGAAAATTGTCGAGTTGATCATGTTGAAACATGTTCTTACATTAATTACAAAGTTATTTTGATGATCAAACAGGTTGCATGTAGACTACATTGTTAATCATGCTTAAATTTGCAAAAACACATTCTGTTGACTTTTTAAGAAAAGCTTTGACTCGACAATTAACATACTTAGAGTGGGAATCTGAAAATACCCTTTTAGGGGTTTGTTACCCACATAAATACCAACTTTTAGGTACTTTCAATTTGATAAATGACAGAGCCAATCTCGTTTAATCTCAAAGTCAAGTTTAAATTACGATGGTTTGACTTTCGGTTGATAAACTAAGCTAGAACGAATTTGCAAAGGTTATGAATACTTACAATGGTCCTAATAAAGCTTAGAGATCACTAGGAAGATGTCTTGACGTCCAGGAAGCTTCAGAAGTTGATCTTGTGAATTTTGAAAGTGTAAGTGTTCATAGTTTACTACTTCAAGACCCTTTTATCATCACTTTGATCTGTTTAGAGGCTGCCATGTGAGTCTAGGATTGTTGTAAGAAGTATACAAGTGTCCCTAGTTGCATGAAAATCGATTGGTGAGCTCCCTGAATCGACAACAGCTGGTTACAACTCGAAACAGAACAGCAACTGGCATCTGCAGGTTGTTTTTGTTGCTGGCAAGTCACAGGCGGGCCGCGACAGGCCCCTCGCGGGCCGCGTACGAGTGGTCGACCAGCTTTTCAAGTTTCCAACAATTTACAATTCAGTCCCTGATCTTTGTAACGTGTTTTTGGCTATTTATCTTGCACATTAGACCCTAAATTCTGATTTTTAAGGGCCTTGGGATATTTACAAACATGGAAGAGTCCTCGAACAACTTTGTGCTTACCCGAAAAGTCACGAAATCAACGTTAACGTATTTAACCCTTCGTGTACGGTTTTGATCATAACTTTCTCATACGATCACGAAACTTGATGAAATTTTTATCACATATTCTTGTGAGTATATTTTATCATTACAAAGCTTCGAGTTTGCCAAAAGGTCACTCAGAGGTGTACTTTCAACATGTTGACACATTTAGTCCCTGTAGTTTGTAATTCCTCACTTTCTTTCATTTCTCGCTTCGTATGATCCATGATTTATCCGTTTAAGGTTATAAACATCATGTAGGGTTATTGTAGAGCCTATTTATCAATTGTTGACACTTTGGACCCTTATATTCACATAGTTTCACTGTTTGTCAACTTTAGTTCCTCTAAAGTATGTTTTCACATATTCAAAGCCTATGACACGTGTCAAGACATTATTGGACGTAAATTTTCGAGGTGTTACATCCTCACCCCCTTAAAAGAAATCTCAATCCCGATATTTACTGAAACAAATGAGGGTATTTCTCTTTCATCGTGGATTCTACCTCCCATGTGTATTCGGGACCTCTACGGGCATCCCATTTGACTTTGACAATAGGCACATGCTTCCTTCGAAGCTTCTTCACCTGTCGATCCTCAATCGACAATGGTTTCTCCATGAATTTCAAGCTCTCATCTATATGTACATCCGTATGTGGTATAACCAGTGATTCATCAGCGAAACACTTCTTCAGATTACAGATGTGAAAAACATTATGTATAGCACTAAGCTCTTCAGGCAAGTTTAACTTTAAGCAACTGACCCGACACGTTCGATAACCTCGAAAGGTCCTCTGTATCTCGGGCTTAGCTTGTCTTTCTTACCAAATCGCATCACCCCCTTCCAGGGTGATACTTTAAGTAACACTTTATCGCCCACTTCGAAGTGAAAAGCCTTACGCTTTGGATCCGCATAACTTTTCTGCCTATCCCTGGCAGCTTTCAAACGATCGCGAATCTGGACAATCTTGTCCGTCGTCTCAAAAACTATCTCTGGTCCTGATAGTTGGACATCTCCAACTTCTGCCCAACAAATGGGCGATCTACACTTTCTACCGTATAAGGCCTCAAAAGGCGCAGCTTTTATGCTGGTGTGGTAGCTATTGTTGTAGGAGAACTCAATTAGTGGTAGGTTCTTATCCCAATTTCCACCCAAGTCGATCGCACATGCACGTAGCATGTCTTCCAATGTTTGAATAGTACGCTCACTCTGTCCGTCTGTCTGTGGGTGGTAAGCCGTACTAAAATTCAAGCGCGTACCCAAAGATTGTTGGAAACTTTTCCAAAAATGAGAGGTGTATCTTGTATCTCTATCCGAGATAATAGACACAGGTATTCCATGCAAAGCTATAATCTTATCAACGTATAACTGGGCTAACATATCGGAGCTATAAGTCTCCTTGATGGGTAGAAAATGTGCTGACTTCGTCAGTCTATCTATTATGACCCATATAGTGTCATTTCCCTTTCTCGTCTTTGGCAACTTGGTGATGAAATCCATCGTCACCATCTCCCACTTCCACTTGGGAATTTCAGGTTGTTGTAACAAACCTGACGGCTTCTGATGCTCAGCTTTGACTTGCGCACAAGTCAAACATTTAGCTACATAAGCAGCTACAGACTTTTTCAAACCAATCCACCAGTAGTTTGCCTTTAGATCCTGGTACATCTTGTCAGCTCCAGGATGAACAGAATATTTGGAACTGTGGGCTTCCTGGAGGATAACATCCCGAAGTCCTCCAAAAACTGGAACCCATATTCGTCCATTCAATCTTAGCATTCCGTCCTTGTCATGGGATAACTGCTCCTCAGTTACTCCCAGTTTTTCTTCAGGATAGTTAGCTTCCAACACAGCTTCCTTCTGTGCAGCTAACACCCTTTCGTTCAAACTATTCCTGATTTCGATGCACTTGGCATTGATTCTTATCGGCTTCACTCTTTCTTTTCTGCTTAAGGCATCAGCAACTACATTTGCTTTGCCTGGATGGTATTTTATCTCACAATCATAATCATTTAGAGTTTCCATCCAGCGTCTTTGTCGCATGTTCAAGTCCTTCTGATTGAACAAGTGTTGAAGGATCTTGTGATCTGAATAGATCACACACTTGGTTCCATATAAGTAATGTCTCCATAATTTCAATGCAAATACAACGGCACCCAGTTCCAAGTCATGGGTGGTGTAGTTCTTCTCGTGCACCTTTAGCTGTCGTGAAGCGTAGGCAATAACCTTGCCTTTCTGCATGAGTACACAGCCCATACCAGTGTGTGACGCATCACAATACACCACAAATTCTTCTATACCATCGGGCAATGTTAACACTGGTGCATTGCTCAACTTTTTCTTCAAAACATCAAAGGATTCCTGCTGCTTAGGGCCCCAATCAAACTTAACCTTCTTACGCGTCAACGAGGTTAGAGGCGCAGCAATCCTTGAAAATTTTTCGATGAAACGCCTATAGTATCCAGCTAAACCCAGAAAGCTGCGAATCTCGGTAGGTGTCTTCGGCTCTTGCCAATTCATAACTGCTTCTACCTTAGCGGGATCCACTTGGATACCACGCTCACTTACCACATGTCCAAGAAATTGGACTTCTCTAGGCCAAAACTCGCACTTCGAAAATTTGGCGTAGAGTTTCTCCTGATGTAGAAGTTTGAGAATACAACGAAGGTGTTTCTCGTGGTCAGCTTTGCTCTTCGAGTAAATAAGGATGTCGTCAATAAAGACGATGACGAATTTGTCCAAATACGGCTTACAGACGCGATTCATGAGATCCATGAATGCGGCTGGTGCGTTAGTGAGCCCAAAAGGCATCATTAAGAACTCGTAATGTCCATAACGAGTCCTAAACGCTGTTTTGTGCACATCTTCATCCTTGACCTTTAACTGATGATAGCCTGACCTCAAGTCGATCTTGGAAAAGTAGCTTGCCCCTTGTAGTTGATCGAACAGATTGTCGATCCTGGGCAAAGGATACCTATTCTTGATAGTGACTTTATTAAGCTCACGGTAATCGATGCACAGACGCATCGATCCATCCTTCTTTTTGACAAACAAGATCGGCGCTCCCCAAGGAGACGAACTAGGTCTAATAAAACCTTTGGCTAGCAGATCATCTAACTGCGTCCTTAACTCCTTCATCTCCGTTGGTGCTAACCTATAAGGTGCTCTTGCTACTGGTGCTGCACCCGGAATGATGTCAATTCGGAATTCCACTTGCATATCTGGTGGTAAACCAGGTAGTTCTTCGGGAAAAACTTCAGGATATTCCGAAATGACAGGGATGTCTTCAATCTTAGGCTTTGGCTCGTCTATAGTAACTTGTGCCATATAAATGACACAACCCTTCTGCAGACATCTGGATGCCTTGAGCATAGACACTTGCTCAGGCAATCCATGCTGGGTATCCCCTTGGATGGTGAGTGACTCACCAGACGGAGTCTTGACTACCACTTGCTTTCTATTACACACAATTTGGGCTTGGTTATGCGATAACCAATCCATACCTTTGACTATATCAAAGCCGGCTAGCTTAAAGGGAAGTAAGGATAATGGAAAAGAGTGATTCCTAATGGATATAACACATCCATCTAAAACAGTTGAGGCTGTTTCTATGGTTCCATAAGCTAATTCCACCTCATATTTCACACTTAAGGGTTTTACAGGTAATTTCAACAAGTCACAAAACTTATTATCCACAAAAGACTTATCTGCTCCAGAATCAAACAATACTCTAGCAAAAACATCGTTTACAAGAAAAGTACCTGTAATCACGTTGTCATCTTGAATTGCTTCCTTAGCGTCCATCTTGAAGACCCTCGCATTGGTCTTCTTTCCATCATCGGTTTTCCTGGCGTTCTTTGGGCAATTAGACTTAATGTGCCCTTTTTCGTTGCAACCATAACATGTTGCATCCTTCAGCTTCTTACACTCCAAAGTCTTATGATCCGTGGATTTGCAAATCCCACAAGATCTCACGTGAGACTGTGATCTCGACTCCAAACGACACTTCCCAAAGTGGTTCTTCTTACAAGTTTTACATTTGGGCTTATCCCCCGATTATTGCCCATCTTTCTTAGATCCCGACCCTTTCCTGTGGTCGTCATTTCCTCGGCGTTTCTTACCTGATCTTCGTGAGGTATCATCCCCACGCTTCCTTTTGTTCTCTTCTGAGTTCCTGAGTGCTCTCAACCTGACTACGTCCAGGGTAAGAGAGAGAGACAGATCAGCTACTGATCTGAAAGTTGTAGGCCTCGATGCCTTCACACTTGCTTTAATTTCAGGGGCTAAACCCCCGATGAAACGGGCAATCCTTTTCGGTTCTGGGGTTACCAAGTACGGAACCAACCGAGATAGAGTATTGAAAGTGGTGAGGTATGCCTGGCAGTCTAAATTCTTCATCACTAAAGATAAGAAGTCTGACTCGATCCTTTCAACTTCATGTTGCGGGCAAAAATTTTCCTTGATAAGGGCAACGAACTGATCCCATGACATACTGTAGAGTGGGATCTTTCCGGCAGTTTGTAAGAGAGATTTCCACCACGCCAGTGCGTCTCCTTTGAACGATTGTGATACGTATTTCACTACATCTCTTTCAGCACACCCGCTGAAATCTACTACTGTATCCATTTCGTCCAACCAGGTCATGCAGTCGACCGCTCCATTCTCTCCAGTAAAGTCTCTGGGTTTACATGAGACGAAGTATTTATACGTACAGGACCTACTATGCGGTTCCTGTTTCTGCTTGATCCTCTTTACCGGGACACTGTTTTGGTTCGAGGAGTGATGATCCTCATCATCCTTCTTTGGCTTATCCATCTTAGGTACATCTTTCTTAGATGGCGGTTTGCTATGAGCCTCAGAGCGAACTTTTGGCTTAGAATGTGGTGCAGATCGGGTCCTACTTCGGGTCCCGCTCGATTCGCTATACTGTCTGTTTAGTGCTTCGACAACAGCATCATTCACTAATGCTTTTAACTCCGCACCCGTTACAAGTATTTTAGTATTATCAGGGTTTTCCACTGGATGACTGTTTATTTCTTCAGACTTAGCCATGTAGTCTTAAATGCTACATAAAAATAAGGACAAGGTCTATTTAGAAGTCTAAACAGTATTATCTTTCTTGACGATTTATTAACCATGGTAAATAAATGCCACACTAGTTAATTTAATAATTTCATTCAGGATTTTTACTAATAATCTTTTAAGAATGAAATATAATGTTGGCATAATAAGCCTAGTCACGTAGACAATTTCTAAATTATAAATTTAGATCTTACAGGATTAAGATTTGAATAATAAGGCAAATCAATCCTTTTCTTGGCAGGGAATCTATAAACTACGGCTGCCTTTTATTTGATATGACATTAATTATAACCCGTAGGCATTTTGTCACAATCAATTATATATAAAATATAAATTTGGATAATTTATTTAAAAGGGTGACATGTGTGATTTTACGGATCACACTAGCCAAGAATGTTAACATGTTTACAGATGTTAACAGAGAATTGAATCTTTTAAACAGGTTCTACCATATTGGCTAAATTTATGACAACATAACAGCTAGGTTTTACCTTTTAAGATCCTTATTATATTATTAAAATGGTCAATCAAAATAATAATTGTTATTTTTCATTTATTTACACACCATGTTTATGCACATAATTTAAAAATGAAAACTTAAATTAACCATTCCAAATAAAAAATTAAACCAGTACGAGTTTGCCCTAAATGGGTCTTTTACATAAACCACATGCCCACGCAGGGGCCAAATAACAAAACAAACAAACCCACGCAGGGGTCAAATAAAAGATATGCCCACGCAGGGGCAGAACAGAATGAAATACCCACGCAGGGGTAGAGTACTGAAATAAATAAATGTCCACGCAGGGACATGAGTACCACACTAAAATAACCAACAAACAAAGGATTCAATGACCCTTCTTGCTTTTACCCTTAATCAAATCCACCATCTTCTTAAACATCCCCCGGTTATGCCTCCTATCATGCCGCAACTCATGCCGCATCTCTTGACGCACCTCTTGTATCTCATGAAGGATTTCTTGCATTTGGGGCGGTGACATTGCCGGCGCCTGAGGTGGTTGCTGATAATGCGGAGGTTGAGGAGGTTGTGGTTGATAATGCGGAGGTTGAGGAGGCT
The DNA here is from genome assembly GCA_030545235.1 of Helianthus tuberosus. Taxonomy (NCBI): domain Eukaryota; kingdom Viridiplantae; phylum Streptophyta; class Magnoliopsida; order Asterales; family Asteraceae; genus Helianthus; species Helianthus tuberosus. The sequence goes on from CM060438.1 coordinate 57,261,807, forward strand.
GTGACTGCTGATACCCATATGATGGGTATCCATAGGTCGACTGTCCCGTAGCCCAGGGACCTCCGTAAGAACCTCCCGGTTGGAGAGAGTTTGCCGCAACCCAGTAGGGATCTTCCGTAAAGTTGTAACCTGTGTGGATCTGCTGCTCGAAAGGGTTGAATGCTGCAGCTCCAGTGTAAGTGGGAATTGGGTCTCCAAAACCCAATGGTGGCTGTGACGCGACTGGCGCAGTGTTCACTTCTGAGACGGGTTGTGAAGATTCTCCCGTCTCCGGTTCCTCGTGGACAGGCGAGTACCGGCTGCCGCTTGAATGTGTAGGGGTGCTGATGCGTATTCCCCCTCGTGCGGATATTTGCAATGTAGTTCTCCTTTGCCTCGGGGGCGAGGGAGGCTGAAGCAAAGGCGGTGCAGCTGGCGGAGTGACCGCTACAAGTCGGGAATCCTCAGAAGGATTCTGCTGCTGCTGTGGCTGCTCCTGCTGGTGTAGGGGAGAGTGATGTGGTTGGTGCAGGGGAGAGCTATGGTAAGACTGGTGAAGAGGAGAGTTATGGTATGACTGGTGCAAGGGAGAGTGATGTGGCTGGTGCAGGGGAGAGTTATGATAGCTGGGGGTAAACACCCAGTCGTGCTGCTTGAAGTTCTCCTCAAAGCTATCGGGACCATTGTAAGGTGATCCCATAAACGGTGACCCATCTGAAATCTCAATGGGATGATTCGGTATTTCGGAGGGTGGCATAGCAGGATCAGTATCCTCATCTATGTCCATCGGGTTGCCACCAGAAAAGTGGTCTTCTGGTCCAAGTGGGTTAAAACCCACTGCTGCTGCTAAGTAGTCATCAGGGTTGAACTGACCCTGGAAGACAGGTGATGGTTGGTTAAAAGGTGAATTATGTCCTATTAAGGGAATGTAGGACTGTTGTGAGTTGTGGGGCTCATTCTCCGAATGGGGCCCAGAGGAGTGCGGGATTGAAGGAGAGGTACTCAGTGAGACTGAGCGCCTAGCAGGTTCGGTAAAAGACCTCCAAAGGTCTTGAGCATCAGTGTTGTGAGGATCCGAAGGTGTTCGCCGGTGTGACGGCCCGGACTTGTGGTCGTTTGGAGCTACATGTGCTCCTTGTCCTCGGCCTCTACCTCTCATACGTGGCGGCATTCTGTTGATCCTGTCAAAAACAACAAGTGATACAACAAAAATATATGTAAGACAAAGTTAGAAAATAATACAAAAATTTGGAAATTTCCTAAGTTCTTTGTCTAGACTCGAGAATCGAGGAATGTGCAATTGTGTAACTGAGATTAAACACAAAAGACTAGTGTTTAATTCACTCAGAGTTGGCTCTGATACCAACCTGTCACACCCCTATTTTCCACGTGTCACCGGTGGGCCCGGTGGGGAGTATCGTGACGTAGTTGGTATCATCATAGACAAACAACACAATATATAAATGCACAGCGGAAGCAAAGATAGATTCATTTCAACTTTAATAAAGTGTAATATTAAATATCACTAATAGTTGAAACGGATCCACAGGCGGATCAAAATAAAATAAGATATTGTTCCACAATTTATTGTCGTCCAAGCTTGCGAGACTTATTGTGGACGCTCTAGAAGACAGCCAGCCTATTACGTGTAGTACCTGCACTTAACCTTTTGGGAAAATACGTCAGTTTACACTGGTAAATACAATTTAACTGACTCATTTTGAAAATGGTTGAAAATTGATTTGAATGCACATGGCACAAAACATTTTATAACTTGGGATAATTATTTAATATAATAATCTTGTGAACGAATTACATGTTACTTGTGCGTTCAGTAGCCCGGATCTTGTCCGGGTTAAAGATCAATAGACCCTCCACATTAGAGTTATACACTGACAGGTGTACGCCTACACCCCGTGCTCAGGTCGTGGCCATCTCGTAAGATGATGCCGAGGATATCCGGGACATGGTCATTAACCCCCTAAAGGCTTTAAGTGAACAAGACTGTTTAAACGAGCCGATCCAATTATTCAATTAACCATTCAAAGATGTAAGATTTGATGCTCGATCAAGCGGTATTCTATATACCGTAACCCAAGCCTGTATAGGGAAAATAAGTTAAAAGTATTTACCTGAGTATATTATAATTCTCAACAAGCAAAAAGGCAAGTAGCTTTTACCGGTGCTCCTAATCTGGAACGAAGGTTTATAATAACCTATTAGATTTCTAACGGGTCTTTATTTAAGCTTAAGCTTAGACCGGTTAGTTTAAAGGACGATACGGTTCAAACGCACGATTAAGCGAAGACCGGATAGAATGTGATTTAGACCCGACAAGTTTGAATGCTTGTATAATATGGGTATACTAAATACATTCTGGATTTTGAGACAAAAATGATAATGTTTGACCCGTCTCGGTCAATTTATGCAAACTAGTTACATAAATCGAACCGAACGTGAAAAGAGCGTTACGGGTAACTGTAAGAGTCATATGCAAGTTCCCTGAGATAATATGCTCTAAATATGTTATAATATCAGTAAGTTATCTTCTATTATGCCCCAAATGAATTTAAACACAATTTATGCCTTATAAGGGAATTTTGGTCATTTAAAAAGATTATAAAAGAGTTAAATTAGAAATCTGAGTTACAGGTCTGGTTCATACAGTAAATATACTTAATTTAACATATTATAACAGTAGGGTATGACCCATAAGTGAAAATCATCATTTAAAACCGAACTATGCACCTTAGGGGTATTTTGGTAATTTCACAAGGGCTAAAAATATCAAAATTGGAAACCTGAGTTTATAAACTTGTACTTACTGTTATTATATAAAAATATGCTAAAAACATCAGTAGGTATCAATCTTATATGTCTAATATGGTTATAGTACATACTATGCGCTAAAAACGCTTAAAAAGGCGATTTGGAGCCGTTTCCGGGTTTGTAAAAGAAATCTGATATTTTTATAATTCCAGAATGCTCAAAATTATTTTATTTAACAAATAAAATCATTAGAAAAAGGTTTGGGGTCAAAAGGATTTATAAAACTCATTTTATGGCTAAAAAGGGTAAAATCGGTATTAACCGAATTAAACTTAGAGACCTATGTTATGCTCAGCCAAAAATTAAATAAAAATCTTTAAAAATCCCAAAATATTATATAACATCAGTGGGTAAAAAGTTTGATATCAAAAAGTGGGTTTAAATAGGTTATATGCTAATTACGCCGTTTAAGTAACATAAGGCTTTCAAATTACGATATTGAGCATAACTCTTAATCTGGACCTCAAACTGATATCAAATTTTTTGTGCATGTTTATAAATCAGTAACAAATGTTTCTACTCTTTCACTTTTTCAAAAATCACGTTTTATTGTAAAAAGGGCATAATAGTCAACTTTTAAGCATAAATCGGAAACATGCATATGGACCGGATAAGTGTTGAACAAAGTTGTAAAATCTCAGAGAATTAAACTTATATAAAAATTGGTCCAAAATATGCTCTAATGCAGATCTAAAACATGCATGAACGGATCAGAACTGAAAGTCAAAGAAAATGTCAATTTATGCGACTTTCGGTTCCGATTCGGGTTTAAACTGAAAATTGTCGAGTTGATCATGTTGAAACATGTTCTTACATTAATTACAAAGTTATTTTGATGATCAAACATGTTGCATGTAGACTACATTGTTAATCATGCTTAAATTTTCAAAAACACATTTTGTTGACTTTTTAAGAAAAGCTTTGACTCGACAATTAACATACTTAGAGTGGGAATCTGAAAATACCCTTTTAGGGGTTTGTTACCCACATAAATACCAACTTGTAGGTACTTTCAATTTGAGAAATGACAGAGCCAATCTCGTTTAATCTCAAAGTCAAGTTTAAATTACGATGGTTTGACTTTCGGTTGATAAACTAAGCTAGAACGAATTTGCAAAGGTTATGAATACTTACAATGGTCCTAATAAAGCTTAGAGATCACTAGGAAGATGTCTTGACGTCCAGGAAGCTTCAGAAGTTGATCTTGTGAATTTTGAAAGTGTAAGTGTTCATAGTTTACTACTTCAAGACCCTTTTATCATCACTTTGATCTGTTTAGAGGCTGCCATGTGAGTCTAGGATTGTTGTAAGAAGTATACAAGTGTCCCTAGTTGCATGAAAATCGATTGGTGAGCTCCCTGAATCGACAACAGCTGGTTACAACTCGAAACAGAACAGCAACTGGCATCTGCAGGTTGTTTTTGTCGCTGGCAGGTCGCAGGCGGGCCGCGACAGGCCCCTCGCGGGCCGCGTACGAGTGGTCGACCAGCTTTTCAAGTTTCCAACAATTTACAATTCAGTCCCTGATCTTTGTAACGTGTTTTTGGCTATTTATCTTGCACATTAGACCCTAAATTCTGATTTTTAAGGGCCTTGGGATATTTACAAACATGGAAAAGTCCTCAAACAACTTTTTGCTTACCCGAAAAGTCACAAAATCAACGTTAACGTATTTATCCCTTCGTGTACGGTTTTGATCATAACTTTCTCATACGATCACGAAACTTCATGAAATTTTTATCACATATTCTTGTGAGTATATTTTATCATTAAAAAGCTTCGGGTTTGCCAAAAGGTCACTCAGAGGTGTACTTTCAACATGTTGACACATTTAGTCCCTGTAGTTTGTAATTCCTCACTTTCTTTCATTTCTCGCTTCGTATGATCCATGATTTATCTGTTTAAGGTTATAAACATCATGTAGGGTTATTGTAGAGCCTATTTATCAATTGTTGACACTTTGGACCCTTATATTCACATAGTTTCACTGTTTGTCAACTTTAGTTCCTCTAAAGTATGTTTTCACATATTCAAAGCCTATGACACGTGTCAAGACATTATTGGACGTAAATTTTTGAGGTGTTCTCTCTCCTCCTGTTCTTGCGAGAAGGTCCCATGTGTCCCTTCCCAGTTCTCTCTCCTCCTGTTATATTCCCGGCCATCGCCTATACACGCCGAGACATTATCATAAGTTGCTTGTTGCCCGCGGGTGAAATTTTTGTACGACGGCACCTGTCTTTGTTTCACAAAACCTGCCACCTCTGCATTGATCTCCTTATGGCGCCTCATGTACCTCTGTTGTGGTCCCCGTGGACCAGAAGGCTCAACCTCTTCTTCTTCCTCAATCATTTCCTCATCTCCCCCAGCTCCTTTTTGTGGATTTGGATTAGCAAAGTCATACCTGTGACCCAATTGGTCGGTCACCACGTATTTGTTTCCAGATAGCTCCACATCTATTCTCCAATTTTTTCTCATTGAGGCTATGTTGAATTCTTCTAGAGGTTTGGACACCCAAAGTGAGTCCGGAGGCAAACAATTTTGTTGGACAATCATAGCATTGATGAGGCGTGGATATGGAATAAACCGTCGTTGAGACGCCTCTCGGGTGATCCACGTGTTCATCATAACAATATGTCTCCAAGACAAAGTAGGGGTCCCGTATAACAGAGAGTGGACAACCCTGCAATCGCTCGCTCTAACTCCTCCTCGATCACCGAATCTTACCATCACATTTTCTAGGGAAATTCCTTGAAGAATTTTCCCTTCGAGCGTCATTTGAACTCTTTTAGCCTCTCCCCCATCACTGTACGGTAAAATAACTAATGTCATCTGCTCCGGGTCTCCCTCGTTCATATGATTATCCAGAAATTGTTGCATGGTTGGATAGTCATATGCGTTCACCCCCAACGAATCAAAACGGGCGATGCAGTTAATTGTTTCGAAGGACATCGTCATTGGCCCTCGGCTTGTTTACCAACTAACTTCCACTGAGAGGGAGGACTATCTTTATTCATGAGCCTCAACGTGGACAACCATTCACACACTTCCGCCAAATATATCCGCGAAGTGTTATCTTTGCACCAATCAAGCACCCTTTCCCAACCATGGCGTTCAAACATTTTTGCTATTCCGATTTGTTTGAACTCTTCAACATTCACAACTCTTTCACATATAATCCTTGCCGAAACTGAGGTATTAACGTTGTTGACCATTTTCCATTTCCAGAGCTTGGCCTCTAACTTTCTATCTTGATAACCCGATAAGGGTTTGTTCTTCTCCTCATCCCAAACTTCGGCGCTTTTGCTATCCCTGAACTTTGCCCACGCCCAATCCTGTCTATACAGTCTTGCATCACCCTCTTCGATGGAGCTTAATTGCTCCCACTTCCTCGGTATTAAACCGGAAGAAGAACCAACTCCCGATGATGAAGCTTGCCCTGTAGTCTTTTGTCTTTTACCACCGGCCATAACTACAATCACAAACAAGCAAAACATCAATATAAACCCAAACCTTTATTAAACTCTCAAACTTTGAACATGAGGCGTGATGTTGAAGTTTTTATTAACAAGTGAATGTAAAATCGCCTTTTTAAACTTCCAAAGTCGCTCATTTTATCATATACTTGTCAATTTTCTTGTTAACTTGCAATTTCGTATAAATTTAACAATATTCAACATCACCCTCATGTTCAATCATGTCAATAACAAGTGTAATCACTTCACTATAGTTATAGCATGCTCAAATTCCATCTCAAAACAACCAATCATACCTAAATTCATGCTAAAACAACATACATTGTCTCAACAACCTACTCTTAAACTAAAAAGTTTAAAATTTCGGAAGAAAAACACTGACATATGGTAATCAAGCATAATTTAAGGAGAATCCATACCTTTGATGTTTTAGACAAGAAGATCTAAGAAAAAGATGTAAAGCAAGTAAATTGATGAACACTCTTTCAAAAACCTGAAGTTATACGCCCAGAAATCTTGCAAACTAGCAAGAATCGATGAAAACTGTGTTGGGGGTTTTGTTCTTCTCGAAAAATCACGCAATATGGACTCAAAAATCAGGTGAATTGGTGGAGAATTGAGGGAGTTATGAAAGCTTGAAGATCTAGGGTTCTTGGAGGAGTAATGGGGAAGATGAAGTTGAAAGGTGAGTTAGGAGAGAGAGAGCAGGGATTTAGAGGGTACGAATGTTGTGAGGGTATTGTAGGTTCGAGTTATATGGTCTAAATCGATCTTGGTTATGTTTTAGAGTGTATAGAAAGGTCATGGGTTCGAGTTTATTGTGCAAAAACGAATCAGCAATGCGGTTTAAACGGCAACCCGTCGCCGACGGGTCCCACCCCGTCACCGAAGGGCAAGGAAAAGTGAGTGTGTGGGCGACGGCTTATCCGTCTGTCTACGCGTTTTGGATGCCGACGGGCTTTTAAGTGACCCGTAGCCGACGCCAATGATCCCGTCGCCGACGGGCACTGATTTTTTCAATTTTTTTTTTTTTTAGAAAATAAGGAGAATTTTATGAACTATTTCTAAAGGGACTATGTACATTTAAAAATCCTAAAAATTCTTAAAAATCTTTTTGTAAATTTTTATAAGTTAAATTTTCAAAACATGAAAACCGTTAACGGCCCTACCACCCCTCAAAAAGTCGTGTATTGTTCTCAATGCACATAACGAAGTCTAAAAACATACCTTACATCTTCAAACTCGTTCGGAATATCCAGACTTCACACAATCAAACGGGATTAGTATGAAACGGAAACGATTATATCCAAAACACACAAACAATTAAATAATTATACATAACTTTACACAAAACGTTACCGGTCCTTTTTATTCGACCTCATAAACCGGGATGCTTACCACGAAGCTCACCGATTCCTTGTTTTCATCCATCTTTTCGTTACCATCGAGAAACGGTTTTAGCCGATGACCATTTACCGTTTGCCGTGACCCAGCTTTCGGGTCCTCGATTGTAACATCACCCAATTGTCCGACCCGGGTGATCACATAGGGTCCCATCCATTTGCTTCGGAGCTTTCCGGGAAAGAATTTGAGCTTCGAATTGTAGAGCCACACCTTTTGCCCAATCTCGAACTCTTTCTTCTTCAACTTGGCATCATGCGCCTTTTTCATCCCATCCTTGTATTTGGATGCGCATTCATATGCCATTTCCCTTAGCTCCTCCAACTCGCAAAGCTTAAGTTTCCTTTCCTTACCTGCATCATCATATTGAACATTCACTTCTTTAATAGCCCATAATGATTTATGCACAAGTTCCACCGGCAAGTGACAATTTTTACCGTAAACAAATCGGTAAGGTGTAGTGCCAATGGGTGTCTTATGTGCCGTACGGTAGGCCCATAAAGCATCGTTCAACTTAATTGACCAATCCTTACGGTCCGCCCGCACGGTCTTTTGCAAAATCTCTTTGATTTGCCTATTTGACACCTCGACTTGCCCGCTTGTTTGCGGGTGATAGGGGGTAGCAATTCTATGGTCAACACCAAACCGTTTTAAAAGTTTTCCTAACCGAAAGTTTTTAAAATGAGATCCTCCGTCACTTATGATGACTCGAGGAATCCCAAACCTTGAAAAATATTGGTTTGAACAAAGTTACAAACTACGGAATGGTCGTTCGTCTTGGTAGCTATTGCCTCGACCCATTTCGACACGTAATCAACGACCACCAAGATATACAAATTGCCATAAGAGTTGGGGAATGGGCCATGAAATCAATACCCCACACATAGAAAATGTCGACTACGAGGATTGGTTGCATGGGCATTTCGTCCCTTTTTGAAATACCCCCTAATTTTTGACACTCTATACAATTCTTGGAAAACTCATTTGCATCTTTAAAAATAGTAGGCCAATAAAGACCACTATTTAACACTTTATGACCCGTTTTGTGACCACTAAAATGGCCACCACACGCAAACGAGTGTAGATGCTGCAACACGCTTGGAATTTCTTCGTCATCTATGAATCTTCTAATCACTTGATCCGCACACTCTTTCCACAAATGCGGTTCCTCCAACCGGTAATACTTGATTTGAGACATGAAGTGTTGCCTCTTCCGTCTATCCCAATGTGCCGGTAAGTCACCTGTAACAAGATAATTCACAATGTTAGCATACCAAGGTAATTTATCCAATTTCATAATATGCTCATCAGGGAACGACTCATTGATCTCTAACGATTTAGGATCCTCATCAACCATCAACCGGGACAAATGGTCCGCTACCACATTCTCGGTACCCTTTTTGTCCCGTATCTCCAAATCAAACTCTTGGAGCAACAACACCCATCGGATCAATCTCGGTTTTGCATCTTTCTTCTCCATGAGGTACCTAACTGCAGTGTGATCAGAATAAATAATCACTTTACTACCCCATATGAATGACCGAAATTTATCCAATGCATATACCACCGCAAGTAGCTCTTTTTCGGTGGTGGGGTAATTCAATTGTGCATCCGAAAGAGTCTTACTCGCGTAGTATATGGCAACGGGTTTCTTGTCAACCCGTTGTCCCAACACGGCCCCCACCGCATAATCACTCGCATCGCACATAACTTCAAAAGGGAAAGACCAACTTGGCGATTGCAAGATTGGGGCCTCAACTAACTTTTCTTTTAACTTGTTAAAAGCGTTTTGACAATTTTCATTAAAATCAAACGGTTGATCTTTTAACAACAAGTTGCACAAAGGCTTTGTTATATCACTAAAACCCTTAATAAACCGTCAATAAAAACCCGCGTGACCTAGAAACGACCTAACACCTTTAACACTCGTGGGATACGGCAAAGTAGATATAACTTGCACTTTTGCACGATCAACCTCTATCCCACGGCTCGACACCACATGTCCCAACACGATTCCCTCTTGAACCATAAAATGGCTCTTTTCCCAACTTAGGACCAAACTAGTTTCAACACATCTTTTTAGTACTTTGTCTAGTTGGTCAAAACAAGCCTCAAATGATGACCCAAAAATCGAGAAATCATCCATGAAGATTTCCAAAGACTTCCCCACCATATCTGAAAAAATACTCATCATACACCTTTGGAAGGTGGCGGGGGCGTTACATAATCCAAACGGCATTCTCCTAAATGCGAAGGTGCCGTAGGGACAAGTAAATGTGGTCTTTGATTGATCTTCTGGATGGATGGCAATTTGGTTATAACCAGAATAGCCATCTAAGAAGCAATAAAATTTTTGCCCCGACAATTTCTCAACTATTTGATCAATGAACGGTAAAGGAAAATGATCTTTGGAAGTTGCGGTATTCAGCTTCCTATAATCAACACAAATTCGCCACCCGGTTACCGGCCGAGTGGCTACCTCTTCACCTGCGTCATTTTTGACGACTTGTATACCCGCTTTCTTGGGAACTGTCTGTGTTGGGCTCACCCATTGGCTATCCGAGATCGGGTAAATGATACCCGCATCAAGCCACTTTAGCACTTCCTTTTTCACCACCTCCCGCATATTCGGATTTAATCTCCGTTGTGCATCTCGAACGGGAGTCACATTCTCTTCCGTGATGATTTTGTGCATCACCACCGAGGGACTAATACCCTTCAAATCAGCAATAGTCCATCCAATCGCCGCCCGATTGATGACCAAAACATCCATCAACTTCTCCTCTTGCTCCACAGTTAAGTTTGATGCAATGATAACCGGGAGCGTGTTGCCTTCACCAACATAAGCATACTTGAGATGCTTAGGCAACGCCTTCAATTCAACCTCCGGAGGCTCTACTAACGACGGCTTCAACTTGGTATCAATGCTCTCCGGTAAACTCTCAACTTGGTGCGTCCATGTCGGTTTTCCCTCTCGAACCGCAAGCACCTCCAAACTTTTCACTTCCTTGTCTATGCTCTTTTCCACCTCTACCTGTGACCTGTCAAACATATAACAATCCTCCATTGTGTTTTCCCCATCCACGACTGTGTCGTAAAGAGGTATACACGTGTCAACAATGTCCGCCATATAGCATTCATCATCAACTGGAGGGTTCATAAGTCCGGAAAAAACATGCAACCTCAACCTTCGGTTTCCAAATGTCATGTCAACCATTCCTGTTTTGCAATCAATTTGAGAATTTGCGGTTGCTAAGAACGGTCGACCCAAAATCACCGTAGGTTGTTTGGTTGGGTCCTTGGCCACGTAATCAAGCACTAAAAAGTCCACCGGATAGTAAAAATCCTCGATTTTTACTATCACATCCGAAACAATTCCACGGGGTAGTTTGGGTGTCAAATCGGCTAACACCACGGTGGTGTTCGACGACTGAAGTGGACCAAACTCGTATTGGTCATACAAACTACCCGGTAGAATGCTCATGCTAGCACCAAGATCTAGAAGTGCCCGGTTAATTTTAAAATCGCCTACTTGAATTGAAATAATAGGCGCACCCGGATCCTGGAGCTTAGGTGGAAGTGCGCCCGAAAGAATCGAACTCACATTTTCGGTTAAGTCTATTTTTTTGGAAATTTATGAGTTCGTTTTTGGGTACACAATTCTTTCAAGTACTTAGCATAAGACGGTACTTGTTTGATTGCATCCAAAAGAGGTAAATTAATTTTTACTTGTTTGAAAATTTCCAACAACTCTTCTTGTTGTGGACCTCTCTTGTTTACAACCTTCTTCAAAGGTCCCTTCAATGCTTCGGGATAAGGGGCGGTATTAGCCTCCACACCCTTTTCCTTAGCCTTAGGGACGGGTATGGTCACAACGGGAGTGTCAGTATTCTTTTTTAAATCATTTTTATTTTGACCTGTTTGACCATCCTCCTTCTCATCCTCACTAGCATCTTCCACCACCCCTTCAACAAACTGGGGTGATGGTGTTTTGACACCATTATCAACGACTCGACCACTACGTAAAGTAATTTTATTAATTGGTACCTCACGTGTATTCCTCGAGCTTGACCCTTGATGCTTAGGGTTCACCGCGGTGTCACTTGGAAGCTTTCCCGTGCTTCCTCTCATTTGAGCCATCTCCTCCGCGAGTTGGCCCACTTGCTTCTCTAACGCTTTGTGAGATTTATCCCTCACTTCAAATTCTTTCTTTACTTCAGTTGTAAGAGTGGTCATAGCATTCATTAGAGCGTCCATCTTAGAATTGAACGAGTCTTCACCTTGAGATTTTAATGCGCCACCCCCATTTCCACCTTGGTTGTAACCCCGTTGATAGTTGCCTTCACGGTTTTGATATCATTGGTTACCACCTTGGTTGTAATTCCTTTGGTAACCCCTTGGTTACCACCTTGACGGTTGTTGTACGATAACCCACCTTGACCTCCTTGATTTCCCGATTGAAAATTCAGGTTCATTTGATTTGAGGCATTACCATACCGAAAATTAGGGTGATTCCTCAAACCCGGATGGTAAGTGTTGGAGTTCATGTCATATTGCTTTCTATCCCCATACACTTGATTCACCTCCTCGGTGTAGTCACTTGATCCCGTTGGACATTGCTCGGTTTTATGCCCAATATCTCCACACTCTTCACATACCGCGAATTGTACCGCGTTCACTTCCTTCTTCTTCATACGAGCCATTTCCCGTTCTAAGGTGGAGATTCGATCCTTAGAATCAAGATCGGGAAGTGACCGGGAAACTGGATGTTTCTTAGCTCTATCGGCCGATTCCTTCTCTTTTGACCGTTTGCTCATCCACTCCAAAAACTCCCAATCATCGTCTTCATGGTTGCTCAAAAGAGTCCCGTTACTCGTCGATTCGAGACGATTCCATGTTGTGTCATCCAACCCACTTACAAAACACTTCACCAATTCCCACTTTTCTATTTGGTGATGTGGGCATCTCCGCATCAATTCTTTAAATCGAGTGAATGCTTCATGTAACGGTTCACTCGATAATTGCCAAAATGACCTTATTTCATCCCTAGCGTCGTCGGTCTTCTCCATTGAATAGTATTCGTCTAAGAAGACTTGTTGCATCTCTCCCCATGTCCGGATGCTATTCGCCGGAAGTGTGAGAAACCATTGCTTTGCCTTGTCTTTCAACGAAAATTGGAACAAGCGAAGTTTGACCTCCTCTAGTGCAAAATTGTGCCCCCCAATAGTGTTGCATATCGATGAAAATTCCGCCAAGTGTGTATACGGTTCATCATTAGACCTCCCATTGAAGTGAGGAAGTATATTGATGTAATACGGTTTACAATCGAACATTCTTCTTTCGCACACAATCGGTGAGTCATTCTCGGTGACCACCGGTCGGAAACGGTCATTCACTCCCCGTGGATGTTGTTGACGACGTTGTGGACCGTTAACCTCTTGATCAACCGGTCTTCGATTATCTCTTCGGTCACCTCTTCTATCTCCACCTTGATTTCTACCTTGGTTGCCTCTTTGGTTACCACCTCCCACGAAACGAGGAATCCGATTAGGATTACCATTGTTGTTATTGTTGTTGTTGTAAAACCCATCATCTCGGTTCCGTTGGTTATTGTTTCGTGGTTGACGGTTGTTTCCGTAACCATCATTTCTCACGTTCCCGTTCCCGTACCCATAATCATCATCCCCCACAAAGTTGGCATTTTGATAGCCGAACTCGTCATCTTCAAAGCCTCTCCCATTGTAAACATTTCCCCTATTCACGTATCCCCAATCTTCCTCGTCGTTAACCCGATCATCATAATACCCCCCATCATCCGAATTCTCCGTATGTATGCTCACATGTTCCGGTGATTGATAACCGGGAACACTATATGGTTCGTCATCGGGGATGGCATTCCTCAAATCGTCTATGTTGAAGAAGGGGTCTTCGTTCACGGGATTGCCATGATCTCGATTACCTCGACGATCGGAATTGACATTCCGGTCATCAAGATTGATGGGTAGGGAATTGTGTCTATGAAGGTTTTGTTGTTGGGGTGTTCGTTGGGTGTTATTGGGATTTTGGTTTTGAAACGGTGGTGTGGGTGGTCCATTGGGAGAATGTGACAACCCGTGATTTACGGCTCTTAATTACATGATTGACAAGTGATTAACGCGATAATAAATAGTGTTTACAGCGCGAATTAACTTAATTAGGCCTTTGGAGTGCCTGGGAACGTCTATCCGTCCTTACAGTGCGCGAATGGTGGTTTACAGAGAAACCGGTGAAACGCCAAACGGCAACGGATTGAAACCGAACAGAATACTGACAACGCCGACAAATATTAAATTTTTTACGCTATATTCAGCTCCGTAATTAATTGTAGTGACTACAGTCGAAACCGGATCGAAAAACGGATTAAAAGACGACAGCGATATAACTTTTCGCGATTATTACCATAATCGACGAACGGGCGTGCAAACAACGACTACCGACCGTATTTTGTGTATTTTAATTTTGACATTAAAACGGAGTTCAGAATTTGACAACGGGTCTCGTAGGAATTACGGGCCACTTACACATGGGATTGAGCTTGTGGGCCCCGGGCCCAAGCCCAAAACCCACACGCTTAAACCTGCACATAACATGCAAGATCTCTATGAAATCTTTAATATCTTATGAAATCTTTACAACATATCCAAAATCTCTACAAATCTCTTCATAAGATTTTGGTTCAAAGGGTAAAACACATGACCTGAATATATTATGAATACCCAAAAGAACCCTTAATCCTCAAATTTCTATATAAACGACCCTTATTTTTATTAAGAAATCAGATCATAAACACACACACAAATCATTGCCTGCCTTTTTCCCTCCTCTCTCTCACTCGATTATATGTACACACACAACAACAATATGCAGACAAACAACAACAATAACCTCTCAAACAAACAAACCCCCCTAAATCTCTCTCTCCCTCGTTCACTCTTGACCGGCCGGATTCCCGGCGCTCCGGAGAGATTTCCGGTCGGGTGCTCTGACACCCTCACTCACCTCACCTCTTCACTCACACTAGCAGTACCCCCCCCCCATTCGACTCAGAGACGGACCACCACCACCACGAACCGGTGGTGGTGCGGCTGCGACCAGCAGAGAAGAAAGAGAGAGAGACCGAGAGAGAGAGAGAGAGAGACTGAAAGAGAGAGAACCGGCGGTCAGAGACTCGGACCGCCGGTCGGGCCGTTTATCCTGTGGTCAACATGTTTATCCGGCGGGTTTTAGACGAAGGTGATGACGATGATGTTTGATGATGAAGGCTGAGGTTGAAGGCGGTGGTGGTAAGCGACGGTGGCGTCCCGGACCGGTGGTCCCTGTCTCGGACCAGTGGTCCTTGATTCTGTCCGTCGGGTTTCACGATCAGATTTAGTGGTGGTTCGCGACTCGGGTTCACGGTAACACCCCCCCTGCTTATTTCTTCTACATTTCTTTGAAGATTTGATGTCAAGGGTGTTCGTTTTATTCATGTTGAGATCGGGTCAGGTCAGAATGGTCTTTGATTCGGGTGTTATTCCCGGGTTGGGTCCAACAGGTTTGGTTTAGTCAACGGGTCAACAGCTCGGTCAAACGGTTCGGGTTCGGGTCTCGACTCGGTGCAACTCGGTGCAACTCGGTGCAACTCGGTTCGGCTCGGTACGACTCGGTCAGACCTGGTCAACTCGCTGACAACCCGTGATTTACGGCTCTTAATTACGTGATTGACAAGTGATTAACGCGATAATAAATAGTGTTTACAGTGCGAATTAACTTAATTAGGCCTTTGGAGTGCCTGGGAACGTCTATCCGTCCTTACAGTGCGCGAATGGTGGTTTACAGAGAAACCGGTGAAACGTCAAACGGCAACGGATTGAAACCGAACAAAATACTGACAACGCCGACAAATATTAAATTTTTTACGCTATATTCAGCTCCGTAATTAATTGTAGTGACTACAGTCGAAACCGGATCGAAAAACGGATTAAAAGACGACAGCGATATAACTTTTCGCGATTATTACCATAATCGACGAACGGGCGTGCAAACAACGACTACCGACCGTATTTTGTGTATTTTAATTTTGACATTAAAACGGAGTTCAGAATTTGACAACGGGTCCCGTAGGAATTACGGGCCACTTACACATGGGATTGAGCTTGTGGGCCCCGGGCCCAAGCCCAAAACCCACAAGCTTAAACCTGCACATAACATGCAAGATCTCTATGAAATCTTTAATATCTTATGAAATCTTTACAACATATCCAAAATCTCTACAAATCTCTTCATAAGATTTTGGTTCAAAGGGTAAAACACATGACCTGAATATATTATGAATACCCAAAAGAACCCTTAATCCTCAAATTTCTATATAAAGGACCCTTATTTTTATTAAGAACTCAGATCATAAACACACACACAAATCATTGCCTGCCTTTTTCCCTCCTCTCTCTCACTCGATTATATGTACACACACAACAACAATATGCAGACAAACAACAACAATAACCTCTCAAACAAACAAACCCCCCTAAATCTCTCTCTCCCTCGTTCACTCTTGACCGGCCGGATTCCCGGCGCTCCGGAGAGATTTCCGGTCGGGTGCTCTGACACCCTCACTCACCTCACCTCTTCACTCACACTAGCAGTACCCCCCCCCCCCCATTCGACTCAGAGACGGACCACCACCACCACGAACCGGTGGTGGTGCGGTGGCGACCAGCAGAGAAGAAAGAGAGAGAGACCGAGAGAGAGAGAGACTGAAAGAGAGAGAACCGGCGGTCAGAGACTCGGACCGCCGGTCGGGCCGTTTATCCTGTGGTCAACATGTTTATCCGGCGGGTTTTAGACGAAGGTGATGACGATGATGTTTGATGATGAAGGCTGAGGTTGAAGGCGGTGGTGGTAAGCGACGGTGGCGTCCCGGACCGGTGGTCCCTGTCTCGGACCAGTGGTCCTTGATTCTGTCCGTCGGGTTTCACGATCAGATTTAGTGGTGGTTCGCGACTCGGGTTCACGGTAACACCCCCCCTGCTTATTTCTTCTACATTTCTTTGAAGATTTGATGTCAAGGGTGTTCGTTTTATTCATGTTGAGATCGGGTCAGGTCAGAATGGTCTTTGATTCGGGTGTTATTCCCGGGTTGGGTCCAACAGGTTCGGTTTAGTCAACGGGTCAACAGCTCGGTCAAACGGTTCGGGTTCGGGTCTCGACTCGGTGCAACTCGGTGCAACTCGGTGCAACTCGGTGCAACTCGGTTCGGCTCGGTACGACTCGGTCAGACCTGGTCAACTCGCTGACAACCCGTGATTTACGGCTCTTAATTACGTGATTGACAAGTGATTAACGCGATAATAAATAGTGTTTACAGTGCGAATTAACTTAATTAGGCCTTTGGAGTGCCTGGGAACGTCTATCCGTCCTTACAGTGCGCGAATGGTGGTTTACAGAGAAACCGGTGAAACGTCAAACGGCAACGGATTGAAACCGAACAAAATACTGACAACGCCGACAAATATTAAATTTTTTACGCTATATTCAGCTCCGTAATTAATTGTAGTGACTACAGTCGAAACCGGATCGAAAAACGGATTAAAAGACGACAGCGATATAACTTTTCGCGATTATTACCATAATCGACGAACGGGCGTGCAAACAACGACTACCGACCGTATTTTGTGTATTTTAATTTTGACATTAAAACGGAGTTCAGAATTTGACAACGGGTCCCGTAGGAATTACGGGCCACTTACACATGGGATTGAGCTTGTGGGCCCCGGGCCCAAGCCCAAAACCCACAAGCTTAAACCTGCACATAACATGCAAGATCTCTATGAAATCTTTAATATCTTATGAAATCTTTACAACATATCCAAAATCTCTACAAATCTCTTCATAAGATTTTGGTTCAAAGGGTAAAACACATGACCTGAATATATTATGAATACCCAAAAGAACCCTTAATCCTCAAATTTCTATATAAAGGACCCTTATTTTTATTAAGAACTCAGATCATAAACACACACACAAATCATTGCCTGCCTTTTTCCCTCCTCTCTCTCACTCGATTATATGTACACACACAACAACAATATGCAGACAAACAACAACAATAACCTCTCAAACAAACAAACCCCCCTAAATCTTTCTCTCCCTCGTTCACTCTTGACCGGCCGGATTCCCGGCGCTCCGGCGAGATTTCCGGTCGGGTGCTCCGACACCCTCACTCACCTCACCTCTTCACTCACACTAGCAGTACCCCCCCCCCCCATTCGACTCAGAGACGGACCACCACCACCACGAACCGGTGGTGGTGCGGCGGCGACCAGCAGAGAAGAAAGAGAGAGAGACCGAGAGAGAGAGAGAGAGAGAGAGAGAGACTGAAAGAGAGAGAACCGGTGGTCGGAGACTCGGACCGCCGGTCGGGCCGTTTATCCGGTGGTCAACATGTTTATCCGGCGGGTTTTAGACGAAGGTGATGACGATGATGTTTGATGATGAAGGCTGAGGTTGAAGGCGGTGGTGGTAAGCGACGGTGGCGTCCCGGACCGATGGTCCCTGTCTCGGACCAGTGGTCCTTGATTCTGTCCGTCGGGTTTCACAGTCAGATTTAGTGGTGGTTCGCGACTCGGGTTCACGGTAACACCCCCCCCCCCTGCTTATTTCTTCTACATTTCTTTGAAGATTTGATGTCAAGGGTGTTCGTTTTATTCATGTTGAGATCGGGTCAGGTCAGAATGGTCTTTGATTCGGGTGTTATTCCCGGGTTGGGTCCAACAGGTTCGGTTCAGTCAACGGGTCAACAGCTCGGTCAAACGGTTCGGGTTCGGGTCTCGACTCGGTGCAACTCGGTTCGGCTCGGTCAGACCTAGTCAACTCGCTGAGTCAACTCGGTCAACTCAGTTGACCCGGTCAACTCATTCAACGACTCGACACAAGAATTGGTAGAGAATTTCAGTGACGCGATTATTTATGTCATTTAATAATCTTTATATTATTAACGTGAACGAGCTCGAACCGATACCTTTAGCGATTATTGCGTTTTTTTTTTTGGCGTATTTGATGAAAATTTATTATATATTGCTTGGATTGATTGAATTTTGATAAATAACGACAACTTGTGTTGTCGGGGCGTCCAAAAACAGAGGAAACTCTGCCCGTTTTTCGAGAAAACCCGTAAAATAAGACGAGTTTTAAAAACGTGCTTTTCTTGTAAAACGACAACTATTGTTATAAAGCGACTTTTACGAGATACAAATATAAAGTTTCCTTCGACCACAACTCACAACTTACGAAAACAACGATTCGGAAAATATTTGCAACGACAAACATAGTTGTTTTGAACTTCGGAAATTCGACGAATTCATTTTATAGAAATAAATATAGTTTTTATATTTATACCACACGAATTCCCTTATAAAAATAAATATAGTTTTATATTTATTTCGAACTTCAAACAAACTCGATAATACTTTCGCAAAATAAATATAACTTTTTTATATTTATTACAAACGCCAAAACGGCATATACATATATTTTGGCAAAAATATACAAGACGCAATATATATATAATACAAGCTTATTATATAATACTTTCATACGAATATTCCTACATACTCAAACGACTTCTCGCGGCAATTTAACTTAGTCATTTTTATTAAGTTAACAATTTACCGTTGAATCGTTCAATTAACGATTCGGTAGAGCTCGATGACACGTAGTTTAGATACTGCGTTTATTTAGAAACTTATTAGATATTCCGTGTTAGGAATATTGTAGAATGCACGCTAGCGAGTCTCGTCTTGGAAACGACATCATCGAAGTCGTATATAGCTAGCTTTGCACAGGAATATTCAGGTGAGTTCATAACCCCACTTTTTACGGCTTTACATTTTTATAAATGTTTTCGGGGTGGAAAGACATGCACGTTTTGCAAAAACATACAAAGTTTAGAACAAACGCAAAACTCGTATTTCTAAATCATATTACGAAGGGATTTCGAGGAACTCAAATGATTTACGAAAGGTTTATACTAAACATACCGGTTTTTACAAAACAAATGAGTATTATCGAAATGTGAATGATTTTCATGACTAGGGATGGATCGTCTGGTGATAATATAGAGAGAATGGGGAGTTGGCCTTAGAGGCTGGGGTAAAATACACGTTATAATTATTTCAGACATTTTATACATGGTATGATTAGCTTAAGGAAGGGTACATTTGGATCATATGAGTGATAAGTCTATTTGAACATAACGAACGCTACCCATGCGCCCTAAGGTTGGACCATGCGGTAAATACATTTTTACGCTACCCATGCGCCCTAAGGTTGGACCATGCGGTAAATACATTTTTACGCTACTCATGCGCCCTAAGGTTGGACCATGTGGTGATTATATCTTAGCATGCGCCCTAAGGTTGGACCATGTGGTTACACATTAACTGATCTCTTTATTTCCTTATTGCTACATACCAGGGATTTTATACTTACGAAACATACTTGTTCATACAAATTAACTACCATGTTTTATACAAATTCAAAAGCAATATGCGGGTATGGAGTCAAGGTCAGGGTGGGCATTGACGGTTATGTGAACATTACAAATACAAGACTTTACAAATACATGGTTTTATGAACATAACGTGTTACAAACACAACGTTTCCATATAACTTGGCAAGAAAATGATTTTTAAATTCATTTTCTCAATACTATTTCAAAAACCGGTTATTCCAAAGATTTATTTCAAATCTTTCACAACTCAAAAGATTTATTTCAAACCTTTCACAACTCAAAAGATTTATTTCAAATCTTTTACAAACAAACTATGAACTCGCTCAACTTTTTGTTGATTTTTCTCGCATGTTCTTTCTCAGGTTGCATTTCTAAGACAAGGCACGGTTGGAATAGGAGAACCATGAAGAGTCGAGTACTTAGCGGGCGTTCAATTTCTAGAAGACTTAGCTTATTTGCTTCCGCTGTGCAATGAAGATACCAGTCCAGTCACGCCAAGCTCTGATAATTTCGGGGTGTGACAGTTGTTACCACCCGGTCGCTCTTGAGGCATAGGTTGAACATTTGAAGCGGGATTGAAGTTGCTTCGGTATTGAAATTGGTTCGGGTTTTGGTTTTGGTTAAAGTTTTGGTTGGAATTTTGGTTCGCCATTGAATCGGTTTCAATGGTCGGTGTAAGTTGTGGTGTTTGGTTGGTTTGATTAGAAGCAAGTGTTGCCTCTAACCGGCTTGCTAAGTTTCTCCTTGCAACTCTTTCGATTTCCGGTTCGTAGACTAAAGGTGAAGTCCTCCCGGAGTTTCGCTTATGCATACACTACCTGTAACCTGCACAAGTAACACACCCGCGTAACAAGGAAAAAGACAAAGCGCAAAAAGAAACTAAACAACTTAAACAGAAAATCACGAAATTCAAACAATAATCCAAACACAAAGCGCACGCACTCCCCGGCAACGGAGCCAAAATTTGATCGGAGTGTCGCGCTCCGGCCAAAGATAATATTTATATGCCCTAATTACCCTTAACAAATAGCTAGTGGTAGTGAGGGGTCGAACCACGAAGAGTATGTGGTTTGTGTGTGGATTCGATTGAATTATCAAGAATGTCACGTATTATGAAGCTTACTTGAATTTCTTTGTGTTTTTCTTTAATTGAGAGATGTGAGTTTAAACTAAGTGAATAGATTGAATTGATTAACAACTAAAGGTTAATGATTATGAGAAAATTTGATTACTAGAACAATAATAAGAAAGAGGAATCACACCCGGTTTCGGTAATTGCTAACTTAGGATTTCTACAAGTTTTAGATTCAACTCAAATGCATTTGATTAACGGATTTAGTGTACCGTGACTTAGGTGCTAATAGCTATCAACGTCCCGAAGAACGGACAAAAATACACTTTGTAATCAACACAAGTAAATCCTAACCATGACAATGCACAATTACATATCACCATTTCGCAAAGTCATAACTTTTAACATCGTTCGACAATTTACGAATTCGTAACAAATGTAACACTATTATCAAAAGTTTCAAAAATCAAACACAAATTGTCACTAAGTTGAAACAAGAACAATTCGAAACCCTAAAATTAACAACTACCTACACCGGGGTGAAACCGAGATGATTAGCTGCTCATGGTTGAAGAAGCTTGATCACTTGATGTTTGGAGCTTGATAAAGATCATCTTGAAGCTTGAAATATGGAGAATTGGTGGATAGCGAAGGTCTTGTGATGGATGATGATGAATGGATGGATGAATGGATTGAAGGTTAGGGTTTTGAATCAAGATTGATATGATGATGAAATTCTCTTGATTCGGGTTGTTGATGTTGGAGAGATTGAATGGTAGGTGAATGGTGATGAGTCATGGCTCCAAGATCAAGTTCAAACCTCAAAAAGAAAGTGTAACTCCCGAGTTCGATGTAAAAAGGACCAATGGAAATCGATTTTAACCCAAAATTCACAACAATTCCCGTTCTGGTTTTCTGTTGCCCGTTACCGACGGGTATGACTGGTTACGGGTATCTTTGGCCGACGGGTGTTTCTAGAGCCCGTCCGGGACGGCCTCTAGCCCGTTGGCGACGGCCTCCACAATACCAATTTCTCATTTTTCACTTCTCGCACTCCCGGTTGATCCGTAATGCGTCCCGATGCTCCGGTTTTTGACTCGGTGACTCGTAAAGCTCCCGAATTGCTCCTTAAACTTCATTAAACCTGCAAAAACACAAATCTAATTAAAAGTTGGCTATTCAAGATTAAAACTTGTGTAAAAACATAAAGTTACACAATAACGAACACCGGTTTTCAACCACGCATCAGTTGCGAACTAGGAATGTACCAGCTATCACATCTGGGATGAGTTCTGCTTCTTGAGTGGTCAGCTGGAATGCTCTGACATTCTTTTTAGTAGCTCCGTCAGCCGTCTTGACGTTGTTGTCTGCTGGTTTAACCAATTTAGGACATTCTGTTTTGAAATGTCCTGCTTCGCCACAGTTAAAGCAGATTCTTGTTTTCTTTCTGTAGTCTTCTTCACGATGTCCTACCATTTTACAACAATTGTAGGTTACATTACATCTTCCATAATGTTTCTTTTTGCAATTTCTGCAGATTGGCAGAGTTGAGGATTGCCCTGTTCCTCTTTTCTTGAAGTTGCTATTATTACCCACACGAAATCCTTGGGTAATTTTCTGAGCCAGTTCTTTTTTCCTGTTTTCATCTCTTGTGCGTACCAACTCGTCAGTTAGGGTGTTAGCTAATTCTACCGCATCGTCAATAGTGCGAGGTCTCGCAGCTTTAACGATATTATGAATTTCGCCAATTAATCCCCAAATATAACGAGAAATGAGCACCGACTCTGGCGAAGCCAGCGTTGGCACTACTCTCGCATATTCAAAGAATGTCGAAGTATACCCTCGACAGTCTACATTCACCATACGATGGTTTAGAAATTTATTCGCCATTTGTTCCTTTTCGTATTCGGGACAGAATTTTCTTTCTATCAGACTTTTAAATTTTTCCCAATTCATGGCATAAGCCACATTTCTTCCTTTGGCTTGTAGTATTATATTCCACCATTCTAGCGCCCCTTCTTTAAAAAGATTTGACGCGTACATGACTTTGTCGTTTTCAGCACATTTACTTATTATGATCACTGCCTCGGTTTTCTCGAACCAACAAAGTGCCGCAGTTGCTCCTTCATTGCCTGCAAATTCAGCTGGTTTACAAGTAAGAAATTCTTTGTAAGTGCAACCAGGCGTTGCAGCTTTCATTTTTTTAGGGAACGGAGCCTGCCTTGGATCATTATTGTTATTAGTATGATTACCGCCTCCGTTTACGCTATTACTGAAGTTATCTTCAGAAGTACGTTTACTAGGAATGATTTGTTGAGGTTCAACAGGTTTCTGGGCAGCAGCAAGGATTGCTGGAATAGCATTAGCTATCCCTTGAGCAACAATATTTTCTATATATTGTCTAGTCATAAATTGATCCTCCGGATGTTGCTCAGATTGATTAACCTCGTTAACTGGTTCGTTATTAGCGTTTTCCATCTGATAATTAATATATATAAATTATTAGTATAAAATAATTAATAGTAATACACAAATAAATCACATAATTTCATAACACATGGATAACCAAAATTATCGATTTCTCGATTCCCATTTTATATATTATAATACGCATCAATACACACCATTATCTTACAAAGTTTTATTTGTAGTTATTTCCCCAAGATTATATTTTACTATCATTATCATTATACAATCACAGTTTCATAACCCCACTATCCCTTGTCAGTTGATATTTTAGTAACGACGTTCCCTTTCGTTGTACTTCCAAGAGATCTGTTCTCCTATTTCCCGAATCCTATTTCCTGTATCCATCAGCTCCTCGCCAAAGTGGCGGAGTTCAGCTAGATTTTCATTACTCATTGGTGGGTTTGGTATTGGGTCCGGGTCGAACTGAGGGAGAAAAGTATAAGGATTGTTGAGCAGGTTTTGAAACTGCCAATCGTTCGTCCACCACTCGTCCATTCCTAGAGGTTGGGTGTGGATTATAGGTTCTGAGATTGCTGGTTCCAAGTTTATTGGAAGTTGATTTTCAGCAGGAAAAGGGTAGAGGTTATTATTTATAGGCCTGAGAATTTCACAGCTCTCTAATGCACGATCCAATTCCTCCTGAAATGGCAAATCCTCAATTTGCCTAGAGCTTTCCCCAACTTCCATCTTTGTTTGTCTAGAACCTACCCCAATCTCCATTTCTATCTGCCTAGAGCCTTCCCTGATTTCAATACTCTTTCCTTTGTCTATGGGATTTTCTATTTTGGGAATCTTTCTAGTTGCTGGTTTCCTCCTGCGCACACGTCTCCAACCTACAAATCTTCTCTTTTTCTTAGGCTTTGGTTTCTCTGGAGGTGTAGCGTTGAATTCCATAGGTTCTTCTATATCGGGTATGTAACCCGTAAAGTCTCTGGAAACTGCTATGTGTACTGGATAAAGATTGAGATTCTGAAGGGCTTCAGATAACTCATTCATACTGTTTAGCATATATGCAAAATACACAAAATGCTAAGTTAAAATTTTATAACAAAATTTCACAGTTAAACCTCAAGTATTAGTGTATATCGTATGGCTATTTTAATACAAAGAACAACTGAAATTTAAACATACTAGGTTTTATTGTAAATTATTTATTTACTGGGTAAAATTTCTGAATTATAGGTGATAAAGATGCTAATACTGGTTTAAGATATTTTAAAGATTTGCATTTATTGCTACAGTGGCTAGCATATAAAGATCTGCCCATTTTTCATCTAACTGGTCTTCCCATGGTGGGTTACTGCCTAGTTTCTGGATTTCCTGATTAATTCTCATTTCTTTTGATTGAGATTTCTTTATTTTCTCTTGACTTTTCCTAATAATCAAACTTCTTTTATTAGGAGAAAGTGGTTCCTCATAATTTCTTTTTCGAACAAATATTCCCTCCTCAGTATCTACTGAATATCTTGAGGATTTTGATTGGGATGAACTTCCCTTCTCTTTTGGGGTACTATCTAATTTATGATAGATGTTCAAAAGCTTTTGCTTACCCATACTGTAATTAACAAATAGTCAGTTAATAAAACACATACTCACATAGTGGCAATCAGGAAAATTAAGTATTTCTCAAATACTTAATTAGCTTAACTCAGTGGCTCTGATACCACCTTTTCCTGTCACGACCCTCGGCCTGGTTTGACCCGATTCAAGAGCCGCAGGACAGGAATCCTGTGGTAATTATTTATTTGAGTTTAACAGCGGAAGATTCTAACAGGATCTTTTAAAACTGCAATTTCCCAATTATTTTATTTCACAACTCGGGATAAAACCCCCGTAATTTACAATCATATGATTTCACTGAGAAATCTTTATTTTTTAAAACATGTTTCTTTATTTTATATTGAGCCACTTCCTTAAGCTTGTAGTGCTTCACGGCACTTTTCCTGGATCACAACAGATCACCTGAAATATGTTTGAAAAAGGTTTTGTCAGCGGGAAATACTGGTGAATCATTCTTTTTACTAAAACGACAAGTTATTATAATTTACAGTATTAAGAGCGATTACAATGTTTATATATCAACCAATTACCCATCGGTGTTTGTCACTCGACTCATTTCTGTGACTATGGTCATATCACCCATTGGCCCCGTTGTCCAATGGTGACGATTATCAAGTAATGTATACAAAACCCCACATACCGGCTGTAATATGGAGATTACAAAGACTTAATCCCTGTAATTATAACTTTGAAAACATTTTAAGAATTTATAAAGTATTTTGATAAAAAGAGAATGACTCACATTGCAGATTTAACACGGGCAGAGTCTAGTCTATGGATTAGCCTTGTTACCTAAAGTAATAACATGCACACGAACTAGGTTAGTAACTAATACAGCATTTACGATAACTCACGAGATTAAACCATCACAACGAATGACAAAGTGCGATACTTAAACATCCATCGAATTCACGACGAATGACAAAGCATAACCCTAATGTGGGCAGCACTTAAACATCCATTGGATAGTTTCAATCGATCGGACATTGAATCATATCAGCGATCGAGTTATTACCCTGTTATCGCGGCAGCACTTCATGAATTGTGTGTGTTTTTGAACTGTTTCTATAATATCTTAGTGTACGAAATGACTTTTTATGTCGTTCCAACTCCAGAATGCAAGTCCCAAACCCCACTATTTATACTTGAAATTTGACCCCCTCGCGTGACGCGAGGGGTACCCCTTTGGGCGTCGCGTGGCGCGAGGGGTCACTACTCTATTATAGAGTAGCCCCGTGTGTTTGTAGCCTTGCTGAGTCGACGGAATGATAAAATTCGTTTTTGACAGCAAATTAAGTAGATAATCGTAACTAGGGAATACCCCCCCCTGAGTTTTAGGGGCCCTGATCCTGATTCTGATTGTTCTGAAAATTTTAGGGTTTATACAGAATCACTTGGGTGTCTCAATTAGGGTTTCCTATTGGACAATATAAATAATAATTAGGATTTTTGATGAGAGTTGTTACAAAATCAATCAACAAATCTGTGAAATTTGAGTGTGAATCAACAAATCTGTGATTGTGTTATCCATGAGCTCCATACCCGATCTACGAAAATTATACCCGGATTATTATCCAATACATGAAGGTAGACTTTCGTTCATCGGACCTTGGTCGTAACTTGACCGGATTCTTGCCAGAATTGTGTATTACCAAAAAATAGTCTCAAACAACATATCAAGAGCAGATCTAACTGAAAATTTAACATGCAGTACAATACAATACTTACCGGATCTTTGTCGGAGACTGGCCGGACTTCACTTGAAGTATAGCTCTACAACTCACCGCCACCATGGCGGTCGTTTATGCGTCGGAAGTGGGAGGCGCTGCCGTGCGCAGCCGGGTTCACCACCAGAAACGGTGGTCCTTCCACCGTATCTCTCTTCTCTCTTTAAAATATGTGAAACTCTCTTTTACGTCTCTCTCTATTATCTGTGTGACGGTTTGTGTCTCGCATAGTACACAACTGCAACCCAATTAATAATGAGATAACAACTGGTACAACATGTAAAACATAATTTACAACCATTGATGCAGGCAAATATTAGATGCATTACAGGGTTAGAAAATATTTTTTTAATGGGCCCCCTTCAAACCAACACCCTCCGTCACACCGTGATGTGTATCACACAATCAGCCTCCATTACTCGTGATATACCCCTTGCGGCGGTGTATCACGCATAACTCACCATCCGTCACACACTATCATATACCCACCGGATCACCATTATCTTAAGCTGAAATCAATATTAAAAAGGCAAAAAAGAAACTTTATTTGATATAAACAAGTAACACAAGTTCATACCTGATACCTCTATAGCTACCTATGTGGTGTATTTACCATATTTTGTGTCCCAAGATTAATGTATTAATATGTATAAAATTGACATGTGAAAATAAAGTAGATATATGAAAAAAAAAATAACCAGATAAACGAAAATGACCAGATAAATTATTTTGAAAAAAATCTAAATATAAGTGAAAAAAAAATAGATAACTAAAAGTTATTTGCATGGGGCTGTTAATTAAACGTACCTCTTGTTCCCTGTATTTTTACTAAACGTGACACTCCATTTAAGTTTCATAATAACATTCAAATCTTTTTGTTTTGGTTTTTTTTTTTTTTTTTTTTAATAATATTTTTTTTTTAAACGCTTTTTTAATTATTTAAAGAACCTTTTTAAAGTTTTTTTTTATTTTGAAAACGTTTTTTTATAAATAACGTTTTATAACTATTTTTGAAAAACACTTTTTGTTTTCTGAAAATTGTTTTAATTTTTTTCAGAGAGTGTTTTAAATAATTTTTAGAGAGTTTCTAGCATTTTTAAGTATTTTTTTTCTTTTTTTTGTTAATAAACAAATACGGCTAATTAATGTATTCAAGACTGTTATCATGTTTGTATTTGTTCATTAACATTCTAAACTATTCACAAACTGTCAGAACTCAAGGATCAAACAACTTTATTATGAATCTTTGAATCAAATACAAGAACAAAATACATCAGTCATCATAGATTTGCAACCAAACAAAGGAACAAAAAAGATCTCCAATCGGATGATCTGTACAAGAGTAAATAAACCCTAGACTCACGAATGTACTTGTGAGGATAGGGAACAAGAGCAGCGAACAAAAGTGAAGACCAAAGAAAATGAGGAGCTCGTATGTGAAGGACAGGGAACCTTCTGTCCAATATATGGGCTAGAAACCCTACGCACCAGCTAACACCCAGCTGTCTTTAACGGCTACAAGCCCAAGGAAGGAGCCCAGCAGCAAGGCAGGAGGAGAGCCCAAAGACGAAGCAGACCAAATAGCCTAACCTCACAAAACAAATAAACAAGGAAAAGGATGAGACAAGAGAAAATATAAACAACTTATGATAAATACAATATGTAATTAACAGGCACATTTATACTGGAAATATACAAGTATTTTAACATCCCCCCTCAGTTTAAATGTGCAAACAAATTAGAAAGGCCTAATGACTTACACATCTCAGTATGGGCCTTTGGCAGCAAGCCTTTGGTGAATATATCAGCTAACTGATGTTCGGTTTTAACCCCATGTGTTTTGATCAACCCTGATGTAATTTTCTCCCTTAGAAAGAACAAGTCAACTTCGAAATGCTTGGTTCTGTCGTGAAAAACAGGATTGGCAGCAATAGACAGGGCTGTAGTGTTATCACATTTCAACACTACTGGAATATTCACATCAACCTGTAGTTCCCTTGAAACATTTAGCAGCCACAATACTTCGCATGTGGCACTGCACATGGACCTGTATTCTGCCTCGGCAGAAGACCTTGAAACAACGCTTTGTTTTTTGCTTTTCCAAGATATCAAGGATCCACCAAGAAATATACAAAAACCAGTGACAGACCTACGGCTGTCCACACATTTAGCCCAGTCCGAGTCTGCAAAGGCAGTTAACTGAAAGGTATCGCCTTTTTTAAATAGAATCCCAGTGCCAGGAGCACCCTTAAGATATCGTAACACCTTGAAAGAAATTTGAGTATGAGCCTCAGTTGGCTTATGCATAAACTGAGATAAATAATGAACTGAATAAGCAATATCAGGTCTGGTGTGTGATAGGTAAATGAGTTTCCCAATCAGTTTTTGGTATTGAGTTATGTCAACAGCCTGTGACTCTTTTATAGTTAGGTTTGTTAAGACATGATTTTGTTCTATGGGACAACTAGAAGGTTTGCTTCCACTCATCCCATATTCATTCAAAAGGTCCATACAGTACTTTCGCTGGGATAGACACACACCTTCATTTACCTTAATCACTTCAATACCAAGAAAGAATTTAAGTAACCCAAGATCCTTAATTAAAAATTCATTTTTCAAAAGATGCTTGATTCTTTTTATCTCACGTTCAGTGTTCCCGGTTAACACGATGTCATCGACATACACCAAGAGAACAATAAAGGTTGAGTTTTCAGCTTTGATGAACATTGAGTGATCACATTTGGACTGAACAAAACCAATTTTTACTAAGACTTGAACAAGTTTTTCATTCAACATGCGTGGAGCTTGTTTTAGACCATATAGGGACTTATTCAATTTGCAGACTTGATTTTTACTGTCAATATTCAAACCATCAGGTAAAGTCATGTAGACTTCTTCCTTAAGATTACCATAGAGGAAAGCATTGTTAACGTCAAGTTGATATAAAGGCCAATTATTTTGAACCGAGAGACTAATGACACACCTAACAGTTACCATCTTAACAACAGGAGAGAAGGTCTCTTCAAAGTCAATTCCCTCACATTGTTTGAATCCTTTTGCAACAAGCCTTAGCCTTAAACCTATCAACTTCACCCGTAGATTTGTATTTAACTTTGAAAACCCACTTGCATCCAATGGGTTTTTTATTTTTAGGAAGATCAACAATATCCCAGGTGTTGTTTTTATAAAGGGCAGACAGTTCATCAATCCACCTTTTATCTTTAATAGCATCTTTATAGGTGGAAGGCTCAATTATTTTATTAATATTAGCAGCAAGACAGATATTATCACTAGGCAAGTTAGAATAATTGACATACTTATCATAGCTATATCTAGCATTTCCAACAACAAAGTCCTCAAATCTTTTAGGGGCAGTTGAGGATCTAGAGGATCTTCTAGTAGGAATGGTACCCTCAGGAAGGTTTGACTCGTCATTAACACTACTAGACTCAGCCCTCACAGGACCAGTTTCATTCCTTAAGGACTCATTACTCTCAGATGAATCATCAGTCCCTGATGATCGCTGAGTATTACTATCCTCAGGTGATTCAACCTCATCACTGTGTTGCTGTGTCAAGGTAGTTGAGTCAGTGGAGACCTTCTCTTCATCATTGGGATTTAAGTCACTTGAAAATTCAAAGTTATCAAAAAAGTTTAATTGGTTTAAGTTATTTGGACTCTCTAGAACAGAATGTGATTCGTTTTTAAAAGGAAATGTGGTTTCATGGAAGCTAACATCTGTGGAGAAGATGAATTTTTTCCGTTCTAGACTCCAAACCTTATATCCTTTTTTAAGATTAGAGTATCCCATAAAAACACATTTTTCAGCTCTTTCTTCAAGTTTATCGGGATTATTTAAAATAGTAAAATAGCAAAGACAACCAAAGATTTTCAAGTGATCAAGAGAAGGTTTGAAACCAAACAATTTTTCATAAGGAGAACAGCCATGTAACACAGAAGAAGGAAGCCTGTTAATTAAGTAAGATGCTGTAAGCACACATTCAGACCAGAACCTAAGAGGAACATTGGATTGAAATAGCAGAGCTCTAGCAATATTCAACAGGTGTCAATGTTTCCTCTCCACAATATCATTTTGTTGTGGAATTAGGTGCAAGAAGTTTGATGAATAATACCTTTTAGTTTAACAAAAGTAGTCATTTGAGAATTGGTGAACTCAGATCCATTATCACTCCTAAACACTTTGATGTTGACTTCAAATTGAGTTTTAACAAGATTGTAAAAACTTTCTATATTTTCAAAAACTTCTGACTTAGATTTCATCAGATAAACCCAAACGGATCTGGTGAAATCATCCACAATAGTAAGAAAGTATTTGTATCCTTCCACACTAGTGACCTTGTAGGGACCCCAAACATCTAAGTGAATGAGGTCTCCAACCTTAGTTGATTGATGGTCACTGAGTGGGAAAGGAGGCCTATGTTGTTTAGCCTTGTGACATATATCACATGGGTTAGAAGAAGACTCAGATTTAAGCTAAAGAACATTTAACACTTGTTCAGCTGGATGACCCAGCCTGGAATGCCAGAGCTTTGCTTTTTCAGCCATACTTAGACAGGAAAAACTAGAACTCAGAGAGTTACCACAGAAATATAAACCCTCAGTTTGTCTACCAGTCACCATGGTTTTCTTTAAGCATGAATCCTGAATATAGCAAGAGTTTTCATCAAACACAACCTTAAGCTTATTGTCTTTAGCTAGTTTATACACAGAAATAAGATTCACACAGTATTCAGGAACAACAAACGCATCTTTTAGAATCACAGAGTTAGAAAGTTTAAAACATCCAATTTGAGTGACTTTAGCATCAGTACCATTTGGATGCTTAACAGTTATATTGTATTCAGAGACATCAACAAGATTGAACATAATTTTGCTAGACATAACCATATGCTGGTTTGCACCAGAATCAATAATCCAGTTTTGATGCTGTGAAGATAACAGTTTTGAGTTGAAACAGAAAATATTTTTGTATTCAGAGAATGAATTGAAACATTTACCTCCTACATTGGACTTATTAGTGTCCTCTGTCTTATTCTCATTAAGCATACCTAGCAACTTAGAAAATTGATCAGCAGTTAAGGAATTCAAAGAGCTAGTATTTTTGTCATTTACAGTATTGTTCATAGAAGAACCAGTACCACTACTAGCAGCATTGTTAGACCTAGCCCACTGAGAACTGCCTTGAGTAGGTTTTGTCTATAGTTTGAGGGATAACCGTGCAGTTCAAAACATTTATCAACCGTATGTCCAATCTTGTTGCAATGAGAGTATTTTAGATTTGGGTTGGGACCTTTATTGATTTTTTTCTTGTTATCATTGAAATTGTTAGATTTAGTAGCAAAACTAACATTAGGGATTTTAGAGGAATTGTTTGAACCTCTATGAGATTCTTCTCTAGAGATGATAGAAAAAGCAGTTTTGATGGTTGGTAAAGGGTCCCTTGTTAACAGAATGGTCCTAACAGGTTGATAAATGTCATCTAATCCCATTAAGAATTGCATAAGTTTGATTAATTGACTGAACTCATTGAATTTAGTAGAAGCATTGCAGGTGCAAGAAGGTAGTTGTAGCATGGCATCAAATTGTTTCCACATAGTGTTGATTTTATGATAATACTCAGACACACTAGAGCCATTTTGACTAACAGAATTGATTTTTTGATATAAGATAAACACAACAGACCCATCAACTTTATCATAGGTATCTTTTAAATCATCCTACACTTCTGAGGCAAGTTTAGAATAAACTTGACCAACATATAATTCATCAGAAACAGAGTTTAGAATCCAGGTTAGCACAATAGAATTACAACGATCCCACCGACTAGCAAGCACATCATTGTCTTTAGATCTATTGCAAGTTCCATCAATAAAGCCTAATTTATTTTTAGCCATTAGAGCAAGTTTCATAGCATTGGACCAGACTACATAATTCTCAGTTCCTTTTAGTTTTATGCTAACTATTGTGAGCCCACTGGAGTCACTAGCATGAAGATATAATGGGTCACTAGCATCTAATTTGCTAACCAAAGTCACAGCAGACTCAGTTTTATAAGTCATAATAGCAAGAAAGGAAACACAGAACAGAACAGTCAAACAAACAGATAGACAAACACAGTACCAAACAACCAGACAAATAACAGAAATACCAAACAGCCACCGGTGAAGCCTGGACAGAGGTCCGATCAGAGGTTCGTCACTCAAGGTGCCTCCGCAGACAATGACCAGGGAGCCACAACACAGCAAACCAGACATAAATGCAACAGAGTGTACCCTCTCTGTGTCCCAATAATCAAACCGGTCTTACCTAAAACCTGGTATCAAAGATACCTAGACTCAACACAAAGAGATGCAAAACGAAAAATAAAGAGAGAAGGTAGGAACGATCTCACAGTGGGTGCCAGCAGAAGGGACCAGGTCTGCAACCTTCACTTAGGGTTACAAGACACAGGTTAGAAAACCGAAAATTCCAGTTGGTTTGCCCTAAAGGGACCAACGAGGATCTTCTTCTCCAACAAAGACAAAAAACTCCAAATTAGGGTTTCCACAGCAGCGCCGTCACCGGAAACCAGAAGCCAAACAAAAAACCCCCAAACTCTAGAACTTAGGGTTTCACAACTTTAGATCCACACCGTCTCCTCTGAGCAAGAGATTACTCCGGAAACAGGGACCAAAAACACAGAGTGCCATCAAAGGAAGGAACCCTAGATCGGAAGAGAGAAGGTCAGACGGAACCTTGTACCGCAGCGGAAGAGGAACCAGAGCCCGAATCAACCTTGGGGCTCTGATACCATGTCAGAACTCAAGGATCAAACAACTTTATTATGAATCTTTGAATCAAATACAAGAACAAAATACATCAGTCATCACAGATTTGCAACCAAACAAAGGAACAAAAAAGATCTCCAATCGGATGATTTGTACAAGAGTAAATAAACCCTAGACTCACGAATGTACTTGTGAGGATAGGGAACAAGAGCAGCGAACAAAAGTGAAGACCAAAGAAAATGAGGAGCTCGTATGTGAAGGAGAGGGAACCTTCTGTCCAATATATGGGCTAGAAACCCTACGCACCAGCTAACACCCAGCTATCTTTAACGGCTACAAGCCCAAGTAAGGAGCCCAGCAGCAAGGCAGGAGGAGAGCCCGAAGACGAAGCAGACCAAATAGCCCAACCTCATAAAACAAAGAAACAAGGAAAAGGATGAGACAAGAGAAAATATAAATAACTTATGATAAATATAATATGTAATTAACAGGCACATTTATACTGGAAATATACAAGTATTTTAACACAAACATAAATGAATATTAACAAACAAAAATGGATATACATACACGAATGAAACATGTATTCATGTTCGTTACTAAATGGATGAAACATGTGCTCATGTTCATTCGTCTATTAAATAAATGATTCGGTTTAAAACCATGAAATCACCCAAATTGGTTATTGGTTTTGTTTCATGGTCGGTTTTTCTTTTACTAATTCGTTGCGTTCAAATTGTGTCATTGACTCTCCTGTTACATGTGCTCTCAAATTTTTTATGATGATTTGGACTTTTTTTTTTTTATTTTGCATTCAAATTTGAATCTTGAATATAGGTAACTTGTTTTAGTATTTAACTATTTCTATAGCTTTTTCATTTTATTATTATTATGTATTTTATATGATTTTTTAATGTATTTTTCATTTAGAAAAAAGTTTATTTGATTGTTTTATTTAAAAACGTTTTTAGTTTTCTTTGTTAAGTATTTTTTATCTCTATATAAAGAGATTTTTAAAGGGGTGAAATGTGACAATTTTTAACTGAATGTTTTAGAAAGAGGTATATGAAAAGTAAACATGGAGGTATATGAATTAAAGAAAAGGCAAACTTATATAACACCCTCTCTCAATATCTAGTCTAGAAAGTAATATAAATGAGACTTATAAAAGAAACTAATGTTTTGGTTGAACAAATGAAGACAATGTCAACCACCCCTCATAGATATATACTATAAATAAATGTACGTGAGCTAGGGAGAATCTCATAAAATGCAATAAATAAGAAAGTAGTGTTTTAGCTAAACTAATTAACAAAAACAATGGCATACCCACCTTCTACATTAATACAAACACACACACATATATAAGCAATTAAGCACCAATCAAGATACACACGTACATACAAAGATCAAGATGGTGAATGGTTCGAAAACCTGCCAAACATGACCCCAAAGCTAACCCACCTTCACTTCTATCTACACGACTTAGTAAGTGGCTCAGACCCCACCTGTTCAGAGTCGCCCAATCCAACATCACCTCATCCTCTC
Source organism: Helianthus tuberosus (assembly GCA_030545235.1). NCBI lineage: Eukaryota > Viridiplantae > Streptophyta > Magnoliopsida > Asterales > Asteraceae > Helianthus > Helianthus tuberosus. Next base: position 57,297,182 of record CM060438.1, read on the forward strand.
CAACCGCTTTTGGTTTCATCGCGATGGCTGACGACATGCTCACCACTGGACCCGAACCCAACTCTACTGTCCTTGGTCGAGCACAAGGCATCTATGGTTCGGCGTGTTTAGAGGAGTCTGGCTTGCTCATGACTATGAACTTGGTTTTTACTGGAGCGGATTACAATGGTAGTACTCTCAGTCTTTTGGGGCGGAATGCAGTGTTCCATACTTATCGCGAGATGCCAATTGTGGGTGGCTCTGGTGTTTTTAGGATGGCAAGGGGTGTCGCCACGGCTAAAACTTATGAATTTAATCTTACCTCCGGTGATGCAGTTGTGGAATATAATGTTATGGTTCAACATTATAATTAGGCCATGTTTTTTGGAATATAAATTGTCGTTTATGGTAATTTATATGATATATTCACTAAGTTTCCATTATTAATCTATTATCTATTTCATTCAGTTCGATATATATATTATTAGTTTCATTCAATAGCTCAAAATTCAAGCATAAAACTGTTGGGGGTATACGCACGCGGAAGCAACACACACTCACGAACACTCAACCGCAGAAATAGAAAAATAAACGACACAAGGATTTACGTGGTTCGGTTGCCAACTGCAACCTACGTCCACGGGGCAACTAAGGTATTTCTTTCATTTCATTGCACACGGATTACAATACAGATCAGTTTCTTATATAGAGATTGTAATGAGAATTTTTGACCAACTCAATTATTGGCTTCACACTCCAATGCTTATGTGAAGAGCAAAACATAATTGGCTTCACACTCCAATGCTTATGTGAAGAGCAAAACATAATTGGCTTCACACTCCAATGTGGCTTCACACTCAACAATCTCCCACTTGAAGCCACGGAACAATCTTCACATGTGCTTCAACATTGCATCTGTATATCCGTAAGAAACTTTAGTACCTTCCTAGTTACCCCACCCCGCCTTCATTATTCTTGAAGGCCAGCTGAAGCTCCCCCGAACTCCAACCCAACAGTCTTACCAGACCCAGCCGTGACTGAAACCGCCACTGACTCATTCTCTATCTCAACCGGCTTGCACACTCCACCGGATCCAGAGATACACCGAGAATCAATACCACTCTCCAAATTCAGCAAGTGTTTCCCAGGAGAGATTTTATCAATCGGAATACCGGTCTTCAAAACCCAACGGAGTTATCTGACTTTACCCGGAACACGGCCCATGCTCCCACTGTCACTAAACTCCTAGTTTAAACCTCCGATCCCGTTCAGCTTGAATCACCTTGGCACCAGGCTTCGCCCTTGCAATACGAACCCTCTTTTGCCCCTTAGATTGAAGCGAACCAAACTTTGTCTTGCTTAACAGGGATGGTCACTCCCTCAGCAGATACCTTAGCCACATACAATGATCATCGCTTCTTTCCACGTGCAATAACCAGATTCCCATTAATCACCTTCCATTTACCCAATGGAGTAACTAGATTAACATCTCCCATGCCCGTAACACAAAGAATTTGATCATTAGCTAATCGTATCTTCCCAAAGTTTCCTTCTTTCAGATTCACCATCGTTTCCCCGCTGTGCATGGCGTGAAACGAAGCACCAGAATCCATGACCCAAGAGTCTTCACTGCCTTCCACTGAGTCCCAATGCATCAAACCCAGACGCATTCTCAGAAGCAGAATTCAAATATTCATGACATCGACTCCAAAAGATGTCTGAACCTCCATGCAGCCCACAAGTCAACTATGCCCAGCTCCCACTGTAACAGTTATCCAAACCCATGCCAAACGACACTCCATGAGCCGAACCTTTACTCGTACTATTACTGTGAAAAACCTTCACCCAGTACAAAGATCCATTCAAATGTCAAACAGCTGATCACCACCGAACAAGGAATACCATCCACAATTCCAGACCAGCTAACCGGCAAACGGTTATAACTACAATAGAGCTTCCAACAAGCAATAGTTCCATGACTTGCCATTGACTTTCTTTTCACTTGTGTCAACATCAACAACCCTGTTGATTCCATTTTCTCCATGTTCTCACCCATCGACCAGTACCACATCCAAGTTCCCATGACAACCCAATCAACCGAAACCCGAAACCGTCACAAACCTTGGTTCCACAAATTTTTTCGGTTCATAATAAATGTCAAAACATGAACTTGAAACACAAACCATATTTAGCCCGCAACCCAAACTCGACCAACGGCTGAATATCCCAGCGGCTCCAATCGAATTAAAAAAGGCTAAATAATATTTTAATTTGGTACAAACCTCGATCACCTCGTCTCGTCCCGAAAAAAAATAATCTGATGATCTCCAAGAGTTTACCCGGCTCCAGTCGAAAAAATTAATCGACAACCACAAACTCTAAATCACCACTCGATCACCTAGTCCCACAACAAAAAATACCCCCCTTATTTTATTTGTTGTTGGACCCACAAGAAAAAAAAATCCCTTTTTTTTTTCTTAATCATCGTGGAGACATGCTTTACTTTTCTTTGTTTTACTTTCTCTTTTTGGTTTTGTTTTCTTACTAAAAGAATCTATGGCATGCAGTACCATATTTTCTTTTAATTTGAATGGCTTTCTTCCATTTGAAACACAAACCACAAACAAAAAAAACTTCATGTCTTCTTCTTCTTGAACGAGAGTTCTGAGCAACCAAGAAAATTTCTTTCTTTTTTTCTTCTTTCAAACACAAGACAACCACAGAACCAGCGATTCACAGGTCTCCGGCGATTCCAGTCGGCTTCAAACTACCGACACACCAACCTAATCGCGATCTCAGGTATTCTGTCTTTCTTTCAACCGTGTTCTTCGTGTGTAACCGAGCCGTAGCTCTGATACCAGTTGTTGGGGGTATACGCACGCGGAAGCAACACACACTCACGAACACTCAACCGCATAAATAGAAAAATAAACGACACAAGGATTTACGTGGTTCGGTTGCCAACTGCAACCTACGTCCACGGGGCAACTAAGGTATTTCTTTCATTTCATTGCACACGGATTACAATACAGATCAGTTTCTTATATAGAGATTGTAATGAGAATTTTTGACCAACTCAATTATTGGCTTCACACTCCAATGCTTATGTGAAGAGCAAAACATAATTGGCTTCACACTCCAATGTGGCTTCACACTCAACAAAAACTACTAACAAATACAGCAATAAATGAACCGCTAAACGCATAAAGGTCTCATTTTTTAATTGTAAATACAACTAGGGTGCTCAGGATTCAATTTTAACAGTTTTTGGTTCAAACCACAAATTAAACTGTTAGTAACAGTTTTTTATCATGGCAAACCGAAACCAAGTTTTTGGATCAAACAACAGATTAAACAGTTAGTAATAATTTTTTTATCATGGCAAACCAAAACCTATATCTCGGCTGAAGGTGGTGGTGGTGGCGGTTGATGATGGTGGTGGCGGCTAGTGGTGATGGTGGTGGTCAAAGTTATGATTATTAATAACTAAATTTGTGCCACATAAGCAGCCACATCAGCCAATATCTAGGTTTGTACCACGAAAGTTATCACGTCAGCAAAAAACTAACTCAGTTAGGGGAGTGGGGGTGGTCACTAGTGATAGAATTTCATCACTCGCAAACATCCAATCAAGTTCCGCCATGTAATCAACCATTATTATATCACTCACATCTTTTTTTAGTGGCAATGGTCATCACTCACCACCACACCCAACAATTCCCCCCCCCCCCCAAACCAACAATTACCCTCACAAAATAAAACCATCACGCCGTGAAGAAGATAACGGAATTTGAATTTATGCATGTTATCACGCGTGGACTTTGTAGGTGGCGGTGGAAGTTTTGTTTTTTCCACGCGTTGTTTTTTGCTATCACGGTGGATTAACGTTCCACCCCCACCGCCCTTAGAAATGGATCGATGGGGGCCAGATTCTTAGAAGTTGGGATTGTCAGAGGGAATTTGAAGTTGGGATTAATGTCGGACAATGGGTGAAAGTTAGGATTATTAAAATTCACTAACCCAACTTTTTTCATTAACAATCCAAAAAACTATTTTGAAACAAAATCCCATGAATTAATCCTAGATCCCTCACATAGTTTCAAGAATTCAAATACCCATATCGAATAGCTAACAAAGATTTAAGATGAAATTTCATTGGATTAAGAACATTGTTGTAAGTTTAAAGTTTGAATCCTGTTCTGTTTTATCTGTATTTAGCGGTTTTTAACTTCTTGCTTGTTCTGTTTTATTTTTATTTTTTTATTTTTTTTTACTGAAATATCTTTAGCCGTTAAAAAAATGAACCACTCAATAAAATAAATAACATTATCACATAATTGGATTCTATGAAGTTGGTGTTACTTTTGTCTTCTAACGAAACAGCTTCTACTTGTAAAACAAAAGGTCCCATTAATCATTCAACCTCACATGGTGGGTAGAGATCGAGTACCCAAACAAGGGCAATTGTGTTTCACAAGTGGGTACCACTATGTCTATACATGTATAATTAAAATAGTATCAATAGTTATCATATTACTTAGGCTGTAAAATGATATACAATATAATAAACAAACATGTCTTTTTATCATTCTATCAAAATAACTCGTTCCCATTCCACTCTTCAATTCTCTCATACTAAACACCAGCCAAATGTTTATGAAGTATAGTCTCGCGTATATTGTTTTTCCGTATGCATTGGCCTTTCAAAGAAAAGTGAAGGTTCCCGATGCATATAAGTTAGGTAAGGGGACTGTGTCAAACACGTCGCATGAGCATTTTGTTTGTGCGTGTTCTTCCCATTTTCCTTTATTTCAATTATAATCGTATTGTAAATTTGTTTATAAATGGTGAAAGGTATCCCTAGAACACCATCCATTATTTGAATGTTCATAACTATAGGATAAAACAGCAAACAAAAGCAGATTTATGACCATTTACAAAAATATTAAAAAGTTTAATTTTAAATAAAGTTGGATATTTTAGTTGTGGCTACATGCATTGAATCAAAAACTATGCATTACAACTAAAAGAAACAAGTGTATAGTGAGAAATAAAACCATCCAAGCATAAACAACCAAGAGCTACCATCATTCAACAACAAACCAAACCTACTCAATGATATATTATGGCCAGTTTCATTCGGTTCAATGCATTAATATTTAATGCCGAACTAGTTAATGGTTCTGGTTGCTTGTGGTTTTGCAGAGGCGGTGACAATCTTTGGCAGTCAAGGTCAATCGACGACAAGGTTGGTGTTATGGTGTTTTCAAGGTTGAGTGATGATCAAGTGCAATAACATGCGTTCATTGGTGGTCGAGGTTGACTAACGACAATTATGGTGATTGAGGTTGATCCAAACAATCAGCAACGACAATTAGGCTGACTATGATTATAAGTGCTAAATGATGATAGGTGGTCAGTTAGTGGTTGTAGGGCGGTAACGTGATGGACATTGATAGTAATTCAACGGCTACGGTTTCGTCCTTTAGGATTTATGACTATCATATTATGTGTTATGCAATATTAGAAGAATAAATGTGTAATATTATGTAGGGAATATAGAGTTGGAATTGTATCAGAGTGAGTAGGAAACTTGATAAACCTAACTTTCATAACAAAATGATTTAATAATCCAATTAATACTATTGTTATCTAATACTATGAGAATATGAAATTATTATTCTCTCTTATTTGTATGGGCCAAGTGCAAGACCCCTCTATGGCCTACTGGATAAATTAGAGCCCACATATGACTTATCTATATGATCCCTACAGTATTTCATATAATTTAATTTAATTTACATAAACAATAATAATAATAATAATAAAATAGAAATTGGTATATTCCTTAAATTAAATGAAAGCAACTCCAACATTGAAAATGGGTTTTCTTGTTGACCAATAACCATGAGTTCCACGTGGGGAGTTGGCACTGGGATCCATTAACCAACCACTCAACTTGACCCACCACCTCATCCAACGGTTCAACATGAGTCACGTGACTAGCGGTGTGCACAATCACCCATCTCTTTATCATCTGAAAATTCAGATTTGGATTTAAGTCCCTAGTGATATGAGAAGTTTGCAAATAGTAAGATTTTATAGCTTCATATTACACTACTCGGTATGGTGACGGAGGGAAGCCGGCGACAGAGGGGGACGTAGGGGGGGCGGCGTGGGAGGACGGCGTCGCCGAGGGGGAGGCCCACATGTTTGGTCCGTCGCAAACGGCACAACTCGGACGGGGAGGACGGGACGGAGGGGGGGCGGCGTGGGAGGACGGTGGTGACGTGGCGGCGCCAGAGGTGGAGACGGAACCATACCGAGCAGCCTTAAACATACCTCTCAGTTGACAAGTGCGACTATTATTTGATTAGAAGCACTGACAGATCCAGAAAAAAAGTTAACATTTATCTTAAAAAAAATTACCCTACATTTATAACAGAAAAAAATATTTGTAACCGTACATTTAACAATACATTTATCGTTAACTTGCACATTGTGGGACAACAACCCTTTTAAAGCCCTCATTAGCTAGATTAAAAAAACAAATTAAAAAATATGTGATTAGTCTTCCTTCCCTTTAACCCCTTTAGTACTCGCCAAGAGCTTGGCTGGGGCATCCATAGTGCCCTTCAATGGCGGAGGCGGGGTGTGTAGGCGGCGCCACCCAACTAAGGTGGTTGGGGGTGTTGCCCCACACCGTCCAGTCTTACACATATGCATCCGTAATGATATGTGAATAGTTTTACAACAATCATTAAAAAATATATGAATAATTTATAAGAGTGATTGAAAAACTAAGAAAAATGTTTCACGCACATTTTGATATGATATGTGTCCATATATAATGGTGATTTTTATTTTTATTTAGATCATAAACCTAAAAACATTTAATATAACTAATTCCAAAATGATTATGCATGTCTTGCAATCCTAGTGCTATTTGAAAGATACACCCTTAGTCCATTAGCCATTAGTCACTACACACCAAGTTGTGCTTAGACTAATGGTATTTATACAACTCTTAAAATACAGGTTCAAGAAGTTTTAACATTTTATGGTATGATAAACTATGTGAATGACAATTGTTGTTCCAAAAATATGTGAATGACAAGTTATGGTCCGGACCCATGCACAAGCAAGCATTGATATGATAATATCTATATTCTAACCAAGCCTCATGTATTAGCTTTAAATGATTGTAGCACTTTGCTTAATTTTGATAATGTTAATCTTTTAGAAAAAATGAACATTAAAAAATAATTGGGTATAACCAAATTCTTTTCACGAAACACTAAACACGTCATTATGCAGTCAAATGAACCAATAGATTGTTCAAAAATCAAAACTATACTTTATCAATCACTTCAATATCTCTAGTAGCTTCCACTAGATTACATTTTACATATACATGGCTACTACAAGAACTCAAGAAGTTGAATGTTACATGTCACTTAAGAGCTTTTAAACGCATATATCTTTTAAATTACTATTTTAGAAGATCACACTTGTCCCTAGTATCTTTTAATTGAAACATTACTGATCTAAATATTTACATGTATACACACGAGTCTTGCCCTTCTCTCTCGCCTCATTTAACATTCCCCTTTACCTTTAACACTCGGGCTTACATCTTTGAGGAACGCCCATAGTTATCCCCCCTCCTTTCCGTTCAACTGTCATTCAAGCTCAAAATCACAACTCCATCTCCTTCTTTCGCTGCCAGCCTGCCACCATCAATACTACAGTTCCCAAACCGACCACAAACACCATCTCCTCTATTAACACTCCTCACTATGTTCACAAACCGAACCGAGCGAATCTTTGCTCGTGCTAGGCTCGTTTACAAACCGAACTGATCCTATCAACTCTTTTACAACTGAACATAAAATCGAACAAGCGTTCTTCGAGCATTAATTTTTTCGAGCAAACGTCGAGTTAGGTACGAGTAATTTGGACAATCCTACTCTCTAGAGCAAAGAATGAACTGGTTGTCTAAGGATGAGGCAGAATCTGATGAACATAAGAAGAGATAGGCAAAATCGAATTAGGGCAGAGAACGATATAGGTGGGAGTTTTGTGGGTTCTCAAGTTGTAGCGCTACTTAAAGAATTAGCGCATAGGATGTATGAGACTTGCATGTACTGGAGAATTGGACATTTCGGCTACTAACGATTTTTTATTAGGCTAACTGGGACATTGGGCTAGTATACTATGTATAAAGTATATATGTTAATAAATTATTCGAGCTAACCCGAGTAGACCTTTGCTCATCTTGACTCGTTTATAAACCGAACCGATCATGTCATTTACAACCAAGCAAAAAATTGAACGAACATTTTTTAAGCTTTTTCGGTTTTCCGATTGAACGACAAGTAATTTAGAAAATCCTACTCACCTACGGGCTACATTCACCCTTTTAGCACCAATTACGAATCATTCCTTGTATCATAAACATAAAATCCCCAAACCAATTACGAATCATTCCTTATATCAAAAACAGAAAATCCCCAATTACGAAAATAAGTTACATAAAAACATACAATATATGTTGAAATGGAGTAAGATCCCATAAACTTTAACAAATATATAGAACCACGAGAAAAAGGTTAAATACCATATTGTCTTTTATATATGTCGTCACCATGACTCTCCCATAATCTGATCAAGCATTCTCCACCGTCGGATCCACTACCCCCTCGAAACAAACCAAACTGGTTAGGTGTGTGCGTAGATATAGCAATAGCAATACATATATCTCGCAACATAAGTGTGTGTTTCAATTCTACTAATTTTCTCCCCCTTTTCTTATCCTCAACGTCAATCTATACACCATCAGGTATCATTCTTTAATTTTGTACCATCTATGTTTGATTATTATCTGGTTGATCCGTTAAACCCTAGTTTTTAGTTTTAGTTTTAGTTTTCATCTGTTTGATTCGTTTGTTGCATATGGATCCTGTTGATATATATTGAGTATGTTTGATTGTATCTGGTTGATTGAAAAGTTATGATTTCTTTGCTGATTTAGGGTTTTTGAATTGCGAGTTTTTAGGGATCCAGGTTTTTGTTGGATATATTAATATTTAGGGTTAGTGATGGAAAATGGTGAACATAAGATGGAGGAGTTTGATAAAGGTGTGGTGGGAGATGGTAATGGTGGTGCGGAGAGCGTGTCGGTAACGGTCGAGTTGGAAGGAAGTGTTGATGGTAGAAAAGATGAAAAAGAAGAAAATGGTGGCGATCCTGTTGATGAGGGACAAGTGGTGGTAGATGAAAATGGTGAGACGGAAACAGTTGTGGAAAAGGCGTCGGTTGATCCTGTTGAGGAGGTTGTATCTTTGGAGGTAATCTTATTTAGGTTGTTTGTTTGTTTGTTTTGAATTTGATTGGGGATAATTTAGGATGTTATTTGATTAATTGGTGGATATGTACAGGTGAACGACGGGGAAAGTACGTCTGATAGTACGACCGTGGAGCTACCTGTTGTGATCGAAAACGACAAAAGTAGCGAGCCCACGGATTTCGAGGAACCCGAGGTGAGAACTAACGAGGAGGGAACTACATCAGGCAGTACTGCCGGTAATCAGTCGAGTGGATTTGAAGCTAGTGAAGCTATGAATGACGGTCTTAGTGAGACAAAAGGGCTTGATTCGGTGCAGGCAATTGACGGGGAAAGTACTTACGATAAGGGTGCAGGGGATGAAGCTAGTGAATTGGAAACTGATGAGGTAGCAGGTGGTGAAAAAGATGAAGCGAAAAGGGCGGGTGCAAATGTTGAACAAAAAATTCATATTGATGTAAGCAGAGATGAGTCGGATATGGTGGAAAATAATGGGGTTAAAGACAATGGGATTAAAGAGGTTGGACATGTATCTAATGCGGATGTATTGGAAGACGTTAACAAAAAGCCGGTTACTTTAGTCTTAGAAACTTCTGAAAATGGAGTTTCAGACTATGTTGATTCGGATGAAACAGTGATTCATGACGATGGTGTTAATGGAGATTCTGTTAGTTGCGAAATACAGCCAGATGGTGAGATAGGAGTTGAAGCAAACGGAGATGTAAATGAAAAAGATACGCTGGTCACTGAAAGTAAAGATGATGACGATATTAAACTAAAGGAAAAGTTTGAAACTTCAAGTAATAACTTGCTTAATGTGCAAAACGGATCAACAGTCGAACACGTTCAAGAGGAGGAACCGAAAACTTTTGATCCATTGTCAGAGCATCAAGATGATAAAAAAGCGAAAGAAGGAAGCACTTCAGCCATTAATGAAAAAACAGCAATTACCGAAGTTGAAAAAAGTGAGCCGGAAAATCATGAAGTGAAACACGATATGCCGGAGAAGAAAGAACCAGAATCGAGTCCTGTTATAGGTGTCTCTTTATCCACACACGAATCTGCAACTCCCAAATATGATTCATCTTCAGGAGATCAAGATGATAAAAAAGCGAAAGAAGGAAGTACGTCAGCCATTGGTGAGCCTGATAACCGTGTGGAAAGAACAGTATTTCCCGAAGTTGAAAAAAGTGAACCGGAAAATCATGAACTGAAACACGATATGCCGGAGAAGAAAGAACCAGAATTGAGGCCCATTATAGGTGTCTCTTTATCAACACACAAATCCGCAACTCCTAAACATGATTCAAACCCTAATCAATCTCCGATTTATAATTCCAAATCAAACCTGGAAAATCATGAAGTGAAACAAGATATGCCGGTGAAGAAAGAACCAGAATTGAGGCCCGTTATAGGTGTCTCTTTATCCGCACCCAAATCTGCAACTCCCAAACATGATTCAAACCCTAATCAATCTCCGATTCATAATTCCAAATCACACCCGGAAAATCATGAAGCTAAACAAGATATGCCGGTGAAGAAAGAGCCTGAATCGAGGCCCGTTGTAGGCGTCTCTTTATCCACACCCAAATCCGCAACTCCCAAACATGATTCAAAACCTAACCAATCTCCGATTCCTAATTCCAAACCAACTACTGCACCGGCACCCGTCGCGGCTCCATCCACAACATCAACTCGCCCTGCTGGTCTTGGCAGTGGTGCACCACTGCTGGAACCGGCTCACCGTGTGGTGCAATCTCAACGAAGTGGAACTGCTTCTCTGCAAAACCAAGTGATCGAGGAACCAACAAATGGGGAGGCTGATGAAAACGACGACACCCGTGAAAAGCTCCAGATGATTCGGGTCAAGTTTCTGAGACTTGCCCGTAGGCTCGGGCAGACTCCTCACAACGTTGTTGTGGCTCAAGTCTTGTATAGGCTAGGGCTAGCTGAACAAATAAGAGGCAGTAATGCGGGCCGTGTTGCAGCTTTTAGCTTCGAGCGTGCTAGTGCCATGGCTGAACAGTTGGAAGCAGCGGGTCAAGAACCACTTGAGTTCTCGTGCACCATCATGGTTCTCGGGAAAACAGGGGTCGGGAAAAGTGCAACGATTAATTCGATATTCGACGAGGTTAAGTTTGAAACCAGTGCGTTTCAACACGGAACAAAGAAAGTTCAAGACGTTGTCGGAACCGTTCAGGGTATTAAGGTTCGTGTTATCGACACACCAGGTCTTCTTCCTTCTTGGGCCGATCAGAGGAAAAACGAGAAAATTCTTCACTCGGTTAAAAGGTTTATCCAAAAATCACCTCCCGATATCGTTTTGTATCTTGACCGGTTGGATATGCAGAGTCGGGATTCTGGTGACATGCCTCTTTTGAGAACTATAACCGATATATTTGGTCAGTCTATATGGTTTAATGCTATTGTGGTTCTGACGCACGCTGCATCGGCTCCTCCTGAAGGGGCAAACGGTACGGCTACTAGTTACGACATGTTTGTGACCCAACGGTCCCATGTGGTCCAGCAAGCCATTCGGCAGGCTGCGGGTGATATGCGGCTCATGAACCCTGTTTCGTTAGTGGAGAATCATTCGGCTTGTCGAACGAATCCTGCCGGTCAAAGGGTTTTGCCAAACGGTCAAGTGTGGAAGCCGCATTTGTTACTACTTTCATTTGCTTCGAAGATTCTCGTTGAGGCGAATATGCTGTTAAAGCTGCAAGACTCGCCACCTGGCAAACCGTTTGCGGCTAGAACCCGAGCACCTCCTTTACCGTATATTCTTTCGAATCTTCTTCAGTCGAGACCGCAGCTGAAGTTACCTCAGGAGCAGTTTGGTGATGATGATGACGACGGTGATGATGACGTCGACGAGTTGTCTGATGAAGAATCGTCGGAATACGACGAGTTACCGCCGTTTAAACGATTGACGAATTCCCAACTGTCAAAGCTTAGTAAAGCACAGAAGAAAGCGTATTACGATGAATTGGAATACAGGGAAAAACTCTTTATGAAGAAACAATTGAAGGAAGAGAAGAAACGAAGAAAAATGATGAAGAAAATGGCTGAAGAAGTGAAGAATTATCCGAGTGATATTACCGATAGTAATAACGTAGAGGAAGACAGTAGTGGTGCTGCAACGGTTCCTGTTGCTGTTCAGGATATGACTTTACCTACTTCGTTTGATGCCGATAATCCTACTCATCGGTACCGAGCTCTCGATACGGCTAACCAGTGGCTCACTAGACCGGTACTTGACCCACACGGTTGGGACCATGATGTCGGTTATGAAGGAATCAACGTGGAACACTTGCTTGCGGTCAAAGACAAGATACCCGTGTCGTTTTCTGGTCAGATCACCAAAGATAAAAAAGATGCTAATCTCCAAATGGAGGTATCAAGTGCGTTAAAACACGGCAAATCGAACTCAACCACTGTAGCATTCGATATGCAGACTGTTGGAAAAGAGTTGTCTTATACGCTAAGAAGCGAAACTCGGTTCATTAACTACAGAAAAAACAAAGCGTCAGCTGGTATTTCCGCTACTTACTTTGGTGATTCGTTAACCGGTGGTGTGAAATTCGAGGACAAGTTAATGATTAATAAACGTGGGCAGTTGGTGGTGGCCGGTGGAGCGGTCATAGGCCGTGGTGATGTTGCTTATGGCGGCAGTTTGGAGGCTACGTTAAGAGATAAAGACTACCCTCTGGGTCGGTTTTTGTCGACTATTGGTCTTTCGGTTATGGATTGGCATGGAGATCTGGCGCTTGGATGGAACGCGCAGTCTCAGATTCCTATCGGTCGGTTTACTAATCTGATCGGCCGAGTTAATTTAAATAACAAAGGCTCTGGACAAGTTAGCGTTCGTTTGAATAGCTCGGAACAGCTTCAAATCGCGTTAACCGCTTTAGTTCCACTTGTCAGTAAGCTACTGGGTTATTATCAAGATCGAGATTCAGCGTATTAATCAGATACTTTTGGGTTCAAGATTGAAGAAAGTTAAATGTGGTGTATATGCTGCAGGAGTGTAATCTTTTGATGATCAATATGTGAGTAGAACTTTCATGCACTTGCTTTATAATGGGTTCTATCTTTCTTGAATTTTAGCACTCTGTGTTTTATGAACTATTGCATTAACATGATATGGTTTCTTGCAGGTTGAGCCGATCTTGAAATATATATGGCGAAAAGAAGGTGGCGGTAATGTTTTGGGAAGAGTAGTTAAATGCACAAAAGGCTGTAGTGGTAGAGCTAGATTTGAAGCAAATCACCATGATGCTGGTTTTCTTTTTTATTTTCGTTTTGTGTTTAATTTCTTCTCGGTATAGAGATGTTCTGGTTAGAATGGGGGCGAGTTTAGTTATTGTATTATACGTATGATGAGTATGTGACTCACAAAGGTCTTAATTTGGTTCAGTGAACATGACTCTTTTTCTACTTTGAAAAATCTGTTTGGTTTACAAGTTGATGGTGTGGGTATATGTTGATGCACATAACTATATAAGATGTTGGATAAAATGTTATGTTTGGTATGGAGCTTTTAGGAGCTTCTAGCTTTAAACTTTTAATAAAAAGGCTAGGAACTTGAAGCTTTTAGTTGGACGCTCCTACTAGTAGCGTTTAGAAGGAGCTACAAGCTTTTAGGGAAAAAATGACTATTTTGACCTTTAAAAATAATGAACATTTAGTTATGTCTATTTTGGTCATTTTAAACATTTTATTAAAAGCTCTAGCTACTCTGCCAAACACCTAAATATATTTAAAAAGCTACAGAGCCCGCTTCCAGCCACCAGCTACTTTTGCGAAATATAAGTGCAATAGTTCATATCTAAGGCAATTATGTAATCATATACGTTTAAAATTATCTCTTTCCACTATATACTTGTGCGTGTTTCTTTAGATCTTGAATTCATTCATTGTTAGGCACCTAAGAAACAATGTGGGGGAATGTGAATCTTGAGTTGTTTGTGGGGGGAGATAGTGATGAATCTTGAAACCAACTACTTTCAATCAAGATGCTGTCACCAAATCTCAATCCAAATGCACGTCTTCCTTTTAGAGCATTTATTCCTGTAAATGTCCACAAACGTTTTAATCACATGTCACACTATCAATTTATATATGGTTTAAAAATATCAAGTTCCCTAGCAATTCGTCCTTGACAAATATTCTTTCATTTTTCACATAATCACCACCTTTTACATATACAATGAACTTAATTTTTGAAAGTTGCATAATTTAAATATCTCATATTTTCATAAGAATATTGTTAAACAGTATCAAATTAAAAAGAAGGAAAGCACAATAATAAAAAGGACTTGAACAAGCAATTGTCAAGCTATGACATTAGTTCATGTGCTACAAACAAAACACATTCAAGAAAGCCTTCCAAAGAGCAGGCAACTTGAATCCCCCAAGACCATGGTTAGAATCTGGACCGACTTTAGTTATTGTATTCTACATTTTTTTTTGAACGGCGGCGGCGGGATTGGGCTCAGTGGCATGCCTCTTCATAGCCCGGGTGAAACACCCCCCAGACGGAATTACAACCGTCCATTGTTAGTTTGACGCTCGAAGGGTGGCGCCAAACCGTTCCAGGAGGAAACCGACCTAAGTCGTAAAACCCCCTGACTTGCTGTATTTCCGGTGAAGGCAGCAAGATTCGAACCCGGGCATCTCCCAAAGGAAGAAACACGGGGTGCCGCTGGACCATAAGGTCTTTGGCTATTGTATTCTACATATGTTGAGTACGTGACTCGCAAGGGTCTTAATATGATTCAGTCGTTTTGTAGTTTGAAAAATCTGTTTGGCTTACATGGTTATGCTGAATTGGGGCAGTGTTGCATGTGGTTGCCAAAAGGGTGACTAAAAGTATGAAACTTTTGTGTGATTAACAAGTTATTATTAGTCAAAGAGTTAAATGCCATTTTAGTCCCTGTGGTTTGGGCCATTTTGCCAGTTTAGTCCAAATGTTTCATTTTTAACCTGTGGGTCCAAAAAGGTTTCACAGTTGCCATTTTAGTCCACTGGGTTAACTTCATCCATTTTTTCTGTTAACGAGAAGGCCAATTCGGTCATTTTATATGGCTGAATTGTCCTTTTAGTTAACAGAATTACATACAAAATGACCGAATTGGCCTTCCCGTTAACAGAAAAAATGGATGAAGTTAACACAGTGGACTAAAATGGCAACTGTGAAACCTTTTTGGACTCACATGTTAAAAATGAAACCTTTGGACTAAACTGGCAAAATGGCCCAAACCACAGGGACTAAAATGACATTTAACTCTTAGTCAAATTAAACCAGCTCACATCATGTTGAAGCACAGAAGATGTTGGATGAGAAAATTTTAGGGATGATAGAAAAAACCAACTTGAAGGGAAACTCCTAACACCCGAAAATTTAAGAAGTATAACGGATATTTGGGTACATACCCGTTCCATTATGCTTTCCTGATGTTTAAGTTTTCGGTTTTCCCGTTGGGGTTTTAATTTGTCTTTACCTCTTAGCAAATAGTGTTTCTAAGGGATAGGGTGTGATGGTCAGGTGTCTTTATCTTCTCTCTATCCTATAAGGGATATGGTGTGGTAGTAAGGTATCTTATCTTCTCTCTATATTAGAAGTGAAGGGTTTAAATCCTGTAAGATACAAGTATTTGTAACTGATACAAGTAGATTAGAAATATGTTAGTTTGCATTTTTTTCTCTTATAATCAAATACTTATTAATTATAATATTTATGAACATGACTAATATATATGTACAACCTCTAACCAGCGGGTCCAATAAAAATATCATAGATATTTTCTGGGGGGTGACATAACGTGGATAGGTGTATTTTGACCCTTTTCCAAGTATATTGCAATCTATCCAAAAACTTCCACATAATGTGGCTAAAATGTTGATTGGTTAGATGGGACAAACCATACCTTTCTTTTTGATGTAGGAACAATGACACCTCAACTATTTATTAGATATGTCAAACTGGGAGGGTTAATAAAGTGTGGTTATTTATGAACATTTATATTATTTGTTACATGACAACTGACAAGTTTATGTTGTATATATTTATACTATTTTGTTACATGACAACTGAAATTTATGCTATATACAGTGGCGGCTTTGATGGTGTGCGGGGAGGACCTCCGCACAAGGCCCGTAATTTCGAGGGGCACGCGATTTAAAAAAAAATCCAATATATATATGCTATTTTTTTTTAAATAACATATACCAATTCCAATATAGGCCTGATTACAAATCTTTTTTTGTTTGTTTGGAATTTAGCCCACTTGACATTAGGTTTATTGAGTTCAATACTAATTTGATTTTTATTTGTAAATAATAATAAAACATTACAAAAGGGTACATTTTTTTCAAGCTCGAACATGGTACGTGAATTCTCAGAGACGCCTCTGGTTATATATACCATATGCTATATACAACCATGAATGATATTAGGCGATATAGTTGAGTATATAATATTTTAAATCAATATTTCAATTGCGTTTATAATCGGTTTCGAGTAATGAACATCTTAATAGGTAACTTTTAACCACCTAAGATCGGTGATGAGTGTACCCAATACTTGTGTGGATAATCATGATGGGTAATGAGTAATGGAACCTGTCAGCTATAGAACACCACCAAGATACCCGATTCATTGTTGTCCCTCAAAGTGGTTGTGGAAGGTGGGGTGGTAGTGGTGTTAACACATGCAACACCATTATTGCCAAAGGTGACGGTGGAGGTGTCGGCCGATAGCAGGAGCAGAGGGGGTAATGACGACGTTTGTGGTGGCGAAAGCGTTGACAAATAGGTGGTAACGGTGATGCGGTGGTAGCAACGATGACGATCACAATGAATATCTCCACAACTCCACCACCGGATATAATTGATTCCAACAATAGTGTTATATTCAGACAACAATGATAGTTTTGTACGTTGTACAACACATTTATATACATGACAAAATTATTATGCGCAAGTCGTCAATAATCATAAATGATCAAGAAAGATGAGTTCACACAAATTATTTGAGCTTGCTTGCCACAATTGGATCAAGTTAAAATATGAAATAATCTATCTGGTATATTAATTCCACAAATTACCGCTATAAAATTTATCAAATTTTACGACATATATAAATATTATCACTCTTAATAAAACATTTTTTTAATCATGTCACGTATATTAATTTACTAGTAGGTGCCCGCGCGATGCGGCGGGGGTGACACTTTGCATTGCGGCACTCGTTTTGGGTAGTTTTCTTATTCGTATAATATTTATGGTAGCATTATTGCGGTGGATGTATGTCACAAGTATTACACATGTCTAGTATTTATTAAATTTAGAATTTAAATTATCAAGTATTTCAAGAAACCATTAACGCAATAAAGTAACACACGAATAAAAAAAGTCTTAAACATAAATAAAAGTTATATAAAGTAGTACATGAATAAGGAACTATAAGTCTTAAATATAAAAGTTGAAAACTAAAAGCTCAAGTACTTTGCATCATGATGAGATCAATTTAGTACTCAGGGTGGAGGGTATAACCCTCGGGGAGTTGTGCGGTGACTTGAGTCACCGATTCGGTGACTATACCCTCGGTTTGGGGGCAATCGGTGAGGAGGAGAGAGGTTGCCATTTTCGATGAGTGTTCACCGATGTGTTTGAGAGGAGAGGAGAGACCAATCATGTTTTTTTTTTTTTTAATTGTGGGGTGTTTGACTATACCTAGTGATTGAGTGTAAAATGGGAAGTAGAATGATAAGTTGACATGACATAATATTACTGGGTAGGATTTCACTCAAACACTCTAAGAGCATTCACATCCTAACCATCAAATTATGTGAGGAGGGGTTTTTATATTATAAAGGGTATAAAAAGTGGTTGTGAGTAGAGGAGAGAGAAAATGTTACTGTTCATCTGTATATTTTGGGGGACACTGTTCACCCGTTATAATTTTTTAATATATTTTGAAAGTGGTTGTGAGTGGAAGTGAGGGAAAAATGTAATGATAATATTATTTAATTGAAAGGAGAGAGAAAAAGTATTTGTTTTGAGTGGAAATCTATACTATCTATAAAAGGAGCTTAACCGCTGACCTCACTTTGCTTATGTGTCATCTTCTTAGATATGCCACATAGGATGCCACATTGGATCCGCTGATGTCATTCCGCTTATGTCATAAATCCCACTTTAGTTATTTAAAAAACTCATTTCATTTATTTAATAATAATAGATAATTTCAATCCATGATGGTTTTGGAGCCATTTTCAAAATTCAAATCATAATTTCAATCCCTCTTCCCCTCAAATATACTTCTGGCTCCATTTTCAAATTTCATTCTCTCTCTCTCTCTCTCTCTCTCAAATCCAGAGTTCTTTCAAAACATCTCTTCACATACGACTTTCAATCTGCCTGGCGATTCTTCTCCGTTAAGCCCTGGTATACAAACCCTAATAATAATTCTTATCCAACGAGCGATGATTGAAGGTTAGTAATCTCCATTCTGTTCAAAATTTGATTATTTCAACATACCCAATTCATCTTTGAAACGAAAAACAACCTTGATTAAATGGGTTTATTAAAAATAAGATATTTTCGATGAATTATGTTCATCTGTGTCAGATCTTGTGTGTACAGTTGAAAAGTTTTTGGGTTTTTATTCTCAGGTGGTATTTGAGATTGAATCTGAATAAAAAAGGGTTTAAAGATTTCACATATGATTGTTGATGATAGAGCGTATTATATCTGGTCCAGTGGACTGATCTTCCGGCCTGATTACTTTGCATTCGGTGATTCCGTGCCAGAAACAATTGGGCGAAGGTGCTGAGCTGATTGATTTGGTGCTCGATGTTGTTTGTAAGGAGGTTGAAAATTGTGATTCTATGTAAGGTATATGTTTAAATGTTTGATCATATCAACTTTTTATACGAATGGGTAATGAATTTGTTTATGAGTGTGATCTTCATCTGAAAACTATTTGTTTTTTTATCATAATTAAAATCCTGTTTGATTTTTAGGGATTTCAATATCATAATTAAAATCCTGGTTCATTCCAAAACTGAAGCGAAAAGTTCCAAAACTTGATGTCGGTTTCATTCAAAATCTCAAATTACCATGTATTGTAATGAATAATAATATTGGTGGTTGAGTTAGTTTAATTGGTTTTCGGTTTTGCATTTTAACTTTTGTTTCTTTTTTATAACTTTTACTACTGTTTGAATATTAATGCAGGGCAAAAGCTTATTAGATTGTTAAGTTTGAATGATGCATTGGTGAGTTTATTGTAAAACTTTTGGTATTCAAGGACCATTATAACCGAATGAATCATTTGGATTGAAACAAGTCGTCTGGTTCAGTTTTATCGGCTTAGTGTATTAACAGTTAGATTATCCAATGAATCATTTGAACTCAAATACGTTGTTATGAAAGTATGCATACCACCTGCTCGATAAAATGTCTTTGTGAGAATCATATAATATAATGAAGTTGATATAAACTTGTGAATGTGTTTTAAGCTTCTTATTTAAGTTAGTTGGTATTTTAAGTATATAATGATAATTATTTGTACTTCAACTGTCATAATTATTTAACTTTATATGATCAGGATCGATCCCCACCCCATGAACACGGCCCGTTTAGCAGCCGCTTTTATAACATTGTGTCTTTTTTCTGATCATTGTTTTTATTTTCCTACAGGCTAGAAAGACTCCTTTAGTGGAATCTTTTGAATCTTCTGGTGAAGAAGAGTAAGATCATGCACTTTAGAGTTTAGTGCATTGTATTTTTTCTTTTATTTAGTTTTATAAAAGGGGTTTTGTTTGTTTGTAGGCTTGCTATTTAGAGGCTTGAGATGATGAAAAATGACTTGCTGCAAAGACTTGCAAATGAGGTCATACTTTTGATTAAACCCCAAGGCTGCTCACCTGCTTGTACGCCATCTATTAAGGGAGCTTAGAGGCTGATGTAAATCTGCCTACGTGTCAACCATCTAGGCATGCCACAGTTTCATGGAGGTAGTATGCTTAACTTCAAGATAGTTTAGTTTTTAAAACTTCAATCTGTTGAATATTCATTGTTCCAAGAATTTAAAGTAATCAACAGTATGCTTAACTATTTGACTTAAGGTCAACTTATCTCATTGAAATGATTCACTTTCATAAAGTTATAAAATTTATTTGCAGGATAAGTATATATAAGTGATGGGACTGCATTCTTTTTCGGTCAAGATATGCGATTAACAGTTTCATGGAGGTAGTATGCTTAAGTTGAAGATAGTTTAGTTTTTAAAACTTCAATCTGTTGAATATTCATTGTTCCAAGAATTTAAAGTAATCAAGAGTATGCTTAACTATTTGACTTAAGGTCAACTTAGCTCATTGAAATGATTCACTTTCATAAAGTTATAAAATTTATTTGCAGGATAAGTATATCTAAGTGATGGGACTGCATTCTTTTTCGGTCAAGATATGCGATTAAACCCCAAGGCTCCTCACCAGCTTGTACGCCATCTATTAAGGGAGCTTAGAGGCTGATGTAAATCTGCCTACGTGTCAACCATCTAGGCATGCCACAGTTTCATGGAGGTAGTATGCTTAACTTGAAGATAGTTTAGTTTTTCAAACTTCAATCTGTTGAATATTCATTGTTCCAAGTATTTAAAGTAATCAATAGTATGCTTAACTATTTGACTTAAGGTCAACTTATCTCATTGAAATGATTCACTTTCATAAAAGTTATAAAATTTATTTGCAGGATAAGTATATCTAAGTGATGGGACTGCATTCTTTTTCGGTCAAGATATGCGATTAAACCCCAAGGTTGCTCACCAGCTTGTACGCCATCTATTAAGGGTGCTTAGAGGCTGATGTAAATCTGCCTACGTGTCAACCATCTAGGCATGCCACAGTTTCATGGAGGTAGTATGCTTAACTTGAAGATAGTTTAGTTTTTCAAACTTCAATCTGTTGAATATTCATTGTTCCAAGTATTTAAAGTAATCAACAGTATGCTTAACTATTTGACTTAAGGTCAACTTATCTCATTGAAATGATTCACTTTCATAAAAGTTATAAAATTTATTTGCAGGATAAGTATATCTAAGTGATGGGACTGCATTCTTTTTCGGGCAAGTTATGCGATTAAACCCCAAGGCTGCTCACCTGCTTGTACGCCATCTATTAAGGGAGCTTAGAGGCTGATGTAAATCTGCCTACGTGTCAACCATCTAGGCATGCCACAGTTTCATGGAGGTAGTATGCTTAACTTCAAGATAGTTTAGTTTTTAAAAATTCAATCTGTTGAATATTCATTGTTCCAAGAATTTAAAGTAATCAACAGTATGCTTAACTATTTGACTTAAGGTCAACTTATCTCATTGAAATGATTCACTTTCATAAAGTTATAAAATTTATTTGCAGGATAAGTATATATAAGTGATGGGACTGCATTCTTTTTCGGTCAAGATATGCGATTAACAGTTTCATGGAGGTAGTATGCTTAAGTTGAAGATAGTTTAGTTTTTAAAACTTCAATCTGTTGAATATTCATTGTTCCAAGAATTTAAAGTAATCAAGAGTATGCTTAACTATTTGACTTAAGGTCAACTTAGCTCATTGAAATGATTCACTTTCATAAAGTTATAAAATTTATTTGCAGGATAAGTATATCTAAGTGATGGGACTGCATTCTTTTTCGGTCAAGATATGCGATTAAACCCCAAGGCTCCTCACCAGCTTGTACGCCATCTATTAAGGGAGCTTAGAGGCTGATGTAAATCTGCCTACGTGCCAACCATCTAGGCATGCCACAGTTTCATGGAGGTAGTATGCTTAACTTGAAGATAGTTTAGTTTTTCAAACTTCAATCTGTTGAATATTCATTGTTCCAAGTATTTAAAGTAATCAATAGTATGCTTAACTATTTGACTTAAGGTCAACTTATCTCATTGAAATGATTCACTTTCATAAAAGTTATAAAATTTATTTGCAGGATAAGTATATCTAAGTGATGGGACTGCATTCTTTTTCGGTCAAGATATGCGATTAAACCCCAAGGTTGCTCACCAGCTTGTACGCCATCTATTAAGGGTGCTTAGAGGCTGATGTAAATCTGCCTACGTGTCAACCATCTAGGCATGCCACAGTTTCATGGAGGTAGTATGCTTAACTTGAAGATAGTTTAGTTTTTCAAACTTCAATCTGTTGAATATTCATTGTTCCAAGTATTTAAAGTAATCAACAGTATGCTAAACTATTTGACTTAAGGTCAACTTATCTCATTGAAATGATTCACTTTCATAAAAGTTATAAAATTTATTTGCAGGATAAGTATATCTAAGTGATGGGACTGCATTCTTTTTCGGGCAAGTTATGCGATTAAACCCCAAGGCTGCTCACCTGCTTGTACGCCATCTATTAAGGGAGCTTAGAGGCTGATGTAAATCTGCCTACGTGTCAACCATCTAGGCATGCCACTGTTTCATGGAGGTAGTATGCTTAACTTCAAGATAGTTTAGTTTTTAAAACTCCAATCTGTTGAATATTCATTGTTCCAAGAATTTAAAGTAATCAACAGTATGCTTAACTATTTGACTTAAGGTCAACTTATCTCATTGAAATGATTCACTTTCATAAAGTTATAAAATTTATTTGCAGGATAAGTATATATAAGTGATGGGACTGCATTCTTTTTCGGTCAAGATATGCGATTAACAGTTTCATGGAGGTAGTATGCTTAAGTTGAAGATAGTTTAGTTTTTAAAACTTCAATCTGTTGAATATTCATTGTTCCAAGAATTTAAAGTAATCAAGAGTATGCTTAACTATTTGACTTAAGGTCAACTTAGCTCATTGAAATGATTCACTTTCATAAAGTTATAAAATTTATTTGCAGGATAAGTATATCTAAGTGATGGGACTGCATTCTTTTTCGGTCAAGATATGCGATTAAACTCCAAGGCTCCTCACCAGCTTGTACGCCATCTATTAAGGGAGCTTAGAGGCTGATGTAAATCTGCCTACGTGTCAACCATCTAGGCATGCCACAGTTTCATGGAGGTAGTATGCTTAACTTGAAGATAGTTTAGTTTTTCAAACTTCAATCTGTTGAATATTCATTGTTCCAAGTATTTAAAGTAATCAATAGTATGCTTAACTATTTGACTTAAGGTCAACTTATCTCATTGAAATGATTCACTTTCATAAAAGTTATAAAATTTATTTGCAGGATAAGTATATCTAAGTGATGGGACTGCATTCTTTTTCGGTCAAGATATGCGATTAAACCCCAAGGTTGCTCACCAGCTTGTACGCCATCTATTAAGGGTGCTTAGAGGCTGATGTAAATCTGCCTACGTGTCAACCATCTAGGCATGCCACAGTTTCATGGAGGTAGTATGCTTAACTTGAAGATAGTTTAGTTTTTCAAACTTCAATCTGTTGAATATTCATTGTTCCAAGTATTTAAAGTAATCAACAGTATGCTTAACTATTTGACTTAAGGTCAACTTATCTCATTGAAATGATTCACTTTCATAAAAGTTATAAAATTTATTTGCAGGATAAGTATATCTAAGTGATGGGACTGCATTCTTTTTCGGGCAAGTTATGCGATTAAACCCCAAGGCTGCTCACCAGCTTGTACGCCATCTATTAAGGGAGCTTAGAGGCTGATGTAAATCTGCCTACGTGTCAACCATCTAGGCATGCCACAGTTTCATGGAGGTAGTATGCTTAACTTCAAGATAGTTTAGTTTTTAAAAATTCAATCTGTTGAATATTCATTGTTCCAAGAATTTAAAGTAATCAACAGTATGCTTAACTATTTGACTTAAGGTCAACTTATCTCATTGAAATGATTCACTTTCATAAAGTTATAAAATTTATTTGCAGGATAAGTATATCTAAGTGATGGGACTGCATTCTTTTTCAGTCAAGATATGCGATTAAACCCCAAGGTTGCTCACCAGCTTGTACGCCATCTATTAAGGGTGCTTAGAGGCTGATGTAAATCTGCCTACGTGTCAACCATCTAGGCATGCCACAGTTTCATGGAGGTAGTATGCTTAACTTGAAGATAGTTTAGTTTTTCAAACTTCAATCTGTTGAATATTCATTGTTCCAAGTATTTAAAGTAATCAACAGTATACTTAACTATTTGACTTAAGGTCAACTTATCTCATTGAAATGATTCACTTTCATAAAGTTATAAAATTTATTTGCAGGATAAGTATATCTAAGTGATGGGACTGCATTCTTTTTCGGTCAAGATATGCGATTAAACCCCAAGGCTCCTCACCAGCTTGTACGCCATCTATTAAGGGAGCTTAGAGGCTGATGTAAATCTGCCTACGTGTCAACCATCTAGGCATGCCACAGTTTCATGGAGGTAGTATGCTTAACTTGAAGATAGTTTAGTCTTTAAAACTTCAATCTGTTGAATATTCATTGTTCCAAGTATGTAAATCTGCCTACGTGTACTTTATATTGTCATTCATGGTGTAAAACAATGTGATTAGAGTAGAAGTTCAACATTGCTATGTTGTAACTTAATTTCAGTTTGAATCTTTTTGTGTGTTTCCGAGGGCTTTTTTAGGCAAGCCGCATAGTATAAACTCTAACTTTTGGGTGTTGTAGACTGTTTTAGGTTGATTTCTAGGATTATTTAGGTTGAAGGTAGCCTTCATTAGGGTTTTTATTGTCACCCGTATGCTGTAAATTAGGACGAAAATCATCTTAAATGACTACATGGTTGTTTTTCTCATTTTACCTCAACATGGTTTCATAAAATTACTTTCTTGCCTGTTACACGTCTTTTTCTAATCTCAGGGCTATAAAATTATTTTCGTGTTTACCTTCGTTTGTTATCAAAATATGTTGTTAAATAAAAGAACATATATTAAAAGATATAAACTTGAGTCTATAAGACTAGCATATTGATTGCTGCTCCCACCAATGGACCTTTCGACTTTAGCCCTAGAATATATACAACTACCAAACAATCTTGTATAAATTAACTGTCATGTAAGTAGTTAATCTTGTATAATGTTCACATCATGCTCAGATACAGGACAAGGCAGAATTGTTCTTTGAATTGTGTTCATCAAGTTTTTAATTAAATACCTAATTAAGTTTTGATTCAGCAGGAGAGCTGAGAACGACCGGAAGTTGTGGTGGCTGTGTGACCGAGATATAATCGAATTGAAGTTTGTAGAAGTATTTTTATACATCAGCTTGAAAAGGTACTTAACTTTCGTTGAATTGAAGTTTTTCATAGATCTTAACTATTCATATGATCACCATCAAATGTAACTAACAAAGAATCAATAAAATGCTAATAAAACATTAGAATCAATTGATCAAACAACTACACTTGAGTCTGTAAGAGTACCATATTGAGTGCTGTTGTCCCTAATGTAGCTTTTGACTTTAGCCCCAGAATATCTACAAGTACCAAATAATCTTAATTTAATTAAAATTAAGGAAAAAGTTACCCGTGTTTGTTGAAACTATTTCGCTTCCAAAAGTGTTAAAGTCAGCACATAAATGAACATTAAACAGATCATCCATGGTACCAAACAACAATGTTAAGAAAAAAAATTTAGATGAAATATTTTCTAATTTATTGAAAATGGAAGACCGTCTCTTTATCTTCAAACTCACGAAATTTTATTCATTCATGTGCTAAAAACTTAGACTTTATTTGATGATGTTGATGTTGATGCAGATGTGTTTTTACATTCAACTGGACTTAAAAATCAAGTGCATAAAAATGCTCATTGTGGAATGGATTTGATATTGCTTGGTGCTTATTTGGACAAAAAAAATCAACGTATTTAAACAGGTAAATTTACACAAGGCTTATTTATGATAGTCTCTGGTAACTTGATTCGTATTAACGATTAGATACTTCCTATTGAGTTTACTCTATAGGTAATGGTGTAGTAAAAGGAGACTTAATTATAATTGAAAACCTAACATAAGGACTTTGTTATAAAAGTGCAGCGAACCAGGCCACATTGTTATGCGTCCTACGGTTTCTGGAGCAAATCCTTGTGTTGGGGCAGCAGCGATTTGGGTTGTTTGTGGCTGCGTGGGTGGTGCCTCGATGCTGTAAACAGTGGTCAAATAACATTGGATAGTAGGGGTAACGAGTACCATAACAAATCAAGAAAAGGAATACCAACAACATGCAATTAGGTACAGTTTTGGGACTGGTAATGCTGTCTAAACAACATGCAATTAGGTACAGTTTTGGGAATACCAAGTACTTAGCTTATTTGTATATCAACCATGTACACTAACACATAATTTCATTAACATTGTTTTATAAAGATATGTAACTAAATGCAAAGAATTTAAATCATATATTAGAATCTGTTTTTAGTATTATCGAATTATACAATAACAATGGACCTTTACTGAATTTTACACTAACAATGTGTCAAAAAAAATTAACATCATATATAAGAAGTTATTAGACAACATAAAATTAGGTCATGCTTTCATTTTCTACAAAATATTATCAAATATTTACCTTATTTCTATATCAAACATGTACACTAAAACAAATTGTCTTTAACATTGTTTTATAAAGATATGTAACTAAACATAAAGAATTGATTTAATATATTATAATATGTTTTTTAGTATTTGCTTCCGATCGTTATTAAAACAACCCCGTGTGTTCACACGGGTGTACACCTAGTATATTGATATAGGAGTTGTTTTTTAGTGGAATGCATGTATAATTTGATGGATTGGATGTGAATGCTCTAAGTTGTTTGACTATACCCTCCACCCTTATACGGCTTAAACATCTCAAGGATGTCATCTATATTGTCACACCACCATTTGTTATCATCGAGATCAACGTCCTCCGGAATTTCTTATATCTTTTCCTGTTTGATTATTATATCCTTTGGATGATGAGTTTCTTCTCTGTTCTCCTCTTTAACTGATACATCAGTAGTAGCTAGAGTAGTTTGGGAAACTGAAAAAAAAAATGTTAAGTATTTTAGTTACATATTTTATCATGTTACCGTTATAAATAATATAGGATACAAAAACAACATTCACGGTTGAACATAATATAAAAAAACAATATATCATGTTTTAGAAACATATATACTTGTGTAAAGATCTAAAAGGATGAATATTGAAGCTCAAAAAAAAACTACTGAATAATAAATAAGATTAATGTTAAGTGTGAGCATAGAAGAATAAATTAAAGTTACACACAACAGAAAATTGAAATACTTGTAAACAAAAAAACCTAAAGAACAAGAAATTTCTTGAATTGAAAAAAAACTTAATAAATTATACTATATATAGAACCTATAAACCAACGAATTGAACAACATGTAGCTTTTTTCAACTAACTAATATTTTCTATAAGAGTATTTTTGTACTTATAATCCCTAAAAAATGCAACAAAATATGGTATTCGGTTTTTGAAGATGTATTATGTTTAGATTATGGAGTTTTTCCTAAAAGTTTGTTGGTGTAAAACTTATTTACCAAACTTCTAAAAAAACGTTATTATAAAAAAGGTTTTATGAAAACAAAAATGCTTCTAAAAACGTTTTTATAATTATTTTTATGAAAACTAAAATTCCACTTTGTTGAATATGGTATTATATAAAACTAGAATTGAGACCCGCCGCAATGCGACGGAGATTCTTTAGTTATAACTAAGTCGATTTAGCACCCGCACGTTATGTTAAACCTGTCAAACGGGAAAAATAGACGATGTAAAAATGTTCACCCACACACGCACGTTGCGTCGTGTTAACTCGCAAAATTTAGAACGAAACGTAAAAACGTTAAACCAAAGACGCACGTCACGATGTGTTAAGTCACAAAATTTAGAACCAAGCATAAAACGAAAAATTTGCGAAAAATGAAAACTATAAAGGACCAAAGTTGAAAGTAAAAAAAGTTGCGAGGATAGATTGCAAAAGATAAAAAGTTTTGGGTTAAAAGTAACAAAAAAAAATAGCTTTGAGTTAAAAGTAATTTATGGAATACGTTTTGGTGAAAAGTAAAAAAATCAATTTTTTTTAAAACCCCCAAAGCCAAGGTCACGGCAACCATATGCATAACTATTTTTTCTTTAAAAAACCCCCAAAGCAAACCCCGCGTTGCGGCGAGGCGTAAAACGGTGTCAAATAGTACTAATATCACACAACCGTCATCGACCACCAACACTGACTCGACCTAGGATCTGCGTGTTGCGACGAACCTATCAAATATGAAAAAATAGACGTAAAAACGTTGAACCACACATGTACGTTGCGTCGTGTTAACTTGCAAAATTTAAAACAAAACATAAAAAAGCTGAACCACACTCGTATATTGCGTTGTATTAAGTCGAAAAAATTAGAACTATACGTAAAACGAAAATTTGCCAAATATGAGTATAAGTGACAAAAGTTGTGAAGTTAAATTGCAAATAATGAAAAGTTTTGGGTTAAAGTTAAAGAAACAAATTATGTAAGGTTAAAATTGCAAAAGCTAAAAACCGTTGGGTTAAAAGTTAAAAATTAAGTTTAGTTTTGTGTTAAAGTTAAAATAACAAATTATGTATGGTAAAAATTACAAAAGCTAAAAATCTTTGGATTAAAAGTAAAAAAATCAAGTTTTTTTTTTTTTTTTTTTTTTGAAAAACTCACAAAGCACAAGGTACAAGTGGTTATGCACAAATAACTTGCTTATTTATAAATGAAATAATTTTTTAATACAATCAATTAAATAAAACAAGTGAGCTTGTTTGATGTCAATTTACTATCTTCTAACCCATGTAAGTGTGTGCACCTAACCAAGTAAATACACAAACACATAGAATACGAACAAAGCTCATATCAAACCCGTATGTTCAAGGTTTAGAAATTTAATCTAGTCGTCGGAACAAATTGGTGAACAATCTTAATCAAACGAAAATCGGATTGAAAAAGGATTAGAATATTATTAAACAGATACTAATGACAACAACGTAGAGAGTCTTGAGCATTTGAAATGTGATAAGACACATCGCTTTAATCACTTGTACATTTAAATCCGCACAACAATACTGACCAAGACACCTATCGAAATGTCGACAAAAATGAGTTGGTTATCACAGTACCTTTGGATTTTTTTTAAACACTATAGTTTATAAAATATGACAAGAATACGTAAAATAATTATAAGTTTTTTATGGAAAAGGATAAGTGTAACAAATTAGCCATAATTTTATTAAAATAAAGGGATTTAAGTGTAATAATATGAGGGACTAAAATATAATTAGTGTTTAAAAGACCAAGTTACCCTCATTTTAGAGGTGTTTTTATAAATAAAGAGTGAAGAAGTTTTTATTTTTTTGGTATCTTAAAATACCCCTCACTCATGCATTAATAGAGTATAATAAATATAGATATAGATATATCTAATCAAAAGTTATATATACACATTCGGCTCTAGGAGTCTAGAATCTTCTTTTGCCAACCACACATTTGATAACACCTATTGTGCCGTCCCACCAATCAATCAATTTCAACACCCACCCCACCTACAACCACAACACATCATGCTATTCTCCCTTTAGGTATAAGAGTGTAACGAGTGATTAAACATTTGAGAGTGGCAAACTAAAAAATCAACCAATGAGAGTGTGTCATGTCGAAGTGGTAAACTATGCTCAAAAGTGTTGGCAATGGTTTAGACACTTGGTGAAGTAGTAAACTATTTAAAAAAAGGAAAAATGTGTGATTGGTTGAGATTGGAATGGACACCACCCCACACTACCCCCTCTCTCTCACATGCACTCCTTCCCCGCATCGGCATGCAATCACCGAACGACAAACAAACCGCATCGGCAAAGGGTCGGCGGCGGTGTTTGCCGCGCGGCAACTGCCTTTGCCGAACCCTTTGCCACACCCACACCGGACACCCTAAGTTATCATAACATTTAGGTTCCATCTTTGTGAAACATAATTACAACGTTTGTTTAATACACATCTAATCTTAAAACCAACAATCATAAGAATCGTATGGTTTATTTAATACATAACTAATTTTAAACACACTTGTAAGAATCGTTAATCGTATAATCATTAATATCAATTGTTATAAACATAATTACAACGTTTGTTTAATACGCATCTAATCTTAAAACCGACAATCATAAGAATCGTATGGTTTGTTTAATACGTAACTAATTTTAAACACACTTGTAAGAATCGTTAATCATATAGTCATTTATATCAGTTGTCATAAACATAATTACAACGTTTGTTTAATACACATCTAATCTTAAAACCAACAATCATAAGAATCGTATAGTTTGTCTAATACATAACTAATTTTAAACACACTTGTAAGAATCGTCAATCGTATAATCATTTATATCGATTGTTATAAACATAATTACAACGTTTGTTTAATACACATCTAGTCTTGAAACCGACAATCATAAGAGTCGTATGGTTTGTTTAATACATAACTAATTTTAAACACACTTGTAAGAATCGTTAATCGTATAATCATTTATATCAATTGTTATAAACGTAATACAATGGTTGTACGAGTGTCTGTTAAACTTGTGCAAAACTGCTTCTCGTCCTCAGTTTCTATGTCTAATAAAAAGGGTCCTAATAAAGCTACATCTCAAAATCTTAATTTTACACCATGTATACGGATCGTATAACATTATAAGGGCCGTATATAATAATCTGACATGATAAATATTGGACCGTATAATATTATACGACTCGTATAGATGGAGAAAATATTAGGCCGTATAACATTCTATGCGGGTCGTATAACATTATATTTGGTTTAGGTCGTATTAAATTCTATAGGTCGTATAATGTTATATGACCCGTATAACTTTATACGGGCCGTATACATGTAGGGGTATGAAAATAAGATTTTAGGGTATGTGGGAATACTACGAGCCAATAAAATCTACGTGCATGATAAGGGAAGTGGGGGTGGTAAAAATTCATCACTCACAACATCCAATCAAGTTTCGTCATGTCATCAACCATTATTCCATCACTCACAACCTTTTTAAGTGGCAATGGTCATCACTCACAACACCCAACAATAAACCCTCACACCCCCTCACATTAATTTATCACTCACAACCCATCACTTGTTGATTTTATCACGCCAAACCTTCCATCACTCGTGGAATTAGTTGGTGGCGGTGGTAAGTTCCATGCTATCACGCGTGCATTTGTTCCATCACTCGCCCACCCCCACTACCCTGATACAAAATAATTATTCAACAAGGAAACAAAACAACGTTAAAAAAAAGGAAACAAACATAAAAAATTAAGAAATTAATCATTGAATTTATGATACAAGTCTTAAAGCACAAGGTACAACTTAACACAATGCATTTTGGCTTTAGCAATCAACAGAACAAAGAAAAAGACGGCCTAAAATTATATAAAGAATAAACAGGATCATACATTTTAAATCCACAAAACCAATCAAATCTTCACAGATTGCAAAACACAAAATAAAAAAAAAAATGGGAGCACAATGCTCTAAACAGGTGACACGCCGGAAACTGATCGCCGACGAGAAAAAAACTCTCCAGGAACTAGAAAAGAGCTGCGGCTGCAACTTTCCGGGCTCCGATCACCACCCCACCGACCGGAAAAACTGGATTGCCGGCCTCAACCCGGAAAAGATCCATATTAACCAGATTGTCTGGCCCGGAACCCATGATTCCGGTACCAACAAGATCGGAATCCGAATGATCTCTCGCCCGTTCGCGCAATGCCAATCGCTCTCCATCTACAAACAACTCGTACTCGGGACCCGACTTCTCGATATTCGTGTCAACAAAAACCGAAAAGTCTGTCACGGGATTATGGCCACGTATAGTATTGACGTCGTAATTAAAGACGTCAAGAAGTTTATTTCGGAAACTGAGTCCGAAATAATAATTCTCGAGATCCGCACCGAATTCGGGCACACTGACCCGCCCGAATTCGAGAAATATTTGGAGGAACAACTAGGGGAATATTTGGTCCATCAAGATGACCAAGTGTTTAATAAAACAGTGGCTGAGATTTTACCCAAACGAATTATTTGCATCTGGAAGCCTCGAAATTCGGACCCGCCGAAGCCGGGTAGCCCGTTTTGGAGTTCGGGTTATTTGAAAGATAATTGGATCGACACGGATTTGCCAGCGATAAAATTCGAGAGTAATGTGAAGTATTTGGGTCAGCAACCGCCGGTTAGTTCGCGGAAATATTTTTATCGGGTGGAGAATACGGTGACGCCGCAAGCGGATAACCCGGTTTTGTGTGTGAAACCGGTTACAAACCGGATCCATGGGTGTGGGAGGTTGTTTATTGCGCAATGTTTTGCGAAAAATATTGCGGACCGGTTGCAAGTGTACTCGACGGATTTTATTGATGAAGATTTTGTTGATGCTTGTGTTGGTCTTACGTGGGCTAGGATTGAAGGGAAAGCTTGAGTTTATTGTTATGTTAAAAGGTGCATATTATGTTTTAGTGATTTATGTTTTTTTGTTTCATTCTTGTTTGTAAAAAAATATGTTTATGTAATAAGAATGTGTGTGTATAAGTTATTGTTATTTGATTTTGTTATTGACGTTGTTTTGTTTCTTGTTTTAGAACTCGGTTTCTTTTGTTTCTTGTTATAATGATTGTGACTTTTTGTTTGATATTCTAGGTCGATGTTTTGTTCTTGAATTCTTGTTGTAGTAGAATACGTTATTTGCCTGTGAATTAACGAAAAACAGGTTCGTTCTCGCTTAGAATATGTTAATCAACAAAATACCTCATTGGAACTCAAGCCAGAATCTTTATAATGGTTTGTTATGTTAGTTTAATGGACTCACCACTAATGGGTTTGTGAGCTTTAGGTTGATAAAACATTCATGGATCAGTCTCTTATGGCTTAAATATTAATGGGCCCAAACCAGGAGCGAGGGTAGTCTCTTCAGTTATGCTAATTCCTTATCTTTAAACTGTGTTTTGTAAACCAAAACTTGCACTATTCAATTTATAAATTTATTAAAAACATCCTGTGATTAGTTGAATCATTTAACACCTTTTGGGTTCACTTGATCTCATAGCATGACGGTCCAAAGTCAAAAATTAAAAGTTTTCAGCCATGAATAAATCTTCAGCATAATTGATTCGTTATAGTTTTTTTTAGGGGAAACTTTGTAGAATAGTAACCAAGTTTCAAAAGTGTTCCAATTAGGTCACTCAAGTTTCAAAAGTGTTCCAATCAGGTCACTCAACATGCATTCTTCATTAAAATTAAGGGTTTTTTCATCCATTTCATAGGTAACCGTGGTGATTTGTATTTTTGTTTCTTTTTTCTCTTTTATTTGATGCTAACGTCGAGTGGTGACGTGGATTGTAACTTGATTTTTTAATTTTTAATGTAATTAAATGGTTTTTATTTTTAATAAATATAATTTCATATATTAAAATAATTCGACCCCATCATCTTATGCTTCATTTTTTTCTTGACACGTGGAAAAAAAGACATGGCTCGATTTGAATGTTATCTAATTGTGACAAAAACGACACCAGTGACCTAATTAGAACACTTTTAAAACTTGGTTACTATTCTGTGAAATTTTCCTACTTCGGAACGTGAATGAGACGAGGCGCTCGTGACTTGTAAGCTGTTAGTCAAACTTGAAGTTTATTTAGTAAATGAGTTTGAGCCCGAACTTCACATATTGAGCTTAGCTAGGTTGCTAGCCTATTATTTACATAATTGTGTAATAATGTTTTTGAATTCATCTGAACTTTGACATTTCACCGCGTATCGTTCTAACCCGAATAAAACTGACACTTAAAAGAAGCCCATTTTGACCCGAACTCGTTTTGTTAAGAACCCATATTGACTTGAATAAAATCACCACTTTTTACTAAAACGCCTGTTTTGGCCTGAACTTATTTTGCTAAAAAACCATATTGACAATAGCAAAATTGGCATTTTTTTCTAAATCGACCCGTTGTGACCCGATTGCTCAAAACTTGTATTGACCCCAACCCGTTTTGACCCGTCACCCTACCCGCTCACTTTGCCAGACTTAGAAAATTGTAATAGAGTTGGCTAAAGACTTAAGTGGTATATCCTGGAGCCCAAATATATTGTTAACTGGGCTAGAAATTCCAAGAGTCGAGATAGCCCAAGGGAAAGCTTATTTGAACTTTGAAGAGAAAGAAAGCCCAATTCTCTTAATTTTAGGCCGTTCGCGTGATGAAGCAAGAAAGCTAATTTAAGAAGAAGCTTGTTGCGTATAAGGAAATTAATATATTTATTATTTAGGGGGTAGGGGCGTCTATCACTCACCACACACTCATCACTCACAACATTCAATCAAGTTCCGCCACGTCATCGAGTTTTATTCCATCACTAGTGATGGATTTTAGTGGAAATGCCCATCACTCACCACACCCAACAATTTCCCTCACACCCAACAATTTCTATCAACTTCTTCACGCGTCAAATATACAACGCATTTTCAAAACCACGCGTTAAGCTTGGCACCAGCGGTGGTGTTTCATTACCTTCCACGTGTGGCCAAACGGCCACCACGTGGCGCCCCGTCCCCCTTACTATGGGAACTTTTTTATCGTTTGTTAAATTTAAAAAAAAAATCGATGTAAATGACTTTCGCCTGGTTTTAAAGCTGATCGAGTCAGTTGAACGAGTAGGGCCGGTTTGCTGTCCCATTCTTGTTTCAAACCATTGCAAAAAAATTTACAAAAAAATATTTTTTTTAACAGTGAACTTCTTGTATAATATCACACTCTCCAAGTCGGAGACCCTTCACAAAAGTAGAACTCTCTGATGTAACACATAGTGAGACGAAAATCTGGTTGGGCTCGGGAATCAAACTGACAACCTTACACAAGACTTAGACCACCCGTAGTGGTTGCTCAAAGGGGCGTTTTTTGTCCAAGATCACGCCCAATATAGCCCCTTTGCCACTACGCATGGGCGTGATTGGCTTTTTTTTTTTTGGTTTGGGCGTTTTATAAATCACGCCGGGTGGGGGAAATCTTGTCCAATCACATTTGAGCTTCCATTATTTGGCCAATGAGATTTTTTAAATGTTTTTATTTTATTACAAACATAATGCCTCACAATCGCTACATCCCCACTACACCCATTTTAGAAAACGCCCCATAATACACCATTGCTAACTGGGCTGCCACATGGCGCAAAACGCCCAAGGGTGAATATTGCCCACTACGTAGAGGTGTACAAAAAACTGGTTTTAGAACCGAAACCGAAAAAAAAAACCGAAACCGGTTTTTTTTAACCGGTTTTTTTATAACTGGTTTTTTTTAACCGCCGGTTTTTATACCGGTTACTATTCTTGACTTCAAAAACCGGTTATTAACTGAACCGGTTATTAAAAAACCGGTTTTTTTTTGGGAAAAACCGGTTATACCGGTTATTGTTTTGGACCTTAAAAACCGGTTAGTAACCGGAACCGGTTATAAAAAAAAACGATTTTTATTTTGGGTGAAAAAACCGAAACCGGTTTTTGAAAAAAAACCGATTTGTACACCTCTATCACTACGCATGGTCTTAGTCCAAATCTTTCATGGCCTATATCCACCGAATATGACACAAGTGAGGGATTATAAAAAAAAATATTTAACTCCATGTTTTCTCATTCATCGATAAAAACATGCGAGTTCTTTTATTGGCAGTAATATTACAGATACAACATAGAATACTTTACAAAGTTACCACGGTCTTTCACAACCTTGTATCTTTGTTTTATTAATGAAAAATGGTCACATTCCATTCAAGAATTGCATCACCTGTTGTAATATTAAAGTAAACCGCATTAGTCCAAACAAACCCCTTTGCCATCCTGAACTTCCCTCTACCACCAACAACCGCCAGCTCCTTAACCAACACCAACGGATCCCTAGAAACCACACTTATGGAACTCCCATTAAACTCGCCACTCGTAAACTCTAAATCACCATTGAACAATAGCGTCAAGTCTGACCCGCGGCTGACTGAAGCATACAAGCCACGCCCATTGCCAATAACCTTTGAGTTCGGGTCAGGCCCCTCCGTTAGTGGATCATCAAACACGTAAACTGCCCCAAACGGGACAATTTTGTTGTTTTCTTTGATAACCGTGCTGTTTGCTTTTGCTACAATGACAGAAGAAGGGTTGTTACCCGAAATGATGTCGTGCAAGAAGAAATGGAGATGTGTTTCCTTTATGGTGGTTGGAACATCAACTGTATGACTGCTTAAGTGATATTTAGCTTTCACTGCATGCAATGTGGCAGCTAATATCACAAGCAACCATGCAAAGTTAATTGTTTCCATTGTTTTGAATTTTGATATTTATGAGTAGTTTGTGTGTTATATTTAGGTATACACATGCATACATATATATATAAAATGGTGAATGACATGTCATGGTTGTAAAGTCAACATGTATGAGAATTGACTTGGTTAAATGAAATTGACATTTTAACTTTCTTAATTATCTAGTAACGTGTAGCTCTTCCACTCGTAATATTTTAATCTTAGACTTGATTGAATTACTCTAATTTGAAACCTAACACATAAGTTGACTTTTGAAAAGACATTTTCAAGAATTGACTTTTGAAAAGACATTTTCAAGAATTGACTTTTGAAATAAACATTCATGTTTGGCGCATTCACATCCTTTCCATCATGTTTTGTTCTAAATTTATCAAAAAAAAAAAAAAAAAATCATACTTTTTAAAATTTATCTCTCATTTTAAATAACATCCCACCCACATCCCATTCATCATACCTATCTCTATACTCTTTTTATTTTGAGTAAACTGCCAAAATGGTCCCTGAGGTTTGTTCACTTTCTGGGTTCCTGTGGTTTCAATTTTGTTATCATTTTCATCCAAAAGCAAAATCTGGTCAGGTTTTTCAGTTAACATCTAGCTTTTTTTTGTCTTTCCCCCCTTTTTAATGAAAGGCAAAATTTTCATATTTTTTTAATTTGTTATAATAAAACGTCAAAAGACCATTTTGCTCTTCATTAAAACGAAGGAAAAAAAGACAAAAAAGTTGGATATTAACAGAAAAATCTGACCAGATTTTGATTTTGGATGAAAATGGCAACAAAATTGAAACCACAGGGACCCAAATTAAAAAAGGTTTGAGTTTTGGACTAAAGTGACAAACGTGACCAAACCTCAGGACCATTTTGACAGTTTACTCTTTTATTTTTTTCCCTTTTATATTTTTATATCTTTTTATATATGTGTGTGTGCGCATGTGTGTGGGTGTATCTAGTGGCGGACCCGGTGCGAGAAGGTTTTACCATATTTTGAGGGGTGTGATAATAATGTTTTACCATATTTTTAGGGGTGTGATAATAATTTTTGCCTAAATAGTACACTATTCTTTTAAGGTGGGCGCAGCCACCCCACGAGCCATAGTAGATTCACCCCTCGGTGTGTGTGAGAGAGAGATGATATAGGGGTGAATAATAGTTTTTTTTTAAATATGTGGGTGGGGTGTGTGTGTGTGGGGGGGGGGGGGGGGGTTTGTTAAATTTTAGTGGGTGTAGCTAAAGATAGTGGATGGGATGTGGTTATGTTTTTGTTAACTTTTTAAAATTTTAAAGATGAGGTGAAGCAATGTGGAAGGGATGTGAATGCTCTTAGAGCATTCTCATCCAATCCATCAAATTATACATACATTCCACTAAAAAACAACTCCTATATCAATATATTTTCACTAAAAACAAATACTTTTTCTCTCTCCTTTTCAATTAAATAATATTATCATCACATTTTTCTCTTTCCTTCACTCACAACCACTTTCAATATATATTAAAAAAATTATACTGGATGAACAGTGTCCCCCAAATATACATATACAGATGAACAGTAACATTTTCTCTTTCATCCACTCACAACCACTTTTTTTACCTTTTACAATATAAAAACTCACTCTCACAAGTTTTGATGGATTGGATGAGAATGCTCTTACATATTAACTAAAGTAAATTTTAGAGCTACCTAAACGGAACAACCATACTCTTCACGTGTGCGTAACATAAATGATGCGTACAGTGAATATCGAATAGACCATATATTATCCTATATATTAAAAAACGGATGATTTGAACAGTACAAAAGTAGATAAGATTATAATATATATATAGGGTAGGGATCCTAAGAGAAGTCCACCCTATTTGAGAAACTTGAGAAGCAATATGGACCACACATTTTACCTAAGCAAAAAATGCAAAAAAAGGTGAAAAAATGCAAAATTTTTTTTTTTTTTTTTTGAAAAATCGCTGCTTTTTCTTTAAGTATTAAAAACAAATTTTTTTTTTAAAATTTTTTTTTTTTGATTTATACACATGTGTATATTGTTAATCTTTTAACTATACATATACGTATATTGTCAATTATACATATATGTATATACATGTTTAAAATTGAAAAAATGTGTATATTGTTAATCTTAAACCATAAACACTAAAGCTAAACCCTAAAGCTAAACCCTAAACTCTAAACCCTAAAGCTAAACCCTAAAGCTAAACCCTAATGCTAAACCCTAAAGCTAAACCCTAATTCTAAACCCTAAAGCTAAACCCTAATGCTAAACCCAAAAGCTAAAACTAAACACTAAAGCTAAACCCTTAATGCTAAACCCTAATACAAACCCTAAAGATAAAGCTAAACCCAAAAGTTAAAGCTAAACCCAAAAGCTAAACCCTAATGCTAAACCCAAAAGCTAAACCCTAAATACTTTTGCTAAACCCTAATACTAAACCCTAATGTTAAACCTTACATGATCCTACTACTTCTCACATGATCCTTATCCTATATATATATAGGGGAGGGTTCATTGGGGAACACTAAAAAAGTGGGGAACAAGGGAACAAGGGTATTTTTGTCCAAAAATACAATCTAATTACTTCCAACTTTACAAACAAAATCCATCCACACTTCGAAACCTTAGCTTCTCTCTGAGTCACCGTCATACACCGCCACCATCACCACCATACACTACAACCACCACCACCACAATACGCCACCAGCATCAGCGAACGCAAACATTAAACACCACCAGCAACAACCACTGCGATTTAATAGAAGGTCTAGCACCATCCGTGTACGATTTTTCAGATTTCGGCTGAGATTTTTGGAATCTACATTAATAATCCACATATTATTCAGATCTGCTTGCGGAAAACTATTACAAAACTTTAGCTGGTGCCGATTTTGACTGAGATCTATGCAGTATTAGTTTCTAGGGTTTCAGATCTTAAATCTCAGTTTAAGGTATCATTTATTTGTGATTATCAATTAAGTTTTATTTAACTTAACCTGATTATATGAAATTATGATTATGTCGATTTATGTTTCTGTTTTGTAGCTTTTTTAGAAAAAAAAAATTGTTTAACATGTTAATAATTTTTAATTAAATTTAATTTATATAGAGATGTGTCATATATAACATTCTATGTGCGTTTCATTCTTTTCATTGATTCTTTGCAGTTTAAGGTATCATTTATTTGCGATTATCAATTAAGTTTTATTTAATTTAACCTGTTTATATGAAATTATGATTATATGCAGATTTATGTTTCTGTTTTGTAGCTTTTTTAGAAAAAAAAATTGTTTTAACATGTTAATAATTTTTAATTGTTTTATTTAATTTAACCTGATTCTTTTCATTGTTTCTGTTATGTAGATTTATGTTTCTGTTTTGTAGCTTTTTTTGGTTATTGTAGTCTCTAAACTGATTGGTTTTTGGTTAATTGGCCTTTGTATTTGAACAATATTGTTGAATCTAGCATATGCTCCATGATCGAAATTGATATCTGATGCATCTTGAGTGTATGTGGTTCTAGGAGGAAATATTGGAGCATATTTTATTCGGTTGGTAAATTAGGGTTGTCTTATACCTGGTTATTGCTTCACATTCTTCTAATAATTTGAAGTTGAACTATACCTGAACAGTTGAAGATGTATTATAACATGATAATTTTGTAATTTGCAGATGCTCCTTGATCCAGGCTGACACCTGATGTATCTGGAGCATTTGAGGTTCTAGGAGACATATTGGAGCATATTTTCTTCAATTTGCATAGTGATGAGAAGACTTTACAATTTTGACAAGCTAGAGCAAAGGATTGTAAGGGTCAATGGGGTGGGTGTAGGGAAGGCATCGGTGAACAAGTTTGCCGCGCGGTAACACTGCTGCCGACCCTCACCACCCCGGCGATTGAGTAAAGAAGCGGTGAGTGTTTACCGCGAAGGGGAAGAAGAGGGGAAGGAGAGAGAGTTGAATAATGATTCAAAGACTGAAGTAATTTTAGCCCTTTATCCAACCAGCATATCTTTCATTTCCATTAATAGGATATCGTCATTATTTACTGTCTTATTTAAGCTAAAATTGAAAATCGGCAAAAGAAAGGGTGTTCATAGAGGTAGCTCGTGTTCTCCAAAAGTTGAACACACAGGAAAAGTGGTCAGCGGAGCTAACGAAACTATCTCAGCTTGCCTCTATGTGTCACTTGGTTCTTCTTTCTGATAACGCGGATGGATGGGCGTGGGGGCTGCATGATATTGGGCTGTTTTGTGACAACCCTCAAAATTTC
The DNA here is from genome assembly GCA_030545235.1 of Helianthus tuberosus. Classification (NCBI taxonomy): domain Eukaryota; kingdom Viridiplantae; phylum Streptophyta; class Magnoliopsida; order Asterales; family Asteraceae; genus Helianthus; species Helianthus tuberosus. The sequence continues at coordinate 57,338,151 of CM060438.1, forward strand.
AGGTACTGTACGAATTAATTAATCTTAATTACGTGCTTAATGACTGTGCTTCATTACAACTGACAAATTAAACTGCTTTATGAGTTCTGCATCATACATACATATGCATCATATTTTATACAGTCACTCCATTCATTACACACCTACATTAGTGACATACTTGATGCACTCAGCACAGTTGACACACTGAACGGTTGATTCAGAAATAATGCTGACAATACCAACACATAGACAAACAATAGGTTGAGGGATCTATTTGACATTCTTTGAAACTTGCATTGTAACAATTTCTGTATTTGTATAACGCCTCGTATTTTAGTATCTTTATCCATATTTTTATCCTATGTTTCAAGGCCTTAATTATAATAAATTATTGTATACATGTTCTAGATTCAATTCTACATTTCAAACACTTAATTTCGTTACGAAACCGAAAAACTATACAAAGATATTTTTCTAATAAATTTTAGCGAAAAACTTTACAAAATGATTTTTCATAATTTTTAGAAATTGTTTTAGCATAGGTCCCTTTTATAAAAAGTTCTTATTTTAATCCATAGTATTCAAAAAAAAAAAAAAAAAAAAAAAAAAAAAACGGGCACTATTCATCAGCATCTTCAAAGTTACGTAAATATGCATAATTTTCGTCATATTTTGACCCTTGTGCAGCCATTTTTGATCAAAATTAAGCTCTCACCTACCCCCTACACTATAAATACAACCTCTCTAGCCCTCATTTCACTTGCCAAACACTTCTAAATCATCTAAATCCTCTCTCAAATTCTGCATTTTTAAGAACAAGTGCAGAATTTTTCTTAGTATACAAGTGAGTTCAAACTCATCTTTCTTCATCATTTCTTCATCAAATCTTCTGCTACAAAGCTTGGATCTTCCCTAGGATTGTTTCCAACAGATTATCTTGTTAATCTAAGGTACAACAACACCATTTCATAAACCAAACTTACTATTTTTGATGATTAATATTATACCTTATCTATGTTCATAGTAACATGCATGAAACTTATATCCTACATACTTCTAATCAAAACCATGTTCAAGACACTTATGTATGATTAATTCTCATGAGTTTAGAGGTGTGAAAACCCTCTTAACTTTCTATTAATGACTAACATAACAACAAAAATTAAAACCATACCAATCTATCATAGTCTTGTGGTGGCAAGTGTTTTGGTTTTCCAACCGAGTCTACCATAATTCTTGTGATAAGATTTGTGTTTTGGGCTAAGCTAACTCAACTACTATCATAGTCTTGTGGTGGCAAGTGTTTTGGTTTTCCAACCGAGTCTACCATAATTCTTGTGATAAGATTTGTGTTTTGGGTTAAGCAATTATTATAATGTTATTTTCCTTTCAATCCGATCATGCTTGTATTGATAAGAGATGAGTAATTTATACCGTCCTATCATACTTGTATTGATATGTGATACAATCCGATCATACTCATGATGATAGGTGATGGTAAAGCATACCGTCCGATCATCTTTGTATTGATATGCGATTTTGGACATTAACATAACAATCTAACTCTTGGACTTAACTTACAAGGATTTAATTTACAAACTATATATATATTCCCATACATAATATATACTTACGTAATAATTATTTTAAATCAGTATTATTCAGGTTCAAATAATTAAAAATGTTATTTTAATTATTCTGATTTAAATTAATTATTTTTGATAATTAGTTATATAATTATCACATTATTTCTTTTAGACAAAACACTATCGAATCCTAGAGATTTAGGATCTCCGCTCATTCAATTAGACATTATTATTAATACATATTCCATATTGTTGCATGTTCAATCAATTAGAGTGACGTGGAATCTTATTTCCAAGAACTCTCACATTTGCATACTCGATAGGACTTACTCGTAATCAAGGTGAGTTCATGTTCCCCCTTTTTTCTTAACTGTTTTCAGTTTTATACTTCGGGGGTGGAATACATGTTACAATTATTACACTAAATGTTTACAGACAAGTGAGTTCATAACCCCACTTTTTACGGTTTTACATTTTTATTAATGTTTTCGGGGTGGAAAGACATGCACGTTTTACAAGAACATACAAAGTTTTGAACGAACGAAAACTCATATTTCTAAATTTTGTTACGAATGGATTATACTAAAGGTTCAACCTTAGAGGTTGGGGAGGTTCAGCCTTAGAGGCTGGGGTAAAATACATGTTACAAATATTACAATGTTTACAAATGGTATAATAACAAGAAGCACTCTTGGTGAGAACGAGTACCAAGTATGTTACAACTATTACAGACATTTTTATACACTTTTGGTGAGAACGAGTACCAAGTGTGTTACAACTATTACAGACATTTTTATACACTCTTGGTGAGAACGAGTACCAAGTGTGTTACAATTATTACAGACATTTTTATACATGGTATGGTTAGCTTAAGGAGGGTTTTACTACTAGACTGTGAAAGGTGGGCACAACACTTAAAGCCATTAATCCTCATTGTTAGGACCGAGGGGCACAAAAGTGATAGATCTATTTGGGTGTAGCAAGCCCACACCCGTGAGGCCGGGGCGGCCCATAGTGGTGACTGTGTCTTACAGCCGGAAGCCCGGTACAAATTTGCTAGGTTTGAGTTTCCTGCACCTTGTCACACTTACCAGTGGCTTTGCAACCCATTGGTGGTATATATTTTTTTTTCCTTATTGCTACATACCAGGGACATTTATACATACAAACATAATTCAAAGGATTATACATACATCGTTACAAAGGGACTTTTATATATACATTGTTACAAAGGGAATTTCATACACCGTTTACAAAGGATTGTACATACATCGTTACAAAGGGACTTTTATACATACAAAACATATTTCAAAGGTTTATACTCACAGACATACACATGAACTCGCTCAACTTTTTGTTGATTTTTTTCAAACTACATGTATTTCAGGGAACTAGTAGGATCTGGCAGGGTATGCATGTGTCTAGCTGCGTTGGATAATAGATGTCATCCAGAATTGTGAAGTTTGAGAGGTGTAACCTATTCCTGGACGGGTTACGTGTCTCTAAACCTAGTCTTATCTAAAGTCTTTTGGTGTCCTATGAACACGTTTTAAATAATTTGTGGTTTGTAACTTATTTCAAATGTCGATGCTTCAAAACAATATTATGGTGGTATTTTCGCAGTTTTATTAAAGAATGAACATCTCGTATTTTTATCATATAGTATTGTTGTGATTTTTGCTATGGTATTAAGTAGTCACACCAAATAAACCCACGCTTCCGCAAAAGCCAGGGTGTGACAGCTTGGTATCAGAGCCTCGATCATAGCGAACTAGGATTCTTTCTCGAGTCTAGACTATGATCACTAGGGCTCTCACGAAAATGTTTTCAAACTTTTTACATTGCATACACTAAAAGTCCAGATCCGGGGTACAAAACATTTTACAAACAAAAAGGCACAAATACACATTTCCAAAAATTTATATTTCAGTCTTAGAGATTGAGGGATTCAATCTTAGAGATTGGGGATGTTTTAGAGACTGGGAGGTTTGGTCTTAGAGGCCAGGGAACTAGTTTGAGAAACTAGGGAGTTAGTCTTAGAAACTGGGTGGGATAGTCGGGAAGACTAGGATGATTACTTGCTTACATTGATTGTGACTTACATGCGTTGTTGAATTATTTTATGCTATGACATGGGATGTTATGAGTTATTGTGTTATTACATACGCATATTACTTACTTACTATATTTACTATGACAATGGTGCCAACTATACATTCCGTACTCAATTGAACTGGCTAATGGGAAGCTAGTAGAAATGAATGAAGTCATCAGAGGATGCGTGATAAAGCTGGGAGAAAACGAGCTTACAGTAGACCTCCTGCCAGTCGAGTTAGGAAGTTTCAATGTGGTAGAAGGGATGGATTGGTTGTCAAGCAACAGAGCCATGGTTATAGGGATTTAGGTTCTTAGAAATTTCTTTTGACCTAGACTATAACTTACCTAGGACACTTTCCATTAGTAACTCTTCCGTTATCTTTGACTTGTCTTCACCTCTATTCTTATCTTTTGTAATCAATGCCTCGTTATCACATATCTCATTTTAAGATTTTACAAATGCTCATCACCTATCCTTAGGTGATTATTTTCAAAATCTCTTCTGAATTTTTAAATTCTCATCAAAGTTTTGGGCTCTAATAACGAACTCGTGCAATCTGGAAGGGTGAATGCCTGTATTCTGAGTTTTCTGTCTAGGCAAGCACTTCGTATATATCCTAACTCGAAGGACCAGTTGTGCTTACCTGGGAATTCTTGGGATGAGTGTTCACTTATAGGCTAAAGCATGACTTCACTAAGATATAAGAACCCAACTACTTTGACTTGTCATTGATGTCGTTTATTCGTGGAATAAATGATATCCATCTTGTTACAAGTCTTCTTTGATCCTCATTGATTTTATGAAACTACTTTACCCGATTGTGAAATCACCTCCATGACGAGACACACGTTTGCCTATCTGGGAACTACCGATGAGAGTATAGTATGCCTATCGGGTCAAGGCATGTTACCCTAATTCAAAAAAAAAATTTCTCTCCATTTCAGAACAATCCAAGTCCTAATCAGCCTACGTTGTACTATTATCAATTTATTATGATACGATTCTCTCTTTTTCAAGTTCAAATTATTTTCGAGATCATACATGTTCAGATTCAAAATTTCAAACTAGCTACGGTAAACTATTTTGAAACGTATAAACAATGAAAATTTCGAAAGTTTGAAACATTTTTGAAACACACTACTATCCGATCGAATGAGTCCCATTTGGGCCAAATGACCATCCGTCTGAATAACCATTTGTCATCACTAAAACTTCTCTTTATAATATATATATATATATATACAACTTATTTTTTTTTTATATTTCCTTTTTCGTTAAATATTTTAAACATTTCCGCCAAAAACATGACAGCAACAACCGTCTCCTTTTTCAAACTTATCGTCGCCGATTTTCTTTCCGGCTCCTGATTTCTCGGTAATTGAATTGAGCACGCGTTCCATTTTGTCGATCAGTGTGAACCTAGACTTTTGGTAGCACAATTACGGCTAATCATAAATCATATCCAGACTTTACGGGATTTGCATGAGCTATAAAAACCAAACCGTTCTACCTTCTCACATCGCCACAACACCTTCTTAAACTCCATATCACTCACACACTCGTCGAAGAAACTCACCACATAAAACCAATATTCAAATGGCAAATTTCCCGGTAGCACATGCTGAATCTTCTAATGCAGCAGGAATTCATCCATTCCTTCGGTTTGCCGAATTATCCGCTCGAGAGAGGTACCGAAAAATCAGGAATCTTAAAGTTCTTAATATTAACGGCATTGATTGGAACCAAATAGGAATGGTTGATCCCAATGGCGTACTAGCAAGATTGCTACCACCTAATACCCCCTGGCGCCGTTTCTTCGACATTCTAGAACCATCTTATGATGAGTTGGTATATGAGTTCTGGTCCACATTTATTTTCGAATACAATAACAGTCTTACCGATGAGTCAATAAGTTTTCAACTTTGTGGACAAACATATACTATGTCATTATCACAATTTGCGGTTCATCTGGGTATATATACAGATGAAGAAGTTAACCAGCCCATTTTCACTAGGGCATTAACCTCTTTTTACTCCGCAGAATTGGCAGAATTTTGGCAACGCCATTCAACAAAAGAATGGGGTGGCAACAATAATGACATGAACCTCACAGACCCTCGTTATCGATATATGCATCGTGTTTTAGTCAACACTATCACGGGGCGCAAGTATAATCAACAAAGGGTTAAGACAACCGAACTTTTCTATCTGTATAGTATTTTTGAGCAAGTTCCTTGTAATATTGCCTATGAACTTGCTGCATATTTTGATAATCAAAAATCCAATCCCCTGAAAAGTCTCATGGGAGGATCTTACATAACCAAAATAGCACAATCATTAGGTGTCCTAAGTGATCAGATTATCCAAGGATTATCTCCACCAAGGGCACCTGGGGTTGTAAATTTTGACATCATTATGCGAACCTTTGCTTCTATTTATGCACCAATTCAACCATCCCAATCAGAGGGAGCTCCAGTTATCTTAGAAAGTACCCACACCCAAAATTTACAACAATTATGGTCGCAGTTTCCTCAACAGTCGTTTTATCGTTTCGATAAGCAACCACAGCTGCCATACATATACGAACATATTCCAACTAACCCACCCCAAGCATTTACACCCAATGTCTCACAAGGCTTTTCACCGATAGTCTTCGAGGAGGATCCAACGACACAAGATGAATTGTTTGATGAAAGCATGATGATCCAAGATCAATTAGGATCGGAATCACTTTTGCAGTCACCAGTACTGCCACAATCCTTCCTGTCACTATTGAATGAAGTAGAACAACTGCCACCAACTGATATACCAGGCCCAAGTACGGTGCCTCAAATAGGTCTACATCCAGATCAAATGGTAGTTGAAATGGCCAGGTTAAGCAATCAGGTCCAAGATTTGTCACGACAAGTACAATGGCTGACAGAACGGAATCAATGGTTGGAAAACATGCTAACTGCTCGTATGCAACTGGATCCACTACCTCCACTACCTGATAATTTTGAACTTGAAATTGATCCATTGCATGACTTATTTCATATATAATTTATTTACAGCATAATAGACTGTCAACCAAACAATGATATCTATGTTTTGATTCAAGTAATGTTGTGTTATATTGATGCTTATTTGATTTGAACGATACTTCGATCTTATGTGTTTCCTCACTTGACTAGAAGTGCTGTGTGGACCATGCAACGAAACACGTAATTTTGGGTGCACACTTAATTACGGGGTTCGATGCATGAGAATCATAGTAAGCCTTGTTAAGTAAGGTGGCATATAAAAACATTATGTGGTTATGTGATTATCCATTTGCATAATATCTACATTACAAATCCAGCATGACATAGTGCCATGCAAAATAATTTCTATACAATGATTTGATTATCCTTCTAATCATTACAATTACATTCTACGGTCTCTTTCGAATAAATTTCGGGACGAAATTTTCTTAACGGGGGGAGAATGTGACAACCCTCAAAATTTCAGGTACTGTACGAATTAATTAATCTTAATTACGTGCTTAATGACTGTGCTTCATTACAACTGACAAATTAAACTGCTTTATGAGTTCTGCATCATACATACATATGCATCATATTTTATACAGTCACTCCATTCATTACACACCTACATTAGTGACATACTTGATGCACTCAGCACAGTTGACACACTGAACGGTTGATTCAGAAATAATGCTGACAATACCAACACATAGACAAACAATAGGTTGAGGGATCTATTTGACATTCTTTGAAACTTGCATTGTAACAATTTCTGTATTTGTATAACGCCTCGTATTTTAGTATCTTTATCCATATTTTTATCCTATGTTTCAAGGCCTTAATTATAATAAATTATTGTATACATGTTCTAGATTCAATTCTACATTTCAAACACTTAATTTCGTTACGAAACCGAAAAACTATACAAAGATATTTTTCTAATAAATTTTAGCGAAAAACTTTACAAAATGATTTTTCATAATTTTTAGAAATTGTTTTAGCATAGGTCCCTTTTATAAAAAGTTCTTATTTTAATCCATAGTATTCAAAAAAAAAAAAAAAAAAAAAAAAAAAACGGGCACTATTCATCAGCATCTTCAAAGTTACGTAAATATGCATAATTTTCGTCATATTTTGACCCTTGTGCAGCCATTTTTGATCAAAATTAAGCTCTCACCTACCCCCTACACTATAAATACAACCTCTCTAGCCCTCATTTCACTTGCCAAACACTTCTAAATCATCTAAATCCTCTCTCAAATTCTGCATTTTTAAGAACAAGTGCAGAATTTTTCTTAGTATACAAGTGAGTTCAAACTCATCTTTCTTCATCATTTCTTCATCAAATCTTCTGCTACAAAGCTTGGATCTTCCCTAGGATTGTTTCCAACAGATTATCTTGTTAATCTAAGGTACAACAACACCATTTCATAAACCAAACTTACTATTTTTGATGATTAATATTATACCTTATCTATGTTCATAGTAACATGCATGAAACTTATATCCTACATACTTCTAATCAAAACCATGTTCAAGACACTTATGTATGATTAATTCTCATGAGTTTAGAGGTGTGAAAACCCTCTTAACTTTCTATTAATGACTAACATAACAACAAAAATTAAAACCATACCAATCTATCATAGTCTTGTGGTGGCAAGTGTTTTGGTTTTCCAACCGAGTCTACCATAATTCTTGTGATAAGATTTGTGTTTTGGGCTAAGCTAACTCAACTACTATCATAGTCTTGTGGTGGCAAGTGTTTTGGTTTTCCAACCGAGTCTACCATAATTCTTGTGATAAGATTTGTGTTTTGGGTTAAGCAATTATTATAATGTTATTTTCCTTTCAATCCGATCATGCTTGTATTGATAAGAGATGAGTAATTTATACCGTCCTATCATACTTGTATTGATATGTGATACAATCCGATCATACTCATGATGATAGGTGATGGTAAAGCATACCGTCCGATCATCTTTGTATTGATATGCGATTTTGGACATTAACATAACAATCTAACTCTTGGACTTAACTTACAAGGATTTAATTTACAAACTATATATATATTCCCATACATAATATATACTTACGTAATAATTATTTTAAATCAGTATTATTCAGGTTCAAATAATTAAAAATGTTATTTTAATTATTCTGATTTAAATTAATTATTTTTGATAATTAGTTATATAATTATCACATTATTTCTTTTAGACAAAACACTATCGAATCCTAGAGATTTAGGATCTCCGCTCATTCAATTAGACATTATTATTAATACATATTCCATATTGTTGCATGTTCAATCAATTAGAGTGACGTGGAATCTTATTTCCAAGAACTCTCACATTTGCATACTCGATAGGACTTACTCGTAATCAAGGTGAGTTCATGTTCCCCCTTTTTTCTTAACTGTTTTCAGTTTTATACTTCGGGGGTGGAATACATGTTACAATTATTACACTAAATGTTTACAGACAAGTGAGTTCATAACCCCACTTTTTACGGTTTTACATTTTTATTAATGTTTTCGGGGTGGAAAGACATGCACGTTTTACAAGAACATACAAAGTTTTGAACGAACGAAAACTCATATTTCTAAATTTTGTTACGAATGGATTATACTAAAGGTTCAACCTTAGAGGTTGGGGAGGTTCAGCCTTAGAGGCTGGGGTAAAATACATGTTACAAATATTACAATGTTTACAAATGGTATAATAACAAGAAGCACTCTTGGTGAGAACGAGTACCAAGTATGTTACAACTATTACAGACATTTTTATACACTTTTGGTGAGAACGAGTACCAAGTGTGTTACAACTATTACAGACATTTTTATACACTCTTGGTGAGAACGAGTACCAAGTGTGTTACAATTATTACAGACATTTTTATACATGGTATGGTTAGCTTAAGGAGGGTTTTACTACTAGACTGTGAAAGGTGGGCACAACACTTAAAGCCATTAATCCTCATTGTTAGGACCGAGGGGCACAAAAGTGATAGATCTATTTGGGTGTAGCAAGCCCACACCCGTGAGGCCGGGGCGGCCCATAGTGGTGACTGTGTCTTACAGCCGGAAGCCCGGTACAAATTTGCTAGGTTTGAGTTTCCTGCACCTTGTCACACTTACCAGTGGCTTTGCAACCCATTGGTGGTATATATTTTTTTTTCCTTATTGCTACATACCAGGGACATTTATACATACAAACATAATTCAAAGGATTATACATACATCGTTACAAAGGGACTTTTATATATACATTGTTACAAAGGGAATTTCATACACCGTTTACAAAGGATTGTACATACATCGTTACAAAGGGACTTTTATACATACAAAACATATTTCAAAGGTTTATACTCACAGACATACACATGAACTCGCTCAACTTTTTGTTGATTTTTTTCAAACTACATGTATTTCAGGGAACTAGTAGGATCTGGCAGGGTATGCATGTGTCTAGCTGCGTTGGATAATAGATGTCATCCAGAATTGTGAAGTTTGAGAGGTGTAACCTATTCCTGGACGGGTTACGTGTCTCTAAACCTAGTCTTATCTAAAGTCTTTTGGTGTCCTATGAACACGTTTTAAATAATTTGTGGTTTGTAACTTATTTCAAATGTCGATGCTTCAAAACAATATTATGGTGGTATTTTCGCAGTTTTATTAAAGAATGAACATCTCGTATTTTTATCATATAGTATTGTTGTGATTGTTGCTATGGTATTAAGAAGTCACACCAAATAAACCCACGCTTCCGCAAAAGCCAGGGTGTGACATGTTTTCGGTGTGCAGTCTCAAAAACAGGTTGTAGTCACTGAAATACAGACCTTCGGATTATGTGTTCAGTATTGGGTCCTAAAAAAGTCTCAAAAGTCACTAGGAGGAAGGTAGAAAGGACAGGTTACCTACACTGGAAGCACTCGCAAAAAGGAATATTTTCGTGATTTAGGATTTATGTGTCTTATGTGGGGATGCAATAGAATGGTGTGAACACATATTTGTGTTGTGCTCCTTCGTGCAAAGTTTGTGGTAAATCATCTCTCAGTGGTGCAAAGGTTCAATCCATCTATGCATTTCGTTTCCGAGATCTATTGCGGCTGCACGAATTTATCCAAGTGTCACGGCCCCCGACCCGGTTTTACCCGTTTCAGGAGCCGCGGGACAGAAAATCCCGTGGTATTTATTTAACAGCAGAAGTTTTCTTCAGAATCTTTTTAAAACTGCAATTTTCCCGATTATTTTATTTCACAACTCGGGATGAAACCCCGGTAATTTACAATCATAAGATTTTACAGAGAAATCTTTTATTTTACAAAACATGTTTCTTTATTTTATATTTAGCCACTTCCTTAAGCTGGTAGTGCTTCACGACACTTTTCCTTGATCACAACAGATCACCTGAAACAAGTTTGAAAAAGGTTTTCTCAGCGGAAAATACTGGTGAATCATTCTATTTTACTAAAACGACACGTTGTTATAATTTACAGTATTAAGAGCGATTACAATGTTTCGTATATCAACCAACTACCCACGGTATTTTGTCACTCGACCCATTGGCCCTCCCGTTGTCCAATGGTGTCTGTGACTATGGTCATATCACCCCTTGGCTGCCCCAATGGTGAAGATTATCAAGTAAAGTATACAAAACCCCACATACCGGCTGTAATATGGAGATTACAAAGACTTAATCCCTGTAATTATAACTTTGAAAAACATTTAAGAATTTATAAATACTTTGATAAAAAGAGAATGACTCACATTGCAGATTTAATTGAGCAGAGCCTAGCCTACTGATTAGCCTTTTAACCTAAATTAATAACATGCACACGAACTCGGTTAGTAACTAATACAACATTTACGATAACTCACGAGATTAAAACCTTCACAACGAATGACAAAATGCGATACTTAAACATCCATCGAATTAACGACGAATGACAAAGCATAAACCCTAATGTGGGCAGCACTTAAACATCCATTGGATAGTTTAATCGATCGGACATTGAATCGTAGCAGCGATCGAGTTAATACCCGGTATCGGAGCAGCGCCTCGCTAATAATATATGAATTTTCGACTTCAGAGTAATATCAATTCGTTTTTGAAAGTTTTGATCGACACCAGTGGACTGTGCAAGTGACGGGCTATTTATAGGTAAAATTAAGGCCTGACGCGACCCGCGTAACCCTTCCCCTATATCTTACGCGGCCCGCATGGCCGCCCAGTCTACGACTAGCCTTGACCAGTCACGAGTAGGTTAGCCAGGTGGTCGCTACGTGGCTCCGGAACACTTATCCGGTCAACACAGGTTTGACGGGGCCCGCGTAAGACCAAGCGTACTCTTACGCGGCCCGCCTGAGAACCATATTTCTGATTTTCTTTGTTTTTCATATAGAGTATGGTTTCAGGGGTCCGGGTTATTTAATTGTGGTTTGATTTATGACATATTTGAGAGTCCTTACATTCTCCCCACCTTATTTAAAATCTCATCCTCGAGATTCATTGGAATAAGTGAGGATACTTTCGCTTCATTTCTGATTCTATCTCCCAAGTGTATTCAGGTTCTCTCTTTGAATCCCACTTAATCTTGACAAGTACTAACCTTTTGTGTTTGAGAAACTTCACCTTTTTATCTTCTATTTGAAGAGGTTTCTCAACAAATTTCAATTTCTCATTCACTTTTATATCTTGGAGAGGTACTACCAAAGATTCGTCTGATAGACATTTCTTGAGGTTGGATACATGAAATATGTCATGTACTCCAGCTAAATCCTCTGGTAGTTGTAAACGATAAGCAACTGGTCCTATATGTTGGATCACTGGAAATGGTCCTACGTACCTTGGACTTAACTTTCCTTTCTTACCGAATCGAACTACTCCTTTCCAAGGTGAAACTTTCAAAAGTACTTTATCTCTGATTTGAAATTCCAATGGGTTCCTTCTATTATCTGCATAACTCTTCTGATGATCTCGAGCCGTCTTGAATCTTTCTTTGATTTGAGTAATCTTGTCAGTTGTCTCTTGCACTATTTCAGGACCTGACAATTGACTTTCTCCTATTTCTTCCCAACAAACTGGAGTTCTGCATTTTCTTCCATACAGTGCTTCGAATGGGGCGGTTTCAATACTTGAATGATAACTATTGTTATAGGAGAATTCAATCAGAGGTAAGTGATCGTCCCAATTTCCACCAAAATCTATCACACATGCTCGGAGCATGTCTTCTAGAGTTTGGATCGTCCTTTCACTTTGTCCGTCTGTTTGAGGATGATATGCAGTGCTTAGGTTTAGTCGAGTTCCCATTGCTTCTTGGAAACTAGTCCAGAAATGAGAAGTAAAACGACTATCCCTATCCGAAACAATGGAGAGTGGAACTCCATGTAAGGATACTACTTCATCTACATACAACTTTGCTAACCTTTCCATGCTAAAGGTTTCTTTCATGGGTAGAAAATGAGCTGATTTGGTTAATCGATCCACAATTACCCAAATCGCATCATTACCTTTTCTGGTTTTGGGTAACTTAGTAACAAAATCCATTGTTATGAGTTCCCATTTCCATACAGGCATCTCTAGTTGTTGTAGTAAACATGAAGGTTTTTGATGTTCTGCCTTAACTTGTGAGCAAGTAAGACACTTAGAAACATATCGGGCCATATCCTTTTTTCATTCCTATCCACCAAAAGTTATTTCTTAAATCTTGGTACATCTTATTGTTTCCCGGGTGCATGGTATACCTAGATTTATAAGCTTCTTCTAAAATCTTATTTCTTAATTCTCCTTGCTTAGGTACCCAAATTCTTCTTTTGTGGAATCTCCAAATTCCATCAGCTCCTTGTTCTAACTCTTTTATTCTTCCTTTCATTCCTTCAGCATCATCCTTGATTGCTGTTTCTTGAATATTCTTTAATTGTTCCATTAAATCTAACTGTAGATTTAACCTAAGAGCACGAACTTGTCGTTGTTTCTCATGGTACTTACGACTTAAGGCATCTGCAACTACATTTGCCTTTCCTTCATGATATTGAATATCACAGTCGTAGTCACTTAGGATTTCCATCCATCTCCTTTGTCTCATGTTTAATTCTTTTTGCCCAAATATATATCTTAAACTTTTGTGATCCGTGTAGACAGTAAATTTACTTCCATTTAAATAATGTCTCCATATTTTAAGGGAAAAAATTACAGCTCCTAATTCTAAATCATGAGTTGTATAGTTCTCCTCGTGCTTTTTCAATTGCCTTGAAGCATACGCAATTACCTTCTTGCGTTGCATTAGCACACATCCAAATCCTAGTTTTGAAGCATCACAATATACTTCAAAATCTTCAGTTCCTTCTGGTAAAGCTAGGATTGGAGCATTGGTTAATTTCTGCTTCAAAATCCTAAAAGCTTCTTCTTGTTTAGATCCCCATTCAAACTTAACTGCCTTACAGGTTAGCTTTGTTAATGGTACAGCTATCTTGGAAAAATCCTTAATAAACCGTCTATAATATCCAGCTAAACCTATGAAACTTCTAATTTCCATTGCGGTTTGTGGAACCTTCCATTTGGTAATTGCCTCTATTTTAGCAGGATCTACGTGAATACCTTCGTGATTCACCATGTGTCCTAAAAATTGCACTTCTTGCAACCAAAATTCACATTTCGCGAATTTGGCGTAAAGCTTTTCTTTTCTTAACAAAGTTAAGAGTGCATGCAAATGCTGACAATGTTCGTCCTGATTTATGGAATAAATAAGTATATCGTCGATGAAGACAATTACAAATTTATCCAAATACGGTTTACAGATTCTATTCATCATGTCCATGAATGCTGCAGGTGCATTCGTTAACCCAAAGGGCATGACTGGAAACTCGTAATGACCATACCTAGTCCTGAAAGCAGTTTTAGGTATGTCTTCTTTTTGTACTTTCAATTGATGATATCCGGAGCGTAAATCAATCTTAGAAAAATATCTAGCTCCTTGAAGTTGATAAAAAATATCATCAATTCTAGGTAATGGGTATCGATTCTTAATTGTAACCTTATTCAATTCTCTATAATCAATACACATTCTCATTGAACCATCCTTTTTCTTTACAAACAACACTGGTGCTCCCCACGGGGATGAACTAGGTTGTATGAATCCTTTACTTAGTAATTCATCTAATTGCTTTTTCAATTCTAACATTTCTGTGGGTGCTAACCGATAAGGTGCCTTGGCTATCGGTATAGTTCCTGGAATCAGATGAATTCTAAATTCTACCTCCCTATTTGGTGGTAACCCTGGTAATTCTTCTGGGAATACATCTGGGTATTCTGAGACTACAGGAATCTCCTTAAGTTGTTTACCCTTAGTACTAATGATTACTGAAATCATGTATACTATTCCTTGTTTTCGTTCATAACTAACAACTTTCATTACTGAAATGAACTTCATAGGATTTCGTGGTTTATCTCCTGTAATCATAATTACTTCTCCGGTGGGTGCCTGAATTTCTATGGAATTCTGATCACAAAGAATTCGAGCATGGTTGGCTACTAACCAATCCATTCCTAACACCACATCAAATTCGGCTAATTTCATAGGTAATAGGTTTGCAAAGAATTTATGACCTGAGAGTTCTATATTTTCTTTTTGCAAAACTTTATCTATACTAACAGAATTTCCGTCTGCCGTTTCGACTGTAAAAATCTGCCTAAATTTGGTTAAGGGTAAATTAAGAGTTTGGCAAAATGAAGTATTTATAAAACTTTGGTTTACACCAGAGTCAAATAATACTTTTGCGTACACGGTTGTGAACTAAAAACGTACCAGCTATCACATCTGGAATAAGTTCTGCTTCTTGAGTAGTTAACTGAAAGGCTCGAACATTCTTCTTGGTAGCTCCGTCAGCTGGCTTAACTTTGTTGTCTGCTGGTTTAACCAATTTAGGACATTCTGTTTTGAAATGCCCCGCTTCTCCACAGTTAAAGCAAACTATGGTTTTCTTTCTGCAGTTTTCTTCCCTATGCCCTATAGTTTTGCAAAAATTGCAGGTTACATTACATCTTCCAAAATGTTTCCTTTTGCAATTCCTACAGAACGGTGGAGTTGAAGATTGCCCTGTTCCTTTTCTCTTAAAACTGCTATTATTACCCACACTAAATCCTTGGGTAATTTTCTGAGCCAATTCCTTCTTCTTGTTTTCATCTCTTGTGCGTATCAATTCATCAGTTAGGGTGTTGGCTAATTCCACTGCATCGTCAATAGTGCGAGGTCTCGCAGCTTTAACGATATTGCGGATTTCACCAATCAATCCCCAAATATAGCGAGAAATGAGTACCGGTTCTGGCGAAGCCAGTGTTGGTACCACTCTAGCATATTCAAAGAATGTCGAAGTATAACCGCGACAATCTACACCCATCATTCGATGGTTTAAGAACTTATTTGCCATTTGATCTTTTTCATATTCGGGACAGAATTTTCTTTCTACAAGACTCTTAAATTCTTCCCAGTTCATTGCATACGCCATCATCCTTCCTTTTGCTTGTAACACCGTATTCCACCATTCTAGTGCCCCTTCTTTAAAAAGATTTGACGCGTACATGACCTGATCGTCCTTGGCACATTTACTTATTGTAATCACTGCCTCGGTTTTCTCTAACCAACGTAGTGCCGTAGTCGCTCCTTCATTACCTGCAAATTCAGCGGGTTTACAAGCAAGAAATTCTTTGTAAGTGCAACCAGGCGTTGCAGCTTTCATTTTCTTAGGGAGCGGAGTCTGTCGTGGATTATTATCGTGATTAGTATGATTACCGCCTCCATTTACGCTATTACTGAAGTTATCTTCAGAAATACGTTTACTAGGAATGATTTGTTGAGGTTCAATTGGATTTCTAACAGTAGCAACTATTGCTGGAATAGCATTGGCTATCCCCTGAGCAACTATATTTTCGATATCTTGCCTATTTAGAAATTGATCCTCTGGATGTTGCTCAGATTGATTAACCTCATTAACTGGTTCGTTATTAGCGTTTTCCATCTGATAATTTAATATATATAATTTATTAGTATCAAAATAAATAACAATTATACACAAAACCATCATAAAATTTCACAATACATATAGTCAAAACTATCGATTTCTCGATTCCCATTTTATATATTTTATACTATGCGTCAATACACACCAGTATTTTACAAAGTTTTATTTGTAATTATTTTACATGATTATATTATTATTGCCATTATACAACCACAGTCTCATAAACCCCTTATCCCTCGTCAGTTGATATTTTAGTAACGACGTTCCCTTTCGTCATATTTCTAGGAGATCTGTTCTCCTACTTCCCTGATCCTATTTCCTGCATCCATTAACTCCTCGCCAAAGTGGCGGAGTTCAGCTAAATTCTCATTGCTCATAGGTGGATTAGGTATAGGTTCTGGGTCGAATTGAGGAAGAAAGGAATAAGGACTGTTGAGCAGGTTTTGGAACTGCCAATCATTCGTCCACCACTCGTCCATTCCTAGAGGTTGGGTGTGAATTATAGGTTCTGAGATTGCTGGTTCCAAATTCATTGGAAGTTGGGTTTCAATATGATGAGTAAAAACATTTTTATTGACAGGCTTAATAGTATCACAGCTTGCCAATATAAAATCTAGTTCTTCTTGCAATGTCATTTCCTGGGTTTGTTTAGAGCTTTCTCCAATTTCTATCTGGGTTTGTTTAGAACCTCCACCAATCTCCATTTCTATTTGCTTAGAGTATTCTTCAAACTGTATTCCCATTTGCCTAGACTCTTCCCTGACTTCAATCCCTTTCCCTTTGTCTAAGGGATTTTCTATTTTGGGAATCTTTCTACTGGCGGGTTTCCTCCTACGCACACGCCTCCATCCCACGAATCTTCTCCTTTTCTTGGGCTTGGGTTTCTCCGGAGGTGGAGCATTAAATTCAATAGGTTCTTCTATGTCAGATATATACCTATTGAAATCTCTAGAAACCTCTATTTTTACCGGATAGAGATTTAAATTCTGAAGGGCGTCAGACAAGTCACTCATGCTGTTTAGTATACATGCAAAATACACACAAATACTAAGTTAAAAATTTGATAACAAAATTTCATAGATAACCTTTAAATATTATTTCAGACTGGGTAACTACAAAACAACTTGAAAATTTTAAAACACACTAGGGTTTATTTATTTATTTACTGGATAATATTTCTGGATTGTAAGTGATAAGGTTGCTAAAACTTAAGTCAAAGTATTAAAGATTTGCATTTACTGCTACAGTGGCTAGCATATAGAGATCTGCCCATTTTTCATCTAACTTGTCTTCCCAAGGTGTTTTACTGGTTAATTCCTGGGTTTCCTGTTTAATCTTATTTTCTTGGAATTTCTTTATTTTCTCCTGACTTTTCTTAAAAATCAAACTTCTTTTATTAGGAGAAAGTGGTTCCTCATATTGTGCCTTTCGCACAAATATTCCTTCTTCAGGAATTACAGAGTGATTTGAGGATTTGGTTTGGGATGAACTTCCCTTCTCGTTGGATGACCTATCTAATTTAAGATAGATGTTTGATAGCTTTTGTTTACCCATACTGTATACAAATATTCAAATAAGAAAACACATAATCACAAAATGACAAGTAGAAAAATTAAGTATTTTCTAAATACTTAATTGGCTTAAATCAGTGGCTCTGATACCACCTTTTTCTGTCACGGCCCCCGACCCGGTTTTACCCGTTTCAGGAGCCGCGGGACAGAAAATCCCGTGGTATTTATTTAACAGCGGAAGTTTTCTTCAGGATCTTTTTAAAACTGCAATTTTCCCGATTATTTTATTTCACAACTCGGGATGAAACCCCGGTAATTTACAATCATAAGATTTTACGGAGAAATCTTTTATTTTACAAAACATGTTTCTTTATTTTATATTGAGCCACTTCCTTAAGCTGGTAGTGCTTCACGGCACTTTTCCTTGATCACAACAGATCACCTGAAACATGTTTGAAAAATGTTTTGTCAGCGGGAAATACTGGTGAATCATTCTATTTTACTAAAACGACACGTTGTTATAATTTACAGTATTAAGAGCGATTACAATGTTTCGGATATCAACCAACTACCCACGGTATTTTGTCACTCGACCCATTGGCCCTCCCGTTGTCCAATGGTGTCTGTGACTATGGTCATATCACCCCTTGGCTGCCCCAATGGTGAAGATTATCAAGTAATGTATACAAAACCCCACATACCGGCTGTAATATGGAGATTACAAAGACTTAATCCCTGTAATTATAACTTTGAAAAACATTTAAGAATTTATAAATACTTTGATAAAAAAAAGAATGACTCACATTACAGATTTAATTGAGCAGAGCCTAGCCTACTGATTAGCCTTTTAACCTAAATTAATAACATGCACACGAACTCGGTTAGTAACTAATACAACATTTACGATAACTCACGAGATTAAAACCTTCACTACGAATGACAAAGTGCGATACTTAAATATCCATCGAATCAACGACGAATGACAAAGCATAAACCCTAATGTGGGCAGCACTTAAACATCCATTGGATAGTTTAATCGATCGGACATTGAATCATAGCAGCGATCGAGTTAATACCCGGTATCGGAGCAGCGCCTCGCTAATAATATATGAATTTTCGACTTCAGAGTAATATCAATTCGTTTTTGAAAGTTTTGATCGACACCAGTGGACTGTGCAAGTGACGGGCTATTTATAGGTAAAATTAAGGCCTGGCGCGGCCCGCGTAACCCTTCCCCTATATCTTACGCGGCCTGCGTGGCCGCCCAGTCTACGACTAGCCTTGACCAGTCACGAGTAGGTTAGCCAGGTGGTCGCTACGTGGTTCCGGAACATTTATCCGGTCAACACAGGTTTGACGCGGCCCGCGTAAGATCAAGCTTACTCTTACGCGGCCCGCCTGAGAACCATATTTATGATTTTCTTTGTTTTTCATATACAGTATGGTTTCAGGGGTCCGGGTTATTTAATTGTGGTTTGATTTATGACATATTTGAGAGTCCTTACACCAAGGCACAAAGAAAACATTCAATTACGTGGGCTCGATGGAAAACATTTAATGCGTTTGATGCTGGATGATGGAGGCTGCGCGGTTTTGTTTTGTTTTTTTTTTGTTCTTTTGTCTAGTTTGTCTCATGTGATGTAAATTGGCAGATAACTCTGTTCTGGTGGGTGTATGTTTTGTTCAAACATGTTAAAATAATTTTAATTTTTATACGATAAACTTTAACATGTTAAATGAGAGTTTGCGTTGATCAACTAGGTGCGATTCAACTTTATTTAACCAAATTTATATTGAATTTCGGCCTAGAGTTCAAAATACTTATATAAAGTTTTGTGTGTAGTCTATGCGGGCCCAAAATAATAAAATAAATTAATTTAACATGTTAAAAAAACGTTTGCATTGATCAACTAAACTTGATTTGACTTTATTTGAACAAACATATTAAAATAAGTTTTGTACAATAAACATTAACATGATGAAAGGTTGACTTGTTCTACTAGGTTCGATTTAAATTTATTTGACCAAATTATATATTAAATTATGGATAAGAGTTTAAAATACTAAAATAAAGTTTTGTATGGAGTTTATGCGGGCTCAAAATAATAAAATAAATTAATTTAACATGTTAAAGAAAAGTTTGCATTGATCAACTAAACTTGATTCGACTTTATTTGACCAAACATGTTAAAATAAGTTTTGTACAATAAACTTTAACACGTTACATGAGAGTTTGCCTTGATCTACAAGGTTCAGTTTAACTTTATTTGACTAAATTATAAATTAAACTTTGGATTAGAGTTTAAAATACTAAAATATAGTTTTGTGTAGAGTTTATGCTAGCTAAAAATATTAAAATAAATAAATCTAACATGTTAAATGAGCGTTTACATTGATCAACTAAACTCGATTCGAATTTATTTGAACAAACATTTTAAGATAAATTTTGTACGATAAACTTTAACATGTTAAATGAGAGTTTAAATTGATCAACTAGGTGTGATTCAACTTTATTTAAACAAATTATATATTGAATTTCGGCGTAGGGTCCAAAATATTAAAATTAAGTTTTGTGTGTAGTTTATGCGGGCTCAAAATACTAAAATAAATTAATTTAACATGTTAAAGAAAAGTTTGCATTGATCAACTAAACTTGATTCGACTTTATTTGACCAAACATGTTAAAATAAGTTTTGTACAATAAACGTTATCATGTCAAATGAGAGTTTGCCTTGATCTACTAGGTTCGATTTAACTTTATTTGACCAAATTATATATTAAATTTTGGTATAGCGTACACTACTAGAAAACTGCTGCTATTCCCACGTCAATTTCCGTAGGAGATCCGTGGGTAACGGCGTTTACCCACGGATTTCCCACGAAAATGGGCTGTGGGAAGGATTCTCCTACTCATTTCCCACACAAATGTTTCGTTAGAATTCTCCTACTTATTTCTCACGGAATTAATTTTCTTAATTTTCCGACGCATTTCCCACGGAATATTTATTTTTTAAAATTTTGTGTTTAAAACAATTATATTTATATTTATTATATAATATTTATTAAATTTTAATTTTCTTACACAATTACTACGAATTTGTTTTTTCTTCCTACACAATTCCTACGTAATGTATTCGTTTTCCCTACACAGTTCCTACAGAAATATTTTTTTTCCTACACAATTCCAACTGAATGTATTCAATTTTTCATACGCATTTCCTACAAAACTAGTTTTGTTTCCTACACAATTCTAACGGAATGTATTCTTTTTTCCTACGTAATTCTGACAAAATTGGTTTTTTTTCCTACACACTTCTATTCTTTGTCCTTACGCATTTCCTACGAAACTATCTTTTTTTTCCTACAGAATTCCAACGGAATTTGACAAAACCTGTTGAGTCTTTTTCCTACACATTTCTTACGGATACATTTAAAAAATAATAGAAAAACAAAAAATACCTGATTTTTTCCTGCTAAAAATGCATATTGATAAATATGATTCGAAATATAAATTTAACAAAAACAAATAACATAAATTCGGAGCACGTTTAAATTACAAAATCATCCATTGTTAACAGAAAGATTCGGAATAAATAACAAAAATTCCGAGCCCGTTTCAATCACAAAATCACCGTTGTTAAACATAAAGATCCGGAATAATTAAAAAACTACTACTAATGACTAACGGGAGGCTCGAATTTTTTCATAAAATCTTCAAATTGTTTTTGCCTCCTTTCTTCATTTTCTTTCATCTCTTTTTCCATCTGTTGCACTTTTTGCTCCAACTCTTGTCTCGCGTCCCTTTCATTTGCAAGTTCCTTTTCCATTTCAACGCGGATTTTTTCAACCTAATTGTTAAAACGGGTCAATAATCTAAGTTATTGTTTTCTACTAATTAATTGTTAAAAAACTATTTAATTTATAGAATTGCGATACTTTGTAAGAAGTAAACAATACCTCCTCTTGCGACCTTATGGCATCAACATATAATTTAGATTCGGTAGATGTAGACAATTTCCCAGTTATCGCGAAATTAGGATCCAAAGATCCTACCCCGAACATCCGGCCCTTTTTATCTCCTGCCACTCTCGCCCACACATCAAGATCATCCGGATGTTGGTTGAGATCCGACCCATGCAACTTGATCATCTCACTTCTGTACCGTAACTACAATTTATGAAAACACATTGTTAGTTGTTGTTCTAAAACTTAATACGCTAATGTTCTAATTATTCAAAAACGATAAAGACAACTTACATAGATTTCTCTTGATTTTTCAGAAATAAACTCAAATCCCTCAAGAATATTAATGTCCAGCTCTCCGGCCCAATACTTCTTTTTGCTTTCCTTTTTGAGATGGGTATCAAAATAAACTTCAATCCACTTTACTTTTCGGCCATATTTTCTTTCCTAAAAAGCATTTTCGTAATACATTTGAGTACAAACAATTATATTTTTCAACCCAACTTTTTTATAATTTATATAAAAATGATTAGCTTACCAAACGAATACGATGCTCGTCAAACCCTATGGATCCACAGGTATGTCGAGATATACCTTCACCACTACCCTTGCTATTGCGGTTTGTTCTCCCGCTCTCTGACTTTCTTAGCCATTTTTCGGTGTTCCAACCCTGAAAACGAAATATATATATATATATACATATGTATATATGTGTGTAAGGCTAGACTATGTGCCAAGTACAATATAAACCACACATATATAGAGCAATAGAATATATAAAAAAAGTAGTACTAATAATAATGCAACTCCCATACCTTACACAATTGCTTCCATACTTCCTTAGACACCGAAACCGAAAGTGCTACCCTATTATAATCATATAATAACATTTATTTAGTAAGGACTCTTGCTAGGAACTAAAGCATAGTAGTATGATGGGAAAATTAAGACCTTTACAACTAATTTGGGAATAGAATACGAAGGTTTTGGTTTGTAAAGTTTCAAGTGATTAATTAAAATAAATATTGGATAAACCATCTTAGCAAAGTTAACGTTTTCACAAGTGACCCATATCATATTCATATATAAGTAAACAATTTACTTCTTTAGAAGTTTTTAGGATGTTATTGGATTTCACCTACACATAAACAAACTAGTAGGAAACCCGCGCGTTGCGGCGGGGTCAACAATACATGGCCGTGAACAAAATTCAAACCTTAAATAATAAGTTTTTAACCGCCACATGGGACTGTTAAATAATAGCATGCTAGACATTCTAACACAAATAAAATGTTTGGAAAAAAGGGTATTGATTTGGGGACATATGATGTAAAACAATGATACAGTTCATAAAGTAGAGTAGTACACATGCATGAATGACATGTTTTTGAGAATGTTACCCTTTCAGTTCATAAAGTAGAGTAGTACCCATGAAAAAAATGAGAAATAAGCTGGGATAGAAAAAAGAACTTACCCTTTTAGTTTTTTGAGAATGTTATCAAACTATGCTGTATCAAACGCCCACGCCTTACTTTGATAACAATATGTCGGTTATACTTTAACAACAGTAAAACATATAGATATATACACCATGTAGCCAACGTTGTAAATTTAGCTATGTTTCTTTTGAAAGCTCTAATTTTTCCCATATTTGTGTCGGTTTCACCCGCCAAGTTGACCCGTTTAGCATACCTCATAGCCCTGCCACCTTGACGTCCATACGACAACATCATAACCAAACTAAAACAACAACAAATAAAAAAAAGATTGCAGCAAGATGCAGCTTAACTACTCATCATTGTTACTCCCGTGGCATATCATTTTTTTTTAAATTGCAAATTTGCAATATACTAACAATCCTATTCTACTCATACAACAACTCAATAACAAGCTTAAATTATACTACATGTACAAAACCACTAAATATTTTTTTTCTTTTCTTTTTTAACTCGTAACGTATAGTTTGTCAATCACAAGTATAATGTTTGTATATTAGCAAACCAACGATGTACCTTAATAATAGATATGTGGTAGACTTGAAACCCCTGTACACCATCACAACAAAAGGATTGAATCCATCCTTAAAGATTATTTATGAACAAGGTACTTGTTTTGAATCATATATACTCTGCATGATATGATCTAAGAAGCATTCATGTGTTATCAAAGTAACCGCTTAAAACCAAATTATTCATATCCTTAAGATGACAATGCACAAAAGTAGATAAAACTTTCAAAAAAAAAATGGCCTTACATTGATTTGTAAAAGCTTGCTTAGAAAGGGCAGCAACCTTAACACTTTTGTTGCCCAAAACCATCATCGGACATTCTGCAGATGAACCACACCAAAACAAGATCGAACCAAACACCCGAATCAGCGTTGGACTGAACCGAGTAGGCTCGAGACTCCCGAACTGAAGTTGCTGACCCAATCGACCCTGCTGAAACTTAACCCGAATTCAACTATGGCTGACCCGAACATGCGATTCGGACTTGACCCGCGCTAACAAACTCAAGTCAAATTTGGACCGACTCTGGACCATGGCCGCTGTTGTGGCTCCGGCGTACAGCGCCGCCGCCGGCCACCACCATCACCTCGTCAACATCATCAACTAACATCAACATCGATTTAGAAACAGAATCAAAAAAGAAGAACGAGGGTTTGAGAAGGATTACCGGGAAAGCCAAAGACCGTCGAGCCATCGTCTCTTCGCGTCTCTCTCTCTCTCTCTCTCGTCGCCGTACACCACCGAGCACCAGGGGTCCTCTCCGGAACCAGAACCACCGCAGACGACGACGGCGTCGTCGCTCTTCGTCTTTTGCTGTCGATCAATCGAGCAGATGGGGGGGGGGGGTTGAGTAGGTGATAGATAGTACAAGGGAGGTGTCAAGAGGATGTTGTGCTTGCCGGTGAAGGAGCCGGCGTCGGCCAGGGTTGCTCCGGTGAAGGAACCGGAGAGGAGAAGGGGGTGTCGGCTGAGAGAGACGAGAGGGTGAGGGGGGTTTGACTGTTTGTCGGGTGTGGGTGTTTGTAGGTGAAATCAAGATGGATGGAGTGTGCAGATGTATGATTTAGTGGGTGTTTAGGGTTTTTCTAAGAAGGAATGAAGAAGAGGAGCAGGTTAGTTCTTTTACCAGATCTAGGGATGAATTTTGAGAGAAGAATTGATGTAGGTCAAAGAAAATAAAGGAGGGAAATTAGAATTTTTTTGAGGTAAAAGGTGGGAGAAAACGAGTGGGAAATTAGACTTTTTTTTTTTTTTTTGGTAAGTGGTGGGAGTAAAATTAAAGTTAATATTTTTTATCTTTTATAAAAAAATAAAAAAAGGGTTTTAAATCAACCCCTGGAACGTGCATGCTTGGGATCGAACTCGGGACCTATACGTTATAACCGAAGTGTCTTAGCCAGTTTTTCCTCCAGGCAGGAGCTGATATATTCTAGATTTTAATTCTTATATATAGACTTTACATGAAAACGGATTCCGTAGGAGATCGGTCGGAATTTTCCTACTCTTTTCCTACGCATAACAATTCCTACGAATTTCCGACTAATGGTTAAAATGAAAACGGATTCACTAGGAGATCGGTCGGAATTTTCCTACACTTTTCCTACGCATAACCCATACTCAGTTCAACAAAACCCAAAATTCTAATGGCAAATTTCCCAGTAGCACATGCTGAATCCTCAACCGCAACGGGAATTCATCCGTTCCTTCGGTTTGCTGAGTTACCCACTAATGGGAAGTATCAGAAACTCAAGGACCTTGAAGTTTTTACCATCAGCGGTATTGATTGGCAACGAATAGGAAAGGTTGACCCTAGTGGTTCGATCACTGTTAATATTCCAACGACGCAAGATGAATTGTTTGATGAAAGCATGATGATGCAAGACCAATTAGGATCGGAACCATTTTTGCAATCACCGTTACTCCCACAGTCCTTTCTGTCACTGTTGAACGAAGTGGAACAACTACCACCAACTGATATAGCAGGCCCAAGTACGGTGCCTCAAATGGGTCTACATCCAGACCAAATGGTAGTTGAAATGGCTAGGTTGAACAATCAGAACCAATAATTGCTACGACAAGTACAATGGTTGACAGAAAGAAATCAATGGTTGGAAAGCATGCTAGCTGCTCGTATGCAACTGGATCCACTACCTCCACTACCTGATAGTTTTGAGTCTGGAATTGATCCATTACATGACATGTTTCAAATGTAATTTGCATAATAGATCGTCGAACAAACAATGCTATCTATGTTTTGATTCAATTAATGTTGTGTTATATTGATGCTTATTTGATTTAAACGATGCTTCAATCTTATTTGTTTTCCTCGCTTAACTAGAAGTGCTATGTGGACCATCTGACGAAGCGCATAATTTTGGGTGCACACTTAATTATGAGGTTCGACGTATGAAAATCATAGTAAGCCTTGTTAAGTAAGGTGGTATACAAAAACATTATGTGGTTATGTGTGTTAGTGTATACGTCTATAGTTTCTGTTACCATCTAGTCATGTTTTGTGTATATGTGTCTTTATAAACAATTGCGTATTGTATGTGTGTAGATAGATCAACAAATCAGGAAACGGGGCTTTACTGTAAAGTATTGACTTTTGTTAATCAGTGTCATCCGATCGGATTGCCATCCGATCGGACAGCACTCATCTGATCGGACAGCACGTTATCCGTTCGAACAGAATGTCATCCGATTGAATAGCTTGTTGTCCGAGCAGACAACACTCACCATTTCCTGATGTGCCTTTAATACCCCGTCCGGGTATCACTTTAGACACTTTTGACTTATCATTATTTGCTTATTTGTACACACACTTGTTTACATAATGTTTACATTACAAATTCAGCATAACATAGTGCCATGCAAAATGATTTGTACACACACTTGTTTTCATTTTATTATGAATTTTTTTTTAATGATAAATTGGATTCCTACGCATTTCCTACCGATCATTAAAATGAAAATGGATTCCGTAGGAGATCGGTCGGAATTTTCCTACACTTTTCCTACGCATAACAATTCCTACGAATTTCCGACTAATGGTTAAAATGAAAACGGATTTCGTCGGAGATCGGTCTGAATTTTCCTACACATTTTCTACGGATATAAATAAATTTATTTTAAAAATAACATATATTGTTATAAATAATAAAACTTTATGTTTTAGTATCAGTAATTTCATTTTATTATGAATTTTTTTTAATGATAAATTGGATTCCTACGCATTTCCTACCGATAATTAAAATGAAAACGGATTCCGTAGGAGATCGGTCGGAATTTTCCTACACTTTTCCTACGCATAAAAAAATAAAAAAGGGGTTTTAAATCAACCCCCTGGAACGTGCATGCTTGGGATCGAACTCGGGACCTATACGTTATAACCGAAGTGTCTTAGCCAGTTTTTCCTCCAGGCAGGAGCTGATATATTCTAGATTTTAATTCTTATATATAGACTTTAGATGAAAACGGATTCCGTAGGAGATCGGTCGGAATTTTCCTACACTTTTCCTACGCATAACAATTCCTACGAATTTCCGACTAATGGTTAAAATGAAAACGGATTTCGTCGGAGATCTGTCTGAATTTTCCTACACATTTTCTACGGATATAAATAAATTTATTTTAAAAATAACATATATTGTTATAAATAATAAAACTTTATGTTTTAGTGTCAGTAATTTCATTTTATTATGAATTTTTTTTAATGATAAATTGGATTCCTACGCATTTCCTACCGATAATTAAAATGAAAACGGATTCCGTAGGAGATCGGTCGGAATTTTCCTACACTTTTCCTACGCATAAAAAAATAAAAAAAGGGGTTTTAAATCAACCCCCTGGAACGTGCATGCTTGGGATCAAACTCGGGACCTATACGTTATAACCGAAGTGTCTTAGCCAGTTTTTCCTCCAGGCAGGAGCTGATATATTCTAGATTTTAATTCTTATATATAGACTTTAGATGAAAACGGATTCCGTAAGAGAT
This sequence comes from Helianthus tuberosus, assembly GCA_030545235.1. Lineage (NCBI taxonomy): Eukaryota > Viridiplantae > Streptophyta > Magnoliopsida > Asterales > Asteraceae > Helianthus > Helianthus tuberosus. Next base: position 57,366,323 of record CM060438.1, read on the forward strand.
CGGTCGGAATTTTCCTACACTTTTCCTACGCATAACAATTCCTACGAATTTCCGAGTAATGGTTAAAATGAAAACGGATTTCGTCGGAGATCGGTCTGAATTTTCCTACACATTTTCTACGGATATAAATAAATTTATTTTAAAAATAACATATATTGTTATAAATAATAAAACTTTATGTTTTAATATCAGTAATTTCATTTTATTAAGAATTTTTTTAATGATAAATTGGATTCCTACGCATTTCCTACCAATAATTAAAATGAAAAAGGATTCCGTAGGAGATCGGTCGGAATTTTCCTACACTTTTCCTACGCATAACAATTCCTACGAATTTCCGACTAATGGTTAAAATGAAAACGGATTTCGTCGGAGATCGGTCTGAATTTTCCTACACATTTTCTACGGATATAAATAAATTTATTTTAAAAATAACATATATTGTTATAAATAATAAAACTTTATGTTTTAATATTAGTAATTTCATTTTATTATGAATTTTTTTAATGATAAATTGGATTCCTACGCATTTCCTACCGATAATTAAAATGAAAACGGATTCCGTAGGAGATCGGTCGGAATTTTCCTACGAATTTCCGACTAATGGTTAAAATGAAAACGGATTCACTAGGAGATCGGTCGGAATTTTCCTACACTTTTCCTACGCATAACCCATACTCAGTTCAACAAAACCCAAAATTCTAATGGCAAATTTCCCAGTAGCACATGCTGAATCCTCAACCGCAGCGGGAATTCATCCGTTCCTTCGGTTTGCTGAGTTACCCACTAATGGGAAGTATCAGAAACTCAAGGACCTTGAAGTTTTTACCATCAGCGGTATTGATTGGCAACGAATAGGAAAGGTTGACCCTAGTGGTTCGATCACTGTTAATATTCCAACGACGCAAGATGAATTGTTTGATGAAAGCATGATGATGCAAGACCAATTAGGATCGGAACCATTTTTGCAATCACCGTTACTGCCACAGTCCTTTCTGTCACTGTTGAACGAAGTGGAACAACTACCACCAACTGATATAGCAGGCCCAAGTACGGTGCCTCAAATGGGTCTACATCCAGACCAAATGGTAGTTGAAATGGCTAGGTTGAACAATCAGAACCAATAATTGCTACGACAAGTACAATGGTTGACAGAAAGAAATCAATGGTTGGAAAGCATGCTAGCTGCTCGTATGCAACTGGATCCACTACCTCCACTACCTGATAGTTTTGAGTCTGGAATTGATCCATTACATGACATGTTTCAAATGTAATTTGCATGATAGATCGTCGAACAAACAATGCTATCTATGTTTTGATTCAATTAATGTTGTGTTATATTGATGCTTATTTGATTTAAACGATGCTTCAATCTTATTTGTTTTCCTCGCTTAACTAGAAGTGCTATGTGGACCATCTGACGAAGCGCGTAATTTTGGGTGCACACTTAATTACGAGGTTCGACGTATGAAAATCATAGTAAGCCTTGTTAAGTAAGGTGGTATACAAAAACATTATGTGGTTATGTGTGTTAGTGTATACGTCTATAGTTTCCGTTACCATCTAGTCATGTTTTGTGTATATGTGTCTTTATAAACAATTGCGTATTGTATGTGTGTAGATAGATCAACAAATCAGGAAACGGGGCTTTACTGTAAAGTATTGACTTTTGTTAATCAGTGTCATCCGATCGGATTGCCATCCGATCGGACAGCACTCATCTGATCGGACAGCACGTTATCCGTTCGAACAGAATGTCATCCGATTGAATAGCTTGTTGTCCGAGCAGAAAACACTCACCATTTCCTGATGTGCCTTTAATACCCCGTCCGGGTATCACTTTAGACACTTTTGACTTATCATTATTTGCTTATTTGTACACACACTTGTTTACATAATGTTTACATTACAAATTCAGCATAACATAGTGCCATGCAAAATGATTTGTACACACACTTGTTTTCATTTTATTATGAATTTTTTTTAATGATAAATTGGATTCCTACGCATTTCCTACCGATCATTAAAATGAAAATGGATTCCGTAGGAGATCGGTCGGAATTTTCCTACACTTTTCCTACGCATAACAATTCCTACGAATTTCCGACTAATGGTTAAAATGAAAACGGATTTCGTCGGAGATCGGTCTGAATTTTCCTACACATTTTCTACGAATATAAATAAATTTATTTTAAAAATAACATATATTGTTATAAATAATAAAACTTAATGTTTTAATATCAGTAATTTCATTTTATTATGAATTTTTTTAATGATAAATTGGATTCCTACGCATTTCCTACCGATAATTAAAATGAAAACGGATTCCGTAGGAGATCGGTCGGAATTTTCCTACACTTTTCCTACGCATAAAAAAAATAAAAAAAGGGGTTTTAAATCAACCCCCTGGAACGTGCATGCTTAGGATCGAATTCGGGACCTATACGTTATAACCGAAGTGTCTTAGCCAGTTTTTCCTCCAGGCAGGAGCTGATATATTCTAGATTTTAATTCTTATATATAGACTTTAGATGAAAACGGATTCCGTAGGAGATCGGTCGGAATTTTCCTACACTTTTCCTACGCATAACAATTCCTACGAATTTCCGACTAATGGTTAAAATGAAAACGGATTTCGTCGGAGATCGGTCTGAATTTTCCTACACATTTTCTACGGATATAAATAAATTTATTTTAAAAATAACATATATTGTTATAAATAATAAAACTTTATGTTTTAGTATCAGTAATTTCATTTTATTATGAATTTTTTTTAATGATAAATTGGATTCCTACGCATTTCCTACCGATAATTAAAATGAAAACGGATTCCGTAGGAGATCGGTCGGAATTTTCCTACACTTTTCCAACGCATAAAAAAATAAAAAAAGGGGTTTTAAATCAACCCCCTGGAACGTGCATGCTTGGGATCGAACTCGGGACCTGTACGTTATAACCGAAGTGTCTTAGCCAGTTTTTCCTCCAGGCAGGAGCTGATATATTCTAGATTTTAATTCTTATATATAGACTTTAGATGAAAACGGATTCCGTAGGAGATCGGTCGGAATTTTCCTACACTTTTCCTACGCATAACAATTCCTACGAATTTCCGACTAATGGTTAAAATGAAAACGGATTTCGTCGGAGATCCGTCTGAATTTTCCTACACATTTTCTACGGATATAAATAAATTTATTTTAAAAATAACATATATTGTTATAAATAATAAAACTTTATGTTTTAGTGTCAGTAATTTCATTTTATTATGAATTTTTTTTAATGATAAATTGGATTCCTACGCATTTCCTACCGATAATTAAAATGAAAACGGATTCCGTAGGAGATCGGTCGGAATTTTCCTACACTTTTCCTACGCATAAAAAAATAAAAAAAGGGGTTTTAAATCAACCCCCTGGAACGTGCATGCTTGGGATCGAACTCGGGACCTATACGTTATAATCGAAGTGTCTTAGCCAGTTTTTCCTCCAGGCAGGAGCTGATATATTATAGATTTTAATTCTTATATATAGACTTTAGATGAAAACGGATTCCGTAAGAGATCGGTCGGAATTTTCCTACACTTTTCCTACGCATAACAATTCCTACGAATTTCCGACTAATGGTTAAAATGAAAACGGATTTCGTCGGAGATCGGTCTGAATTTTCCTACACATTTTCTACGGATATAAATAAATTTATTTTAAAAATAACATATATTGTTATAAATAATAAAACTTTATGTTTTAATATCAGTAATTTCATTTTATTAAGAATTTTTTTAATGATAAATTGGATTCCTACGCATTTCCTACCCCGAACATCCGGCCCTTTTTATCTCCTGCCACTCTCGCCCACACATCAAGATCATCCGGATGTTGGTTGAGATCCGACCCATGCAACTTGATCATCTCACTTCTGTACCGTAACTACAATTTATGAAAACACATTGTTAGTTGTTGTTCTAAAACTTAATACGCTAATGTTCTAATTATTCAAAAACGATAAAGACAACTTACATAGATTTCTCTTGATTTTTCAGAAATAAACTCAAATCCCTCAAGAATATTAATGTCCAGCTCTCCGGCCCAATACTTCTTTTTGCTTTCCTTTTTGAGATGGGTATCAAAATAAACTTCAATCCACTTTACTTTTCGGCCATATTTTCTTTCCTAAAAAGCATTTTCGTAATACATTTGAGTACAAACAATTATATTTTTCAACCCAACTTTTTTATAATTTATATAAAAATGATTAGCTTACCAAACGAATACGATGCTCGTCAAACCCTATGGATCCACAGGTATGTCGAGATATACCTTCACCACTACCCTTGCTATTGCGGTTTGTTCTCCCGCTCTCTGACTTTCTTAGCCATTTTTCGGTGTTCCAACCCTGAAAACGAAATATATATATATATACATATGTATATATGTGTGTAAGGCTAGACTATGTGCCAAGTACAATATAAACCACACATATATAGAGCAATAGAATATATAAAAAAAGTAGTAATAATAATAATGCAACTCCCATACCTTACACAATTGCTTCCATACTTCCTTAGACACCGAAACCGAACGTGCTACCCTATTATAATCATATAATAACATTTATTTAGTAAGGACTCTTGCTAGGAACTAAAGCATAGTAGTATGATGGGAAAATTAAGACCTTTACAACTAATTTGGGAATAGAATACGAAGGTTTTGGTTTGTAAAGTTTCAAGTGATTAATTAAAATAAATATTGGATAAACCATCTTAGCAAAGTTAACGTTTTCACAAGTGACCCATATCATATTCATATATAAGTAAACAATTTACTTCTTTAGAAGTTTTTAGGATGTTATTGGATTTCACCTACACATAAACAAACTAGCAGGAAACCCGCGCGTTGCGGCGGGGTCAACAATACATGGCCGTGAACAAAATTCAAACCTTAAATAATAAGTTTTTAACCGCCACATGGGACTGTTAAATAATAGCATGCTAGACATTCTAACACAAATAAAATGTTTGGAAAAAAGGGTATTGATTTGGGGACATATGATGTAAAACAATGATACAGTTCATAAAGTAGAGTAGTACACATGCATGAATGACATGTTTTTGAGAATGTTACCCTTTCAGTTCATAAAGTAGAGTAGTACCCATGAAAAAAATGAGAAATAAGCTGGGATAGAAAAAAGAACTTACCCTTTTAGTTTTTTGAGAATGTTATCAAACTATGCTGTATCAAACGCCCACGCCTTACTTTGATAACAATATGTCGGTTATACTTTAACAACAGTAAAACATATAGATATATACACCATGTAGCCAACGTTGTAAATTTAGCTATGTTTCTTTTGATCATTAAAATGAAAATGGATTCCGTAGGAGATCGGTCGGAATTTTCCTACACTTTTCCTACGCATAACAATTCCTACGAATTTCCGACTAATGGTTAAAATGAAAACGGATTTCGTCGGAGATCGGTCTGAATTTTCCTACACATTTTCTACGAATATAAATAAATTTATTTTAAAAATAACATATATTGTTATAAATAATAAAACTTAATGTTTTAATATCAGTAATTTCATTTTATTATGAATTTTTTTAATGATAAATTGGATTCCTACGCATTTCCTACCGATAATTAAAATGAAAACGGATTCCGTAGGAGATCGGTCGGAATTTTCCTACACTTTTCCTACGCATAAAAAAAATAAAAAAAGGGGTTTTAAATCAACCCCCTGGAACGTGCATGCTTAGGATCGAACTCGGGACCTATACGTTATAACCGAAGTGTCTTAGCCAGTTTTTCCTCCAGGCAGGAGCTGATATATTCTAGATTTTAATTCTTATATATAGACTTTAGATGAAAACGGATTCCGTAGGAGATCGGTCGGAATTTTCCTACACTTTTCCTACGCATAACAATTCCTACGAATTTCCGACTAATGGTTAAAATGAAAACGGATTTCGTCGGAGATCGGTCTGAATTTTCCTACACATTTTCTACGGATATAAATAAATTTATTTTAAAAATAACATATATTGTTATAAATAATAAAACTTTATGTTTTAGTATCAGTAATTTCATTTTATTATGAATTTTTTTTAATGATAAATTGGATTCCTACGCATTTCCTACCGATAATTAAAATGAAAACGGATTCCGTAGGAGACCTTTAGCAAAGTTAACGTTTTCACAAGTGACCCATATCATATTCATATATAAGTAAACAATTTACTTCTTTAGAAGTTTTTAGGATGTTATTGGATTTCACCTACACATAAACAAACTAGCAGGAAACCCGCGCGTTGCGGCGGGGTCAACAATACATGGCCGTGAACAAAATTCAAACCTTAAATAATAAGTTTTTAACCGCCACATGGGACTGTTAAATAATAGCATGCTAGACATTCTAACACAAATAAAATGTTTGGAAAAAAGGGTATTGATTTGGGGACATATGATGTAAAACAATGATACAGTTCATAAAGTAGAGTAGTACACATGCATGAATGACATGTTTTTGAGAATGTTACCCTTTCAGTTCATAAAGTAGAGTAGTACCCATGAAAAAAATGAGAAATAAGCTGGGATAGAAAAAAGAACTTACCCTTTTAGTTTTTTGAGAATGTTATCAAACTATGCTGTATCAAACGCCCACGCCTTACTTTGATAACAATATGTCGGTTATACTTTAACAACAGTAAAACATATAGATATATACACCATGTAGCCAACGTTGTAAATTTAGCTATGTTTCTTTTGATCATTAAAATGAAAACGGATTCCGTAGGAGATCGGTCGGAATTTTCCTACACTTTTCCTACGCATAACAATTCCTACGAATTTCCGACTAATGGTTAAAATGAAAACGGATTTCGTCGGAGATCGGTCTGAATTTTCCTACGCATTTTCTACGGATATAAATAAATTTATTTTAAAAATAACATATATTGTTATAAATAATAAAACTTTATGTTTTAGTATCAGTAATTTCATTTTATTATGAATTTTTTTTAATGATAAATTGGATTCCTACGCATTTCCTACCGATAATTAAAATGAAAACGGATTCCGTAGGAGACCTTTAGCAAAGTTAACGTTTTCACAAGTGACCCATATCATATTCATATATAAGTAAACAATTTACTTCTTTAGAAGTTTTTAGGATGTTATTGGATTTCACCTACACATAAACAAACTAGCAGGAAACCCGCGCGTTGCGGCGGGGTCAACAATACATGGCCGTGAACAAAATTCAAACCTTAAATAATAAGTTTTTAACCGCCACATGGGACTGTTAAATAATAGCATGCTAGACATTCTAACACAAATAAAATGTTTGGAAAAAAGGGTATTGATTTGGGGACATATGATGTAAAACAATGATACAGTTCATAAAGTAGAGTAGTACACATGCATGAATGACATGTTTTTGAGAATGTTACCCTTTCAGTTCATAAAGTAGAGTAGTACCCATGAAAAAAATGAGAAATAAGCTGGGATAGAAAAAAGAACTTACCCTTTTAGTTTTTTGAGAATGTTATCAAACTATGCTGTATCAAACGCCCACGCCTTACTTTGATAACAATATGTCGGTTATACTTTAACAACAGTAAAACATATAGATATATACACCATGTAGCCAACGTTGTAAATTTAGCTATGTTTCTTTTGATCATTAAAATGAAAATGGATTCCGTAGGAGATCGGTCGGAATTTTCCTACACTTTTCCTACGCATAACAATTCCTACGAATTTCCGACTAATGGTTAAAATGAAAACGGATTTCGTCGGAGATCGGTCTGAATTTTCCTACACATTTTCTACGAATATAAATAAATTTATTTTAAAAATAACATATATTGTTATAAATAATAAAACTTAATGTTTTAATATCAGTAATTTCATTTTATTATGAATTTTTTTAATGATAAATTGGATTCCTACGCATTTCCTACCGATAATTAAAATGAAAACGGATTCCGTAGGAGATCGGTCGGAATTTTCCTACACTTTTCCTACGCATAAAAAAAATAAAAAAAGGGGTTTTAAATCAACCCCCTGGAACGTGCATGCTTAGGATCGAACTCGGGACCTATACGTTATAACCGAAGTGTCTTAGCCAGTTTTTCCTCCAGGCAGGAGCTGATATATTCTAGATTTTAATTCTTATATATAGACTTTAGATGAAAACGGATTCCGTAGGAGATCGGTCGGAATTTTCCTACACTTTTCCTACGCATAACAATTCCTACGAATTTCCGACTAATGGTTAAAATGAAAACGGATTTCGTCGGAGATCGGTCTGAATTTTCCTACACATTTTCTACGGATATAAATAAATTTATTTTAAAAATAACATATATTGTTATAAATAATAAAACTTTATGTTTTAGTATCAGTAATTTCATTTTATTATGAATTTTTTTTAATGATAAATTGGATTCCTACGCATTTCCTACCGATAATTAAAATGAAAACGGATTCCGTAGGAGACCTTTAGCAAAGTTAACGTTTTCACAAGTGACCCATATCATATTCATATATAAGTAAACAATTTACTTCTTTAGAAGTTTTTAGGATGTTATTGGATTTCACCTACACATAAACAAACTAGCAGGAAACCCGCGCGTTGCGGCGGGGTCAACAATACATGGCCGTGAACAAAATTCAAACCTTAAATAATAAGTTTTTAACCGCCACATGGGACTGTTAAATAATAGCATGCTAGACATTCTAACACAAATAAAATGTTTGGAAAAAAGGGTATTGATTTGGGGACATATGATGTAAAACAATGATACAGTTCATAAAGTAGAGTAGTACACATGCATGAATGACATGTTTTTGAGAATGTTACCCTTTCAGTTCATAAAGTAGAGTAGTACCCATGAAAAAAATGAGAAATAAGCTGGGATAGAAAAAAGAACTTACCCTTTTAGTTTTTTGAGAATGTTATCAAACTATGCTGTATCAAACGCCCACGCCTTACTTTGATAACAATATGTCGGTTATACTTTAACAACAGTAAAACATATAGATATATACACCATGTAGCCAACGTTGTAAATTTAGCTATGTTTCTTTTGATCATTAAAATGAAAACGGATTCCGTAGGAGATCGGTCGGAATTTTCCTACACTTTTCCTACGCATAACAATTCCTACGAATTTCCGACTAATGGTTAAAATGAAAACGGATTTCGTCGGAGATCGGTCTGAATTTTCCTACGCATTTTCTACGGATATAAATAAATTTATTTTAAAAATAACATATATTGTTATAAATAATAAAACTTTATGTTTTAGTATCAGTAATTTCATTTTATTATGAATTTTTTTTAATGATAAATTGGATTCCTACGCATTTCCTACCGATAATTAAAATGAAAACGGATTCCGTAGGAGACCTTTAGCAAAGTTAACGTTTTCACAAGTGACCCATATCATATTCATATATAAGTAAACAATTTACTTCTTTAGAAGTTTTTAGGATGTTATTGGATTTCACCTACACATAAACAAACTAGCAGGAAACCCGCGCGTTGCGGCGGGGTCAACAATACATGGCCGTGAACAAAATTCAAACCTTAAATAATAAGTTTTTAACCGCCACATGGGACTGTTAAATAATAGCATGCTAGACATTCTAACACAAATAAAATGTTTGGAAAAAAGGGTATTGATTTGGGGACATATGATGTAAAACAATGATACAGTTCATAAAGTAGAGTAGTACACATGCATGAATGACATGTTTTTTAGAATGTTACCCTTTCAGTTCATAAAGTAGAGTAGTACCCATGAAAAAAATGAGAAATAAGCTGGGATAGAAAAAAGAACTTACCCTTTTAGTTTTTTGAGAATGTTATCAAACTATGCTGTATCAAACGCCCACGCCTTACTTTGATAACAATATGTCGGTTATACTTTAACAACAGTAAAACATATAGATATATACACCATGTAGCCAACGTTGTAAATTTAGCTATGTTTCTTTTGATCATTAAAATGAAAATGGATTCCGTAGGAGATCGGTCGGAATTTTCCTACACTTTTCCTACGCATAACAATTCCTACGAATTTCCGACTAATGGTTAAAATGAAAACGGATTTCGTCGGAGATCGGTCTGAATTTTCCTACACATTTTCTACGAATATAAATAAATTTATTTTAAAAATAACATATATTGTTATAAATAATAAAACTTAATGTTTTAATATCAGTAATTTCATTTTATTATGAATTTTTTTAATGATAAATTGGATTCCTACGCATTTCCTACCGATAATTAAAATGAAAACGGATTCCGTAGGAGATCGGTCGGAATTTTCCTACACTTTTCCTACGCATAAAAAAAATAAAAAAAGGGGTTTTAAATCAACCCCCTGGAACGTGCATGCTTAGGATCGAACTCGGGACCTATACGTTATAACCGAAGTGTCTTAGCCAGTTTTTCCTCCAGGCAGGAGCTGATATATTTTAGATTTTAATTCTTATATATAGACTTTAGATGAAAACGGATTCCGTAGGAGATCGGTCGGAATTTTCCTACACTTTTCCTACGCATAACAATTCCTACGAATTTCCGACTAATGGTTAAAATGAAAACGGATTTCGTCGGAGATCGGTCTGAATTTTCCTACACATTTTCTACGGATATAAATAAATTTATTTTAAAAATAACATATATTGTTATAAATAATAAAACTTTATGTTTTAGTATCAGTAATTTCATTTTATTATGAATTTTTTTTAATGATAAATTGGATTCCTACGCATTTCCTACCGATAATTAAAATGAAAACGGATTCCGTAGGAGATCGGTCGGAATTTTCCTACACTTTTCCTACGCATAAAAAAATAAAAAAAGGGGTTTTAAATCAACCCCCTGGAACGTGCATGCTTGGGATCGAACTCGGGACCTATACGTTATAACCGAAGTGTCTTAGCCAGTTTTTCCTCCAGGCAGGACTGATATATTCTAGATTTTAATTCTTATATATAGACTTTAGATGAAAACGGATTCCGTAGGAGATCGGTCGGAATTTTCCTACACTTTTCCTACGCATAACAATTCCTACGAATTTCCGACTAATGGTTAAAATGAAAACGGATTTCGTCGGAGATCGGTCTGAATTTTCCTACACATTTTCTACGGATATAAATAAATTTTTTTAAAAATAACATATATTGTTATAAATAATAAAACTTTATGTTTTAGTGTCAGTAATTTCATTTTATTATGAATTTTTTTAATGATAAATTGGATTCCTACGCATTTCCTACCGATAATTAAAATGAAAACGGATTCCGTAGGAGATCGGTCGGAATTTTCCTACACTTTTCCTACGCATAAAAAAAATAAAAAAAGGGGTTTTAAATCAACCCCCTGGAACGTGCATGCTTGGGATCGAACTCGGGACCTATACGTTATAACCGAAGTGTCTTAGCCAGTTTTTCCTCCAGGCAGGAGCTGATATATTATAGATTTTAATTCTTATATAAAGACTTTAGATGAAAACGGATTCCGTAAGAGATCGGTCGGAATTTTCCTACACTTTTCCTACGCATAACAATTCCTACGAATTTCCGACTAATGGTTAAAATGAAAACGGATTTCGTCGGAGATCGGTCTGAATTTTCCTACACATTTTCTACGGATATAAATAAATTTATTTTACAAATAACATATATTGTTATAAATAATAAAACTTTATGTTTTAATATCAGTAATTTCATTTTATTAAGAATTTTTTTAATGATAAATTGGATTCCTACGCATTTCCTACCCCGAACATCCGGCCCTTTTTATCTCCTGCCACTCTCGCCCACACATCAAGATCTTCCGGATGTTGGTTGAGATCCGACCCATGCAACTTGATCATCTCACTTCTGTACCGTAACTACAATTTATGAAAACACATTGTTAGTTGTTGTTCTAAAACTTAATACGCTAATGTTCTAATTATTCAAAAACGATAAAGACAACTTACATAGATTTCTCTTGATTTTTCAGAAATAAACTCAAATCCCTCAAGAATATTAATGTCCAGCTCTCCGGCCCAATACTTCTTTTTGCTTTCCTTTTTGAGATGGGTATCAAAATAAACTTCAATCCACTTTACTTTTCGGCCATATTTTCTTTCCTAAAAAGCATTTTCGTAATACATTTGAGTACAAACAATTATATTTTTCAACCCAACTTTTTTATAATTTATATAAAAATGATTAGCTTACCAAACGAATACGATGCTCGTCAAACCCTATGGATCCACAGGTATGTCGAGATATACCTTCACCACTACCCTTGCTATTGCGGTTTGTTCTCCCGCTCTCTGACTTTCTTAGCCATTTTTCGGTGTTCCAACCCTGAAAACGAAATATATATATATATATACATATGTATATATGTGTGTAAGGCTAGACTATGTGCCAAGTACAATATAAACCACACATATATAGAGCAATAGAATATATAAAAAAAGTAGTAATAATAATAATGCAACTCCCATACCTTACACAATTGCTTCCATACTTCCTTAGACACCGAAACCGAAAGTGCTACCCTATTATAATCATATAATAACATTTATTTAGTAAGGACTCTTGCTAGGAACTAAAGCATAGTAGTATGATGGGAAAATTAAGACCTTTACAACTAATTTGGGAATAGAATACGAAGGTTTTGGTTTGTAAAGTTTCAAGTGATTAATTAAAATAAATATTGGATAAACCATCTTAGCAAAGTTAACGTTTTCACAAGTGACCCATATCATATTCATATATAAGTAAACAATTTACTTCTTTAGAAGTTTTTAGGATGTTATTGGATTTCACCTACACATAAACAAACTAGCAGGAAACCCGCGCGTTGCGGCGGGGTCAACAATACATGGCCGTGAACAAAATTCAAACCTTAAATAATAAGTTTTTAACCGCCACATGGGACTGTTAAATAATAGCATGCTAGACATTCTAACACAAATAAAATGTTTGGAAAAAAGGGTATTGATTTGGGGACATATGATGTAAAACAATGATACAGTTCATAAAGTAGAGTAGTACACATGCATGAATGACATGTTTTTGAGAATGTTACCCTTTCAGTTCATAAAGTAGAGTAGTACCCATGAAAAAAATGAGAAATAAGTTGGGATAGAAAAAAGAACTTACCCTTTTAGTTTTTTGAGAATGTTATCAAACTATGCTGTATCAAACGCCCACGCCTTACTTTGATAACAATATGTCGGTTATACTTTAACAACAGTAAAACATATAGATATATACACCATGTAGCCAACGTTGTAAATTTAGCTATGTTTCTTTTGATCATTAAAATGAAAATGGATTCCGTAGGAGATCGGTCGGAATTTTCCTACACTTTTCCTACGCATAACAATTCCTACGAATTTCCGACTAATGGTTAAAATGAAAACGGATTTCGTCGGAGATCGGTCTGAATTTTCCTACACATTTTCTACGAATATAAATAAATTTATTTTAAAAATAACATATATTGTTATAAATAATAAAACTTAATGTTTTAATATCAGTAATTTCTTTTTATTATGAATTTTTTTAATGATAAATTGGATTCCTACGCATTTCCTACCGATAATTAAAATGAAAACGGATTCCGTAGGAGATCGGTCGGAATTTTCCTACACTTTTCCTACGCATAAAAAAAATAAAAAAGGGGTTTTAAATCAACCCCCTGGAACGTGCATGCTTAGGATCGAACTCGGGACCTATACGTTATAACCGAAGTGTCTTAGCCAGTTTTTCCTCCAGGCAGGAGCTGATATATTTTAGATTTTAATTCTTATATATAGACTTTAGATGAAAACGGATTCCGTAGGAGATCGGTCGGAATTTTCCTACACTTTTCCTACGCATAACAATTCCTACGAATTTCCGACTAATGGTTAAAATGAAAACGGATTTCGTCGGAGATCGGTCTGAATTTTCCTACACATTGTCTACGGATATAAATAAATTTATTTTAAAAATAACATATATTGTTATAAATAATAAAACTTTATGTTTTAGTATCAGTAATTTCATTTTATTATGAATTTTTTTTAATGATAAATTGGATTCCTACGCATTTCCTACCGATAATTAAAATGAAAACGGATTCCGTAGGAGATCGGTCGGAATTTTCCTACACTTTTCCTACGCATAAAAAAATAAAAAAAGGGTTTTAAATCAACCCCCTGGAACGTGCATGCTTGGGATCGAACTCGGGACCTATACGTTATAACCGAAGTGTCTTAGCCAGTTTTTCCTCCAGGCAGGAGCTGATATATTCTAGATTTTAATTCTTATATATAGACTTTAGATGAAAACGGATTCCGTAGGAGATCGGTCGGAATTTTCCTACACTTTTCCTACGCATAACAATTCCTACGAATTTCCGACTAATGGTTAAAATGAAAACGGATTTCGTCGAAGATCGGTCTGAATTTTCCTACACATTTTCTACGGATATAAATAAATTTATTTTAAAAATAACATATATTGTTATAAATAATAAAACTTTATGTTTTAGTGTCAGTAATTTCATTTTATTATGAATTTTTTTAATGATAAATTGGATTCCTACGCATTTCCTACCGATAATTAAAATGAAAACGGATTCCGTAGGAGATCGGTCGGAATTTTCCTACACTTTTCCTACGCATAAAAAAATAAAAAAAGGGGTTTTAAATCAACCCCCTGGAACGTGCATGCTTGGGATCGAACTCGGGACCTATACGTTATAACCGAAGTGTCTTAGCCAGTTTTTCCTCCAGGCAGGAGCTGATATATTCTAGATTTTAATTCTTATATATAGACTTTAGATGAAAACGGATTCCGTAAGAGATCGGTCGGAATTTTCCTACACTTTTCCTACGCATAACAATTCCTACGAATTTCCGACTAATGGTTAAAATGAAAACGGATTTCGTCGGAGATCGGTCTGAATTTTCCTACACATTTTCTACGGATATAAATAAATATATTTTACAAATAACATATATTGTTATAAATAATAAAACTTTATGTTTTAATATCAGTAATTTCATTTTATTAAGAATTTTTTTAATGATAAATTGGATTCCTACGCATTTCCTACCCCGAACATCCGGCCCTTTTTATCTCCTGCCACTCTCGCCCACACATCAAGATCTTCCGGATGTTGGTTGAGATCCGACCCATGCAACTTGATCATCTCACTTCTGTACCGTAACTACAATTTATGAAAACACATTGTTAGTTGTTGTTCTAAAACTTAATACGCTAATGTTCTTATTATTCAAAAACGATAAAGACAACTTACATAGATTTCTCTTGATTTTTCAGAAATAAACTCAAATCCCTCAAGAATATTAATGTCCAGCTCTCCGGCCCAATACTTCTTTTTGCTTTCCTTTTTGAGATGGGTATCAAAATAAACTTCAATCCACTTTACTTTTCGGCCATATTTTCTTTCCTAAAAAGCATTTTCGTAATACATTTGAGTACAAACAATTATATTTTTCAACCCAACTTTTTTATAATTTATATAAAAATGATTAGCTTACCAAACGAATACGATGCTCGTCAAACCCTATGGATCCACAGGTATGTCGAGATATACCTTCACCACTACCCTTGCTATTGCGGTTTGTTCTCCCGCTCTCTGACTTTCTTAGCCATTTTTCGGTGTTCCAACCCTGAAAACGAAATATATATATATATATACATATGTATATATGTGTGTAAGGCTAGACTATGTGCCAAGTACAATATAAACCACACATATATAGAGCAATAGAATATATAAAAAAAGTAGTAATAATAATAATGCAACTCCCATACCTTACACAATTGCTTCCATACTTCCTTAGACACCGAAACCGAAAGTGCTACCCTATTATAATCATATAATAACATTTATTTAGTAAGGACTCTTGCTAGGAACTAAAGCATAGTAGTATGATGGGAAAATTAAGACCTTTACAACTAATTTGGGAATAGAATACGAAGGTTTTGGTTTGTAAAGTTTCAAGTGATTAATTAAAATAAATATTGGATAAACCATCTTAGCAAAGTTAACGTTTTCACAAGTGACCCATATCATATTCATATATAAGTAAACAATTTACTTCTTTAGAAGTTTTTAGGATGTTATTGGATTTCACCTACACATAAACAAACTAGCAGGAAACCCGCGCGTTGCGGCGGGGTCAACAATACATGGCCGTGAACAAAATTCAAACCTTAAATAATAAGTTTTTAACCGCCACATGGGACTGTTAAATAATAGCATGCTAGACATTCTAACACAAATAAAATGTTTGGAAAAAAGGGTATTGATTTGGGGACATATGATGTAAAACAATGATACAGTTCATAAAGTAGAGTAGTACACATGCATGAATGACATGTTTTTGAGAATGTTACCCTTTCAGTTCATAAAGTAGAGTAGTACCCATGAAAAAAATGAGAAATAAGTTGGGATAGAAAAAAGAACTTACCCTTTTAGTTTTTTTGAGAATGTTATCAAACTATGCTGTATCAAACGCCCACGCCTTACTTTGATAACAATATGTCGGTTATATTTTAACAACAGTAAAACATATAGATATATACACCATGTAGCCAACGTTGTAAATTTAGCTATGTTTCTTTTGAAAGCTCTAATTTTTCCCATATTTGTGTCGGTTTCACCCGCCAAGTTGACCCGTTTAGCATACCTCATAGCCCTGCCACCTTGACGTCCATACGACAACATCATAACCAAACTAAAACAACAACAAATAAAAAAAAGATTGCAGCAAGATGCAGCTTAACTACTCATCATTGTTACTCCCGTGGCATATCATTTTTTTTTTAAATTGCAAATTTGCAATATACTAACAATCCTATTCTACTCATACAACAACTCAATAACAAGCTTAAATTATACTACCTGTACAAAACCACTAAATATTTTTTTTCTTTTCTTTTTTAACTCGTAACGTATAGTTTGTCAATCACAAGTATAATGTTTGTATATTAGCAAACCAACGATGTACCTTAATAATAGATATGTGGTAGACTTGAAACCCCTGTACACCATCACAACAAAAGGATTGAATCCATCCTTAAAGATTATTTATGAACAAGGTACTTGTTTTGAATCATATATACTCTGCATGATATGATCTAAGAAGCATTCATGTGTTATCAAAGTAACCGCTTAAAACCAAATTATTCATATCCTTAAGATGACAATGCACAAAAGTAGATAAAACTTTCAAAAAAAAAATGGCCTTACATTGATTTGTAAAAGCTTGCTTAGAAAGGGCAGCAACCTTAACACTTTTGTTGCCCAAAACCATCATCGGACATTCTGCAGATGAACCACACCAAAACAAGATCGAACCAAACACCCGAATCAGCGTTGGACTGAACCGAGTAGGCTCGAGACTCCCGAACTGAAGTTGCTGACCCAATCGACCCTGCTGAAACTTAACCCGAATTCAACTGTGGCTGACCCGAACATGCGATTCGGACCTGACCCGCGCTAACAAACTCAAGTCAAATTTGGACCGACTCTGGACCATGGCCGCTGTTGTGGCTCCGGCGTACAGCGCCGCCGCCGGCCACCACCATCACCTCGTCAACATCATCAACTAACATCAACATCGATTTAGAAACAGAATCAAAAAAGAAGAACGAGGGTTTGAGAAGGATTACCGGGAAAGCCAAAGACCGTCGAGCCATCGTCTCTTCGCGTCTCTCTCTCTCTCTCTCTCGTCGCCGTACACCACCGAGCACCAGGGGTCCTCGCCGGAACCAGAACCACCGCAGACGACGACGGCGTCGTCGCTCTTCGTCTTTCGCTGTCGATCAATCGAGCAGATGGGGGGGGGGGGTTGAGTAGGTGATAGATAGTACAAGGGAGGTGTCAAGAGGATGTTGTGCTTGCCGGTGAAGGAGCCGGCGTCGGCCAGGGTTGCTCCGGTGAAGGAACCGGAGAGGAGAAGGGGGTGTCGGCTGAGAGAGACGAGAGGGTGAGGGGGGTTTGACTGTTTGTCGGGTGTGGGTGTTTGTAGGTGAAATCAAGATGGATGGAGTGTGCAGATGTATGATTTAGTGGGTGTTTAGGGTTTTTCTAAGAAGGAATGAAGAAGAGGAGCAGGTAAGTTCTTTTACCAGATCTAGGGATGAATTTTGAGAGAAGAATTGATGTAGGTCAAAGAAAATAAAGGAGGGAAATTAGAATTTTTTTGAGGTAAAAGGTGGGAGAAAACGAGTGGGAAATTAGACTTTTTTTTTTTTGGTAAGTGGTGGGAGTAAAATTAAAGTTAATATTTTTTATCTTTTATAAAAAAATAAAAAAAGGGTTTTAAATCAACCCCTGGAACGTGCATGCTTGGGATCGAACTCGGGACCTATACGTTATAACCGAAGTGTCTTAGCCAGTTTTTCCTCCAGGCAGGAGCTGATATATTCTAGATTTTAATTCTTATATATAGACTTTACATGAAAACGGATTCCGTAGGAGATCGGTCGGAATTTTCCTACTCTTTTCCTACGCATAACAATTCCTACGAATTTCCGACTAATGGTTAAAATGAAAACGGATTCACTAGGAGATCGGTCGGAATTTTCCTACACTTTTCCTACGCATAACCCATACTCAGTTCAACAAAACCCAAAATTCTAATGGCAAATTTCCCAGTAGCACATGCTGAATCCTCAACCGCAACGGGAATTCATCCGTTCCTTCGGTTTGCTGAGTTACCCACTAATGGGAAGTATCAGAAACTCAAGGACCTTGAAGTTTTTACCATCAGCGGTATTGATTGGCAACGAATAGGAAAGGTTGACCCTAGTGGTTCGATCACTGTTAATATTCCAACGACGCAAGATGAATTGTTTGATGAAAGCATGATGATGCAAGACCAATTAGGATCGGAACCATTTTTGCAATCACCGTTACTCCCACAGTCCTTTCTGTCACTGTTGAACGAAGTGGAACAACTACCACCAACTGATATAGCAGGCCCAAGTACGGTGCCTCAAATGGGTCTACATCCAGACCAAATGGTAGTTGAAATGGCTAGGTTGAACAATCAGAACCAATAATTGCTACGACAAGTACAATGGTTGACAGAAAGAAATCAATGGTTGGAAAGCATGCTAGCTGCTCGTATGCAACTGGATCCACTACCTCCACTACCTGATAGTTTTGAGTCTGGAATTGATCCATTACATGACATGTTTCAAATGTAATTTGCATAATAGATCGTCGAACAAACAATGCTATCTATGTTTTGATTCAATTAATGTTGTGTTATATTGATGCTTATTTGATTTAAACGATGCTTCAATCTTATTTGTTTTCCTCGCTTAACTAGAAGTGCTATGTGGACCATCTGACGAAGCGCATAATTTTGGGTGCACACTTAATTATGAGGTTCGACGTATGAAAATCATAGTAAGCCTTGTTAAGTAAGGTGGTATACAAAAACATTATGTGGTTATGTGTGTTAGTGTATACGTCTATAGTTTCTGTTACCATCTAGTCATGTTTTGTGTATATGTGTCTTTATAAACAATTGCGTATTGTATGTGTGTAGATAGATCAACAAATCAGGAAACGGGGCTTTACTGTAAAGTATTGACTTTTGTTAATCAGTGTCATCCGATCGGATTGCCATCCGATCGGACAGCACTCATCTGATCGGACAGCACGTTATCCGTTCGAACAGAATGTCATCCGATTGAATAGCTTGTTGTCCGAGCAGACAACACTCACCATTTCCTGATGTGCCTTTAATACCCCGTCCGGGTATCACTTTAGACACTTTTGACTTATCATTATTTGCTTATTTGTACACACACTTGTTTACATAATGTTTACATTACAAATTCAGCATAACATAGTGCCATGCAAAATGATTTGTACACACACTTGTTTTCATTTTATTATGAATTTTTTTTTAATGATAAATTGGATTCCTACGCATTTCCTACCGATCATTAAAATGAAAATGGATTCCGTAGGAGATCGGTCGGAATTTTCCTACACTTTTCCTACGCATAACAATTCCTACGAATTTCCGACTAATGGTTAAAATGAAAACGGATTTCGTCAGAGATCGGTCTGAATTTTCCTACACATTTTCTACGGATATAAATAAATTTATTTTAAAAATAACATATATTGTTATAAATAATAAAACTTTATGTTTTAGTATCAGTAATTTCATTTTATTATGAATTTTTTTTAATGATAAATTGGATTCCTACGCATTTCCTACCGATAATTAAAATGAAAACGGATTCCGTAGGAGATCGGTCGGAATTTTCCTACACTTTTCCTACGCATAAAAAAATAAAAAAGGGGTTTTAAATCAACCCCCTGGAACGTGCATGCTTGGGATCGAACTCGGGACCTATACGTTATAACCGAAGTGTCTTAGCCAGTTTTTCCTCCAGGCAGGAGCTGATATATTCTAGATTTTAATTCTTATATATAGACTTTAGATGAAAACGGATTCCGTAGGAGATCGGTCGGAATTTTCCTACACTTTTCCTACGCATAACAATTCCTACGAATTTCCGACTAATGGTTAAAATGAAAACGGATTTCGTCGGAGATCTGTCTGAATTTTCCTACACATTTTCTACGGATATAAATAAATTTATTTTAAAAATAACATATATTGTTATAAATAATAAAACTTTATGTTTTAGTGTCAGTAATTTCATTTTATTATGAATTTTTTTTAATGATAAATTGGATTCCTACGCATTTCCTACCGATAATTAAAATGAAAACGGATTCCGTAGGAGATCGGTCGGAATTTTCCTACACTTTTCCTACGCATAAAAAAATAAAAAAAGGGGTTTTAAATCAACCCCCTGGAACGTGCATGCTTGGGATCAAACTCGGGACCTATACGTTATAACCAAAGTGTCTTAGCCAGTTTTTCCTCCAGGCAGGAGCTGATATATTCTAGATTTTAATTCTTATATATAGACTTTAGATGAAAACGGATTCCGTAAGAGATCGGTCGGAATTTTCCTACACTTTTCCTACGCATAACAATTCCTACGAATTTCCGAGTAATGGTTAAAATGAAAACGGATTTCGTCGGAGATCGGTCTGAATTTTCCTACACATTTTCTACGGATATAAATAAATTTATTTTAAAAATAACATATATTGTTATAAATAATAAAACTTTATGTTTTAATATCAGTAATTTCATTTTATTAAGAATTTTTTTAATGATAAATTGGATTCCTACGCATTTCCTACCAATAATTAAAATGAAAAAGGATTCCGTAGGAGATCGGTCGGAATTTTCCTACACTTTTCCTACGCATAACAATTCCTACGAATTTCCGACTAATGGTTAAAATGAAAACGGATTTCGTCGGAGATCGGTCTGAATTTTCCTACACATTTTCTACGGATATAAATAAATTTATTTTAAAAATAACATATATTGTTATAAATAATAAAACTTTATGTTTTAATATTAGTAATTTCATTTTATTATGAATTTTTTTAATGATAAATTGGATTCCTACGCATTTCCTACCGATAATTAAAATGAAAACGGATTCCGTAGGAGATCGGTCGGAATTTTCCTACGAATTTCCGACTAATGGTTAAAATGAAAACGGATTTCGTCGGAGATCGGTCGGAATTTTCCTACACTTTTCCTACGCATAACCCATACTCAGTTCAACAAAACCCAAAATTCTAATGGCAAATTTCCCAGTAGCACATGCTGAATCCTCAACCGCAGCGGGAATTCATCCGTTCCTTCGGTTTGCTGAGTTACCCACTAATGGGAAGTATCAGAAACTCAAGGACCTTGAAGTTTTTACCATCAGCGGTATTGATTGGCAACGAATAGGAAAGGTTGACCCTAGTGGTTCGATCACTGTTAATATTCCAACGACGCAAGATGAATTGTTTGATGAAAGCATGATGATGCAAGACCAATTAGGATCGGAACCATTTTTGCAATCACCGTTACTGCCACAGTCCTTTCTGTCACTGTTGAACGAAGTGGAACAACTACCACCAACTGATATAGCAGGCCCAAGTACGGTGCCTCAAATGGGTCTACATCCAGACCAAATGGTAGTTGAAATGGCTAGGTTGAACAATCAGAACCAATAATTGCTACGACAAGTACAATGGTTGACAGAAAGAAATCAATGGTTGGAAAGCATGCTAGCTGCTCGTATGCAACTGGATCCACTACCTCCACTACCTGATAGTTTTGAGTCTGGAATTGATCCATTACATGACATGTTTCAAATGTAATTTGCATGATAGATCGTCGAACAAACAATGCTATCTATGTTTTGATTCAATTAATGTTGTGTTATATTGATGCTTATTTGATTTAAACGATGCTTCAATCTTATTTGTTTTCCTCGCTTAACTAGAAGTGCTATGTGGACCATCTGACGAAGCGCGTAATTTTGGGTGCACACTTAATTACGAGGTTCGACGTATGAAAATCATAGTAAGCCTTGTTAAGTAAGGTGGTATACAAAAACATTATGTGGTTATGTGTGTTAGTGTATACGTCTATAGTTTCCGTTACCATCTAGTCATGTTTTGTGTATATGTGTCTTTATAAACAATCGCGTATTGTATGTGTGTAGATAGATCAACAAATCAGGAAACGGGGCTTTACTGTAAAGTATTGACTTTTGTTAATCAGTGTCATCCGATCGGATTGCCATCCGATCGGACAGCACTCATCTGATCGGACAGCACGTTATCCGTTCGAACAGAATGTCATCCGATTGAATAGCTTGTTGTCCGAGCAGACAACACTCACCATTTCCTGATGTGCCTTTAATACCCCGTCCGGGTATCACTTTAGACACTTTTGACTTATCATTATTTGCTTATTTGTACACACACTTGTTTACATAATGTTTACATTACAAATTCAGCATAACATAGTGCCATGCAAAATGATTTGTACACACACTTGTTTTCATTTTATTATGAATTTTTTTAATGATAAATTGGATTCCTACGCATTTCCTACCGATCATTAAAATGAAAATGGATTCCGTAGGAGATCGGTCGGAATTTTCCTACACTTTTCCTACGCATAACAATTCCTACGAATTTCCGACTAATGGTTAAAATGAAAACGGATTTCGTCGGAGATCGGTCTGAATTTTCCTACACATTTTCTACGGATATAAATAAATTTATTTTAAAAATAACATATATTGTTATAAATAATAAAACTTTATGTTTTAGTATCAGTAATTTCATTTTATTATGAATTTTTTTTAATGATAAATTGGATTCCTACGCATTTCCTACCGATAATTAAAATGAAAACGGATTCCGTAGGAGATCGGTCGGAATTTTCCTACACTTTTCCTACGCATAAAAAAATAAAAAAAGGGGTTTTAAATCAACCCCCTGGAACGTGCATGCTTGGGATCGAACTCGGGAACTATACGTTATAACCGAAGTGTCTTAGCCAGTTTTTCCTCCAGGCAGGAGCTGATATATTCTAGATTTTAATTCTTATATATAGACTTTAGATGAAAACGGATTCCGTAGGAGATCGGTCGGAATTTTCCTACACTTTTCCTACGCATAACAATTCCTACGAATTTCCGACTAATGGTTAAAATGAAAATGGATTTCGTCGGAGATCGGTCTGAATTTTCCTACACATTTTCTACGGATATAAATAAATTTATTTTAAAAATAACATATATTGTTATAAATAATAAAACTTTATGTTTTAGTGTCAGTAATTTCATTTTATTATGAATTTTTTTTAATGATAAATTGGATTCCTACGCATTTCCTACCGATAATTAAAATGAAAACGGATTCCGTAGGAGATCGGTCGGAATTTTCCTACACTTTTCCTACGCATAAAAAAATAAAAAAGGGGTTTTAAATCAACCCCCTGGAACGTGCATGCTTGGGATCGAACTCGGGACCTATACGTTATAACCGAAGTGTCTTAGCCAGTTTTTCCTCCAGGCAGGAGCTGATATATTCTAGATTTTAATTCTTATATATAGACTTTAGATGAAAACGGATTCCGTAAGAGATCGGTCGGAATTTTCCTACACTTTTCCTACGCATAACAATTCCTACGAATTTCCGACTAATGGTTAAAATGAAAACGGATTTCGTCGGAGATCGGTCTGAATTTTCCTACACATTTTCTACGGATATAAATAAATTTATTTTAAAAATAACATATATTGTTATAAATAATAAAACTTTATGTTTTAATATCAGTAATTTCATTTTATTAAGAATTTTTTTAATGATAAATTGGATTCCTACGCATTTCCTACCAATAATTAAAATGAAAAAGGATTCCGTAGGAGATCGGTCGGAATTTTCCTACACTTTTCCTACGCATAACAATTCCTACGAATTTCCGACTAATGGTTAAAATGAAAACGGATTTCGTCGGAGATCGGTCTGAATTTTCCTACACATTTTCTACGGATATAAATAAATTTATTTTAAAAATAACATATATTGTTATAAATAATAAAACTTTATGTTTTAATATTAGTAATTTCATTTTATTATGAATTTTTTTAATGATAAATTGGATTCCTACGCATTTCCTACCGATAATTAAAATGAAAACGGATTCCGTAGGAGATCGGTCGGAATTTTCCTACACTTTTCCTACGCATAACAATTCCTACGAATTTCCGACTAATGGTTAAAATGAAAACGGATTTCGTCGGAGATCGGTCTGAATTTTCCTACACTTTTCCTACGCAAACCAATTTGTCGTTCTTTTGTCGCTTTTTTTGTCACAAAACTAAGATCCTTTTTAATACGTCGGAATTTCGTAGGAAATGTGTCGCCATTTTCGTTCGTAGGAAATGCGTAGGAAATTTTGGTAGGAATAATAGTAGTTTTCTAGTAGTGGTATAAAATACTAAAATAAAGTTTTGTGTGGAATTTATGCGGGCTTAAAATATTAAAATAAATAAATTTAACATGTTAAATGAGCGTTTACATTGATCAATTAAACTCGATTGGAATTTATTTGACCAAACATGTTAAAATAATTTTTGTACGATAAACTTTAACATGTTAAATGAGAGTTTGCGTTGATCAACTAGGTGCGATTCAACTTTATTTAACCAAATTTTATATTGAGTTTCAGCCTAGAGTTCAAAATACTTAAATAAAGCTTTATGTGTAGTCTATGCGGGCTCAAAATACTAAAATAAATTAATTTAACATGTTAAAAAAATGTTTGCATTGATCAACTAAACTTTATTTGAATTTATTTGACCACATATATTAAAATAAGTTTTGTACAATAAACTTTAACATGATGAAAGGTTAACTTGTTCTACTAGGTTTAATTTAAATTTATTTGACCAGATTATATATTAAATTCTGGATAAGATTTAAAATACTAAAATAAAGTTTTGTATGGAGTTTATGCAGGCTCAAAGTATTAAAATAAATTAATTTAATATGTTAAAGAAAAGTTTTCATTGATCAACTAAACTTGATTCGACTTTATTTGACCAAACATGTTAAAATAAGTTTTGTACAATAAAGTTTTGTGTGGAATTTATGCGGGCTTAAAATATTAAAATAAATAAATCTAACATGTTAAATGAGCGTTTACATTGATCAACTAAACTCTATTCGAATTTATTTGACCAAACATATAAAGATAAGTTTTGTTCGATAAACTTTAAAATGTTAAATGAGAGTTTACGTTGATCAACTAGGTGCGATTAAACTTTATTTAACCAAATTATATATTGAATTTCGGCCTAAAGTTCAAAATACTTAAATAAAGTTTTGTGTGTAGTTTATGCGGGCTCAAAATAATAAAATAAATTAATTTAACATGTTAAAAAAAACATTTACGTTGATCAGCTAAACTTGATTTGAATTTATTTGAACAAACATAATAAGATAAGTTTTGGACAATAAATTTTAACATGATGAAAGGTTGACTTGTTCTACTAGATTCGATTTAAATTTATTTGACCATATTATATATTAAAATCTGGATAAGAGTTTAAAAATACTAAAATAAAGTTTTGTATGGAGTTTATGCGGGCTCAAAATATTAAAATAAATTAATTTAACATGTTAAAAAAAGTTTTCATTGATCAACTAAACTTGATTAGACTTTATTTGACCAAACATGTTAAAATAAGTTTTGTACAATAAACTTTAACACGTTAAATGAGAGTTTGCCTTGATATACAAGGTTCACTTTAACTTTATTTGACCAAATTATAAATTAAAATTTGGATTAGAGTTTAAAATACTAAACTAAAGTTTTGTCTAGAGTTTATGTTGGCTAAAAATATTAAAATAAATAAATCTAACATGTTAAATGAGCGTTTTCATTGATCAACTAAACTTGATTCTAATTTATTTGACCAAACATTTTAAGATAAGTTTTGTACGATAAACTTTAACATGTTATATGAGAGTTTAAATTGATCAACTAGGTGTGATTCAACTTTATTTAAACAAATTATATATTGAATTTCGGCGTAGAGTCCAAAATATTAAAATAAAGTTTTGTGTGTAGTTTATGCGGGCCTTACCCGTCACGACGTTGGGATCGTTCCTTGCTTCACCTTGTCCAATAAAAAAAACACGACCCCTGGCACCATTGCCGTTGTTACCCCCGTTGTTTCCACTACCCTGGTTGTTATTATTGTTGTTGTTGTTCTGGTTACTGTTCAGTTGGGGACAATCTCTCTTGAAGTGGCTTTCAGCCCCACACTGAAAGCACCCTTTGTTGTTACCTTGCTGCTACTGCTGCTGGCGTTGATTCTGTGGGCCTTGTTGTTGCTGACGATTCTGGTTTGCGGGGTATAAGCTTCTGCAATCCTTAGCGGCATGGCCTGGCTTGTTGCACCGATGACAGTTACTCCTGGTGCATGGTCCGCTGTGGTGTAGATTACAGCGATTGCATTTGGGGTGATTTCCCTTGTACCCACCATGATTTTGACTACCAGATGATTGCTGACTAGGGCTCTTGTAGTCGTCAGTCCTTCTCTGCTGAGACTGAGATTGAACAGAAGTTGAACCTTTGCTTGAAGCTCCATCCCATTTTCGCTTGTTGTCACTAGGAGCATCCGATGTAGCTGTAGCACTAATACGTTTGGGTAGTCTGTTCTGCTCCACCGCCTGATCGGTGAGACGATGAGCCAGTTGAATAACTTGTTGGATGGTGGCGAGGTTAGCTGAAGTTACATGACTTTGAATCTCTGGCACTAAGCCCTTAAGGTATAGTTCGATGCGTTTGATGGGAGGATCCACCATAGTAGGACACAGAATAGCAAGCTCATTCGATCTTTTCGTGTACGCCTCAATCTCTGACCCCGTCATCTTGAGGTTGAAGAACTCTACCTCCAGTTTGTGAATATCATCACGATTGCAGTACTCTTCTTTGATCATCTCCTTAAAATTGTTCCATGGGGTGGCATTAGCAGCAACCAACCCCAACATTTGGACTTGAGCGTTCCACCATGTGAGCGCTAAACCCTCGAGAGTACCGGTAGCATACTTCACCCTGCGAGCCTCAGGGCATTGACACATTTCGAAGACTGACTCGAGCTTCTCAAACCAGTGGAGGAGACCTACGGCTCCTTCAGTGCCACAGAAAGTAGTGGGTCGGCGGTCCATAAAAGTTTTGAAGGTGCACACAGGTGGCTGAGCATGTTGACCTCCTGCTTGTGCGGTTGCAAGTGCCGCAGCAACTTGTTGGTTAATCAGAGCCGTCAACTGGGCTTGAGTCATGTTAACGCGTCCACTCATGATCTTCATATCAAAGGAAAACATGAGTGAGAGAGGTTCGTGAAAGTGCGATGACAGAAGAGAGTAAGCACACATGTGTTTTCAAACTATCGTTGCTACGTTTATCTAAGCATACCATAAGCAAAGTTCTATGTAATCTAGCAAGTAGGCAAATGTAAACATAAATCATATCACCTAGAATATCGAGTCTTGCACGTGGAGTGAAGCGTCGTTGTGGATCGTTGAGCACTGTACAGGTTATAGTCTGGTTTTAAGAAAATGTTTTCCCTTATTAAAACCAAGTTCACTATAACCAATGGCTCTGATACCAATCTGTCACACCCCCAAAATCCACCTGCGGAGTATCACCGCTTGGAGGCGTGACTGACCAGGATCAAGCCAGCAATCATATTGAACAATAAAGTAAAGTAAAGTAATTAAAAGTTCAACCACACAATATAATTGGTGTCCAAACAAAACATAGTTTAAGTTGTAAGCGGAAGCATAATGTTTAAAACCAAATCATAAGTTTAAACGTTTCAATATTTCACATGGCACACAGCTGTCCATGTCCCACAACGACTCTTCCCCCTTGCAAGCTCCAGCTAAGTACCTATTGACCTGCAAAGCATGTAGTAACGAGTCAACAACAATATTGAGCGAGTTCACAGTTGGGTGTTGGTTTAAGTTATTCCAAAAAAAACAGTTTCCTTTAACTGGCATCCTGCCGTGGGGGTTACCCCATAATTGAAAACGTGTTTAGTTTATTCCCGTTTACTCTGGCAATCCAGCCGTGGGGCCTACCCCATGATTAATTATCTGGCTCTCTGGCCGTGGGGGCTACCCCATGTATACACTACTAGACTCGTTACCATATCGACTGCTGACTGTAGTCATGTTTATGTGCCCTGAACTGTCAATGTCTATCATCATTGACGTGCCCAGATCCATTAGTTCACGCCCGTCCTCTGCGGCACGGTGTGAGGCTTGTCAAACCTAAATAGCGCTATCTAACTAATGACCCGCTCGCCATTGGCCCGGCGATTAAGTCGATATAAAAAGGAGGGACTTCGTGATAGAGTTTTGGTCTAGTAAAAGTTAACTATCCATGAGGACGAGGAATTTTATTCCTGAACCCGTACTGTCCTACCCAAGAAGGACGAGGAATCCATATTCCTTAACCCATTCCCAACCCCTGGGAATCCCATGCTTTGTAGAAAGTGTGAACTCACCTTAGGTTAGCTCGGCAAATAAACAAAAAGGTCAATCGAGCTACTAGAGGTCAACCACGTCCTAACATGGTTACCATACAAGTCAGGTTTTGGTTTCGAGTAGTGCACATAAGTCTCACATAAGCTAGCAGGTTATGAACACATATAGATCATGGCAAACACACAATGCACGTTAACACATTAGCAGTCAATTACATAACATCTGATACTTGTACGATCCCAAAGGTAAAGCCCAATAAACAGGCGGCCCAACCCCTTGTGCGATCAGCATAACTTGTGCGATCCACAATGGGTTGTGCGATCAGCCATAAACCCGGCCCAAATAACAAGCAGATCCAACATACATACGACCCAAACAAGTAAACGAATAAACAGCTTGTGCGACCCAATACATCTTGTGCGACTGAAGACATCTTGTGCAATCAGATCAGGTCTTGTGCGACCTGATCTTGTGCGATCAACAACTTGTGCGCTTTGGGTCCTTGTGCGACCAAGGACTCTTGTGCGATTGGTTATCTCTTCCGAAAATCATGCATATTAGTTACATTAGTTTGGACAATTTCTTGTTTTACAATTATTCAATCAATCAACATTAACAGTTTCCAATCCTAACAATAATCGATCAAACCAAGCAATCAACATTTAATTCATATAAACCCTAACCTAAATCATCACACCAACCATGCATAATAATTTAACAAATTCAAGGTCTTGATTACTAACATACATACTAAACTATCAACATCCGAATACACTTTCATGGTAGCCGATTTACACACCTTCAGTCCTAGATCATCATTCAAATCATATGATTAACAACTCTAGAATACTTTACATGTGATTTGAATAACAACACCAAACATCAACATTCATAAACAACCATATTTCATTCGTGAATCATTGTGTGAGAACATATAAATCACAATATCAATTAACAAGACAATAACTATGATTCACTAACCGGATTGAAGGTAGAAAAGGATGATCCGAACAATAAGATCTTTGATTGAGAGAGGGTGTGTGTTGCCGTCGAGTTCTTCAAGAGAGAAAGAGTGAGAGTAGGGTTTTTGTGTGTGTTGTGTTTTGCAAATAATGAGAAGTGTTAACCTCCTCATGAGGCTATGCGTAAGAGAGATAGGCCGAGCCCATCATAGGCTGCCTAAGTGTTTCGAGTGGGGAGTGGGCCGAGAGTTATGTGGAAGTCAAAGCCCAAAGGCATGTGCTATCGGGTGAGTGTTGTGCGACCAGTTCATTATACACATAAACACATAACATAACATTCAATTAATCACAAAGTTCACATAGTCACGTAACGTTCCACATTCGTTATATCCAAGTACAAAGAAAAGTTCTGAAATACGAGTTGTCACATTATCCCCAAGTTGAAAGAAATTTCGTCCCAAAATTTGGTACGTACTCACTGAGGAAGCTAGTTAAGTTGCATGGTTTTCCTGGTTTTCCTGGGGTGTCACATCCTCCCCCCGTTGATCTGAAATTTCATCCCGAAATTCCGTGGTAGCTTCAGCCTCAGTAGTGGTTGTACTGTTTGCGAATAGTTGCGGATACTTTTGTTTCATCTGATCTTCGCGTTCCCAGGTGAACTCTGGGCCACGACGGGAGTTCCAACGAACTCGAACGAGAGGAATTCTAGTGCGCTTGAGGACCTTAACATCCCGGTCCGTGATTTCAACTGGTTCCACGATGAATCGCAACTGCTTGTCGATAGTGAGTTCCTTCAAAGGAACAATGAGGGTCTCATCTGACAGACACTTCTTCAGATTCGACACGTGGAATACGTTGTGAACTGCAATGAGTTCTGTTGGTAGGTTCAGCTTGTAAGCCACTTTGCCTATTTTCTCTATGATGTCGAATGGTCCAACGTATCGTGGATTCAGCTTGCCTCGTTTACCAAAACGAACCACACCCTTCCAGGGTGAGACTTTGAGTAGCACTCGATCCCCAACTTGGAACTCGAGTGGTTTCCTGCCCTTATCGGCGTATGCTTTCTGACGATCACGAGCTGCCGCCATTCGTTGTCGTATCTGAGCAATCCTTTCTGTTGTGTCTACCACAAGTTATGGGCCCGTGATTTGACTATCCCCCACCTCCGCCCAACAAAGAGGTGATCGGCATTTACGCCCGTACAATGCCTCAAACGGAGCAGCTTTAATGCTGGTGTGGTAGCTATTATTGTACGAAAATTCCACAAGTGGCAGATGCTTTTCCCAGCCATTGCCAAAGTCAATCACACATGCCCTAAGCATGTCTTCAAGGGTCTGGATGGTGCGTTCAGACTGCCCATCCGTTTGCGGGTGATAAGCTGTGCTCATATCTAAACGTAAGCCAAAGGACTTGAGCATTGCTTGCCACAGTTCAGAAGTAAAACGTGCATCACGATCAGAGATAATAGAGGTGGGCACCCCGTGCCTCGAGACAACTTCCTTAAGATAAACGTCTGCTAGAGTGGAGAACTTATCCGTTTTCTTGATAGCCAGGAAGTGTACAGACTTTGTGAGTCGATCCACGATCACCCAAATAGTGTCATTTCCACGTTGAGATCTAGGTAGGCCAGTAACGAAATCCATGGAAATTTGCTCCCATTTCCATTGTGGTATCTCTGGTCGTTGAAGTAGGCCTGAGGGTTTCTGGTATTCAGTCTTGACTCTCGCACAAGTCAAGCACTTGCTAACGTAAGTTGCTATGTGAGCTTTCATGCTAGGCCACCAGTACGTAGTTTTCAAGTCGTGGTACATCTTATCTGAACCAGGATGTACTGAGTAACGAGACTTGTGTGCCTCATCCATCACAAGCTCTCGTAGGTTGCCATAGAGTGGGACCCAAATGCGTCCTGTTACGTAGTAGGCACCGTCTGCCTTTTGTTCTAATCGTTGCCTTGAGCCACGTAGGACTTCAGCCCTGACGTTTTCTGGTTTCAATGCTTCTACCTGAGCATCTCGTATCTGTGAAGGAAGACTAGACTGAATGTGAGTTGTATTGCTCGCACGCGCTTAGGCGTAGTGTCCTTTCGACTGAGGGCGTCAGCCACAACATTGGCTTTGCCTGGATGGTACTTGATGGCACATTCGTAATCGTACAATAGCTCTACCTATCGTCGTTGACGCATGTTTAACTCCTTTTGCTTGAAGATATGTTCGAGACTCCTGTGATCGGTATAAATGGTGCACCTGGTACCGTACAGGTAGTGTCTCCATATCTTGAGTGCGAAAAAAACAGCTCCCAGCTCCAAATCATGCGTAGTGTAATTCCGTTCATGAATCTTAAGTTGTCGTGACGCATAAGCAATAACCTTGTCACGTTGCATCAGCACACATCCAAGTCCCTGAATGGAGGCGTCGCAATAAACCACAAAATCGTCTGTGCCTTCAGGCAATGAGAGGATAGGGGCGCTATAAAGTCTGTCCTTTAAGTGTTGAAACGCGGTTTCCTGTGCATCACCCCAACGATAGGTGACACCTTTCTGAGTTAGTGAGGTGAGAGGTTGCGCAATCTTGGAAAAATCCTTGATAAACCTTCTGTAGTATCCTGCCAAGCCCAAGAATTGGCGTATTTCCGTTGGTGTTCTAGGTGCAGGCCAGTTCTTAATCGAGTCTACATTGGATGGATCAACATGAATCCCATCCTTGTTTACCACGTGGCCTAGGAAATGGACTTCACGAAGCCAGAAGTCGCATTTCGAGAACTTTGCATACAGTTGTTCAGTTCGAAGAAGTTCCAAAATAAGTCGTAGATGGTGCTAGTGTTCCTCCTGACTCTTCGAATAGATCAGGTTGTCGTCGATGAAAACAATAACGAACTTGTCCAGGTAAGGCTTGCACACTCTGTTCATAAGGTCCATGAAAACCACAGGTGCGTTTGTCAACCCAAAAGGCATGACCAAAAACTCATAGTATCCATAACGAGTTCTAAAGGCTGTTTTGGAGACGTCCTCTTCTCGAACTCTCAGCTGGTGATATCCTGATGTCAAATCAACCTTCGAGTAAAAACTCGACCCTTGCAGCTGGTCGAATAGGTCGTCGATGCGTGGAAGAGGATAGCGATTCTTCACGGTCACCTTGTTGAGTTCTCGATAGTCGATACACATACGGAAGGTACCGTCTTTCTTCTTCACGAATAGCACTGGAGCTCCCCAGGGCGAAGAGCTAGAACGAATAAAACCCTTATCCAAGAGTTCTTGTAGTTGCGTAGACAGCTCTTCTAGTTCAGATGGGGCTAAATGATAAGGTGCTCGAGCTATAGGCGCTGCTCCAGGAGCTAGTTTGATTTGAAACTCGACCTGGCGATGAGGCGGAAGGCCAGGTAATTCCTCAGGGAATACCTCAGGATAGTCGCGTACGATCGGAAAATATTCTATCTTCTTCTCCTTCTTCGAGGTGTCAGTAATGAGAGCCAAAATTGCAGTGTGGCCCTTTCGCAAACACTTCTGGGCCTTAAGGAAGGAGATGATGCTCACAACAGCACCACTCTTGTCGCCACGAATCATAAGTGGTTCATCACCTGAGCGAGGAATACGGACAATTTTCTCGTTGCAAAGAATTTCTGCTTGGTGTTGGGATAACCAATCCATCCCAATGACAACGTCAAAACTACCCAAGACGATAGGAAGGAGGTCAATAGAGAAAGTGTGATCAGCAAGAACAAGAGTACAACCCTTGACTATGTGTGTAACCTCTAAACTTTTACCATTAGCTAGCTCTACAAGGTGCTTGGTGTTCAATAGTGTTGGGGTACGCTTAAGAATTTGACTAACTTTTAAGGACACGTAGCTAGTATCAGCACCCGAATCAAATAAGACAGTAACATAAAAGTCGTCCAGTAGGAACTTACCCGTCACGACGTTGGGATCGTTCCTTGCTTCACCTTGTCCAATCACAAAAACACGACCCCTGGCACCATTGCCGTTGTTACCCCCGTTGTTTCTACAACCCTGGTTGTTATTATTGTTGTTGTTGTTCTGGTTCCTGTTCAGTTGGGGACAATCTCTCTTGAAGTGGCCTTCAGCTCCACACTGAAAGCACCCTTTGTTGTTACCTTGCTGCTGCTGCTGCTGGCGTTGATTCTGTGGGCCATGTTGTTGCTGACTGTAACGCCCCACGTTTTCATACTTTCTATATTTAGAAACCATTGTTTGTAAAACTATTTTTGGAAACTTCGTAGTCTTGTAATCGTTCTTTCATTAAAAGCGATGTAAAATCCGAGACTTGGATTATGAATAAAACTCGTATTTTGTTAATTACATGATACACATACTTTATATATGCTCATACATTCAATTACGTGGAACAATTGATACTTATTCGTAATTTTTGGAAACAATGTGCTAAACTTGTAAATACATGAAACTTACGCATAAAACGTGTTTTGAACGTAAAAGACACTTGATTTTGATGCTTATACACTTAATTATACTTGGTTTATATTCCTCATACTTAAATTTACCTTAAACTATGTTTTTGTGGCATTTATAGTCCTTAAAAGACCTAAAAGCATCAAATAAACAACTCTAGGGGCCAAATTGTAACACTTTGAAACTTGTTTCCGAATCAGTAAGTCCGGGCGGCCCGCGTGGACTTACCTTGATCCCTTACGCGGCCCGCATGGGCATCAGATTCGCAGAAAACACTTTCAGCTGCATTTTGACGCGAATTGGCACTAAATCCCAACATCTAAACTCACCCAATCACCTCTAATCCACCTCTAATCACCTCCAATCACCTCCAACCTCTTCCACTATAAATACAACTCTTCTCCAAGCATTACTACCCTTTCACAACCCTCAAATCTCTCTCAAACACTCTCAAGTTCTTGCAAATTTCAGAAATTCGGACAGATTCATACACCTTTACAAAAGTGAGCATAACTTGCTCATTTCTCAACGAAATTACTTGATTCTTCTTCCTACTTGCTTGGATATTCATGGAGTTTGATTCCTTGACTTCTCCTGGGAGAAATCAGACCTGGAATTGCTCCGAAATTGTCCACAAACTTTCTGTTTTGTTTCAAGTTCTTCAAAAGTTGTTTAAACTCATCCAACTTGTGTCTAACACATCTCACACCTATGTCCTAATGCTTACAACCTCTCTTATGGTTAGTTAAGCTTAAAAACAAGGTTGAGACACTATAAATCAGAGGTTAAAACCTCAAATACTTTCTGTTTTGTTAGGATATTTAACCCACAAATCATGTCAAGCTTAGATCTTGATGAATGAGTGATTATGGAACAACTTGGGTTGTCCTACATACAATCCTCACATGATTTGATGATTTCTCTTTAGTTAGGCTGTTTATATTATTGTGTTAATCCTAGTTCGTGACCCTCCTTGGTTGTTTTTACATCAAGTGAAGTGGTGAACATTCAAGGGGTTCCTAAATGGAAGCATGTTCTTCCTACCCCATACATGACATCTATGGTAACTCGAGGTACCTAAATGAAGATCCTAATCTTCTACCTCCTACTTGAATTATTGAACTAAATAATATGTAATACTTAGCCTAAATATATATATACACTCATTCGAACCTTTAATGTTGAACTTGTGTTTATATGTTAAAGTAGTAGAACATCATCTAAGACCTAAACCTTGTCGTGATTCTTATGGGTGTTCAACTCATGAAAACATTATCATAACCCTTGTGGTTACCAAGTGTCATACAAGTGTTATGTGTTGAAGATGATTATTTTTACATGTTATTCTCATATCTTATTTTTATGTTGTTTTAAATACCGAATCTCGACTCTAAGCATACTTGAACTTTAACCCTTACACATTTAATCTTTTAACCTCATCAACTCGTCAATAATTGGATAATCGGAAAGCCTATGCAAACTTTGTGAGTATACTTGAACCCCTTTTTCGTTTACCACTTTTTGGGGTGTAACATGTTATTTATAAACTTACACATAAACTTTATCATAATACATAAACATTCCTATTACACGCATGCGTATTTGATTACTTGATACTTTAAACTTGGGTTGAGGACATTATGTGTTAGACTTATCATTAACTTCGTACGAGCCAAACCATGACATATATAGCGCTATAGGATTAACGACCCGCCCGTAAACTTGTGGTTATGTCATGAGCATGTTGCGTTTCCTTGGTTTGATATGTTAGACACATGCCATATTTATTGTTTATCTTGAATCACATGCTTGCTATGAGGAATTGTTTAAAACTTATCTTTTGTTATGTACGTACCAAACTTGTATACTCGCCTTTGCTTTTGCATTGAACTCTATTTTAAAACATGTTACAGGTTGAGGATGATGATGCTATGAAATGAAGTAGCGTTGATGCCTAGATACACATATAGACGTTTAGGTCAAATACATTGTATAAATGTCATATTGTTTTTCTTGTATTTAACATGTTGTATTTCAAATTTCATGTATTGTAACATTTATTTATGAAAGAAAACAATTTATCTTTAATTCTATTGTCACAATTAGCGTTATGATGTCTCTAGCAATCTTCACACTTCGTCTCATCCCGATGTTTCCGCCATTGGTTGGGGTGTGACAGATTGGTATCAGAGCCATAACTATAGGGAATTAGGAAAAGTAGGAATGCTTTAACCTAGTCTATAGTTCTAGAGCTTTATTCGTATGTTTTACTTGATACTACTTGCATGCTATCTTATTTGTTTTTATTTATTCCCTTTTGATCTTGTAAGCATATGTGTCACTTATGTGTTAATACTTGTTTCATCGTTTAATCCTTTATGTGTGTTCTTGGCATACTTTTTATGCGTTAATATTTGTTTCATCATTCCACTTTTATTGTACTATTCTTGACATGTTATACTTGTTTGTTTAATCTTTAATATACACTTTTCTCACGCGTTTTACTCGACTATTCTAAATCCGTAAACGCTCGTATTACACAAACGAGACGAGTTCACCAAAATAGGCGTGAAACCCACAACTTGGTGGACAACTCTCAATCCATCTACTTTTCTCTTTTTTATACGAAATTCACCATCAAGTTAGGAGTGAAATCCTCACCTTGATGGAGAAATTCAAATTTTGAATTCTAGTGGACCCTCGTCAAAGTGTTGAAATTAAATTTGACCCGACGAGTACCAACCACACTTAGGATACTAAATCGCCAAGTTAGGGGTGAAACCCGCACCTTGACGACTAGTTCCACTACTTGATTTTCATTAATCCCGCCAAGTCTCGAAATTTCAAATGAATTAGGGACATGTAGTAACCGGAAGGGTAAATACCATTAACCGACTTGTCGGCAAGAGTATTTCACCTATTAGGCCAAAGCATGCTCCTCAAATTCAAAAGACTTTTCGACCACTTTGGTTAGTCAACGTTCCGTTATGGAACCATCCAAATTTTGATCAAACATGTGTTTCTATTATTCATTTTATACGATGCAATCTTTCAAATTCAAATTTACTTTCGATATTCTCTTTTCACGCACACAACACATTGAATCATTTACATACACTTATACATATACATGATTTCATATAATTTAAACTCATATTTCTTGTAACGAAAGGTGGAGACATATCATCGAGATAGGAGTGATTTCCTTACCTTGACGATTAACTCCACTCCCCTTTTCTTAAAACGACATCACCAACGAGTTAGGGGTGATTCCCTTACCTAGGTGATCGTTACCACAACGTCTCTTCAAAATATCTTATTATGCAAACTCGATCATGTTTTATACCTAAATTATTTATCATTATTCAAAATAAATGCGTATACGATTTTCAAAATACATTGTTTTATCAAGCGTACTTTCTATCCTACAACCTATTTTCACTTAACTCTTATACACGAGATTCTTAAACATATCTTAAACGTTTTACTACACAAATTTTCAAACCTTACGCAATGCTACCTATCAATTTAGTCGGTCCAAGGAATCTCTTGCCCATGAACTTCATATTCGGCTTAATCACTAAAACGCACTTATGACATAAATCACCAAACTAAAGACTTTCATTCTCAATCGGAGGATCAAACCAACCTTTCTTTTACACCTATAAGATCTTATGGATGTTATATGATCGTTTTACCAAAGACTTTTTTAACATCAACAAATCATTTGTTAGAACTTTTAACAATCACTAAGTCCTTTTGCTAAAATTCTTTTCTAAGGATCCTCGTTTTCACAAGAACCTCTTAAATTCATAATTTCTTGGTTAATGAAACGAACTTACTTTTATCGAAAACCTTTTTCCTACACCAAATTTACAAACCACGTGGGCAAGAAGACTTCACGAAGACCGATAACCTTCAATATACGTAAACTCTTTTGAAACAAAAGTAGCATTTCCATTCATTACAAAATACATTATACTTAACTAATGAGTACTTCAGATCCTCTTACATATGTAAACTATAGTCTACCTTTCAACCCAAGCTCAATCTAATTTTGATTCGATGAACTCAATGTTTCGTTTAAACAACTATACATACATATCAACATACACGTTTTGGTCGTTGCATCGTGACAATTTCATTTATATCGTTCGTACTTACATGCTCAACCTCTTGAGCACTTTTACTTGCTTAACTTTTGTTATAATACTATATACGCAATCATTAGTATTCGTACTCACACTCACACTCATATTCATAACAGTACATTTTATGTTTATACTTATAATCGTATTCATACTTGTACTCATACGTTTCATGTATATTTTTTTTCTACACTCATATGTTTCGTGTTTTTACTTATACTCATACGTTGCATGCTTATACGTATACACGTACTGCTCGTACGTGTTATGTTGATACCCATACTTGCGTGCTTATTCATACTTAAACTTATACTTATGCTCATACTTTCGTTCATACTCATGATCCATACATTCGTACCCATACGCGAGCGTAATCCGAGTGATTCGCTTACGTGGGTCCTATACATACTTAAGCATGGACTTGCTTACATACTTTATTCTTATACGCACACATTCTTATTTTTTTAAAGTATACCTACCCAAATTCATACACAATTAGTACAAGCTATGCGGATCATGCGACGATCAATATAATCACGGGTGCACACGGGATTATAGTGACAGGCGTATGAGAACCATAGAGTGTACTACTGTGTATGGTAAGACACGGAACGTAACATGACACCGAATGCGAAACGGAAGTATTGTGGTCAAAATGTCACACCCTGGCTTTGCGGAAGCGTGGTTAATTTGGTGTGACTTCTTAATACCATAGCTTAACCATAACAAAGCTATATGAAATAAAACCATGCAAGATCATCCATAGATTTAAGTTTTAAAACTGAAGTAACATAACATTGTCTTAGGGACTTACAACATCATAACATAAAACATTGTTTTGAAAGACATAAACATCAACATGAATAAAACGCAGTTTAAGATTTGTGACTCGTCCAGGAAAAAGTCACATTTCCTAAACCGGGATGACCTCGGAACCCAAATGCAGTGGGAAAACATAACATACCGCGCCAGATCTTTAGTTTCCTGAAATACATGTAAGTTGAAAAATCAACAATAATGTTGAGCGAGTTCATGTGTAAGTGAGTAAGTAAACCTTGTATGTATAAAAATCCTGGTATGTAGCAAATAAGGAAAAAGAGATCACCAATGGTTTGCAAGGCCATTGATATGTGTGAAGTGCAAGTAGGAAGACTCAAACCTAGCAGATTTCGCGTTGGGGCACAAAGTCACCCCAAGGTCCGTTCTGTTTGGGCCTGGGGTTGGGCTCGCTACACCCAGATAGATCTACCGCTTACGTCCCTCGGTCCTACAATGAGGATTAATGGCCTCCAGTTTCTGCCTACCCACTCACATGATCTAAGTAGTAAACCTCCTTACGCTAACCATACCATGTATAAAGTACTTGTAATCGAAGTAACATGTATTTCACCCCCGTAGTTTAGAAAACTGAAAACAGTTAAGAAAAGGGGGACATGAACTCACAGTGGTGCGTCTCTACCAAGTATGCCTCCAAATCAAGCAGCTATGTGACGACCTACACGTACTAACTCTATTAGACGGACGGCCGTGCCTTAGCTTTAAGGTTTAAGTTTTTGGGAAATAGTTAGGCAACTATTTCGTGTTTACATTCTGTATATACTTGGTAGTCATTTTCCTTCCCAAGGATGGGGGGTTTTAATACATGTGCGTTCGTATAATTTCGTAATATATTATTAAGTCTCACTTAATATATTTTACTCCAAAATATAAATATTCTTCCCAAAAATATTATATTTTAATACATGTGATTTTCCCAAAATAATACTTAGTAATATTATTTTTACTCTAAAAATAATATTTACGTAGTTCACAAAATAATCATAAACACTTATACAAGTGATGTTGTGAAAAATATATACTAAATATATTTATGTATCACGTTTTATTTTGTGAAATCCCACCTCTGGTATTTTGTAAATAAGTCGTGGCGAAATCTATAATTTGAAAACAAGTCAAAATGTATTTCTAACACTTATAGTGAAAATATTTCTAAGTGTTAGGTTTTTGGAAAAATTTCGCCAGAGTTTCCTCTGTAACTGGAGGTGGCCACGCTTTCAAGCGTATCATTTTCTTTTATAAATCAAACCATCAATCTTCTTATTCAATCAAAACAATGTTCAAACCACAAACTAGTCAAAATATGTATATAAATCGCATAAATTTCATGAACTTGTGATTTATCCAAACTATGAAGTAAATCCCATTACTTTTAGTGGATCTTTATATAAAACAATCCGATTTTGTAAAAACCTCGTTTTTAAAGAAATTCCATCTTTACAACTTCTCGTCATCTTTTCCAAAAATAGTTATCTTGTCGAAACTTTGTGTTACACAAGTGTTTACACACTTGTGTGTTCTAAAAACCATTCGTGTTAGTGTAAGATCCGTCTTTAAAAGTATGTTTTCTCTTGACACTTGGTCCTTTGAAAATACCACTTGTAGATCCGTAGATCTACTAGTTTTAAACACTATTTCACAAACAAAATGGCTTTTACACAAGTTCATGATTTGTGTGTGGTAGAGTTTCATCCTTTAACCCTTGTTACTTCCAAAACAACCTTATGTCATGATCCATGATCATGACCAACCCGGGTTAAATGATGATCCGAGCTACCACAACATAGATCGGGTCCAAATAATCACACAAATCAAATACTACATGATTTACACAACATATGAGCTTTTAACCAACATTTATAGCATTTTAAGTAGACTTTTGTGTGTCATCTTGTATGTTTGCGTCTTTTAAACGTTACATATCATATTAACCACTTTAAAATAGTTCGAGAAGGTGATTTAAGCAACTTACTACTAGCTCGAGGCTAGGGAAGAATCTAAGCGAAAAACGCGTGGATAAAAGCAATGTAGTGAGGTCCTTCGCCTTCCGATTGCACCAAAGTTCCTTATACGCGATCCTTACACTTGTATGAGCTTGGAATGGCCAGATCAAAAATCGAAAGTGATGATTGGGGGTGGGGTGTGTTCGGCCGAGAGCTCTAGGAGAGGGAGAGAGTAGTGTTGGTGTGATGTTGATAAGTGGATGATCATGTTAGACTAAGCTAGCAACTTATAGACAAAGTTAGGGTGATTAACCATTGGGTCTTATGCTAACTAGATATTAGGCATAAGATTATAATAATGTTTTAGAGGACAAGGTATGTCCCCCCTCATGGGGACGGTTGGTTAAGGGGGGGGGGGGTACTAGTTCATTTCCAACAATTAGTTAAGTACATAGTTAGGTTAATCTAGTTAAGTTAAGTGATTAACCCGGTTAGTGGTGTGTCATGCGTTACAATGGGTGTTTGGGTATTCAGGGATCCTAACTGGCTCAGAAAAAGATAAATAATGAAAATAACAATATTTTCATGTTCCGGGTATAGTCCGGTTGCTCGGTTGGATAGTAATCCGTTAAAGTGCTTAACAAAGCTTTAAAGTGTCGTTATTACCCTTTTTAGTGACACAGCTCATTTCTGACACTTTGGAAAGTGTCTAGTAATATTTTTCTCATGTTTTGGCACTTTATTAGTTAGCTTAATGCTGGATTATTATGTAAAGTGCTGAATTTTGTGCTTAGAGCACGTTTTAGGCACATCCAGTCATTGTAACTTATTCCTAGAGACGCAGTTCTACAACCCTTGTATCCCTACACTCACCACTAGTGTAGCAAAATATTTCTGGCTCATACAGGCCTTAGAGGCAGTGCCTGCCTGGTGCTAATTATGACAGCACGTTCAATAGGTTATCCGTTCATTGTGCTACTATGCTTTTGTGCATCATGTTTGTCACTAAGGTTCAGCATGTAAATAATGTAGTGACAGCAAGTAAAGTTTGATGCAAGTAAGTACATGTATCAGTATTCAAGTAGCAGTTTATTCACAAGTTCAAGCAAGCACAGTAATTAAGCAGTAATTAATTATTAATTAAGTCGTACGGATACCTGGTGTCACACCCCGATTTTTCCACGTATCACCGGTGGGCCCGGTGGGGAGTATCGTGACGTGGTTGGCAACATAATAGTCAAACAACACAATATATGCACAGCGGAAGCAAAAGATAATTATTATTACATTCCGAATGTAAGTAATGTCAAAGTATTACAACGGAAGGTAAGGGATCCACAGGCGGATCTTAAAACACATCATTTGTTCAACAGACTTTAGACGCCTAGAACTTTCAAGATTTCCTTAATAGCGCCCTGAGCTTCCAGCCAATTATGTTCAGTACCTGTCACTTAACTCTTTTGGAAAATACGTCAGTTTTCACTGGTAAATACACTCAACCGACTCATTTTGGAAAATGATTGAAAATTGGTTTGGATGCACATGGCACAAAATATATTGACACTTTGATTAAAATGCACAGAGGCAAAATTAATCTTTTTAACTTGGTTAAAATACACAGAGGAAATATTAACCTTTTTAACTTGGAACAATTATAGTTATAACCTTGTATACAGATTTACATGTTCGTTGTACGTTCAGGGCCCGATATAGAAACCGAGTCAGATTAACAGACACGCCACAAGTATAGGCCCACAAGAGAGTGGGATACCGTTTCCCTTAGGCAACTTAGGTGTATGCCTACACCCCGTGCGTAAGACGTGGCCATTTTATAATACAATGATGTCAAGGATATCCGGGACATGGTCATTAACCCCTAAAGGTCTTTATTTCAAACAATACAGATTAAACCGGGTTACCTCAATAATTTAACCTTCATTAAGATTAAATATTCAATACCCGACCAAGCGGTATCATTATACCGTATTCCAAGCCCGTATAGGGAAAATAAGTTAAGAGTATTTACGGTATCGTTATACCGTATTTCAAGCCCGTATTGGGAAAATAGATTAAGAGTATTTACGGTATCGTTATACCGTATTTCAAGCCCATATAGGGAAAATAGGTTAAGAGTATTTACGGTATCGTTATACCGTATTTCGAGCCCGTATTGGGAAAATAGGTTAAGAGTATTTACGGTATCGTTATACCGTATTTCAAGCCCGTATAGGGAAAATAGGTTAAGAGTATTTACGGTATCATTATACCGTATTTCAACCCGTATAGGGAAAATAGATTAAGAGTATTTACCTGAGCTAGCTCCTGTCTTAAATAGCAAGAATCTAATAACTCAGCCGTAGTCACTTAAGTAAGCGTAGGTACAATTTACCGGAAAGCTCTAGTCTGGAATGATGGTATAAATAATTAATTAGAATGCTAACGGGTCTTTAATTAAGCCTAAGCTTAGACCGGTTAGTCTTAAGGAAATATACGGTTCAAACGCATGATTAAGCGAAGACCGGAATAGAATGTGATTTAAACCCGACATGTTCAGAGACTTGTCTTATATGGGTAATTCATACACATTCTGGACTTTGAGATAAAACCGATAGGGTTTGACCCATTTCGGCTAATTTATGTAAACTTGTTACATAAACCGAACCGTACGCGTAATAAGCGTTACGGGTATTCATTAGAGCCATCTACAGGTTTCCTAAGTTAATTGTGCCTCAAATATGTTGTGACATCAGTAAGATGTCTTTCATTATGCCCGAAACGAATTTAAACACAAACTATGCCCCGTAGGGGTAGTTTGGTCATTTTAAAGGTTGTAAAAGAGTTTAAATGCTTAACTGAGTTACAGGTCTGATGTAAACAGCAAACATACTTAATTTGATGAGTTATAACAGTAGGCTAAAGCATATATGTGAAATTTATCATCTTTAACCAAACTATGCCCCGTAGGGGTATTTTGGTAATTTCACACAAGCCGAAAAGCTCAAAAACGAAGTCTGAGTTTATCAACCTTTGCTTACTGTTAAATCATAATAATTTGCCTCATATAT
The DNA here is from genome assembly GCA_030545235.1 of Helianthus tuberosus. NCBI lineage: Eukaryota > Viridiplantae > Streptophyta > Magnoliopsida > Asterales > Asteraceae > Helianthus > Helianthus tuberosus. Next base: position 57,410,711 of record CM060438.1, read on the forward strand.
CAGTAGGTATCGACCCGGGTATGTCCAATATGATTCTAAGACATACTATGCGTTAAAAACGCTAATTATGGCGATTTAAGGCCATTTCCGGGTTCTATACCTAAATCTGATATTTTTATATTTCCAGAAGGCTTAAAATAGTTTATTTAACATATGTGATCAGTAGCAAAAGGTTTGGAGTCGTTTAGATAAGTAAAACTCATTTTATGGCCCGTTAGGGCAAAACCGACAATTACCGGATTAAGCCTACGACTACTAGTTATGCTCGGCCTAAAATTAATTAAAAATCTTTAAAAATCCCAAAATAATATATAACATCAGTGGGTAAAAGATTTGATATCAAAAAGTATGTTTAACTAGGCTATATGCTAATTACGCCATTTTGTTAACATAAAGCTTTAATTTAGCGACAATGAGCATAACTCTTAATCTATAAGTCCAACTGATGTCAAACTTTGCATACAAGTCTATATATCAGTAACTAAGGTTTCTACACTTTTACATTTTCATAAATCATGTTTTAAGGTAATAAGGGCATAATGGTCAACATATGCACAATTAACGGAATCATGCGTATTAATCGGATAACTAATGAACCGAGGTGTATAATCACAGAGGGTTATACTAGCATGTAACCTGGTCCAAATGAAGCTCTAAGGTATTTCTAAAACATACCTAAACGGGTCAGAACTGAAGTCAAAGCAAAAGTCGAAGCTTTGCGACTTTCGGTTCCGAACCGGGTCTAAACAGGAAATAGTCGGGTTGAACATGTTTAGACATGTTCTTACACTAATTATTAAGTTATAACAATAATCAAACAGGTTATATATGATCTAGATAGCTAATTATGCCTAAATGACATTTTAAGCATTATGTTGACTTTTTAAGTAAATGTTTGACCCGACATTTGACCTGCTTAGGATGGTGATCAGGGGAAACCCTTTTGGGGTTTTATTTCCCACATAAATACCATCCTATAACTACTTTTAATTCGAGATAAGACTGAGTCATTATTGACTAATCTCGAAGTCAAACCGTAATTACGACGGTTTGACTTTTAGCTAATTAACTAAGCTAAAAGCAATTAGAGAAAGATTAGAACACTTACTGGAGTCCTATGCACGACTTATGATCAGTTGGACCTCCTTGAGAGCTCCAGAATTGATCCAAGAATGCAGGAATGGGTGAAGAACAATGTTGCACTTATGTGAGCTTTATATAGTGATCCAAGACACCATAAGGCATTGACAACAAAGTCTACTACTGCCCACAACATTCCCACATGTGTCCCTAGTGTTTAGGGAGTGTTTAGGGGCCAAGGGTGATGAGGAAAATCGTTTAAAAGCAGTTACACGCGCTTAAACAGCAAACAGCAACATTCTGCTGCATCTGGGCACCCCTAGCGCACCGCTACGCTACACTTGTAGCGGTGCGCTAGCCCGCTATAATGGGCCGTCTGACCTAACGTGGTAGCGCACCGTTACGCTACATATGTAGCGGTGCGCTACCTCTTCTCAGAGGCAGTTTTCATTGCTGTTTGTTGGTGTTTCGAACCAATAATCCTCTTGCACGATTTTTAGCCATTCTTTTTCATGGAGGGGCCTCTAATAAGTGTCTACTCCTGTATATTACCCTACCATGAACCTTTGTTGTAATTTGAATGAACTTTCAAGACCCGAAAACAACGGTTTATCAGTCGTTTTCTTCTTTGGGTCAAATCATGCTTTTCAAGATCCATTATTGTAAACCAAATTCTGAATTGAAGGTGTAAAAGATGTGTATAACATTTAATCGAGTCTTGGGATTTATAATTGAGGTCGTTCAGAGGTAACAGTTTAACATGACGCCACTTTAAATCCTACCAAAACATCTTTATAAATCCCGGGTTTTCAACGCGTTTTTGTCTTATATGACACGTGTCGTTTTAATATTAACCCGAAATTTTCGAGGTGTTACATCCTCACCCCCTTAAAAGAAATCTCGACCCGAGATTTACGAAATAAAGGAAGTATCCACTGCCTAATAATGGTAGCTTACAAATGATTAGGAATCTGTTTGATCTTATTTGTTGTTTCCAATGCAACTTTCAGATCCTCAATATTGGGCTTACCAATCTATTGTCCTAACAACAGAGGTTTAACATTTCATTTATACAAGGTCTCTAAAGGAGCAACCTTGATACTTCTATACCAACTATTATAGAAAAGCTTCTCTTGAGGTGGTTATTCCAACCACTTTTTAACAAATCTTAAGGAGTAGCTAATCCTTATAGCTAGTCGAACAATTCGACGATCCTGGGTAGTTGATGGCGATTTTTAATCGTTGTCCAAATAGGGTTGCGGTAATGAGTGCATAAGCAAAATGAACCGTCTTTCTTATCTAACAACTATCATACTCTGAAAATATCGAGTTAGGCTATATGAATCTCCTATTTTAATATTTATTAATCAGGTTTTCAGTTATTCCATAATTAATATGGAGTTCTTACAACATTCTAACCCAAAGCGGGATGTTAATCATAACTCTACTTGCCTTTAGGGAGGTAAACAGGGTAAACTTAGAAAAAGATAACCAAGATACAAGGAGGTTACAGAGATTTCCCATATCTCAAGCTCCAGTTCATCCATCATTATTCGTGTCAAATGTGTGACACCTTTATGTTATAAGTCCCCGAATTCCTTAGTCGAGAACATTTTACAAAAAAAAAATTTCCATTTTTGGATATCTCCTTTGAATACTACTAGTCGACTTTAGTACAATATGACCATTGGGATATCTCAGGGGTTCCATGTATTAAACCTCCATGCTGATCAGACATGGAAATAATCTATGGGACACACTAGGATACGCCAATCCTCATATGGCACTTTTATCGAACATAGTTTGGCATTCGCAGGCGATAGAAAACAATGAGAAAATAATTAAAATAACATATGTTGTCGTACTCTATGCGAAGAAAGAGTACTCTTAGATTTTCGGAAGGATTCCTTGCCGATACAAGAAGAATCGGTTACTATGGTTTCCTTGGTAAGTTATACTTTGTGGATGATAATAAAAATTTTGCTAAGTTTATGGCTCATGAAGATTTATGGTTGCCTGTATTAAAAACAGGACACTTAGCAGAAATTATTTTTTTTTTGATAAATAATAAGGAAGTTTATTGTACAAGTGCTTATATTTAATTAGAATGGAGATTTTCACAAACTAGGCACCTAGCTCAGTTGGTTAGGCGCGCGAAAGGGTGCGGCCGGCCTAGACCCAGGTTCGAATCCGGGGACGGCCAGTTCCACCATTTTTTTATGTTTAATATTAATTACTCGTACAGACACCTGTAATTATGAGAGTTGTCTCTTAAGGAGTCTTGATAAATAATTGCTTCTTATCACCCATGATATGGGCTTGATTTTTCGAGGCAACTATCGATTTTTATCACTATATTGAGTCCTTATGTATGCAACCAAAAGTTTGCTATAAGGGTATTAGAAAGAGTGATTTCTAATAGATATTAAATATCAATATAGGATTTGTTGGAGCAATTTCTAAAGTATCATCGGCCAATTTCTACATCGTATTAAATGACCGGAGTCTTCATCAGACGGAGACAACAGTTCTCAACATTTATTATTAATAATATATTTATATGTGCCAATATCAAATAAGTTTCTGCATAAACTGTTTGATAAGGAAAGGTACATATTATACTATTTTTATTCTGCACCATCTCTTGGCGTTCATCCTGACAACTCGTGCATTTGTTCTCTTGGCCTACTCGGGCTTCTTCTGATTCCTAGGGCAGTTGGTCTTGATATGCCCCTTCTCGTTGCAACCATAACAGGTTGCATCTTTCAACTTCTTGCAATCCAGGGTTTTATGTTCCCTAGACTTACAAATTCCACACGGTAAAGGCTGAGATTCAAATCTGCATTTCCCAAGATGGTATTTCTTACAGGTTTCGCACCTGGTCTTCTCTCCCGACTGCTGGCTGTCTCTCTTAAACCCGGAACTCTTCTTATCTTCAGAGTTCCTCTTCCTATCGGAGTGATGGGAATTCTCATCCTCCCTTTTACGCTTTCCGTCTTCCGAGACTTTGGCAGCCTTGTTTCTAACCACATCGAGTGTGAGAGATAGCGACAGATCTGCCACTGACCTGAATGTAGTAGGTCTTGAAGCCTTAACACTGGCTTTTATTTCTGGGGCTAAACCCCCTATGAAGCGAGCAATTCTCTTGGGTTCCGGTGTGATCAAATAAGGAACCAATCGAGACTTGGTATTGAAATTTGTAAGGTATGCTTGACAATCTAAGTTCTCCATGACTAATGTCAAGAATTCAGTCTCAATCTTCTCAACTTCATGTTGAGGACAGTAATTTTCTTTGATAAGAGCATCGAACTGATCCCAAGTCATCTCGTACAAAGGGATCTTCCCCGTAGCTTGAATGAGAGACTTCCACCATGCTAGTGCCTCTCCCTTGAATGATTGGGATGCATACTTCACTACATCCCTCTCAGCGCATCCGCTGATATCCACAATAGTATCCATCTCGTCCAGCCATGTCATACAGTCAATGGCTCCTTTCTCCCCTGTAAAATCCCGGGGTTTACATGACACAAAGTACTTGTAGGAGCAACCCTTATCACGGGGTCCTTTATTCAGTATGATTTGTTGAGACGGATCACTGTGATGGTTCGAGGAGCGACGATCGTCATCTCCATTTTTGGGATCATCTTTCTTGGGAGGTGGCTTGATGTGAGCTTCAGAGTGTGTTTTAGGCTTTGAAGGCTGTGTAGAGTGGGTCCTACTTCGAGTACCACTGTATTCCTCATACTGCCTATCCAGAGCCTGTGTAACAGCGTCGTCTATGATCGCTTTTAATTCGGCACCCGTTAACGTAATCTGGGCGTTCACATTTGGCTCCACTGGATGGCTATTACCTTCGTCTGAGTTAGCCATTACAATTTAACTGTTGCAGAAAACAAGGGCAATAGTTTATTTGGGAGTTTATTATGGAATTGCCCCTTAGGGAAATTCGTTAACCATGGTAAACAGAGGCCACGTTTGGTTAATTTATTTATCATGTTTATTTAGGATTTCTATAATAATTTATCCTAATTATAAAACAATAACAGTTTTATTTGTGGCACTAAAGGCCTAGTCTCGTGGACATTTTTATTTAACCTATGATTTCAAGGAATCATAACATTAAGGTATACTGGCACAATAGGCCTGGTCACAAGGACATTTATAAATTTTGCTCTTATGATTTCAGAGAATCAAGGCACTAAGGTTTTAATAATAGCACAAATGGCCTAGTCGCGTAGACAAGTTTAATTTATAAGCCATGATTTCAGAGAATCAAGCCTGGAGGTTTGAACCTAGTTCATTACTTTGACAGGGAGTCATTGCTACCACTGTATTTTGGCTCATGTGGAAATGAGCAAGGCCCGTAGGCGTTATATTACCACGTTTGGTTAAAATATGATCATCTTATTGATGATGTAAACCCAGGATTTAGGGATCATTAAACTGGGTTAGGAATCTTTTGAAGAATCCTTAATTACGTGTGTGATTCCCAACGAATCACATCTGTCAGGAGTGTTAACATATTTATAGATGTTAACTGGGATTCGAATCTTTTAAACAGGTCTTACCATCTTGGCCCGGTCTTAAAATGACCCGAAGGCTAGGTTTTACTTTTAAGATTCTTATTAATATTTAACGCAGAAAAATTCCTGAATTGAACTTGTTAATAGGGATCTGAATCTACATTGAGGAACTGCCATCTTGGCCGGTCTTAATATGACCCGAAGCTAGGTCTTGTCCTTTTAGATTTTGCCCTTTTATTATAATGGTAGATCTTGCAAAAGCAATGTTATTAAGGATCAAAATCTAAATTGAGGAACTGCCATCTTGGCCGGTCTTAATATGACCCGAAGCTAGGTCTTGTCCTTTTAGATTTTGCCATTTTATTATAATGGTAGATCTTATAATATAGGAATGATATATTTTTTTTTAAACTTAATCGTTCCTTTAAAATTTAAACAAGTATAGGGTTGCCCTAAATGGGACTTCAAAAGAATAATGTCGTCCTCGGAGGGACCGAATGATATTTATGTCCTTATAAGGACTAATAAGGAAACGATCTTCAGCAAAGGAGTTTCTTCTTCATTCAATTCCTGAATGCTTTCTCCCTGGGTTGAACGTCTCATCCAGGTCGCGGTACGAAGCTCAGCTTTTCAAGGCTCCAGACGTGGAGAATTTTATTATAGCTTCTTCGCTTGGCGACGTATCCAATAAAAATTTTGGAAGCAAAATTTCCATATTAGGAATTGAGAATAATCCTATGTTAAGTCTAGACTCAGAAGTTTAGATATGTGCAATTGTGTAACTGAGATTAAACACAAAAGGCTAGTGTTTAATTCACTCAGTGTTGGCTCTGATACCAACCTGTCACACCCCGATTTTTCCACGTGTCACCGGTGGGCCCGGTGGGGAGTATCGTGACGTGGTTGGCAACATAATAGTCAAACAACACAATATATATAAATGCACAGCGGAAGCAAAAGATAATTATTATTACATTCCGAATGTAAGTAATGTCAAAGTATTACAACGGAAGGTAAGGGATCCACAGGCGGATCTTAAAACACATCATTTGTTCAACAGACTTTAAACGCCTAGAACTTTCAAGATTTCCTTAATAGCGCCCTGAGCTTCCAGCCAATTATGTTCAGTACCTGTCACTTAACTCTTTTGGAAAATACGTCAGTTTTCACTGGTAAATACACTCAACCGACTCATTTTGGAAAATGATTGAAAATTGGTTTGGATGCACATGGCACAAAATATATTGACACTTTGATTAAAATGCACAGAGGCAAAATTAATCTTTTTAACTTGGTTAAAATACACAGAGGCAATATTAACCTTTTTAACTTGGAACAATTATAGTTATAACCTTGTATACAGATTTACATGTTCGTTGTACGTTCAGGGCCCGATATAGAAACCGAGTCAGATTAACAGACACGCCACAAGTATAGGCCCACAAGAGAGTGGGATACCGTTTCCCTTAGGCAACTTAGGTGTATGCCTACACCCCGTGCGTAAGACGTGGCCATTTTATAATACAATGATGTCAAGGATATCCGGGACATGGTCATTAACCCCTAAAGGTCTTTATTTCAAACAATACAGATTAAACCGGGTTACCTCAATAATTTAACCTTCATTAAGATTAAATATTCAATACCCGACCAAGCGGTATCATTATACCGTATTCCAAGCCCGTATAGGGAAAATAAGTTAAGAGTATTTACGGTATCGTTATACCGTATTTCAAGCCCGTATTGGGAAAATAGATTAAGAGTATTTACGGTATCGTTATACCGTATTTCAAGCCCATATAGGGAAAATAGGTTAAGAGTATTTACGGTATCGTTATACCGTATTTCGAGCCCGTATTGGGAAAATAGGTTAAGAGTATTTACGGTATCGTTATACCGTATTTCAAGCCCGTATAGGGAAAATAGGTTAAGAGTATTTACGGTATCGTTATACCGTATTTCAACCCGTATAGGGAAAATAGATTAAGAGTATTTACCTGAGCTAGCTCCTGTCTTAAATAGCAAGAATCTCATAACTCAGCCGTAGTCACTTAAGTAAGCGTAGGTACAATTTACCGGAAAGCTCTAGTCTGGAATGATGGTATAAATAATTAATTAGAATGCTAACGGGTCTTTAATTAAGCCTAAGCTTAGACCGGTTAGTCTTAAGGAAATATACGGTTCAAACGCATGATTAAGCGAAGACCGGAATAGAATGTGATTTAAACCCGACATGTTCAGAGACTTTTCTTATATGGGTAATTCATACACATTCTGGACTTTGAGATAAAACCGATAGGGTTTGACCCATTTCGGCTAATTTATGTAAACTTGTTACATAAACCGAACCGTACGCGTAATAAGCGTTACGGGTATTCATTAGAGCCATCTACAGGTTTCCTAAGTTAATTGTGCCTCAAATATGTTGTGACATCAGTAAGATGTCTTTCATTATGCCCGAAACGAATTTAAACACAAACTATGCCCCGTAGGGGTAGTTTGGTCATTTTAAAGGTTGTAAAAGAGTTTAAATGCTTAACTGAGTTACAGGTCTGATGTAAACAGCAAACATACTTAATTTGATGAGTTATAACAGTAGGCTAAAGCATATATGTGAAATTTATCATCTTTAACCAAACTATGCCCCGTAGGGGTATTTTGGTAATTTCACACAAGCCGAAAAGCTCAAAAACGAAGTCTGAGTTTATCAACCTTTGCTTACTGTTAAATCATCATAATTTGCCTCATATATCAGTAGGTATCGACCCGGGTATGTCCAATATGATTCTAAGACATACTATGCGTTAAAAACGCTAATTATGGCGATTTAAGGCCATTTCCGGGTTCTATACCTAAATCTGATATTTTTATATTTCCAGAAGGCTTAAAATAGTTTATTTAACATATGTGATCAGTAGCAAAAGGTTTGGAGTCGTTTAGATAAGTAAAACTCATTTTATGGCCCGTAAGGGCAAAACCGACAATTACCGGATTAAGCCTACGACTACTAGTTATGCTCGGCCTAAAATTAATTAAAAATCTTTAAAAATCCCAAAATAATATATAACATCAGTGGGTAAAAGATTTGATATCAAAAAGTATGTTTAACTAGGCTATATGCTAATTACGCCATTTTGTTAACATAAAGCTTTAATTTAGCGACAATGAGCATAACTCTTAATCTATAAGTCCAACTGATGTCAAACTTTGCATACAAGTCTATATATCAGTAACTAAGGTTTCTACACTTTTACATTTTCATAAATCATGTTTTAAGGTAATAAGGGCATAATGGTCAACATATGCACAATTAACGGAATCATGCGTATTAATCGGATAACTAATGAACCGAGGTGTATAATCACAGAGGGTTATACTAGCATGTAACCTGGTCCAAATGAAGCTCTAAGGTATTTCTAAAACATACCTAAACGGGTCAGAACTGAAGTCAAAGCAAAAGTCGAAGCTTTGCGACTTTCGGTTCCGAACCGGGTCTAAACAGGAAATAGTCGGGTTGAACATGTTTAGACATGTTCTTACACTAATTATTAAGTTATAACAATAATCAAACAGGTTATATATGATCTAGATAGCTAATTATGCCTAAATGACATTTTAAGCATTATGTTGACTTTTTAAGTAAATGTTTGACCCGACATTTGACCTGCTTAGGATGGTGATCAGGGGAAACCCTTTTGGGGTTTTATTTCCCACATAAATACCATCCTATAACTACTTTTAATTCGAGATAAGACTGAGTCATTATTGACTAATCTCGAAGTCAAACCGTAATTACGACGGTTTGACTTTTAGCTAATTAACTAAGCTAAAAGCAATTAGAGAAAGATTAGAACACTTACTGGAGTCCTATGCACGACTTATGATCAGTTGGACCTCCTTGAGAGCTCCAGAATTGATCCAAGAATGCAGGAATGGGTGAAGAACAATGTTGCACTTATGTGAGCTTTATATAGTGATCCAAGACACCATAAGGCATTGACAACAAAGTCTACTACTGCCCACAACATTCCCACATGTGTCCCTAGTGTTTAGGGAGTGTTTAGGGGCCAAGGGTGATGAGGAAAATCGTTTAAAAGCAGTTACACGCGCTTAAACAGCAAACAGCAACATTCTGCTGCATCTGGGCACCCCTAGCGCACCGCTACGCTACACTTGTAGCGGTGCGCTAGCCCGCTATAATGGGCCGTCTGACCTAACGTGGTAGCGCACCGTTACGCTACATATGTAGCGGTGCGCTACCTCTTCTCAGAGGCAGTTTTCATTGCTGTTTGTTGGTGTTTCGAACCAATAATCCTCTTGCACGATTTTTAGCCATTCTTTTTCATGGAGGGGCCTCTAATAAGTGTCTACTCCTGTATATTACCCTACCATGAACCTTTGTTGTAATTTGAATGAACTTTCAAGACCCGAAAACAACGGTTTATCAGTCGTTTTCTTCTTTGGGTCAAATCATGCTTTTCAAGATCCATTATTGTAAACCAAATTCTGAATTGAAGGTGTAAAAGATGTGTATAACATTTAATCGAGTCTTGGGATTTATAATTGAGGTCGTTCAGAGGTAACAGTTTAACATGACGCCACTTTAAATCCTACCAAAACATCTTTATAAATCCCGGGTTTTCAACGCGTTTTTGTCTTATATGACACGTGTCGTTTTAATATTAACCCGAAATTTTCGAGGTGTTACACCTGGTTTAGTGAGGGTTGTCACATTCTCCCCCCGTTAGAAAAATTTCGTCCCGAAATTTTATGTTCTGCTTGTAGATGCAGGGTTCTTAGGAAATAGGTGGGGGTATTTCTCTTTCATCCGGTCCTCACGCTCCCAGGTGTATTCAGGACCATGTCTGGCATTCCAACGAACTTTGACGAGCTTGACACTGCTCCGGCGGGTCTTGTTTACTTTCCAATCCGTAACCTCAACCGGTTCTTCAACGAAATGGAGCGTGTCGTCAACATGAATCTCGTCGATGGGAATGGCAATGGTATCTTGAATTGGACTTTTCTTCAGGTTGGATACATGAAATGTATCGTGAACTGAATGGAGTTCAGCAGGTAAGTCCAGATTGTATGCTACTAGTCCTATTCTTTCCAAAATTCTGAAAGGACCAATGTAGCGCGGATTTAACTTCCCACGCTTTCCGAAGCGTGCCACACCCTTCCAGGGTGAAACTTTCAATAACACCATTTCTCCAACTTGGAATTCCAAGTGTTTCCGGTTTGGATCCGCATAGGCTTTCTGCCTGTGGCGAGCTGCTTCGATGCGCTTTAGAATCTGCGCAATCTTGTCTGTCGTCTCTTGGACGATTTCGGGACCAGCAAGCTGCCTATCACCTGCGTCAGCCCAGCATAGGGGTGATCGGCACTTGCATCCGTAGAGGGCTTCAAATGGCGCGACACCAATACTGGTGTGGTAGCTGTTGTTGTATGAAAATTCGACCAAAGGCAAATGCTTGTCCCAGCTTCCGCCCAAATCCATAACACACGCTCTCAGCATGTCTTCCAAAGTCTGTATCGTTCGCTCGCTTTGACCGTCAGTTTGCGGATGAAACGCAGTGCTCAGATTCAATTGCGAGCCAAAAGCTTCTTGGAAGGATTGCCATATCCTTGACACAAACCTTCCGTCTCTATTAGAGATAATTGAGAGAGGCACTCCATGACGTGTGACGATCTCTCTCATGTAAATTTTGGCCAATTTGCTCGTATTATCCTTCTCTCTGATAGGTAAGAAGTGTACTGACTTCGTTAATCGATCCACTATTACCCAAATAGTGTCATGGCCTCTCGGCGTTCTTGGCAACTTTGTAATAAAATCCATTGAGATTTGTTCCCATTTCCACTTGGGAATCTCAGGTTGTTGCAGAAGTCCTGAAGGCTTCTGGTATTCGGCTTTAACCTTAGCGTATGTTAAACATTTGCTCACATAAACAGCAACATCGCCTTTCATCCTAGGCCACCAATAGTAATCCTTGAGATCCTGGTACATCTTATCCGCTCCAGGGTGGATAGAGTACCGCGACTTGTGAGCTTCATCAAAAATAACCTTCCTTAAACCTCCAAACCAAGGAACCCAAATCCTGTTCTCAAAACATAACGTTCCTTCCTCGTTCGGTACCAGTAGCTTCTCCATCCCACGGAGATATTCTTCTTCAAGGTTTCGTTCCTTGAGAGCTTCTTTCTGCGCGGCACGAATGCGCAAGGAAAGATCGGTTCGGATAATCATTTCTAAAGCCCTAACCCTTATGGGCTTGATCCTCTCCTTTCGACTTAGGGCATCGGCGACCACATTCGCCTTCCCTGGATGATACTTTATCTCGCAGTCGTAATCGTTCAGCAACTCAACCCATCGTCTTTGCCTCATATTCAGCTCCTTCTGGTTGAATATGTGTTGTAGGCTCTTGTGATCTGTAAAGATTGTACACTTTGTACCATAAAGGTAGTGTCTCCAGATCTTTAATGCAAATACCACTGTGCCAAGTTCCAAATCATGTGTGGTATAGTTCTTTTCGTGCACTTTCAGTTGACGTGATGCGTAAGCAATAACCTTTTGGCGTTGCATCAACACACAACCCAATCCTTGACGTGAGGCGTCACAGTATACCACGAAATCATCTGTACCTTCTGGTAGTGCTAAGATTGGCGCATTGTAGAGCTTATCCTTCAATATCTGGAACGCTTCTTCCTGTTTGATTCCCCAATCAAACTTCTTATCTTTCTGCGTGAGGAGCGTCAAAGGTTGAGCGATTTTTGAAAAATCCTCAATGAACCTTCGATAGTAGCCAGCCAAACCCAAGAATTGTCGAATCTCGGTTGGCGTCTTTGGCGTTTCCCAATTCTTGATCGCTTCAATCTTGGTTGGATCCACATGGATTCCATCTCCATTCACCACATGTCCAAGAAATTGTACTTCCCGTAGCCAAAACTCGCACTTAGAGAACTTGGCATACAACTGTTCCTTCTTTAGCAGCTCCAAAATAGCTCTTAGATGCTGCTCGTGCTCAGCCTTTGTTCTTGAATAAATCAAGATGTCGTCGATAAACACAATCACGAACTTGTCCAAGTACGGCTTGCAAACTCTATTCATCAAGTCCATAAAGACTGCAGGTGCGTTTGTCAAACCAAATGGCATAACAAGGAACTCGTAGTTTCCATAACGAGTTCTGAAGGCTGTCTTCGGGATACTTTCCTCTTGTATCCTTAACTGATGGTATCTAGATCGAAGATCGATCTTTGAATAAAAGCTTGAGCCTTGCAGTTGGTCAAACAGATCATCAATCCTTGGCAGAGGGTATCTATTCTTGATCGTCAGCTTGTTCAACTCCCGGTAGTCGATGCACATACGAAAACTACCGTCCTTCTTCTTAACAAACATGACTGGAGCTCCCCAAGGCGAGAAGCTTAGTCAGATAAAACCCTTGTCTAACAACTCTTGAAGTTGTGTCGACAGTTCCTGCATCTCAGACGGAGCAAGTCTATAAGGTGCCTTAGCCACAGGCGCAGCGCCTGGAACTAAGTCGATGCGGAACTCTACTTGTCTCTGAGGTGGCAGTCCAGGTAAGTCCTCTGGGAAGACTTCTGGATATTCCCTCACGACAGGGATGTCTTCGATTCTCGGCTCAGCAGCCTTCTTATCCACAATGTGTGCCAGGAAGGCAACACATCCCTTCTGCAAACACTTTCGCGCTTTCAGCCAGCTGATAATTCTCAACGGCGTATCACGCTTCTCCCCGTGAACCACAATTGTTTCGCCATCTTCGGTGGGGATACGAACGACCTTTTCATGACAAACTATCTCAGCCTTGTTGCCTGATAACCAATCCATTCCTACTACTACGTCAAAGCTCCCTAGCTGGACTGGTAGTAGATCCAAAGCAAACTCACGCTCTCCCAATTCGATCACACAACCTCTGATCACTTCATTGGTTTCTACTAACTTCCCATTAGCTAATTCGATTGAGTACGGAATATCTAATTTACTAGCGGCTAAACCAAGCATATTCTTAAACTCTAATGACACGAAGCTATAATCGGCACCAGTATCAAATAAAACGGATGCATAGCATTGGTTTACAGGGAACGTACCAGCAACGACATTGGGGTCCTGGCGCGCTTCCCTCGCTTCGATTTGGAACACTCTTCCACGGGCTTGGTTTAACTCTGGGCAGTTCTTCTTAAAGTGCCCGATATCTCCACAGTTAAAGCATCCAAGTCTTTGCCCGTTTCCACCTCCGTTTCCAGCTTGGTTGTTGTTTTGGTTCACATAACCAGCTTGATTCGCATTGTTGCCTCGACTCCCGTTTCCTCCATTGTTTCCCTGTGGGCGATTCCCAATACCACCACGATTATTATTTCTATTCCCAAATCCTCCTTGGCCTCCCCGGCCAGCACTAGCCCAATAAGAATCCTTCAAGTGTCCAGTCTTTCCACAAGCTTCACATACTTTTGGCCCGCATCGGCCAAAATGGTGACGTTGGCAGGTGTTGCACTTGGGCTGGGTGCCCATATATCCCTTTCCCTTCTTCCCACTACCAGCTGTAACCTGAGCTGGCGTGCTTGGCTCTCCTTTCTTAACAACCACACTGGCGCCCTGCTTGAAGTTCGAGAACTTCCATTTGTTACCTCCTGATGACTCGACGTGAGTCTCTTTCTTCTTAGGCTCAGCATCACCAAATTTGTTCAGGCGAATAGCCTCCTCTGTGAGAGCCACGCTCAGATCAATCGCCTCAGTAATGGTCGCAGGCTTGGACGAGGTCACCATGCTTATGATTTGAGGAGCTAATCCCTAAATGAAACGTTCAATCCGCTTGAACTCCGGAGTGACCATGTAGGGTACCACATGCGATAAGTCATGGAACCTTTGAACGTATTCTGCGATCTTTGGACCGTCCATTTTCAGATGCCAGAACTCGGTTTCCAATCTTTGGATTTCCGCGCGAGAGCAGTACTTCCTGCGCATAAGTTCCTTCAGTTCGGTCCAGGTTAGCGCGTAGGCAGCAGCTTCACCAAGTGTCTGTACTTGCAAATTCCACCAAGAGGGGGCTCCATCCAAGAATAGCCCTGAGATATAGGTGACTTGCTGGTCTGGTGTGCATTTGCTCATGCGAAGAATAGATTCGGTTTTCTCGGCCCAACGAACAAAGGCGACAACACCTCCTGTGCCATCAAAGTTGACCGGTTTGCAGTCTAGAAACTGCTTGTAGGTGCACCCTGCACATACGTTATAACATGCGATCGGCATTAGCATCTTTGCTAAGGATATCCAATTAGGTCATGGTATGTCTAAATATCTTAGTATTACCATGAGGTGGATTATTGTTGCCATTGTTGTTTGAGCTGCTTTCGCTGGGTCCTCCTTGCGAAGCGGCGTATTGTGCGATGGCAGCAGCGATGACTTGTTGGAGTTCTGCCTCATTGGTAGGCATGCGTGTCTCACGTCTCGGCGGCATCTTCTAAAAGATGTGTTTACGTCGGTCAGGCCATAGTTATAATACATACGCTTTATGATAGTAATAGTACATAACAGCTCATGTTATAATCATCAATCACACAACATCCCATGTCATAGAATACAAATAACCAAATCAAGCATCAAGTATGATGAGAATACTGCGATTGCCATATATTGAGACCACATAGTAAGCGTACAAGTACATCACAGTGTTATACAACATCAGTCGACTAAGGGCTACATCACCCTAGTCCAAAAACTATATCAAATCAGTGTCAGTACATCAAATACATGTCAACAAAAGTCGGAATCAAAATGTAGTCTCCAAAAATGCTGTGCAGTCAAAAGCATTCGTCTTCTTCTCACCAACGTCTACCCATACGGTACTGAAGAGCTCTATACGGATGGCGGTGGAGGAGGGGGAAAGTGAGTGTAAAACAAGCGGCGCAAATGGAGCCAGTCCTCCTCCATGGCTCTCTGGGTACGCAAGAATGAAGCAACCTGCTGCTCTAGGGCAAAAAGGCGTGCAGAATAGTCTGGTGGTACAGGTCGAGAGGGCTGCAAAGGAGAGTGGGTCTGACCCTGGCACTGACACGGCGGCGGCCGGGCTCTCTCAAGCTCCTGGATGCGCTGCGTGTGTGCCTCGTGCTGGGCGACAAAAGACATCAAAACTTCCTCAATAGTATACCCCATATGGAAAGAATGGTAGGGGTCATTCGGTGGCATAGCAGAAGGTGACGCCCAGAGAAACGGCTCACTGGTGGGATCAAAAGGTGCCACATGAAATGGAGAAACAGGGGGAAAAGTAGCAGACGGTGGCATAGCAGGGATAGATACCGGTACATGTCCAAAAGGGTGAGCCGAAGAACCTTCTCCACGTCGTGCTGGAGGTGTAAATCGAGGAAATGAAAAGGAGGTATCAACGTGACGGGTATCAGTGATCTGAGGGGGAATAGGTGGAACCTCGTCATCAGCAGGAATCCACCCACACTGTGCGTGCTCATCTCGTGGGTCCACCTGTGTCTCAAAAAGTGTACGATCAAACTGAACTGGCATAGGATCATGGTGAGGTGCAACAAGAGGGTCAACTGGTGCATCATCAATAAGTGGGGGATCAACATGATCAGCAGCAATGACATGATCGCCCTCCAACAACGGAGCATCCACTGGGTGATCATCAATAGGTGGGTCAGCAACGGCAGGCTCAATAATAGGTGCGTCAGCATGAACTGGGTCATGCTCAAGCACTGGGTCAGGAGCAGGGTCCAGTGGCTGCTCGGGCTCATCAAAGGCCATCTCAAAATCAAACTCAGGGTCGATGGGATCAACTGGGTCTACTGGGTCGACTGGATCCTCCATAGGCTGATCCATGGGTATAAACTCTATATCCTCATCTGGGTCGAATCCTGGGGGAAAGACAGGATCGGAATCCTCCACATCATCGTGGTCGAAAGTAAAACTAGGAATACGGGCAACAGAGGATGCCTGGTCGGGATCTGATCCATGTGCGAAGTGCTGCGCACTCTGGGTGTGTGAAGGTACGGAGGCCACAGACTCGAAAGAGTCTGGGACCCGTGAGTGAGCAGGTGACTCCTTGGCGGGAGCATCTGCGATCATCAAAAGATCTCCAACAGCAAGAAGGGCCTCGCCCTGAACCTCCTCCTCTAAGGGCTCGTCATCAAACAGATCGACGTCGCCATCATCGTCGGCATCGAGAAGCAAATCGTAAGCAGGATATGAAGCAAGCGGTATGGGAGCAGGGATCTCCACTAACGGTAGGTCCCCAGCCAAAGGGCCATCAGCGAGCTCATCAGCACCATCAGGTAAGGCAAAGGGCTGAAAATCATCCACGTCTGTGCTAGTAATGTCAGATGTGTGGAACTCATGCTCTGAAGACTCTAGGTCATCTGATACTATAGGTCTAGGTCCTGTAGTGTCTGAGTCACATGTGCCAGAGGTGTCCATAGTGTCTGTAACATAAACACAAATATATACAATCAATCATATAATCAGATAATCACATAAGTCACCAAGTAAGCATCAAATAATTCTCCTAGTCCCACTAGCCTCCCAGACTGCTCTTCCTAGTCCCACTAGCCAATTCTCCCAGCCTCTCAGACTGCTCTTCCTAGTCCCACTAGCCAATTCTCCCAGCCTCTCAGACTGCTCTTCCTAGTCCCACTAGCCAATTCTCCCAGCCTCTTAGACTGCTCTTCCTAGTCGCACTAGTCAATTCTCCCAGCCTCTCAGACTGCTCTTCCTAGTCCCACTAGCCAATTTTCCCAGCCTCTCAGACTGCTCTTCCTAGTCCCACTAGCCAATTCTCCTAGTCCCACTAGCCAACTACCTCGATCTCCCAGACCGAGCCTCGGCCTCCCAGACCGAGCCTCAGCCCTTCTAGACTGAGCCTATAAATAATAAATAAAATGTGCTCAACATTTGTTTGTAAAAAGTTTTGGATCTGGACTTAAGTGGTATGCAGTAAAAATGTTTTCGTGAGAGCCCTAGTGATCATAGTCTAGACTCGAGAAGGAATCCTAGTTCGCTATGATCAGAGCTCTGATACTAAGCTGTCACACCCTGGCTTTGCGGAAGCGTGGTTAATTTGGTGTGACTTCTTAATACCATAGCTTAACCATAACAAAGCTATATGAAATAAAACCATGCAAGATCATCCATAGATTTAAGTTTTAAAACTGAAGTAACATAACATTGTCTTAGGGACTTACAACATCATAACATAAAACATTGTTTTGAAAGACATAAACAACAACATGAATAAAACGCAGTTTAAGATTTGTGACTCGTCCAGGAAAAAGTCACATTTCCTAAACAGGGATGACCTCGGAACCCAAATGCAGCGGGAAAACATAACATACCGCGCCAGATCTTTAGTTTCCTGAAATACATGTAAGTTGAAAAATCAACAATAATGTTGAGCGAGTTCATGTGTAAGTGAGTAAGTAAACCTTGTATGTATAAAAATCCTGGTATGTAGCAAATAAGGAAAAAGAGATCACCAATGGTTTGCAAGGCCATTGATATGTGTGAAGTGCAAGTAGGAAGACTCAAACCTAGCAGATTTCGCGTTGGGGCACAAAGTCACCCCAAGGTCCGTTCTGTTTGGGCCTGGGGTTGGGCTCGCTACACCCAGATAGATCTACCGCTTACGTCCCTCGGTCCTACAATGAGGATTAATGGCCTCCAGTTTCTGCCTACCCACTCACATGATCTAAGTAGTAAACCTCCTTACGCTAACCATACCATGTATAAAGTACTTGTAATCGAAGTAACATGTATTTCACCCCCGTAGTTTAGAAAACTGAAAACAGTTAAGAAAAGGGGGACATGAACTCACAGTGGTGCGTCTCTACCAAGTATGCCTCCAAATCAAGCAGCTATGTGACGACCTACACGTACTAACTCTATTAGACGGACGACCGTGCCTTAGCTTTAAGGTTTAAGTTTTTGGGAAATAGTTAGGCAACTATTTCGTGTTTACATTCTGTATATACTTGGTAGTCATTTTCCTTCCCAAGGATGGGGGATTTTAATACATGTGCGTTCGTATAATTTCGTAATATATTATTAAGTCTCACTTAATATATTTTACTCCAAAATATAAATATTCTTCCAAAAAATATTATATTTTAATACATGTGATTTTCCCAAAATAATACTTAGTAATATTATTTTTACTCTAAAAATAATATTTACGTAGTTCACAAAATAATCATAAACACTTATACAAGTGATGTTGTGAAAAATATATACTAAATATATTTATGTATCACGTTTTATTTTGTGAAATCCCACCTCCGGTATTTTGTAAATAAGTCGTGGCGAAATCTATAATTTGAAAACAAGTCAAAATGTATTTCTAACACTTATAGTGAAAATATTTCTAAGTGTTAGGTTTTTGGAAAAATTTCGCCAGAGTTTCCTCTGTAACTGGAGGTGGCCACGCTTTCAAGCGTATCATTTTCTTTTATAAATCAAACCATCAATCTTCTTATTCAATCAAAACAATGTTCAAACCACAAACTAGTCAAAATATGTATATAAATCGCATAAATTTCATGAACTTGTGATTTATCCAAACTATGAAGTAAATCCCATTACTTTTAGTGGATCGTTATATAAAACAATCCGATTTTGTAAAAACCTCGTTTTTAAAGAAATTCCATCTTTACAACTTCTCGTCATCTTTTCCAAAAATAGTTATCTTGTCGAAACTTTGTGTTACACAAGTGTTTACACACTTGTGTGTTCTAAAAACCATTCGTGTTAGTGTAAGATCCGTCTTTAAAAGTATGTTTTCTCTTGACACTTGGTCCTTTGAAAATACCACTTGTAGATCCGTAGATCTACTAGTTTTAAACACTATTTCACAAACAAAATCGCTTTTACACAAGTTCATGATTCGTGTGTGGTAGAGTTTCATCCTTTAACCCTTGTTACTTCCAAAACAACCTTATGTCATGATCCATGATCATGACCAACCCGGGTTAAATGATGATCCGAGCTACCACAACATAGATCGGGTCCAAATAATCACACAAATCAAATACTACATGATTTACACAACATATGAGCTTTTAACCAACATTTATAGCATTTTAAGTAGACTTTTGTGTGTCATCTTGTATGTTTGCGTCTTTTAAACGTTACATATCATATTAACCACTTTAAAATAGTTCGAGAAGGTGATTTAAGCAACTTACTACTAGCTCGAGGCTAGGGAAGAATCTAAGCGAAAAACGCGTGGATAAAAGCAATGTAGTGAGGTCCTTCGCCTTCCGATTGCACCAAAGTTCCTTATACGCGATCCTTACACTTGTATGAGCTTGGAATGGCAAGATCAAAAATCGAAAGTGATGATTGGGGGTGGGGTGTGTTCGACCGAGAGCTCTAGGAGAGGGAGAGAGTAGTGTTGGTGTGATGTTGATAAGTGGATGAACATGTTAGACTAAGCTAGCAACTTATAGACAAAGTTAGGGTGATTAACCATTGGGTCTTATGCTAACTAGATATTAGGCATAAGATTATAATAATGTTTTAGAGGACAAGGTATGTCCCCCCTCATGGGGACGGTTGGTTAAGGGGGGGGGGGGGGTACTAGTTCATTTCCAACAATTAGTTAAGTATATAGTTAGGTTAATCTAGTTAAGTTAAGTGATTAACCCGGTTAGTGGTGTGTCATGCTTTACAATGGGTGTTAGGGTATTCAGGGATCCTAACTGGCTCAGAAAAAGATAAATAATGAAAATAACAATATTTTCATGTTTCGGGTATAGTCCGGTTGCTCGGTTGGATAGTAATCCGTTAAAGTGCTTAACAAAGCTTTAAAGTGTCGTTATTACCCTTTTTAGTGACACAGCTCATTTCTGACACTTTGGAAAGTGTCTAGTAATATTTTTCTCATGTTTTGGCACTTTATTAGTTAGCTTAATGCTGGATTATTATGTAAAGTGCTGAATTTTGTGCTTAGAGCACGTTTTAGGCACATCCAGTCATTGTAACTTATTCCTAGAGACGCAGTTCTACAACCCTTGTATCCCTACACTCACCACTAGTGTAGCAAAATATTTCTGGCTCATACAGGCCTTAGAGGCAGTGCCTGCCTGGTGCTAATTATGACAGCACGTTCAATAGGTTATCCGTTCATTGTGCTACTGTGCTTTTGTGCATCATGTTTGTCACTAAGGTTCAGCATGTAAATAATGTAGTGACAGCAAGTAAAGTTTGATGCAAGTAAGTACATGTATCAGTATTCAAGTAGCAGTTTATTCACAAGTTCAAGCAAGCACAGTAATTAAGCAGTAATTAATTATTAATTAAGTCGTACAGATACCTGGTTTAGTGAGGGTTGTCACACAAAACATGGTGGATACGCCGCTGGTACTTCCTATATATAAGTGTTTTCACCACGCTACCAAACTTTCGTAAAACGTGTCATGAGAAATTCAGTGTTTTACAGACCTATTTAGACCTAATGCAAACTTTATACAACTCACAAACGCATTATATCCAATTATCCATGACGAGACTTCATCCTTAACACACTACGTTCATCTATCCAACACTTATGCTATTCTTATACTTGCACTCCGTAAGAGTCATTCATTCATTCTATACACGTATTATTCTCCTTATCCTTTTCATTCACACAAACCTCGTTCGCAATCAAGCTTGTTTAAACATTTGAGTCCTAACTTACCTCGTTACCTATAAAATAGTCTTCCTACTCTTGATTCTTGTGTAACTATACTTAGTATATCTTTATTGCTTTATTTAAAGTACCAAACCTTCTCGTTTCACTCAATAAACAATCTTCTACAAATGTGATTTGGTTACCACGTCCCATCAAGATACAAACTGTTTGTCAACATCTTCCTTTTTAATACGTCACTTTTTTTTAATATGTCACCTTTTAAATACGTCGCCAATTTAAGTTATTCAAACTTGTTTAGACTCACTTCACCTATGTACGCACCTACATGTTTTCAACTATGTCGGGTACCTCAAATTATTTTAGACATTGAACTCACTCACAAATTTACCTTGTCGTTCTCCAAAGTTTTGTGCCTTTCAAAATGTTTCAAAATTTTCAAGTCTCAAATTTTTACTAAAACTCTTCAAGTCTACCTCTTGAATAAATTTCGGGACGAAATTTCCTAAAGGAGGGGAGACTGTAACGCCCCGTGTTTTCATACTTTCTATATTTAGAAACCATCGTTTGTAAAACTATTTTTGGAAACTTCGTAGTCTTGTAATCGTTCTTTCATTAAAAGCGATGTAAAATCCGAGACTTGGATTATGAATAAAACTCGTATTTTGTTAATTACATGATACACATACTTTATATATGCTCATACATTCAATTACGTGGAACAATTGATACTTATTCGTAATTTTTGGAAACAATGTGCTAAACTTGTAAATACATGAAACTTACGCATAAAACGTGTTTTGAACGTAAACGACACTTGATTTTGATGCTTATACGCTTAATTATACTTGGTTTATATTCCTCATACTTAAATTTACCTTAAACTATGTTTTTGTGGCATTTATAGTCCTTAAAAGACCTAAAAGCATCAAATAAACAACTCTAGGGGCCAAATTGTAACACTTTGAAACTTGTTTCCGAATCAGTAAGTCCGGGCGGCCCGCGTGGACTTACCTTGATCCCTTACGCGGCCCGCATGGGCATCAGATTCGCAGAAAACACTTTCAGCTGCATTTTGACGCGAATTGGCACTAAATCCCAACATCTAAACTCACCCAATCACCTCTAATCCACCTCTAATCACCTCCAATCACCTCCAACCTCTTCCACTATAAATACAACTCTTCTCCAAGCATTACTACCCTTTCACAACCCTCAAATCTCTCTCAAACACTCTCAAGTTCTTGCAAATTTCAGAAATTCGGACAGATTCATACACCTTTACAAAAGTGAGCATAACTTGCTCATTTCTCAACGAAATTACTTGATTCTTCTTCCTACTTGCTTGGATAATCATGGAGTTTGATTCCTTGACTTCTCCTAGGAGAAATCAGACCTGGAATTGCTCCGAAATTGTCCACAAACTTTCTGTTTTGTTTCAAGTTCTTCAAAAGTTGTTTAAACTCATCCAACTTGTGTCTAACACATCTCACACCTATGTCCTAATGCTTACAACCTCTCTTATGGTTGGTTAAGCTTAAAAACAAGGTTGAGACACTATAAATCAGAGGTTAAAACCTCAAATACTTTCTGTTTTGTTAGGGTATTTAACCCACAAATCATGTCAAGCTTAGATCTTGATGAATGAGTGATTATGGAACAACTTGGGTTGTCCTACATACAATCCTCACATGATTTGATGATTTCTCTTTAGTTAGGCTGTTTATATTATTGTGTTAATCCTAGTTCGTGACCCTCCTTGGTTGTTTTTACATCAAGTGAAGTGGTGAACTTTCAAGGGGTTCCTAAATGGAAGCATGTTCTTCCTACCCCATACATGACATCTATGGTAACTCGAGGTGCCTAAATGAAGATCCTAATCTTCTACCTCCTACTTGAATTATTGGACTAAATAATATGTAATACTTAGCCTAAATATATATATACACTAATTCGAACCTTTAATGTTGAACTTGTGTTTATATGTTAAAGTAGTAAAACATCATCTAAGACCTAAACCTTGTCGTGATTCTTATGGGTGTTCAACTCATGAAAACATTATCATAACCCTTGTGGTTACCAAGTGTCATACAAGTGTTATGTGTTAAAGATGATTATTTTTACATGTTATTCTCATATCTTATTTTTATGTTGTTTTAAATACTGAATCTCGACTCTAAGCATACTTGAACTTTAACCCTTACACATTTAATCTTTTAACCTCATCAACTCGTCAATAATTGGATAATCGGAAAGCCTATGCAAACTGTGTGAGTATACTTGAACCCCTTTTTCGTTTACCACTTTTTGGGGTGTAACATGTTATTTATAAACTTACACACAAACTTTATCATAACACATAAACATTCCTATTACACGCATGCTTATTTGATTACTTGATACTTTAAACTTGGGTTGAGGACATTATGTGTTAGACTTATCATTAACTTCGTACGAGCCAAACCATGACATATATAGCGCTATAGGATTAACGACCCGCCCGTAAACTTGTGGTTATGTCATGAGCATGTTGCGTTTCCTTGGTTTGATATGTTAGACACATGCCATATTTATTGTTTATCTTGAATCACATGCTTGCTATGAGGAATTGTTTAAAACTTATCTTTTGTTATGTACGTACCAAACTTGTATACTCGCCTTTGCTTTTGCATTGAACTCTATTTTAAAACATGTTACAGGTTGAGGATGATGATGCTATGAAATGAAGTAGCGTTGATGCCTAGATACACATATAGACGTTTAGGTCAAATACATTGTATAAATGTCATATTTGTTGTCATATTGTTTTTCTTGTATTTCACATGTTGTATTTCAAATTTCATGTATTGTAACATTTATTTATGAAAGAAAACAATTTATCTTTAATTCTATTGTCACAATTAGCGTTATGATGTCTCTAGCAATCTTCACACTTCGTCTCATCCCGATGTTTCCGCCATTGGTTGGGGTGTGACACTGACGATTCTGGTTTGCGGGGTATAAGCTTCTGCAATCCTTAGCGGCATGGCCTGGCTTGTTACACCGATGATAGTTACTCCTGGTGCATGGTCCGCTGTGGTGTAGATTACAACGATTGCATTTGGGGTGATTTCCCTTGTACCCACCATGATTTTGACTACCAGATGATTGCTGACTAGGGCTCTTGTAGTCGTCAGTCCTTCTCTGCTGAGACTGAGATTGAACAGAAGTTGAACCTTTGCTTGAAGCTCCATCCCATTTTCGCTTGTTGTCACTAGGAGCATCCGATGTAGCTGTAGCACTAATACGTTTGGGTAGTCTGTTCTGCTCCACCGCCTGATCGGTGAGACGACGAGCCAGTTGAATAACTTGTTGGATGGTGGCGAGGTTAGCTGAAGTTACATGAATTTGAATCTCTGGCACTAAGCCCTTAAGGTATAGTTCGATGCGTTTGATGGGAGGATCCACCATAGTAGGACACAGAATAGCAAGCTCATTCGATCTTTTCGTGTACGCCTCAATCTCTGGCCCCGTCATCTTGAGGTTGAAGAACTTTACCTCCAGTTTGTGAATATCATCACGATTGCAGTACTCTTCTTTGATCATCTCCTTAAAATTGTTCCATGGGGTGGCATTAGCAGCAACCAACCCCAACATTTGGACTTGAGCATTCCACCATGTGAGCGCTAAACCCTCGAGAGTACCGGTAGCATACTTCACCCTGCGAGCCTCAGGGCATTCACACATTTCGAAGACTGACTCGAGCTTCTCAAACCAGTGGAGGAGACCTACGGCTCCTTCAGTGCCACTGAAAGTAGTGGGTCGGCAGTCCATAAAAGTTTTGAAGGTGCACACAGGTGGCTGAGCATGTTGACCTCCTGCTTGTGCGGCTGCAAGTGCCGCAGCAACTTGTTGGTTAATCAGAGCCGTCAACTGGGCTTGAGTCATGTTAACGCGTCCACTCATGATCTTCATATCAAAGGAAAACATGAGTGAGAGAGGTTCGTGAAAGTGCGATGACAGAAGAGAGTAAGCACACATGTGTTTTCAAACTATCGTTGCTACGTTTATCTAAGCATACCATAAGCAAAGTTCTATGTAATCTAGCAAGTAGGCAAATGTAAACATAAATCATATCACCTAGAATATCGAGTCTTGCACGTGGAGTGAAGCGTCGTTGTGGATCGTTGAGCACTGTACAGGTTATAGTCTGGTTTTAACAAAATGTTTTCCCTAATTAAAACCAAGTTCACTATAACCAATGGCTCTGATACCAATCTGTCACACCCCCAAAATCCACCTGCGGAGTATCACCGCTTGGAGGCGTGACTGACCAGGATCAAGCCACCAATCATATTGAACAATAAAGTAAAGTAAAGTAATTAAAAGTTCAACCACACAATATAATTGGTGTCCAAACAAAACATAGTTTAAGTTGTAAGCGGAAGCATAATGTTTAAAACCAAATCATAAGTTTAAACGTTTCAATATTTCACATGGCACACAGCTGTCCATGTCCCACAACGACTCTTCCCCCTTGCAAGCTCCAGCTAAGTACCTATTGTCCTGCAAAGCATGTAGTAACGAGTCAACAACAATGTTGAGCGAGTTCACAGTTGGGTGTTGGTTTAAGTTATTCCAAAAAAAAACAGTTTCCTTTAACTGGCATCCTGCCGTGGGGGTTACCCCATAATTGAAAACGTGTTTAGTTTATTCCCGTTTACTCTGGCAATCCAGCCGTGGGGCCTACCCCATGATTAATTATCTGGCTCTCTGGCCGTGGGGGCTACCCCATGTATACACTACTAGACTCGTTACCATATCGACTGCTGACTATAGTCATGTTTATGTGCCCTGAACTGTCAATGTCTATCATCATTGACGTGCCCAGATCCATTAGTTCACGCCCGTCCTCTGCGGCACGGTGTGAGGCTTGTCAAACCTAAATAGCGCTATCTAACTAATGACCCGCTCGCCATTGGCCCGGCGATTAAGTCGATATAAAAAGGAGGGACTTCGTGATAGAGTTTTGGTCTAGTAAAAGTTAACTGTCCATGAGGACGAGGAATTTTATTCCTGAACCCGTACTGTCCTACCCAAGAAGGACGAGGAATCCATATTCCTTAACCCATTCCCAACCCCTGGGAATCCCATGCTTTGTAGAAAGTGTGAACTCACCTTAGGTTAGCTCGGCAGATAAACAAAAAGGTCAATCGAGCTGCTAGAGGTCAACCACGTCCTAACATGGTTACCATACAAGTCAGGTTTTGGTTTCGAGTAGTGCACATAAATCTCACATAAGCTAGCAGGTTATGAACACATATAGATCATGGCAAACACACAATGCACGTTAACACATTAGCAGTCAATTACATAACATCTGATACTTGTACGATCCCAAAGGTAAAGCCCAATAAACAGGCGGCCCAACCCCTTGTGCGATCAGCATAACTTGTGCGATCCACAATGGGTTGTGCGATCAGCCATAAACCCGGCCCAAATAACAAGCAGATCCAACATACATACGGCCCAAACAAGTAAACGAATAAACAGCTTGTGCGACCCAATACATCTTGTGCGACTGAAGACATCTTGTGCAATCAGATAAGGTCTTGTGCGACCTGATCTTGTGCGATCAACAACTTGTGTGCTTTGGGTCCTTGTGCGACCAAGGACTCTTGTGCGATTGGTTATCTCTTCCGAAAATCATGCATATTAGTTACATTAATTTGGACAGTTTCTTGTTTTACAATTATTCAATCAATCAACATTAACAGTTTCCAATCCTAACAATAATCGATCAAACCAAGCAATCAACATTTAATTCATATGAACCCTAACCTAAATCCTCACACCAACCATGCATAATAATTTAACAAATTCAAGGTCTTGATTACTAACATACATACTAAACTATCAACATCCGAATACACTTTCATGGTAGCCGATTTACACACCTTCAGTCCTAGATCATCATTCAAATCATATGATTAACAACTCTAGAATACTTTACATGTGATTCGAATAACAACACCAACCATCAACATTCATAAACAACCATATTTCATTCGTGAATCATTGTGTGAGAACATATAAATCACAATATCAATTAACAAGACAATAACTATGATTCACTAACCGGATTGAAGGTAGAAAAGGATGATCCGAACAATAAGATCTTCGATTGAGAGAGGGTGTGTGTTGCCGTCGAGTTCTTCAAGAGAGAAAGAGTGAGAGTAGGGTTTTTGTGTGTGTTGTGTTTTGCAAATAATGAGAAGTGTTAACCTCCTCATGAGGCTATGTGTAAGAGAGATAGGCCGAGCCCATCATAGGCTGCCCAAGTGTTTCGAGTGGGGAGTGGGCCGAGAGTTATGTGGAAGTCAAAGCCCAAAGGCTTGTGCGATCGGGTGAGTGTTGTGCGACCAGTTCATTATACACATAAACACATAACATAACATAACATTCAATTAATCACAAAGTTCACATAGTCACGTAACGTTCCACATTCGTTACATCCAAGTACAAAGAAAAGTTCTGAAATACGAGTTGTAACATAAATGAGAGTTTGCGTTGATCAACTAGGCGCGATTCAACTTTATTTAACCAAATTATATATTGAATTTCAGCTTAGAGTTCAAAATACTTAAATAAAGTTTTGTGTGTAATCTATGCGGGCTCAAAATACTAAAATAAATTAATTTAACATGTTAAAAAACATTTGCATTGATTAACTAAACTTGATTTGACTTTATTTGACCAAATATATTAAAATAAGTTTTGTACAATAAACTTTAAAATGATGAAGGGTTGACTTGTTCTACTAGGTTTGATTTAAATTTATTTGACCATATTATATATTAAATTCTGGATAAGAATTGAAAATACTAAAATGAGTTAAATGCCATTTTAGTCTCTGTGGTTTGGGCCATTTTGCTAGTTTAGTCCAAAGGTTTCATTTTTAACCTGTGGGTCCAATAAGTTTTCACAGTTGCCATTTTAGTCCACTGGGTTAACTTCATCTATTTTTTCTGTTGACAAGAAGGCCAATTCGGTAATTTTGTATGTAATTCTGTTAACTAAAAGGGCAATTCAGCCATATAAAATGACCGAATTGGTCTTCTCGTTAACAGAAAAAATGGGTTGAGTTAACCCAGTGGACTAAAATGGCAACCGGTGAAACCTTTTTGGACCCACATGTTAAAAATGAAACCTTTGGAGTAAACTGGCAAAATGGCCCAAACCACAGGGACTAAAATGGCATTTAACTCTACTAAAATAAAGTTTTGTATGGAGTTTATGCGGGCTCAAAGTATTAAAATAAATTAATTTAACATGTTAAAGAAAAGTTTGCATTGATCAACTAAACTTGATTCGACTTTATTTGACCAAACATGTTAAAATAAGTTTTGTTCAATAAACTTTAGCATGTTAAATGAGAGTTTGCCTTGATCTACAAGGTTCGAATTTACTTTATTTGACCAAATTATAAATTAAATTTTGGATTAGAGTTTAAAATACTAAAATAAAGTTTTGTGTAGAGTTTATGCCGGCTAAAAATATTAAAATAAATAAATCTAACATGTTAAATGAGCGTTTACATTGATCAACTAAACTCGATTCGAATTTATTTTACCAAACATGTTAAGATAAGTTTTGTACGATAAACTTTAAAATGTTAAATAAGAGTTTGCATTGATCAATTAGGTGCGATTCAACTTTATTTAACCAAATTATATATTGATTTTCGGCCTAGAGTCCAAAATATTAAAATAAAGTTTTGTGTGTAGTTTATGCGGGCTCAAAATATTAAAATAAATTAATTTAACAAGTTAAAGAAAAGTTTGCTTCGATCAACTAAACTTGATTCAACTTTATTTGACCAAACATGTTAAAATAAGTTTTGTACAATAAACTTTAACACGTTAAATGAGAGTTTTCGTTGATCTACAATGTTCGATTTAACTTTATTTGACCAAATTATAAATTAATTTTGGATTAGAGTTTAAAATACTAAAATAAAGTTTTGTGTAGAGTTTATGCTGGCTAAAAATATTAAAATAAATAAATCTAACATGTTAAATGAGCGTTTATATTGATCAACTAAACTCGATTCGAATTTATTTGACCAAACATGTTAAGTTAAGTTTTGTTCGATAAACTTTAAAATGTTAAATGAGAGTTTACGTTGATCAACTAGGTGTGATTCAACTTTATTTAACCAAATTATATATTGAATTTCGGCCTAAAGTTCAAAAAACTTAAATAAAGTTTTGTGTGTAGTTTATGCGGGCTCAAAATAATAAAATAAATTAATTTAACATGTCTAAAAAACGTTTGCATTGATCAGCTAAACTTGATTTGAATTTATTTGAACAAACATATTAAGATAAGTTTTGTACAATAAATTTTAACATGATGAAAGGTTGACTTCTACTAGGTTCGATTTAAATTTATTTGACCAAATTATATATTAAATTCTGGATAAGAGTTTAAAAATACTAAAATAAAGTTTTGTATGGAGTTTATGCGGGCTCAAAATATTAAAATAAATCAATTTAACATGTTAAAGAAAAGTTTGCATTGATCAACTAAACTTGATTAGACTTTATTTGACCAAACATGTTAAAATAAGTTTTGTACAATAAACTTTAACACGTTAAATGAGAGTTTGCCTTGATATACAAGGTTCAATTTAACTTTATTTGACCAAATTATAAATTAAAATTTGGATTAGAGTTTAAAATACTAAAATAAAGTTTTGTGTAGAGTTTATGCCGGCTAAAAATATTAAAAATAAATAAATCTAACATGTTAAATGAGCGTTTTCATTGATCAACTAAACTCGATTCGAATTTATTTGATCAAACATTTTAAGATAAGTTTTGTACAATAAACTTTCACATGTTAAATGAGAGTTTAAATTGATCAACTAGGTGTGATTCAATTTTATTTAACCAAATTATATATTGAATTTCGGCGTAGGGTCCAAAATATTAAAATAAAGTTTTGTGTGTAGTTTATGCGGGCTCAAAATATTAAAATAAATTAATTTAACATGTTAAAGAAAAGTTTGCATTTATCAACTAAACTTGATTCGACTTTATTTGATCAAACATGTTAAAATAAGTTTTGTATAATAAACTTTATCATGTTAAATGAGAGTTTGCCTTGATCTACTAGGTTCGATTTAATTTTATTTGACCAAATTATATATTAAATTTTGGATTAGGGTATAAAATACTAAAACAAAGTTTTGTGTGTAGTTTATGCGGGCTTAAAATATTAAAATAAATAAATTTAACATATTAAATGAGCGTTTACATTGATCAACTAAACTCGATTGGAATTGTTTGACCAAACATGTTAAAATAATTTTTATACCATAAACTTTAACATGTTAAATGAGAGTTTGAGTTGATCAACTAGGCACGATTCAACTTTATTTAACCAAATTATATATTGAATTTCAGCTTAGAGTTCAAAATACTTAAATAAAGTTTTGTTTGTAATCTATTCGGGCTCAAAATACTAAAATAAATTAATTTAACATGTTAAAAAAACATTTGCATTGATCAACTAAACTTGATTTGACTTTATTTGACCAAATATATTAAAATAAGTTTTGTACAATAAACTTTAACATGATGAAGGGTTGACTTGTTCTACTAGGTTCGATTTAAATTTATTTGACCAAATTATATATTAAATTCTGGATAAGAGTTTAAAATACTAAAATAAAGTTTTGTATGGAGTTTATGCCATTTTAGGTCAAAACTCAAACCTTTTGCTATGTAAATGTGGCATGGGTACAAGGTGTTGTATTTGGTGAAAAATGAGGATCGTTTGTACAATTGGTGGGATTTGTAACAAACATCAGAATTAAAAATCATTCAAGTATTAGCTGTAACATGAAGTTCAACACATTTATTACATTAACTTTACATGTAAATATTTGAGTTTTCAGTGTATTAAATTAAAATTCAAATCTTTCAAGCACTAGCTATAATATGGTGCTCAACATGTCATTGCTCTAATTTTACATGTGAAACGTTCGAGTTTTGATGTGTCCAATACTAGATTTCAAAATCAATCAACCATGACTCCATGACCTTTGCTTCAAGCAGCATTGCTTCCAGCCTACCAGCAATAAGTTATTATAAATACCTATCATCAGTTGCAATCAATTTCCCACCTCTTTCGCCACAATGAGCCATTGCTCATTCTGTGATCTCAACAAGCATAGCAAATAGCGTTTCCTAAAACAAAACAAAAAAGTAGATTAATATTCTGATATTATCGTTTTTATAAGCATATCGATATTGAGTTAAGTATGATGAAAATGTACTTTAAGTCAAACCAATATGACCCACTACAACTGGTACAACATGTTACACGTTTTGACATAACTAACCCTAAAAATAAAAATTAAAAAAAAAGGGAAAGAAGCTTACAATATTAGGGATTTTTTGCAATCGGAGCACCAACCACAGTAGTATGAAGTACATGGTAAAGAAAAGTTGTGTTCCAAACCTGTTAGTCTAACAATATGGTTAAGGTTTGGTTCCATAGTGTGAGGTTCAACGGTTAACCTTAAAAAAGTGGGAAACCGGAGAACCATTCATTTAACATGTTAAAAGTATTTTTTTCAAATTTTTTTTTGAAGCTTTTGCATATAAAGATGTGTCGAAGCTTATTCTAATAAACAAAATCTTTTTTGTAGAAAAAATATTACCTTTTTTTAACTTCTTTTTAAGCATTTCTTTTAATTTTTTTAGTTTTTGAATTTTTTTTGACACATCTTTATATGTAAAAGCTTCAAAAAAAATTGAATTTTTTTTAACATGTTAAACTGATTTTTTTTATGTTGAATATATCACAAAAAATCAATTTAACATGTTAAAAATATTTTTTCAAAATATTTTTTGAAGCTTTTGCCTATAAAGATGTGTCGAAGCTTATTCTAATAAACAAATCTGGAAATTGGAGATAGATGATGTTAAAAATATTTTTTCAAAATATTTTTTGAAGCTTTTGCCTATAAAGATGTGTCGAAGCTTATTCTAATAAACAAATCTGGAAATTGGAGATAGATGAGGGACCCGAATGATTACATGAAAAACATGGAGCTTCAGCAGTGTCACAACTTAATAACTTACTATCCAATTGCAAACTAGAGGGAGGCAAGGTCAATTCGCATTGGGCGGAATATGATTCAGGCATGTTCTTTTAAAGAGGTTAATTGAGAAAGCATTGTTCAATATATGGAGTTACAAACACTATTGCATATTACTCCAACGTCTTGTTCATATGTTTTGTCTTAAACTTTCGAATATCCACACTGAAAAAGCTTCGGTCTAGAGGAAAAAGGCGTATGTTTAACATGGTAAATTGTATCAGTTGGGTGTATGTTTAACATGTTAAATTGTACCAGTTAGGCATATGATTATCTAAAGTACATTACTAATTTACCCGCTTTTTGAGAGACTTCTATTTCCATTTAAAAAAATACCTACCTTTTTTTTCTCAAAACTGTCATTTTTGGCCATTTATCGACTGCTTATCACTACTTCATTCAACAAAAGCAAGCCCAAATACTAGCACTTTACTACAACTTGATGATCCAATTAAAACGATTCAATATCAAATAATCATTTTATAAAATGAACAACCAAACACAGACTCACAGTGTTACTGTAACTATAGGACACCAAACAAAAGAAGTGCAGGACATGCAGTGCAAGAATCATCATACCAGAACAACCCAATCACGTTCAGCTGCAACCCCGAAAACCAGTCTAGATAGTCTCAATGCGAATCAAGGGGGCGTAAGCCCGAGGCAAAATTAAAAAATAAATATAAAATTATATATCTTATAAAAAACAAAATACTAACTAATTTCATAAAAAAAATATATGAAATTGACAAAAAAAAAAAGTTAAAAACCAACATCAAAACTTCCTAGGCGCATGTACAAAAATAACCACCGAGCCTCATACACATTTTTGGGTGTTCCGCCTTCACCTCAACCCTTTTTTTAAACAATGGATTTGGCTTATGTTTATCTATAATGAGTCAAATAGAAAAGATAAAAAAGATTGCTATAAAGGAAGTTGGTCAAGTGGTCACCAAAGTGTACTTAAATCTTAATTATGAACTAACCTAGACAGTGGTCAAATAATTATATGCAGGTATACGGGGAAATAGGTCCATAAGTTTGCCAGCTAACAGGCCTCCAGCAATAACTACAACCTATTCATTATCTATAACATGTAAGTTTGCGGTAATGGTATACCAGCCTCATGAACCGCAACCTGTTCATTGTCATTAACTAAGTGATATACGAGCCTCTTAAACTGCCAATTTCATTATCTTTAACATGTAAGTTTGGGGTAGGGGTTTTGTGTCGATATTCGTACCAAATATACGAGTTTTTTACAAGTAAAAAGCAGCTTATTAAATAAATGGTGAACGTTCTAAAAAGGATTTTGTGGAGATGAATGTAGCTTTGAGCTGGTTGTTTCTGATCTTGAGCTTTTTACTCTTCTAGATTTGAAACCGAAAGGTGAATTCAATATATTGCAAGTTTGGAAGTTCGTGTAATAAGTTTCAAATAAGTTTAACATGTAAAATTAGAAGTGTTTCAATTAAACCCTTGCAAATGACATGAATTGACTTATTGCGCTCATCCTATTTTTTTACATAATTTTACATGTGAATTTATAATTTTGAGATAAATTCAATACACAATCTCATATGCATTCAAAACAGTTACGAAACTATGCTGATAATTCATTATTACTAAATTACATTCAGTTATGTTTGCAGAATTCAAGTGTTTCAACCTCATGATCTAGGGCTTCAAATTGACACAACCAGAAGAAAATCGATGAAATCAAACAGATTCACAATCATATCAGTTCATTAATTCATTCAAAAAGGAATTCAAATTCTAGCTTTTCTGAAATAGATTAACAACTAAAGATAATACATACTAACAGGTCATTGATTTTGCAACTCACCTGGATTGTAGCCGGAATTACCGACATCCGAAGATTCATTTCCGATGTAAATTAAGCTCTTTCTTCACCGTCCATGGCGGCGATTTTCAGTCGTTTCATTCCAACAACGAAGTTGATGGAAAGATCAAAGTATGAGATCTGAACAGACGCATAATAAATTCCGGCGAAGATTTATGTTAGTACGCAACAAGACGGCGGAGTGCGGTGGTGTCAGAGGAAGAGGAGTGGTGGAGTGCGGTGGTTTCAGGGACAGAGGAGCGGTGGTGTACAAACAAGATGGATTAGGGGTTGTAAAAATCAAATTTTCATTTATTCCAAATCTACCCTCCCTTCCTTTTTCCTTCACAATGGGTGAGATCTAATCTCAGCCTTTCAATTTTTAGATCCAATGGCTTTTAGAGGGGTTCCCCGGTTCCCCACTTTTTTAGTGTTCCCCAATGAACCTCACACTATATATATATATATATATATATATATATATATATAGTTTTTTTAATACTTTAATTATATTCTTTACTTTTTAAGTTAGATAAATTTGTGTCAACCTATACTGGTATCGAAAATACCAATACGGTTACGGGTAAATGAACGTAAAAACTGACACCAGCCTGGTACAGAAAACACCAAAAGTCGGTATCGAATTGATTTTGAAAATCTTTTATTTCGGGAATTTCGGTACTGCTACCCAGTACCCATTTGCTCATCCCTGATCACGGGTGTCGTACGAACCAGTGGCGGATCTAGAAAACCTTCATAGGGGTAACGTCTTAAAAGAAAGGGGTAACGAAATCGAAAAAACGTTAAAAAACGTCAAATTTTTCCAAAATTTACACTACTGCCGGAGAGCCGCTACCCCTTCTCATATGGTACATCCGCCCCTGGTACGAACAACAACGGTATCATGCAATTTTTTTTGTTGATTTCTTCAACTTTTAATGATTTCTCTTTTTATTTTTAGGGATAGGGATGAGCTCGGTGCCAACCAATACCGAATCGGTACTGGTACTAAAAATGCCAATTACGATACCGGTATATGAAGGTAAAAAACGGTAGCGAACCGGTACCAGGAACGCCAAAAGTCGTAGTACCGAATTGGTACTTAAGATCTTTCGGTTCGGGAAATTCGGTACAGGTACCCAGTATCATTTGCTCATCTCTGACCACAGGTTTCATACGAACAACTTTATTACCATACAAAATTTTTGGTTGATTTTCTTTTGGTTATCTTTTAGTGTTTTTTTCTATATTTTCTTTTTATTCTTGTCAGCGGTTTCCGTGCACAACGCGCTCGTAGTGATTTCAAAACACATGTAAACACAGACTAAACAACAAAAAACGTTCACCGCAACGCTGCGGTAGTAAAAAACTAGTTCTTTTAAAATTTGACCAACATAAACTTACGTTAAAAGAAGTTAAATAAAGGCGAACTATTTTGGCTGGTTTGGCTTATCCCCCCCCCCCCCCCCCCCCCCCCCCCCCCCCCCCACAAGTTTAAAGTTAGAACCCATTTACTTTTATCTGGTTGTTTCAACTCCAATTATACATCTGCTAACTTTTGAATCAACTAATATATACATTAGTAGTAAGTTTTTGACTCTTTAGTGGAAATTTATTTAGTTTTTGAATCTTTAATGTTATTGTTCTGGAGTTCGGTTTCTGTGTTTTTTATGACCTGATTGTGACTCTTTAATGTTATTGTTTTGGAATTCGGGTTCTCCTAACTTAGACAATGTAATTCTAATCGACATTTGTACCATGTTTTATAATATGTTTTTTTCTACAAATGTAATGAGTTTCTATATTTTTTAGAGTTAATTACACTCATAGTACTTGTGGTTTATTGAAAGTAATATCTTTGAGTATTAACAGAAAGTTATATAGGGGTATTTTAGTCATTTTATGTTGATTTATCAGAAAAAACCAACTAAAGTTAGCCTTAATACTCAAAGGTGTTACAAAATCGAAACCATAGAACTTGAACCTGTTAAAAAAAGTTAGTACTTAAAGGCGTTACTTTCAATAAAAAAATGTTTGGGTGTTAGTCAAATACTTTGCAATTTCCGATTTCAATTTCCGTTCGATACCGATTCAATTTGACCTCTGATATCTGGGACCACACTTGTACGCTTAAGTCAAAATCCGTATCAAATAAAAGTAAGTGTGGTGAAGATAGAGTTAGCTAAGTAAGAATTCTCTTAGGGTGTACCGGGTGGCTCGGCAAAGGCAATCGGCAAGCTGTTTGCCGATCGACAACACCGCCGCCAAGGGTGTTTGCCGCGCGGGAAAGTTGAATTTCGGGGAGAGTATGCCGCTTTGGGGAAAGGTGAATTGACCATTTGAAAGTGACAGTTGGAAATGTTTTTTGAACGTTGGCATTGTTTTGAACGATAATATTACCGTTACTTTATAAAAAAAAAAATTAAAAAAATAAACACCCTTTATATATCATTTCATTTTATAAAATTCTCACCCCATTCTAAAAAATTCTCACCCAATTTTAGAAGTTCTCAAGCACATCATGGATAGAAAAAACAAGAGCGATGGCTAGAAAAAAGTATCGGGTTCGAGTTCAAGTGCGAGAGGGCGTGGCTCGCAAAGTAGACAAGACGGATCAAGTGTGTACCAACCCAACTTCCCACCACATTTTTTTCCGCAAACAGGTTTTTACAACATCCAACCCGAACCCAACTATCCACCACAATTTTTTTTCATTACCACAAGGTCCCACGATGGTTGCACCGGGTGTATACGAGTATCCTACGGAAGCCCAAAGGTTGCACCGGGTGTATACGAGTATCCTACGGAAGCCCAAAACGCTTTTGACTCGTTTGCTTATCGGAGTCCACTGTCTCAATCTCCAAGAGATAATGTCGAACACGTGCTTCCCATATACGATGACGACGGAGATGAAAAATTTATGTAATGTCTTTTTTTTTATTTAGTTAATGTTACTTAAGTTAGTTTGTTTTAATATAATTTTTTTTTAATTTAATGTACTTTTATTTTGTTAAAATTAAGTTTCATTTAATAATTAGGTAGTTTAAAAAAAAGAAAAAAAATAGTTTGCCTAATCTCAATTTAGGCATGCACCCTTTACATTTTTTGGGTAATAGGCAAGAATGAGAGGCAAATTACATGGCACAACATAATTTGGTGAGAGGGAAACTATGCCTAATCTCATTAGGCATGCACGCCTTACACCCTTAGAGAGGGAATCAACTTAACGTTTGTTGCTCTCCTTTTATATGAGATTTGCCTCTTATGGTTTATAAACTAAACTTATAATTTTTGCAAATATTCAATTATATTTATACATATTAGAAAATCTGGGTTTTTTAAACCTGAACCTGAACCTACTAGGGTCCGGGTATGCATATTCTTATCGGTACCCGAACCTCAACCCAAGTTTTTTCGTACCCGATTTATATCTGGGTTTTTTATATACCCATACCCGGGTTTTAGGAATACCCGCACTGGGTTGTACGAATACCCTATATCGGGTTTTAGGAAAATATGCACCTAGATTATTCTAATTCCTAGTAACATGTAATCTTTTTAAATTAAAGTTTTCTATAATTAAAGTTCATGTTTATAAACAAAAAAATGAAGTTGGAAACAAAAAAAACTACAAAGTTCATGCTTATACCCATCCGGTTTTTTTCAATATCCACTCGGGTTTTTCTCATACCCCCGACCAATACCCGAACCCGGAAATAGGGTATTCTAACACCCAGGTATAGAAAAACCAAACCCGGGTACACAGGGTATGGATTTCTTGGCCAATATCTGAACCCGACCAGAGTATTGGCAATACCCAAAAATTTAAAACCCGGTCATACCTGTACCCGCCACCCAAAAATTTAAAACCCGGTCATACCCGTACCCGGGTATGTACCCAAAGCCGAGTATTAAAAAAAACTCAGTTTGTGCACATCTACACGTGATGAGTTATGGTTTGTTGAATTTTTAAAATAATTAAATGAGTTAAATGCCCGGATAGTTCCTGTGGTTTGCCCTTTTTTCACCTTTAGTCCTTAACTTTCTAAAATTACAGCTATAGTCCCTCAACTTTACAATTTTCATTCCCGGATAGTCCCTGTGCCTAACATTAGTTGGTTTTTTCAGTTAAGAGGGTGTGAAATGACAAAAATACCCTTACTATAAAACAAAATAACTTAATAGATGTATTTATTTGTAGAACCCACTTCTTTATAAAAACAAAATAACAACCTCACCCCCACCCTCACTTTCCTCTCTCTTTCTTCTCTCTTCACCCTACAACTCCATCATCCCAACTTCTCCACAAGAAAACACACTTACACACACTCTGTATCTTTTGTCTTTTCTATATAAATACGAGAAATGGAAGGTGAAACACGACAATGAGTCTGTCAATTCTAGTTCATTTTCAATTCCAATTCATTTGGTAAACTTATTTTTTATTATTATTGATGGGTAGATTGATGGAGGTTGTGAAATTCAAGTGTTAACGTGCTTAATTTGTGTGATCTATTGCCGTTTACGTGATTATACATCATGAATATGATAACTACGGGTTTTTATGATTTTATAGGTAAAATATGTAAATCGGTAAAGTTAAAGGCTCGGTGATGATGTGGAACACTCAAGGATGATAAATCAAGTAATGTAGTTGTTTCGGGTGGAAAAATAGTTTAGAAATGCGAGAGATGAGCAAGAATGAAGTACAGGGGTATTAAATGTCAAGTGATGAAAGTTGAATTGAAGTGAAATTATGGGCAGCACATGTGGTTTACAGAATACAAAGCAGTTGCACGTTATGTATATTGAGGGAATACACATGCACTTCTAGGGGGTTTGGTTTTTGTCAACAACATCATCACAAAGAAACAAGAGTCAACAACATTAAATCTTCATCATCACATCATAAAAAGAGACTCGTGTGGACTTTTTGGGAGCTGACAACATCAATCAACATACACGTAGACCAAAGTGGCGGTTGAGAACAATTTGGATTTGGAGGTGAACATATGTTTTGACGGCTTGGAACACACAACATTGGGCCGACATATGCACAAAAGAAGTCAACATTATACAAAATATCTCTTGGATTATTTTAATTGGGCCGCCAATACACACGTGGAAGGGTATCAACTGATGATCATATTATTACATTAATGATTCGCGAAGTTGGGCCGCACATGGGCTTGGAGACATGGGCTGACAACATCACGTGAGGTATTGGGGGCCGAGAGATTGGACCTGTGGACTTGCAGCCATAGTTGGTTTTGTTGAGTTATTATTATTTTAAGACCATGCGTACTGGGGCGTTGTTTTTAAAATTTTTTCATTTAAAACGCCCTATAACGCCCCGCCTACCACTACGGTAGGCGTTATAGGGCGTTATTTTCAAATAAAATGCAAGATGGCGTTTAAATTAAAACGCTTAATTTGGTTGTGATGTTTTGACTTTTGAGCCACCCACCAATGAGTTTTGAGGATCTCTGACAACTTTTCAGGATATGGTGACTTTTGAGGATCACTTTCATGTGGTTTTTTTTTTTTTCATTAAAAATAATATGGGCGTTATTGGATAATGCCCCACTACGCCACTTTTGCTATAATGCCCCATTGCTGACTAGGACGCCACGTGTCGGATAATGTCCCATGGTGGGGGCATTATAACACATTACCACTACACATGGTCTAATAAAACATCATCACAGTGACGGCTGAGTGGGGGACACTTAGAGAAGCATGTGGACTTCTCTTTTGGGCCGAATAGAGAGAGAAGAGAGATGGGCCAACATAACGACAGCCATAGTGGGCCGCAGATGTGAGAAGAATGGGATGCAGCCCATACGTGGACTTCGAGGAATATAATAGAACATCTTTTTGACGGCATACAAAGGGGGACGACACTTTGGTGTATTTGGTTTTAGCAAAGTCTTAGAAGATCAACAATGAGCGGCTAAATCTTTTGTGAGCACTTCGGGTGAATGATTGTGTAAGACACTTTTAATTCTAGTTTCTGTTTTGTATTGAGATTTGGATTTGTAGTCAGGTGACAACCGACTATTTGCGTGATTATATAATTTGTGTGACAGACAAATCCTGAGTGACAATCAGAGTTATAATCATGGTTTGAATCCAATTATGCTTTTGTTGATTGAATGATTCCTATGAATGTTTGTTTTAATATTTCTCTGATCAATTAATATTAAGATTTTGAACTGCATAGGTAATTGGTAGATGTGACAGATTTACTATTCAATCAATAGCATCCAATAAAATCAGAACTAGGTTATTAGTAATTACTGAATCTGAATCCCGAAGTGATCACCTTTTCTCATCATTGTTTATCACAACTAAATCTTTTTCTCAATTTTTATTCGTTAATTTAGATAATTCTTATAATCAATCACACCGATTTTCTATTTCAGTATTAATTAATTAATACTTTTCATTCGACACTTTCCACAATCCTCCTCTGGTTCGATATCCGACTTACTCTAGCTACCTAGTTTATTTCGGTTTTTGCATGTCACTAACGACAGACATCATAGATCAAAGAAACTCCGGCAAGTTGCTACACCCACAACCTCCGGCGAACAGTTCAGCTAAACCCACAACCTCCGGCGAACAGTTTTGTTACACCCACCACTATAACTTCTACAGATCTGTTTATTCTTTAATTTTAGATATCTAGGTATGATTTAGTGTTGTTGCAAGTGGTGACATATGGTGGTGTTGGGCTGCAGGCATGGAGGTAGGCAAAAATTGTTTAACAGACACTAAAAAAATTATTGATCCCTCTTTCTTTAACTCACGACCATCTTCTATAACCAACCACCACCACCACAACAGCAGGCAACCCTTTCCGGCCAATCTGTGATGGGTTCAGGCGATGGGCGTCGGGCCTGATGTGCGGAGCTATGATTGGAGACGGTGGAGGCAGTGGAGGTGGTTGTTGGAGGGCAGTGGAGGCGGTGGTTGGGAGATGGAGGTAGGCGATTGCAGAATTGAACGCGATTTCAGATATGTGGTGATGGGGGTTCGAAGATAGGGTTTAGACGTGGGTGGCTCGAGTGGTGGTTTTGGTGTGGTGTGACGGTGCTGGATGGAGTGATGATGCGGTGGTGAATGGTGGTTAGGAGAAAGTTTCCTGGTTGTAGAGGTAGTGGTGGACGGTGATGCTTGGGGTTGAGGAGATGAAGTAGGTGGGGAAGGTGGGTCCTATTTGTTTATATTTAAATAATAGTGGTAGACACCATTTCTCTTTATAAATGATTTGTTAATTATTAATGTTTTATTTATTTTAAGGAGAGGGTATTTATGTCATTTTACACCTTCTTAACTGAGAAAACTAATTGATGTTAGGCCCGTGGACTATCCGGGAACGAAAATTGAAAAGTTAGGGACTATAGCTGTAATTTTAGAAAGTTAGGGACTAAAGGTGGAAAAAAGGCAAACCACAAGAACTATCCGGGCATTTAACTCTAATTAAATCAAATATGACTTAGTCTTGTTTTTAAACTGATCAAACCAGTTGAACAAGTAGGTCAACCGGTTCGATATCAGGTTCGCTTTTCAAAACATCGCAAAGAACTTTACGATAAAAATTATTTAACACCATGTGTTTTTCATCAACTGATATAAGTATATAACATACTGAGTTCTTTTATTGATATAGTAACACACATACAACATAGAATAGTTTACGAAGTCACTATGGTCACCTTGTATCTATGTTTTATTGATGAAAAATGGTGACATTCCATTCAAGAATACCATCACCAGTTGTAACATTAAAGTAGATGGCTTTAGCCCAAATAAACCCTTGTGCCATCCTGAACTTGCCTCTACCACCAACGACCGCCATCTCCTTAACCGACACCAACGGATCCCTACAAACAACAACTATGGAACTCCCATTAAACTCACCACTCGTAAACTCTAAATCACCATTGAACATCAGGGTCAAGTCTGACCCACGACTGGCTAAAGCGTACAATCCACGTGCATTACCAATAACCTTTGACTTCGGGTCGGGCCCCTCGGTGAGTGGGTCATCAAACACGAAGACTGCCCCAAAA
The DNA here is from genome assembly GCA_030545235.1 of Helianthus tuberosus. Taxonomy (NCBI): domain Eukaryota; kingdom Viridiplantae; phylum Streptophyta; class Magnoliopsida; order Asterales; family Asteraceae; genus Helianthus; species Helianthus tuberosus. The sequence goes on from CM060438.1 coordinate 57,453,025, forward strand.
GGGACAATATTGTTGTTATCTTTGATAACCGTGCTGTTTGGTTGTGCTACAATGACGGAGGTTCGGTTGTCACCGGAAAGGGTGTCGTGCAAGAAGAAATGGAGACGGGTTTCCTTTATGGTGGTGGGAACATCAACTATATGACTACCTAAGTAATATTTAGCTTTCACTAAAGATGATGTGGAAGCTAATATCACAAGCAACCATGCAAAGATAACAGTTTCCATTGTGTTTGATATGTATGAGTAGTTTGTTGTCATATATTGGTATATACATACATACATATAAAATGGTGAATGACACGTCACCGTTGCAAAGTCAACATGTATTGGAATTGACTTGATTAAATGGAATAGACGTATTGATTTTGTTATTTATCAACTAGTAAGGTGTAACTCATAGCAGCCCCCTAGGTGGCTGGGGAGAATCGATCTCAAAATTTGTAACTTAAGTCTAGTAGATTTACCCATCTTAGTTTATAATAATAATAATAATAATAATGATGGTGATGGTGATGATGATGATCGGTGAAAAGGCCCACCTATTCGATAACACGACGACGTAAGGCATTAGGCATTAACAAATGTGATTAGCGAAGGTCAAAAGATGCAAGCCTCTGATCAATATTAACCGCCACCTCTGCCAAAGGGCACGTTTTTCCCGACTCAGACAGGACGTCTGAATTCTAGGATTTTCCCTGATATAAATCTTGTAATAATATAAATATCAAGGTGATTTAATTAATCTAATTTGAAACCTAACACATAAGTTGACTTTTGAAAAGACATTTGCAAGAGCTGACTTTTAAAATAAATATACGTTTGGCTTATTAAATATTAACGAAAGTAAATTTTAGAGCCAATACGCCGATCATCCTCACTCTCACACACGTGTAACACGAATGATTCATACACTGATCATGGAATAGACATTAATTTAAATTTAGAAATTTTTTTTGACCAAAATAAACTTATGTTAAAGGAAGTTAAGTAGAAGCGAACTATTTTGGTTGGTTTGGCCGACCCGTCTGACCCATTCAACCCTTTCGGTTCGGTTTCGTTTTCTAAAAGCCATCATTACAAATTCGATCCAAAAATTTCGTCAAAACTTACTGAATCAGACCATAATCACCACTAGATTAAAGTAAGAACACACTTACTATCAACTTTGTTACAACTCATTTATATATTAGTAAGTTTTTGAGTCTTTAGCCAGGTTGTAGTGGATTAACACCCACTTACACATCAACAATCTTTGTATGCTAAACACCGCACTGTGGGCACTAAGGGCAAGTCGTGAAAGGGATAAGACATATGTCCTATTAGAAACTAATGAAAACACTGCATGTGGAAGGGTCATCCCACTACACTTTATCTTAGTGGAATTTTATTTTTCCTTTTTTTTCATTCAAATAACAATGAATATTTCCAATTCCATCACTAGTTTAACCATTGCTTGTGTTTTTTTTTTTCTGGAAATAAAAAGCTCTCTCTAGTTGGGCTTTGGATTGATACCGGGCCTTTCTACAATTTACCCATGAACAAATATTGGCTAAAATGTCGCATGCGCACTTAGGCAGTTAGGCATGTCGGTGTTATTGGGCCTATTTAACCGGACTTTTTGAGAATGATTACAAGCTAAGACAAAAGATCAAATACATATAAGATTATCGTACAAAACGTGCGAAGTGTGTGCATTATTGAAAAAGGGCGGTGGTATTTTCGTAATTAACTGAATCTGCAATTCCTTCATGCTTTCTTGCCAATCAGCGACCCTGATTTGGCAAATCAGACTTTGCAAATAATAATTATAGATCGACCAATTGAGCTAAACGTGATTTGAACACTCCCTTGATTTTGATTTCCTTTGCTTCCTAGATCGATGAATTGAAGTTCCTTAAAAATTGCAAATTTGAATCAGGTGAATTGAAACTTTTGAACAATGAATTGAAGCTTGCAAATCATATTCAATTGTTAAATTGAGTCTTGTGAATTGGTTTTTATTGTCAATTCATAGTTACATAATAATTTTGAACCAACGTGATTTGATGCAAAAGAACAGAAAGAATAATTATTCTAGTAGAGTAATTATCCTGCCAGAATAATAAAGTAATTGTTCTATTAGTAGAGTAATCATATTTTGCCACTAAAGTAATTGTTTTATTATTATAGAAATTATGCTAGAATAATTATACTAAAGTGATCATTCTATAAGTAGAGTAATTATACATAGTGCATCAAAAACTAGTAATTTAAAATTAATTTACAAGTGCATCAAACAACATAAAATTCAAAATTACTCTACAAGTGTATCATAATTACTCTACTTGTTTATCATTAGTACACTACTACAAGATTTGATTCAAAATTACTCTAAAAATGCATTAAACAACTAGTCATTCAAAATTACTCATTAGAGGTAATTGCCAAAATTGTCCCTGAGGTTTGGGCAGGTTTGCAATTTTCATCTAAAATAACACTTTTGTACCAAATTGCCTCCAAAGTTTGTAACTTTTTGCCATTTTCATCCAAACCACTAACTTAGTTTATTTTTTCTATTAAGTTGAGGATATTTGGATGAAACTGTCAAATATAAAACCACAGAGACCGATTTTGGCAATTTACTCAAACTCTTTTAAATTTCTTTTATTTAATTAATTTTGTTACATAAATAATAAAAAAGAATATACATGCAATTTTTATATGAAAAGAATAATAGCTTTGTCACATAATTTTTATAAATTTTCATCCAACCACTAACTAAGTTAATTTTTCTATTAAGGCGAAGGATGTTTATAAACTAAGACATAAATTAATTTCTAATTTTTTATATAGATCAGTTTTATAAATTTTTTTTTTACTTAAACCTCTAAATTTTATAAAACTAAAATGCTGGTGACCTTATTGAAAAATGTCAAATAAAAAAATCTTATCATATGTACAAAGTTTGTAATTAATCTTCTACTCTTTTAAATTCGCTCCTAAGGAAAAACAGAAGACAGTGCCCCCTCTATCAAACAACGTGTCGTTACCAAACCTTAAAATTACCTACCAAATTCTAATTATAATGCTATGAACCAAAAGTTTCTTTACTCAAGCCACTCAGAATAAGTATTAATTAGTTACCCTCATAATCTTAATTAAATAAATATTTTATTTCTACCAACATATTTCCTAGGTGCTCAACACGTTTAAAAAATATGTAACGTTTTACAATTTTTTCTATCTCTACAACTGATAAATACTAAAGGTTGTAATCGATTGTTATGTGTTTCACACCAATGACGTTTTCTCTTTATAAAACTGATTTATATAAAGAAGCTGTAAATTAATTTCTGTCTTAATTTATAAAATTTAAAACATCCTTTACTTTAACAGAAAAAATAAACTGAGTTAGTGATTTAGATGAAAATTTATAAAAATTATGTGACAAAATTATTAATTTTTTTTTCTAAAAACTCCATGTAAATTCTTTTTTATTATATATGTAACAAAAATAATAAAATAAAAGAAATTAAAAAGGGTTTGAGTAAATTGCAAAAATCGTCCCTGTGGTTTTATATTTGCCAGTTTCATCCAAATATGCTCAACTTAACAGAAAAAATAAACTAAGTTAGTGGTTTGGATGAAAATGACAAAAAGTTACAAACGTTGGGGGCAATTTGGTACAAAAGTGTCATTTTGGACGAAAATGGCAAACGTGCCCAAACCTCAGGGACGATTTTGGCAATTAACTCTAATTATTATACTAGTTCATTATTAATACACTACTATAGATATTATTCAAAATTACTCAACAAGTGCATCAAACAACTAGTCATTCAAATTTACTCTACAAGTGGATCATAACTACTCTTCTAGTTCATCATTAATACACTACTACAAGATATAATTTAAAATTACTCTGCATGTGCATTAAACAACTAGTCATTCAAAATTACTCTACAAGTGCATCATAATTACTCTATTAGTTCATCAAAAAAATATAACAGCCACAGTTACTCTACAAGTTTATCAAACAACATACAATTCTAAATTACTCTACAAATAGATTATAATTACTCGACTAGTTCATAAAAAAACATAGCAAACACAATTACTCTACAAGTTTATCAAAGAATATAAAACTCAAAATTATTCTACAAGTGCATCATAATTACTCTACTAATTCATCAAAAAAAAAACATAACATACACAATTACTCTACAAGTTGATCAAAAAGAAAAGATATCACTAACATTTACTCTACTAGTTTAATTACAAATGCAATTACAAAGAAGGGGTATTGGATTTTAATAATCCAAAGTTTCACCCGTTGGCCACTAATAATCCCAACTTCAAAAATTCCCTGTAACAATCACAACTTGTATGATTTTGGCCACCAATGATCCTTGTCTAACTGGGTTAGTTAAAAGTGACGTGGCAAGTGACGTGGCAGCTGACGTGTTTAAAACTTGAAAGATTTTGGCCACCAATAATCCCAAGTTTCACTAATTGGCCGGTAATAATCCTCCAGTCACCACCATCATCTCCTCCAGTCACCACCATCATCTCCGACCACCTCCATCTCCTCCACTGCCACCACCATCTCCTCCAATCACCACCATCATCTCCGACCTCCACCTCCATCATCTGCCACCGGAAACCACTATCACCTGCGACCACCTCCATCACCTACCCAACTCCGGTGACCTGCAACTTATTCCGACGACCCGTTTTACCCCTAAAACCACCAAACGAGACCACCACCAATCATCTCTGACCTCCTATAATCTTCTCCGCTTCTCAAAAGTTTAAAATTTCCACCATCTATGCAACTCCGGTGACCTGCAACTTATTCCGACGACCTTCTTTACCCCTGAAACCACCAAAGGAGACCACCACTTGTCATCTCCAACCTCTAGTGACCTTCTCCGCCGCTCAAAACTTCAAAATTTCCATCATATCTAGGTATCACGTTTTTCCGGTGAGGCGGTTGGAGTTGTGGATGGCAGTTTAATGGTGGTGGCCGGAGGTTAGAAGGGTGGGGTGTTCGGTGGATATGGTGAATCGGAGGTGATAGTTTTTTTCCGGTGCTGGAAGACTGTGGGTGGAGGTGGAGGTGGTCGGAGGTGATGGTGGTGGGTGATGGTGGTGGTCGGAGATGATGGTGGTGGCTGGAGGAGATGGTGGTGGCAGTGGAGGAGGAGGAGGTGGAGGTGGAGGTCGGAGATGATGGTGGTGACTGGAGGAGATGGAGGTGGTCGGAGATGATGGTGGTGACTGGAGGAGATGATGGTGGTGACTGGAGGATTATTACCGGCCAATTAGTGAAACTTTGGATTATTGGTGGCCAAAATCTTTCAAGTTTTAAACACGTCAGCTGCCACGTCACTTGCCACGTCACTTTTAACTAACCCAGTTAGACAAGGATCATTGGTGGCCAAAATCATACAAGTTGGGATTGTTACAGGGAATTTTTGAAGTTGGGATTATTAGTGGACAACGGGTAAAACTTTGGATTATTAAAATCCAATACCCCTACAAAGAACAACACTAAGTAAAGAAAATTATACCTATAGAACAAATTACGCTATTGGAGAATTTTGGAACTGAATGAATCATATGATTTTGGAGCTGAGTCAAATGATTTTGGAGCTAAATTTGATTAGGTTTTAGGAGAATTTGGGTTTGCTTCTTTTTGAGACTGCATTGGTATTGGTTTAGGGTAGAAAATGAATGGACCATTGAATTTTGTGGGATGTCTTTTAGTTACACTTTTGCCACCGCACGAAATTTGAAAAAAAGCTTCAATTCATATGTTTGTAGGATAAAGCCATTTGTTTGTAGGATAAAGCCATTTGTACGGGAACTTGACCCTATAAGTTAAATATGATTTTGCTTTATAAGATTTTTTTGTTTGGGAAATTGGATTTTAATAATCTCATCTATAAGTGGTTGGCCATTAGCAGTCCCATCTTTAAGTTTTTTTTTTCGAATTACAAACTACAAACTGATGTTTTAGGGCTTTTGATCAGAATGAGAATACGAGTCGATTGATGTAAAACTTACCTCGAAATGGTGCTCCAAATGGCTTGAAATTATTAATTGGAAGTTTAAACACCCGAATTGAAGTACCGTTTTGAGGTAAGTTTTACATCAATCGAGTCGTATCCTCATTCTGATAAAAAGCCCGAAAACATCAGTTTGTAATTCGGAAGAAAAAACTGAACTCCATTAAGTTTTTTTAACTATGGATTGTTGAAGGCAAAATAGTTAAAAGATAGGATGGGCACTCACCGTTCGTCGAAGCTGTCACACCCCCAAAATACCACATGCGGAATCACCGCGGGACGTGTGACGTACCAGGATCCAAGCCACCAATCACATTGAACTACGCATAAAATTTAGATAAAACAATCCATTCATTTCAAACTATAAATCCAAGTCATAAATTTAAACCAAAATAAATGTTCAGCGGAAGCATATAGTAATAGTTAATCAATTGTTTCAAACAAGTGTTCAAGAACCAAGGTAATAAATATCCAAGAGTCTCGATCCATGACCATTCTAACGCTCCCAGATAGCAAGTCCATAGTCAAGAATCTATCGACCTGCAAGCATGCAGACAAGTGTGTCAGACGACGCTGGTGAGTTCAAAGTTTGTTAACACGTTTTAGTTACCATATATGAATATAAGACGATTCAATGATTTGATGTTGTAATAACTCGTTTACCGCTAATGGCTTAAAGTTGTTTTGCCCAAACCCCATTGCCTCTATCAAAGTAATGGTCAAGACTGGGATCATTAGTTCACTCCCGACCTCCCCGGTACGGTGTGAGGTTGCCAAACCTAAATAGCGCTATTAACTAATACCCCGTTGCCTCCCCGGCAGTAATCGGTAGGTGGGACTTAGGTGATAGATATGCGAGTATTAACAAACATCCCAATAACCCAGCATTCCTCCCCGGAACGTTTACCAGATGTCCCTCCCCGGGACGCATGCTTGGAAAAAGAGCAGTGAACTCACATTGGTTTGCTCGGTTTGATTAATTAATTGTTCACACTTAGACAGTTACAGCCTATGATATTCACGTATACAAGAATCAGTTTACCATCACGTTGATCACATACTTTCATACTGTGCATTCATAGTAGAACCATGGCTTAACAGGTAACAATTAATTCAGCTCGTAATACACTTAACAGATGGTTTACCATACATACTAGATACATCAGGTTTCCTGTACTCGATTAATGTTATTCAGTCTTTACTATACATGCATTTAGTGTAATAATCATCACCCACTGTTTATGTGAAGTCCTTCGGCGAAAGCCCATGCACTCGACGAAACCCCATATGACGAATCTCCTAACTTTCGTCGGCACTAGGGGTGACGAAACGCCTAGTTTCGTCGACATCAGGGGTGACGAAACTCCATAGGGATTCGCCAAGATCATTAAAGTGACTGTTAACACGTTTTCATCAAGGTTTACAGATCAAACATCGGTTTCTGCCACGTTCTACATACCCTAGCCATTGTTCAATCATCAACTGATAATCCCATAACCTTACAAATCTTAATTACATGGTTCTAATTCAGCTAATGACATGTCATTCAAAGAAAGCAGATTATCAGTATTTAAACCATAAATCGTCATTACAGAATTTATAGATCTACATGCTATTCAAGAACCAAATCTTACATAGTTATTTTAATATATGCAGTGATCTAATCGGTGGTCATTCATTCGACATCGAACACATCACACAACGGATAACCCACTTCAAACCCTAGTTTCTAGCATGCACAGATACGATTTACAAAACAACCAATAACTATTTGATCACATAACCAGGAAATCGAATAACGTAATGATGATAGTAACTAACCGAGATGAAAGAAACGATAGGTTCGATCGATCTGAAGAGCCTCGAGAATTTAGAATTGTCGCCGCACAAGAGAGGGTATTCTAGGGTTTGAAGTTTCTCAACTGACGGTTACTAACTCAAAGGTTTATGTTTTAAACACACATGCTGGGCCGCAACCTACATGGGCCGAAAGCCCCTCTCGGCGAAACTCCAACCTTGACGAAAGCACATGTTTCGTCGGCTATGTTTCGTCGACTACGGGTGTGACGAAAGTCCAACATTTCGTCGGGCAGTGGCTTAGTTATACAGGTTTTCATTAAAGGATAAATAATGCATTTACAAACATAATGCACAACTACAAGTTCAATAGGATCCATTATTCGACTGTTACACTTTTCATAACCTAAATAAATCATCAAAACAGGTTTGCCACACAAGAGATACGTAATGAAAAGACTTGAAATCTCGGGTTGTCACATCTGATCGATGTCGTAAGGTCGGTCAAAAATAAAGTAATAGTGTCCTATTCACCTTTTACTATTAAAGGGCAAGTAGGGTGTCGAATCCACGGGGAATAAGTGGAAAGTGTAAAAGTTCGTTGCTTTAATTATCATCTATTTCTAAAGTAATTGCTTTTTGCTGATTAAGAGAGTTATTAGAAAAACAAATGTAATTAATGTGATTGCAAACAATTATGAGAAAAAGGGATCAATCTCCAGGTTTTCAGGTTATGTAGAAAATTAGTTTACTTAGTTACTACCAGTTGGAAATCACATATACATGATTCGAAAACTTGGTTTGATAAATAATTAACGGACAATATATTTGATTGCAATGATCCACGATCGAAATCGAAAGATTGATGCAAATGAATAGTAGTCCAATTAATTACAAATTTCAGATTTCATAAACATAATCGAGTTCAATGATTAAAGGTTTAAAACAATGACATCCTAGAATTTAATCCCGGTTGTTGATGAACAAACCAAATAATTGATGAACAAGAATGAATATGCTAATCAAATATTGTTTAACCGAAACAAAAACAATAGGAACGACTAACCGAAAGTTTAATCGAATCCTAATCCAAAAAGTTGTAACAAAAAGCAAACCCAATGTTCAAACATAAACCCTAGTCCCGGAGACGGTCACGGGACGACTAGCCACTCATGACGTGCGAACACTCTTCCAAAGCTTGATAGAACGCTGGTTTCATGATCGATTCGGTGAGTGGATTCGGAATGATGACGATCTTTGTGATTTTTGAGAGCCAAATGATGTATCAGAAACTGCCTCCCAAATTCGTGATATCCTCGAATGTGATATTGATGATTGATTAATTATGAGAGCCCCCCACAATTGTTACACGACTGCCAAAACAAATTGTGATTCATCAAGCCCAATCCACGAAGAATGAGAGCCCAATAATCCCTTTTTTTTTGAAAGGTAAACTTTATAAACAACAAACGACGACCCAAGCCGGGCCGACGAAAACAAACATACACCACCTTACATATTTACAAACGAGACCCAATCTTTCCACTCTATCCCTTTATTTTTACAACGAATAGAATACCAAAAATAGCTCAAGACCTTTATTTCACTTAAGATTCCTTCGATTTTAACCGGGACGTTGGAGAACCTAAGCATATTCCTGGCACGCCAAATACTCCAGCAGGAAACCATGATTATGCCCTGTATCGCCTCTTTCTTCTTCTCCGAAACTACAAGACCGCTATAAATTGAGAAAAGATCCTGAATCGAAAAAGCGTAAATGTGCGGGATTTTACACCAAGCCGTAACACCATTCCAGACCGAAGAAGCAATGAAACAAGCCATGAAGAGGTGATCCACAGACTCGATGTCCGAATTGCACAGCTGACAGTTCGGGTCAGTTACACCAATATTTCGCAACATAAGGTTTTTGGAAGTAGGTAACCTGTTTAAATTTAGCCTCCAGACGTGGATATTGACCTTGGCTGGTAACCACCTGCACCATTTGAGAACCGGACCATTGAAAGGGGCTCGATCTTCTTTCAGCAACCTTTTAACCTCTTTAATCGTAAAGCATCCGTTCGGGACAGAAGACCACCTCCATTTGTCTAACCCGAACCCGAGCTGCACTCCCGAAAGCGCAACAACCAGCTGGTCAAAGTTATTCCTCAAACCTTCAGATGTCAAAGCCGAAGACCAATTCCAACAGAGAACCAAATCACCATTTTGACTTTTTACTCTGTCCGCCACAGAAGCTTTTTTGACTGATTCACGTCTAAACAGTTCAGGAAAGACAATTTTGAGCGGCTCGTCAAACAGCCAGCAATCCAACCAAAACGCGACGTCCTGACCGTTTCCGATAGAACCTTTCAAAAAATTCCGTAATGGCCGACCATCCACCTTAGTGTTAATAAAAACTTTTGCAATATTCGACCAAACACCGGGCAAAGAATTTTTAAATGGAATGCATTCCCATCCTCTCCTATTCGAGTGAAGAGCACCTATAGTTCTTTTCCAAAGGTTGTTGCCTTCATTCTTGAATCTCCATCCCCATTTAGCCAGAAGCAACGTATTAACAAGATCGAGTTTATTTAATCCTAAACCTCCGTCTTTGATGTGGCGAGTGACCGTATCCCAAGCAACCCAATGCATCTTCTTCTCTTCCGTTGAACCTCCCCATAAAAAATTTTTAATCAACGATTCCAAATCTGCAATCACCTTCTTCGAAGCTTTATAAAGAGAAAAATAGTAAGTCAGAAGGCTTTCGAGCACGGCTTTAATTAACACCACCCTTCCCCCCATCGAGAGAAGGTGAGACTTCCACTTCGAAAGACGAGTCCGAAAAGTCTCCATAACCGGATTCCAATTAGAAATCCTATTCATGTTTGCGCCAACTTTAAGGCCAAGATAACTGAAAGGAGGATAATCCGGTTTACACCCCACCATATTCGCCATCTCCCCAATTTCCTCCGTTTCCACTCCAATCCCATAGAGATTGGATTTGTCAATATTAATCTTCAAACCTGAGCAAAGATAGAAAACACGAAGAATTCTCACTATGTTAGCAATCCCCGTCCTAGACCATTCACCCATCACAATAGCATCATCCGCGTATAGCAAGTGAGATATATTCGGTCCGTCATTAGGAGTAGGAATCCCACTAATAATCTCGGCCTCTAAGGCTTTGTTTATCATGCAAGACAAAGCCTCCATAACCACCAAAAAAAGAAACGGGGAGAGCGGGTCTCCTTGTCTCATACCCTTCTCACACTTAAACGTGAATGTAGGGGAGCCATTAACCAAAACCGAAGAATTAGCCGATTTAAGAACTCCCGAGATCCAAGAAACCCACTTATCATGAAATCCCATTTGAGAGAGGATACTTCCAACAAAATCCCAACTCACATTATCATAAGCCTTCTCAAAATCGATTTTAACAAAAAAACCTTGGACTTTTTCTTTTTTATCCAAGAGATCAGTTCATTTACAATAAGCGGGCCATCCAAAATGAATCTCCCATTGAGAAAAGCCGATTGGGAATCTGAGATAACCTCGTCCAAAACCGTCCTCAAACGATTGGCAAGAACTTTCGAGATCACCTTGCTAATCACACCCACCAAATTAATATGCCTATAGTTGTTAAGGGACACCAGATCATTGACCTTAGGGATCAAAGCAATAAAAGAAGATCCACTACCAAGGTTGATAGCACCGTTGTTGTAAAACGAATCGAAAATCTTAATAAAATCTTCCTTGAACAGATTCCAAAAATGTTTGATAAATTTAAAATTCATCCCATCCGGCCCCGGAGCCCTGTCATCCCCACATTCGAAAACCGCCTCCCTTATTTCACGTTCGCTGAACGGCTCGATGAGAAAATTCTTATTCGCCTCTGAAATCTTCTTAATATTGTTACACACCAAACCCGGCCTATTAACAACTTGTTCTTTGAATTTTCCCCGGAAAAAGGAAAAAATCTGTTTCTTAATGAGCTTAGGTTTAGAACACCACTCTCCATGAATATTAAGACCATGAATCTCGTTAACCGCTTTCCTGTTGTTCACCAATGCATAAAAAAATTTTGAGTTCTCATCCCCTTCTAGGGCCCACCTCGCACGAGATCTCTGTTTAAGGTCGGAATTCTTCCTAAAATCCGCTTCTTTCACTAGTTTCCTGTTTTCCGCCAACACCCATTCTTCTTCTTCAGACAGATCCCTATTCTCCATTTCTTTCTCTAATTCCTCCAATTCGGTTAAAGCCGAATTACACTTTCTTTTTCTTTAGCTAAAAACTCATCCCTCCACGTCTTTAGCCGCGCTCTTATATGAGCAAACTTAGCAGTGAGACAGGAATCTGGGGCGCCAAAAGAAATAAAACTCTCCGAAGCCTCTACTACGGCTTCCTCGAAACCCGGTTGACCCAACCAAGAACTAAAAACCCGAAACGGTTTAGGCCCAAAATTCTGGTCGTCAACCACCAAAATAATGGGGCAATGATCCGAATGTCTCCCTGGAAGAACCCTGACACAAGCCAGAGGTCTCGAATTGAAGAAATCCGGACAAACCAAAAAACGGTCCAATTTACTTAATTTTCTGCCATTGTCCCTGTAACAAGTGAACTTACGACCCTGAAGCGGATATTCCAGTAATCCATTATCAAATATGAATCTGTTGAAATTCTCCGCACAAGCGACTTTGAAACTGGAATTTTTTCTTTCTTTGCTAGAACGAACAGCGTTAAAGTCACCCGCCAAAACCCACTGACCGTCATATGAGCCGATTAGGGCCGAGAGGTCGTCCCACAACTGACGTTTGGCAGTCGTGCTTTGAGGAGCATAAACGTTAACCAAATTTAAAATCTCCCCCTTCCCAGATAATTTTCCTCTGATAAACAAGAAACTTCTGTTTTGAAAAGTGAAATCCACTTTGAAACTGGTAGGATCCCAGATCCAAACTAAACCCCCTGAGAGGCCGACCGACTCAGCAAAAGAATATTCAAAATTGTTGTTCCCCCACATTCCCGAAATACTGGCTCTAGATATCGAAGCCAACTTAGATTCTTGAATAGCTACTGCCCCAATTTTATGCTTCAACCGCATCTCCCTAACCCAGACCGCCTTTCCACCCCCAACAATACCTCTTATATTTAGGGATAAAATATTCATTTGTGCACAGCGTACATACCTTCGGACCTAACCGCCTCCTTGATGAGCTCTCCATGATTTCCAAATTCAGATCCTATTATACCTCCGATGTACACAGTGGCATCTACCTCGTTATCTATAACTGAATCAAACGTATCTGGTATCTCCTCCTCTTCAACAGATTTCGATTCAATGTCTTCACTGGAACGATCTACTTCCTTATCTTCTGGATCCAACAGCGCGTTTGGAAGAGGAGACTGAACATCCGGAATCTGCCCTTGAAAATCTTTATTCCCATGGTTATCTCCTTGGACTTGTAAAAATGGATCCACATTTAAGTCCAAGTTGAAATCTCCATCATCCCTGGCCCGTTTTTTTGGCCTTTCACCAGAGATAGGACTGGGCCTCCCATGTTGGCCTTGAGCTTTGGACCTGGGCCTAACAATAGAAATCCTTTTTTTGGGCCTCACTCCTTGGTCAGCGGATTTGAAGAAAAAAGGATCAAAACATTTGCTTTGGCTGCCACCTTTTATACCTCGGGTCCCACAAACATGCAAAGCCGGCTCCCCTACTATCTTGGAAGAAGAAACGTTGTTACCAATACCAACATTATCATTACACCCTCCCAAGTCGCCGCCATCATTAAAAAAATCCAACCTTTCGGATTCCTCAGCCACCATCCTGTTCTCCGGTAAGACTACCGGAATGTCTTGGTCCTGAAGTTCGTCGGCACACTCATAATTTTCCGGTGACATATCATCTTCATCCAGACTAGTTACCTCTCCGACTGAATCCGGGGCCCAATCGATAATTTCCTCCTCTAACCAGACCCTGAACTGTTTATCTCTCCATTTTAATGTCACATGATCGTGAATCCTTTCTCCCTCTTCGACCAACAGACCGATCCAGGTTGCAGAGAGATTATCGTCTCCAATCTCCATCCGGGACCCGTGCACCACTTTACCAAAGTGTTCGGCTATGTTATTAACAACATCATTATCAGCGATATGTATGGGGACGCCGGAGACCTTAACCCATGCCAGTCTTTCAAACGGAAGAGACTGACATTCCCATGGGTCTAAGGAAAAAAACCAGTCTTTCCAAGTTAGGTGATCAAGTAAAAATTTGGAGCAGGATTCTTCGTCTACAAATTTAATAAACATAGAAAGGCCGCCCAAATAAGTTAAAGAGACCCCCCTAAAGCTAGTCTCAGACAGAAACTTGTTTAAATTCCTCAAGACTGTTAAATCTTTACATTTTCCGACCAACGCGAAACCAATCAGATCCTTGAAAGCGGAAGTCTCATCAGCTATTTCGATACACACTTCCGAGGGCTTTGACGGGTTACCTAAATCCTCGGACGAAGAGCATTTGTTAGCAAACAGTTCACTGAATAATTTTCCATGACCCATATCGAAAGAGGAATAATTATTAACTGGAACTTTATGCTCCTTCTTCTCTTTAACTCTACCTTCATCCTTCGTCCCCCCTTCTTTACCCGCATTCTCCTTAGCAAACTTAGCAAGATTAGCTATGAGTTTGTGTCCTCCCATCTTTGTGCCATTAAGCACCCGTTCCATTTTCTTCACATCCGAAACGTCTCTGAAGCTAACAAACCCGAAGCGTCTTCCTTTTTTATCGTTCTTCCTAGCAACGTATACCCCCGAAACCTCTCCGAAAACTTTAACGAACTCCGCAACATCCCAGCTGTTACATCCCCATGGAAGGTTTGTGATGTAGAATTTAGAAATGTTCCTACTAGCAGATTTGGCACCGTCGACTCCTTGCTTCCTATTCTTCTTCTTGGTAGGAACTTCGTTCCAGCTCCCTCCTTCATCCCCCACGTTCATGTTGAGGAACGAGATCTAAGGATCGTAAGGAGCGAATGGATGAAATGAAACCCTGTTAGGGTGAACGGAAAGGTCAAGATTGTTACAGAGAACTGATCGATACGGTCCCCCCACACTAACCGGAATTACCTTTGCATCGTCGAGCGACCTTACCACTTCCTTAGAGAGAGGAGCCCAATAATCCCTTATGTTTTGATGTGCAAACCAACCGTAACCCCCATGTTGAATACGTAAGCTACAAGTCCATGCTTCTGTTTCTTTTGTACTTTCTTATAATATAAAATGCCTCCAAGGTTCACATCTATGGCTCACGTGATCATTGACTGCCTTCCTATATCTTTTTGTTTCTCCCAAAGTGATGATACTATGATGTGATGATGATGTTTGATTTAATAAAAAACACAATCTCCTTTGTTCACATATATTGCCGCCAAAACGAAGTCCACATGAAATCCTGCCTTGGTCTTCGTGAATATGGCTGCTCACTTATTCCTTTTCACAGCGCACATGTATGTATATTATGATGGTGATGGCTGACTTCTCAACAAAGCCTCCTCTCACATGTATGCGTGTGTATGGCTGCCTATCTTGATGTCACGTGAATGATGATGATAATACATATTGGGAATTAATGACCTCCAAAAAGTGATGATGAGTTTCTTTTGTCTGCCCATGATGTCGCCCCACTTTATTCCTTCATATTCATTCATATTTTTTCACTTAATTTAGCCGTTTAACCTGTAAGATCACACATATTTGTAGTTATCTAATTCACAGCATGTAATCACATAAATGACAATAAATCATGCAAATTAAGCACGTTAACACTCGAGTTTCACATCCTCCATCACATCCCCACACTTACCTTTGATTGTCCTCAAGCAAACCGATATAGAACTACTCACCATAGTAACAACACCTCTAAACCCCTTAACCTATGCAACAGTTTAAATCCCTAGTCATACCCATTCCATAGACTAACACAATCGAGATTGACAGTCCGACAAGAAATTGATGCAATTTATAAAACTCAAGACTTGTCCATTCAAAACTAACATGCTTAAGATTATAACACATGCTACACGCCTCTCACAATCAACTCTCCTCTCGGTTTAAAAACTGAACTAGCGTGTAATGTGCTAGTATTTATAACACTCAAAACCAAACATGCAATTCTGTAATCATAGGCTTGTATAACAATCATACTTCCACTGTATCATATAACACGGCGCGCATCAAAAGGACTTTCGGTTTTGGGCTTAGGCTAAGGGTAGGAAGATTTTTTCGGTTTATATTTATATTTTTTATGTGGCGAACAAACAAACGACCAAACCGTGACAACTTATTCGCAAACATAACAGACATTTGGGTTGGTTTCTACCCAAGACATGAACAATATTCACAACACTTCTATTTTTTTTTTCCTTTTTCTTTTTCTATTTTTTCTTTGTTTTCTCTTTCTTTTTTTTTTTTTTTTTTCAATTATTCATACTTTGTCGTTCACAGTCGGTATCAAACAATTGACATTGGGTGGACAAACGAAAGGGTAAATAGGCTCAACGGGGCTACTAAGGGTGATAACTAGGTAAACACAAAACAAACACGTTGGGTGTAAAGTATATCCTAATGCCTTTATCATGTACGTGCACATGTCAAACCACAGTCTCAGCATGCATCAAATCACACAAGTTCTAACACAGAATAACATGCGGCCTGCTCTCAACAAATGAATTCAATATGTAAAGCATTCTATCATTCTACAGGCTCAAAATTCTCACTAAGAAAATGTAAAAAAGGGTTGCCGACATGTAGCATATGCAATCTAAAGCACGTTACCCCTAAATAGACATCTCTTCTCAATTCTTTTATCCTAAAAACACCTGTCGGACCTACTCTCATGAAACTTAAAGGAATGACCATGACAAGGGACTACATTAGTTTACTACCGGCAAGGAACCCATTAGTGATTGAAACGTTCGGTTTTCGTATCCATTTAGTTCACTTAAGGCGATGAAATTCTTTAAAATTTTTAAAATTTTCAATTTTTTCAGTTTTCATCGTTTTCAATCACTTTCAATCTCTTTCAAGCTTCTGTCCCAAACCTTTCCCTTCCCGGGTTTCCACATCCCCACACTTGGGCGACATTGTCCCCAATGTATAGTGTTTTTAAAACAAACCCGGGAATACCAACTAACAAACCTCATGAGCGACCGTTCCTAACACAAATAACCTAACGTATTCCCTAAACACAAATTGTTCACACCACCAATAACACGAATAAAAATGCAATAATAAAAGTGGAACAAACTCCCCTGGTTTAAAGTGTAGAATTCTCATGCGTCATGTTCCACCACGACCGTATAGCATTTCATTCGCGGTCGTGTCCACAAGTATTCAGGTCAATCTCTACAATTAGTGTTCATATCATCCCTGTCCAAATGGAGATTGAGTATGGACAGTTCTGACCGAACTCTGATCCATGCATCGTCCGCAACTGCAACTAGAACGTAATGGGACTTCACCAAACATCCCCACACTTGGACCATTGCATCTCGTAGAGATTAATAACCTGGTAACCTGCAAAAGTACTCCTGCAAAAACAAAACAAATATACACTACTCTACATCCTCTGGCTGCCTCCCGAGAGCGCTAAGTTTATAGGTCTTCAGCCAGACCGTACCTGACATTCGTTCATGGGGGTCGAAGTGAACATTTACCCACCGAGTTTCCTGCATATGCTCGGTAATTGACATTCCAAATTCCTACCTGCTCTCCTCTGCCAACGATATTTGTCGAATCAAATCGGAACAAGTGAAATCCACATTTGCCTACCGAATTTCCCTGGTGTGCTTGATAGTTGACATGTCGAGTCTTCACCTTCTTTCCTGTCATGCGTACGTATGTTGGATCATTGTATAGCCACTTCAATATACCTTGTCCGAGGTCTTCTCTACTCACTTTTATCTTATTCCCACTCGAGCCATCATTCCCAACTTTATTAGTTGGAGTAATCAAAATATGTTGCAGTTCGGGATAAACTCGGACTACATCAGCCTCTAGTCCTTCAGTAGGTGCTAAGTCTTCATGTGGGTCTAAACATATAACTTCAAGTTCGGGAAGTCTTTCAACCTCTTCTTCATCTTCAACAACCAAAATTGGTATTTCTTGTGTTTCTTCAACAAATGCAGAAATGGATGTGGTATTATCCTTCACAACCTTCAATGTTGCAATTTGTTCGTCTATTTGATTCTATCGTTGGACCATAGCCTCAGTTCTTGATCTGCTCTCTTGTACCATCTCCAGCATAATATCCATGATTTCATCAAGTTTAGAATTTTGGTATTTACCTTGACAATCATTTTGACTTTGGTGTGGCTGATCTGAACTCCCTTGGTAATTACCATGATTAAACCATTGATTTCGCATATTAAAATCATTGTATGTTGACTCAGGGTAGTCATGGTAAAGACCATTATAATCTTCTTGGTATCTTGAGAAGGGCACCACATCGGATTCGTAATCATCATAATCCAAATTTTGCTCATACTTGTGGTTGACATTTGACTGATAGTGTCCTTGATATGAAGGTGCCTTGTACCCAGACATTAATTTTTCTTTCCAAAACACTGGGTCAGTCCAAAACACTAGGCAATCTTCATTTATGTGAATTTTCCCACAACAAGGGCATGACTCATGAGCTCTATCCATGATCCAGAGATTTCACTTCCTGCACAAACAAACTAAAACACCCGCGTAGAAACTAACATATAAAAAAAACTAACTACAAGAAAAACTATTGGATTTTTGGTTTTTTCTAATTTTTAAATATATATATATATATATATATATATATATATATATATATATATATATATATATATATATATATATATATATTTAAGAAAAACAACTTACTAAACACTAAGCGCACCGATTCTCCGGCAACGACGCCATTTTGATCGATGTCGTAAGGTCGGTCAAAAATAAAGTAA
Source organism: Helianthus tuberosus (assembly GCA_030545235.1). Lineage (NCBI taxonomy): Eukaryota > Viridiplantae > Streptophyta > Magnoliopsida > Asterales > Asteraceae > Helianthus > Helianthus tuberosus. The sequence goes on from CM060438.1 coordinate 57,471,856, forward strand.
TAGTAAAGGGCAAGTAGGGTGTCGAATCCACGGGGAATCAGTGGAAAGTGTAAAAGTTCGTTGCTTTAATTATCATCTATTTCTAAACTAATTGCTTTTTGCTGATTAAGAGAGTTATTAGAAAAACAAATGTAATTAATGTGATTGCAAACAATTATGAGAAAAAGGGACCAATCTCCAGGTTTTCAGGTTATGCAGGAAATTAGTTTACTTAGTTACTACCAGTTGGAAATCACATAGACATGATTTGAAAACTTGCTTTGATAAATAATTAACGGACAATATATTTGATTGCAATGATCCACGATCGAAACCGAAAGATTGATGCAAATGAATAGTAGTCCAATTAATTACCAATTTCAGATTTCATAAACATAATCGAGTTCAATGATTAAAGGTTTAAAACAATGACATCCTAGAATTTAATCCCGGTTGTTGATGAACAAACCAAATAATTGATGAACAAGAATGAATATGATAATCAAATATTGTTTAACCGAAACAAAAACAATAGGAACGACTAACCGAAAGTTTAATCGAATCCTAATCCAAAAAGTTGTAACAAAAAGCAAACCCAATATTCAAACATAAACCCTAGTCCCGGAGACGGTCACGGGACGACTAGCCACTCATGACGTGCGAACACTCTTCCAAAGCTTGATAGAACGCTGGTTTCATGATCGATTCGGTGAGTGGATTCAGAATGATGACGATGTTTGTGATTTTTGAGAGCCAAATGATGTATCAGAAACTGCCTCCCAAATTCGTGATATCCTCGAATGTGATATTGATGATTGATTAATTATGAGAGCCCCCCACAATTGTTACACGGCTGCCAAAACAAATTGTGATTCATCAAGCCCAATCCACGAAGAATGAGAGCCCAATAATCCCTTATGTTTTGATGTGCAAACCAACCGTAACCCCCATGTTGAATACGTAAGCTACAAGTCCATGCTTCTGTTTCTTTTGTACTTTCTTATAAAATGCCTCCAAGGTTCACATCTATGGCTCATGTGATTGTTGACGGGTCATGCTAATCACACACGGTCAAAATTATTTTCACATCCCAAAGCGCCGCGCTATGGCCAAAGCGCGGCGCTATGCTCGACAAAAGTGCTTCGATTGACATTTGAGACATTCCCTACTGTTTGACAGACATAAAGCTGATTATGATGTTTTGTCGTTAACCCTAAGCGCCGCGCTTTGGCCATAGCGCGGCGCTTCGACCCCAAATTTCACCCATTTTACCTTTTAAAAGCAACCTGTGAGACAGACACTTCGACCCTATACATTTTCATTCACAGACACTTCGATATACATTCACCCATCCGTTGTGTTTCTTCAAAATAACGCGCGGTTTTGCTGTATTAGTTACGTCTCTTGAAAAAACGATGTCGTGGTTAAACAACTATATTTTCGGTCAATATTCTGACGAGACAGTTGTTCCTGATTCTTACGAGGGGACCGCTATTTCTGACTCGTATGAGAAACCGGTCTCGTCCAACTTGAGGGAGGCAGAGGTTGTATCTGGCATTCGTTATCGTGATAACACGGTGACGCTGGATTTGAATACCCCTGTGGAGGACCCTTACGCACAACAAGGTTACTCGAATTTCGGTTACGGTGGCGAGTACAGCTTTGTACAGCAGGAGTGTGGTCCAAAAGACAGTTACGGTTGTCAACAGAGCTTACAAGGTTATTCGAATTTCGGTTACGGTGGCGAGCACAACTTTGAACATCAAGTATATTCGGACCTCGGTGACGATGGTGAGCCGGGGGATGTGTCTTTTGACGAGGAAGGCTGTTACCCGGTTACGTTTTCGTTTGATACAACGCAGACCTTTTCGTCACGTAAAGAGTTGGTGCGTTGGGTACAAGACACGGCAAAAGACAACGGTTACCTCATTGTAACTAAGAGGTCGAATAAAAGAGGAGAGAATTACAAGATTTGGTTTCAATGTACTTTTGGTGGGGAGAATAAGAGTATAGCTACACAGAGGAAAACGGGTAGCAAGAAAATAGGCTGCCCGTTCGAGATGATCGGGTTTTCGGAATCATCCGGAAGTGTTTGGAGGATCGAGGTGACGAAGGCGAAGCATAACCACACTCCTATTGAAAACTTAGAGGGTCACGCGTATGCGAGAAGGCTTTCTTCGGAGGATACAAAACTGGTTAAGGAGCTGGCAGAGCAAGACATTCCCAACCAAAGTATCTGGCGAACGCTGACAAAAAACAACCCGGCTAGAAAGCTTATTCCGAAAGATATACACAACGCTGTTCAGAAGATCAACGCCGAAAAAAATGTCGGTAAGTCTTCGATGCAAAAACTTGAAAGCATTCTTCTCGAAAAAAATTACACTTATTACATGCGCACGAATGAGATATCAAACGAAGTTGAAGATGTCTTCTTTGTTCACGAAAGATCATTCAATATGTGGTGTGCCTTCCCGCATGTGCTAATGATTGACGCCACCTACAAAACGAACATGTACAACCTGCCATTTGTTCAGGTCGTAGGCATGACGTCGACAAACAAATCGTTTACGGCTGCTTGTGCGGTAATTTCCGCTGAGAAGTCAGAGAACTACCTATGGGTGTTGCAGAGGATCAAGTCTATGCTGGTAGGATGTATGGAACCGCGCGTGATTTTAACCGACAGGGATTTTGCGCTAATGAACGAGTGTGAACAAGTTTTTCCAAAAGCGCATAAGTATCTTTGTCGGTTCCATATTCAACAAAATATTAATAAGAACAGCAAGAAGAAATTCTCTGACAAGGAATGGAAAGAATTCGTACGTAGATTTTGGTTATTGTGCGAGTCTACGACCGAGGAAATATACAGGTATAACTTGGAAAACCTTGAGGCACAGCTGAAAGAAGATGACCGTGAACGTAAGTATTTCTTACATAATTATGTTCAAATTTTATATAATAACAAAAACTGACTATTTACGTTTTTTTTAATTTTAGAGGTTTTTGATTATTTGAAGAAATCCTGGTTGGATCCGTACCGTGAAAAGTTTGTATCATGCTGGATTAACAAAACTATCTACTTTCACCAAACTACGACCAACAGGGTTGAGGGCATGCATGCAACACTAAAAAGTCACTTTCCAAGTCATCGCAACACACTGGATAAACTTGTACTGTATGTTGATCATGTTGTTGATAGACAATACACCGAGATTAGTAGTAGCTTTGAAACAAGCCTCCGAAAAGTGATGACGCACCACAAGAAGCAGCCCATGCTTGCATATATTCTCAGAAAGGTTTCAATATATGCGATTGAGCTTTTGAGTAGGGAACTAAAACGTAAGGAAGACGGGTTGAGAGCCTACGGTGCAAGCTGTGGTTGCCAACTTTTTACCAGCTGTGGTTTGCCATGTGCCTGTCGTTTGGAAAAGTTGGAAAATAAAGGTAATTAATATCTTTGACCTTTCTCGTTATGATTCTGCCACCTAATTTGTTTTCATCCACAGGTCAGCAACTCCGGATCACACACATAGACGTGTTCTGGAAGAAGCTTAACTTCAAGCCTGCAAAGAAAAACATAGAGGATATCGATGTAGACGCGGAATTTGAAAAACTGAAACAAAAGATCGATCCAACACCCCCTCAAGTGAAAATGAGCTTCTTTGAAAAGTTTCAGCAAATCCTCAATCCAGGGAACAATAACAAAAAACCTCCTGCTGTTCTGAAGAAAACTCATGGTCGCCCAACATTGAAAACGCAGGAAGAAAGAAAGGTTGAAGCCGCTAGAAAAAGCTCGTACATTCCGTCGGAAGAAACTTGGGTCGAGGCCTCAGATGATCTTCCCCGTCACAGCTCGTACATATCACACGAAGATTCTAGAAGACAAAAGAATACCAAACCGATCAACCTGCACCCTGATTTCCCGATGATCAAGCTCGGTCCTAAGACGGATATAGCGATCCGCAACTACGCATCTCAGATTCCCGAAGTGATCCATCCATACATCGTTAGAATAAAGGACGTGAAACCAGATGGTCATTGTGGGTTTCGATCGGTGGCTGTTGGGTTAGGAGTGAAACAAAATTCATATTTGATGATCCGGAAACAACTTATAAAGGAGTTACGTACGAACGAATCGCTTTGGAGGCAGTTTTTCGATCCGGAAAACATAGGACATTATGATGCGCTGCTTAGACGGATCGCTTTCAAGGGGGTAGGACGAGCAGATATCGAAAATTACATGACGATGCCTGACACGGGGTTTCTTATTGCCCAACGATACGGTGTGATTGTTCACACCTTCGACATGCGTGGGAGCAATACAATTTTCCCTCTGCTGGGCGGGCCAAACGAAGCTGAGCAACCTCACCTGGTGGTTGCGGTTGTGTTCGTCGACCATGGGCATTTCATACATGTAGAGCTTGGAGGTTGTTATCCAATGCCTCCCCCAAACCCACTCTAGACAGCGAACAGAACAGAGCGCGCAGCAGCCTGGCACACATTATACAGGGATCAGATCAACGCGTACGAAATGCTTACGTATCGTGCCCCTGACCTTAATGTAACCCCATATTTTCACGATGTAGGTTAAATGTGTTTAATAATAATCACGTTTGTGTTTGTTCAATATATGCGTTACATCATGTTAAAAACCGAATGTCACCGACACGACCCAATCAGATTCAATAAGCACTTGTACGACCCAAAATGACCATATACATCATAATACTACAATTAATGAAAAAACACGTCATGTTCATGTGCGGTAGGCGGTTGATACACATAACACCTCTTACAGGAGTACTTGTGCTTTCAAACCAAAATGATACGATATAACGAAATAAGACATCACACGTAACCAATTTGATCCGGAACTTGCAGTATAGTCCATATATAATAAAAAATGATGTATAATGGAAAAAACGTAAAATTTATACTATTATCGACGCGTTTGTGAATTAAAAACAATTTTAAAAAATTTAAAAAAGGCCCAAAGCGCCCCGCTATGTCCAAAGCGAGGCGCTTTGCCATTAAATAAGAACAGAAGCGCCCCGCTTTGGCCATAGCGGGGCGCTTTGGTCCCTCGTTATACCTGAAGCGAGGCAGCTTCTCCCCCATTTCAACACAAAACACAAAACACACACAAAAGGTGCGATTACACACACTGATATCCGGATATCTTCGTTTTCAATCTTTCGACCGCTAAAAGGTAAGATCGAACACCCTTAATCGTTTTGGTTAAATGTACATGTTTGATATTTATTTGTTTATTATTTTATATTTAATATTATTTGTTTATTAATTAAAATTTTATAAATAATATTATTTGTTTATTCTTTTATATTTAATATTATTTGTTTATTATTTAAAATTTTATAAATAATATTATTTGTTTATTATTTTATATTTAATATTATCTTGTCAACGTGCAGGGATGGATTCCTCCGATGACGAGATTGAGCATATGGAGGCTGAGGGAGATGTGGGAGAGCCGGCATGTCCGTACCTGCAGTTTCCGCCGGGGTCACGGGCGAGGGGGAGATGCGCGAGGTTGCGCACCATCCCCATTGGGGAGCATGTAGGGATAGACTGGGGCCTGCTGGAGACCGTGGGAGAGGCCGCGCGGGCGCGTGAGATAGTTGGACTAGATACTCCTTGGTCGCGCCTATTTGAGTTAGCGATGGAGGACTCGTACCCTGAGCTTACGTGGGAGTTTCTTTCCACGTTTACATACGCGCCGCATCCGGCGGATTACGTGGAGGACCCGGATTTTCCAGTCCACTAGGTTACATTCCGTCTCGCCGGTCAGGAGTTTCAGATGAGTGTGCGGCAGTTTGCTGTCCATACAGGTTTGTTTAAATAATATTATTTATTATTTTATATTTAATATCATTTGTTTATTTAATGTTATTTGTTTATTTAATATTATTTGTTTATTATTATTTGTTTATTTAATGTTATTTGTTTATTTAATATTATTTGTTTATTATTATTATTTGTTTATTTAATATTATTTGTTTATACAGGTTTGTACACAGAGGCCGAGCTTGATACTGATTTATATACGCAGGCAGTTACGATGATGGACAGGCAGACGCTTATCAGTTTCTGGAGGGCCATTTCCAGGGTTCCCTTTGGGAGATCCTGGCAAAAGGCCACCACCATCAAAGACCCCTTGTTCCGATACCTGCACCATGTTATCGCGGCAACTATCGTGCCGCGGGGTGCAAGCAGGGAGAAGGTCAACCTCAGTGACCTTTTCTTTCTATACTGCCTACTGCGACGACAGCCCTGCGATCTAGCAGCCTGCCTGGCAGATTACTTTGCCACAGCATACCACCGGCAGCTCCGCGGGTGGGTGCACACTGGCTCATACATCACCGCCATCGCACGCTCGCTCGGGATCGTGCCCGAGGGAGATCCGGTGCTGTCCGATCCGGTCCCGTCTACCAGGTTGGGCCGCACGTCATTTTCTAGCATGCAGATCACCCGTACCTTTGATGTTGGTCTGAGGTTTAGGGGCGGAGACGGGCTGATTTGGCAGCCGGAGCCGGTGCCGGAGGTCATCCCGGTTGTTATTGAGGTGAGGGCTGGAGTGTTGGCCCCTCCTGATGTTCAGGCGGTCGCTCGGCAGGCTCAGCTACAGGCTCTGGGACTCGATGAGTTCCCGGGCCAGCCTCAGGCTGAGGCTCAGGCTCAGCCTCAGGCTCAGCCTGTATTAGATGATCCGGCTCAGGAGAAGCATATCGAGGAGATCCCAGTACCACCAGTTCAGCCAGCTCCTGAGCCGCCACAGTACCCGCAGCACGTTTACGCTGACCTGCCTCTGGTAGCGCGTGAGGTGGCTCGGGACTTCGACCGGCGCCTCAGACGCCAGGCCGCACGCCAGGACTGGATCATCGAGACGCTCGTTTCTCTACGAGAGCTCGCTGGGTTGCCTCCACCTCCCCTCCCACCGTCCCCACCGCACGAGGATTAGTACCTTAGTTTGTTTGTATAGTGTTTTGTTATGTATTATGCAGTCAGTTGTACCTTTTTGTTTTGTATGTACAAACTGATATATATATATTGCAGTTAATCTTCTATTTACATCACGTTGGTTTTGGATTGTTTACGTTTAATTCTTATGGTTTTCTGTACAATTTATTTAACGTGTTCGTTTAATTTAACAAAATAAACTAGGTTAACAGTTTATAAAGACGCACTTATATTATATACGTTCTATAAAAATAATGACGTAAAAAAACGTAATTATAAAACAACGTATTATAAAGGCCACCCATTATAAAACTCAAATACAATTTTTTCCTCCAAAAAACACTACCAAACTAACCCACATCCCACCTATTTAAAAAAAAAAACAACACAAATTCCAGCCAACGCTTTTTGTCTTTTTGCACACTCAAAGCGCCCCGCTTTGGCCATAGCGGGGCGCTTTGACCAAGGTCAACAGACAAGGACTGAAAGACAAAGGCCGTGTGCGAATAGACCAAGCCTTGTTGACTGCCTTCCTATATCTTTTTGTTTCTCCCAAAGTGATGATACTATGATGTGATATGATGTTTGATTTAATAAAAAACACAATCTCCTTTGTTCACATATATTGCCGCCAAAACGAAGTCCACATGAAATCCTGCCTTGGTCTTCGTGAATATGGCTGCTCACTTATTCCTTTTCACAACGCACATGTATGTATATTATGATGGTGATGGCTGACTTCTCAACAAAGCCTCCTCTCACATGTATGCGTGTGTATGGCTGCCTATCTCGATGTCACGTGAATGATGATGATAATACATATTGGGAATTAATGACCTCCAAAAAGTGATGATGAGTTTCTTTTGTCTGCCCATGATGTCGCCCCACTTTATTCCTTCATATTCTCTCATATTTTTTCACTTAATTTAGCCGTTTAACCTGTAAGATCACACATATTTGTAGTTATCTAATTCACAGCATGTAATCACATAAATGACAATAAATCATGCAAATTAAGCACGTTAACACTCGAGTTTCACATCCTCCATCACATCCCCACACTTACCTTTGATTGTCCTCAAGCAAACCGATAGGAGCTCAATATGAACATCGGAAAAAGTGCTAAGGTAAATCGTTTGGAGCTGAATAAATGCAAAGACCTCCAGCAGAAAGCGCGAGTTAAATGGCTTAAATTTGGGGATGAAAATAGTGCTTTTTTTCACAATTCTTTAGCGGTAAATCTGGCAAATAATAGAATAAACAGCCTATCTTTCAACGGAGTTTTTGTGTCAGACCCGGTGATTCTTTAAGAGGAAGTGAGGAAATGGTTCAAAAAGCAGTTTTCGGAACCTATTAGACGCAGGCCAGACTTTACAAATTTCGGGCTGCCTTGTGTGTCCGACTTTAATTGCTCCTTGCTGTGTGATAACTTCTCGGAATCTGAGGTTCTCTCGGCTATCAAGAGTTGTGATGGAGGGAAGGCGCCGGGGCCGGACGGCTTCTCTTTGAGGTTCTTCAAAGTTTTTTGGGTTCACATCAAAAACTTGGTGATGGGGTTCCTGAATGCTTTCCATGCGTCGGGTGAGATTAGCGTCGGATGCAACTCTTCTTTTGTGGCCCTCATTCCAAAAATAAAGGATCCGCAAGAATTAGGTAATTTTCGCCCTATCTCGGTTGTTGGCTCTATGTATAAAATCTTAGCCAAGGTTTTAGCTAATCGCCTTAAGCTCGTTATAAACGATGTTACGTCTGTCTATCAATCAGCTTTTGTGGGAGGCCGTAACATTCTAGATAGCCCGTTAATTGTAAGTGAATTGGTGTCTTGGGCCAAAAAGTCGAAATCTAAGTTACTCATCTTTAAAGTGGATTTCGAAAAAGCTTACGACTCAATTAATTGGAAATTTCTCTTTCGTATGATGGAAAAAATGGCTTTCCCGGAGAAGTGGATTTTGTGGATAAAAGGTTGCCTGACATCGGGGTTGGGTTCGGTCCTAGTTAATGGGTCGCCGACAAAAGAATTCAAGTTTAAGCGGGGGCTTAAACAAGGAGATCCTCTTTCCCCCTTCCTGTTTATTATCGCTATGGAAGTCATAAGTATGTTCATGAAAAGGGCTATCGATCTGGGTTTATTTCATGGGTTTAGCCTCCCAAATGGAGGCCCGATTATTTCCCACCTTAGTTATGCGGATGACGTTCTTTTTATTGGCGAATGGTCGGCACAAAATATTGTGGCTTTGAATCGGCTTCTGCGTTGGATTAGCCTTGGAACAGGGCTAAAGGTCAACCGGGGGAAATGTTTTCTTTTTGGGATTGGGGTCATTGATTCAGAGGTGGCTCACTTTGCTAGTCTAGCTCGGTGTGAAGTGGGCTCCCTCCCATTTTCTCATCTGGGCGTTCCCATAGGGGTGAATATGAAAAGGGCTAAGTTCTGGCAACCGGTGGTGGATCGTTTTTCGGCAAAGTTATCTAAATGGAAGGCGAGGTATCTCTCTTTTACTGGTCGCATGACTTTGGTCAAGTCGGTCCTTGGAAGTCTCCCGTCCTACTTTTTATCTATCTTTGCGGCGCCTAAGTGTGTGATAAAGAATCTCGAAAAAATCAGAAGGGATTTTTTATGGGGCAAATCCGAGAGGGGCCATAAACTCCGATGGGTTCGGTGGAATCTTTTGTTGAAGTCCAAAAGCAGGGGGCATGGGAGTGGGGAGTATTCAGGGGTATAACCTTGCTATGTTAGTAAAATGGTGGTGGAGGTATAAAGCAAATCCGAATCAGCTGTGGGCAAAGGTTATAGCAGCTATTCACGGTGGCAATGGGCAGTTAAATTCGGCTCCTTTTATCCCGCTGAAAAGGTCGTTTCCAGGAGTGTGGAAAGATATCGGGTCGGTGGAGAGGGCTTTTAATGATTTGGGAATAAATATCGCGGATAACATTATCGAGGTGGGTGGGGTTTGGAAGTGGCGGACTGATCCGAACGGCGTTTTCTCAGTCAAACAGGTCCGCTTGGACATTGAATCGGCTACAAACGGGGCCGATCCGGGCAGCCTTGTTTTCGATTGGAATACCTAGGCCATCCCGAAAGCTAATTACTTGCTTTGGAGAGCTCTGCTTGGTAAAATCGCTTCCAAAGTGGGTCTGGTGCATCGCGGCATAGCTCTTGCGGATACCCGCTGTCCCCGATGCGACATTGCAGATGAGGATCCGGATCATATTTTCGTAAATTGTATCTGGTCTAGATGCATTTGGTGGAACATTTTGTCTTGGGTCAAAATCAAGTTTCCATCAGAGATTAACAATCTTTCTGATTTTATCTCTTATCTTAAAAATAATCCGGGGGATAGTAGATGGAAAAGATGTGTGTATATGATAGCCATTGCAACGGTTTGGAAGATTTGGTTCGCCAGAAACAAAAAAGTCTTCGATGGTTCCTTCATCCCTGTTTCCTCTTCAGTGGATCAAATCAAAGAAGAGACCTTCCTTTGGGCATGTAGCCGGTCGTCTTTGAAGCAGGTGGTTTGGGGTAAATGGAAGTACTTCGCTTTTATCGACATATTGTAATTCGTTTCTTCGGTTCTTGTTTTCTTTTTCCGTTTTTGTTTTGTTTGTTCCCAGTTTCTTGCTGGCTCTTTATATATATATATATATAAAGTGTTGTTTGCCGTTCAAAAAAAAATGTATATTATGATGGTGATGGCTGACTTCTCAACAAAGCCTCCTCTCACATGTCACGTGAATGATGATGATAATACATATTGGGAATTAATGACCTCCAAAAAGTGATGATGAGTTTCTTTTGTCTGCCCATGATGTCGCCCCACTTTATTCCTTCATATTCTCTCATATTTTTTCACTTAATTTAGCCGTTTAACCTGTAAGATCACACATATTTGTAGTTATCTAATTCACAGCATGTAATCACATAAATGACAATAAATCATACAAATTAAGCACGTTAACACTCGAGTTTCGCATCCTCCATCAACATCATCCACAACTTGAAAGAAATTTCGTCCCGAAATTTCATAAGCATTCCAAAACAGCAAGACGTTACTGTGGATTTTCCGCGGGTACCACGTCATCCCCAACTTAATGGGAATTTCGTCCCGAAATTCACTAGTTGTTCCAGACTTAGATTTGCCAGGCTTGGACTTGTCCTCTGGGAATAAATGTGGGTACTTAAGCTTCATCTGATCCTCACGTTCCCACGTGAACTCTGGTCCACGTCTTGAGTTCCAACGAACTCTTACAATCGGAATACGGCTGTGCTTACGGACCTTGACCTCCCGGTCCATAATTTCTATTGGTTCCCCGAAAAACTGCAACTTGTCGTCGATCTTCAGCTCTTGAAACGGTACCACCAGTGTTTCATCAGACAAACACTTCTTTAATTGCGACTCATGGAAAACATCATGGATGTTACCCAACTCAGCAGGTAACTCGAGCTTGTATGCCACCTTACCGACTCGTTCAAGAATTTTGAATGGCCCTACATAACGAGGATTAAGCTTGTCGCGTTTTCCAAAACGCACCACACCCTTCCAGGGTGAGACCTTCAACATAACACGATCATTAACTGCGAATTCCAAAGGTTTTCTACGCTTATCAGCGTAGCTTTTCTGACGGTCGCGCGCTGCTGCCATCTGATTCCTGATCTGAACAATCTTTTCCGAAGTTTCCAACACGAGTTCAGGGCCTGTGACTTGGGTGTCACCCACCTCAGCCCAACAGAGAGGTGAGCGACACTTTGGCCCGTACAATGCTTCAAATGGAGCTGCCTGAATACTGGTATGGTAGCTATTGTTGTAAGAAAACTCTATCAGCGGCAAGTGTTTCTCCCAACCCTTGCCAAAATCAATCACGCACGCCCACAACATGTCTTCTAGTGTCCGGATGGTTCGTTCACTTTGACCATCCGTCTGTGGGTGATAAGCAGTGCTCATATCGAGACGCGAGCCGAATGATTTGCGCATCGATTGCCACAAATCTGAGATGAAACGCGGGTCACGGTCAGAAATAATAGAAGTCGGCACCCCGTGCCTAGAAACCACTTCCTTTAGGTAGACAACAGCTAGTTGTGAGAACTTGTCTGTTTCCTTAATTGCTAGAAAGTGCGCTGACTTCGTGAGACGATCAACGATTACACAAATTGTGTCGTTCCCGTTCTGCGTTCTGGGTAGTCCAGTGACAAAATCCATTGCGATTTGCTCCCATTTCCACATAGGTATTTCCGGCTGTTGCAGCAATCCAGACGGTTTCTAATATTCCACTTTAACTTTTGAGCAGGTCAAGCATTTACTCACATAAGTCACGATGTGAGCTTTCATCTTCGGCCACCAATACATGACTTTGAGATCCTGATACATCTTATCCGAACCTGGGTGAACAGAGTATCGAGACTTGTGCGCTTCGTCCATCACAAGTTCTCTAAGGTTACCAAACAACGGAATCCATATCCGCTCCCTAAAATAGTAAATGCCATCTGATCTCTTCTCGAGTCGTTTCTCCATGCCCCGTAAATACTCAGCTTCATAATTTTCCTCCTTCAATGCTTCGGTCTGAGCCGAACAAATCTGGTCAGGCAGGTTAGAATGAATGGTAAGCTGCAAGGCGCGAACACGTTTGGGTTTTGATTCCTTTCTACTAAGAGCATCCGCTACAACGTTAGCCTTACCCGGATGGTACTTGATTGCACAGTCATAGTCGTTTAAAAGTTCTACCCAGCGACGCTGTCGCATATTTAAATCCTTCTGGTCAAAAATATGCTGAAGGCTCCTGTGGTCGGTATAAATAGTGCATTTAGTACCGTACATGTAATGCCTCCAGATTTTGAGCGCAAATACTACAACTCCCAACTCCAAGTCGTGTGTCATATAATTCTTCTCGTGAACCTTCAACTGTCGAGAAGCATAAGCTATCACATTGTTGCGCTGCATCGGCACGCAACCAAACCCTGTATGGAAGCATCACAGTATACTACAAAGTCTTCTGTACCTTCAGGTAGAGACAAGATCGCTGCCCTACAGAGTTTCTGTTTTAATAACTGGAAAGCCTCTTCTTGTTTCGTTCCCCAAGAGTATACTACGCCCTTCTGTGTCAAAGAGGTGAGAGGTTGAGAGATCTTCAAGAAATCCTTGATAAATCTTCGATAATACCCAGCGAGACCAAGAAATTTTCGTACCTCCGAAGGATTCTTTGGTGCCGCCCAATTCTTGACAGCATCAGTCTTAGCTGGATCCACGTGTATCCCTGATTCATTCACTATGTGTCCAAGGAAGTGTACCTCTCGAATCTAGAAGTCACACTTAGAAAACTTTGCATAGAGTTGCTCCTTCCTCAGGAGTTCCAAAATAAGACGTAAGTGTCATTCGTGATCTTCCTTGCTCTTCGAGTAGATCAAAATGTCGGCGATGAATATTGTAACGAAATCGTCGAGATACGGTTTGCATACACGGTTCATGAGATCCATGAAGACCGCTGGTGCGTTTGTCAACCCAAACGGCATAACTAAAAACTCATAGTGCCCATAACGCGTTCGAAAAGCCGTTTTAGGAACATCCTCCCCTCGGACTCTCATCTGATGATAGCCCGATCTTAAGTCGATCTTCGAATAAAAACTTGACCCTTGTAACTGGTCAAATAAGTCGTTGATGCGTGGCAATGGGTAACGATTCTTGATAGTCACCTTGTTGAGTTCCCGATAATCAATGCACATGCGAAAGGACCCGTCTTTCTTCTTTACAAACAAAACTGGGGCTCCCCAAGGCGAAGAGCTGGGTCGAATAAAGCGTCTGTCCAATAACTCTTGCAGCTGGTTTGACAGCTCCTGCAACTCTCCAGGTGCTAAACGATAAGGAGCACGAGCAACTGGGGCCGCTCCTGGCGCAAGATCAATCTGAAATACTACTTGACGGTGAGGAGGTAATCTAGGAAGTTCCTCAGGAAACACATCGGTAAATTCGCGTACAACTGGCAGATCCTCGATCTTTCTTTCTCCTGACGGAGTATCAGTAACAAGTGCTAGAATAGCAGGATACCCCTTTCGTAGACATTTCTGCGCTTGCATAGCTGAGATGATACCAACCATCGCGCCACTGCGATGCCCCTGAACCGATAATGACTCTCCACCAGGGAGAGGAATACGTACAATCTTCTCCTTACACAGAATCTCCGCTTGGTGTTTAGACAGCCAATCCATACCAACCACTATATCAAAACTACCGAGGGTAACAGAAAGGATATCAATATCAAACACTTGACCCACAAGATCTAGTTTACACCCAAACAGAACATGCGAAGCTTCAATCGTTTTGCCATTAGCTAATTCTACTACGTGCTTATCTTCTAAAGGCGTTGGGGGCTAACCCTAATCGTTGACCAAACTCTAGGGACACATAACTCCAAACGGCATCGGAATCAAATAACACAGAAGCAATAAGATTGTTCACAGAAAACGTACCAGCCACGACATTGCCGTCGTTCCTAGCATCACCAGCACCGATCGTAAATACCCTTCCACGATCACCATTGCCCCCATTGTTGCCATTGTTTTTGTTCCCAGCATTGTTGTTGTTCTGGCGGTTGTTATTGTTGGCATTCTGATTCAGCTGAGGGCTATCCCGTTTAATGTGGTCCTCATCCCACACTGGAAACACCCATTCTTAAAGCCCTGGTTCTGATGGGGTTGTTGCCTTTACTGATGTTGTTGCTGCTGATTCTGCTGCCTTGGGTACGGGGCTCTACATTCTTTAGCCTCATGGCCAAACTTGTTGCATCTACGGCAAACACGGACACACTGTCCATGATGATGATAACCACACTTGTTGCACTTTGGCTTCTTACCAGCGTAGGAGCCTTGATTTTGATTGCTGCCCTGGCCTTGGTTAACTGAGGACGACTGACTGAAGCTGTGGTTGTTGCTATTATCAGGCCTTTTCTGAGATTGACTCGCACAGGTTAATTTATCAGTATCGTTCCACTTGTGCTTGTTATCACTAGCAGGTGTGGTAGCTGTAGCAGTAGAGGTAGTAGCAGATTTACGAGGCGGCAATGAGCCACGCTCGACCTCTTGGTCAGTAATCTTATGTGCCAAACGGATGATCTAGGGCAGATTGTTATGGTTAGCACAGTGACATACCCCTTTACAGCTGGTGCTAGGCCCTTGAGATACAACTCAATTCGTCGATGTGGAGGTTGAGACAGGTTAGGGCATAAAATTGCTAGTTCATGAGATCGTTTCGTGTAAGCCTCAATCTCGGATCCTTCCATCTTCAAATCGTAGAACTCGTTCTCGAGCTTCTGAGTCTCATCCCGAGGACAGTACTCTTCTTGTATCAACTCCTTAAAATCATCCCAAGTAGTGGCGTTAGCCATCTCGATGCCCAAAATCTGCACCTGGGCATTCCACAAAGTTAAGGCACCATCCTCCAAGGTGCGTGTAGCATACTTCACACGGTCCCCCATGGGACAGTTACACATAGCAAACATTGATTCAACCTTCTCAAACCAACGCAATAAACCCACAGCCCCTTCAGTCCCACTGAACGTCTGTGGCTTATAATCCATGAATGTCTTGAATGTGCAGGCATGCGGATTGTTCTGATGTGCTGGCTGACCTAATGGACGAAAGAAAATACAAAACAGGGGTAAGAGTTATGTACGCGACACAAGATTAAAGAGTGTTTGGAACATTTCGTATCAGCTTGGTAGGCTGCCAAAGCCTCAGCCACACGAGTGTTGATTAAGTTTGTCAGCTCAGGTTGGGTCATCGCGATGTGACCACGTCCATGACCTCGTCCACTCATGATTCTATACAAGGAGATTGAACAAATTTAAGAGTCGAGATGAGGTAAAAGTCAAGTATCACGTTGAAATCTACAAACTACCAAGTTTACACACAATAGGGCAGAACCCTTCTCACACTCGTTAAGCCTCACTGGGACATACACGCACCTCACGTTATTATCATGTGTACACCCACAATAATAAGGCAATTTGCATACTTTCATAGTGTGCATTCATAGTAGAACCATGGCTTAACAGGTAACAATTAATTCAGCTCGTAATACACGTAACAGATGGTTTACCATACATACTAGATACATCAGGTTTCCTGTACTCGATTAATGTTATTCAGTCTTTACTATACATGCATTTAGTTTAATAATCATCACCCACTGTTTACGTGAAGTCCTTCGGCGAAAGCCCATGCACTCGACGAAACCCCATATGACGAATCTCCTAACTTTCGTCGGCACTAGGGGTGACGAAACACCTAGTTTCGTCGATATCAGGGGTGACGAAACTCCATAGGGATTCGCCAAGATCATTAAAGTGACTGTTAACACGTTTTCATCAAGGTTCACAGATCAAACATCGGTTTCTGCCACGTTCTACATACCCTAGCCATTGTTCAATCATCAACTGATAATCCCATAACCTTACAAATCTTAATTACATGGTTCTAATTCAGCTAATGACATGTCATTCAAAGAAAGCAGATTATCAGTATTTAAACCATAAATCGTCATTACAGAATTTATAGATCTACATGTTATTCAAGAACCAAATATTACATAGTTATTTCAATATATGCAGTGATCTAATTGGTGGTCATTCATTCAACATCGAACACATCACACAACGGTTAACCCACTTCAAACCCTAGTTTCTAGCATGCACAGATACGATTTACACAACAACCAATAACTACTTGATCACATAACCAGGAAATTGAATAACGTAATGATGATAGTAACTAACCGAGATGAAAGAAACGATAGGTTCGATCGATCTGAAGAGCCTCGAGAATTCAGAATTGTCGCCGCACAAGAGAGGGTATTCTAGGGTTTGAAGTTTCTCAACTGACGGTTACTAACTCAAAGGTTTAGGTTTTAAACACACATGCTGGGCCGCAACCTACATGGGCCGAAAGCCCCTCTCGGCGAAACTCCAACCTTGACGAAAGCCCATGTTTCGTCGGCTATGTTTCGTCGACTACGGGTGTGATGAAAGTCCAACATTTCGTCGGGCAGTGGCTTAGTTATACAGGTTTTCATTAAACGATAAATAATGCATTTACCAACATAATGCACAACTACAAGTTCAATAGGATCCATTATTCGACTCTAACACTTTTCATAACCTAAATAAATCATCAAAACAGGTTTGCCACACAAGAGATACGTAATGAAAAGACTTGAAATCTCGGGTTGTCACATCATCCCCAACTTGAAAGAAATTTCGTCCCGAAATTTGATAAGCATTCCAAAACAGCAAGACGTTATGGTGGATTTTCCGTGGGTACCATATCATCCCCAACTTGAATGGGAATTTCGTCTCGAAATTCAATAGTTGTTCCATACTTAGATTTGCCAGGCTTGGACTTGTCCTCTGGGAATAAATGTGGGTACTTAAGCTTCATCTGATCCGTACGTTCCCACGTGAACTCCGGTCCACGTCTTGAGTTCCAACGAACTCTTACAATCGGAACACGGCTGTGCTTATGGACCTTGACCTCCCGATCCATAATTTCTATTGGTTCCTCGATAAACTGCAACTTGTCGTCGATCTTCAGCTCTTGAAACAGTACCACCAATGTTTCATCAGACAAACACTTCTTTAATTGCGACACATGGAAAACATCGTGAACGTTACCCAACTCAGCATGTAACTCGAGCTTGTATGCCACCTTACCGACTCGTTCAAGAATTTTGAATGGCCCTATATAACGATGGTTAAGCTTACCACGTTTTCCAAAACGCACCACACCCTTCCAGGGTGAGACCTTCAACATAACACGATCATTAACTGTGAATTCCAAAGGTTTTCTACGCTTATCAGCGTAGCTTTTCTGACGGTCACGCGCTGCTGCCATCCGCTTCCTGATCTGAACAATCTTTTCCGAAGTTTCCAACACGAGTTCAGGGCCTGTGACTTGGCTGTCACCCACCTCAGCCCAACAGAGAGGTGAACGACACTTTCGCCCGTACAATGCTTCAAATGGAGCTGCCTGAATGCTGGTATGGTAGCTATTGTTGTAAGAAAACTCTATCAGCGGCAAGTGTTTCTCCCAACCCTTGCCAAAATCAATCACGCACGCCCGCAGCATGTCTTCTAGTGTCTGGATGGTTCGTTCACTTTGATCATCCGTCTGTGGGTGATAAGCAGTGCTCATATCGAGACGCGAGCCGAATGATTTGTGTATCGATTGCCACAAATCTGAGATGAAACGCGGGTCACGGTCAGAAATAATAGATGTCGGCACCCCGTGCCTAGAAACCACTTCCTTTAGGTAGACAGCAGCTAGTTGTGAGAACTTGTCTGTTTCCTTAATTGCTAGAAAGTACGCTGACTTCGTGAGACGATCAACGATTACCCAAATTGTGTCGTTCTCGTTCTGCGTTCTGGGTAGTCCAGTGACAAAATCCATTGTGATTTGCACCCATTTCCACATAGGTATTTCCGGCTGTTGCAGCAATCCAGACGGTTTCTGATATTCCACTTTAACTTTCGAGCAGGTCAAGCATTTACTCACATAAGTCGCGATGTGAGCTTTCATCTTCGGCCACCAATACATGACTTTGAGATCCTGATACATCTTATCCGAACCTGGGTGAACAGAGTATCGAGACTTGTGCGCTTCGTGCATCACAAGTTCTCTTAGGTTACCAAACAACAGAATCCATATCCCGTAAATACTCAGCTTCATAAATACTCAGCTTCATAATTTTCCTCCTTCAATGCTTCGGTCTGAGCCGAACGAATCTGGTCAGGCAGGTTGGAATGAATGGTAAGCTGCAAGGCGCGAACACGTTTGGGTTTCGATTCCTTTCTACTAAGAGCATCCGCTACAACGTTAGCCTTACGCAGATGGTACTTGATTGCACAGTCATAGTCGTTTAAAAGTTCTACCCAGCGAAGCTGTCGCATATTCAAATCCTTCTGGTTGAAAATATGCTGAAGGCTCCTGTGGTCGGTATAAATAGTGCATTTAGTACCGTACAGGTAATGCCTCCAGATTGTGTGCGCAAATACTACAGCTCCCAACTCCAAGTCGTGTGTCATATAATTCTTCTCGTGAACCTTCAACTGTCGAGAAGCATAAGCTATCACATTGTTGCGTTGCATCAGCACGCTACCAAGACCCTGTATGGAAGCATCACAGTGTACTACAAAGTCTTCTGTACCTTCTGGTAGAGACAAGATCGGTGCACTGCAGAGTTTCTGTTTTAATAACTGGAAAGCCTCTTCTTGTTTCGTTCCCCAAGAGAATACTACGCCCTTCTGTGTCAACGAAGTGAGAGGTTGAGCGATCTTCGAGAAATCCTTGATAAATCTTTGATAATACCCAGCGAGACCAAGAAATTATCGCACCTCCAAAGGATTCTTTGGTGCCGCCCAATTCTTGACAGCATCAATCTTAGCTGGATCCACGTGTATCCCTGATTCATTCACTATGTGTCCAAGGAAGTGTACCTCTCGAATCCAGAAGTCACACTTAGAAAACTTTGCATAGAGTTGCTCCTTCCTCAGGAGTTCCAAAATAAGACGTAGGTGCCGTTCGTGATCTTCCTTGCTCTTCGAGTAGATCAAAATGTCGTCGATGAATACTATAACGAAATCGTCAAGATACGGTTTGCATACACGGTTCATGAGATCCATGAAGACCGCTGGTGCGTTTGTCAACCCAAACGGCATAACTAAAAACTCATAGTGCCCATAACGCGTTCGAAAAGCCGTTTTAGGAACATCCTCCTCTCGGACTCTCATCTGATGATAGCCCGATCTTAAGTCGATCTTCGAATAAAAACTTGACCCTTGTAACTGGTCAAATAAGTCGTCGATGCGTGGTGATGGGTAACGATTCTTGATAGTCACCTTGTTGAGTTCTCGATAATCAATGCACATGCGAAAGGACCCGTCTTTCTTCTTTACAAACAAAACTGGGGCTCCCCAAGGCGAAGAGCTGGGTCGAATAAAGCGTCTGTCCAATAACTCTTGCAGCTGGTTTGACAGCTCCTGCAACTCTCCAGGTGCTAAACGATAAGGAGCACAAGCAACTAGGGCCGCTCCTGGCGCAAGATCAATCTGAAATACTACTTGACGGTGAGGAGGTAATCTAGGAAGTTCCTCAGGAAACACATCGGTAAATTCGCGTACAACTGGCAGATCCTCGATCTTTCTTTCTCCTGACGGAGTATCAGTAACAAGTGCTAGAATAGCAGGATACCCCTTTCGTAGACATTTCTGCGCTTGCATAGCTGAGATGATACCAACCATCGCGCCACTGCGATGCCCCTGAACCGATAATGACTCTCCACCAGGGAGAGGAATACGTACAATCTTCTCCTTACACAGAATCTCCGCTTGGTGTTTAGACAGCCAATCCATACCAACCACTATATCAAAACTACCGAGGGTAACAGAAAGGATATCAATATCAAACACTTGACCCACAAGATCTAGTTTACACCCAAACAGAACATGCGAAGCTTTAATTGTTTTGCCATTAGCTAATTCTACTACGTGCTTAACTTCTAAAGGCGTTGGGGCTAACCCTAATCGTTGACCAAACTCTAGGGACACATAAATCCAATCGGCACCGGAATCAAATAACACAGAAGCAATAAGATTGTTCACAGAAAACGTACCAGTCACGACATTGTCGTCATTCCTAGCATCACCAACACCGATCGTAAATACCCTTCCACGAGCACCATTGCCCCCATTGTTGTTGTTCCCAACATTGTTGTTGTTCTTGCGGTTGTTATCGTTGGCATTCTGATTCAGCTGAGGGAAATCCCGTTTGATGTGGCCCTCAACCCCACACTGGAAACACCCCTTCTTAAAGCCCTGGTTCTGATGGGGTTGTTGCCTTTCCTGATGTTGTTGCTGTTGATTCTGCTGCTTTGGGTACGGGGCTCTACAGTCTTTAGCCTCATGGCCCAACTTGTCGCATCTACGGCAAACACGGACACACTGTCCATGATGATGATAACCACACTTGTTGCACTTTGGCTTCTTACCAGCGTAGGAGCCTTGATTCTGATTGCTGCACTGGCCTTGGTTAACTAAGGATGACTGACTGAAGTTGCGGTTGTTGCTGTTGTCAGGCCTTTTCTGAGATTGACTCACACTGGTTGCTTTATCAGTATCGTTCCACTTGCGCTTGTTATCACTAGCAGGTGTGGTAGCTGTAGCAGTAGAGGTAGTAGCGGATTTACGAGGCGGCAATGAGCCACGCTCGACCTCTTGGTCAGTAATCTTATGTGCCAAACGGATGATCTGGGGCAGATTGTTATGGTTAGCAGCAGTGACATACCCCTTTACAGCTGGTGCTAGGCCCTTGAGATACAACTCAATTCGTCGATGTGGAGGTCGAGACAGGTTAGGGAACAAAATTGCTAGTTCATGAGATCGTTTCGTGTAAGCCTCGATCTCGGATCCTTCCATCTTCAAATCGTAGAACTCGTTCTCGAGCTTCTGAATCTCATCCCGAGGACAGTACTTTCTCATATCAACTCCTTAAAATCATCCCAAGTAGTGGCGTTAGCCATCTCGATGCCCAACATCTGCACTTGGGCATTCCACCAAGTTAAGGCACCATCCTCCAAGGTGCATGTAGCATACTTCACACGGTCCCCCATGGGACAGTTACACATAGCAAACACTGATCCAGCCTTCTCAAAGCAGCGCAGTAAACCCACAGCCCCTTCAGTCCCACTGAACGTCTGTGGCTTACAATCCATGAATGTCTTGAATGTGCAGGCAGGCGGATTGTTCTGATGTGCTGGCTGACCTAATGGAAGAAAGAAAATACAACACAGGGGTAAGAGTTGTGTACGCGACACAAGATTAAAGAGTGTTTGGCATATTTCGAACCAGCTTGGTAGGCTGCCAAAACCTCAGCCACACGTGTGTTGATTAAGTTTGTCAGCTCAGGTTGGGCCATCGCGATGTGACCACGTCCATGACCTCGTCTACTCATGATTCTATACAAGGAGAGGGAACAAATTTAAGAGTCGAGATGAGGTAAAAGTCAAGTATCACGTTGAAATCTATAAACTACCAAGTTTACACACAATAGGGCAGAACCCTTCTCACACTCGTTAAGCATCACTGGGACTTACATGCACCTTACGTTATTATTATGTGTGCACCCACAATAATAAGCCAATTTGCATGCTTGTCTCAGTGCCTCTTAACTTGCGCTAGAAGTTTCCCCCGCATTCAAGTAGCAAAACAGAAGGTATTACAGGATTACGAATCACAAAAGTTGAAGAGTAGTATCACACTATCAAATCACCATAGTATCTAGTATGTCGTTTCATGCAAGCTGTGAGTGTGTGACTACTAAACAAGTAATGCATAAAGTAAACAGAAGACAAACCTTGCAATCTGGAGCTGAGTGTCAAGGTCGATTTTCGAAGTTGTTCGGTTATATTCTGGTTTTATAAAAACGTTTTAAAACCTAGTTCACTATAACCAGTGGCTCTGATACCAAACTGTCACACCCCTAAAATACCACATGCGGAATCACCGCGGGACGTGTGACGTACCAGGATCCAAGCCACCAATCACATTGAACTACGCATAAAATTTTGATAAAACAATCCATTCATTTCAAACTATAAATCCAAGTCATAAATTTAAACCAAAGTAAATGTTCAGCGGAAGCATATAGTAATAGTTAATCAATTGTTTCAAACAAGTGTTCAAGAACCAAGGTAATAAATATCCAAGAGTCTCGATCCATGACCACTCCAACGCTCCCAGATAGCAAGTCCATAGTCAAGAATCTATCGACCTGCAAGCATGCAGACAAGTGTTTCAGAAGACGCTGGTGAGTTCAAAGTTTGTTAACACGTTTTAGTTACCAGATATGAATATAAGACGATTCAAAGATTTGATGTTGTAATAACTCGTTTACCACTGATGGCTTAAAGTTGTTTTGCCCAAACCCCAATGCCTCTATCAAAGCAATGGTCAAGACTGGGATCATTAGTTCACTCCCGACCTCCCCGGTACGGTGTGAGGTTGCCAAACCTAAATAGCGCTATTAACTAATAATGCATTTACCAACATAATGCACAACTACAAGTTCAATAGGATCCATTATTCGACTGCTACACTTTTCATAACCTAAATAAATCATCAAAACAGGTTTGCCACACAAGAGATACGTAATGAAAAGACTTGAGATCTCGGGTTGTCACATCATCCCCAACTTGAAAGAAATTTTGTCCCGAAATTTGATAAGTATTCCAAAACAGCAAGATGTTACTGTGGATTTTCCGCTGGTACCACAGAAGCTATTGTTGTTATCAAGGAGTTGGAATCGTGAGTCAATGTTGGCGCTATTGTGGTTATTTACGGAACTGTTCGTCTTTGCAACTCACGGAACTGTTCATTGGGTTGTGGAGGTGAAGGATGGGGAAGGGATATGAGATCTGAGGAGGTGGTGATGTTTGGTGGTGGACTGATGGTAGTGGTCGTGGTGGTCGTGGTGGTGGAGTACTTAGAGAGAGTGTGTGAGAGTGAAAGATAGAAAGAGTGAGAATGTGTGTGTGTATATATATTGATAAAATAAAATTGCTAAAAGTATATTATAATTATCTTGTGCATAAAGGGTTGTACATAGGCATAAAATGACTAAAATACCCTTATATTTAACTGAATTAGTTTATGGCATTACAAATTTGGATTCAGATAGTTATCAATTGAAAATCCATATACTCATGGTGTTAATTTTAAACTCAAATACTTAAAACCACTAATATACATAGACTCAAAAACTAATTTACTCTAAATTGTATATATTAGATGTACACCTTTTGTCAACTTTAAATGCACGTCAATCTTGCTTTATACAACCAGGTTCCAACTCACCCCTTGTAGTCGGGTACTTGTTAGGCTAGACGGTATGAGAGGACGTCCCCATCCGTCCCGGTTCGTCGCCAAAGCCAACACCCCCCGTCCTTAACGTCGACTACTAGACGTTTGAGACGGAGCAGAAGAGGACAAAAAAATCCTCCTTTCCAATGCAAGTTGACCGTTTAAAATTAAAAAAAAATTCCAAATTCAAAAACTTACCAACGGTCCTTTTCCATTTTTTTTTTACCAAAATCAATCCTAAAACTATATAAAACCCCCATTTTTAACACTATTTTTCTCACTTTTCGTCTACTACAACTCATCTCTCTCTCTCATTTTTTATAAACATTTTCCCTTTTTATAAAATACTATTCTACGATGGATCCCTTCAACAACCCGAACGTCCCCGACAACCCGAACAACCCCAACAACCCGAACCCACCGAACATCCCGAATGTTTTTAATGTTACGGGATGCTATCCGACGATAGAACCGAACCAATTAGGTCAATTTTCCTCAAACGCTTTTGCCGCATTCGAAAACTCACCGAACGTTTTTTCCCAAACGCAACATGAAGAAGCATCAAAGTGGTTGATTTTTATAAGTTATCCCGAACCGAAATGCTCGACTTTGATAAAATTGGAAAACGACATCATGAAAAAGCATCATAGTGGTTGATTTTTATAAGTTTATGTTTTTTTTTTAATTTATTAGGATTTTTTTAAGTTTATCTTTTTTTTTTTTAAGTTTATGTATTGTTTTTTTAATATTAATGAAAATATTTTTCTACTTTATTTGTTAAATGTTAAAAAAAGTGGAAGATCTAAAAAAATAATAATAAAGTGGTGGGGTAGGATCATCCTCCCATTTCCATTGTTTTATGGGATGAACCATCCTCCCAAGGACTATTATGTGGCGCCTAGATGGCGAATCATCCTCCAAGGGAGGACCATCACCAAACCATGTAGCCTTAGTAGCTTTAGTCCAACACCATTTTAAGCCTTTAACCCCAAGTCCAAAAAAGTCTTTTATATTGGTGGCCACGGGTATTTAACTTCCACCTATGGTGGGACCCAAGGCCGGCTCAACCCTTGAGGAGGCCTAAATCGAGTTCAAGAATTATGGCCTTTTTGTAAAAAAAAAATAATAACCTAAAGTCAGTTGGCTAACGGTATAACTGACCAAATAAACCGGACAGGTTGGGCGGGCAACATGTATTAAAATGTCTACTTTTATAGTTTCCTTATACGAATAAAGATCTTTAATTCAAGTAGTTACCTAGCCAAATGAAATTAGATCATAGTTTCTTTAGTGGAAATACAACTCAATTCTTTATCAAAAGCCTCATTTGGATTACTCCATATATAGGATAATGCTAGATAAAAAACCCTCAAATTCTTAGAAAACTCTGGAAACCCAAAAGGGAACCCATTTTTACCCAACCTCCCGACATTTTTTTTTTTGAAAAAAATTACACATGTTATATACATGTTTTAGAGTGTTTTGGGCCAAAAAAAACAAAAAAGCGCCGAAGGGATATTTTAAAAAAAAATAAACAAATTTCAGCCATGTCCGGTCGCCTAACATGTGTTAGTCAAAAATGCCAGAATTTGCTGAATTTTTTTTTTTTTTAAAGATCCCTTCGGCGCTTTTTTGATTTTTTTGGCCCAAAACTCTTAAAAACATGTATATTACATGTGTTATTTTTTTCAAAAAAAAAAAATGTCGGGAGGTTGGGTTTTCTAAGTACAATCCTTGCTTAATGATATGATGCTTGCTTCTTAAGGGGGACGGGGAACTCTCCGGGTAGCAGCCAGCGACTTCGAACCCGAGTCAGCACACCGTCACCACTCTTGCGGGTAGATTTGGCGGGTTGCATTAGCTAGCATGGGTACCCGCTTAAGAAGTGCGAAGTTCGATGATTTTTTGACTGTTTGGACTTTTGACCGTTCACAAATTTTTTTAACTTTCTCTATAACCATTTCATCCATTATTTAATCTACCACATCTACAAAACTCTTTAAATTCTATATTTTCATATACCCAATTCTATATTTGCATCCAAAACTTATTCTATCTACCCTATTCGCAAAACTCTCATCTTCAATTATGGCAACGATCCCGTGGACCGAAGAGGAAGACATCGCGTTGTCGTTGTCTTATGTCGCAATCCATCACGAACGCTCATCCCCTAGTGGAAGGGCTAAGTTTTGGAACTGGGTGTTCACCAATTTTGTATCCACGTTGGTAAGACCACCCGAACCGTGGGCCAAGTAGACGAACGTTATACTTTTGTCCGTTACAAATGTTCAAGATTTCATGGTAGGTTTCTGAATGTGCAAAATCCCTACAACGAGCTCTTAGATGAGGAAGTTATTCAAGTGGCCCTTGTGGACTACAAACATGCCTACGACAAGGACTTTGAGCATATATTGGTGTGGCAAATTATTTCGACATATGTTTAAGTTTTATGTTTTTAGGTTTTATGTTATGCAATGTTTTAAGTATTATGTTTTATTTCAATGTAAGTTTTAGATTTTATTTCTATTTAATGTTAAGCTTTAATGAAATTTAATTTTGAGAGTTTATTTAAATAGAAAAATATAAAAAAGAAAGTTTGCGGTATGGGTAGGCACTGTCATCACTTACTAGTTAATGAGTACTATGAACACTTGTTGATGTGGCGAGCGATGATTGATCAGGACTAGGGTACTTACCCTTGAGTATCCCTTCCTTAATTGTAGTACAAGGTTGTTTAAAACATGCAGTCAACGAGGTCGGCGCATAATCTCATTTGCTCTTTTTTTTTAAAGGTAACTTTTATTCACAAAGACCCACCCAAAACAGGGCAGGCAGCCAACACTACAAGAGAAAAACAAAGACTACGTGATATCGAAATTACACCAACACCAACCTATCTTTGGAACGGTTCTTATAACAAAAAAAACCAAGCGACTTTATATTATGAAAAATCTCCTCCGGTCTAGCTTCAATATTAGAGAACCGTTTGTTATTTCTTCTCATTTGCTCTTTTCAATAATTAAAATTTGTTTCACTATTTAAAAAAAATTGTGGGACATTTAAAGTGAAAAGTTATAGGTTTTGAAAAGGTATAATGACTTGGATACAAACTTCCACTTGAAAGAACTCCGACACTTCAGGATTGGGCCGACCAAAATCTAAAACAAAACAACTCAATGGCGTATAAGGGGAGGCGGGGTGGTCTGTGATGGCCACCCCATTACGCGTGGAAACAAAACGAACACCGCCGCCACCACCCATATCACGAGTGATAGTTTTGACGCGTTGATATTATCACGCGTTGAACATTGATGAGTGTATGTGTATGACTTGTACATTGTGTATTAATACTTGTACATTGGAATCCCATCACTAGTGATGACCACCGCCACTAAAGAATGCTTGTTAGGCTATAGGGTGTGAGGGACATGGTTGGTCATTAATCGCCACGTAGGATCATTAATGAATTGCTACACCACCCTCTTGTCTCATCCACCATGATTCCCATGGATTAAACCATGGCAACCATAAGCCTACTTTCCATATTTAATATTTTCTTTCCTTTTCACAAAAATAAATTAAAGTAATATAATAGTGGTTTGAGTCATGACCACACCCTTAGGGTAGTGGTTTTGGATGATGAATTAGAAGTAGGTGACATGACGCTGATGTGGAGGGTCATGGTGATCATGAGGGTCATGACCACACCCTATAGCCTTAGTGATAGAATAGTGGTTGCTGACATGGCGGAACATGATTGGATGTTTGTGAGTGATGAAATTTCATTACTAGTGACCACCCTCACCTCCTAAAAAAACAACGCAATAGCGTATAAAACTATAAACATATGATATTGAGCCGGCCCTTCAAAGTCAAAACTATAAACAACTATTCTTTCTCATTACCAAATCAGTTTTAATTAAAAAACTATAAACAACTATTCTTTCTTATTACCAAATCAGTTTTAATTAAACTTCAACGCTTTTGCAATAGATAGATCGAAGTAAAAGACGGCTTAAAATTATATAAAAATCTTTTCAAACATTTAAAATCAACAAAACCAATCATATCTTTTAAAACTTTTGTAACAAGAATTTAGAAATGGGAGCTCTATTATCTACACATGTGCAACGCCAGAACTTGATCGACAAGGAGATTAATACTTTACAAGAACTAGAAGAGAGCTCCGGCTGCAGCTTTCCGGGCTCCGATCACCACCCGACCGACCGCAAAAACTGGATTTCGGGCCTCAACCCGGAAAAGGTCCACCTGAACCAGATTGTCTGGCCCGGAACCCATAATTCCGGGACCAACCAGATCGGAGTCGAGATCATTACTCGCCCTTTCGGCGAGTGCCAATCGTTGTCCATTTATGAACAACTCGTACTTGGGACCCGACTTCTCGATATTCGGGTCAACGAAAATCGGGAAGTCTGTCATGGGATACTTGTCACGTATAATATTGACGTCGTGATCCATGACGTCAAAAGGTTTATTTCGGAAACAGAATCCGAAATAATAATTCTCGAGGTCCGAACCGAATTCGGGCACTCTGATCCGCCGGAATTCGAGAAATACTTGGAGCAACAACTTGGGGAATACTTGATACATCAAGATGATAAAGTATTTGACAAGACAGTTGCTGAGATTCTACCCAAACGAATTATATGCATTTGGAAGCCTTGTAATTCGGACCCGCCAACACCAGGTGGCGCGTTTTGGAGTTCGGGTTATTTACAAGATAACTGGATCGACACTGATTTGCCTGCGACGAAATTCGAGAGTAATTTAAAGTATCTGTGTCAGCAACCGCCAATGAGTTCAAGAAAATACTTTTACCGGGTGGAGAATGTTGAAAGTCAAACATGTACAGAGGAAACGTAGCGGCTAGGGTTTTATTATGATGAAAAGTGATTACATAAACAAAGAAAAGTAACACTATAAATAGAGAAACAATCTAGGGTTACTAGCAAAATGGGCTAAACAATAAACCCAATATAATACAAGCCCACTAACTTTATTATGCTAACATCCCCCCTCAAACTCACAATGCAATAGCAATAAGCATTGAGAGTTTGTCACACAAGAAACGAAACCGAGACACCGACAGAGCCTTTGTGAAAATGTCAGCAATCTGCAAGGCTGATGGAACATATGGAAGCGAGATGGTCCCAAGCTGAAGATGATGACGTGTGAAGTGGCAATCAATCTCAATATGTTTTGTTCGCTCATGAAAAACAGAGTTCTTAGCAATCTGCATAGCACTTTGGTTATCACAATGTAAGGGAGTAGGCTGAGAGATGGTAACCCCCATATCGGCAAGAAGCCATCGTAACCAAACAATCTCACATGTAGTCACAGCCATAGCACGATACTCAGCCTCAGTAGAAGATCTTGAAACGACATCCTGTTTCTTACTTCTCCATGAGATTAACGAATCTCCAAGAAAAACACAAAAACCAGTGGTGGACTTGCGATCATTACGATCACTATCCCAATCAGCATCACTGTAGGCACGTAACTCCAAAGAAGATGTAGAGGGAAACAGAAGACTCTGAAACTGAGTGCCACGAAGATATCTTAATATACGAAGAACAGCTCCCCAATGAACAGACGTAGGGGCAGTAACAAACTGGCTAACCACATGAACTGCATGAGCAATATCCGGGCGAGTAACTGTAAGATAAACCAAGCTGCCTACAATAGTACGATACAAACTTGGATCAACCAAGGGAACACCATCACTGGGAGAATATCGCGCATTGGTTTCAAGAGGAGTGTCAACAGTTCTATTATCAGAAAGTCTTGCCCGCTGAAACAGATCAGATATGTATTTTGTTTGAGAAAGAAGATATCCTTTGTGAGACTGAGCCACCTCAATACCCAAAAAATACCGGAGTAAACCCAAATCCTTCATAGCAAAACGATGAGCCAAATCACGCTTCAAGGACTCAATACCATCATAATCATCGCCTGTAATAATCATATCGTCCACATATAAAGACAAAAGAATGTGTCCTGCACTCGTATATCGAACAAACAATGCTGAATCATGATTACTAGGAACAAAACCAAGTGAAGTAATCACTCTAGAGAACTTCTCAAACCAAGCACGAGGGGCCTGTTTGAGACCATATAGAGCTTTCCGAAGTCGACAGACTTCACCGGGCTGATGAGCAATTCCTGGGGGAGGAATCATGTAAACCTCCTCATGGAGATCACCATTCAAAAATGCATTCTTGACATCCATTTGACAAATCTTCCACTTACGAACAGATGCGACAGCTATTAGAGTACGAACTGTAGTCATTTTTGCTACCGGTGCAAATGTCTCCTCATAATCCATTCCATACCTTTGTGAATAACCCTTTGCTACAAGTCTGGCCTTATATCGCTCAACAGACCCATCAGACTTTGTTTTAATCTTATATACCCAACGACAACCAATTGTATGTTTACCAAGTGGTAGTGGAACCAAATCCCATGTCCGAGTCTGATGAAGAGCAGTGAGCTCTTCAGCCATAGCATTCTGCCAAAGAGGATTAGAGACAGCCTCTCTATATGATTCAGGTTCAGATAGATGATGTATATTTGCGATGAAGGAGGCAAACGAAGGGGAGTAAGTAAAGTAGGCAAAATCTGGTAATTTGGTGGACTTACATTCACGAGAAGACCTCCTCAGAGGTGGAACTGTCTCAACAGGTGAAGGAGTTGTCTCGGGCATAGCCGAACCTGAACTTGTGTCTGGCGATGTATGGGTATCTTGAACTGACCCACCAGATGCTACCGGCCCATCAGATTCTACTGGCCTATCAGAATCAGCAGATGTAGCGGGAACATTGGACGATGTTGACGCATCAATGTCATAATTGAAGGGGTCAATGTTTAGGAGATCTGACTTTGTTACATTATGTGATCCGGATGGAATCGAATAGAAAGGAATATGCTCGAGGAAGATAACATGCCTTGACACATACAACTTCTTACTAACAGGATCAAAACAACGATATCCTTTCTGTGCAGTCCCATAACCTTTCGGACCACTAGCATAACCCAAAAACACACATAATGATGACTTATTTGACAATTTGTCTCGTTCAACATGAGGACGAAGAACAAAGCATGTACATCCAAAAACCCTTAATTCATCGTAATCTGGGAGTTCGCCATACAGTTTCTCAAAAGGAGACATCCCAGAGTTATGAGAAGTAGGGATCCGATTAATTACATGTTGGGCAGTTAGCAGTGCTTCTCCCCAAAAAATACTCGGGACATCGGCAGATAAAAGAAATGAGCGAGCAGTTTCCATAAGATGACGATGTTTCCTTTCAGCTACACCATTCTGCTGAGGTGTGTCGGTACAAGATACCTGGTGTATTGTACCATCTGATGCAAGTAACTGGGTAAAGTCATTGGAGGTATATTCACCCCCTTGGTCACAACGAAAGCACTTTATCACAGCCGAAAATTGGGTCTTAACATAGGCTCTAAAGTCTTTGTAAATACCAAAGAACTCAGATCTACGTTTCATAAGATACACCCAGGTATAACGAGTATAGTCATCTATAAAAGATACATAATAAATCGACCCACCCTTAGTGGATACAGGTGACGGACCCCACACATCAGAATGCACAATATCAAAAGGAGCCAAAGAACGAGAGGTACTTTGTGCAAAAGGCAGGGCGGAAAACTTTGCAAGTTTGCAACCACTACAATCAGAAATATCACAAGTGTTCAACTTACCCAAAACACCTGTAGAAACCAAAAACCTTAAACGAGACGCGGACACATGTCCCAATCGAGAATGCCACCGATAAAAGTCAGGAGATGAATGACTCAAGCGAAAAGACGACACGTCAACACTAGAAGCAGCAACATCAATTTCTTTGAGATCATCCAAGACATAAAGTCCACCTACCCTACGGCCGGTCCCAATCACCCTCATAGAACGTGAATCCAATACATAACAAACAGAATCAGAGAAGAGCACCAAATGACCAGATTTGCACAACTGACTAACCGAAACAAGATTTAAAGCAAGATTTGGAATAAAATAGACATTAGTGAGAGAAATATGTGGAGTAACAACTGATCCAACACCTTCTATTGGCATAGATGTAGCACTAGCAGACATAACAGACGTAGCCGAACCAGAGATCAAGGATACAAAAGATGACAAGTAGGGTGACATATGATGAGATGCACCAGAATCCAAAATCCATATGGATGAAGGAATACCTGAAGTATTAGACGAAGACATGGCTAAATTTAGAAACAACCTGAATTGGTCAAAAACCCGAGAATCTGAAACAGGCATTGGAACTGGACCAAAAACACGTGTAGACCGAAGAGAATCATCCTTTCCCGCCATATCGTTAATACCAAGCAAAGGCAAAACAATCTAAAATCAAATACAAACCCAATAGCGGAAGCACCAAATACGAATACCGATACAAACCAGATTTGAACCAAAAAAATACGAACCAAACTTCGAACCCAAAATCTCGAACTCTTGCTAATATTTTGTCTACAAAAGTATCCACCAAGACTACAAATGATTGTGTCGTCCACTATACCAAGAAAACCCTTAAAATATTGTGAACTGCACCCAAAAGCAAATACCTGATTGCGGCAAATGCTAACCCACAACAAACAAAGCTAGATACAATTTGTAAGAACGAACAAGATCAATAGCATAACCACCATTCAAAGGATTCCAAAGTCCTAGACAACTCACCAATACAAATTAAATCCTTGCAAATATATTCTTGCTCCACTGAGAATTAATTAATACCATATATGAATTTCATACCCCCAATTGTAATCGAATTCTATGCAAACCATTATATCCACTAACAATCAATTAACAAAATAAATAAATCGAAGAGTATTGCTTGAAGTCATACCGAAGATTATCCATAATCAAATCAGCAAAACCAGTATTTTGGATCGAATAGCAGCTCTGATACCATGTTGAAAGTCAAACATGTACAGAGGAAACGTAGCGGCTAGGGTTTTATTATGATGAAAAGTGATTACATAAACAAAGAAAAGTAACACTATAAATAGAGAAACAATCTAGGGTTACTAGCAAAATGGGCTAAACAATAAACCCAATATAATACAAGCCCACTAACTTTATTATGCTAACAGAGAATACGCTGACACCGCAAACGGATAACCTAGTTGTGCATGTAAAACCGGTAACAAACCGGATCCGTTGGTGTGCGAGGTTGTTCATAGCACAGTGCTTTTTTAGAAATATAGCGGACCAGTTGCAAGTGTTCTCGACGGATTTTATTGATGAAGATTTTGTTGATGCTTGTGTTGGTCTTACGTGGGCTAGGATTGAAGGGAAAGCTTAAGTTTGTAACTTAATTGTGGTTGTTGTTATAATGTCTAGATTTCTTGTTGTAACAGAACTAGCAATCTGCCCGCACGATGCGGTAGGGGCGATACTTTGCATTGTGATACTCGTTTCTGGTAGTTTTTTATCCGTATAATATTTACGGTAGCATTATTGTGGTGGATATATGTCATAAGCGTTACACATGTCTAGTAATTGTTAAATTTAGAATTTAAATTATCAAATACTTGAAGAAACCATTGATGCAATAACATCACAGATGAATAAGAAAAATAAGTTTTAAACATAAATAAAAGTTATATAAAGTAGTACACGAATAATGAAATATAAGTCTAAAACATAAAAGTTGAAAACTAAAAGCTCAAATGTCAAGTACTTTCCATCATGATAAGATCAATTTATTAATTATACGGCTTAAATATCTTAAGGATGTCATCTATATTGTCTAGGGCTGCAAACGAACACGGACAAGTCCTTGTTCGTGTTTGTTTGTTAAGAAATATATGTGTTCACGAACTGTTCATGAACGCTTACCAAATGAGATTTTATGTTTGTGTTTGTTTGTTAAGAAAATGAACGTGTTCGTGTTTATTTGTGGTTGTTTGTTAATTTTAGGCAACGAATGAACACGAACGATGACGAATACAAATGAGCACAAACTAATGTTCATGAATACAAATGGTAACAAACGAACACAAACAAACGTTCATGAACAAAATATATAATACATTAACACTTATTAAATATTTTATTTCTCGGAATTTTAAAGTATTTAAATAAAATATAAAAGCTAAAACAAGAATGAACTATTGAACACAAACGAACACGTTACCGAATGTTCACGAACATAAATGAACGAACGCGCCCCTGTTTGTGTCCGTTTAACTAAACGAACGAAATTTCTTGTTTGTGTTCGTTTGTCTAATAAACGAACGAACACAAACGAACTTCCCACTGAACGGTTCACAAACTGTTCGTCGAACGTTTGGTTCGTTTGCAACCCTAATATTGTCACACCACCATTTGTTATCATCGAGATCAGCTTCTCTGGAATTTCCTGTATATCTTCCTGTTTGATTGTTACATCCTTTGGAGGACGAGTTTCTTCTCTTTCTCCTCTTTAACTGATACATCAGTAATAGTAGTAGCTGGAGCAGTTTGAGGAATGGCAAAAAATGTTAAGTATTTTAGTTACATGTTTTTATCATGTTATCGTTATATATAAAATAGGATAGAAAGGTAGATACCTGACACATCTTCCATTTTGCTCTATTTCTTATCCATAACAAATTCTTAATTAATCTGAAAGAGAAAAATAAATAAGCGACTAAAATAGACCAAAGTGTGTAAAATAGTACCATCATGTAACTATATTTAGAATGTAATGGCGTAAACCATCGACTGTATAAAAAATATCACATTCTCACTCACAAGCATGGTTGAAAAGTCGCTAGGCGCTCCCTAGTCGGATTTGAGAGTACTCAGCCTAGGCGGAGATTACTCGAGGGAGTAATCAGCCTAGGCGAACAGCACTCGGGTCTCGGCAGCCTACCTTGTAACGAGTACTCGGAGAGTACTCGGCGCTTAGACGAGACTTTTGCACCCATGCTCACAAGCAGTTCATTCGTCACGTAACACCTCTCGATAGACAACATCTGAGGTGTATACCCCATCTCGTCTAAAGTCTTTGGCAGGATGTACTAGCACTTTCATTAATTACGAGCTACTATTTTTTTATATAAATGGAGGATTTCATTATGTTGTTTATAATTACTGACTTTCTCTTGTTTTTGTAAATAAACAACAACATTTTTCAATGGCTTAGAAGATCTGGTCGAAATTATCTTCATGGCAGCTGGGTGGGCTCGGTCTTCTGCTCATGGGTTTGTTGTTAATCTGGCTGCAAGCTTTTTTCTGTCGTTATGCTTGTAGGAAACATGTAAACTGGACAAACTTAAACAAGGTACCGTTGTACATATATTAATCCGCGCAACACTTACAATTGCAATTAGATATGTATAAGTAAAATGATATTATTTTATGGTGCTTACTTCTGTTCAACTTGCTTATCCTTTAAAATAAAATATTATGATATCTTTTGCATACACATGTGGATCTTTAACTAAAAAACACGCAATGCAAATAACATGCTAAAATCTACAAAAAGGTTATTCCATTATTCAGGGGACATCATCTAATTCAAACAAGTGTGTTTTAGCTTATTAAAGGTTTCTCTTTTTCATTAGGACCACATACCAGTTCATTAGGTGTAAAACATTATTAGACGGAGAAAACTAATAAAACATTATTTTAATATAACTAGTTAGATAAAACAATTGAGCTTGTTTGATGTCAATTTACTACCTACTGACCCATGTAAGTGTGTGCACCCAACCAAGTAAATACACAAACATACAAAATAAGAACCAAGCTCATATCAAACCGGCCTGTGCAAGGTTTCGAAATTTTATCTAGTCGCCAGAATAAAATTGGTGAAGAATATTAATCAAACGAAAATCGGAGTGAAATGGTTTGAATATTATTAAATTGATAATAATGACAACGTAGAGAGTCTTGAGCATTTGAAATGTGATAGG
The DNA here is from genome assembly GCA_030545235.1 of Helianthus tuberosus. NCBI lineage: Eukaryota > Viridiplantae > Streptophyta > Magnoliopsida > Asterales > Asteraceae > Helianthus > Helianthus tuberosus. The sequence continues at coordinate 57,507,667 of CM060438.1, forward strand.
ACACATTGCTGAAATCACTTATACACTAATGCACCATCTAATTGTACATTTTAATCCGTACAATAATACTGACCAAGACAACTGTCGAAACGTCGACAAAAATGAGTAGGTCATCACGATACCTTTAGATTTGTTTAAAACATTATAGTTTATAAGATATGACAAGAATACGTAAAAGATTTATAAGTTTGTTGTGGAAGGGAAAAAGTGTAAGTAATTATCCATAATTTTGTTAAAATAAAGAGATTTAAGTGTACTAATATGAGTGACTAAAATACAATTAGTATTTAAAAGACCAATTTACTCTATTTTAAAGGTGTTTTTATAAATAAAGAAGGAAGAAATTCTTATTTTTTGAATATGTTAAAATAATCATCCCTCATGTATTATATAATACATATAGTATAGATGAGTTATTTGTATGTAATTTAACAAAAACAACCAAGCTTTGTAACCTAAAACTTGCATTTTTCTAAGTGATTTAGAATATCATATGATTCCTTGAATCAGAGCCGGCTAAATTTTTTTTTGGGAGCCAAAGAGGATTATAAAATCGGGCAATTTCATAAAATAATATCTTTTATTTACTATTGTAATAAGGGTTAAGTTATTCTACAAAATCTCTTAAAAATAAGATGTGTACAACGACACAACGAATCGCACAAGATAACACAAAACCGAGCAAAATATAACACAGTGCCGAAAAAATATAACACAATGTCGATGAAGAAAAGACACAATAAGTCACAAAAAATACACAATGACACAAATATAGAAAAACCACAATGATAATAAACTAAAATTCTAAAATCTACAACCTATAAACCCAAAAATGAAAACTTAAAATCTCACATCGTAGAGTTCGATGAGACGGTTCCAATGCCGCTTGAATGAGGTCAATCGGAGTTCGTTTGATACCCTTTATACGACTTCTTATTCCTTGGGTCTCCGACGTTTTCCGTTTTTGGTCATTTTCGTCCATTTCTTTAACTCCGTCAAACCACCACATTTCCTCAAATTAGTCACAAAACAATCCACCATCTCTGCCACTCACCTCCACCACGCCGCCACCATCGTCCATTTTTATTCATTATCTTTTTATTATGTAACTTGACCTAACTTAAACAGAAAAAATTAATATTTAACAATATACAATGGTTAGGTTCATTAGTGAATAATCCTCTTAATTGTGAATACTAGTAAACTAATCTTAGCCCTTGATTATCAATACATAAAGATTTGATGATGAAAATACACTAGTGTATTTTAGGATTTGATGATGTAAATCAATGGTCAATTGTTAGGATTTGTTCACTCAGTTCACAAATACACTATTGTTCACTCGAGAACCCCACCCAACAAACCTCCTAAAAGTCTAACCACCATGAAACAAAAATGTGGGCATGCCAGTTTGCTTGCCCGCCTATCATTCAATTTTAATCAAAGCCCACCCACCCATTGGACAACCACGTAGAACATATCAAGGTCAAGCTATGAACTATTCTTCCCATTATAAATTTCCAACTACTAATGCACTTGCTGTAAGTTATCATAACATACAAAATTGAACCCTAGCAATCCATAGGTGCGACTTTTATTACACACAAAAAAGTAAAAGAAAAAAGAAAATAAAAGAACAAGTTGTGGTACAATGATTAAACACTAGGTACAAGTTAACATTAATCATAAATTAAAAAATTAAAAATTGTATCTCAACAAATTTGTATGTCAACTGTCAAGCATGTAAGAAAGGATATCTACATCTACATAAATGATAAAGAAAGATAATTTAATACATAAATAAAAAAATATACCAATGTGAATGCTTTAACAAAAAAAAAAAGAGAGCATAAAATCATATAAAATGGGATCATATACTTCAAAAAGCCACAACACCAATCATATCTTTACAATTTACAAAGCTTCACATTGCTAAAAACAAATATTAAAAATGGGAGTCCCATTGTCTGTGCAACGACAGTTAACAACTTTACGGGAGCTAGAAGAGAGCACCGGCAGTAACTTTCCGGGCTCCGATCACCACCCGACCGACCGGAAAAACTGGATTTCGGGCCTTAACCCGGAAAAGATTCACCTGAACCAGATTGTCTGGCCCGGAACCCATAATTCTGCAACCAACCAGATCGGGTTCTTTATCACTCGACCATTCGGCGAATGCCAATCTCGGTCCGTTTACGAACAACTCGTACTCGGTACCCGACTTCTCGATGTTCGGGTCAACGAAAACCGGAATGTCTGTCATGGGCCACTTGTAACATACGGTGTTGACGTCGTGATCAACCAAGTCAAAAGGTTTATTTCAGAAACAGAATCCGAAATAATAATTCTTGAGGTCCGAACCGAATTCGGGCACTCTGACCCGCCCGAATTCGAGAATTATTTAAAGCAACAACTTGGGGAATACTTGATACATCAAGATGATAAAGTATTTGACAAGACAGTTGCTGAGATTCTACCCAAACGAATTATTTGCATCTGGAAGCCTTGAAATTCGGACCCGCCAAAACCGGGTAGCCCGATTTGGAGTTCGGGTTATTTGAAGGATAACTGGATAAACACCAATTTTCCGGAGACGAAATTCGAGGGTAATATGAAGAATCTGAGTCAGCAACCGCCGGTGAGCTCGCGGAAATACTTTTACCGGGTGGAGAATATGTTGACACCACAAGGCCTTCAAGGCGTGGATATTGTTACAATCTGGTTCCATTGGTGTAAGAGGTTGTTCATTGCACAATGTTTTTTGAATAATATTGCGGACCGGTTGCAAGTGTTTTCGACGGATTTTATTGATGAGGATTTTGTTGATGCTTGTGTTGGTCTTACTTGGGCTAGGATCGAAGGGAATGCTTGAGCTTGTTGCAACAAAATACATACGTAGGAAAACACTTTGTAGGAAACTTCTTTCTTACGCATTTCCTACCCATTTATGACAGAATAGGGGCGTCGGAAATTGTTACACATTTGCTACAACTTTTCTTAGTTATTATTAATGTTAGCATTATTATGCATAATATAAATGTTACTTTTTTACAATTATTTTAGTTAGCGACAAATTTGTGACAAAAATTAACTTTTGATTTTTATATTTTCTTTTAATTTTGGTGACACATTTCCGACGAATTGAAAATATTCATTTTTCGTTTATGACGAATTTCCGACAAACATAAATATATAAAAAAAATTAAAATTACATATTTCTTGTGACAAATACATATACATACACAATGGCGGATTAAGAAATTTTTTCCGATGAATTCACCTTTTTTTCGGTAGTCATATTTCTCATAACCAAAATCTTGGAATTTTTGGGTCAGTTGGGTCGGACCCATCATTTCATGGTCGAACCAAATTTGAGCAACATTGTTTTAGCTACTATAGTGCACTTAAAAATAACTCAGTTATATATAATATTGGTATAACTAATAGTTGTTGTCTTTTTTCAATAGAATCTTAATTTTTTTTTATGGAAATGCATACCTCAAATCTTCACTTTTAGTTAGAAAAACCACAACAACGAAGTTAGGCGTTCATGATTTCCCGTGTCCTCGATGCAAAATGAGATGTCACTTATAAATTCAACTTCACTCTTCACAAACTATAAAAATTAACACACAAATGTAATGTAATGTAATATGCAGATGTTATGAAATATGCATTATGTTAAAAATATACATTTGAATGATATATACATCTTCAATCCTATGGCTGCATTTGTGAGTAATTTGAAACCAACAACACCACTTGTTCATTCCTCTTGTGGCTACAAATGTATAAAATAAATAAATTGTTGAACAAACACACACCCTAGCATTGCCTATAACAATAAATAGTAAAAGAAACACATACAAAACTAGTATACATGCAGTTTATCCAAAGTCACACACAAAATTAAAAAAAAGACACACAGAAAGCTTGAATAATTGATGTAGTTTGAATAACTCACTTCAGTCCAATCATAGGTACAAAAATAACCCTTTTTAAAACGGTGATCTAGACATTTTAAAACGGTTGGACAACCGTTTTAAATTCATATGTTTTAAAAGGTAATGGACCGTTTTAATTAATACGCAACCGTTTTAAAAGGGTTGCATTAGAGTGGAGATTCACGTTTACAGTGGAGATTATGGGTGTTTTAAAAAAACAATGCAACCGTTTTAAAAGTGGTGTTTTTAGATTTTGAGTGTTTTAAAAACAACACAACCGTTTTAAAAGGTGCTCTTGAGTGTTTTAAAAATACAAATCAACCGTTTTAAAAGGTTCATGAGTGTTTTAAAAATACAAATCAACCGTTTTAAAAAGGTTCATAGTGTTTTAAAAATACAAATCAACCGTTTTAAAAGGTCTTTTTTTGACTTTATGAGTGTTTTAAAAAATCAAAACAACACCGATTGTTTTAAAAAGTGGTCATTTATTACTATTGTAAAAAAGAAATATACCCTTTTAAAAATGTTTTACAAAAAATGTTTTTCATCATTCAATTCCTTCTAATCATGAGGTTATATTATATACAATAACTAATTATATAATTCCATTAATAATTTAAAAGCATTACTAAGCCGTTCAAACGAAAACAGATACATAAATATAAAGGAAATCTGGTTCTTCAAAACATCACACCATTGTTCTAATTTGTCTTAACATAACCCATTAAGCCAAGTTTCGGCTAAATAACATCTACTAGAAATCCTAAATAAGTTGACTTGAACCCTCTAGCACACATCCATATTGCTGTGAATTCAACCCCTACAAAAATAATGACACATTAAAACTTTAAACTTATAACCTGAATGTAGTATTATGTAACTGGAGAAAGTACACTTCAACATCAATAGATCCAAGCTAATACATGGTTTCAAGTTAATTCCAGTTTTATCAACACCAAATCAGTTTATAAATACTCTTATTATTGTGAGTATTAACTATGTCATACAATTAACTAAATAAAACCTTAAACTTGAATCGCTAAACTAACATTTTGGATGAAACGCGTTTCGAAGTAGACCAAAATTCACGACTATCTGGTCTATAGGATTCCAAATGTACTTAGATACTCAAGGCATCATGGGATTCACATAATAACTAGAAACCATAATCCTGACAATCAAATTTAGCTCACTTAAGAATTTACAGCTACTTTACTTCATAATAACTAGAAACCACCAAAATCTCTACGCAAGAGACTACATGCTAACAATATCAAATCAAAGTTAAAACTGACCTGATTCTTAGAAGCCATTAGCAAATTGTTTCCTTAACAATCCCGGTGAATCGTCAGGTAGAATTTGCTCTCTTCTTTACTGCATAATATCATGTTGATAATTCATTAGCTTTTGTAAGTGAAAACATAATAGCTGATGAATACTTTTCCAAATTATGAGTAGCATGCAATATTTGCGGTTAATGTGTAAGAATATCATGAACCATTATATATGTGGCACTATCACCAATAAATCCTAACACACTTTTTATTAATTACCAACAAGGTCACAAGCATACCATATCTATGCTCTAGATTACATATTCATACAAAATAGCATGAAAAGAAGATAAAAGCTTACCATGTAATTGCACAAACGTCTTTAATATGTTTTCTACAAATTTGTCAACTTCACACCGAGTAAGGGGCCTAGAATTGTACATCATCTTGAACAAATAAATAAATAAAAGTTAGATTACAATTCAATATGTATTATAGTTCAACATATAAAAGATATAAATATACAAAATATACTTACAAGATGTTCTCTGCAAGTCATCAAAAAATCATACATAGCATACATCACATAATACCCACATTCCCAGGCTCCGCTTTGTTGATGACACTAGATATATTGAATTAACAAGTAACTAGTTAAAATATATAAATAAACAAAACTTAAAGAAAATGAATAAAAACTTACATTTTCCATTTTCCATGATATTTTCGTTTTCGTAGTTTTTTCAAATAACTCAGTGATCTTGTAACACGATGCATCCTTTTCCTCATTGCTTGAATCGATGATATGTCCATAGTAGTTTTTATCTACGGGGTTGCGATGAATCATAATTAATGAATAATGACCCCTGCATTATGAAGTTTTTTACAAAAACTAATATGTTAGTTTTTAACTAAATGAAATAAATAAAATCAAGTAAAGTAGCAAAAAATAAAACTAATACCCGGCTAAATATGGTGCCATAAAATATTGCCTTTTCTTATGATACTTCATGACAGATTTAATATGATTTATGGCAAGGTTTTCATTCGCTTCAATTGTATTTAATGCAATATAATGAGGATTAAAATACGCAGTTTTATTCAAGCTGTTTATCTCTCCCAAAGCATATAAATACCTAAAAGCAAAGAAAGAAATATTATAAATTAGTATCACTCACTTATATTTTCATAAAATGTTTCCATAAAATAACTGAACAAAAAATCAATGTACTTACATAATATACCAATTCAAAGTTCCGAGCTCCGCCCATTTGTCAAGAGATAGATTTATTAATTCCTTTATTTCAACGTGCTCAACTTCAGGTTCCTTGTACATTCCGTTTGGCGAAGTAACCGCAACCGTTGCGCTTTCGTTAGCTTTAAGCGCCAATTCTTCTACTAATCTATATATGTTTTCAGGCCGCCTTTTCTTTACCTTTCTCAAAAGTTTAGCGATTATGTATTTTTTTTCTTCGGTTTGGAAACAGGTGTTGTACGAACAGGCTCAGTAGAGACAAGCGGTGCAAGAACAGGCTCAGTAGAGACAAGCGGTGCAAGAACAGGCTCAGTGGAGACATGCGGTGTAGGAACAGGGTCAGTGGAGACAGGCGGTATAGGAACATGCTCACTACGAACAGGCAGAGTAGGAGCAGTCTCAATAACTTTAGGATCAGCAACATCATTGGTATGACTCGGTTGTATTGGAATCTCGATATTTAGCTACATTAACAAATGACATTATCAGACCATTTATTATAACTATATATATACAGAGAGAGAGATAGAATAAAGTGATTACCAAATCCATAAAACTCACTCGAGTGTTTACTTCTTCTTGAAATTCCATGTGTCCTTGAAATGCCATGTGTCCTTCGTCAGGCTACATTAGCAAAGAAAATATATTTTATTTCAAGTATATGTAAATTATAAGTTATAAAAAAAACAATTACCGGAGCTGGCATATAACACTCAGAATAATCTGGTGGTGGTTGCTGATGATAAGCATCTGATTCTTGACGAGAATCGGTGTTTAAAAGCTGTATCATAAAACAAATATTGTTAATATAACAATAAATAAAGTAATATACGGCTACATTTTCGTAAAAAATATACCTTTATGGCTTTCCTAGGCCATTGAATAAAATTTCCTTGTGTACTACCCATATCAATTACTTTCTCAGGCTTCATTGTGTATGGCAGGATAGGATAACCTTTATATTTTTCCACTACACCATCTACATAGATCTTTATCTAATCAACATGCATCGGGTTGTTATCTAAAATCCTATCAGAAGACGGATAAGCTTGCCCATGTCCTAAAATCATGTTGGGGAAGGAATCGTCGAATGGCCATATAAGCTCACAAGTAGTGATTGACTGCAAACACGTAAATATTGTTAGTAAATACTATAAAATACACCTATCTTTTTTCTAGTGTATCGCTATTTCTAATATACCAGGATATTTTGATGTAATATACATATAAAAATTTTCATAATTCTTTTTCTAGTGTATCGCTATTTCTAATATACGAGGATATATACCGAGACGGAAGAAGATGGTCATGTCTAATCAAGTCTGCAGACGTGGTGGCGGAAGACCGCCACGAACTGCAGACAGAAAGAAAACTGATGGAATCTTCATAAAAGTTCAACTTTTCCGCGATCTCGTTAAGAATCTCTGGCAAAAGGTCTGACCAAGGTCATTGTAGAGGTTTGAAGAAGTCACCAAAGAACCTGAAGCAACTCTATGCACAAGAATTGAAGTGCCACTTGGTAGTATGACACTCTGACCATAAGCCCTTGTACTGATGTTATAGTTTACGAATGTGGTTTAGTCAAACCAGACTATGTGGAAATTAAGCATATAAAACTATGGTCGTAGCTGTACAAAGTTTACTAGTTATATATTGTCAGCCCAAAAACTTTGACAACAGAGAAAATAGCATATATGCAACTTATTTTATTTGTATTGATCAAAATCAATGTCTAAATTTGGATATTAATCGAGTTCTCCAGAGAAAATGAATATTTAAGTAATTAATCAGCAGGTGATTTTATATGCTCTATGACAGTACCATTTTTTACATACGTAACCTGATGTTTTTATTCCTATGTTCTAATGGTTCTATTGAATGCAGGTCTAGTAATATTGGAGATTCGTCGATGAGAGTATGGGACTTGAAGAGCCACATGAGTCTCGACAGAAACTATTCTAGAAACTATAATTCAAGAGGTGGTGGTGGCTACAGGAAAGAATTCAGGTCCTTTTAAAAGCATCCCGGCCTTATCGTGTTTGCATTTTTTTATGTTAATAAGCAAGAATTCGGGTCCTATCAAACTGGTATGAGAAAAGCCATCTCGCCGAAAGGTCGATTTAATCATAGATTATTCATCAAATTAAGCTTGGTGCTATCCTATGCAAATCTCCTATACATACAGCTACTTATGAAAATGCTATCACCATGTATAATCTTATATATAATAAACAAATCACTCCATAATTATTGAATTCACCACGATATTAGAAAACTGTTTTTATTGGTTAAGTCGACGGACAAAGACTACACAGAGTTGACCAAAAAGGCATCACTCATGCCATTTCAACGAGCCGAGTCGTGACACGTTCAGTTTCTTGGATGGTTTAAAAGTGACGCCATGTTAGAAATCTGGGTGTACGGCTGCATTTACGGCCCGTTTGCTGCCATTAAACGGCTGCGTTTACGGCCATATAACGACTGCGTACGGGCTGTAAAAGCAGCGGTTTAACGGTTGCAAACACAATGGTTATCCGCTGCGTTTACGGCCCGTTCGCAGCCTTTAAACGACTACGTTTACGGCTGTATAACGGCTGCGAACGGGCCGTAAACGCAGCGGTTAACTGCTGCGTTTACAGCCGGTTATTCGCTGGGTTTATGGCCCGTTCGAAGCCGTTAAACGGCTGCGTTTACGGCCGTATAACGGCTGCGAACGGGCCGTAAACGCAGTAGTTAACTGTTGCGTCTGCAGCCGTTATCCGCTGCGTATACGACCCACTTACATTTTAACAAAGGTATAATGATATCATCATAATTTAACTCCCAAATTTCTTCTATGATACCATAATATGAGTTTGTGGCGATTCTTTTGGCGTGGTTTACTCTGTCAAATTCTGTAATTGAGGCTATTAACGTGACTCCGCTATTTTGCGTTGCACTTTTTTTATCTTGATTTTTAGTGTAAAATGTATAACCGTTAATATCATACCCTTGATATGATTTTACTCTATAATCTGGCCCCTGCCCCAACTTTTGCACAGTTTTATCAACATTTGGTTGATCGTAAGTTTCCGCCACCTTGTTCTTCACCCATTCAGAAAATTGTTCATTATGTTTAGTTTTGTACCATTTTTCTGTCTTTTGCAAATGCGTTGACCGTAATACTTCCATGTGTTCTTCAATATATGAAGCAATGCATGTCATATGTTGTAGAACAACAAAATGTGCAAGTTGTAGATTCTCATAGCTTGGATCTGTTATTTTCATACCAACTACTCCCAAACCTGCAAGTCGACCTGAATGACGACTTTTAGGAACACCAATACTGTTGACACCTTCCAAATAACCTGTGAATATATCAATTAGTATATTGTAAATTGTATCTATCAAAACTAATATCAATTAATAATATTATAGTTGTTATGATACCATTACCTGTGCAGAACTCGGTCACCTCTTCGCAAATATATCCTTCAACAATACTGCCCTCGGATGGTTACGGTTTCTTACATAACCTTTTAAGAAACCCATGTATCTTTCAAAAGGGTACATGTAACGTAGGAATACAGGACCACAAGCCTTAATCTCATTCAAAAGGTGTACCATTATATCAAAAAAGGACGGTGGAAAATGCATCTCTAGTTCACAAAGGGTAATGATAATTTCCTTTTGCCATTCGTCCAAGACTTCGGGATCAATAACCTTTGTGTGAATCATGTTAAAAACAAACAAAGTTTTGTGATTTTATGTCGAATGTTCTCTGGTAATAATCCATGAATTGCAATAGGAATCATATGTGTCATTAAAACATGACAATCATGAGACTTCATACCAAGCAATTTACACCCTTTCATCGACACCAACCTTTTAATATTTGCAGAATAGTTAGACGGAAATTTAATATCATGTAAACATTTACAAAACTTTGTTTTTTCTGCCTTTGACATAGTATAAAATGCCGGTGGGAGATAAGTACCATTCACACTCTCAACAGGGGCAAGCTCTTTACGTATTCCCATCTCTTCCATGTCTCTACGAGCATTAACACCATCTTTAGTTTTTCCGGAAATATTTAACAATAAGCCCAACAAACTATCACATACATTCTTTTCAATATGCATAACATTGCCTTGTCGAACCTCCAAACATTTCCAGTAAGGTAAATCCCAAAAAATTGACCTTTTTTTCCAATTGTCTCTATTTTTGATATGGGTTCTTTTCTCAGTACGAGTTCTTTTCTTGGTACAAGTTCCTTTCTTGGTACGAGTTCCTTTCTCGGTACGAGTTCTTTTTCCCAACACGGTGTTTATCCCTTCAACTCGCGAATATGCATCAAAACCTTTTCGAACCCTTCGGAGCTCAGTATTTCCGTCAAACTCTTTGGTTTTTCTTCGATAACGGTGGTTAGTTGGAAGAAATTGTCGATGTCCCATATACACGGTTTTTTTGCAATTATTTAACCATATCGAACTTGTTTCGTCTTCACATACTGGATAAGCTTTTTTACCTTTCGTACTATATCCTGAAAAATTTCCATATGTTGGAAAATCACTTATGGTGCAAAAAATCATGGCTCTCAACGTAAAGTTCTCTTTTTTATAAGCATCATACATGTTTACGCCTGTACTCCATAGTGTTTTCATGTCATCAATCAAAGGAGATAAATAAACATCAATGCCATTACCGGGTTGGTATGGACCTTGAATTAACAATGACATCATTATGTATTTTCGTTTCATACATAACCATGGTGGAAGATTGTAGATGCACGTAAGAACCGGCCAAGTACTATGACGACTACTCATATTTGCAAAAGGATTTGTTGGTGCATGCGTCTGTCGACTTCGTCTTGTATCGAGTCTTGTACGTAGAATGTTAGAACAGTGCATGTATTTCAAGATAATGTAATTTCGCTTGAATGATGTAATTTCGCTTGAAAGAAACATGTGCAGTTTCAAGCGAAATCAACATTGTTAATTTCGCTTGAACTGACACTCTGTCACTTTCAAGCGAAATCAGAACACTATATATATGTGTTCCAAGCGAAATCATAGAGAACTTTTCCGGTCAGAGCAACAAAATGTTGCCGTAGTGTCGTCTCACTGTAAGTCATTGTGAAATCAATAATACGACAGTTTATAGTGATTATATTGCTGAATTGATCTCAGAATGTCTGTTTCCGCCTTTCATTCTGAGTAAAACTCTTCTGATCGACTCGTTCGGGTTTGAAAACGATCCTATAAGTGGTATCAGAGCTCAGGAAGAAGAGTTCTTACCAATTCAGCTGCAAAATCTGATTTCTACACCTTCTTTTTCAAAATTTAACAAGTTTTCATGGTCAAAATCGGCTAAATTTCTCTCAGAATGTGCGCAGTACTGTTTTAACAAAGCCTTGAAAGTTTCAGGCGTAAAATCGATCTAAAACTGATAATTTTCATAATTCCGCTTGAAAACAGCTTGAAAATGATGACATCAGCAGCATTTCAAACGAAATTAGAGCCTAATTCCGCTTGGAAACAGCTTGAAAATGATGACATCAGCAGCATTTCAAACGAAATTAGAGCCTAATTCCGCTTGAAACCGGGATTCTGCTTGAAATTTCATCCTGATTTCGCTTGAAACTTGCTATTCCGCTTCAGTTGGGCTATTTCGCTTGAGTGATTCCGCTTCAAGGTCCTTATTCCGCTTGAAAGAGGTGTGTATTCAAGCGAAATTAGTTATCTCGCTTGAACTTGGTTATTTCGCTTCAAAGTTGGTATTCCGCTTGAAAGGGATTTCGCTTGAGATCGTGATTCCGCTTGAACAAACTGTTTGACAATTTCTTGAAAATCGAATCATGGTCGAGGAATTTTATAACGCATTCGCTACCCCAGTTACCCCGATTACTTTGGCACAAAACACGATGTTGGAAAATGAAACGGGGACGATGCAAAAACCTCCTAAGCTAATGAACATCGAGGAGTATAAAGGTTGGGAAGGACGTTTTGAGAACTGGGTACAAGCAAATTATTTGGATGCTTGGGAATGTGTCGAGATGAAATACGTTAGACCGATGAATGATGATGAAGAGATTATTGCTATTAAATATCTAAGTGCCGAAAATAGAAAGAAGTATAAAGATGGAAAAATGATGTTAAGTCTACTACAACAAGCTGTGAAGGAAGATATATTGGTTTTATTGCAACACAATGGAACTTCTTATTCGATCTGGAAAGCTTTAAAATCGAAGTTTCGTGGAAGTGAAGAAATGGTTAAAAACAAAAGGTCACTTCTAAAGAAAGAGTTTGATCTGTTTCGTGGTTTGAAAAATGAAAGTACAAAGCAAATCATTGAGAGATACTGCAATTTGCTAGCTAATATGAAGAGGTTAAGCATCGAGAAAGATAATGAAGAGTTGATCGAAAAGTTGGCTGATGCATTGCCATATGAGACTTGGGGTACATATCTTATGATGTTGAGGAACAAGAAAGGTTTTAAAAATTTAGCTTTGAGCAAGTTCATTGAAAAGATTGAAGCTCAGGAAATGGAACAGAGAAAAGTTTTAAGAAAAGATTTTGATGGTGAACAAGACATCGGACTTTATTACAAAGGTGGGGTCAGTGATAAAACCACCAACATGTCACCAAAGATTGAGACTGCATTCAATGCAAAGAGTTCATCTGGAAGTTCTTCTAAAGGATCAAACAGCAACACAAGTTTTTCATCATATCCATCATTTGATCCGAACATTTCAGCAACAAAGAATGGAAAGAAACTGCAGTGCAATATTGTTTTGAATCTTGAAAATGATGAGGATTATTCAGCAGAAATTGCTAAGAGTCACATGTCTTTGTTGGGAACTGTGCTGGAATCCTATGGTAGTTTTGTTGCAGGTCGGATCGGGAATCCAATGCTTACAAAAGAGGATTACGATCAAATAGATGCTGAAGAAATGGAATTGATGGACATAAAGTGGTGTTTGGCAAGTGTGTTGAGACGAGCTGAGAAATTTAATCAAATCACAGGAAGAGATGATCTACGTGAAGCTAATGTTTCTACTTTAGGCTTTGATAAATCTAAAGTCACTTGTTTTCGTTGCAGGAAAAAAGGACACTTCAAGAGGGAGTGCAAAAACTGCGAAGCAAGTGGAGCTCAAAATCCGTTCAACAACAACAATGATTACTATCGGAAGGCTATCTATTATCAAGTTGCACAAAAACAACAACAAGAACCACAAGTAGCACATGGAAGAAAAGTGATTGAAGAATCTTCAAAGAGAGCTTGTATGGTGAATCAGGATGACACAGAGATAACAAAAGGATTTAGTTGGGACAAATATATCTCAGCTGATAACAAAGCATGCCTGATAAATCAAGATGATGAAAAATTGCCAGAAGGTTTTAGCTAGGCAAATTTCAATTGGGATGATTATGATCCAAACAAAGATTCAAATCACAAAGCATATGTTGCTCGAGTTGAAGAAGATAGTGATGATGATCGTGAGTATCATGCAAGAAGATTGGCAGCTGATTTGAAATTGATAGCAGAAAGCGATAGTGAAGATGAAAAAGTCAAAAAGAAAAAGAAAAAGATCAAAACACCAGTCAGCAGTGATGATGAAGCTGTACCAGTGATAAAGAAAAAGGTGAAAAATGTTCAAGCTTTCAAAGTTGATGCAGAAGTTAACGCGAAAAATGTTCCGGTGATTTGTGAAAATTGTGAAGTTGTAAAGAAGCAGAACAACACATTGATGAATAAGATGAATAGGCTGAAAGAATCTTACGATGTTCTGAATAAAGCCATGAATCAGTATAATCAATCAAGTGAAGAACAAGCAACAGCAATGAAGACACTTCAGGGAGCTTTCATGATAAAGCAGAAAGTGGTGAACAATTACTTTGAGAAGTGTGCTTTGCTAGAACAGAAACTTGAAACACAAAGAATTGAAACTGAAAGAGTTAATCGCTTGTTGAAAAGTTACTCATGTTCTTCTTATGTCATTGACAGGATTTATCCGACTGTTGAAGGCATGAAGGCTTTTGAAGATGATGAAGTAACTGAAGAACAAAAGGTTTCTGAAGAAAAGACTCCTGAAAAGAATGATACTAAAGAAAAAAACATCTGGTAAGAAACAAGGTTTCAGTTACAACAAGTGTCCACCCCCGCTTGAAAATGGATATTCTCCAAGAAATCCAAATTCAGAAAGAGTCGTAAAGGCAACAAATTTACAGTGGGAGTCGGAGTCATCAGTTAACTTGCCAGATAATATTGATGTCACGTTTACATCATCTGACACTGATCATGAGTCAGAGTTAATAAAGAAAGTGGTTGATCAGGTGTTGGATAAAGATGAATCCAAGGAGTCAAAGTCGGAGTCTAAGTCAGAGTTAAAGTCTGAGTCCAGCATTCCGAGTCAATCCGACAAACAGGGCAAAAGAGTTTACAATAAAGAATTTCTTTTATCAAAATCTAATTTGAATGACGAAACATTCAAAGTTGCATATACATTGAATGATTCCGACAAATTATATTCAGATGAGGAATTTCCAATAAGAGGTGTTAAACCAGAAATGATTCAAAAGGTTTTCAAACTAACAGAAATTAATATTTCTGAAATAAAAGATGTAAATCTATCTGAAAAACCTAAAAAGTACACCTCAAGAGTTCAACAAAGAGAAAACAAGAAAAAAGATTACAGTTCTGGTTCTGGTTATCGAAAGAAACTAAACCATAATGGTAATTTCAAAAAGAAAGGTTTGGGTTTTATTCCACCAGAAAATTATAAAAATGAAAAATATGTTCGAGATTTTAAATCAAAAATGATATTTGTTTCAGGAACAAGTGCCGAGGAAGAACAAAAGAGCCCATTCTGGAAACAATCAAACAAAGAGTTCCTTGCAAAGAAGCAAGAAGAAATGGAGAAGATGTTTGATCAGAAAAAAGAAACGATAACTTGTTTCCAATGCAACACTATTGGACATATTGCCAAGAATTGTTCCAAAGCAATTCAATCAAAATAGGGAGTTTTTCGTAAACTAAAAGATAAAGAGGTTGAGTTTGAACCACCAATTGATAGAACTAAACTTTTCAAAAATTCAATTTTTGAAATTGGTGAATGTTCAAACATATTTTACAAGAAAAGGGCAAAACTTGACAACCAGGAATGGGTTGTTAAGAAATCAGAGGATGGGTCTAGCAATGATTCTGATTCGTCAAAATCAGATGAGCTATCTTCTGGCGATGAATCTGATTCCATAAAATCAGAAGAGCCACAAGTTGAGATTAAATGTGAAAATTCAGTCCCTCCAATGGATGA
The DNA here is from genome assembly GCA_030545235.1 of Helianthus tuberosus. Classification (NCBI taxonomy): domain Eukaryota; kingdom Viridiplantae; phylum Streptophyta; class Magnoliopsida; order Asterales; family Asteraceae; genus Helianthus; species Helianthus tuberosus. The sequence goes on from CM060438.1 coordinate 57,523,435, forward strand.
CGTAAATTTTCCACCATTGAGGACTGAAAATTTTAAAATAAAAGTTGGTAAAGTTGAGATTTCAAATCAATTTTTCTCAGAAAAGGAAGAATTTGATGTTGAAAAGGCATTTAATTTCAAAGTCAAACATATTTTTGGAAAAATGGTTGACAGGAAGGTCAAGGGAGTCAAGGAATTTTACGAGAAGAAAACAAAGAAGCAAGGTAAAGTATCATCCCTGGTTTGTGACTGGGATGGTACCTACTATGAACAGTAAAAACTCTGGACTTGCCGGAGCTCCCATGTTGGTAAGTGAGGAGCAGGTATCGGCATCTTTCTTGAGAAAGTCACAATATGTGATCTTTCGACCTACAAGTGGTATTTGGGTTGTTCTTAAAAGTGGTAAATCAGGGACATTAAATTGTACTTGATTTTCTACAAGTGGTTAAAAAATGGGGTTCATTTCATTGTAAAGAAGAAAGAAACAAAGTGATGATCTCTCACCCCTAACCTACAAGTGGTTTTATAAAATCAACAAAAATTATTTTTCGGAAAAACCATTTTATTAAAACAAACTTAAGTGTTTTGAAATCACAATGGGAAAATAGTTTGTTGAGAGGGGGAGGTCTGATTGTTTATGCCAAGTGGATGGCGAATTGAAATGATTCGATATCAGTTGTCATGTTACCTGTATAGTTTGTTTTCAAATTTCTTTAAATGTGATTGTATTTTAAGGGGAGTAAGAAATTTCAGAAAATCCAAAAACATTTGAAAATTTGAAAAAGGCAAAAACATGATAAAATGTAAAAATGAGTTTTGTGTCAAAGAAGAGGAAATGATAGTACATCAGTAGACGATCACAGCATGCTAAAGAATTGGAATGTAAAAAATGTTATAAACGGTCTCACTGATGATGTGCCAGTAGGTTTTTGCACATTTAGTAGATTGTGACGAGATATAAACCTAAATTCAAACTTGCTTATATCGTGGGGAAACATCTCTCAGATATATGGGTAACCCCCGAAATCTTGTTTGAAAGGTCCCTCTTTCTGAGATACTAGGTCTTTATACTCAGTGATATCTGGGGTATTATCCCGGGACTTCTGATTTTGCGGGAGCAATAGCCTAGTCCCCGGAGAATACTTTGCCCTTGCTTGAAAAATAGCTTACCCTCAGCATAAAAAATGATGAAACATTGAAAAATTATAATCATGTGTTGTTGAAACAAAAGATCCTCTAAAGGGGACACACCAAAAGTCGAAGCCGTCATCTCTCTGCTGAACGGAAGTTCTGACCTGAGCTCTCACGGTTCTTCGCAATATATTACAGATATCATATGTGGTATATTCACCTGTAAGATTGAATATTGGGATCTGGATACGGGAGTATATTCTGAGGTGGGACACGCGATTAAATTTAAGTGCTTAAGACATTAATTTCGTATCTCGAAACAGTTGAACTTTGTGTGAAAATTTAAGTGGATCAATATACTGACAATCTAAGTGAATCGTTTAGAACTTAAAATGTTTAAAGCTTAATGGTGTTGGTGATTTGTTTCAAAAACTGATATGATCCTCTTACACAAACTCACAAAAATATTGTTTGTAAATATTTCTTTACTGCATTTCATTTACATTTAAAAATCCAAAAAGATTTTAGTGTGTTTTAGCATAATTTTTGAAAAATACAAAAATATTTTCGACAACTGATGTTGGAAAACTGATTTTCAAAATTCCAAGTGCTAAACATGATGAACAATTGGGTTGGGAGAATGTGTTTTTGAAAAGAAAAATGATATATCTTCAAGTGGTTCATCAAAGATTAACATTGTAAAATCATTCTTTGATTAAATAATTCCTGCAAGTGGTTTATCAGAGTTTGAGAAATAAGTTTTCAAGTGGTCATCAGAAAATTTATTTTTGGGTATAGTTTATGTGCAGGATATCTGAGTGATAGAGAGCCAGGTTCCGATACCTGAGGACTCTGTGATATTAACAAGCCAGGCTGCGATCCCAGCATATCGAAAGGGGAAGTCTGTAGACACTTAAAGAAAGGAGTATGTTGATGGTGATGAACTTAAGGAATCAAGAGATCTGATCAAGAGAAGATAGAGCCAGATTGCGATTCTGGGATTGAAGATTATTTGTTCGAGAAGAGTCTGTTGGTAATGAAAAGAGAAGAGAGAAGATTTGAGGATACTTACAGCGTCAGATACTTCAAGGAGTTCGAGAGGACTGATAAAGACTAAAGATGCGAAGACTCGACACTTTAAGACTCGTCAACATTCGAGGGGGAGTCTGTTGGTGCATGCTTCTGTCGACTTCGTCTTGTATCGAGTCTTGTACGTAGAATGTTAGAACAGTGCACGTATTTCAAGATAATGTAATTTCGCTTGAATGATGTAATTTCGCTTGAAAGAAACATGTGCAGTTTCAAGCGAAATCAACATTGTTAATTTCGCTTGAACTGACACTCTGTCACTTTCAAGCGAAATCAGAACACTATATATATGTGTTCTAAGCGAAATCATAGAGAACTTTTCCGGTCAGAGCAATGAAGTGCTGCCGAAGTGTCGTCTCGCTGTAAATCATTGTGAAATCAATAATACGACAGTTTATAGTGATTATATTGCTGAGTTGATCTCAGAATGTCTGTTTCCGCCTTTCATTCTGAGTAAAACTCTTCTGATTGACTCGTTCGGGTTTGAAAACGATCCTACAGGATTGATACCGTTCGAACTAAGACCAAACCGTATATTTCTAATCTCGGTACCAAAATCTGGAAATTTATAATCAATATTTCTCCACTGAGGTGAATCCGCCACATGTCTTAACTTTCCATCTTTTTTACGATCTTCAGAATGCCAACGCAATAATTTTGATTCTTTAGCGTTAGCAAATAAACGTTTAACTCTCGGTATAATGGGAAAATACCACAACAATTTAGCAGGTGGTCCATTTTTCGTCACATCATCATCATATTCAGCAACTTCTTTTTTCTGCTTGTACCTCGATTAGGGGTGTTCATGAGCCGATCCGATCGAGGGTATGCTCGTGCTCGAATTGAATTTCAACCGATCCGATCCGATCGGATCGAATTTGCAAAACCGAGCACAAAAGTGATGCTCATGCTCGGATTGAATTTGAATCGAGCGGATCGATTTTGCTCGGTTTCGCTCGGTTTTCTCAAATCCTAACTAAAATCGAGTGAATCATTTTCGCTCGGTTTCGCTCGATTGAATTATAAGGTTGCGTTCAACAAAAACAAATCCTAACTTAATTAAAACATGTCCAACACCTTACTAACAAAAGCAATACATAACTAAAATCATGATTCTAAAAATGTTCTTACAATATCAAGAAGCACAAAATAAAGTACGAAATACAAATTGTCATTTAGTTCAAAAGCCATAAACTTCTTCTTTAAGCTTGATCATCTCCATCCACAAAATTCAACTTCAAATCAACATATAACCTATAAACACAAGCATTAAACAAAACCATTAAGTTCTACACATCACATAACAACTTTTATGGTTTGTCAATTATAAAAATATCTTTCATTTATTCCCAAGCTCGTCTGAAGTCAAAACATCAATTTCCAATTTTTCTTCATCTCTTGCAGCTTGCTACACATTAAAAAAACAAAATACAAATGTTAATACAAATCTTTAAAATCTAATATATATATATATATGTATATATATATATATATATATATTAATAAAAATAATTCGAACGAAACCGAGCGATCAACAAGCGAGCGGGCCTTTGCTCATGCTTGGATTGAATTTGAATCGAACCGATCCGAGCGGCTCATTTACAAACTGAGCGGGAATCGAACGAGCATTTTTCGAGCGATCGTCGAGCAGTTTGGACAGCCCTAACCTCGATGCACCACATGCAGGACATTCATGACTGTTTTCGAACTCATTTTTATATAGGATACAGTCATTCGGACATGCATGTATTCTTTTAACTTTTAATCCCATTGGACACGTCATTTTTTTAGCTTGGTATAAGGATATGGATAACTCGTTGTCTTTGGGAAGCATGTCATTCAAAAGCACTAATAGACTTGTAACACTCTTATCGCTCCATCCGTACTTCGACTTTAAGTTGAACAATTTCAACACTGCACCGAGTTTAGAATAGTTTTCACAACCTGTATATAACGGTTTTTCCGAATCGACAAATATCTGTTGTAGTTTTTCTTGATCATTGTCACCAATATTAGTTTCCAAATCATTGAACATGTCTTTTAAATTATCATTGTTATCATTTAAATTGTCATCACTATCATTTAAATTGTCATTATCATCACTAATGTACGAATCATTGTTCTCATCATTATAACCAACATAATTAGTCAATGTTGTGCTACGGTTGGCAAGTGATTCCCCATGTTTTGACCAACAAGTATAATTATACATAAAACCATTTGTAATCAAATGATGCCGGATGTCCTTTATTTCTTTAAATTCAGTAAAATATTTGCATTCCATACAAGGACACATAATTGATTCATTTCCTTTTAGTACACGATCATCTTCAGCAATCTTAATAAAATTTTGCTCGCCTCTCAAATATGCAGGGTTAAAACACCCAGTTTTGTACATCCAATGATTACGATCCATCTAAAATTTTTAAATAAACAAATAAATAATCCTAAAGTAATTTGAGGCGGTGAATCCTAACCCACTTTTTTATTATTCTATCTCATATATATACACACACACACACACATTATAACGAGTTGATTTTGTAAAAAAATCGACAGCATTTCTCTTTAACTCCTCAGGTATGCATGCAAAAAAACATACCCGATGGAGTATAAAGAGAAATGTTGCCAATTTTTTTTACATAATCAACCCGTTAAAACGTGTGTGTGTGTGTATATATATATATATATCCTAAATGAGATAGAATAATCAAAAAGCAGTCCCGAAAAAGGGGACAATCCAAAATTAATCTCTAATAGATTAATTTTAGACGGGTGTAATCTACAAGGTTTATAAATAGGGACTGCTAAACGTACCACTTTTTTCATCTTTTTACTAGCTATACTCCCCGCCCCCCTAAACTTTTAAATCTTTTATTTAATTACTTTTGCCTTCTTTATTTAACATATCATCACCTTCAACTTTTATTCATTTGAAATTCTTCTTTTATTATGTCAAATAAAAAAAAATTAATTTATTATTAGTAGTAGTAGTAAAATTATCATGGTTATTATACTAATAATATTAACATAAATATTAATATTAATATCATTCCTTTAAACTAACAAATTTTAAAAACATTTGTAAAACCACTTTTCAAAAAATATATTTCGAACTTTGTTTATATCCATCAACAATGGTTAATCAAATTAACCAAATCCTTTATATCCAAAGCTATTAGTTTATGAAAGAAAAGATCCAACTAATAACATCCTCATCTTTTTTATCAAAATGGATCATAATATTAAAAGCTATCAAACAAAAATTCAATGTTACTTTAAAAATTGTTACTTAGATTCCAACTTATAAATTTTAATTGATTGCGGTCAACACGAAAAAATTAAATTTTCTTTCATCTACAATTAATCTAGAAAATCACAAAATTTTAGAGGAAAAAACATGGATGGAATGATAGATTAGGGAAGGGTATCACAAGTAACAATGAAGGTACGTTTAGCCTAACCCTTATAAATCTATATAATTATTGTAAATATAAAGATGCAAGTTTATATAAGTCAATGATTATATAAGCTAAAAAAATAATAATGTTACCTTAATAAACAATTCTTGAAAACGGTTTGGTAGATATGGTGTGATGATTATGATTATTGCTCTTTCAAACCAAATTTTGTGCTCTGATCATGAAAAAATAAATATAAGTGTTATAACTAACATTCAAAAATAGATAATCAAACTGATCTTACATGAAGAATTTGTTTTAGATCACTTGACGGCTGCCTAACCACATAAAGCAAACTAAAACCTAATCAAATCAATGAAGTAAACAAGTATATATGGATTTTAGAATTATATATTTAAAATATAAAATGCATATAGCAAAAAAATCGGTGAAATTGTTGAAACTGTTTTAAATAATAAGGATTATAAGGAAAATATATAGATATATAAATTGTAAAATAAACTAAACAAAACTCAAATAACATACTCAAATAAAACCGTTGAAACTCAAAAATAAATCAAATAAAACGGTTTATAAGATGTTTTATCACGATGGTTGTTTTTTATATGGTTTTAATTGAAACAAAACAAAACTCAAATAACATACTCAAATAAAACGGTTGAAACTCAAAAATAAATCAAATAAAACGGTTTATAAGAATTATTTTTATCACGATGGTTTGTTTTTTATATAGTTTTTAAAACCGTTTTAATTGAATATCTTATACCGTTTTATTTGAGAATAATTTAGCACAAATAGCGGTTCAATTTTGTCCTTTTTAACCGTTTTATTTGATCAAAAGAAAACAACGGTCTCAAATAAATGAAGCGTTTTAAATAAACTTATGAAACTTTAATGTATATCAAATAAAACGGGTTTGTATAACTGATTTAAAAGGATTATTTTTATAAAACGATGATTTGGCTTTTAAAACGGGTTTCTTGAAACCGTTTTAATCGGCTATAATTCACCGTTTTTAATGATGTTTTTTTTTGTAGTAGTGAATAACCTACCGTTTAGGATAAAAAGAAACGAGTACAACCGTGAACCATAAAAAAGAAACTATTTTAGAACTTTAAGTGGAACCCTAGATTAATTTTTATATTTGAAATAAAGAAAGTTTACAAAAATTGCAACAAAAAGGAGTCACTTGTCTAGAAACGAAAGCCTTTTCCACTGTAGTTGTTCTCCATTTTTGTTTAGGGGTTAACCTCTTATTATATTTTATGGGTTCACTCCAAATTTGTTATAAATGTTTCTACTAAAATTTCGAAACTCAGTGGGTTCTCGTGAACCCGTAACTGTATAAGTAGATCCGCCCCTGCACATACATTCACATAACACACATACACACCATACATATACACATACAAATACACACATGATGACCCTTATTGTCCATGTATTTGACCATTACTAGTCTGGCCCTAATTGATGATAGCAAACCTTCATGGATATAGTAAACCATGAATGACCCGAATCTACCATGTAAACGGATAAACAATGATAATAGTAGTACTAATGGTTAAGTCAATTATAAAAAACATTATAATTAAGTTAATAATCATAACTAGTGTGATTATCCCGTGCTTTGCAACGGGAATTTGATTGTTATCGGTTTGGTTCGTTATGGTACCGATACTCACTATAATAATTAAAAAAGAGAAACTAAATACTCAAAAGGATACCACCACATGTTTTACATTGATCAGAATCATTGAAATGAATATTTGTATTGGTATCGGTATAGGTTCATTACGGTACTTGGACACGGAAGGGTATCGATTCAGAGATAAAAAGCAAGTATTTAGAATTCATTCAAATAAATTAATCTTCATGATATTTTCACATCACATATTTCTGACCACATAATAAATAATAAATCAAATACATTATTAGTTCACTCAAAACACTTCACATGGCAAGGTGCAGAATTCATCATCTATGACAAGGGGTCAAACTTAAAAACATAATCCATTGTGTTCAAAACAAAAAAGCTAGAAAGTTCATTGTAGTTAACAAGTTGGTTTATAATATATATAATGAAATTTTTATTTCGAATGATGGAAAAAATGGCTTTTCGACCGACTTGGATCTCTTGGATTAAAGGGTGTCTCCAATCCGCATGGGGTTCAATCCTCGTGAATGGCTCGCCCACCAAAGAATTTAAATTTAAGAGAGGGCTCAGACAGGGCGACCCTCTATCTCCATTCTTGTTCGTTATTGCAATGGAGATCATAAGCGTGTTTATGAAAAGAGCTTGCGACTTGGGCTTGTTTCGGGGATGTAAACTCCCTAATAATGGGCCGTTAATCTCTCACCTTTGTTTCGCTGATGATGTAGTCTTTATTGGCGAGTGGTCCGAATCCAATATTCTAACCCTGAATCGTCTTCTAAGATGGTTACACCTCGTCTCGGGCCTCAAAGTGAATCGTCAAAAAAGCAAAATTTATGGGATTGGCACCTCTACTAGCGAAGTGGCGGATTTTGCTTCTTTAGCCAAGTGCGATACCGGGATCCTTCCGTTTACTTATTTGGGGATGCCTGTCGGTGCTAATATGAAAAGAGCAAAGTTCTGGCAACCGGTTATTGATAAATTCTCTGCTAAATTGTCCAAGTGGAAAGCCAAGTACCTCTCCTTCGCCGGCCGCTTGACGCTTGCTAAATCGGTTCTTGGTAGCCTCCCGTCTTATTTCCTCTCTTTGTTTTCGGCACCGAAATGTGTTTTAAATAAACTAGAGAAAATAAGGAGGGACTTTATTTGGGGCAAAACGGCCACGGGTCACAAGATGAGGTGGTTGCGATGGGACTTCATTACTAAATCGAAGAAAATGGGGGGTATGGGGCTAGGCATGTTGAATGGGTTTAATAAAGCAATGCTTTTAAAGTGGTGGTGGAGGTTCAAAGAATTTCCGAATCAACTTTGGGCTGAAGTCATTCGCGCTATTCATCACTCCAATATTCAGACCAGTACTTCTCCGTTCATCCCGATTATTAAGTCGATCCCGGGGGTATGGAGGGGAATTCTTTCGGTTGAATCAGATCTTGCTAAAGACGGATGTATTGTCAAGGAGAAACTGATCCATTCTGGGTCTCGCTGGAAGTGGCATAATGATCCTAATGGTTCATTCTCCGTTAAACAAGTTAGATTGGATTTAGAAGAGGGGAGCAACTCCACCGAGCCGATCTCTTACTCTTGGAATTATTGGGCCCCTCCGAAGGCCAATGTGTTGACATGGAGAGCCCTTCTTGATAAGGTGGCGTCCAGAATGGGGCTTATGCATCGAGGAATTCAGCTGGCGGACGCTTCTTGTCCTAGATGTGGGATAAGAGACGAAGACTCAACGCATATCTTCGTCTCCTGTCTGTGGTCTAAGTGTATTTGGTGGAACTTATGCTCTTGGATGCGGATCTCGTACCCTTCCAACATCCATAGTCTTGCAGATTTGTTGGCGTATTTCCAGCTCCAACCGGGTGACACGAGATGGAAGAAAGTCGTTTACACTGTTGCTTTGGCTGCTGTTTGGAGGATTTGGCAAGCTAGAAACACCAAAATCTTCGAAGGCAAGTTTATCCCGTTTTCTTCGACAGTTGATTCGATTAAAGAAGACGCTTTTGCCTGGGTTTCTAATCGGTCGAAGCTGAATTCGCTGAAATGGGGGAACTGGTTAGATTTTAAGTTTTTGGACTCGATGTAATTGTTTTGTTTCTGTCTCGTTCTGTTTCGTGTGTTTTTGACGTTGTTTTTTGTTTCCCCAGTTTCTTGCTGGCTCTTTATATATATATATAAAGTGATTTGCCGTTCAAAAAAAATAATAATAATAATATATATAATTAAACATTTAAATACAATTCAACTATTACAATTATTCCGTTTGCAAATGTATAGTACATATTTAATCAAAAGATGCGGTTAAATTGGCTATGAGATGCGGTTTTAGACCCGCATCTTATGGCAAGGCATCTTTTGGCTATATACCAAGAGATGCGGTTCTAGAACCACATTTTTTAATAGAACCGCATCTTTTGGTACATTAACAAAAAAACTACTTTTCCATAATATGCTTTAGAGATGCGGTTCTAGAACCGCATCTTTTGATATATTAACAAAAAGTTATTCTTAGTATACTCAAGAGATGGGGTTCTAGAACCGCATCTGTTGACGTTTAGAGTAAAATAATATATATATAATTTTCCAGAAATTTTATTAAAAAGTTCCAATAAATTCCCATTATTAACAAATTCTCTAAAAATTAAAATAAAATATATAAAAAAACAAAATTAATTAGAACAAATATAATACAACCCAAGAATATAAAATACAAAGGTTTCAAAGTAACACAATATTACAAAAGTTTTCCAGTAACACACCAATACATATAACTCTAAAGATGAAATTGACATACAATAAGTTCCTGAACCGACCGATGTCTTCATATTTTTAACCCAAACCAATGTCTTCAATCCATGCTTGCAACCTCACTGATGGCTTTTGACAATTATCTACTTTTCATGTGCAAAAACAATCTCACTCAGTTCCTGCGATTACCAAATGAAGACATTAAACAACAATTATGGATATGGAAATATATATTATATACATTAGGAACCGTAAGAAAAGGCTTTAGAACCGTAAAGATCATTGTATATCAATACATATCTTTATACTAAAAGCAAATTTTTTGTTATCCGTTAGATATAAATGAACATTAAATGGTGGAATTTGTGCTAACCTTAAGACACCTTTACGGAGTTCATGTCCGAACCCCAAACACCTCCTTAATCCAACGCTCTATCAAGTCTACGACCATAGATTCAATTTCTTCACCCGAAGTCTTCTCTTGTGTATTCCATTTCTGAAAAACAAACAAAACACAATATATAAATGTATACAAATAAATTAAAAGGCTGATATATCTCAAATATATGAAATACACTTACACGATTAATAAAGTCATGTTGAATTGTTTCAACAAACTCCCACATATGTTTTATCAGCATATAACCGCATTCCCATGAGCCCGGTTGTTGGTAGCACTACAGTTAATCCACAATTAATTATGGGGAAAGTGAATACGGTGTTGTTATACACCTAAGCTTACACGGAAAACCAATCAAAACTACGCAGTTTTGATTAAAAATTTCCTAAATATTATTCAGTTTAATTACATCATTGAGTCCATGCCTACGATTCTTCTCGTGGCCTTCTTAGGGGAGGCGGGTTTAAGCTTATGTGTGTAACAGCGCCGTATTAACTTTCCCCATTAATTATTTTAAACACTAGAAAAAAGCACTAAAAAAAAAAAGAAAACTTACATTGATAACTGTCCATGTAAAATTTCTCTCGAAACCACCGGGAATTAGCTCTGAAATGAGGTAACGTTCCTCCGACTTTCCCTTTTTTATTGAATCAACAATAAATGCGCTTGAAGTGGTTGGTTCAAATATTAAAAGCTTCCAGTGATAGCTAAAAAATAAAATATATAGAACAATTTAATATATATGTGTGTATGTGTATGTGTATGTGTATGTGTATGTCTATGTATTAAAGAAAAGTGTATATTACTTGTCATGATAAGGTGCAAGAAAAGTCTATAATACTATTTTTTTTTTTTGGCCGTAAATTAAAATCTTTATTCATACTTGCCAAGTTACATCAAAACAAAAGGTAGACGGGCAACAAGCTGCGCCGCCACCCCTTTCTGAATTGCAAACCCTAATCTGCCAAAGACAAAACCTCGTCCCCCTGATGCTGAGCAATTGTTGTGGATGACCCGCTGGACCCTGGTCAGGAATTGGATAGCTTCTGGCGCTAGGGAGCCAAATGTGTCAAAGGCAAAAGGGACAAAAACATGCCGGTTCTCTGCACAAGCTTTAGCGTGCTTATCAACTTTCTTCGATTCTGCCTTTCTTGCTGCTTGTACAGCTACAAACCCGTTTTCCCTTAAACCAACCAGAGGGGAAACCCCCGTGAGGTCAACACAAGCATGTTTCCCCCTAGCCCAACCAAAGACGAGCAGATCCGCTGGTCGCAGAGTAGATCTCCCTTCCATAGGGTCCGTAAGGAAATTCACAGGAGCCTCTTTCTTAGCCGAAATCCCAGCTCTTCTCAGGATGTCCCACAAAACATCTCGCACCCAGTCATGCCGATATTTGAACCCAGGGAGCTCTTTACAATGCACTGCGTGCTCTCCGTATTTATCCATACAAGCTTTATGACATATCGGGCACCTTTCATCTTCTGGATACATAGGGATCATCAGCCGGTATTTAAGGATTGCTCTGTATTCTACTGCTGACATACATTGTCCCAGCCCATCAATTGGGATAACGGTCAGAAAATCCTGAGCATGGGGACCCTTCAGGCACTCCCACACCGCCTTCTGGCGAGATGACAAATTAAAATTTTCTCCCAGTCTTTGAGCGATTTTGCTAAACAGAGCATTCGCCAAAGTTGTTTGTGGTTTCGAGGGGGCGGTGTCCTTTTTAGAGAAACCGCTGATATCAAAGTCTGGAAGATAGACATTTAAGCGTTCAAGCGCCTGCAGATAGTCCCCGTCAAGCCTGACAACCCCACTGTTTCGAAGGATATGATCCTGTAGTTCCCAAGACTGAGCTCTGGACGCCACAAAAGCATAAACCCCAACATCTCGAGCTGAGAGGAGGCCCAAACCACCTAGACGCATTGGCAGAGATGCCAAACGCCATTGGAGGTCCCCAAAGAATGGGCCACCACCCACGACTATGTCTTCTATAGCCTCTCGGAGGCCATCATCGAACCGGGATGCTGCATCCTCCATCAAATGAGGTTGACAAGTTCGCAGCCCGAAAAGTAACTTAGCAACCCCCATGCAAGACCTTAGCAGGAGGAGTTCACATTGAGGGTCCCTAAGGCAGGGCAAGAGTTTCATGAGTTCAACCGCCCCCGCTGCCCGCCGCCCTGCCAACTCGCCAACAAAACTAGGGTCACGGCTAACAGCTCCACCAAGTAGCTTAACCCCCCTCTCTGGTCTGCCAATCCCTTTCGGGAAAAGCCCGTCCTGAACTTTCTGCCCATCACATGTCGGCCAAAAAACCTCTGTTTTCTTAATGTTGAGGTAAAGTCCTAGAGATGGCCCTTCCTCGTTAATAATGTCTAAGGCCCTAGCAACCTCAGTCGCATTGCCGATAATCGTCCCATCATCCAAGTACCAAGCATGAAACGGGAGGTTACATCGGTCCTGCACCCGGAGAATGAGTGGGTGTAAGGCAAGGGAAAAGAGAAGGGGCCCCAAGGGATCCCCTTGTTGCACTCCGGTAGTAGCCCCAATACACTCATTACCAACATACAACCGAGCAGGCTGGGCGTAAAGGAATTGAACCCATCGATAGATTGACGGGCAATGTTGATGAACCTCTTTAAGGAAGGTTGTGCGGTCAACCGTGTTGAACGCATTGGAGAAGTCCACAGTAAGCAAGGCTAAGGAACCATCTGCATGAAAGGAGTTGAGAAACCTATTCGCACTGTGAAAACTTTCGGATATAACCGGATATAAAACTTTCGGGTCGGTTCCACAATTCGGGTCAGGTAAGGTTCTTCACACAAATACATAATCACATATTCCATTAGGCATTAGCAAATTAACAATATTCATAGAATCATATCAACAATTTCTAACCTAAGAGGATATTAAAGAATTGAAAGTTTACTTAATTCATGGTTTTATTAGCAAATTAAGAAATTGGAAACTAATACACAATTTTAAACTAATTAAAAAATCTGATAACAAAAAGAAAGAAAAGAACTAAAAGAGAGAAGAATTGATTTCAATGTCTGCGTAACCTTCATAACTAACTGTGTTAGTTATACACAAATTTGATAGAAAGAAAAAACTAAAAGAACTTAAAGAGGAGAAGAATTAAATTAAATTTCTGGATACCTTCATTAACAACTAAGTGTGTTCTTTATACAGATTGTTAACTAAGTTTAAGTAGTTAGCTGGTAAGTAGCTGGTATGTACAATTTGGCCCCTTAGCTTCCACAAATGGAAGTATCAGTCCCCACACTAGTACAACAGGTAACAAAATCACACTTAAAATTAACATTGCAAAAAATGTCGGGCGTGAGCTCAATCTCGAACTTAAACGAGCCAGCTCGGCTCGGTTGTGCTCGATTATTTTTTCGAGCTGAAAAGTCGAGCTCGAGCTCGGCTGGTAAAAACTTCGAGCCAGCTTGAGTCCAATCGAGCCGGCTCGTTAATTTTTTTAAAATTCTTTATTAATATTTTTTTACAAATATTGGTAACACATATATACGAGGAATCGAGTCCATAGAGTCAGCAACGAGTCGAGTCGTCGAGCCGAGCCACGAGTCGAGCTGAGCCACAAGTCGAGCCCTCGTTGCTCGAATATATATATTTTTTACGAATAAACTACACGTGCAATACACTAAAAATCATATTCCAAATAAACTTACTAATTTAGTGTTAAGTTTAGATAGGTCAAACCGAAGAATGAAAAGTTGTGTGTGTACATTATAAGCATCTAAGCTATCATTCCTCATAACAACTATATCATTGGTTTAATCGTTCTTCCACTTCATTTTCATCCATGTGCAGAACATAGTTACATATTTGTTTCAACTTCAATAAAATATGATGGTACAGATTTCTACTTCAGTAAAATATGATGTTACAGAAAGAAACTAACATTGGTACCTTAAATCAAGAAGAGTAGTCGACTAAAAGTAATGCAGATTCAACAGAGATCTGTTAAAAGTAATGTAGTCGAGTCGTCAAGCATAGCCACGAGTCGAGCCGTCGAGCCGAGCCACGAGTCGAGCCGTCGAGCCAAGCCACGAGTCGAGCCGAGCCACAAGTCGAGCCCGCGTTGCTCGAATATATATATGTTTATATACGAATAATCTACACGTGCAATACACTAAGAATCATATTCCGAATAAACTACACTTGCAAAACAAACAAGAATCTGGACCACAAACTATATATATGTTTATACCCTCAACCACATCAAATGTTAAACCCAAACATATAAATAATGAAATTTATCAGAAGGTTAAGGGTTTCATCACCTCTTAGATGTCGTTTCGGAACTGGAGGTGTCGTTTGAGGGGTGACGAAGGCCGGCGTCTGAGGGGTTGAGGCGTCGGAACAGTTGGCTGGAGAGATGGCGCTGTGGGGTTTTGGGGGCGTCGGAATAGTTGGCTGGAGAGGGGCGTTTGGGGGGTGAATTTTTTGGAGAATTAGGGTTGCGATGGAGTGTGGCAAGTGGCAGATTGAATGTGGGAAGTGGTGGAAATGGAGGTGGGAAGTCGTGGGGTTAGATTGTAGGGGTTTGAGTTTTGGGGGGAGAATTTTGGGGAAGGAGGTTTAGCGCTTACGGTTTTAAAAAAAAAATAATTATCCTTAGACTAAAGATAGGGGTGCAAACGAGCCGAGCTACTCGCGAGCTACTCGAGCTCGGCTTGAAAAAAAGCTCAAACGAGCCGAGCTTAAATGAGCTCGAGCTCGAGCCCGAGCCTAAAAACAAGCTCGTTTAGTAAACGAGCCCGATCCCGAGCTTCGCTTATCGAGCTCGAGCCGGCTCGCGAGTTTAATCGACCTTTCTATTTATATATTTTTTATAAATATATTAAACATATATTTATATTATAATAATTACCATTTATATAAATATAAAAAAATAACTAAATTATATGTATAATAATAATTATAATTAATATAAATTAATTAAAAAATACTAAACGAGTCGAGCCCGAGCCGAGCTCGAGCTTGAAAAATTATCTTCGAGCCAAGCTCGAGCTTCAGAAATAAAGCTCGAATCGAGCCAAGCTCGAGCTTTCATATGTTAAACGAGCTCGAGCTCGAGCCTGGTCGAGCTTGAGCTCGGCTCGGCTCGTTTGCGCCCCTAACTAAGGATGATAACAATATTACGTAGACCTGGCAAACGGGTTGGGTCGGGTCGGGTCACAGGTTAAAATGGGTCAATTAAAAAAGGGGTTGTTTTGGTTCAGGTCAGAACGGGTTTCGGGTCGGTTTGGGTAAAAATGTTTTTTTAAGAGATTGTACATCAAGGGGTAATTTTGTTGGGTTCGAAACGGTACTGGTCGAAACGGTTCGATTCGAAACGGTTCGGGTCGAAACGGTTCGGGTTGAAAGGGTACTGGTCGAAACGGTACGGGTCGAAACGGTATGAAACTCGTCCCGACCCGAACATCAACAATAATTACCCATTGGCAATTGCTTAGTTGATATCGGGTCTTTTGCAAACATCAACAATAATTACCCAAGTGTGTTTAGATGTTCCCTTCTAATTAGGAGTTTTGAATGAATTTTTTTTTTTTGGAAGGAGACTTTCTCTGTACAAGACCGAACGGCCTCCGGGGTCATGATAATATCAATAATAAAAATAATAATAATAATAATAATGATAAAAATAAAGTGAAAGAACACAAACAATCGACAATGTCTCCTTAGTTAGCACAAATAATCAAACACGTCTTTTTACTTCATCATTTTCGTTTATCCTGCATAAAATAAGAATTATATTAATAAAATGATTATTATATTAGAAAAACAAGAATAAGGTATATTAATGTATTGAGTATATCATACCTTAATCAACGTAAATCCCACCGGTGTCATCACGTAGGTATTTGGTGTGCTTAATGTTGTCGTAATTACTCGGTTCAATACCGACCGAAAATGGTGGTAGATCATCAAAGTGGTTGTATTCATCCTCGTTAATGACATTATCAATACCAAGAATACGGCGTTTACCTTGCAAGACAATGTGGTATCTTGGTTTACTTGGGTCATTAACAAAGAAAACTTGTGTGACATGCTTTGCCAAAACAAATGGTTCAGATTTATAGCCATCAATGGTAAGGTCGACAAGTGTAAAACCATATTTGTCAACTTGAACACATGTACTGTTGTTCACCCACTTACATTTGAACAAAGGAATAGTGAAATCATGATAGTCCAATTCCCAAATTTCTTGTATAACACCGTAATAAGAATTTTTGGCGATATTCATCATTGTATCATGGCGCCCTCTGTTGAACTCAGTCGTTGATGCTATTATAGTAATTCCACTGTTTTGCACAACACTTTTTTTATCTTGATCACTCGTGTAAAAAGTATAACCGTTAATGTCGTACCCCTGGGAAGTTATAACTCTACAGTCTGGACCCTGTCCAAGCCTTTTCACAGTATCATCAACATTTGTTTCGATTACCTTCATTTCCATCCACTTTGATAACTCTATGTTTTGAGTTTTTATGTACCATAAATCATCCTTACCCGGGTGTGTCAACCGTAACATCTCCATGTGTTCATTAACATATGGAGCAAGGCATGTCATGTCATGTCACTCCCCAACCGATGGCGGAAACATCGGGGTGCGAGCACTAAGCGTTCAGATTGCTCATGAATTTCCGTAACGCTAGATATTACGTTGTAAATTAGACTGATTCAAACATTGTCTAATAGCATCCACAACCAAACATAATTATCAAATACAAATCACCATAATTGTTTCGGAGTTTATAGAATTAACTAAGATGTGTTTCTAAGCAGCATCCTAGCATATTCTTGAGTCATAGCATCATATCAGCCTGTAACATGTATTAAAATAAGTCAGTACAAAAACGTACTGGCGAGTATACAAGTTTGAGTATATAGCATAATAGATTAAAAGACTCATATCTATCATGTAAATGCTAAGAATAGTTTCAGCCATGCTAGTGTTCGCAATCTAAGTGATAGCCCAAGTGTCCCGATGCTTTAGGTGTTTTCCCAAGACTCAAGGAAAACTAGAATCCTCCTAACAATACACCCGAGAATAATGGGGAGGTGCATCTTCCTATAGCGCTACTATTGTTAAGGCGGAACTACACACTCTGGATTAAACGTTCACTTAGCATAAAGAATCAAGAATCACAAGTTTCACATACACATAGGATAGAGTTTAGATTCCAAAGTATCAAGTTTCATAGTTTAATAGAATACATGTTGCATCCCAAAGTTTAAAACAAAAAGGGATCGAGCATACTCACAGTGATTGCTTAACAGTAACACTGTTATTGGATCAAATGGAACTCTTTAGAATTAGCCTGATTAGAGTACAATAGATTAGTGTCGGACATAATAACGAGATTGCGCAAAGTGTAGGATCAGTCACCTGATCGGATGGCCATCCGATCGGATGGTCATTCGATCGGATGACTTATGAGAGTGGGACGGATCGCCATCCAATCGGATGGCCACTCGATCGAATGGTCATTCGATCCAAGTGTTGAGATTCCAAAATGTAACTTTCTATACCGAGTGTTCAAAGTTCAAATTTCTGATTCAAAAATAGTTTTAAGTATTGAAGGTTGTAAGTCACATTGTCACTTTGATCGGATGGCCGTTCGATCGGACGGCGGTCCGATCGGATTGCCATTCGTTCGTCATGACCTTGTTCCTTTAACATCCAGGTTTAGTTTCTAAGTTTCGAGTCCAATGGTAACGGCTTGGTACGTATTGAGACAATGGTGTACACATCGTAGCTCAGCTTGTCTGATCGGATGAGAATCACCCCGTCCGATCAGGTGTCTTTTCTTGACAGTGTTCAATTCTGAATCCGTAATCCGGCCATCTTCTCCAGCAACAATCCATTTCCAAGCCGACTCCAGACTAATCATCAAGTCTACAGCCCGTTTAGACCCGGATTTCACCGTTTTAAGTAAAAGTTTAAGAAAAGATGAAGGAAACATGAGTTTTAGTCGAAAAAGTCTAGATTTAGTAAAGATTCGGAATAAGAACTCATGAAATTCCTTAGATCTGAGCCAGATCTTGACTAGAATGACATCACACAATAGTTGTACAAACCGCCATGATGACGTCATCCTCAAGAGCTCAAATCTGAGAGATTTCACGGTGAAAAGTGTGATTTCAAAGAAGAATCATGTGGAGAATAGTGCGTAGATCAAAGATGTACAAGGATCTAGTGTAAAACATACCGAAATCGCCGGGAAATGGAAGAAATGGGAGAGGGTGTGCGTCTGGTCGAGTGAGGCTGTCACATCAGTGAGGAATGTGTGATAAGCCTATTTATAGTGCAAGAGTGAGGTTAAGGTGGTGTGGCAAGTGGATCGGATGGCACTTCGATCGAGTGGCCCTCCGATCGGATGGTCATCCGATCGGATTTCCATTCGGTCAATCCCATCCTTCCAGTTTCACCGTCGTTGATTCGTTTTGCGAGTTAGATTAAGCGTTGCGTTGCGTATTATTGTGTAGTAGTATCACATAACTAGATTACATCATTAACACAAAGTTTCCACGTTTCATAGTTTCCGCCAGTGACAAGTCTCCAGTATCTCGTTCAACCAAGTCTCAAGTTTCACGAGTCTCAAGAGTCAAGAATCTAGTTTCCAAGTATCAAGTATCAAGAATCAAGTCTCAAAAATCAAGTATCTAGATTAAGCATCAAGAATCTAGTGTTAAGAATCAAGTTTCAAGAATCTAGCTTCATAGAATTAAGTATCAAGTATCAATAAGTATCATAGCTTAAAGATTCACAAGTATCAAAAGTGTCAAGAGTCACATAGTATAAGGACTAAATTTGACAAAAGCTAAAAGTTCAGGGATGCAGGGCGTTACATGTCACGTGTTTTAGGACCACTAAATGTGCATCTTGCACGTCTTTTCATTGTGGCATGGTTGTTTTGATGCCAATTACTGCCTGACCCAGAAGCCGACCCGAATGACAAGTTTCTGGAACACCAACACTGTCGAGACCCTCCATATAGCCTATGAAAAAAAAACAAATTATTATATTATAAAATAACACTAATGTGTGTGTATCTATATTTGTAATTTCTTTAATAATCGCACATGCTTTATTTTTACCAGTTTTATGTAGTGGATGTCAGTTCTGTTTAGCAAACGACTAGTGTATTATATCCATAAAAACAAATTTTGAAATCTCAAAAGATATTCATTTTTCATACATAAGATGCGGTTACATTAGAACCGCATCTTTTGGGCGATGCTTTGAATGCTTGATCGGATGAATTGAAAGAATGCAAAAAATGCGGTTACATTAGAACCGCATCTTATGGGCGAAATTGAAAGATGCAAAAAAATGTGGTTACATTAGAACCGCATCTTTTGCAAACTTGAAAGATGCAAAAGATGCGGTTACATTAGAACCGCATCTTTTGGGTGATGCTTTTTTTCAAAATGAATACATGACTTTATCAGATGAATCAAAAGATGCGGTTGCAACCTACCAACCGCATCTTTTGAAAACACCCATAGCATCCTTTGTTCATTTTTGTACTAGATAGCAAGTCGCTACCATTTCCAAAGCAATAATAAATAATAAAATTATTTAACATTTAAATTTAAAACAAAATATAACAAAATGTTCCGTCATAAATGCGTATCAAGTTGCTACGTATTTCCGAAAATATAATTCATATAAAATAACAAATGATTCGTCGCAAATGCGTAGCAAGTTGCTATACATTTCCGAAGCAATAATTAAAAATTGTATTAGTTAAACACATGAAAAAAATCGAATTTAATGTTCTGTCGTAAGCGTACCAAGTTGCTACTATTTGCTACTGATAAGTAACTATTAATAATAACAATACATGTTTGTCGTAAATGTGTAACAAAATGCTACGCATTTCCGACGTAATAATATATAATCAACTGGATTCAACTTATAAATAAAATAATAATAGTTCTGTCACAAATGTGTAGCAGGTGCTTAGCAAGTTGCTACGCAATACATATGATTAGTATTTGTGTCACTATTATGTCAAAAGTTTGACTAAAATATGGGTTTTTAGTAGGAAATATGTCGGAATTTGCGATACATTCTTTGTTTAGGAAATTTTTGTTGCAAAATGACCACTTTTCTAGCAGTATACTAAACAAATATCTAGGAAAAAAAGATACATGTCAGATAGAAAAGTCCAACACTAAGGTAACTGAGTCTCTCGCCCTACATGGTTCCCAGCTTGAACAACTCCGTTCGAGCAACCTACAACTCCATATTGTCGTCTAAACAATACGAATGAATTGACTACTCGTACTAGTATAAATCAAAACATACGAATTAAAAGACTCTAACCATCAATTTATACACTACTATAAAATTCAAATTTTCCAACACCATTTGCGACAAAATACATATGTAGGAAACTTTTTTCTTACGTATTTTCTACGCATTTTCCTACCCATTTCCAACAGAAAGGGGCGTCGGAAATTGCTACACATCTCCTATGACTTTTCTTAATTCTTATTAATATTAGAATTACTATGTATACTATATTATTCGCTTTATATGTTTTACCCAACGACACATTTGTGACAAAAGTATTTTTAATCATTTTCAACGAATTGAAAAAATATTCATTTATGCATTTCTGATGAAAATGAAAAAAATCCATATTTCTTGTGACACATACTCATACACTTGCAAACATGCACACACACTTACACTTAAGCATGTATACACATACAATTATACACACATACATAAACATATACATTCACATACACATATAAATAGACATACAACAACCCTAGTTGTCCATGCATTTGATCATTATACTGGCATGGCCCAAATTGATGATGAACGATAGCAATTAATTATCATGGATATAAATATAATAAACCATGGTGGTGGTGGTACTAGTAGTACTAGTAGCAGCAGTAACAGCAGCAGCAGCAGTGGTGGTGGTGGTGGTGGCCGTGGCAGTGGCCGTGGCCGTGGCAGTGGCAGTCGCAGTCGCAGTCGTAGTCGCAGTCGCAGTCGCAGTCGCAGTCGCAGTCGCAGTAGCAGTAGCAGTAGCAGTAGCAGTAGCAGTAGCAGTAGCAGTAGCAGTAGCAGTAGCAGTAGCAGTAGCAGTAGCAGTAGCAGTAGCAGTAGCAGTAGCAGTAGCAGTAGCAGTAGCAGTAGCAGTAGCAGTAGCAGTAGTAGTAGTAGTACTACTAGTAGTAGCAATAGTAGCAGTAGCAGCAGTAGCAGTAGCAGTAGAAGCAGCAGTAGCAGCAGCAGTAGTAGTAGTAGCAGTAACAGTAGCAGTAGCAGTCAACAATAATAAATGAACATGTAATAAAAGTATAAATAAGTCAATAACCATATCATAATCACATATAACTAAATATTTAAACATAATTCAAATATTATAATTATTATGTCGCAAATGCATATCACAAAGCTATGCATTTTCAACGCAATAATTAATAATAATTGAAGAAACACTAGATAAATGACCAGAATCAAATTATCCATGGGGTTAGGTTCTGCATAAAAAGGGTGGTTCTCTCTCGTTTGATTCAAAGCGACGAACCTTCTTCTCCAACGAATACTGCAAAACAGAACACCGTTAGTCTCGTCACAGGGAGAAGGGAGGTTTGATGGGTGGTCCGTATGACACCCCTTTATGATGTTAAAAGACAAGTTTATCCCTCATTTACGTGTGTAATTATCTCGAATTAGATAACTACTGTTGCTTATGTCTCAGGTGCGGTTTGGCGGCTTAAAGTGAAGAAAAATGCAGCTTTGGAAGGTTTGAAATTGAACGGGTCGCGCGTGGAACAAAAGTTGAAACAAGGCACAAAAATCAGGTTGTCACCGTAAATTACGGTCCCACCGTAATTTACGGTGGACCTGATTTTGGCCTGGAGCCCACCGTAACTCAGACACATCCTACCGTAACAATATTATTTCCACCGTAACTTACGGTGGAGCCGTAAGTTACGGTGGAGTCTGCGGAAACTTTGTAACTGCCATCATTAAGTCGGTTTTATGGTGTCTTTTCACCTATTCTCATCATTGGTCGGTTGGAGAACACACTAGGGGCGATTTTGGCTATCTTGGCTTGGTTTTGAACAATTGCTAACTTTCGGTTTGTGATTTCGATTTGTATGAACATTGAATTGATTGCTATGATGATTCACCAAGCTATGTGTGGCTAAAACTTTCGGTGATCATCTTAGGTGCAGGTTTCTCTTGAACTTTTGTGTGTTTATTTCTGAATTTCTAGAATGATAACTTGTGTTGCTTGATTATCATGGTGTATGCATAATTGTTTGTAGCTTGTTAATCGGTAGTTCAATTCCTAGTCTCAATCGTACGTTCTTGGTGCCGTTGGCAATCGAGATATCACGGGAAGGGTTAGGGTTGGTTATTGATTAATTGATCATTGGGAAACAACCTCGCGTTTATAAATCCGAGTACTTTGTTCCCTTTTATCACTTCGATTATTTATGCACGAGTTATGTCTATTTAACTCTTTCTAGTTGGAATTTCACACAATTGTTTAAAGAAACTGAATCCTAAGATGGTCATTGTTCTCTCCTAATCTGTTTTACAACCAACATTTGATTTGCAATTAGTTATTAATTTAGTTTTCTAAAACAACAATCCAAATTATTGATCTTTATTTTCTGCAAATTAGGTTAATTGTAGTTTAATTGCAAAGCTATAAAATCAACACACTTTCCACATACTCCCTGAGTTCGATACCCTGTTACCACTATCTATAGTTGTTATTGGGATTAAATTTGCGTGTACCTACGACAGCACGTCAAATTTTGGCTCCGTTGCCGGGGAGTAGTGCGCAACGTGTGTCAGTATGTTAGTTTTGATTTGTTATTTTCGGGTTTACACTGGTGTGTTTAGTGTGCAGGTTCTACAGGTGCATGCATACTAGAGGCTCTCACAAAGCGTCACCATTGTCATTTGATCCGGAAATCGAAAGAAGGCTAAGGCAAAACAGAGTTTTATTACGAGAAAACAGAATCATCGGTTCACCCACTTCACCCATTACACCAAGAAATATCATGGACGAAACACAAGTACCACCCACAACGGGTCAAACGACCTCATCTTTTATACTTACTTCCACACAACCATCACCAAACACAACCATACCAAATTCCACTAAAATTCCTACTCCACCTCATGACACTACACCATCTAACACCACACAACCGATTACTACTCAAAATGAACCTAATCTTTCCTTTTGCCCATCTACTACGATTCCACCACTCACTCATTTCTTCCCAGTGTCCGGTCAATCATCTTCCCATTATTCAATACCACCAAATACAACCATTGTCCATGCTACTTCAACATTCAGACCATCGAACCAAGCGGGATTTCAATACTCAACCCTTCCAATTGGGCAAACTTCGGGTATAGGGGGAGATGGATATGAGGAAGGATACGAAGATTTTGAGGGCTATGATGAAGATGGGTATGCTTATGAAGGTTATGGTGATCAAGGAGAGTTCGGTTATGTGCAAAGTCAATCTCAAGGGATGGCAAGTGTTGGTAGAATACCGCAACAACAACTGATACCACAACACATTAGGCCAAGGCCACAAGGGCCACCAATGCAACGCCCTATTCCTTTGCAACAAGTTCGGCCACAAAATGTACAACCACAATTTCAAAGGCCAATTCAACAACCACCGATGCCACAACAACAATTTCAACCACTGTTCGTACCACAAGGGCATATACCAAGACCTATGGGTCCTATTCGTCCAAGGGGTCGATTGGGTGTTCCAAGAAGGCATCTTAGGGAACAAGCACGGGGAATAGAAGCACATTTCAGGCCGATAATTACTCAAAACCCTTCACCGGTGGTTATCCCTCACAACAACCAAGGGAGAACCTTTGAAGTAAGAACAAATTCTTTGCAAAGTTTGCCGAAATACAAAGGGCTAGCAACAGAGGAACCGTATTTCCATTTAGAGGCCTATGACTCAATTTGCAATACTTTTGGGAGTCAAGGTTTTTCGGCCGATGATGTCAAGTTCGTCCTATTTCAGTTTTCTTTGGAGGACAAGGCAAAGAAGTGGTTCTACACTTTGCCTTCAGCATCTATTTATACTTGGGCGGAGATGCAACAAATTTTCTTAGACGAATTTTATACCGCTCAAAAGACTAATGATGCTAGAAAGGGGTTGAGGAGTTTCCAACAACAACATGGTGAAATGTTCCATGAGGCGTTTGAACGATTCAATATGATGATAAAGAATTGCCCTCACCATGGGATTGAACTTTGGGAGTTGATGAATGCCTTCCACGAGGGGTTGAGTGCCGAAGATGCTCGTGATTTAATGTCCATTACCGGTGGGACTTTTGGCACAAATTATGAAAATGATGATTGGGAGCTCTTAGAGAATATGGCAATTACCTCAAAAAGAAAAGCTCAAGCATCGAGGAGAGCGCGACTGGCCATTGCCCGACCTCAAGTGCATGCAATAGATGATGGTAAAGTTCAAACCACTAATCAAATTTATGACGTTTGTGCTTTGTGTAATGAAATAGGTCATGCGGCTGAAAATTGCCAAGGAATGGTGGAAGGGCAATATGAAGAGGTTCATGCGGTTCAAGGTCAAGGTCAAGGTCAAGGAGGGGGTGGTAGAAACTACAACAACATGAACTCTAATACTTACCACCCCGGGTTGAGGAACCACCCAAATTTTCGCTATGGGAACCCCTCAAATCAAGCTAACCCGAACTTTCAAGGTAGCCAAGGTAACTTTGGTTCATGCCAACCTTATAACAACCAAAGTGGATATCGAGGCGGGAACAACCAAGGCTATAAAAAGCAATATCAACCGGGTCAAGAGCAAGGGGGGTCTTCGGGTGGAAATGAGATGATGGAGATGCTAAAAAGCATGCAAACGGAGATGCAAAAACAGAACCAACTCGATGAAGTTCGAATGCAAAAGGATGAGGTTCGTGACAAAGCATCCAATCACTAACAACCCAAATGGGTCAATTGGCAACCAATGTGGCGGAGTTGAAGAAAAACAAGGGTCAACTTCCTAGCGACACCAAGGTAAATCCATCACACGGTTCATCAAGAGGTAATGTTAATGTTCATCATGTTAGTGTTTTGAGAAGTGGAAAAGAGTTTAAAGCCAATTTGTCACCCGAATTGGTTGAGGGGGTAGTTGAGGACATCACGGGTAATGATAGTGATGAGGAAGTTTCACCAGTTAAACCTAAAGAAACAAATGTTAACAAACCGGGGTTGGGTGAAAACGAAAAGAATGAAAAAGTTGAGGGTGAACCAAGTCAAGTCCCGTTTCCATCGGCCTTACTTGACCCGGGTAGAAAAAACTTTATTGCATCAAGAGGTCCCCAAAAAGAAGAATTGTGGGACATGTTTAAACAAATTAAAATTAACCTTCCACTCCTTGATGCAATAAAACAAGTACCCGCCTATGCAAAATTTTTAAAAGAGTTATGTACACAAAAAAGGCAAAACAAGAAGAAAATGCCTAAGCGGGTCGATTTAACCGGGCAAGTGAGTGCAGTTTTAATTGGGGAGCTTCCTCCTAAGCTCCAAGATCCGGGCACGCCATTGATTAACATACAAGTTGGTAATTTTCAAATGGCTAAGGCGTTGCTAGATCTTGGAGCCGGTGTTAGCATTTTACCGGGGGGCTTATATGACCAATATGATTTTGGTCCGTTAGCAAGAGTGGAGACAACGGTTGTTTTGGCCGATTTGTCTCATAAGTTACCACGAGGGATGGTGCAAAATGTAATTGTTAAAATTGATGAGTTTTATTACCCGGTTGACTTTTTAGTCTTGGACTACTCATCGGCGGACCCAAAGCAACAACAAAATGTAATTTTGGGTTGGCCATTTTTGAGCACCGCACATGCAGTAATCGATTGTAGATTTGGTACAGTCGATATGACTTTTGGGAATCGAAAAATGCGTTTGAATGTTTTTACTAACAATTCTAATGCTAATGGTGTTGATGAGTGTTTCATGGCAGATATAGTTGACGGATGCAACCCGCATGAGTATGAGGAGGATGGTTTGGATGTTTGCCTGTGTGATTTTTCTGAACAGGTACATGCTTATGCACTCCGGGTTGAAGAGGAAAAACAGGATGCTATGGCTTTGAAGGAAGGTCGACCGCCATGGACCCACCAGTTCGAAGGCTCACCGGCGGAAATAGATTCGGGTACTAAACCATCGTTAGAGGAACCGCCAAAGTTAGAACTTAAAGACTTGCCGAGCCACTTGAAGTATGTGTTTTTAGGGGATAATGACACTTTACCGGTCATTATTGCCTCTAATTTAGAGTTGGCACAAGAGCAAGCATTGTTGGAAGTTTTGAAGGAAAACAAGGGAGCTATCGGATGGACAATTGCCGATCTTAAAGGAATAAACCATCAATCGTGATGCACAAAATCATTACCACCGAAGATGCCAAGCCGACACGAGAAGCTCAAAGGCGATTGAATCCGAACCTAAGGGAGGTAGTGAAAAAGGAGGTAATTAAATGGTTAGACGCGGGAATCATCTATCCGATTTCGGATAGTGCTTGGGTGAGTCCCACCCAAGTTGTGCCTAAGAAGGCCGGTATTCAAGTAGTCAAGGACGAAAGTGGTGAACAAATTGCCACCCGACCAGTTACCGGGTGGCGTGTATGTATTGACTACCGAAAATTGAATGCCGCCACTTCTAAGGACCATTTCCCGTTACCTTTCATTGACCAAATTATTGAAAAATTATCAGGTCAAAAATATTACTGCTTTTTGGACGGGTATTCGGGTTACAATCAAATAGCAATACACCCGGATGATCAACACAAGACCACCTTCACTTGTCCATATGGCACCTTTGCCTTTCGGCGAATGCCCTTTGGCTTGTGCAATGCTCAGGCAACTTTCCAACGATGTATGATGAGTATTTTCTCGGACATGGTTGGAGAGTCGCTTGAAGTTTTTATGGATGATTTCTCCATTTTTTGGCACTAGTTTTGATGCTTGTCTCAACGAATTACAAAAGGTTTTAAAAAGGTGCGTTGAGAAGAATCTAGTGCTAAGTTGGGAGAAAAGTCATTTCATGGTGCAAGAGGGCATTGTGTTAGGTCATGTAATTTCTGAAAGAGGGATGGAGGTGGATAAGAAAAAAATAAGGGTAATAGCATCTTTGCCACCTCCGAAAAATGTTAAGGGTGTAAGGTCATTTTTGGGACACGTGGGGTTTTATAGACGTTTGATTTTACTAACGAGTGTATGCAAGCTTTCATGCAACTTGTTATTAAAAGATGTCCCATTTGATTTTACTAACGAGTGTATGCAAGCTTTCACTGTTTTGAAGGAACACTTGGTCAAAGCTCCTATTTTGCAACCACCGGATTGGTCAAAGCCGTTCGAGATAATGTGTGACACAAGCGACACTACTATTGGTGCAGTTTTGGGTCAACGGGTTGATAGAAAGCCGGTGGTGATTTACTATGCAAGCAAAACTTTATCCGAAGCGCAACTCAATTACACCACAACCGAAAAGGAGTTATTAGCGGTGGTGTATGCTTTGGATAAGTTTCGTGCTTATATTTGGGGGAGCAAAGTGGTGGTTTATTCGGATCATAGTGCGGTCCGATATTTGATGGAGAAAAAGGACGCGAAGCCTCGTTTGATTCGGTGGGTATTATTGTTACAAGAGTTCGATTTAGAAATCCGAGACAAAAAGGGAAGTGAGAACGTAGTGGCGGATCACTTGCCTCGGATTCCGGTGGAAGGGATCGACGATGTTAGTGAAATAAATGAAACGTTTCCCGACGAGCAACTCTTAGCCGTTTCCACCTTTGTTGCACCGTGGTATGCTCATTATGTCAATTATTTAGCTACGGGTGCCATCCCAAGTCATTGGACCAAGAAGCGCCGACAACAATTTATGGTCCAAGTGAAGCAATACATTTGGGATGAACCGGATCTCTTCAAGATTGGACCGGATCAAGTTATACGAAGGTGTGTGCCCTAGACAGAAGTGTTGGAAATTTTGACCCATGCTCATTCGTCTGCGTGTGGAGGTCATTTTAGTGGGCACAAAACAGGCTACCGGGTTCTCTCATGTGGGTTTTATTGGCCCACAATTTTCAAGGATGCATGTGAGTTCGCTAGAAATTGCATAAATTGTCAAAAGATGGGAAGCATATCGAAGAGGGATGAGATGCCATTACAACCAATCTTGGTTGTAGAGATATTTGATGTATGGGGTATAGACTTTATGGGTCCTTTTCCGAATTCGAATGGTTTTCTATACATTTTGGTAGCGGTGGATTACGTCTCGAAGTGGATTGAAGCTATTGCAACACGAACAAATGACCATTCGGTCGTTTGTAAATTTGTTCAATCCAACATCTTCTCTCGTTTTGGCATCCCGCGGGTTATTATAAGTGATGGTGGTTCGCATTTCAAGAACTTCAACTTCGGGAAATTATTGAAGAGGTATAGTGTGAATCACCGAATTGCCACACCTTACCATCCGCAAACGAGTGGACAAGTCGAAGTGTCCAACCGTCAAATCAAAGAAATTCTTATGAAGACGGTTAGAACAGATAGGAAGGATTGGTCGAGTAAGTTAGACGATGCATTGTGGGCATACCGAACGGCCTACAAGACTCCTATTGGCACAACGCCTTACCGGATGGTGTATGGAAAGGGTTGTCACTTGCCAATGGAGTTAGCGCATCGGGCACATTGGGCAATTAAGACGGTCAATGCGGATTATGACGAGGCGGGAAAGTTAAGAAAGTTGTAATTAAGCGAGATAGAAGAGATTCGAGACGAGGCGTATGAATGTGCATCGGCTTATAAAGATAAACTCAAGAAGGTGCATGATGCGAAATTGAGAAAGAAAACATTCGAAGTGGGTCAAAAAGTTTGGTTGTACAACTCAAGACTCAAGATGTTTGCGGGCAAGCTTAAAAGCAAATGGATGGGCCCATATGTCGTTCGGCAAGTTGGAAGGTTTGGTGACGTAGACATTCAAGACGAGCAAACATTGAAACAACAAACGGTGAATGGTCACCGGTTGAAGCCATACTTGGAGGGGAATGACATCAATAACTTGGAGCTTGATAAAGCGGGCTACATCTTACGCCCGGTCGACGATGAGCAACCATGAGAGGCCCAGGTTCGGTAGTGTAAATAGTTAGTATTTCATTTTGTTTGTTTTGTATAGTTTGCACAATTACCATACTTCCTTGAAATCCGTGTTTGAAACAAGTGTGGGGACGTTCGATCACGAATTACTCTTACATTGTGTTGAGGACAACACGGGACTTTCGAGGGGGTAGGGTGATTTTTACACGTTTTTTAAAAAAAATTATTAAACATAAAAAAAATTGAAAAACTTGAAAAATATAAAACAATGAACCTTAAAACAGCATTTTTCACGAACCAGGAACTCCCAGATATTACCGTAAATTACGGTAATACCGGAATTTACGGTGGGGGGTAAAAAAAGTGTTTGGCCTTACGGTAGCAAGCTCCTGAGTTACGGTGGGAAGATCTGCCAGAAGTTCACCGTAATTTACGGTGACACCGTAACTTACGGTGACTTCTGGCGACGTAAGGATCCGTCCAGTTCAGCGGTTACATAAAAAAAAAATAATTATAATAATAAAACATCAGATTTCGTGAATACTCCCCAGCCACTCATATCCTTTTCACTTTACTATCTATCTATCACCATCCATCTCTTTCACAAAGACCCACAAATCTCCATTGCTTCTTCAACCTTCAATCATCCATATCTCACTCAATTCTTATTCAAACTAAGTGAAATTGGAGTCTATCTTGACTAATTTTTCACGTAGTTTCTGATTTTGCCAAGAGATTTACAAGAAAACGTAGTTTTTGGGTCCGAACTTCAAACCCTAGTTTCGAAATTTTGGGGCTTTTTGAAGTTGTTGCCTCATTTGTGTTTCTTACATCTTCAAACAAGGTATGGAAGTTTATTTACTATGTTTTGTTGATGCATTGTGAAGATTGAGGTTAATAATGTTATTTGTTTATACCCACTTACTTGTTCATAATTTTGACTTGTTACTTGTTCTTGAACATGATTATGGTTTGTAGATGTAGGATTGTTAGTAAAGTAGTGAACTTTTGGGAATCTCTACATTGTAGAGACACCATGCCCAAATTTTTGAAAAATTTATAAAATTGTAGTTCACTAACATCTACAACCATAGTAACAAGTAAGTGTGGGGATATTTTGGAGAAAAGGGTTTAATTTTGTTTCGTTTGGTTGTGCTGTTTGCTCGAATGTGTGTAGGAAATGGCACGAACAAAAGAAAAGACCGGAGCTAGTTCATCTTCGTCTTCGAAGGGAAAGGGTAAACAGCCGGAACAACAACCAAGGAAGAGACAATACATGGGTCGAGTAAGCGAAAGCAAAAGTGAAAGTGAGGAAGAAATGGAGTTGGATATGACGGAGAAACCGAAATGGGATTCGGGACCATTGGATGATCAACCAGAGGAATGGCAACCAACACTCTATCATGACAAAGATAAGAGCAACTTGTTCATATCCGAAATACAAGAATGGATGGCCACTCTCAAATGCAACAGCTACGAAAGGCCATCACAAATGAAGCTAACGGGTATTGTGAATGGAATTCCGGTGGAGATGTCTTTTGACACGTTGAAGAAGCTTGGGAAATATGATAGTCTTCCAGCCCGTGATTACATGATACCGACTCTTGATGACCTCCTGGTTAAACCGGAGAAACATACTCGATGGAATGATATGTTGGCAGCACTGTTTTTACCCGGTAAATACAGTGGTATTCTATACCGTAAGAACTTAAAAATAGAAGCTAAATTGTTGCTAGCAATCTGTGTTCTCAATGTTATTCCACGAAGGGGGGACAAGGAGCAGGTGAGGTTCCCGGAGGTACCTGTCCTTTATTCGCTAATGCACGGGTCTCCGTGTTTTCCGATACGCTATCTGATCATGAACCACTTATGGATTTGCCGGAATAAGTATGGAAGAGATATCGTCCCGTATTGTCGAATAATAAAGGGGTTGATGAAACAACAAAAGGCAATAACATCTGAAGATCGAGGAGCCACAAAAAGGCATCAGCCTTTTACGTTAGATAAGTTGGGGATTGGTTGGTCATATACACAATCGGAGCGTTATCATAAGCTAAAGTCAGAAGGGCAAATGTGGAGAGCACTAAAGTTGGGTGCACGAGATTTGTTGCCGGGTGAGCCGGACGAGCCGGAAAGTGATGAAGAAGTAGTTCCAAGTGGTGACGAGGATTATGCGGACGAGCCGCATGGTGGCGAAAATATAGGTCAAGGGGGTTATGGTAGAGGTTATGGTGGTATGTTTTACGATTATACGCAGCAGTCCTATGAGCCGGGTTGGGCTTATGACGGCACAATGCAAGAAGTGATTGAGAATCAACGTCCTCCGGCATCTGTTTTTGATACATGGTCGGGTTCGGAGAGGACGTTATTTGATCAGAATACAAGAATGAGTGCAAGTTTGGAGTGGTCGTTAAAACGTAGTTTTGATCGTCAAGAGACATGGAATCGCACACATGCGTATTCCCTTGAAGTGGAAATGAACAATCGATATCATGACGATCAAGAAAGGAGATTGCACGCGGATTGGCATGCCGGGCGGCCAGTGGTTGTGGATCCACAACATGTGGATTATGCGTCTCTACCACCGTATGATGGTAGTGTTTCGTATCCAACCCCGCCGATCCATCACTCTCAATGGATTGATCCACGTCAGCAAGAGGGAGCTCAACAACAACAAGGAGGAAGTAGTAGCGGCTCATTTGCGTTCGGTGAATGGAACGACATGATGTCTTCCATTTTTGGACCTCCAGGACCGCGCTATTATTAGTCAGGTTGTGTTCCCCCTTTGTATATTTTTTGGCATATTTGTTAGTTTGTTTGTTTATGGTTGGGCGGTTGGGTGGTGTTTTGATATGTTGTGTTTGGGTTGGCGAAAGTTGGTGGTGTCATGTTTTAAAAGAAGAAAAAACATAAAAAAAATATATAAAATGAAAAGTACAAAAAGAAATTTGTGGTTTGAGTGAAGAAGCTTTTTGTTGATGTTGAATGAATCTTAGTGATCAAAGCCTCCTAAAACCATACATTGGGGTCAATGTATCCCAAGTGTGGGGATGGGGGGAATTTTTTGAAGATTTTGAAAAATTTTGAGTCAAGCAAAACATTGTGAGAATTTGAACACCCTAGATTAGCCCTAAATTGATGCACCGGCAACCCTTGATACCCTTTCATTCTTGGTGAGAGTTGTAGCCACACTTGTACATAAATAATGATTGTCTTTGATGAGAGTGGCTACGGGTGGGGGTGCATTAGAACTTGTGCTTTAATACGGTTTGAGTCCTTAGTCGGACATGAATGCGAAAAGGATAAGGGCATCTAGGTAGCCTCGTTCATAGTGTGTGTGAGTGTGGGATTTGGGGGGTTGGACCTCATAAGTTTTATATATGAGCATGGTTGCGAGAGGGGCGGGGGTTTGGACATTTAGTTGCCAATTTTGTGCCTAAAAGCCTATTGTTTGTTACCCCTAGCTACTTACTTAAAAATTTACCCAAATTTGACCCGGTCTTTTAGTGTTAGTAGTAGTAGTTGTAGTAATATGATGTAGATATGTTGATGCTTTATTGCATGGTTGTTGCTTGATAAAAAAAATCAGAAAAAAAAGAAAAAAAAGAAAAAGAAATGAAAAATGAAAAGAAAGGATGTTTAGTTGTCTTGTACATAGTAGTTTAGTTTGGTAGTTGTTAGTTTGCTTATTCGTGTAATAAAAAGACCGGGTTAAATTTTCGCTACTTCATATATATTCCATTTCCTACCCATACACCTAGCCACGTTACAACCTTGAAAGTCCCTTTGATTTGCATTCATGTTTGGCACTTGTTAGGAGAAGGATCGATTTAGGTACAAGCCTATAATTGTGCAACCGCCCGTTAGCCTTTGTGTGTCTAGCTCATATTG
The DNA here is from genome assembly GCA_030545235.1 of Helianthus tuberosus. Lineage (NCBI taxonomy): Eukaryota > Viridiplantae > Streptophyta > Magnoliopsida > Asterales > Asteraceae > Helianthus > Helianthus tuberosus. The sequence goes on from CM060438.1 coordinate 57,556,929, forward strand.
CTAGTGTTTACTTGTAACCGAGAGGAGAGACATAGTGAGGGGTGCATTAGTTGGGTGTTAAAAAGGGGTTAGTAAAAGGATTGCTTGTTTTTGCTTGGCTTACATTGATCACTTGTTGAGAAAATGATTTGATGAGTTGCTTGAGACAAGCAACGGTTAAGTGTGGGGATGTGACGGGTGGTCCGTAGGACAACCCTTTATGATGTTAAAAGACAAGTTTATCCCTCATTTACGTGTGTAATTATCTCGAATTAGATAACTACTGTTGCTTATGTCTCAGGTGCGGTTTGGCGGCTTAAAGTGAAGAAAAATGCAGCTTTGGAAGGTTTGAAATTGAACGGGTCGCGCGTGGAACAAAAGTTGAAACAAGGCACAAAAATCAGGTTGTCACCGTAAATTACGGTCCCACCGTAATTTACGGTGGACCTGATTTTGGCCTGGAGCCCACCGTAACTCAGACACATCCTACCGTAACAATATTATTTCCACCGTAACTTACGGTGGAGCCGTAAGTTACGGTGGAGTCTGCGGAAACTTTGTAACTGCCATCATTAAGTCGGTTTTATGGTGTCTTTTCACCTATTCTCATCATTGGTCGGTTGGAGAACACACTAGGGGCGATTTTGGCTATCTTGGCTTGGTTTTGAACAATTGCTAACTTTCGGTTTGTGATTTCGATTTGTATGAACATTGAATTGATTGCTATGATGATTCACCAAGCTATGTGTGGCTAAAACTTTCGGTGATCATCTTAGGTGCAGGTTTCTCTTGAACTTTTGTGTGTTTATTTCTGAATTTCTAGAATGATAACTCGTGTTGCTTGATTATCATGGTGTATGCATAATTGTTTGTAGCTTGTTAATCGATAGTGCAATTCCTAGTCTCAATCGTACGTTCTTGGTGCCGTTGGCAATCGAGATATCACGGGAAGGGTTAGGGTTGGTTATTGATTAATTGATCATTGGGAAACAACCTCGCGTTTATAAATCCGAGTACTTTGTTCCCTTTTATCACTTCGATTATTTATGCACGAGTTATGTCTATGTAACTCTTTCTAGTTGGAATTTCACACAATTGTTTAAAGAAACTGAATCCTAAGATGGTCATTGTTCTCTCCTAATCTGTTTTACAACCAACATTTGATTTGCAATTAGTTATTAATTTAGTTTTCTAAAACAACAATCCAAATTATTGATCTTTATTTTATGCAAATTAGGTTAATTGTAGTTTAATTGCAAAGCTATAAAATCAACACACTTTCCACATACTCCCTGAGTTCGATACCCTGTTACCACTATCTATAGTTGTTATTGGGATTAAATTTGCGTGTACCTACGACAGCACGTCAAGGTTCTCTCCGTGACCACACTCCGGCGTGAGAATAAGTATGTGTTTATGAAGAAGAAGAAGTATTGGTGCAGGGAATGTAACTTGATGTTCATACCTGAATTACTCTCATATTTATAGTAGGGAGTTTGGGCGGGAAAACTCGTTGTTGAAATATTGACGGAAGATACTAACTCCGTAAGCAGTTATTTCTTTTCCCGTTAATCTTCTTGATCTGACGTGAGAGCACACGGATCGTCATTTAGATCAACGGTTGGGGTATTGCCACGTGGAAAGTGGGCAAGTGGAGGTTTCTCTCCAATTCCATTCTATCATCATGATTCCAGGGAGACCTGGAATGATGACACGTGTCCCAGACGGTTATAACCGTCTGGTGACGGTTATAACCGTCTGGTGGTGCACGATTGAGTCTTCTAGAAGATTATTGCCATAATCCGGTCTGACTCCTTATTTTGTGGTACCAGTTTAGTAAATAATATCCATGTTTGGGTATTATTTTAAGCGGGAGTATTTGCTGGGATTTTTATCCCTTTATTATGGAGAACTGGGCTCAAGGACTTATGCATTTCTTTTAGCGCGCAGGTGTTGTCTGCTTGTCTTTCTTCTAAACTCTTTGTAGGACCAGTGCGCGGTCGCGCAAGGTCTTAAAGAGGGTTAAAAGACGAGGTTGTGGTATGGTCCCAAGTACTTGATATGAGGTTTTTGGGACCTTACCCCTTCAAGTCCCCCCAGTCTAGTGTTGCTCTAATGCAAATAAGTGGAGCACTGGACTATATGAGAGAAATGCTTGTAGGCTTTTTGGGCGCGAAAGTGGGGAATCTTCTATGAGAAGATACACTTTGCTTATTATGCTGATGTTTGAAAATCTTTGAATTTGGGTAAAGATGGAAAGTTTGTGAGGAAAGATATTTATACCTTTGTTTATTCTGAACTGTTGTTATCTTGGGCGAAGAGTTTGTGTAATTATGAGCTAACGACTGCTTACGTCATTTCTATAGCTTTTGCTGACCCTTCGTCTTCTGGTTTAACTGTAGTTTCTGGGAATGCGTGTGGGCCCTGTCAGAGGGTTTTAAATGGGATGTGACATTTGCAGTGGCAGCACCGTTGTGAAGTCAGTTGATTTGATACTTAATCATCACAATTATCTTCTCGATGTTGACACTACTCTTTTCTGGTCTATATATTTACATTGGTGTGACATTCTTTTCCTAATTTTAGAAGAAATGAAGAATAAGCGAACTATTCAGTGGAGAAGACTTTCTGAGGTTTTGAAGGTTCTTAAAGCTGCAGACGCTTTGCTTCTGCTTTCCAACCCGTTGACTGATGCTAGAGATGAAGGTGTTATTGATGCAAACCGCCAGGATGCTTTGGAGGATCGAATCCATCTTCGTCTTGCAGATGACAACAACGGTGGGGTTACCAGGCTGTCTGCACATACGGTGACTCGCTTATTTCCGGCTGACCGGAGGGGGTTATTCGATTGTCTACCAGCGACGTCCCCGTGTTGTTCCTCCGGCTGCAGTATCTGGAGCTGATGAAGATGTTAACCCTTGGATTATGGATCCTCGCCCTCTGTCCGAGTATGGTGAAGTTCTTCATACTCCTTTTGTTGTGCTAGATATGCTCTCTTAATTTGCTTGTTTTGTAAGTAGTACTTTTTGAAGAAACACTGTTGTGTTCTTGTAAATGGTTTGTTAAAGTGCTTTTGTTGCACTAATGATATTTTTTGATGCACTGCTGTGCATATCTGTCTTGGTAATTCACAAGTTTGTGTTTGGATTACAATATGTTGCATATGCTTAATTACTTTGTTTGGGTTGAGCGAATAAGAATGGTATTGTGCTCATGTGTGAACGTAGGTCTAAAATGTGCGCGAGGTTGTGCTTATTTAGACTGTTCATGAGGCGTACAATGTTTACTATATTGTTTTCGCGTAAACCAAAAGAATTATATACAATTTCTAACAAACAATAACATGTGTAAAGATAACTGTGCATTAATGAGGCGTAAAGCCAATAATACAAAGTAAAATGGAAAAATACATTGCCTGTGTAAATGTGATTTGATGAATAGCTCGGCTATATATAACACCTACGCAACTGCTGCGCGTTCCAGGTGCGGGGAACGGATGTCCCGTCGATTCTTTTTAGGGTATATGGCCCTTTGCCTAGAACCTTGTTGATAATGTATGGCCCTTCCCACTTTGGCACTAGCTTGCCTGGTTTTTCCGCATTGGAAGCTTCGTTGTCACGCAAGACGAAGTCTCCTGGAACGAAAGTACACACGCGTACGCGCGCGTTGTAGTACTTTTCCAGTTTGGATTTGTATCTTTCTTCTGCGATCGCGGCGTTCTCGCGCCTTTCTTCGAGAAGGTCTAAATCCATTCTTCGTTCTTTCTCATTGTTTTGCTTTTACATGGCAAGCATACGCGGCGATGGAAGGCCAATTTCGGCTGGGATTACCGCCTCTGATCCGTACACAAGGCTGAACGGGGTTTCTCCCGTACTGGTTTTTGGCATGGTATGATGAGCCCATAGTATACTAGGGAGCTCATCGACCCATCCTCTGCGCGCCGTCCCGAGTCTTGCTTTTATGCCGTCAACTATTTGCTTGTTGACACTTTCAACTTGCCCATTTGCCTGTGGATGTGCCACAGAGGCAAAGTTGTGCTCAATCTTCATTTCCTTGAACCACTTCTGAAGATCTTCCGAGGCGAAGTTGGTGCCGTTGTCGGAAATGATGCGCAATGGTAATCCGAATCTGCAAATAATATGTTCCCATATAAATTTGCGGGTTACCATTGCTGTGGTTGAAGCTAGTGCCTTGGCCTCGACCCAGTTTGTGAAATAGTCTACTGCTACGATAATGAATTTCACCGCGCCAGACACGTCAGGGAATGGGCCAACAAGATCGATGCCCCATTGCTGGAAGGGCCAGGAGGATGTGACCGGTACGAGTGGATTTTTTGGACGGAGGGTTTTTGGCGCGTGACGCTGACAAGCTGCGCATTTTCGTAGTAATTCTACCGCGTCCACATGCATCCTCGGCCAATAGTAGCCTGCACTCATGATCTTTGCTACTACCATGCGCGGACCGGCATGTATCCCACATAAGCCTTCATGTATTTCCCTGACTAAGTAATGCGCATCTGTTTTGTCAACACAGCGCAGGAGTGGTCCCATGAATGACTTTCGGTATAGAATTTCGTCCGCCATCTCGTAGTTTATTGCCTTGTTCTAGATTTTCCTAGCTTCTGCCTTTCCTTCCGGAAGTTTGCCATGCTGCAGGTACATGATGATCGGGGACATCCAGGATGGGTTGCCGAACTCTATGATATTTACTTGTTTGAGAGGGACAGAAGGATTGGACAATACCTCGATGTGCACCTCTTTTGCTAGAAGTCTGAAGCTGGTGGCAGCCAATTTGCTTAGTGCATCCGCATGCTTGTTTTCGCTTATGTTAATAATTGAAGAAACACTGGATAAATGACTGGAATCAAATTATCCAGGGGGTTAGGTTCTGCATAAAAAAGGTTGTTCTCCAACGAATACTGCAAAACAGAACACCGTTAGTCTCCTCACGGGGAGAAGGGAGGTTCTCTCCGTGACCACACTCCGGCGTGAGAATAAGTATGTGTTTATGAAGAAGAAGAAGTATTGGTGCAGTGAATGTAACTTGACGTTCATACCTGAATTACTCTCATATTTATAGCCGGGAGTTTGGGCGGGAAAACTCGTTGTTGAAATATTGACGGAAGATACTAACTCTGTAAGCGGTTATTTCTTTTCCCGTTAATCTTCTTGATCTGACGTGAGAGCACACGGATCGTCATTTAGATCAACAGTTGGGGTATTGCCACGTGGAAAATGGGCAAGTGGAGGTTTCTCTCCAATTTCATGCTATCATCGTGATTCCAGGGAGATCTGGAATGATGACACGTGTCCTAGACGGTTATAACCGTCTGGTGGTGCACGATTGAGTCTTCGAGAAGATTATTGCCATAATCAGGTGTGACTCCTTATCGTGTGGTACCAGTTTAGTAAATAATATCCAAGTTTGGGTATTATTTTAAGCGGGGGTATTTGCTGGGATTTTTATCCCTTTATTATGGAGAAATGGGCGCAAGGACTTATGCATTTCCTTTTAGCGCGCAAGTGTTGTCTGCTTGTCTTTCTTCTAAACTCTTTGTAGGACCAGTGCGCGGTCGCGCAAGGTCTTAAAGAGGGTTAAAAGACGAGGTTGTGGTATTGTCCCAAGTACTTGATATGAGGTTTTTGGGACCTTACACCTTCAATAATATAAATTAAACATTTAAATATAATACAAATACAATAATAAATGTTCTGTCATAAATGAGTAGCAAGTTGTCACACATTTCCAGCACAAAAAACAATAATAAAACTAGTTAAATATTAAAATATAATTCATATATAATAATAAATAATTTGTTGCAAATGCTTAGCAAATTGCTACGCCTTTTCGACGCAATAATTATTAATAATATTAGTTTAACATTTAAATATACTTCGAATATAGTAATAAATGATCTGTCGTAAATGCGTACCAAGTTGTTACGCATTTCCTAATCAATAAATAATAATAATAATAATAATAATAATAATAATATGTTTAGGAGTTTGAATATATTTCAAATATAATAATACATGTTCGCCGTACTTATGTAGTAAAATGCTACGTATTTTTGTCACAATAATTAATATAATTACATGAATTCAACATATAAATATAATAATAATAATAACAATAATAATAATAATAATAGCTTCTTTGCCACCCTATATAAACAATAAAGTCGTTAAAATAAAGTCGTCGTAATTGATAACACCATTCTCCAATTTGACCGAACAAGTAAATAGAATTCGAACACCTAATAAAAGTTAGGTAACTTCATATCATTCCATCTAGTTAGGGTTTTGTGAAATCTCTAGTAGGAACTCGGAAGACGAGGTGGACATACCGAGTTCAGGTTCATAACCGATTTTTGATCATTGATGGGTTTAAACCATGTGTTAGAATATCGAGTTCCATATATGGTTTTGAAGCCATGAAACAGTACCCTATGAAGACCTACTGGGTTGGGTCAGGTATGGACCCAGTTTGGCAATACCCAAGGTAACCAAGTATTATTGTGGATCGGGTCATGTTCCTTTTTTACTGTACACCTGTAAGAATACTTGAAGTGAGGCGTGGAGAGGGTGGGGTGGGAGCCCTTCACGCCCAACACTACTTCACCATCCCTTAAAGAGGGCGTTTCCCTTTTCCACGATGAAGATCCTCATGGGTGTTTCCCCTTGACCAAGCCTTGACCGACTTAATTTTTTTAATTTTCAAAACATAAAGTCGTTGAGCGGCTAGTAGATTTAAAAAGAATCTTAAATTACGTTGTTATATAAACCTATATCTCCACATAAACAACACCAAATTTTATCACCATAATCTTCCTCATCTCTTAAAAAAATAAAATCATGAAGTTCATCATCACCATCTTCATTGGATGAATTCGTTTATCCTCATCCTCGTCTGATGAGGGAGCCGAGCTAATAATATCATTGGTTCAAAGAGTCGTGTAAAGTATTGTTGAAGCTGTTGGGAGTTCAAAACCCTAAAACAGAAAATTTATAGTAAGCGATTGGGTTACCTCACATAAACTGTTTGCACATGATTATTTTTCACCCAGCCCCTATATGATCACAATAATTTTAGGCGATGTTTTAATCTGAGCCAATGGTTATTTCTAAAAATGGTAAATGGTGTTAAACAAAAATATGAATATTTTTAGCAGAATTATGATGTGTGTTGTGATATTAGTTTTAGCCCATAGCAAAAAGTTACAGACGTTATTAGACAATTAGCTTATGACACTACTTCCGAGATCATGGATGAATATTTAAAAATGTCGGAAATAGTGGCGAAGGAAAGGTTTCATTATTTTTGTGAGTATATTATTGAACACTACACAGTTGTATCACAAGATCTTGGTTTTGGTATGCATTCTTTGGTGTGGCCGCTTCACTTATCGATATATGTATGTCAATCAATCACCCATTTTCAACACTACATAAATGGGGTTTGACCGAGTGCATCTTTTTTAAATGACATGGAGGACATATATGGGTATTATCTAGCAAATGGTATTTACCATGAATATTCTGTTTTCGTAAAAGCATTTATACGAGATACAACTTTAGATGATAAGAGAACAAAGTTAACAAAGCTTAAATGGTGGCAAGAAAAAACGTTGAACGAGCTTTTGGTGTGTTGAAGAAACGTGGCACATTGTGCACATCCCGTGTAGGTTTACGGAAAATATAAAATTAGAAATGTGATGTACGCATGCATTATTTTACATAACATGATGTTGGAGGATGAAAGCACGTAATTTGCCAAAACTACGAAGAGGATACACAATCAAATATTGTAGACATCGGTGAAGAAGCCATAAGAGGAAATCGACACGCAATTTTTAACAGACCGACGTAGCAAATTTGGTTGAACATGTCACACCCCAACCGATGGCGGAAACATCGGGGTGCGAGCACTAAGCGTTCAGATAGCTCCTGAGATTTCCATAATACTATTGTTTTGATAAAAGTTAATTGATTTCATGCAATAGTCTAACAATGTCATAACAAATATCACATTACAAGCCAAATAATGAATTGTTCAAAAGACTAAATTATCTAGGCGACGTTTCTAAGCATCTCCTAGCTTGATTTCCATATTCCATCCCAACCTATCAATCTGCAACATGTATTAAAATATCAATACAAAAGTATTGGCGAGTATACAAGTTTGATAATAGAATAATAGATTAAAAACAAATCATATCCACAATGTAAGCAATAAAAATAGTTTCAGCCATGCTAGTGTCGCAGTCCACGCAGTGATAGCCCAAGTATCCCGATGCTTTAATGTTTACCCAAGACTCAAGGTAAACTAGAATCCTCCTAACAATACCACCCGGGAATAATGGGAGAGGTGCACCCCCTATAGCGCTACTATTGTTAAGGCGGAACTACACACTCTGGATTAAACGTCACTTAGCACAAATAGAATACTAGAATGCACAAGTTTTCACATACACATAGGATAGAGTTTAGTTTGCAAAAGATTCAAGTTTATATAGAATACATGTTACAGCCCAAAGTTTAAGAGTAAAAAGGGGATCGAGTATACTCACAGTGATTGCTTAACAGTCGCAACTGTTATTGGATCAAAGGGAGCTCTTCTTAGAATTAGCCTAATTAGATTACAATAGGATAAGAGTCGAGATTCAACAAAGTGTTGGAAACTGTCACTGGATCGGATGGCTGTCCGATCGGATGGCTATCTGGTCGGGTTGCCAGTCGATTGAATGACAGGTGTGAGAGGAAACGGACGGCTACCCGATCGGATGGCCATCCGATCGGGTTGCCACTTCCTTTAGAAGTTGCAAGGTGAGGGGAACAGGGTGGCTGCCCGATCGGGAGGCTGTTCAATCGGGTTGCCACTCGATTCGAATGTTTAGTACCTTGGTTATCTTAACCGGATGTCTGCTCGATCGGACGGCTGTCCGATCGGGTTGCCACTCGATCAAGACTTCCAAGTTTTACTAAGTGTTGATAAATTTCGAAGTTTCATGGCTAAAGGGCAAGTGTCACCTGATAGGGTGGCTGTCTGATCGGACGGCTGTCTGATCGGGTTGCCGCTCGATCGGGCAACCCTTGTTCTTGTTTATTATTTTGTAAAATTTCTAAGTTTCTAGCTTAATGGTGACGGCACGGCACGTACTGTGACAACAACAACCTCATTAGCACACAACTGTTCTGATCGGGTGGGAATCACCCCTGTCCGATCAGTCGCCTATCCGTAATAAGTTTATGTCAGAATCTGTTCCATACTCGTCCTCACTGCTAATAACTCAGATCCAAGCCGACCTTAGACTACTTATCAAGTCTACAGCCCATTTAGACCCGGTTTCCACCGAATAAAGTAAAAGTTTTGAAAAAGAGGATAATATAATTCAAGTTTTATATGGAGAAGTCTAGATTTAGCTTGGATTTAGTGTGAAAACGCATGAAATACCTTAAACCGAGCTAGATCTTGCCGGAAATGACGTCACATAGTAGTTTGTACAAACCACCATGATGACATCACCCTCAAGAGCTCAGATCGGAGAGATTTCACAGTGAAAATGTGATTTCAAAGGTGAATCACGTAGAGGATGAAGTGTAGATCAAGAAAGTACAAAGATCTAGCTTGAAACGTATCGAAATTGCCAGGAAAATGAAGAAGAAGGGTGCTTGTGCGTTTGAGTCGAGCAGGGCTGTCACATTAGTGAAGGACTGATGTGACAGCTCCTATTTATAGTGTGAGAGTGTGAGAAAGGGATATGGTGCACGTGGGTCGGGTGGCAATCCGATCGGATTGTCACTCTGGCCAATCCCACCTTGCCGCGTTCCCGTCTTTGATCCGTTTTGCGAGTTAGATTTAGTGTTGCGTATTATTTGAGTAATAGAATAACTAGTTTACAACATACACATCAAAAGTTTACAAGATTAATAGATTTCGCCAGTGACAAGGCTCTAGTCTCTCGTTAACCAAGAATCAAGTTTCACGAGTCTAAAGAGTCAAGCACCAAATAGATATAGACATTCCAAACATAGATTTAGGCATTCCAACATAGATTAAGACATTCCATCATAGATTTAGACATTTCAAATATAGAATTAGGCATTCCAAACACATAGATATAGACATTCCACACGTAGATTTAGGCATTTCAAGTATATATCATAGACTTCCACATGGATTAGGGTTAATATGACAATTAGACAATCTTCAGGGATTAATCTTGGCAAAATCCTAAAGTTTGGGGACGCTGGGTGTTACAGTCTCCCCTCCTTTAGGAGATTTCATCCCCGAAATCTTAGATGAAGACTGCTCGAAGAGCTGCGGATACTTGGCTTTCATATCACTTTTCAACTCCCAAGTGAATTCAGCACCACGTTTTCCTTCCCATCGAACTTTAACAATGGGAATTTTGTTGCGCCTTAGACGCTTGACAGCTTGATCCATGATTTCGACCGGTTTCTCCACAAATTAAGCAGCTTCATTTATTTGCAAGTCTTCAAGGGGAACCTGCAGTTCCTCATCGGCTAGGCATTTACGTAGATTGGACACATGGAACACCGGGTGCACATTGTTTAGTTCTTATGGCAAGTCGAGTCTGTACGCCACCTGGCCAATCCTTTCAAGTATCACGAAAGGACCTACATAGCGAGGAACGAGCTTTCTCTTTTTACCAAAATGAACCACTCCCTTCCAGGGAGATACCTTGAGTAGAACTCGGTCACCAACAGCAAATTCCAGAGGCTTGCGCCTTTTATCAGCATAGCTCTTTTGTCTGCTTCTAGCCTTGATCAAGTTATCATGGATTTGAAGAATCTTATCCGTGGTTTCTTGAATGATCTCAGGGCCAGTGAACTGCTTTTCCCCAACCTCATGCCAGCTGAGGGGAGATCGGCATTTTCGTCCATACAAAGCTTCGAAATGGGCCATCTGAATACTAGAATGATAGCTATTGTTGTACAAGAATTCTATCAATGGTAAATGTACATCCCAGTTACCACCAAAGTTGATGACACAAGAACGGAGCATGTCCTCTAGGGTTTAAATAGTACGCTCGGTCTGTCCATCCGTCTGAGGATGAAAGGCCATGCTAAGATTCAAGTGCGAACCCATAGCAGACTGAATTTTTGCCAAAGACGTGAAGTGAAACGGCCATCACAGTCAGAAATTATGTCAAGAGGAATGCCATGACGGTATATAATCTCATTGGTATAGATCCTAGCAAGTTTCTCCACTTTATAATCTTCGCGAATAGGAAGAAAGCGGGCTGATTTAGTCAGACGGTCAATAATCACCCAAATACTATCATGACCGGCGGGTGTACGGGGTAACTTAGTAATAAAGTCCATAGAAAGACTATCCCACTTCCAAACGGGGATTTTAGCTTGCTCTAAAAGTCCGGAGGGACGCTGATGTTCAGCTTTCACCTTCAGACAGGTGAGGCATTTTGACTCATACACAGCAATGTCCCTCTTCATGCCAGGCCACCAATAAGTCATACGCAGATCCTGGTACATCTTATCAATGCCTGGATGAATAGAGTAACGGGATTTGTGAGCCTCCTTCATATGAGTTCACGGAGATTATCGCAATCTGGCACCCAGATGCGATTTAGGTAATACTGCAGTCCGTTAGGTTTAGTTTCAAGCTGGTCAATCCTGGCGCCGTGGATTTCTTCTTCTAGACTTCCTTTATTTGCTGATGAATACTGGGCGTCGCGAATACATGCATGGAGATTATTAGAGACACGAATAGCGTTCATAAGAGTTTTACGACTAAGAGCATCGGCCACTACATTCGCCTTGCCAGGATGGTAGCGAATTTCGAAGTCGTAGTCGTTAAGTAATTCCACGCAACGTCTCTGTCGCATGTTCAGTTCTTTTTGGTCGAAGATATGTTGCAGACTTCTATGGTCAGTGAAAACCATGCACTTAGTACCATACAAGTAGTGTCGTAATATCTTTAACGCAAACACAACTGCACCAAGCTCCAGATCATGAGTAGTGTAGTTTTTCTCATGCACTTTGAGTTGACGAGAGGCGTATGCAATGACCTTGTCCCGCTGCATGAACACGCAGCCCAGACCTCGGTTCGAGGCATCACAATATACCACAAAGTCGTCATTCCCATCGGGTAAGGTTAAAACAAGAGCATTACACAAAAGGTTCTTAAGGGTTTGAAAGGATTCCTCTTGTTCAAGACCCCAAACAAAAGGTTTCTCCTTTTGGGTTAGAGTAGTAAGAGGAACAACGATTTTTGAGAAATCTGCGATGAACCGGCGGTAATAACCCGGCAATCCCAAAAAGGAACGTATTTCGGATACAAACTTAGGCGTACTCCAATTCTTCATTGCCTCAATCTTAGAAGGGTCAACATGAATACCCCGTCTACTAACAATATGACCAAGAAACTGCACTTCATCAATCCAAAACCACACTTAGAAAATTTAGCATACAGACCTTCACCACGTAAAAGTTTGAGCATCAGACATTGATGGCGAGCATGATCTACCTTAGACTTAGAATAAACAAGGATATCATCAATAAAGACTATGACAAAACGGTCCAAATAGGGTTTACAAACACGATTCATAAGGTCCATGAACACTGCGGGTGCGTTGGTCAAGCCAAAAGGCATGACTACGAACTCGTAAGGCCCATATCGAGTACGAAACACTGTCTTAGGAATATCAACTTCGAGAACACGCAACTGATGATATCCAGATTGGAGATCAATCTTAGAGAAACAGGACGCGCCTTGTAGTTGGTCAAACAAATCATCAATGCGAGGTAGAGGGTAACGATTCTTCACGGTAAGCTTGTTAAGTTCATGGTAGTCGATGCACATACGAAAAGAACCATCTTTCTTCTTGACAAATAAAACGGGAGCACCCCACGGAGAGGTACTCGGATGAATAAAGCCCTTGTCAAGTAATTCCTGTAGTTGGCTAGATAACTCTTGCATCTCGGAAGGTACAAGACGATAGGGAGCCCTGGCGACAGGAGTCGCACCAGGTACAAGATCAATACGAAAGTCGACGGATCTAGGAGGAGGAAGACCAGGTAGATCCTCGGGAAAGACATCAGGGAAATCACACACAACTGGAACATCGTTTATGTTCTTCCCCTTGCCCTTTTGTTCCACCACGTGGGCCAAGAAGGCAGGGTTCCGTTTACGTAAACTTCTCCTCGCTTGTGTGCATGACATCAGCCTCAGTCCTTTTGAAGGTCGGTCTCCATAGACATTTAGAACATCACCAGATGGCAGAGGGAGACGAACAAGCTTATTATGACAAAAAATCTCGGCATGGTTCTTACGCAACCAATCCATACCGATAATGACATCAAAACTACCCAAACGCATGGGTATGAGATCGATAGAGAATACGTGATCGTTAAGAGTCAAGGAACAATCACGCACAATAGAATTAACAAGAATCGACTTACCATTAGAGACCTCAATAGAGAACAACTCTGGTAACTTAGAGCATGTACAATTTATCAAAGACTCAAATTTTACGGACACAAAGCATCTATCGGCACCCATATCGAATAGGATAAAAGAATAAAGGTTATTAACGAGAAACATACCACTCACCACGTCATTGTTGTTGTGAGCCTGATTAGCATTGAGATTGAATGCTCGTCCACGAGTGGCTGCTTGTTGGTCTTGGTTTAGCTGAGGGAAACGATTGTGAAGATGCGTAGTATCTCCACACTGGAAACATGCACGAATAGCATTGCTGAGCTTGCTGAGCTGGATTACCTTGGCGACAGTAGGGAGTTGTGTGACCACAGCGGTTGCAGTTGGTGCACAGACGACATGCAGAAGAAGTAGGGTGGTGAAAGTTGCAAGTTGCACACTTGGGATAAGACCCAGTGTATTGCTTCTTTGCTTCGGGAGCAGCAGGGTTATCAGTAGCAGGAGTAGGAGTAGGAGCAGGTTTCGTAGCAGGGTTAGCAGCGGGGATAATAACATTACATCCCAAACCCTGAGATTTCCTCTTCTTGTTCTTGCTGCCACTTGGCTGCTGGGTAACTTGGTTGGCAGACTTTGAAGGAGCAGGGGTAGCAAACTGCTTATCACGCACATGCTTGTTGTTCAAACTTGCGGCTAGGTGGTAGACTTCCTCAATAGTATCAAGCTGAGTTGCTTCAATGGAATCACGCATAGCAGGAGGTAGGCCGTCGATGTACTTGGTTATCATCCGCTTAGGAGTCGAAACCAAGTGAGGGACGATAAGACTTAGCTGCTTAAATCGGGTAGTATAAGCCAAGTTGTCATCACCAACTTGCTTCAAATGCCAAAACTCTTCTTCAAGCTTGAGTTGTTCATGAGGAGGGCAGAACTCGAGCATCATGAGTTCTCGCACCTCAGCCCATGGAAGAGCATAGGCTTCTTCATTAGAACGGATATTCCTCTCATTCGACCACCACTCCAACGCTCTGCCTTGAAACATTCCAGCTGCACTCCTAGTCTTTAGATGATCTGGGCACTCGCTGTTAATGAAGGTAACTTCGATGCTGTCGAACCACTCGAGCATAGCAGTCACCCCATCACTGCCCGTGAAGGGCTTAGGATTGCAAGAGATGAAATGTTTGTAGTTGAACTTAGTAGAACCTTGTTTTTCAGCCTTTGAGTCCATAGAGGATGGAGGAGTGTTTGATCCTTGGAGCTCAGAGACAATCTTTGGCACGACTCGAGCAATCTGGTCGGCCATGAAGGACATCATCTTTTTCTGAGACTTCTCCTTAGATCTCTTGAGAGTGTCGGATAACTTTCGAGAAGACATCTAAAAGATCCAACAAAAGGATCGTATAAGTCTAGATTAACATAGACTAACATAGATTTACGCGTGGTAGACTAAGACTCAAGACTTCACAAGGTTCTTATAGATACTGCAAACCCATGACCTTCGCATGGCGCGTTGTACGGAGCTTGACGACTGCGTCAGAAACTCTTATATATAGGAAGTACCAGCGGCGTATCCACCACGTTTCGGGCACATCGCTGCTACCCCGTACTCGGCGTTATGTTACGTGTCGCAATTGCCAACAGAACACTCAAAGTTATCACACACACACGTAGACTAATCCGATAGATCTCAATAGGTTTATCACCACAACCTACGACCCTCGCATGGCATGTTGTATGAAGCTTGGCAGCATGTCAGAAGCGCTTATATATAGGAAGTACCAGCGGCGTATCCACCATGCTTCGGACACAACACTTCCACCTCGTACTCGATGTCAAGTTACATGTCGTAATCCACACTCATCATAGATTAGCATAGACTTTCATAGATCTCAATAGATTACGATAGGCTTCAAGTAGTCTATAATAAACTCAATAGACTTCAATAGATTCGATAGACATTCAATAGATTGCCATAGATTTCAATAGACATTCCATAGACTTAATAGATTAACATAGATTTAGTATTCACAACTTTCAACCAGCGAAATCCCGCATGGCACGTATTACGAAAGTTCGGCGACATGACAGAAGCACTTATATATAGGAAGTACCAGCGGCGTATCCACCATGCTTCGATCACGCCACTTCCCCCTCGTCATCGGTGTCATACTTCGCCAATCACAACATTAGGCTAATCAAAATTGATTAAATAACATAGACTGACCCAACTAATCCACATAGATTAACCAGTAGTTTAACTTAGATTAGAGTTGACAATCTCACCATAGTTTATAACGACAAATTTCCACATGGCACCTTTTACGAAAGTTTGGCAACATGACGGAAGCACTTATATATAGGAAGTACCAGCGGCGTATCCACCATGCTTCAATCATGCCGCCTCCGTCTCGTCGTCGATGTCATGCTTCATTAAACAGAATCTCCACATAGATTGACCGAATAGATTTACGTCATAGATTAACCCATATAGATTTCACAACTTCAAACTGAGCCTACAAAACTACGAACTTCACTTAGCGCGTGGTTCGAAGGTTCGGCAGTATGCCAGAAACACTTATATATAGGAAGTACCAGCGGCGTATCCACCAAGTTTTGGACATGCCACTTTCCCCCTCGTCTTCAGCGCTAGGCTACGTTCCGTACTTTGTTTCTTAATCCATACATACGTAGTTTACACATAGATTTCACTAGAATATACGATAGACTTCACATAGATTTCACGTAGAGTACACAAATAGGCCTTCCATAGCTTTAGAATTCAACAACAGACACTAAGTTTCGCATGGCACTTGGTACGAAAGTTGGTAACATACCAGAAACACTTATATATAGGAAGTACCAGTGGCGTATCCACCATGTTTCGGACACGTCACTTTACCCTCGTATTCCATGCCATGTTACGTCTAGTGCCTTACAACACATTATCACATTGATTGATCAAATAGGGTAAAGATTCGTAAATTTAGTTTGAACTGAGATTAGAATTAACGTTTTAGGTTGCGGACGCATGTGGGTAGTGGAAAAGTATGCCAAAATGAACGAAGAATTGAGCTTAAAACCACATACACAAAATCGAGATAGCATAAAATGATAGGCTTATAAAACATAGGATTGTTCCGGGTAGAGGAACGGCGACTAACCAAAGTGATTCGAACCCCTTTCGAATTGAGGTAACGTGTCTTGACTTACTTGGACAAATACGTCATCGATGTTAGGCCTACGTTATTCGTCCTTTTAGCCATTCCACGTTCCTAATTGATTGGAAGTCACGAGGCTTTGGCGAGACATAAAAATCAAGGAGTGGGACTAGTTATCAAGATCTGAGTTTCACCTCTAACTTGACAACATTGTACCCTAAATAGCGTTGGTACTTATCCGCAGACAAGACCTACTATAATTATATGGAGATTTTACCATCAAGGTTCGGATGTTAGTCCTGATTTGAGAGTAAATCTCGTGCAAAATATAAACATCACATATTTCTGACCACATAATAAATAATAAATCAAATATATTAATAGTTCACTCAAAACACTCCACGTGGCAAGGTGTAGAATTCATCATCTATGACAAGGGGTCAAACTTAAAAACATAATCCATTGTGTCCAAAACAAAAAAGCTAGAAAGTTCATTGTAGTTAACAAGTTGGTTTATAATATATATAATAATAATATATATAATTAAACATTTAAATACAATTCAACTATTACAATTATTCCGTTTGCAAATGTATAGCAAGTCGCTACCATTTCCAACGCAATAATAAATAATAAAATTATTTAACATTTAAATTTAATACAAAATATAACAAAATGTTCCGTCATAAATGCGTATCAAGTTGCTACGTATTTCCGAAAATATAATTCATATAAAATAACAAATGATTCGTCGCAAATGCGTAGCGAGTTGCTATACATTTCCGAAGCAATAATTAAAAATTGTATTAGTTAAACACATGAAAAAATCGAATTTAATGTTCTGTCGTAAGCATACCAAGTTGCTACTATTTGCTACTGATAAGTAACTATTAATAATAACAATACATGTTTGTCGTAAATGTGTAACAAAATGCTAAGCATTTCCGACGTAATAATATATAATCAACTGGATTCAACATATAAATAAAATAATAATAGTTATGTCACAAATGTGTAGCAGGTGCTTAGCAAGTTGCTACGCAATACATATAATTAGTATTTGTGTCACTATTATGTCAAAAGTTTGACTAAAATATGGTTTTTTAGTAGGAAATTTTTGTTGAAAAATGACCACTTTTCTAGTAGTATACTAAACAAATATCTAGGAAAAACGATACATGTCAGATAGAAAAGTCCAACACCGAGGTAATTGAGTCTCTCGCCCTACATGGTTCCCAGCTTGAACAACTCTGTTCGAGAAACCTACAACTCCATATTGTCGTCTAAACAATACGAATGAATTCACTACTCGTACTAGTATAAATCAAAACATACGAATTAAAAGACTCTAACCATCAATTTATACACTACTATAAAATTCAAATTTTCCAACACCATTTGCGACAAAATACATATGTAGGAAACTTTTTTCTTACGTATTTTCTACGCATTTTCCTACCCATTTCCAACAGAAAGGGGCGTCGGAAATTGCTACACATCTCCTATGACTTTTCTTGATTCTTATTAATGTTAGAATTACTATGTATAATGTAGGATCGTTGAATCGATCAAATGAGTCGATCAGAAGAGTTCTAGACCAAATCAGAGGCGGAATTCAGTGATTTGATCTTCATTGCAGCTTGATATACACTTAGAAGTAGATTAAATGTCGTTTGTATTGATTTCACAACGTTACAAGAGCTGGCGACACTTCGGCAGAGCTTCGCTACCAGAATCAGAATGTTACAAGTGAAGAACCAAGGCTCACTATTTATAGGGAAACCACATCTCACGAACCAGAACAGTCCAGGTCGCACGACCTGGTGCCAAGTCGCATTAACTGGTCAGTTCGCACGAACTGGTCAGTTCAGACTTGTTTCCCGTTTCTCCCGAACTACGTGTCTTGGTCTATCTATCTAGTTTCATGACTCGATACAAGACGAAGTCAATAGACATATGCACTAACAAACTCCCCCTTGAATGTTGACGAGTCTTCAGTGTGTCGAGTCTTCAGTCTTGATCAGTCTTTACGCTCTTTCCAAAGTATCTTTCTCTGTAAGCATCCTTCAATCTTTCTCTTCTTCTATCAGAATCTCAACCTGACTCTATTCTCTCTCTAATTTTCTTTATTAGATCTCTTGATTCCTTAAGTTTTTCAGCAACGGCAGCTTCTATTTCGAGCTTTGTTCCAGAATCTGAATCTGGCTCTTATGTCTTCAGACTCCCCCTTTCGATAAGCTGGGATCGCAGTCTGGAATTCACAATATGCATCTTTCACAGGTTCAGGAACGTCTCCTGGCTCTCCGTAGCAACAGGATCAGAAACATGGCTCTAATCTGCATACGCTTATGCGGAAAGTCCTCAGGAGTCGAAAACTAGCTCTTTCAAAGCTTTTTACCTGCATATACTCTACCTAAAAGTAAATTTCACAATTGTTAAAATTTAACAAAATTTAGAATCCACTTGTAGATATCGTTCAACATCAACAATAGTTATATCAACTTAAAATTAATGACCTTGATTAACTAACACTTATTTTACTGTTAGTTTCTCAAATTATCTCAAACTCTAACTTCATTTTTCATTTCAAACACACTCCCAACCCACTGTTGTTCATCATGTTTAGCACTCAGAATTTTGAAAATCAGCTTTTCAACATCAGTTGTCGAAAATAAGATGAAATAAAATCTTTTTGATTTTTCAAAATTTATGCTAAAACACACTTAAAATCTTTTTGGATTTTGGGAAATAAACTATATACAGACATCTTTTTGTGAGTTTGTGTAAGAGGATCATATCAGTTTATGACAAATCACTAGCACCGTTGAGCTTTAGACACTTTAAGATCTAAACGATTCACTTAGATTGTCAGTATACTGATCCACTTAAATTTTCACACAAAGTTCTTTCGAGATACGAGATTAGTGTTTTAATGAACTTAACTTATTCGCGTGTACCACCTCAGAATATACTCCCGTATCCAGACTCCTATATTTAGTCTTACAGGTGAATGTACACTAATGATATCTGTAAATGGGTAAATGCGAGGCCATGAGAGCTCAGGCTAGAACTTCCGTTCAATCAGAGAGATGATGGCTCGACTTTAGGTGTGTTCCCTTTAGAGAATCTTTTCTTCAATAGCACATGATTAGCATTTTTCAATGTTTCATCATTTTTATGCTGAGGGTAGGCTTTATGATTAAAGCAGTACAAAGTATTATAGGAGGACTAGGCTATTGCTCCCGCAAAATCAGAAGTCTTGGTATAATACCCCAGATATCATCACGCACAAAGACCTAGTATGTCAGAAATAGAAAGCCCTTCAAACAAGATTTCAGGGGTTACCTATATATCCGAGAGATGTTCCCCACGAGATAAGTAAGTATTTATATTTAGGTTTATATCTCGAAAACAATCTACTAAGCGTGTAAAAACCTACTGGCATATCATCAGTGAGACCGTTTAACACATTTTAACTTTTCAATTCTTTAGCGTACTGTGATTGTCTACTGATGTACTATCATTTCCACTTTTTCACAACCAAACTCATTTTGATTTTTCGATGTTTTTTGGTTTTTTAGATTTTATCATGTTTTTGGATTTTTCAAATTTTCAAAATTTCTAATTTTTTTACTCCCCTAAAATCAAAAATATGTTTCAATTTTTGATTTTCAAGGAAAATTTGAAAGTAAAAGCAATAAATTGTACAAATAAAATGACAAACTGTTGTGAATTGCTTCAATTCTCCATTCACTTGACTTAAACAATCAGAACTCCCCCTGACAACAAACTATTTTTCCCTTATGATTTCAAAACACTTAAGTTTGTTTTAATCAAAATGGTTTTTCTGAAAAATTAGTTTTGTTGATTTCACACATCATGGGGTTTAATTCATCATTTTGTTCTTTTAACCACTTGTAAAAACTATTATTTGACATTTTTCTCACAAAAACATTTTTCAAGAATGATGCCGATTCATGCTGCACGATTACCAACTTGGGAGCTCCGGCAAGTCAGGATTTTCAGTTAAAGAGATTCACCCAAGCCTGAC
Organism: Helianthus tuberosus; assembly: GCA_030545235.1. NCBI lineage: Eukaryota > Viridiplantae > Streptophyta > Magnoliopsida > Asterales > Asteraceae > Helianthus > Helianthus tuberosus. The sequence continues at coordinate 57,577,533 of CM060438.1, forward strand.
GGTCCTTGGGTGATTCCGAGTCATCATCACTCGGTTTCTTTTATTTCTTATTCTTTTTATAGAATTCCTTTACCCCTTTGACCTTCCCGTCAACCATTTTTCCAAAAATATTTAGAACTTTAGGGTTAAAGGCTTTTTCAACATCAAAATCTTTCTTTTCAGAAAAGAATTGAATTGAAATCTCAACTTTGCCAATTTTTTGCTTTAAGTTTCGGTTTGACAGTGGTGGAAAATTTGCATCATCCATTTTCGGAACGGAATTATCACTTTTTAGCTCAACTGGTGGCTCCTCTTACTTTGATGAATCGGATTTATCGCCAGAAAGTGGCTCCTTTGCTTCCGAAGAAACAAACTCATCGCCAGATTTAACATCTGATTTCTTAACAACCCACTTTTGGTTGTTAAGATTCACTCTTCTTTTGTAAAACCGTGTTGAACTCTCACCAACCTCAAAATTTGAATTTTTGAACACTTTAAATTGTTCGGTTGGTGGTTCATTATCAACCAACTTTTCTTTCAAGTTTTCAGAGACTCCCTGTGTTGTTTGGGTTGCCTTTGGACAGTTCCAAGCAATGTGCCCAACTTTTTTACATTGATAACAGGTTCTCATTTCCTTCTTCTGAGCAACATCATTCTTCATTCCCTCTTGCTTCTTAGCAAGGAATTCTTTGTTCGTCTGCTTTCTGAACAAATTCTCTTTTTCTTCTTCAGAAGATGTTCCTGATACAAAAACAACTTTCGATTTAAAATCTTTAACATATTTTTCATTTTCTTTTGGAATAAAACCTAATCCTTTCTTTTTGAAATTATTTTTGTGATTTGGTTTCTTGTGGTGATTTGGACCAAAACCTTTTTACTTGTTTAACCTTTGTTGAACTCTTGAAGTGTACTTTTTAGGTTTTTCAGTAAGATTTACATCATTTATTTCAGAAATATTAATTTCTGTTAATTTGAAAACCTTGTTAATCATTTCAGTTTTAACACCTCTTATTGGAAATTCTTCATCAGAATATAATTTGTCAGAGTCATTCAAAGTATATGCTACTTTGAATGTTTCGCCATTTAAATTATTTTTTGATATCAGAAAATCATTATTGTAAACCCTTTTGACCGGTGTACTCGAGCTTTTGTCTGATGAACTCGAATTTTCAGATTTAGACTCTGACTTTGACTCTTCATCTTTATCCAACACCTGATCGACCACTTTCTTAATTAACTCGGACTCATGATCTGTGTCAGACGCTGTGAAGGTGATGTCAATATTATCTGGCAATCCATCTGAAGGTTCAGATTCCCACTTTAAATTGGTTGCCTTTTTTACTCTTTCTGAATTAGGATTTCGTGGAGAATATCCTTCTTCAAGCGGAGGTGGACACTTTGTATAATTGGTACTATGTTTCTTACCAGTATTCTTAACTTCAGATTTCTTCTCTTCAAACGCTTTCATGCCTTCTACTGTAGGGTAAATCCTGTCAATCACGTAAGAAGCACATGAATAACTTTTCAATAACTTGTTTACTCTCTCAGTTTCTATTCTCTGAGTTTCCAATTTTTGTTCAAGTTCAGCACATTTCTCAATGTACTAATTGATGATTCTCTGCTTTGTCATGAACGCTCCATTGAGTGTCTTCATAGCTATCTCTTGTTCATTGCTTGACTTGTTATATTGATTCATAACTTTGTTTAAAACATCTTAAGATTCTTTCAGTCTGTTCATGTTATGAATCAATTTGTTGTTGTGCCTTTTCACAGTATCACAATTTTCACACTTCTCAGATATCTTTTCAGCATCTGCTTCCTTCTCAACCTTGATAGCTGGAATTTCTTTAACCTGCTTCTTTACTACTCGAACATTTTCCTCAGGTTTGACCTTTTCTTTAACAGTTGCTACTTTATGATTCTTCTTTTTCGCAGCTTGTCTTTCTTTGATCTCTTCCATTTTACCTGCAAAATACAAATTATACCTATCAGGTGAAAATTCTCTTTTATAATATTCAAGTTTTCGAATTTCTTCACTGTTATCATCACTCTCTTCATCTAATGAGTGATCAAAGATTGGTGCTTTTTCTGAAGCCTCTTCTGTTGAAACTGGTTCTTCTTCTTTCTTTTTAGGATTGAATTGCTGAGATTCGTAATAAGCATACGCCATTTCATCTTCAGCAGTTGAATCTTCAAAAATTTGAGCAACAAATGCTTTAGAATTTGAAGTTCTGTTAGGATCATAATGATCCCAATTAAAACCTTCTGGAATTCTCTCATCTTCTTGATGAACTAGATTAGCTTTCTTTGATAGCTCTTCAATCAGATCCTTCCTAGCATGTGAAGTTTGTGGCGATTGTTGTTGATGTGGCTGTTGAGAAATTTGATGATAAATCGCTTTTCGATGATAATCATTGTTGCCGAATGGATTTTGAGCTCCACTTGCTTCGTGATTTGTGCATTCTCGCTTAAAGTGCCCCTTCTCCCTGCAACGGAAACAAGTAACTTTGGATTTATCAAAACCTAAAGGTGAAGTTCCAGCATCACGGAAATCATCTCTTCCAGTGATCTGTTTAAACTTCTCAGCTCTTCTCAACACACTAGCCATACACCACTTTATATCCATTAGTTCCATCTCTTCAGCATCAATCTGATCATAATCCTCTTTCGTCAACATTGGATTACCAATCCTTCCGGCTACCAAACTTTCATAAGACTCTAAAACAGTCACCAATAAAGACATATGACCTTTGGCAACCTCTTCCGAGAAAGTCTAACCATTCTGAAGATGTAATGCAATGTTGCATTTTAGTACTTGGCCATTATTGTTGTATGAGCATTGTAATTTAGAATTGGTTGCTGAAAAATTTGGATCAAATGATGGATATGAAGAGAATCCAGTATTGTTGTTTGATCCTTGAGATGACCCTCCAGAAGAACTGTTTGCGTTAAATGCAGTTTCGATCTTTGGTGCAATGTTGGACTTATCAATCGTACTTCCTTTGTAGTACAAACCAATGTCCTGTTCACCGTTAGAATTCTTCATTTTTTCCATCTTCCATTGTTCCATCTCTTAAACTTCGAGTTTTTCAATAAACTTGCTCAGCGATAGATTTGCAAATTCACCATTATTTTTCAAAATCATAAGATATGTGCCCCAAACATCTTGTGGCAATGCATCGGCCAACTTTTCAACATTCTTCTCTATCTTTCTTGATATCCAATCGCTTCATGTTAACCACCAAGTTGCAATATCTCTTTATAATCATTTTGGTGTTTTCAGTTATTAATCCACGAAATAGATCAAATTATTTCTTCAAAAGCGATTTTTTGCTCTTGATCATGTCTAAGTTTCCAACAAATTCGTTTTTAGTGCTTTCCACATTGAGTGTGCACTTCCTTTGTGTTGCAATAAATTCAAGATGTCTTCCTTAATAGCTTGTTGCAATATACTGATCATCATCTTTTCACTTTTGTATTTCTTTTTCTCTTGGTCATCTAAATCTTTAATAGAAACAATCTCTCCGTCTTCATCAATCGGTCTAACATATTGTTCTTCAACACATTCCCACGCCTCTAAGTGATTTACTTGAACCCAATTTTCGAATCGTTCCACCCATCCACTATACTCCTCGATATTCATGAGCTTAGGCGGTTTTTGCATGGTGCCCATTTCATTCTCTAAGTTTATGTTCTGAGCCATAGTGATCGGAGTAGCAAATGCGTTGTAAAATTCAGAATCCATGATTCGGTATCGAGAGTTCTCACTAACAGATTATTCAATGATCTGGTCAAAACACACGACCTGAATGTTGTTTTTCAAACGAGCTGATATTGATTCACGCGACCTGATGATTGTTCTACACGACCTGATAAATCTTATACGATCTGATGATTGATTCCAAGCGACCTGACACCCCGTATGACCTGATGTTATGTCAATCCGTGCGACCAGACTCAATTCCAGGCGACCTGGACCTCCTCCAAACGACCTGGAGTCACTTCGCACGACCTGGGATTTAAACTCAAACGGCCTGGTGAACTTTCAAGTGAACTGAACACCTCGTGCGACTTGGATGATCAGCTCGTGCGACCTAAAGCAACTTCCAAATGACCTGGCTGATTTTCACACAAGCTGAAGCTGAAATCACACGATCTGGATGTTTTTCACGCGGTTTGGGCAGAAATTCACTTCGTTTGAAACTTCTAAGTCCAAAAGTTCATCATTTTGTCAAATTTGATCAGTTTTTAGGTTGATTTTACGGTCAAATTTGTTCACAGATTGTTCAAAATAGTGTTTTACGTGTTATTTGTCAAAATCAGATCATTTTATCCGTGGAATCTTGGTAAATTTGATGAAAAAGTGTAGAAATTGAGTAGAAATGAGTAGAAATCAGATTTTATCCGTGAAAACAAGCTGGAATGGTAAGAACTCTTCCTCCTAAGCACTGATACCACTTGTAGGATCGTTGAATCGATCAGAAGAGTTCTAGACCAAATCTGAGGCGGAATTCAGTGATTTGATCTTCATTGCAGCTTGATATACACTTAGAAGTAGATTAAATGTCGTTTGTATTGATTTCACAACGTTACAAGAGCTGGCGACACTTCGGCAGAGCTTCGCTACCGGAATCAGAATGTTACAAATGGAGAACCAAGACTCACTATTTATAGGGAAACCACATCTTACGAAACAGAACAGTCCAGGTCGCACGTCCTGGTGCCAGGTCGCACGAACTAGTCAGTTCGCACGAATTGGTCAGTTCAGACCTGTTTCCCGTTTCTCTCGAACTATGTGTCTTGGTCTATCTATCTAGTTACATGACTCGATACAAGACGAAGTCAACAGACATATGCACTAACATATAATATATTATTCGCTTTATATTTTTTACCCAACGACACATTTGTGACAAAAGTATTTTTAATCATTTTTAACGAATTGAAAAAATATTCATTTATGCATTTTCGATGAAAATGAAAAAAAATCCATATTTCTTGTGACACATACTCATACACTTGCAAACATGCATACACACTTACACTTAAGCATGTATACACATACATAAACATATACATTCACATACACATATAAATAGACATACAACAACCCTAGTTGTCCATGCATTTGATCATTATACTGGCATGGCCCAAATTGATGATGAACGATAGCAATTAATTATCATGGATATAAATATAATAAACCATGGTGGTGGTGGTGGTACTAGTAGTACTAGCAGTAGTAGCAGTAGTAGTAGTAGTACTAGTAGCAGTAGTAACAGCAGCAGCAGTAGTAGTAGTGGTAGTAGTAGTAGCAGTAGTACTAGTAGTAGTAGCAGTAGCAGCAGTAGTAGTAGTAGTAGCAGTAACAGTAGCAGTAGCAGTCAACAATAATAAATGAACATGTAATAAAAGTACAAATAAGTCAATAACCATATCATAATCATATATAACTAAATATTTAAACATAATTCAAATATTATAATTATTCCGTCGCAAATGCATATCACAAAGCTATGCATTTTCAATGCAATAATTAATAATATTATTAATTAAACATTTAAATATAATCCAAATACAATAATAAATGTTCTGTCATAAATGCGTAGCAAGTTGTCACACATTTCCAACACAAAAATCAATAATAAAACTAGTTAAACATTAAAATATAATTCATATATAATAATAAATAATTCGTTGTAAATGCTTAGCAAATTGTTACGCCTTTTTTACGCAATAATTATTAATAATATTAGTTAAACATTTAAATATACTTCGAATATAGTAATAAATAATATGTCGTAAATGCGTACCAAGTTGTTACGCATTTCCTAATCAATAAATAATAATAATAATAATATGTTTAGACGTTTGAATATATTTCAAATATAATAATACATGTTTGCCGTATTTATGTAGTAAAATGCTACGTATTTTTGTCGCAATAATTAATATAATTACATGAATTCAACATATAAATATAATAATAATAATAACAATAATTATAATAATAGCTTCTTTACCACCCTATAACAATAAAGTCGTTAAACTAAAGTCGTCGTAATTGATAACACCATTCTCCAATTTGACCGAACAAGTAAATAGAATTCGAACACCTAATAAAAGTTAGGTAACTTCATATCATTCCATCTAGTTAGGGTTTTGTAAAATCTCTAGTGGGAACTCGGAAGACGAGGTGGACATACCGAGTTCAGGTTCATAACCGATTTTTTATCATTGATGGGTTTAAACCATGTGTTAGAATATCGAGTTCCATATATGGTTTTGAAGCCATGAAACAGTACCCTATGAAGACCCACTGGGTTGGGTCAGGTATGGACCCAGTTTGGCAATACCCGGGGTAACCAGGTATTATTGTGGACCGGGTCATGTTCCTTTTTTACTGTACACCTGTAAGAATACATGAAGTGAGGCGTGGAGATGGTGGGGTGGGAGCCCATCACACCCAACACTACTTCACCATCCCTTAAAGAGGGTGTTTCCCTTTTCCACGATGAAGATCCTCATGGGCGTTGCCCCTTGACCAAGCCTTGACCGACTTAATTTTTTTAATTTTCAAAACATAAAGTCGTTGAACGGCTAGTAGATTTAAAAAGAATCTTAAATTACTTTGTTATATAAACCTATATCTCCACATAAACAACACCAAATTTTATCACCATAATCTTCCTCATCTCTTAAAAAAATAAAATCATGAAGTTCATCATCACCATCTTCATTGGATGAATTCGTTTATCCTCATCCTCGTCTGATGAGGGAGCCGAGCTAATAATATCATTGGTTCAAAGAGTCGTGTAAAGTATTGTTGAAGCTGTTGGGAGTTCAAAACCCTAAAACAGAAAATTTATAGTAAGCGATTGGGTCACCGCACATAAACTGTTTGCACATGATTATTTTTCACCCAGCCCCCTATATGATCACAATAATTTTAGGCGATGTTTTAATCTGAGCCAATGGTTATTTCCAAGAATGGTAAATGGTGTTAAACAAAAATATGAATATTTTTAGCAGAATTATGATGTGTGTTGTGATATTAGTTTTAGCCCATAGCAAAAAGTTACAGACGTTATTAGACAACTAGCTTATGACACTACTTCCGAGATCATGGATGAATATTTAAAAATGTCAGAAATAGTGGTGAAGGAAAGGTTTCATTATTTTTGTGAGTATGTTATTGAACTCTACACAGTTGTATCACAAGATCTTGGTTTTGGTATGCATTCTTTGGTGTGGCCGCTTCACTTATCGATATATGTATATCAATCAATCACCCATTTTCAACACTACATAAATGGGGTTTGACCGAGTGCATCTTTTTTTAAATAACATGGAGGACATATATGGGTATTATCTAGCAAATGGTATTTACCATGAATATTCTGTTTTCGTAAAAGCATTTATACGAGATACAACTTTTGATGATAAGAGAACAAAGTTAACAAAGCTTAAATGGTGGCAAGAAACAATGTTGAACGAGCTTTTGGTGTGTTGAAGAAATGTGGCACATTGTGCACATCCCGTGTAGGTTTACGGAAAATATAAAATTAGAAATGTGATGTACGCATGCATTATTTTACATAACATGATTTTGGAGGATTAAAGCACATAATTTGCCAAAACTACGAAGAGGATACACAATCAAATATTGTAGACATCGGTGAAGAAGCCATAAGAGGAAATCGACACGCAATTTTTAACAGACCGACGCAGCAAATTTGGTTGAACATGTCACACCCCAACCGATGGCGGAAACATCGGGGTGCGAGCACTAAGCGTTCAGATTGCTCATGAGATTTCCATAACCCTATTGTTTCAATAAAAGTTAATTGATTTCATGCAACAGTCTAACAATGTCATCACAAATATCACATTACAAGCCAAATCATGAATTGTTCAAAATTGTTCAAAAGACTAAATTATCTAGGCGACGTTTCTAAGCATCTCCTAGCTTAATTTCCATATTCCATCGCAACCTATCAACCTGCAACATGTATTAAAATATCAATACAAAAGTATAGGCGAGTATACAAGTTTGATAATAGAATAATAGATTAAAAACAACTCATATCCACAATGTAAGCAATAAAAATAGTTTCAGCCGTGCTAGTGTCGCAGTCCACGCAGTGATAGCCCAAGTATCCCGATGCTTTAGTGTTTACCCAAGACTCAAGGTAAACTAGAATCATCCTAACAATACCCCCTGAGAATAATGGGAGAGGTGCACCCCCTATTGCGCTACTATTGTTAAGGCGGAACTACACACTCTGGATTAAACGTCACTTAGCACAAATAGAATACTAGAATGCACAAGTTTTCACATACACATAGAATAGAGTTTAGTTTGCAAAAGATTCAAGTTTATATAGAATATATGTTACACCCCAAAGTTTAAGAGTAAAAAGGGGATCGAGTATACTCACAGTGATTTCTTAACAGTCGCAACTGTTATTAGATCAAAGGGAGCTCATGTTAGAATTAGCCTGATTAGATTAGAATAGGATAAGAGTCAAGATTGAACAAAGTGTTGGAAACTGTCACTGAATCGGATGGTTGTCCGATCGGATGGCTATCCGGTCGGGTTGCCAGTCGATTGAATGACAGGTGTGAGAGGAAACGGACGGATGCCCGATCGGATGGCCATCCGATCGGGTTGCCACTTGCTTTAGAAGTTGCAAGGTGAGGGGAACAGGGTGGCTGCCCGATCGGGCGGCTGTCCGATCGGGTTGCCACTTGATCCGAATGTTTAGTACCTTGGTTATCTTAACCGGATGGCTGCTCGATCGGACGGCTGTCCGATTGGGTTGCCACTCGATCAAGACTTCCAAGCTTTACTAAGTGTTGATAAATTTCAAAGTTTCAAGGCTAAAGGGCAAGTGTCACCTGATAGGGTGGCTGTCCTATCGGGTTGCCGCTCGATCGGGCGACCCTTGTTCTTGTTTATTATTTTGTAAAATTTCTAAGTTTCTAGCTTATTGGTGACGGCACGGCACGAAAACAACAACCTCATTAGCACACAGCTGTTCTGATCGGGTGGGAATCACCCCTGTCCAATCAGTCGCCTGTTCGTAATAAGTTTATGTCAGAATCCGTTCCATGCTCGTCCTCACTGGTAATAACTCAGATCCAAGCCGACCTTAGAATACTTATCAAGTCTACAGCCCATTTAGACCCGGTTTCCACCGAATAAAGTAAAAGTTTTGAAAAAGAGGATAAGATAATTCAAGTTTTATATGGAAAAGTCTAGATTTAGCTTGGATTTAGTGTGAAAACGCATGAAATACCTTAGATCCGAGCTAGATCTTGTCGAAAATGACGTCACATAGTAGTTTGTACAAACCACCATGATGACATCACCCTCAAGAGCTCAGATCTGAGAGATTTCATGGTGAAAAATGTGATTTCAAAGGTGAATCACATAGAGGATGAAGTGTAGATCAAGAAAGTTCAAAGATCTAGCTTGAAACGTACCGAAATCGCCAGGAAAATGAAGAAGAAGGGTGCTTATGCGTCTGAGTCGAGCAGGGTTGTCACATCAGTGAAGGACTGATGTGACAGCTCCTATTTATAGTGTGAGAGTGTGAGAAAGGGATAAGGTGCACGCGGGTCGGGTGGCAGTCCGATCGGGTGGTCACCCGATCGGGTGGTCATCCGTTAGGGTGGCAATCCGGTCGGGTGGCAATCAAGTCGGGTGGCAATCCGATCGGATTGTCACTCTGGCCAATCCCACCTTGCCGCGTTCCCGTCTTTGATCCGTTTTGCGAGTTAGTGTAACAACTCTCATTAAAAGTCCTATTTATTTTATTATTTTACCCAATAAGAAACCCTAATTGAGACACCCAAGTGATTCTGCACAAACCCTAAAATTTTCAGAATAATCAGAATCAGGATCAGGGCCCCTAAAACTCAGGGGGGGGGGGTATTCCCCATTAACGATTATCCTCACAAATTGCTGTCTAAATCGAATTTTCAGGAATCGTCGACTCAGCAAGCCTACACACACACGTGGCAAGCCTATGATGATTTCGTGTCCCTTACGGACCGTAAGGGATAAGGCTTACGGTCCGTAAGCCAGGTCAAAATCGTGTATAAATAGCAGAGTCTGGGACTTGATTTCTGGTTTCATTACGACGTTCAAATTCAAATTATACTCCGAGTTATAGTAGAAACAGTCTCAAAATCACTAATTAGTATAGCGGGGTGCTGCTACGATACATGGTATTAACTCGATTGCGGATACGATTCAATGTTCGATCGATTGAAACTATCCAATGGATGTTTTAGTACTATCCTTTGTCATTAGTCGTGATTCCGACAGGATGTTTGAGTACCACCCGAACTCGGGGAATACTTTGGCATTCGTTGTGAATCCGATAGATGTTTAAGTGATTGTACTCTGTCATTCGTTGTGAATCCGATGGATGTTTAAGTGATTGCACTTTGTCATTCGTTGTGAGGGTTTGAATCCGATGGATGTTTAACTGATTGCACTTTGTCATTCGTTGTGAGGGTTTTAATCTCGTGAGTTATCATAAAATGTTGTATTAGTTATTTACCTAGTTCGTGTGCACTAGGTTACAAGACTAAGCAATAGGCTAAGCTCTGCCTGTATAAATCTGCACTATCAAGGCTAATCAATAGGCTAAACTTTGCTGTATAAATCTGCATGTTTATAATGTGAGTCATTCTCTTTTTATCAAATTACTTTCAAAATCATGTTTATTTTCAAGGTTATAATTACAGGGATTAAGTCTTTGTAATCACCAATTTACAGCCGGTATGTGGGGTATTGTGCACAATATTAATTTCTCACGGGGTTAGGCTAATAAGCCCTAACACAGGTTAGGAAAATAAGCCCTAACAGTGAAGTATCACAGGGTTAGGCTAATAAGCCCTAACACAGGTTAGGCAAATAAGCCCTAACAGTGATATACGTCATCATTGGGGCAGCCAATGGTGATATGACCATAGTCACAGATCCGGTCGAGTGACAAATACTGTGGGTAGTTGGTTGATATAAAAACATTGTAATCGTTCTTAAAAATGTAAATTATAACAAATGTGTCGTTTTAGAAAATAGAATGATTCACTCAGTATTTCCCGCTGACAAAACCTTTTTCAAACGCGTTTCAGGTAATTACAGTAGATTGGAGTAAGAGATGGATACGGCACCGAAAGGCTTCAAGAAGTGGCTTATTTTAATTAAATAAAATTAAGAAATATCATTTTATGTAATCAAATTTATTAAAGCTACCATTGTAAAATATGGGTTTATCCCATCTATTTAAATAAAATCCGGTGTTTACCAAAACTCTGATATTTTCCTAACTCACGGTCCTGATGAAATTTCCGCTGCAATATTTTTCAAATTAAATCACCGGTACCACTGGGCTGTTCGCGGCTTCCGATTCCGTCCAGGGTGGGTCGGGGGCCGTGACAGAAGGTGGTATCAGAGCCACTAATTTAAGCCTTTAGGTGTTATAACAATAATACCTAAGTTTGTATAAAAGAGTTAGGAGATTGCTGTTAACTGGTAGCACACATGATAGCATTTAGACTTGAACTTAAGAAAAGATGCCTTAGTATAAACTTCAAGATAAGCTAAGTACTTATGTGAATAAATTATGATGGGTTTTTGTATACCATAAGAATGGTAATTAGAATATTGCAAGATACGATAAATAAGCAATAACATTTAATTGCTATTAATCCTTGCTTATTGATATTACTTGGTCTAGAATAAGATATTTACGGGAATACAAATTTCCTTGATTCTGGATAAAAGCCCTAATGAAAAAGGCACTTTTAAAATCTTGAAAAGACTGTGTATGGTGTAGCAGACTCTCCAGTTTGTCTGGATATACTTAAGTTACCTCTCCGGCGAGAACCGGGTAAGAAGGTATATAATATGTCAGCAAGTGACAAAATTCCCTAAATAATATCAAGATCAGATATCTGACTGGTTTTTGGAAATATATATCTGTTAAATACATTGACCTGATAGATGGTATGTTTATTTCAGCATGTGAAATATATGATTATATAGATATATATATATATCTATAAGGAATTCCAAAAGCCAAATAGGAATAAAGCACAAGTATATGTGTCTAGATTTCTTTATTTGGAATCTCTTTTCCGATATCAAACATTATTTCGTTTGATCATTTACCTCGTAACTCGTACAATGAAAACCCTTTAAAGTTGGGACACCATCAAAAGTATAAAGAATTTCCAATGCGTTACCATAAACTATTAACACAAGTAAGAAAAATGTAAAGATGTGCTAGTATACAAGAAAACACATGAAACTTAAATTATACGTCCACAGACGTCGAAGTATAGCACACACGACTTCCATAGTAAGACCTTTGGAAAATATAATTTAGACACGATGACACCAATACTCATTCCGTCAGTCGAAAAACTATTAATCAAAAAGAAGCACTTTGCCATATGATCCTACAACCGACATAAATCTCGCTGAGGTACGTTGTAACAAGATTTCACAATCATCGGTGCACAGTCTAATCAGAGTCATAATTATTATCACTGCAAAAAGGAGTCACATACCTTTGCAAATTCCCTATTTTATTTTTATTCGACATTCCCTGGTAATTTCACTTAACAACGGTTATCACACGAAATTCCAGATAAAAGTTCTTATATTTCTTTCATTGAAATTCTGACTTTTGCATATAATAAATTAACTTTCGTGTTTCTACTTCCCCTAATAGTTATCATTCCATGAGGATTTCTTTCATAGTAGCTAATATTGATCTATTTCATTTCTTGGTAAATCCACACGTTACACATGCATTGTTTGTTATGCATTTGGTTCATTTAATTTATAAAGACCACTGGAGGGCTTCATTCCGATTTGTTATTTTATCCAAACTCAAATATCATTCCGCTTTTTGTACTATGACCCGCATTATTGCAAAACAATAACTCCTTGATATCGAGTCAATGAATTTCTTGAAAAAATTAATTTTCTTTGGCATACATAGTTTCTATTGTGACCATGTCCGAACTTTCTTATTAAAACTTGTTTTGTTTAAATCAAGTTTAAATTATTTGACTTGCTCATATTACATATTCATTTCAAGATCCCATATGATGGATGGAAGCTATCATATTCAAAATAGTCCCAACAAGCACTTCATTTGTTTTGAACCATAATAGGCTTGTTTAGTCTTCGACTTCATTGAATCATTTCTTTGATCATGATCACCTTGTACTAACGTTTTCACAAAATTTAAAGCTTGCACTAATCTCGTTTATATATATCATATACGGATTTAATTATTTATATATTTATAAAAGCAATTTTAACACAATCGTGTGCTAAGACAATTATACACAAATTCATGTCCTATTTTCGTGTATCTCTTAATAGTTCTTACAGCATCAATCGAGCATTTCGTAATATTTATTGCTTTATCATCATTAAATCGAAAAACATTAATTAAAAATAAATTAATTAATTATATATGGAAATTTACATAAGTGATTACCTAATTTACAAAATAGTATTACTATATTCTTATTAAACCATTGAGGTGAAGAATTTATATATATATATATATATATATATATATATGTATGTATAAAAATTATGTTTAAATTATACTCTCATTTAAGTGTATGTTTAATTATTTATTACTAATATTAGTTTTATTATTAGTAATAAAATATTAATAGTAATAGTGTTAGTATTATTTTAAAATACTAGGGTTATTGTCAGGGGCAGGTATTGGATAGCCTAGCCTTAGTTAGGCATGGATTGGCCACCTATGCTTAAACAAGGCAGCACTAATCAATATCCACCATGATAATGACTAGTTAATATATATAAATTAAGTCATTATACTTATTTAGTAAATTTTAATTATATATAACAATAGTTTGTACTGTAAGGAGAAGATATATTTTCATAAAACAATACAAGAATTAGAAGGATGAATAAAATTATATATAAATAATTGTTTATCACATGTTTTGTGGTAACTATGTACCATAACACTCTAACAAGAAAATGAACATATAAGAATAATATGGTAGTCATCAACTACATTGGGTTAGGAAAACATAGTAATATATAAGAATAGTCCCCGTTTTCACTTATTTACAACATTTATAAATACATTCACAACGTTATATGATTTCAAAAATGAAAATAAGTAATCACATAGAATCAACCCATTAAGTGTTATATATTTACAAAATATTTTACAAATACTTTTGTATAATAAATATTTTTACATTTTTATTTACAGCTTTCATTTAACGTTATAAATAAAGTGATTCCTTTTACAAAATAATATAATAACTTCATTACGATGTTTTGTAATATATATTACATAGTAAATATAAGTTATTATACATAGTATAGTAGGGGATCGCTAGAATGAGAACCACCACGAGTTATGAGAACCACGAGAACCGCGCCCCGCGGGTGGCCGTCGGCGACGAAATTTTTTTTACACCTAGATCCGTATATTTTAGGACCGGGTGTAAATTTTCGGTTCAAACGGCGCGCCCGAGGGGGTAGTTTTTTACGCCCAAAGTTTGGGTTTTTTTAATTTTTTTAATTTTTCTTTTTTTTTTACCAAACTTTGGGCGTAAAAAACTACCCCCTCGGGCGCGCCGTTTGAACCGAAAATTTACACCCGGTCCTAAAATATACGGATCTAGGTGTAAAAAAAAATTCGTCGCCGACGGCCACCCGTGGGGCGCGGTTCTCGTGGTTCTCATAACTCGTGGTGGTTCTCATTCTAGCGGCTCCCTAGTATAGTAAAATACTAAAAATAACATTTATTTAAAAGTGGTGACCATTTACATATAGTAAAAATACGTAACAAATATATTACAATTGCTATACAAATATAATATAATGGTTGGTAATGCCAAAACAACTTGTTCTTATTATATTTCAATCTCTAGGACATAATATGAAAAATTTGGTCACTAATAGTGTACTATCACATTGTTTCGCAATTAAAATAACTTGGAACTCTAAATAATGAATGATACACTAACTCTATTGTCTTTTGGTGTATCTTTGCAATTCACTCATCTCAGCACATTGATTTTCTCATATCATAATTTAATATTTGACAAATCATTTTTCATGCTTTAATTTCATTTTAAACCTGTCAATTCTAAGTCTTCTTCAGTTGGCAATCAAAGTAAGTTTTCTTTTGACAAAGAATTTTATTAATTCTAAAAATTCCTTCACATTCATTCTAAATATCTATTGATCATATATCTTTTGGCTTGAACCTAGTCACCTTGGAAGATATATCATTTCATCTCATTCGTTTATCATCGATTTCTTCAACTAATTCAGTTGAACCATTGAATCCTACTTATGATACAACTCGTATTCACAAAATTCGATATTTTAATTCTGTGTCATCTACCCTAATATTATTTTTATTAACTAAAATGTGACATAAGTCTAAAAGAAATATCATAACCCAAATACACTTGGGAGCTGGAATCTGAGATGAAGAAAAAGTATTCCTACTTATTCTAGTAAATCTCGAGGACGAGATTTTTATTAAGGTGGGGAGAATGTAACAACTCTCATTAAAAGTCCTATTTATTTTATTATTTTACCCAATAAGAAACCCTAATTGAGACACCCAAGTGATTCTGCACAAACCCGAAAATTTTCAGAATAATCAGAATCAGGATCAGGGCCCCTAAAACTCAGGGGGGGGGGGGGTATTCCCCATTAACGATTATCCTCACAAATTGCTGTCTAAATCGAATTTTCAAGAATCGTCGACTCAGCAAGCCTACACACACGTGGCAAGCCTATGATGATTTCGTGTCCCTTACGGACCGTAAGGGATAAGGCTTACGGTCCGTAAGCCAGGTCAAAATCGTGTATAAATAGCAGAGTCTGGGACTTGATTTCTGGTTTCATTACGACGTTCAAATTCAAATTATACTCCGAGTTATAGTAGAAACAGTCTCAAAATCACTAATTAGTATAGCGGGGTGCTGCTACGATACAGGGTATTAACTCGATCGCTGATACGATTCAATGTCCGATCGATTGAAACTATCCAACGGATGTTTTAGTACTATCCTTTGTCATTAGTCGTGATTCCGACAGGATGTTTAAGTACCACCCGAACTCGGGGAATACTTTGGCATTCGTTGTGAATCCGATGGATGTTTAAGTGATTGTACTCTGTCATTCGTTGTGAATCCGATGGATGTTTAAGTGATTGCACTTTGTCATTCGTTGTGAGGGTTTTAATCTCGTGAGTTATCGTAAAATGTTGTGTTAGTTATTTACCTAGTTCGTGTGCACTAGGTTACAAGACTAAGCAATAGGCTAAGCTCTGGTTGTATAAATCTGCACTATCAAGGCTAATCAATAGGCTAAACTTTGTTGTATAAAACTGCATGTTTATAATGTGAGTCATTCTCTTTTTATCAAATTACTTTCAAAATCATGTTTATTTTCAAGGTTATAATTACAGGGATTAAGTCTTTGTAATCACCAATTTACAGCCGGTATGTGGGGTATTGTGCACAATATTAATTTCTCACGGGGTTAGGCTAATAATCCCTAACACAGGTTAGGCAAATAAGCCCTAACAGTGAAGTATCACAGGGTTAGGCTAATAAGCCCTAACACAGGTTAGGCAAATAAGCCCTAACAGTGATATACGTCATCATTGGGGCAGCCAATTGTGATATAACCATAGTCACAGATCCGGTCGAGTGACAAATACTGTGGGTAGTTGGTTGATATAAAAACATTGTAATCGTTCTTAATACTGTAAATTATAACAAATGTGTCGTTTTAGAAAATAGAATGATTCACTCAGTATTTCCCGCTGACAAAACCTTTTTCAAACGCGTTTCAGGTAATTACAGTAGATTGGAGTAAGAGATAGATACGGCACCGAAAGGCTTCAAGAAGTGGCTTATTTTAATTAAATAAAATTAAGAAATATCATTTTATCTAATCAAATTTATTAAAGCTACCATTGTAAAATATGGGTTTATCCCATCTATTTAAATAAAATCCGGTGTTTACCAAAACTCTGATATTTTCCTAACTCACGGTCCTGATGAAATTTCCGCTGCAATATTTTTCAAATTAAATCACCGGTACCACTGGGCTGTTCGCGGCTTCTGATTCCGTCCAGGGTGGGTCGGGGGCCATGACAGTTAGATTTAGCGTTGCGTATTATTTGAGTAATAGAATAACTAGTTTACAACATACACATCAAAAGTTTACAAGATTAATAGATTCCGCCAGTGACAAGGCTCTAGTCTCTCGTTCAACCAAGAATCAAGTTTCACGAGTCTAAAGAGTCAAGCACCAAATAGATTTAGACATTCCAAACATAGATTTAGGCATTCCAACATAGATTTAGACATTCCATCACAGATTTAGACATTTCAAATATAGAATTAGGCATTCCAAACACATAGATATAGACATTCCACACGTAGATTTAGGCATTTCAAGTATATATCATAAACTTCCACATGGATTAGAGTTAATATGACAATTAGACAATCTTCAGGGATTAATCTTGGCAAAATCCTAAAGTTTGGGGACGCTGGGCGTTACAGAACACATTAGCTTATTCAATGGAACAACGACGACGATATTTAGACTATGTAATTCAGTTTTCTTTTTATTTATGTATTTTTTTTATTTTGTCATTTATTATTTCTTGAAAATGTTATTGTCTTTTTTGCTATAAATAATAGAAATGTTTTTATTTATTTAATTGTTATGTTATAAACAAATAATATGCGTAATAATTTATTTTGAACAGCTAACATTACTCTTTCACCCAATAATACTAAATTATTCATTATTGCCTGAGTGTGAATCCGAAAACTTGACAACCACAATTTTTTTTATGTGAAAGGCAGTGCCCACCTACTAGTGGTGGTAGAGCAGAGGCTCTTCTGTTACCCTTATGACTCCTTAGGCTAGAGGGTGTGGCTAAGGGCTTTATCACCGCCACCTAAGCGTCATATCACCGTCACGTCACATAAGGGCTTTAAAGCCCCCTCCTTTAACTTAAAGGGTGTGGCTAGGGGCTTTATAGCGTCCCCTTTAAAGCCAATCAAATTCGATGGAGCCCCTCTTTCTTCCGTTACCATCTTGGCGAGCTACCTATAGCCCCCCCTCCCCAAAGATGATGGTATGAGTGGTGGAGCCCCACCGGCGCCATTGAAGGTGAGGTGGCAGGGGTGCCGCCTCCACACCCTCGAGCCTTATAGTCTAATAGCGAGCTGTTGTTTTAACAATATGGTTAAAGTTAGTGACTTTGCTTTATAAGATTTTTTGTCTTGTTTTTATAAAAAAAAAAAAAAAAAAAAAAAGTTTTTCTTATGCAAATATAAATATATAATATCCTATTAAAATTTACAACTTGCAAGAGTTAGGTGAGACTTCAAGAAATAATCAATCAAATAAAGGAATAAATGATTTTTATTTGGAACCCTTTTAAAGTTGGACTTGGTATTATTCAATTTTTCTTCATCTATCATCATAATCTTTTCCTTTCTCGGAAGAGAAAGTAGCAACTCACCAAGCAAACAGGTATGTATTCTCTTAAGCTATATAGCTATATAATTGGTATACATCACTATATTAATTAAATTTTGCAGTAATCATCTTATACAGCCCGTGCTAGATATATTGTGTTTAATTTATATAAAGTTCACTAATTACTTTTTGGCCATGTAGATTTGTTGATTGGGTAAAATCCCATGTTACCAGTTTATGAGATCCTATGATTTTACCATTTTATTTTACAAAAATCCTTGATAATCTTCATACAGGTCAAACAAGAAATTGGAAATGAGATGTCTATTGTCACATGTGGAAAAAATTGGAGCTCAAGTGTCTACACATGTGGAACAAATTGGAGCTCAAGTGTCTACACAGGTGCAACAAATTGGAGAAATAGTGTCTACACAGCTGGAACGCCCCAAACTGATCGAAAACGAGACAAAAACCTTACGGGAACTAGAAGAGAGCTCCGGCTGCAACTTTCCGGGCTCCGATCACCACCCGAACGACCGCAAAAACTGGATTTCGGGCCTCAACCCGGACAAGGTCCACCTGAACCAGATTGTCTGGCCCGGAACCCATGATTCCGCAACCAACCAGATCGGAGTCGAGATCATTACTCGCCCATTCGCTGAGTGCCAGTCTTTGTCCATTTACGAACAACTCGTACTCGGTACCCGACTTCTCGATGTGCGGGTCAACGAAAACCGGGAAGTCTGTCACGGGATACTTGTATCGTACGGGGTTGACGTCGTGATCAACGACGTTAAAAGGTTTATTTCGGAAACAGAATCCGAAATAATAATTCTTGAAATCCGAACCGAATTCGGGCACACTGATCCGCCCGAATTCGAGAAATACTTGGAGCAACAACTTGGGGAATACTTGATCCATCAAGATGATAAAGTATTTGACAAGACAGTTGATGAGATTCTACCCAAACGAATTATTTGCATCTGGAAGCCTCGTAATTCGAACCCGCCTAAACCGGGTGGCCCGTTTTGGAGTTTGGGTTATTTGCAAGATAACTGGATTGACACCGATTTGCCCGCGACGAAATTCGAGAGTAATTTAAAGTATCTAAGTAAGCAACCGTCAGTGAATTCACGAAAATACTTTTACCGCGTGGAGAATACGCTGACACCGCAAACGGATAACCTAGTTGTGCATGTGAAACCGGTTACAAACCGGATCCGTTGGTGTGCAAGGTTGTTCATTGCGCAGTGTTTTGCGAAAAATATAGCGGACCGGTTGCAAGTGTACTCGACGGATTTTATTGATGAGGATTTTGTTGATGCTTGTGTTGGTCTTACGTGGGCTAGGATCGAAGGGAAAGCTTAAGGATATTACTATGTTAAATCGTGCACAAATTGTTTTAGTGATTTGTGTTTATTGTTACATTCTTGTTTGTAAAAAATACATTTTATGTAATAAGAATGTTTTGTGTAAAGTTTGTGTTATCTGATTTTGTTCTTGATGTTGTTTATGTTATTGTTTTGGAATTCAGTTTCTTGTGTTTCTTGTTATGATGATTGTGACTCTTTGTTTGTTATTCTAACTCGGTGTTTTGTTCTTGACTTCTTGTTATTTATCTATTTTTTGTTGTTACAGGCAAAGAGAGGAATCAAACTATTAAGAATATGTACGTTTGAACCTCACATGTGTATTGATATGTGGCCACTTAATGACTCAAAACGCTTACTTGAACAAGCGAACACAAAATGCATTTACACAAATAGATGAACGGTACATGTATTGATGTGGTTCACTTGATCGATGAGATGGGCCTAGCCCACACCAAAATTAGGAACAAAGATTCATATATCAAACCAATTAGGGTGGCGGTATGACTGTGGCAAGTAGAGTGAGGTAAGATACTAAGATAAAAGCATTGTTGCAAGAGAAGCACACACCATGGGGTGTGGCAACATCCGGCAAGTGGTAAGGACTTGCTTGCCTTGCCGAGCGCAAAAGAGAGTTTGGAGTGGGCCTTTTAGAATTAACTAGATGAGACACCGCACTACGCGGCAGGGTGTCTCGCAAGGCTGGCCCAGAGGGCGTGCAGGGTGTGCCACCGCTCTGGGCCCAAAACTTTTAGAGGCCCGAAAGAAAATATGCTTGTTTTATATGTATAAGTAAAATATTTACAAGCCAAAAAAAAATGTTTGTGCAGCTCAGATGGTTTAGCACTACTAATAGTTATACTAATAGTATATGTTAAATACTAGGATGGGGACCTGGTACCCCCAAACAATTTTTTGTTTCCTTTGGGCCCCATGTTTTGTTTTAGAGCTAAGAAAAAAAAGATGAACTAACAAAGTTTGCTTCATTCTGTCTACTACAGATTAGGTAGTTTGATTGCACCAAAGTAAAAAGGTATTGTTTTTTCCATGTCACGATTGTATTGTATGTGGGCTATGCAAAATTTCTTTGTATAGATTCTAACACAACTTTTGAAATTGAGTTGTTAACCATCTCGAAGTGGTGAGACTTTGTGTTGTATGCCACCGCAACCGCAAGTCCGTAAGTTCTTTTTAATGGAGATCGAACACAATTAATGTATTGGAGAGAAATTTGATGAAAACATTTCTCCTTCCAGGTAGGTTGGATATACTCAACTGAAATCTTTGTGTTAAAATTATATTTATAGTGCACTATTTTTGTTAATTTGTTTTAGAGTAAACTGTCATTTTGATCCCTAAGGTTTGGTCACTTTTTACACTTTAGTCCAAAACTCAAACCTTTTGCATCTGAGTCCATGTAGTTTTAGTTTTATTGACATTTTGATCCAAAAGTGAAATCAGGTCATATTTATTTTATAAAATCCTGCTATTTTATCCTTTTCCTCAGGGGCAAAATGATCATTATATAATATATTTTTCTTTTTCTCCCATCTCAAACTAGTCTAAGTACCCGTGTGTTACACGGGTGGACCAACAATAATTAATATTATTCAACACCATTACACGTAATTGAACTACAAACATCTTTATCAACATTACACGTAATTGAAAACAAACAAAGAAGACAAAGTTCACAATTTGTTAAACACTTCCTTATAAACGACATTTGATGTTTTATCAGTAGGTTTGCCGTCCTTGTCTAATATAAGCAGTTTGACTCCGTCTCTGGATTTTACCCTTGATAAAGCCACATACAACTGACCATGCGTAAAAATAGGTTGTCTCAAGTACAGACCAACCCTTGATAGCGACTGCCCTTGACTTTTGTTGATAGTCATCGCAAAGCACATAGCTATCGGAAATTGCCTCCTTTGAAACGCAAAAGGAATCTTTTTGTCTGAAGGTATCAAATTAAGTCTCGGTATGTAGGTGCGAGTGCCGATATTTCCTCTAGATATGATTTCTGCTTCTATGACAAGGTTGTATAATCTTTTTATCTGTAACCTCGTACCGTTGCATAAACCATTTTGTTGGTCAATGTTACGTAATAGCATTACTGGCACACCAACTTTGAGTACTAACCTGTGATTAGGCAAACCTGATACTTTAAGACCATTCAACACATCTGGTGAGTATAGTTTTAGCTGTGTTGAATTAGGATTCTCAGTCTGACAAAGACTATCGGAGCTTAGATACTCTCTTTCTTCGCCTGGGAATAACGCTAACAACCTGTCATTTATGTCATGCACAACCTCGTTCTTAGGCGCAAGTATAGCCCTCTCGCTAAAGTATTTATGGTTGTTGTAGTTATCTAAAATTGAAGGATAAACGAAATCAATTAAAGATGAAATGGGATCAGAGGTGTCCTTAATTAGAAGATCCGGTGGTATTTCAATTGATGCTTCCCCGTCATTAGGACAACCAACATTTCCCTCACCCAAATCCAAAAGCCACTTAGCAAAATTACTGATTTCTTCAATATCAGATGTAGAGCGTCCAATAGTTAATCTCATGTTTTTTGTTAGCCTTAGCAACTTGCATTTACTCCACAAATATGACGAACATAGCGAGGCATTCACTATCTCTTGTCTTCCACCATTGGGGACAATAGGAAGAATTTGTCTAAAATCACCACCAAAAACAATAACCTTACCTCCAAATGATATTTCAGAACCTATGGAAGTGTCTATATTGAATATGTCATTCATCGTTCTATCCAAAGCTTCGAAGGCGTGTTTATGAACCATTGGGGCTTCATCCCATATAATTAACTTAGTTTCACGTAGTAATCTAGCTGTGTCACTGTCTGCTTTTATATGAAAAATTGAAGCCTCAGTAAGATTTAAAGGAATATGAAACCGGGAGTGTGCAGTCCTGCCACCAGTCAGTAGCAACGATGCAATTCCACTTGATGCGACATTTAATACAATTTGACCCTTAGATCTAATTGTCGCCGACAATGTCTTCCATAAGAAGGTTTTACCGGTTCCACCATATCCATAGACAAAGAATACACCACCTGTGTCACCGTCAACGGCTTTCAGTATTTCTTCAAAAACAGGCCGTTGTTCATCGTTTAGCATACTTATTTGGCTTTCGTACTCGTTTCCACGATCTAATTGGGTGTAACAACGCTCCTCATATATCAGGCGATTTTGTGAATCAGCTAAAGACGCTTCATCAGGATATGGCATTGTTAAAAACCTTCGTAGAGATGAGTTATTCCGAACTAAAAATTTTTCTATTTCGCCCAGAGCATAGTTTTTAAGGTGGTCCTCAGGAACTGACAAAGCTGTAAAATGTGAAATCAAGTTAATATAATTAATTACAAACATTAATTAAATTATAAAAACAGACTAAACAACTATTGTATCATAACAAATGACTTTAAAGTAACAGTAACATAACCAAATTGTAAGAAAATATAATTAAAAAAAAAAGTTACCTTTAGATCTATGAAATTTTCTTAATCTGTAAATAAAGTCATCCGTCATATATTTCCACGTGCTTTCCCATACCACCTCAGGTCTAGACAGAGTATTTGATAACAACATCATTGCAAACAAAACACGAATATATGAACATGTTGCGGTTTCATTTGCTTCCTTGATTGCTTCGATGTACTCCGTGTCATCGTCCAAAAGACCAAGTGCGTAACACGCATCTCTAAAGGTATCGTGTACATGACCATTAACGGTTCTAATGTCATCAAACGATTTTGGCCCTTTGACTTTGTTAAGAAGAATCCTTAAAAAATATGCTTCACCAAAAGAAGGGGGTACAGAGTGAATTATGCCAATCGCTTTTCCCTTTTGTCTAGGTTCCCAGCAACGATTTTCAATCTTCCATACATAAAAAATAGGAAACTGAACATAAGTAAGGGTACGGGCCACTGTGTCATTCGGGTCTTTGTTACGTTCCATCCAAGACAAAAACATTGACGCTTTGACAGATGGCTTGTTAAGGACGAAATTTATATCTTCGTCAGGACCAAAAACGACATTTTGTTGTCCAGGAAGATGGAAAGGTAACCTTGTAACAGAAGGATACCTATAGTGTACTTCATTAGAGAATATCCTCCAAGATGCCTCACAAGCTGAGATGTACCTACAATCATAATACTCTTTTATCTCATCTTTTGATGGTTCTTCGTTTTGGTTATCCCCTCGTTTTGGTTATCCCCTTGCACAACAACAACAACAGTTGCTCTATCAGGTCCTTTGTTGATGTATTTAAACAAATATTTGATAGACCCAGCTTGATTGCACCACTCAACATTTATGTGCACCTGATACCTTTTCAACAGCCTTTTGGTGTATGGTACAACACTTCTATTATCTAGTTCAATGCGGCTCTTTATAACTGTTGCACCATCGTTTCTTCTTCTGTACACTGGGAATCCATTTGAATCTAATGTCGTATGATCTTGAAACTTTTTTGGAAAGCCTTTCGAACATTTTCTATCAACCATACATGGACAGCTTAGGTTAGCAAGACCACATGGACCATGAATCATATAGTCTTTCACAAGTGTGTATAACTCCGGGTCCTCATTTCTGTTTGGAATCTCAGCACATATAAATGCATCAACATGGTCCACTGTAGGAAGTTTATATTCATCCTCCATGAATAAGCATAAGTGTGCATGAGGCAATCCACGTTTTTGAAACTCGATAGTGTAAACAACTACATAAAAAAAGGAAAAAAATAATATAAGTTTAAAAATGATAGCCAATAGTTTAATTTAAACAATATATATAGATAAAATAACCTGCGGCAGCTTTTCCCAATAGATGGCGTTCCTTTAAGTCTTTGCAAATAGCATCCAATTTCAACTTAAATAATCTTGACAGAATATCTGGTCTATCTTCAGGTTTAAGTGTGGTGTCTCTAAGAAACCTTGTTACCTCCGGCCATTTTGGGTTGCATGTGATGGTTATAAAAAAGTCAGGATAACCAAAACACTTGCATAGAGACATGGCATCTAAATAGTTTTGCATCATATATCTAGCACCGCCGGTAAATGAAGACGGCAACATCACACTTTTACCAGCCTTAGATATATCTTGTTGACCGTTATTTCTTAACTTTTGAAGACTATCACATGTATCTGATCTAAGATTCTTTTGCTGATGACGTATATAGTTAAGTCTCTCAGTCTCAATCATCGTATATGCATCAACCAAGAATTGTTGAAATAGTCTCCTTGAATTAAGAATCAATGAAAATTGATTAATCCTATCTTGAACACGATACGCAAAGAAATCTCTCATAGTACAATTTGGCCGCTTCTTATTGGTAACATCTAGGACACCTCTATGAGGGATGTCAACTCTATAACCATCATCCCCATAAGGGAACAAAATCGGGTATTGAAGAGCAAGATAAGAAGGATGCAATTCACTTATTCGTTTTATATCACCTGTTTGGGTTTCCACAACAATATCTCTACTGTCAATTGCACTGTCAAGATCTCCAACTATAAGAGCAGCGACCTCGCCAGCCGTTGGTAGGTTATACGTCCTACCATCTTTCTCCCTTCTTCCAATAAGGCGTAACTTTAGAGATAGTTGTGGGTTATCTTGAAAAGAATCCCTGACCATTCTGTAACTTTTAACCAGCTGATTGTCTGTGTCTAAAACATCCTTTATATGTTCAATCAATTGACGATCAAGGGCGGCGGCAGACGACGAAGATGCATCCTTTGAGGAACTGTGTACATAAATAAGTCGTTGTGAACAAATAATTTATGTAGATGAGAAGGGATTTTAATATAAAGTAACATTAATAATAAAAAAATAATATTTTCTATTAATTATCTAAATATGGATTGCCTATTTGAAAGTTCGTTCTCAGTATTGTATATGTAGAGCTGACAAAATTTAGGTTTTGATCCGTTTTCTGGCAAGAGACTCCCAATGGTATGATAGTTTTCACCACTGATTCGGTAGCAAAAGGGGGCATTACCTCTATTAACAGTCGGATCAACCTTACCACCCATTGAAGTAAAAGCAAACATAGAGTTATAACGTCGAATGTTCTTCAAAAAGTGCTTGCTTTCTTTATCAACGCACCGAAAAAGTTTTTCATAATTTGGCCGTGCGTCTTTATAATACGGAAGCTCAACCTTGCTGTATCCACAACATAAGGAATAGGACGTTTTTCCATCCTCGTGTTTACCCCTGCCTTTTTCTGAATCCCATAACTTTGCATTACATACGTCACATGTAATACACTGGTCACCATGGTCCAAATATTCTGTTTAGTTGGTTAGGCGTAACAGTAAAATAAGTTAGTTATATCGTTAAGGAATCTTGAAAAAAATCGTTAAATAAGTTGAAAAAGAAATAATACCAAATTACCTTGTGAGACACCTTTGTATGGATCTTCAACTATAGTTTCTTCTGTAGACAAATCAATCATTGGTATAGGAGAGGTAACTCGTGCTTTGCGTACTAATTTACAATTTCCATGAGATAGTCTTGGTAAAGTAGAATTTTCAAGAATAGGTGATATACTATTCGTTGCCGTGAGGTTTGAAGATAAAGAAAAGCGAACAATATTTGTATGAGGATCAGAGTTACTTCTAACAGAACCAACATTACCTAAAAAATATAATATAAAAACCAAAGTAATTTATATGTTAGCAATAAAAAATGTACTAAACATCATCAATTGATTGAATATTGGAAAAAAATTACTTGTAGGTAAAACCGAGGGGGTACGTGTAACATTGTACGTGTTGGGGTCTATGGATTTGGGATCAGCAGACGAAGATAAATTTTGTTTGGAGATTGATCCGCCTGGTGTGATAGATCTTTTATTACTCAAATATAGCTTCCTTAATCTACGTCTCTCTGTAACATCATTTGCATAACGTGTCGTATTAAAAAATGGGATAATATGAACAAACAACAATAAATAAGCTAATGTTTACTGTTTACACAAAATCGTATATGACAATTAAAAGCACTTATCTAGTTTTACCTGCACATGTAATCGGCCCCTCAGTTGTAGCATTGCATGTGTTGTACGGAGTGGACGTCAAAGTGGTATTTGGTGTTAAATTACTTGCAGATTCCGATGCAACTCGTTTAAAATTAGAGCGTTTACTATCCAAATATAGTTTTCTTAGTTTACGCCTCCTTTTATACTCTTCTTGGGTAACAATTGGTATAACAACTGTCAAACGACCAATACAATGAAGAATACTAATACTAAAAAATCTCACATTAAGTAGTAATGTTATGAGTTTAAATGTATGCTAAGAAAAAATGCTAAAATAATAAGATACCAGAAAGTCATACCGTTTGAAATATTGGTAAGCGGTGCTGGGTAGGAAAGATCTGAGATAATACAAATTAAATGTAACCATTAATTAGTGAAACGCTAAACTATAAATTACTTG
The DNA here is from genome assembly GCA_030545235.1 of Helianthus tuberosus. NCBI lineage: Eukaryota > Viridiplantae > Streptophyta > Magnoliopsida > Asterales > Asteraceae > Helianthus > Helianthus tuberosus. The sequence continues at coordinate 57,604,909 of CM060438.1, forward strand.
TTTCATTTAATTATAAAATAATCTGTTATAATTATTATTTTTTATTATAAAACAACAGGTTTTATATGTAGAATGTAATTACATTTAGTAAACAAATAGATTTTATAGTGTATAGATATAACTTTATAAAAATTAAGTAAACAAAGGGATTATTTATGTAAATCAAATAAAGTAAAAATTGTCTTTATGAATATAATATACATATCAGATATCTCTACAGATATCTCTACAGTGATTCTTATCTCTTTGTAGATTGCCCCTCTATATAAGACAAAGCTTCAAACTTCATACGCATACAATCAGTATCTCTGGTTCGGCATTCACATTATCGGCAAACAAAGAGAAATCACTACCAGGTACGATTCCAACTAATGTTCTCACATAACCTAGATCTTTAATTGCATTAGTCTTACATATTTGCGATCTCAATTTGGGAGTTTTTCCTTAATCGACATGTTCAGTGATAATCAACATCGAGTATTTATCACAATAATTATATGTAGTCAATGGCGGGTTCTTCAAATGAGCGAAAGAAAGAAAAGAAAGAAAATGAAGTGATAGTGCTAACGGATTCGGACTCAGACGACTCTTTCACTTCGGAAGAATTCTACTGGAACGAACCAGAACCAAATATCATTTTTATGCCGTCCGGATTACGTTTTGTAAGTCGTTAGCTAGATTCTTTGTATAATAAGTTAACTGTTGGTGTTCTATGGCGTCATTAGTTTGTTTGTCATTACAGTCTGAATAATGTTTTGGCATTTTTAGCGGATAGCGGTAAAGGTCGAAAAAGCCATGGGAATCGATCGCTGCCTAAAGGTAACAATAAAAAATAGGCGTGGTGTAGAAACCACCTTGAACGTCACGACTGAACCAAAAAGAGGAAAAAAGAAAAACAGGTATAGTGTATTGGGATGGCCAGCATGGGTTCGTGAAAACAACATCAAGAAGGGTTATCTTTGCGTTTTAGAGTGGTATCCGGATATGCCTACGCACTTTCTTAGGGATGTAATCGAAGAATAATGGTGTTAGTATCATAGATCAACCGTTCAACCATTTTATATGGTAATTTTGGCTAAAAACGGTTTTGGCAAAAAGTAGATAAGTATGTAGATATGGTTTTTGTGGACCCTGTTTAAATATTTTGGTTTATGTTTGTTTGGGACCCTTTATATGTAAGTAATATATTATACTTTTAGTGGCTTCTACATAATGTGTGGTTGTTTGTTACCCTGCTAAATAATTAGACTTCAGCCTCACTACTTGATTTTGAATGGTCATCTCCTAAATAGGAGGTCACTTTACGATTATCTGTATAGTTACCTGTTGGAATACTACTTGACAATATGTTCGTTGCACAATTTGAATGTACATGCAGATTATGAGATTTCCGAGTATCCAAGTATAATTTTCGTTTTCTACGTCTATCTTTTGCCTCATTTTGCGTGCTGTCCGGAGTAGAAACTGTAAACGTTAAGAACCGTTGAATGCATGTTAGATCTACAACAGTTAATTAAATAAAATACTTTTACATAAACATCTATAATGTATATATATATTATAGATCTATAACAAAAAAGATTGGTTAATATAATACCATTGGTAATATCTGAAAACGGAATCCTTGACGTGGAGCCGACAACATCTGTAAGTAAAAAATACATAAAATAGTAGTTTATAAACACGTCACATTAATAGTTACTTAATAAAAGACTATATTTCGTTGACCAAAATACCACTTCATATAAAGGACCCTGTTTAAATATTTTGGTTTATGTTTGTTTAGGACCCTTCATATGTAAGTAATATATTATACATTTAGTGGCTTCTACATAATGTGTTGTTGTTTGTTACCCTGCTAAATAATTAGACTTCAGCCTCACTACTTGATTTTGAATGTTCATCTCCCAAATAGGACGTCACTTTACGATTATCAGTATAGTTACCTGTTGGAATACTACTTGACAATATGTTCGTTGCACAATTTGAATGTACATGCAGATTATGAGATTTTTGAGTATCCAAGTATAATTTTCGTTTTCTACGTCTATCTTTTGCCTCATTTTGCGTGCTGTCCGGAGTAGAAAGTGTAAACGTTAACAACCGTTGAATGCATGTTATATCTACAACAGTTAATTAAATAAAATACTTTTACATATACATCTATGATGTGTATATATATATATATATATATATATATATATATATATATATTATAGATCTATAACAAAAAAGATTGGTTAATATAATACCATTCGTAATATCTGAAAACGGAATCCTTGACATGGGGCCGGCAAGATCTGTAAGTAAAACATACATAAAATAGTAGTTTGTAAACACGTCACATTAACAGTTACTTAATAAAAGACTATATTTCGTTGACCAAAATTGTTACCATTTGAAGTATCTAAATTCCATTGATCATTGCATAAAGACGAAGGTTGATGCTTTGATCTTTTAGACATGGCTTTCACATTGAAAAATTATAGATTCATCAATTACACCATTAAATACATGTTCGTATGATTGACAATAAACGTCTTTATACAATTTTCATTGTGCGACTCATTGAATAAAGAGTAGAGTTCATAATTACTTATTATACAAATCAATAAAATAATATGCAAAAGAAACATCATCCATAGAAGAATCAGCAAGATTAGTTTTCGGTTTTGAGAATTAGTCAACTCTCGAGAATGCGTTAATGCAAAGAGATGTGTACACAATTCATGACGCTATTGTTTACACACACATTTCAAACGACCAACTGCCTTTGTTGGGAGTCTGGACACAATTTCATTAACTACCATTTCAAATCCTAAACCTTCCATGACATGAACTACATTTCAAAAACATAAATTAGATTTAAATTATATTGCAAGCATAAAATAGGTCGTATGCATAGGTTTATGATTTCAATGAGTAGTTGAAAGACAGCAATAAAGTTGTAACATAATAGACAAACTAAACAGCTCAGTTAGTAACTAAGATCTGTAGAAAACCAATTCATGAAAACTAATCAATTTTGTATTTTAAGCACAAATGAAAAAAAAACGTAAGAGAAACAAAACAAAACACAACAACCAAAGAATCAACTAGCCGAATTGAATTGTTGATGAATATGAGATCGTAGTAGATGGAATGACTTGAGAGTTTTTCTCTTGCAAACTTATGTAGAATATGACTACTTATAAACAATTGTTGTAGTGAAAGTATTTTAAGAAAGTATGTTAAATATTATGGAAATATTATTTGCTTTATTATATTAAATTCCTTCATAACAATCTTGTAATTTAAATTTCTTACCAAAAATATGGTTTTACGTTTTGGTATGATATAAATGATTTGATTGCAAGTCAACACCATGTTTGGTTATTTTTAGTATAGACATATTACGTAAAGTGTACTATTCTATATACAAAATTATATTGATATATATATATATAATTATATACACATATATATACGCATATCACTAAATATTGTAAATGGTTAAAATTGCCATATACGTTAGATAGACTATACAATCCGTAAACGAAACATGAGTAACATCCAAGTATAAAAAAGATTGTAAATAATAAATTGTTTAGTGTTGATTACAGTTAATCAAAAAAGGAAACCAAAAGTGATAAAAAAATCCAAAAAACAAAATTTGAATGAATAAGACAGAACAACGATTGTGTTCACATCATACAAATACATGAAATGCATGTTCGAGTTTTATAGCCAATAGCGTATGCTTTAGGAATGTGAGGGTTGATGACGATGAACGTCAAGTCTGTCGACCTCAAAATGTTTCCTACAAAATAAAAAACAAACATGGTTTTATATAGGTGTATATGCATATAGATGTTACAAAAATTTTTACAACTTATTTATGAAAAAGGTAAAAAAAAATAGTAAAAAAAAAACCATATAATAGAACAACCTACTTGATTCCCATCTAACCAACTTTACACGAGCGGCATATATAATAGGCTTTTCCGTTATTTTCAAGCAAGTACTAACATATGGGATATCTTTGCTCTCATACAACTACATTTCTATCACATGTCCACTTTCACATTTAAAATATAAAACATGAATATACACATTACAATATTATTTCAGACGTACCTACAATGTACTTTTGATGTCTTCGATCATGAGATAACATATAGATGGAAGGAGTCAAAGGGTATAACATAAATCCTCTAGAAGGATCTATGATAAAGGGTGTTAGCTTTGAAATCTCATGAAAGACAATCTTATGTTGTGTTGAAATAATGATGTAACATTCATATGCCGGATACTCGTAGCCATTGAAATCTTTAATGAGGACATGAGACAAAGAATACACACCACCGACCATTTTACCAAATGGGTGTAAGCTAATCAAATTGTTAGGAACAATTGTTGCAATCTTTTGTCTCTACAATATCACATCAACAATCGCGACATTTATAAATATTAAAAGACGTTCAAATGATTTAAAAGTGATTCCTAATCTCATTAGCAAGGGTAACTTACTTGTTGATCAAGTAGTACTATTAACAGCAAGTTTTTGTCTTTGTCATGCCAAACAAAATCAATGGTCACAAATATAATAGAGTACCATACACCATATTCCTTCAAATCGGAAAACAGGTCAACGGTGTGATATTTTGGCATGTCCTACAAATAAACCATAAAAAATGGTCGGTAATATACATACAATCTATACATAAAAAAGAACATCTCTTATTCATTTCAATTGTTCATAACAATAAAGAGCTTAGCTTCGAACACAAAAAAACCAAAACATTAAAACGTCTGTAATGAGACTGATAAAAACAAAACATTAAAATTAAAAGCAAATGAGATGCTCATTATTTGTTTGTTATCAGCAACTACTCTTCAACATTCGGAACCAAACGACGAACGGTCACATCAAGATCAACACCTTCTTCTACCTCAACGCCACATTTTTTTTGGTTTGGAAGATGATTGCGAAGAAATCCCATCATACTCATAAACGCTATCCAAATTTCGCTTTAACTCCTTTTCCATGCGCATAAGAGAGGTATTGTCCCCATCCAACATGTTTGTTGTAAAAACGCTTTTGGACACATTAGATATTGGGGTTACATCATCACCAGTACGGGAAACAGAATCCTACAAAGTAACATAAATACTTGAAATGCATATACAATTTATAGAAAAGAGTATTTTTTTTTATAACAGATGATTTGATAAACTGTATACCTTGGCGAGATCCTCATTTATTGGGTCTATATCAGGCAAACCACCATCTTCACGGTCTTCATCAGCAGGCTGTGATTGTTTCCAAACATAGTACGTATAAAAGATAAAAAAATTATAACATATAGACGACTAAGTATTTTTTAACCTTATCCTACCTGGAATACATCGAAATTCCTATCCAGCTCCGAGATCACGGTTGTATTATCTGTTAATTTGGAAACAGAGTATCCATCAGACTTCTTTTTAATGTTATAGAAACTTATAGCGATCTTGAAGGCCAACTTCTTTTCGAGTAAAGCTTTAAGTTCCTCTGGGAACTTCCTTCATTAGCCAACTGTAAAAAATACATGAGAAGGTTAACATTAATCTAAATAACATGTTATAGTTTATACACAACATGTCGGCATTGCTACAGTATTAATTTATACATGAAATACCTCCAAGTTCTTGTCTAGCAACTGATTGGCGTTAACGTTGAGAAGCTTTACGACCTCACGCTCAAACATGGTAAGAGTAACAATGCCCGTACAATCTTGAACACGGATTACAACCTTTATCCTGAACAACGAAAATTATTCATTGATAACTGATTGTACAAATAAAATACTAACCACAAAATTGGTAACATAAAAACTATTAGCAATACCTGGGAACGGAATAAACGGTCTTCTTGTTACATGGGGCATTCTTACACTCCAGGATAACAACCTCCTCAAACCCATCAGTTCCATCAGCTTTATCTTTTTGAACTGTCTTGGTGGAGACCTTGCAATTGCAGTTCTTATATGCATTATAAAACCATTCATTTTCCGAAGCAAAACTCTTTATGGTGCCAAGAATGATAACAAATTTTTTCTGTGAAGGAAGACAAAAAATTAATATATGTGGCATTTCACCTAACGAAAATACATAATACTCAATTTAATAAAAATAATACCTCAGTTATTTCGGTAAGGGCACCTATAGTACTGAAGTTAATATCTGTGAGAAATTCGTCGGTAGGAGATTTCATTACAGTTGAACTCAAACCAGAGTACTCAGAGGATTTCTCGGAGGACAGTTGTGCAATGAAACTGTAACAAAATAAGGGGTCATTGAATATAAAAAAACATAATGTCTACATTTCTGACTCAATTTACACAAAAAAAAAATAAAACCTTTTCTTAAACTGATTAATCTCATCAATATCCTTGTTGATGAAGACACGAGTAACCGTATACAGGTTGGAGACGTACACAAAACCTGTATGTAACCAAATTCACATACTCAGTTAAAAGTTATTCCAAAAGATATTAGTTAGACATATATGTTATACCTTGCCAAAACCTATACTTTGCAAACTGAAGAACGATGACAACATTCTTTTCATCTTTGTTGTTCCTTTCAAATTCCAAGATTTTCTCGGCATATCCATCCCATAGTGTGACATAGATTTGCTTATGACTGAACAATATAATAAATATAATATGTTAATGTAAACATAAAAACCACTGTTATAATAAAAGACAGAAATCCCTTAAATATAACTTACCTCAAATCTTCAAGCATAAACGTTAGCTTCTTTTCCTCTTTACCATTGTTATTGTTATCTTTAAGTTTAAACGGAAAGCTTCTAACAACATAGCCAATTACATCTAAGAAAAAGTATAGAAGAAAGTTAAATCCAAAAAGGTTTATAACATATAGCTATACAGTGTAGCATATCATAAGAATATTCCAACTTAAATATTTATATATACATATATCTATTATATAGTTGTACTTTTTGGGAATTAAGAAAATATAGAAAAAACCAATCGAAGATCTGAATGAATTGCTGTCATCTTCAGGGTCCTCTACTAAAGAGTCAAACAGAACAAACTCAAATCCCCACTCAGAGCCAACAGCCTCGTTGCAAGCAGTAATAACCGTATTATCATTCAGATTAATCTTCAATGCCGACGAAACGTACTTAACTTTTTGCCGATTTTCACCCAACGATGGATTACGAATAACCAAACTGTGGTTTTCCTTCAGCATATGTTCATACTCTCGCGCATTTTTTGCTAAAACAAACGCCTGCATTTTAGTACCCTGCATTTGTCCATGAAAAATAAATTGTTACATAAGCAATAATGAAACAAATAAATTTACACTATCAACGATCTTTATTTTAAAGAGGTAAATATAATAAATAGAATTTATGTTTGGAAAACCTACAGCTTGGTCCATAATGATCATGTCATAGCAGTAGACCTGTCTTGGATTGTTGAACGATGGTCTTGACCATAATCGGACAATGCGAACCTTGATAGTGTAGTTATCTTGGTTCAAATCCAAATGATTCAGCAGTGTGATTGGTTGTTGTTCCATTTCTAAATGGTGTCAAACAAAACAGTTAGTATGATCAACGACAAAAATTAAAAACAACACATATCGAAGGTAAGTAAAAAATGCATTGTATAATTAAAAAACACGAATAAAGTTCGATGACATTTGAAAAACCTACGTAAGTCTTTTGTGATGTTGACACAGGAAAACGATATGTTTGAATGACATACAACATAAAGTATATAAAATGCATGAAGTGATTATATAATTTTGGAAATAATGTAACTAAATGATTTAATGGTGGTAACGTTAACAAAAAATGAAATGATTTACATATTTAAGGAAGTGATTTATATAAATTACTAATACCTTTCCAAATTCATTTAAAATCATTGACCAAAATACCGTGATAACTTAGAATTTTAGTTTATTTGTTTGATATGACATAATTGAATTATTTAGGGTAGTGATTAGAATTGATTGAATTCTTTAAATCACATCCTTAAATACCGCTTTCCATATATTAATATATAGAATTATATAATACTTTAACTTTTTCTGTTATAAATAAAAATTTATAAAATTAAAGTACTATAAAATATCTATCCAATAGGTCTTTGTCTAAAGACACTGTTTAATCAAAACAGAAGTACAATTTTCTAATCCTATTTATATCATTTTTAGAATATGGTTTTAAAGTTTGGATATACAATACTTTATATTATAAATAATAATAGGAATTCGAATAAAATCATTACCTTGTATTGGCAGTAAATTGTGCTTATGTTTGGATGTAATAACACATATCATTTCCCCAAAACATAATAACTTTTAGATATGTCGGCGCACTGTCTTTTGTGTTGTACTTTTAGGCGCCTGATGTGTATCACCCTTCAAAAAGGAGCCCATTAGCAAAATGGAGCACATTACCAATTTCAACAATAATTTCATTATAGGAGTTACACGGATATAAGATTTAGACATAAATTACCTTCAAAACAATGCTTGTTCCAGTCCAGCTGTCACGACCCCCGACCCACCATGGACGGAATCGGGAGCCGCGAACAGCCAAGTGGTACCGGTGATTATTTTGAAAAATATTGCAGCGGAAATTTCATCAGGACCGTGAGTTAGGAAAAATATCAGATTTTAGAAACACCAGATTTTATTTATTAAATAGATGGAATAAATCCATGTTTTACAAAGGTAGCTTTATTAAAGATAAATTTTATTACATAAAACAATATTTCTTAATTTTTATTTAATTAATAAATAAGCCACTTCTTGATGCCTTTCAGTGCCGTATCCATCTCTTAATCCAATCTACTGTAATTACCTGAAACATGTTTGAAAAAGGTTTTGTCAGCGGGAAATACTGAGTGAATCATTCTATTTACTAAAATGACACATTTGTTATAATTTACAGTATTAAGGAAGATTACAATGTTTCTGATATCAAACCAATTACCCACAGTACTTTGTCACTCGACCCATTGGCCCTTCCGTCCAATGGTGTCTGTGACTATGGTCATATCACCCATTGGCTGCCCCAATGGTGAAGATTATCAAGTAATGTATACAAAACCCCACATACCGGCTGTAATATGGTGATTACATAAACTTAATCCCTGTAATTATAACTTTGAAATAAATAGGGTTTTGTAAATAGATTTGATAAAAAGAGAGAATGACTCACAGATAATCATGCAGATTCATACGGACAGAATTTAGTCTACAGATAAGCCTTGATATATTGCAGATTTATACGGGCAGGGCTTAGCCTATTGATTTTGCCTTGTAACCTAGTGCATACGAACTAGGTAGGTAACTTAATACAATAATTACGATAACTCACGAGATCAAATTCTCACAATGAACGACAAAGTGCAATACTTCATCCATCGAATTAACGATGATCCGTCAAATTAATGACGAACGACAAAGTATAATACTTCATCCATCGAATTAACGATGATCCGTCAAATTAATGACGAACGATAAAGTATAACCCTAGTGTGGGCGGCACTTAAACATCCATTGGATATATTGATCGGTCGGAAAATGAATCGTAATAGCGATTAAGTTAATACCCTGTATCGTAGCAGAATTCGAGCTAGTGTGTGTTTGGTAGTAATAAAAATATATATTTGTAATTGTTTTAAGTATAGTACCCCTAATTCAACCTTATCCCGATGTCCCGAGACAGAACCCCAACGAACTTAGTCGGGCAGAGCCCTGACATGCGTTATGAGACTCAGATCAATCGGAAAGGGTAGCGGTGATCGGGGGTTAAAACACTTAAAACAAGGCATGGCATTATTATTATTATTATAGAGTAAATAATAAAAACAAAATATATATAAAGAGAGAGAGTATACGACGGACATAGCAAAAGAAAGAAAATATTTAGAGAGAACAACGAACTGAGCAGTTGAATGGTTGATGAGACTTCCTATTTATAGTGAAATGGTTAGCTTTGAATACACGCAATTCATTCTGAGGTAGCCACGTATCATTTAAGAATTGCATTGGTGTCTTTCTTGTTTTATTTTAATTTTACACATAATATTACTTTCCTAAATTTCAAACTATTCTTATCTGACATGTAGAGTTATATTAATATTAATATTACTATATTATTATTATTATAATAAAGGGAACCGAAATGACAGGTTCTTAAATTGTGGATTTTAGTGTACATGTAACTATTTATTTTGATTTTATTATATTATTATTATTTTATGTAAAATTTGGACACGTATGTCCATATTACTTTTCATATGTTTTGATTTATATTATTATTAATATATATATTATAATTAATTTAACTGCTTTATTTATTTGGCGCGTATAACTTTTAAAATATAACTTTTGTATAAAATAATAAATATGTCATCAGAACGAGAATATTTTTGTCTACATTTGGGTCTAAGTTTTATTAAAAACGGAGTAGGTTCAAAATACAATGTATTTTTATAATTTAATATTTAGACGGTCACTAGGCTCGTCTAGGTACTTTATATTTCTAACAGTCGACTTACCCGTAATATACTTGTCTAATAATATAAGTTTTTATAGACTTTTATTTTATTAGAAATGTCACTCATATTCAGGCCAATTAATTAGAATAATATTTTAACCAACTATATAAAATATTATTTAAAACTATTTGGGTTGAATGTTTATATTGAAAATAAACTAGTTACTAGTTTACTAGTGGTTAATAAATTTAACCAAACCTATAATTCTTATATAAAAATAGGGATGTTACATTCTCCCCACCTTGTTTTAAATCTCGTCCTCGAGATTTGGGTTATGATATTTCTTTTAGACTTATGTCATATGTTAGTTAATAAAAACAATATTAAGGTAGATGACACAGAATTAAAATATCAAATTTTTGTGAATATGAGTTGTACCATAAGTAGGATTCAATGGTTCAACTGAATTAGTTCAAGAAATTGATGACAAATGAATGAGATGAAATGATATAATTTCCAAGGTGACTAGGTTCAAGCAAAAAGATATATGATCAATAGATATGAATGTGAAGGATTTTTATAATTAATAAAATTCTTTGTCAAAAGAAAACTTACTTTGATTGACAACTGAGGAAGACTTAGAATTGACAGGTTTAAAATGAAATAAAAGCATGAAAAATGATTTGTCAAATATTTATGATATGAGAAAATCAATGTGCTGAGATGAGTGAATTGCAAAAATACGCCAAAAGACAATAAAATTAGTATATCATTGTTTAGAGTTTAAATTTGTTTTAACTGTGAAACAATATGATAATATACTATTAGTAACCATATTTTTTTCATACTATGTCCTATATAATAAGAACAAGTTGTTTTGACATGACCAACTATTATATTATTTTTTGTAAAGCAAATATAATATAGATTATTTGTTACGTATATATATATATTTACTATATGTAAATGGTCACCACTTTTTAAAAAAAAAAAAATTTAGTATTTTACCATATTATGTAAAATAACTTATATTTACTTATGTAATATATAAAACACCGTAATGAAGTTTTTTTTTTTTACAAAATATTTTAGTATTATTATTTTGTAAAAGAAATCACTATTATTTATAACGCTAAATGAAAATTTGTAAATAAAAGTGTAAAAATATTTATTGTACAAAATATTCGTACAAAAAAAAAATTTGTACATATATTACACTTAATGGGTCGATTCTGTTGGATTATTTATTTTCATTTTGAATTCATATAACGTTGTAAATGTATTTACAAATATTGAAAATGGAGACTACTCTTATTTAGTATAATGTTCCTTTAACCTAACTTAGTTGATGACTACCATTTTATATGGTCATTTTCTTACCAAAGCGTTACAGTACATAGTTACCATAAAACCTGAAATAAACAATTATTTATATAATTTTATTCATTCCTCTAATTCTTGTATTATTTTATGAAAATATGTCTTTTCCAAAGTATATATAATTTAAGATTTATTAAATAAGTATGATGACTTAATTTATATATATTACTAGTCATTATCATGGTGGATATTGGTTAGTGCTCCCTTATTTAAGCATAGGTGATCAGTCCATGCCTAATTAAGGCTAGGCTATCCAATACCTACCCTTGATAATAATCCTAGTAAAAATAATACCAACACTATTATTATTAATATTTTCTTACTAATAATAAAACTGATATTAGTAATACATAACTAAACATACACTTAAATGGAAAAATTTCTAATAAAATGGTGAAACTGGCCGTCCCCAGGATCGAACCCGGGTCTAGGCCACACCCTTTCGCGCATCTAACCAACCGAGCTAGGTGCCTAGTTTATGAAATTTCCATTTTGGTTAAATATAAGCACATGTACAATAAATTCTGTACTTCTTATTATAAGTCACCTACTTATATTGACTAAGTATTTACTTATCCTCCTTATGGTGACTAATAAGAATATAGTAATACTATTAGGCAATCACTTATGTAAGTTTCCATATATAAAATAAATTTTATATAATGTTTTTCGATTGAAGATGTTAAAGTAATAATTTATCACGAAAGGCTAGATTGATGTTGTAAAAATCATTTAAGAGATATATTAAAATATGACAAGAATTTGTGTATCATTATCTTATCACATGATTTGTGTTAAGATAACTTTTATAAATATCCGTATATGATATATATAATTGAGATTAGTGCAAGCTTTAAATTTTATGAAAACGTTAGTACAAGGTGATTGTGATCAAAGAAATGATTTAGTGAAGTCGAAGACCAAATAAGCATTTTATAGTTCTAGAGAATTGAAGTGTTTGTTGGAGAATATGATAGCTTTAAATCCATCATATGGGAATTTGAAATGAATATGAGCAAGTTAAAGCAATTGAACTTGGTTTAATCACAACGAGTTCACGTATTAATAAGAAAGTTCGGACATGGTTACAGCAAAATCATGTATGCCAAAGAAAATTGAGTTTCTCAAGAAATTTATTGACTTGATATCAAAGAATCATCGTTTTGTAATAATACAGTTTACAGTGCAAAAAGCAGAATTTGAGTTTGGATAAAATAACAAATCGGAATGAAGCCCTCCAGTGGTCTTCATAAAGCAAACGAATCACATGCGCAATAAACAGTGCATGTGTAATGTGTGGATTTACCAAGAAATGAAATAGATCAATATTTGCTACTATGAAAGAAATCCTCATGGTATGATGACCATTAGGGGGAATAGCAATGCAAAAGTCTATTCACAGAGGTCAGAATTTTAACAAAAGAAATTTAAGAATTTTATCTGGAATTTTGTGTGATAATCGTTGTTAAGTGATATTACCAGGGAATGTCGAATAAAATGAAATAGGGAATTTGCAAAGGTATGTGACTCCTTTTGCAGTGCTAATAGTTATGATTCTGATTAAACTGTGCACCAATGGTTGTGAAATCTTGTGACAACGTACCTCAGCGATATTCATGTCGTTTTGTAGGATCACGTGGCAAAGTGCTTCTTTTCGATTAGTAGTTCTTCTATTAGCATTGGTGTTATCGTGCCCAATTTATATTTTCCAAAGGTCTTGCCTTGGAAATCGGGTGTGATATACTTCAATGTCTATGGACGTATAATTTAAGTTTCATATGTTTTCTTGTGCACTAGCAAAATTTTACTTGCTTCTTACTTTGCGTTAATAGTTTATGGTAATGCATTGAAATTCTTTTGATGGCTTTTTAACTTAAAGGGTTTCCATTGTTTATTTTATCACACGAGTTACAAGACAGATGATCAAACGAAATAATGGTTGATATTGGAAAAGAAATTCCTGATAAAGGAATCTAGACACAGATGCTTGCGCTTTATTCCAAATTGACTTTTGGAATTTCTTATAGATATACATATCTATATAATCACATATTTCACTTGCTGAAATAAACATACTATTTATCAGATCAATGTATTTAACAAATTCATATTTCCTTTCCAAAAAAAAAATTAGTCAAATATCTGGTCATAATACTATTTAGGGAAATCTTGTCACTCGTTTGACATATTATATACCCCGTCTTATCCGATTCGCGCCGGAGAGGTAACCTCAGTATATCCGGACAAACTGGAGAGTCTGCTACACCATACCCAGTCTTGCCGGAGAAAATTTTCTATTTCCCATAAATAATATCTTTTTAAAAATGCCTCTTTTATTAGGCTTTTATCAAGGAAATTTGTATTCCCGTAACATATCTTTTTTTTTTTAGTCCAAGTAATATCAATAAGCAATAATTACTATTAATTCTTACTTATTTATTATATTTTGCAATATTCTAATTACCATTCTTATGGTATATCTAAACACATCATAATTTATTCACATAAGTATTTAACTTGTCTTAAAGTTTATATTAAGGCATCTTTTCTTAAGTTCAAGTCTAAATGTTATCATGTGTGCTACCAGTTAACAGTAATCTCCTAACTCTTTTATATAAACTTAGGTATTATTATTACAACACCTAAAGGCTTGAAGCAGTGGCTCTGATACCACCTTCTGTCACGACCCCCGACCCACCCTGGACGGAATCGGGAGCCGCGAACAGCCAAGTGGTACCGGTGATTATTTTAAAAAATATTTGCAGCGGAAATTTCATCAGGACCGTGAGTTAGGAAAAATATCAGAGTTTAGAAACACCGGATTTTATTTATTAAATAGATGGAATAAATCCATGTTTTACAAAGGTAGCTTTATTAAAGATAAATTTTATTACATAAAACAATATTTCTTAATTTTTATTTAATTAATAAATAAGCCACTTCTTGATGCCTTTCAGTGCCGTATCCATCTCTTAATCCAATCTACTGTAATTACCTGAAACATGTTTGAAAAAGGTTTTGTCAGCGGGAAATACTGAGTGAATCATTCTATTTACTAAAATGACACATTTGTTATAATTTACAGTATTAAGGAAGATTACAATGTTTCTGATATCAAACCAATTACCCACAGTACTTTGTCACTCGACCCATTGGCCCTTCCGTCCAATGGTGTCTGTGACTATGGTCATATCACCCATTGGCTGCCCCAATGGTGAAGATTATCAAGTAATGTATACAAAACCCCACATACCGGCTGTAATATGGTGATTACATAAACTTAATCCCTGTAATTATAACTTTGAAATAAATAGGGTTTTGTAAATAGATTTGATAAAAAGAGAGAATGACTCACAGATAATCATGCAGATTCATACGGACAGAATTTAGTCTACAGATAAGCCTTGATATATTGCAGATTTATACGGGCAGGGCTTAGCCTATTGATTTTGCCTTGTAACCTAGTGCATACGAACTAGGTAGGTAACTTAATACAATAATTACGATAACTCACGAGATCAAATTCTCACAATGAACGACAAAGTGCAATACTTCATCCATCGAATTAACGATGATCCGTCAAATTAATGACGAACGACAAAGTATAATACTTCATCCATCGAATTAACGATGATCCGTCAAATTAATGACGAACGATAAAGTATAACCCTAGTGTGGGCGGCACTTAAACATCCATTGGATATATTGATCGGTCGGAAAATGAATCGTAATAGCGATTAAGTTAATACCCTGTATCGTAGCAGAATTCGAGCTAGTGTGTGTTTGGTAGTAATAAAAATATATATTTGTAATTGTTTTAAGTATAGTACCCCTAATTCAACCTTATCCCGATGTCCCGAGACAGAACCCCAACGAACTTAGTCGGGCAGAGCCCTGACATGCGTTATGAGACTCAGATCAATCGGAAAGGGTAGCGGTGATCGGGGGTTAAAACACTTAAAACAAGGCATGGCATTATTATTATTATTATAGAGTAAATA
This sequence comes from Helianthus tuberosus, assembly GCA_030545235.1. Lineage (NCBI taxonomy): Eukaryota > Viridiplantae > Streptophyta > Magnoliopsida > Asterales > Asteraceae > Helianthus > Helianthus tuberosus. The sequence goes on from CM060438.1 coordinate 57,620,804, forward strand.
ATAAAAACAAAATATATATAAAGAGAGAGAGTATACGAAGGACATAGCAAAAGAAAGAAAATATTTAGAGAGAACAACGAACTGAGCAGTTGAATGGTTGATGAGACTTCCTATTTATAGTGAAATGGTTAGCTTTGAATACACGCAATTCATTCTGAGGTAGCCACGTATCATTTAAGAATTGCATTGGTGTCTTTCTTGTTTTATTTTAATTTTACACATAATATTACTTTCCTAAATTTCAAACTATTCTTATCTGACATGTAGAGTTATATTAATATTAATATTACTATATTATTATTATTATAATAAAGGGAACCGAAATGACAGGTTCTTAAATTGTGGATTTTAGTGTACATGTAACTATTTATTTTGATTTTATTATATTATTATTATTTTATGTAAAATTTGGACACGTATGTCCATATTACTTTTCATATGTTTTGATTTATATTATTATTAATATATATATTATAATTAATTTAACTGCTTTATTTATTTGGCGCGTATAACTTTTAAAATATAACTTTTGTATAAAATAATAAATATGTCATCAGAACGAGAATATTTTTGTCTACATTTGGGTCTAAGTTTTATTAAAAACGGAGTAGGTTCAAAATACAATGTATTTTTATAATTTAATATTTAGACGGTCACTAGGCTCGTCTAGGTACTTTATATTTCTAACAGTCGACTTACCCGTAATATACTTGTCTAATAATATAAGTTTTTATAGACTTTTATTTTATTAGAAATGTCACTCATATTCAGGCCAATTAATTAGAATAATATTTTAACCAACTATATAAAATATTATTTAAAACTATTTGGGTTGAATGTTTATATTGAAAATAAACTAGTTACTAGTTTACTAGTGGTTAATAAATTTAACCAAACCTATAATTCTTATATAAAAATAGGGATGTTACACCAGCATATGCGCAAAACAGCAGTTATATCACAATACTTTCTGATCTTTACATTAAACGTCTTTAATACCTCAGGAATAGCCTCCACACTATTTTGTAAGCAACAAACAAAATTCAAAATTACCGCTAGTTAGGATATTATAACAGATACTCATCACCTTCTAAGTTCTACCAATGGGATTTAATGTTAACTGCTTCCCGGGGTAAATTAGAAGTAACTCAAGAGGTTTAAGCCGGGTATAACTACATAGCAATTAGCTAATACTCTAAAAAACTTTTGTTCTTACCTTATCTCATTTGGATTTGTCACCTACGTCACTCAACATGAAGTCGTAGCTTCTTTGTGTCCTCTGTTTCTATCCTGATAATACTCCAGGAGTGTCCACAAATGTAATATGCTCCAGCAGCTTTCAATTAGAAAACACGACATATGGTTTAGCATGAAGAAATAATGATTGTATATTTATATCAAACACAAATAAGTTTTGTCATGATAACTAACAGGATGAGGCATTTGAGAGAACTCAAACTTTGATAAAAATGCAGTTCAAGAGTTAGTTAAACCGTTGTACGGCATGTCTGCTTGAACAGCAACAGTATTTCCCGGAATACTTCTTTCATCGGGTCCGTTCTGTAAAAAACAATGTATAAAAATATTATAGGTTTAGTCTATCGTCGTGATCATACCAAGAAATTAAAAGGGGTTTTTACGGCATACCATAGAGTTTTAATTTGTTTACGTTACAATAATATTTATGGAGAGAAATAACAAATGTGAGGAAAAAGATTAAAGGACTATATTGTATAGCTTATTTTGACCTATCACCCAACCCGTATGACGACCCCTTCTTGCTTTTTCTATACAAATATTTTATATTTAGATTTAACATTGTTTTCTATAGCTATTAGTAATCTCCAAATGATCAAGAAAACACATTAATCAATTGAATCTCAATAGTCAAAGAAGATCATACTCGGTGTGCCGCCATCATCTTCCATGAAGGCAAACTCCTTAAATAGGAATGCAATAGTGAGTTCTGAATCTTCAACATGAAACCGTTTAAAAACATCAATCTGACGATAAATAAAACAATAAAATTAAAATAAACTAACCATAAAAACATACTTCGACATCATCCGCCTAAGGGATGTTATATAGACCACCACTGTTATCAGAACCATGTTGACTTTTAGAAAATGGTGTTTCTTAGATATAAAAAATTGACAGAGTCGATATTAAACCTTTGGACTTGTTCTGTTATTTGATGGTTAAATAAACCAAAAAGCCACAAGAGACCTTGCCATCTCTGCGTTCCGACTTAAGTAATAACAAAGTAAGATGGCTACGAAAGAATAATGCACTTTTGTACTTGCACATTCTGAATGACACAATACCATTAGGAACCTCACACGTCATTAATTCATCATAGTTGCTTAGAAACCGTATATATTTAGTAATTTTAAGATGATTATTCATGAAAAAATGCATCCACACTTCCATTTATTAGTGTAGGAAGATAAAAAAGAAACTTACTTTTGTTTATAAAAGTCCATATCTACTATCAGTTAAAGTCAAAGAAGAACAATCATTGCCCGTCCCTAAAACACGATATATGCTCGATGCAACCTCTTTCTTTGGTGTGAAGCTAAAAAACTCAAGAAGAATTCCATTTTCCTGTTCAAATAAAAATAAATCCTTTATGTGATAAGAACTAAATATGAGTATATCATACCCATGTATATCATAACCTAATCTGGCTGGACCGATGTTATACTCATATTTGTAAAATCGGTAACATGGTAAAAATCGGTAAAAATCGGTATATCAAACCCATTTTTTCTATTGTCTGAACAAAACATGAGTATATCACTTTACAGCCATGTATATCACTTTACAGCCAGGTTATTTAGTTCTAATTTGCTTTTATGTGATAAGAACTAAATATGTGTATACCACATTACAACCAGATTTTACAAATATGAGTATAGCAAACCCATTTTTCTACTGCCTGAACAAAACCCATGTGATAAGAACTAAATAAACAAACATAAATCTAACTATCACTCATGTATATCATAACCTAATCTGAATATCAAACCCCAAAATCTTAGGGTTTCAGATTTGTTTTTTAGAAAATCCACAAATTAAGGTTTCATATTTAAAAAAACAAATCCAAAATCAATACAACGATTCAAGCAATATATCGTCAAATATGTGTGTTATACTGAATGAAATCAAAATCGTACCTTATCTAAAAAACTATAATCACAACTAAATCAACCGAATCAGTTTGAAATCAATCAAAAATCACTGAGACAAATCAAAAATTCGTCTGAATCAATCCTAATTTTAACCAGATATTATCCGTTCAAAAACCTAAATGTCATTTTATCCGTTCAAAACCCTAATTTTAATCAGATAATAAAAGAATAAAATTAAAAAAAATCAAAGAACAAAAGATCTGGGAAACAAAAATTACCTAGATACAATCGGAAACATGTATTAAAGCTTAAAATCGGAAAAACTTAAAATCGGAAAAAAATTAAACCCTAATATCAACAAAAAAAGATTACCTTGTTCACGAATCGAAGATATTCTATCGGATCTTCAATCACCGTTAATGATAAGATTAACTGCCTGGCGGAGGCGGATCTTGAAAAGAACGAATGAATGAATGAATGAATGAATGGAAGGGGAATCATAGAGGAGGAAGAGTATTAGTCGGCGGAAAATACAATCTAATGAAAGGTTGGTGTAACTGGTGATAAGAAAATACAATATATATGGATCCGATTACCGAATCCGAATACACATGGACCTAACCCATATGCTCCGAAAATAACCCATCACTTTTCCCGCCAAAAACCAATTAGAAGTGCCCTAATGAAGCGACACGTGTCCCATATTATTTTTGTTTATTATATATAATAGAAATAGATTACTCCATGATTTAATATTTAATCTCAACTAGGATTGCGACCCGCCGCAATGCGGCGGGGATTCTTTAGTTATAACTAAGTCGATCTAGGACCCGCACGTTATGTTAAACTTGTCAAACGGGGAAAAATAGACGATGTAAAAACGTTCACTCACACACACACGCACGTTGCGTCGTGTTAACTCGCAAAATTTAGAACGAAACGTAAAAACGTTAAACCAAAGACGCACGATGCGATGTGTTAAGTCACAAAATTTAGAACCAAGCATAAAACGAAAAATTTGCGGAAAATGAAAACTATAAAGGAACAAAGTTGAAAGTAAAAAAAGTTATGAGGATAGATTGCAAAAGATAAAAAGTTTTGGGTTAAAAGTAAAAAAAAAAAACAAATAGTTTTGAGTTAAAAGTAATTTATGAAATCATTTTGGGTGAAAAGTAAAAAAAAAAACATTTTTTTTGGAAAACCCCCAAAGCCAACGTTACGAAAACCATATGCATAACCATTTTTTCTTTTAAAACCCCCCAAAGCACTCCCCGCGTTGCGGCGGGGTGTAAAACAGTGTCAAATAGTACTAATGTCACACAACCGTCATCGACCACCAACACTGTCTCAACCTAGGATATGTGTGTTGTGACGAACCTGTTAAACATGGAAAAATATGGGTAAAAACGTTGAACCACAAATGCACGTTGCGTCGTATTAACTCGAAAAATTTAGAATTATACGTAAAACGAAAATTTGCGAAAGATGAGAAGTACAAGTGACAAAAGTTGTGAAGTGTTTTGGGATAAAGTTAAAAAAACAAATTAGGTAAAGTTGAAATTGTAAAAGGTAAAAACCTTTGGGTTAAAAGTAAAAAATTAAACTTTTTTTTTTTGAAAAACACACAAAGCACAATGTACAAGTAATGATGCACAAAAAAGTTGCAAAGTTATATATGGAATAGGATTGCGACCCGCCGCAATGCGGCGGGGATTCTTTAGTTATAACTAAGTCGATATAGGACCCGCACGTTATGTTAAACTTGTCAAACGGGGAAAAATAGACGATGTAAAAACGTTCACTCACACACACACGCACGTTGCGTCGTGTTAACTCGCAAAATTTAGAACGAAACGTAAAAACGTTAAACCAAAGACGCACGATGCGATGTGTTAAGTCACAAAATTTAGAACCAAGCATAAAACGAAAAATTTGCGGAAAATGAAAACTATAAAGGAACAAAGTTGAAAGTAAAAAAAGTTATGAGGATAGATTGCAAAAGATAAAAAGTTTTGGGTTAAATAACATATGTAAACATATCACTTGGAATCTAACTATCCATTACAATTTAGTTACAAAATGTTACAACCAACCCCCCCCCCCTAAACCGAATTCGGTCCCCTTGTGGACCCACCATATTTTCACACCATGTCTTCTTGATTTGTTGTATATTATAATAGATTGGTTGCTTGCTAGTCTAAACAAAATATGATGGAAGATCTATATAAGTATGGAGCCAAGATCACCACCATTCCTCATATCTTACACTCTCTCACTCACTCTCCCTCTTCTCGGCTCCCCACAACCGCCCCCATCACCACCATTAAACCACCATCATCCTCCATTATTCAAGTTCCATTCAAGCATCTAAGGTGATTCAAGGAAGTGCAAACTTGTGGAGCCTCAAAAAGGGCTTTGTTCTTGCTTGTTCATCATCATTTCTCATCACCTTCTTCACTAGATTCTACCCTAGCCTTTGTGCTAGTAGTAAGTTCCTTGTGCACCTTTGTTCATCTTGTTTTTATGGCTAAACATTGTAGTATGATACTTGTGTTTAAAACACTAAAGAACAAGAAACCAAGAAGATGAACATGAAGCTACATAAAGTTTACTTATGAATGAAACATGAAGATGAAATATTGTAGTAGGATGATGTAGTAAACATATTGTTGATTTTATGTTGAATCTTGGTTGTGTGATGTTAATCACCATATGGACCTTGTTAAATAATATTTGGGAATATGATTTAACAAGATTATAAAGTGGTTATGTGTTACATAAAATAACCACCTTCTAGTTAAATACGAACTTGACAAAAATGATTTTTCAGGAAATACAATCAAACTAGTAAGTTGATGATTTTGTAAATCCAAGAGTTACAAAAGGCTGTTGTAAAGAAACCAAGATTAGAGAAGCGGTTTTTGGAAAATCATGACTATTACAAACACTTACACCATTTTTAGAAATAAGACAAGTGTGAGAATATTTTATTTACAAGAAGAGTTCAAAGGGGATAATTTTTGTAAAAATTATTTACAAGTTGTAAACACTAAATTGTTTTATGAGAATGGTTTTTAAAGAAATAAATATGATGTTGGCTTGTAGTAAGACTTGAATGAGTTGTTGATGCTTGTTGATGATTTAAAAGAAAATAAACACATGTTTAGAAAACATGGGAAACCTCCATTTTTAGGGGAAACTCTGTCGGAATTTCTATAAATTTTGACACTTAGAAACATATAAGTTTCGAGAAACTTATTCCCTAAAAATGTATCTAAAAACATTTACCAAGGTTTCCCTAATTCTTGTAAACTTCAAGTAAAGAAATGATGATTTCTTCTAAAATAAAATTGATATTAAGTATGTATATTTTTGGAGAAAATATATATATTTATTGATCACCAAATTGGGTGCTAAGTGTATGTAGTATGTATTATACGTGATAGTGTATTAGGACTTGAAAATACACTAAATACTCTTGAGAAGTGAGAACACAAAAATGCACATACAACATACAAGATACACAATTCGGGTGCAAAATACAAGAAACTTATATTTATTTTTGAGAAAATAATATAAGTAATACACATAGTTAAAAATATAAATTATTTTTAACACCAGAACACACATACAAAAGATAGCGACTTGTACTTGTGCGATACAAGTCTAGTGACTAACGTTAATAAAACACGTATAGGTCACGACGTTAAGTAAGCAAATCCGGTGAAGTTTACGACGCAGAAACGCAAAGTTGTGAGTTCATGCTCCCCCTTTTCTTTTAACTGTTTTCAGTTTTATAACTTCGGGGGTGAAATACATGTACAAATGTTACAATGTTTATAAATGGTATGATACAAAAACAAGAAGCACTCTTGGTGAGAACGAGTACCAAGTATGATGCGTTTTGAGAAATGATACGAGAAATCGTGTCACGAATAGGGTACCATAAGCACCATTAATCAACAATATACCTAGACCGCATAACAAAAGGTTAGATCTAACGGGTGTCGGGCAGCCACACTCTTGGTGAGAATGAGTACCAAGCAGTGCTTTTGTATCTCAGAATATGCCAACTTGATAAATGCCTATGGTTTGGTGACTTCCTATGTCGTGTCACATGTTAATGGCCTTGCAACCCATTAACAACCCAAATACAAACAAGAATACTTGATTCATACATGAGGACGTGGTGTACACAAGAATACTTGATTTATACATGAATATTTGATTTACACAAGATACAAACTATATTTTCATACAAAGTATACAAACGTGCATGTAACACCTCGAAAATTCACGTCCTATAACGCGTTGACACGTGTCATATGATTGAACGTGTGAAAGAATGTTCTGAAAGGACTAAAGTTGACAAACATGGAAAGTATGTGAATATACGAGTTCAAAATGTCAACAGTGAATAAATATATTGTACATTAACCCTACATGATGTTTATAGCATCAAACGAATAAATCATGGATCATGCGAAGCTAAAAGTGAGAGATTACAAACTACAGGGGTTAAATGTGTCAACATGTTTAAGTTATACCTCTGAGTGACCTTTTGACAAACCCGAAGCTTTGTAACTGTTAATTATGCTCACTAGAATGCACGATATAAATTTCATAAAGTTTCGTTATCGTATGAGAAAGTTATGATCAAATTCGTATGCGAGGGGTTAAAGCGTCAACGTTGAAAGTTAGGGCTTTTCGGGTAACAATAAAGTTAACCGAGGACTTAACAAAGTGGGTAAATGTCTAGAAGCCCTTATATGTCAAAATAGAGGGTTCAAATTGCAAGAAATACGTTAGTTGACCTTTCGGAAGGGCCAAGAGACGAGATGCAACAACTTGAAAACGTTTTTGTCTGATCAGAGAGCCCAAGCGGGCCGCGTAAGGCCCATCAACACCTTTACGCGGGCCGCATGGCCCGCCCAGATACAGAAAGTTCAGACAGCCTCCTGTATTCGCGCATAATCGACCCAAAACAGATGTTTCACTTCATGGGCGACCCCTAGGCAACCCCCAGAACACTAGGGACACTTGTGGATGAATAGTGGTCAGTGGTAGACTTGTGTGTCAACATTCTATGGTGGATTAAACACTATAAAAGGGCCATGAGTTGCAACAAGTTCTTCACACCTTCATTCTTGCATTCCTGATCATTCTGGAGCACAAGACTTCTCTCAAGTGATCTCTGGTCGTTCATAGGACTCTTGTAAGTTTGCTAATCCTTCCTTAGTTAAGTTTTAGCTTAGTTATAGTCTAAAAGTCAAACCGTCGTAATTAATGGTTGACTTTAAGATTAATCACTAATGGTCCAGTGATTAGTCGAATCAGAAGTAGTTATAAGTTGGTAATTATGTGGGTAATAAACCCTTAAAAGGGTTCCCCCTGATTCCCACTCTAACTAGGTCAAATGTCGGGTCAAACTTGTTAATAAAAAGTCAACAGGATACTTAATTTCTAATTTATGCATGATTAGCAATGTAGAACACATACAACCTGTTTGATCATTAATATAACTTGGTAATTTGTGTAAGAACATGTCTAAACATGTTCAACCCGACAATTTACTGTTTAGACCCGGTTCGGAACCGAAAGTCACAAAGCTTTGACTTTTGCTTTGACTTCAGTTCTGACCCGTTTAGGCATGTTTTAGAAATGCCTCAGAGCTTTAATTAGACTAGGTTAGATGCTAGTATAACCCTCAATGATTATACACCTTGGTTCATTAGTTATCCAATTAATATGCATGATTCCGTTAATTGCTCATATGTTGACCATTATGCCCTTTTCACCTTAAAACGTGATTTGTGAAAATGTAAAAGTGTAGAAACCTTAGTTACTGATATATAAACTTGTATGCAAAGTTTGACATCAGTTTGAGGTGTAGATTGAGAGTTATGCTCATTAGCGTAATTAAGAAGCTTTATGTTAATAAAACACCGTAATTAGCGTATAGCCTAGTTAAAACTACTTTTTGATATCAAACTTATTACCCAATGATGTAATATATTATTTTGGGATTTTTGAAGATTTTTAATTAATTTTAGGCTGAGCATAACTTATAGTCGTAGGCTTAATCCGGTAATTGTCGGTTTTGCCCTTACGGGCCATAAAATGAGTTTTACATATCTAATCGACTCCAAACCTTTTGCTACTGATTACATATGATAAATAAATTATTTTAAGCCTTCTGGAATAATAAAAATATCAGCTTTATGTATAGAACCCGGAAATGGCTTCTAATCGCCTTTTTAAGCGTTTTTAACGCATAGTATGTACTAAAACTATTTTAAACATACCAAGGGTGATACCTACTGATATTAGAGGCAAATTATAATATTTTAACAGTAAGCAAAATTTGTTTAACTCAGACTTCAGTTTTGAGCTTTACGGCTTATGTGAAATTACCAAAATGCCCCTACGGTGCATAGTTTGGTTAAAATTGATAAATTTCACATATATACTTTACCCTACTGTTATAACTTAGTAAACTAAGTATTTTGGCTGATTATACCAGACCTGTAACTCAGGTTAATACTTAGACTCTTTTATAACATTGTAAATGACCAAACTACCCTTACGAGGCATAGTTTGTGTTTAAATTCATTTCGGGCATAATAAATGATATCTCACTGATGTCACAACATATTTGGAGCATATTAACTTAGGAAACCTGTAAATGGCTCTCATTATTACCCGTTACGCTTATTACGCGTTCGGTTCGGTTTATGTAACTAGTTTACATAAATTAGCCGAAACGGGTCAAACCTTATCGGTTTTATCTCAAAATCCAGAATGTGTATGATATACCCATATTAAACAAGTCTTCATACTTTTCGGGTCTAAATCACATTCTATCCGGTCATCGCTAAATCATGCGTACGAACCGTATCTTTGAAACTAACCGGTCTAAGCTTTAGCTTAATTAAAGACCCGTTAGGATTCTAATAGGTTATTATAAACCTTCGTTCCAGATTAGGAGTACCAGTAAAAGCTACTTGTGTTTGCTTATTGTGATTTATACTTTGCTCAGGTAAATACTTTTAACTTATTTTCCCTATACGGGCTTGGGTTACGGTATATAAAATACCGCTTGGTCGGGCATCAAATCTTCCATCGTTTGGTGGTTAATTGAATAATTTGATCGGCCCGTTTAAATAGTCTTGTTTACTTAAAGCCTTTGGGGGGTTAATGACCATGTCCCGGATATCCCTGGCATCATTTTACGAAATGGCCACGACTTAAGCGCGGGGTGTAGGCGTACACCCGTCAGTGCACAAAAGAATATTGTGGTGTGTCTATTGATCTTTAACCCGAACACGATCCGGGCTACTAAACGCATAAGGAACATGTAATTCATTCACAAGATTATATATTTAAATAATTCTCCCAAGTTATAAAATGTTTATGCCACGTGCATCTAAACCAATTTTTAATTATTTTCCAAAATGAGTCTGTTGATTGTATTTACAAGTGTAAACTGACGTATTTTCCCAAAAAGATTAAATGCAGGTACTAAGCGTAATTGGCTGGGATTTCTCCTTAGCGTCAATAGAAGTCTCGCAAGCTTAAGATGCCTAAAGTCTGTTGAACTATTGTTTCCATTTTATTTTCGATCCATTTGTGGATAAACAATCGACTGTTGTGATACATGATATTACAATATTATAATCGGTTGAATTATATCTTTTATTTGCTTCCGCTGTGCATATTATATATTGTGCTGTTTGACTATTATGTTGCCAACCAGGTCACGATACTCCCCACCGGTGACACGTGGAAACCGGGGTGTGACAGGTTGGTATCAGAGCCAACACTGAGTGAATTAAACACTAGCCTTTTGTGTTTAATCTCAGTTACACAATTGCACATATCTAAACTTTCGAGTCTAGACAAAGAACATAGGGACAATCCAAATTGTTTCAAATTATCTTTAACTTTATCTTTTATTTGATATGTATTGTTGTTGTTATCTCATGCTGTATTGACAGGATAAAAAAAATGCCGCCAAGATTCTTCCGAAGAAGAGGACGAGGAAAGGGGCCAATCACCGCCCCCAATGATAATGAAGCAGGACCTTCGCATATGCGAGCTCTTTCTACTACCGAGAGTGACGATCCTCGGCAGAAACGGAGGAACCTTTTCGAGCCGGCTAGACGGTCGGTCTCACACAGTTCAACACCTCCTGTTCGTAACTCATATGGGCCACATTCTGAAAATGAGCCCAACAACCCTCAACCGTCCTACATACCTCTACAGCGATCCTTATCGCACAATTCTTTTGGTGACCCTACACCTGTTTTCAGGGGCCGGTTTAACCCGGCCAACTACATACAAGAGCCAGTGGGTTTTAACCCATTGGGGCCAGAGGATCATTTCTCTGGCGATTATGCGGAGGATATGGACGAGGACACGGATCCCGTCGAACCTGCCAGTGGTACACCGAACCATCCCATTCAGATTTCGGATGGCTCTTCTTTCCACGGATCACCCTACGGTGGTCCAGACAGCTTTCAGGCGAGGTTTACTCAGCACGAGTGGTACTTCACACCCTCACACCATTCATCACCTCACCAACAGCAGCAACAGCAGCAGCAGGATCCCTCTGTGGATTCCCGATTTGTGGCAGTCACGCCACCGCCTCCACCGCCACCAGTTCAACCGGCACCTCCACAACCGCCAAGGTGTAGGAGAACCGGAGCGCGGATGTCCGCGCGAGGATGAGACTTTCATTTTAGCTCTCCTCGACAATCCAGTGGCAGTCATTATCCGCCACATCAAGAAGATCCACAAATGGGTGGACCTTCACACCCAGTTGCTCAGCAACCACCTCCGATGGGTTTTGATAACCCGATTCCAGCATACACGGGTTCTATGGCGTACAACCCGTTTGAACAACCAGCTCACACCAACTACGGATACGCTGAAGCCGATCCGTACTTGGTAGCGTCAAATTACAACGCCTTTAACCCAGAAGGACCCTATGGAGCTCCTTGGGGAGCAGGGTACCTAACTCATGGGTACCAGATACCTGCCAGACCAATAATCCGGACGCAATCGCAGCCGCCACGGTTTTCTCCCCCAGAACGGGAGGAAATTCTTCAGAGACTGGATCAGGTTGAGCGAGACTTTCACCGCGACTGCAGGGAGAGACAAAGCTTCTTCCAAGGATTGACAAGCTTGATCAAAGGGAAGAGCAAGAAGGACCACTGAATCCTTCCAATTGTTGTTAAGACCCTGCGTGGGCCAGTCTTACTGTATAAACCCCTGCGTGGGTATGCTTGTTTGTTTTGACCCCTGCGTGGGTCTACCTTTTTGTTAACCCCTACGAGGGTATGTTATTGTTAAGTCCCTGCGTGGACTATTATGTTATTTGGGTAAGTCCCTGCATGGACTATTATGATGTTTGTTGTTAAGTCCCTACGTGGGTAAATCCTTGTTTAAACCCCTGCGTGGGTAAGTTTGTTTATTTAAAAAGTCCCGTTTAGGGCGACGTGTAACCTTTTAATAATTAATGGAATGGAAGTATATAAATTTCATTTTTGCTATTATCTGCATAAATATGCTACATGAAATAAATGAATCAAAATCATTCCTTTTAATAATAATCTGCCTATTTAAATATTGAATAAGAATCTTAAGAGTGAAACCTAGCCTGAGTGTCATTATAAAGACCTGGCCATGATGGTAAGACCTGTTTAAAAGATTCAAATCCCTGTTAACATCTGAAAATATGTTAACATTCCTGGCAGACGTGATTCATTAAAATCACACACGTCATTCTTATTATTGGATTCTTCAAAAGATTCCTAACCCAATTTAATGATCTCTGAATCATGGGTTTAGATCATCAATTAAGATGATCATATTTTTACCATACGTGGTAATATGGTGCCTACGGGCCCTGCTCATTTCCATATGAGCCAAAAGACAGTGGTAGCGATGACTCCCTGTCAGATAAAGGTAATGAACTAGGTTCAAACCTTCATGCTTTGATTCTCTGAAATCATAGCTTATAATTTATAAATGTCCTTGTGACTAGGCCTATTGTGCCAGTATACCTTCATGTTTTGATTCTCTGAAATCATAGCTTATAAATTAAAATGTCCATGTGACTAGGCCTTTTGTGCCACAAATAAAACTGTTATTGTTTTATAATTAGGATAAATTATGATAGAAATCCTAATTAAATACGATTAATAAATTAACCAAATATGGTCTCTGTTTACCATGGTTAATGAATTACCCTAAGGGGCAATTCCATAATAAACTCCCAAATAAACTATTGTCCTTGTTTTCTGTAACAGTTCAATTAAAATGGCTAACTCAGACGAAATTAATAGCCATCCAGTGGAGAATATTGATAACGCCCGAGTTCATTTAACGGGTGCTGAATTGAAAGCGTTGGTAGACGACGCAGTTGCAAAAGCCTTGGAGCGGCAATACGAAGAGTATAGTGGGACTCGTAGTAGGACCCTATCTACTCCACATTCAAAGCCACCTTCAAAGAAGGAAGAACTGAAGAAAGATGACGATCGACTCTCCTCGAACCACCACAGTGCTCTATCTCAGCAGGTTGTACTAAATCAAGGACCCCGTGACAAGGGTTGCTCTTATAAATATTTTGTTTCCTGCAAACCCCGGGATTTCACTGGGGAGAAAGGAGCCATTGACTGTATGACGTGGCTGGATGAGATGGATACAGTTGTGGATATCAGCGGATGCACTGAGATGGATGTGGTCAAGTATGTGTCGCAATCTTTTGAAGGCGATGCTTTAGCCTGGTGGAGATCACTGATTCAAGCCACCGGGAAAATCCCATTGTACAACATGTCATGGGATAAATTTGTTGCCCTCATCAGGGAAAATTACTGCCCCCAGCATGAGGTTGAGAAGATAGAGTCTGATTTTCTATCATTGGTTATGACAAACCTTGACTGTCAAGCTTACCTCACGAGCTTCAACACAATGTCCCGGTTGGTTCCGTATCTGGTAATGTAACAACCCGCACTTTTGTGCGTTGTTACTACTCGTTATACTCGTTACGCCTAGCACCAGATATTCGGATCATAATGTAACCATATCGTATATATATCGCTATTCGAAGGATAATCGCATACTTTCGAAATACAATATCACTATAATACTTTATTATCACACTAACACTCATGGAGGCATTGAGTGAGGACCTATTCTACCCTCCTCAGTGGCCGTGATGTGTCGAACGTAAACAATTAACGCTAACAAGGACCCTCGGGTGAGTGCTGTAGCTCCAGTCGTCATGACGATGATGACAATACGAGTAAACGGTACCCCGTCAGTCTTTGTGGCACTACACGAAATAACGTTCACAATGACATCAAGAAAGGACCTATACTACCCTCATTGATGGCCGTGAAACGTCGCTAATGATCGCATACTCGAATCGGAAACCGATTGTCAATTATTGAAACTTTGGATTATGGATACGTAAATACGACCCCTAGTGATATATATATATATATACTAATAATAATATATGATAATATAAATTAATTATGAAAAGTACGCGCTTCGAAAACTATCAAAACGATCAAAAACGGAGAAGTCCAACGCGTCAGGATAGCTATCCGGACGGATGGACCATCCGGACGGATGGGCATGCGCACGGATGGCCATCCGCACGCATGGGCCATCCGCACGGATGGGCTATCCGGGCCAAAACCTTTTTCCTCTCCTCTTTGCCTATAAATACCATGTCACATCACTTGAACAGTGATGTGACAGCTCCTACGCGACCAAACACGCTCCGAGACCCTTTTCTCTTGATTTCCTCGCGATTCCGGTAAGATTTCAACCTAAAACTTGTACTTCTACAATCTACACTCGATTCTACATCATTCTATCTTTCAAAACTCAAATTCTAACCGTGAAATCTGCGGATTTGAGGCGTTTTGAGGTGATGTCACCAAGAGTTCTTATGAACTTCAAGTTGGGGTCTCATTTCACTATAAACGACTCAGATCCGGGTGATTTCCACATGTTTTAATGACAATTCTCACCTAAATCTGTGCGATTTCGGGTTAGCCATGAAGGACCATCACGAACGGCCAAGATCTGATGGAACGGGGTGATTCCCGGCTGTTAGAACAAGTCAGAATTGACGGAACTTCAAGTGTTAGTGCGAAATTACACTACCCTAGTAAAAACGAACGTATTCCTCCCGCTAAACACTCGAAAACAGTGTTCAGAGTGCGAAACAGACATGTCAGTCCGCACGGATGACAATGTCAGTCCGCACGGATGACACATGTCCGTACGGATGACATGTCAGTCCGCACGGATGACAATGTCAATCCGCGCGCACACTTCATCCGCACGGATGACAATGTCAATCCGCGCGCACACTTCATCCGCACGGATGACAATGTCAATCCGCACGCACGCTCATCCGCACGCACAACAATGTCACCCGCACGTACCACCATTCATCCGCACGTACCTCCACCCGCACAGATCATCTGTATCCGGACGGATAACATGCCATCCGGACGGATGACTTGTCATCCGGACGGATAACATGTCTAACCGCACGGATGAGGACCATTCAACCAAATGAGTAACTTTTCAAGGTAATCTCGCTTAACCGTACATCGTTTACTCTATTTCTTCAAGGATCATTACAGACATACTAGCAACCGACTCAATCAAGTTGTAATCCCGCTAAATACGCACTGTGAGTATACTTGACCCCTTTTTAATCGAATTTTGGGTGTAACATACGTTTCTAACAAATCGAACTTATCAAACGAACTATTCAATCAATCGAATTATCACTTGCGAATAACTGTTATGCATAGATATACGTGATGCTAGTTACATATGTGCTAGGGCTTATACTCGCGACGTCCCACCACGACTAGTATAGTACTATTGCGCCCGACGGGGCCTAGTTATGCCATCGTACATTCGAGCATCGAGGACTTAGTTGGTAGTATCAGTTTTGTGAGTATATATGTCGTGTATTACGTTTATGCATGTGGAAATTCGCAGCACTTTTAATCTATTACGCTATACTTATCAAACCTGTATACTCGCCAATACTTTTGTATTGACAAATATTTTAACGTATGTTGCAGGTTAGATCGCAGACTATATCAAATCAAGCTAGGAGGTCTAGAAACTCAACTAAAAACTAGGTTGTCGGATTTGTATTGTTCGAGATGACAAGAAATCTGTGATAACTTATGTGATCGTATTATTTGTTAGTATGGGATAACGAATGTAATAAATATTATCGCAACATAGTTGTTATGGATTCTCTTGAGCAATCTGATTCACCTAGTGCCGTGCCCCGATGATTTCGCCATCGGTTGGGGTGTGACAGGTAACCCCGGAACCAAAAAGAATAGCTTGTTTTATCGGTGGTTTAGCCCCGTAAATTAAGGCAAGCGTGAAGGCCTCCCGACCAGCTACTTTCAGATCTGTAGCTGACATCTCTTTGTCCCTCACTCTGGATGCGGTCAGGCAAAGATCGTTGAGGAACAAAGATGCTGAGAAGAGAAAACGTGAAGATGATAGTTCACGGAGGTCGAACAAGAAGCACCGTGGAAACGATGACAACAAGAGGGGGTCTGAGTCAAGGAAAGATGGGCATCAGTCTGGTGAGAAGCCCAAATGCAAGATTTGCAAGAAACAACACTTTGGAAAGTGCAGACTCGAATCGAACTCGCAAAGAACTTTTGCTTGCGGGATATGCAAATCCAAGGATCACAAGACCTTGGATTGCAAAAAGCTGAAAGATGCAACTTGCTACAGCTGTAATGAGAAAGGGCACATTAAAACCAACTGCCCTAAATACGCCAAGAAGCCTGAAGAGGCCAAGAAGACAAATGCTAGAGTCTTCAGAATGGATGCCAAAGAAGCGGTTCTAGACGACAATGTGATTACAGGTACTTTCCTTGTAAATGATGTCTATGCAAGAGTACTATTTGATTCAGGTGCTGATAAGTCGTTTGTAGATCATAAGTTTTGTGAATTGCTGAAATTACCTGTCCAAACCTTAAGTGTGAATTATGAGGTAGGGTTAGCAGATGGTACCATAAAAACCGTCTCAACTGTGTTACATGGATGTGTTATATCCATTAAGAACCACTCTTTTCCTCTGTCTCTACTTCCCTTTAAGTTGGCTGGTTTTGACATAGTTTTGGGTATGGACTGGTTATCTCGTAACCAGGCCCAAATCATCTGCAACAGAAAGCAAGTGGTGATAAAGACTCCGTCTGGTGAATCACTTACCATTCGGGGAGATACCCAGTATGGGCTGCCTGAGCAAGTGACTATGCTCAAGGCTTCAAAGTGTTTAAAGAAGGGTTGTGTCATCTACATGGCACAAGTGATTATTGATGAGCCTAAACCGAAGATAGAAGACATCCCCGTCATTTCTGAATACCTAGAAGTTTTTCCTGAAGAACTACCTGGTTTACCACCAGATAGGCAAGTAGAATTCAGAATTGATATCATCCCTGGAGCAGCACCAGTTGCTAGAGCACCTTATAGGTTAGCACCAACCGAAATGAGGGAATTGAGAACACAACTGGATGAATTGCTAGCTAAAGGTTTCATTAAACCTAGTTCGTCTCCATGGGGAGCACCAGTCTTGTTCGTCAAGAAGAAGGACGGATCGATGCGTCTGTGCATCGATTATAGTGAGCTTAATAAGGTCACGATTAAGAATAAGTATCCTTTACCCAGGATCGACGATTTGTTCGATCAATTACAAGGAGCAAGTTATTTCTCGAAGATTGACTTGAGGTCAGGCTACCATCAACTGAAGGTTAGAGATGAAGACGTGCACAAAACAACATTTAGGACTCGTTATGGTCATTACGAGTTCCTAGTGATGCCTTTTGGGCTCACTAATGCACCTGCCGCGTTCATGGATCTCATGAATCGCGTTTGCAAGCCGTACTTAGATAAATTCGTCATCGTTTTCATCGACGACATTCTTATCTATTCGAAGAACCAAGCTGACCATGAGAAACACCTTCGTTGTATTCTCAAACTCCTACATCATGAGAAGCTCTATGCCAAATTTTCCAAGTGTGAATTTTGGCTTCGAGAAGTCCAATTCCTTGGACATGTGGTGAGTGAGCGTGGTATCCAAGTGGATCCCGCTAAGGTTGAAGCAGTTATGAACTGGCAGGAGCCAAAGACGCCTACAGAGATTCGTAGCTTCCTGGGATTGGCATGATATTACAGGTGTTTCATTGAAAATTTTTCAAGGATTGCCACACCCCTAACTTCCTTGACTAAGAAGAAAGTAAAGTTCATTTGGGGCCCTAAGCAGCAAGAGTCCTTTGATATCCTAAAGCAGAAGTTGAGCAACGCTCCTGTTCTGACATTGCCAGATGGAATAGAAGATTTTGTGGTTTACTGCGATGCATCGCACACTGGCATGGGGTGTGTGCTTATGCAGAAAGGCAAGGTTATTGCCTATGCATCACGACAGTTAAAGGTGCATGAAAAGAATTACACCACCCACGACTTGGAGTTGGGTGCTGTTGTATTCACACTAAAACTGTGGAGGCATTATTTATATGGAATCAAGTGTGTGATCTATTCTGATCACAAGAGTCTCCTGCATCTGTTTAATCAGAAGGATTTAAACATGAGGCAACGCCGTTGGATGGAGACTTTAAATGATTATGATTGTGAAATCAGATATCATCCCGGCAAGGCGAATGTAGTCGCTGATGCCTTGAGCCGAAAGGAAAGGGTGAAACCTATCCGAATCAATGCCAAGAGCATTGAAATAAAGAACAGTTTGACTGAAAGGTTGTTAGCTTCACAGAGGGAAGCTGTGTTGGAAGCTAACTATCCTAACGAGAAGCTAGGGGTAACTGATGAGCAGTTATCTCTTAGCAAAGACGGAATTCTGAGATTGAATGGACGAATATGGGTCCCAATTTATGGAGGACTTCGAGATGTTATTCTCCAGGAAGCCCATAGTTCTAAATATTCCGTTCATCCTGGAACTGATAAGATGTACCAGGATCTAAGGGCAAACTATTGGTGGATAGGCTAGAAAAAGTTTGTAGCTGCCTATGTAGCTAAGTGCTTGACTTGTGCGCAAGTCAAAGCAGAACATCAAAAGCCGTCAGGCTTGCTACAACAGCCTTAGCTTCCTACGTGGAAGTGGGAAATGGTAACCATGGATTTTATCACTAAGTTACCTAAGACAAGAAAGGGAAATGACTGACTAAGTCAGCACATTTCCTACCCATTAAGGAGACTTATAGCTCCGACATGTTAGCCCAGTTATACGTGGATAAGATTGTAGCCTTACATGGCATACCTATGTCTATTATCTCTGACAGAGATACTAGGTACACGTCACATTTTTGGAAAAGCTTCCAACAATCTTTGGGCACGCGTTTGAATTTTAGTACGGCTTACCATCCTCAGACAGACGGTCAGAGTGAGCGTACTATTCAAACTTTGGAAGACATGCTACGTGCATGTGTGATCGATTTGGGTGGTAGTTGGGATAACCACCTACCACTAATTGAGTTCTCCTACAACAATAGCTACCACACCTGCATAAAGGCTGCGCCTTTCGAGGCCTTATACGGTAGAAAGTGTAGAACGCCCGTTTGTTGGGCGGAAGTTGGAGATGTCCAATTATCAGGACCAGAGATAGTCTTTGAAACGACGGACAAGATTGTCCAGATTCGTGACCGTCTCAAAGCTTCCCGAAATAGGCAGAAGAGCTACGCAGATCCAAAGCGTAAAGCTTTTCACTTCGAAGTAGGTGACAAAGTGTTGCTTAAAGTATCACCCTGGAAGGGAGTGATGCGATTCGGTAAGAAATGCAAGCTAAGCCCGAGATACATAGGACCTTTTGAGGTTATCGAACGTGTCGGGTCAGTTGCCTATAAGTTAAACTTACCTGAAGAGCTCAGTGGAATTCACAATGTGTTCCACATCTGCAATCTGAAGAAGTGCTTCGCTGATGAATCACTGGTTATACCACATACAGATGTGCATATAGATGAGAGCTTAAAATTTGTGGAAAAACCATTGTCGATTGAAGATCGACAGGTTAAGAAGCTTCGAAGGAAGCATGTGCCTATTGTGAAGGTCAAATGGGATGCCCGTAGAGGTCCCGAGTACACGTGGGAGGTTGAGTCCACGATGAAAGAAAAGTACCCTTATTTATTTCAATAAATCTCGGGGTCGAGATTTCTTTTAAGGGGGTGAGGATGTAACACCTCGAAAATTCACGTCCTATAACGCGTTGACACGTGTCATATGATTGAACGTGTGAAAGAATGTTCTGAAAGGACTAAAGTTGACAAACATGGAAAGTATGTGAATATACGAGTTCAAAATGTCAACAGTGAATAAATATATTGTACATTAACCCTACATGATGTTTATAGCATCAAACGAATAAATCATGGATCATGCGAAGCTAAAAGTGAGAAATTACAAACTACAGGGGTTAAATGTGTCAACATGTTTAAGTTATACCTCTGAGTGACCTTTTGACAAACCCGAAGCTTTGTAACTGTTAATTATGCTCACTAGAATGCACGATATAAATTTCATAAAGTTTCGTTATCGTATGAGAAAGTTATGATCAAATTCGTATGCGAGGGGTTAAAGCGTCAACGTTGAAAGTTAGGGCTTTTCGGGTAACAATAAAGTTAACCGAGGACTTAACAAAGTGGGTAAATGTCTAGAAGCCCTTATATGTCAAAATAGAGGGTTCAAATTGCAAGAAATACGTTAGTTGACCTTTCGGAAGGGCCAAGAGACGAGATGCAACAACTTGAAAACGTTTTTGTCTGATCAGAGAGCCCAAGCGGGCCGCGTAAGGCCCATCAACACCTTTACGCGGGCCGCATGGCCCGCCCAGATACAGAAAGTTCAAACAGCCTCCTGTATTCGCGCATAATCGACCCAAAACAGATGTTTCACTTCATGGGCGACCCCTAGGCAACCCCTAGAACACTAGGGACACTTGTGGATGAATAGTGGTCAGTGGTAGACTTGTGTGTCAACATTCTATGGTGGATTAAACACTATAAAAGGGCCATGAGTTACAACAAGTTCTTCACACCTTCATTCTTGCATTCCTGATCATTCTGGAGCACAAGACTTCTCTCAAGTGATCTCTGGTCGTTCATAGGACTCTTGTAAGTTTGCTAATCCTTCCTTAGTTAAGTTTTAGCTTAGTTATAGTCTAAAAGTCAAACCGTCGTAATTAACGGTTGACTTTAAGATTAATCACTAATGGTCCAGTGATTAGTCGAATCAGAAGTAGTTATAAGTTGGTAATTATGTGGGTAATAAACCCTTAAAAGGGTTCCCCCTGATTCCCACTCTAACTAGGTCAAATGTCGGGTCAAACTTGTTAATAAAAAGTCAACAGGATACTTAATTTCTAATTTATGCATGATTAGCAATGTAGAACACATACAACCTGTTTGATCATTAATATAACTTGGTAATTTGTGTAAGAACATGTCTAAACATGTTCAACCCGACAATTTACTGTTTAGACTCGGTTCGGAACCGAAAGTCGCAAAGCTTTGACTTTTGCTTTGACTTCAGTTCTGACCTGTTTAGGCATGTTTTAGAAATGCCTCAGAGCTTTAATTGGACTAGGTTAGATGCTAGTATAACCCTCTGTGATTATACACCTTGGTTCATTAGTTATCCAATTAATATGCATGATTCCGTTAATTGCTCATATGTTGACCATTATGCCCTTTTCACCTTAAAACGTGATTTGTGAAAATGTAAAAGTGTAGAAACCTTAGTTACTGATATATAAACTTGTATGCAAAGTTTGACATCAGTTTGAGGTGTAGATTGAGAGTTATGCTCATTAGCGTAATTAAGAAGCTTTATGTTAATAAAACGTCGTAATTAGCGTATAGCCTAGTTAAAACTACTTTTTGATATCAAACTTATTACCCACTGATGTAATATATTATTTTGGGATTTTTGAAGATTTTTAATTAATTTTAGGCTGAGCATAACTTATAGTCGTAGGCTTAATCCGATAATTGTCGGTTTTGCCCTTACGGGCCATAAAATGAGTTTTACATATCTAATCGACTCCAAACCTTTTGCTACTGATTACATATGATAAATAAATTATTTTAAGCCTTCTGGAATAATAAAAATATCAGCTTTATGTATAGAACCCGGAAATGGCTTCTAATCGCCTTTTTAAGCGTTTTTAACGCATAGTATGTACTAAAACTATTTTAAACATACCAAGGGTGATACCTGCTGATATTAGAGGCAAATTATAATATTTTAACAGTAAGAAAAAGTTGTTTAACTCAGACTTCAGTTTTGAGCTTTACGGCTTATGTGAAATTACCAAAATGCCCCTACGGTGCATAGTTAGGTTAAAATTGATAAATTTCACATATATAATTTACCCTACTGTTATAACTTAGTAAACTAAGTATTTTGGCTGATTATACCAGACCTGTAACTCAGGTTAATACTTAGACTCTTTTATAACATTGTAAATGACCAAACTACCCTTACGAGGCATAGTTTGTGTTTAAATTCATTTCGAGCATAATAAATGATATCTCACTGATGTCACAACATATTTGGAGCATATTAACTTAGGAAACCTGTAAATGGCTCTCATTATTACCCGTTACGCTACGCGTTCGGTTCGGTTTATGTAACTAGTTTACATAAATTAGCCGAAACGGGTCAAACCTTATCGGTTTTATCTCAAAATCCAGAATGTGTATGATATACCCATATTAAACAAGTCTTCATACTTGTCGGGTCTAAATCACATTCTATCCGGTCATCGCTAAATCATGCGTACGAACCGTATCTTTGAAACTAACCGGTCTAAGCTTTAGCTTAATTAAAGACCCGTTAGGATTCTAATAGGTTATTATAAACCTTCGTTCCAGATTAGGAGTACCAGTAAAAGCTACTTGCGTTTGCTTATTGTGATTTATACTTTGCTCAGGTAAATACTTTTAACTTATTTTCCCTATACGGGCTTGGGTTACGGTATATAAAATACCGCTTGGTCGGGCATCAAATCTTCCATCGTTTGGTGGTTAATTGAATAATTTGATCGGCCCGTTTAAATAGTCTTGTTTACTTAAAGCCTTTGGGGGGTTAATGACCATGTCCCGGATATCCCTGGCATCATTTTACGAAATGGCCACGACTTAAGCGCGGGGTGTAGGCGTACACCCGTCAGTGCACAAAAGAATAATGTGGTGTGTCTATTGATCTTTAACCCGGACACGATCCGGGGTACTAAACGCATAAGGAACATGTAATTTATTCACAAGATTATATATTTAAATAATTCTCCCAAGTTATAAAATGTTTATGCCACGTGCATTCAAACCAATTTTTAATCATTTTCCAAAATGAGTCAGTTGATTGTATTTACCAAGGTAAACTGACGTATTTTCCCAAAAAGATTAAATGCAGGTACTAAGCGTAATTGGCTGGGATTTCTCCTTAGCGTCAATAGAAGTCTCGCAAGCTTAAGATGCCTAAAGTCTGTTGAACTATTGTTTCCATTTTATTTTCGATCCATCTGTGGATAAACAATCGACTGTTGTGATACATGATATTACAATATTATAATCGGTTGAATTATATCTTTTATTTGCTTCCGCTGTGCATATTATATATTGTGCTGTTTGACTATTATGTTGCCAACCAGGTCACGATACTCCCCACCGGGCCCACCGGTGACACGTGGAAACCGGGGTGTGACAGTGCAATACAAAACTGCATGAATTCACACCAACATTATGTTGACGTTTTTCCAAAACTCACATGTATTTCAGGTAACTAGTGGATGTGCGCGCGGTCTTACTCATGCTCCTGGATGTCGTTTATGTTTATTCTTAAATAAAGATGTAAACTTTCAGACAATATGCTGTCTTGTGATGTAAACACTAAAACTATGATTTTGGTTATGTAACGCTTGGCATTTGAAGTTCTTTTTTTTGAGCATGTAGTATGTTTACCAATCGTATGCAATGAAAACCTTTCATGATCACACCTCGTTCTTCCGCCTTAGAAAGGGGTGTGACAGATTTCTTGAACGTCATCATTTTCTTCTTCTTCCTCTTCCTCTTCATCTTGTTGTTGTTCTTGAACGTAATCATCATCTTCATCGTCGTCAAGACTTTGTTGTGGTTCACGGTACGCGGTTGCAAAATGATGGAGAATTGTGTTGTCTTCTAGTAGTGGGTCGAGTTGGTGGGGTTGGGTTTGATACGTTTGGGGTTGAAATTGGTGAGGTTGAAATGGTGGGACGAACGGTTGGTTTTGATACGTTTGCGATTGAAAGGGTGGATATTGTTGGGTTTGAAAGGATGGATATTGTTGGGTTTGAAAGGGTGGGACTTGCTCGGTTCGTCTTGCAACCTAAAGTGCATCGGCTCGCCAAGATTCGCTCGAACCTTGGGTCTTACGGGATTTTTCTTCGTACCCGAACCTCTTTTTTTCGAACCCCCACCTCTCTTGCTTGAACCTTCCATGTTTCTTGTAAAATTATTTAGATTGAGTTGGAGAGTTTGTTGATTTTTTGTATTGAGTGTTAGAATGATTGGAGAGTTTGTTGTTTATTTGTATTGAGTAGTGAGGATTTTATAAAAAAAAGGCTTCAAAATTCAAGCCAAACCGTCAAAAAAAACCCAAACGGTAAAAAACAAAGCCAAACGGTCGCTTTCAGCGTTCCAATTTTTGAAAATCAACGCGTTTCAAATATAACGTGTGATGTTAAGGGCGGCGGCGGTGTTCGTTACTTTTTCACGCGTGATGGGGTGGCCATCACGGACCACCCCGCCTGGCCTAAAGGAAGAAAAAGCTATGTCATTATATGTTATATATTATAAATAAGCAACAAGTTTTAGCTTAGGGTGCTTGTATCCTTGGCTTTGGGTGTGTTTAAAAAAAAAAAAGATTATGTCCACAAATTATATTTTTTTATTGCAGTCCACATAAATGAACTAAATTTGTATTTAGGTGATATCTAAGGTTTTGTTATTTTATAATTATAAGAAAATTTTTAAAATACTTTTTCTAAACTATTTATTAGCACCTTTTTTGTGTAGTGGAATAATTAGTTTTCTAGATTTAGAATTTCTAGAAGGTTTATGCGATGTTGAAGAAAACAATATTAATTGAAAGTATGTATTTTTTTAACTATAAAACAATTGGAATTTTATTTGATTCTAAAGTAATAAGATGATTGCTGCAATTTTACATTTACATACTATTACTTTGCAACAAATTTGTGCATATATGAGTTGTACATGTTGCTTTAGTGGTTTTTTGTTACGATGCCACCACACGTGTTTATTTTATGTATGTTTTGGATTGGTCTACGTTTCGACGTAAATTTTGTTTGGAAACAAATCGGGTCAAATATAATATATGTTCATTCAACGGCATCAATTCGGATTGCTCTATGTTTCAACGTAAATTTAGTTCGGATACGAGTCAAGCTGATTGTAGTCTATAATTTATCATGTCGCGTACGGCGCCGCTGCAACGCGCGGCGTGTAAAAAACTAGTTCGGATCAATTGAAATTATCGAGTGTACATGTTCATATTTGTAAGTTATAAGAATAAAAATAAGAATAAGAATTATGTTATTATCTTAAGTTTGTTATTTATAAATGGTTGTGGTAGAAGCAAATATGTTTCCAGTCATTTGGTAAGACGAGTAAGAAAATAGTGGAATATGATGTGATCTATGTATGAGAGTAGGTATATGTATGGTTCGGTTTTGGAATTTTAAAAAGCATTCTGTTTTAGCAACGGTTTGATTCTTTTGTTTTTCGGAACAAAATTACGTAAGATTCAAAAATAAAAAGTATAATCCAAGATTTAAGATTTTTCTTAGATGATTATATTTAAGTTAATATACTTAATCTTTTTTATTAATATTGTTCACATAAACATAACCTTCTAATATATTTTTGTGTTTCTCTCACGCTTTTATTAAGGCATTTTCTTTTATAATACTTTTAAATCATATGATTTTTTTTTGTTAAATTTTGTTATCAATTTCTTGTAGGCAATGGATAAATCATTTCAACGATAAATAAAGATGTTAATATTCTTATTATAAATACTTAACATTTAAGAATAAACTTAATAATTCCTAAATTAATATATAACAAACAATACGAAAAATGGTTTTTGGTTATTCAATTTGGATTTTTTCAGTTTTTGTGCGGTTCAACTTTTTTCGGTTCGGTTTTTGCGATGTGTTACAAAACACATCTGTTTTCCTTTGTAATTTTGTACATTCTTAGATAGGTTTTTGGTAGTTTTTATGTGTTTTTAGCTTCTATTTAGTTGGTATGTGTTGTGGTAGGTGTTTGTGTGCAAATGGAGCTAAAACGAGTGAAACCGGAGAAGAAACAAGCACACGAGAGAAGCCGAAAGAAGAAAACAAAATTCAGGTGAAAGACCCGACCCGATTACCCGAAAACAAAACGGGTATGGGTATCAAAAAAATTCACGGGTATGGGACGAGAATGGAATTAGGTAATACCCGACCCGATTACCCGAAACTATATACCTGTAACATATTTCCAAAAAAAATCATTTTTATTTTTATATTTAGTTAATTAATGTTTAGGAATCCTTCAATCAAATAGATTCATTACTTGACAGTAACGTTGAATTTTAATCGACAATTGAACATTATATCCAACAATTTCGAATTCAAATATTGGATAATTTGGATCGGATATTCGGATACAGATAGTTCTGAACACCCTTAGTTGAAAGCATTAACATTCATTCTCTTGCTTCAGGTTCTACCACTCCAAACCCATACCCGTCGGCCACTACTAGGGCTGTTCACAAGCCGAACCGAACCGATCAGACCTTTGCTCGTGTTCGGTTCGTTTACAAACCGATCCGAACCGAACCGAGCGTTTTTTCAACCGAGCCAAAGTCGGGCGAGCGTCTTTCGATCAGTACATTTTTCGAACGAACGTCGAGCGAGTATCGAGCATCGCAGAATAAACAAGGAAAGTGACGATGAGAGTGTTAGTTATTAGAATAAAGTGTTGTTTTCGTCCCTGATGTTTCGTCCAATAACACACAAGTAAAAATTTAACAAATAACAAGGAATACAAAAACACTCAACTAGTTCTATCGAGATTAACTAAGTGGGATGATAAATCGTCGACCGATTGAAACATGCCCTTGTTTTATCGGAAATTTGAAATTGAATAAATCGATTGAAGTAAAACCCTTACGAGTTGGCGTCTTGGCGAGTGGTGATGGAGAAATCGAATAACGATGGCGAATGGGGGGTTTTGATTAGGGTTTTGCACTTCTGAATCAAATGGCGGGTTGAGACTTGAGTATTGATCGACGCTTCACATTTTAGATTTTGAAATTTTGACTCAAATACTCAAATGGACATTTAAGTATTGTATAATGGACTATTGGTATTAGATTTCAATTCTAATTACTTAAATTAGCTCTATTTGGATGTTGGACCAAACATTGTTAATGTTGGTCTCTAGTCATTTCATTAAAAATGATACACACACAAACACAAATATATATGTATATATGTATATATATATATATATATTAAAAAATAAATCGAGCCAGCTGAGCTGAACCGAACTGAGCGGACCTTTGATCGTGCTCGGTTCGTTTACAAACCGAACCGAACCGATCCGAACCGTGCATTTTTTTAATCGAGCTTAATCGAACGAGCAAATTCCGAGCATTTTTCGAGCGAGCATCGAACGAGCGTCGAGCGCCGAGCAATTTGAACAGCCCTAGCCACTACCCACCAGACCGACGGTACACCCGCTAGGGTAGCGCCTAGCCAACGCCAAATCGGATAGCGGCCCGGGTCCCCTTAGCAGTATTTGCGTACTATTTTAAAAAAAAAATGGTCATATGGTGGAAACATCACCCCCGTGATTCGAATTTAGCTGTGTCATTGATACTTTGAATGGTTCCTCCATATGGGTTTGACGTTTGAGGTCATTGTGTGTATAAGTTGGAATTTGGGCATGACCCTATAATCCCATTACATGATCACTAGAAAACATATTTTATTGTTTCTCCTCATACCTTATTTAATATTGTTAATTATGCTTACAAAGTTTCTACAGTTCACATTTTATACATTTTAGGTACAAATTAAATTATTTAAAAAAAATCATTTTTCAATACTTTTATAGTCGAACTAGATTATAACCCCGTGTATTACACGGGTTGAATAAATATAACTTTATATACTAAGTAATAAAATAGTTACATCTTTTAAAAACTCGTGTATTGCACGATATGAATAAACACATGTCTTACACGAATAATGTAATCCGTTAAGACATTTAGTAATCAAGATGTGTTTTCTAACAAAATGAACTTTGATGTACTATTTACTTATTGTAACATCTCACTTTATTTTTTATTAGGTTAGAGAGTTGTGTATTACATGGTTTATAACATATTACTTTGTTTTTTTTATTTGTTATTAGGTTAGAAACTTACGTATTACTTGATGTTGGATAATCAGCAGAAAAAAAAAAGAAATATTTTAGTAAAAAATATTAAATACACAAGAGATAAGTTGGATATTATGAAGTAATATTATTATTTCATTGGAGTGTAACACGGAATAATGAGATTCTTTGTTAAAAGTAGGATTCTAATTATACCACATGTATAAAAAATATATATGTTCTACATGTATTGAATAAATCTTTTTACGAAACAGTTGATTAGAATAAATATTTTTATTTTAATATGTGATTATCAGTTATCATTGTCCTTATTATCAAATATAAAAACAATTAAAACTACCAACTAAATAAAATCTTTATCTTTATAAATATTTTAGTTAATTAAATAGTTAGTCCCTGTTGTTTGCACAAAGTAACATATTTAGATACTAATAGTTTAAAATCACATTCTAGGGTATTAACTTTTCATTTTGTAACGTAAGTTAATACATCCAAACGTTACAAAATGAAAAGTTAATACCCTAGAAGGTGATTTTAAACTATTAGTATCTAAGTATGTTATTTTATGTAAACCACAGGGACTAACTATGTAATTAACTCTAAATATTTAAAACGCTAATATTTTTTTTAGATTTTAATAATTAATATATGATTATAATAATTAATATATTATTATCAGTTATCTTTGTCTTTATCATTAAATCTTTTCTATAAATTTTAAATTTAATATTATCAATAATTAACTTTCCATAACAAATATTTAAAAAAATAATTAAGAATGCCTCATAGAGCGTCATGTGTCCCTAATATGGTTTCTTTTATTATATAGTATAGATAATAATATCTTACAGACTCGTATGTCTAACTTGGTCCTATAGAAAACCATTAAGTCGGTTTATTTCTTCAATTTGTAATCTAAAGGAGTCCAAAAATATCAATTCACTGAATCTAAAACAAAAGCTTGATTAAAATATTGGTTAAACTTTGGTTTACAATTCTTTATTATATGAAGGCTTAATTAATATTACAACATAATTTAATTAAACTAGGATTGAGACCCGCCGCAATGCGGCGGAGATTCTTTAGTTATAACTAAGTCGATTTAGGACCCGCACGTTATGTTAAATCTGTCAAACGGGGAAGAAATAGACAATGTAAAAACGTTCACCCACAGACGCACGTTGGGTCAAGTTAACTTGCAAAATTTAGAACAAAACGTAAAAACGTTAAACCAAAGACGCAGTCGATCTAGGACCCGCACGTTATGTTAAACCTGTCAAACGGGAAAAAATAGACGATGTAAAAACGTTCACCCACACACGCAAGTTGCGTCGTGTTAAGTCGCAAAATTTAGAACGAAACGTAAAAACGTTAAACCAAAGACGCACGTTGCGATGTGTTAAGTCACAAAATTTAGAACCAAGCATAAAGCAAAAAAAATTCGGAAAATGAAAACTATAAAAGACCAAAGTTGAAAGTAAAAAAAGTTGTGAGGATAGATTGCAAAAGATAAAATTTTTTGGGTTAAAAGTAAAAAACAAATAGTTTTGGGTTAAAAGTAATTTATGAAATACTTTTAGTTGAAAAATAAAAAAATCATTTTTTCTTGGAAAACCCCAAAAGCCAAGGTTACGACAACTATATGCATAACTATTTTTTCTTTGGAAACCCCCCAAAGCACATCCCCTGTTGCGACGGGCGTAAAACGGTGTCAAATATTACTAATGTTACACAACCGTTATCGACCACCAACACTGACTCGACCTAGGATCTGCGTGATGCGACGAACCTGTTAAACATGAAAAAATATAGGTAAAAAAGTTGAACCAAACATGCACGTTGCACCGTGTTAACTTGCAAAATTTGAAACAAAACATAAAAAAGTTGAACCACACTCGTACGTTGCATCATATTAACTCAGAAAATTTAAAACTATACGTAAACCGAAAATTTGTCAAAGATGAAAAGTATAAGTGACAAAAGTTGTGAAGTTAAATTGAAAATAATGAAGAGTTTTGGGTTAAAGTTAAAAAAACAAATTATGTAGGGTTAAAATTGCAAAAGGTAAAAACCTTTGGGTTAAAGTTAAAAAAACGAATTATATAGGGTTAAAATTGCAAACGGTAAAAATCTTTGGGTTAAAAATAAAAAATCAAGTTAAAAAAAAACCCTAAAGCATAATGTACAAGTTCCAATGCATAATTTTTGTTGCTTATTTAGAGTAACTAGAATTAAGACCCGCCGCAATGCGGCGGGGATTCTTTAGTGATAACTAAGTCGATTTAGTGCGCGCACGTTATGTTGAACCTATCAAACAGGAAAAAATAGACGATGTAAAAACATTCACCCGCAAAATTTAGAACGAAACGTAAAAACGTTAAACCAAAGACGCACGTTGTGATGTGGTAAGTCACAAAATTTAGAACGAATGATAAAGCTAAAAATTTGGGAAAAATGAAAAATATAAAGGACCAAAGTTGAAAGTAAAAAAAAGTTGTGAGGATAAATTGCAACAGATAAAAAGTTTTGTGTTAAAAGTAAAAAAAAAAACAAATAGTTTTGGGTTAAAAGTAATTTATAAAATACTTTTAAGTGAAAAGTAAAAAAATCAATTTTTTTTGAAAAACCCCAAAAACCAAGGTTACAACAACCATATGCATAACCATTTTTTCTTTGAAAAACCCCCAAAGCCAATATTACAACACATAAGTAAAAAAAAATCAAAGTGGTTAAATCGCAAAAGATGAAAACTTTTGAATTAGAAGTGAAAAATCAAATTAATCAAAGGGGTTAAATTACCAAAGATTAAAACTTTAAACTTAAATTGTCAAAGATTAAAACTTTAGGGTTAAAAAGGAAACAAAGATTAAAATTTTAAACTTAAATTGACAAAGATTAAAACTTTAGGGTAAATTGTCAAAGATTAAAACCTTAGGGTTTAAAAGGAAACAAAAATTAAAACTTTAAACTTAAATTGTCAAAAAATTAAAAATTTAGGGTTAGAAAGGAAAATTTCCAATTTTTTTTGAAAGCATCCCAAAGCTAAAGTTACAAGTGATATATGCACATATAAGTTGCTTCTTTATAAGATTTTAATTTAATTAGAATTACCACCCGTCGCAATGCGGCAATGATTCATTAGTTATATATCAAATTAGATAAAAGTCAAATATTTCTTACATGACCGTGAACCTGTGTGTAAAACATAAAAAGAATAACTAAGTTGATCTCTGATTCGCGCGTTGCGACAGACTTATCAAACGGGGAAAATAGATGCGTTGCGAAAGGCCTGTCAAACGGGAAAAACTAGATGAAAAAACGTGGAAACCGCACACGCAAGTTGCGGCGTGTTAACTCGGAAAATTTAGAACGAAACGTTAAACGGAAAACTTGCGAAAGATGAAAAGTATAAGAGACCAATGTTGAATGTTAAAAAATGTTAGGGTTAAATTGCAAATGATGTAAAACTTTGAGTTAAAAGTAAAAAAAAATCAAAGTGATTAAATTGCAAAAAATATAAACTTTTGAATTATAAATGAAAAATCAAACTAAGGGTTTCAAATTACAAAGAATGAAACTTTAAGCTTAATTTTCCAAATATTTAAACTTTAGGGTTAGAAAGGAAAAATCCAATTTTTTTTTGAAAAACTCCCACAACATATGGTACAACTTGCATATGTATATGTTGCTTTTTTATATAGTTTATAATTATAATGGTTAATATGCTTGTAGCTCAACTACCTCCACATTTTATTTTTTTAACCAACCATTACACTCCCTACAAACATGTGGTTTAATTTAAACCCTTTTTTTAGCTACAATAAAAAAACCAAAATTCAAATACTAAACACATTTAATTAAAAACAATAAATCATATTTTACAAGTAGTTTCCATTTAAGCCTCTGCAGCATCTCCTCTCTCTTCTCCCGCCATCATCTCCGCCGCGGGCCGCCGTCGCCACCTTCTTGTACGGTCATTTCTTGAAATTTCATTTCACCAAATATCTTCAAAACAAAATTTTGATAAATACCCTTTTCATAATTTCTAAAAAAGATTAATCTTGCATTTTGAAACATTCAAATTGGTGAAATTACCATCTAACCCTTCACTTTCTCTCTCTAGATTTTCAAGAACTCGACGGAGGCGGTCCGCCGTCGGTAATGGCGGACATCGTGAAACAGATCATTGCAAGACCGATTCAATTGGCGGATCAAATTATTAAAGAGACAGATTTTGCTTGCTCGTATAAACAAGATTGTGCGGATATAAAAAGTAAAACAGAAAAACTCACCACGCTCCTCCGGCAGGCGGCGCGTGCAAGTAATGAGCTTTATGAACGACCCACGCGCCGGATTATTGATGACACCGAACAAGTGTTGGATAGGACATTGCAACTTGTGATCAAATGTAGGGCTAATGGGTTAAGCCGGTTGTATACATTTATACCTAAAGGAAGTGTTAAGAAACAATCGAATCAGATCGAAAATTCGGTCGGTGACGTGTCGTGGCTGCTTCGGGTTTCGACTCCGGCGAATGAGCGCGACGACGAGTATGTCGGGTTACCGCCCATTGCCGCGAACGAGCCGATTTTGTGCTTGGTATGGGAGCAAATCGCCATACTTTGTTGCGGCACGGTTGAGGACCGGGCGGATGCCGCGGCGTCGCTTGTCTCGTTGGCGCGAGACAATGACCGGTACGGGCGGTTAATTATTGAAGAGGGCGGGGTCCCGCCTCTTTTGAAGTTAGCGAAAGAGGGGCGGATGGAAGGGCAAGAGAGCGCGATTCGAGCAATAGGTTTGCTCGGTCGTGATGCGGAGAGCGTTGAACAGATTGTCAACGCGGGGGTTTGCCCCGTGTTTTCGAAGATTTTGAAAGAAGGGCATATGAAGGTTCAGATCGTGGTGGCGTGGGCCGTGTCGGAGTTAGCCGCGAACTACCCGCCGTGCAAAGAAGGGTTCTTGCAATGCAATACCATAAGGTTGCTTGTGAGTCATTTGGCATATGAGACTATTGAAGAACATAGCAAGTACACCATTAAAAGTTCTAAAAACAAAATGGAATCGCTTCACGCGGTTTATATGGCGAAATCGGATCACGGTGCTAAAAACAGCCACGACAACGATGATAAGAGCCATGTTGCACGTCCGGGTGATCTAGACACACGTCCGAGTGATCTAGAGACACGTCCGGGTGATCTAGACACGGTCGGTTTGCACCATGTCGTGACCATGAACTCCCCAAGCCATTCTCAACAACGACGAGAAAAGAGTAGAAGGCGTGTTGCATTGGCCGGGGGGAGCATTAAAGGGAGGGAATTCGAAGATCCGGCTACAAAAACCGAAATGAAGGCCATGGCGGCTCGGGCCCTATGGCACCTATGTGCCGATCACTTTCCAATTTGTAAAACCATAACCGAATCACGAGCACTTCTTTGTTTCACGGTACTATTGGAGAAAGGCGAAGATGAAGTGAAATACAATTCAGCAATGGCGCTTATGGAAATTACTGCGGTGGCTGAAAGTCATACTGACCTAAGACGTTCAGCCTTTAAGCCGACGTCCCCAACCTCTCGCGAGGTTGTGGACAAGTTGCTTAAAATTATCAACAAAGGAGAGTCTGATCTCCTTATTCCAAGCATCCAATCAATCGGAAACTTGGCTCGAACATTTCGAGCAACGGAAACCAGGATCATTCCTCCCTTGGTGAGACTCCTTGACGAGAGGGAGAACGAGGTGTCAGCACAGGCGGCCATTGCATTGATCAAGTTTGCGTGCACAGATAACTACCTGCACGTGAACCATTGCAAGGCGATATTAGAGGCGAAAGCGCCTAAATACTTGATTCAACTAACTTATTTCGGGGAACAAATGGCTCAGATACCGGCGTTGATCCTCCTTTGCTATATCGCACTACACGTGCCGGATAGTGAAACATTGGCTCAAGAAGACGTGCATATTGTGCTTCAGTGGGCTTTGAAACAAGGTCATTTGATGCAAGATTCA
Source organism: Helianthus tuberosus (assembly GCA_030545235.1). Classification (NCBI taxonomy): domain Eukaryota; kingdom Viridiplantae; phylum Streptophyta; class Magnoliopsida; order Asterales; family Asteraceae; genus Helianthus; species Helianthus tuberosus. The sequence goes on from CM060438.1 coordinate 57,655,464, forward strand.
CAGCTAGAAACACTTGTGTTGGAAGCTAAACAAAGATTAGAGATCTATCAAGATCAATCTCGAGCTTAACTTTCTATTAATATATTTGGTTTGTTTGGGCTTTCTCTGTTCCTTCTTTTTAAACCGTACATAACATATAGTTAGGTATCGTTACATAATCTTTTATCACTTATTTTGTTTGGCCACCCTACATTTACATTTTGTGCATTCGGTTAACCAAACTAAACCGTCCCCGAGAATTCGTGTACCCTGTTCGAACTCGAAAAAATGTGCCCTTAGGTCTTAACACAATTGGGTATTAGGCGATCTGAACATAATGACAATGGCTGATAACTAATATAAACCAGAAAAATAGTTTTGTAAGTAGGCCTATGTTGACGTTTATATGGGTATACCCTATTAAATTACCTTTTTACATATAAATATTGGATTTTTTAAATAACATCCCCTTCAAAATATCGGGCCCTGACCAATGGTCCTCCCTGCCCACCCTCAGGGCCAGCCATGCCAAACTTACTAACACAAAAAACACAAAACCGTTTACTTGGTATATTAACTATAATACAATTACCAAAGTTTGTTAATAGTGATTTAAACTTTTGACTTTTTTTTTTCTTTCTTGAGTTTTGTTTTTCTTTTTGTTTTTTCTTATACTTTTAACCCTTAACTTTCAACATTGATAATTACAACTCCTTAACTTTATAAAGATTTTGTAAACGAGTTTTACGTGTTTATTTTTATGTAAGTGTCGGTATAAATTCAAATTAATTTACATTTCGATGTACTTTTTTTCCCGAAAATGAGTAGGGTCAAATATAATATATATTCTTATGCTTATTATTATGAAGGTTTTCAGTTGGTTTACTTTTCGACGCAAATTTTCATCGAAAATATGTCGGGTCAAGTATTGAACTTTTTCGTGCTTATTTTTACGTATATTTTCAGTTGCTTTACGTTTTGACGTAAATTACAATTAGCAAGTTTTGTGAATGGTGCTTTTATCCTATTGAATTTTTTTTGGACTTTATTAATTTAATTTTTTCTTTTCTTTATGTTTAATGTTTTAGTTTTACGTTCTTTTTTCGTTAAATTTATATTTAAGATAGCGTTTACGTTTCCATTTACATTAACTTAAAATCAGCTTGTTCCGCTATCCAATTTAAATTTATTTTTATTGTTTTCGTTCGATGTAAAACATGTGTCAATATTCTTTTGAGCATATTTATTTAGGTTGCTATACTAAATTGGAATAGATATCGATCGAAACCTCGCAGCGTAGCGCGGGTTATCTTACTAGTTATTAACGGTCACCAACAAACTAACTTCTAAAGTTACAGAAGTGACCCATGTGCTCTTATTATTTCCAGTAAAGCCCTTCAACTTTGTAAACAATACTAAAACTAGAATAAACTTGTAACATGTTGACTTTCAACTTTCATTTCCCACAGTTATACAGAAACCAACAGAATTTTTGTATGTCTTGTATTGTATTCTTTCGAGTTGTGTAATTCCTTCTCTACGAACGATAGCAAAATAGTAACATAAATAAAAAAATCCAAATCAACGCACCATGATTTGGGTGGTTCAACCCCTCAAAACTCATTCTAACACTGATCTTAAAACATATTAGATCAAATATGATTCTGATAATTTGGTGGTAATTAGGTATGTTTGTAAGTCAAAATTAGACTAAATGGTTGGTGAGACTACCAGTGTTAAAAGGACCACATGATTACATGTTACTACAACAATAACAACCACCATACCCAGTATAATCCCACCTATAGCGAAGCTATTGATAGGGTCTGGGGAGGGTAGGATGTAGGCAAGCCTTACCTCTATCCCAAGGATACAGAGGCTGCTTCCAGTGAGACCCCCGGCTCTAAAAGCCATAACCAAAACATAAGTTTCTGGGACATTATATAAGCACACAACTACTAAAAAAAGGGGGAATAAAAATAATAAAAATAAACACATAAATGAATGAGTACGTGTTAGTAAAACTACGACACCGGGACTAGGTGAGAACTTATAAAAGCTATATCACACATCATACAAACTGAAAAATTAAACTCATAAGACGAGAACCTAAACCAAAAACCAGGCCACACTCCTAAAAGTCCTTAACCTTAATCCTACGTCTCCATGAAGTTCTGTCCTCGACCATGTCCTCAGAGATGTGCAAATCTAGCAAATGTTGCCTAATCCGCTCATCCCAAGTCATTTTCGGCCTGCCTCTGCTCCTCCTTCCATCTACAGTGAGTGTTTCAACTATTCTAATCGGGTCTGTCGTCTGCCTCTTCCTGACATGCCCAAACCATCCCAATCTCCCCTCCCTTATCTTGTCTGAAATACTAGCGACTCCTAGTCTTTCCCTAAAAACCTCATTTCTTATCTTGTCCAACCTAGTATGCCCACACATCCATCTTAGCATCCTCATCTGCGCTACCTCTAGCTTTCGAGCATGCATTTTCTTGATGGCCCAACAATCTGTTCCGTATACCATAGAGGGTCTAATTACAACCCTATAAAATTTCCCTTTTAATTTATCAGGGAACCTCTTGTCGCATAATACCCCTGTGGCTGCTCTCCACCTACCCCATCCAACCTGGATACGGTGAGCTACGTCGCTGTCTATCTCTCCATTACTCTGAACAAACGATCCTAAATACTTGAACTTAGTTGCCTGTGGAACCACCTAACCCTCAATGGTAATCTGAGTGTCGTGTTCATCGCCTGCTCCGCTAAAATCACAGTAAAGGTACTCAGTCTTTGAGCGACTTATCCTCAAACGTTTGCATTCTAAGGCTACACGCCATTCTTCCAAACTCGCGTTCAAACTCTGTTTATTTTCTTCTATCAACACAATATCATCTGCAAAAATCAAGCACCACGGAACGGACTCCTGAATCGATTTTGACAACTCATTTAGGACAATCGCAAATAGAAAAGGGCTCAACGTAGACCCTTGGTGGAGTCCTACTTCCACAGAAAAGAAATCTGTATCCCCTATCGGTGCACAAACACTAGTTTTAGTCTTAACATACATATCCTTAATTAAGTTTACATACTTACTAGGTACCCCTCTATCCTCTAAACTTTCTCATATCAATCTACGTGGCTGATGTGTGTAAAATGCAACATATAAATTACATCAAATAAGGCATAAAACTAAACCTTTTTTAATACTAATGTTGGAAAAAGTGTGTTTTTGTCTTCCTTTTGAATTTACAGGATCAAATGAGCTTAAACGAACAAAAGGAACAAATATACAGCCAAAACCAACATAAATACAAAGAAAAGGAAGAAACGTGGCATGCCCGACTCATCGACAGCATCTCCCAAAGAAAAAAACAAGAAGAAAGCTGAGCATGGGGTTGTGCCCAGCTCAACACGGGGCGTGTCCAGCTCAACACAGGGCGTGTCCAGCTCCACACGGGGCGTGCCCAGCGAACACGGGGGCATGGTCAGCCTTGGCACAAAAGACAAACCTGTAGAAGCTTCTATTGCCCACCACGGGGCCGTGCCGAGCGGACACGGGGCCGTGGTCAACGCAAAGATACGCAGAATCTTGCCAAATCTGATAGTACATATACGCTTCTGCACACGGGGTCGTGCCCAGCGGACACGGGGGCGTGTGGAGCTAATACAGACAAATTGTATTAATGAAGAAAGAGAAAAGGGTGGACACGGGGCCGTGTCCAGCGGACACGGGGCCTTGTCCAGGCTTCTGTACAAGCTATAAATAGGGGTGCTTGGCTCAAGCTCAAACCATCCCTTGGCACACCACCTCTCTCACACTTCACCCACCACCCACCACCACCATAACACCATCATCCACCACCATCATCCATTGTCCATCATAGAGTGTGTGAGTCGTCTCGGGATCCAAGATTGTTCGTAAGAGTTCTTGACAATCAAGGCCATGTTTGCCTAAGTCTCTTACATCACTTAGTGAAGACAAAGTGTCTAGTGTAATACTTTTTATTTTTAATCTTTTCGCACTTTTTAATTGGTTATGTATTAATGACTTTAATAACTAGTTTCTTATGTTGAAGGTGATTCTTCCTTATCGTTTGTCCGTGGTGTCTTGGCATTATTTTACTGTCTATATAAAATAAAAGATTTTCACCATTCATATCTCCACGGTCTATATGGAGGTATGTTGGCTACCTGGTCGGGGGTTAAGGGAACGGTTTGGTAAGAGTCTTGCCATTGTTCAGTGTATAGATCCTGCAAAGGACTTGGGTCAAATTTAGTAGGACCTCCTTGAATACTTAACGGTATTGGATGGCGGGGGTCCAAACTCTTTGATCCCCTCATAAGTTAAACTACTATTAAAACTTTAACCCGGCTACTTAGGACTGTATCCCTGCTGACTCAGACTACTTAGCCGAGGGTAACGTCGCCTTCAAAAGAGGGGCCTACCATATTATGCATTAATAACTTAATTAATTATCTTTCAATAATCCAACCCTTTAGGATTGTATCCCTGCTGACTCAAACTACTGGGTTGAGGGTAACGTCACCTCCAAAAGAGGGGCCTACTACAATAACTAAGATAATCTCTTAATAAAGTGCAAAAGTGCGGAAATAATCAAAGGTTACACTAAACACGAGTCAGAGCCAAGTGATTCATCTTGTCTATCTGTTTTTATTTTTATTTTTATTTTTCAGCATTTTAGTTAGTTTTTATTTTCTTAGTTTAAAACATTTTTCTAAACTTTTGATTTGATTAGACGTTGAGGATAAACCGGTACTAAAAGCTCTTGTGTCCTTGGACGACCTCGGTATCTTACCAACACTATACTACGCTCACGATGGGTGCACTTGCCCATATGTGTGTTTAGTGTTAGCAAATATCGTGTTTTATAAATTTAAAACTTGGCTAAAGAAAGTGTAAAAGGGCTTAAAATATACTTAAACTTATATACACACTTCACACGCATCAAGTTTTTGGCGCCGTTGCCGGGGACACAAGGATTTTAAGAAATCTTAAAATCGACGGCCTAATCAGTTTTTCAAAACCTTTTTAAAACGCGCGCACATTTTTTTCTGCATTTTAGTTTAGTTTTGCATTTACAGTAACCTAAACACGGGCCATGCTCACTGAACACGGGCCGTGCTGCACATTTTTCATAAAACACCCAGTAACAGAAGCTGAACACGGGGCCGTGCTCACTGAACACGCCCCCGTGCTCAACGAAATCAGTAACTTTAATTAAAACGCCCAGATACAGATTCTGTACACGGGGTCGTGTCCATTGAACACGGGGCCGTGTCCAGCCTCTGTTTCCATTTTTATTTTTGTTTTCTGATCTCGAGACTTGGTTGTGGCCTGCTGAGTGATTCTTATGGATCAATACTCAGGAGGATACAACTACACCTATGAGGAGGATGATTATAGGAGTAACTATTGCACTAATTGTGGTGACCCGCACTCGGTTCAATATTGTAACTTATATCAACCATCCACTTCATACACCTACTATGAGGAGCCCAGGTACGAGCCATCAACTTCATACACATCCTATGAAGACCAAAGGTATGAACCTCCTCCCTCATACTCATATTTTGATGAACCAAGGTATGAGCCTTCTTACTCATACTTTGAGAAACCAAGATATGAGCCACCACCTTCGTATGCTTATTTTGAGGAACCATGGCGTGAACAACCCACCTCATATGAGTACTATGAAGAACAAAATTACGACCCTTATCCATCATATGCTTACAATGAAGAACAATGGTGTGAACCACCTACTTCATATGGGTATTATGAGGAACAAAGGATCGAACAACCGGATTCAAGCTTTGAAAATCCCGATCCTTTTTCTATAACCGAAGTGACCGATAGAATATTAGAACACCTTAGAGTTATCGATCGCTATATAAAAGAATCTCGCGCAAGGGAAGAGGAGTCCCGCGCAAGAGAAGAATTAAATAAAGACGAGATAACTGAAAGTGTAAAAATGGAAGAACAAAAAAGTGAAAAGCCGACACATGAGTCAAACAACGAAAAAGGTGAGTCCGACAACGTTAAAATTCAAGAAGAGTCTAATTTTGAAAAAATTAATCTCTTGTCACCTTCTTTTGAAAATCATTGTGTGGTTCCACCTCATGCTAAGTTTTTAAAAGAGTTAAACACTAACACTAAAATTGACGAAACGGTAAGTGTTAAGTTAACTATTGATCAAACCTCACTAATAAAAGAAGACCCATTTGAAATTAACATTACACCGGTTCCATGTTTCTTTCAAAATTCATTTATTAGTAATGTCACAATCGATAAAGATCTTTGTAACACCCCGTGTTTTCACAAGTGAAAGTCAAAGTCAAGGTCAAGTCAGACGACCGACTTTCGCGCGACTTGACTGGTAGAAATGTCTTTATTTTAGTTGTATTATGTGGAGTAAGTGTCGTTCATTGCAATAATCGAATCGTGATAATCATATTTCAATCGATCTACGACTGTGAACTATAGGAAGTAACAATGCGATAAAGTTAACCAACTGATAATCAAGCTATGTTAATCGAATCGACATCGAATCGCAACTCGAACTGTGTATTTTACTTATTGCTTATATATGTGTGTGTGTGCCTTACGTGTTACCTGTGCGTGTTTAATTATGTTATAATGTGGTAATCAAGCGAACTCAATCGAAACTCGAAATCTAACTCGAATGCAATCGAACTCGAACCCGAATCCCGATCGAACCATGTTACATACGAAGTAGTTGGGACTGAAAGTAATTTGACTAGGAAACCCTATCGAATCGCTCGCAATCGAAATCGAAACGTCAAAAGATCGTCGCACCGAACACACCACCCAGGCGCCAATCCGCACGGATTGTCTACCCGCACGAACAGCCAATCCGCACGGATTGCCCATCCGCACGGATTGCCCATCCGCACGGACAGACCATCCACAAGGATGACCGCCTGAGAAGTGTTAAGGGCATCCGGACCAGGATTGTCATCCGCACGGATAACCAATCCGGGTGAGGTGCAATCCGCACGGATGACCCTTTCCTCTTTTGGCATCCTATAAATACACGGGTCACTCTCCAAACTTTCCACTTTTTGCAAGTGACGTCCGACCAGCACACTTTCTTCACCTTTTCTTCGATTTCTCTCAATCCAGGTAAGATCTCACCCTAAATCTTGTACATTCTTGATCTACACACACTTCTATACCTTTCTATCTTTCAAATCTTAACTTTTAACCGTGAAATCATCAAGATTTGAGGTATTCTAGGGTGATGTCATCATGAAGTTCTCATGAACTTCAAGTGTGACCTCATTCCACCAAGAACAACTCAGATCTGAACGATTCCCACAAGATTTCACAACAACTTCACCTCACAACAACTTCACCTAAAATCTGAACTTTTCTAAAGGATAAAAGAGTTGAAAGAAATAAACACAAGTTTTCTCCTTCTTTTACCCTCAAAAACGGTTAGAATAGGGTCAGTTCTAGTCTTCTACTCGATATTAGTGAAGCACTAGTCCTAGATCCGGATTCTACCTACAAGACATCTGATTTCGGGTTAATCTGGAATGATCATTCTGAGCCGCTGACCGGTCAAGCTTGGGTGATTCCTGGCCGGCTTAGTCATACGGGGAAGAATACAGTTCCAAATGGTTGCCACGTAATCAGAACGTCTCGATAGAACGACAAAGGCGACCAAGGGTAGACGAACGGAACAACTAGAACAAGAAGCTATCCGCACGGAGATGTTATCCGCACGGACAACCTGTCCGCACGGATAGGCTATCCGGACGGGCCGTCATCCGGACGAACTACACTTGGGACCCACAACCAAACGAGGTTCGAGTATCGGCGAACGAATAATCCGCGCGGACACGCTCTGAACGGATTACTCTTCGGATCATGAGATACTAAGACCTTGAACAATTTTCAACATGTTCAACCGCACGGACCGATTGTCCGCACGGACAGACTATCCGGACGGATTGTCGCTGTCCGCACGAACAGACTATCCGGACGGATTGTCGTTGTCCGCACGGACTATCATCCGGACCCACCATAAAAGCTGATGTCCTCACGGACTACCATCCGCACGGACTGTCGTCCGCACGGCCGGCTTGAAGGGTAGAGATACTTAAGTGTTTTCTAAATACTACAACGAAAACTTCAAAGGACAAGCCATCATACACAAACACATCCTTAGAATAGGAAGAAACAATCCACTCGAATAATTATCCACACGGACAAGTTATCCGCACGGATAAGTTATCCGCACGGGCAAGCTGTCCCCACGGATGACTAATCCGGACGGATTACCATTCGCACGGATTGTTAATCCGCACGGATGACCAATCTGCACGGATAACTAATCCGCACGATCAGTCACTCTCACTCTGTTTTGTTTTACGCATCGCTTATCGTTACGCTATCAAATCTATTCAGGCTAACCGTACTCGCTAAGCGCTCCCTTCAATCCAACAATCGCTGTGAGTATACTCGATCCCTTTTTGGTTTAAGCACTTTTGGGTGTTACATACGTTACGAATATTCAAACTATAACTATCACACTACTCAAACTATTTGAACGCTAACCGTTAATGCATGTTATACGTGTCTTATGAATGCTTGTTTGTTATGTTTACACATGGAATGCTGTCTACCTGCCTTAGCAACGATAGTACTATAGTTTGGACTCAGCACCCGTTCACACGGGGGTTGTTAAGGATCTTTTACTTGCATGGATTACGGTGGTAATCATGTATTGCGAACTGCCTCGGGCAGTCAACCCGCAGTCATTGGTATCGATGGATCTATGTCGATAACTAACGTGCTTCATTTCACTAGGTGTACGTGCTGGTTATGCGTAAACGAATTCGAACTCTATATGCTATTATCAAAATTGTATGCTCACCTTTACATTATATGTATTGACCTTATTTTAATGTATGTGACAGGTGCTTAGGACGCACATGTGGTAGGAAATGGAAGCTAGAATAAAGCTTTAGAGCCCAACAAATAGTTGTCTGTAGATAACGAATTAGGGTCTCTAGAAGCAGATAAACAACTACTATTTACGTTTAAATCTGAGTTGTCGGAACAGAATATTTGTCTTGATGTTTGTCTGTAATAATTATTTGACTGTTTGAGGTACGGTATGGGACGTATTATTTAAATTGAATAGTTATGATAATTGTTGTGGAAACTTCTGGACAATCTGTTTCGCTCAGTGCCATGACCCGATGATTCCGCCATCGGTTGGGGTGTGACAATCTTTGTGTTAACATAATGCCTAACTACATTTTCGAAAAATTAAGTATTAGTGATTTTTCTCCACTTCAAATACCCATTTTTCTATCTAATCGGAAAATAATAAAATCAATCAGTGTAGTTAAGGATGTCTTGGTTCAAACAAATCAAATGGTAATCCCAACTGACTTTGTCATCCTCGATGACGCTCCTCTAGTGTTGGGACGACCCTTTGTAAAAACTCACGAAGCTTTGAAAAACCGAAAGTTCAACAATCTACCTCTTCATTTAGGGGCATTCAAAAAAAGTGTTGACCTTGAGCGATCAATGAAATATCCATTCGGCAATGACGACCCCCTAATTGAATGATGAGCCAGAACCACCTGATAAGGTGGGTCTAGCCAAGGACCCTAATAAACGTGGCGCACCACGGAGGCATTCCGCGGTACTATCCGTAGTTTTAGTTTAGATTAACTTTTATGTTTTCTAGTTTAGTTTTAATTTTCAGGAATAAAACACACTCGGGATGATGGAGGTTACTAAGGGAAACTTGAACCCACACCCCATGCACAAAAACAGAGCCTCCCAATGATTTTTCTTCATTACAGCAAGTTCAGCACGGGGCCGTGCTCACCCCAACACGCCCCGTGCCCGAGGTTCTACAGAAAATGCCCAGTTCAGGTAACTGGACACGGAGCCGTGCCCACTGAACACGCCCCCGTGCCCAGCCTTCTGTTTAAATTTGATACTGGCAGTCTGACCACGGGGCCGTGCTCAGCCAACACCACCCCGTGTTCAGCTACCCAGCACCATAAAATCTTGTTTTTAACCCACTTTTACACATTTTAATCAACCAAAAAACTTATTTTTGGGACACATTGAGGACAATGTGCAATTTAAGTGTGGGGGGGGGGGGATGCTAAAACTTTGAATCTTGCAAGTCCTAATAACAAGCCTTACACAAAACTCTATTGGAACCGCTAATCACCCCAAAATTTTTTCAAAAACTTTTCATTTTTTTTACTTGTCTTGGTTTAATTTGGGAATTACAAGTTCTAAAAAGGTTATATTTTTACAAATTTACAACCAATAGCGTCGTGATAAAAAGAACCAACATAAGAAAATTATGAAAATGCATGACAAGTCTAATTAAAATTTGATTATATATACTTGATCACATTATAAACCTATTCCCACAAAAGTGAGTTTTGAGCCTTTATTGAGCATACAAATACATATCTTTTAACTAAATGCTCATTTTTCGTTTCTTGTGTGAATAGTCGCTTGGTTTCTTACAACTCTAGAACTTGCCACGACAATGCATTCCCGGTCCTTACCAACTTAAACCCGAGTGAGTAAATGATGGAGGCATTAGGACTAACCCTTTTTATTTCTACACCATTATTTTTTCTTTTTTTTACCACCTACCCAAAATCCCCATAGTTAACCCCTTTGAGCCTAAACCTTTTCATTTCTTAACCCAAACCAAACACCCTTTCACCCACCAAAACCTTTTTTTTATTTTTAACCCTTTGTTTTAGTAACAAGCTCGGTTTTTCGTATGACTTTTCAAAAAAAAAAATGTTGATGATGAAGCAAAAGAAGAAAATAAACAAACAAGTTCATCAAAAATAACTTTGTTTGAAAAAAAAAAGCTTCATCAAAATAAAAATTGCAAAAATAAAAAGTCATACGAAAACCGACGCTTTTACGCTTTTCACCCTTTTACTAACCACTAACCCAACCACCTACCTTTTAACCAAGCCTAACCCTTCACCCAAAAGTCCTCTTGATATTTACAAAGGTATATAGTTAAAAAGGAGGAGGATTGATTGCTTGGCAAGCATATGGTAGGAGTAAATTCCATGCCGCTCTCGAGAGTTTTCACAAAAATACACCTTCGGCCGAGTGTTGAGTGATCCCCCGTGAGGTATGTGAACTTGTATATAAATGGAATTTTAAAAAGGCATGTTATGCCCTAATAAGTAATTTATCTTATGTAATGTTGTAAATAAATCATGACGAATAGGATTGTAAATAAATAAAAATAAAACTTAATAAAGAATCTTGGAAATCCCGACACTCTATGACAAGCCCAAACCTTCTCTTCTACCCATTCCATTTGGGTGTGTAAGCCACATAATAAAGAGTTTTGCTTGAGGACAAGCAAAGATTCAAGTGTGGGGGTATTTGATGTGTGTAAAATGCAACATATAAATTACATCAAATAAGGCATAAAACTAATCTTTTTTTAGTACTAATGTTGGAAAAAGTGTGTTTTTGTCTTCCTTTTGAATTTACAGGGTCAAATGAGCTTAAACGAACAAAAGGAACAAATATACAGCCAAAACCAACATAAATACAAAGAAAAGGAAGAAACGTGGCATGCCCGACTCCTCGACAGCATCTCCCAAAGAAAAAAAACAAGAAGAAAGCTGAGCATGGGGCTGTACCCAGCTCAACACGGGGCGTGTCCAGCTCAACACGGGGCGTGCCCAGCGAACACGGGGGCATGGTCAGCCTTGGCACAAAAGACAAACCTGTAGAAGCTTCTATTGCCCACCACGGGGCCGTGCCGAGCGGACACGGGGCCGTGGTCAACGTAAAGATACGCAGAATCTTGCCAAATCTAATAGTACAGATACGCTTCTGCACACGGGGCCGTGCCCAGCGGACACGGGGGCGTGTGGAGCTAATACAGACAAATTGTATTAATGAAGAAAGAGAAAAGGGTGGACACGGGGCCGTGTCCAGCGGACACGGGGCCTTGTCTAGGCTTCTGTACAGGCTATAAATAGGGGTGCTTGGCTCAAGCTCAAACCATCCCTTGGCACACCACCTCTCTCACACTTCACCCACCACCCACCACCACCATAACACCATCATCCACCACCATCATCCATTGTCCATCATAGAGTGTGTGAGTCGTCTCGGGATCCAAGATTGTTCGTAAGAGTTCTTGACAATCAAGGCCATGTTTGCCTAAGTCTCTTACATCACTTAGTGAAGACAAAGTGTCTAGTGTAATACTTTTTATTTTTAATCTTTTCGCACTTTTTAATTGGTTATGTATTAATGACTTTAATAACTAGTTTCTTATGTTGAAGGTGATTCTTCCTTATCGTTTGTCCGTGGTGTCTTGGCATTATTTTACTGTCTATATAAAATAAAAGATTTTCACCATTCATATCTCCACGGTCTATATGGAGGTATGTTGGCTACCTGGTCGGGGGTTAAGGGAACGGTTTGGTAAGAGTCTTGCCATTGTTCAGTGTATAGATCCTGCAAAGGACCTGGGTCAAAGTTAGTAGGACCTCCTTCAATACTTAACTGTATTGGATGGCGGGGGTCCAAACTCTTTGATCCCCTCATAAGTTAAACTACTATTAAAACTTTAACCCGACTACTTAGGACTGTATCCCTGCTGACTCAGACTACTTAGCCGAGGGTAACGTCGCCTTCAAAAGAGGGGCCTACCACATTATGCATTAATAACTTAATTAATTATCTTTCAATAATCCAACCCTTTAGGATTGTATCCCTGCTGACTTAAACTACTGGGTTGAGGGTAACGTCACCTCCAAAAGAGGGGCCTACTACAATAACTAAGATAATCTCTTAATAAAGTGCAAAAGTGTGGAAATAATCAAAGGTTACACTAAACACGAGTCGGAGCCAAGTGATTCATCTTGTCTATCTGTTTTTATTTTTATTTTTATTTTTATTTTTCAGCATTTTAGTTAGTTTTTATTTTCTTAGTTTAAAACATTTTTCTAAACTTTTGATTTGATTAGACGTTGAGGATAAACTGGTACTAAAATCTCTTGTGTCCTTGGACGACCTCGGTATCTTACCAACACTATACTACGCTCACGATGGGTGCACTTGCCCATATGTGTGTTTAGTGTTAGTAAATATCGTGTTTTATAAATTTAAAACTTGGCTAAAGAAAGTGTAAAAGGGCTTAAAATATACTTAAACTTATATACACACTTCACACGCATCAGTGGCACACTGTCATATGCCTTTTCTAAATCAATGAATGTCGCAACCCCCGCCCCCTATCTGTCCCGGGAACGGGCGGCCGCGAGACCAGTTTTGGTGGTATCGGTGTTTATCAATTTGGCAGCGGAAATTACATCAGGACCGTAGTTAGGAAATATTTTATCAGAGTAAAACACATGGGAAAATCCCAAGTTTCAAGTACACACATTTTTATAGGGATAAAACCCTATTTTATTTAATAAAACATCTTCTTTTATTTAGGTAACTTTTATAGCCACTTTTTCAAGCCTTCAGTGCTGTCCATCTGGCTTCTAGTTGGCTTTCACATTTTTTTTTACCTAAAATGCATTTAAAAACATTTTGTCTGTGGGAAATACTGGTGAGTGAATCCCACTTTAATCAAGAAGAGTTTTATCAATTTACAGTATTGAGAGCGATTACAATGTTTATATCTACACAATTACTCATTCAGTATTGTCAATCCTGTCTGGTGGGTCATATTACCCATTGGCTAACTCTTTGTCCAATGGTAACGTGTTCCATATTTTGTATACAAAACCTCAACATACCGGCAGTAATTGAAGAATTACAAAGACTCAATCACTGCTTGATCACATTGTAAAATAATTAAGGTTTTGTAAAAACAGTTTACAAAAGGGAGATTACTCACATTGCTGTCTTAGGGTTTTCTTTAAGGGTTTCCTGGTGATTATCTATAATTTACACAAATGCACACGCGTTAGTATAATAACCCAATATTTACATTAGTAATACCCTACCCGAGACGGCATTCCAACGACTACGTCGGACAGAACCACGACAGTCGTTACGGAACCCTGGATCAATCGGGCAGTGTATCTGATACGTAACCGGGGTTATGATACTTACAATGGGGCAGAACTTCGTTATTTAGGGGGTATACTACCCAAATATTACTTCAACTATGAAGAAATTCGAGAGAGGGAAAGATCGTGAGCGAATTCGACTGAACTGCCGAAGGTTGCTATTTATAGGGTCTGATTTGGACTTCGTCGCGCCCTGCGTAAGTTGTAGCCAAGGGCTACGCGGCCTGCGTAGTAGGCTGGGTAGGCCCTAGCCTGGCCTAGTCACTGGTGTAGGCTCGACGTGTGGCTGCCACGTGGCAGCTCAGGGTTGTGCCTCGTTGATGAGCACTCGCGCCCCGCGTAGACCAAAGGGTCGTCTTACGCGGCCCGCCAGAGACCCATTATTTTTGTTTTTATTTATTTAGTTTTTGAAAAATTAAAGGTATTTAGGGCTCGGTTTTCACATACAGGGTACATATTGAGACATATAAGGGTATTTTAATTATATTAGGGGTGTCGGAAAATTATTTAGGAGGGTTGTTATATCCTCCTCACCTTGTTTTAGAACTCGTCCTCGAGGTCTACTGGAATAGGTGCGGGTATTTCTTGTGCTTGAGGTTCTTAACTTTCCTATCTTCGATCTGTAGAGGCTTCTCTACAAATTTAAGTTGATCACTTACCTCTATATCTTTAAGAGGCACTATCAGTGATTCATCAGCAAGCACTTTTTAAGTTTAAATACATGAAATACATCAAGTATTCCTGCCATTTCTTCGGGCAGTTGTAGCTGATAGGCTACAGGTCCTATTCTTCTAATGATTTCAAAAGGTCCAACATACCTGGGGCTTAGCTTTCCCCTTTTGATGAATCTTACCACTCCTTTCCAAGGAGAGACTTTCAGTAACACTTTATCACCTACCTGAAATTCCAAGGGTTTTCGTCTGTTATCAGCATAACTCTTTTGTCGATCATGTGTTGCTTTCAGTCGTTCCTTGACTTGAATGATTTTGTCAGTCGTTTCTTGTACTATCTCTGGTCCGGATAGTTTCTTTTCTCCAATTTCTGCCCAACAAACTGGGGCTCGTCACTTTCGTCCATAAAGTGCTTCGAATGGTGCAGCATTGATACTTGTGTGATAACTATTATTGTAAGAAAATTCTATTAATGGTAAGTGATCATCCCAATTACCTCTGAAATCAATTACACAAGCTCTAAGCATATCTTCCATCGTCTGAATTGTCCTTTCGCTTTGTCCGTCCGTTTGAGGATGATAAGCTGTGCTTAGATTCAACTTGGTTCCCATGGGTTTTTGGAAACTTGTCCAAAAATGAGAGGTAAAACGACTATCCCTATCAGAAACAATTGATAAAGGAATTCCATGTAATGAAACTATTTTATTTACATACAATTTAGCTAATTTTCCATACTGAAGGTTTCCTTCATTGGTAGGAAATGAGCTGACTTAGTTAGCCTGTCTACAATCTCCCAGATTGTATCATTACCTTTCCTTGTTTTGGGTAGTTTGATAACAAAATCCATTGTTATACATTCCCATTTCCACACTGGCATTTCTAACTACTGCAATAAACCTGAGGGTTTCTGATGTTCAGCTTTAACTTATGAACAGGTTAAACATTTAGAAACATAAGATGGTATATCCTTTTTCATTCCTATCCACCAGAAATTCTTTCTTAAATCCTGATACATTTTATCATTTCCAGTATGCATTGTATACTTAGACTTATGGGCTTCTTCTAATATATGGTGGCTTAAGTTTCCTAATTTAGATATCCACATCCTTTTCTTATGGAATCTCCAAATTCCATCTGTTCCTCGTTTAAATTCCTTAATCATTCCTTTTAATTTCTCATATCATCATTGATTACTGATTCTTGTGCCTTTTTAATCTGTTCATTTATATCTACTTGTAGATTTAATTTAAGAGAACGTACTCTTTTTGGCTTTTCATGATATTTTCGACTTAAGGCATCGGCTACTACATTAGCCTTTCCTGCATGATACTGGATATTATAATTATAATCACTAAGAATTTCCATCCAGCGTCTTTGTCTCATATTCAACTCCTTTTGCCTGAAAACATACCTTAAACTCTTATGATATGTGAAAATGGTAAACTTACTACCGTAAAGGTAATGTCTCCGAATATTAAGGGCAAAAATTATGGCTCCTAATTCTAAATCATGGGTCGAATAATTCTCTTCATGATTCTTATGTTGTCTAGATGCGTAAGCTATAACCTTTTGGCATTGCATTAACACACATCCATAACCTAACTTAGAAGCGTCACAATAGACTACAAAGTCTTCAGTTCCTTCTGGTAACGCTAGTATGGGGGCGTTGGTTAATCTTTGCTTAAGAATTCTAAAGGCTTCGTCTTGTTTTGGTCCCCATTCAAACTTATTGGATTTACAGGTTAGCTTAGTTAAGGGAATGGTTATTCTAGAAAAATCTCGAATAAATCTTCTATAATAACCGGCCAATCCTAAGAAACTTCTAATCTCAGTTGGTGACTCAGGGGTTTTCCATTTGGTAATTGCCTCGATCTTGGTGGGATCCACATGAATTCCTTTATGATTGACTAAATGTCCAAGAAACTGTACCTGTTCTAACCAAAATTCACACTTCGAAAACTTAGCATAAAGCTTTTCTTTTCACAATATACTTAGAAGTGCGTGCAAATGTTTTGCATGTTCCTCTTTACTCTTAGAGTAAATGAGAATATTATCTATAAAGACAATCATGAATTTATCTAAATATGGCTTACATATTCGGTTCATTATGTCCATAAATGCGGCTGGGGCATTGGTTAAACCAAATGGCATGACAGTAAATTCATAATGGCCATACCTTGTTCTAAATGCGGTCTTAGGAATGTCCTCTTCCTGTACCTTTAATTGATGATATCCTGAGCGTAAATCGATCTTTGAGAAAAATCGAGCTCCTTGCAATTGATCGAACAGATCATCGATTCTTGGTAATGGATACCGATTCTTAATCGTAACCTTGTTCAATTCTCGGTAATCAATGCATATACGCATAGATCCATCTTTCTTTTTAACGAACAAGATTGGTGCTCCCCATGGTGATGAACTTGGCTATATGAATCCTTTCTCCAATAACTCGTCTAACTGTTTCTTCAATTCTTGCATTTCTGCAGGTGTCAAACGGTAAGGTTCTTTGGCAATTGGTGCTGTCCCTGGTAGTAGATGAATTCTAAATTCAACTTCTCTGTCTGGCGGTAGTCCAGGTAATTCTTCTGGAAACACATCTGGAAACTGAGATACTACTGGAATATCTTTTAATTCTTTTCCTTTAGTTTTAGTGATTATGGAAATCAAATACACTAATGATCCTTTTCTTATATAACTTGTTCTTTTCATCACAGAGATGAATTTTGTGGATCTAGATGGTTTATCTCCTTTAATTGTGATTTTTTCACCCCTGGGTGAATTTACTTGAATTGACTTTTGATCACATAAAATACTGGCTTTATTGGCTATTAACCAATCCATTCCTAATACAACGTCAAATCCTGCCAAATTCATTGGATAAAGATTTACAATAAACTTTTGATTTAAAATTTCTATTCTTGCTCCCTGCAAGATTTCAGAAATCCTAACGGTTTCCCCATTCTGTCTCTACTAGACATTCTTGTGGAAGTTTAGTTAATGATTGATTAAGAAGTTTGCAAAATGAAGTATTAATAAAAATTTGGTTCGCACCAGAGTCAAATAATACTTTAGCAAAAACATCATTAACTAAAAACGTACCGGCTATCACATCCGAAATCATTTTGGCTTCATCTGCAGTTAGAACAAATGCTCTAGCATTTTTAGTGTTCTTGTTGTTCATAGCTGGAGCTAGTTTCGGACAGTTTGGCTTGATGTGGCCTTGTTCTCCGCAGTTGTAGCATATCCTGTTGTTAGGTTTCTTCCTGCAGTCTTCTTCCTTATGTCCAGATATTTTGCAGAAGTTCCAATATATGGAGTATCTTCCAGAATGCTTCCTTTTGCAATACTTGCAATAAGGTGCAGAGGTAAAACCTATATTTTTCGCACGGTTGGAATTTCCAGAGCGAAATTCTTGGGTAAGCCTTTGAGCTAGGTTTCTCCTTTGATCTTCTTCCCGTGTATGCACTAACTAATCTGTCAAGGTATTTGCTAGTTCTACAGCTTCTTCTATAGTTTGAGGTCTAGCTGCCTTGACTATATGCCTAATCTCACTGATTAATCCCCAAATGTAACGGGAGATTAATACTGGTTCAGGTGATGCAAGGGTTGGCACTATTCTAGCATATTCAAACAATAGCGTAGTGTAACCTTTACTATCCACTCCAGTCATCCTGAGGTTTAGGAATTTATTTGTTATCTGTTCTTTTTCATTGGGAGGGCAAAATTTCCTTTCTACCATGTTCTTAAATTCCTCCCATTCCATACTGTAAATCTTGTTACTTCCCCTAGATTGTAGGATAATGTTCCACCATTCTAGTGCTGAATTCTTAAACAGATTGGAAGCAAACATTATCTTATCCTCTTCCACGCACATGCTTATTTTTAAGACAGCCTCAGTCTTTTCTATCCAGCGTAAGGCTGCAATGGCCCCTTCATTGCCCGAGAATTCCATTGGTTTACAAGACCATAATTCTTTATAAGAACAACCATAAGATATGGTTCTTCTTCTTTTGGGGATGGGCACTTGAAGTATGGGTCCATTGTTTACGCTGTTTTCTGGTTCAGTGGGTCGTTTACTATGACGGTTACTTTTATTATTAGCTTCCCTAACTGTTTGAATAATATATGGCATCGCATCTATCATTCCTTGTGCCACTATGTGTTGGATGGCACTGTTATCCACTTGGTTTCCATTGTTATTGTTGTTCTGATTATCGTTATTCTGGTTTTTCGGGTTATTATCCGGATTCTCTTGATTCACTTGGTCGGCCATCTGGATTTTAAACATTTACCACATATTAATATCACAAGATAATATTTAACACAACCAATCATATGACACGCATATTGATCAAAAGCGTCGAACATTACGACTTACTCTTTCTTATATTATGCATCTAATACAACCTAGAACTGGAATATAAAATTACAATACTAGTAGGCATCTATAGCTATTGTCTAGATTTTTTTTTTCAAACATACACACATAATATATATATATATATATATATATATTATTACTACTACTTCCACCATCACCTTCACTGATATGGGTTCATCCAGAACTCCTTATTGCGCTCGTCATACTTCCAGACGAGTCACTCTCCGACCTGCCTCATCCTCTCGCTACTTTCTAAAGTCTCTTCTTCGAAGGTTTGGAGCTCTTGCACATTTTCTGCACTCATTGGGGGTACATGTGCTGGGACTGGGTTTGGAAACTGGGGCATGGGTTCCTGGTACGGGTATGGATTCTCTAAAATTTCCCTAATGTACTGATCGTTATCATAGTAGGGATCTAGAGGGTCCAAATCTGGGTAGGCTGCTAGGTTCGGTATAGGTGTGTCTTCTGGTATTGGGTAGCGTTTCACATAATCCCTATTGTCATCTAACCCCGGGTCATAATTTGGGTCTAAGGGATGGGGTGCTGGTACCCTAGGTATCTCTTCTGGGTTAAAATCATGCATTTGGATTTGATTTTATGGGTTGTTTTCGACTTCCATTGGCTGTGCGGGAAACAGTGGTAACGGTTGGGGTGCTATCAGTTGTTCCAGATTAGGGTCGGCAGCTGTGGTTGCTAGGATATGAAAGTTTGCTAAACTCCTATTGAGCATATCATGTATGTGGGCATCTGTTTCTTTCTTAATAGCTGCTAAAGCTCGCTGGTTTTGCAATTTTTTCATCCTCTTTCTACATTCATGCGCTCCTCTACTGAACCATCCTCTCTTTTTAGGAGGGAATAACTCTTCAGACTGAGCCTTAAACACGAATATCCCATCTTCATTGTCAACAGAATACCCTGAGAGGGTAGGCTATGAAGAGGTGCCTTCGCTCCTAGGTGAGCTGGACAACTGACGGTAGGTGTCGGAAGGTCCTTTGTCTCTCATACTGTAAACTAACAAATAGTCAAATAACACACAACAATAAAATGCAGATATGCACGTATTTTCGTAATTTATTTCCCAATACTTTGAATAATATCTTTGTGTCAGCAGAACACTTCTGTGGCTGAATCAGTGGCTTAGCTCTGATAGCACCTTCTGTCGCAACCCCCGCCCCCTATCTGTCCCGGGAACGGGTGGCCGCGAGACCAGTTTCGGTGGTATCGGTGTTTATCAATTTGGCAGCAGAAATTACCTCAGGACCGTAGTTAGGAAATATTTTATCAGAGTAAAACACCACATTTTATAATATTAAAAACATGGGAAAATCCCAAGTTTCAAGTACACACATTTTTATAGGGATAAAACCCTATTTTATTTAATTAAACATCTTCTTTTATTTAGGTAACTTTTATAGCCACTTTTCCAAGCCTTCAGTGCTGTCCAGCTGGCTTCTAGTTGGCTTTCACATTTTGTTACCTGAAACGCGTTTAAAAACATTTTGTCAATGGGAAATACTGATGTGTGAATCCCAGTTTAATCAAGAAGATTTTTATCAATTTACAGTATTGAGAGCGATTACAATGTTTATATCTACACAATTACTCATTCAGTACTGTCAATCCTGACTGGTGGGTCATATTACCCATTGGCTAACTCTTTGTCCAATGGTAACGTGTTCCACATTTTGTATACAAAACCCCAACATACCGGCAGTAATTGAAGAATTACAAAGACTCAGTCACTGCTTGATCACATTGTAAAATAATTAAGGTTTTGTAAAAACAGTTTACAAAAAGGAGATTACTGACATTGCTGTCTTAGGGTTTTCTTTAAGGGTTTCCTGGTGATTATCTATAATTTACACAAATGCACACGCGTTAGTATAATAACCCAATATTTACATTAGTAATACCCTCCCTGAGATGGCATTCCAACGACTACGTCGGGCAGAACCACGACAGCCGTTACGGAACCCTGGATCAATCGGGCAGCGTATCTAATACGTAACCGGGGTTATGATACTTACAACGGGGCAGAACTTCGTTATTTAGGGGGTATACTACCCAAATATTACTTCAACTATGCAGAAATTTGAGAGAGGGAAAGATCGTGAGCGAATTCGACTGAACTGCCGAAGGTTGCTATTTATAGAGTCTGATTTGGACTTCGTCGCGCCCCGCGTAAGTTGTAGCCAAGGGCTACGCGGCCTGCGTAATAGGCTGGGTAGGCCCTAGCCTGGCCCAGTCACCGGTGTAGGCTCGACGTGTGGCTGCAACGTGGCAGCTCAGGGCTGCGCCTCGTTGATGAGCGCTCGCGCCCCGCGTAGACCAAAGGGTCGTCTTACGCGGCCCGCCACAGACCCATTATTTTTGTTTTTATTTAATTTTTAAAAATTAAAGGTATTTAGGGCTCGGTTTTCACATACAGGGTACATATTGAGACATATAAGGGTATTTTAATTATATTAGGGTTGTCGGAAAATTATTTAGGAGGGTTGTTATAATGAACACCATATGTAGATCTCGATTTTTCTCTCTATATTTTTCCATCAATCTCCTTAGAATGTGTATCGCCTCTGTAGTTGACCGCCCTAGCATGAAACCAAATTGGTTTACCGTAACCTAGGTTTCTCTTCTAAGTCTAGTCTCAATCACCCTCTCCCATAATTTCATAGTGTGGCTTAACAACTTAATCCCTCTATAACTACCACAACATTGGGCGTCTCCTTTGTTCTTATATAAAGGCACTACAATACTATTCCTCCACTGGTCTGGCATTCTTCCAGATTTGAAAATCTGATTGAACAAGTAAGTTAGCCATTGAACTCCATCATGTCCCAAGCACTTCCACACCTCAATTGATATGTTGTCCGGACCCATAAGACGAGAACCTAAGCCAACAACCAGGCCACACTCCTAAAAGTCCTTAACATTAATCCTACGTCTACATGAGGTTCTGTCCTCGACCATGTCCTCAGAGAGGTGCAAATCAAGCAAATCTTGCCTAATCCGCTCATCCCAAGTCATTTTCGGCCTTCCTCTACTCCTCCTTCCATCTACAGTGAGTGTTTCAACTATTCTAATCGGGTGTGTCGTCTGCCTCCTCCTGACATGCCCAAACCATCTCAATCTCCCCTCCCTTATCTTGTCTGAAATACTAGCGACTCCTAGTCTTTCCCTTAAAACCTCATTTCTTATCTTGTCCAACCTAGTATGCCTACACATCCATCTTAGCATCCTCATCTGCGCTACCTCTAGCTTTCTAGCATGCATTTTCTTGATGGCACAATTATCTGTTCCGTATACCATAGAGGGTCTAATTGTAACCCTATAAAATTTCCCTTTTAATTTATCAGGGAACCTCTTGTCGCACAATACCCCTGTGGCTGCTCTCCACCTACCCCATCCAAACTGGATACGGTGAGCTACGTCGCTGTCTATCTCTCCATTACTCTGAACAAACAATCCTAAATACTTGAACTTAGTTGCCTATGGAACCACCTGACCCTCAATGGTAATCTGAGTGTCATGTTCATCGCCTGCTCCGCCAAAATCACAGTAAAGGTACTCAGTCTTTGAGTGAATTATCCTCAAACCTTTGCATTCTAAGGCTACACACCATTCTTCAACCTCGCGTTCAAGCTCTGTTTACTTTCTTCTATCAACACAATATCGTCTACAAAAAGCAAGCACCACGGAATGGACTCCTGAATCGATTTTGACAACTCATTTAGGACAATCGCAAATAGAAAAGGGCTCAACGCTGACCCATGGTGGAGTCCTACTTCCACAGAAAAGAAATCTGTATCCCCTACCGGTGCACGAACACTAGTTTTACTCTTAACATACATATCCTTAATTAAGTTTACATACTTACTAGGTACCCCTCTATCCTCTAAACTTTCTCATATCAATCTACGTGGCACACTGTCATACGCCTTTTCTAAATCAATGAACACCATAGAATGTGTATCGCCATCTCGATTTTTATAACAACCCTCCTAAAATATTTAGAACATCCCTATACGTCCTAAAAAACACACCGTATACGAAAAGTGGGCCCTAAATACTTTATTTTTATAAAAATTAAATAAAAACAAAATTTAATGGTTCCTGGCGGGGCGCGACACAGACCCGAAGGTCCGTCACGTGCCGCGACTCGCTGACACCAGGCGGCACCCCAGCCCGCCACGTGGCACGACACACGGACGATCTATGCTTGTGACTGGCCAAGGCTAGGCCCTAGCCAGCCTATCTCACGGGTCGCGAATGAAGCAAAGGGGTGGGTCGCGGGGCGCGAGAGACCCCCGATCCAGCCTATAAATGGAGGGCTTCAGCATTTCATTTTCGTCGTTCAATTCTAATGATTCTCTCTCAATTTCTGAAGTAGTATAAGTAATTCTCGGGCATTATACCCCCCTAATTAGCGAAGCTCTACCTCGTTGTAAGTATTATAACCCCCGGTTACATATTAGATATGCTGCCCGATTGATCTAGTGCTCCGTAACGGCTGTCGAGGCTCTGCTCGACGTAGTCGTTGGAGTTCTGTCTCGGGGAAGGTATAACTAATGTAAATTGGGTTATTATACTAACGCGTGTGCATTATTTAAATTAATATATTATAACTAGGAAGTCATAAAGGAAAATACCTAAATTAGCAATGTGAGTTTATCCTCTTTTTATAAATTCTTTTTATAAATTGTTTTTACAAAACCTCAATTGTTTTACATTATGATTAACAGTGATTGAGTATTTGTAATTCTACATTTATCGTCGGTATTTTGGGGTTTTGTATACAAAATTTGTTACTACACTGTGAGTAGTAACATTTCCACAAGTCAGGATTGACAGTGCCGTGGGTGGTAATTAAAGTAGGAATGGAAAGAAATATAATTGCGAGATCGCCCTCAATACTGTAAAATGATAAAAACCCGTTTTGATTAAACTCGGATTCACTCACCAGTATTTCCCACTGACAAATCTTTTTAAACGCGTTTCAGGTAACAAAATGTGAAAGCCAAATAGAAGCCAGCTGGACAGCACTGAAGGCTTGGAAAAGTGGCTATAAAAGTTACCTAAATAAAGAAGATATTTTAATTCAATAAATTAAGGTTTATCCCTATAAACATGTTTGTAATGAAAACTTGGGTTTTTCCCCAGTGTTTATTATTATAAAAATGTGGTATTTTACTCTGATAAAATAATTCCTAACTACGGTTCTGATGTAAATTCCGCTGCCAAACTGATCAACACTGATACCACTGATACTGGTCTGCGGCCGCCCGTTCCCAAGAGATTAGGGGCCGGGGGGTTGTGACAGAGAGTAGTATTAGAGCTACAGCCACTGATTTCAGCCACAGAAGTGTTCTGCTGACAATGAAATTATCAATTCTGTTTGGAAATAATCTATGTGACTATGTGCATATCTGTATATTATTATTTTGTGTTATTTGACAATTTGTTAGTTTACAGTATGAGTGATCAAGGACCGTTGGACACCTATCGTCAATTGTCTAGTTCTCCTAGAGATGAAGGAACTTCTTCCTAGCCTACTCCTTCGGGGTATTTAGCTGACATAGAAGAGGGGATCTTTATATTAAAAGCCCAATCCGAAGAACCATTCCCTACCAAAAAGAGAGGATGGTTCAGTCGGGGAACTCACGAGCGTAGGAAAAGAATGAGGAAATTACAGCAACAGAGATCTTTAGCAGCGCAAATAGGGAGATGAATGCCCAGACTCAGGATATAATCAATAGACGATTAGCTAATTTCCACATGCTAGCTACCACTGTCGTAGACCTAAATTTAGAACAAATCATTGCACCACAGCCACCACCCTTGTTCCCAACTCAACCTATGGAAATAGAACCTAACCCAGGAGACCAGATTCCTGCGCCCATATTCGACCCAAACGAAATACCTAGAATCACAAGACCCGATCCCTTAGCATATGACCCATGGTTTGACGACCATATGGATTATCAAGAATTCTGCCCACAAGAGGAACCCATACAAAACCCAGTAGCACCCTATCCTAACCTTGACCCTTTAGATCCGTATTGGGATAATGACCAGTATGTTCGGGAAATCCTAGAAAACCCATTCCCATACGAAGAACCGATGCCCCAGTACCCTGACCCGATACCAGCACCCGCACCACCCATGAGTACCGAAAATGTGCAAGAACTCCGTACCTTTGGTAAGGAGTTATTAGATGAAAGTGAAAAGATAAGACAAATAGGGGAAAGGCTCGTCTGGAAGTACGATGAGCGTAATATGCAATATTGGATGAACCCCCACTAATAATATATATATATGAGTAGTTGAGAAAAAAATATTATTAATCAACTAAAATAAATAGTCTAATACCTACTGATGTATACAAGTATTGTATTTTAAATTCCAGTTTCAGTTTGTAATAGATGCATATCTATACAATAGAGTAAATGTCGCAATGCACGACGATTTTGATTAATGTGTTTGTTTGTGTAGTTATTCGCATTAGATCTTATTCTGTGATATTACTATCTCGTAAATGTTTATAATCCAGATGGACATAGCAGCAAATCAGGAAAACCAAAATAATGATAATAATGGCAACCAGATAAATAATAGTGCCATTCAACATATCGTAGCACAAGGAATTATAGATGCTATGCCATATATCATTAAGACTGTTAAAGAAGCAGGAAATAAGTCTACAAATGGAAGTAAACGTCAACACACTGAACCAAGTCATAGTGTGAACGATAATAACAGACCATTACTTCTATTGCCTATTCAAAAAAGAAGAAAAACCATGTCTTATGGTTGTTCTTACAAAGAATTCTGGTTTTGCAAACCAATAGAATTCTCTGGCAATGAAGGAGCCATTGCAGCTCTACACTGGTTAGAAAAGACTGAGGCTGTCTTAAAAATAAGCAAGTGTGCAGAGGAAGACAAAATCATGTTTGCTTCCAATCTTTTTAAGAATGCAGCCTTCGAATGGTAGAACACTATTCTCCAGTCTAGAGGAAGTGAAGGAGCCTATAATATGGAATATATTGAGTTTAAGAGTATGGTTGAAAGGAAATTATGTCCACCCAATGAAAAAGAACAGATTGCTAATAAGTTCTTAAACCTTAGAATGACCGGAATAGACTGTAAGGGTTACACTACCGTATTCTTCGAATATGATAGAATAGTGCCAACCCTAGCTTCACCAGAACCAGTATTAATCTCCCGTTACATCTGGGGATTAATCAGTGAGATAAGACACGTAGTCAAGGAAACTAGACCACAAACCATAGAAGAAGCAGTAGAACTAGCAAATACCTTGACTGATGAGCTGGTACTTACATAAGAAGAGAATCAGAGGAAGAACCTAGCCCAAAGGCTTACCCAGGAAGTTCGCTATGGAAACTCCAACCATGGGAAAAATGTAGGTTCTACTTATGCACCTTACTGTAAGGCCTGCAAGAGAAAGCATTCAGGAAGATGCTCCACATACTGCAATTTCTACAAATTACCAGGACATAAGGAAGAAGACTGCAGGAAGAAACCCAATAATGGAGTATGCTTCAACTGTGGAGAAAAGGGACATATTAAGCCGAACTTGTCACACCCCAATATTTCCACGTATCACCGGTGGGCCCGGTGGGGAGTATCGTGACGTAGTTGATATCATCATAGTCAATTTATCACAGTTCAATGCACAGCGGAAGTCTAAAAGTATTAATATTACAAACCGAATGAAAGTAACATAAGTATTACAAACGGAATGTAAAAGGATCCACAGGCGGATCAAACAAAGGAAATATTGTTCAACAGATTTTTAAAGTGATAAAGCTTGCAAGACTCTTTATTTATTCACTCAGGAGTAGCCAACCTATTTCGCATAGTACCTGCACTTAACCTTTTGGAAAATACGTCAGTTTACACTGGTAAATACAATTAACCGACTCTTTTGAAAATATTTAAGAAAATTGATTTAAATGCACAAGGCACAAATAATCTTTTATAATTTGGGACAATTATAAAAATAATCTTGTATACAGTTTTATATGTTTGTTGTCCGTCAGGGCCGGTTAGAAAAGCCGGACAAGATTAACTGACACACCACATGTATAATGCCCACAAGGAAAACTCCTTATTGTGGGATACCATTTATACATACGCAACTGTCAGGTGTATGCCTACACCCCGTGCTTAAGTCGTGGCCATTTCAATGAATGAGCCGAGGATATCCAGGACATGCTCATTAACCCCCCAAAGGCATTGCACCAAACAAAACAGATTAAAACGGGTTATGTAAATATATTAATCACAATCCGATTTAAATAACTACATACCCGACCAAGCGGTATTATTATAATACCGTATCCCAAGCCCGTATAATGGAAAATAAGTTAAAAGTATTTACCTGAGCAAAATATACAAATTTATCTCAGCCGTATACAATCAGCAAGTGCAAATATCTTTTACTGGGCTCCTAAATCAGGAATGAAGGTTTTAATAACCTATTAGATTCCTAACGGGTCTTACTTAAGTTTAAACTTAGACCGGTTAGTTTTAAAGAAAGGTATACGGTTCAAAACGCAAGATTAAGCGAAGACCGGATTAGAATGTGATTTAGACCCGACAAGTATGAAGACTTGTATAATATGGGTAAACTAAACACATTCTCGATTTTGAGGTAAAAATGATGGAATAATAGTTAACTTTGTGGCTCTTGACTTTGGCCACTAAAGTTTTTTTTTTTTTTTTTTTTGTCAATTTGGCCCTTCGCTGGTTTAAACTAAAAAGCATTGTTTCACTAAATAAACATGCATATTATTTATTGTTAATGTTATTAATGTTAACTATGAGAAATTATATTAAACAACTTATTAATCAAACTAAAATTTTTAAATAGTATTAACCTAATTTAAAAATACACAGGGTTTTTAAAGATATAACTTTTTTTATTATTTGCTATATAAAATTAGATTTATTCAACCCATACAATACACGGAGTTTTTTTAAATATAAATTTTTTTATTATTTAGTATATAAAATTACATTTCTTCCACCCGTGAATACACAAGGTTTTTTTTTTAAATATTACTTTTTTTATTATTTGCCATATAAAATTACATTTATTCAAACCGCATAATACACGAGGTTCCTAAATATATAACTTTTTTACTATTTAATATATAAAACTATATTACTCATCACGCGCAATAAAAAAGGTTTTTAAAAATATTTTGTTTTTCATTTAGTATATAAATTACATTTATTCAACCCATGTAATACACATATTTCCACGTAATACCGGTGGGCCCGGTGGGGAGTATCGTGACGTAGTTGATATCATCATAGTCAATTTATCACAGTTCAATGCACAGCGGAAGTCTAAAAGTATTAATATTACAAACCGAATGAAAGTAACATAAGTATTACAAACGGAATGTAAAAGGATCCACAGGCGGATCAAACAAAGGAAATATTGTTCAACGGATTTTTAAAGTGATAAAGCTTGCAAGATTCTTTATTTATTCACTCAGGAGTAGCCAGCCTATTTCGCATAGTACCTGCACTTAACCCTTTGAAAAATACGTCAGTTTATACTGGTAAATACAATTAACCAACTCTTTTGAAAATATTTAAGAAAATTGATTTAAATGCACAAGGCACAAATAATCTTTTATAACTTGGGACAATTATAAAAATAATCTTGTATACAGTTTTATATGTTTGTCGTCCGTCAGGGCCAGTTAGAAGAGCCGGACAAGATTAACTGACACACCACAGGTATAATGCCCACAAGGAAAACTCCTTATTGTGGGATACCATTTATACATACGCAACTGTCAGGTGTATGCCTACACCTCGTGCTTAAGTCGTGGCCATTTCTAATGAATGAGCCGAGGATATCCAGGACATGGTCATTAACCCCCCAAAGGCATTGCATCAAACAAGCCAGATTAAAACGGGTTATCTCAATGATTTTAACCACTAATCGATTAAATATTCAATACCCGACCAAGCGGTTTTATTATAATACCGTATCCCAAGCCCGTATAACGGAAATAAGTTAAAAGTATTTACCTGAGCTCAAAATATAATTTTAATCCCAGGCGTATAACAATCAGTAAGTACAAATAGCTTTTACTGGGCTCCTTAATCTGTAACGAAGGTTTTAATAACCTATTAGATTCCTAACGGGTCTTATTTAAGTTATAACTTAGACCCTTTAGTTTTAAAGAAAGGTTTAAGGTTCAAAATGCAAGATTAAGCGAAGACCGGATTAGATTGTGATTTAGACCCAACAAGTATGAAGACTTGTATAATATGGGTAAACTAAACACATTCTGGATTTTGAAGTAAAAATGATAAGGTTTGACCCGTTTCGGTTAATTTACGCAAACTAGTTACATAAACCGTACCGAACGCGAAAAATGCATAACGGGTAACCAAATGAGTCATGAACAGGTTCCACAAGTTAATATGCTTAAAATATGTTATGATATCAGTAGGATACCTTCCGTTATACCCAAAACGAATTTAAAACCAATTTATGCCCCGTAGGGGTATTTTGGTCATTTTAAAGTTCATTAAAGAGGTTAAATAGTAATATGAGTTTCTGGTCTAAAATAATCAGTAAAAATATTTATTTTAATTAGTTATATCAGTAAGATATCATATATATGTGAAATTTATCATTTATGGCCAAACTATGCACCTTAGGGGCATTTTGGTCATTTCACATATGTTATAAGGGTTAAATTTGGAAATCTAAGTTCAAAACTTATACTTACTGTTAAAGTATAAAAATTTATTCATAACATTAGTAGGTAACAAACCTTAGGTGCCAAATATGGTTTTAAACCATACTATGCGCCTAAATAGCATAAAAGTCGGTATTTGACGATATTCGGGTTGAATAAGGAAATCTGAGATTTTGATCAGCCTTTACTGTTTAAAATAACTTATTTAATATATAAAATCAGTAGAAAAAGGTTTGACATGTAAAGGATGTGTAAAACTCATTTTATTAGCAAAAAGGGCGTTATCATCAATTACCGAGTCTATGCAAGAACTCTATGTTATTATCAGTTTATAATTTAATAAAAAACTCCAAAAATCCCTAAATATTATATTACATCAGTGGGTAAAAGGTTTGGTGTCAAAATTTGGGTTTAATTAGGATTTATGTCAAAATTGCTATTTAATTAATAAAAAGCTTTCATTTTACGATATCGAGCATAACTCTCAATTTAGACCATAAATCTTGCTTTAACACACAAAGGGCATTATGGTCAACATTTAAGCATTTAACAGAAACATGCAAATGATTTGGATTTCTAAGGAACCATATAATATAATCTCAGAGGGTTATACTAATATGTAATATGGTCCTAAAGGAACCCTAAGGCATATCTAAAACAAGCTAAATCGGGTCAGAACTGAAAGTCAAAGCAAAAGTCTACTTTTGCGACTTTCGGTTGCGAACCGAGCCTAAACTCAGAATTTTCGAGTTGAACATGCCTAAACATGTTCTTATATTATTTACCAAGTTATTTTAATATTAAAACATGTTTCATAACCTCTGCATTATCAGTTATGAATTTATTTGTAAAAATTGCTTCTGTTGACTTTTTATTAATAAGTTTGACCCGACAATTGACCAAGTTAGAGTGATAATCAGTAGGTGCCCTTTTAAGGGTTTATTATCTACATAATTACCAACTCATAGCCACTTTCAATTCGAATAATGGCTGGACCATTAGTGATTAATCACTAAGTCAAAGCTTAATTACGATGGCTTTGACTTTGACTTTGGGCCATTAGACTAATAAAACTTGAACTTAGGAAGCTAAGAACACTTACTTTGGTCCTTAGCACAAAAATAGAACTTTAGAAAACTTCCTTGAGCTCCAGGAGGCTCCAAAGAGTGAGTTGTGAAGTGATTTTCAAAGTGTGCAATTGAACAAATGAAAAACAAGGCCTTATATAGAATTTTGAGAGCTCCAAGATCATTCCATCTGCAAATCTATAGTAACCAGATGATCCCATGTGTCCCTAGTGCATGAAAAACTGTTAGCTCAGACCCTGGTATCAAAAAATTGCATGCAAAGGCGGTGTAACAGGCTGAACCTGCAGCTGTGCAGATTTTTGGTTGCTGGTGACTTCTACGCTGGCCGCGTAAGATTCTTAAGGAGTCTACGCGGGCCGCGTGGCTCCTCTTTGACCGGAAAACAACTTTCATTTATTGCAGTTTCAGTCCCTGGTCCATTTTTAATTAAAATAACTTTCGTTTATTGCACTTATGACCCCCATAGTTAACTTTTAAGGGCCTTGGGTCATAAACTAACTCCGTTAAGCTCCCGGTTAGTTGTACGATCACCCGAAAAGCCTTGTTTTCATCGAAACTCCACAAAATTAATATCCAATATTCTTGAGAGCAAAATATATAATTATTACAATGTTTTTGAGTTCGTTAAAAGGTCACTCAGAGGTAACATTTAACATGTTGACACTTTTAACCCCTATGTTTCGTAAAGTCCTTATTTTAAACACACACGACTTTCTATGTTCGATAATTTATTCGTTAAAGAATACGAATGTCGTGTGAGGTCGATCAGAGGCACAAGAATGGCATGTTGACACTTTGGATCCTTTTACTTACATATTTACATTGTTTGACAAATTTTAGTCCCTCAGAACTAATTCATTACACGTTTAAACTCCATGACACGTGTCTTTATTATATTGGATGTGATTTTACGAGGTGTTACACCTTATCTCTGAATAGTGTAATCTTGTTGCCTTTCAAATTACCCCATCGTATCCTAGGTCGCATATTCCCCTTCCCTTTAGTCAAAATTTCTCTCATGACTATATCAGAGACCAGTAAATGGTGTTGAGCCACTATTGCCTCCCCTGGTATAACCTTGCAATCCCTGCACCATCTTAGATCATATCGCCTCATCAAACAATAGTCAATCTGTGTGTTACGTCCTCCACTACTGTAAGTAATCAAATGCGAATCTCTCTTCTTAAAAAGAGTTTAAGATACCTAAGTCGTGAGGTACTGCAAAGTCTAGAAGATCCCTACCGGGGTCGTTCCTATCACCAAACCTAAAACCCCCATGCACTGACTGGAAGCCATCACTACCTTTACCAATGTGACCATTAAAATCGCCTTCTATACATAATCTTTCATCCCTTGGTATGGCCCTCACAACTGCATCTAAACAATCCCAAAAATCCCGCTTCTCCTGGTCCCCTAGTCCAACTTGTGGTGCGTAAGCACAGACCACTACCACCACCTCCCCTCCCAGTCTTCATTTAATGAGCTGTGTCAGTCCGTATGCACACACGACCTGTGTGTCAGAGGACACGACCCCGTGGTCTTGTACTTGTTGTACTTTGAGATATTTTTCATATCTAGGAGTTGACCACGACCCGTGTCCATGGGACACGACCCCGTGTCTCTTGTTTGCTTCTGTGTGTCTTGTTCTTCATGGACTCTGGAGTGGGGCACGACCCCATGCCTTGATGGCATGTGTCGCAACCCCCGTCCCCTATCTGTCCCGGGAAAGGGCGGCCGCGGCCAGTTTCGGTGGTATCTGTGTTTTAGGAAATATTTTATAATATTTTATCAAAGTAAAATACCATGCTTTTATAATATTAAACATATGGGAAAATCCCAAGTTTCAAGTACACACATTTTCATAGGGATAAACCCTATTTTATTTAAATAAAACATCTCTTTATTTTAGGTAACTTTATAGCCATTTTTCCAAGCCTTCAGTGTTGTCCAGCTGGCTTCTATTTAGCTTTCACATTTTGTTACCTGAAACGCGTTTAAAAACATTTTGTCAGTGGGAAATACTGGTGAGTGAATCCCAGTTTAATCAGGTTTAGTAAAAACCATTGTACAGTATTGAGGGCGGTCGCGCAATTACATTTGTTTCCATCTACTTTAATTACCACCCACGGTACTGTCAACCCGACTTGTGGTCATGTTACTACTCTCAATGTATTAACAAATTTTGTATACAAAACCCCAACATACCGACGATAATTGTAGAATACAAATACTCAATCACTGTTTAATATAATGTTAATCATATGAGGTTTTGTAAAAACAGTTTGGAAAAAGGTTTACAAAAAGGAGATTACTCACATTGTTGTCTTAGGGTTTTCCTTAAGGATTTCTTGGTAATCATCAATAATTTACACAAATGCACACGCGTTAGTATAATAACCCAATATTTACATTAGTAATACCCTCCCCGAGATGGCATTCCAATGACTACGTCGGGCAGAACCACGACAGCCGTTACGGAACCCTGGAATAATCGGACAGTGTATCTAATACGTAACCGGGGTTATGATACTTACAACGGGGCAGAACTTCGTTATTTAGGGGGTATTATGCCCGGGTATAGTGCCTACTATATAGAAATTTGAGAGAGAAAGTTGTGACTGAACGAATTCAAATGAGAGCCGAAACTCTCAATTTATAGGGCTGATCAGACGAGGTGTCGCGCCTCACGACGGAAACTAGGGGGCCGTCACACCCCGCGACATAGGGGGTGTAGGCCCAAGCCTTGAGGTGTCACCGATCTAGCTTCGCCACGTGTTGCCACGTGGCGGCTTCCGGAGGAGGGCGGGTGGCCAGGCTCGTCGCGCCCCACAACGATGGTAGCTAGGGGCGTCGCGCCCCGCGAGCACTTCTGAAATTTTGTTTTTATTTTTATTTTAATTATATAAAGGTATTCGGGGTCCGTTTTCATGTACGGAGTGTATTTTAGGACGTTTAGGGATACTTTAAACTTATTAGGGGTGTCAGAATTATTTTAGGAGAGTTGTTATATCCTCCCCGCCTTGTTTTAGAACTCGTCCTCGAGGTCTACTGGAATAGATGTGGGTATTTCCTCTGCATTTCTAATTCAAGCTCCCAAGTATACTCTGGTCCTCTTTTAGAGTCCCATTTTACTTTGACCAGAACTAATCTCTTGTGCTTGAGGTTCTTAACTTTCCGGTCTTCAATCTGTAGAGGCTTCTCTACAAATTTAAGTTGTTCATTTACCTCTATATATTTAAGAGGTACTACCAGTGATTCATCAGCTAAGCACTTTTTGAGATTAGATACATGAAATACATCATGTATTCCTGCCATTTCCTCTGGCAGTTGTAGTTAATAGGCTACAAGTCCGATTCTTCTAATAATTTCAAAAGGTCCAACATACCTGGGGCTTAGCTTTCTCCTCTTGATGAATCTGACTACTCCTATCCAAGGAGAGACTTTTAATAACACTTTGTCTCTTACTTGAAATTCCAAGGGTTTTCATCTGTTATCAGCATAGCTCTTTTATCTGTCACGTGCTGCTTTCAGTCGTTCCTTGACTTGAACAATCTTTTCGGTTGTTTCTTGCACTATCTCTGGTCCAGATAGTAGCTTTTCTCCAATCTCTGCCCAACAGACTGGGGTTTGGCACTTTCATCCATAAAGTGCTTCAAATGGTGCAACATTGATACTTGTGTGATAGCTGTTATTATAAGAAAATTCTATTAATGGTAAGTGATCGTCCAATTACCTCTGAAATCAATTACACAAGCTCTAAGCATATCCTCCATTGTCTGAATTATCCTTCCGCTTTATCCGTCTGTTTGAGGATGATAAGTTGTACTTAGATTCAGCTTGGTTCCCATGGCTTTTTGGAAACTTGTACAAAAATGAGAGGTAAAACGGCTATCTCTATCAGAAACAATTGATAAAGGAATTCCATGTAATGAAACTATTTCATTTACATACAATTTAGCTAATGGTTCCATACTCAAAGTTTCCTTCATTGGTAGGAAATGAGCTGACTTAGTTAGCCTGTCTACAATTACCCAGATTGTATCATTACCTTTTCTTGTTTTGGGTAATTTGGTAACAAAATCCATTGTTATCAATTCCCATTTCCACACTGGCATTTCTAACTGCTGTAATAAACCTGAGGGTTTCTGATGTTCAGCTTTAACTTGTGAACAGGTTAAACACTTGGCAACATAAGTTGCTATATCCTTCTTCATTCCTATCCACCAGAAATTATTTCTTAAATCCTGATACATTTTATCACTTCCAGGATGCATCGTATACTTAGACTTATAGGCTTCTTCTAATATACGGTGACGTAGGTTTCCTAATTTAGGTATCCACATTCTTTTCTTACAGAATCTCTAAATTCCATCTGTTCTAATTCCTTAATCATTCCTTTCAACTTTTCAGTATCATCCTTGATTACTGATTCTTGTGCCGTTCTAATCTGTTCATTTAAATCTATCTGGAGATTTAATCTAAGAGAACGTACTCTTTTTGGCTTTTCATGATATTTTTTACTTAAAGCATCAGCAACTACATTTGCTTTTCCTGCATGATACTGGATATTACAATCGAAATCACTAAGAATTTCCATCCAGTGTCTCTGTCTCATATTCAACTCTTTTTGCCCTAAGACATACCTTAAACTCTTATGATCAGTGAAAATGGTAAACTTACTACCGTAAAGGTAATGTCTCCAAATCTTAAGGGCAAAAATTATGGCTCCTAATTCCAAATCATGGGTTGAATAATTATCTTCATGATTCTTAAATTGTCTCGATGCATAAGCTATAACCTTTTGGCATTGCATCAACACACATCCATAACCTAACTTATAAGTGTCACAATAGACTACAAAGTCTTTAATTCCTTCTGGTAACGCTAGTATGGGTGTGTTGGTTAATCTTTGCTTAAGAATTCTAAAGTCTTCTTCCTGTTTTGGTCCCCATTCAAACTTAATGGATTTATAGGTTAACTTAGTTAAAGGAATGGCTATTCTAGAAAAATCTCGAATAAATCTTCTATAATACCCGGCCAATCCTAAGAAACTTCTAACCATCTGTTGGTGACTCAGGGGTTTTCCATTTGGTAATTGCCTTGATCTTGGTGGGATCCACATGAATTCCTTCATGATTAACTAAGTGTCCAAGAAACTGTACCTGTTCTAACCAAAACTCACACTTTGAAAATTTTGCATACAACTTTTCTTTCCTTAATAAACTTAGAAGTGCGTGCAAATGCTCTGCATGTTCCTCTTTATTCTTAGAGTAAATGAGAATATCATCTATAAAGACAATTATGAATTTATCCAAATATGGCTTACATATTTGGTTCATCATGTCCATAAATGAAGTTGGGGCATTGGTTAAACCAAATGGCATGACAGTAAATTCATAATGGCCATACCTTGTTCTAAATGCGGTCTTAGGAATGTCCTCTTCCTGTACCTTTAATTGATAATATCCTGACCGTAAATCGATCTTGGAGAAAAATCGAGCTCCTTGCAACTGATCGAATAAATCATCGATTCTCGGTAATGGATACCGATTCTTAATCGTGACCTTGTTCAATTCACGGTAGTCAATGCACATACGCATTGATCCGTCTTTCTTTTTAATGAATAAGATCGGTGCTCCCCAGGGTGATGAGCTTGGCTGTATGAATCCCTTCTCCAGTAGTTCGTCTAACTATTTCTTCAGTTCCTGCATTTCTGCGGGTGCCAAACGATACGGTGCTTTGGCAATTGGTGCTGTCCCTGGTAGCAGGTGGATTCTGAATTCAACTTCCCCCTCCGGCGGTAGTCCTGGTAATTCTTCTGGAAATATATCTGGAAACTGAGACACTACTAGAATATCTTTTAGTTCTTTTCCTTTAGTGTTAGTGATTATGGAAATCAAATACACTAATGATCCTTTTCTTATATAACTTGTTGTTTTCATCACAGAGATGAATTTTGTGGGTCTAGAGGGCTTATCTCCTTTAATTGTGATATGTTCACCCCTTGGTGAAATTACTTGTATTGACTTTTGATCACATAGCATACTGGCTTTATTGGCTACTAACCAATCCATTCCTAACACAACATCATATCCTGCCAGATTCATTGGATAAAGGTTTGCAATAAACTTTTGATTTAAAAATTCTATTCTTGCTCCCTGCAAGATTTTAGAAATCATAACGGTTTCCCCATTTGCTTTCTCTACTAGACATTCTTGTGGGAGTTTAGTTAATGATTGATTAAGAAATTTGCAAAATGAAGTATTAATAAAACTTTGTTTCGCACCAGAGTCAAATAATACTTTAGCAAAAACATCATTAACTAAAAACGTACCGGCTATCACATCCGGAATCATCTTAGCTTCATCTGCAGTTAGAACAAATGCTCTAGCATTTTTAGTGTTTTTGTTGTTTGCGGATGGAGATAGCTTCGGACAGTTCGACTTGATGTGACCTTTTTCTCCACAGTTGAAGCACATTCCATTATTAGGTTTCTTCCTACAATCTTCTTCCTTGTGTCCTGGTATCTTGCAGAAATTGCAATAAGTGGGGCATTTTCCCGAATGCTTCTTCTTGCAGGCCTTGCAGTAGGGTGCAGAGGTAGAACCTACATTTTTCCCACGGTTGGAATTTCCATAACAAAATTCTTGAGTAAGCCTGTGAGCTAAGTTTCTCCTTTGGTCCTCTTCTCGTGTACGTACTAATTCATCAGTCAGAGTGTCTGCTAGTTCTACAGCTTCTTCTATGGTTTGTGGTCTAGCCGCCTTGACTACATGTCTAATCTCACTGATTAATCCCCAAATGTAACGAGATATTAATACAGGTTCAGGTGATGCAAGGGTTGGTACTATTCTAGCGTATTCAAAGAATAACGTAGTATAACCTTTACTATCTACTCCAGTTATCCTAAGGTTTAGGAACTTATTTGCTATCTGTTCTTTTTCATTGGGAGGGCAGAATTTCCTTTCTACCATGTTTTTAAATTCCTCCCATTCCATATTGTAAATCCTGTCACTTCCCCTAGACTAGAGGATAGTGTTCCACCATTCTAAAGCTGAGTTCTTAAACAGATTGGAAGCAAACATTATCTTATCTTCTTCCGTGCACTTGCTTATTTTTAAGATAGCCTCAGTCTTTTCTATCCAGCATAGAGCTGCAACGGCCCCTTCATTGCCCAAGAATTTAATTGGTTTACAAGACCAGAGTTCTTTATAAGAATAACCATAAGATATGGTTCTTCTTCTTTTGGGAATGGGCACTTGAAGTATGGGTCCATTGTTTACGCTGTGTTCAGGTTTAGTGGGTCGTTTACTGCTATGATTACTTTTATTATCCGCTTCCCTAACTGTTTTGATAATATATGGCATTGCATCTATTATCGCTTATGCCACTATGTGTTGGATGGCACTGTTATCCACTGGGTTTCCATTGTTATAATTGTTCGGGTTATCGTTATTCTGGTTTTCCGGGTTATTATCTGGGTTCTCTTGATTCACTTGGTCGGCCATCTGAATTTTAAACATTTACCATGTATTAATATCACAGATAATATTTAATACAACCAAACACACAACACGCATATTGATCAAAAACGTCGAACATTGCGACTTACTCTTTCTTATACTATGCATCCATATATATTACAATACAACTGAAATAAAAACTACAATACTAGTAGGCATCTATAACTATTGTCTATTTTTTCAAACATACACAGATATTATATATATTATTTTATTATTATTATTATTATTATTATTATTATTATTATTATTATTACTACCACCACCACCATTACTGATATGGGTTCATCCAGAACTCCATATTACGCTCGTAATACTTCCAGACGAGTCGTTCTCTGACCTGCCTCATCCTTTCGCTACTTTCTAAAATCTCCTCACCGAAGGTTCGGAGTTCTTGCACATTTTCTGCACTCATTGGGGGTGTAGGGACTGGTACTAGGTTTGGAAACTGGGGCATGGGTTCCTGGTACGGGTATGGATTTTCTAAAATTTCCCTGATGTATTGATCACTATCATAATAGGGATCTAGAGGGTCCAAACCTAGGTAGGCTGCTAGATTTGGCATGGGTTCGTCTTCTGGTATTGGGTAGCGTTGCACATAGTCCCTATTGTCATCCATCCACGGGTCATAATCTGGGTCTAAGGGATTGGGTGCTGGTATCCTAGGTATCTCTTCTGGGTTAAAATCAGGCATTGGGAATTGGTTTTCTGGATTGTTCTCAATTTCCATTGGCTGTGCGGGAAATAGTGGTAAGGGCTGGGGTGCTATAAGTTGCTCCAGGTTAGGGTCGGCTGTAACACCTCGTGTTCTCAGGAAAGTCAAAGTCAAAGTCAAGGTCAAGGTCAACGACCGATCGCGTGACTTGACTTTTAGTGAATTCGTTTTATGTGTTTATTTTAGCTGTATTATGTGGAGTAATTGTCAATAATCGCAGTAATCGACATGTGTTATTCGCTACTTAATTGACTTACGGCTGTGAATTATAGGAAGTAACAATGCGATAAAGTTAACTAAACGAGAATCAACCTAGTGCTAATCAAATCGACATCGAATCGTAACACGAATCGCAACTCGAAATATGCGTTCTGGATACTGTTTATGTGTGTGTGCCCTCTCTGTGTTACTTGTGCATGTTTATTTATGTCTGTGTGGTGATCAATCGAAACGCAATCGAAACTCAATCGCAAATCGAATCGCAAACGCCAAACGAAGGAAAAGTAGGATGATTGTATGTTAGATATAGTAGTTGGGATTAAAAGTA
The DNA here is from genome assembly GCA_030545235.1 of Helianthus tuberosus. NCBI lineage: Eukaryota > Viridiplantae > Streptophyta > Magnoliopsida > Asterales > Asteraceae > Helianthus > Helianthus tuberosus. Next base: position 57,695,228 of record CM060438.1, read on the forward strand.
ATTTGATAAGCAACTCTATCACATCACTTGCTCGAATCGCATCGCAAAGCGCTACACGCGAATCGAAACGGTAAAACTCGTCGCATCGAGCACTCGAACCAGGTGCCATCCGACCGAACCGCCATCCGACCGGGCAGCCACCCGACCGAGGTGCCACTCGGCCGAACTGCCATCCGGGCGAGTTGCCACCCGAGCAACCAACCTATTCCCTCCTATCCACTTTGGGAAACCCTAAAAATACCTCTTGTCACTTTCATTCTTTCTACTTTTGGCAACTGACGTCCGACCAGTGCTCTCACCTTGCTTTTTCTCCGATTTCTCGCAATTCTGGTAAGATCTCGCCCTAAATCTTGTACTTCCTTAATCTACACGCACTCCTACACCTTTCTATCTTTTGAATTTTAACTTTTAACCGTGAAATCATCAAGATTCAAGGTGTTCTAAGATGACGTCATCATGTGTTCTTGAAGAACTTCACGTATTGACCTCAATCCACCAAGAACAACTTAAATCTAATCGATTTCCACATAAACAAACAAAGATCTCTCATAGATCTAAGCATATTCACAATGAAAAGGATTGAAAGATGGGTTCCAACTTTCTTTCAACTCTTTTACACTCAATGCACTAAAACCCGGTGGAATCGGAACTACCACTGATCGTCTACTCGTTCTTAGTGATGCATCAGTGCTAGATCCAAGTTCCATCTGTAGGATAGTGATTTCGGGTTTGGACATGAACAACCGTCTCAGACCGTGCACCGTTGGACTAGGGTGATTCCTGTTCGGTCAGGTCATTGGGACGAGATGGGGTTCCCATTGTTTAAACCAGTCATCGCAACGTCTCGCTCAAGTTACAACACTTCAAGCAAGATCAAGTAACAGCACGGTCAGATCGCTGGGACGAAGTGTCATCCGACCGGACTGCTGTCCTACCGGGTTGCCATCCGCTCGACCCACTGTCCGATCGGGTTGCATCTTGATTCATTTAAAACTTAAACAATTTTCAACATGTTCAGTAACAGGGTTGCCACCCGATCGGATGGACATCCGACTGAGTGACAGCCCTGCTGTGAACTTGTTCCCCCTGAGAAGCCTTGCCATTCAAGTCGTCACCCGATCGAACGACCGTTCGACCGACCTACCTGAAGGGTAGAGATACTTCTCTGCTTTCTAAATACTACAACGAAAACTTCAAAAGTCAAACCATCATACACAAACACATCCTTCTCAAAGGAGGAAACAATCCACTCGAAAGGTCACCCGACCGGATGACCATCCGAGCGGACTGTCAACCGAACGACCGGCCGTCCGATCGGATTTCCATCCGATCGAACTGCTGATCGACCCAACCTTCACTTGTTCCATTTTACGCGTCGCTTATCGTTATGCTATCAATCTGTTCAGGCTAACCCTACTCTCTAGCGCTCCCTTCAATCCATCAACACTATGAGTATACTCGAACCCTTTTTGCTTTATGCACTTTTGGGTGTTTCATACGTTACGAATATTCAAATCACATTGAACACACTACTCAATACTATTTAAACGCTAACCGTTACTACATGTTATACGTGGCTTAATGAATTCTTGTTTGTTATGTTTACACATGGAATGCTGTCTACCTGCCTTAGCAACGATAGTACTATAGTTTGGACTCAACACCTGTTCGCAGGGGTTGTTAAGGACAATTACTTGCATGGATTACGGTGGTAATCATGTATTGTAAACTGCCTCGGGCAGTCAACCCACAATCATTGGTATCGATAGATCTATGTCGATAACTAACGTGCTTCATTTCACTATGCGTACGTGCAAGTTATGCGAAAACGAATTCGAACTTTATTATATCTATCAAACTTGAATGCTCACCTTTACACTATGTGTATTGACTTTTACTTTAACGTATGTGACAGGTGCTTAAGTTGTTTATTTGCTTAGCTTACTGTGAAATTGAGGCAAGGAAAGGTCTAGGATGCTTTCTGCGCTGTGATGAAATCGAAGCTAGGAAAAGAGGTCCTAGAAACCAATAAATAATCTATCTATGTATAAATCTAAGTTTTCGGAACAGAACTACTTGACTAGATTTTGTCTGTAATAATTATATTATCACTTATGACCTGGTATGGGACGTGTTACTTTAAATATTTGGTAAATATAGTTGTTATGGAAACTTCTGGACAATCTGTTTAGCTCAGTGCCACGCCCCGATGTTTCCGCCATCGGTTGGGGTGTGACAGATTGGTATCAGAGCCATAACTATAGGGAATTAGGCAAGACTCGACCTAGTCCGGGTCGAAGTCTTAGAAAACTAGTCTATAGTCAGGAACCAACAGACCGACTCGTGCATGTCCAGTAGGGATTATGTGTGAGCGTACTTACTATTTCTCGCTATTCTCGCCTATGCTACACTATTACCGCACTCGAAATTTCAACTTATGAATAAGCGATTAAGTCGAGATTAGGTGTGAAAACCGCAAACTCTTGACTAAATTACTTGATCAACCCCCAATTTTATCCGCGAACACAAGAAATTTCATTGAAATAGGAGTGAAATCCATACTTTGACGCATAATTCTCTTTTATTTTATTAAAACAGGATGGGAGTTGTTAAGCTAGGGGTGAAACCCTAACCTTGACGACTTGTTCCGATCTCTATTTGGTTTTACAAAACTCTCACCAAAGTCTCGACGAACTCTAACGACTTGAAGTCACAATGAAGCCGAAAGGATGCGTGCCATTCGCCCAAAACCGAGGCGAAGGCACAGTCCCGAAGGTCAAAATGTGCTCAGAAAGTCCTTGTGAATAGTCGAACCACTTTGGGTAGTCGATGTCTATCAGCCTAAGACAATCTATATTCGATTTCAAGCTCGCAATCGCTGAATTTTTGTCGTTTTATGTGGATTTTATGTGTTTTATTTGGTTTTATGCTTATTTATTAGCGTTTTGAGATAATCATTGGTTTTGATCTAACGTTTCTTGCTCCACTCATCACACAACACACTACACAACCGTTAACAAATCGCTATTACCATGAGGAACCACCGTACGCTATGTTGCTTACTATATTATTCGTTTATACTATACTACTCGACAAGTTATTCGCGATCGCTATTCTCGAATGTGCACGGGCTTTGAATGATAGGTTTCTGTATTCTGACTGCATCTGGTGATTACATGCTTATGTGCTTCTGTGCTCTACGTGCTTACGTGATTATGTGCTTATGTGTTTATGTGATACATGTTTCACTGTGTTCCTGAGCTTTAGTAAGTATTTGACGTGTGAGGTGAGAATCGATTATGAAGTGTCTGAGACCTATGGCAATGTCTGTTGCAGACAATGTTAACTAGACCCTCATCTGGACCCCGTCACCCACGACTCTCCCGCCAAGAGCAAAGAGACAAACGTCTTGCTGCTATCATCGCTAAGCAAGTAGCAAAAGCCGTGGGTGAAGTATACGAGAATGTGAGCAAATCGTCTGAAGAGTCCAGAACCGAAGCTCCTAAAGCTACACCCAAATCTGCCTTCAGTTTCAAACAGTTTAAAGCATGCGGACCAAAGGAATTCACTGGGGAAGAAGGCCCCACGGCATTGTTTCAATGGTTTGACTCCATCGAGGTCACACTACGACAGAGCGGTTTCCCCGAGGATCTACGCACTCTCAACGCGACTGGCGTCTTCCAGTCCCGCGCTTTAGACTAGTGGACAGCTGAGTGGAACAAACATGGGAACGATACAGCCTATGGTCTGTCGTGGGACGAACTCAAGGACGTCATGTTGGAAGAATTTTGCCCTCCTCATGAGCGCCAAAAGTTAGGAGATGAATTCTGGCACATAAAACAGAAGGATAGTGAAAACGCTGCTCTCACCGCTCGCTTCAAGCAGCTCAGTATTATCTGTCCTGATCAAGTCACGGTACTATCAACCCACGGTGTTGAGGTCGATCACGCAATTACATTTGTTTCCATCTACTTTAATTACCACCCACGGTACTGTCAACCCAACTTGTGGTCATGTTACTACTCACAATGTAGTAACAAATTTTGTATACAAAACCCCAACATACCGACGATGATTGTAGAATACAAATACTCAATCACTGTTTAATATAATGTTAATCATATGAGGTTTTGTAAAAACAGTTTGCAAAAAGGTTTACAAAAAGGAGATTACTCACATTGCTGTCTTAGGGTTTTCCTTAAGGATTTCTTGGTGATTAACTATAATTTACACAAATGCACATGCGTTAGTATAATAACCCAATATTTACATTAGTAATACCCTCCCCGAGACGGCATTCCAACGACTACGTCGGGCAGAACCACGACAGCCGATCCAGAACCCTGGATCAATCGGGCAGCGTATCTAATACGTAACCGGGGTTATGATACTTACAACGGGGCAGAACTTCATAATTTAGGGGGTATTATGCCCGGGTATAGTGCCTACTATATAGAAATTTGAGAGAGAAAGTTGTCACTGAACGAATTCAAATAAGAGCCGAAATCTCAATTTATAGGGCTGATCAGACGAGGCGTCGCGCCCCGCGACGGAAACCAGGGGGGCCGTCGCGCCCCGTGACATAGAGGGTGTAGGCCCTAGCCTTGAGGTGTCACCGATCTAGCTTCGCCACGTGTTGCCACGTGGCGGCTTCCGGAGGAGGGCGGGTGGCCAGGCTCGTCGCGGCCCGCGACGATGGTAGCTAGGGGCGTCGCGACCCACGAGCACTTCTGAAATTTTGTTTTTATGTTTATTTTAATAATAAAAAGGTATTTGGGGTCCGTTTTCGTGTACGGAGTGTATTTTAGGACGTATAGGGATACTTTAAACATATTAGGGGTGTCGGAATTATTTTAGGAGAGTTGTTATAGCATGACCCCGTGCTTGTCTTCTGATTTATCGTTTTGGTCTTGGGGTGAAGCTTGGCGGGTAAGTATGGTGTGTCAACTTCTCTTCTTTTGTATTTATATTGGTTTTTGCCGTTAATTTGTGACACACCCCAACCGATGGCGGAAACATCGGGGCGCGACACTGAGTGAAACAGATTGTCCAGGAGAAATCCATAACAACTAATATTACCAAATATTTTAACGTTACGTCCCATACCATAACATATCAAGCATAGTAGTTATTACAGACATAGTATCTCAAAGACAAATAAATTGTTCCGACAACTCAGATTTAAATATGACGTTTCTAGACCTCCTAACTTGATTCCATAACAGCAAGCATAGCATAAGCATCCTAAACAACTATCACATACGTTAAAAAGTCAATACACGTAGTGTAAAGGTGAGCATACAAGTTTAATAGTATAATAGTAGCGTAAGCGATTTACGCATAACCAACATGTAACACGTAGTAATGCGAAGCAAGTAGGTTATCAACAATGAAATATGCACAGACATGACTGTGAGTTGTAGAATACGCAACACATATCACCACTGTGACACGTGAAGAAATACCCTTAACAACCCCTGTCCACAACAGGTGCTGAGTCCAAACTATAGTACTATCATTGCTAAGGTGTCAGGCAACAATCATTGTGTAAACATAACATACAAGCATTCATCGAATAACATGTATAACATGCAGAGCGGTTAGCGTATAAAAGTGTTTGCGTTGTGTGGTCGATGTGATTTGATATAAGTGACGTATGTAACACCCAAAAGTGCGTAAAGCAAAAAGGGTTCGAGTATACTCACAGATCGTGTTTAATGAATAAACACAGTCTTGGATTGAAGGGAGCGCTTGAGAGATTAGCCTGATCAGAGAATGATAGTATAAGCATCGCATAGTGCGTAAAACAGTGCGTCGAAGAGTTTGAGTGACGAACGGTGATCCGATCGGATGACCGTCCCGACGGATGACCATTCGGTCGGAGGGTTGTCCGTTTGGGAAGGATGTGTTTGTGTATTTTTTGAACTTTGAAGTTTTCGTTGTAGCACTATAAAAGTTTTGAAGTGTTTCTACCCCTCAGGTCGTCCGGTCGGACGGTCATCCGAACGGATGGCGATCCGAGTGGCACTTATTTGTTTTGCAGTTGAGGAATTTGTTTAAGTGTTAAACATCATAAGTTACTTGGTCGAATAGCCGTTCGATCGGATGGCTATCCGATCGGATGGCTGTTCATCTGAGCAACTGTTTCGGATTTAAAACTTGTAAAAATAGTTAAGTTAAAAGATTTTATCGAGACGGTTATGAAAACGTGCCAAACAACGGAAACCACACCAAGTCAACCCCACCCGGTCGGACGAGAATCACCCCGTTCGTCCAGACTTAACTGTTCTTGACGGAGTTTCATGTTTAACCCGTGAATCGGTCGTCTCTTCATTAGAAATCCATTCTCGGTCCGGGTCTCCACTGGTGAATGAGTAGTGAACCCGAACGAGTCCAGATTCTAATAGTTTTTAAGTGAAAAGTTTAGAATGTTGAAGAAAAGTTTGAAATATTTGGAAGTTGTTTAGATTTAGTTGAAAATGATGTAAAAACGTGTAGAAATCCATCAGATCCAAACCGTTCTTGATAAGATGAGGTCACACTTCAATGTTCATAAGAACTCCATGATGACGTCACCTTGGAACAGCCCGAATCCGAAGATTTCACGGTTAAAAGTTGTGATTTGTTGGTGAAAATGATGAAGAAGTGTGTAAAGATCAAGGAAGTACAAGATTTGAGATGAAAACTTACAAGAATCATGAGGAATCGAGAGAAAATAGGCTGAGAACGTGCTGGAATGGAGGGGGTTGTCACATCATGAACAGTGATGTGATAGGAAAGGTATTTATAGGGAAAGAGGAGAGAAAGGCGGTGCAGGTGTTGAGGGTCGGATGGCCATTCGGTCGAATGGTCCTTCGATCGGAGGGCTTCTGCGAGTTGGTTTCCGACTTTTCATTTCGTGCGTTGAGCGTTGCGTTGCGTTGCGAGTAAGTGATGCGATAGTGTTAAACAATAGTTACACAACTAACATAACTCCTAAATAACACAACAATATAACTTATTCTTCGAGTTCGTGATGGGATTGCATTGCGACAGAGTTGCGATTGCATTTGTGAATAACATTCAACAACAATATATATATATATACATACATACACACAAGCACACACAAGTAAGGCACATAATGACACACGTAAAACAATATCCATAACCTGTGATTCGAATTGCGATGCGGTAGCGATGAGATTAGCGTTTAGTTACGTTTATCACATTGTTACTTCACATAATACAAATTGTAAACAAACAGCGGTAATTAACATACATCGGTTATTGAGGTTCGAGAGTACAAGCAATAATCAACCAAGAAATGTCAGATCTGATTAGCAATCTTTTCTTCCTTTGAATTTGATTTTGACTTATACTTTGACTTCAAAAAGTCGGGTTGTTACAGCCTCCCCTACTTTAGGGAATTTCGTCCCGAAATTAAGGCGCGAGCGTATCGAATAGCTGTGGGTACTTAGCCTTCGTGTCACTTTTGAGTTCCCAAGTGAACTCGGCACCGCGTTTGCCTTCCCAGCGAACCTTCACTATAGGAATGCGTGAGCGTTGGAGTTTCTTGGTCTCTCGGTCCATGATCTCAACTGGCTTTTCCACTAAGTGTAATGTTTCATCCACTTGTAGATCCTCAAGTGGTAGATGTAAATTCTGCTCGGCTAGGCACTTTTTGAGGTTCGAAACATGGAAAGTCGGATGGATGTTGCTGAGTTCCTCCGATAATTCGAGTCTGTAGGCCACTTTGCCAATCCTTTCCAGAATCTTAAAGGGTCCAACATATCGAGGCGCGAGCTTTCCTTTCTTGCCGAATCGGATCACCCCCTTCCAAGGTGAAACCTTTGGGAGTACGTGATCCCCAACGTCAAATTCAAAGGGCTTGCGGCGTTTATCGGCGTAACTCTTTTGACGACTCCGAGCTTTCAAGAGATTGTCTCGGATCTGGAGGATCTTGTCAGTCGTTTCTTGTAATAACTCAGGACATGTAATTTGCACATCTCCGATCTCGTGCCATACAATAGGCGATCGACATTTTCTTCCATATAATGCCTCAAATGGAGCCATTTGAATGCTAGAATGATAATTGTTGTTGTAAGAGAATTCGAATAAAGGTAAATGCGAATCCCAATTACCACCGATATCTATTACACACGAGCGAAGCATGTCTTCGAGGGCACGAATCGTGTGTTCAATCTGACCGTCTGTTTGGGGATGGAAAACGGTACTTAGATTAAGAGTAGTACCGAGAGCAGATTGAAACGTTTCCCAGAGTTGCGAGGTAAACCAACCATCGCGGTTAGAAATGATATCACGAGGTGTCCCATGTCGACAAATGACTTTATCGGTATAGATTCGTGCTAATCGTTCTACCTTAAAGTCTTCTCGTATTGGCAGAAAATGAGCAGATTTAGCAAGACGATCAACGATAACCCAGATGCTATCATGACCTGATGGTGTGCGCGAAAGTTTTGTTATGAAGTCCATAGCTATACTCTCCCATTTCCACATGGGGATCTCGGGTTGCACGAGTAATCCAGAGGGCCATTATTGCTCAGCCTTGACTTTCGAACAAGTCAGGCACTTTGAAACATAGATAGCGATATCCTTCTTAATTCCAGGCCACCAATACCGAAGACGAAGATCATGGTACATCTTGTCGGCACCGGGATGAATGGAATATCAGGATTTATGGGCTTCAGTCAGCAATATCTCCCGAAGGTTATTGCGACTTGGAATCCAGACACGATCGAGATAGTAATAGATACCGTTCGATTTGGTGACAAGTTGGTTCAGCACCGCACTTCTTCATTTCCTCTCGCAATGTGTTTTCAATGAAGCAGGTGTGCTGAGCGTCACGGAGCAGAGCTTCGAGACTGTGCTGGGCTTGAATATTATGAAAGCTATGTAAATAGCTTCGTCGGCTTAGAGCATCGGCAACCACATTTGCTTTGCCTGGGTGGTAACGAATCTCACAGTCGTAATCGTTAAGAAGTTCAACCCATCGGCGTTGGCACATATTCTGTTCCTTCTATTTCAAAATGTGTTGTAGGCTCTTATGGTCTGTGAAGACCGTACACTTGGTACCGTATAGGTAGTGTTGCCAAATCTTTAACGCAAAGACAACTACACCAAGCTCGAGATCGTAGGTTGTATAGTTCTTCTTGTGGATCTTGAGCTGTCGAGAGGCGTATGCGATAACCTTTTCCCGTTGCATAAGAACACAACCAAGACCAAAGTTTGAGGCATCGCAGTAGACCACGAAGTTATCGTTTCCGCCAGGTAAAGCGAGAACAGGAACAACGATTCCCCAAACAAAAGGCTTGTCTTTATGCGTGAGAGAAGTAAGCGGAACAGCGATTTTCGAGAAGTCGGCGATGAATCGAGGGTAATAGCCTGCCAATCCGAGGAAAGAACGAACTTCAGACGGTGATTTTGGTGTAACCTAACTCTTAACTGCCTCAACCTTCGCGGGATCAACGTGAATGCCTTGACTATTGAAAATGTGATCGAGGAATTGAACCTCCTCTAGCCAGAATTCACACTTGGAGAACTTGGCATAGACTTGATTCCCTTAGAGTAATTCGAGAACCAAACATAGATGTTGCGCGTGTTCGGCTTTTGATTTCGAATAGATAAGGAAATCATCGATAAACACGATGACGAAGCGGTCGAGATAAGGTTTACACACGCGATTCATCAAATCCATGAAAACCGCGGGTGCGTTGGTTAAACCAAAGGGCATAACGACGAATTCATAATAGCCGTATCGGGTTCGAAAGGCGATTTTAGGTATATCTTCCTCCCGAATTCGTTACTGATGATAACCTGAGCGTAAGTCTACAACAACCTTAAAGAAACCGACACCCTAAAAATATTTTAAATACCCCTATATGTCTTAAAATACACCCCATATGTGAAAACCGAGCCCAAAATACGTTATGCCATTAAAAATAAATCAAAAACATGAAAATTGGGATCCAGGCGGGCCGCGTAAGCTTTTGCTTAACCCTTACGCGGGCCGCGACAAGGTGAAAGCAGGCGAAACCCTGGGCCGCCACGTGGCCCCACACCCGTCGACCCTATATGCTAACCCGGACAAGCTATGCCGGCCGCGTAGCCCCTTGTCTTACCTTACGTGGGCCGCGTAGAAGTCAAAGTGAAGCCCTATAGGTAGAGGGCATCGGATCTTCAGTCTGATCGTTCATTTTCTTTCTAAATCTCGAAATTCTAAAGTGTAGGCATAATACTCGGGTATTATACCCCCCTAAATAACGAAGTTCTGCTCCGTTGTAAGTATCATAACCCCTGGATACGTATTAGATACTCTGCCCGATTGATCTAGGGTTCCATAACGGCTGTCGTGGTTCTGCCCGACGTAGTCGTTGGAATGCCGTCTCGGGGAGGGTATTACTAATGTTAAAATGAGTTATTATACTAACACGTGTGCATTTGTGTAAATTATAGATAATTCTCAGGAAATCCTTACGGAAAACCTAAGACAGCAATGTGAGTAATCTCCTTTTTGTAAACAGTTTTTACAAAACCTTAACTATTTTACAATGCAATTTAGCAGTGATTGAGTCTTTGTAATTCTACGATTACTACCGGTATGTTGGGGTTTTGTATACAAAATGTGGAACACGTTACCAATGGACAAAGAGTTAGCCAATGTGTAATATGACCCACCAGTCAGGATTGACAGTACTGAATGAGTAATTGGGTAGATATAAACATTGTAATCGCTCTCAATACTGTTTAAATTAAATTAATGTTTCTTGATTAAACTGGGATTCACTCACCAGTATTTCCCACTGACAAATGTTTTTAAAACGCGTTTCAGGTAACACAATGTGAAAGCCAATTAGAAGCCAGTTGGACAGCACTGAAGGCTTGGAAAAGTGGCTATAAAAGTTACCTAAATAAAGAAGGCGTTTTATTTCAAATAAAATGGGATTTATCCCTATAAATCAGTTTGTAATGAAAACTTGGGTTTTATCCCAATATGTTTATTTATATAAAAAGTGATGTTTTACTCTGATAAAATATTTCCTAACTACGATCATGATGTAAATTCCGCTGCCAAATTAATAAACCCCGATACCACCAATACTGAGTTCGCGGCCGCCCGTTCCCGGGACAGATAGGGGGCGGGGGTTCCGACAAAAGGTGGTATCAGAGCTAAGCCACTGATTCAGCCACAGAAGTGTTCCGCTGACACCAAAATTCAAAGTGTTAGGAAATAAATTACGGAAATACGTGCATAATTGTATTTCTTGTTATTTGTTATTTGACTATTTGTTAGTTTACAGTATGAGCGACCAAGGACCATCTGACGCGTACCGTCAATTGTCTGGTTCGCCTAGAAGCGAAGGTGCCTCTTCTCAGCCTGCCCTCTCAGGGTACTCTGCTGATACAGAAGAAGGAATATTCGTGTTTAAAGCTTAGTTCGAGGAGCCATTCCCTCAGAAAAAGAGAGAATGGTTCAGTCGAGGCGCACATGAGCGTAGAAAGCATATGAAAAAGTTACAAGACCAGAGAGCAATAGCAGCAGCCAAAAGAGAAACCGCTGCCTATGCCTAGGAAATGATTAATAGGGGTATAGCCAACATCCACATCCTAGCAATCGCTGCAGCTGACCCTAACATGGAACAAATGATAGCACCCCAACCACAACCACAACCACCAATTCCTGACCAGCCGATGGAGATAGAAAACCCTGAAAATCAAGTAGAAATGCCTGATTTTAATCCAGAGGAAATACCTAGGGTACCCGCACCAAATCCCTTAGACCCAAATTACGACCCATGGTGGGATGATAATAGGGACTATGTGCAACGTTACCCGATACACGAAGAAATAACCATGCCAAACCTAGGAGCCTACCTAGGGTTAGATCCTCTAGATCCCTATTACGACAATGATGTATACATTAGGGAGATCTTAGAAAATCCTTACCCATACCAGGCCCCTACACCTCAGTACCAGGAACTTGCACCCCAATTTCCGAACCCAGTCCTAGAACCTGCACCCCCAATGAGTGCAAAAAATGTACAAGAACTTAGGACATTTGGTGAGGAAATTTTAGAGAATAGTGATAGAATGAGACTGGTGGGAGAGCGACTCGTCTGGAAGTACGACGAGCGCAATATGGATTTCTGGATGAATCCATATCCATGAATGTTAAGGTGGAAACGGTAGTAATAATAATATTAATAATAATATAATATGTGTGTGTGTGTGTATGAAAAAAAAACTACGGCTGCCTATTACTAGTAGTGTAACTTCAGATTTCAGTCGGTATTGTAATTTTAATTTAAGTACTGGTGTGTAATAGATGCATATTATATGAATAGAGTAAAGTCGCAATGATCGACGCTTTTGACCAAAATGCGTGTCACTTGATTGGCTATATTAAATATTATTTTGTGATATTAATACGTGGTAACTGTTTAAAATTCAGATGGTCGACGAAGGAAATCAAGAAAATCTGAATAACGATAACCAGAGTAACATTAACTTGATTAATGAGAATCCGAGCATCAATAACAATGGAAACCAAGTGGATAATAGTGCTATCCAACACATAGTGGCACAATGAATCATAGATGCAATGCCATTTATTATCCAAACTGTTAAGGAAGCAGATGATAAAAGTAAACATAGCAGTAAGCGACCAACTGAAACTGAACACAGCATAAACAATGGACCCGTACTTCAAGTGCCCATCCCCAAAAGAAGAAGAACCATGCCTTATGGCTGTTCTTATAAAGAATTCTGGTCCTGCAAACCGATAGAATTCTCGAGCAATGAAGGACCCATTGCAACTCTGCGCTAGATAGAAAAGACTGAGGCTGTTTTAAAAATAAGCAAGTGTGCTGAAGAAGACAAAATAATGTTTACTTCTAATTTGTTTAAGAACTCAGCCTTAGAATGGTGGAACACTATCCTCCAGTCAAGAGGAAGTGATAGGGTATACAACATGGAATGGGAGGAATTTAAGAATATGGTAGAAAGGAAATTCTGTCCTCCCAATGAAAAGGAACAGATAGCAAATAAGTTTCTGAACCTTAGAATGACCGGGGTAGATAGTAAGGGTTATACTACCACATTCTTTGAATATGCCAGAATAGTACCAACCCTTGCATCACCCGAACCAGTATTAATCTCCCGTTACATCTGGGGATTAATCGAGGAGATTAGGCATGTAGTCAAGGTAGCTAGAACTCAAACCATAGAAGAAGCTGTAGAATTAGCAAACACCTTGACAGATGAAATAATCTGTACTAGAGAAGAAGATCATGGAAGAAATCTAGCTCAAAGACTTACCCAGGAATTCCGATCTGGAAATTCCAACCGTGGGAAAAATGTAGGTTCCACATCTGCACCTTATTGCAAGTATTGCAAAAGGAAGCATTCTGGAAGATGCTCCATATATTGCAATATCTGCAAAATATCAGGACACAAGGAAGAAGATTGCAGGAGGAAAGCCTGTAGGACCGGTTTTGACTCCGAAACGATTGCGAAACGAATGTATGACGTGCGGAATCCGTACACGAACGCGACCTAACACACACGATGTAATATAAACGTGATTCTATTAGAAATCTAACAAGAACAAGCACCTTGAATCACTCTCTCTCTCTCTAGATTCTCTCTCTAGATCTAGAGCTCTCCTAAACACAAATGAGCCAAAAGTCTAAATTCTAATACTAAAGCCCCTATTTATAGGCTAAGGCTTCAATGAAACTTCTCTTTAATTACAAGATTGCCACCTTGCCTTTTGACTAGATATACCACTATAAAGCTTTGTTTTCTTCAGTTTCACGCTACGGCTCGGATTGACGAAGGCGACAAACATAAATGCACTAACAAAGCCAACAACAGGATATGCTACAACTGTGGGGAATAAGGTCATATCAAGCCAAATTGTCCGAAATTGGCCCCAGCTGCAAACAACAAGAACACTAAAAATGCTAGAGCATTTGTTTTGACTGCAGATGAAGCCAAAATGATTCCGGACGTCATCGCCGGTACGTTTTTAGTTAATGATGTTTTTGCTAAAGTATTATTTGACTCTAGTGCAAACCAAAGTTTTATTAATACTTCATTTTGCAAACTTCTAAATCAGTCATTAACTAAACTACCACAAGAATGTCTAGTAGAGACAGCAAATGGAGAAACGATTAGGATTTCTGAAATCTTGCATGGAGCAATAATAGAGTTTTTAAATCAAAAGTTTATTGCAAACCTTTACCCAATGAATCTGGCAGGATTTGATGTCGTTTTAGGAATGGATTGGTTAATAGCCAATAAAGCCAGTATTTTATGTGATCAAAAGTCAATTCAAGTTAATTCACCAAAAGGCTAAAAGATCACAATTAAAGGAGATAAACCCTCTAGATCCACGAAATTCATCTCTGTGATGAAAACTGATATAAGAAAAGGGTCTATAGTGTATTTGATTTCTATACTCACTAACCCTAAAGGAAAAGAACTAAAAGACATTCCAATAGTGTCTCAGTTTTCAGATGTATTTCCAAAAGAATTACCAGGACTACCGCCAGACAGGGAAGTTGAATTCAGAATTCACCTATTACCAGTAACAGCACCAATTGCCAAAGCACCTTACCGATTGGCACCAGCAGAGATGCAGGAACTAAAGAAATAATTAGACGAATTATTGGAAAAGGGATTCATACAGCCAAGTTCATCGCCCTGGGGAGCGCCGATTTTATTCGTTAAAAAGAAGGACGGATCAATGCGTATGTGCATTGACTATCGTGAATTGAACAAAGTCACAATTAAGAATCGGTACCCATTACCGAGAATCGAAGATCTGTTCGATCAATTGCAAGGAGCTCGATTTTTCTCAAAAATCGATTTAAGGTCAGGATATCATCAATTAAAGGTATAGGAAGAGGACATTCCTAAAACCGCATTTAGAATAAGGTATGGTCATTAAGAATTTACTGTCATGCCATTTGGTTTAACCAATGCCCCAGCCGCATTTATGGACATGATGAACCGAATATGTAAGCCATATTTGGATAAATTCATAATTGTTTTTATTGATGATATTCTCATCTATTCTAAAAGTAAAGAGGAACATGCAAAGCATTTGCACGTACTTTTAAGCTTATTAAGAAAGGAAAAGCTTTATGCTAAATTTTCAAAGTGCGAATTTTGGTTAGAACAGGTACAATTTCTTGGACACTTAGTTAACCATGAAGGAATTCATGTAGATCTAACCAAGATCGAAGCGATTACCGAATGGAAAACCCCTAAATCACCAACCGAGGTTAGAAGTTTCTTAGGATTGGTCGGTTATTATAGAAGGTTTATTCGAGATTTTTCTAGAATAGTCATTCCCTTAATTAAGCTAACCTGTAAATCCATTAAATTTGAATGGGGACCAAAACAAGAAGAAGCATTTAGAATTCTTAAGCAAAGACTAACCCATGCACCCATACTAGCATTACCAGAAGGAACTGAAGATTTTGTAGTATATTGTGGCGCTTCTAAGTTAGGTTATGGATGTGTGTTGATGCAACGCCAAAAGGTTATAGCTTATGCATCTAGGCAACTTAAGAATCATGAAGAAAATTATTCAACACATGATCTAGAGTTAGGAGCTATAATTTTTACCCTTAAGATATGGAGACATTATCTTTATGGTAGTAAGTTTACCATATTCACTGATCATAAAAGTTTAAGGTATGTTTTCGGGCAAAAGGAGTTGAATATGAGACAAAGACGCTGGATGGAAATGCTTAGTGATTATGATTGTGATATCCAGTATCATGCAGGAAAGGCAAATGTAGTTGCTGATGCTTTAAGTCGAAAATATCATGAAAAGCCAAAAAGGGTACGTTCTCTTAAATTAAATCTACAAGTAGATTTAAATGATCAAATTAGAAAAGCACAAGAATCAGTAATCAAGGATAATACTGAAAAACTAATAGGTATGATTAAGGAATTAGAACAATGAACAGATGAAATTTGGAGATTCCATAAGAAGAGAATGAGGATACCTAAATTAGGAAACCTACGCCATCATATATTAGAAGAAGCCCATAAGTCTAAATATACAATGCACCCAGGAAATGATAAAATGTATCAGGATTTAAGAAAAAATTTCTGGTGGATAGGAATGAAAAAGGACATAGCAGCCTATGTTTCTAAATGTTTAACCTATTCACAAGTTAAAGCTGAACACCAGAAACCCTCAGGATTGCTGCAACAGTTAGAAATGCCAGTGTGGAAATGGGAATTAATAACAATGGATTTTGTTACCAAATTACCCAAAACAAGAAAAGTTAATGATACAATCTGGGTGATTGTAGATAGGCTAACCAAGACAACTCATTTCCTACCAATGAAAGAAACTTCTAGTATGGAACAGTTAGCTAAATTATATGTAAATAAAATAGTTTCATTACATGGAATTCCTTTATCAATTGTTTCTGATAGAGATAGCCGTTTTACCTCTCATTCTTAGTCAAGTTACCAAAAAGCAATGGGAACCAAGTTGAATCTGAGCACAGCTTACCATCCTCAAACGGACGGACAAAGCGAAAGGACGATTCAGACGATGGAAGACATGCTTAGAGCTTGTGTAATTGATTTCGAAGGTAATTGGGACGATCACCTACCTTTAATAGAATTTTCCTATAATAACAGTTATCACACGAGTATCAACGCTGCACCATTCGAAGCACTTTATGGACGAAAGTGTCGAACCCTAGTCTGTTGGGCAGCAATTGGGGAGAAACAACTATCTGGACCAGAAATAGTGCAAGAAACAACCGACAAGATTATTCAAGTTAAGGAACGACTGAAAGCAGCACGTGATCGACAGAAAAGCTATGCGGATAACAGGCGAAAACCATTGGAATTTCAAGTAAGAGATAAAGTATTGTTAAAAGTCTCTCCTTAGAAAGGAGCAGTAAGATTTATTAAACAAGGGAAGCTAAGTCCCAGATATATTAGACCTTTTGAGATTATTAGAAGAATAGGACCTGTAGCCTATCAGCTACAATTTCCAGAGGAAATGGCAGGAATACATGATGTGTTTCATGTATCTAATCTCAAGAAATGCCTAGCTAATGAATCATTTGTAGTGCCTCTTAAGGATATAGAGGTAAATGAACAACTCAAGTTTGTAGAAAGGCCTTTACAGATTGAAGACAGGAAAGTCAAAAACCTCAAGCACAAGAGATTTGTTCTGGCCAAAGTGAAGTGGGACTCCAAAAGAGGACCTGAGTACACATGGGAGCTTGAATCGGAAATGCAAAGGAAATATCCACACTTATTCCAGTAGATCTCGAGGACGAGCTCTAAACCAAGGTGGGGAGGATATAACAACCCTAAAGAAAACCGACACCCTAAAAATATTTTAAATACCCCTATATGTCTTAAAATAAACCCCATACTTGAAAACCGAGCCCAAAATACGTTATGCCATTAAAATAAATCAAAAACATGAAAATTGGGTTTCAAGCGGGCCGCGTAAGCTTTCGCTTAACTCTTACGCGGGCCGCGACAAGGTGAAAGCTGGCAAAACCCTGGGCAGCCACATGGCCCAACACCCGTCGACCCTATATGCTGACCCGGACAAGCTATGCCGTTAACTCCCTTTAACGCGGGCCGCGTAGCCCCTTCTCTTACCTTACGCGGGCTGCGTAGAAGTCAAAGTGAAGCCCTATAAGTAGAGGGCATTGGATCTTCAGTCTGATCATTCATTTTCTTTCTAAATCTCAAAATTCTAAAGTGTAGGCATTATACTCGGGTATTATACCCCTTAAATAACGAATTTCTGCTCCTTTGTAAGTATCATAACCCCTGGATACGTATTAGATACTCTACCCCATTGATCTAGGGTTCCGTAACGGCTGTCGTGGTTCTGCCCGACGTAGTCGTTGGAATGCCGTCTCGGGGAGGGTATTACTAATGTTAAAATGGGTTATTATACTAACACGTGTGCATTTGTGTAAATTATAGATAATTCTCAGGAAATCCTTACGGAAAACCTAAGACATCAATGTGAGTAATCTCCTTTTTGTAAACAGTTTTTACAAAACCTTAACTATTTTACAATGCAATTTAGCAGTGATTGAGTCTTTGTAATTCTACGATTATTGCTGGTATGTTGGGGTTTTGTATACAAAATGTGGAACACGTTACCATTGGACAAAGAGTTAGCCAATGTGTAATATAACCCACCAGTCAGGATTGACAGTACTGAATGAGTAATGGGTAGATATAAACATTGTAATCGCTCTCAATACTGTTTAAATTAAATTAATGTTTCTTGATTAAACTGGGATTCACTCACCAGTATTTCCCACTGACAAATGTTTTTAAAACGCGTTTCAGGTAACACAATGTGAAAGCCAATTAGAAGCCAGCTGGACAGCACTGAAGGCATGGAAAAGTGGCTATAAAAGTTACCTAAATAAAGAAGGCGTTTTATTTCAAATAAAATGGGATTTATCCCTATAAATCAGTTTGTAATGAAAACTTGGGTTTTATCCCAATATGTTTATTTATATAAAAAGTGGTGTTTTACTCTGATAAAATATTTCCTAACTACGGTCCTGATGTAAATTCCGCTGCGAAATTAATAAACCCCGATACCACCAATACTGAGTTCGCGGCCGCCCGTTCCCGGGACAGATAGGGGGCGGGGGTTGCGACAAAGTCGATCTTCGAGAAACATGTTGCACCTTGTAATTGATCAAACAAATCATCGATTCGGGGTAAGGGATAGCGATTCTTGATAGTCAGCTTATTAAGTTCCCTGTAGTCGATGCACATCCGGAACGACCTGTCACACCCCAACCGATGGCGGAATCATCGGGGCGTGGCACTGAGCGAAACAGATTGTCCAGAAGTTTCCATAACAACTATCATTACCATTTAATTAAAGCAATACGTCCCATACCGTATCTTAAATAGTCAAACAGGTTATTACAGATAACATCAAAACAAATACTCTGTTCCGACAACTCAGATTTAAACATAACTAATTTATTTGTTGGTTTCTAGGACTCCAGTTCCTAGCTTCAAGTTCATCACAGCACAAAGAGCATAAAAGCAACCTAAGCACCTGTCACATACGTTAAAATAAAGTCAATACATAAAATGTAAAGGTGAGCATACAAGTTTGATAATAGCATATAGAGTTCGAATTCGTTTACGCATAACCAGCACGTACACATAGTGAAATGAAGCACGTTAGTTATCGACATAGATCCATCGATACCAATGACTGCGGGTTGACTGCCCGAGGCAGTTCGCAATACATTATTACCACCGTAATCCATGCAAGTAAAAGATCCTTAACAACCCCCGTGTGAACGGGTGCTGAGTCCAAACTATAGTACTATCGTTGCTAAGGCAGGTAGACAGCATTCCATGTGTAAACATAACAAACAAGCATTCATAAGCCACGTATAACATGCATAATTGGTTTAGCGTTAAAATAGCTTGAGTAGTGTGATTGTTGTAGTTTGAATATTCGTAACGTATGTAACACCCAAAAGTGCTAAAGCAAAAAGGGTTCGAGTATACTCACAGCGATTATGGATTGAAGGGAGCGCTTTTCAGCGAGTACGGTTAGCCTGAACAGATTCGATAACGTAACGATAAGTGGCGCGTAAAACAGTACAAAGTGAGAGTGGTTAGGATGGCTGATCGTGCGGATCAGCTATCCATGAGAGGAAGTTATCCGTGCGGGCGAACTATCGTGCGGATGGTGATCCGTGCGGATGGTGATCCATGCGGATGGTGACCCATCCGGATAAACTATCCGTGCGAGTGAGCTGTCCGTGCGGATGGTAATCCGTGTGGATTAGTCGCTCGTGCGGATTGCTTATCCGTACGGACAAGTTGTTCGTGCGGATAAACGTTCGAGTGGATTGTTTCTTCCTAAGTGTGAGATGTGTTCGTGTATGATGGCTTGTGCTTTGAAGTTTTCGTTGTAGCATTTAGAAAACATTTAAGTGTTTCTACCTTTCAAGCCGGTCGCGCGGACAACAATCCGTACGGATGGCAGTCCGTGCGGACAACGTCTTTAAGGCTGAGTCACTAAGTGGATTAGGTAATCCGTCCGGATGGTAGTCCATGCGGGTAGTAACAATCCGTCCGGATAGCTTACTCGTGCGGACAGTGACAATCCGTCCGGATAGTCTGTCCGTACGGGCAACCTGTCCGTGCGGATGAACATGTTGGAATTTGTTTTAAGGCCTTAGTATCTCATGATCCGAAGAGTAATCCATTCAGAGGTCGTCCGTCCGGATTGTCCATTCGTTGATACTCAACCTTGTTTTGGAAAGTGGGTCCCAAGGGTAGCTCGTACGGGTGACAACCCGTCCGGATAGCCTGTCCATGCGCACAGCTTGTCCGTGCGGACAGTCTATGGTCTGATTGTTCCGTTCGTCTACTCTTGGTTTCTGTTGTCGTTTATCGAGACGTTCTGATTACGTGGCAACCACTTGGAATCGTATTCTTACCCGCCCGACTAAGCCGGCCAGGAACGACCCTGACTCGACATGTCGGCGACTCAGAACGGTCATTCCGGTTGACCCCGAAATCAGGTGTCTTGCGGTAGAATTCCAGATCTAGGACTAGTGCATCACTATTATCGAGTAGAGACTAGAACCAATCAGATTCGTACCGATCTTAAGGGTAAAAGAAGGAGAGAACTTAGATTTATTTCTTTCAACTCTTTTTTCCTTAGAAAAGTTTAGATTTAGGTGAAGTTTGTTGTGAAATCTTGTGGAAATCGTTCAGATCTGAGTTACTCTTGGTGGAATGAAGTCAAGCTTGAAGTTCATAAGAACTTCATGATGACGTCACCCGAGAATACCCCAAATCTTGATGATTTCATGGTTAAGAGTGGAGATTTGAAAGATGGAAAGGTGTTGAATTGTGTAGTGATCAAGAATGTACAAGAATTAGTGCAAGATCTTACCTGGATTGAGAGAAATCTGAGAAATGGTGAAGAGTGCGTGTGGTTCGGACGTCACTTGCCAAAAGTGGAAAAGTTGGAGAGTGACCCGTGTATTTATAGGATGCCAAAAAGGGAAAGGGTGAGCTGTGCGGATGGCACGTACCCGGATAGGCTATCCGCCCGGATTAGTCATCCGTGCGGATTGGCAATCCGTGCGGATTGGCAATCCGTACGGACTGACCATCCGTGCGGATGTCGCCTGATTTGGTGCGTTCGGTGCGATGTTGCTTCGGCTTCGGTTTTCGAGCGATTCGATAGGGTTTCCTAGTCAAATTACTTTCAGTCCCAACTACTTCTTATACGGTTCGACTCGGAATTCGGGTTCGGGTTCGTTTACATTCGAGTTAGACTTCGAGTTCGATTGAGTTCGCTTGATTATCACAACATAACATAAAATAAACATGCACAGGTAACACGTAAGGCACACACACACGTATAAACAATAAGTAAAATACGTAGCTCGAGTTACGATTCGATGTCGATTCGATTAGCATTGCTTGATCAACTTTATCGCATTGTTACTTCCTATCATTCGCAGTCGT
Organism: Helianthus tuberosus; assembly: GCA_030545235.1. Lineage (NCBI taxonomy): Eukaryota > Viridiplantae > Streptophyta > Magnoliopsida > Asterales > Asteraceae > Helianthus > Helianthus tuberosus. Next base: position 57,716,774 of record CM060438.1, read on the forward strand.
AGGTCGATTGAATTATGATGTGATTATTGTAATGAATGACACTTACTCCACAAAATATAAATAAAATAAAAACATTTCTACGAGTCAAGTCGCGCGAAATCGGTCGTTGACTTTGACCTTGACTTTGACTTTCACTTATGAAAACACGGGGTGTTACAGCCTCCCCTTATTTAGAGAATTTCGTCCCGAAATTAAGTTGAAAACCGTAACTAACCGTGGATCACATGTGAGAGTTCTTCGTTTGGATCACTGAAAATCGTCAAATTAATCGACTCTTTACAGATGAAAATCACTGACTTTTGGATATGTTATGCGAAATTTTCTGATCTGAAGGCCTATAAAGTTTCAGATCTTAATTCGAAGCCGTTTGCGAGAAAATTTGAGTTCGTTAAAATGTTGAATGTTGCTGTTGATGTTCACCGTACGGATGGCAATCCGTGCGGATAACATATCCGTGTTGACTTGTTGACTAGTCTATTCGCGCGGATAATTGTTCACGCTGAGTCGTGCGGAATCCGTGAACGATCGTGACAAAACATAATCGTAACGGAGTCAAATCGGTCCTACAAGTGGTATCTGAGCAGGTGCTCGATTGCGATGATCAAACACACTCAGATTTGTCAAATTCTCTTTACCTCTTTTATCTTTTCACGTTTTTAACCGAAAATCACTAAATTAAACGACTTTTACGGGTAGAAATTGCTAAAACTTGGATATGTTGTGCGAAAACATTTGATCTATAAGTCTACAATTTTTCTTAATTAAACAACTGTGGGTACTTTGCCTTCATGTCGCTTTCGAGTTCCCAAGTGAACTCCGCGCCTCGTTTACCTTCCCATCGGACTTTCACAATAGGAATGCGTGAGCGCCTGAGTTCTTTGGTTTGGCGATCCATGATTTCGACAGGCTTCTCCACGAAGTGTAATGTTTCGTTCACTTGTAGATCGTCTAGAGGAACATGTAAGTCGTGGTCGGCGATGCACTTTCGGAGGTTTGACACGTGGAAAGTCGGGTGGACATTGCTAAGTTCTTCCGGTAATTCGAGTCTGTAGGCGACTTTTCCAATCCTTTCCAGAATCTTAAAAGGTCCCACATATCGAGGCGCGAGTTTTCCCTTTTTGTCGAATCGGACTACACCCTTCCAAGGTGATACCTTTAGGAGTACGTAGTCACCAACGCCATATTCACGGGGCTTGCGCTTTTTATCGGCATAAACTTTATGTCGATCCCGAGCTTTCGCTAGGTTGTCTCGAATTTGGAAAATTTTGTCTGTCGTTTCTTGTAGCAGCTCTGGACCAGTTAGTTGCGAGTGACCGATCTCGTGCCACACAATAGGCGATCGACATCTTCTTCCGTATAAGGCCTTGAAAGGTGCCATCTGGATGCTAGCCTGGTAGCTGTTGTTATACGAGAATTCGACTAACGGAAGGTGTCTATCCCAATTACCACCGAAGTCTAGAACACACGAACGGAGCATGTCTTCAAGAGTACGAATCGTTCTTTCAGTCTGACCGTCGGTTTGTGGGTGGAACGCAGTACTTAGATTAAGCGTTATACCGAGTGCCGTTTGAAATGTTTCCCACAATCGTGAAGTAAACCGAGCGTCATGATCAGAGATGATGTCATGAGGCGTGCCATGTCGACAAATGATCTCGTCGGTGTAGATTCGGGCTAATCGTTCTACCTTGTAGTCTTCTCGTATTGGCAGGAAGTGAGCTGATTTAGTCAAACGGTCAATAACAACCCAAATGCTGTCGTGACCAGATGACGTGGTTGGAAGCTTGGTTACGAAATCCATAGCTATGCTCTCCCACTTCCACATGGGAATTGGTGGTTGTTCAAGCAAGCCAGAGGGTCTTTGATGTTCAGCCTTGATTCTAGCACAGGTTAGGCATTTTTCGACGTAGAGAGCGATATTCCGTTTCATACCCGGCCACCAGTACCTATAGCGAAGATCATGGTACATTTTGTCAGCACCGGGATGGATAGAGTATCGGGATTTGTGGGCTTCATCCATGATAATCTGTCGCAATTTGGTTCGCTTGGGGATCCAAATTCGGTCTAAGAAGTGGAATATCCCATTTTATTTGCTCACAAGCTGGGCTCCATCGTGGTAGATTCTTTCTTTCTTCAAAGTGCGTTCGTTGAAACATGCATGCTGGGCGTCGCGGATGAGAGCTTCGAGGTTGTGCTGGGCTTGAACGTTACGAGTGCTAAGCAGATAGCTCCGTCTGCTAAGTGCGTCGGCAACAACATTTGCCTTGCCTGGGTGATAACGAATCTCACAGTCGTAATCGTTGAGAAGTTCTACCCATCGGCGTTGACGCATGTTTAGTTCCCTCTGATTAAAGATGTGTTGTAGGCTCTTATGATCTGTGAAGATCGTACACCTTGTACCATATAGGTAGTGTCGCCAAATCTTTAATGCAAAAACAACTGCGCCTAGCTCAAGATCGTGGGTTGTATAGTTCTTCTCGTGGATTTTGAGCTGACGAGATGCGTAAGCTATGACCTTATCTCGTTGCATTAGGACACAACCGAGACCAAGGTTGGAAGCATCACAGTAGACAATGAAATTATCGTTTCCGTCGGGTAGTGTGAGAACAGGAGCATTGCAAAGCATGTGTTTGAGGGTTCGAAAGGCATACTCTTGTTTGGTTCCCCAGACAAAAGGCTGGTCCTTATGCGTGAGAGTGGTAAGTGGTACAGCAATCTTCGAGAATCCTTCGATAAATCGTCGATAATAGCCCGCTAGTCCGAGAAAGGAGCGGACTTCAGACGGGTTCTTAGGCGTAACCCAGCTCTTAACAGCTTCAATCTTCGCAGGATCGACGTGAATACCCTGACTATTTACAATGTGACCCAGAAACTGAACCTCCCCCAACCAAAATTCGCACTTGGAGAATTTGGCGTAGAGTTGGTTCCCCTGGAGTAACTCGAGAACCAAACGTAGATGTTGCGCGTGATCGGCTCTCGTTTTGGAATAGATCAAGACATCGTCAATGAATACAATGACGAAACGGTCGAGATATGGTTTACACACGCGATTCATCAGATCCATAAAAACTGCTGGTGCGTTTGTTAGGCCAAAAGGCATGACAATGAATTCGTAATGGCCGTAACGAGTACGGAACGCGGTTTTGGGTATATCCTCCTCCTGTATACGCAGCTGATGGTATCCTGAACGTAGATCGATCTTCGAGAAACACGTAGCGCCTTGTAGTTGGTCAAACAAATCGTCGATTCGAGGCAGAGGTTAGCGGTTCTTGATAGTCAACTTATTCAACTCCCGGTAGTCGATGCACATCCGGAACGACCCGTCCTTCTTTTTGACGAAAAGGACTGGTGCGCCCCAAGGAGAGGTGCTCGGGCGAATAAAGCCTTTCTCAAGTAATTCCTGGAGTTGGGTTGAGAGTTCTCGCATTTCGGACGGTGCGAGTCGATAAGGAGCTCTGGCGGTAGGATTAGCTCCAGGAATGAGATCAATGCGAAAATCAATATCGCGCTTTGGAGGTAGTCCGGGAAGATCCTCTGGAAAAACATTAGGAAATTCTCGAACCACAGGAACGTCTTTTACTTCCTTCTTCTCTTTCTTTTCCTTCTCCGCTGCTATAACGTTAGCCAAGAAAGCCCTGTATTCCTTGCGGAGATACTTGCTGGCTTGTAGGCATGACATAAGCTTGAGACCCTTCGAAGTAGTATCACCATAAACGCGCAATGAATCACCGTTTGCGAGCGAAAAACGGATCATCTTATCGAAGCACACAACTTCGGCATGGTTTTCTCGAAGGAAGTCCATGCCTACTATGACGTCGAAGCTTCCGAGTTGCATAGGAATAAGGTCGATTGGAAAGATGTGATTGTTGAGCTCGAGAGTGCAATCACGAATAACAGAGTTTACAGCGACGGTTCTTCCGGTCACGACTTCAACATCGAATGCAGAGGAGAGTCGGGAACGTTTACGACTAAGGAGTTTCTCAAACTCGAGCGACACAAAGAAATTATCGGCTCCAGTATCAAACAAACATGAAGCATAAATACCATTCACAAGGAACGTACCATTAACCACGTTGTTGTCGGCCTGGGCTTGACGCACATTGAGATTGAAAGTTCTGGCGCGTGCGGCCTGTTGTTGCTGCTGCTGTTGCGGTTCTTGTTTCACTACCCTGTTCGGGCACATGTTGGCGAAATGATTTGGGTCGCCACACGTGAAGCATGCTCTGGCTTTGACTGCGGGTGCCGGAGGAGCTTGTTGACCCTGTGGGGCAGCGAGTAGAGCTTGATTGGCAGGAGCTTGGCGAATACGGCAGTTGGCAGTAAAGTGGCCGTAGACATTGCAATGAGCACAGAAGCGGCATTGAATAGCTGTCGGGTGATGATAGGTGCAAGTAGGGCAGAGCGGGTGTGGTCCAGTATATGCACGCTTTGCAGGCGGTGCATTGGCCACAGGCGCCACTACTTGACGCTGTTGGGCAGGTACAGCTTGGATCGGTGCAGCAGTAATCGCACAGTTCTTGTTGGAGGAGCTGTTCTTTCTCTTGTTCTTTCTCTTGTTGCTTGACGAGGTGGTTTCAGCAGTTGGTGCATCAGTGGTGGCTTGATGCAGGTGCTTGGAGGTCTTATCCCATACCCCAGCCTTAACCCTTTTGTCATTGATTTCAGCGGCTAGCAGGTAGGTTTCCTCGATCGTGGTAGTCTTAGCCGCTTGCACGAAATCAGCAACGCAGTCGGGCAAAGCTCGAATGTACTTCTTGATGGTCATATCGGGAGTCTTGACCTGATCGGGACAGATAATGATGAGCTGTTTGAAGCGAGCAGTGAGACCAGCATTGTCTCCATCCTTCTTATGTTTGTGCCAGAATTCATCTTCGAGCTTTTGACGTTCGTGAGGAGGGCAGAATTCCTCTAGCATGACTTCCTTGAGCTCGTCCCACGACAAACCGTAAGCTGCATCATTCCCTCTCTTGTTCCTCTCGGCCGTCCACCAGTCCAAAGCACGGGACTGAAAGATGCCGGTAGCGTTCAGAGTTCGAAGGTCATCAGGGCAACCACTTTGTCGCAGAGTAACCTCGATAGAGTCAAACCAGTGAAATAGTGCAGTAGGACCTCCTTCGCCTGTGAATTCTTTCGGCCCACATGACTTGAATTGTTTGAAACTGAAAGGTCTCGCGGCAGCTTTAGGACCTTCAGTCCTCGACTCCTCGGATGATTTGCTGGCGTTCTCGTAGGCATCGCTCACAGCTTTTGCCACACTTTTCGCGATAATAGAGGCAAGACGTCTGTCCCTCTTTTCCTGACGAGTGAGTGTATGATGAGATCCAGACGACATTGTCTGCAATTGACATCGCCACGGAACTCAACGCATGTATTCGAATCTCACCTCACACGTCTACTACTACTAAAGCTCAGTAACACGTACCATGTAAACGCATATAGTCACAAAATCATAGAATTGCACAAAATCACATAAACACATAGAGCACATAACCACAACACTCCTAAACACGTAAGCACAATAGCAAGAATCACATATACCTTAGTCACTAGGGGCAGTCAGAAAACAGAAACCTAGTATTCAGAGTTTGTGAGTGTTCGAAAGTAGTGTAGTGCGAGCGATTTGTTAATGATGTGTTGTGTGTTGTGTGTGTAGCAAGGCCAAAAGTATTAGCTCGAAACCGGTAGTACCTCATAACGCTTAATAAAATTGAAACACATAAAATCGAGAATGGATCGTCTGCTGCTAGTAGACTTCGACTAACCAAAGTGGCTCGACTATTCGCAAGGATCCGGTGTGCACAATTACCTCCAGGACTATGCCTTTGCCTCGATTCTTGGGCGTTGGCGCAATTCCTATTGGTTATATTGTGTCTTTAGATCGTTGGAGTCCATCGAAACTTTGGTGGGAGTTTTTGTATAAAAGCAGGACGAGTCGTCAAGGTTAGGGTTTCACCCCTATCTTGCAACTTCTGTCCTTGTTTCTGATAAAATCTGAGGAGATTATTCATCAAAATATGGATTTCACTCCTAATTTGGCATGATCCTCCTCGTTTGTAGCTAAAACGCAAGCTGATTAGGCAACTTTAGTCGAGAGTTTACGGTTTTCACACCTATTCTCGGCCTCGTTACCTGTTCATAACTTGAAAATTCGAGTGCAGTGATAGAAAAGAGCGAGTGATAGTGGCGAGTTTACGCATACGCGTGAGTTGGTCTGTTGGTTCTTAACTACAGACTAGGTCTCTAAGACTTCGACCCGGACTAGGTCGAGTCTTGCCTAATTCCCTATAGTTATGGCTCTGATACCAATCTGTCACACCCCAACCGATGGCGGAATCATCGGGGTGTGGCACTGAGCGAAACAGATTGTCCAGAAGTTTCCATAACAACTATCATTACCATTTAATTAAAGCAATACGTCCCATACCGTATCTTAAATAGTAAAACAGGTTATTACAGATAACATCAAAACAAATACTCTGTTCCGACAACTCAGATTTAAACATAACTAATTTATTTGTTGGTTTCTAGGACTCCAGTTCCTAGCTTCAAGTTCATCACAGCACAAAGAGCATAAAAGCAACCTAAGCACCTGTCACATACGTTAAAATAAAGTCAATACATAAAATGTATAGGTGAGCATACAAGTTTGATAATAGCATATAGAGTTCGAATTCGTTTACGCATAACCAGCACGTACACATAGTGAAATGAAGCACGTTAGTTATCGACATAGATCCATCGATACCAATGACTGCGGGTTGACTGCCCGAGGCAGTTCGCAATACATGATTACCACTGTAATCCATGCAAGTAAAAGATCCTTAACAACCCCCGTGTGAACGGGTGCTGAGTCCAAACTATAGTACTATCGTTGCTAAGGCAGGTAGACAGCATTCCATGTGTAAACATAACAAACAAGCATTCATAAGCCACGTATAACATGCATAATTGGTTTAGCGTTAAAATAGCTTGAGTAGTGTGATTGTTGTAGTTTGAATATTCGTAACGTATGTAACACCCAAAAGTGCTAAAGCAAAAAGGGTTTGAGTATACTCACAGCGATTATGGATTGAAGGGAGCGCTTTTCAGCGAGTACGGTTAGCCTGAACAGATTCGATAACGTAATGATAAGTGGCGCGTAAAACAGTACAAAGTGAGAGTGGTTAGGATGGCTGATCCTGCGGATCAGCTATCCGTGAGAGGAAGTTATCCGTGCGGGCGAACTATCGTGCGGATGGTGATCCGTGCGGATGGTGATCCGTGCGGATGGTGACCCATCCGGATAAACTATCCGTGCGAGTGAGCTGTCCGTGCGAGTGAGTTGTCCGTGCGGATGGTAATCCGTGCGGATTAGTCGCTCGTGCGGATTGCTTATCCGTACGGACAAGTTGTTCGTGCGGATAAACGTTCGAGTGGATTGTTTCTTCCTAAGTGTGAGATGTGTTCGTGTATGATGGCTTGTGCTTTGAAGTTTTCGTTGTAGCATTTAGAAAACATTTAAGTGTTTCTACCTTTCAAGCCGGTCGCGCGGACAACAATCCATACGGATGGCAGTCCGTGCGGACAACGTCTTTAAGGCTGAGTCACTAAGTGGATTAGGTAATCCGTCCGGATGGTAGTCCGTGCGGATAGTAACAATCCGTCTGGATAGCTTACTTCTGCGGACAGTGACAATCCGTCCGGATAGTCTGTCCGTACTGGCAACCTGTCCGTGCGGATGAACATGTTGGAATTTGTTTTAAGGCCTTAGTATCTCATGATCCGAAGAGTAATCCATTCAGAGGTCGTCCGTCCGGATTGTCCATTCGTTGATACTCAACCTTGTTTTGGAAAGTGGGTCCCAAGGGTAGCTCGTACGGGTGACAACCCGTCCGGATAGCCTGTCCGTGCGCACAGCTTGTCCGTGCGGACAACTGGTCCGTGCGGACAGTCTCTGGTGTGATTGTTCCGTTCGTCTACTCTTGGTTTCTGTTTTCGTTTATCGAGACGTTCTGATTACGTGGCAACCACTTGGAATCGTATTCTTACCCGCCCGACTAAGCCGGCCAGGAACCACCCTGACTCGACATGTCGGTGACTCAGAACGGTCATTCCGGTTGGCCCCGAAATCAGGTGTCTTGCGGTAGAATTCCAAATCTAGGACTGGTGCATCACTATTATCGAGTAGAGACTAGAACCGATCAGATTCGTACCGATCTTAAGGGTAAAAGAAGGAGAGAACTTAGATTTATTTCTTTCAACTCTTTTATCCTTAGAAAAGTTTAGATTTAGGTGAAGTTTGTTGTGAAATCTTGTGGAAATCGTTCAGATCTGAGTTACTCTTGGGGGAATGAAGTCAAGCTTGAAGTTCATAAGAACTTCATGATGACGTCACCCGAGAATACCCCAAATCTTGATGATTTCATGGTTAAGAGTGGAGATTTGAAAGATGGAAAGGTGTGGAATTGTGTAGTGATCAAGAATGTACAAGAATTAGTGCAAGATCTTACCTGGATTGAGAGAAATCTGAGAAATGGTGAAGAGTGCGTGTGGTTCGGACGTCACTTGCCAAAAGTGGAAAAGTTGGAGAGTGACCCGTGTATTTATAGGATGCCAAAAAAAACGGAAAGGGTGAGCCGTGCGGATGGCACGTACCCGGATAGGCTATCCGCCCGGATTGGTCATCCGTGCGGATTGGCAATCCGTGCGGATTGGCAATCCGTGCGGATTGGCAATCCGTACGGACTGACCATCCATGGGGATGTCGCCTGATTTGGTGCGTTCGGTGCGATGTTGCTTCGGCTTCGGTTTTCGAGCGATTCGATAGGGTTTCCTAGTCAAATTACTTTCAGTCCCAACTACTTCTTATACGGTTCGACTCGGAATTCGGGTTCGGGTTCGTTTACATTCGAGTTAGACTTCGAGTTCGATTGAGTTCGCTTGATTATCACAACATAACATAAAATAAACATGCACAGGTAACACGTAAGGCACACACACACGTATAAACAATAAGTAAAATACGTAGCTCGAGTTACGATTCGATGTCGATTCGATTAGCATTGCTTGATCAACTTTATCGCATTGTTACTTCCTATCATTCGCAGTCGTAGGTCGATTGAATTATAATGCGATTATTGTAATGAACGACACTTACTCCACATAATATAAATAAAATAAAAACATTTCTACAAGTCAAGTCGCGCGAAATCGGTCGTTGACTTTGACCTTGACTTTGACTTTCACTTATGAAAACACGGGGTGTTACACGATCCATCCTTCTTTTTGACAAAAAGGACAGGTGCGCCCCAAGGAGAGGTGCTAGGGCGAATGAAGCCTTTATCAAGCAATTCCTGGAGTTGACTTGAGAGTTCGCACATTTCAGAAGTAGCGAGTCGATAGGGAGCTTTAGCAATAGGATTTGCTCCAGGAATGAGGTCGAATCAAAAATCAATATCACGAGTTGGCGGTAAACCAGGTAATTCGTCAGGAAAGACAGAAGGAAAATCACGAACTACAAGGACCTTTTCCATTGCCTTCTCTTTCTTTTCCTTCTCCGCTACTACGATGTGCGCCAAGAAGGCTTTGTATTCCTTTCGGAGATACTTGCTTGCTTGAATGGACGACATGAGTTTTAGATCTTTCTAAGGAGTTTCGCCATAAACACATAGTTAATCACCATTAGCGAGAGAGAAACGAATCATTTTATCAAAGCAAACGACTTCAGCACGATTTTCGCGAAGAAAGTCCATGCCTACTATGATGTCAAAACTACCAAGTTGCATCTGAATAAGGTCAATCGGGAAGACGTGATTGCGGAGCTCAAGAGTGCAATCACGAAGAAAAGAATTAACAGTGACGGTTCTTCCGGTGGCAATTTCTACGTCGAACGTCGTAGGGAGATTAGAGCATTTACGTTTTAGGAGCTTTTTGAATTCTAACGATACAAAACAGTTATCGGCTCCAGTATCAAATAAACACGAAGCATATATACCGTTGACAAGAAACGTACCATTAACCACATTGTTGTCAGCTTAGGCCTGGCGGACATTGATGTTGAAGGTTCGTCCGCTGGCTGCTTGTTGAGCTGGCTGCTGCTGCTGAGGCTGCTGCTGTTGATGTTGTTGCTCCGCTAGCTGCTGCTGCGGCTCTTACTTTACCACTCTGTTCGGACAGACATTTACAAAGTGGTTAGGATCACCACATGCATAGCAGGCTCTTGCGTGAGCAGTGGGAGCAGGAGCTGCTTGTTGACCCTGAGGAGCGGGAAGAGGAGCTGGCTGTGCAGGAGCTTGAACTTGAGCTTGAGCTTGACGGAGACCAGTACGACAGTTGCCAGTAAAATGGCTGTAAAGGTTGCAGTGAACACAAAAGTGACATGCGATTCCAACAGGATGATGGTAAGTACAAGTAGGGCAGAGAGGGTGCGGACCGGTGTATGCACGCTTTGCAGGCAGTGCATTGATCGCGGGTGCCGCTACTTGGCGGTTCTGGTTCTGGGGTTGAGCAGGGACAACATTGAGAGGGGTGGTTATGAGAGCACAATTCTTGTTGTTGTTGCTGTTATTGCGTTTGCGGCGTGAAGATTTCGACCCTTGCGGTGCGGCAGTTTCAGGAGCGGTGGGAGAAGAGGTAACTTGATGGAGACTTTTGGTGGTGTTCTTGAAGTAACCAGCCCTAACTCGCTTGTCGTTGATTTCTGCAACGAGTAGGTAAGTCTCTTCTATGGTGATCGTCTTGGCGGCTTACACGAAATCAGAAACACAATCCGGTAAAGCATGGATGTATTTCTTGATGGTGATGTCAGGAGTTGAGACTTGGCCGGGACAAATGATGCTAAGCTGTTCTGAAGCTCATAGGGAGGGTAGAAATCTTTCATCATGATTTCCTTCAACTCTTCCCAAGTAAGCCCATAGGCTGCATTGTTACCTCGCCTATGTCTTTCGCTAGTCCACCAGTCTAGAGCCCTAGACGGGAAAACGCCAGTTGCATTGACAGTGCGGAGGTTATCGGGACAACCGCTTTGGCGCAGAGTGACTTCAGTTGAGTCGAATCATTGAAACATGGCAGTAGGCCCATCTTCTGTAGGATCGTGTTGTGACCCAAACGAGTCAATCAGAAGAGCTCTTGTCTGTTTCAGAGGCGGAAACTAAGAAACAGACTTGAAAAACAGCTTGTTTCACTATTAAACGTCTTGTTTATTGATTGTAACAGCAATACAGATCAAACGACGCGTCGGCAGCACTTCGGTACCGGAATCGCAGAAGTTTTAACTGATCTCGCTTGAAGACCTATATATAGAGTTGTGATTTCGCTTGAAATGTCAATGTGTCACTTCAAGCGAAATTAATCAGGTTAATTTCGTTTGAAAGTGTTACTTGTCATTTCAAGCGGAATTAGGTCCTTCAAGCGGAATTAACTCAAACACACCCTATAATCTCCTATTTTCTCGTACAACACACCCTGATCTAACACTTCTAATACTAGACTCGATACAAGACGAAGTCGACAAACGTAATGCACCAACAGACTCCCCCTCGGATGTTGACGAGTCTTAAGTGTCGAGTCTTCAACGTCTTCAGTCTTTATCAGTCTTCGGGCTTCCAAGATCTCGATCTGGCTTTTGCCTCACTCCAATTCCTTCTTCAAGTAATCTTTCAGAATCTAACTCATAGCTCTTGCATCTTCAGGCTTTCTTTCTCTAATAGACTCCCCCTCAACTTGTGCTGGGATCGTAGTCTGGCTATTTTCAGAAGCATCGCAACCTGGCTCACCTGCAAGTTCTCTACCCAAAACATAAATTTTATAAAAATAAGATATAATAAAATTTAGAAACCCTGCTAACCACTTGAAGACACAATCTGAACACAACATTTTCAAGTATCGTATATAATGATTTATCATGTAAGATTCTGATGAACCACTTGTATGTATATCAATTTCTTTCTAAAACACACTCCCAAACCTGTTCGTCATGTTCAGCACTCGGAATTTTGAAAATCAGCTTTTCAGCATCAGTTGTCAAAAATCTTTTTGAATTTTTCAAAATTTTATGCTAAAACACACTAAAAATCTTTTTGGATTTTTGAAATAACAGAAATGAAATGCAGTAAAGAAATATTTACAAACAATATTTTTGCGAGTTTGTGTAAGAGAATCATATCAGTTTAATGAGACATATCACCAACACCGTTAAGCTTTAAACATTTTAAGTTCTAAACAATTCACTTAGATTGTCAGTATACTGATCCACTTAAATTCTCACACAAAGTTCAACTGTTTTGAGATACGAGATTAATGACTTAAGCACTTAAACTTATTCGCGTGTCCCACCTCAGAATATACTCCCGAATCCAGATCCCAATATTCAGTCTTACAGGTGAGTATACCACAGATGATATCTGTAAAGGGTTAAATTGCGAGGGCCGTGAGAGCTCAGGTCAGAACTTCCGTTCAGTAGAGAGATGACGGCTTCGACTTTTGGTGTGTCCCCTTTAGAGGATCTTTTGTTTCAACAGCATATGATTATCATTTTTCAATGTTTCATCATTTTTTATGCTGAGGGTGATGCTATATTTCAAACAAGCAGAAAGTATTATACGGGGACTAGGCTATTGCTCCCGTAAAATCAGAAGTCCCGGGATAATACCCCATATGTCAATGAGCATAAAGACCTAGTATCTCAGAAAGAGTGACCTTTCAAACAAGATTTCGGGGGTTACCCGTATATCCGAGAGATGCTCCCCACGATATAAGCAAGTTTGAAATTTAGGTTTATATCTCGTCACAATCTACTAAATGTGTAAAAACCTACTGGCATATCATCAGTGAGACCGTTTATCACATTTTAACTTTCCATTTCTTTAGCATGTTGTGATTGTCCACTGATGTACTATCATTTCCTCTTCTTCACAACAAAACTCATTTTGTTTGATTTTTATCATGTTTTTTACTTTTTCAAATTTTCAAATCAAACAATCGCTTATTTTATATATATATATATATATATAAGGTCAAACAAATTACACCAAGATAGCCGGTAAGCGGGCAACAAGCTGCGCCGCTACCCCCTTTTGAATAGCGAAACCTAACCTAGTAAAAACGAAACCCCGATCTCTAGGAGACGAAATGTTGCTGTGAACAACCCGTTGGACCCGTTCAAGAAATCTGATGGCTTCTGGGGCTAGCGAGACAAAGGTATCCAAGGCAAAAGGGATAAAGGAATGTTGATTATCCTCGCAGGCTTTTGCATGTTTGTCCATTTTCAAATGTTTTTGGATTTTCAAAAATTTCTTACTCCCCCTAAAATTCAAACACATTTAAAAGAATTTTGAAAACAAACTGTACGATTAGTTTGACACTCTACTTGTACAGTTTTTTAAAAAATTACAACATGATGTGAATTGCTTCAATTCGCCATCCACTAGGCATAAACAATCAGAACTTCGCCTTACAACAAACTATTTTCTCATTATGATTTCAAAACACTTAAGTTTGTTTTAACCAAAATGATTTTTCCGGAAAATAAGTTTTGTTGATTTTACCACATGTAGATTAGGGAATCAATTCATCATTTTGTTTTCTTCAACCACATGTAGGAATATGACAATTTTAAGATACAACCAACAAACAACACTTGTAGAAAATCAAGTACAACTTAATATCCCTGATTTACCACTTGTAAATCGAAATCACCAGAGTGAATTTCTCAAGAAATGTGCCGATACCTGCTCCTCGCTTACCTACCCGGGAGCTCCGGCAAGTCAGGTTTTTCAATGAAAGAAAATGTCCACCCAAGCCTGACCAGCCTTGGGTGATTCCAACTCCTCTTTAGTTGGAGTGTAAGTTGCTTTCTTAGTAGCATAAAAATCTTTTATCCCTTTAACTTTCCCCCAACCATTTTTCCAAAAATCTTTTTCACATTTCCATTAAAAGCTTTCTCAACATCAAATTCATTCTTTTCAGAATAAAATTGATTCGAGATCTCAACATTTCCAATTTTTCTAAAATTTTCAGTCCTCAATGGTGGAAAATTCACATCATCCATTGGAGGCACTGAGCTTTCTTCTTTAACATCAACTTGTGGCTCCTCTGACTTTGTGGAATCAGATTCATCGCCAGATTTCACATCCGATTTCTTAACAACCCATTTTTGATTGTCAAGATTCACACTTCTCCTGTAGAACTTCTTTGAACATTCACCAACTTCATATGTTGAGTTTTTGAAAATTTTAAATTTTTCAGTTGGTGGTTCAGTTTTGTCAACAACTATTTCTTTAAGTTTTTCTGAGACTCCCTGTTTTGTTTTTGTTGCTTGAGGACAGTTCCATGCAATATGACCAACTTCATTGCATCTGTAACAGGTTCTAGTCTCCTTTCTTTGAAAAACTCCATTCTTCATCTTTTCAGCAAGAAACTCCTGGTTTGACTGTTTCCAGAATGAGCTCTTTGATTCTTCTTCACAGCTTGTTCCTGAAACAAAATTGTATTTGTTTTAGAAATTTTCTCATTTTTATGATTTTCAGGTGGAATAAATCCTAATCCTTTTCTTTTGAAATTACCGTTATGGTTTGGCTTCTTTTGAAAACCAGAACCAGAACTGTAACCTTTTTGGGTAAATTACACTTTTCGTCCTTTATGTTTGTAGCGGGTTGCAATAGATGACCTTTAACTTCAATAATTACAGTCACAATCCTTTATTTAGAAAACTCATAACACATTTCGTCCTTTAAGACTAACCAGGTTAAAAATTTAAGTAAAATCCATTCACTTAAGGGTATCATGGTCATTTCATACTTTTATTTAAATTTTTCTTAATAAATAAAACAAAAAAATTACATATATATAACATATCTCCTCAATTTCTAACCTAAATCAATCATCTAACCCTAATCAATCATCTCTTTCTTCTTTCTCCCTCTCTCCACAACGAATCTCTGATGGATCAAAGAAAGTCAAAAGAAGATAAAAATGAAATACTATAGAAAGAAACCTCATTGACTCTTGGTCATCACGAAATCATCTCCCTTGCTAGATCCCCAAATCACTACTCAAAATCATCTTCTGCAGATCAATACATCTGTCAACTATGAAGCTTCAAAGATCTGCTCTCTGTTTCATTGCAATCATATGGCTTCTATCCACAATCGCTCACTCAATTCACTTCGAGATCGAATCGGGTCACACAAAGTGAGTTTTTGTTGGAAATTGGAGATTTTTGTGTGTGTGTGTGTGTGTTTTTGTATTTTATATTATTCTGTTTTAGTACGAATATAAGATTTTTTTTTTTTTGTTTTTGGCATTTATTTGAACTAAATTGTTGTATTAGTTGCTATTTCTTGTATGAATCCAGGGATATATATATATGTGATGCTGCATAAGATAATTTCATTTTGAATTACATGTTTACTTCATGGTCTTTGTTTAAATTTTATGTTTTTATATAGATATTGCTTGATTTTTTATTAAAAATTTAGATTTGTATGTATTTTTTGTTGGAATCTTTATGTATTCGTTTTGGTATATATGATTCTTTTGTTTTTGCCACTGGCATTTATTTAGTTGAATTGAATTGTGGAGAAAGGGAGAAAGAAGCAGGAGATGAATGAGTGATTAGGGTTAGGAATTGGGGGAGGTATGTTATTATATGTAATTTTTTGTTTTATTTATTAAGAAAAATTTAAATAAAATAATGAAATGACCATGATACCCTTAAGTGAATGGATTTAACTTAAATTTTTAACCTAGTTAGTCTTAAAGGACGAAATGTGTAATGAGTTTTCTAAATAAAGGATTGTGACTGTAATTATTGAAGTTAAAGGTCATCCATTGCAACCCGCTACAAACATAAAGGACTAAAAGTGTAATTTACCCAACCTTTTTTCTTGTTCAATCTTTGTTGAACTCTTGAAGTGTACTTTTTAGGTTTTTTAGAAAGATTTAAATCTTTTATTTCAGAAATATTATTTTTTCTTAATTTGAAAACCTTTTTAATCTTTTCAATTTGGACACTTCTTATAGGAAATTCTTTATCAAAATATAATTTGTCAGAATCATTCAAAGTATATGCAACTTCAAATGTTTGTCATTCAAATTAGATTTTGACAACAAAAATTCTTTACTATACACCCGTTTTCTTGACGACTTTGAACTCCTGACAGACGAACTCGAACTCCTGGACTCGGATATTGACTCGAACTCCTCATCCTTATCTAACACCTGATCGACCATCCTTTTTATTAACTCAGACTCATGATCTATGTCGGACGCTGTGAACGTGATGTCAATATTGTCTGGTAATACATCGGTTATCTCGGACTCTAACTTTATGTTGACTGCCTTTTTTACTTGTTCCTCATTCGGTTTTCTAGGCGAATACCCTTCCCAAATCGGAGGTGGACACTTATTATAACAGACACTCTGTTTCTTACCAGTGTCCTTTTTCTTCGACTTCTTATCTTCAAACACTTCAAAACCTGCACCAGTTGGATAAATTCTGTCAATTAAGTAATCAGAACTTGAATAACTTCTTTGTAATCGTCTGATTCTTTCATTTTCAGCTTTCTCAGTTTCCAACTCTTGCTTCCATTTCGCACATTCTTCATGTAGAAATTTATCTCTTTCTGCTTCGACATCATTGTTGCATTCATCATTATCAAAGTATCTTCTCTTTCAGAGTTTGTCTTCTGCAAACTATTCACAGTTTTGTTCAATACATCGTACGATTCTTTCACATTCTTGACATCAAACAATAACTTCTCTTTCAACTTTTCAAGCTCACTAAACTTTTCATCTTTATCTTCACATTTTTTGCAAGATTCCAAACATGTAAGACAGGGTTTAGTTACTTCAATAATCTTTTCAATCTCCACAATCTTCTCGACTTCGACTACTTTTTCCACTTCAACTATCTTCTCAACAACTTTAACTTCGTTCATTTCTTTTGCAGCTTTTCTCTCTTTAAATTTCTTCAATTTATCAGCAAAATAAAATTCAAAACTGTCAGAAGATAAATGAGTTTTTCCAATGTTTATCTGTTCAATTTCTTCATCATCATCATCGTCACTAGTATCTGTTGAACTGTCTTTAGAAGAAACAGATTCTTCATCTTGACTTTCTTCTTCATCAGATAACACTGCTATCCATTCTTTCATCAATTCTGGCTTTTGGACAACTTGAGCAATAAAAGCTTTAAATTCCCCATTCTCATCCACAAACTTATCCCAGCTAAATCCTGGAGCCATTTTCTCATCGTCTTGATCAATAATACCAAAATAAGCTTTCTTGTTTGCATCTTCGATCATTTTCCCATGAGCAGTTTGTGATTCCTTATGTTGATGCGGTTGATGAGCAACCTGTTGATATATGGCTTTTCGATAGTAATCATCTTTTCCAAAAGGATTCTCTGCTCCACTAGCTTTCTGATTTTTGCACTCTCTCTTGAAATGACCTTTCTCCCTGCATTTAAAACAAGTAACTTTAGATTTATCAAAACCCAAAGCTGAAACATGAGCATCCAAGAAGTAATTTCTTCCAGTAATCATTTTGAACTTTTCAGCTCTTCTCAAGACACTAGCTAGACACCATTTGATGTCCATGAGCTCCAATTCTTCTGCATCGATCTGATCGTAATCTTCCTTTGTTAGCATAGGATTACCAATTCTTCCAGCAATCAATCCTTCATAAGATTCCAAAGCAATAACCAGTAATGCCATATGACTTTTAACAACTTCTTCAGAAAAATTCTGACCATTTTGAAGATGCAATGCAACATTGCACTGAATCATATGTCCATTACCAACATTTGCACTTTGAACACTTGGAGGATTAACATTTGAAAATCCACTAGTGTTGATTGAACTTTGACTAACTGATCCAGATGAATTTCCTGCACTGAAAGCAGTTTGGATCTTTGGACTTGTTTCAACAGTTTGAATATTTCCTTAATAATACAATTTGATATCTCGTTGATTGCTTGAGCTGTTCATTCTGGAAATCTTTTGTTATTCAAGATCCTGTGCCTCAAGTTTTTCAATAAACTGTCCAATTGACAATCTGCTAAATTCTCCAGAATTCTTTAAGATCATGAGATAAGTACCCCATTCTTTCTGCGGTAATGCGTAAGCTAACTTTTCAACCCATTCTGCTGGAGTTTTAGTAATTTTCAACTGAGACATGGTACGCACAAGATGACAATATCTCTCTATAAGAGTCTTTGTAGTCTCCCCTAGCATACTTGTAAACAACTCAAACTCCTTTTTCAGCAGAGATGCTTTACTCTTGAGCATTTCTGTGCTTCCTTCAAACTTTTTCTTAAGTGCTTCCCAAATCGAAAACGCACTCCCATCATGCTGAAGCAAAACAAATATATCCTCTTTAACCGCTTGTTGTAAAAGACTTATTGATGTGTGTAAAATGCAACATATAAATTACATCAAATGAGGCATAAAACTAACCCTTTTTTAGTACTAATATTGGAAAAAGAGTGTTTTTGTCTTCCTTTTGTATTTTCAGGATTAAATGAGCTCAAAAACGCAAAAGAAGCAAAAAGACAGCTAAATCCAACATAAATACAAGAAAAGGAACATTAGTGGATTGCCCGAACCCTCAACGGCACCTTCCAAAGCAAAATAGAGAAAACAGAAGGCTGAACACGCCCCGTGCTCAGCCAACACGGGGCCGTGCCCAAGAAGCAGCAGAAAAGACAAACCTATAGAAGCTTCTATTGCCCACCACGGGCCGTGCTCAGCGGACACGGGGGCGTGCCGAAAGTACTGCAGGCGCATTAATTGTAATTGCGAATTACAATTAATGAAGAGAGAGAGTGTCAGACGGGCACGGGGCCGTGCCCAGCGAACACGGGGCCGTGCCCAGGCCTCTGTTCAGCCTATAAATAGGAGTGCTTGGTTTCATTGCAACTCATTCCTTGGCACTCCACCTCTCTCACACTTCATCCACCACCCACCACCATCACAACACCATCATCCGCCACCATCATCCATTGTCCATCATAGAGTGTGTGTGAGTCGTCTCGGGATCCAAGATTGATCGTAAGAGTTCTTGACAATCAAGGCCATGTTTGCCTAAGTCTCTTACATCACTTGGTGAAGACAAAGTGTCTAGTATAATACTTTTTATTTCTAATCTTTTGCACTTTTTATTTGGTTTTGTATTAATGACTTTAATAACTAGTTACTTATGTTGAAGGTGATCTTTCCTTATCGTTTGTCCGTGGTGTCTTGGCATTATTTTACTGTCTATATAAAATAAAGGATTTTCACCATTCATATCTCCACGGTCTATATGGAGGTATGTTGGCTACCTGGTCGGGGGTTAAGTGAACGGTTTGGTAAAGGTCTTGCCATTGTTCAGCGTTTAGAGGTCCTGCAATGGACCTGGGTCAAATTTAGTAGGACCTCCTTCAATACTTCACGGTATTGGATGGCGGGGGTCCAAACTCTTTGATCCCCTCATAAGTTAACTACTATTAATACTATAACCCGGCTATTTAGGACTGTATCCCTGCTGACTCAGACTACTTAGTCGAGGGTAACGTCACCGCCAAAAGCGGGGCCTACCACAATACTGCATTAATAACTTAATTCATTATCTTCCAATAATCCACCCCTTTAGGATTGTATCCCTGCTGACTCAAACTACTGGGGTGAGGGTAACGTCACCTTCAAAAGAGGGGCCTACTACAATAACTAAGATAATCTCTTAATTATGTGCAAAAGTGCGGAAATAATCAAAGGTTATACTAGATACGAGTCGGAACCAAGTGATTCATCTTGTCTATCTGTTTTTATTTTATTTTTATTTTCAGCATTTTAGTTAGTTTTTATTTTTCTTAGTTTAAAACATTTTCCCAAACTTTTATTTTGGTTAGACGTTGAGGATAAACCGGTACTAAAAGCTCTTGTGTCCTTGGACGACCTCGGTATCTTACCAACGCTATACTACACTCAACGATGGGTGCACTTACCCATATGTGTGTTTAGTGTTAGTGAAATATCGTGTTTTATAAATTTAAAACTTGGCTAAAATAAGTGTTAAAAAGGGCTTAAAATATACACCTAAAATATACAACACTTTATCGCACATCACTTATCATCATTTTCTCTCCTTTATAGCTATCTCTCTCTTTGTCTGAAAATTCCGAGATGATTTTGTCAACATTCAAAGCAGTCTGCGGTCAAACATATTCTGTTTTAATGCTTTCCCAAGCTCTTAGATGGTTAGCCTGAACCCAATTTTCAAAACGATTTTTCCATCCATGGTACTCTTCAATTCCCATAAGTTTCGGAGGTTTTTGCAAAGTTCCGGTTTCATTTTCCATGTTCATGTTCTTAGCAATTTCAGCCAGAGTAGTCAGAGATGTAGCAAACGCGTTATAGAATTCCTCGTCCATGTTTCAAAAAAAATTCACAAAAACTCATATTTCAAACGGAATACCACACTCAAGCGGGATTACTATTGAAGCGGAATTACTTCTTTCAAACAAGATCACATTCAAACGGAATTACCAACTTAAACGAGATACCCTTTCAAGCGGAATATCTAATTTCGCTTGAAAACACTATTTTCAAACAGAATCAACAACTTGAAGCGAAATAACTAATTTCGTTTGGAATGCCTCAAACGAAATTACTCTTTGAAGCGGAATCAGGTATTTTCAAGCGGAATCAGATGAAACTTTCAAGCGGAAATACGATTTCAAGCGAAATAAGGTGCTAATCTCGTTTGAAATGTTGCTGACGTCATCAAATGCGATCTGATTTTGAAACAGAATTACTGAATTTATCAAATTTAGATTGAATTATGGTCCAATTTTCTCAAGGATTCATTAAAACATAGTCTCGCACATAATATGTGAAATTCAGAACTTTTTGATCGTGAAAACTAGTTCAATTTTTAAAAGAATGTGTAGAAGTCAGAAAATAAGGCTGTTTTGGCAAGAACTCTTCTTCCTGTGCTCTGATACCACTTGTAGGATCGTGTTGTGACCCAAACGAGTCAATCAGAAGAGCTCTTGTCTGTTTCAGAGGCGGAAACTAAGAAACAGACTTGAAAAACAGCTTGTTTCACTATTAAACGTCTTGTTTATTGATTATAACAGCAATACAGATCAAACGACGCGTCGGCAGCACTTCGGTACCGGAATCGCAGAAGTTTTAACTGATCTCGCTTGAAGACCTATATATAGAGTTGTGATTTCGCTTGAAATGTCAAGGTGTCACTTCAAGCGAAATTAATCAGGTTAATTTAGTTTGAAAGTGTTACTTGTCATTTCAAGCGGAATTAGGTCCTTCAAGCGGAATTAACTCAAACACACCCTAAAATATCCTATTTTCTCGTACAACGCGCCCTGATCTAACACTTCTAATACTAGACTCGATACAAGACGAAGTCGACAGACGTAATACACCAACATCTTCACTGGTGAATTCTTTGGGCCGCAGGCCTTAAACTGCTTGAAGCTAAAAGGAGACTTAGGCGAGTCAGTCCTAGATTCCTCAGAGGACTTGCTAGCGTTCTCATTGAGTTTGCTGACGATTTGCGGAATGACCTTAGCCATCTGCTTGGCGACTAGCGATGCGATGCGTTTGTCAGCGTGGTTGCGGCGAGCAGCTCGAGAAGTGTGCGAACCAAATGACGACATTGTCTGCAACAGACATCGTCATATAATTCAGACACGATTTGATTATCGTAGGTATAGTCTAACGTATCACCATAAACTACTTTATGTAAAGCACCGGAACATAATCACGTAGGCACATAATCCACAGAGTCACATAATCACAGAAACACGTAGTCCACATAAGCACATAATCCATGTAAGCACGTATCCATTATATTTTGCACGTATTCACCTATCCACTGTAAACGTGTTCCCTTATCATTCGAAGTTGCGAAAAGCGATCGAGAGTTGCGGGTGCGAATAGCGAGTTGCGATTGCGTGTAACATAACGAGTAGTATAGCGAACGATTTGTTAGCGTATTGAGGTAAGTTTGCAGTGCGAGTTGTGCGTGTTTATCAAAGCGACAAGCGGAAAGCGAGTGAATCACCAAAACCGAAACATATGTAGACACATAAAACCATTTAAAAACACGTAAATTACATAAAAAACATAAAATCAAGGAATCAGCGGCTTGCGAGGTCAGAATCGAAACACATAAACACATAACATCAGCAATTGCGGCTTAAAATTGAAAATAGATTGTCTCGGGTTCGTCGAAACATGTCTAAACTCCCAAGTGATACGACTATTCTAAAGGCCTTCGAGTACACGCCTTAGCCTAATAGACTGTGCTCTCTTACCGACATATGGTGAACGGCACTCATCCTTTCGGCTGCCAAGTGAGTCGAGTCATTGGAATCCGTTGAGACTTTGGTGAGAGTTTTATAAAACCAAATTATGGAGTGGAATAAATCATCAAGATTCAGGTTTCACCCCTAACTTAACGATTGCATTCCTGTTTGTGTGATAGAATCACGAGATAGATGGAGAATTTTCATCGAAGTACAGATTTCACTCCTGATTCAATGCAAATTCTCGTGTTTATAGTAAAAATGCGCGTCGAACGAGCGATCTAATCGAGAGTTTGTGGTTTTCACACCTAATCTCGATCCAATCACTCGTTTGTTCTCGAAAAATGGTGCGTGTTGCCAGCCTTAGGAAAGGCTGACCTTGCGCGAAGCGGTAGTATGCGATGTTCGCGCAAGAGTGTAGTTTTCAGCGAGTTCGAGCGAGAATATCGAGGGAGCTCGTACGAACCCCCACTGGGTTTGCACAAGTCGGTCTATTGGTACTTAGATTACAGACTAGGTTGTTGGTGCATACATCTGTCGACTTCGTCATGTATCGAGTCTTGTATTGTAATTGATAGATCAGGGCACGGAAAATGAGAAAAGTATGTTTGTAGGTAATTTCGCACGAAATTACATAGGTAATTTCGTACGAAATTAGGTAGTTATTTCGCATGAAATTAGATTTCGCATGAGCAGGTTAGTGCGAAATTACCTCTCCTATAAATACCCTTTGTGCCATTTCATTTGTAACGAAATTACTTCCGGTAGCGAAGCTCTGCCGAAGTGTCTACAGCATTGTAATCAATCTGATATCAATCAAAAGACAGTTTAAAGTGATTTCTTGTCCAATTCAGCTGAAATAACACCGATACATCTGTTTCCGCCTTTTTTATTTGTAACACCCCAAAACCCGAATGTTTATAATTATCGTATGTCCTATATGACTTAGCATGAAATAAATGACTAGGCTATTTAACCTAGTTAAGTATGTGGTTAGAAGTATTAAAAGACAAGAGTTTTGCCAATATTATTTAGTGGCAAACTTGAGGGACTAAAGTGGAGTAAATGGAAGTTGTATTTATAAAAAAATATATATACACATACACACATGATGGTGTGTTCGAGAAGGAGCCAGGAGCTCCATGAAGCTCACAAACCCTAACCATGAAGATCACCAAATTGAAGGGTTAATGGTAGCTCAAATTCAAGAAGAAACATGGATTAATGATCACCTTCACAAGGGGATCGCAAGGTATGTCTTAAAAGTTAGATTGGTGATTATGCACGAAGTGGGTTTTGATGTAAACCCTGAATTTGTATGAAATTGAGAATGGGTGTGTGTTAGAATCATCATATAGAACATGGATTATGCATGGTTTAGGTTAATTTGATGTTTAAGGGTGAAACCCGTTTGTTATGGTGAAGATGATGACATGGGTAAATCATCTATGTCTAAATTCTTGCTTAATATTGATGTATTTTGATTTGTATGATGAATTCTTGTTAGAGGAATTGAAAGAAATGTGATACTAGTATGTTTGATGTTTATGCAAGTATGATTCATGTTGATTAGAAGGAAGAAATTGATGAATTATGTATGAGATTAGAAGGATATGCATGAACTAGTTGTACGTTATGCTTAAAAGGTGGTACGCACACCAATCGTATGATAAAATGTATATATTGTCTTCCGTATAGTCGATTATGATGTTACGGGTATATAATGATAAGTCGAAAGTTAAATTAAATGAACCGTTGACTTCTAAAAGTCAACTGGGTATAAGAAGAATGGTTAGACGTGTTGTCATAATTGTAAGATTAGAGTAAGTTATACGGTGCGTGTTAGACTTATGTGTGTTTAATGCGATGACATGATGAATTACATGAGTGCAAACGGATATGGGTATGGCTATATGAGTTACGTTTGTTAGAAATGACTAATGATATGACCGTTAACATGTACAAATGAGTATGCTAATAAGAGCGTGATTTCGTGAAATGGAAGCATAGGAATCACGTCGAGACGAGCTCAAGCACGAGGTGTTAACGGGCCAAGAGGAGGCAAGAGATCGGATACGAGCACGAACGCATAAGGTAAGTGATTTCGTAATCACTTCTTAGTTGCTTATGTAAAGCTATATGCAACTTAATTAAATATGATAATTGAGGTCAAATAGGAATGAATTGTATGATGTCGATGAAGTATTAAACGGATTTTAGTTTTGATCCGAGCAAGGTATGTGTGATTAAGAATTGTAGCTAAGTAGTAGGATTGGTTACTTATGCAAGGAATTCCTTTGTTGTTAAGGATAGAGCGAAATTGACAAAAACGCCCTTGATAGGTATATCGGGCAAACGACCTTAAATGTCTATTGGAAACAAGCGAATCGATTAGAGTAATGTTTTGGTCATGTGTGAAAGCGAAGAGTATGGTTTTGTATGTCATAGACCATTTAATGCGCAAATACCCATAACGGGTCAAATAATTAGAAAATGATAATAAGCCGAATGCGCGTAAGGTAGGAATTTCCTTAAGTCGAATATGGGATTCCAAGTCCATTTGATAGAGGGTCAAATTATGATCATGTAGGAAGAAACGGGAGGTTAAACGGGTAAACGGTTCAAAAGTTATGCGCGTTTTAGTGCGTTCGGACGACGAAACGAACCTGCAGAAAAATGCAATTTCTAGAGGGGGTCGCCGACGGGCTCCAGAAAGTGAGTTTTTGGCTGACGGGTTATTTGACTGTCTACGGGGGTTTTTGGCTACGGGTAATTGCAAGGGCCGTCGCCGACGACCCTAGGGCCATCGCCGACGCCCTCCCCAAGTTCAAAAACCTAAAAATTTGTTATATAAGTTGATTTATGTATCGTAGGCTTTGGTTTGTTATCCGTTGACTACGGCGGACTTTCCAAACATGATTTTGATGGTTCCTTAGATGTTTATGGGCTATAAATCTAAGTCTAAGTCCCATGTAATTAATGTATGATTATGTAAGAAGTATGTGAGAGCTTGTATGTGTATATATGGGTATGTACATCTGTAGATGTGTATATATATGTATGTGTGAAGGTACGTCTGAGTGTATGTATGCACGTGAAGATATGGGAAGGTATGTATGCATGTGGATGTCTACGTATGTAAGCATAAAGGTATGTATGAGTATATAAGGGTTCGGTAAGATCTTGAATGTGTAAATGTGAGTATGCATGTATGTAGAAACGTAGGGATGTATGTACGTATGTAGATGTGTGTTTACGTATATATGAAGATCCGTATGTATGTATGCGTGTATGTAGAGATGTATGAATGTAAGTATGTATGTATGCGTGTATGTAGAGATGTATGAATGCATGTAAGTATGTAGATGTGTATGTATGAATGTAAGTGTGTATGTATGCATGATTTCGATACGTTGAGGATTAACGTTATATATATTGTGTCTGGAGAATGAACATTAATGCAGATACTTTATCGAAGACTCGCCAGGGAATTGATATGTGGATGTAATGCTTAAAGATAGACATATAATTGGAATGGGAGGTGTAGGTGATTGAATCTTGTTTATGTATTGTGCACTAATGTTATGAATGTATATGGTGAGTGCAGGTTGTACGAATCACGGGAGGTTATTACAAATATTAGGGATCGAAGACCGAGTCACAAGATAGATTGTACGGGAATAATTGAGTATGTGTTTTAGCAAACAGGACTTACACCTTATTTTTGTAAAAGATACATATTAAAACGAATTTTCAGTTAAGTCAAGATGTTGTAATGAAAGAATTTTTATGGCATGAATTTCCGCTGCGACTTTTTGTTAAATACGTATTAGGGTCTTACAGTATTGGTGAAAAACTCTTCTGAACGACTCGTTTGGGTCCCAAAACGATCCTTCATAGGTCAATTCTAAGACATCGACCCGGACTAGGTCGAGTCTCGCCTAATTCCGTATAGTTATGGCTCTGATACCAATCTGTCCCACCCCAACCGATGGCGGAAACATCGGGGCGAGGCACTGAGTGAAACATATTGTCCAGGAGAAATCCATAACAGGTAATATTACAAAATATTTTAACGTTACGTCCCATACCATAACATATCAAGCATAATAGTTATTACAGACATAGTATCTCAAAGACAAATAAATTGTTCCGACAACTCAGATTTAAATATGACGTTTCTAGACCTCCTAACTTGATTCCATAACAGCAAGCATAGCATAAGCATCCTAAATACCTATCAAATACGTTAAAATAAAAGTCAATACACGTAGTGTAAAGGTGAGCATACAAGTTTAATAGTATAATAGTAGCGAAAGTGATTTACGCATAACCAGCATGTAACACGTAGTAATGCGAAGCAAGTAGGTTATCGACAATGAAATATGCACAGACATGACTGCGAGTTGTAGAATGCATAACACATATCACCACTATGACATGTGAAGAAATACCCATAACAACCCTTGTCCACAACAGGTGCTGAGTCCAAACTATAGTATTATCGTTGCTAAGGTGTCAGGCAACAATCACTGTGTGAACATAACGTACAAGCATTCATCGAATAACACGTATAACATGCAGAGCGGTTAGCGTATAAAATTGTTTGTGTTGTGTAGTCGATGTGATTTGATATAAGTGACGTATGTAACACCCAAAAGTGCGTAAAGCAAAAAGGGTTCGAGTATACTCACAGATCGTGTTTAATGAATAAACACAGTCTTGGATTGAAGGGAGCGCTTGAGAGATTAGCCTGATCACAGAACGATAGTATAAGCATTGCACAGTGCGTAAAACAGTGCATCGAAGAGTTTGAGTGATGAACGGTGATCCGATCGGATGACCGTCCGGACGGATGGTCATCTAGACGGATGACCATTCGGTCGGAGGGTTGTCCGTTTGGGAAGGATGTGTTTGTGTATTGTTTAAACTTTGAAGTTTTCTTTGTAGCACTATAAAAGTTTTGAAGTGTTTCTACCCCTCAGGTCGTCCGGTAGGACGATCATCCGAACGGATGGCCGTCCGCTCGGATGGCGATCCGAGTGGCACTGATTTGTTTTGAAGTTGAGGAATTGGTTAAGTGTCAAACATCATAAGTTACTTGGTCGGATAGCCGTTCGATCGGATGGCTGTTCATCCGAGCAACTGTTTCGGGTTGAAAACTTGTAAAAACAGTTAAGTTAAAAGATTTTATCGAGACGGTTATGAAAACGTGCCAAACAACGGAAACCACACCAAGTCCAACCCACCCGGTCAGACGGGAATCACCCCTTTCGTCCAGAATTAACTGTTCTTGAAAGAGTTTCATGTTTAACCCGTGAATCGGGCGTATCTTCATTAGAAATCCATTCTCAGTCCGGGTCTCCACTAGTGAATGAGTAGTGAACCCGAACGAGTGCAGATTCTAACAGTTTTTGAGTGAAGAGTTAAGAATGTTGAAGAAAAGTTTGAAACATTTTGAAGTTGTTTAGATTTAGTTAAAAATGATGTAAACACGTGTAGAAATCCATCAGATCTGAACTGTTCTTGATAAGATGAGGTCACACTTCAATGTTCATAAGAACTCCATGATGACGTCACCTTGGAACAGCCCGAATCCAAAGAGTTCACGGTTAAAAGTTGTGATTTGTTGGTGAAAATGATGAAGAAGTGTGTAAATATCAAAGAAGTACAAGATTTGAGATGAAAACTTACAAGAATCGCGAGGAATAGAGAGAAAATAGGCTGAGAACGCGCTGGAACGGAATGGGCTGTCACATCATGAACAGTGATGTGACAGGTGAGGTATTTGTAGGGAAAGAGGAGAGAAAGGCGGTGCAGTCGGAGGGCCTTTCGATCGGATGGCCATCCGATCAGATGGTCATCCGGTCGGATGACCATTCGGTCAAATGGTCCTTCGATCGGAGGGCTTTTGCGAGTTGGTTTCCGACTTTTCATTTCGTACGTTGGGCATTGCGTTGCGAGTAAGCGATGCGATAGTATTACACAATAGTTACACAACTAACATAACTCCTAAATAACACAACAATATAACTTATTCTTCGAGAGTGCGATGGGATTGCGTTGCGATAGAGTTGCGATTGCATTTGCGAATAACATCCAACAACAATATATATATATATATATATATATATATATATATATATATATATATATATATATATACAAGCACACACAAGTAAGGCTCATAATGACACACGTAAAACAATATCCATAACCTGTGATTCGAATTACGATGCGGTAGCGATGAGATTAGCGTTGAGTAGATTAGCATTTAATTATGTTTATCGCATTGTTACTTCACATAATACAAATTGTAAACAAATAGCGGTAATTAACATACATCGGTTATCGAGGTTCGAGAGTACAAGCAATAATCAAACAAAAAATATCAGATCTGATTAGCAATCTTTTCTTCCTTTGACTTTGACTTTAACTTTGACTTCAAGAAGTCGGGTTGTTACAATTTGTTCCTTTTGTACATTTAAGCTCTTTTAATCATGAAAATTAAAAGTATACAAAGAAACACATTTTTTCCATTCGTATATAAAAGGGTTGATTTTATACCTTATTTAATGTAATTTATATTTTGCATTTTGTGCGTATCAATTATACATGAACTAGGTTATAACCCCGTGTATTGCACGGGTTGAATAAATATAATTGTATATATTAAATAATAAAAAGTTATATCTATAAGAACCATATTATACGGGTTGAATAAATGTAATTTTATATACCAAATAAAAAAGTTATATATTTAAAACCACGTGTATTGTACGGGTTGAATAAATGTAATATTGTTTACCAAATAATAAAATAGTATATCTTTAAAAAATCCCATTTATTATACGGGTTGTATAAATGTAATTTTATATACCAAATAATAAAAGGTTACATTTTTTAAAATATGTGTATTACACGGTTTGAATAAATGTAATTTTCTATACTAAATAATAAAAAATATATATCCTTAAAATATTATAAATCAGAAGACGATTAAACTAAATAATAATTATCCATACGATATTAAACTAAATATTTAGTAGGAGGGTTATCTATAACTAATTAGAAGGGATTAAATTAAAATAATAATTATCTATAAAACATGGCCTAATATGATGACAAATGTCCCACAAATGGTTTTGAATAAATGTAATTTTCTATACTAAATAATAATAAAAAGTATATATCCTTAAAATATTATAAATGAGAAGGAGATTAAACTAAATAATAATTATCTATAAGATATTAAACTAAATAATATTTAATAGACGGGTTATCTATAATTAATTAGAAGAGATTAAACTAAAATAATAATTATCTATAAGACATGAGCTAATATGATCACAAGTGTCCCACAAATGGTTTCTTTTATTATATAGCACTAGTAGTAAAACCCGTGTGCAAACACGGGGAGGTTTTAGAAAACCTTGCATACCACATTTTGTTAAATGATGAATAATTATACAGACCTAACTTATCAACGCCTAACTCATCAAACAAAATTAATTAGAATATGTGCAAATACCAATGAATTAATAAGAATTCCTTCAACATAAGATATACAGAGAGCAACCTAAGTAACATGAAGTTATTACAAACATTAACATAGGCCCTCTGAAAGAGGTAACGTAACGATAGCAACTATAAGGAACTGGTGGAACCATATGCATTTTTGTTACTTGCGTGAAGAAGTAGTTGGTGATTGTTTTATCCGGTACTCATTTGCAATCATAATCTCGGCATAAGTAGTTGTCCTTCAAAGGACCAAATTTTCCAAAAGACCTCTGCACATCCTCTAACCTGCATTAAAGGGTACAATTAGTAGATTATTAACAATTAAGATAAAATCATCAAGAAGTTCAGCAATCAAATAAAATACATACCAATTAAAATTATACCTACAATTGGAAATACATATCATAAATTCGATATAGACACGTCAATGGTCAAAGTTCGTTGCTGCCATTAATTCTAAACCTTAGGGCTTTAATTTGAAACTCAATTATCAAAGCAAAAACTCAAACTAAGAAA
The DNA here is from genome assembly GCA_030545235.1 of Helianthus tuberosus. NCBI lineage: Eukaryota > Viridiplantae > Streptophyta > Magnoliopsida > Asterales > Asteraceae > Helianthus > Helianthus tuberosus. The sequence goes on from CM060438.1 coordinate 57,747,099, forward strand.
TGGGTATACCTTTTGATCTCCTTAGAGACTCGAGCACAATCTTGTATCCAAGAGTGTACTTTCCACTCTTCATGACAAGAGCCAGCCTATTGTTGATGCTCTCAAGAGTCTTCTTCTGCGATCACATAATATAAATCGTCAGAATCAATAATCAATTCACACATACAAGCGAGCATATACAGATGTGTAATTATATATTACCGTCTTCTTGCCTGAAACCATTTTTGATCCTGAAAATCAACGTCCCTCTATGAAGAGAAGAAATTAGCAATGGAGATTAGATTTCAATGACTAATGGTGGATTGATTACTGACCAACTTACTATATGTGACTAACAAACAGCAGATCCTGTGGGCCCACCGACATACCCAACTCTAATACAGCAGATCTTCACCATCTTCTCGTGTTCCTGCAAGCCATAATTATGACTAACAAACAAGCTTAAGATATAAATATAGTCTAACAAACATCAATTTCAATAATGTAAACATTTCTGATCCAAACTATTCAGATCGGATCGTGAGATCTTTAAAATAACGACCTAAATTCAAAACATGTAAATCGAGTCCCAATACACTGCATTAATATCACCAATTCAAAGAAAAAACAATTGAAAACCTTATAATCTAAAGCAAATAAGAAAATTTTATTAAACAGATTCTCAATTGCAACAAATTAACATACATAAGCAAATTCTTGAAGTCAAATATGGTGAAGCTTATAAATTTTAAATATTTGATATTACAGGGAAATGAGAGTCGTTTACAAAACACTGTTTTAACCCAACAGTGGTTTCAAACCACAGTTTTAACCCAACAGTGGTTTCAAACCATAGTTTTAACCCAACAGCGGTTTCAACCACTGTTTTCTCCACAAAACACTGTTTTAACCCAATAGAATATTACCCAACAGTGGTTTCAAACACTGTTTTCTCCAAGCCCAATTTGATTTGTTTTAGCCGAACAGTGGTTTCAAACCACTGTTTTCTCCTAGCCCAATTTGATTACAACAGTGGTTTCAACCACTGTTTTCTGTAGGTCCCGGTTTTGACTCCGTTTCGATTGCGTAACGAACGTGTAACGTGCGGAATCCGTACACGTACGTGACCGAACACACGTGACGTAATATAAACGTGATTCTTTGATAAATCTGAAAAGTACAAATGAACCTTGAATCACCTCTTGCACTTTCTCTCTCTACTTTCTCTCTCTAGGATCCAAGCTCTCCAAAGTAGCAAATGTACAAAAGTAGCAAAAGTTCTAAATCCTAACCCTAAGGATTCTATTTATAGGCCAAGGGAATAAGGAATCTTTCCTTATTTACAAATATGCCACCTTGCCTTTCTAAACTAGATATTACAATAAAAGCCTAGAATTAATCTTTTCTGCTACGGTCTTGAGATGACGGAGGCGATAGACATACTGCACTAACAGACTCCCCCTTGGATATTGCCGCAGTCAATCTCAATCATTTAGTCAGATTCGTAGCATCTGGTCTTTCTCTCTCTCACTGAGTCTTATTGTTTGAACAGAATCCCGGTGGATCTGTCTTCAGGTTCAGTTTCTCCTTTCAGTAGACTCTTCAGGCTCCCCCTTTCTTCAAGCTTCCGTGCTTTGGGATCGACACCTGGCTTTCCGGTTACAAGCTCTTCTAGGATAGTTACGTGGCTCCTTGAATGCACGCTCCCCTTTGCGTTGAGCTCGTCTTCAGACTCCCCCTTAGACTCGGCTATTGGGATCGTAGTCTGGTACAACATCTGCAAATCTCAAACGTTTATAAGTAACATTTTTCAGTGAAAACATTTTCAGTTGTCCAGGTATCGTAACCTGGCTCTATCAAACTTTCTAAATCAAGATCCTGGTTCTAAAGATATAATAATATGAATATATCCAGGAATACTTGATTCACTCCCCCTATCAACAAACTTCAAAGATTTGGCAGTTTCAACGAACCGGATCGGAAACTAGCTCTTTTACAGCATCCAACTCCCTCACAGTTAATCATCCAAGTCCAAATTAATGACCTTGGAGATATCACAAACTGTTTTTGATTTTTAATTTTAAAAACTTCAAGTTTCAAATTAATGAACTTGTTTTATTTTCAGAAACACAATCAGCATACTTAGATTTTGAAACTCAACTCTCTGACATCGGTTGTCGAAAATAAAGCAGAAATCAAAATCTTTTTGTATTTTTCTGAAACATAAAGCAGTAAAGAAATATGTACAAACATATTTACAGACAATATTTTTGTTTGAGTTTGCGTTAGAGGATCATATCAATCTTTGACAAATCACAAGTACTGTTGAGCTTAGTTACACATTAAGTTCTAAACAATTCACATTGATTGACGATATTGTTGTCCACTTAAACTCAATCTAAAAACTTTTGAAATGCTTACCGATACGTTAAGGTATATTAATTTGCACTAAATTCTTATGGACCCCACGATCTCAGCATATCCCCTCATCATGCAATACACTAACTCAAGTAATGCCTTTAAACTTTCATCAACTGTGATATGTGCGAAAACAACTCAGAATGTTTAAACATTAACAATCAGGTCGATACTTCCGTATACGCAGAGAAAGTCCAATGTTTAAACAAAATAAGAAAATAAAACAAGTTGAAGTTGTTTAGGCTTTAACCACCAGGTCGATACTCCCGTATACGCAGAGGTGATCCAAAGCTTAAACGAAACACCAAGAAAATAAAGCAGAACGTTTAGGCACTAACATCCAGGTCGATACTCACGTATACGCAGAGGATGTCCAATGCTTAAACAAAATAAAGAAATCAAACAAGTTTAAATCTTCGCAAAATGAAATACACAATCACAGTGACTTTTCAGCAAAGTTGTGAAAGCTCACAGACTTAACCGGTTTTATGTCTTTCGACAATCAGCGATTACCGAGCAGGCCCACAGTCAAGAAGGATAAAACTAAGTACTATGCTTTCGACCGCGTTTCTCACTAGAACTAGGCTTTTTCATTTAAGTTTGTATCGTTATCGCAAATCTACTAGTCTAGCTGAGCCTATCGTCACATCTTTAGTGAGATTGTTTATCGCTTTTTAACTTTCCATTTCTTTAGCGTACTCTGACAGTCCACTGATGTACTATCATTTCCTCTTTTTACACAAAATTCATTTTTGAATTTTATTATGTTTTTAGCTTTTTCAAATTTTCTAATGTTTTTGGATTTTCTGACAATATTACTCCCCCTAAAATTCAAAACCATTTAAAGAAAATTTGACAACCCAATGTAGATAGCTTTGTCTCGCCATCCATTTTCTGCTTAAAGTGCTCTGATTTGCAGAAAATATACGCATGAGAAGCAGAAATTATAACGTACTCCCATGATTTACAACACACTGATATTTTACAGTTTGAAAACCGTTTTTCAATCTTGTGAAATTAATCATGTTTGTTCAGCCGTGAGGGTTTCGGCGTATTCAATCAACATACATTCAAACTAGAAACATATTTTTGTTTTTTTTTTTCAAATTTTTAGGGTTTTGAAAATATTGTTTATTTATATACAAAAAAAAACAATCAAACTAAACTCCCTGTTCAACCAAACCAGGGTTCTGCAACTTCTTCCTGTGCCCCCAACTACCATTCTCACAATCTTCAGCTTTATTGAACACCTGCACATTCAAACTTTATCAATCATTTGAACAATTTAGCCCAGGTCTGTTGGACCTTAGGCATTTCAACACAATAATGTTCATTTAATTTCGGAAACTCTTTGTCATTTAAAACTTTTTCAGCATTTACTTCAACTTTCTCATCTTTTACCATTGTTACTTGTTTCTTAGCACTCCACACTTGACCTTTCGGAGTACCTCTTTTGTAAAAGTTTGTCTCTTTTTGAACCTTTTGATCTTGAACAACATTTTTAGGTTTCCAAAACTCTTGAGGTTTTGTCATATCAACAGATGTTCTCCAACTCTGTGTTGTTCTGAATCTGGGTGTGTGAGAATTCCAGGTCTGTCTTGAATCGAATCTGTTCTGGTTTGATTTCCAATTTTGATTTAAAGCAAACTTGTTTGTATTGTACCTCCAAGTTTGTTTCGAATCAAATCTAGTTAACCTTTGTTTCACATTCTCAGATTGCTGTTTTTCAACATCAACAGGCTTTGGATTTGGACACTTTCTAGCAACATGTCCAATTTGATCACATTTAAAACACACTTTCTTTGAAACATCTTTGGCCTATTGTTGTTTCTTTTTCATAGCATCAAACTCCTCATTAGACTGTTGTCCAAATTTGAGTTTTTCCTCTTCTTTCAAGCTTTTCCCTTGAACAAAATTCATCTTTTGTTGCAAATTTGGTTTTTTACTTTGATTCCAATTCCGTTTCTTTTTATAACCCAAACCAGCCTTCATGTTTTTCTTCTTAAAACCAGGTTTGTTATAAAAAGATTTATGAATTTTACCAACAAACTTTGAAATTTCCGACTTCTCAATCTCAACCATTTTGAAAACTTTATCGACCTTCTCTAAAATCACATTCTGAATCGGGAATACAACATCTAAGAATAGTTTGTCCGATCCAATCATGGTATAGACCAATCCCTTTGAATCATCATCCAAATTTTTCTCGGATTTTGTGTTTTTCAAATAACCATCATGAAAATTTCCTTCATCTTCATCCTGTGATTCAGACTTACCTTTTGTAGACTCATCTTTCAAAACGCTTTCAACAACCTTACTTACCACCTCTGAATCATTAGCATCATCAGATTTGGAGTAAGTCACATCGATACTTTCAGGTAACTGGTCAGCTATGTTCAAACCCTTTGCCACCTTTTCCTCATCATAAAAAGTATAATTGTTTCTCAATGGTGGTGGTACCTGATGAAACTCTGAACCAATACCCTTTTTGCAATTGTCAGTATCTTTGTTATCTGGTGTGATGTTGAAAATGCGTTCTAGAATATACGAAGAGTTATGATAACTTTGAAGTTTTGTAACAACCTTTTCTTTTTCAGCCAAGACTTGTTTAAGATTAGCAATTTCATCAACACATTTGTTTAATTCAATTTGCTTTTCTTTAAACTTTCTTTCATACATTTCTTTAGTGACTAAAGTTTCTGACAATCTTTGATCAAAACTTTTGACTTGGCTCTTCAAAGTATCATAAGCTTCTTGTACTCTCTGACTCGACCACTTTAAAGAATCATACTGTTTTTTGTAAATCTTGACATTTAGATTCTTTTTCAACACAATCAACACATTTTACTGAACACATTTGTCTATACACATCATTATCCTTTTCAAGATCTTGACACTTCTGTGTTAGCTTTTCAACCTTTAGTTTCAAAATTTCTTCTTTATCAATCATTTCTTTACATTTTGTTGTGAAAACATTTTCAAATTTATCTATTTCATTATTTTTTGTTTTTATGATGTCATCCTTTTGAGTACAGGCTTTGCACATTCTTATGCAATTGTTATCAACGATTTCAACATTCGACAAATCAGAAGATGCATTTACCTCAGTTTCTTTCAGCACCGATGATTCTTCTGTTTCAACTTTCTGATCTTCTTCAGTAGCAATCTTCACAACATTCTTTACTTCTTCAATCATCTTCTTCAATTCTTCTTCTTTTCTCTTCTTCATTTCTACCACCTTCGGTAGACTTGCTTCACAAACCTCCTTTATCTTGCGCACCAAATCCGGCAAATATTCTTTATCAGATAACCTTCTAGTGTTGAAAGTAGCCTGTCTTGGAAGCAAATTTGTTACAGCTTCAAAATCCACCTTTGATGGGTCAACAACTGGATTACCCCGTGGATCCATGTAACATTCTAATTCGTCATTCCATCTTTTTGCTCTCTGGGCTTCTTTGAATGGTTCCCTAAATTTTTCAATTTCCCATCTTGCATAGTCTCTTCTCCACCATTTATCATGATCAAAATCAGCTACAAATGCATGTCCAACACAATCTTCTTCAGGAAGAACTTGTCTCCAGTCATAACCTTCATCGTCATGAATAACTGCCAGAGCTCTTGATTTTTCTTCAACTTGCTTCATTCTTGGAGGTTCAGACTTGTTCTGATGATAGATTGCTTTCTTGTAGTAATCTTCCTTGAACGGATTAGCAGTATCTTCAGCATAAGCATTTCTGCACTCACGTTTAAAATGACCTTTCTGTTTGCATTTAAAACATGTCACTTTGGATTTGTCAAAGCCTAACTTGGTAGAAGGTCCACCAACAGACGTTCTTCCAGTGATCTCCATAAAACGTTGTGCCCTCCTTACTGCACTAGCCATACACCACCTTATGTCGATCAATTCCATCTCCTCAGGATCTATTTGATCGTAGTCTTCCTTAGTAAGGTTGGTGTTGCCTATCTTGCCTGCCACAAGGCTCTCATACAACTCCAACACAGATGCTAAGAAGATCATCTGTTGCTTTGCAGACTCCTCATTGAAATTTTGAGTATTCTTCAAATCTACTGCAATGTTGCATTGAAATACATTCTTTGATGCAGATTGGCTCGATGTTGTTGAAAAAGATTCACTGTGAAAACCACTGTGAGGACTTGCATTGTTCATGGAGTTTGAGCTTTCTGCAGAAAACGCTGTTCTTGGAGACCCAGCTTGTGGTAGATTTCCTCGGTAGTACAGCTCCACATTCTGCTGATGAGCTGGATTGTTGACTTTAGATCTCTTTATCTCCAACTCATGGCTTTCAAGTCTTTTAATCAGCAAATCCACTGTTAACTCTTCAGGCTTGATTGTGTTTTTCAACATTAAGGCAAAGTATTGCCACTCTTGATCCTTCGGCAATGCATGAAACAATTTATCAACCAGCTCCTCTTGAGTGTATGTGATTTTGTGTCTTACCAGCTCCATCTTCAGATGCCCAAATCTCTCAATCATTTTACAAACAGATTCATTTTTCATACAATCAAATAAATCAAATTCTTTTCGTAACAATTTCTTTTTGTTTTTCACAATCTCGGATGTACCTACACATTTTCTCTCTAACGCTTCCCACAAACTCTTCGATGTTTTCTCATGTTCAAGTAACGAAATAATGTCTTCTCTCACTGATTGTTTTATCAATGTAGTCATTTTATATTCAGCCACAACATCTTTTATATCTATTTCTGTGAACTCTTTTTCCTCTACTAACTCTCCTCCTTCTTTCACTGGTTCTGTATATCCATTTTTCAATTTTAACCAGCTTTCAGGAGCGAAAGCTTTTACCCAACCCTCAAACCGATTTTTCCACCAGTTATAATCTTCAATCCTCATTAGTTTCGGTGGTTTTTGTTGGCTTCCATACATATTATCATATTTCAAATTCTCTGAAATCTCTTTCGAATACTCTCTTATTTCAGATCTTCTTTCGGATGATTCTGAAGTAAAGGCATTGTAGAACGTGTTGTAAAATTCTTCACCGCTGCTCGACATCTTCAAATTTTGTCTTGAATTTGCACTTTGTATATCTTCAATCACCTTTTTCACGAACAAACAAACACTGTGAGTTTAATCAATATCAAACAAATGAATCGGACGGATATCCGATCAAATGAGTCAACACAAGTCAACTTGTTGTTCGATCGTGTAGTATTTAAAATATGGCACTACTCGACAAATTTGCTGTTCGACCTAGTATCAATTAAAGATATATCACTAATAAGAAATTGTTTGTAATGATTAAACTCTCATGCAACCTTGATTTACTCAATTGATCTTGGCCGACAAACAGATTACTTCACAAATTTCAATATGCTCAATGTCAGTTCACATGCAATCTTAATATCAAACAATTAAAGCTAGCCGACAATCTCAATGTTATCTAAATTCTCATTGGGCCGCACTATAATTTCTAAATCAATTTAAAGAATGATTGGGCCGTTACACTACGTGGACATCACATGGGCTTTTGTCACTATGTAAGAAAGTCACGTGGGCCGATGACAATGAATTATAAGCCGACAATTATATGAAAGTTTCACATGCAAATACTGAACTATTAATTACACTTCACATGCATGATCACTCTAAACCGGATAGATTTCTTGTTTCGATAAGTGCTATTGACAAAACTGACTAATGTTGACTAAGTGACAAAGTAGTGAGATAACGTGTCTTGACCCGAGTTACCGCTATGTGATGCGGATTGTTGTTCGTGCGGACAAGTGTCCCCCCGGATAGGTCAACTAAGGTCAACCCGGATTGTTTATCCGTGCGAGTAATAATTCGCTCCAATAGGTCAACTAAAGTCAACCCGGATTATTTATCCGCGCGAACAATCAGTGTTATCCGCGCGAACAAGTCAACAAAGGAATCTTGAGTTGACTGGTTATCCATGCGAGTAGCTAGTCAACAATAGTCAAAGCGGATTTTTTATTCGTGCGAGTTATTTATCCGTGCGGACAAGTTATCCGCCCGGATGAAGATGAACAGTTCAGCGATCTCAATCACGAAAACTCAGATTTCTCTCAAAAGGCTTGGAATTTAGATCTGAAAATTTGTAGGCTTGTAGATCTGATAATTTCGCACAACATATCCAAAAATCAGCAATTTTCGACCATAAAAACCTGTTCAAATTGACAAAAAACAGATAAAAACGTGAAGAACAAGAAAGATATGAGAAATTTGACAAATCTGGATGATTTTGGCTCTGAATCTGATCAATTCTTGTACGAAACTGTGTGTTTGATCTTCGCAACCGAGAACCTGCTCTAATACCACTTGTAGGTCCCGGTTTTGACTCCGTTTCGATTGCGTAACGAACGTGTAACGTGCGGAATCCGTACACGTACGTGACCGAACACACGTGACGTAATATAAACGTGATTCTTTGATAAATCTGAAAAGTACAAATGAACCTTGAATCACCTCTTGAACTTTCTCTCTCTACTTTCTCTCTCTAGGATCCAAGCTCTCCAAAGTAGCAAATGTGCAAAAGTAGCAAAAGTTCTAAATCCTAACCCTAAGGATTCTATTTATAGGCCAAGGGAATAAGGAATCTTTCCTTATTTACAAATATGCCACCTTGCCTTTCTAAACTAGATATTACAATAAAAGCTTAGAATTAATCTTTTCTGCTACGGTCTTGAGATGACGGAGGCGATAGACATACTGCACTAACATTTTCAAACCCTATAAAACTAAATATCAGATATTTATGCAGTTCAACAATTAGAGACCACGGTCACTCATTTGTTACCCGTTTTCTTACATCTTAATAAACTTCCCATTGCATACCAACAAAATGGTATATACATAGCAATCACCAAACAACCAAAAAATGTATTAAAAAATAAAGTAAAATGTCCGGATATTCCCTCGGCTTTGGTGACATTTCACCCATAGTCCCCATCTTTCTAAAATTACCCCTATAATCCCCAACTTTCTAAAATTAGAAGGTGGGGACTATACATGAAATTTAACCAAAGCGCAGGGACTATTCGGGCATTATTCTCCAAAAAAAGATGTCGTAAAAGAAACCTACATCATCACAGTGGTTCTGTTGGAGCTCACACCACCACTGCCAGAGCCATTGCAGCGGCTCTGCCCCTCCTGACATCTGACATCGGACTCCCAACAACCACCGCCATCAGACTACAGATCACACTCATGACGGGTAATTTCAAAACAGGTTGAGTTGGGTTGGCAAGAAAGATATTTTCTCCAAATATAAACATGCTTTTCTATAAACAGACCTCTAATTGATGTAGAGTATTTAAACCATGATTCTTTGGTTGTCTAAAAAACGAATAATCCACTTTTTATCATACTCCGGGCTTCTTCTCTGATTAAAACGAATCTTGCCAGTAGCTTTCTGTCATAGTATGATATATATATGTTGTATACCTGAATCATAAAATAAAAGCGGTTCTTATATTATAGCCAAATATTGAATTCTACTTATCTTTCAAACCACACATCCAAACACTAACTAAACAATTTCATACTCTTTCTTTACTACTTATTAACAACACGTAGAGAGTAAATCACCTGATCTTGCAAGTTCCTTCAACAACCTCCATGACTTAGTTTTTTTCGGTCTTCAACTAAATACTTCCCCTAAAGCTCCTGGAGAACATCCCTAACTTTCCTCTAGAAATAGTCAAATAAGGTTTGATAATGAGGGCAAGCTTTGAAGCACACAGATTCAAGCCCAGATAGCTTCGATATCACATACACTTTATCACAAAAGTCAGCCCTAGAACTATTCATTGCCGATTAATGAACAAAAATAGAAAGAATATCTATCTCGGATCATTCGCGATTTTATGCCAGAGGTCCAGCGATTTCTGTCTAACCAACACTCAGTCACAACTTATATCTGTCACCGTTATTCCACTTATTGTTATTTCAAAACCACCATTAAACTACAGCTAAAACACATATATGAAATTGTTTCAGTTTTAAATTATAACAGAATCGGTCTTGATTTTTTATCAAAAATATCAACAGAAAAAGGAACTAAGAGCTACATTGTCTCCAATCCAGTTGCTTCAGTCACAACTTGTATCTGTCACGGTTATTCCACTTATTGTTATTGCAAAACCACCATTAAACTGCCGCTAAAACACAGATATGAAATTGTTTCAGTTTTAAATTATAAAATGAAAACAATAAAAAGAAGAATTTAAGAAAGAACTTGAAGATTAACACAAACAACATACCAAAACTCGTTTATTCGAATCCAAAAAACAAAATACAAGTATAAGTTACCATCCTTAGCGGTAAATGTCCAACGAATGTTGTCATCTCCCGTGCTCTTCTTATCGTCGTCAAATGTTCATCAATGAAAGTTTAGGGCAAAATTGGAGATAACTGTTCATTAATCAAAAGTTAATTAGTAACTCATGCTCGAATTTAGCCAAAACTGAAGTGAAATATATTAAACAAAAGTCAATTAGTGAATTCCTGGTCAAGTATAGCAAAATTATAGCTAATTATTCACCAAAGCGTGACTCAATTCTGAAAACACACCACATTAGAACGAAACCTCTTCCATCATAATGCTCTCCTCACTTTTCCCACCACGACTGCTCCTTTAGTCTACCATACTTGTGTGCTCCTTTCTCTATCCACCCTTTAGCATCATACTTCGCCCACCTACATTCAACATAAGTTACAACATTGATGATGCTACCTTGTTTGTTTCATTAAATTTATTCACATGTAGTAATTTTTCAATAACTGAATCGGTCTTGATCTTTTAATCGAAAATATCAATAGAAAAAGGAACTAAGAGCTACTTTGTCTCCAATCCAATTGCTTCAGTCACAACTTGTACCTGTCACTATTATTCCACTTATTGTTATTGCAAAACCACCATTAAACTGCCGCTAAAACATAGATATGAAATTGTTTCAGTTTTAAATTATAAAATGAAAACAATAAAAAAAGAATTTAAGAAAGAACTTGAAGATTAACACAAACAACATACCAAAACTCGTTTATTCGAATCCAAAAAACAAAATACAAGTATAAGTTACCATCCTTAGCGGTAAATGTCCAACGAATGTTGTCATCTCCCGTGCTCTTCTTATCGTCGTCAAATTATCTGAGCGAAACAGATTGTTCATGAGAATCCATAACAACTATTAATGACAATATTTTTAAGGTTCAATATCCCATACTATTAAACAAATAAAGCATAACAGTCATTACAAATATTCAGTCTCAAAAACAAGTTCTATTCCGACAACTCAGATTTTATTTAGTGGGTTTCTAGACTCCTAAATTGTTTGTAGCACAACATCCAATCAACCTGTCACATACGTTAAAATAAAGTCAATACATAAAGTAAAGGTGAGCATACAAGTTTGCATAATAATAGTATGAAAAGCGTTTACACATAACCAGCATGTAACACGTAACGGGTGAAGCATGTAACTATCAACAATGATACAACCTAACCACGAGACTGCGTTGTAGAGTATGCGCGACACATGTTCACCGAAGCGAACACGTGAAGTAAAGTAATGTGATCCCTAGCAACCCCTGTCACAACAGGTGCTGAGTCCAAACTATAGTACTACCGTTGCTAGAAGCGATCTAGTGTAACACTGTATAAGCATAGTAACAAGCATTCAACAAATCACATATAACATGCGGGAGCGATTAGCGTTTATAAAGTGTTTGCGTTGTGTGTTGTATTTTGATATAGAACGTATGTAACACCCAAAAGTGCGTTAAACAAAAATGGGTTTGAGTATACTCACAGTGTGTGTTTAGCAAGTAAACATAATCTGGATTGGATTGAAGGGAGTGCGTCGGGTCAGCCTGTACATGGAAACAGAAGCATAAGTCTTCTTCCGGGCTGAATGGTTGTAAACAGAATGTCCGATGGGTTAAGTGTTCAACAGTCTATCCGGACGGATGGTCATCCGGACGGATGGTTATCCGGGCGGATGGCCATTCGGAGGATGGCCATTCGAATAGGCTGTGATGGTTTGCGAAACGTTAAAATTTGAAGTTTAGTTAAAAGCGTTTAAACAATGGAAACTATCAAGGTCAGGTCATCCGGACGGATGGCCATTCGGTCGAATGATCTGTAGCTGAAGTTTTGTAAAATTTTCTAAACAAAAGTTTTTGAGTTAACGGAGGCGGCGTGACGACGTGTCAAGCAACGGAAAAGTACCAGATCCAGTTCATTCGTTCGGATGGGCTCTGCCCATTCTGACAAAAGGTTGTCCTTGATGAAATTTCATGTTTGACCCGTTAATCGGTCCATCTCTCCGGTGGAAATCCGTTTTCAAGCCAGTTTTCGACTAAGGAATGAGTCGAGAGTCTGATTGAGTCAAGATTCCATCAATATTGTGTAAAACGAAAAGCAGTTCAGAAACACGTTGAAAAAGTGTTGAAATCTTTCATAACTATGCTGAAAAGTATGAAATCCCTTAGATCTTGAACCAATCTCGTTTGAATGGAGCTCCATAGCAGTTTGCCTAAGCAAACCGAGAGGAAACCACCTTCAAGGGGTCCAAATTAGATGATTACGAGAAAAAGTTTAAGTGTGTGTGTGTGATTTTGATGTAGAAGATGGAGTAGAAGTGATTAGAGATGAAGATTGATGAAGATTTGGGAAAAAAGCTTACAAAATGGACTTGAATCGCATCAGAGACTTGGGGAGCGGGTGAGAGGGTCAAAGTGTGAGAATGTGGGTGTACGGCTAGTATTTATAGGGGAGAGGCGAGGTTTAAGTCAGTGGCGAGTAGCAGCGTTCGGATGGCTCCATCCGGTTGGATGGTCATCCGGACGAATGGTCATCCGGGCGGATGTCCATTCGGATGGAAGGCCATTCGAACGGCCGAGTTTGCGCGTGTTAGTTTTCCAACTTTGTTCGTTTGTTAAGTGTTGTGTTGTGTTTAATCGAGTTGCGAGTGGGCGTTTGAGCGTGTAAGCTTTGCGTTTGATAACCACATAACATTCAATAAATAATCACACAAATAACACACATAATATAATTAAATCCGCGTTTCGAGTTTGCGTTGTGATAGCGTTTAGTCTAAATAAGCGATGTAAAATGCGATAAAATGCGTTTAAGTGGTAAGCGTTACAAAATAGCGTTGTAATATGCGTTTAAAATGCGTTAAAGATGTAGTTTAACCCGTAGCGTTAATCGAATCCTAAGAGTACAAGCGTTTACGAAAGAAATGACAACGATAGGTAACGATCCGAAAAGTAGGGTTGTTACAGTTTAGGGCAAAATTGGAGATAATTGTTCATTAATCAAAAGTTAATTAGTGAACTCATGCTCAAACTTAGCCAAAACTGAAGTGAAATATATTAAACAAAAGTCAATTAGTAATTGTTCACCAAAGCGTGACTCAGTTCTGAAAACATACCACTTTAGAACGGAACCTCTTCCATCATAATGCTCTCCTCGCTTTTCCCACCATGACTGCTCCTTTAGTCTACCATATTTGTGTGCTCCTTTCTCTATCCACCCTTTAGCATCATACTTCGCCCACCTACATTAAACATAAGTTACAACATTGATGATGCCACCTTGTTTGTGTCATTAAATTCATTCACATGTAGTAATTTTTCAGTAACTGAATCAGTCTTGATTTTTTAATCGAAAATATCAACAGAAAAAGGAACTAAGAGCTACCATGTCACCAATCCAGTTGTTTTTTCTCCTACCACTCCAGTCACTTTTCTCCCAACACTGTCAAGAAGATCAATAAATCCACTTAAATGTATCTACCTGGGAATTAAAAGCAGCTCAAAGTATACTCAAGTGCTTACAACCTTCTAAATATCTTTATTAAATATTCAATAAATTAAAAAACAACATTGTGTAACTTCAAAACTGTCGGAAAAATCAAAAGCAACATTGCATTAGCAACTCACCCTAAAAAAGCAGCTTTTCCTCATTCAACTCACCTGAAATCACCGTTGACCAAGCACTACAAACAATAAATCAATATAATGTTATAAAAAGTGTACTCCTAAGAATCAAGGAATCGGCATTCAATAAACCAATCTGCAAGATTTGAAACTAAAAATGTTTTATTATTTGTTAGGAACAAAATCAAAATAGGAACAAACCTGCAATTCGGTTAGGGTTTATTCAAATCAGTGTTTTAGGGTTGTTCATCTCTGTCGTATCATCTTCAAAATAGGAACAAACCTAAAATCAACAACTGTAACCAAATAAAATGCAGAATATTGATTATAAATTTCAAAAATAAAAAAAAAGATGGTGCGGTATAACTTACCCTTAGAAAAGACAGGAGACCGACCACTAATTAAGTTGTTCGAAAACCTAATATCACAACAATAAAACCTAAAACAGTAAAACTTGACACATTAAATGTAATAAAAACAAACAAAATACACAGAGGGATATAAATATAGAGATAGGATGGACCTTAGCAGCGCGAGTGAGACGATCGCCACTTTCACCGACGGAGATATTGAGAATCAGTTTCTGAACCTTAATCTCCCTCATTGGATTCGCTTGCTTCCTTTCTGATGCCTACAAATCAATTCAATCATCATACAAACATTAGAACGATTTGATAACGAAACCATAAGAGGTTAACAACAGATAAACGAAAGGTGATTGAGATGGAATCTACCATTGGAGATGCAGAGGAGTACGTCGGCGGCGGAGGGTTGTGAAAGGAGGAGGAAAATGAGAGAGAATGGGGATGAAAAAGGGTTTTATTGGAAGTTTAAAGCCTGCTAGGGCTTCGCATAATGGATGTAATTGACAAATATGCCCCTGTTACGGCTGCGATGATGAAGACGACGAAGATGTGTGAGCGGAGATGATGCATTTTGATTTCTGCAGAGAGCGATGAAGATTTAGGGAGGACTGAAGAGTTTGAGTTTGGATTTGAACTTTGAAAGATGGGGCTCTCTAGATATTTGAGAGAGAAGAATTGAAGCTCCGATGGCATTAAATGAAAATTACATATCCCCATAAGTTTTAAATTTCAAATTACTCTCCATTATACTGAAACCTTTGCTGAAGGAATGTATTTTAAAGTGATGGCATAGGCTGAATTTTGAATGTCAAGCAGAGATTTGCCCTTTTTTATGTGGCAGACCTTTGAAGTTTGAATGTGGGCCAAAGGTTTGAATTTTAAAGTGTTTTAATATTAGGCTTTATGATGCAATAATGACATAAGAAAAACGTTGTTGGACAGCCTCTATGGCTGCCACATCAGCTTTTCTTATGTCACTCAGTTTTCTCTTTTTATTGATAGTATAGATAGATATATATTCTATTTTTCTTAAATTGTTTTTACTTAACCAAATATACTTTTATATTGTTATTAAATTCATATTAACATTGAATGCCTTTCAATATATAATAATATTTATATACTTATAACTTTTATATTATTGTTAGGTATTAAATTAAAATGCAAAATATAAATATTAATAAAGTAGAAAATTTTATTAATACATTTACTAAATTTGATTTAATATAAATTAGTTACAACTAATTTCTCAATTGTTTGTAATTTAATTTAATTTCTGTGTTTTAAATACCACAACTTATATTGTTATTAAATTCATATTAACATTGAATGCCTTTCAATATATAATAATATTTATATACTTATAATTTTTATATTATTATTAGGTATTAAATTAAAATACAAAATATAAATATTAATAAAGTAGAAAATTTTATTAATACATTTACTAAATTTGATTTAATATAAATTAGTTACAACTAGTTTCTCAATTGTTTGTAATTTAATTTAATTTATGTGTTTTAAATACCACAACCATAAATTACCTTGTATTAATTTATTTTCATATATATATATATATATATATTATAATATCAAATTATTGAATTATGATTCTAGTTATTTTTATTTATAAAAACCAAAATTTTAGGGATTTGATTTTCCTTCACTCGTCTAGCTATATGTACTATTTATTTTTTAAATACCGTTCAAAAAAAATATTTTTTAAATACACAAACAATGGTTGTTGTGATTTCTTAAACTTATGAGAAATTTGATGATGCAGTTGTATAGTTCTTGTGACTGTTCAAATTTATGATAAAGTAGACAATGTAGTTTTGGATCAAATGTTTTCATATTTATAAGGCTGTCCGGTGTGGTGCGGCAAAGGGTGTCGGCAAAGGCTTTTGCCGCCTTTGCCGCGCGGCAACACCGTCGCCGACCCCTTTGCCGATGCGGTTTCATTGTCGCTCGGTGTGGGCTTGCCGTGCAAGAATCATGAGAGAGAGGGGGTAGAGTGAGAGAGAGAGGGTAGTGTGGGGTTGGGTCCATTCCAATCTCAATCAATCATATATTTTTCCTGTTTTTTTAAATAGTTTACCACTTCACCAAGTGTTTAATCATTGCCAACACTTTTGAGCATAGTTTACCACTTTAACATGACACACTCTTAGACTATCCGCATCAGTGAAAGGCTATCCTTTCTACAAACAGCCTAATCAGCATGCCACATCAGCTTTTCACGTATTCTTCCCACAAACACTTTTTACCCACAACAATAACATATATATCATTCCCACAAACAACCTTGTAAAAAAAAAAAAAAAGGACCCACCATTAGCCCATTCTTCACCATTCTTCCCCAAGAATTGTGAAGAATGAACACCCTCCATGTTATTCTCTACAACACCCACTAATCCATCCCTCTCACAAATGCCCTCCACATAGGAATGAACACCCTCCATGTCACCTACAAACATCCTTGATGTGGATAGTCTTATTGATTGATTTTTTAGTTTGCCAAGTGTTTAACCACTCCTTACACCCTAAATTTGGTAAACATCACACGTTTTATTCGTATATTTGAAAATCATCCAAAAATATTGTTTTATAATTTACATGTTCATTACTAACTATTTGATTTTTTTTATTCAATCACGTAATACACACAATGTTATATCCTGGTATATAATATAATTATTTGCATCAGTTGTGTTATGTTATTAAATATAAAAAGACTGACTTGATAAGTAAATAACTTAAAAACCCAAAGTTAAAAAATAACATTAAACCATTTTTTTTCAAATAAAAGCAGTTATGCATACTTGCATAAAATTTAATCATTTGGGTTTCAAATCTAGTTAAAAAGCAGTTATACATACTTATATAAAATTTAATCATTTGGGTATATTTTTCAATAGTGTTCATTTTAATAAAAGTCGCAATGTTTGAGGACATTTAAGAACGATGTGGACCACTTTGATAATTTCTAAAATACATTTGGGAAACAACAGAGCATGGCTTTCAAGAAAATACAGTGCAAGTCAAACGAGAGTCGATACACAACTCATCTATGACATGAAATCTTGTTTTTTCGTATTATTAAAGTAAACATGCTTCTCCAGTTTAACCGAACATATTTCACACTAAAACTCTAGACTAAGGTGGTTTTTTGTTTTTTAGAGGTAAATTGTCTGCAGTCTGCGGACCACATCTGTAGACATGTGTAGCAGAAGAGATGGACCAAACCTCTGCAGTCTGCAAGAAGAAGACTTTTTGTTTTTAAACTTATGCAGGCTACTGAAACAACAATTCACAACAAAATTTTGTTAGATATTTTAGTGTAATCGGGGGATTGACTTAGTGATCAAAGCGAATAATAATATACATCAAGCAAGTTAGGATGTGCGGGAGTGCACGCCTGTTTGAGTTATTATAATTCGAAGTGTACGGGCGGAGCCCGTACTCTACGGGGGTTCCAAGGGGGCAGCGCCCCCTTGGCGGGGGTCCGGGGGCAGCGCCCCTGGGAGCGGGTCCAAGGGGCGGCAGCCCCTGGCTGGGGTCGAACTGCAGAGCCCCTGGCGGGGTCCAAGGGGCAGAGCCCCTGGCTGAGGTATAGACTGCATTTTCATTGGGTATGCGGAGCATTCATTTGCTCACAGGTTCTATGTTATAGAACCAAATGACTACGTGTCAGTGCATACGGTTATTGAGGCAAGAACTGCAGAGTATGATGAGAATAGATTCTCTTCTATACCTAGGCCTAGAGATTATGTTCCAAGCTCTAGTAACTCTCACGTGGCTGATCAAGTGATGGATACTCCTCCGGAACCTAGGAGGAGTGGTAGAGCAAGAAAAGCTAAATCATTTGGTGATGATTTTTAGCTATATTTGGATGAAGGATCTAGAGATGAAATTAAAATTCAATATCAATATTGCTTCAATATTGAGGAAGATCCTAAAACCTATAGTGAAGCCATGGTATCTTGGGACGTAGCTTTCTGGAAAGAAGCTATAAATGATGAGATGGACTCTATTATGCAGAATAACACTTGGAAACTGTGTGATCTACCCCTTGGGTGTAAACCACTCGGTTGTAAATGGATCTTCAAGAAGAAGATGAAAGTAGATGGGTCAATTGATAAGTTTAAAGCCCGATTGGTTATCCAAGGCTTTAGACAAAAGGAAGGAATTGACTACTTTGATACATATGCTCCTGTAGCAAGAATATCCACTATTAGATTGTTGGTTGCCTTAGCTGCAATACACAATCTTGTAATTCACCAAATTGATGTGAAAACCGTTTCCTGAATGGTGATTTGGATGAGGAGATATATATGAAGCAACCAGAGGGGTTTGTTATGCCTGGCAATGAGCATAAGGTGTGTAAGCTAGTTAAGTCATTATATGGCTTAAAGCAAGCACCAAAACAGTGGCATCAAAAGTTCGATGATGTGGTTTTGTCTAATGGTTTTGTATTAAACCAAGCAGACAAGTGTGTATATAGCAAATTTGATGATTCTAGAAAAGGAGTCATAATTTGTCTATATGTAGATGACATGTTGATCTTCGGTACTGACCAGGATCAAGTTGATAAAACAAAGAAATTTTTGTCATCTTGTTTTGATATGAAAGACATGGGGGAGGCGGAAGTGATCCTTGGTATAAGGATCAAACGGGAGAACAATGGCATATCTATCTCTCAATCTCATTATATTGAGAAGATATTGAAAAAGTTCGATTTTCATGATAGTTCTCCGGTTAGCACTCCAATGGATCCTGCTTTTAAGCTCTCACCTAATGAAGGTGTAGTTGTAAGCCAACTTGAATATTCAAGGGCCATTGGATCTCTCTTGTATGCCATGATTAGCACTAGACCGGATATAGCTTATACTGTTGGAAAGCTTAGTAGGTATACTAGCAATCCAGGTGCAAGTCATTGGCAAGCTATGAATCGAGTATTTAGGTACTTGAAAGGAACCATGAAATATGGTTTGACTTATACCGGATTTCCTTCAGTACTAGAAGGTTATTCAGATGCAAGCTGGATTAAGAACAAGGAAAATCATTCTTCCACAAGTGGATGGACTTTTCTACTTGGAGGAGCTGCCATATCTTGGGCATCTAAGAAACAGACTTGCATTACTGATTCGACAATGAAGTCTGAGTTTGTAGCATTAGCCGCAGCTGGCAGAGAAGCTGAGTGGCTAAGAAACTTGATTTATGAGATTCCATTGTGGCCTAAACCTATATCACCAATATCTATTAGATGTGATAGTGCTGCTACCTTGGCTAAGGCCTATAGCCAAGTGTATAATGGGAAGTCTAGACACTTAGGTGTCAGACACAACATGATTCGTGAGCTCATCACGCAAGGGGTGATATCGGTGGAGTTTGTGAGAACTCAACAGAATTTAGCCGACCATTTAACCAAAGAGTTATGTAGAAATCTTGTGTACAAGGCGGCTGTAGGGATGGGATTAAAGTCCACCTGAGATTTCTCGTGTTAAGATACCCAATTCCCACCTAATATGACGTTAGGAGCTGAATTCAATGTGGAAAGCTTAACATCTAGAAATTGGAACACATTAGTAGCATCATCCCAAGGTATGTGTTCAGACCTGCAAGTTAAAGGAGGTTGAAGGTTTTCTTCTTAATAGTTCTTTGAAAAATTGCATATGCAGGTGCAAGAATAAAGAGCTACCTATATGAGCATGAAGTTTAGCCGCTTCAAGAAGCTAGGACTTGGCTTTGATATGTTCATTGAAGGATGGGACACAGGCTAGTAAAAATAGTGTCAAGAAAGAACATTAGAGTATGTAAACTTGTGTGTATATTATCTTCATGTATTCACTGAATAGAAAGGGTTCAATCCTTAGCGACACCCCTATATTCGAATATTTGGAATGTGTAATATACTAATGTGAAATTCAATCGTCGCGATATTTCATTTATGCATTGTTGTGAATTTGTTTAAGTTAATCAAGGATTACGCTAAAATTGGGGAGGAATGTTAGATATTTTAGTGTAATCGGGGATTGACTTGGTGATCAAAGCGAATAATAATACACATCAAGCAAGTTAGGAGGTGCGGGAGTGCACGCTTGTTTGAGTTATTATAATTCGAAGTGTACGGGCGGAGCCCGTACTCTACGGGGATTCCAAGGGGGCAGCGCCCCTGGGAGCAGGGTCCAAGGGGCGGCAGCCCCTGGCTGTTACAACCCCAAAAAATCCCAATTTCGTAGACGGTTTTTCCTTGGTCACAATTCTAGTTCAGACAATTCGCACAAACAACATACACTGGTTCAATTTCTCGAAATCAGAGTTGTATTCGATTGAATTATTCGGGTGAACCACCGAAATAATTTGATCTGAGAGTGATTACACGCCTCTCTGATCATCCGGCAAACTGAAATTCCCCAACAAATTAGAACCATCACACACACATGCATGAATCAAATACAACATGCATCAATTTCGAACAACAAAACCACAGAAATCGGATCATCACAAACAAAAAAACGAACCTGGATGTGCTCAGTAGCAGAAACGGTGAGATTGTGGAGGGGAGAATGGGGGAGCGACGGTGGAGGGGAGAAGGATGGAGCGACGGGTGGAGGAAAGAGGGTGGGGCGGCGAGGGGAGGGGTGCTAGGGCTTGAGGAAAATGAATCTGATATGTTAAGATGGTTGAGAAGAGGCGCGTAGAGGTTATCCCATGTCTACAGCAAGAAGAGGACTTCCAGACATTTTTTAATTAAATGTCTTCTAAAAAACAAACACACTGCATACCAAAACGTTTGCGCGTGGTTTGCGCGGCGCAGACAAAAGAGGACAGGAAAACCTTTTGTGAAAAAACAAACAATCCCTAAATTGACTAAGTCAAGTCTAGCCGTCTAAGGTAATCTTTTAACAATTTTCATATTAGAAGAGAGATCATATATTAGAAAAAGAAAGAAAAAAGTGTCAAATGTTCTAGATGTGATATTTTTAACACTTATGTTTTGACCTATAAGTGGTCATCCTAACCAATCTTGTGATATTTGTAAAAAGGTGATAATTCGTTAGTATTGAGAATATAGGGGTGATCACAACTATTAATGATGAGATAGTGATCACAACATTAAAATAGTGATGCCAGATTACTGTTAGTATCAAAGTTTATTGAAGCAGGAAGAGGTGAATATAATGAGATTGGTGTCACTGCATTCTTACAGAGTTAGTAAAAATAAACTCTTGGTGAATACCAAATAGTGGAAGTAGAGTGTATTAGTTAACATGTATCAAACCATTCTAAATATTTGTGTTTCTCGGTTGATATTTATTTTACTTCAACTTGTTTGCTATCATCTTGCATCAAATGATATATTAACAAGAAACTAATATCGATTTCACCAAACACGTAACCGAAGAAGACGATGGTTATGTTGTAAGGAATATACGAGTAGTTGTTAACTGTGGTGCAAAACTACTATCGAGCCGGGGGTCTCACTGGAAGCAGTCTCTCTATTCCTAATGGATAGAGGTAAGGTTGTCTACATCTTACTCTCCTCAAACCCTACCATAGCTTTGCTATTAGTGAGATTTACTGAGTATGATGATGATGATGATTGTTAACTGTGGCCATTGGTGTTTTAAATATGATTATGAATAATTATTAATCTAATAACCTGTTCATTGAAAACCACATGTGCATCTCGCCATGACTATTGACACATCTGAGGCTCCATCTTTGTCACAACCCATTTTAACTTTTCATTTTCATGCATTTTCTAACTTTTTTTAAGATATGAGTTTTAAAATTAGGGTTTTGATTATGAACAAATCGTAATTACTTAGAGTTCCTCAAATCTATACTTCGTTTGTCAAGTTTACTACAGGTTTTGTATTAAAGATGTGTATAGATGTAGACTAGGGTTTTATATATGATGTTTAAATATGTGTTCACGAACAAAGTTTGGACTAAAGTTTGTTATGATGATTACGATTGTTAGTCGTGGTTAAATTATGCATCAAATGATGATAGATTGCAGAGTTATCATGTTTGAAAATATGTCAATAACAATAACTAAGAGCCAATGATCCCTGGATCATGTGTTAAAGAGGCTAGTAAGCTTCTTAGAAGACCCAAGTTTGAACCCCAGTTGACACAAAAAAGGTGAGATCAGGGGGTTTACATTGCCACTTGTTGTACGGTTTTCTTTTGGGGATGGGCCGTGCGTTTGACTTCTGATCCTAACGATATTCACTGTTGTTTCAGGTGGATGAAGGCCTGGAATAATACAACCCTAAATGGATGTACTCCGGTTTCGAACTCAGGTCTCCTTGTTGGCAATTGAATGTTGGTGAGAATGCCCAATAAGTTGATCTACTACCATTCAAAATAATAATAATAACTAAGAAATTACAAATTCTAATAATCATAACAATAGTTTAGTTATAATAGTAACTATTTATATAATTTATAATTATTCTGATAATCGAGATTTGAATATATGATTATATTTTTATGTGTGAATAACACAAGAAGTTCTAAGATCTAAAACAACATTGCCACTAAATGATCCACCGAGAGGGCTACATAGATCATCACAACAGTGAACGAGATGGACCACCTCATTTTGTTTCTTCCCACTTGGATCAAATCTACCAAACATAATGAAGAAACTCGTTTGAATAGGTTTAAGGCAGAGTCTTTAAGTTTGGATCACCATTCGACGCTCAAGTCACTATAGTTGATGAATAGGCTAAAATCTTTGTTGATCTATATGTGTCGGGCTTAAAGTTACAGATGGATCTCTTAAATAACAAAACACAAATTTTTTTTACTAATAATTAAGGGATTAAAGATTTATTAAAACTTCCAAGCATATTTATCAATAATTTCCAAACATATTCTTAACGTATTGAAGATCTATCATTCCATTTATAACTCTTTTTTCATATAAGTAACAACAACATTTCCCTCCAATACATATCAAATTATTTACTCTTTTTGTGTTTCTTCAAGAAGGTAGTATCGAAATAACTTATGTAATACCCACTCTCTTTTGATGTATGAAAAAGAACTAATTTAATTTGGTTATTATATGTGTATATTTTTGCTAGGTTTGTTCGTATCATGGAGAATATCCAGTTCGATTTGGTGCTCATGGAAAAAAAATTTAGGCTCCCTCTCAAATCAGTTGGTCGGTTCAGAACTGTATGTAAAGATTGGTATGAAGCACTAAGAAGTTTTGAATTTCTGATGAAGCATTTGACCCGCGTTAGTAATAGATTGGTAGTATCTTTTTGTCATATAAGAAATAGAATGAATTTAAATTCATATTTATATTTAACACTGCTTATAGTAATTGTCAAACTCTATCCGATATTTGTAACAGGAAGAACTTCTTGAAGAAGGCATTCATCCGGATCCGTATCTCATTTGATAATATGAGGGGGCCTTCATTTGTTTTATCGTGTTCTTCTTTTGGAATAAATATCCGTTTTTTATATTTATGGATAATAATCGTACTTATTTCTTTCGTTTAAGTTTGCACAATGTTCAGTGTTTTATGTTTTCATTATCGTAATACAATGGCATGAATTTCTTATATCGGAATTGTTTTTTATATTTGTTGTTCTCAATTTTTATCACTCATTCGTGGTCACAAACCCTTATTGCTATAATAGATTAGAACGTACCATAATTACAATACGTACCATAATTTTAATTTGGAAAACTTAACAACCTTATAAACAAAAATATTTTATAATTTTGACGATATTTAACGTTTACAAATTCTTGGTTGTCCATGTCATTATTATATATTAACCGAAATAAGTCAACTGTTTTTTTTAATTAATTTTGGGAATTCATCAATTATGGACAAGTTACCTTACGAATATTCTATTACAGTTGTTACATTTACATATTATATTAATTAAGTTTGATAAAAAATAACATTTAATATTATATTAGTATGGTAATATAACAATGTTTGAAAAAAATATAACACGATTTAAATCCGTAAAATAGTTCAGAATGCTATTGGTTGACACTGTAAGTTTTCATCTATATTTGTATGTCGCAAATTATTAGGATTCCATTAAAATATTTAATTAAAAATGTTTATTAGAATATATTTTTTTTGGTTGATTTGTTTTTTTATCTATTTCCTATATCGTTAATCAATCAAATATAAATTGAAATAGATGTATGGTCCATTTATCTAATTTTGGAGACAATATTTTCATTCATTTTCTTATTTAATGGATTATATCTTATATATCATATTCTTAAAATAAAATATCCGCATTAATTATAAAGTTTACCTTCCAATGCAATTATAAATAAAGCAAATTTTAGTTGGTCAGATTATTTGTGTTGAGATAAAGGTAATTATCTCCAACTCAGAATTTCGGTTTGGTTATTTATCTTTCATTAGGTTTTGTTTTTAATTTGCCATTCATGTTCATACGATTCATTATTGCTCTATTATATGTTTTGTAGATCATTCATGCAACTTGGTTGCTTACTTCAAAAATTCGAGTACATAATTCTCATCAATTGTTTCTTATGAAATTTTTTGTAGGATGGAACATCTTGAATTTGAAATGTTTGCTAACGAAATCCTATCAAGGCTACCAACAAAGTGTGTTGCTCGATTAAGATGTGTTTCCAAACAATGACGTTACGAATTGTCGTCACATTTGTTTGCGATTATTCACTATCGACGTATGGCTAATTATGAAGATCGTAAGCTTATCACGTTGACCAAGTCATCAATTGATCTTCATAACTTGATTGGAGGAAAGGTAGACATTTCTTCAAGGAAGATTATTTCCTTCCCCGTTGACACCTGTCTTTCCAATCTAACCATTCTTGCTTCTCAATATGGTCTTTTACTGATGTGCATCCAATTTCTACCGAACGAATTGATTCTTTGGAATCCAACAACTAACCAATTTTTGAATTTGTGTGATAAGAAACCTAAACATTTTTTTGATTTAAAGAAAGATGCAGTTGGGATTTATATTGATTCATCTAACGATGTTAAAATATTACTTCTCCAACGTCGTATGGATGATGTTGTACCGCGTGTGTATTCTCGGAACACATGTGAATGGAAAACTTTAACTTTCTTTAAAGGACCGGATTACGCTTCAGGTTTATATTGGTGGTCTTCCGGAACTTTATGCAATAATGTTTTATATTTTCCATCTCTACACTAATGGACGCCTGCTAAAAGTTATACGATTGCTTTTGATGTGGATTCTGAAACTTTCTCGAAGGTTTCCATACCACAATGTACTGATGTTATTGGTCGCCAAAGCAGTTTTTTCAAAATCCGCAACACACTTCATATGTTTATTGTTGGAAAGACCCCTGAGAAAAACGTGAAGCTATTTAAATTTGAAGATGAACTATGGTTAGAAGTGTCGTTTTTTACAAACGTAAATTCAATTTCATTTGATTCACGGCGTAACAAATTAGCTGAGAACAAAGGTGACACTTGGTCTGTTGAGATCGATCGGTGTGGTATTCTTGAGATACAAATTGGACTGAAAGATTTTCAATACTTACGAGACGCTGAGACCTTTCAAGGACTATACAATGTAGCATCGTTTGAAGAGACCGTTGTCTCACCTATTTAGTATTTATAAGTTGATGTTACTGATATTATTTTGATTTACTATCGATATTAACACTTTATTAAAGTGTCGTATTTCCAATTTCCAAATCATTATAAAATAAAAGATTTAAATATTTAGTCATTTGATAATTGTAATTTATGATTTTTTTTAATTATGTATTGATTTGCGTTGGTAACTTGCATTCTTTATTACCAAATACCATCATTGATTAAGATCCATAAAAAAAAGACACAAGTGATAATTCAAAAATAGTATCTGTTATCTTTATTAATATTATATGGTAACACCACCATTAACAATAATTATGATCTTTGGAAATTTTTTATATTGTAAATCATACAAAATAAAATCTATTAACAATACTTATGATCGCCTATATAAAATTAATATAGTAATGGTATCTATATTTCAAAATAAAATATGGGAATTGTAAATGGCAAAGAAAAAATCTGACATTGGTAACCTAAATTCATCATTACCCCTCAACCATCATCTCAAACATCTATTACACTTCTTTATTTTTCTATTTATCAAAAAATCTCTGTTTAGTGTTTGAAGAAACCCATTTGTTCTTAGCAAAATCAAGTTTGGGGAAATTTTTCCTTCGTTGCATCATAACCTAATAGGTAAGTTAACCGCACTTACTATCTGTTTAGACGTTTATTTTGTTACGCTTCTCCTGGAAGTTTATAATAACTTCTTCAATCATAATGCTAATCAAGATTATTGGTATTTGTTTTACATCCATAGATATGCATGTTATTTTATCTGAACATTCTTGCTATTAAATGTGATTTTAGTTACTCTTTTCATAAAAATTGTGATATATTTTGTTTTTAACATTATAAATTATTTATTCAGTGTTAGATGAGTTTTTTTATGCCTGTATGGATGCAAAGTTGTAGTTCGTTGAACATATCTAATATTAATTATCCCGATTAATCAGAAATGATTGTTTCATTTGCAGATGTTGTTGTTTGTATCTTATTTATTAACGAAAGTCTTTTTAAGTTTGTATTGTATAAGTTGCATAAACTACATGTTTAAATGTGGTTAACCTTTAGTCGAAATTATGTTTTACCTTTAAACTGCATCTTTTATCTCATGCTTACTATCCTCTCGGAATTAATATTGTTTTATTTTAAATGTTAGATGTTAGATGAATATTTTCAGAATTTACTGTGTTTATTCAGTGTTAGATTATTGTTTTAGGCCTATATGGATATAATCTATAGTTTCTTGAATATATTTAATATTATTTTTCTGAATTAATGATATATTATTTTATGATATTCAGATTATATTGTTTGAATCTTATTTAGTATCAAAAGTCTTTTTATTTTTTTAATATATCGGTTCCAAAAACTGCATCTTTAACTGTAGTTATTCTTTTCATTAAAATTTTGTTTTATGATGAATATGTATTGATATTTAAGAATATTGCTAATGCTCACTTTCACTTAACAGTTTTTTGAGTTCAATTGCTGGTTGTGTTCATAATGGGAGACAATTCCGATGATGAGGTTCTTGAAGTATCTCGTGATCAGTTCGTTCATAAACTAGACGAGGTAATCTACTAATATCTGTATACACATTTTTTATTAATAGTTATCTAGCACTAATTATTTGCATATTGTCCTTTATAGGCCTTACATAAAGATTATGGCTTCATGTTTTCACATGAAGAACCAAATGTCCACCAGGTAATCGTATACTTTTATAAATGTCTATGTATACATAAAATTCATCTGAATTTAAACAATCACAAGTAATCATTTACCTTATGTATGTTAATGTAAAATGTGTCATTGAAACAGGATCTTTGCATTCAGGAACAAAATGATATCACCATAAATGAGGGACTTGGAGAACCAAGTAAGGGTAAACAACATGACGTTGATTGCACTTCCAAGGGATTTATAGCTGAAGGATCCCCATCTCTCACAAAAGATGTAACTTTATCAATTTATACAAATAATCTTCATTTGTTGACAATAATATGGTATCGTTTTGAAAACAACAACTTTTTCA
The DNA here is from genome assembly GCA_030545235.1 of Helianthus tuberosus. Lineage (NCBI taxonomy): Eukaryota > Viridiplantae > Streptophyta > Magnoliopsida > Asterales > Asteraceae > Helianthus > Helianthus tuberosus. Next base: position 57,775,472 of record CM060438.1, read on the forward strand.
ATCATAAAGGTAAAGAAAAATATAAGCTCGGTTGGTACTTCCAAGTCTAAGAAGCGTTTACCTGGAAAGAAATCTGAAAAACACACTATTACTGAAGATCCGGAGTTTTGTAACTTTACACGTAGAGGGGAATACAGGCTGGTATGATTTTTGCTCAATCAATCTTTAAATTTACATTGTTGTCGTTATTATTTGATGTTTAAAATGTATGCTTTTTAATCCACGTTGTTACATGCAGCGTCTTTCGGTCCGGGTATCAAACCTCACAGGGTTTACAAAGAAGCTTCATACACTGAAGTTTGAAAACCTGCAGGGGCAGGTTAGTATTTATGAAGTCAAACCAGAAAAAAATGGAAGTGCATTACGCTATTCAGTCATAAACTGGCCTAGATTTATGGCGGAGAATAATTTGAATGATGGCGTCATGCTTGATTTCACTTATGTGACTTCAAAGAAAACCGTCATCTTAAAAAATGTCCGATCTGTCTAAGCCAAAGTGCACCTATCTTTTATAAGCTGTCTTTTGAACAACTGTTTGGTCTTTGTTTTGGTAACTATCTTTTGAACATGTACCTTTATGGACCTTTTTGATAATAGACTTTTGTATGCTACTTAACTTTTGTGTATATCTTGAATGTTTATGTTTGTTACTACAACTAAAAATTTCTATCAAAATTGCACTTGACTTTATGACTAAAGATAACATTTAGTGTCAACTTTTGTATAGACATTTGTGTGCTACTTAATTTCATGCAGTCTCTTATTTATCAAAATAAACATTAAATTAAACGCATATTAGTATTCCATTTAATCTAGAATAACAAATTATCTTGGGTTGTTTTTGTAAATAAATTTAATACATATACTATACATATGGACATGTTAAATATAAAAAAAATTCAAAATTTATTAGCAAACGAGTAGAAAATCAAATCTATATAATTATTAAAACAAACAATTTCAAAATAAAATTCTAACTAAGGTCAACTTTTTTAGTTTATTAAATTTTGTAAATTTTTTAAATCAAAGAATATATATGTTCAAGGAATTGACTTTGTGAATAGAGTAACTATTAATAAGGTATATATTATCGTGAGTTACTCTAATAATCTATCAATCAAAAAGTAAAGTATTAAACTTATAAAACATCCATGCTTTAATTAAGTCGACAATGATTATCATGCTTAAATTGGGGAGTAAATTAGAAGTTTAAAATTCATAATGGGTTACTGTTAACTTCATAATGATATAGGTTGCTATATTTGTGCTGCTGGTTTTTTTTAAAATTAATTTTAATAAACATTTCATTAAATGACGAATGCAAGTTTATTAACATTAATTTTTTCGTAACTTCCAAAGTTAAAGTTTAAATTTAATCACTGCGAAATTTAAGTATCATTCAAAAGTTATTGTTCAGATTTTTGGAAAAGTGTTAAATGTCTACAAGTTAGTTTTCTTATTGATGGAAAACCATTATGATCAACCTAATCAAATTGTCAATTTCGTCCAAAATTTTGTGTAGACTAATTAAGGGATTAAAGATTTATTAAAATTTCCAAACATATTTATCAATAATTTCCAAACATATTCTTAACCTATTCGAGATTTGATCTTTATTTTACCTTTTAGTACATTTCCTTAAAATAAATGATATATATGTGTCTTTATAAATACACTGGTTTCATCTTTCATTATCACCACATTTTACCATTTTCTTTCCCTATATCGATTCAATTGTATCGCCATGGAACCTAAAAAAATAACTATGTTGTCTAATGTTAATGCTCTGTCGAATAACTATACATTGAAGTTGAAGATAGTTTCGTTATGGAGGAAGATGATGCACGGACGTCCCAATGTAACATATCGTGTTGACATGATATGTATGGATGAACAGGTGTTGACTGAATTATGTTTTTTCTATTCAAATAAGTAGATGTATTTTTTATGTCTGATGTTTGATGGTTTTATTAATATGTTTGGACATAAAATTTTATTAATATTTATTTCTTACAGGGTGATATGATTTTAGCAAATTGTCTTCATAGGATATTGCCAAGATTTGATCATCACTTCAAACTCGACGAATGTCTTCTCATCAGCAGGGCATCTATTGCACCAAACAATGCAACTATCAACTACATGAAGAATAAGCAGAAGTTAACATTTAGTCTTTTCAGTCAGATTCAAAAAAGTGATGATTGGTGTGGTCCTAAGTATTCCTTCTCTTTTGTCAATTTCAAGGAGGTTGGAGGAAATAAAGTTAAAGTTGGTACAACTGTTGGTAATTGATTTAACTTAACATGTTTAATTCTGTTTGAAGTATGTTTCATTTAGGTTTTTTTTTTCAATTTATCATTATTGCCTTCTTTATAGATTTCATAGGGTATGTTGAAGTTTGCTTCAATATGGAGGACACAGATAAAAAAGATGGTACCAAAGGGAAGAGATTGAACATCAAACTTAAGGATATTGAGTGAGTATTTTACTTAATACTTATAACCTCCCTACTAGATAGTTTTTATAAAGGTCGTGTATATAACATTTTTACTTTACATGTAGGGGTCATCAAGTTATTGCTACATTGTGGGATTCATTTGCCATTGAAATGCATGCCTACTTTAATGATCCAAATCGAGAGAAGCATGTCGTTATGGTTATTCACTTTGGTGTCGTGAATCTTTACAGAGGTATTAATCAACATCAAATTGATTCAAAACTTTAGTGGTAAAATTTTAGTAAGCATCAAATTTAGTAACATTTTATTTTATTTATTCATTTGCTTTTTTGTAGATAAACAAGGTTTGTCAACTTCATTTGATGTCAGTAGGATGTTCATAAACTCTGAAATTGATGAAATAACATCATTCAAGAAGTGGTAAGAAAGAATATTTTATTTTACCAGTCACGAAACATTACTATCATAATGTTTTTTAATTTTCTTCTTTTCTTAACAACATGCTTAACTACATAATACCTTTACATTTTGGAAATAATATAGTTATGTTGAGAAGTTTGCATCAACACCATCTTCAAGTGACAACGTTGGCTCTTATATGATATCAACTGCTGAGGATGAGTTTCTCAACAACACTGGTTTTGTTTTGTCAGCTTATCTTAGTACCATACAGAAGGTTATATATATAGATTATTCTATTTATCGTGATAACAAATAAAACTTACATGAAATTTAATGTCTTAATTCTTTAATTAATTAGCCCAAGAAGGTCATATTGGTTGGTACAGTAATCGCGATATGCACTGATAAAATCTGGTTCTATAATGCTTGCAACCACTGCAAATCCCGTGTTGAAGAAACGTTTGTTACTGTTGACAAAGAGGATGGTTCAGGTGGTTTGGACGACAAAAGGATTGTCATGTGTACCAACGATGATTGTAAAGGAGTGGATATTGTGTCCTTTCCTCGGTATGTTTTTTTTAAAGCTTCTTCGAAAAAGACTGTTAACTGTATATATATAATAGATTACAACACCTAAACATTCATATTTTGTTGTGTTTTAAATAAAATAGATACAAGATTCCTATTCGAGTGCAAGACTCATACGGTACCGTGACTCTGACACTATTTGATTTAGAGGCTTTTAAGATTTTCAAAAAAACTGCAAAAGAGTTGGTTGAAGTGCATGATGAGTATGTTAACATACCAATTTCGTTGTTATTATTAATATTTATGAATACTGTATTTTGTTGGCCTAAATCTTACAAAAATCCTAAATGATTACTGTACTTGATAGGAGTTGGCTTCTGGAGGCGTTCCCAAACCTTATCCCAAATTGTTTGACATTTTAGTTGGGCAGGAACTTGGTTTTATCATCAATGTTTTAGAGTTTAACATTATACACCAAGTTGAGAACTACGGAATCTCAATGCTCACGTCAGATCCCGATATTCTTGCTGGACTCTACGCTAAATTTAAAATACATGAGGTATCAAACCTGGTATCATTACTAGAAGTTGGTTTTTGTTAAATGTTGAATATTGTATTACAATTGCAAGTCATATTTATTTTGTATTGATACAGTATGAGAATTCCGATTCAACTGGTGGTCAACCGTCTGAAATTCAATCTGTTCCTTGTGATGTTTCAAAGGTTTCTTTTTTTAAAGAGAACTTATTTTTAAATTTTAGTTATACGTAAATATATGAACTGTTAGCAATTTTTTTATTCCTACTCATTTACCAATAATATTATTTTTTCAGGATGAGGTTTCGTTCACTGGTGATAACGAAACACCTTTGTCTAAAGGTTTGGAGAATGATCCAAAGACAACTTCTTCTGGTGATGTGAAACGTAATCTTCACGATGTTTATGATGTTGATGATACACTTGAATGTTCATCAACAAAACGTCGTGTTAATGATGGGAAAGATGAATGCCCATATTCTGAAGGTGCTAATCTTTTGATTCCAAAAATCGAGAAGTAGTGGGTGTCGTTAGATTTATGGTTTGACGGTGTTGAAGTTAAGACAACTGGTTTTTATTTATGTTCACGTGATTTTTGGAGTTTTTTAATGTTCTTCTGAATGTTTTTGAGACAATATGAATTTAAGAATTTTGTTTAAGTAAAGATATATATCAATGGCATTTATTTGATGTTGTTACTACATTTTGAATTTATGGTTTGTCGTTTTTATCAGTTTTGTGTTTGGTTATATTATTTTGTTTACTAACATTGCAATTTAGAACACTTTGAGCCCGGTTGTATATTGTATTATAGATGTGTTTGAATTTTTATTACTAATTGTCTTATAGATGTATTATGTGTATAATTATAAATATTTCTTTTCTATTTGCATATTAGAACATTCACACCTAGCCCTCTAAAATTATACATACATTCCATTAAAAAATAACTCCTATATCAATAGTTTTTTTTTTCTAATGTTATTCATAACATTCTATTTACTACTTTAACTGTATATAATTTATGCTCGTTCATAAAAAGTTTTTTTTTAGTAATTTATGTATAAATAATCTTGATGTTAAACCATCCTATATTTGTTTTAAAGCAATTACATTTGATTACAAATTTTACAATATAGAATATTAAACTTTATTTATTATAGCAGAAATCTTATGTTAAATATTTTATATTTCAAATATAAAAAAATATCCTAATTTAGTGTTGATTACAGCTTTATTGGGATGTTTAATTGCAATTAAAGTATTTAAGTTACGTAATTAAAATTATTTGTTTTATATATCATGATTATAAAAATATTTTGGATGTTAAATTAATAGTCAACTATTATAAAATCTTTTAATTCGAACTAACATTGGTTTAATTGCAATATTTTATATTTCAAATCTTAAAAAATATCCTAATTTAGTGTTGATTACAGCTTAATTGGAATGTTTAATTGCAATTAAAGTATTTAAGTTATGTAATTAAAATTATTTGTTTTATATGGCTTAATTATAAAAATATTTTGGATGTTAAATTAATAGTCAACTATTATAAAATCTTTAAATTCGAACTAACATTGGTTTTGGCCAAGCAAAATTGACTGCTAAAAATTAAATGTATGATTGTATAAAAAATATTCTTTATTACTTCCCAAATCCTTTCCTTCATTAACCATTTAATAAAACGTTCAAGATTTTATAAATCTTATACTATATTTTAATTGTTTACCAAAATTTTAACATCTTCTTCTATAAATACGGTTTTTATTTGTTTTCATCTTCATTCGAAATTGCTTTGTTTTCTTGTGGGTTTCTACATCAAGGTATTTTTTCATGAATTTATATCGTATATGTCTTTCTTGAACATATGTGATATAGCACTTATAAATAATTGTTAACCATATCTTTTTACGTATAATTCATGTTTTCAAATTTTTTCAGTTATCATGTCTGCAAACGGAGATATGTCATTGGATTTAGTTCTTAAAGATACAACCATCACTAATGTTGGTGTCGTCTGGGATATATCAACGGTATACGTATATTTTAATAAAGAACTAAATTATGGATGTTTAGACTTAACAACCGATAGCGTGTTTTACATATATCCAGCCAAAAAATGTTGTTATTGTTGGTACTGTTATTAGTATTAACAACTGTTGGTACCATATGACATGCCCTACCTGTTCACATGAAACCACTTTGGAGGTCGAGGAACTGTTTGCACCTGATTGTTTTGATGATTTCAAACAATTCGATGTTTATTACTGCTCCAATTACCAATGTTTTGAGAATACAGTTCAACCTGTTCCCAAGTTCAAAATTAACCTTGAAGTTTCTGATGACTCTGATTCTGTTGAGCTGATATTATTTCACGACCAGGCTGTTCAGCTTTTTAATAAGTCTCCAAAACTGTTGATTGAAGAGAACACAATGGTTGGTTTTAAATTTATTTCATATACAACACTTGATTATGTTTGTTATAACATTTGATAATATTAAATAATTAAACCAAAATTTTACAATACTTTCAGTCTGACGATATTATTAAGGTTCCAGAAGACATAAAGTTAATTGTTGGGAAGGTTTTCGCATTCAAGATAGAAGTCACCGAGTACAATTTGGTACATTATGACGAGGTTTATGGAATTACCCATATAAGCGATGATGCAAATCTTATTGTTGAGATTAAGAACAACTTTGTTTCTATACAGGTTTTGAATTCATGTTTAAAATTGAAGGTGCGTGAATATTTCATATAGCTGATATTTTTTTTGTATTATGTTTTGCAGGATCATAAATATGTCAAGGGTAAGCGAGGTGTTAATGAAGTTTATGACATTCATCCGATTGAACACTCTGCTTCAACAAAGCGCAAGACCATCGATTGAGATTACCATGTCCATTGTCTTCCAGTTTTAGTTATGAGATTTATTGCATTTTTGTTTTTTCAAGAATTCGTATTAGTCTTTTTTAAGTTATTATTTTCTAATATCGTTATTACTTAAAAGACAAATTATTAGATTTTGTGTTACTTCGTTTTAATTTTATTGTTCCAGCATTGTCTTATAATACTGACTAACGATAATGATTATTGATAATTGAATTTTGTTTCCATATTCAGATGAGTAAATTCGAAGTTTATAATATTGATTTTTTCGTAACTTCCAAATTTAAAGTTTATGCTCAATCACTGCCAAATTTAAGTAGCATTCAAAAGTTATTGTACAGATTTTTAAAAAAGTGTTAAATGTCGATCAAAGAAAAAAGTAAAGTATTATCATTGAATTAACATCCATGCTTTAATTAAGTCGACAATGATTACCGAGTAAATTGGCGAGTAAATTAGAAGTTTAAAATTCATAATGGGTTATAGTTAACTTCATAATGCTATAGGTTGTTATATTTGTGCTGCCGGTTTTTTTTTGAATTAATGTTAATAAACATTTCATTAAATGACGAAATCAAGATTATTAACATTAATTTTTTCCTAACTTCCAAATTTAAAGTTTATGCTCAATCACTGCGAAATTTAAGTATCATTCAAATGTTATTGTACAAGTTAGTTTTCTTATTGATGGAAAATCATTATGATCAACCTAATCAAATTGTCAATTTCGTCCAAAATTTTTTGTAGACTAATTAAGGGATTAAAGATTAATTAAAATTTCCAAACATATTTTTCAATAATTTCCAAACTTATTCTTAACCTATTCGAGATTTGATCTTTCAGATGAGTAATTATTATTTTTCTATTGTTTAGGATTAAATATTATGGTAAGTTAAGTGTGCCTAACAAATTACTTAAATACATTTCATATTGACACAACAATTACTTAATCAATTATCTTTTCAACCCTATATATGTGTAGGATACACATTACTTGAGATCATTTTTCATTTGTCATGTAAAAAAGTCTTCACTGTCAACCATAATATTGTCAATCTATCACAAGACTTCAATAACAAATTCAAGGTAATTGTTTGTTATCATTGTATGGATTGTTTTGTTTGATATCCATTTTCAGAAATAAAGGTATAATTAATATCCATTTTCAAGATTATCAAAGTTTATAATTCATTATTTGTTTTATATGATATTTCGTTAAACCTTTGCAGATATTATTATTAATACAAGATGTCAAAGAGAACCTCTAATTTTCGTTCATCAACATCATCATCTGGTAAATCTAAACAGTTTGATGTTAACAGTAAGTTTGTATTATTAAAATTATTTAATTTTTTAAACTACTATACTTTGTGTTTGTTTTTTAATAATCCATGTATACATATAGGTGTTTTGGATAAAACTCCTCTATCAAACATTTCTAATGGTAAGAGATTCCTTTTATAATATAACAGATAAGGTAGTTTGTATATTTTTTTATTATGATACTACTAATACTTTTATTTATGTGTTTTGTTGAATTTTAAGTTATTGATACCGGTGAAAGGCGAAGAATCCGAAAAAGAATACTTGAGAGTAAGAGGACGAAGAATAGAACTTCTTCTTCAAATGTTGGTGTGACGTTGCGTGATAAAGAAAACTCATCTCAAGCATCTAATGTTACAAATCAGTTAGATATAACAATCCCTTTTCAGAGAAGTATAGATGCTACGCTGTCTTCATATGTTAATAGTAAGTTTAAAAAAATATTTAAACCACTAATACTTATGGGTATTTTTAATAATCCATTTATAGATATAGGTGATTTTGACATAATTCCTCTCTCAGCCATTTCTATTGGTATGAAATTCTATTTATTATAATGAAAATGTATTTTATATGTTAACTTCCTTTTTTAAAAGAGTAGTAATTTTTTTTTTTTGTTATTGATTATTAAGTTATTGATACTGGAGAAAGACGAAGTATCCGAAAAGCAATAATTGATAAAAAGAAGGGAAAGAAAAAAACTTCTCCTACAAACGTTGATGTCGTCATACGTGGGAAAGAAAACGTATCTCAAGTCTCTAATGTTACAAATAATATAAATATGACAATCCCGTTACATGGAATTATGAATGGTATGGCTTCTTTACTTGATACAACCTTATGTACGTGAGACTTTTTAATACTTTATATTATTTTGTATATGTAATAATAATACTTTATATTATAATTTTTTAATTATTTGTTTTGGATTTTACCCGTTAGTAATTAGGATATAATTTTTAATATCCTTTTAATATATTCTTCAGGTATTGATAATTTGCATAACAATGACGTGTCCTTATGTACCCCTGGTGTATATACTTTTAACTCAAGTATCGTGACATATACGAATTCGACTACAACATCTAACAGAACATCAATTAGTAAGTTATCAGCCGGTAAGCGCAAACTGAAGCACAAGGCACGTGATTTATCCCCAGTAGTTATGCAAAGTTTGGATTCGGGTGATCATGGCAATGCTGAACTTTTTGTTCCAGATCCTTATAAAGGAATTTCATGTGGTATACTTTTTGTATTATTTAATACACACTTTAAATTACAAATACTTATTATTTTTATTACTATATATTTAAATTTATACAGAGTACATAGATCATGGTGATCAAGTTATTATATGTGAGATTTGTCATGCCAAGTTATGGACCTCCGAAGGTGGTAAAGGTCGATTGACAATGGGCAAGTTATGTTATGGTTTATGTTGTGGATATGGGAAAGTTGAGCTACCAGATTTAAAGGAGGCTAATACGTCGTATCAAAATTTGTTCCAAATGTCCGATCATAAAAGCAAGTTCTTCTTAAAGAATATCCGACGCTATAATTGTATGTTCTCTTTTACATCAATGGGTGGAAAGGTTGATTCCAAAATAAACAAGGGAAATGCTCCATTCATATACCGAATTAGTGGTCAAAATTTTCATAGCTTAGGTAGTCTTAGACCAGCTAATGGCAAGCAAGCTAAGTTTTCTCAACTATACATTTATGATACTGAGAACGAGATATCTAACAGACAAAGTGTATTGGGGTAAGTGAATTCTTTCCCTTGCCTCTATTTTTTTGATACTGTTATTACATTTATCTAAATATAGTTAGTTGTTTTTTTATGACATTGATAACAGGAAACATGTAACTTCACATGAACAGGAGTTGGACGTTGAAATAATTGAATACCTTAAAGATTTTTTAGATTCCCATAATGAGTTGGTAAAATCTTACAGAATGGTACGAAACCATTTTCATGAAAACCCTGAAGCAAACCTTAAGCTCCGACTTATTTACAAGAGAGACAAAGATGGTAGAACTTATAATCTACCATCCTCAACTGAAGTTGCTGCGTTGATTGTCGACGATTTAGATGCTTCTGTTGATCGTCGTGACATTGTTGTTGAAACTGAATCTGGTATACTTAAACGTATTAGTGAGTTACATCCATCCTACCTTGCTCTTCAATATCCCATTCTTTTCCCGTTTGGTGATGATGGATATAGGATCGATATTCCTCATAGGGATGGTGTAACAACCAAAAAAAAAATACGACCAAAATGCACAATGCGGGAATTCTTTGCATATCGAATACATGATCGCATTAGTGGTTATTCTTTGGTTTTAAACGGAAGAAGACTGTTGCAACAGTTTTTGGTTGACGCTTACACTATGATTGAAAGCGAAAGGCTAAATTTCATACGTGGTAAGCAGAAGAATCTACGATCTGAGACATTTGAAAATTTACAAAAGTATAAGCACACAAGTCAAGAAAATTTATCGAACACCGGTCAAAAGGTCATTTTACCTTCTTCCTTTACTGGAGGGGCTCGGTTCATGCAACAAAACTACCTTGATGCTATGGCTTTATGTAAGTGGTTTGGATACCCAGATTTTTTCATAACCATTACATGCAATCCTAAATGGCCTGAAATTTCAAGATTTCTTAAAGATACTTCAATTAAACCAGAAGACAGGCCAGATATATTATGTCGATTGTTCAAGATGAAGTTGGATTCAATGATTAAAGATCTAAAGGATAATCAATTTTTTGGTGAAATGAATGCAGGTATTTATTTTATGTTTTATTATTTTATCACATCTTATTAAGTGCACACAAATTTGATATGTGTAATTACTAACACATAAACTTTTCAACTTATGCAGTTTTTTATACCGTTGAATTTCAAAAACGTGGCCTACCTCATGCACACATTTGTTTATTCATGAAAGTCGATCATAAACTTCCCACCGTAGATCACATAGATCCTTTTATTTCAGCTAAAATTCCAGACAAATCTGAAGATCCTCAATTATACTCACTTGTTTCGGAGTATATGATTCATGGTCCTTGTGGGAATGCTAACTTGAGTTGTCCTTGCATGGTTGACAAGAGATGTTCTAAACGATTTCCGAAAAAGTTTTCTGCTCAAACTATTATTGACTCAAGTGGTTTTCCGGTTTATCGAAGAAGAGATTGTGGCCATACTGTTATAAAGAAAGGTGTTCAGTTAGACAACCGAAGTGTTGTACCATATAACAAAGGTCTATTAAAACGATACCAAGCTCACATTAATGTTGAATGGTGTAACCAAGCAGGCTCCATAAAGTATATTTTCAAGTACATTAACAAAGGTCTTGACCGGGCTACTGCCGTTGTGTTTTGCGAAGGAGATGGTTCTAGCATTCAGAAACAAAAAGATGAAATAAAAGAATACTACGATTGTAGATACATATCTGCTTGTGAAGCTTCTTGGAGAATTTTCTCAAACGAAGTGCATTATAGATTTCCTGCTATAATGAGGCTTCCTTTTCATTTACCTGGTCAACATAATGTTGTATATGGGGCAGATGATGATATTGAAGATGTCTTGAGCAAACCATATGTTGCTTCTTCGATGTTCTTGAAATGGTTTGATTTAAATCAACGTGATGAGGAAGCATGTAAATTGACTTATGTGGAGTTCCCATCAAAGTTTGTTTGGAATGTAAAAGATAGATGCTGGCAAATACGAAAAAGGTATAAAACTGTTGGTAGAATTCATTCCGTTTCAGTTGCTTCTGGTGAACCTTATTATTTAAGGATTCTCCTAAACAAAGTCAGAGGTCCCAAATCATTCGAAGATATTCGAACAGTTAATGGAGAGTTATTCCCCACTTTTAAAGACGCATGCTATGCAATGGGTCTTCTAGATGATGACAACGAATATGTTGAAGCAATTAAAGAAGCAAGTTTTGATGGTCATTGTCGGTATTTAAGAGCATTATTTGCCACAATGCTTTTAACAAATACTCTATCACGACCTGAATTTTTTTGGGATAAAACTTGGCATTTATTAGGAGACGATATTTTATACAGACGTCGAAAAGAGACACGTATTGACGTGTGCGCGACTACACATATTTTTACTATGAAATTACACACGATTTGGTTTTAAATTTATAAAAGTGATTATTACTTTTACATCAAAACACACACTAAAGAGGCAAGTGTACCCCGTCATATATGTAATAAAGTATCGGTAAGAACCAAGTATCGATCCAAGGAAATGGGCGGAGAAATAATACTAAACCTTTGTCACTAAACTACCGGTAAAAACATAAGTTTTGTTTGATTTTAATTAAACTAAAGTAAGCGTAAACAAATACATAATAAAAACATAATAGATAATAGATAAAAAGCCTTGCTTAATACACAACCACAGAATGTCAACTAAGTCGGTTTTGGCACTAGAAGCATTCGGTCAATTTTCCAATTTAAGACAATTAGTATCCCTTTCGGGAATCCTAACATGACAATCATTCGGAAAGCTAAAACGATAAACACACTTTAACCACCTAAAATTGTTCTTTAACGTGCAATTGATAAATGTCTATGAAAATCTCTTAAAAATAAGTTAGTCATCCGTTAGGAGTTTTCTAACCGCACTTAAACAAGGAAAGCGACACCGATAAACACAATGCAACCACCAACTGTCAAGCATAAACTAGATTAAATCACAACCGAGTTCATTTTACAAATCTTGCACAATAATTCACCAAGATAGCAATTTTGGCCTAAACTACTAACTAAGCTAACAAATCATGGCAATAATTTATAACGACACCATCTAACCCGTTAAAGTCCTTACGTGACGGCAAGCTCTCTTGATTAACAATAATTACATTTTATTAAATCACTAACCATTTCTAGTATCATGATGCACACATTTAAACCAAGCTAATCTAGTTAACCAAGTTCAAAGTTTACTAATACAAGATTAATTAAGCTTCATTTTTCAACTATCTTAACTAACCAAGCATCAATCATCCAACATAATTACTTATAATCAAGAAATCAATATCAATAACAAGGTTGCAAACTAATCATCAAAGATTAACATAGAAAATACTTCAAAATGTCATTACAAACAAAGATTAACACACTAATGGTTATAATCAAGCAAGGGATTGTTGTGTTTTTGCCCAAAGGCTACAATAATACATAAACATTAATCTAAGTACTTGAAAGATTAACAAAATCATGGAAAGATTAGAAAACCAAACCATAAACAAGTACTAGACCAAGGATCCGGATAGTAATGGAGCTAAACGGCACAATGTGGCTTGAATCCGGGTCAAAAGCAAAGCCTCCGGAGCCTGTAAAATCGCCAGTGAAGCTCCCAAAATTCCAGAATGTCGAACAGAATGTTTCTGTTCTGTTTTTATATTTTTTCGCTGTCGCACGGTCGTTCTTCATATGGCACGACCGTGCACTTTAAGCAATTATTGGGTATGGGGCACCATACTGCATACGTCATCAGATCTTTGACCAGATTCGATATCGCACGACCGTTCTTCATATGGAACGGTCGTTCATCACCGGGACTCTGTTGCACGAGCTGTTGCACTGGTGGTGCAATTCCGAGGTTTTTGCTGATGTTCGGAGCCGCACGGTCGTTCTTCAGATGGCACGTCCGTGCGTCCCCGGGATGACCTTGTATGCCTTGCACTCCTAGTCGCACCCTCGTTCATTGCCGGGTTAATCAACAATTGTCGGAGATGCACGGTCGTGCATCAGGTCGCACGACCGTTCCACAGGCCCAGGTCAGTTTCCTTAACAGAATGTCCGCAGCTTCGTCGTTTTGTCCGGAAAGTCCTCGTTTTCGCTATCATCTTGTCTGGTATGCTGTTTTAGGCCTGTAAACAAAAGTGTAGATAATTAAGTATCCGAATGACGGTTTTACGGCCGAAAACGCATAAAATAGGGGTAAAACGGGGGACTAAAATATGTGTAAATTAACGAATATCACGTATCCCTGGTAAACGAGTTATTTTCTTTTGTCACTTATATGTTTTCCATTATTATATATATGTTTTTTTAATTTTCCCAATTTTTTTGTACTTTTTTTAGATCTAACGCTTCCTGAAGATCAACTGAAGAATCAGATTTTGTTCGAAATTGAGAATTATTTAATTTCCAATGGTTCATCGTTAAGTAAGTTTACAACAATGCCTTATCCTGATCATCACTCTTTACGTCAACTTACCAACCGTCTAATCAACGATGAATTATCGCAAGACACAAATGAGTTGCAAACTGAGTTTTGTCGAATGAAAGAATGTCTAACTGAAGAGCAGTCGAACGTTTTTAATGAAATTATGCATGCACTCGATAGCCAAACTGGAGGGTTGTTTTTTGTATATGGTTATGGTGGAACTGGGAAGACTTTTTTGTGGAAGACATTGGCTTCTGCAATTAGATCTAAAGGGCAGATTGTTTTGAATGTTGCTTCGAGTGGTATTGCTTCGTTATTACTATCTAAAGGAAGGACAGCACATTCTAGGTTTAAAATCCCCATAAACTTGACAGAAGACTCCATGTGCCACATTAAGCCAAACGATGATGTTGCTAACCTACTAAAAGAGGCAAAGTTGATTATATGGGACGAAGCCTCTATGGTCCACAAGCATGCTTTTGAAGCACTAGATCGAACAATGAAAGACGTTTTATCGTCTTCTATGGGTAACCATTCTGAACTACCATTTGGGGGTAAAGTTATTGTTTTTGGTGGGGACTTTAGACAGATCCTCCCGGTCATTCCTAATGGTACAAGACAACAAATTGTCAATGCTTCTTTGAGTTCTTCATATATATGGTCAGAATGCAAGGTTTTAAAATTAACAAAAAACATGAGGTTGACAGTTGGAGCTCAAACATCTAACATTGAGTCTATTGAGAAATTTGCAAGATGGCTACTTGATATTGGTGAAGGAAACGTTGGTTCAGAAAATGATGGTGAAGCACTTATAGAGATACCGGATGACTTAGCAATCACCGATTCGGACGATCCAATACAAAGTTTAATCGACTTTGTTTATCCTTCAATTTTAGAAAATTACAAAAATCCTGGATTCTTTTCTGAGAGAGCTATTTTAGCACCAAAAAATGAAGTTGTTCATGAAATTAATGATCGTTTACTTTCGTTATTTCCGGGTGAAGAAAAAGAGTATTTGAGCTCTGACAGTATCTGTCAAACTGAGCAAGTACTTGATTCTTTCCAACAAGATCTGTATTCTGCTGATAATTTGAATGCTCTCAAAATAGCCGGTTTACCTAATCATAGGTTGGTTCTTAAAGTTGGTGTTCCTGTAATGCTTCTTCGAAACATTGATCAACAAAATGGTCTATGTAATGGAACTAGACTTCAAATAACCTTTCTCGGTAAACGAGTTATTGAAGCTGAAGTAATATCAGGCGGGAATATTGGCACTAGAGTTTATATTCCAAGGATTTCAATGATTCCTTCTGACAAGAAGATACCTTTTCAATTTCAAAGAAGGCAATTTCCGTTATCAGTATGTTTTGCTATGACGATTAACAAAAGTCAAGGGCAGTCTTTATCCAGAGTTGGGCTATATTTAAAGGATCCAGTTTTTAGTCATGGCTAGTTGTACGTCGCTTTATCGAGAGTGAAGACGAGAGAAGGTGTCAAAATTTTAGCGTTTGATGCTGATGGTAAACCTTCGAAGCAGACATCGAACGTGGTTTACAAGGAGATATTTGGTAACTTGTGATGTAATTTAAATTTCAATTTTTTTAATATACTAGATATTTAGTTATGAAGATATTTCTTTACATTATATTTGAATGTTATCCGCAAATACTATAAACAAAACAAAGTGACATTCGATATCGAATGTTGGGTTGTTTCTAAAAACGCTTGATTTTACACACGAACAACTATATGTTGCACTTTTAGGAGTCAAAAAAATGCAAGGTTTAATGATGTAAATATTATACAATGATTTGTAGGTCACTAAAAAAATACAAATGTACTTTACAAAGATATATTATCAAATTTTTGCAATATCTATGAACAAATATTTCAATGATAATATACGTTTAACATTGAATTGAATCAATGTATGTATGTCCTCTTAAATTTTATCTAAAAATCCCTACAAATAATAATAAATAAATAATAACTAGTATTAAGCACCCCCCGCGTTGCGGCGGGGGCGAGCACTAATGCCACACTACTGCCAGCGACCACCGACACTGAAGTTGCGGTGTTAATGCGAAGAAATTAACCGAGACGTAAAACATAGAATAAAATAACTAAGTTGATCTAGGACTCGCGCGTTACGATGAACCCGCGTATATTTTTTCTCGTTTAACAGGTTCATCGTAATCGATATATAATATATATATCATTACCACTATACAAACCATAATGTATACATTACAACAACCATTGCATCCATATGTTGCAAATTATATTTATACAAGATTTTAGCTAAATTAATTAGATTATTATAAATAATAATAATAATTTACAAATAAAACAACACAACTTTGAATGGATCAAACCGATTGAATATGGTAAGATAATGAAACCATTATTTGATTAGGGTACAACCACTTAAGCACAATTTACAACCATACATGCATACAAAACAGATTGAATTTGGTAAGGTAATGAAACCATTTTTTGATTAAGGTACAACCACTTAAGCACAACTTACAACCAATATTTGATTAAGGTACAACCACTTAAGCACAACTTACAACCAATATTTGATTAAGGTACAACCACTTAAGCACAACTTACAACCAAACACTTAAGCACAACTTACAACCAATATTTGATTAAGGTACAAGCACTTAAGCACAACTTACAACCAATATTTGATTAAGGTACAACCACTTAAGCACAACTTACAACCAAACACTTAAACACAACTTACAACAAATATTTGATTAAGGTACAACTATTTAAGCTCAACTTACAACCAAACAAGCATACAAATGTTTCAAATTAATAGTATATAAATATCCTTAAAATAAACCAACCCGTGGGTACCACGGGTTATAACCTAGTCATCTAAATATATAAAAAAACCAAATTTCAATTTAGATATCCCAATTTAACGTCCGTATAAATAAAAAAAATTTAAATTACAAGATAGAACGAATAATTAAAATACAAATCATCTTAGCCGTTGATCTCACAAAAAAATCACAAAAAAGCCCAAGATCGTATTCCCCTACTAAAATATCTTCCATACCTTTTCTCCGATTAAAATTTCATATTTCCAATCCTACCCCTACGCAACCAATTCCTCTATATAATCGCCCATGATCTCAAAACAAAAAACCACCAATCTAGAGAGAGAAACAAATTAGGGTTTCCTCTCTCCTCAATTTGGGGGTTTTCATACTCTAGGGTTTCCGATTCAGAAAAAAAAATGGAGGTTGACGGCGGCAGGAAATCTGGCACCGTGAAATGGTTCAACGACACCAAAGGCTTCGGTTTCATCACTCCTGAAGACGGCGGCGAAGAGCTTTTCGTTCACCAGTCGTCGATCAGGACCGACGGTTTCCGCAGCCTCGGCGACGGTGAGGCCGTGGAGTATCTGATTGAGCAAGGCTCCGACGGCCGTACTAAGGCCGCTGACGTCACCGGTCCGAATGAAGGTCCAGTTCAAGGAAGCACACGTGGCGGCGGCGGCGGCGGTGGCGGCGGCGGTGGTGATCGTTACGGAGGCGGCGGAGATCGTTACGGTGGAGGCGGCGGTGATCGCTACGGCGGAGGTGGCGGTTATAACGGTGGTAGCCGTGGAGGGCGTGGTGGCGGTGGAAATGGTTGTTATAAGTGTGGTGAGAACGGGCATATGGCTAGGGATTGTACTGAGAACGGTGGAGGAGGTGGTGGTGGTAGGTACGGCGGTGGTGGCGGCGGAGGCGGCCGTGGCGGTGGTTACGGTGGGAGCCGTGGTGGCGGCGGCGGTGGTTGCTATAACTGTGGTGAAGAAGGGCATTTCTCTAGAGAGTGCCCTAACAATAGCAACCGTTAGATCTGGTTTAAGTTGATGGTGGATGATTAAGGGTAAATGTGTCTTTTCACATTTGCTTTTAGCTTTTTTTTTATTTTGGTTTCTTTGTTGATGAAAGAAGACTATGGTTGGTTTTATTATGAGGTTTTTGTTGTTGGGTTTTTGATGCTTTAGTTATGAATTATGAATGATATGATGTTAATTTAGGTTTTATGGATTATGAGTTATGAGTTGTGATCTTTTAATCCAAGTTGAAGTTATTTCTAGTAGACAAATTTATGGTTTATGTATGCAACTGTTAACTATATGGACTGTATGAGAATCCATGAACAATTAATGAAATATGAAATTAATGGGTACCTTAAAGAATAAAGATAAAGATCTTTCTGATTGTTTGGTTATTGAATTGTCATATGTCATGTGGTCAAATGTGGGGACTCTTTTGTGCAGTTTGCACAAATGGCTGATAAATGCTTTGTGATGGGGTTTGTTTCTTTTACTGTTGTCTGCACAAACTGTAACAAAAGGGTCTTTTGGGGTTCGAGGTTTGGGTCCATCCAATTTTTTTCAATTCTCTACTTGTGCACATAAAGAGCTTTTGCTAAAATTGTTGCAAGCGCTTTCTTTGCAAAATAGTGTTTCTATCGATCTGTATGGGGTAAAGGAACTGTTTTTGGGTTCATTCTTGGTTAGGCGCCAGTAGCGAACGGGGGTCGAAAACGTATATACCTAAAAATTTCTATAGAACCGGGGGTGAAAACGTATATATCCAAAAATTTATATACAAAAGCTACATACATAAACTACTGAGCGAAAAGTTCGTCCCCCCTCCCCCTGCGGGCCCTATCTAAACTTAGCTCCTGTTAAGCACACTATAGGGCTGTTTGTTTACCTATTAATGAGGCTCTTGATGGTTCAGGCCTCTTACTGGTTAAACACTTAATGGTTTAGACTGTTTGTTTCACAAGCAGATGTCTGAATGATTCAGACATTTGCCTCTGAATTGTTAAGATTTATACAGAGTCTGAATGGTTAAGACCTCTAATCTGAACTGGTCAGACATTTGTCTCTAAACGGTTAAGCATTATACAGTCTCTTATTGGTTTAGACCTCTTACTGGTTCAGCATTTAATGGTTCAGACCTCTTACTGGTTCAGCACTTAACCATTCAGATGCTGCCAAACAGCCCGTAACACTGTGTACTAAAGTTCACTAACGGAATAAAGGAAATGGAAAGAAAGTAAATATTTTGTGTTTCAAAGTTACATTTAAGAAAAGAAAAGAAAAGAAAAGAAAATCAAACATGTTGTGTTCCCGAGTTTCACTTAAGGAAGGAAATGTAAGGAAAATTAGATTGAATTCTTTAACTTGGGAACAAACTGTAAGGTACAGTGTAAGGAAGCGGAAGAAAATCACATTTTTTAGGATATTTTAAGCCACGTTTTTTAGGGATTTTATAGGCCAAGGCGGACTCTTATTGTATCATGAGTGTTTTTATGCATTAAAATTTTGTACATTATTTTTTGACTTGTAGACTTACAAAGCTTATGTAATACACAAAAAAGTTACATAATCACCTCTGTTCATTCATTTAGTATATTGGAATGTTTTGGGTATTGAACCGTTGATTCCATTTAATTGGATTTATACGTGAGAATATATTGAGTTGATTTTTTAAAATTAAACATTAATGGTAAAGTTCCTACCTCATTATTTGAATTATGATGAGAGAAGATAACATTGGCATCTTGTTTGAATGGAGGAGGTTTGATTTTGCTAAAAAGGTACTAAATTCTACTCTTGATGGGTGGAGCATCTTGATAAAGTTGTTTACATTAAAATGGTTTAGATTTTTGATGAGCATCTATGATAATATGTTTGTTTTTGTTACTGTAATTGTGAAAGATTGGAAGAATGGAACGGAACAATGGAAAAGATGTTTATTTTTTTGACTATTTGTTTATTGTGTATATATTTAGTGATCTATCAATACCTTGAATATTATACGAGGCAACTCGGTTTGACTTGAAATTTAAACGAGCTCATTATGGGTGATGTTAATTAACGAACACAAAAGCAAATTGACTAACACAGAAGCACTACACATAAAACAAGCATAAGCAATTTGCCATTGAATCTGAGCAAGCACCCTAGTGTGCTTGATCTTCATGTACACTAGTCTTGGTGCATGTTCTAAATATGTTCATAGTCATGCTCATTACTGCATTCATTGTTTGGTTCATAATCGGGATATTAAGTATCACTAATCTTAAGCATATAAAACATATAGAGCATACAGTAACATCATCTAGGGCTATGTGGATTTTGTGTTTACCTGAAATTGGGACTGAATAAAAACCGAAACCCGCCTGTTATGTTGTTACTTGGTTGGTCGTCTCGGTTCATAACTGTTAGAATCGTTGGTTATCCGTGAGAGAGAGAAAGTTCGAAATTCACCACATCGGGATACACTCGCCTCCGAACTGGGGAAAACTCTCACCTAGGGCAAAACCCGTGAACACTCGCCCGAAGGCATGACAGTGCGGTAAGGTAAAACCCGCTCAGTTCAAGGATCGAACTAGCGATCTCCGCCTACTCGTCTAGTCTCCCATCATCAACATGTGCCGCAGAAAATAATGGGGAGAACAGGAATTGAACCTGGGTCCCTTAGAACACCAAGTCTCCCCCTTACCACTCCACCACCACCTCATTGGCAGGGAAAGTTCTATCTATGAAAGGGATGAAGAAATAATATAATTAATTAGAGTTTCTACAACAACGCTAAGGGGGTGTTTGTTTACATCTGAATGAATTCATTCAGACCTTACCTCTGATTCGGTCAGAGGCTGACCTGTTTGGTTCACAAAATGTTCACCTCTGAATAGAACCATTCAGATCTGAATGGTTCAGCAACTTTTAAACGCTGAATGAAACTTTTGACACTCATACCCCTTGCCCTTGCCATGACAAAATAAGCAGCCTCCTCTTCTCCTCATTACCGACACCATATTTCTCCTCCAAGCCGCCATCATCTCCTCCTCTCCTCCACAACTCCGCCGCCCTCCATCAATCGCCGCCATCCACGTCGCAACAGTCCTCCATAGCACCAGATTGCTGCAGGTGATCAACGGCGGTGGGTTGTTGTCGTCTGGTGATGTTCGGTGACGATGGTGTAGGTCCGAGGAGGTGGGGGTTTGGTTGTTGGGTGATGTTCGGTGACGATGGTGTAGGTCGGAGGAGGTGCGGGTTTGTTCAGGTTGCTGTTGGTGAGGGTGGATGTTTAATGGGGGTGGAGGGCAGGTATGGCAGTTAGAGGTGAGTGGTGATAGATGTGTGTTTGTGGTTGTGGTTGTGGTTGTTGAGTAGTGGTAAATGGGTGTTTGCATCCCTGGAATTCATGTAAAGGTGATGAAGAAGATGTGTTCTTGATTCGAAAATGAAATTGAAGAAGATCTGATGAAGAAGATGGGTGTTGTTAGAGAGAGAAAAGAATGGCATAGCATTGAGAGAGGAGATAGTGACGGTTGTTACATATATATTATTATATAATATAATATAATCTTTATTTGTAGTTTTATTAAAATGTCAAAGGGGTAAAAATGTCATTTTACATAGTCATTCAGATGTGCAACCAAACAGTACTTTACTAGTTCAACACTTATTGGTTCAGAGCCTCTTACCCATTCAGACCTCTTATTCATTCAGCACTTATTGGTTCAGATGTTACCAAACAGCCCCTAAACCTTACAAACCTCCGTAAAGAGTAAATTGCAATTTTACCCCCTGGAGATATAGCCCATTGGCACCCTTACCCCCTACCACGAAATTTTTGTGTCTAACCCCCCAACGAATGCGAAACGCTGCAATCTTACTCCATGGCACCCAACTCTGTCAAGTCAACGTTTGTTTGACTGTTAATAATGTGTGAAAAGTCGTTTTTGCCCCTAAATCTAATTTAATTCAAAAAACATTAAAAGACTTAAAAACCATCTTCATCTTCTCTACCATTCTCTCCCTCCCTCCCTCTCCCCCTCTCTCTCTCTAAAACCACCGCCACTATCAACTCTACCAGTCACCACCACCTCCCCCCTTCTGACCACCAACACCGTCAACTGCACCACCAACTCCTTCCCCCTTCTGACCACCGCCGCCGTCAACTCCACCACCAACTCCTACCCCCTTCTGACAACTGCCACCATCAACTACACCACCACTTCCTTCTCCTCTTCTGACCACCGCCATCATCAACTCAGCCACCACCTCCTGCCCCTTTCTCACCACCGTCACCATCAACTCAGCCATCGCCTCCTTCCTATTCCAAACCCTAACCCTAGCCGCCTACAATGGCGAATCTGTACTTGTTCCTGTTCCAAACCCTACGCGGCCGTAGTTTGCCTGCCGGAGCTCATTTTCACACTCCGATCGATCAATTTTTATGGCGATTCATCCATTACACAAATATCAGCAAAATCGCGACTCAAATTGGTCGTTTTGGAAGCTTTCTGCAACCGATTCAGCAACAAAAACGATCAGTGGTTACAGATATAAGTGAACAACACTGATTTGATTGTAGATAGTTCAATGAAATTAGATTTTGTGCAATCTGATTTATTGAAGAGGTGAATTAGGGTTTTGGAGTGTGCTGTCGTTGAGCTTGATTTGGAAAAAAAATGGCTGAAAAGCAGAGTATTTAGGTTTTTGTTGAGAAGATAACTGCTTGGTTTTGTTTAGGTAGGAGTAAATTTTGTTGTTAGTAGTAAAAAGTAAATATAATAATAATAATAATAATAATAATAAATATGGGAGATTACAAAAGCACCCTTACCTATAACAGTCAAACAATCGTTGACCGTTAAGAAGGTCCAAGATTGCAGCGTTTCGCATTCGTTGGGGGTTAGACAGCAAAAATTTCGTGGTAGGGGGTAAGGGTGCCAATGAGCTATATCTGCAGGGGTAAAATTGCAGTTTACTCCTCCGTAAACCTTTACTCATGCCACGTCAGATTTTGTTTCTACAACACTAAACCTTACAAACCTCCATAAACCTTTTATCTCAACATGCCACCCACATCAGATTTCACATATCTATTAAAAACCCCAACCTTTTCCACAACACCAAACCTATAAAAATCTCCACCTTACCATCCATAGTATTTCCTACTTTTACATTTACTTAATAAAAACCAAATTACTTTTAGAAATAATAGAATGTTATTTAAAATTAAATTAAAAAAAAAGAAAATTGAAATAAACATTAAATGAACATACGTAGAATAAAACTAAAAATGTAGATGAAATATTTATAAAAACATACATAAAACTAAAAATAAAAAGCATACATAACCTAAAATTGTTTTTTAATCGATTATGGGTGCTTGAGTAAATTGTATTGAAGCATATGATAAACTTCAGTGTCACATGAGTCCTTGAACCTTTGTAAGCGTTTTGTAAAATCGTGCGTAGGTCCATGGTTTGGTGGCTCTACTTCTTCATTCTCATCATCCGACCACTTACTTATTGCATGTCCATCTTCTACGATCAAGTTGTGCAATATAATGCATGCATACATCATATTGGATTTAATTTTTGTGCTCCAAATCCTCGTTACCCTTTGTATAATGTGCCATTAAGCATGGAGGACACCGAAAGCCTTCTCGATATCCTTTTTTGCCGACTCATATCATTTTTTTTTATAATTCCATCTTCTGGGTTTGCGGATACGAGAAGCTTTTTACAATCGTTGACCATTCCGGATACATACCAACTGCAAGGTAGTATCCTTGGTGGTATTCAGTCTCGTTCACTATAAAGTTGCATGGCGGTGCAAAACCGTTTGACATGTCATTAAATATTATTGGTGACTGATTTATGACGTTGATGTCATTGTTCGATTCGACAAACTTGTAATTTCACCTAAACTAACCCCAATGTCAACCATATCAATCATCTATCTTCTCTTATAAGCATCACTCCACTCCCTTCAACCCCCATAAAACCCCACAGACTCTCAACGTAGTTCTCCGATCAACCCCAAGAACTCCGATCAACGACAACATGATTACATATGTTGTGATTATGCGATCTGAACAAGTAACATGCACGACATTGCCTTAATTTCACTTAACAACCAACTGTGCACTAAATATAGTTAAATGACGTTCATATGTGAAATTGCAGCTGGATTAAGGATCTAATCTTCTAATGGATATACAAGGATCCAAATTTGTATGGTTGTTAAGGGTGTTGGGAGTGCTAGTGTTGGGGTGGTGGTTAACATTGGGTCGTGTGAGAATCAGAATCAACATTGTGCGGTATTGAAATGTTGGTGTTGTTTAGGGTTGTCACACCCCGAATTCCACGTGTCACCGGTGGGCCCGGTAGGGAGTATCGTGACGTAGTTGATATCATCATAGTCAAACAACACAATATATAAATGCACAGCGGAAGCAAAAGATAAAGTATATCACAATCCGAATATAAAGTAATATCAAGTATTACAACGGAAAGTAAAGGATCCACAGGCGGATCTTAAAACATAAATATTGTTCAACAGACTTTAGACGCCTAGAACTTGCAAGATTCCTTATTAACGTCCTGAGCAGCTTCCAGCCTATTACGTACTTGTACCTGTCACTTAGACTTTTGAAAATACGTCAGTTTTCACTGGTAAATACACTCAACCGACTCATTTGAAAATGTCTATGAAAATTGGTTTAGGTGCTCAAGGCACGAAGATGTTTTGACACTTCGATTAAAATGCACAAGGCAAAATTTAATCTTTTATACTTGGGACAAACTATATTTCATGTTATCAGTTTTACATAACTTGCTCTACATATGGGACCCGTTCTATGCCGGTTCAAGATTTAACCGACACACCACTATTCCCTTATTGGGAATCCCTTATTGGGTATAATTAATTAATAAACATATGGCATCTGTCAGGTGTATGCCTACACCCCGTGCTTAGGTCGTGGCCATTGCATTTAATGAGTCAAGGATATCCAGGACACGGTCGCATTAATCCCCAATGTTTCAGTCAAGCAATACGAATTAAAAACAGGTTATTTGGATTTCCCGACTTATTGGTCTTTGAATCCCATACCTGACCATGCGGTATTTATATTACCGTATCCCAAGCCCGTAATGGGGAAAATAAGTTAAGAGTATTTACCTGAGCTAGCTCCTGTCTTAAATAACAAGAATTATATTAACTCAGCCGTATTCACTTAAGTAAGCGTAGGTACAATTTACCGGAAGGCTCTAGTCTGGAATGATGGTATAAATAACCAATTAGAATGCTAACGGGTCTTTAATTAAGCCTAAGCTTAGACCGGTTAATTATACGGTTCAAACGCACGATTAGGCGAAAACCGGAATAGAATGTGATTTAGACCCGACAAGATTGAAGACTTGCCTTATACGGGTAATCTAGGCACATTCTGAATTTTGGGGTAAAACCGATAAGGTTTGACCCGTTTCGGCTAATTTATGTAAACTAGTTACGTAAGCCGAACCGAACGCGAAAGAGGCGTAACGGGTAATCATAAGGGTCCTAACCAGGTTTCCTAAGTTAATATGCCTCAAATATGTTGTGATATCAGTAGGGTACCTTCCATTATGCCCAAAACGAATTTAAACACAAACTATGCCCCGTAGGGGTAGTTTGGTCATTTACAAGGTTATAAAACAGTTTAAGTATTAACCTGTGTTACAGGTCTGATATAATCAGTAAAAATACTTAGTTTACTAAGTTATAACAGTAGGGTAAAGTATATATGTGAAATTTATCAATTTTAACCAAACTACGCACCTTAGGGGCATTTTGGTAATTTCACATAAGCCGTAAAGCTCAAAACTGAAGTCTGAGTTAAACAACTTTTGCTTACTGTTAAAATACTATAATTTACCTAAAATATCAGTAGGTATCAACCCTTGTATGTTTAAAATAGTTTTAGTACATACTATGCGTTAAAAACGCTTAAAAAGGCGATTAGAAGCCATTTCCGGGTTTTATACATAAAGCTGATATTTTTATTATTCCAGAAGGCTTAAAATAATTTATTTATCATATCTAATCAGTAGCAAAAGGTTTGGAGTCGATTAGATATGTAAAACTCATTTTATAGCCCGTAAGGGCAAAACCATCAATTATCGGATTAAGCCTATGACTATAAGTTATGCTCAGCCTAAAATTAATTAAAAATCTTCAAAAATCCCAAAATAATATATTACATCAGTGGGTAATAAGTTTGATATCAAAAGTGCGTTTAAATAGGCTATACGCTAATTACGCCGTTTAATCGCTAAAGAAGCTTTTAATTACGCTAATGAGCATAACTCTCAAACTACACCTCAAACTGATGTCAAGTTTTAGGTGCAAGTTTATATATCAGTAATTAAGGTTTCCACTCTTTTACATTTTCAAAAATCACGTTTTAAGGTGAAAAGGGCATAATGGTCAACATATAGGCAATTAACGGAATCATGCGTATTAATTGGTTAACTAATGAACCATGGTGTATAATCACAGAGGGTTATACTAGCATGTAAGCTGGTCCAAATAGAGCTCTACGGTATTTCTAAATCATACCAAAACGGGTCAGAACTGAAGTCAAAGCAAAAGTCAAAGCTTTGCGACTTTCGGTTCCGAACCGGGTCTAAACAGTAAATTGTCGGGTTGAACATGTTTAGACATGTTCTTACACTAATTACCAAGTTATATTAATGATCAAACAAGTTGTATGTGTTCTACATTGCTAATTATGCATAAATTAGAAATTAAGCATGCTGTTGACTTTTTAATAACAAGTTTGACCCGACATTTGACCTAGTTAGAGTGGGAATCAGGGGGAACCCTTTTAAGGGTTTATTACCCACATAATTACCAACTTATAACTACTTTCAATTCGACTAATCACTGGACCATTAGTGATTAATCGCTAAGTCAACCGTTAATTACGACGGTTTGACTTTTAAGCTAAAACTAAGCAAAAACTTAACTAAGAAAGGTTAAGCATACTTACTGAAGTCCTATGCACGATTTGTGAAGCTTAGAGAGAAGTCTTTAGCTCCAGAAATGCTCCAAAGTGTAGATGGAAGGTGTGAAGAACTTGGTTTCAACCTTGGCCTTTATATAGTGCTCAAGAACACTTAGATCATTGACAACAAGTGCTACCACTGATGTTTGATCACTAACAAGTGTCCCTAAGTGACTAGGGGTTGTCTAGGGGTCGTCCAATATGAGGAAAATCGGATTAAAGTCGGTTAACATGCAAATGGAAGACAAGAACCCAAGAAAATCGGACCAGACAGACCCTCGCGTCACGCGAGGACCCCCCCCCCCCCTGGGGCTTCGCGTTGCGCGACACCCTTCTGCACCAAATCTCAAATTTCTGATTTTTACGCTTTGGTCCTTGTCTCTTCAAAACTTTGCTTAGACTTCATTTCTTGCACTTTGAACCCTCCAAATTGACTTATAAGGGCTTTAAGACATATACCCACTTTGTTTAGTCCTCGGTTAACTTTATTGTCACCCGAAAAGTCCTAAACTTCATCGTTGACGCTTTTAACCCCTCTCATACGAATTTGATCATAACTTTCTCATACGATAACGAAACTTTATGAAATTTATATCATGTATTCTAGTGAGCATAATTAACCGTTACAAAGCTTCGGGTTTGCTAAAAGGTCATTCAGAGGTATAACTTAAACATGTTGACACATTTAATCCCTGTAGTTTGTAATCTCTCCCTTTCCTTCATATTTAGCTTCGTATGATCCATGATTTATTCGTTTGAAGGTATGAGCATTATGTAGGGTTAATGTACAATGTATTTATTCACTGTTGACATTTAGAACTCGTATATTCACATACTTTTCATGATTGTCAACTTTAATCCTTTTATACATTCTTTCACACGTTCAAACACATGACACGTGTCAACACATTATAGGACGTGAATTTTCGAGGTGTTACAAGGGTGACCAAAACCTCCTATTTATGATGGATATTTAGAAACTAACTTTAACTGTGATAATGGGTTTTTTTATTTAAGTTGTTAATGATCATGGTCAACCCATTTTGCAATCATGTATTTAATATGTAACTTTTGAATGTTTTTAAATGCGTAACTAATTGAATGTTTCTACTGTTATTGCTTCTTGTTTGATATTGTTATTGTAACAACTCGTATTAAAAGTCCTATTTATTAAGTTAATTTGTCCAATAGGAAACCCTAATTGAGAAACCCAAGTGATTCTGCACAAACCCTGAAATTTTCAGAACAATCGGAATTAGGATCAGGGCCCTAAAACACAGGGGGGGGGGGGGTAAACCCTAGTTGGTAATATCTAAACAGTTTTACCTGTATTATGAAATTGCATGCGAGACCAACTCAGCTAAGCTACTTGGACACGCACCTACCCTACCCTAAAAAGTGACCTGTCGCGCCACGCGACAGGAACAATAGGAACCCTCGCGTGGCGCGAGGGGGACGATTTTCCAGCTATATATAGTGGGCATTGGGACTTGATTTTGGGCACTGAAACGACGTATAAATTCCAATCACACACTGAGATATCGTAGAATTACTATAAAAACACACGATTCACGAATCGCTGCCGCAATACAGGGTAATAACTCGATCGCTATTACGATTCAATGTCCGATCGATTAAACTATCCAATGGATGTTTAAGTGCTGCCCACATTAGGGTTATGCTTTGCCATTCGTCGTTAATTCGATGGATGTTTAAGTATCGCACTTTGTCATTCGTTGTGAGGGTTGATCTCGTGAGTTATCGTAAATGCTGTATTGATTACTAACCCAGTTTTGTGTGCATTGTTATTTAAATTAGGTTAACAAGGCTAACCCGTAGACTAGACTCTGTCCGTGTTAAATCTGCAATGTGAGTCATTCTCTTTTATTCAAAGTGTTTTATAAATTCTTAAATATTTTCAGAGTTATAATTACAGTGATTAAGTATATGTAATCACCAAGTTACAACCGGTATGTGGGGTTTTGTATACATTACTTGATAATCTTCACCATTGGGGCAGCCAAGGGGTGATATGACCATAATCACAGACGCCATTGGACAATAAGAGGGCCAATGGGTCGAGTGATAAAATACCGTGGGTAGTTGGTTTGATATCAGGAAACATTGTAATCTCTCTTAATACTGTAAATTATAACAAATATGTTGTTTTATTAAATAGAATGATTCACCAGTATTTCCCGCTGACAAAATATTTTTCAAACATGTTTCAGGTGATCTGTTGTGATCCAGGAAAAGTGCCGCGTAGCACTACAAGCTTAAGGGAGTGGCTCAATATAAAATAAAGAAACATGTTTTGTAAAATATAGATTTCTTCGTGAAATCTTATGATTGTAAATTACCGAGATTTTATCCTGAGTTGTGAAATAAAATAATCGGGAAAGATTTTAGCTTTAAAACGATCCTGATGATAATCTTCCGCTGTCAATTTAATTAAATAAATACCACAGGATTTTCTGTCCCGCGGCTCCTGAAACGGGTCAAATCGGGTCGGGGGCCGTGACAGTTATTGATGTAGGCATGCTAGTTTAGGTACCGTTATTGTTGGTTCATGTTGGTAGAATGACTTTGATGTGGGCATGTTATTGGTTCTTGGTCGATACTTGCAATCTTGGTAGTATGACTTTGATGCTGGTTTATTGTAGTATTCAGTTATAATGTAGGTGTTGATGGTACATGACAATTATGGATAATAGGATTTAGTTATAATGTAGGTGTTGTAGGTACATGACAACTATGCAGATATGAGTAAATGGACATATGGTAGGATGCATATTCAGTTTTGGATGTGATAATCAAGCCTTTAGTTTGATTAGGGATCATAGACTTTGGTTTGCACAATAGGATATAGTTGTAACTAGAACAAGGTTTATTGTAGCATTCAGTTATAATGTAGGTGTTGATGGTACATGACAATTATTCACAATAGGACTTACAATTATTCACAATAGGATTTAGTTATAATGTAGGTGTTGATGGTACAGGACAATTATACACTTGGAGTAAATGGACATATGGCAACATGCATATTCAGTCTTGGATGTGATAATCAAGCCTTTAGTTTGATCATGATCACATACTTTGGTTTGCATAATAGGATATAGTTGTAACTAGAACATGGATGATACACTTTGGTTTGCACAATAGGACTTAGTTATAACTTGAACAAGGATGATACCCTATGTTATACACTTTGTTATGCACAATAGGATGTAGCAATCACTTGAGTAGGCATGATAGACCGTGTTATGCACAATAGGTTTGAGCAATCACTTGAACATGGAACATACACTTTGGTAGGCATAAGTTGAACTGTTTGACTAGATCAACTGGTCAAACTTGTGATATCAAAGCCATATCAAGTTTTGAAAGTAAAACTAAGTTGAAGTTGTGAGTGTCAAACCCAGTTTAAGTTATAAAAGTCAAAACGATTTCAAATTCTAAAGGTCAAACATAGTTCAACTAGTAAAAGTCTAACCCAAGCCAACTCCAAAAAGTCAAACACAATTCAAGTTATAATCTGCATTTCAATTCTAGTTACATATTTTAATCTGTTATTGTTGTTATTAGTAACATCATATTGGTGATTAATTAATTGCTAAAGGTGGTTAGTTACTAGATTAGGAAAGAGTTTTGAATATGGATGGAAATATATGAATTGAGTAAAGTCCTATTTGAGTCTTTGTGGTTTGTACAGTTTAACCATTTGAATCCAAAAATCAAAACTGTCTTGATTTGAGTCCCTGTGGTTTCTAATTTTAACCATTTGAATCTAAAAGTAAAGAACATCCAAATCAGAAACATTTGGTTTTTGGATTCAAGTGGTTAAAATTAGAGACCACAGGGACTCAAATGGTTAAAATTAGAGACCACAGGGACTCAAATCAAGACAGTTTTGGTTTTTGGATTCAAATGGTTAAACTGCACAAACCACATGGACTCAA
The DNA here is from genome assembly GCA_030545235.1 of Helianthus tuberosus. Taxonomy (NCBI): domain Eukaryota; kingdom Viridiplantae; phylum Streptophyta; class Magnoliopsida; order Asterales; family Asteraceae; genus Helianthus; species Helianthus tuberosus. The sequence continues at coordinate 57,806,653 of CM060438.1, forward strand.
ATAGGACTTTACTCATATGAATTATACATGTACGGACCAAAATGATAAATAAAGTTCTAGAGGTATTTTAGTCTTTTCACATAATTTATAAATGTCCACTTAGGAAAAAGAACGTTATTAATTCCAATTAACAACCATAATGACTAGACTGGAATGACCATTTTTCCAAAGGCCTGGTCTATTCGCACACGGCCTTTGTCTTTTTGCACACTCAAAGCGCCCCGCTATGGCCAAAGCGGGGCGCTTTGAGTGTGCAAAAAGACAAAAAGCATGGGCTGGAGTTTGTGTTGTTTTTTTTTTGAAATAGGTGGGATGTGGGTTAGTTTGGTAGTGTTTTTTGGAGGAAAAAATTGTATTTGAGTTTTATAATACGTTTTTTTATAATTACGTTTTTTTACGTCATTATTTTTATAGAACGTATATAATATAAGTGCGTCTTTATAAACTGTTAACCTTGTTTATTTTGTTAAATTAAACGAACACGTTAAATAAAATGTACAAAAAGCCATAAGAATTAAACGTAAACAATCCAAAACCAACGTGATGTAAATAGAAGATTAACTGCAATATATATATTTATATATATCAGTTTGTACATACAAAACAAAAAGGTACAACTGAGTACATAATACATAACAAATCACTATACAAACAAACTAAGGTACTAATCCTCGTGCGGTGGGGACGGTGGGAGGGGAAGTGGAGGCAACCCAGCGAGCTCTCGTAGAGCAACGAGCGTCTCAACGATCCAGTCTATGCGTGCGTCCTGGCGTCTGAGGCGCCGGTCGAAGTCTCGAGCCACCTCACGCGCTACCGGAGGCAGGTCAGCGTAAACGTGCTGCGGGTACTATGGCGGCTCAGGAGCTGGGTGAACTGGTGGTACCGGGATCTCCTCGACATGCTCCTCCTGAGCCGGATCCTCTAATACAGGCTGAGGCTGAGCCTGAGCCTGAGGCTGAGGCTGAGCCTGAGCCTCAGCCTCAGCCTGAGGCTGGCCCGGGAACTGATCGAGTCCCAGAGCCTGTAGCTGAGCCTGCCGAGCGACCGCCTGAACATCAGGAGGGGCCAACACTCCAGGCCTCACCTCAATAACAACCGGGATGACCTCCGGCACCACCTCCGGCTGCCAAATCAGCCCGTTTCCGCCCCTAAACCTCAGACCAACATCAAAGGTCCGGGTGATCTGCATGCTAGAAACTGACGCGCGGCCCAACCTGTTAGACGGGACCGGATCGGACAGCTCCGGATCATGCTCGGGCACGAGCCCGAGCGAGCGTGCGATGGCGGTGATGTATGAGACAGTGTGCACGTACCCGCAGAGCTGCCGGTGGTATGCTGTGGCAAAGTAATCTGCCAGGCAGGCTGCTAGATCTCAGGGCTGGCGTCGCAGTAGGCAGTACAGAAAGAAAAGGTCACTGAGGTTGACCTTCTCCCTGCTGGCACCCCGCGGCATGATAGTTGCCGCGATAACATGGTGCAGGTATCGGAACAAGGGGTCTCTAATGGTGGTGGCCTTTTGCCAGGATTTCCCAAAGGGAACCCTGGAAGTGGCCCTCCAGAAACTGATAAGCGTCTGCCTGTCCATCATCCTAACCGCCTGCGTATATAAATCAGTATCAAGCTCGGGCTCAGTGTACAAACCTGTATGGACAGCAAACTGCCGCACACTCATCTCAAACTCCTGACCGGCGAGACGGAATGTAACCTCGTGGACAGGAAAAGCCGGGTCCTCCACGTAATCCGCCGGATGTGGCGCGTATGTAAAAGTGGAAAGAAACTCGACCGTAAGCTCAGGGTACGAGTCCTCCATCGCTATCTCAAATAGGCGCGACCAAGGAGTATCCAGTCCAACTATATCACGCGCCCGCGCGGCCTCTCCCACGGTCTCCAGCAGGTCCCAGTCTATCCCTACGTGCGACCCAATCTCTATGGTGCGCAACCTAGCGCATCTCCCCCTCGCCCGTGACCCCTGCGGAAACTGCAGGTACGGACATGCCGGCTCTCCCTCCTCTCCCACATCTCCCTCAGCCTCCATATGCTCAATCTCGTCATCGGAGGAATCCATCCCTGCACGTTGACAAGATAATATTAAATATAAAATAATAAACAAATAATATTACTAAACAATTTAAATAATAAACAAATAATATTATTTAAACAATTTAAATAATAAACAAATAATATTAAATATAAAATAATAAACAAATAATATTATTTATAAAATTTAAATAATAAACAAATAATATTAAATATAAAATAATAAACAAATAATATTATTTATAAAATTTAAATACTAAACAAATAATATTAAATATAAAATAATAAACAAATAATATTATTTATAAAATTTAAATAATAAACAAATAATATTAAATATAAAATAATAAACAAATAATATTAAATATAAAATAATAAACAAATAATATTATTTATAAAATTTAAATAATAAACAAATAATATTAAATATAATTTAAATAATAAACAAACAATATTAAACAAATAATATTAAACAAATAATATTAAAAAAAATAATAAACATGAACCAAAGCGCCGCGCTTTGGCCTCGGTGCGGCGCTTTGGTTCTTCGTGATGAAGAACAGCCCCCCCAGATCGTTCCATACGCCCAAATCAAATACAAATCAAACAAACTGAAACACATAACTTGAACCAAAACAATAAATGGCATTCGATCGTACCTTTTAGCGATTGAAAGCTTGAAAACGTTGATGATCCGGCTCAAGTGTGTGTAAATCGCACCTTGTGTGTGTGTTTGTGTGTGGGGTTTGAAATGGGGGAGAAGCTGCTCCGCTTTGGTTAAAACGATGGATCGAAGCGCCCCGCTATGGCCATAGCGCGGCGCTTTGAGGTCAAAGCGGGTCGCTTAGGTCAAAGCGGGGCGTTTAGGGCCTTTTTTATTTTTTAAAATTGTTTATAATTCACAAACGCGTCGATAATAGTCTAAATTTTACGTTTTTTCCATTATACATCATTTTTTATTATATATGGACTATACTGCAAGTTCCGGATCAAATCGGTTACGTGTGATGTCTTATTCCGTTATATCGTATCATTTTGGTTTGAAAGCACAAGTACTCCTGTGAGAGGTGTTATGTGTATCAGCCGCCTACCGTACATGAACATGACGTATTTTTTCATTAATTGTAGTATTATGAGCCAGTGTGCACGTACCTGCGCAGGTGACATTCGGTTTTTAACGTGATGTAACGCATATATTGAACAAACACAAACGTGATTATTATTAAACACATTTAACATACATCGTGAACATATGGGGTTACATTAAGGTCAGGAGCACGATACGTAAGCATTTCGTACGCGTTGATCTGATCCCTATATAATGTATGCCAGGCTGCTGCACGCTCTGTTCTGTTCGCTCTCCAGAGTGGGTTTGGGGGAGGCATTGGATAACAACCTCCAAGCTCTACATGTATGAAATGCCCATGGTCGACGAACACAACCGCAACCACCAGGTGAGGTTGCTCAGCTTCGTTTGGCCCGCCCAGCAGAGGGAAAATTGTATCGCTCCCACGCATGTCGAAGGTGTGAACAATCACACCGTATCGTTGGGCAATAAGAAACCCCGTCTCAGGCATCGTCATGTAATTTTCGATATCTGCTCGTCCCACCCCCTTGAAATCGATCCGTCTAAGCAGCGCATCATAATGTCCTATGTTTTTCGGATCGAAAAACTGCCTCCAAAGTGATTCGTTCGTACGTAACTCCTTTATAAGTTGTTTCCGGATCATCAAATATGAATTTTGTTTCACTCCTAACCCAACAGCCACCGATCGAAACCCACAATGACCATCTGGTTTCACGTCCTTTATTCTAACGATGTATGGATGGATCACTTCGGGAATCTGAGATGCGTAGTTGCGGATCGCTATATCCGTATTAGGACCGAGCTTGATCATCGGGAAATCAGGGTGTAGGTTGATCGTCTGAGGCTGTGACGGTGATATGTACGAGCTGTGACGGGGAAGATCGTCTGAGGCCTCGACCCAAGTTTCTCCCGACGGAATGTACGCGCTTTTTCTAGCGGCTTCAACCTTTCTTTCTTCCTGCGTTTTCAATGTTGGGCGACCACGAGTTTTCTTCAGAACAGCAGGAGGTTTTTTGTTATTGTTCCCTGGATTGAGGATTTGCTGAAACTTTTCAAAGAAGCTCCTTTTCACTTGAGGGGGTGTTGGATCGATCTTTTGTTTCAATTTTTCAAATTCCGCGTCTACATCGATATCCTCTATGTTTTTCTTTGCAGGCTTGAAGTCAAGCTTCTTCCAGAACACGTCTATGTGTGTGATCCGGAGTTGCTGACCTGTGGATGAAAACAAATTAGGTGGCAAAATCATAACGAGAAAGGTCAAAGATATTAATTACCTTTATTTTCCAACTTTTCCAAACGACAGGCACATGGCAAACCACAGCTGGTAAAAAGTTGGCAACCACAGCTTGCACCGTAGGCTCTCAACCCGTCTTCCTTACGTTTTAGTTCCCTACTCAAAAGCTCAATCGCATATATTGAAACCTTTCTGAGAATATATGCAAGCATGGGCTGCTTCTTGTGGTGCGTCATCACTTTTCGGAGGCTTGTTTCAAAGCTACTACTAATCTCGGTGTATTGTCTATCAACAACATGATCAACATACAGTACAAGTTTATCCAGTGTGTTGCGATGACTTGGAAAGTGACTTTTTAGTGTTGCATGCATGCCCTCAACCCTGTTGGTCGTAGTTTGGTGAAAGTTGATAGTTTTGTTAATCCAGCATGATACAAACTTTTCACGGTACGGATCCAACCAGGATTTCTTCATATAATCAAAAACCTCTAAAATTAAAAAAAACGTAAATAGTCAGTTTTTGTTATTATATAAAATTTGAACATAATTATGTAAGAAATACCTACGTTCACGGTCATCTTCTTTCAGCTGTGCTTCAAGGTTTTCCAAGTTATACCTGTATATTTCCTCGGTCGTAGACTCGCACAATAACCAAAAACTACGTACGAATTCTTTCCAATCCTTGTCAGAGAATTTCTTCTTGCTGTTCTTATTAATATTTTGTTGAATATGGAACCGACAAAGATACTTATGCGCTTTTGGAAAAACTTGTTCACACGCGTTCATTAGCGCAAAATCCCTGTCTGTTAAAATCACGCGCGGTTCCATACATCCTACCAGCATAGACTTGATCCTCTGCAACACCCATAGGTAGTTCTCTGACTTCTCAGCGGAAATTACCGCACAAGCAGCCGTAAACGATTTGTTTGTCGACGTCATGCCTACGACCTGAACAAATGGCAGGTTCTACATGTTCGTTTTGTAGGTGGCGTCAATCATTAGCACATGCGGGAAGGCACACCACATAGTGAATGATCTTTCGTGAACAAAGAAGACATCTTCAACTTCGTTCGATATCTCATTCGTGCGCATGTAATAAGTGTAATTTTTTTCGAGAAGAATGCTTTCAAGTTTTTGCATCGGAGACTTACCGACATTTTTTTCGGCGTTGATCTTCTGAACAGCGTTGTGTATATCTTTCGAAATAAGCTTTCTAGACGGATTGTTTTTTGTCAGCGTTCGCCAGATACTTTGGTTGGGAATGTCTTGCTCTGCCAGCTCCTTAACCAGTTTTTTATCCTCCGAAGAAAGCCTTCTCGCATACGCGTGACCCTCTAAGTTTTCAATAGGAGTGTGGTTATGCTTCGCCTTCGTCACCTCGATCCTCCAAACACTTTCGGATGATTCCGAAAACCCGATCATCTCGAACGGGCAACCTATTTTCTTGCTACCCGTTTTCCTCTGTGTAGCTATACTCTTATGCTCCCCACCAAAAGTACATTGAAACCAAATCTTGTAATTCTCTCCTCTTTTATTCGACCTCTTAACCACAATGAGGTAACCGTTGTCTTTTGCCGTGTCTTGTACCCAACGCACCAACTCTTTACGTGACGAAAAGGTCTGCGTTGTATCAAACGAAAACGTAACCGGGTAACAGCCTTCCTCGTCAACAGACACATCCCCCGGCTCACCATCGTCACCGAGGTCCGAATATACTTGATGTTCAAAGTTGTGCTCGCCACCGTAACCGAAATTCGAATAACCTTGTAAGCTCTGTTGACAACCGTAACTGTCGTTTGGACCACACTCCTGCTGTACAAAGCTGTACTCGCCACCGTAACCGAAATTCGAATAACCTTGTTGTGCGTAAGGGTCCTCCACAGGGGTATTCAAATCCAGCATCACCGTGTTATCACGATAACGAATGCCAGATACAACCTCTGCCTCCCTCAAGTTGGACGAGACCGGTTTCTCATACGAGTCAGAAATAGCGGTCCCCTCGTAAGAATCAGGAACAACTGTCTCGTCAGAATATTGACCGAAAATATAGTTGTTTAACCACGACATCGTTTTTTCAAGAGATGTAACTAATACAGCAAAACCGCGCGTTATTTTGAAGAAACACAACGGATGGGGAATAAAGGCAATACAGACCTTTGATCTGAAATGAATGAAAATTAATGTCAGGAACTTAAGTTGTGTCTGCTATTTTTGATCTGAAATGAATGAAAATATATATCGAACATTGTCTCTGTCTCAGAGGTTGCTTTTAAAAGGTAAAGTGGGTGAAATTTGGGGTCGAAGCGCCGCGCTTTGGCCATAGCGCGGCACTTAGGGTTAACGACAAACCTCATAATCAGCTTTATGTCTCTCAAACAGTAACTCATGTCTCAAACGTCAATCAAGTCACCTTTTGTCGATCTAAGCGCCGCGCTATGGCCAAAGCGCGGCGCTTTGAGGTGTGAAAATAATATGGATGGAAATATATGAATTGAGTAAAGTCCTATTTGAGTCTTTGTGGTTTGTACAGTTTAACCATTTGAATCCAAAAATCAAAACTGTCTTGATTTGAGTCCCTGTGGTTTCTAATTTTAACCATTTGAATCTAAAAGTAAAGAACATCCAAATCAGAAACATTTGGTTTTTGGATTCAAGTGGTTAAAATTAGAGACCACAGGGACTCAAATGGTTAAAATTAGAGACCACAGGGACTCAAATCAAGACAGTTTTGGTTTTTGGATTCAAATGGTTAAACTGCATAAACCACATGGACTCAAATAGGACTTTACTCATATGAATTATACATGTACGGACCAAAATGATAAATAAAGTTCTAGAGGTATTTTAGTCTTTTCACATAATTTATAAATGTCCACTTAGGAAAAAGAACGTTATTAATTCCAATTAACAACCATAATGACTAGACTGGAATGACCATTTTTCCAAATTGAATTCGTAGGTAAGAACGGATATAAACCACACGGACTGAAATCGTAATTTGCTCTGTTTTTTCTTTTTCTATAACCAATTTTTCACTTTATCTTTTCCTTTTACAAAGCCCCCAACTCCATTCCACCATATCTCCGACTCCCCGCCACCAAACCACCACCAACAATGTCCACCGTACCTCTCCTCCGCCTCTCCTTAGCCCCACCACCGCATAAACCCCCTCGGTCAACCCTCATCTTCCACCCTCTCAAACCAACCACCTTCTCACCACCACCACTCCGTACAAATTCCATCATATCACGACCCCTAAAACCGATCTCCGCCTCCTACAACACAACTCCGGTCACCGACCGCCTCATCTCCGCCGCCGCATACTTTTTCCCCTTCTTCAACGGCCTGCAATACGGCCGTTTCCTCTTCGCCCAATACCCCAAAACCCTAGGTCTCATCCTCGAACCGTTACTACCATTACTCTCGTTCTACCGGTCTGTTCCGTACTCTAGCTACCTTGCGTTTTTGTTATTATACATTGGTGTTGTTAGGAATACGAGTGTTAGTCGGTATGCGAGATTCAATGCTATGCAGGCTGTTGTGCTTGATGTGTTGTTGGTTTTGCCTATGTTGGTGCAGCGGATATTTAATCCCGGGCCACATGGGATTGGTGGGAAGATTGTTATGTTGAGTCATAGTGCGATCTTTGTTGGTGTTGCTGTTTGTTTTGTTTATACGTTTGGGTATTCGGTGCTGGGACGGACGCCGAAGTTGCCGTTTGTTGGTGATGCTGCGGATAGGCAGTTTTGAAGATTCGGCTTGGCGAGTTTGGTATGGTTTTGTTTTTAATTTAGTTGGATTAGTTGTTTGTTATGTTTATTTGGTTATTGATGTGTTAATGAAATGGAATTTGTTATGAGTGTTTAGTTTGGTTATTGGATTCTGGGCTTACTTGTGAGCTATGAAATGCGGGGAGATAAAACTTTTTTTATATTGATGGTGAGAGTCGAACGCGTAGGTGTGTGATGAGTTTGTTACTCACATTTTGAACCATTCTTTGCATTGCTGACTAATAAACTGCTTGCAAATAGTATGAATAAGACATTGTGGTTTGAAAGAGGATATGATTTTGTAGGTTAAGAGTTTCCATTGTTGATGAAAAGTGTCTCATTTATGCAAAATAAAGCATTTTTTTGGTAATTTATGCAAGAAAATTGTTCAATTTCAGTAATATAGACTCTTATGGTTTAATAAACGCGAATTGTTATTTTGATAGGTGCCCTGAAACAACTGTTTTGAAAAAATGTTGATTCATCTGATCTTTTACTTGCAACATAATTAAGGGAGTGCAAGTTAGCCATATAGTTTGCAGTCCAAAAGATCTTGAACAAAATTTTGAATTGTGAATGAGAAGTGATACATGACATATTGACTGTTTGATGGTTGCAGTGACACGTGAAGTATGTATGATTTTAAAAGTGAGTCACATCTATAGAAAGACGTAGATTTTTTAATTATGTGATCGAGTCGAATAAAATCAATTAGGGTAGGAAAAGGTGTTGTTTTTTCTTAGGAGTTTATCATAAAACTCAGTTAAGGTCCTGGGTAACTTTTCTTCCTTCTTAGCATTTGGGATGCGAACAGTTGTGGTTGGAATTCGGGTATTGTGCATAAAATTCTGTTACTATAATACTATTGATTTATTTTCGTTGTGTGATTTAAAAATATTGATATTACAGCTTCTTTCTTTCTGATCTGGTCGCTGTTCACTTTATGCTTTCAGAGACTACAAAGTTTTCGATCAAATAGGCGTTTTTGTTATGCTTGAAGTTTCTTAACTGAAAATGGAGATTGGAGTATGATTTATCAAACAGCTGCGCATTTTGATTACTATAGTTTTTGGTTGCTTTGTTGAACTTGGACTTCCTGGCTAGAAACCTTTAGCCATTTGACTTGTTTTTAAGGTTTTCAACATTTGTAGGTTTTTGAAACTGTAGGTGTATAAGCAGCTTCTGTTTGTATGAACTTGCAAATTCTTGAACTCGAGTTTAAATATTTGACATGATGTTAATTCTGAGAATTCTTGATCTAGCAAAGTGCTTGATGTAGAGCGTGATACGGAAACGAAGATCAAACACGTTGATTCTAAGAATACCCGTGTGTTCTTCCCCAACCCCCAAATTGCAACCCAAAGGCCACGGAATTTGAAGTGACAATTCAGTTTTCTCAAAATTCAATTATGAACTTCTCATTAGCTTTAGCAACATATAAATAGAGACTGAAATTCGAAACGGGCCTAAAAAAGATAACGGGCCAAACACACGGCCTAAAACAAAAAGCCCAAAATAGTTCAAAAAACATAAAAATGCAAATAAGTAATAGAAATAAGCGTTTTTTTGGCCCGGACGATGACCCAAACCGCCAAAGGCGTTTGCAGCAAGATGGAGCTTTTTCTCACGTTCGTTTCGCCTGGTCGCACGCCCAAAACGGACCTCCGTAGCCCAAGTTAGAGCCATTTTAGTGAAGCCCCTTTTGTTACGCGGTCTTGGGCCTCCAAATACAAAATAGCCTGTTCCTCCACACTTGGGCATAGAGGGGCAGAATGCAATGGGTATAAGTTGTGGTATTCAGGGTCTGATGGCGCTAAGAACGGAGTGGGTTTTCTAGTGACTAGTGAACTGCAGAAAAATGTATAGGAAGTGATAAGGTACAACGATAGGATTATGATGTTGAGATTGGTACTAGGTGAAGGAGATAATGGCTGTCATTTGCTCTTATGCGCCTCATGGGGGATTAGGAGATCAGGAGAAACGAGAGTTTTGGGATTGTTTAGATGTTGTAGTAAGGGCCATACCTAGGGAGGAGAGAATTTTTTAGGTGGTGACTTTAATGGCCATATAGGTGAGGACAATGATGGTTTTCAGTCGGTACATGGGGGTTTTGGTTTTGGTGATAGGAATGAGCCTGGTAGGGATCTTCTAGAGTTCGCAGTGGCCCATGACCTGGGTATTATAAACTCGTTTTTTAGGAAACGAGTTTCTCATTTGATCACTTTTAGTAGCGGGGGGCGTAACACTCAAATAGACTATCTCTTGATGAGGAGAGAAGATCGGCGATGGTGGAGGGATTGCAAGGTTATACCAGGGGAGACAACGGTGACTCAACACCATTTGCTAGTAGCGGATATAGGTCTGAGAAAACAGGTGTCGGAGGGGGAGAGGAAGGGTCGACCTAGGATACGATGGGGAAGCCTGAAGGGAGACAAGATTACAATGTTTAGAGACAAGGTCATCCCTATGACAGCCGATCGGGTGGGTGGGGACGCAAACCGGTTGTGGGAGGCTATGGCGACTACCATTACCCAGGTGGCAGAGGAGACGCTAGGGCTTACAACAGGATTGACAAGCGGGCATAAAGACACCTGGTGGTGGAGTGAGGATGTGCAGATCAAGATAAGGGATAAACAACAAGGTTTTAGAGATCTTTTGAGGTGCACGGTCGAGGAAGAACGACTGAGGCTGAAGGAGAGGTACAAAAAGGTCAAAAGGGAGGTGAAGAAGGCAGTGGCGGAGGCAAAGAACACAGTTTATAAGAATATGTATGACCGCCTGGAGACGAACGGAGGGGAACATGCCATGTTCAGGATTGCCAAAGCTAGGGAGCGGAGAAAGCAGGATCTAGGTTCTATGAAATTTATAAAGGGAGAGGATGGCATGTCCTAGTAAAAGAACCAGACATTAAGGTGCTGTTTGTTTTTTCTGCGGGAAAAGGTCTGCAGTCTGCGGACCACATCTGCAAGCATCTGCAGGAGAAGAGGTGGACCAAAGGTCTGCAGTCTGCAAGGAAAAGAAGGTTTGTTTTTTTTTTATTTTATAAAAACATCTTCTCACTAGAAGACACACACAAACACACTTTCACACACAAACCTCCCTCGATCTCTCTCCTCTCTGCCTTCATCACCATCACCGCTAACCCACCGCTACCACAAACCTCCCCCGTCGCAACCACCCACCCCCGTCACACTCTCCTCCCTCGATCTCTCTCTCTCTGCCTTCATCACCACCACCAAGCACCACCGCAAACCCACCGATCACCGATCTCCGATGATGATGATGGTCTCCTGCCGCTCCCTCCCTCTCTCTCTCTAGTCTCTACGGTATCTCTCTCTCATCGATTTGGGGGTTTTGTTCGATTTAGGGTTTCGGTTCAAGCACCACCACCGATCTCCGATCTGGTAGCACCACCACCACCGATCTCTCTCTCTCTCTACGGTATCTCTCTCACTCTCTCTACGGTATCTCTCTCACCGATATTGATTTGGGGGTTTTGGTTCGATTTGGGGTTTTTGGGCAGGGATGTGGTGGTGGAGGTTTGGGCAGGGATGTGGTGGTGGAGGTGGTGGCAGGGATGTGGTGGTGGAGGTGGTGGCAGGGATGTGGGGGTGGAGGTGGTGGAAGAAGTGGTCTGCCAAGAAGAGGTTCCAAGAAGACATGGAATCATGTCTGTGTGGTGAAGAGGTCTCGCAAACCTTTTTTAATGAAAGGTCTGCGAGAAAACAAACAAGCTGCGGACTCCAAACCTCTGCGCGCGTCTGCGCGGCGCAGACATAAGTGGCTAGAAGTGCTTCTGGCCAAAAAACAAACACCACCTAAGTTGAGATGGCAAACCTACTTTTGTAATCTTTTCAATGGGGGGAAGGAAGTCCAACAAGAAAGCGACAACACTCAAGGACGACAACGAAATAACTGCTATTGCCGGAGTATTACAATGGGAGAAGTAAGGACAACACTCAAGAAGATGGGAAGGGCTAAGGCAGTTGGTCCTGACAACATACCGATAGAGGTGTGAAGTGTTTGGGAGAGGATGGAGTTCGATGGCTAGCTAGTTTGTTTAATCTTATTTTCAAAACGGGAAAAATCCCGGAACAGTGGAGGAGTAGTGATGTAGTGCCCTTGTATAAGAATAAAGCAGATGCCCAGTGTTGTGGGAACTACAGAGGGATTAAGCTACTAAGCCACACTATGAAACTATGGGAGCGGGTAATTGAGACTAGGATTAGAAGAGAAACTCAGGTTACGGTAAACCAGTTTGGTTTCATGCCAGGGCGCTCAACTACGGAGGCGATTCATATTCTACGAAGATTAATGGAAAAGTACATGGAGAAAAAGCGAGATCTACATATGGTTGTCATTGACCTTGAAAAGGCTTATGACAGTGTGCCATGTAGACTGATTTGGGAAAGCTTGGAGGGTAAGGGAGTTCCTGGGAAGTATATAGACTTAATCAGGGATATGTATGATAGGACTGTGACTAGGGTTCATGCGCCTGTAGGAGATACAGAGTCTTTCCCCGTGGAAGTAGGACTCCACCAGGGGTCCGCGTTGAGTCCGTTTCTTTTTGCGGTTATCTTGGATGAGTTGTCCAAGTCTATTCAAGAGACAGTTCCGTGGTGCATGCTTTTTGCAGACGATATAGTGCTTAGTTGCTGAAACTAGACAAACCCTAAATGCGAGGCTAGAGGAATGGAGAGCAGCGTTAGAAGGCAATGGTTTAAGGAATAGTCGGTCTAAGACTGAATACCTTTATTGTAATTTCAGCGGTGCAGGTGACAACGAGGACACTCAGGTTATCATTGAAGGTCAAGTGGTCCCACAAACGACTAAGTTCAAGTACCTAGGATCGTTTGTGCAAAGGGACGGGGAGATAGATAGTGATGTATCTCACCGCATCTAGGTTGGCTGGTGTAAGTGGAGAGCAACCACTGGGATATTGTGTGACAGGAGGTTCCCAACAAAATTGAAAGGGAAATTCTATAGGATAGCAGTTAGACCGGCTATGTTATACGGGACAGCTATAATGCACTGGGACGGGTACGGGAACGGGGACGGGTACGGGAACGGGAAACGACAAAACTAAAAAAATCAAGAAGCGGGGACGGGACGGGTACGGGAATAAAAACATATAAAAAATAAATATATATTAAGGATAATGTAACACAAAACCCCAAAATAGTTACATGTTGATGTAAAGTTCAAAAATCCCATATCTTCCTAAATGATAATGTAACACATCTCAACCCCAAATGATCTTTTAAAATCAAAATTCTCTTTCAAGTACATAATTTTTCCAATAGTAATTTTTTAATGAAATATCTGTAGTAAAAAAATTATCTAGTAATTAAAAAAAAGTCCTTCAACTACGTGTATAAATAAAAACTAAAAAAAAGATAAAATTAAATATATTAACATTATTCTAGGCCTATCAACGTGTGAAGTGATTAGGCTTTGTATATTTTATTATACTTTGACCATTGAGCTTTAGTTAATATTGGGCTTTGCTTTGACTTTAAAAGAGGCCCAACTCACTGGTACTTATTAGGTTAGATTTGTTCTGTCGTCTTCTCCGGGAAATCATTTGCAGAGCCGCTATGCAATCGTCGACCGAAAAACCAGTCATTCCATGGTTAACTGCACCGATCTTCTCCGATCAACTGTCTCCGGCGCCATGGTTAATCTCTCTTTCTCTCTCTAGATTCTGTTTTTTCTTTTTAAAACCCAAAAAAATTAACGGAAACATGCCGGAAACGTTTCCTGCACGTCCCCAAACGCCGTCCCCTTCTGCATCACGTTTCCACGCCGTACCCTACATGCCGGGGACGTTTCCCGGCCGTCCCCGTGCCGTTTCCGTCCCCTAGCAGTCCCCGGGACGGGAGACGGCACCTCATAGGCGTTTCCGTGCTTTCGAGCGGGACAGATTGTTGGGCCATCAAGAAAACACAAGCGCGCAAGATGGAGGTAGCAGAGATGAGATTGTTGAGGTGGATGTGTGGCCACACGAGGTTAGACCGAATAAGAAGTGAGGTTTTTAGGGATGGTTAGGAGTAGCTAGTATATCAGACAAGTTAAAAGAGGGGAGATTGAGATGGTTTGGGCATGTGAAGAGGAGGCAGTTGACAGAACCAGTTAGAGCAGTAGAAACCATAACAGTGGAAGGAAAGAGGAGTAGAGGCAGACCCAAGTTGACTTGGGAGGAAAGACTTAGGAAAGATTTGGTAGAGTTGCACCTCTCTGAGGACATGGTTCAGGATAGGAGTTCGTGGAGACGTAGGATTAAGGTTAAGGACTTGTAGGTGAGGGTATAGACGTGCCCTAGCTATGCCTATGTGTGCTTGCTGATGATCTATCTGACTATTGCTATGCTATTTACTTATCCATCTTTCATCTATCTGCCTGTTGGTTGTTTTGGAGCCGGGGGTCTCTCAGGAAGCAGCCTCTCTATTCGTAGGATAGAGGAAAGGTTTGCCTACATCCCACCTCCCCCAGACCCTACCAATAGTTTTGCTATTTGTGGGATATACTGGGTATGGTGGTTGTTGTTGTTTTACGGGTTTGGGGTGAGTACGGTATCAGATGAAAATGAAATTCAGACTGTTATGGTTCAATTAACTCGAATATGATATCAAGAATCCTTCCAAAGTCTCACTTTGTTTTGAGGAATTATGAGGGATTTAGATGGTGATCATACAATATACTCTCCCACACCGGCATTCTAGGCTAGGTAGCTGAAGGCGCTAGGCGTACTCAAGGCGCTTAAAAAGCGAGGGCTTTTCAAGTAAGGTGCATAGTATAAATAGACCATTTTAAGAGTTTTAGACATGTTTATGCTGGTTTAGAGTTTTAGTTTAAGTTTTTTTATGCTGGTTCCAGGCCATTTTTTGATTCAGATCAAGGTGAGCGCGCTGTGCGCCTTTGAGTACACTTTGATTTAAGGAGTATTTTTTATGATGACTCAATAAAACTAGTTCATGAGAGCTTGTCTTAAGATCGTTTTTTCTGTAACTCTTATCAAGTGCTTCTTAAAGCCAGTTTCTCTTCCTGTGTCTCCAACTATGTGTTCTGGTCACATTTCACTTAAGTTGGAAGAACTCTTTCTTTCTTGAATGTTTTAAATAGGAGTTTAATCATGGATTCATGGCATGCATATGCAAGCTTATAGAATGCTCCATAGTTCTATCATATAAGCGGTTTGAATCAACTGTTTAAGATTTCTGTGACTATCTTTTTTTTTAATAGAAAGGCTTATAATTTTTCAGTTTTTTGACTAGTAAAATCAACTAGGAAAGAGTTGTCTCTTATGAATTTGTTATATTTTCTTGTGCTTCTGAAGTGTCAAGTTCTTGATTATGTACAAGTCTATCAAAACGCGGTTATGGTACCAATGGGGTGGTGGTTCATTGGCAAAGACAAAGCCTTTAAACACCTGGGTTTGGGAAGAGGGGGGGGGGGGGGGGGGGGGGGGGTCTTGGGTTCAAGTCCCACAAACAACATGGTTTAAAAGAAATTCGTCGTTCAAAAAAAAAAAAAAAAATCTCGGCTAAGGTCCTGAGTGACTTTTTCTTAACTTGCGGTTTCCTGGGAGGATTTGGGATACAGTCATGGGTGGATTCAGTTATCTTGAATACAATTTCGTAATTATTAATTGATTTTTTTGTATGATTGAAACTTATTGATATCACAACTGCTTTCTTTCTGATATGCTTTCAGCGACTACGAAGTTGTGAACCTGTCGATCAAATAGGTGTTTTGTTATGCTTGAAGTTTCTGAACCAAAAATGGAGTACGATAAGCGGTTGGCGGTTGCACATTTTGATACTAGTCTTTTCTGACTTTGTTCGTTAGGTTTTGAACATTTGTATTTTTTTCTCGGAGACTGTAGAGAGCGGAGTATACGCAGCTTCTATTAGCATGAACTTGCAAATTCTCAAACTCCCGAGTTGAAATATTTGACCCGATGTTAATTCTGAGAATTCCTGATATAGCAAAGTGCTTAAGAATCAAGTCTCTAAACTTGCACTTATGATGTAAAAAGAACCCGAACCTGCTGAGAAGCTCAACGCATTTGGGACTCCTATTTGAGTGTGAGACTACTTTTAAAAACGAGGCTTATTACATATTTTCTCAATTCCTAAATTTTATTACATATTTCTCCTTCTTAAAGAAGTCTTATTACATATTTCTCTAATTCTTAAATTTAATTACGCATTTCATATTTATCCATTTTATATAATATACTCTTATAAAATTACTATTTTACCCTTAATAAGTTTATTAAATGACTAATTACATTGTAATAATTTTACCCTTATAGAATTGCTATTGTTTGTACTTTGTATCTGGAACACAAGCCAACAAAAGTTTGTTTGTACCTCCACTTAAACCAAAATACTTTCAGTGGATCAACCCTCCAATTAATTGTAATATTTTGGGTCTTCCATGTGTGAAAACTGTGTGACTCGATTAGTTCTAAAATATACATCTCCAAATGTGTTCTCAAACAATTGTTTGCTTATGTTCCAGCTACAAGGTACAAACAAACTTTTGTAATTCAAATTTTTCTGTTTAGTGAGAATTTTGAATTACGAAATGTTCTATGTGTTTTGATTGTCATAGGAATAGATTTTTGCAAATGAAATACAAAATCAAAATTACAAAATACTAAAAAAATAAAATTGGTTATTGTAATTGATTCAGAAAATAAATAAATAAA
Organism: Helianthus tuberosus; assembly: GCA_030545235.1. NCBI lineage: Eukaryota > Viridiplantae > Streptophyta > Magnoliopsida > Asterales > Asteraceae > Helianthus > Helianthus tuberosus. The sequence goes on from CM060438.1 coordinate 57,823,496, forward strand.
TAAATTCAAAAATATGCAATTGATACAAAAATTAAAGAAATTCGGGAAATATGTAACTGATTTTATTAGAATGGGAAATATGTAATTTAATTAACTCATTAAGGGTAAAATAGTAATTCTATAAGAGTATTTCTATAAAATGGATAAATATGTAATATATGAGGTTTAATAAGGTGAAATATGTAATCAAATTTAAAGATTGGGGAAATATGTAATAAGGCATCTTTAGAAAGAAGAAATATGTAATTAAATTTAGGAATTGGGGAAATATGTAAGGTATGATGATGTAGTTTTAGTATTGATACAAAATTCAGAGTAAATTCCAGAATATGTAAGGTATCATGAATCCTAATCACAAAACAGTTTATTATTATGGTTCTTATGGCCATAACATTAAATTCACCACTAGCTCTTATGTTAAGTATTTGTTGTTCTCTTGTAATGAAACATATAGAACTAGATTCAACGGTTCATGTGTTAATTGGAATATCGCCGTTAAAAGACTTAAATATCATTGCTATATGACTCCTTATCTTAGCTAGATGTTCCTTTGAATTATGGATAATTTCATTGCGTATGTCTAGTCTAATGGCATAATTTTGCATTTTGACTCTCCTTTGAAGAAAACTTAGTACTGGAAGTAGTGCTTGTATTCTATCTTCGGACCTTAGAAGTATCCTCTTTTCCAGGTTTAGTGGCGGTGAGGTGAATAACATCTTATTTTCCAATTTAGGCGTTTCTTTTCTTGTACGTATGTTGTTGATCAACATACTCATTTTCCTTTGGTACTTCTGAGTATTATAGTTGATTCTTAAGGCAACTTAGCGTATTGGTGGAAAAGTATGTAACACGCTGGAAAAATGTATTATTTCCCATGTATAAGCCCTTAAATTATGGGTCATGGTACTATACATTACAATGTATTCACAGATGTCACTGAACCGTATAGTTAGAATCTAGAGTAAATGCATGTGTTTTAAGAGTTCTTTTGATTCTTCCGAAGAAAACAAATTAGTCTTTGGAAATTTAGAATCTAGAGTAGCTCCTAAGATAGCAGTAATTAAATGAGTTCTTGATTATCATAAGAGACATAATGTTTGATTTATCCCACTAGCCATGCTCTACTTTTGTCTGTAATACTTTTATCAGAAAAGAACAGCAAGATTGTCATGTCTTAAGAGATAATCAATATCCAATAAGAGAAAATTCTATAGAAACTCTTTAGCGAAGCAAAATATTTTAAGTTTTGAAAAAAATTAGAGTGGATGATATAGATGAGACATGAACTTAAAGAAGAAATTTAGAGTGATTTACATTTTGGGGTAATCAAGTAAAGCAAATTAAATTAGTGATCACGATATGTAATGAAAAATCATTCATGTAAGGATCACGATATTAATATATTAATGAAGATGTGATATTGTCTATTATAAAGACTAAAATAATAGACTAAGTTGAGTTTTACTCATATAATGACACATCATCCTTGGGTAGAAGTAAGATTATTCAAGTATTTGTAAAAGGTGTAAATTAAGTGTAACACTTCACCTTTGGGCAGAAGTGAAACAATTAATTTACTTGGTAGTTAACCGAGTTACCGCGTGGTGCAAAAGCTATTGGATTGAAGTGGGTTTTCAAGGTTAAACAAAATGCGGATGGCTCACTAAATAAACACAAGGCGAGGCTCGTGGCAAAGGGTTATGTCCAACAAGCCGAAGTTGATTTTGACGAAGTGTTCACGCTAGTTGCTCGACTTGAAACAGTTCGGTTACTTTTATCTCTCACAGCGAATGAAGGTTGGGAATTACATCATCTAGATATAAAATTCGTGTTCCTACATGGCGAATTAAAAGAAGAAGTTTATATCATTAAACCGGAAGGGTTCGTTAAAGAAGGCGAAGAACATAAGGTTTATAAATTGTCAAAGGTGTTATACGGGTTAAGGCAAGCTCCGCGTGCGTGGAATACAAAATTAAATAATATTTTATTAAATATGAAATTTCACAGGTGCTCGCAAGAACAAGCCGTATACCGAAGAATCCTTGGACAGGATGTGTTATTAATCGGCGTGTACGTGGACGATTTAATTGTGACGGGTTCAAATTTGAAGCTTATTATAGAGTTTAGCGTGGGATGGCTAAAACTTTGAAATGTCGGATTTGGGAAAGCTTACTTATTATTTTGGAATTGAAGTGTCGTAGAGCAAGGACGGGATAAAAATTAAGCAAGAGGCGTATGCAAAGAAAATACTGACAGAAGCCGGTATGATTAACTGCAATCCTACTAATGTTCCCATGGACCCGAACATAAAAGTTTCTAAATTTGAAGACGAAGAAGATTTTGATGCAACGAGATATCGAAAGATTGTCGGGTGTCTCCGGTACCTTTACAGACTTGACCTGATTTGGCGTTTTTTGTCGGAGTAGCCAGTCGGTACATGCAAAGCCCAAAGCAATCTCATGCGGCTTTCATAAAGCAAATTCTTCATTATTTTCAAGGTACTTTTAGCTATGGTATTACTTATGCTCAAGGAGAAAACATGTTGGTCGTTACAGCGTCAATAGTCACAACATAGATCCGGATGATGGAAGAAGTACTACGGGACACGTGTTTTATTTTGGGTCTTCCCCAATTATTTGGTATTCTCAAAAGCAAAGTACAATTGCTTTATCATGTAACACCAATTGGTGAATTACTCGACTAGAAAATTCAAGCGGCGGTGTTACGTGTTGATGATACATCGGCGATATCTCTTGTGAAGAACCCAGTTTTCCATGGAAGAAACAAACACATAAAATCCCTGTTTCGCTATATTTGAGAATGTGTAGATCGTGAAGATATCGTAGTCGAGCATGTTAGTGGCATTGATCAAAATGCGGATATTTTGATGAAGGCTCTTGGGAAGATCAAGTTCAAGGAGATGACCGAAAAGCTTGGAGAGAAGACTTGTCAGATAGGAGTTCAAAATTCCGGGGGTGATTGTTGGTAATTTCGAATTAAAGGTTCCTTTGTGTGCAAGGCAAGGAAACTAATTAAGGAGTGGATAATTATAGTTATAATTATCATGTCCAAAAATAAATAGATTATTAGCAATCTTAGTTATAATCTAAGGCTACTCGGTGTGGGAGGAGGGTAGTCCTCAAAGGATGCTCCGCCACGTAGGATGGGTGTGAGGATGAGGCAAAGAGGATGCACCCAAGGAAATGGATGATGCGCCTAAGTATATATGTATATATATATATATGTGTGTGTGTGTGTGTGAGTAGAAGCAGGCTCGTCCTCAGTCTTGGGGAGGATGTTGAAGACGCCGCCGGGCCGGTGGAAGTGGTGTTTGGGACGGCGCCGGGCCTGGACGTGGCGGGGACGTCCCCCACACCGAGTGCCCTAATAGGTGTGTCTAGATTATAAATACCATGCTTTGGGTATTAGAGATTGTAAGTCAAGTTTTGTGATAGTTTCTTGACATTAATAAAATTTGGGTGCTTAGCCAAGTTCTTATTGTGTTCCGTTTTCGTTCTTGTTCGATAGCGATTCATCTTGAAAAAGAAGATATACAAGCCAAGTATCTTAAACTTTAAGTTTTACATAACAAAATGCTTAATTACAAGAAAGTTGATAACCTGAAATTGAAAACAATTAATTCAAGTAGTTTACCTTAAATTTCGAATTTAATAGAGTGTTGATACCATGAAATTGAAAACAAATTAATATACTTCAATATTTGTTATGTTATTTACGCTTCTAAATCTCAATTTATTTCCATCAATTTTCTGGAGGGTCATGACAACAAAAGATTAAAAAAAAAAAAAAAAGACACGAAAAGCATTGGGCTACTGGTTAAGTAGTTTGAATTTTGAAAGATGATTAAACATCCACTACTCATGTAATCATGTTAAATAGTTTAAAGATGATTAAACATCCACTACTGATCATGTAATCATGTTCTTTAATTAATAAAAAAAATCACACTCCGTACCATAACTAATAATACAAAAAGACTTTTGGCTTAAAGTTGGTCTTTACAGATCATAACCATCTTCTCTTTTGCAAGTGGCCTCATAAATCTTATCAATCCTTTCATTTCTTTACCAAAAGAAAGAAGTTTGTAAGAGAAGAGAGCAGGTAATATTCTCCTTTTTATTTTTTACAATGTTCAATCTCAAATTATTGCATCAATCTTAAGAACACTTCTGTATGAACATGTTTGAAGAAACAAGTGTGTTTGCTTTAAAACAGTTAAAGCCATCCATATAGGTTGTAAGTGTGCTATATACTAATCAAACTCAAGAGTCATATATCTGGAGTTTATCCACATTAGAAGGTAATATGGACTTATTAGATAATATTTTGTCATGTTAGCATTAAAATTTGACTGTGAGGCAAAACTTTTAACAACAAACATCTATTTTTTTTTACTAGATATGTAGATCAGTGAAAAAAAATCGTTTCATAAATGTAAAGAATACATGTCTAACTGCTTTGGTAATTACAATTCCTGCACTTTCTTATTAATTGTGTTTTACTGTTTGTATCAAATTGCAGTTAAAATATGGATGCTATTATAAATTCAATTGTTACACCGGTTGTTCAATCTTTGATGGTCCCTGTTAAGAAACATTTGGGTTTCTTAGTTTCATCCACAAAGCATGTTAAAGATAGAGTGTGCCTATTGGCACACTAAAGTGCCTATTGGCACACCAAACCCTAGCAAAATTAGGGTTTATCTACGCTGCGTATTGGTCAATACGCAGCGTATAGGGTTACCCTTATACGCTGCGTATTGACCAATACGGAGCGTAGATAGACCATAGATCTCAGTGCCTGATTACCAATCATTGCACAGAAAACAATGTCCCATACGCTGCGTATTGGTCAATACGCAGCATATATAAAACTGATGCAAATTTGGGGTCATTTTGGTAGGTTTGAAGTGTCAAGTTTTTGCCAGGTTTGTATACGCTGCGTATTGAGCAATACGAAGCGTATACCCAGGGACCTTTTTTGTAAATTTAGGAAACTTCAGGGACCATATTTGTCAGTTTTCAAAAACTTAGGGACCTTTTTGTAAATTTTCGAAAAACCAGGGACCATTTGTGTAAATTTACGAAATATCAGGGACCATTTTTGTAAATATATCAAAAAAGCAGGGACCATTTGTGTAAATTTACGAAATCTCAGGGACCATTTTTGTAAATATATAAAAAAAAGGGGAAAAAGGGGTCTTCATTTAAGAACCGGCCCTTGCAAGACTCGAACTCATGACCTCTCGTTTAGGTTTGACTGATGCGTATTGATCACTACGGACCCTATGTCAGACTGATTTGACCATGGTACTAGGTTTGACTGTCTGGTTGTGTCCCTACCATTAACATACGCTGCGTATTGATCAATACGCAGCGTATAACCTAACTAGTGTATATATGTAATTAAGTTTCATATTCTAACAGCTCTGGACAGAGGATAAACTGGTTAAGGCGTTGCGGTTCTAAACGAGAGGTCATGAGTTCGAGTCTTGCAAGGGCCGGTTCTTAAAAGAAGACCCCCTTTTACCTCTTTTTTGATATTTTTACAAAAATGGTCCCTGAGATTTCGTAAATTTATACAAATGGTCCCTGGTTTTTCGAAAATTTACAAAAAGGTCCCTAAAGTTTCGAAAACTGACAAATATGGTCCCTGAAGTTTCATAAATTTAGAAAAATGGTCCCTCTTTATAAGCTACGTATTGCTCAATACGCAACTTATATAAACCTGGGAAAAAAATTACACTTCAAACCTACCTAAATGACCCCAAATTTGCATCAGTTTTATATACGCTGCGTATTGACCAATACGCAGCGTATAGAAACTTTGTTTTCTGTGCAATGATTGGTAATCAGGCACTGAGATCTATGGTCTATATACGCTGCGTATTGACCAATACGCAGCATATAGGGTTAACCCTATACGCTGCGTATTGGTCAATACGCAGCGTATATAAACCCTAAGTGTGCAGATAGGCAAAGCGAGTGTCTAGATAGTGAGAGCCTAAAGATATGAAGGAGGAAATGGATCAGTTGAATCTCACTGAACAAGATATTCAAGAGAAAAAAACGACAGCTGATGCAAACTATCATGTAGTATCTCACCACGTGTCTCCGTGGTTGGAAGATGTTCAAAAGATGAAGGAGAAGGTAGAAAGTATTCCAACAGCTGGAATTGGGTGCTTCAACGTGGCAAAGAGATACAAAGCAGGAAAACAATCTTGTATTATTGTCCAACAGTTAAAAGCTCTCAAAGAACGAGCGTCTGAAATCACTTGGACAAATGAACGAAAACCACTTGCTAAGGTACCGTCCACCTCTGCACCAGTTCCTCATGGTACCCAAACAACCACGTTTGAGTCTAGAGATTCGGTATTTAATGCTGCATTGCAATCTCTACAATCAAATGACGAGTCCCAAAAGATGATTGCTCTATGTGGGATAGGTGGTGTCGGCAAAACCACAATGATGGAACAACTAAAGAAGGCCGTGGAAGATTCGGGAACATTCAATTGGGTTGTAAAGGTGGTTCTTGGGGAAAGTTCTGACCTTTTTGTTCTACAGCAAGCTGTTGCAGAATACATTCATGAAGATTTAACCGAAAAAACAAAAGATGCAAGGGCTGAGCTTCTTCGTAAGAAATTTGAGGGGATGTCGCAAAATGGGCAAAAGAAAATTTTAGTAATAATGGATGATATTTGGAAGGAGGTTGACCTCAAAGATGTTGGACTAACAAGCCCTTTGCCAAATGGGTTCAAGCTCTTGTTCACATCACGATTTGAACATGTTTGCACTCAAATGGGTGTTAGACCTAGTTCAATATTTAGAGTAGGGGTCTTAAATGACGAAGAAGCAAAAACATTGTTTTTTGAGATTGTGGGACCAACTCCTTCAGATGGTGATGATGAAGAACTTCAAAAGATAGGAGAAGATATTGTGAATAAATGTGGGGGTTTGCCTATTGCCTTGAAAACCATTGCCAAAAGTCTTGTTGGTAACATAAAGGAGGCATGGAAAGAAACACTTTCCAATTTACAACATGATGACCTTCAAGACCTTAATGACATTGTGCATAAAGTTTTTGAAATGAGCTACAACAATCTTCAAAAGGATGATGATAAATCAATTTTCCTCCTAAGTGGCTTATTCCCGGATGACTTTGATATTCCTATTGAGGACTTGATGAGGTACGGATGGGGTTTGAAGCTGTTTAGTAAAGTGCATACTTTAAGAGAAGCAAGAAGACGAACAATCATTTGTGTTAACAACCTCATACGGGCGAACTTGTTGACAGAAAGTGACCGCATGGGATGTGTAAAAATGCATGATCTAGTGCGTGTTTTTGCTTTAAGTAATTTCTCTAAAGTCAAACAAGCTTCAATAGTCTACCATGATAATATGTCTGGACATCAGCTTATAAACAACGATGCAAAAGAATCTTATGAAAGAATTTTATTAAAGTGCACAGGTATTTCTAGATTTCCTGTAGACTTTAATTACCCAAATCTCTCACTCTTGATTGTAATGGATGGGAATGACCTCCTCAAGTTTCCTCAAGATATTTATGAAAATTTAGAAAAACTTGAGGTTGCTTCTTATGAGAATATGGGTATTCCATTGCTTCCGGTAATGTTTGAACACTCAACCAAACTTAGAACATTATGTCTTCATTCATGCCCGTTGATTGATGATATATCTTTCCTTGGAAGTCTTAGCAACTTGGAAGCATTGAGCCTTGTTGATTGTGGAATAAGAAGGTTGCCATTGATGATAGGAATGTTGAAAAAACTGAAGTTACTAGAGTTGACTGGATGTGTTGACCTACGCATTGACGATGGTGTCTTTCAAAACTTGGGCAGCCTTAAAGAACTTTATATGAGATCTTATGAGTATAGGCCCGTTAGGTTCACAGATGCCAACTGTGCCGAATTGGAGATACTTTCACAGAAGCTATTTGCATTAGAGTTGGAGTTGTTTAAGAGCTATCCCCATCCAAAAAACTTGTCTTTTGAAAAACTTGAAAGGTTTAGAATATCTATTGGTGGTTATTTGGATAAATTGGAGGACGATAAGATATATTCATTCAGAAATACAATTAAATTAGTTGGTGAGTGCAATGAGCTGCTAGAAAGCAAAATCAGTGATCTATTTGAGAAAACAGAGGAGCTTCGTTTACAAGTGGATGATATGAATCATGTTGAAAATGTGTCGATGCATCACTCATTTTCCAATTTAAAGTTCCTTCATGTTTCTGATTGTAATGAGTTGAAATACCTCTTCACAGTTGCCATGGCAAGTGGTTTGAAGAAACTGGAGCGGCTCAAAATCTCCGATTGCCCTGTTTTGAGAACACTGGTTGGTGAGGATTGTACAACTGGGTTGATTAGATTCCCAAAGTTGAATTATTTGTCTTTAAAAAAGCTACCTAGCATGGTAAGCTTGTGTGGAACTGTGATTGAGTTACCAGAAATGGTAGAGTTGGATCTTGATGCCCTTCCCAGCTTCACAAGCATTTATCCTGACAACGGGAATCCATGTGCGATACAATCCTTATTGAACAAAAAGGTACATGCATTATTATATCTAAAGCTAAAAATAAATTATAATGGCCATATGCAGTTTACAAATCTTACTAGGCTTAATTATTGTGTAGGTTGTGATACCAAAGTTGGAGAAACTAAATATTTATGATATGCCAAACTTGAAGCAAATATGGCCATGTGAGATTTCAACTGATGAGAAAAATAACGTTTCTGGGTTGAGACTGCTCAAAGTATTCAGATGTGGTAGCCTTATCAATATTTTTCCAAACAACCCACTGCCAACGCTGAATAATTTAGAAAACCTTGAAGTTGTAGGGTGTGGTTCCATCGAAGTAATATTCAACATCGACTTTGAAAATGTTAGTGAAATGGAGGGATACGTTAGCAGATTAAGAAGCATTGACATTCGTTATTTGAAAAATTTGAAAGAGTTGTGGAGGATGAGAGGTGTAAATAACTCTAATATCCTCGTCAATGGCTTTCAAGCTGTACAAACCATTTACATAAGTGATTGCAAGAGGTTTGAAAGTATATTCACATCTGTCACAGCCAATTTTGATCGGGTCATGCTAGCTGCACACACCCAAAATTATTTTCACACCCCAAAGCGCCGCGCTATGGCCAAAGCGCGGCGCTTCAATCGACAAAACGTGCTTCGATTGACGTTTGAAACATTCGATACTGTTTGACAGACATAAAGCTGATTATGATGTTTTGTCGTTAACCCTAAGCGCCGCGCTTTGGCCATAGCGCGGCGCTTCGACCCCAAATTTCACCCTTTTAAAGGCCCCTTTTAAAAGCAACCTCTGAGACAGACAGTTCGATCATACACAAACACTTCGATATACATTTTCCTTCATTTCAGATCAAAGGTCTGTATTGCCTTTATTCCCCATCCGTTGTGTTTCTACAAAATAACGCGCGGTTTTGCTGTATTAGTTACATCTCTTGAAAAAACGATGTCGTGGTTAAACAACTATATTTTCGGTCAATATTCTGACGAGACAGTTGTTCCTGATTCTTACGAGGGGACCGCTATTTCTGACTCGTATGAGAAACCGGTCTCGTCCAACTTGAGGGAGGCAGAGGTTGTATCTGGCATTCGTTATCGTGATAACACGGTGACGCTGGATTTGAATACCCCTGTGGAGGACCCTTACGCACAACAAGGTTATTCGAATTTCGGTTACGGTGGCGAGTACAGCTTTGTACAGCAGGAGTGTGGTCCAAACGACAGTTACGGTTGTCAACAGAGCTTACAAGGTTATTCGAATTTCGGTTACGGTGGCGAGCACAACTTTGAACATCAAGTATATTCGGACCTCGGTGACGATGGTGAGCCGGGGGATGTGTATGTTGACGAGGAAGGCTGTTACCCGGTTACGTTTTCGTTTGATACGACGCAGACCTTTTCGTCACGTAAAGAGTTGGTGCGTTGGGTACAAGACACGGCAAAAGACAACGGTTACCTCATTGTGACTAAGAGGTCGAATAAAAGAGGAGAGAATTACAAGATTTGGTTTCAATGTACTTTTGGTGGGGAGCATAAGAGTATAGCTACACAGAGGAAAACGGGTAGCAAGAAAATAGGCTGCCCGTTCGAGATGATCGGGTTTTCGGAATCATCCGGAAGTGTTTGGAGGATCGAGGTGACGAAGGCGAAGCATAACCACACTCCTATTGAAAACTTAGAGGGTCACGCGTATGCGAGAAGGCTTTCTTCGGAGGATACAAAACTGGTTAAGGAGCTGGCAGAGCAAGACATTCCCAACCAAAGTATCTGGCGAACGCTGACAAAAAACAATCCGGCTAGAAAGCTTATTCCGAAAGATATACACAACGCTGTTCAGAAGATCAACGCCGAAAAAAATGTCGGTAAGTCTCCGATGCAAAAACTTGAAAGCATTCTTCTCGAAAAAAATTACACTTATTACATGCGCACGAATGAGATATCAAACGAAGTTGAAGATGTCTTCTTTGTTCACGAAAGATCATTCAATATGTGGTGTGCCTTCCCGCATGTGCTAATTATTGACGCCACCTACAAAACGAACATGTACAACCTGCCATTTGTTCAGGTCGTAGGCATGACGTCGACAAACAAATCGTTTACGGCTGCTTGTGCGGTAATTTCCGCTGAGAAGTCAGAGAACTACCTATGGGTGTTGCAGAGGATCAAGTCTATGCTGGTAGGATGTATGGAACCGCGCGTGATTTTAACAGACAGGGATTTTGCGCTGATGAACGCGTGTGAACAAGTTTTTCCAAAAGCGCATAAGTATCTTTGTCGGTTCCATATTCAACAAAATATTAATAAGAACAGCAAGAAGAAATTCTCTGACAAGGATTGGAAAGAATTCGTACGTAGTTTTTGGTTATTGTGCGAGTCTACGACCGAGGAAATATACAGGTATAACTTGGAAAACCTTGAAGCATAGCTGAAAGAAGATGACCGTGAACGTAGGTATTTCTTACATAATTATGTTCAAATTTTATATAATAACAAAAACTGACTATTTACGTTTTTTTTAATTTTAGAGGTTTTTGATTATATGAAGAAATCCTGGTTGGATCCGTACCGTGAAAAGTTTGTATCATGCTGGATTAACAAAACTATCAACTTTCACCAAACTACGACCAACAGGGTTGAGGGCATGCATGCAACACTAAAAAGTCACTTTCCAAGTCATCGCAACACACTGGATAAACTTGTACTGTATGTTGATCATGTTGTTGATAGACAATACACCGAGATTAGTACAAGCTTTGAAACAAGCCTCCGAAAAGTGATGACGCACCACAAGAAGCAGCCCATGCTTGCATATATTCTCAGAAAGGTTTCAATATATGCGATTGAGCTTTTGAGTAGGGAACTAAAACGTAAGGAAGACGGGTTGAGAGCCTACGGTGCAAGCTGTGGTTGCCAACTTTTTACCAGCTGTGGTTTGCCATGTGCCTGTCGTTTGGAAAAGTTGGAAAATAAAGGTAATTAATATCTTTGACCTTTCTCGTTATGATTCTGCCACCTAATTTGTTTTCATCCACAGGTCAGCAACTCCGGATCACACACATAGACGTGTTCTGGAAGAAGCTTAACTTCCAGCCAACGCTTTTTGTCTTTTTGCACACTCAAAGCGGGGCGTTTTGACTTGGGCCAAAGCGCCTTGTCTGTTGTCTGTTGACTTGGGCCAAAGCGCCCCGCTTTTTGTCTTTTTGTCAGTCCTTGTCTGTTGACTTGGGCCAAAGCGCCCCGCTATGGCCAAAGCGAGGCGCTTTGAGTGTGCAAAAAGACTAAGGCCGTGTGCGAATAGACCAAACATTTTGATCTCAGAGGACTTACCTACTACACTGCTAATCGGGTATTTCATGTCATCCAGCTGTCAAATTTGATTGAATAAAGTATTAATGATTTTCACACATTAAAATATCAAAAATGCTTTGAGTTTCTATTTGTTTCTTTTCCTACTTTCTTTACCAATACTGAATCACAATTAATAATTGAAATTATGTTCCACGTTATTTCATTGGAATATTGGATTTTAAGAATCTCAACAATTCATCATTGGTTGCCAACAGTCTCAATTTCAAAAATAACCACCGCCAGTTCCAACTATTGACATATTGGCCACCAATAGACACTGACTAACAGAACCCTATCGTCGTTAGTACTCGGTTGCTGGAAAACCGTTTTTGTCCAGAAAAAAGTTTCTAAAGGTCCTAAAGTTACAAAGAGGTTTGGAACGAAAATGTTGAGTTTTCCGGCCAAAAGTTGAGTTTTCCAGCTAAAAAGAAGTTTTCCGACGAAAAATGAGTTTTCCGGCGACTTTAATAATTGTGGGTTTTACTAGAAAAAAGGTTCCCAAAGGTCCATAATAAGGTTACAAAGAGGTTCGGGACGAAAATGTTGAGTTTTCCGGCCAAAAAACATTTTTCCGGCGACCGGAGACTAACGACGTTAGAGTTCTGTTAGTCAGGGTCCATTGGAGACCAATATGTTAAAATTTAGGACTGTCAGTAATTATTTTTAAAATTGGTACTGTTAACGACCAACGTCGAATAGCTGAGATTATTAAAATCCAATATTCCTATTTCATTTCACGTAACTTAAATTATCTTGTGTGATTTATTAATGTTTTCATGATTCTTGGTTGGCCTTCCCCACTGTTTCCATTTTGTTTTTTGACTTTATATTATATTTAAAGTGTTAAATGAAGACATTAAAGTGTTAATTACATTTAATGTTACATGCAGATTAATGTCATATCAGAAGTGGATGATTACATTCCAGATGTCACATACCCATCTTATCTTCTCCACACATGTCATCACCTTCAACGTCTTCAATTAATTAGTGATAAAAGAGTGGGTGAGGTGGTGTTTGATATGGATATTCCAACAAGTAGTAGACAATTAGCAACAATTCAACCGCCACTACTACTTCCCTACCTTCAAAGCATACACCTAGATTCTTTAGAGAAGATGAGTCATGTGTGGAAGTGCAATTGGAATACATTCTTAATTCAACATCATCCACCTTTGCCATTTCCATTCCAAAACCTCACAGGCATACACTTGGGTTATTGTCCCAAAATAAAGTACTTGTTGTCTCCTCTTATGGCAAAATATTTATCCAACTTAAAGAGTGTGGATATCAGATGGTGTGATGGTATGGAAGAAGTTATTTCGAGAAGAGATGATGAAATTACAACATCTACATCTGCATCTTCTTATCAAGACACCACATTCTTTCCTCATTTTGACACTCTCTCGCTTGAACATCTCCCATGTCTAAAGAGTGTTGATGATGGTGGTAGGAGTGATAAACTTTCCTCCAATATGATTCATGATGAGTTCCAGGTACGGTATTAATTAGGATTATTTAACATTGCCATATAACCTTGATGCTTTGGTTTAACGAAACTTATAAATCATCAAATTTAGATGAATAAGTTTACTCCTTACATTGATAAAAATCAAAATTATAATTATTGCAGAGTGGTCAAGTAATCGGTGCTTGTTGGTCATTGTGCCAATACCCCACAAAGATATCCATAGACACATGTCGTGCATTGCCAAGTCTAATTCCATGGTATGCACTAGGACAAATGAAAAGGCTTCAAGAGCTGGAGATTTCGAGGTGTGAAAGATTAATGGAGGTATTTGAAAGTGAATCTAGTGTTGATGAAGGAGGTGCACGTGTTGTTGGTGGTCCACCACTAAAAAACGTTGGTCTCCCTCAACTCTCCAACTTAAAAAAAGTGAATATCATAGGATGTGACCTTCTATCATATATATTCACATTCTCCACCCTTGAAAGCCTCAAGCAACTCAAAGAATTAAAAGTAATACGATGCAAGGCAATGCAAGTGATTGTAAAAGAAGAAAATGGAGCGTCATCAAAAGGTGTGGTGTTTCCTCGTCTAGAGACACTTGAACTTGGGGGTCTACCAAAGCTCAAGGGTTTCTTTTTGGGGATGAATGACTTCCGATGGCCCTCATTAGATAATGTATTTATCGATGATTGCCCTGAACTGATGATGTTTACATCTGGTCAGTCAACAACTCCAAAGCTCAAGTACATGGAAACATGGTTTGGCAAATATAGTCCTGAATGTGGCCTTAACTTTCATGAAACTATCGGTCAGGTACACTTTCTTTTACTATACTATGCATCATCTACTAAAGTTTAGGTTGTTGAAACAATCATTTTCTTATGTTCCAGGCTCATGTTTGTAAGGATGTAACCTCTAACAAGCGCCTTGTTTTTCTTTTTCTTTTTGTAGACAACATTCCCAACTTCTTCAGATCCTACTATTTCGAAAGGGATGCCTTGCTCTTTTCATAATTTGATAGAAATTAATATAACGAAAAATAAAGATGTTGGAAGGACTATTATTCTATCTCATGCACTCTTACAACTGCAAAAGCTTCAACAGATTCATTTATACGAATGTTATGGGGTAAAGGAGGTATTTGAAGTAGTAGCATCGGAAGGGACAAACAGTAGTGATTTCGGTGCATCACAAACTGTTGTCGAAATTCCAAACCTAACACAAGTGAAGTTAGACTACGTAGGAGATCTCAAGTATCTATGGAAGAGCAATCAGTGGATGGTACTGGAATTTCCAAACCTGACAACTCTCTCTATTGCCAATTGCAATAGTTTGGAACATGTTTTTACATGTTCCATGGTTAACAGCCTAGTGCAACTCCAAGACCTACATATAAGTTACTGCAATAATATAGAGGTAGTTGTGAAGGAGGAAGAAGAAAAATGTGATGCCAAAGTAAATGAGATTATCTTACCTCGTCTAAAGTCCTTAAAACTACGCCAACTTCCAAGTTTCAAGGGATTTTGCTTAGGGAAGGGGGCTTTCTCATTACCAAAGTTGGATACTTTACAAATCAGTTACTGCTCAGATATTACAGTTTTCACCAAGGGACACGTGTCTACCCCTGAGCTCAAAGTAATAGATACAAGTTTTGGGTTTTGTTATGTAAACACAGATATCAACTCCCTTTTAAAGACCAAGCAAGAGGAGGTACTGTTATTCCTTTCTTTAATGATTCTTGAAAAGGCTCATTTTAATTACATGAAAAGATAATCAACTGTTTATCATATCTTTTGTTTTTGGATAATATTTATTCTTCTCTTCTCGAATGCACAAGAAATTTCAATTTTCAGCAACTTCAGAACAAAACTGATGTAGGCAGCTAGAAAAACTTCAAAGAATTTTACCTTAAATTCAATAATAAGTGAAAGTTGATTAGTATTTTCTTTTCATTAACTTTCTGCAGGGGTGGGAATTCTAGAACATGAAGATCATATGTTTTATTTGCAAGGTTTTATAAGGTAATTTCTTGGTTTATAAGTAATATTATAAATGTCTAAAAGTATATAAATGACTCTGTTACACTTGATAACAAAGTGACTTATGCGGAAGAGAAAACGACAACGCCAACAAAAATCAAAACGATTATATGCGAGTATTAACTTAAAACTTTAGCATCAAGATAAACATGGTTTTACCAGAATATCTTTATGTTTGTTACTACTTGCTAGTACTTAATCATGTGTGAACTGTCTTTCAATATACTCTAGATTTTAAGGGGGCTCTTGTTTCAAGGTTGGAATCTGTTGAAAAGTATAAAGATATGGAAGTGCTGCACTTTGACTTTTGATGGTCAAACAAGGTAATTTTCAAGCAAAAATTCATCCCAATTTTTTAAAAACCTTTAGGGCCACAACTTACTGATTCATATCTATCTTATGATTATCTGGATCAGCCTCAGATTTGCAATATCCATAATGATGACCAATGAACATGAGGATTACAAATGCAGTAGCACACATGTTTGACTAAAAAAGTCAAAGGGTCCCAAGGTGCAGTTCAAGATACACTTATGAAGGTTCACCAACATCAAGCCTTCAAGTTAAGCATTTAGATGGATTTATGACAATCAAGAAATCTTACCAAGTGTTGCTGCTTCTAGGTTTTCACGCACATTGACACTCCTTGCAGATACAAATTGACCCATTTATGAATAATTTCAAAGATAATGTTTGATCTAGGAAAGAAAATGGTAAATGAACTGATAAGTGTAGTCATATATAACATACCATTTCGTTGGTCATGACATATAATGATGATGTTTCTACGGAAACACGTATGGCTTTCAAATCAATTAGTGAAATTTTATGTTCCCCTTTCATTATGTGCATAAAATTTAGGTTCCCTAAACTCCAAATTAGTTCTAATAAGACCGCCCGTAGTGGGCGTTTTTTTTAGAGTTAAATGCCATTTTAGTCCCTGTGGTTTGGGCTATTTTGCCAGTTTAGTCCAAAGGTTTCATTTTTAACATGTGGGTCCAAAAAGGTTTCACAGTTGCCATTTTAGTCCACTGGGTTAACTTCATCCATTTTTTTTGTTAACGAGAAGGCCAATTCGGTCATTTCATATGGCTGAATTGCCCTTTTAGCTAACAGAATTACATACAAAATGACCAAATTGGCCTTCTCGTTAACAGAAAAAATGGATGAAGTTAACCCAGTGGACTAAAATGGCAACTGTGAAACCTTTTTGGACCCACAGGTTAAAAATGAAACCTTTGGACTAAACTGGCAAAATGGTCCAAACCACAGGGACTAAAATGGCATTTAACTCTTTTTTTTAAATTGCCACAACACGCCCAAACACGCCCCAGTTCCGCCCCCCCCCCCCCTAGGCGTTTTCCGGCGTCATTCGCGAAAAAAAGGAGTTTGGCGTTTTTTGAAACACGCCGAATTAAAGCATTGGGGAACGAGTTAACCGTTTCAACGGTAACTTTCTATAATTATTATTATTTTTTTTAAATCCTATTTAATACTATAAAAACCCCACTTTACATCCACTTTTTTATACAAAAACTCACACTCCATCAAAGTTTCTCTCTACTACTTTTAAAATTTATAAAAATATGAACCCATTCCGACCCCCATTTGGTGTCCACTCAAGACCCGGGAACCCGAACACAACCCAACCGCAACAAACCTTTAACCTTCAAGACATGGATCCGAACATGTTATCGTACGCGGCTTTCTTGAGTGGCGCTATTCCTTTCATGCCACCCACTTTCGGCTTTGGCCAAGCCGGCGACTCGCAACCATCACAACAACAACCCGAACCCGATGTAGATATCGTGCCGGAGACGCAATCCGAACCGGAGCGAGAGACATTGAAACGCGGCAAAAGGTCGCATAAGAAGAAGGAACCGAACCAACCTCGTCGTAAGCATACTTACGTCGATGTTTTGGAGGACCCCGATGTTGGTAAGTTTTTTTTTTTACTTTTTTTTACTACACGTCGATTTTATTTTATTTTTAACGATTTTATTTTTAACGGACTTTAGATCATCATCTTTTTTTAACTTTATTTTTTTATTTCCGTTTCTTTATTCGGTTTTTTTTTTAATTTCTAGTAGTGTAATTTTTTTTAAATTAATGAAGTATTTTAAGTTTTAAATTTAAAAAAATAAATAATTGTGTAATGATTGGATGGGCGTTATTGGGCGTTATTCCCACTACGGCACTTTTGCAATAACGCCCAATAATGCCCCCATGCTGACTGGACTGCCACATGACAGAAAACGCCCCAGGGTGGGGGCATTATTGGGCTAATGACTACGCATGGTCTAATCAAGTAAAAATAAGCATAAACCATGTAAGAGCCCTGGTTTTAAAATCATACGTGATTCAGTCAGTCAGAGCTGCCATTTTTTATACAATTCATGAAATATACGACACTTTTATTTAGAAATCCAAAAAGATAACAATAATATTCGGGAACCTGAAATCTGATGTATATATAATGGTTAACGAACCCTCACTATTACTTACTCATGGAAGGATAAAGACGGCGAAGTCAGTATGAAACTTTTCTTATATCTCCGGTCGATTCTCGCCGACTCCGGCGTCTCTTCTGTTTGATTGTTTAAACACTCTTTTCTATATATTGGGGTTGGTTCTGGTGCAAACCATATTTATCCTACAAACCGTAAGAACAGATCCTAGCACTTAGGCCTGTTTGGTATGCGGTAATAGAATAGAAGCGGGAATGGAATGGACGAGGTAATGAAATGGATAAAGGAATGCAATAGATCATTACATTCCATGTTTTGTTTGGTTATCATGTGTGAATGGAATGAATTATTATTGTGTAATGTATGGTAGACAAGAAAAACAAAGGAATAAAATTAGTGGTGAGTGGTGGTGGGGGTCGGTGGTAGTGATTGTGGGTGGTTTATAGCTGGAGATGGTGGGTGGCGGCGGCGGCGATAGGTGGCGACGGCGAGTGGTGGTGCTGCGGTGACGGCGGGTGGCGATGACGGGGGGTGGCGGCGGCGGCCGTCGGTGGTGGTTGGTGGCGGTGGGTGGCGTCAACGGTGGTGGTGGGTGGTGGCGGTGAGTGGCGTTGGCGGCAATTGTGGTTGGTGGCGGCGGTGGGTGGCAACGGTGGCGGGTGGCGGCAGCAATGACATCGGTGGTGGCGAAGGTGGTGGGTTGTGGTGTTTTTAAAGAATGGTGTAAGAGGGGATAGAATGAAAAAAAACATGGAGGGTGGATGAAATGATTTTGAGAGAATGGAATGCCTTATGGAATGGGTGGTTCCATTCCATTGTCCAACCAAACACCCTTTTCTTCATTCCCTTGTAATGATCCATTCCATTACGCCTCTCATTCCTGCATACCAAACACTATCTTAGTTCTTATATATTAGAGTTTGTTTGGTATGGGGTAATGGAATGGATACGGGAATAGAATGGACGAGGTAATGGAATGGATGAGGGAATGCAATAAATCATTACCATTTCATGCCTTGTTTGGTTATGATGTGTGAATCATCATCATCATCATTATACTCAGTATATCACACCAATAGCAAAGCTAAGGTAGGGTCCGAGGAGGGTGAGATGTAGACAGTCTTACCTCTACCCCGTAGGAATAGAGAAACTGCTTCAAATGAGACCCCCGTCTCGATAGTATTTTTGCATCAAGCCTTGGACATAAGGCACATAACACTCAGCAATTGAGACAAACGTCGATTAGTGCATGTACCCCTTGTCTTTCGGCTATCAACGCCACCACATGATGCATGATTAACCATCCCCCTCTTTTTAACATTATTTTCACGAAGTTAGTAAAATAACGTTAAAAAAACAGTCTCTCTATTCCTACGAGGTAGAGGTAAGACTGTCTACATCTCACCCTCCTCAGACCCTACCTTAGTTTTGCTACTGGTGAGATATACTGAGTATGATGATCATGTGTGAATGGAATGAATTATTATTATGTAATGTATGACAGACAAGAAAAACAAAGGAATAAAATCAGCGGTGATCGGTGGTGGTGGTCGGTGGTAGTGATTGTGGGTGGTTTATAGGTGACGATGGTGGGTGGCGGTGGTGAGTGGTTGGCGGCGGCGGTGGTTGGCGGCGGTGGTGGTTGGCGGAGGCGATGACGTCGGTGGTGGTGGGTTGTGGCGAAGGTGGTGGGTTGTGGTGTTTTTAATAAAGGGTGTAAGAGGGGATGGAATAAAAAAAGAACATAGGGGTGCATGGAATGATTTTGAGGGAATGAAATGCATTTGTGGAATGGGTGATTCCATTCCTTTGACTAACCAAACACTCTTTTCTTCATTCCGTTGTAATGATCCATTCCATTCCGCCTCTCATTCCTGCATACCAAACACTACCTTAAAAAAGTAAAATTAGCACATACCAAAACAATCTATTCATCCTAATAAAGCAATTATCAGGGTGTCACATGACATTTATCTAAGGTCCAATTCACACATGATAGTTTTTAGCCTCTCTCACATCCAAGAACCATAATGTGCATGGTTTGAAAGGGCTCATTTTATACGCACCCCCTCCCTTCCTGATTACACCCCCCCCCCTTGTGAGAGGAAAGTTGCCGGTCCCACACAGGCCCCACCTGTAAGTATGTGAGAGGAGGGGGGTGAAAAAAGTAAATAGGGGGTGTAGAAAGTAGCACCCGAAAGAAGCAATCTGAATCATCTCTCTCAGATCCTATATCGCATATCCTATATCACATCCACTTAAACCAGTGTTCCTCTTCATTGGTGAAAAACATAAAGCTTCAGGTAAAATACCTCCTATCAAACCCTAAAATCGGTCATTGCCCTTTCCGAATTGACGACGACTGAACCCTAAATTGATGCTAAATCGCCACAGCAGATAATACCTCTGTCAATTAACATGGTTTTATTACCTGTTATTGTCTTTGTTTCAAGATCAATTTTTCGGTTCTAATTGCATATTCCATGTATGTTACTTTCGATTTATGATCTGATTATATGTTCTATTGAAACAAAGTGTCATTGGTTTGATATAGAAAAGAAAGGGGGAGAACATAAGCGATATAGAGAGAGCAATAAGAGAGACCAGAGGAAAAGAGAGAGACTTAGGAGACGTAATTGATATTGGAGGAAATAATTGATGATCGGTAACAATTTTTCCATTCAGAAGGGGATGGCGGCGCAGTTTGTTGCCCGTCTACCTGCTATTCTTATGTAATTTGCCGTGTTGATTGGAATGAAAATTGGATTCCTCTAAAAAAAATAGAAATCTTATACTTTTTTTTTTAATTTTATGAAGCAAGGCTGAGTCATATCAGATTCATTTCAATATATTGTAGTCTTGCACATAAACAAGAACAAAGAAAGTCAAAGAAGATGGAAGATTGGGGGTCTCTTTGATTGTTCTTTTATCATGAGTAATAGACACATCAACTGTATGACGTTGTGGGCAGTTGTTTTGCTTTGGACGATTGGCTGCTCCGCAGCCTCCTTGAAATAGATTTGTAAGTTGATTTTCAACCCTAAGTTAGGTTTATTGATTTCTTATCAGACTGGCAAGCGGATTTCTAACCCTCTGTTTATTTTTTGCTATTTGAATCAAGTTTAACACTGAATTTCAAGCGTATTTGAAGAATTTTATCTCATTGTATTGCAGTTTATGTTGAGAACATTTAAGTTTTTTCCCACCATGTGAATTTTCAGCTGATTGGATTTACAACGATCCACGTTTTGTCCAGATGGGTTATGTCTCGATCCTGCAGCTGGTTTGGGTATGGTCCCAAAAAGCTGCGCAACCTCCTGCAAGGTCGCGCGGGACCATACTCCTTACTCAGCAAATTTCCTTGACTGCCAACCTCGCGCGGGATACAGCACATCTGCGTAATACGGCGCGAGGTCTTCATAAGAAGAAACTCCAATTAGCAACACTTAGCATTTTGAAAAGAATATCTGAAAGCCCATGCCGCGCGCGAGGTAGTAACGTGCTCAGCAAGAATCATGCGTGACTCCGGCGCAAGGCCCTTTCAAATAGTACACAAGGTACAAGTGGCAGAATAAAAGAGCCAATCAGGGTCCTTCTGATCCTGCGCAATCGTGCTCCACGATCGTCTGACATGCAGGAGACAAAAAGTACTTAAGGACGCCTATGTGGCACCAATCATAGGGCAGAGACAACTGCCCCACGATCTCCACTTACCTGCTGATGGCAGAAGGGCAGCAAGGCCGACAACAGTGACACGTGGCTCCAATCACATTGCGCCAACTCCATAAAGCTCCTAGAGGCCACTAACGGTCGACACCAGTGAGACAAGGAGCATATCCTCCAGGTTGTCGCCTTCTGGCCCAAGGCCCATCGGCCCACACCCTCTTACACCTCTCCGGCTATAAATAGAGAGCTCATTTCACAGGTTAAACATTCCATTCCCTCTACTCTCTCACTTAATACTTAATTCTCCCCAAAGCGGTCGCTTATTCTCACACCGGAGCCTGGTTAAGAGGGAAACCCCCACATTCCCCTCTTAACGAGTAACGGTGTTTTGTTTTGCAGATAAACCACGGTCATTAAGGAGCACATGGAACCTTCAAGAAGATTAACCATCATGGTAGAAACATAAACCAAACTGATTAATCCCTTAATTAGCTCAGTGTTTCTTCATTGGGGCCCACCGATTTTTTTCTACAAACCACTCTCATCTTCTTTCCTGAGTTTTCGTTGTTTTTCTTCCTTCGATCATGGCTGGTCAAGGAATCATTCCCGAGTTTGTTGGTCTGGGAGCAGACCCTAACGCAGCGTTGGGGGTGGATAACCAAAATATCCAACCCCAACACATTGAAGAAATCGACGAGATCGAGATAGCCAACACTGGGGGTCCGCGCGGGAGCTTCACTCGCATCACTCAAACTACCCCAGGAAACAACGGTGCTGGACCTTCGAACCCAGCTCCACCTCAGAATATCTCAGCGCTATTAGGGCTACCAGAGGGCGAAACCCCAGCCTCATGGTACGCCAAGCAACTCGCCACAATTAACGCGACATATCAATCCTTGAGCGCGCAACAAGCAGTTTTAACGGCAGAACCTTCCTTGGTTACACCAACCGGCCCAAGTCACGGGCCGCGCCAGATGCCACCACCGCAAAATATCCAAGGAAGAGCCAACAGACCTCCCCCTACACGAAGACAAAGCGTGCAAGACACGCGCGATACACGGGGGGAGACAGAAAGCTACTATGACGAACCGTCGAACTTCCAAATAGGCCCAGTCCATAGCCGGCTAACGCCGCGCAACATGAACGATGAGTGGGAAGAGACTGACCCAAATGATCCCACCTGGGAGAACGATGACGAACCTTCGGTCTTCAATCGTTTGCAAAGAAATCACGAGTACTACAAACCAAGGCAGCACGTTGGGTATACCGAAGAGGCAGAGCGTGACTTTCGCCTCGCCTATCGACCAGAGGAAGCTATAGAGCATTCGAAGTTCATCCCAAAGATAGCACTAGCGCCGCTCAAGAGAGAAAAATTACCTCCAACTGTCGGAAAGTTTAACGGATTGACTGATCCCGATGATCACGTCAGAGTGTTTACTAGCGTGGGCTGCATGGGAGGTTGGAACATGCCCATGTGGTGTCATCTGTTTATCCAAACATTAACGGGGGCTGCTCGCGCCTGGTTCGACAGCCTTCCTCCGGGAAAGATAAAATCATGGGTAGATTTCAGGACTCAGTTTTTGAGTCACTTCAGTCAACAAAGGCGATACCAGCGCGACACAGCTGAAGTTGAAGATATCTGGCGAAGAGATAACGAGGGTTTGGAAGATTTTATTACGCGCTTTAACAAAGAGTGTTTGGAAATCGGCGGAGTAAGCGAACAACTCATGCGCTGCCATTTCAAGAAAGCCATCCGCTGTGATAGCCTAATTAGAACCATCACTGGGAAAGATGGAATGCCCAAGGAATGGGACAAGCTCATGGAAGCCGCGAAGATAGTCGCGCAAACTGAGGAATCACTCGCCGCAAACAAGAATTATCATACTGAAGATCAATTTTCCAAGGGAAGCCAGTCGCGCGATTATTACGCCAGAGAGCATCACTCATCCCATCATTACTCCAGGGATTATTCGCGCGATTCTACCAGACACGATAAGAGAAAGAGACACTCCGACTGGAGTGCAAGGTCATATGAAGACAGAAGCAGGCGAGAGGGAGATGCTCGCTCGACAATCGACAGAGATCGGTATTGGAAGACAGACAGAGAAGAAAACCAGGAAAGGAAGTGGACCCAACTAACCAAATCACCTCTCGAAGTACTCAACACAGAGAAATTGGATCTTAAAGATCCACTACCGATGCGTAGCAAAAAAGGCCAGGACCTTAACTTGTTTTGTGAATTTCACAAGGACACAGGTCACTTGACTAATGATTGCTTCCAACTGCGCATAGAAATCGAGAAGGCTCTAAAGAGTGGCAAACTAGACCACCTCTTAAAGAGCGTGCGCAAAGACATCAAGAAGATCCAGAGGAATGGGTGATCGCTGGTCTCGCCACATCACCCATCAAGAATAAACACCGGTTAAATCACCGCGCTTGACGGCAGTCAGCGTTGTCAGGTGGTACACCGTGAAGAATCAAAATTCCACCGCACTCGACGGCAGTCGGTGTTCCTGGGTGGTGTGCACAAGAAAAGATTCACCTACGACAGATGAACGTACTTAGGAAAATGTAATGCATCACTACTGTAAACAGGGCCCACGCGCCCATCAAGTTTGCTAATACGAGCGTTCTTTACATATTGAATCCTTGCTATCTCCTACAATATTTCCCAGTTACAAATGCATGTTAAACTTCTGATTAGCACGAAAACACTCCAGTAAATTACGTGCTCTTGAGTTACGCCTTCAAGGTCCTCCGCGAACATAGCGCGAGACCGGGCCGCTACACACACAAGAGCCGCACTTGCATTTATTCGCACTAACTTAACCAAAGTTTCTCACAACAGTGCAATAATTGTAACAGGAAAGGATTAAACAAACATCATATTTAATACAAGCGCAACCGCGCAACAGTTATATAGACAACGAAGTGTTCTTTCCATTTAAAACTAGCGCGACCGCGCAAGAGCTTACATTCAAAGCATATACAAAATTACAAGGCACAAAGCCTAAAAAGTACTAGCCTATTCAAAGCTATCATCAGGATCATCGTCACGCTTACCACCATCACCATCACCTTTTCCATCGCCATCACCACCCGCAGGTGCCTCCTCATCCGAGAGCTCAACAGTCTCCGGTGGATCAAGGATATTCTTCAGCCGCTGACACCAGTCATCATGCTTCAGCGCATCAGTAACCAAGTCCATCACCGGAATGGATAGATGATCATAACCATGTTCCGCGCGGGCTAGCTCAGCCTCAGCTTCATCAGTCACTAAGCAGTGACTAGTATCAAACTCCTGCCCAAGCATAACTGATGCATGTTGCGCACATTCAACATAGCCTTTACGGTGACCAACTGCGAGGGAAGCATCTATAACGGCCGCAACAGCCTTATCCAATTCTCCGGCATTTAGGATGGAGTTGGCCATCTACAGCAAACGCAATACTTTAACCAACAGGTTTAATTAAATCAAATTAAAGTAAAGAGGAATCATACCAGCACCATTCCACGACCGCGCAGCCACTCGGCTTCAGAGACCAAAGTATCCACGATACCTTGAGCTTCAGAGTAGTTGTTTTGTGCTACATAAAGAGCAGTGGTGCTAATGTCTCGCGCCTCCTCAGCCTTTTGTTTGGCCTCGTCGGCAGTGGCAGCTTTAACCTTCTCAGCTTCGAGATCGATCTCCAAGGACTCGCTTTTCTCAATTTGCTCCCGCAAACGACGCTTCAGCTCAGCGATCTCGACGTCCTTAGCAGTCAAATCCTTGTCTCTGCCAGACAATTGCGCCTTTACCTCAGCCAATTCGGCCTACAGGGGATAAAAGTCTCGGTTAACATACTAAACGAAAGTATTTAACAGAATTTAAAGAGTTCCTCAAACCTCAGCCTGCTCCTTAGCAGCTTGCGCATCCTCCACTTTCGCCGACAGCATAGCAACCTTAGCTTCAAGGTCGACTATTTTGTTGCGAGCCGCAGCCGCGCGCTCATTGTCTTTTTCACAGATGCGTTTGAACTCAGCCTTCTCTTTTGACAACTGCTGTTCAGCGGCTTGAAGTTTGCTTCTCAAGCCCTCGCGCCCCCACTCTTCTGATTTCCGATCGGCCTCGAACTTTGCCCTCTCTTCGTCAAAGGCAGTTCTAGATTTTTCCAACTCAGTGGCACGCCTTAGAATCCGATCGCGGTATTTCTCCCAATCATCCCTCTCCCTAACCAGGGTTCGCCATTCCCGTACAATCTCCTGGTTAGCAGCACGGGTGTTGGCTTCGCCAACAACATACGCATGATATAAACCGCTATGGGTGCGCGCTCTTTGGCGATCAACCTCACCTGGAGGAATGGAGTTAAGCAACCAATCGCGGCAAGGCGCGAATTCTTGGAAGGTATCCTTTTGCTTTAAGGCCCACGGCGGTTGGTGCGGAGCGTCACCACGGCTCTCTTCCGTGTAAGACTTGTAATAAATATCCCCCACAGTATCACAGGGGCCTATCGGAGAGCGCGGCGGCGCACCTTGTTTTACACCGCCCGAACCAGAAGCGGGACCTTTTCCACCAGAAATCCCAACAGACTTGTCAGCAGCAGATTTCTCCTTCTCTTTCTCCTGCTCAGCCAGTCTCTTCTTCTCCTGCTCAGCTAGTTTTTTCTTCTCCTGCTCGGCTAGCCTGTTTTTCTCCTGCTCAACCAACCTTCTCTTCTCAGCCTCAGCCTTCTTCCGACGATCTTCATCAGCTTCGGCTTTCCTACGCATCTCATCAGCCTTCTTTTTCTCTTCTTCAGACGCACTTTTCTCTGTCGCGCCAGCTTTCCCCTTCCCGACCTCGACAGCATGCTTTGCCGTATCAGACTCCACCGTTTTGAGGGGCTTACCAGTAACCTTCGGCCTCTTATGCACCGGCTCTACCGGATCTAGGAATACCACACCCTTCTCTGGGGTCGTCTTCTTAACCTCTGCAAAAACAACGTGTCAAAAAGAGCGAAGGTAACAAAATAACGTAACTAAAGAACTAACCCGGAGAAACTTTGTAAAGCGAGCGCAAGTTGCTCCGCTTCCCAATCAAGGGAACCTCACCAGCTCCGGGCGCAGCTGAGACGCCAGCTGTAGTTTCGCTTCTAACTCTCTTTCTGCTGATCAACTTTTCAGCAGCCTCCTCTTCTTCTTCCTCGTGTTCATGCGCAACAGAGGATGGAGTAGCGCCAGCATCCGGGTTACGAGAACGCGCGCTACCCCCACTCTTCGAGCTACCCGCTCCAGTTTTCTTCTCGCCTGCGCGCGACAAGCCTTCAAGTGAGTCACTAATTATCACATAATCTTTCAAGTCACTTTGACGAAGCCGAAGAGTACCTTTACCAGCAGCACCAGCAGCTGCGCGGCTGCTCCCACCTTTTTTACTTGTCACTTCAGGCCCGATGTTGATCACCTTCTTCTTCTTGGGTGGTTTTTTCTTCTCTTCAGGGTCAATGCCCAAATCGCGCAGCACACCTGCAAAGATGGTAGACCAGGAACTTAACTCCTCGTTTGAAGATCCCACAGACTCTTCGCTGGAAAGATAGACAACATCTTTCCCAGCAGAAGTAACAGAGCGCAAGGGACGAGGGTTAGGTATTAGCGCACCTTCAGTCGCAGTAGGCGACGCGGCAAATGCGTCAGCAACCGGGTACATGAAATTACCCTTGATCTGTTCATACCAATACTCTTCCCCAGCCCGAAGGGGGCGCACGCTCATAGACCCACCAAAGGTGGAGAATGCAGCTTGATACAGTTGCGCCTCTACAAAACAAATTACTTAAATAAACAATACTTTGCGAAACGCGAAATCAGAGAAGCTAAGTAAAGTGCTAACCTCTATCCTCGAACATCAGAACCGGCACGTCCTTGCTATCAGCCGGCCATTGGTCACTCATGCGCGCCGCCACCAGGACGTTTTCCCCAAACACTCGGTTTGGAGTCGAAGTAAGCTTCTTGTACCAAACATCATTCTTGGGGACCGCCAGATCCTCCTTCAAAATTGGTTCCGACCAGGCGCGGAAGGTCATGGCGATCGGGATCACCTCCTCCCGGATATAGAAAAATTTCGGTTTCCAGTCATGAAAACTCTTGGGGGGGTTCAGCAATATCTTCTTTGCAGCGCCACGACTGGAGAAAGATTAAAAACCCATATTTCTTTGAAGTTGGTAAAAAGCCCGGAACTTCTCAACCGTAGGCTCAATACCATGAGACCAACATAAGAACTCAAAGTGACGAACCCGGACCATCCCGGGAGGGCTCATCTGCGATATGTGAAACCCATAAAACCGCAGCAGATGGGCCATAAAATTCGTCGCCGGCAAACGGAAATTACCCTGGTGAAAGAAATCTTCGAACAACGTGATGTACCCCGGTGGTGCATCAGCGGCCGTCTGGTTTTGACCGGGGTACTTAGCGTCCCATTCCGGTGGGAACCGGAAACTCCTCGTAATTTGCTCAAAAAGACCCGGATCCCACCGGAGAACCGGAACAGGGCCTTCCTCACCAGGAATATCCTCTTGATGTTCCTCAGCCATAGTAAAAGAGGATTCAAGTTTCTCTGGAACTTGAAGATATGAAGAAATATCTTGAAGTCTTGAATATTCTGCAAACAGACTTGAAGATCTGCTACGATGTTCTTCAGGGATGTGAAGATTCCGCAACCGTCGTCTTCAAACTTTGAAGATTCAAACGAATTCGAGAGGAAATAAAGGGATAGTAGAAGAGAAAAGTGATAAACCTCTCGTCTCTTCGGATATATATACCCATCGCATTTAATGCGATGGGTAACCGTGCCGAGGTTGCCGCAAGCAAGGCCAATCAGAAAACGCCACGTAAGGCGTATTTCCCGGAGTGACGGTTACCACGCGCGCGTGGGCCCCACTCTCTGACGAAAATACGCTTCGTCAGAGACAAGTTGATGACAACCGTCAGAGGTCAACTCAAGCGTCACCAACCGCGACTTTTTCACCAACCTGTAAGAAATTCAAATTTCGAGGGTTTTCCCGCCCAAAGTCATTAGAAACTTCATATAAAAGCTAACAACAAAGCCAGTAACAAGCCTGGTAGCCGCGCCGTAGTAACCAAGAAGTTATCCGCGCGCCGTCTACCAAAGCCAGAAGAATCCTTCTACTTTATTTTAAGTCCAGAGCTCCAACCACTTGCCTTGCGCATGGTGCAGCACTGGACTGGGGGGACTTGAAGGGGTATGGTCCCAAAAAGCTGCGCAACCTCCTGCAAGGTCGCGCGGGACCATACTCCTTACTCAGCGAATTTCCTTGACTGCCAACCTCGCGCGGGATACAGCACATCTGCGTAATACGGCGCGAGGTCTTCATAAGAAGAAACTCCAATTAGCAACACTTAGCATTTTGAAAAGAATATCTGAAAGCCCATGCCGCGCGCGAGGTAGTAACGTGCTCAGCAAGAATTATGCGTGACTCCGGCGCAAGGCCCTTTCAAATAGTACACAAGGTACAAGTGGCAGAATAAAAGAGCCAATCAGGGTCCTTCTGATCCTGCGCAATCGTGCTCCACGATCGTCTGACATGCAGGAGACAAAAAGTACTTAAGGACGCCTATGTGGCACCAATCATAGGGCAGAGACAACTGCCCCACGATCTCCACTTACCTGCTGATGGCAGAAGGGCAGCAAGGCCGACAACAGTGACACGTGGCTCCAATCACATTGCGCCAACTCCATAAAGCTCCTAGAGGCCACTAACGGTCGACACCAGTGAGACAAGGAGCATATCCTCCAGGTTGTCGCCTTCTGGCCCAAGGCCCATCGGCCCACACCCTCTTACACCTCTCCGGCTATAAATAGAGAGCTCATTTCACAGGTTAAACATTCCATTCCCTCTACTCTCTCACTTAATACTTAATTCTCCCCAAAGCGGTCGCTTATTCTCACACCGGAGCCTGGTTAAGAGGGAAACCCCCACATTCCCCTCTTAACGAGTAACGGTGTTTTGTTTTGCAGATAAACCACGGTCATTAAGGAGCTCAGGGAACCTTCAAGAAGATTAACCATCATGGTAGAAACATAAACCAAACTGATTAATCCCTTAATTAGCTTAGTGTTTCTTCAGACTGGCAAGCGGATTTCTAACCCTCTGTTTATTTTTTGCTATTTGAATCAAGTTTAACACTGAATTTCAAGCGTATTTGAAGAATTTTATCTCATTGTATTGCAGTTTATGTTGAGAACATTTAAGTTTTTTCCCACCATGTGAATTTTCAGCTGATTGGATTTACAACGATCCACGTTTTGTCCAGATGGGTTATGTCTCGATCCTGCAGCTGGTTTGGGTGATTAGGACTAAAATAAATGTGATTTAGAAGGTACTTTAATATCTTCTGTGATATTACCATGATAGCAATTGAAAACATGTAACTAACATGTTTGTGAAATTAGTTGTGCATTGGGCGGGTTGGTTTAACACCCCAATCAAACTGAATCGAAACCGAAATATTCAGTTATTGGAGAACCTCTAAATATTTATGTGTCCTAAGATTTGATCTGTTTTTTTGTCGTAGTTGAAGTTATCTACTCTTAATTGCATGGTTATGCGAATGATTTTTTGGTCTATTAATACTTTTTCATAAAGCGGGCTAGCCATTTTATCCAACTTATTTTCATCATAACCTTTTTTTACGGTGTATTGAAATGAACCTTTTTTCATCGACCCTT
Source organism: Helianthus tuberosus (assembly GCA_030545235.1). Classification (NCBI taxonomy): domain Eukaryota; kingdom Viridiplantae; phylum Streptophyta; class Magnoliopsida; order Asterales; family Asteraceae; genus Helianthus; species Helianthus tuberosus. The sequence goes on from CM060438.1 coordinate 57,853,762, forward strand.
CTTGACCTGAACCCAGTATGACACGTTCACTTACCCAACATGACCTGTCTGTTTTCTGTTCATGACAAAGCCTTATGGTTTCCAACTGTGTTAAGTTGTTTATGTTTCTAATGCACCTTTTTGCGAATCATATCAGCTCGCTATCTCTTTATAATGTGATGATTATTTTCTGCTCACGATTCATGGGTTGCCTTCTGTCATGTATTGACCTATATATTAAAAAGGAACGCAAATAGTAAACATAAATTGACCTATATATTAAAAAGAGTATTAAAAGAAAAGTAATAAAAATATAAATGATTGAATAATATTGGGTACCGGTACCAGTATCAAATTTACCAAACTGAGTGTATTTTCGGTATCCGCTTGGCATCGGTACTCATCGGGTTTTACTCTGCAAATGAACAGTAAACATAAATTGACCTATATATTAAAAAGAGTATTAAAAGAAAAGTAATAAAAATATAAATGATTGAATAATATTGGGTACCGGTACCGGTATCAAATTTACCAAACTGAGTGTATTTTCGGTATCCGCTTGGCATCGGTACTCATCGGGTTTTACTCTCAAATACCGGTGCCGTACCAGTACCGACCATATCAAGCCGTACTGTACCAGGTATACTCGGTACCGGTACCCATTTCTGGGGATTTTGGTAACGGTATTTTCGGTACCGGTTGGTACCGAGCTCATCAAATCCGGTAGCAACGTACCAATGCAAGTAATTGCACAGTTTAGATTACTTTTCATACACACAGTAAGTAACCTGTATTTCGTTTGAATGAGGTTTTATATACACAACAACTTATTTTGCTTTATTTTTTGTCTTTTTACGTAATGAATGAATTGTAGCATGTAAAATTAACTTGGATATTTAGATTATTGATGAGCAAATCGTATCAAATCCTGTAATCAAACCGGTATCGTATCGGTATCAAATTTACTATACCAAATCATTTTCGGTACCAATTTGGTACCCACCTTTTTGCGTTTTCATAATCGTTACTTTCAGTTCGACAACGGTCTAGCACCATACCTATATTTATTGATTTTTACCTTCAAATGCCATACCGTATTGTACCGAGCATTTTCGGTGCCGGTACCTAATTTCGATGATTTTCTGGATCGGCACTTTCGGTGCCGTTACAGGTACCGAGCTCATCCATATTTTAACGTGTTAGCACCGTAATAACTGAACTGAAAACAACCGAATTTCCAACGTGTATGACGTGTGGGTCCTATTATTATATATTAGGTTATTTAAAATCGTATTTTTAGGACGGATTGACTATCTTTTTCACGACATTTTTATTTATGTTTTGATATTAGGTATCTGCTTGTCGTTACTGACACGCGTTTTGCAATCATTGAGTCTCCGCCGCAACGCGCGGGCGAAAATTTAACTAGTTCTTGATTAATGATGAAAGACGTTCAAATGCATTTTTCAGGCTCGTTTATTCCTGACACTTTTACAAGCTTATTCCGGTTTTAGTTTTCCTTTCTTATTATTAGCTTAGAGTTACTTTATATGTTTTCGTTTGTTTCTAAAAATTATTAAATTAGAATAAGATTATGAAAGTAGTTAAATTAAGTAATACTAGGAAAGAAGTCGTTGGTTGTTGAATAAACATAACCAATTAGATATTTCTAATCGTCAAATTTCATGATAACTGAGTGAAAAAATAAAATATAGTTTTTTAAGGACTAATTTATAAGTTATAGTAACATGTAAAGTAAAAGGTACCATGAGAATGGTCATGCAAGGAGGTAGGATAATTAGCATCCATTAAACCTCATCATATGGTTCACCAAAGCACAAAATCATAAACTTTGTAGATGATTTCGGTTTGTTATGAATGTGAAGATAAGGCCAGGCGGGGCGTCCGATGGTATCACGAACACCGCCGCCCCATGTTGATAACGCGTTGAAAAGTTTGAAAAATTCGAATGTTTGGCTTCTTTTGCTTGACGAACCCTTCATTCTGTGACGAACCTTTCACATTTTAGACGAACCCTCTATTACTTGACGAACCTTTAATTGGGCTTTTGGGTTCGTTCATCAATTTGGGCTTTTGGGTTCGGTCATTAATTGAAATTTATAATTTTAGTGTGGCTCGGTCATCATAATTTAAAATAAAAAATTAAAAAAAATTGTGAGTGATGGAATTCTATCACTAGTGACCATCCCCACTACATTTCTATCACTAGTGATAGAATAGTCGGTGATGACATGGCATGAATTCATTGGATATTGGGAGTGATAGAATTCTATCACTAGTGACCACCCCCTCCCCCTAAGAGCATTCACATTCAATCCATCAAATTATACATACATTCCACTAAAAAACAACTCCTATATCAATATATTTCCACTAAAAACAAATACTTTTTCTCTCTCCTTTCAATTAAATAATATTATCATTACATTTTTCTCTCTCCTTCACTCACAACCACTTTCAATATATATTAAAAAAATTATACTGGATGAACAGTGTCCCCCCAAATATACAGATGAACAGTAACATTTTCTCTCTCCTCCACTCACAACCACTTTTTATACCCTTTATAATATAAAAACCTCTCCTCTCATTATTTGATGGATTGAATGTGAATGCTCTAAGAACATAAAACTACTAGACTTTACCCTAAAAAACATAAAACTACTAGATCCCAAATATATAGTAGCTCACAAATTCAATCCAGTTATGATTCTCCTAACAGTCCATCTATTGTGAATTATGTGGACTCGTCAAACCCAAAGCAGCGTGAAAAAGTTGTTGCTCAAGGTCAAAGTTTGCAAGAAATAAGTACTTCAAATCATGATGCAATGTTTGTTTCTAGCCCACTTGGGCATGACATGGCCCAATCTCCTATACTACATTCAACATCTACAAACAAGAGTGTCGGCTTCAATAGTTATTGGCCTTTATTGGGTGACATGGGCGGCAAGGGAACAGTGCCAGGCAGCTGCCTGGCACTCCCCTATTTACCTAATTAATTTATGATTTTATATCCGCTTTAAAATTACGATTTGTCATCGGTTTAAAATTACGTATTTGCCTCCGGTTCAAAATAAAATGACGTTTTTGCTCCCAGCTAAAATTCTCAATTTTGCCCTCGGTTCAAATTGATTACTGTTTTGCCCACAGTTTAAAATTACGTACCCCAGTTAAAAATAAATTTATGCTTTTGCCTCCAGGTAAAATTTACGAATTTCCCATCGGTTCAAAATTACGATATCACCCTCAATTCAAAATTACGTTTTTGCTTCCAGTGGAAAATAAAAATATGGTTTTCCCTAGCTAAAATTTAGGATTTTACCCTCGGGAAAAATTTGATTTTTCCCTCAAGTAAAAATAAAAATATGCCTTTGCCCCGAGCTAAAAATCGTGTCAAAGAGCTGCCTAACACTCTTTTTACTTTTTATTTGTAGCAAAACTATAGTACTGTTTTTTAAATTGGTTGAAAATTATTCGGCAATCGACCCGCAACGTGAACGTGAGCGAGGTATCACCTAGTTACATAACATATGGCAGGTAATAGTAAACCATTTTACATTTCATATGGCAGATAATAGTAAACCATTATTATTGGTCAAAAAGGGGCAGCAAATATATTTTTTGGGAAAAAAGCAAGCAACCAACCAGGTGTATTATTATTTTTAATGTATAGTTGAAAGCAACATTTAGCATCAAAATGGTGTGTGGTGTAGTGGTTGATTTATGCTAAAACGAGAGAAGTGACCTAGGTTTGAAACTCGGCAAAGGCAAAGTTTTGCCTTTTTTTTTTGTTGAAAATATTATTTAATATCACTCAACTTTACCCAATCTTGAGAAAAATGCCCGGATAGTCCCTGTGGTTTCGCATTTTTTCACCTATAGTCCACAACTTTCTAAAACTACCTGAATAGTCCCAAACTTTTCATTTTTTGTTCCCGGATAGTCCCTGGGTCTAACTTCAGTTTGTTTTCTCTGTTAAGTGGGTGTGAAATGACAAAAATACCCTTTCTTCTAAAAGGCCAAACCACAGGGACTATCCGGGCATCTTCTACATTTTTAGAGAAAAACCCCACCACCACACTTTCCGGCGCACTTTTTCGGCGAAATTAATTTCCGGCGACTTTAAATCTTGAACGCGAGTTATTCCGGCACCGCCGCCTTTCCGGTGAACTGACTTCGACCAAAACCACCACCCATCACTGTTCACGAACTCCAACCGTACACCACCACAGAAATTTCACATATTTGGACGTTATATGAATCCAACACAGGGAGATCAAGACCTTGGTGATTACATGAAAGACATACTTTTCCCCTTAAACTTGGAATCACTCATGTTTGGACGCGTATTACAAGGACTTGAATCCATAGAACGAAACGCGTTGATAATCAAGCAAATAATGAGACAAATAATTTCATCACTCAAGAAAATACATGACACTGGTATTGTGCACTGGGATGTGAAGCCCGCCAATTTAGTGGTAACCAAAAAGGGGCGGATCAAACTTATTGATTTCGGTGCAGCCACTGACTTAAGGATTGGAAAAAACTTTGTCCCAAACAAGGGTCTTCTCGACCCTGATTATTGCCCACCGGAACTTTATGTTCTTCCCGAAGAAACACCGTCCCCGCCTCCAGAACCTGTTGCAGCTCTTCTTTCTCCAATTCTCTGGCAGGTGATATATATATATTTTTAGGGTAAATTACACTTTTCGTCCTTTATGTTTGCATTGGATTGCAGTGGATAACCTTTAACTTCAATAATTACAGTCACAGTCCTTTATATGGAAAACCTATTACATCTTACGTCCTTTAACATTAACTTGGTTAAAATTTTCAGTTAAGTTAGACATGTGTCTTGCACATGAGGGTAAATTCGTCTTTTTACTATATTTTTACAATAAATATATTTTGGTATTAATCTATGCCCTCTCTTTTCTCTCTATATAAAAGTTCTCTCTCTGATCTCTATGTATTGTCTGCAACTCATATCGGTCACACACCACCACCCCCATCCAAGATCCACCACACGTCTTCATCCAAATCCGGCACGGCACACCACCGCCTCCATACAGATCGCCCCACCCACACCTCCATCCTGATCTGCCGGTGACGACGCCCTAGTGACGAAGGCACCACCCACACCCCCACCCCCACCTCTCTGCAACCACCACCGCCATTACCACTACCGGTGACGAAGCCCAAGTACGCCGCCTCCACCTTCAGATCTGGTCTCGAAATCCGCGTCAATTACACCATTGTAGAGGGTCTCGACGACGGAGATTTTCGTCTCGATCAAGGGAGTCGTTTAGGTGGTGGAAGTGAGGCGTTTAGGTGGTGGTAGTCGGTAAATCCAGCATTCGAATTTTAAGTAATTTTGTGTTAAAGTAGATCTAAAATTAGAATGTTTGTTTTTTATAACATTTTTTAGTTGAGCATAGAGGTGGCAAAACGTGCAGGTCGTGTTTAGTTGGGTAAATGGTCAAAATGGGTTTCGGTTAAAACTGGTCACTTCATACAAAACGGGTTGGGTTAGGTAAATTGCTTAAAGTTTTGTTGTGATAGCGATGTGTTATTTTATGGGGTAAAATTTGCATATATGGGACAACAGGTTTCTGTGAAAAAAATAAAATGCAAATTTATTTAGAAGTTTAAAAATTTGATTTATTTTTTCTGAATTTATATTTAAAATTAATCTTTAAATGCCTCATCTAATGCCACAAGGCTTACATACACTAATTGTTTTGATGATGATAGTTAACGGAGAAGAAGAGTTGCAGGTTGGTCGGAGATGAACGGAACAAGGTTGCAGGTTGGTCGACGGAGGTAAGTTGCAGGTGGTGGTTGTGTGGAGCATCGGAGATCGACGGTTGTTCGCGGTGGCGCCGGTGAGTCAGACTCGGTTTCTCCGGTGACGGTTGGAGTGAAAATCTATGTGAGATTTCTGTGGTGGTGTACGGTTGGAGTTCGTGAACAGTGATGGGTGGTGGTTTTGGTCGAAGTCAGTTCACCGGAAAGGCGGCGGTGCCGGAATAACTCGCGTTCAAGATTTAAAGTCGCCGGAAATTAATTTCGCCGGAAAAGTTCGCCGGAAAGTGTGGTGGTGGGGTTTTTCTCTAAAAATGTAGAAGATGCCCGGATAGTCCCTGTGGTTTGGCCTTTTAAAAGAAAGGGTATTTTTGTCATTTCACACCCACTTAACAGAGAAAACAAACTGAAGTTAGACCCAGGGACTATCCGGGAACAAAAAATGAAAAGTTGGGGACTATTCAGGTAGTTTTAGAAAGTTGGGGACTATAGGTGAAAAAATGCGAAACCACAGGGACTATCCGGGCATTTTTCTCCCAATTTTTTAACTCAGTTTACGCTATTAATCCTCAACTTGAATAAAGTTACCCTATGGTTCCTAAAGTTTATAAATGTTTTTTTTTTCCTTTGACGATAGTGTTTTTATCTATGTCTCCATGTTATTTTATTGAGATCGCATTATGAATAGTATATACAAGTAACCCAAACATAAACGTAAGTGCTATTAAAACTGAGAAATAATCGGTTTAGTGCCTCGCAACGCGGGCGGGCATTCCACTAGTTAAACAATAATAATAACAATGCAAATAGTAGCAACACTAGCACATGGGATAACAATTATGGAATAAATAATTTTGTTACTCCCGAGCCGCTTGTTCGTAGATCCAACCGAAATACGGTTACCCCGGTATGTTTTAACAATTATATATTAAATTCATGCACTGTTGATATGAAAATTATTTATTGTCTGCGGATGACGAACCAGCTAATTTTAATGACAAAAAAATAAACCGGAGTGGATGAAAGCAATGCGCGTCGAAATCGAATCAATTAATAAAAATAATACTTGGTCATTAACCGAGTTACTGCGTGGTGCAAAAGCGATTGGATTGAAGTGGGCTTTCAAGTTTAAACGAAACGTGGATGGCTCACTAAATAAACACAAGGCGAGGCTTGTGGCAAAGGGTATGTCCAACCACCCGGAGTTGATTTTGAGGAAGTGTTCGCGCCAGTTGCTCAACTTGAAACAGTTCGGTTACTTTTATCTCTCGCAGCGAATGAAGCTTGGAAATTACATCATCTAGATGTAAAATCTGCTTTCCTGCATGGCGAATTAAAAGAAGTTTATGTCGTTCAGCTGAAAGGGTTCGTTGAAGAAGGCGAAGACCATAAAGTTTATAAATTGTCGAAGGCGTTATACGGGTTAAGGCAAGCCCCGCGTGCGTGGAATACAAAATTAAATAATATGTTATTAAATATGAAATTTCACAGGTGCTCGCAAGAACAAGCCATATACCAAAGAATCGTTGGACATGATGTGTAAATGTGTTATTAATTGGCGTGTACGTGGACGATTTAATTGTGATGGGTTCAAATTTGAAACTTATTATGGAGTTTAAGCGCGGGATGGCTAAAAACTTTGAAATGTTGAATTTCGGAAAGCTTACTTATTATCTTGGAATTGAAGTGTCATAGAGCAAGGACGGGATAAAAATTAAGCAAGAGGCGTATGCAAAGAAAATACTGACAGAAGCCGATATGATTAACTGCAATCCTACTAATGTTCCCATGGATCTGAACGTAAAAGTTTCTAAATTTGAAGATGAAGAAGATTTTGATGCAACGAGATATCGAAAGATTGTCGGGTGTCTCCGGTACCTTTTACAAACTCAACCTGATTTGGCGTTTTCGATCGGAGTAGCCAGTCGGTACATTCAAAGCCCAAATGCAATCTCATGCGACTCTCAGAAAGCAAACTCTTCATTATTTACGAGGTACTTATAGCAATGGCATTACTTATACTCAAGGAGAAAATATGTTGGTCGGTTACAGCGACAGTAGTCACAACAGAGAGCCGGATGATGAAAGAAGTACTACGGGACACGTGTTTTATTTTAGGTCTTCCTCAATTACTTGGTGTTCTCAAAAGCAAAGTACAATTGCTTTATCATCGTGTGAGGCGTGGTATATGGCGGCTAGTGCAGCCGCGTGTCAGCCGCGTGTCTGGCAATTTGGCTAAAAGAATTAATTGGTGAATTACTCGACAAGAAAATTCAAGCGGCGGTGTTACATGATAATATATAGGCGATAGCTCTCGTGAAGAACCCGGTTTTCCATGGAAGAAGCAAACACATAAAATCCCAGTTTCACTATATTCGGGAATGTGTAGATCGTGAAGATATCATGGTCGAGCATGTTAGTGACATGGATCATAAGGTGGATATTTTGACGAAGGCTCCTGGGAAGATCAAGTTCAAGGAGATGACCGAAAAGCTTGGAGTAGAAGACTTGTCTGATATGAGTTCGAATTATGGGGGTGATTTTGGTAATTTCGAATTAAAGGTCCCCTTGCGTGCAAGGCAAAGAAACTAATTATGGAGTGGATAATTATTAGTTATAATTATCATGTCAAAAAATAAATAGATTATTAGAAATCTTAGTTATAATCTAATAGATGTGTTCAGATTATAAATATAAATATCATGCTTTGGGTATTAGATATTGTAAGTCAAGTTTTGTCATAGTTTCTTGACATTAATAAAATTTGGGTGCTTAGCCAAGTTCTTATTGTTTTGCGTTTCCGTTCTTGCTTAATACCGATTCATCTTGACAAAGAAGATATACAAGCCAAGTCTCTTAAACTTTAAGTTTTTACATAAAAAAATGCTTAATTACAAGTCTGTTAATAACCTGAAATTGAAAACAATTAATCCAAGTATTTTACCGGAAATCCGAATATGAAAGAGAGTTAATAACATGAAATTGAAAAAAAATATACTTCTTTATTTTTTAGTTATTCACCCTTCTAAATTTCACATTTTTTCAATCAATTTTTTGTAGGGTCATGACAAAAAAAAAAAAAAAGAAAGAAAAAGAGAAGACGTGAAGAGCAATAGGCTATTGGTTGATTAAATATGGGAAAATCTATTGGCACACCAACCAATCTATCCGCACACTTTGCTTTTTCAATACAGGTCGTATAGGTTCAAAAGTCAAATCTGCATGTGTCAGTTATTGTCTGACGGCTGGCTGGACCAATACGAGTCGTATAGGCTTATACGGGTCGTATTGTATTGTTTTTTAACAAATTTTTGTATACATTGAATCATAGTTTTAACAAAGTTTAATAAAAGAATTCTTTTATTTTTAAACAAAAATCATTTTTAAAAATTTATCATGTAGTATAGGTTTGGTACATGTTTATTATACTATAATATCTATGTTATAACCGTATTATATACTACACATTTTTTACAAATTTTTGTATACAATTAGTAATAGTTTTAACAAAGTTTAATAAAAGAATTCTTTTATTTGTAAACAATTTTTTTTTAAAAGTTATCATGTAGTATAGGTTTGGTAAATGTTTATTATACAATACTATCTGTGCTATAACTGTATTATATACTTGTTGGTGCACTTGTGTCTGTACTTTGTCTGTATTTCGTCATGATACAAAACGATGTCTTTAATGTAAGGTTGATGTAAGTTTGACCAAGTCAACCATCCTCCTGGTTTGACTTGACCAAACAGTTGGAGAAATGTTGTAAGCTGGCTGTGTCGAAGGATGTGTCATCGAAGGATTGTTTTATATCCTTCGATGATGACCTCGAAAGATAGACCACGAAGGATAGACCACGAAGGATATCATCCTTCGTGGTGAATGTGATCTTTCGATGGGCTTTCTGGTCGACAGATGATCTGTCGATCAATCTGTCTGATCCTTCGACCAGACCTGCTGTGTCGGGTATATATACCCATGTGTTGTGTTCAGTTCGACAGATTAGGCAAGAGAAACAGAGAGAGCATTCTGTTGAGAGCACACACACGAGAGAACTTTGAGAGTTTGCAGAATACATCTGTGAACATTGGACTTGTAACCGAACCTTTCATACGCATTAATACAAGTGGTGTTAATCGTTGAATGTTGTGTGTTGTGTTTGTGCTTATTCTCGTATAAAGTCTCGGTTGCATGCTAGCTTGGATTCCGCACTCGCTAGTGTGTTTGATATAACAAGGATAAGGTTTTATCTCATCCTCGAGAGGGACCTACAAGTGGTATCAGAGCTTTGGCTCTTCTCCTTGTTAAAACCGAGTGTTTTCGGGTGTTTTCCGGGTGTTTGTAGTTTACATTTTCTGGAAAAACTTGTTAAAATCGGGTTTCGGCTTGTTGTCGGTTTGCAAGAATATTCATATTTCTGGGTTTGTTCTTCTTATCTTCAACCGATATCTTAAGTGTTCTTGGTATTTTACACTTTTGATCTTAAAATTTTTAAATTTCAAAGTGTTTGTGTGTTGGAAGTTGTATTTTGATTAAAATATTGGGATCATTACCCGGTTGGTGAAAACCTGCATATTCAGACCTGCAAGATATGGTCTGAACATACTTTCTGCCGAAAGTTCTCACCAACCCGTCAACTTTTTCACCAACCCGTCACTCTTTGTCAACTGTGTCAGACAAGATCGAAAGATATCCTTCGAAGTCGAAAGTTCATCTTTCGATCAAGGGAGGTTCGATAGATAATCATCCTTCGAACCAAGGAATCTTTTCGAAACATACATCTTTCGGTCTTCTGCTCATTTTCGAAAGACTAGGATCCTTCGATTGGGAAGTCTTTCGAAGTCATCTTTCGTGTTCATCTTTCGGTCTACAGTTCATTTTCGAAAGATAAGGATCCTTCGATTGGAGAATCTTTCGAAAACATTGTTCGAAACTCAACAGTGATCTTTCGAACACTGTTGATCCTTCGAACAGGTGTTGATCTTTCGATCCTTGTTTGTTTAAGTCTAACAGTTTGTGGTTTTCAGGTCTTTCGATCAAGGATCTTTCGGCTGATTGTTATCATTTGAAATTAACATAGTTTGTGAAAATTAAATTTTCAAAAGGAGAAAACTTATTTTTCAAATTTTAAATCAATTTTCACTTAATATATTAATTTTCATAAAATGGGAACAAACGGTCAGTGGGATCCAACTGCATGGACTCAAATAACTTCGACTCCACAATCATCAGCTATGCAATCTACGCAATCTACGTCAGATTTCGACAAAACTGCATGGATGCGAGCTATTGCCCCATCTCAAGCTGCAATGATAACTACAAATCAATGGGCTTTGGTCACAAATCAAAGCAACAGCATTCAATCTATGATGCAGAATGACAGTGAAACTGGTACAAGCACAAAACCGCCAAAGTTAAATCACATCAATGATTGGGGATGGTGGAAAGAAAGGCTGAGAACTTATGTTCAGGGACAAGGTCAAGATCTATGGATGTGCTTCTTCACAGCCTTTGAAAATGAGTTGGAAATTGCAGGATCTAATCCACAAACTTACAGCACTTTGTCTGAAGAAGATAAAAAGAAGTTTGAGTTAGAAAAGAAGGCATTCATGATTCTCACACAAGCTCTTCATAAAGACATTTACCACCAGTTTGTTTACTGCACGACTACTAAAAGCTTGTGGGATATGCTCACGTTACGGTGTGAAGGAAATGCTCAATCTAGAAAGATCAAGCAAGAATTACTGAAGAAAGAGTTTGAAGGATTTACGTGTTTGGAGAATGAGACTTTGGCAGACTTATCTACAAGGTTCCATCACTTGTTGAGCGAGATGTTTGCTTTTAAAGTCACTGCCACTCCACAAGAATTGGTGAAGAGATTCGCTGACAGCTTACCAGAAAAGTGGAGCAGTTATCTTGAAATTCTCAAAGAAAATGGTGTTTTAGAAACAATCACCGTTTATGAATTAATTCAAAGATTGGAGAATAAGGATGTAGAAGAAAAGCTGAAGGCAAAAAGAACACAAACTCCTCAAAATCCAGAAATGTACTTTGGGATTACAGGAGGTATCAGTGGAGAAAGACCAGCTTCTCAACACGCGAAGCTTCAAACAGCTTTTGTTTCTAACACCGGACCTTCAACAACAGATCAGTTTGATCCTTCAGCCTACACGATGTTTTCAAGACCGAATGTGCAACCGACAGCTCAGCAGCAACAACCGCAACAGCAAGGGTTCTATGGAAGCTCTTCAAACTTTCAAGCCACTTCCAATCCTAACACAGTCAGATTAGACACTTCCAACTTTTCCAAAGTCAGTGTCGAAGTAGCCAAGGAGCATATGGAGATGTTGAATACCTTGGTTAGTGCTTATTGTGGATTAGTTGCAGGTCAGATTGGGAATATCAATCTAACCAATGAAGATTATCAGCAAGTGGATAAAGAAGAGTTTGAAATGATGGATATCAAATGGGCTCTTGCTAGTGCAATTCGAAGAGCAAAGGAGTTTATGGAAAGGACGGGGAGAACCAACTTGGAAAACAAGAAAGACACCAAGTATGGGTTCGACAAGCAAGCTGTCAAGTGCTTTAACTGTGGCGAACGGGGTCATTTCAAAAGGGAATGCACAAGACCAGCTCAGCATGGAAATCAAAATCCGTTCAGAAATCAAGGCAACCAGCAGAACCAGAACGGGAACAATGTTCGCACGTTGATACCTGTCAACAACCAAGGCCAAGCAGGGTCATCAAATGCAAACCGGGGGCTGGTGGTTCAAATAGATGAGGGTTGTGATTGGTCGCTTCAGCTTGGAGAAGGAGGAAATGGTGGAACAGCATGTTTTGCTGAAGTCGTAAAGGATTTAAAGCACGCCAGTGGTGGAGAATCTTCCACCAATGGTGTTGCATCTTCTGAAGATGATGACAGTTCTGGCTATAATGGAAGCTCAGATGATGAATCCTCCACTTCAGGAAATGATCATGTGGATGAGACATCAAGTGCGTCAGTCGATGCAAATATTGATGAACTTTTGGAAGAAGCTGCAGCAGGAACTGAAAGAAGATCTAATTTGATGGATCAAGCTGCTTACTCTTCGTCTTCTCTCCATTCAGCCTTTATGGCTAATGTCGACAGTTCATCAGGTCAGGTATGTGTCGATGAACCCACTGTAGTTAGCTGTGAAAATTGTGATAGTTTAAATGTTAAATATGCTGAACAGGAAAGTCAGGTTGAACTCCTATCCAAACACAATCAAGAATTGATTGTAGATCTTTCTAAAGCAGCTGAAGCTAACGTGTTTTTAACCAGAAATGAAAAGGAATTTAAAACAACAATTGCGTCATTAAGACATGATGTTTCAGAATTACAAAAAGCTGTTTTACGAAAACAACATGCTAACAATGATCTTATAGACACAATTGAAAAGCAGATGATAGAATTGGCAACCGCTCGATGTGAATGTGAAACAATCAAGCAGAAATTGGAAAGTTATTCCAATTCCCGCTATGTATTGGATCACATTATTGATGTTCAAAAGAAAAAGGGGGATAAGAAGTGTATGGGATTCAAATCATGTCCTCCCCCAATGAATCACAATTACTCAAAATTGCCTGATGACGAGGATATGCCCCGTTTTGAACCTACTGTGCCACTCGGTCTAGATGACTTTGCAGCAGGCCTCGGGTTCACAACTGGTACATCATCCTCGGGTCAATCTGAAACTGAATCTGAATCTGAGACTGTGACAGATTCATCATGTGTTAAGGAACAGAGTCCTCCCATTGTTGAGGATGCTGATTCTTCGGATGATGAATCTGAAGTAATTGTGAAACAACAGTCTAACTCGGTTACAACAGATATTCCAATCGAGAATCACATCCTGTGTGATCCACCAGTGAAACCGAGTAAGACTGATATGTCAAAACCAATGGAGTCCCTTGTATCTAGAAGTGAAGAGAGTAACTTGTTGTACACGCTCAAAGGAGATGACAAAATTTACTCTAACAAAGATTTTCCAATTAAAAATGTAAATCAAGATTTAATTGAGCAAATTTTTGAAGGATGCACTGATAAGTTTTTGGGGAACAAAAGTGGCAAAGTTACCGTCACTCAATGTGATCCAATTCCGTGTGAACAAATTAGAAAACAATACGGAAACCAAAAACCACAAGTTGAGCGAAAACAACAAGTCAATTCCAGAAAAGGTAAGATACAGGGAAAGAAGGCTCAGAACAAGAATGTTCAAGCACCTAAGGTTCAACAACAATGGGTGCAAAACAAAAGAGCTCCTGTTAAGAAAAGAGAACCGAAAGTGAACTTTGTTGGATCCACGGGTTCAGATAAACTTGAAACATTTCAGGATAAATCTAACATTGATTTTGTAAAACAAGTTAGAATTTTAAAACGAAATGATCAGAATAACTACACCCAACACACCAACGGAGGTGATTTAGGTCCAAGCACGTCTAGATCACAAAGTTCATTGTCTGGTTCTCCGTCTGATCGTCAACATGTTTCTCCGAGGTTTGTGGAGCGGAGAATGTGTTTTGAGTGTGGCACAAGTGGGCATATTGTAAGATACTGCCCATACCTGCAAAAGTTGAAGGCAAAAACAAGTGCTCCCCAAGAAACCAATTACCAAAAACGATCATTTTCCCCGAAACAAGACCCACGTGTCTTGAAAGAAAGGGAAAAGAAGTTAAAACAAAAGAATCAGAAGGTAATTGAAAAGGCCTTAAAATCAGAGGTCAAAGAAGAAAAACCTGTTCAAGCAAAACCTAAAACTGTAAAACCAGTAAATGCTGAAGCAATTAATACAAATACTGGTAAAGGACAAACAGCTTGGAAACAAAAACAGGTAATTCAGTCAGGGGGAGCACCACAAGTTCTTTTTCCTAATCATCAAGTGATTGAAATCACTTTTCTTGATGATCAAGGACGACCCAAGTCCACAAAGGCTTGGGTCCCTCTCTCCAACTAATTTTTGAGTAAGTGTGTAGGATATTCCAGGAGGAACTTTCGATAGTCGTAAGATTGTTGATAGTGGAGCGTCCTTGCACAAGATAGGCGACAGAAGAAATTGTTGCCTTTGATGGAGAGAAAAAGGCTAGGGAAACAGAAATGTTTGTTGAAAGAGATTGAAAAGCTTCGACAAAATGAAAATCATTTCTAAATGTGAATGTTCAAGGCTTTGATCGGGCCCCCGGGATAGATTCAAATCAAAATGTACGCACCTGCAGCACGTCTGAAGTTCAACAATCTACAAGATAAACGTGCAGTGTACATTTCTTAGTGGTGTGATTGAAGAAAATGTGTTTGTTGAACAAACCAACCAGGTGTGCGGATGCCTTGGCATGGATTGAACAACCGCACACTACTTCTGAAAGAAAAAGACAAAGACCTTCGCTGGTGCAATGTGTAAGACCAGCCGGACCCGGAGGTTTATGATCTTGTTGCTGTGAAGAGATTTCAGTAGCTGCAAAATCGACCTTGAAATCCACACCGGGTGGATATCCAGTTTGGGAAAGCACTCAGATTTCTTGCAATGCACGATGCAGTTGCAGGATACGGTTTAAAATTTCTAATCTCTCCTATACTTGTCGATATTTAAGCTGCTTTGTGAATTGTTATCTCGTTCAGCACTCTTTGACCAGACAATGTTGTCATGGTCCGCACCGCAAACCGACATGCCAACTGATTTTTCCAAAATTTGCTAAATCATTTCTGATTCACAATTAATTTTGGTAAACGGCATTGAGGTAAAACATGAGTTAACCAACATCAGAAAATCATTTTTGTAAATACCTTTGTGTTTTAAATTTGTCTTAGTTATTGATTTTAGGGGGAGTAAAGTAAATTATTTGAAAATCCAAAAACATTGAAAAATTTCAAAAACACAAAAACAATAGAAAAGCAAAAATGAGTTTCCTGGCGAGAAAAAGAGAAAATGATAGTACATCAGTGGTCTGTCTAAACCTCTTTAAACCGTAAATGAAAAACGATAAGCAGCTCTATATAAGATGTATCGGTAGGCTCACAATCATTTTAAAGTGTGCAGGGTGATATAAACTTAAATCGACTGAAGACTGAGTGGGAACCATTCATTGGCATATGGTCTTGGTACCGAAATTTCGTTTGAGAGATTGCCGAGGTTCTGAAATATTCGGTCTTTATGCTGCTTATCATCTGGGTATCATGGTTGTATCTTTTACCGAAAAATAACGGGGACGCAAGTCTAGATCTTCCATGATACTATACATACGTGTACATACTGCATTCGACCTCAATAAGTGATCAACAATCACATGTCCAAATCAAAATAAGTGATAAAATATCACATTCATCCGGGAGTCAAGTTCGTCTCTCTGCTGTACGAAAGTACTGACCTGTTCACGGACTTGCTCCTGTGCCCTCATGCATCTGAAACTCAAGTTCCTCATCAATAAGTGATTCTATCACATAGGGCTTGTTTTCAAATCAAAATAAGTGAGAATCTCACATCATATACGGTCAAACAGATGATAATCGGTATACTCACCGGTAAGATGAATCCTCGTGCATACCTTGATACGGGAATGTGTCGTGATGTGGATGAACACCGGTCGGTAAGTATAAATTATACCTTAACGTATCCCCTTGCCATGATTACAAATGATAAGTTGAGCTTATGTGGACAACAATACCGATAATTGTTATAGGATGCTTATCTTAATGTTAACTAATTGAACAAAGAGAGCGTTTTGACATGACCGTACACTGATATGATTCTCTTACCCTCGAAACTCGCAAAAAGGATGTATGTAAATATTTATTTAATGTTTCCTGTTTATGCATCTTTGTATATATTTATTTATTGTTTTCCGTCTTTACATTTGAAAAATGAAAATTTCAAAAAGATTTTAGGTGTGTTTTAATTTAAACTTTATAAAATCCAAAGAGATCTTTCTTCTGGTTTATTTTTGATTGACCGATGTTGGAACTCGAGTCTATCCTACCCAAAATCCTGATCGTAAGCTGGAAAACAATTGCATCTTCATAAACAGTCGAAGTTAACGAGTTTTGAAAGTTAAAGGATTAAAATGGATATTTCTCTAAACTTTCAAGCTGCTGTCGGTTGGTGTTTAATTGAGATTTGATCTCATATGTGTCGTTAGTTTAAATGTTAACTATATTCCAAGCGGTTGTTCTCATTATGCGTTTAGCTTTCTTGCATGTGCAGATACTAAAGGCGAGGAGAACATGTTCGATGAAAAAGCTTTGGAATGAAGACACGAAGTGGAGGCACTCAAAGGATAAAGTAATCGAGTTGCCGCTGTCCCTTCATCAACACCACAAGGATCTGAAGAATTGTCAAGTCAAA
Organism: Helianthus tuberosus; assembly: GCA_030545235.1. Lineage (NCBI taxonomy): Eukaryota > Viridiplantae > Streptophyta > Magnoliopsida > Asterales > Asteraceae > Helianthus > Helianthus tuberosus. The sequence goes on from CM060438.1 coordinate 57,870,925, forward strand.
AGATTCACGAGCATGACTCAATGGAGAGTTCAATCTAAGGGGGAGTTTATTGACACACTACCTAAGTTAAATGGGGAGTTTGTTGATACACTTTCTACTCCGACGCGTGAAGACTTTGAAGATCCTCCGACATGAAAGAAATAGAAGACGAACCATCACGAGTAGCGTCCAAGGGGGAGTTTGTTGATACACTTTGTGTGGACGCGACTCGGCTCGGTTCGACTCGGCCTTGAAGACTTGAAGACACGAAGATCGAGACAAAGCTACAGCTAAGGGGGAGTTTGTTGGTGCACTTGTGTCTGTACTTTGTCTGTATTTCGTCATGATACAAAACGATGTCTTTAATGTAAGGTTGATGTAAGTTTGACCAAGTCAACCATCCTCCTGGTTTGACTTGACCAAACAGTTGGAGAAATGTTGTAAGCTGGCTGTGTCGAAGGATGTGTCATCGAAGGATTGTTTTATATCCTTCGATGATGACCTCGAAAGATAGACCACGAAGGATAGACCACGAAGGATATCATCCTTCGTGGTGAATGTGATCTTTCGATGGGCTTTCTGGTCGACAGATGATCTGTCGATCAATCTGTCTGATCCTTCGACCAGACCTGCTGTGTCGGGTATATATACCCATGTGTTGTGTTCAGTTCGACAGATTAGGCAAGAGAAACAGAGAGAGCATTCTGTTGAGAGCACACACACGAGAGAACTTTGAGAGTTTGCAGAATACATCTGTGAACATTGGACTTGTAACCGAACCTTTCATACGCATTAATACAAGTGGTGTTAATCGTTGAATGTTGTGTGTTGTGTTTGTGCTTATTCTCGTATAAAGTCTCGGTTGCATGCTAGCTTGGATTCCGCACTCGCTAGTGTGTTTGATATAACAAGGATAAGGTTTTATCTCATCCTCGAGAGGGACCTTGCTTATTCTCGTATAAAGTCTCGGTTGCATGCTAGCTTGGATTCCGCACTCGCTAGTGTGTTTGATATAACAAGGATAAGGTTTTATCTCATCCTCGAGAGGGACCTACAATACTAAACTTTTTAAAAAAATTGTATACATTTAATTATAGTTTTTGTATACGAATTTTATAACTGTATTCTATACTACACATATACGAGATCTATACTATACCTATAGGCCTATACGGGACCTATACTACACCTATAGTTTATTATAGTATATTATACTTATACTATTGTATTTATGTTATAATATGACGTGTAACGACAAAATATGTCAAGTAATAATACCGTACGACCCATATACATACAACACGACACGTTAGAGTACAAGTGGATTCCAAACAAAATTACATGTAATCATAGAATACGATACCACACGGAACCGAACATCACCGGTACGGCACGTATTGAAATATACTTCATAAAACGACACGTAATGACAAACTACGGCCCGTATACGCGCCGAAAAGGCAAAACCTGATACGCATCGTATAGGTCAAAACTGGGTCGTATAGACCCCCTGAATTCTCAAATAAACAAGGGGTTAATTGATAAATCAGAGGGTCTATACGGATCATATAGGTGTATAGGCCTATACGATCCGTATAGACCCCCTGATTTATCAATTAACCCCTTGTTTTTTTTGAGAATTCAGGGGGTCTATACGGATCGTATAGGTCTATACGATTCGTATTAGCCTATTATACGGCCCAATTTTGACCTATACGATGCGTATAGGGGTAAAATCAAAATTTCATAATTTTAGATTTTGCCTTTTCAATGCGTATACGTGTCGTATTTTGACGTATTTTGTCATTACGTGTCATTTTATGAATAATACCTTCTATACGAGTCGTTCCGGTGACGTTCGGTTCCGTATGGTATCATATTCTATGATTATGTGTAAATTTTGTTTGGAATCCACTTGTACTCTACCGTGTCGTGTTTTATGTATACGCGTCGTACGGTATCATTAATTGACGTGTTTTGTCGTTAAATGTCGTATTATGACGTATATTGTCATCATGTTTGCTTATTGTGGCTTATATTGTCCGTACGAGTCGTGTTCTGTTGATGACGTTTGGTATTGTCACGTTTATAGTCTGTAAGTGTCGTATTAGGGTGTAGATTGTCTATACGTGTCGTGTTATTGTGTGTTATGGCGTAGTATGTCTCTACTTGTCGTATTGTTCCATTTTATGTCTATACGGTGTCGTATTTTGGCATATATTGCCGGTTACTTTACGTGTTGTATCCATTAAACAAACGAAAAAACATTTAAATACATTACACAAACAAAATACCTTTAAAATTACATTGAACCTATACGATACATATACCGGACCTTTACTACACCTATACATGCTCATACGGGACCTATACCTCACCTATACTATACTACATTGTACATGGTATTCTTAAAAAAAATAAGGAAGTTTTTATTTAAAAAAGATAAATATCTTTTTTAGAAAACTTTGTTAAAACCATAAACAAATGTATATAAAAAAAAAACCTCAACCAATACGACCCGTATAGGTCCAGTCAAATAGACAAAATTTGACACATCAGTTTTTATTGGAAATTAAAAAAGCAGTACGACCCGTATAAGTCTATATGACCTGTATTAAAGATGTCAATTCAATGATTCAGGTGTGTTAATAATACGGTCATAGATATCCACTACCATAACATCGTCCCTAAGGTTTGGGCAGGTTTGCCATTTTCGTCCAAAATGACACTTTTGTACCAAATTGCCCCCAATGTTTGTAACTTTTTGCCATTTTCATCCAAACAACTAACTTAGTTTATTTTTTATGTTAAGTTGAGGATATTTGGATGAAACTGACAAATATAAAACCACAAGGACGATTTTGGCAATTTACTCAAACCCTTTTAAATTTCTTTTATTTAATTAATTTTGTTACATATATAATAAAAAAGAATATACATGCAATTTTTATATGAAAAAAATAATAGCTTTGTCACATAATTTTTATAAATTTTCATCCAACCACTAAGTTAATTTTTCTATTAAGTCGAAGGATGTTTATAAACTAAGACAGAAATTAATTTCTAATTTTTTATATAGATCAGTTTTATAAAAATAAAATCTACTTAAACCTCTAAATTTTATAAAACTAAAATGCTGGTGACCTTATTGAAAAAGTTCAAATAATTAAATAATTAAAGCCATCCATATAGGTTGTAAGTGTGTTATCTTCTAATCAAACTCAAGTACCCAGAGAAAATGAAAATTTCCGCCAATTTAAAAGGAGTCATTAATCTGGAGTTTATTCACATTAGAAGGTAATAGGGAGTTCTTAGATAATAATTTGTCATGTTAGCATTAATATTTAACTGTGAGGCAAAACTTTATTACATCTAATAAAAAGTGTAAATCAGTGAAAACGATCGTTTTGTAAATTAAAGGATACATGACTAACTGCTTTGGTAATTGCAGTTCCTACACTTTCTTATTAATTACATTTTTTTTATTAAACACCCGTTGTTGAATCCTTGATGGTCCCTGTTAAAAAACATTTGGGTTTCTTAGTTTCCTCCACAAAGCATGTGAAAGATATGAAGGATGAAATGGATCAGTTGAATATCTCGTGTGACATGGAACTGATGTAAATATGCAGGATGCTCCTGTGACTCAGAATGGTGCTCAAGAGAGAGGAGATTATCCTGCTTAGATGGAAGCAGATGCCAAGGTTAGTAGTAACACATGTGCTATACTACTGTATTGATAAAATGGAACTTCAGGTGCATAAAATTCCCCACTGTTAACTTCCAGAATTATTATCGCATGTTTAAACTCAAACGATGATCGATCATCAGCTAGTCAAATGATTGTTATGAACTTGATGTGTAACTATGCTCTAATGATGTTCGATCTTATCCAAATTTTTATTGCGGTTGTACACGAAGAGGGCTTGAGATTTTTTATTGCTAAATCATGCGAGGTAGAGGTGGTAAGACATACAGGTTGGGTAATAGGTCAAAATGTGTAACTTTTGTCAATCAAATACAACCATTATTAATCCGTTCTCACATTAGTTGATTTAAAATGGTCACCTCTAATTTTGTGGCTGGCTGACGGGTCACCGCGAATAAATTGATATGATGAAGTAAGCTTTTCATTTAGCATAAAGGTTCAGTAGTTCAATGATGGGTCAAGTTATTCTATAAAGGCTTCTAATTGTAAGAAGTGTAAGAAGGATTTATGTTGGGGGGGGGGGGGGTAGGTTTTTGGTGGTGGTGGATGTTTAAGGGTTTTTTTTTTTTTTTTTTTTTTTTTTTTTTTTTTTTTTGTAGTGGGGTTTTTTTGTGTAGTGGGGTTTTTAGGTTATTGGACACTTGTCACTCTATAAATCCTTCTTACACTTCTTACAATTAGGATCCTTTGTATTTGATCCTAATCCGTTCAATGATATCTTACTTATTTGAAGTTATGCTGCTTTCTTTCTAGTTCAATGAGGTTTTCATTTAGCACAGGGGCTTAGTACTTCATCCTTACTCGCATAAGTTTAATCTTATCATAAGATTTGTTACAGGTAAAAATTGATCCTCTTTACTTATAATTGTGTCGATTTCGACTTTTTTATTTTTTTCAAAAGGCTCAAACTAATATTTCCATTCTCGGCCTTCAAACCGTTTAATTTTGCATCTATGTCATCAACTGCAAATTTAGTCTGTACATCTATGATCTATTTCATCTGGCTATGATGTAAATAAAATGATGCAATGTTGTTTGATGTTTTAAAGCAGGGATTTAGATATGATGTAAATAATTTCTGATGTTTGTATTCCTTGTAGGTGGTAAATGTGCCACAAAATGGTTGTGAGTGTAGATGAAGAGGATGGCAGTTTAGAAATCGATTTGCTAGGACCAAACCAACCGATTTCAAATTTGCATTAGCATGTTTTGATTACACGGTGTACATCATAGTATATTTATTATTCACAGAAGGTTATCAGTATATTGCATACTAATAATAAATTTATTTTATACATGAATCCCACGTGTAAATATACATTAGGCTTTTAAAAACAACTTTGATGCAAATGCTCAAACTCAAAACATGGGAGATTGCATGGCATGACATACCTTGCATTTCAAGCCCAAACTTTCAGGCCCAATTATATTATTTTGGATCATTTTAGTCAAGCCCAAACATTTCAAAAACTAGTTCTGGTTAACTAACCCATTACCGAACTAAACACACATGCAAAACCAATTAACCAAAACCGATAGGTTATCATTATCAGGTTAATGAAATGTTTGGTTATGGTTAGTGATGTACTAAAAGTGGTCTAATTAAATTAACTAAACTAAACCCTAAACTAGACTCTGTAAGTTTTAAATTTATAACTAAGACTCTCTAAAACCTAGACCACACAACCGGCAAGTGTACCGGTCAATGTAGCATAGCCTAAGTAAGTCCGAGTATCGAACCCACAAGACTATACGGATTACGTAAACTAGACTCTATAGACTTGACAAACTGACATAACTAAATTGATTTTTATATTTTGAGGGGGGGGGGGGGGGTTTCTAAAATCATAAATTGCAATTAAAATAAAATTAATAAATTAAAAAGAACTAGAAGGCGACATAAATTAGGATTGAACTCAGTGATGACGAATGACCACCTAGGTTGGAATCCCAATTGTTATCAAAAGGCTTCCTATCGGATGCTAATGTGTTATGGAACCAGGATCTTTAAATGCTACACCGTAAGAGAAAACGAACAGTACCCCCCCGACACTTCTCGGGAAGACACCTATGGAACTCTAAAAGGCTGTTAAAACTACCGGTTGACTAGACTCCCTTACGGTTATCTAATTATCTAGAAAAAGTGCTCTAATGTGACTAACTACCTCACAGCGGAAAGTCTAAGGCAACTAGGGAACTTGATTTGACTTGGTAAGCAATGAGTGAAAAGGGAAACTAGGGGATCTTAACCCTATCCAAATTACAATTATACCCCTATAGATCACTACGTCTAGCGAAACATCTAATAGCCAAAAACACACAGTAATTGACCTAACATGCAACTATTATTTGAAAGACATTCAACTAGTAACACGAGGATAATAATTATTCAATGAATCCGATTAAATACGCGTGTACATCAAATCAATGAACCAAAGTTAACTACTTTTCAAGATAAATCCATAAAGACATTAAACATCCCATAAAAATCCAAACTTTAACAATTGTTCATCACAACCTAAGTAGTTTAAAGTATTTAGCCAAGAAATATAATAGCAAAATCCAGAAAACCAGTTTCAAAAGAAGAATTCATCGAAGTAAACAAGACAACTAAGAAAACAAGATGAACCGGGAAAGTATAACCCGTAAATCTTCAATCTATATGCTCCCAGCTTATACCCGATGATTCCCGAGCTTGAATCCTTGCCACAATAACTTCTAATCGCGCCCCGCGGCGCTATGCCATAAGTCAACGAGTCAAAAGCATTGCTTTACGCCGCGCGAAGTCCTCACTATATCCCGTCGCGGCACACGAGGGTCTTAAAAATCTCATTTTTCATTCTTTTTCAACTTTCGATCATCCATTCAAGTCCCAGTACTTGGTCTTCTCAAATTTTGGCCATTTCCACTCTTTTTAACTCCTTACCTCAACCAAGACCTGTAAAACATAAACTAATCAAAAGAATGCGTATTCTAGCTCAAACGAAACTGAATCTAACGAAAACCGGACAAACTATACAAGATAAATAGATATGCTTTGGGCAAACATACCCAAACTAACCTGTGCACACCTCTCCTTGAAACTCATATGAACAAAATGTAATTAAAATTGAGGTGATGAAAATGCACATCCACATAAACTATTCCATCATAAAATCAAAGTTACATTATTTTTAAATTATTATTTATAATTTAAAATATTATTTCTAATATAAAGTTTGATTATTTTATCTTGGTTCTTGAATTACAACCGACACCTTTTCCGCAACGCATTGTCCACTAATGCAACCACATTTTCCACTCCACCATCACTTTTGTTCTCTTGGACCACATACCACCATGGTTGTAAAACAAGGTCTCCAAGACCGAGAGTAAGCGCTACAAGGTAGCTTGCCGAGGCGACTTTCTTTAACTCCGTCTAATTACTCGGAATCGATGAAACGTGGTCATCCTTGGTCAGAATTGGATCTAGTAGGTCAACTCGGGCCGAATTTGACTTTAAAAAACAATAAAACATAATATCTATGTCTATCATATTAATGAATGAATATCATTCTCACGTATTTTGTTATAGATATTAGTAAATTTATGTAATATGACATATATTTAATTTTCAAAAACTAATTTCTTCATAATTAACATGTCGGGGAGTACTCTTCCCCTAGGCCGAGTACTATCAACTCCCCGGTCGACCGACTAGGGGGCGCCTAGCGACTTTTGCAACCATGCATACCACCATCCTCTCTCCCTCTCCAAACTAGGGCTGTTCACGAGCCGAACCGAACCGAACCGATGAGACTTTTGCTCGTGCTCCGTTCGTTTACAAACCGATCCGAACCAAACCGAGCGTTTTTTCAACCGAGCCAAAGTCGAGCGAGCATCTTTCGATCCGAGCATTTTTCAAACGAACGTCGAGCGAGTATCGAGCGTCACAGAATAAACAAGGAAAGTGACGATGGGAGTGCAAGTTATTAGAATAAAGTGCAATTTTCGTCCCTGATCGTCCAATAGAAGACAAGTAAAATTTAACAAATAACAAGGAACACAAAAACACGCAACTAGTTCTATCGAGATTAGCTAAGCGGGAAGATAAATTGTCAACCGATTGAAACATACCCTTGTTTTATCGGAAGTTTGAAATTGAATGAACTTATTGAAGCAAAACCCTGGCGAGTTGCCGTCTTGGCGAATGGCGATGGAGAAATCGAATAACGATGGCCAATGGGGGGTTTTGATTAGGGTCTTGTACTTCTGAATCGAATGGCGGGCTGACACTTGAGTATTGATCGACGCTTCACATTTTTGTATTTGAAATTTTGACTCTGTTACTCAAATGAACATTTTAATATTGGATAATGGACTATTGATATTGGATTTCAATTTTAATGACTTAATTGAGGTCTATTTGGATCTTGGACCAAACATTGTTGATGTTGGTCTCTAGTCATTTCATTAAATACACACACACACACACACACACACACATATATATATATATATGTTAAAAAATAAATCGAGCCAACCGAACCGAACCGAACTGAGCGGACCTCTGCTCGTGCTCGGTTCATTTACAAACCGAACTGATCCGAACCGAACATTTTTTGAATCGAGCTAAATCGAACGAGCAAATTCCAAGCATTTTTCGAACGAGCAACGAATGAGCGTCGAGCGCCGAGCAATTTGAATAGCCCTACTCCAAACCCAAATTGAAACCATTTCTCATACCAACTGAAAGAAAATAATAACCATGTGAACCAAATTAAAAAAAAAGAACTTTAGGGACCAAAACCGGAATTAGATCTAAATCACAGGGACCATATGTGTAATTTACACAAGACTTTTGGTTTGGGGTCAACTATTCCCCTTGCAAGTACTCTGATATGGTGTGTGGCTTGGAGCTCTCTTATCCACTTCATCAGAGCTCAAACCTTATCCTGCCAATCAATTTCTCTACCAAGCAAGAACAAAACACTCACAGGTATTCTCTTTTATTTAGATTTTGTTTATATATGTAATGCCAAACAATGGATTTGTGTATTCTTTTCAAGTAGAATAGAATATATTCAACCACATGTTGAATAAATTTCACTATCCTTTTCATTTTTTTGGGTCCCAGTATATTTCATGGATCTTTGTTTTGAACAAATTAAAGAAGCAGTAAGAAACAAGTGTGTCTGTGTGCATTTTGAAATAACTAAAGTCAGTCATGAAGACGTACCATAAGTGTGTGATTTTTAGAAACTCACAAAAACTGTTCTTAAACACCTGAAAGAGTTACTTAATTTGGTAATTGTCTAGATTAGCAAGGTGATTGAGAGTTATTTGGAAATTAATTAATTTATTAATTTTCAGTATTTTTTTTCCTTTTAATGCTTATATTCTATGTGTATATTCCAAATAATTTTGAGTTTTTTGAGTCCTATGATTGTGAGGAAATACTTTTGTTAATTAATGGAGTAGTTAAGATAAAGATAACTAATTGCTTTGGTAATTACAGTTCCTTTACTTGGTTATTATTTTTATTGTTTTGTTCAAAATAAATTAAAACATAAAATAAATCATTATATTATATTATATTAATATTTATATTTATATTTATATTTATCTTTTTGAGTTAATTGCCAAAATCATCCCTGAGGTTTGGGCACGTTTGCCATTTTCGTCCAAACTGACACTTTTGTACCAAATTGCCCCCAACGTTTGTAACTTTTTGCCATTTTCATTCAAACCACTAACTTAGTTTATTTTTTCTGTTAAGTTGAGGATATTTGGATGAAACTGACAAATATAAAACCACAGGGATGATTTTGGCAATTTACTCAAACCTTTTTAATTTCTTTTATTTAACTATTTTTGTTACATATATAATAAAAAAGAATACAAATGGAGGTTTTAGTAAAAAAAATTAATAGTTTTGTCACATAATTTTTATAAATTTTCATCTAAATCACTAACTCAGTTTATTTTTTCTGTTAAGGTGAATGATGTTTTAAGTTTTATAAATTAAGACAGAAATTTAATTTACAACTTCTTTATATAAATCAGTTTTATAAAGAGAAATGTCATTGGTGTGCAACACATAACAATCGGTTACTACTTTTAGTATTTATCAGTTGTAGAGATAGAAAAAAATTGTAAAACGTTACATATTTTTTAAATGTGTTGAGTACCTAGGAAATATGTTGGTAGAAATAAAATATTTATTTAATGAAGATTATGAGGGTGACTAACTAATACTTATTCTGAGTGGCTTGAGTAAAGAAACTTTTGGTTAATAGCATTATAATTACAATTTGGTGGGTAATTTTAAGGTTTGGTAACGATACGTTGTTTGATAGAGGGGGAGGGGGTACTGGCTTCTGTTTTTCCTTAGGAACGAATTTAAAAGAGTAGAAGATAAATTACAAACTTGGTACATAAGATAAGATAATTTTATTTGACCTTTTTCAATAAGGTCACCAGCATTTTAGTTTTATGAAATTTAGAGGTTTAAGTAGATTTAATTTTTATAAAACTGATCTGTATAAAAAATTAGAAACTAATAGAAACTAGGGTAAATTACTTTTTGAATCCCTGTGTTTTATGGGTTTTAACTAGTTGAGTCCAAAAGCAAAAAGTTTAACGACCTGAGTCCCTATAAGCATTTTATTTAACCATTTTAGTCCATTTTTTAACACTGTTAGATTAATCTGTTAGTTTTTAATGAAAAGACTAAAATACCCCCTTCTTTAGAAAAAAATAATAAAATAAATAATATACCCATATTATCTCTCTCTCTTACACACACACACTCAACATCTCCTTTCTCTCTCTAAAGACTCGCATAACAGAACACCATAAACTCAATCTGAAACCCAAATCAAATCACTTCAATTAGAACCATAATTCACACAACCCAGATGACCATTCCCTTGTTTTGCTCCATGTCAGATAACCATTTCTTGCAGGGAGGGATAGTTGCTAATAAATTGGGTTCATGGTACAATAATTAACTGCACAAACTCTGCCATTAGACTAAAGGGTATGGTTTGGCCCATCCCCACGGGGATGAGCCTCCACGTAGGCGCCACGTAGGCGGCTCGTGGGGGATGGGCCTCCATGATAATTGAAGGGGGTGGGGGATGAACCCCTTTGTGTATATATATGTATGTATGTATAGGTATATGTGAGAGAAGGAAAGAGAATGAGGGCCGGCGAGATCGGCTGGTGGAAGCCGGGAAGGATGGAGGGGGGCGGTGTGGGGGACCGGCGCCGGTCCTTGCCGGGCCTAGCCGGCCCCCATACCTTCTAGTCTTAGGAACCTCACTTCTAGCACCATTCAGGCTCTGAAAACTTGGTTATCTTTCTGGATGTTTTGTGAAGGGTGATACTATACACACCCCCCCTATTTACTAATTACACCCCCCCCTATAAAAACATCACATCCATCAATCCATCCATCAATCATTTCCTTTTTGTTTTTAGCCTTTTTGTCTTTTTGTTGTCTTTTTATTATATTTTAGTGTCTTTTTGTTATTATTATTATTTACTATTAGTTTTTTTTTTTTTTTGAACGGCAAATTTGGATCACTGACGGACCACTGGAGTATCATCGTGCCCCCTTGTGGGAATCGAACTCAGGACCTATTGGTCCCAAAGTCTTATCCCACCACCAAGATGCCACTAATTATTATTAAAATTGAAAAAAAAAACCGTGTAAAGTTGATATGCAATTATTGGTGCATTTGAATTTGAAAGAATAAATGAAAGTGAAACAAATTATTGGTGCATTTTTTTTTTGAACGGCAATTATCGGTGCCTTAAATAACCGTGCAGTTGATATGCATTCGTTTCACTTACTTCTTATTCACTTACTTCTTTTTTGATATGCATTCAAATTATTGGTAAAAATTATGCTATTAGTTTCTTCTTAAAAGAGGAGCTTCGGTAGTAGCCTTCGCTCTCTACAGTTAAAGAGATGTCTGGATTTTCAACAGATCAGGTATAGTTTTTAATTCCCATGTTTCAAGTTTCAACTTAGTTATATAATCTAGCTAGGTTAAGAGATGTCTTGACATATATTTAACCTCCAAAAAGTAATTTCTTTATAATTTAACATGTCCGAGTACTCCCCGAGTACTCTCCGCCTAGACCGAGTACTCACAACTCCCCTGTCGACCGTCTAGGGAGCGCCTAGCGACTTTTGCAACCATGCATTTGGGGGGTGTATCGATTAAACCTCTGTATGTAAATTATTAAATGATAATAATTTTGTAAAAAAGTACTTATTTTTATATAGCTTTTGTTACAGCTATAAATATAATTTGATAAATTATAACAATAAAAACTAATAATAAATACTATATCATTACTACTACTAATAATAATAAATATAATAATAATAAATATAATAATAATAATACTAACTAATTAAATAATAAACAAATACTAATTAATAATAATAATACTAACTAATTAAATAAATGAATAATAATAATAATAATAACTAATTAAATCTTCCTATACTAATAAACAAAAATCTTTTTTGACACGTGTCACTTTCTTATGCTTTCTCACCTTATTTTCCTATTTATCTATGTTAAATAACAATAATAATTTTAAACTAAAAATTAGATAAAAATTTAGATAACTATAATTTTTTTTATCTTTTATGTATGTTTATTAAATTTACTAATTATATTGGATTAACCTGCTTACATTTATTTTATAGTTAATGGATTAACCTACTTTCATTTATTTTATAGTTTATGTATCATATTAACTAAATAAGAGTTTTACCTATATTAATGGCATTTTGATAACGATATTTCTTTCTAAGCGTAATAAACTTTTCAAAGACTTTTCTTTTCTTTCTAAGCGGAATAAACTTTTCAATTTTCTTTCTAAGAAATTAAAATCGATTAAGATTTAGAGAATCAAAATATAATTTTCAATTTTTTTCTAAAGAAATTAAAATCAATTAAACTCTAGATAATTAGAAAACTTAAGGAGAAAGATATTTTAATTTTACTAATTAGAAAAGTAATCTATCTACTATAATAAAAGAAACCAATAAGTGACATGTATCATTCATTGAAGGTGTCTACATTTGTAATTTCCTACATTTTCATACTTATCTTATATCAATTAATTAAATAATAAATAGTCAATTAATATTAAATCTTATCTTACTTTGAATATCGGATAGAATCATTCTATTTTTTATAATAATATAATAAATTAAATATATTCTTTAAATAATAACACAAAACAATAATCTTAAACTTAAAAAAACAATAATACGCTCATATAAAAAATTTAAAGTACAAACAAAATACACAAAATAACTTATTAGACATTAGATCAAACTTAAAAAAAAACACTAATTAGGAAGAGAAGCTAATAATATAATTCTGTTTTTTATTTTTCAAATTGAGGTTCTAATCAATTCGAATTAAACTTAACCAAATTTGTGATTTGATTCGAATTAAACCGAACCAAATTTATGATTTTTTAAACGAATCCAATAGCATATTATTTAATATACAAAATTACATTTATTTAACCCGTGTAACAAACAAAATACACAAAATAACTTATTAGACATTAGATCAAACTTAAAAAAAAAAAACACTAATTAGGAAGAGAAGCTAATAATATAATTCTGTTTTTTATTTTTCAAATTGAGGTTCTAATCAATTCGAATTAAACTTAACCAAATTTGTGATTTGATTCGAATTAAACCGAACCAAATTTATGATTTTTTAAACAAATCCAATAGCATATTATTTAATATACAAAATTACATTTATTTAACCCGTGTAATACATGGTGTTTTTAAAGATATAACTTTTTTATTATTTAGTATATATTCGCACTGCTTGCGGTATACAAGGTTACAAAATTACATTTATTTAACCCGTGTAATACACAGTGTTTTTAAAGATATAATTTTTTTTATTATTTAGTATATATAATTAGATTTATTCAACCCGTACAATACACGGATTTTTATTATTTGGTATATAAAATTACATTTATTTAGTACAAATACATAGGGTTCTTAGAGATATATTTTTTTATTATTTAATATATAAAATTATATTTGTTCAACTCGTGTAATAAATGAGATTTTTAAAGACTAACTTTTTTAATTTAGTATATAAAATTACATTTATTCAACCCGTGTAATACACGGGGTTCTAACCTAGTAAATGAATAAAAAAAGACAACAAAAAGATAAAACAGGCTAAAAAAAAAACAAATGATTGATGGATGTGATGTTTTAATAGGGGGGTGTAATTAGTAATTAGGGGGGGTGGGAATAGAACGAGCCTTTGTGAAACTTGGCAACAAAAAGGCCACTTGTTCTAGAAGTCAATGGATCAAACTGCAAAGTTATCGGTATCCGTCCACTCTTGCAGGGCCAACATTTTGAACCATCTATGTCCAACAACTCTGCATACCCAACAAAAAAAAAAAAAAAAAAAAAAAAACCAACCAGTCCTACCAGAAGAACAGTCAAATCATTGGTTCTCTCCGCATCCAAAAAACCCGACGCTCTAAAGTTGTCCATCCCCAGTTTTCAAACTACAGGATATGTTTAATTAACAACCCCAGAATGCCGCCATTGTCATGCCGACCACCACAATCACTGTACCAACCACCACCCCACCATTGTAACCACCTCCACCACCCCAACCCACCACCATTCCCTATCGTCGTCCAAATGGGTTCGCATCGAAACCCTAGACGTCCCACCACAACCACCACTTCAAACTCTAACCAAACCCCAACCTGCAATTCAGTGGCCGTTAAAGTCTTTCGTGCCAATCAGGGAACAAGCCCAGATCTCTCTCGCAACCAGCATCTCTTGCCACCAAGATCCATCTTAGTGTCTTAAATCCCTAATCCCCAATATTAGATCCACATAACTGTTTCGACGGTCGGAATGTTACAGATCTTGTTATAACGATTTAGAGAGAGAGAGAGTTTAAGGAAGAGAGAGAGATGGTGGCTAATGGTGGTGGTGGTGGTGCTCGCAAGGTGGAGATGAGAAAGAAACAGAGAGAGATGGGAGAAAGAGACAGAAGAGAAGGTGGGGTGGGGTGTGTGTATATTGATATTATTATATATTTATAAATTATACATTATGCAATAAAAATTTGTACCTTGTACTTTTGTGCATTAAAGATTTGTACCACATTTATAATTGACTAAAATACCCTTAGAGTTAACAGACTTTGTGGACGGAGTTATAAAAATGGACTCAAATAGTTAAAGAAAATGCTTATGGGGACTCATGTCGTTAAACTTTTTGCTTTTGGACTCAACTAGTTAAAACCCGTGAAATACAGGGACTCAAAAAGTAATTTACCCTAGAAACTAATTTTTATCTTAGTTTATAAACCCAAATTGAAACCATTTCTCATACCAACTGAAAGAAAATAATAACCATGTGGACCAAATTTAAAAATAAAGAACTTTAGGGACCAAAACCAGAATTAGATCTAAATTAGTGGGACCATATGTGTAATTTACACAAGACTTTTGGTTTGGGGCCAACTATTCCCCTTGCAAGTACTCTGATATAGTGTGGCTTGGAGCTCTCTTATCCTCTTCATCAGAGCTCAAACCTTATCCTGCCAATCAATTTCTCTACCAAGCAAGAACAAAACACTCACATGTATGTAATGCGGATTTGTGTATTCTTTTCAAGTAGAATAGAATATATTCAACCACATGTTGAATCAATTTCACTATCCTTTTCATTTTTTACATGCTTGGGTCCCAGTATATTTCATGGATCTTTGTTTTGAACAAAGAAGCAGTAAGATACAAGTGTGTGTCTGTGTGCATTTTGAAATATAAGTGTGTGATTTTTAGAAACTCACAAAAACTGTTCTTAAACACCTGAAAGAGTTACTTAATTTGGTAATTGTCTAGATTAGCAAGGTGATTGAGAGTTATTTGGAAATTAATTAATTTATTAATTTTCAGTATTTTTTTTCTTTTTAATGCTTATATTCTATCTATGTGTATGTTCCAAATAATTTTCGGTTTTTTGAGTCTTATGATTGTGAGGAAATACTTTTGTTAATTAATGGAGTAGTTAAGATAAAGATAACTAATTGCTTTGGTAATTACGGTTCCTTTACTTGGTTATTATTTTTATTTTTTGTTCAAAATAAATTAAAACATAAAATAAAGCATTACATTGCATTGCATTTATATAAAAGAAAAGAAGATAGAATAGTGTTGTACAACATCTAATGCATGTTTAACAAGTTCATCAATTTTTTGTCTTTTATTCTATTTTGTCATTTAGCGTAAACTTTTTCATTTACGACCCATTAGTTTGACTATTGTATTTTTTCTCTTTAACTTTAGCCAAATTACTTTTCTACCCCTAAATAGTTTTTTTAACGAACACGTTAATGCCGTTTTAGACATATTTTTTAATTTTTCTTTTCTTTACTATAACGAGTGTGGCAAGGTTTTTCTAGTTTAATATTTTTTAACGAACACGCCGATACTCTTTTGAACATATTTTTTAACTTTTTTTTTTGCTATAACAAGCGCGCCGAAACCGACCAAGTTTCTATGGTTTCTTTTTCGTTTACCTTATTTTTACCTTTGTTATTTACTATATCGTTTTACCTTTTGTTATTATTTTGATATTCAGAGCCGAGTTACGACGCAAATAGTATAACCAATTAATATATCATTTTAATTAGTTTTACAAATTTATTAATCGGTTGTAATGGTGTGCTATACGTTCTGAATTCCAACCACGTCCTTCCGCAACACGCGGGTAACTACGACCCTAGTTTAATCTAAAAGTGTGTTGATTTTTAGCACATTAACTTGGCATAAATCATAATTAAACACCAATAAAACTGACTGTCATAAATATAACATAAACAGTACAGAACTCCGTTAGAAAGATAATGATATAAAAGTAAAAAAGACTTTTGACTTTGGGTGAACTAATATTTACTATTACACATAAAATGTGCGACTGGGCATTGTTGTTCATGGCCTATCTTCCCCTTTGCATACATATATGCCTAACTGCTTTGGTAATTACAGTTCTTGCACTTTCTTATTAATTGTGTTTTATTGTTTGTATCAAATTGCAGTTAAAATATGGATGCTATTATAAATTCAATTGTTACACCGGTTGTTGAATCTTTGATGGTCCCTGTTAAGAAACATTTGGGTTTCTTAGTTTCCTCCACAAAGCATGTTAAAGCCATGAAGGAGGAAATGGATCAGTTGAATGTCACCGAACAAGATATTCAAGAGAAAAAAATGACAGCTGATGCGAACTATCATGTGGTATCTCGCCATGTGTCGCCATGGTTGGAAGATGTTCAAAAGATGAAGGAGAAGGTAGAAAGTATTCCAACAGCTGGAATTGGGTGCTTCGATGTGGCAAAGAGATACAAAACAGGAAAACAATCTTGTATTATTGTCCAACAGATAAAAGCTATCAAAGAACGAGCGTCTGAAATCAGTTGGACAAATGAACGAAAACCACTTGCTAAGGTACCGTCCACCTCTGCACCAGTTCCTCATGGTACCCAAACAACCACGTTTGAGTCTAGAGATTCGGTATTTAATGCTGCATTGCAATCTCTACAATCAAATGATGAGACCCAAAAGATGATTGCTCTATGTGGGATGGGCGGTGTCGGCAAGACCACAATGATGGAACAACTAAAGAAGGCCGTGGAAGATTCAAAAATGTTTGATTGGGTTGTAAAGGTGGTTCTCGGGGAAAGCACTGACCCTTTTGTTCTACAACAAGCTGTTGCAGAATACATTCATCAAGATTTAACTGAAAAAACAAAAGATGCAAGGGCTGAGCTTCTTCGTAAGAAATTTGAGGGGATGTCGCAAAATGGGCAAAAGAAAATTTTAGTAATAATGGATGATATTTGGGAGGAGGTTGACCTCAAAGATGTTGGACTAACAATCCCTTTGGCGAATGGGTTCATGCTCTTGTTCACATCACGATTTGAACACATTTGCACTCAAATGGGTGTTAGAGCTAATTCAATATTTAGAGTACGTGTTTTAAATGAAGCAGAGGCAAAAACATTGTTTTTTGATATTGTTGGACCAACTCATTCGGATGGTGATGAAGAGGAACTCCAAAAGATAGGAGAAGATATTGTGAATAAATGTGGGGGTTTGCCCATTGCCTTGAAAACCATTGCCAAAAGTCTTACTGGTAACATAAAGGAGTCATGGAAAGAAACACTTTCTAATTTACAACATGAAGACCTTCAAGACCTTAATGACATTGTGCATAAAGTTTTTGAAATGAGCTACAACAATCTTAAAAAGGATGATGATAAATCAATTTTCCTCCTAAGTGGCTTATTCCCGGATGACTTTGATATTCCCATTGAGGACTTGATGAGGTACGGCTGGGGATTGAAGTTATTTACTAAGGTTCATACTTTAGCAGAAGCAAGAAGACGGACAATCATTTGTGTTAACAACCTCATACGGGCCAACTTGTTGACAGAAAGTGACCGCATGGGATGTGTAAAGATGCATGATCTCGTGCGTCTTTTTGCTTTAAGTAATTTTTCAAAAGTCAAACAAGCTTCAATAGTCTACCATGATAATATGTCTGGACATCAGCTTATAAACAACGATGCAAAAGAGTCTTATGATAGAATTTTATTAAAGTGCATAGGTATGACTAAATTTCCTGTAGGCTTTAATTACCCAAATCTCTCACTCTTGATTGTAATGAATGGGAATAAACTCCTCAAGTTTCCGCAACATTTTTATGAAAAAATAGAAAAACTTGAGGTTGTCTGTTATGACAATATAGGTATTCCATTGCTTCCGGTGGTGTTCGAACACTCGACCAAACTTCGAACACTATGCCTTCGTTCATGCTCGTTGATTGAAGATATATCTTTCCTTGGAAGTCTTAGCAACTTGGAAGCATTGAGCCTTGTTGCTTGTGGAATAAGAAGGTTGCCATCGATGATAGGAATGTTGAAAAAACTGAAGTTACTAGAGTTGACTGGATGTGTTGACCTACGCATTGACGATGGTGTCTTTCAAAACTTGGGCAGCCTTGAAGAACTTTATATGAGATCTTATGAGCATTGGCCTGTTAGGTTCACAGATGCCAACTGTGCCGAATTGGAGATACTTTCACAGAGGCTATTTGCATTAGAGTTGGAGTTGTTTAAGAACGATATCCAACCGAAAAACTTGTCTTTTGAAAAACTTGAAAGGTTTAGAATATCTATCGGTTGTCAATTGTGGAACGATGAGAGAAATTCATTCAGAAATACGATTCAATTAGTTGGTGAGTGCAATGAGCTGCTAGAAAGCAAAATCAGTGATCTATTTGAGAAAACAGAGGAGCTTTATTTACAAGTGAATGATATGAATCATGTTGAAAATGTGTCGATGCATCACTCATTTTCCAATTTAAAGTTCCTTTATGTTTCTGATTGTAAAGAGTTGACATACCTCTTCACAGTTGCCATGGTAAGTGGTTTGAAGAAACTGGAGCAGCTCCTAATTTCCAATTGCCCTGTTATGAGAACACTCGTTGATGAGGATTGTACAGTTGGGGTGATTAGATTCCCAAAGTTGAATTATTTGCGTCTGTATGATCTACCAAGCATGGTAAGCTTGTGTGGAACTGTGATTGAGTTACCAGAAATGGTAGAGTTGGATCTTCGGGCCCTTCCCAGCTTCACAAGCATTTATCCTGACAACGGGAATCCATGTGCGATACAATCCTTATTGAACAAAAAGGTACATGCATTATTATATCTAAAGCTAAAAATAAATTATAATGGCCATATGCAGTTTACAAATCTTACAAGGCTTAATTATTGTGCAGGTTGTGATACCTAAGTTGGAGAAACTACATATCAAAGATATGCCAAACTTGAAGCAAATATGGCCATGTGAGATTTCAACCGACGAGAAAAATAACGTTTCCGGGTTGAGAATGCTCAGAGTATTCAGATGTGGTAGCCTTATCAATTTTTTTCCAAACAACCCATTGCCAACGCTGAACAATTTAGAAGAGCTTGAAGTTGCAAATTGTGGTTCCATTGAAGTAATATTCAACATTGACTTTGAAAATGTTAGCGAAATGGAGGGATACATTAGCAGATTAAGAAGCATTGAATTTTATGATTTAGAAAATTTGAAAGAGTTGTGGAGGATGAGAGGTGTAAATAACTCTAATATCCTCATCAATGGCTTTCAAGCTGTACAAAGCATTTATATATACAGATGCGAGAGTTTTAAAACTGTATTCACACCTGTCACAGCCAATTTTGATCTCAGTACACTTACTTCCTACACCACTGAAAAGGTATTTCCTGTCATCCAACTGTCAAATTTGATTGAATAAAGTATTAATGCCACATCTTAATTTTCACACATGAAAATATCACAAATGCTTTCAGTTTTGATTTGTTTCTTTTTCTACTTTCTTTACCAATAGTGAATCACAATTAATAATTGAAATTATGTTCTACGTTATTTCATTGGAATATTGGATTTTAAGAATCTCAACTATTCATCATTGGCTGTCAACAGTCTCAATTTCAAAAATAACCACCGGCAGTTCCAACTATTGACATTAGGGCTGTAAACGAACCGAACGAACACGAACAAGGCTATGTTCATGTTCGTTCGTTAAGGAAATTTAGATGTTCGTGAACTGTTCGCGAACACATGACGAACAGAAGTTTGTGTTCGTGTTCGTTCGTTAAGGAGTTTTGGTTGTTCGCGAACAGTTCGTGAACACCAACCACGAACGCAAACGAACACAAATGAACTTTAATTTTGAAAATTAAAAAAAGGCACAGTTAATCTTAAACATTGTACACAAAGAAAGTAGTTAAATATAACCCTTTAAAGATTGAAGGGATGGATGATATTGGGTTCAATCGATTGGAGATAGGCTGAGTGAAGGAGCGTGGTATCAAAGAGGGAGAGGCCAGAGAGAGGGAAATAATACATATGGGGGATAGTAAAAAATTAATAAAACATTAAAAACTTTTAGAAAAATAAACATAAAAAACCGAAAACGAACGGAAATAAACGAACGCACACGAACGAACATAAACGAACATATTACCGAACGTTCACGAACGCAGTTGAACGAACGAGACCTTTGTTCGTGTTCGTTCGTTAAGGTTATCGAACGAAATATTTTGTTCGTGTTCGTTCATTAAGCTTATCGAACGAACATAAACGAACTTCCCGCCGAACGGTTCACGAACTGTTCGCTGAACGTTCGGTTCGTTTACAGCCCTAATTGACATATTGGCCACCAATGGACCCTGACTAACAGAACCATAACGTCGTTAGTATCCGGTTGTTGGAAAACCGTTTTTGTCCAGAAAAAAAGTTTCTAAAGGTCCTAAAGTTACAAAGTGGTTTGGAACGAAAATGTTGAGTTTTCCGGCAAAAAGTTGAGTTTTCCAGCTAAAAAGAAGTTTTCCGACGAAAAATGAGTTTTCTGACGACTTTAATAATTGGGGCTTTTACTAGAAAAATGAGTTTTCCGGCCAAAAAACGTTTTTCCGGCGACCGGAGACTAACGACGTTAGAGTTCTGTTTCAAGTTATTTCACGTAACTTAAATTATCTTGTGTGATTTATTAATGTTTTCATGATTCATGGTTGGCCTTCCCCACCGTTTCCATTTTGTTTTTTGACTTTATATTATATTTAAAGTGTTAAATGAAGACATTAAAGTGTTAATTACATTTAATGTTACATGCAGATTAATGTCATGTCAAAAGTGGATGATTACATACCAGATGTCACATACTCATCTTATCTTCTCCATGAAAGTTATAATCTCTACACATCCTTGAAGTACAAGGGTTTATTAGTTATTAGTATAAAGTAAGTTATATGGCGGTTAAAAGGTAGTTATATGGCGGTTACAAAGTTCGGGGACTGAAGGTGTAAAACTGAAAGATTATAACCGCTTAACTAAAGGAAAAGACATGTCTCCTTAGAGACATGCCTATTCGATCAAAGGGTCACAAGGAAGACAAGGGGGACGCGACTTTTGGTTGTAAGGACACACCTCTTCATATTTAATTACATCCACACATTCAAGAGACGCACCCGTTCGTTAAAGGACACGTCTATTAGATCGCACCCATTAGAAACTATAAATAGGGCCTTAGTTTTTCATTTGTAATCAATTCCATTGTATTGTATTCAAACTCTCAGTTTATATATTCAAGTTATTCGATTGTCTAGAGATCAAAGATCCATTTTGGGGCCTACAATTGGTATCAGAGCGTCAGGCTCTAGGCATCGCAGGGAATTCGCGATCAGGTTTTATTATTCTTTCTCAATTCGCAAGTTAGTTTTATTTTCGGTTCAGGATCGAACCATGGGTTAGGAATCTAGGGTTTTTGATTCCGGGGTTTAGTGCGAATTAGATTGTTTGATTATTACGCGTTTCGGGTTATACGCGGGTTAAAGATTTGAGAGTTTGTTGAATTCAAGGGAATTGTATTTATCGGTGCAATGGTTCGTATTGGTGGCAAGGAAATTTTAGAAACAAGAAACTAAGGGTTGTGAGAATTCTAAGTTAGCAATCAGACTAGGGTTTGTGAGTGTATTGAACCGAGTACAGGAGCGCAGAACAGGGTTATTTTTATTTCATTTGGAAGAAACAAAATTTAACTCGGTGGTTATGCGCGATCAGTTTTATTCGTGGGTGAAGGTTTGAAGGCCAAATTCATAGTATAGAAAAGAAAATTGAGTGAATCAATTGGGAAAAAAATCAAGTGAGTCGATCGTGAAGAAGAAGCGAGTAAAGACGGAATCATTCGAGTGATTCGAAGTGTGTTCGAAGAATCTAGAATAACCAAGTGAAGGCTCGAAGGTTTTTTCAATCAGAAACAAAGCGGAATAGACAATTGTAGATGCAGTAAATGCAAAGAAACACAGTGATGCAGCGAATGCAGAAAAGGGAAAAATGATGTAGTGAATACAGGAAACAAGAAGAAAAAAAGTGCAGTGAATGCAGAAAAAGTTGAAGTTATTGAAACAATGAATACTATTGGTGAGACATCAAAAAAGGTTTGTGTGATTCGAAACCGTGTGGAAAAGTGTAGTCGATTTGTGAGGAGTCGAAGGAAAGAAGAATCGTGTGATGCGGAGATAACCTGTGAAAGGTACAATAAAACAGTTCAGTGACTAGATCCGTAAAAGTGGAGAATCCGTGAGGGAAGCAATCAATGATGAAGAACCCGTTGTGAGAGACAACCATGAAGAGGATATTTAATCTGTGATAGATCAAGAAGAAGACGCGCGTAATCCTGTGACTGGGTCAGAAAAAGGAATTGTTGTGTGATACAACCGCAAGACAAATCTAAGTGAGTTAGATTGTTTAAATCTATGCGAGATGGATTTAATTCATGTGATATGATGGTGGGCAAGTTAATCAAGACCGGTGGAGTTCGTGTTGAGACAACTACACAAGAAAAGGTTCGTGTGATACAAATCAAGTGCGGTCAAGGCAAGTGTGAAGCAAAGTATTTGTGTGAAGCAAGGTTCGTGAAGAACATGGTTAGTGAGAAGCAAGTTCGAGTGAAACAAGGTTCGTGAGGAGCAAGGTTGGTGAATAAGAAGATCCGTGTGAAACGTTGGATACCGAGGAGTTTCAAGAAAATGGAATTGATCAAAGTTCAAGATCTACAACTCAAGGATGTTCGTGATTAAGGGGGTGAATGAAAGTTATAATCTCTACACATCCTTGAAGTACAAGGGTTTATTAGTTATTAGTATAAAGTAAGTTATATGGCGGTTACAAAGTTCGGGGACTGAAGGTGTAAAACTGAAAGATTATAACCGCTTAACTAAAGGAAAAGACATGTCTCCTTAGAGACATGCCTATTCGATCAAAGGGTCACAAGGAAGACAAGGGGGACGCGACTTTTGGTTGTAAGGACACACCTCTTCATATTTAATTACATCCACACATTCAAGAGACGCACCCGTTCGTTAAAGGACACGTCTATTAGATCGCACCCATTAGAAACTATAAATAGGGCCTTAGTTTTTCATTTGTAATCAATTCCATTGTATTGTATTCAAACTCTCAGTTTATATATTCAAGTTATTCGATTGTCTAGAGATCAAAGATCCATTTTGGGGCCTACACTCCACACATGTCATCACCTTCAACGTCTTCAATTAATTAGTGATAAAAGAGTGGGGGAGGTGGTGTTTGAGATGGATAGTCCAACAAGTAGTAGAGAATTAGCAACAATTCAACCGCCAGTACTACTCCCCTACCTTCAAAGTATTGAGTTATACAGCTTGAAAGAGATTCGTCATGTGTGGAGGTGCAATTGGAATAAATTCTTAATCCGTCATCATCCACCTTTGCAATTTCCATTCCAAAACCTCACAGACTTACGCTTGGGTTATTGTCCCAAACCAAAGTACTTGTTGTCTCCTCTTATGGCAAAATATTTATCCAACTTAAAGAGTGTTGTTATACGTGGTTGTGATGGTATGGAAGAAGTTATTTCGAGAAGAGATGATGAAAACACTACATCTGCATCTTCTTATCAAGACACCACCTTCTTTCCTCATTTGGACACTCTCACGTTTCAATATCTCCCATGTCTAAAGAGTGTTGATGATGGTGGTAGGAGTGATAAAGTTTCCTCCAATATGATTCATGATGAGTTCCAGGTACGGTATTAATTAGGATTATTTAACATTGCCATGTAACCTTAATGCTTTGGTTTAACGGAACTTATAAATCATCACATTTAGATGAATAAGTTTGTTGGAAAATAATAATTCATAAAAATCAAAATTATAATAAT
Organism: Helianthus tuberosus; assembly: GCA_030545235.1. Taxonomy (NCBI): domain Eukaryota; kingdom Viridiplantae; phylum Streptophyta; class Magnoliopsida; order Asterales; family Asteraceae; genus Helianthus; species Helianthus tuberosus. The sequence goes on from CM060438.1 coordinate 57,895,467, forward strand.
TGCAGAGTGGTCAAGTAATCGGTGCTTGTTGGTCATTGTGCCAGTACCCCAAAACAATATCCATATGGTACTGTGATGCATTGTCAAGTCTAATTCCATGGTATGCGGTCGGACAAATGAAAAGGCTTCAAGAGCTGAAAATTGAGAATTGCAAAAGGTTGATGGAGGTATTTGAAAGTGAATCTAGTAGTAATAATGTTGATGAAGGAGGTGGTGCACGTGTTGTTGGTGGTCCACCACTAAAAAACGTTGGTCTCCCTCAACTCTCCAACTTAAAAAAAGTGTATATCTCTGGATGTAACCTTCTTCCATATATATTCACATTCTCCACCCTTGAAAGCCTCAACCAACTCAAAGAATTAAAAGTAATAGATTGCAAGGCAATACAAGTGATTGTGAAAGAAGAAAAAGAAACATCACCCAAAGGTGTGGTGTTCCCTCGTCTAGAGACACTTGAACTTGAGGATCTACCAAAGCTCAAGGGTTTCTTTTTGGAGATGAATGACTTACGATGGCCCTCATTAGATCATGTATTGATCAATGATTGCCCTGAACTGATGATGTTTACAACTGATCAGTCAACAACTCCAAAGCTCAAGTACATAGAAACAAGTTTTGGCAAATATAGTCCTGAATGTGGCCTTAACTTTGATGAAACTATCGGTCAGGTACACTTTCTTTTACTATACTATGCATCATCTACTAAAGTTTAGGTTGTCGTGAATGTAGTTTGATAGAAAGAAATCACAAAAGGGGTATGTTGCTACCATTTTGAAAGGATTAAGAAGCACCGAAGTAATGTCTAAACCCAATGATTTAAAACCAAGATAAAGGATCCCAGAACAAGGAAACACCACTTCAATTGTCTCACGGATCCAAATAAAGAATCCAAATACATTTGAAATGAGACGAAAAAGGGGGGGGGGGGGGGGGGGTTAAAGACCACTCTGTGATCCAAATTGAACATTTCATGTTTAACAAGCTGCTAAATATGTCTATGTATTATTAGTTACAGTGTCTTCATTGACTCTCTCCTTTCATAGACAATTGTCTTTCCATAGTAATACATTTGTTGAAACATTAATTTCCTTATGTTTCAGGCTTATTTTGTAACCTCAAACAAACGCCTTGTGTTTTCTTTCTTTTATTTGCAGACCACATTCCCAGCTTCTTCAGAGCCTACTATTTCAAAAGGAGTCCCTTGCTCTTTTCATAATCTGATAGAAATTAATATAGAGGATAAAGAGGATGTTGGAAGGACTATTGTTCCATCTAATGCGCTGCTACAACTGGAAAAGCTTCAACAGATTACTATATATAGATGTGATGGGTTAGAAGAGGTATTTGAAGTGGTAGCAGTGGAAGGGAGTGGTTCCAGTGAATCAAACACTGTTGTCCCAATTCCAAACCTAACACAAGTGAAGTTAGCCAATGTATGGGATCTCAAGTATCTATGGAAGAGCAATCAGTGGATGGTACTGGAATTTCCAAACCTGACAACTCTCTCTATTATATATTGCCATAAACTGGAACATGTTTTTACATGTTCCATGGTTAACAGCCTAGTGCAACTCCAAGACCTACATATAAGTTACTGCAACAATATAGAGGTAGTTGTCAAGGAGGAAGAAGAAAAATGTGATGCCAAAGTGAATGATATTAGGTTACCTTGTCTAAAGTCCTTAACACTATATGACCTTCCAAGTTTCAAGGGATTTTGCTTGGGGAAGGAGGCTTTCTCATTGCCAAAGTTGGAAACTTTACAAATTAACGAATGCCGAGCAATTACAGTTTTCACCAAGGGACACGTGTCTACCTCTGAGCTCAAAGTAATAGATACAAGTTTTGGGTTTTGTTATGTAAAGACAGATATCAACTCCCTTTTAAAGACTAAACAAGAGGAGGTACTGTTATTCCTTTCTTTAATGATTATTCTTGAAAAGGCTCATTAATACCATGAAAAGATAATCAACTTTTATCATATCTTTTGTTTTTGGATAATATTTATTTTTCTCTTCTGGAGACTGGAATGCCCAAAATTTCAATTTTCAGCGACTTCAGAACAAAACTGATGTAGGCGGCTAGAAAAATTTCAAAGAATTTACCTTAAATTCAATAATATGTGAAAGTTGATGAATATTTTCTTTTCATTAACTTTATGCAGGGGTGGGAATTCTAGAACATGAAGATCATATGTTTTATCAGCAAGGTTTTATAAGGTAATTTCTTGGTTTATAAGTAATATTATAAATGTCTAAAAGTATATAAACGACTCTGTTACACTAGATAACAAAGTGACTTATGCGAAAGAGAAAACTGCAAAGCCAACAAAAATCAAAACGATTATATGCGAGTATTAACTTAAAACTTTAGCATCAAGATAAACATGATTTTACCAGAATATCTTTATGTTTGTTACTACTTACTAGTACTTAATCATGTGTGAACTGTCTTTCAATATACTCTAGATTTTAAGGGGACTCTTGTTTCAAGGTTGGAATCTGTTGAAAAGTATAAAGATATGGAAGTGTTGCACTTTGACTTTTGACGGTCAAACAAAGTAATTTTCAAGCAAAAATTCATCCCATTTTTTTAAAAACCTTTAGGACCAACAACTTACTGACTCATATCTATCTTATGATTATCTGGATCAGCCTCAGATTTGCAATGTCCATAATGATAACCAATGAACATGAGGATTACAAATGCAGTCGCACACATGTTTGACTACAAAAGTCAAAGGGTCCCAAGGTGCAGTTCAAGATACACTTATGAAGGTTCACCAACATCAAGCCCTCAAGTTAAGCATCTAGATGGATTTATGACAATCAAGAAATCTAACCGACTGTTGTTGCATCTTGGTTTTCTAACCGACTGTTGTTGCATCTTGGTTTTCACGCACACTGACACTCCTTGCACTCTTGTAGATACAAATTGACCTATTTATGAATAATTTCAAAGATAATGTTTGATCTAGGAAAGAAAATGGTAAATGAACTGATAAGTGTAGTCATATATAACATACCATTTCGTTTGGTCATGACATATAATGATGATGTTTCTACGGAAACACGTAAGGCTTTCAAATCAAGTAGTGAAGTTTTATGGGTTCCCCTTCTATTATGTGCATAAAATTTAGGTTCCCTAAACTCCAAATTAGTTCTAATAATCAAGTAAAAATAAGCATAAACCACGTAAGAGCCCTAGTTTTAATATCATACGTGATTCAGTCAGAGCTACCATTTCTTTTAAACAATTCATGAAATATACGAAACTTTTATTCAGAAATCCAAAAAGATAACAATAATATTCGGGAACCTGAAATCTGATGTATTATCTAATGGTTAACGAACCCTCACTATGACTTACTCACGGAGGGATAAAGATGGCAAAGTCAGTATGAAACTTTTCTTATATCTCCGGTCGATTCTCAGTTACCGACTCCGGCGTCTCTTCTGTTTGATTGTTTAAACACTCTTTTCTTTATATGATTTTTAATTCTGTAAACCATCAGTAAATCATATGAACATATAAAAATAATATATATTTTTCAAAAGTTCTCAAATTAATTTTAAGACCAGGGACAGGGAGTGTGGTAGATACGCTCCCCGTCACATCACCATCTTTGGCAACCCATAGCGTCCCCAATCCATTTCTCAGGCGCCAAAGGAGGGCACTATCCTTCATTTCGCCAAGCTTATAACGGGCGTTTTGCACAATTTTCGATGTTGGTGGTCAATATGACCGTTTACAAACGGTCAAATTTATAAAAAATAAAATATTATATATATACATATATTTTACACACACCAATCACATACTAATACAATAAAAGAGACAAATTCTCTCCAATCATTTTTATGACAAAAATGTCATCTCACTCTTCATCCGATTCGTCCAGCTCTTCATCCGACGATATGCTTATCGCAACGACGCAGGAGGCGATTCAGTGTTTGCGATAAGACGCCGAATCGACTACAACGCATACCAGACAAGCGCCTCTTGAACAAGATCGATTAGGTGCACGATTATTTTTGTGAAGATCCGTTGTACGACGATCCACAATTTAGGTGTCTGTTTCGTATGAGCTGTCTCTTTTTAAGAATTTCTAATGATCTTGCGGGCCAATATCCGTTTTTTCACATGAAAAGAAATTGCTAGTCGCACAACACTACTCACCTACGCTCAGAAGGAAGTTATCCAAGCGAGGATACGTGACAGGGACACACACCTTAACCTTTGAGCTGATCTGACCGAGCACCTATGGTTTAATAGTGAACAAGGAGGAGATGACAAGTGAAGATTTAGTTTCTGTTTAACCTTTTTAAGCATTTTTAGGTTAGTATTTTTTTTCAAGTGAAGTTGTACTTTTTTTATTTAAATTATGGGTTTTATATTTTATTCATGTTATTTAGATTTAAATTAATATATCAAAATTAAATAATGTTTAAATTTAAATGAAAACAAATAATTAGATAATGATCATGGGGGTTTTAAACCATTGTAAGGATGCTAAAAGAAGAGGATCTAAAGCCCCCCCCCCCCTCCGCGCATATGAGGTGGCGCTAACTTGGCATAATAAAGCCCCTAGGAGCTTAAAACCACACCCACCAGCCTAAGGACATAAGGTTGACATGTGAATGTGAATGATATAGCCCCATAAGGTATTATACCAGTACTCAGATACGTGTGCATTGCGGCGCGGGTACATTGCAAATATCAAACGAATTAGTCTAAACGTTATTTGAATAATGTGATGTGTACACCATGTGAAAACACGTGTTTTGATGTATCCGAGTTTAACTCAAAAGCATTGCGATTGGATCAAACTATAAAGTAATCGAATATATACAATACAATCATAACGTATTTATATGTAACCCGATTCATACATAGGAAATGTACAAAAGAAAGCATAAAACGTGTATAAAGGGAAAACTAGCTTGTGTAATCAAAAGATGTATTCAGATGGGTTGAAATTTTACCCCAAGTGCGTTATAGTAGGGTCGAAACGTAGAGTAACTCGAATAAAAACATATTATATTTGACTCATTCGATTCACAACTAAATTTACGACGAACATATTATATTTGAACTTACTTGCCTTTAAAAAAAAGTTTACGTCGAAACGTAGACCAACTTGATTTACATTGACACATAAAAAATACGCATGTTGTTGGTGCACTTGTGTCTGTACTTTGTCTGTATTTTGTCATGGTATAAAACGATGTCTTTGATGTAAGTTTGACCAAGTCAACCATCCTCCTGGTTTGACTTGACCAAACAGTTGGAACATGGTTTGTAAGGTGTTTGTGTCGAAGGATGAGTCATCGAAGGATTGTTTATATCCTTCGATGATGAGCTCGAAAGATAAACCTTCGATGGATGTTGATGGACTTCGAAGGATATCATCCTTCGAGGTATATGTGGATCCTTCGATGAGTTTCAGATCGATAGATGATCCTTCGATCAGTCTATCTGATCCTTCGACCAGACGAGCTGTGTTGAGTATAAATACTCATGTAATGTGTTCACTTCATAAGTGTGTGAGATTTGAGTGAACTTGGTCTTGTAGAGAGCATATTTTCAGTTTGGAAGGGCTGTAACCGTGTCCACTGAAATACAAGAGAAAACTTTGATATCTCGTGTGTCTACCTTTCTCTTTGTAGCTTGTGTTCTCATATAAACTACCGGTTTGCATTCTAGCTTGGATTCCGCACTTGCTAGTGTGTTAAACATAACAAGGATAAGGTTTGACCTCATCCTCCGAGGGACCTACAAGTGGTATCAGAGCCGTGGCTCTTTTCCTTGTTAAAAAACCGAGTTTATACAAGACTTTGGAGTGTTTGGATAAAACTCACATGGTTTAGCACCCGTTTTTAGTGTTTTTCTCGCATTTCTTGTCGTAAAAACGTGTTCTAAACTAACCGGGTGTGTTAAAGGAAGGGTTGGGTAACTTAAAAACTTGTTTTTAAGAAATTTGGTAATTTCCGGCCAAATTCCGGCTTACTCCGGTGACCGGTTTTTCTGGATTAGCACTGTCCTTTTAAATAATATTTTATTGTTCAAATCTGTTTTGGTAGAAAATATGGTCTGACCATACTTTCTGCCGAAAGCTTTCTACCAACCCATCACCTTTTTCACCAACCTGTCACTTTTGTCAATTGTGTCAGTGCAGATCGAAGGATATCCTTCGAAGTCGAAAGTTCATCGTTCGATCAAAGGAAGTTCGATAGATAATCATCCTTCGAACATCCTTCGAAGTCTGTGACTTATCCTTCGATCCAAGGAATCTTTTCGAAGAATACATCTTTCGATCTACAGCTCTTTTTCGAAAGATAAGGATCCTACGATTGGGGAGTCTTTCGAAATCATTGTTCGAAACTCAACAGTGATCTTTCGAACACTGTTGATCCTTCGAACAAGTTCTGTTCCTTCGATACTAGTCTGTTTAAGTTTAACAAGTTTGTGTTTTTCTCGTCTTTCGATCAGGGATCCTTCGGCTGGTTGGTTGTTAACAAGGAGAACCCGAGAGAACTAGTGTAACAATTTTCTTGATCAAAAATGAATTCGATGTGGGGTATTCCGATAAATACAGAAATGTATTATGGTACTCCGGCTCCGGATTCGGGAAAGTATAGAAATACCAGTTTATCTCCTGCATGGGCCGAATCTCCCGTACCTGTATCTTCGCAAGCTAATGCTATATCTACCGGTCAATGGGCATTCGTATCAAATCAAACTCCAAGTATTCAAAGCATTTTGTTAAGCAAGAGTGAAACGGGAAGTTTGAATAGGCCTCCAAAGTTGATGCACTTAAGTGAATATCCGGGATGGTTTGGTAGATTTCATACATACGTCCTTGGTCAAAATACAGAATTGTGGTTGCGTTTCATCACAGATTTTGATCAAACAATAGAGGTTGCCGCTTCATCTGCTGCTACGTTTGCCGATCTTACGGAAGATCAGAAGAAGGTCTATGATTTGGAAAAGAAGGCATATGCCATTCTTACTCAGGCGTTAAGTAAAGATATTTATTATCAATTTGTCAGTTTCAAGACAACGAAGAAGTTGTGGGACGCATTGAAGACAAGGGGCGTAGGAAATGAAGCGACACGTCAATTGAGACGCGACCTACTAAAGAAAGAGTTTGATGGTTTTACTTGTATGGATAATGAATCTTTAGGAGATTTGACAAGTCGATTTAATCATTTGCTGACTGAATTGGCAAATATTGGGGTTGTAACAACTTCAGCAGAGGTAGTGAAAAAGTTTGCAGATGCACTGCCACCTCAATGGAATACTTTCTTGGAAATCATGAAGTACAATGGCACTTTAGCTACAACAAACTTCAATGACTTTGTTCAACTCCTGGAAAACAAGAATCAGGAAGAAACTCTCAAGGCAAAAAGAGTTCCAGTGCCACAAAATCCTGAAATGTATTATGGAACTTCTAGCACTTCTACAAAACCTTCTTTCACACGCTCCAATTCAAACAGCGTTTGTGTCTAGCACTGACATGTATGGCAATTCTATCCAAGTTCCGGTCAAGCCTCCTCCAACAACAGACATGTATGGAAATCCGCTTGAACCAGTTCCTCAACCAGTACCACAACAGCAAAGCCAACGACCTATCAGAGCAACTGATATGTTTGGAAATCCATTACCTGTTCGATCTACCGGACCAACAGATTTATACAGGAATCCACTTCCTCCTCAACATCAAGCATGTTATGGAAGCACATCATCTGCTAGTCAGCAATCAAAGCCAAATACAGTACGGCTCGACACCTCAAGCTTTTCTAAAGTCAGTCTGGAAGTAGCAAAGGAACACATGGAGCTGCTAAACACTTTGGTGAGCGCATACTGTGGATTAGTGGAAGGTCAGATTGGTAACATTAATCTGACACAAGAAGACTATCAGCAGATCGATAAAGAGGAGATGGAGATGATGGACATCAAGTGGGCTTTTGCCAGTGTTGTTAGGCGAGCAAAGGATTTCATGGAAAGAACTGGCAGAACCATCTTGGAAAGCAAGAAAGACACCAAGTATGGATTTGATAAGCAGGCTGTTAAGTGCTTCAATTGTGGTGAAGGTGGTCATTTCAAACGTGAATGTACGAGGCCATCTCAACATGGGAACCAAAATCCTTTCAGAGGTCAAGGCAACAGGGCAAATCAGAACCAAGTAAGGAACAACGAGCGCACATTGGTGCCTGTCAACAACCAGAGTCAAGCAGGACCATCTAATGCCAACCAGGCACTTGTGGTTCAAGTAGATGAAGGTTGTGATTGGTCAATTCAGCTGAGTGGTGATGCTCCAGATGGAACAGCATGTTTTGCTGAAGTGGTTAAGGATCTTAAACACGCCAGTGGTGGAGAATCTTCCACCAATGGTGATGAATCTTCTGAAGATGAAGACAGTTCTGGTTATAGTGGAAGCTCAGATGAAGAATCCTCCACTTCAGGCAATGATCATGTGGATGAGACATCAAGTGCGTCAGTTAATGCAGATATTGATGAGCTATTGGAAGAAGCTGCAGCAGGAATTCAAAGAAGATCTATTTTGGTGGATCAAGCTGCTTATTCTTCGTCTTCTCTCCATTCAGCCTTTATGGCTAATGTCGACAGTTCATCAAGTCAGGTATGTGTCGATGAACCTATTGCTGTTATTTGTGATAATTGTGATAGATTGCATGTTACATGTGCTGATTTGGATGCAAACATGTGTGAGTTGCAAGGCAAACATGATGCTTTACAAGCTAGTTTGTTTGACTTGCAAGACAAACATGTTTCGTTGAAAGATAAGTGGTGTGAATTGCAAAGCAAACATGAGGCTTTGCAAGAGAAATATGATGTGACATTCATCCACAATCAGAGATTGACCGTGGATCTTTCTAAGTGTACAGAAGCCAACATGTTTTATGAAAACCATGAAAAGGAATTTAAATCGATGATTGAAAAATTAAAGAAAGATAAAACCGAGCTGACAAAAATGGTTTCCAGGAAACAAACTGACATAAATTTGTATATCACTCGCCTTGAGGTAATGCAAAAGGAAATGGCTTGTGTCAAAACTGAAAGTGAGGCGATCCAACTTAAGCTAGACAGTTATTTGAGCTCTAGCTATGTGTTGGATCACATCATTGACGTACAGAAAGAGAAACGGGATGTCACATGCATTGGATACAAGAAATGTCCAGCACCTGTGAGACACAATTATGATGCCATGCCTGACGAGGAGGATAGAACTTTCTTTGAACCATCTGTTCCTCTAGATGTTAATGAATTTGCAACAGGTCTCGGATACAAGAAAGAAGTATCATCAGATTCGGATGTGTCAGCAGATACATGTGTGTCTTCTGCTGAACAGAATCAGGATCCTCCAGTTGTTGTTGAGGATGCAGATTCTTCTGATGATGAGTCTGATGATACTGATTCAGCAAAGTCTGATGCGGTGATAAAAGAAGAGGACATACCTCTTGAGAATCATATTCGGTGTGATCCTCCTGCAAAACCCGCTAAGACTGTTGCAATCGAGTCCTTGTCTGCACAAGAGTCGGAGAGTGTGGATTTGCTGTACACTCTTGTTGGTGATAATAAAATTTATTCTGACAAAGATTTTCCGATTAAGAATGTAAATCAATCCTTAATCAGTAAAGTTTTTTAAAACTTGACAAGTAAATTTCTGGGTAAGAAAGGATCACACGTTGTGGTAACACAGTGCCCTCCTATCCCAAAGGCTGAAGTTAGAAAACAATTTGGCAATCAGAAATTACCAACAGAGAAAAGGCAGCAAAATCATAACAAACAAAAAGGAAAATTGCCGGCTCAAAGTCAAAAGAAGCCAAATCAAAAGAAGAACAAGAATGTGAACTTTGTGAAATCTAAGGGAACGGACAAAATTGAAACGTTTGAAAACCAATCTAACTTAGATTTTGTCAAGAAAGCAACAGTGATGAAAAGGAATGAACCAAATAGTTCAAAACCTAGTACCTTGGGATCACAAAGTTCATCATCGGCAAGACGATCACATGATACTTCGGGGTTTGTTGAACGAAGATCATGTTTTGAATGTGGTGAAATTGGACACATAATTCGAAACTGTCCGTATCTTCATAAGTTGAAAGCAAAGGATGATGATCCCCGTGAACGCAATCACCAAAAGCGATCTGTTTCTGTAAAACAAGATCCCCGACTTGTAAGAGAAAGGGAAAAGAAACAGAAACGCCAACAAGTCAAGGTGATTGAAAAGGCACTTAAAACTGATGTGGTTCTAAAACAATCTGTTTCAATTAAGCCAAAAAAACTCAAAATTTTCAAAAATTTCAAACAATCAAACTGGCAAAACTCAACAGACATGGAAACCTAAATTGACCACAAGTTCAGAGGGACCATCACAATTTATGAATCATCAAAGAATAGAAGTTATTGTTGTTGATGAAAATGGAAGACCCAAGACCACAATGGCTTGGGTCCCCATCTCCAACTAATCAAGTGAGTTCATGTGCAGGGTGTTCCAGGAGGAACTATCAGTAGTCATTGGATTGTTGATAGTGGGGCATCCAGGCACATGACAGGCGACATGAAGCTTCTCTACGACGTCAAATCTATTAGAGGAGGTTATGTTGCTTTTGCTGGAGATAAAGGCGGATATATTACGGGTGAAGGAATGATTTCCAACGGGGTTGTTAGCTTTGATAAGATCAACTTCGTACAACAACTTGATCACAATCTTCTTAGTGTTTCTCAAATTTGTGATAAGCAGTTCTCAGTACACTTTGATGCAAATGGATGTTATGTGCTGAAACCCGGCTTCAAAATTCCAAAAGAATGGATTCTCTTATCTGCTCCAAGGATAAATGACTTGTACGTCCTTGATATAAGCCAAGCTATCACAACGTCTGCACAAGCAACCTGTTTCGTTTCCAAAGCCACAGAAAAAGACTCAATCTCTTGGCACAGACGAATGGGTCACATTCACTTACGCAAAATGAATCATTTGGTGTCAAATGAATTAGTGAATGGTGTTCCTCTTAAAAACTTCCATTTTCAAGACATCTGTGTCTCGTGTCAGAAAGGAAAACAAACGAAGAAGCGACACCCTACAAAGAAAATCAACACGGTGGTTGTTCCTCTTGAACGTTTGCACATGGATCTGTTCGGTCCTGTCAAGCACAAAAGTATTAGGAATGATCAATACTGCCTCGTGATAACTGATGATTATTCAAGATTTTCTTGGGTGGCGTTCATGGCACATAAGAGTGAAACCTTCGGTATTATCAAAAACTTGATCATTCAGATTGAGAATCTATATAAGTTGAAGGTTAGGCGGATACGTAGCGACAATGGTACTGAATTCAAAAATCATGCCATGGCGGAGTTTTGCACTTCAAAAGGTATTCTTCACGAATTTAGTGCAGCTTATACTCCTCAACAGAATGGCGTCGCTGAACGTAAGAACCGCACATTGATCGAGACTGCTAGGACTATGTTGGTAGAGTCACAATTGCCGATTCCATTCTGGACTAAAGCTGTGGCCTCTGCATGCTACACGTTGAATCGAGTCCTTACAGTCAAAAGGCACAACAAGACCTGCTTTGAGCTTATTAACAAACGGAAACCAGATTTGTCATATCTTGAACCGTTTGGAGCTCCGTGCACAATAATCGATCCTAATGGAAAGTTTGGGGCAAAAGCAATTGATGGATACTTTCTTGGGTATGCCACCCCGAACTTAAGAGTCTGGAATCTAGAGACTAAAAGGGTCGAGGAATGGTCTGAAGTCAGAGTACAAAGGCACACTTTACCAGTCAAATGTCCAGGTCAGCCTTGGATGTTTGAGTACGATGACTTTTTCAATTCGATCAATGTTGAAGCCGTTGAAGAAAATGCTGTGGCAAGGATGTTTTTCGAGAGTGACAATGCAACAGATTCACCGTTGGTTCGTCCCATTATTGTCAATCAAGAACCATCTTCAGTGAACAATAATGCTCTCGACAATGAGGATTTTCACGATGCTACCGAATTGAACGAATCTTCAGAGGATGATGAATTTCTCGATGCAGATCAAGATGCTCCAATAACAGCAGTTCATGGTACTTCAGAGGGTACTCCTCCAGTGGACGCCCCTAGAACAGCTGAAGCTACTGCATCATTCTCTTCGTCAATTCCGGGCATTGAATTGGTTGTTGATTTCAATCTCAACAATCTGGGTACAAACATTCCAGTTCAAGATAATCCAGAAACAAGGATTCACAATACCCATCCTCAACAAAACATCATCGGAAATGTACAAAGTGGCGTTCAAACAAGAAACATGTTGCGAAACAACAACAATGCAGGCTTGTATGCAACTATCAGAGAATCTGGTCAATAAAACGATTGGTCTTTCGCGTGTTATGTCTCACAGGAAGAGCCAAGAACTTGGAAAGAAGCTTTGAAAGATAACTCTTGGGTTGAAGCGATGCAGGAAGAACTGCAACAATTCCAGAAGCTTGGTGTCTGGAAACTCGTAGAGAAACCTGCTGGTTACAAGAAGATTGGTACTCGTTGGGTGTTTAAATGCAAAAAGGATGACCGTGGGGTTGTTATTCGAAACAAAGCAAGGCTAGTCGTTCAAGGTTTTCGTCAGATAGAAGGGATCGACTACAACGAAGTGTATGCACCTGTTGCACGTCTAGAAGCAATTCGAATCTTTCTGGCTTATGCCTCATTCAAAGGTTTCAAGGTATACCAGATGGACGTCAAAAGTGCATTCTTACATGGTGTGTTGGAAGAAGAGGTGTACGTCGAACAGCCTCCAGGTTTTGAAGATCCTATCCATCCCGATCGGGTTTGGTTGCTCAACAAAGCTCTCTATGGTCTACATCAAGCACCGCGAGCTTGGTACGCAACCTTATCTAATTATCTGCTGGAGAATGGATTTCGTAGAGGTCTTATCGATTGTACTCTTTTCATCAAAGAACAAGATGGAGATCTTCTACTGGTACAGGTATACGTTGATGATATTATATTTGGTTCTACTAATGATGTTTTGTGTAGGAATTTCGAGCGCATCATGCAGGATAAATTCGAGATGAGTGCTATGGGGGAAATGACTTTCTTTTTGGGCCTACAAGTACAACAAACTGAGTCTGGGATATTCATCCATCAGACTAAATATGTTGGTGACATCTTGAGCCGGTTCCAGATGTCTGATGCAACGCCCATCGGTACCCCATTGCCGCAAAATCACGGAATTGCTCCAGACTTGAAGGGTGAAGCTGTTAGCCCCTCATACTACCGCGCGATGATCGGATCTCTTATGTACCTCACAGCATCAAGACCAGATATAATGTACCCAACGTGCCTGCTTGCCAGATATCAAGTCAACCCGAAGGCCTCACATCTTGCAGCTGTAAAAAGGATTTTTTGTTATTTGAAGGGTTACCCTGACACCGGTCTATGGTACCCTAGGGATAATAACTTTGACTTGATCGCATTCAGTGATTCTGATTTTGGCGGATGCAAAATCGACGGCAAATCCACAACGGCTGGATGTCAGTTTTTGGGAAATCGCCTAGTCACATGGCAGTGCAAGAAAAAGACGTGCGTCGCTACATCAACATGCGAAGCTGAATACATTGTTGCCTCAAGCTGTTGCTCCCAAGTCCTATGGATCCAACAACAAATGCGCGACTACGGTTTTGAATTCCTAACTACTCCTATTTACGTTGATAATTCTGCTGCCTTACAGATCACTAGAAATCCTGTGCAGCATTCAAAGACTAAGCACATCGAAATTAAGTATCACTTCATATGTGATTGCTTTGAGAAAAGGCTAATCGATGTTGCTTACGTCCACACCGATGACCAACGTGCCGACCTTTTTACCAAAGCATTTGACAAATCAAGATTTGACTATTTATTATTGGTAAACGGCATTAAGGTCAAGCAAGAGTAAAACCAACATCGGAAAATCATTTTTGTAAATACCTTTGTGTTTTAAATTTATCTTAGTTTGTTGATTTTAGGGGGAGTAAATCCAAAATTTGAAAATCCAAAAACATCGAAAAATTTCAAAAACACAAAAACAATAGAAAAACAAAAATGAGTTTCCTGGCGAGCAAAAGAGAAAATGATAGTACATCAGTGGTCTGTCTAAACCTCTTTAAACCTTAAATGAAAAAGAGATAAGCAGCTCTATATAAGATGTATCGGTAGGCTTACAATCATTTTAAAGTATGCAGGGTGATATAAACTTAAATCCGACTGAAGACCAGGTGGGAACCATTCATTGGCATATGGTCTTGGTACCGAAATTTCGTTTGAGAGATTGCCGAGGTTCTGAGATATTCGGTCTTTATGCTGCTTATCATCTGGGTATCATGGTTGTATCTTTTACCGAAAAATAACGGGGACGCAAGTCTAGATCTTCCATGATACCATACATACGTGTACATACTGCATTCGACCTCAATAAGTGATCAACAATCACATGTCCAATCAAATAAGTGATAAAATAACACATCTATCCGGGAGTCAAGTTCGTCTCTCTGCTGTACGAAAGTACTGACCTGTTCACGGACTTGCTCCTGTGCCCTCATGCATCGAAAATCAAGTTCCTCATCAATAAGTGATTCTATCACATAGGGCTTGTTTTCAAATCAAAATAAGTGAGAATCTCACATCATATACGGTCAAACAGATGATAATCGGTATACTCACCGGTAAGATGAACCCTCGTGCATACCTTGATACGGGAATGTGTCGTGATGTGGATGAACACCGGTCGGTAAGTATAAATCATACCTTAACGTATCTCCTCGCCATGATTACATCTGATAAGTTGAGCTTAAGTGGACAACAATACCGATAATCGTTATAGGATGCTTATCATAATGTTAACTAATTGAACAACAAGAGCGTTTTGGCATGACCGTACACTGATATGATTCTCTTACCCTCGAAACTCACAAAAAGAATGTCTGTAAATATTTATTTAATGCTTTCAGTTTCTGCATCTCTGTATATATTTATTTACTGCTTTCTGTCTTTACATTCGAAATATTCAAAAATACCAAAAAGATTTTAGGTGTGTTTTAATATAAACTTTATAAAAGCCAAAAAGATTTTATTTCTACTTTATTTTCGATCGTACGATGTTGGATCTCGAGTCTTCGTTGCCTGAAACCTGAACGAAAACCGAATTGACTAAATCTTCATAAACGGTCGAAATTTGCAAGTTTTGAAAGTTAAGAACTAAAATTGACAAATTTGTTAAACTTTCAAACTGTCGGACGGTGTTTGATTATGACATGGTCATACGTGTATCGTTTGTTTATGTTACTATATTCCAAGCAGTTGTTCTCATTACGCGTTTAGATTTCTTGCATGTGCAGATTCTAAAGGCAAGGAGAACATGGTCGATGACAAGCTTCGGAATGAAGACACGACGTGAAGGCACTCAAGTGATGAAGATGATCGAGTTGCCACTGGCCATCATCAACACCACAAGGATCTCAAGTTGTAAAGATCAAGACATTCACGAGCATAACTCAAGGGGGAGCTTATGTTAAGGGGGAGTTTGTCAACACACTTCCTACATGAAACGGGGAGTTTGTTGGTACACTTTCTGCTTTCAAGACGTGAAGACTTTAAAGATCCTCCGACATTGAAGACTTGAAAGAACGTCAGAGACTTGAAGACACGAAGATCGAGACAAAGCTACAGCCAAGGGGGAGTTTGTTGGTGCACTTGTGTCTGTACTTTGTCTGTATTTTGTCATGGTATAAAACGATGTCTTTGATGTAAGTTTGACCAAGTCAACCATCCTCCTGGTTTGACTTGACCATGTTGGTGCATACATCTGTCGACTTCGTCTTATATCGAGTCTGGGTTGCGTTGCGTTGCTGAACAAGAGTGATGTCATCATATATGATGATGACATCATATATGTGACATCATCCATTGCATCATGGGGATATGAAGACAAAATAGAATCCTTTAAAAGTCAAATTTGAAATTGTTTAAAGGTAACCGTTTGAGGTTGATCGTTTGAATGTAATTGTTTCAAAGGGTTCCGTTTAAAGGGTTCCGTTTGAAATGATTATGTCATTTTCAAACGGAAGGGTCCTCCCTATATATATCCTTCAAACGAGTTCATTTGTAAGATTCTGATTTCCGACGCCGAGGTGCTGTCGAGGTGTCTCCAAGTCTGTAATCGTTCAGAGATTAATAAACGAGACAATTAATAGTGAATACAAGCTAAACGAAGACCGAATCAATGAATTCCGCCTCTGATTCGGTCTGAGCACTCTTCTGATCGACTCGTTAGGTCGTTTCACGATCCTACAAGTGGTATCAGAGCTCAGGAGGAAGAGTTCTTACCGTTTAGCTCATTTTTGCTGGAAAATTCTGATTTTCTACACCTTTTCAAAACTGAATAAGTTTTCATGGATAAAATTGGAGAACAAAAATCTGAAAGCAAATGAAACAAAATTTCAAGAACAGTTAAAAGTTTTGGAAAATGAAAAATCTGTTCTTGAAAACCTTAAAATTGAAAACGAAAAATCTATCAAGTCTCATCTTGAACGAATTTCTCAGCTTGAAAATGAAGCTGAGAATTCAAGGAACAAAATAGATGAACTTGAAAAGAAATTGAAAGGTTTTGTGACTTCATTTGTGTTCCCCTGTCCAAAACCGATCAATTCTGTTCCAATAAGTGACGATGTCACAAACTTTGACAATGTCAAAGTTGAAGATTGTGATGAGAAATCCGATGATGAAAATGAAAATTTTGAAAAACAAAAATTGTTTTTGAAATTAAAAGAAAAATTTCAAAATACTGTTCTGCAATCAACTGAAAAGGGAGGATGCTCTAAGCAAAAACCTTTGAAGAAGAAAGCGGAACAGAAACAAAAAATTAAAAATGAGAAAATTATACAAAAAGATAATAAAAGCTCATCAGATCGATCATCCAATCGAAATGAAAAATTACAAAAATCGAAAAATGAAAACTCAAAGATTGTTGGTAATAAGTGGTGCAGGTCGGACCACAGTGCACAAAAGCCAAATTCAGCTGAGAAGAGGAGAAACGACTACCACGAGGCCAAACAGTGTTACGACTTGAATGTTTGGTACGAAGGTGGTAACTGGTACGATAACAGGGTGTGTTACAGATGCGGTTATCAAGGACACATTGCTGTTAACTGCCAGAGTCTATATTTTGAGACGAGGATATGTTATAATTGCAATATCAAAGGTCACATTGCCAGAGACTGCCCAAGGAGATCGAATGAAAGATCGATGGCTTAATCTCAGAAAATGGCAAACATTCCAGTCAACGTCAAGCCTAAAGAACAGAAGGTTCAAGAACCTAAAGTTCAAGAAACGAAAGTGAAGCTTTCTCAAGGGCAAAAAGACAGACTGAGGAAGAAGAGAAAGAAGGCGAGAGAGTATCTCGAGAAGATTTTGTCCTCGGGTTCATCTGTTGGTAAAAATAAGAGTTCTGATGAATCAACTCCCTCGACTGCAAAGTCAAGCAAGACGAATTCATCAGATACAAATCTGAGGACGAAAGAAGAGAGAAAGAAGAAGAAGAAAGTTGTTGGTGATGAATCTGGCTCATCAAAGTCAGACAAGCCACATTCAGGCAATGAATCTGGTGTGGTAAAGCCAGAAGAGCCAGTTGTTGAGGTAAAAACTGAGAGTTCTAGTCTAACAATGGATGAGGCAAACTTTCCACCATTGTTGAACAAGAATTCGAAATCACCCAAGAACCGTCAGGCTTGGGTGAATCTGTTTAAATAGAAAAACCTGACTTGCCGGAGTTCCCAGGTTGGTAAGCGTGGAACATGAATCGGCACATTTCTTGAGAAATTCACGAATGTGATATTTCGTCTTATAAGTGGTAAATCAGGGACATTAAGTTGTACTTGATTTTCTGCAAGTGATGTTTGTGGATTGATCTTGGAAATGTTAAATCTTTATAAGTGGTTGAAAAGAACAATAATGATGTGATGACCCCAAATTTACAAGTGGTAAAGACAAACTTATTTTCCGGAAAAACCATTTTGATTAAAACAAACTTAAGTGTTTTGAAATCACTATGGGAAAACAGTTTGTTGTCAGGGGGAGTTCTGACTGTTCATGCCAAGTGAATGGAGAATTGAAGTGATTCTCATCATGTTGTCACATTTCTTGTACAGCTTGTTTTCAAATTTTCCCAGAAAATCAAAATTGAGACATATTTTGATTTTTGGGGGAGTAAAAATTTTAAAAAAATTAGAAAATTTGAAAAGGTCAAAAACATTGAAAAATGCAAAAATGAGTTTTGTTGTCAAAAAGAGGAAATGATAGTAGATCAGTTAGACTGTCACAGCATGCTAAAGAAATGGAGAGATAAAATGTGATAAGCGATCTCACTAAAGATGTGACGGTAGGCTCAGCTAGACTAGTAGATTTGCGATAACGATACAAACCTAAAATGAAAAAGCCTAGTTTTAGTGGGAAACATGATTGAAAGCATAGTACTTAGTTTTGTCCTTCTTGACTGTGTGCCTACTCAGTAATCGCTGATTGTCGAAAGACATAAAACTGGTTAAGTTTGTGAACTTTCACAACTTTGCTGAAAAGTCGCTGTGATTGTGCATTTTATTTTGCAAAGATTTAAACTTGTTTTATTTCTTTATTTTGTTTAAGCATCGGACATCCTCTGCGTATACGTGAGTATCGACCTGGATGTTGTTGCCTAAACGTTCTGCTTTATTTTCTTTGGTGTTTCGTTTAAGCTTTGGATCACCTCTGCGTATACGGGAGTATCGACCTGGTGGTTAAAGCCTAAACAACTTCAACTTATTTTTATTTTCTTATTTTGTTTAAACATTGGACTTTCTCTGCGTATACGGAAGTATCGACCTGATTGTTAATGTTTAAACATTCTGCTTTGTTTTCGCACAAATCACAGTTGATAAAGTTTAAAGGCATTACTTGAGTCAGTGTGTTGTATGATGAGGGGATATGCTGAGATCGTGGGGTCCATAAGAATTTAGTGCTATCTTAATATACCTTAAAGTATCGCTAAGCAGATTGAAAGTTTTTAGATTGAGTTTAAGTGGACAACAATATCGTCAATCAACGTGAATCGTTTAGAGCTTAAAATGGAATCAAGCTTAACGGTGCTAGTGATTGGTCACAAAAACTGATATGATCCTCTTACGCGAAGCTCACAAAAATATTGTTTGTAAATATTTCTTTAATGCATTTCTTTGTTATATTCAAAAATACAAAAAAGATTTTAGTGTGTTTTAGCATAAATTTTGAAAAATACAAAAAGATTTTCGACAACTGATGTTGAAGAGCTGATTTTCAAAATTCCGAGTGCTGAACATGATGAACTGGTTTGGGAATGTGTGTGCTGAATTGAAGAAATTTATTTTGAGAAAGAGTAGTTTGATTAGTTAATCAAGGTCATTAATTTGAACTTGATGTAACTATTTCTAGTAAGTTTTTCTTATTGATTTAAGTAAAAACTTATGTGGTGGTGAGAAAATTTGTGCAGGAAATGAGCTTAAACAGAGATAAAGCCAGGGATTGATCTCAAGGTGATAGCTAATTCCAGACAGCGATCCCGTCATGATGAGAGGGGGAGTCTGACGAGGTTAGATCCAAAGAAAAGATCCTGGTATATGCTAAGAAAGAAAAGAGACTGATAAAGACTGAAGATGCGAAGACTCGACACTTAAGACTCGTCAACATCTGAGGGGGAGTCTGTTGGTGCATTCATCTGTTGTCTTCGTCTTATGTCGAGTCTCGGGTTCGTTGCGTTGCTGAACAAGAGTGATGTCATCATATATGATGATGACATCATATATGTGACATCATCCATTGCATCATGGGGATATGAAGACAAAATAGAATCCTTTAAAAGTCAAATTTGAAATTGTTTAAAGGTAACCGTTTGAGGTTGATCGTTTGAATGTAATTGTTTCAAAGGGTTCCGTTTGAAGGGTTCCGTTTGAAATGATTATGTCATTTTCAAACGGAAGGGTCCTCCCTATATATATCCTTCAAACGAGTTCATTTGTAAGATTCTGATTTCCGACGCCGAGGTGCTGTCGAGGTGTCTCCAAGTCTGTAATCGTTCAGAGATTAATAAACGAGACAATTAATAGTGAATACAAGCTAAACGAAGACCGAATCAATGAATTCCGCCTCTGATTCGGTCTGAGCACTCTTCTGATCGACTCGTTAGGTCGTTTCACGATCCTACAGACCAAACAGTTTGAACATGGTTTGTAAGGTGTTTGTGTCGAAGGATGAGTCATCGAAGGATTGTTTATATCCTTCGATGATGAGCTCGAAAGATAAACCTTCGATGGATGTTGATGGACTTCGAAGGATATCATCCTTCGAGGTATATGTGGATCCTTCGATGAGTTTCAGATCGATAGATGATCCTTCGATCAGTCTATCTGATCCTTCGACCAGACGAGCTGTGTTGAGTATAAATACTCATGTAATGTGTTCACTTCATAAGTGTGTGAGATTTGAGTGAACTTGGTCTTGTAGAGAGCATATTTTCAGTTTGGAAGGGCTGTAACCGTGTCCACTGAAATACAAGAGAAAACTTTGATATCTCGTGTGTCTACCTTTCTCTTTGTAGCTTGTGTTCTCATATAAACTACCGGTTTGCATTCTAGCTTGGATTCCGCACTTGCTAGTGTGTTAAACATAACAAGGATAAGGTTTGACCTCATCCTCCGAGGGACCTACACATGTAAAAATAGTTTTTTGGGTAAAGGAATCACATGGGTAAACACAAAACTTTAGAGACTCGAGTGGGTCAAAATGATTTTTTACAAAGTTCTTAAATACAATGACAAATTATTTTCATAAAAAGGAAATTAGCAAAAGAAAAATTACTTAAATACGTAGGGATTAGTTTGGATTAGATAAAAGTTGTATTTTTCAAAAGTTGAGGGAGTTATGAATGAAGTAATACTTTAGAGGTTATAAGTGCAATTTTCTAAAGTTAAGTGGCTGTATGGTGGATGGAAAAAGGAGGGAATGTTTTTGTAAATGTCAAGGACTTTCTACGGGGTTGTAAATGGATTAATAGTATAGAGTATAAAATTGTGTTCTTCAAAGGAAAACGACAAAGGACTAAAAGTGCATTTTAATAAAATTTTTAAGAATTGTTGATAGAAATCCACCAACTTTCCACTGTAGATAGATAGAATATATTTAAGAAGAGTAAATCACGTTTTTGGCCCCTATGGTTATATCACTTTTACTATATTAGCCCAAAATAAGAATTTTTAACATATCTGCCCCCATGGTCTTTATAACTAACCAATTTGGCCCCTAAGTCTAGAGATCATGGGGGCCAAAATGGTTAGTTATAGAGACCATGGGGGCCAAAATGGTTAGACTTAGGGGTCAAAATGGTTAGTTATAGAGACCATGGGGGCATATATGTTAAAAATTCTTATTTTGGGCTAATATAGTAAAAGTGATATAACCACAGGGGCCAAAAACGTAATTTACTCATTTAAGAATAATAAGTTATAGTTATACTTGTAAATGGTGCCTCATGTAAATAAGTTTTAAAAATAGAAAATAAATGAATTTAATTTGTAACATCGATGAAAAAACATTCTTATATACATTAAACAAACCCTCTCTTACTCTCTCTCTCTCTCTACACAAAAAGACCCACCGTCGGTCTTCTCTTGCGATGCATGCAACTTTCGACGGTTATTGATATTTCTCTCCGAATGGTTAATCTCTCTCTTTTCCCCCTCTCCCTCTCTCGCTTCTCTCTCTTTTCCCCCTCTCTCTCTCGCTTCTATGCAAATCGAACCCACTACCGGCCTTGAATAGATTGGTCACCGCACTCCACTCAAAATGTTATATGGCCATTCCTCCTTATCGATGCCTTTGATCATCGTCTCCGGCAACCTCCTTTTCCTCGCGGGTGCCTTCGTTTTACCGGAGTTAACCTGTTGGAGCTTTGCAAGACACAGTGGGCCAGTGGCTGGCTGGTTCAAGTGTTTCTTAGATTGGATTGAGCATTAAGCTCATATTCGAGTGGTTTTGGTTTGACCACGGTGGCGGGGAAAACAGTGATGTCTGGTTGATATGGTGGTAATGACGGGGTATGGTGGTGACCAATGGTGGTTGGTGATGGCTGGAGGTGATTGCGATGGTTGATGGTAATGACTGGTGGTGATGATGGTGGCTAATGATGATGGCTAGTGGTGATAGTAGTGGTTGGTGATGATTGTGGTGGCTAATGGTGATGACTGGTGTTACTAATGATGGATGTTGGTGGCGAAATGTAATGCAATAAAGAAGAGGATGGTGGTGGTGGTGGTTAGTGATGATTAAGGTGGCTGATGATGGTAGTTGTTGATGCATTTATTGTCTATCGCCTTCGTCAATCCGAGTCGTAGTGAAAAGCCGGAAGAAATCAAGCGCATAATGTTATAGTTAGTTAGAAATGGCAAGGTGGCAAACTTGTAATTAATGAGAACTTTCATTAAGTTGCCTTGACCATATAAATAGGAGGTTATGTCATGATTTTAAAAGAACTTTAGAGATTTAGGAGCTTTTGGAGAAGACTTGTTAAGTGTGTGTTTCTAGAGAGAGAAACTAGAGAGAGAAAGTTCTCTCTAAGTGATTTCTTGTACCGTACACGTTTATCTTTCTAGTAAATCACGTTTCTAGTACGTTATTGTGTGTTCGGTCACGTACGTTCACGGATTCCGCACGTCGAACGTCCGTTATGCAATCGAACGGTGTCAAAACCGGTCCTACAATTGGTATCAGAGCCAGTTGCGAGTTAGTTTGCTAGATACGAAGAGTTTTATACGGACTTTTATAGATCTGGACTGTTTGAACGGTGGAAATGGACTGAAATTTGGATAACGGGTGTAATATACACTAATAACAAACCCTGGAAAGCTTCGGATCAAAATACGGCCTAAAAGTGATCCAAAAACCCTCGTGAATATGGTTCGCGCTTACGTCATGCTTCTGGTTCGCTCTTCTGGACCGCTCCAAAGTACATTTTAAGCTGTTTTTGGTTCGCTCTTAGTGCAAGTTGTGGTTCGCTCGAATGTTAGTTCTGGTTCGCTCTTAGTGCAAGTTGTGGTTCGCTCGAATGTTAGTTCTGGTTCGCTCTTAGTACAAGTTGTGGTTCGCTCGAATGTCAGTTCTGATTCGCTCTTAGTGCAACTTTCTGATTCGCTTCAGTGTCAGTTCTAGTTCGCTCTTAGTACAACATTTGAGGTTCGCTCGTCTGGTCCGCTTGAACAACATTTGTTCTGGTCCACTCCAAAGATCATTTGAGGTTCGCTCGAAAGTGAACTGTCTGGTTCGCTTTTAGTGCAATATTCTGGTTCGCTCAAAAGTGTTGTGGTGGTTCGCTCATTGTTACTTCTGTGGTTCGCTTTTTCAGAACTGGTTGAAACATTCCTTTATTACGACTGAAAATGGAAAGCCAAGATTTTTATAACATGTTTTCGGGAGTTGGTGCAGTACAAAGTCCAGCTAGCATTATGCAAAATGTCAACTTAGAAAACGAACTGGGAACAATGCAAAAGCCTCCTAAACTCATGAACATCGACGAATATTCGAGTTGGGCAGGAAGATTTAAAACGTGGGTTCAAGCTAATCATTTTGAGAGCTGGTTGAAGATTGATGATAAATATGTACCTCCTATTAATGCTATGGGTCATCCGAAAGTGATTGGAAGTTTGACCCAAACGGAACAAGCTGACTTTAAGGCTGAAAAGAAAATGATGAGCATCCTTCAACAAGCAATTAAGGAGGACATCTTGGTACTGTTACATCACGAAGACAATTCAAAATCTCTTTGGGATAAATTGTTGTTAAAGTTTGAAGGAAGTGGAGAGATGATGAAAAGCAAAAAGGCATTAATAAACAAGCAGTTTGACATTTTTACGGGAATGAAAGGAGAAACCACGAAGCAATTGATTGAACGATACTGTCATTTGGTTTTGGAGGTGGGAAGATTGAAGATAACCAAGACAAATGAAGAGTGGATCGACAAATTAGCAGACGCATTACCTTATGATGAATGGGGAACGTATCTGATGGTGTTAAAGAACAATACAAATTTTGCTAGTATGAATCTGAGTGGTTTCATTGAGAAAATTGAGGCACATGAATTGGAACTAACAAAGATTAAACAAATGAATTCAGCAAATGTGCAGCAAGAAATATCTCTGTATTACAAAGGAAGTATTCCTGTAGCAACAAATCAAAGTCCAAAGATACAGACGGGTTTTAGTGCTGATGTAAATTTGAGTGGTTCCACAAACACCCCACAATCAAACAAGCCTTCACTATTTGTGAACTATGATCCAAATTCCAAACCTCAAGAGCAGTCTTCACCTCAAAGCTCTACAAGTTCAAATAATCAGGCTTATGTTTCTGGGGTGCAGTGCAACATCGCGGTGAATATTAAGAATGGAAATGAAATTACTGAAACTGCCGCGAGACAACACATTGCAGTACTTGCTTCCGTTCTAGAGGCTTATGAAGGCTTAGTGGCGGGTAGGATTGGTAATCCTGATATGACCAAAGAGGATTACGACCAGATAGACCCGGAGGAGCTTGAACTGATTGATATAAAATGGGGCATGGCAAGTTTGGTTAGAAGAGCACAACGGTTTATGGAGATCACAGGCAGAAACAGTCTCTCAGGTCCTGATCAGAAATTAGGGTTCGATAAATCGAAAGTTACGTGTTTCAAGTGTAAAGAACGTGGTCATTTTAAGAGAGAATGTCCGAATCGTGAAGTGAACAATCATCAGAACCCTTTCACAAAAGATTACTACAAGCAAGCCATTTATCATCGACCAAATCAACAGCCTACTGTTCAAAGACCACAAATTGAGAATAAACCAGAAAAGGCGATGATCGTGAATCAAGATGATGAGAAGGTAGCTGCAGGGTTTAGCTGGGATAAATATATTCCCGATAGCAATGAACAGGCTATGATTGCTGAAGTTGTGGAAATTTCTGAGATAGTGTCTGAACCGGAAACAGTTACTGAAGATGTTTCTGTAGTTGTTGAAGAGGTTTTTACTGAAAAAGCAGAAAATTTTGAAGAAATAACTGCTGAAGTTCATCAATCTCAATTTGAGCAGGAGGTATTAGCTGGTTCTTTGAGATCTATCATGCCTCCTAAAATTTTTGAATCTTTTGCAGGTTTCTTTGAAGAACCAAGGACTGGATTGTGTCCAAGATATGATGAAAAGAAAGAATTTGTTGAAGAAATGATCGATGTAACAAAGGAAATGAATGAAGACACTTTGAAAGAAATTGCTGACAAGGCTCTCATGGCGAAACTAAGAGAGGTCAATACTGATCCTACAATTGGTATCAGAGCAATGAAATCGTTCAAGTCAACTTTTGTCGAGTATGACAAAAGAGTTTGCTATCGCTGCAATGAAATCGGACACATGGCAAAACAATGCAAGAAAGTTTTTGAAAAACCTGTCATTAAACCATTTGTTAAAAAATCTCAACCTAAGTCAACAGTTAACACAAAGGGCAAAAAGCCGATGGTTTCTCCAATTCGCATTTTGAAAAGAGGAGAATCTTTGAAGTTGGAAGATAAGCCGAAATCAACATTTGAGATTGGTGAATCTTCAAAGTCTCAAAAGACTTCAAAGATTTATTCAAAAACAAAAACTTTTGAAAATCAATCATGGGTTGCTAAGTCAAAACCATCGGTCGAGGAGAAAAAAATGGAAAATATTTTGAAGAATGAAACAAAAGTTTTTGAAATTCAATCCAAATCAGGCGAGATGAAGAAGGTGGAGAATGAGTTAAAATTTGATTCAAAAGTCTTTAATCCCAAAATTCAAAATATTTTTGAGAAAATGGTTGACAGAAAGGTCAAAGGGACAAAGGAATTTTATGCATCAAAAGTGAGTGCTAATGATAAACAAGAATTTGAATTTGAACTTGATAGATGTCTTGCAGAGTTTCCACCAATCAAAAATGAATTTAAACCAAAAGTTAAAACTGATGTTCCGAATGTCACATTTGACTTTCTTAAGAATGATGAGAAGTGTGATGTAGTGTTTGGGAGTGTTTCAGAAGTCAAAAAGTCATGGAGTTCATTGTTTGAATAAATTTGTTATAATGTTTGCAGGGGCTGCCCAAGTCTATATTGTCAAAATGGATTATGGATAGTGGTGCTTCACGACATATGACTGGGACGCTTGCGTTGTTATATGATGTCAAATCTGTAAATGGAAGCTATGTTGGATTTGCCGGTAACCAAGGTGGAAGAATCGTTGGTCAAGGAACGCTGTCAAATGGCGTAATTTCATTCGACAAAGTGAACTACATAATAGAGTTAACAAACAATTTACTCAGTATTTCACAAATCTGTGATAAAGATTTTAGTGTACATTTTACAAAAACTGAATGTGTGGTTTTGAAACCAGGGTTTAAAATCCCTGATGAGATGGTGTTGTTGCGTGCTCCACGGGAGTATGATCTTTATTATCTTGATATGAACATCGCAACTCCAACAACTCATCAGAAACAGTGTTTTGTGTCAAAGTCTAAAGCGACAGAAAAAGATTCAATAATGTGGCATCGTAAGATGGGTCACATTCATGTTCGTAAAATGAACTTTTTGGTACATAATGATTTGGTTGATGGTGTTAATTTGAAGAATTTTCACTTAAATGATGATTGTGTAGCTTGTAAAAAAGGAAAGCAAACTCGGAAGTCACACCCATTGAAGATGGTGAATACAATCAGGTTACCTCTTGAGAGATTGCACATGGATCTCTTCGGGCCTGTCAACGTAAAGAGTATCAGCGGAGACATATATTGCTTGGTGGTGACTGATGACTTTACGAGATTTTCTTGGGTAGTGTGCTTAGAACGAAAAGATCAAACTTTTGAATCTTTGATGGTGCTTTTCAAAAAGATGGAAACGGTGTATAAACTGCCAATCCGGAGGATTCGGAGCGACAACGGAACGGAATTTAAGAACAACAAGATGTACGAATTCTGCAACGAGAAGGGAATTCTTCATGAATTCAGTGCCCCGTACACACCACAGCAGAACGGCGTAGCTGAACGAAAGAATAGAACCCTGATCGAAACCGCACGTACTATGTTGGCAGATTCAAAGCTTTCGATTTTCTTCTGGAGTGAAGCAGTTTCAGCGGCTTGCTATACATTGAATAGAGTTCTGACAGTGAAGAAATATAGAAAGACTTGTTTCGAGTTGTTGCATCGCTATAAGCCAAATCTTGAGTTCTTAGAACCTTTTGGCTCTCCGTGTACTTTCATAGATGCTGATGGTAAATTCGGAGCGAAAGCGAATGAAGGATTTTTCGTAGGATACGCTAGCCCGTTAAAAAGGGTATTTGTACCGTGTTTGGGGAAAGTGATTCAGGTCCATCATGTGGATTGTCAGAAGCACACGCCATCGCAACAACTTCCCGGACAAAGATTCCTATTTGACTACGATAAACTCTGGGAATCGTTTCATTTGCCATCCGAGCCAAGTGAGGAGGAACTTGCTCTCATGTACTTGTATCAGCAAAGTCACTTGCAAGAGCCGGAATCTAGACCGCTAGATGTTCCTATACCCACCGTGGGTACTCATGATGATGAAGCTGGACCAAGTGGAACCGTTCATATACCACCAGAGGAACCAGAGGAACCAGCTCCATCATTTGACGTTTCTGACGACTCAGAGGAGGAACCCACTCCTACCTTTGACGAGGAACCAAATGAGACATCAGAAGAGGCTGTAGATCAAATCGTTGATCTTGATATTTTAAATCTGGAATCGGAAGTTGTAGTGCCTGATACTGTGATGCCACGGACCCTGTCTTACCATCCTTCAGAACAAATTATCGGCGATCTACAGAGTGGTGTCAAGACGAGACATCAGATAGACCAAGCTTTTACATGTTTTTATTCAGATATTGCTGATTTGCAAAAAGAAGTCTCACTCAAATGTTTTATTTCGCAGATAGAGCCCAGAACCTACAAAGAGGCATTGACTGAGGATAGCTGGGTGAATGCAATGCAGGAGGAGCTGCAACAGTTTGAAAAGTTGGGCGTTTGGAGACTTGTTGATCTTCCTGAGAATCAAAAGTTGATCAAGACGAAGTGGGTATTCAAATGTAAAAGAGATGATCGAGGCGTCGTGGTTCGAAACAAAGCACGATTAGTGGTACAAGGCTTCAGTCAGCAAGAAGGCATCGACTATGATGAGGTTTACGCGCCCGTGGCTCGACTTGAAGCTATCCGGATCTTTCTGGCATTTGCGTCATGGAAAGATTTCAAAGTGTACCAACTTGATGTGAAATCTGCTTTTCTGTACGGAACGATTAAAGAAGAGGTGTATGTGGGACAACCGCCGGGGTTCACAGATCCACAACACAAAAACAAGGTGTTTCTACTGGATAAAGCGTTATACGGACTTCACCAGGCCCCGAGATCCTGGTATGAAACGCTCTCGACCTACTTGCTGGACAACGGGTTCACAAGAGGAACAGTAGACAGCACCTTGTTCACGAAAGAAGAAGCAGGCCACTTGTTGATTGTTCAGATTTATGTTGATGATATAATTTTCGGTTCCACCAACGATGATTTGTGTAAAGAGTTTGAGAGAGTAATGAAGAAGAAGTTCGAAATGAGTTCGATGGGGGAGATGAAATTTTTCCTCGGGCTGCAGGTAGAACAAATGCCCGACGGAATCTTCATTCACCAGTCAAAGTATGTAAAGGATGTGCTAGATAAGTTTGATATGACAGATTGCAGTCCTGCATCAACCCCCCTCGCACAGAACCATGGTATTTGTCCGGATGAACAGGGAGTGAAGATGGATGAAACGTTATACCGATCGATAATTGGGTCTTTAATGTATCTCACAGCTTCCCGTCCCGACATCATGTACCCGACATGTCTGTGTGCACGATATCAGTCGAATCCGAAGCAATCACACCTGACGATAGTTAAACGCATTTTACGGTATTTGAAGGGTTGCCCAAGCATCGGCTTGTGGTATCCTCGTTCGGGTGATTTTACTTTATCCGGTTTCGCTGATTCAGATTTTGGTAGCTGTAAACAGAACGCAAAGTCCACCACTGCTGGGTGCCAGTTCTTCGGAACTCGGCTCGTTACCTGGCAGTGCAAGAAGCAAACTGCAGTTGCGCTCTCCACGTGTGAGGCTGAGTACGTTTCAGCCTCTAGCTGTTGTTCGCAGATCCTCTGGATCCAACAGCAGATGCGCGACTTCGGTTTACAATTCTTGGATACTCCGATATTTGTGGACAATGAAACGGCCATAAATGTTACTAAAAATCCGGTTCATCATTCGAAAACAAAACACATTGAAATTCGTCACCATTTTATTCGAGATTGTCACGAAAAGAAATTAATACGGATTGAACATGTGGGCACCGATGATCAGAAAGCTGATTTTTACACTAAACCGTTTGACAAAAAGAGATTTTATTATCTTTTAAAATTGAATGGGATGAAAAATCTGCAATCTGGGAGGGTTGTTGAATGTGAAGCCGAGTTGGGCGGCGATCTGACGTGAACCATATCGTGTTGTCAATTTTCTTTGTACAGTTTATTTTCTGCTTCTTGATAAAAAAAAAACAAAAACACAAAAATATGTTTTTCTTTTTAGGGGGAGAAAGTTTGCAGAAAAATACAAAAACATGATAAAATCTATAAAAACCAAAAAGATTTTAGTGTGTTTTAGCATAAATTTTGAAAAATCCAAAAAGATTTTCGACAACTGATGTTGGAGAGCTGATTTTCAAAATTCCAAGTGCTAAACAAGATGAATAATTGGTTTGGTTAAGATGATGAGAAGTTAGAAGATAATCCTCAAATGTTTAGATGATTCACTAATTTGAATCACAATATTGTGTGTTATATGTTAGAGAATTTTGAGTGAATTCTTTTAGAGTCAAAATTATTTTGTCTTACGAGAGGTTGAGATGTGTAGGTTTCTGATTCTGTTGCTACAAAAAGCAAGGCGTCGATCCCAAAAGCACGGAAGCTTGACGAAAGGGGGAGCCTGAAGATTCTGAAGAAAAAGAGCAACGGAAGCTGAAGACAGATCCACCGGGATTCTGTTCGAGCAAGAGTATTTGAAGACTCTCACTAAAGATTCCGTCAACATCCAAGGGGGAGTTTGTTAGTGCAGTTGTCTGTCGACTACATCTTTGTTCGAGTCTTAGAGAGAGAGAAAGACAAGCCGCTATGAGTTTCACTACGAGATTGACTACGGCAATATCCAAGGGGGAGATTGTTGATGCATTTATTGTCTATCGCCTTCGTCAATCCGAGTCGTAGTGAAAAGCCGGAAGAAATCAAGCGCATAATGTTATAGTTAGTTAGAAATGGCAAGGTGGCAAACTTGTAATTAATGAGAACTTTCATTAAGTTGCCTTGACCATATAAATAGGAGGTTATGTCATGATTTTAAAAGAACTTTAGAGATTTAGGAGCTTTTGGAGAAGACTTGTTAAGTGTGTGTTTCTAGAGAGAGAAAGTTCTCTCTAAGTGATTTCTTGTACCGTACACGTTTATCTTTCTAGTAAATCACGTTTCTAGTACGTTATTGTGTGTTCGGTCACGTACGTTCACGGATTCCGCACGTCGAACGTCCGTTATGCAATCGAACGGTGTCAAAACCGGTCCTACAGTAGTGATGGTTGTTGGAGGTGAAATGTATTAGGGGTGTGCATGGGTCGGTTTGGTTCGGTTTTTACCATTAAACATAACCATAACTGCTAGTTCGGTTATGGAGTTTTGGTAACCATAGCCAAACTTCGGTTACTTGTAACGCCCCTAAAAATAGCAAATATTTATCATTTATATTTACCTTAATGGTAAATATTATATACATGAATATAATTGTTTATTGATAAATAATAAAACATTGAAAAGTGTCCCTTTTATGAGGGGCTGAAATGGGCAATTAGGAAAAATAAATTTAATGAAAAGAAATTTTAAACCTAAAACACACACAAATGTGTGCTCAGGGGCGACGAGAGAGGAGAAAGAAAGAGAAAATCCCTCTTTGAACCAAAATAATCAAATTGAAGATCGATCAAGAGTCTAAATTCGTGCATGGATCAGTTTTAATGATCACCTAGTCTAAGGGATCATGAGGTATGTCGAATTTTGTAGTTTTGTGAAGTAAGAATGATAAAGAAGAACCATGAATCTCAATTCTTGAATGGACTATAGGTTATATGGTAGAATACATGACTATTAGGTGTTTAAAAATCACTATGCATTTTGGAAGAATTTAGCATAATTGAGGTCTTAGGGTTATGTATTTGAATGAATAAATGGGTTTTTGATTTCAACATGAAAGAAGCTAAATTGTTATTAGTACTAGCTTGATATGATGATCTTGATAGTTGCAATTTTATCAATGATCTAATTCTAATTAATATATATTCAAAATGGAATGAAATTGGGTTTATGGAGTTCATAAACCTAAGAAAAAGAAAAGCTCTAAATTCATGCTTACAAGGT
Source organism: Helianthus tuberosus (assembly GCA_030545235.1). Lineage (NCBI taxonomy): Eukaryota > Viridiplantae > Streptophyta > Magnoliopsida > Asterales > Asteraceae > Helianthus > Helianthus tuberosus. Next base: position 57,927,033 of record CM060438.1, read on the forward strand.
GTTTGATGTAATGCCTAAGTGAAATTTGATTATTATTAATGTATGGAAAATCTTGATGTAAACCATACAAATTAATTATTTGAAAATGTGGTGAAATAGTCATAATGATGACAAATTAACGATTGTCGGGTTGTACTTTATAGGCAACTCGAGTGATAAGGTAGACGATAAGGTCGGGAGCGATACGCGACTTAAAGGAAAGCTCTAATGTACGTGGCTTTATGCTTCGTAGGATTTTATTAATGATTCTTGTATTGATAAATGTTGAATAGTGAAGTGAAACTAAAGAAATTTGGTTCATTCATAAGTGATGGATTTCATACGAATGAACCGAGTGGATAAAAAGCGAATATGGACATGTTTGGTTTATTTAAAGGTGATGGTTTTCACACAAATAACCAAATGGGTCAAATTAGTGAGTATTGATGTGTTTGGTTGTTTAAAAGTGATGGTTTTCACATAAATAACCACACGGGTCAAAATAGCGAGTTATGGTATGTTTGGTTTGTTTTAAAGTGAATGATTTCATATGAAAAACCAAACGGGTCAAAATGAAGTCTTAACGCATACCGGAATGGGTGCTCGAATTAATGACTTCAGTTTGTTTATTGAGGCCAGTGAGGTAATTAGACATACTTAAATATGTTTATTACATTACATAACTAATGTTACGGCGAATTTTGCAATGTAGGTACTTAGTATGGCATCACGGATGAATGGTCAAGTTAATGAAGAACCAAACACAATTGAAGTTAAAGCTTCTGTTTTTGTTTAGCTGTTTTATAAACCGTACAATGTTAATGTTTTAAATACTTATGAATTTTATTAAACCCAAAATTTTGTAAGGATGTTTTCTTGCATTACTATTATAAAAGTAAGAATATTTATAAATTCTTAGTAATGTAAGTCCGGGTCTTACGTTACGGTTAATCAGTTATGTAGTCGGTTTTGGTTAATTTCGGTTAAGTAACCAAGGAAGGTTTGAAATAAATAGGGTTGTGCACGATTTGAACTTAGCTTGAGCCTTTTTTTATAAGATAACAAAGACTAAATGTTTTAGTTAAACTACGGATTTGTGGTTCTTTTAAATAAGGTAATTCTCAAACAAAAAAAAATTATGGTTATAACACGTTAATTCTTTATTAAAATAAATGGCATCTACATTAAGTTCATTTTGTTATTAACATACTTTTGTCTTAGTAAAAACCCTCTATATGGTTATGTAAAACATACATCTATCATAAAAACTTAACATTACAAGTTCGATTCGGTTCGGTTATATCGGTTAACCAAAGCTTCATAACCATAACCGATTGAGCGGTTATACAAAGTTTTATAATCATAACTATGACAAACGGCAAATTTATCTGATAATTCCGTACACTTGATAACTATTTAATTATACAATTTCGTGCATTAGACTTAATTACAATGTGTTTAAGTCTCAAAAGTCTAGCAATATCAAGGAATATATTTCATTTGCATATCACATAATTTTATCCGTCACATTGCGAAACAACACAAACTATGCACAAAGACTATTGGTAGATTGGTCGGCTAGACTAGTTATGTAAGCATGGTTCCGGTACTCACCTAAACGGCAAGTATAAGACTTAGAATTAGGTCCAACATCAAGGTTATACCAAAACCCAAGTGGGAAAACAAGTATACATGTTATGACTTTCTGAAAAATATACAAACACGAAAATTTTCCGATCCGAACCATGAAATAACAATTTTTCAGGAAATTAACAGCAAAATTCAACATTGTATGGTAAATATAAGATCCACAAATGATATTAAACATCATAAACAACATCAAAGATTGAAAATACCAAAACGATATATAAACCTCAATTACCATACAAGTTCCATAAGTTATCTTTTAACGATCCGTAAACGAAACTTGCAACCGATTAAGCATTCAAACACTAACTAGATAGAATCTATAAACTAGTTAACATTGTTTGGACAATATAAAGCTAGTATAAATCATCCTACATCATAAAATACCATGATGAAGTTATACACAAATAACATGCAAGATTACCACACTTGATGTCGCAACCCCCGATCCCTATCTCTCGGGAACGGGCGGCCGCGAGCCAGTTTCGGTGGTATCGGGTGTTTAATCATTTTTGGCAGCGGATATTTCATCAGGACCGTAGTTAGGAAATATTTTATCAGAGTAAAACCACCATATTTTCATAAATATAATTATCATAACAATACGTGGGAAAACCCAAGTTTCTATTACAAACATTTTCATAGGGAATAAACCCTATTTTTATTTGATAAAAACATCTTCTTTATTTAGGTAACTTTTATAGCCACTTTTCCCAAGCCTTCAGTGCTCTACAGATGGCTTCTATTTGGCTCTTACATTTTGTTACCTGAAACGCGTTTTAAAAACATTTGTCAGTGGGAAATACTGGTGAGTGAATCCCGGTTTAATCAAGAAGAGTTTTATCAATTTACAGTATTGAGAGCGATCACATTGTTTATATCTACACAATTACTCATTCAGTACTGTCAATCCTGACTGGTGGGTCATATTACTCATTGGCTATCTCATTGTCCAATGGTAACATCTTCCACATTTTGTATACAAAACCCTAACATACCTGCACTAATTGAAGACTACAAAGACTCAATCACTGCTAATAATATTTGAAAACATTTAAGGTTTTGTAAAAACAGTTTACAAAAGGGAGATTACTCACATTGCTGTCTTAGGGTTTTCCTTTAGGATTTCCTGGTGATTATCTATTAATTACACAAATGCACACGCGTTAGTATAATAACCCATATTTACATTAGTAATACCCTCCCCGAGACGGTATTCCAATGACTACGTCGGGCAAAACCACGACAGCCGTTACGGAACCTTGGATCAATTAGGCAGCGTATCTAATACGTAACCGGGGTTATGATACTTACAACGGTGCAGAACTTCGTTATTTAGGGGGTATTATGCCCGAAAATTACTTTATCTATGCAGAAATTCGAGAGAGAAGAAAGTGTGTGAGCGAGTTGGGACTGAAGCCGATACCCTCAATTAATAGGGCCTGATTTCAAGTTCCTCGCGGCCCGCGAAGGATGTAGCCAAAGGCTACGCGGCCCGCGACGTAGGTCTGTAGGGCCTAGCTATGACCAGTCAGCACTCGTAGCCTCGACACATCGCACGACACGAGGCAGCACCGGGTGCCGCCCTGATGACTGGCTGTCGCGCCCCGCGTAAGACCCTTAAGGAATCTTCGCGGCCCGCAAGCGATACTATTTTCTTGTTTTTATTTAATATTTAATCGTATAGGGTATTTTGGGTTCGGTTTTCGCATACGGGGTATATTTTAAGACATATTGGGATATTTCAATTATATTAGGGGTGTCGAAAATTTTTTTGGAGGGTTGTTATATCCTCCCCACCTTGTTTTAGAACTCGTCCTCGAGGTCTACTGGAATAAAGTGTGGATATTTCATTTGCATTTCTGATTCAAGCTCCCAAGTGTACTCTGGTACACTTTTCGAATCCCATTTTACTTTGACTAGAACCAATCTTTTGTGTTTGAGATTCTTGACTTTCCTGTCTTCCATTTGTAGTGGTCGTTCTACAAATTTGAGTTTTCATTTACCTCTATATCCTTAAGGGGCACTAGTAGTGATTCATCAGCTAAGCATTTCTTGAGATTACATACATGAAATACATCATGTATTCCTGCCATTTCCTCTGGTAGTTGTAGCTGATAGGCTACAGGTCCTATTCTTTTAATAATTTCAAAAGGTCCAACATACCTGGGGCTTAGCTTTCCTCTTTTGATGAATCTTACCACTCATTTCCAAGGAGAGACCTTTTGTAAGACTTTATCTCCTACCTGAAACTCCAATGGCTTTCGTCTGTCATCAGCATAACTCTTTTGTCGATCGCGTGCTACTTTCAGTCGTACCTTGACTTGAATGATCTTGTCGGTTGTTTCTTGTACTATTTCAGGTCCATATAATTGCTTTTCTCCAATTTCTGCCCAACAGACTGGAGTTCGGCACTTTCGTCCATAAAGTGCTTCGAATGGTGCAGCATTGATACTTGTGTGATAGCTGTTATTATAAGAAATTTTATCAATGGTAAGTGATCGTCCCAATTACCTCCGAAATTAATTACACAAGCTCTAAGCATGTCTTCCATTGTCTGAATTGTCCTTTCGCTTTGTCCGTCCGTTTGAGGATGATAAGTTGTGCTTAGATTTAACTTGGTTCCCATTGCTTTTTGGAAACTTGTCCAAAAAATGAGAGGTAAAACGGCTATCTCTATCAGAAACAATTGATAAAGGAATTCCATGTAATGAGACTATTTCATTTACATACAATTTAGCTAATTGTTCCATACTGAAAATTTCCTTCATTGGTAGGAAATGAGCTGACTTAGTTAGCCTGTCTATAATCACCCAGATTGTATCATTACCTTTTCGTGTCTTGGGTAATTTGGTAACAAAATCCATTGTTATCAATTCCCATTTCCATATTGGCATGTCCATCTGTTGCAATAAACCTGAGGGTTTCTGATGTTAAGCTTTAACTTGCGAACATGTTAAACATTTAGAAACATAAGCGGCTATATCTTTCTTCATTCCTATCCACCAAAAATTCTTTCTTAAGTCCTGATACATCTTATCACTTCCAGGATGCATCGTATACTTAGACTTATGGGCTTCTTCTAATATACGGTGACGTAGGTTTCCCAATTTAGGTATCCACATCATTTTCTTATGGAATCTCCAAATTCCATCAGTTCCTTGATCTAGTTCTTTAATCATTCCTTTTAGCTTCTCAGTATCATTCTTGATTACTGATTTTTGTGCTTTTCTAATCTGTTCATTTAAATCTACTTGAAGATTTAATTTAAGAGAATGTACTCTTTTTGGTTTTTCATGATATTTTCGACTTAAAGCATCGGCTACTACATTAGCCTTTCCTGCATGATACTGGATATTACAATCATAATCACTTAATATTTCCATCCAGCGTCTTTGTCTCATATTCAACTCCTTTTGCCCGAAAACATACCTTAAACTCTAATGGTCGGTGAAAATAGTAAACTTACTACCGTTAAGGTAATGTCTCCAAATCTTCAGGGCAAAGATTATGGCTCCTAGTTCTAGATCATGGGTTGAATAATTCTCTTCATGATTCTTTAGTTGTCTAGATGCATAGGCTATAACCTTTTGACGTTGCATCAATACACATCCATAACCTAACTTAGAAGCGGTCACAATAGATTATAAAGTCTTCGGTTCCTTCTGGTAACGCTAATATGGGTGCGCTGGTTAATCTTTGCTTAAGAATTCTAAAGGCTTCTTATTGTTTTGGTCCCCATTCAAACTTAACAGATTTACAGGTTAACTTTGTTAAAGGAATGACTATTCTAGAAAAATCTCGAATGAATCTCCTATAATAACCGGCCAATCCTAAGAAACTTCTAACCTCAGTTGGCAATTCAGGGGTTTTCCATTTGGTAATTGCCTCAATCTTTGTGGGATCTACATGAATTCCTTCATGATCGACTAGGTGTCCAAGAAACTGTACCTGTTCTAACCAAAATTCGCACTTTGAAAACTTAGCATAAAGCTTTTCTTTTCTTAATAAACTTATAAGTGCTTGCAAATGCTTTTCATGTTCCACTTTACTCTTAGAGTAAATGAGAATATCATCTATAAAGACAGTTATGAGTTTATCCAAATATGGCTTACATATTCGGTTCATCATGTCCATAAATGCAGCTGGGGCATTGGTTAAATCAAATGGCATGATAGTAAATTCATAATGGTCATACCTTGTTCGGAAGGCTGTCTTAGGAATGTCCTCTTCCTGTACCTTTAATTGATGAAATCCTGAGCGTAAATCGATCTTTGAGAAAAATCGAGCTCCTTGCAACTGATCGAACAGATCATCGATTTCTTGGTAATGGATACCGGTTTTTAATCGTGACCTTGTTCAATTTACGGTAATCAATGCACATACGCATTGATCCGTCTTTCTTCTTGACGAATAAGATTGGTGCTCCCCATGGTGATGAACTTGGCTGTATGAATCCTTTCTCCAATAATTCGTCTAACTGTTTCTTCAGTTCCTGCATCTCGGTGGGTGCCAAACGGTAGGGTGCTTTGGCAATTGGTGCTGTTCCTGGTAGCAGGTGGATTCTGAATTCAACTACTCTGTCTAGCGGTAGTCCTGGTAATTCTTCTGGGAATACATCTGAAAACTGAGATACTACAGGAATATCTTTTAGTTCTTTTCCTTCAGTGTTAATGATTATAGAAATCAAATACACTAATGATCATTTTCTTACATAACTTGCTGTTTTCATCACAGAGATGAATTTTGTGGATCTAGATGGCTTATTTCCTTTAATTGTGATCTTTTCACCTCTTAGTGAATTTACTTGGATTGACTTTTGATCACATTGAATACTGGCTTTATTAGTTGTTAACCAATCCATTCCTAATACAACATCAAATCCGGCTATCATGTCCGGATCATCTTTGCTTCTTCTGCAGTCAGAACAAATGCTCTAGCATTTTTAGTATTCTTGTTGTTCATGGCTAGAGCTAGTTTCGGACAGTTAGGCTTGATATGACCTTGTTCTCCATAGTTGTAGCATATCCTGTTGTTAGGTTTCTTCCTGCAGTCTTCTTCCTTGTGTCCAGATATTTTGCAAAAATTGCAGTATATGGAGCATCTTCAAGAATGCTTTCTTTTGCAATACTTGCAGTAGGGTGCCGAGGTAGAACCTACATTTTTCCCACGATTGAAATTTCTAGAACGAAATTCTTGGGTAAGTTTCTGGGCTAGGTTCTTTTTCTGGTCTTCTTCTCGTGTACGTACTAATTCATCAGTCAGGGTGTTTGCTAGTTCTACAGCTTCTTCTACAGTTTGAGGTCTAGCCGCCTTGACTACATGTCTTATCTCACTGATTAATCCCCAGATATAGCGGGAGATTAATACTGGTTCTGGTGATGTAAGGGTTGGTACTATTCTAGCATATTCAAAGAATAATGTAGTGTAACCCTTACTATCCACTCCAAGCATTCTTAAGTTTAAGAACTTATTTGCTATCTGTTCTTTTTCATTGGGAGGGCAGAATTTCCTTTCTACCATGTTTTTAAATTCCTCCCATTCCATATTATAAATCTTGTCACTTCCCCTAGATTGGAGGATAGTGTTCCACCATTCTAAAGCTGAGTTCTTAAACAGATTGGAGGCAAATATTATCTTATCCTCTTCCGCACACTTGCTTACTTTTAAGACTGCCTCAGTCTTTTCTATCCAGCGTAGAGCTGCAACGGCCCCTTCATTGCCCGAGAATTCTATTGGTTTACAGGACCAGAATTCTTTATAAGAACAACCATAAGACATGGTTCTTCTTCTTTTTGGAATGGGCAGTCGAAGTAATGGTCCATTGTTTACGCTGTGACTGAGTTCATTAGTTGGTCGCTTACTTCCACTATCACTTTTATTATTTTCAGCTTCTCTAACAGCTTGAACAATATTAGGCATAGCATCTATGATTCCTTGGGCCACTAGGTTTTGGATGACACTGTTATTCACTTGGTTTCCGTTATTATTGTTATCCGAGTTGTTATTCGGGTTTTCTTGATTCACTTGGTCGACCATCTGAATTATAAACATTTACCGAGTATTAATATCATCAAATAATATTTAACACAACCAATCACACAACATACATATTGATCAAAATCGTCGAACATTGTGACTTACTCTTTCTTATATATTATGCATCTAGTACAAACGGTACTGGAATTTAAAACACAATATTAGTATGTATCAGTAACTATTGTCTAGAAATATTTTTTTTTCTCAAACATACACACACACACACACATATATATATATATGTATATTATATTATTTATTATTATTTTATTATTACCATTACAGGTATGGGTTCATCCAGAAATCCATACTACGCTCGTCATACTTCCAGACGAGTCGTTCACCTATTCGTTTCATTCTTTTACTTCCTTTTATTATATCCTCACCAAAGGTGCGGAGTTCTCGTAGGTTTTCAGTGCTTATTGGTGGTGCCGGTGCTGGTATTGGGTCTGGGTACTGGGGCATGGGTTCCTCGTAAGGGTACGGGTTTTCTAATATTTCTCGAACATATTGGTCATTGTTCCAGTAGGGATCTAGGATGTCAAGGTCTGGGTAGGCTTCTAGGTTTGGCATAGGTTCGTTTTCTGGTATTGGGTAGCGTTGCTGGTAATCCCTATATATGGTTGTTAAACCATGGGTCGTAGTCTAGGTCTAAGGGGTTGGGTGCTGGTACTCTAGGTATTTCAGCTGGGTCAAATTCAGGCATTGGGATTTGGTTTTCTGGGTTAGCTTCAATTTCCATTGGTTGTGTGGGAAACAGCAGTAAAGGCTGGGGTGCTACAAGTTGCTCTAGATTAGGGTCTGCAGCTGTAGTTGCTAAGATATGGAAATTTGCTAGACTCCTATTGAGCATATCCTGGGTGTGGGCATCTGTGTCTCTCTTAGCGGCTGCTAACGCTCGCTGTTGTTGTAACTTTTTCATCCTCTTTCTACGTCCATGCGCTCCTCTGCTGAACCATCATCTTTTCTAGGAAGGGAATGGTTCTTCAGATTGTGCTCTGAACTCGAAAATCCCATCTTCATTATCAGCCGAATACCCCGAGGGGGATGGTAGTGAAGAGGTTCCTTCGTTTTGAGGAGAGTTGGACAACTGACGGTAAGCGTCTGATGTTCCTTGGTCACACATACTGTAAACTAACAAATTGTCAAATAACACAAAAGGATAATATACAGATATGCACGTAATCACATAGATTATTTCCTAACATTTTAAATAATATTTTGATGTTAGCAGAACACTTTGGTGTCTGAAATCAGTGGCTTAGCTCTGATACCACCTTCTGTCGCAACCCCCGATCCCTTTCTCCCGGGAACGGGCGGCCACGAGCCAGTTTTGGTGGTTTCGGGTGTTTAATCATTTTTGGCAGCGGAAATTTCATCAGGACCGTAGTTAGGAAATGTTTTATCAGAGTAAAACCACCGTATTTTCATAAATATAATTATCATAACAATACGTGGGAAAACCCAAGTTTCTATTACAAACATTTTCATAGGGAATAAACCCTATTTTTATTTGATAAAAACATCTTCTTTATTTAGGTAACTTTTATAGCCACTTTTTCCAAGCCTTTAGTGCTCTCCAGCTGGCTTCTATTTGGCTCTTACATTTTGTTACATGAAAAAATTTTAAAAACATTGTCAGTGGGAAATACTGGTGAGTGAATCCCGGTTTAATCAAGAAGAGTTTTATCAATTTACAGTATTGAGAGCGATCACATTGTTTATATCTACACAATTACTCATTCAGTACTGTCAATCCTGACTGGTGGGTCATATTACTCATTGGCTATCTCATTGTCCAATGGTAACGTCTTTCACATTTTGTATACAAAACCCCAACATACCGGTAGTAATTGAAGACTACAAAGACTCAATCACTGCTAATAATATTTGAAAACATTTAAGGTTTTGTAAAAACAGTTTACAAAAAGGAGATTACTCACATTGCTGTCTTAGGGTTTTCCTTTGGGATTTCCTGATGATTATCTATTAATTACACAAATGCACACGCGTTAATATAATAACCCATATTTACAATAGTAATACCCTCCCCGAGACGGTATTCCAACGACTACGTTGGGCAGAACCACGACAGCCGTTACGAAACCCTGGATCAATCGGGCAGCGTATCTAATACGTAACCGGGGTTATGATACTTACAACGGGGCAGAACTTCGTTATTTAGGGTGGTATTATGCCCGAAAATTACTTTATCTATGCAGAAATTCGAGAGAGAAGAAAGTATGTGAGCGAGTTGGGACTGAAGCCGATGCCCTCAATTTATAGGGCCTGATTTCAAGTTCCTTGCGGCCCGCGAAGGATGTAGCTAAAGGCTACGCGGCCCTTGACGTAGGTCTGTAGGGCCTGGCTATGACCAGTCAGCACTCGTAGCCTCGACACAGCGCACGACACGTGGCAGCACCGGGTGCTGCCCTGATAACTGGCTGTCACGCCCCGCGTAAGACCCTTAAGGAGTCTTTGCGGCCCGCGAGCGATACTATTTTCTTGTTTTTATTTAATATTTAATCGTATAGGGTATTTTAGGTTCGGGTTTCGCATACGGGGTATATTTTAAGACATTGGGATATTTCAATTATGTTAGGGGTGTCGAAAAATATTTTAGAGGGTTGTTATACTTGAAACACTTAAACATTTAGCTAAAGTTCGAAAATAGCCAGAAAATTCAATGTTTATGGACCGGATAGGTCGGTCAAACAAGCTAGAACAGGAACTGAGTGAAAAATCCTTGCTTTTATAATATTTTTTACTTTTTATAATTTTAAATTTATTGGTTATTGTATCCATTTCATATGGTCGGCAATGTGTACCATTTCAGTATTCGAAAATATAGAAACACTAAATTTGAATCTTTCTTGACAATGCAACTTGCAAGCTTACAAAACTCAACTTGCAAACGTACAATTTGAGTGTTCATAAATGTTAATTACGTTTTTGGCCCCTGTGGTTATATCAATTTTACTATATTAGCCCAAAATAAGAATTTTTAACATATCTGCCCCCATGGTCGCTATAACTAACCATTTTGGCCCCTAAGTCTAGAGATCATGGTGGCCAAAATGGTTAGTAATAGAGACCATGTGGGCTAAAATGGTTAGACTTAGGGGCCAAAATCGTTAGTTATAGAGATCATGGGGGGCAGATATGTTAAAAATTCTTATTTTGAGCTAATATAGTAAAAGTGATAAAACCATAGGGGCCAAAAACGTAATTTACTCTAAATGAGATCTTAAGTTAGAAAGACTTTTTTTTTAATAGCAACCGCATACAAATTTCTAAATTAAACCAAACAAATCATAATCTACTCGTTGCTTGAGTTTGAATCCAAGACCTCCCACTAAGAGACAGAAGGCTCTACCAAGTGAGCTAACCTCACATTGTCTTTCTTAAGTTAATACTCAACTAGCTTTAAAAAAAGTTAACGTCAGAGCAGTGGCAGAGCTTGATCGAAAAATTAGTGCGGGCCTGACTTCCAAAATCCAAATCAGTAGGGGTCGTACTCTTAAAAATTAGGGCTGACAATAAGTCACTTGTATAAGACACGACTAGACCAATTTATTGAAAAATACACTACGTGAATTTTTACCTTGTTGAAAATAAATAAATTTTAGAGGCTAAGATCCATCAATTCTTCTTATTGCTACATAAAACATAGAAATTGTGTTAATCACATGAGATATAAAGTTGTTAAACGAGTTGTATCCGTGTTTAATACTTATGTTATTCGTGTCATTAAAGACCTGTGAAACCCAATAAGACACGATTTGCCAACCCTATTAAAAATCAAAGATTTTACACTACAAAAAAAAAAACTTCAAGAATTTTCGGTGAAATTTGCATTATGAGTGAAAAATTAGTGAGGCCGGAGTACCCCCGAGCCACCATGAAGTTACGCCTCTGCGGTAAAGGTTACACTTTTTCTACTCCTACTCATAAATTACACAAATAAATACTAATTATACCTCATATCAGGATTTAAACCATAGCAAAAGTCTCTACCAAAACTGAAATGACAACTTAAAAAAACTTAACAAAGCCTAGGCATGAATCATGTACAAATTTTAACAAAGCCTTAAGCACTGATCTTGTTCAAATTGCAAGATTGTTTGGGAACGACTGACTCAACATGGCTACAATCATCTAAGATATTTTCATCAACCGAGTGGTTGACAAATGTAAAATAAAATATTGGTCAAATACTTTTTTTCTCCCAAATTCATGAATTTCAACTTTCTTTCTCCAAAGGATTCATAAAATAATTTAAGCATCCAACATTAACAAATCTCATGAAAATGATGTTGAAACTCTAATGCAACTTTAATATACAACATGGCTTATGTGATTATTTAAAGTTTGACTCTATTGTCATGACAAAAAATATGGTTATCAGAATTTTTAATTAGGTTTTTGTTGATTGTTTAAGCTTTAAAATATTATTATCACTTTGCTATTAATAATATAATAACTTGTATTTACCTAGTAAATTTGCTTGCGTGTTGCAGCAGCGTTGAAACGTAAAGTAACTCAAAAAAAGTATTACATTTGACCTAACTTTTCTCCGAACAAAAGTTACGTCAAAACGTAGACAAATTGAAAACGCAGATAAATATAAGTGCGGAAATGTATTATATTTGATCTGACTTATTTGAGAAAGAAATTTATGTCGAAACGTTAATCAACTTGAATTTATACCGACACGTAGATAAAAATAAGTATGTAAGAAAATTATGTTTTTTTAAGTTAAGGAATGGTACGATGCATTGCGGTGACATCGAAACGTAAAGTAACTCAAATTTATACCATCAAAACGTATTATATTTATCCGACTCGTTTTAGAATAAAATTCATGTCAAAATGTAGAACAACTGAAAACATATATAAAAATAAGCACTCCAACGTATGATCTCCGAGCCAACTCATTTTCAAAAAAAAAAAAGAATTATGTAATGTAAATCAACTTAAATATATACCGACAAATACATAAAAATAAGCATGTAAAAATGATAACAATGTCCTTAGAAAGCATAGAGATTATAAGTGGCAATGCTAACTGTAGTCGTAACCTAATACAGTAGTTGTATATAATCATTTCTCCTACTTGGTTTTCTACTCGTCAAAGCCATTTCATCCCTTCATTTCCAAGTTATATAAACTTTATAAAACCTCTAAAATCCAAACCCTAAATTCGTAATCGGATCCAATTTATATAAACCTATACGTGACGTATAGCCTAACCGCTGTCTGGGTTATCGAAACACCGCTGAAGATCAAATTTCCATCATTATACTCGCTGGAAAAATTCAAAAGATGTAATGTCCGAGATAGAGTTCAACGAACGGATAGTAACAATGCAATCATAATGACGTGGCGCTGGTACCGGGAGCCTTCTTCGCAGCAGGAAACAGATGAACTCACATAACTTACAAACATTATCTCACAATCTACGTTAACCGATTCCAAAGATAAATGGGTATGGGCGTCGGACCCTTTAGGGGCCTTCTCGGTAAAATCTGTTAAAGAACTCCTAAACAGAGATCTACAGCATTCAGAAGCAAAGACATTTGAATGGAACGCTTGGATTCCTCGCAAAGTAAACATCTTTGGGTGGAGACTGAACTTGGATCGACTTCCTACACGAGCCGCTCTAGCCAGAAGAAACATCATCATGGCATCCACATCTTGTCCTCTCTGTGGTGAAAATGAAGAAACAGTTGACCATATCTTCTCGTCGTGTTTGGTCAGCGCTGTAGTATGGCAAATGGTGTCGGGGTGGCTAAAAATCCCACCCGTATTTGCTTTCACGGCTGCAGACCTGCTCCAAGCCCACCATCACGTTACCGGGCCAGCTGCAAGAAGAAAATTGGTTCACGCCATCATTCTAATCGGCTGCTGGAATATTTGGAAACTACGCAACGAAGTAATCTTCAACACTAAACGAGTGGACATCTCTACACTGTTGACTGAAATCAAAACCATAAGCTTCCTATGGATAAAACATAGAGCAAAAATGCACTCTTTAGATTGGTCGGATTGGTGTAGTTTCAATGTATTGTAATGTTTTGTTTCCTCCTTTGTTCTTTCTAGCTTCTTGCTAGTGTGTTTCTAACAAAATCAGCCGTTCAAAAAAAAAAACTTATAGCCTAACCGCTAGACAAAAATTCTAACATAGACAACTCTGATTTTTAAGATTAGTGAATATAGGTTTTTTTTTGAACGACGATGAACGACGTGCCAACCACCGTAACACCGGGTGCTGTGGCCAAGGTCGACTACTCGACCCGCAGTCACCCCCTTGGCTCTTCCAGATGCGCGGAAACCCGACATCTACCCGTCCGAAGGCACGACATTGAAATAATCGATAAAAATTGGTGAGTGTGTAAATAGATGGAAGCTTTTCTAAGGCTTCAAGATTAATTATTTTATTAATATAAAATAAGATTTTTTATTAAATTATTTCTTCTACTCATTAAGCTTAGCTACTCGTCAACTTGATTTCCATCCCTTCATTTCCAAGTTACATAATCTTTACAAACAAATTCTAAACTCTAACGCTTAGTTTCCGAGTTTTATTAAATGAGAGAAAAGAAAAGATTTAGAAAGAAATAATTTTTAGTTGTGTTCCAGAGTTTCATTAAAGGAGAGAAAAGAAGAGAAAATGAGAGTTTTTTTCCCTAAAATTAATCTTTGCAATTTGGAAAGAATCAGAGAGAAAGAAAAGAAAAGGAGAGAATCATTTCTTTTCTCTCTTTAAGTTAACTCGGGAACACAGTGTAGGGGCATGTTTGGCTAAGCTTTTTAAAACAATTTATTGACTTATTGGTTTTTTGGAAAAGTCAGGATCGAGTGACTTATTGACTTATTGGCTTTTTCCCCTCACATACACCCTCATTGCCAAACATCATTTTACAGTTTATAACTTTTCAAAAAGCTAATAAGTCAATTAGTTGTTTTCAAAAAGCTTAGCCAAACATGCCCTAAATCCGCAGTTAGATCAAATAATGGAGTCACAAAACCCTAGAATTCAAAACCTCTATCCAGAAATCATCCAATCAAACCCATCATATTCATCTTACACTACACCTTCAGCTCCATCACTTACCCCTCTCTCGATTACACAGATCTACACCAACATCTCTTCATCGATCCACATTCACACACACCAATCCAATCATCCGAAGAAATAATACTCAAAATCCCTAACTCAATCATCCACTTAATCGACAAACAACAAAGCATCGAACTCGCTTCCGGCGTATTAGAAATAGTCCGTCTCCGTCAAGGTAACGCCGTCGTCGCCGTTCTCGCTCGAATCGACGACTTTATCCAATGGCCGTTAACCAAGGACTCAGCCGCCGTGAAGTTAGATGGATCACATTACTTTTTCACGCTCCGTCTTCCTTCGGATTCGGACTCGGGTTTCGGATCGGATAATTTGTTGAATTACGGGCTGACGGTTACAGGGCAGGTTTTGGGGGAGTTTGATAGGGTTTTGGATGAGTATAGTGCGTTTTCGGTGAAACAGGTGGAGAAGAGTGTGGTGGTGGAGAATGGTGGTGGTACGGTGGAGGATAAAGCGGCTGCAGCGGTGTATTGGACGACGTTGGCGCCGAATGTGGAGGAGTATAGCGGTTCGGTTGCACGGATGATTGCGGCGGGGTCGGGGCAGTTGATAAGGGGGATAATGTGGTGTGGGGATGTGACTGTGGAGAGGTTGAAGTGGGGGAATGAGGTTATGAAGAAGAGGAGTAAGCCTGGGGTCAAGGCTGAGGTTTGTCCTCAAGCTTTGAAGAGAATGAAGAGGTAATTAATCCTTATTGTTGCTTAATATCATACATTCATGCTTAACA
This sequence comes from Helianthus tuberosus, assembly GCA_030545235.1. Classification (NCBI taxonomy): domain Eukaryota; kingdom Viridiplantae; phylum Streptophyta; class Magnoliopsida; order Asterales; family Asteraceae; genus Helianthus; species Helianthus tuberosus. The sequence continues at coordinate 57,942,563 of CM060438.1, forward strand.
AGTCAAATATGAAATAATATGTCATGATATTACTAGTTGCTACTTATAAATTATAAAACATGATGTGGTTAGCTTGCCATGTCACAAACATTGGTCTAAAGACTGAAGTTACTCTTTTTATCGCATAACTTGAAGCGTTCATGTTCATTTTGTACAAGATTTACTCGATCGACAACTAAACCCCAATGGTTGGCTCTCTAGTGCGGTTTTAGACTTGTAGTATACTAGTATATGTATTTCTGTATGATATACCATAGTTATCAAAAGCGAGCGCTTTTGGCGCCTAGGCGCTTTTTCTGGGCGACTCGCATTTACTGCGCTTATAGTTCCTAGGTAATAATAGCGCAGCTTATTTCATCCCATGCGTATTTAATTCCGGCGACGGTGCTGCTTTCAGCCGGAAACCAGGAAGAAGGGGGAAGAAGAAGAAGAAGAGAGCGGCTGCGTTCATGAGTGTGTTAGGCTTTTAGGGTTTTAAATAAGTTTAGGTATTTAAACATTTAACCCCTCTATCTTTCCCTAGTTTATATTCAGTCCCTAAAACTTGTATTTTTTTACTTAAAAAGTGTAAAACTTGTTTGTGTATTTAAACATTTAACCCCCTGTATCTTCAGTAGTTTACATTTGGTCCTTAAACTTTTTAATTTATACATAAAAAGTATAAAATTAACATTATAAATACATATATAAATTATAAATAGCTGTTTTTTTATTTTTTGAATTATCTACTACCTTATCGCTTTTTTTTTCTCGGGCGCACGCTTTATTTGCGCCTATCGCCTAGGCCCTAATCAGTGCCTATGCGCCTAGAGTGCGCTTCGCGCCTTTGATAACTATGTGATATACATGACAATTTCCAAAATTGATAAGTTATGATACAAAAATATGGGCTTCACTTTCTTCACTAAATAATTGAATCTTGATAAGTCCACCTATTTCGAATAAAATTTTCCTTTTTGTCAAATGTGATGTCCACATGTTATATTTCAGTAAAATGACCATATTTAAATATATCAATTGAAGCGAGGAAGTAATATTATTGCACATTGGTATAGTGTAAGATGTATATGAACAAATGAATTTTGTTTCAGGGTTAAGAGATTGACAAAGATGTCAGAGGGTATGGCGACCGGTGTACTTTCTGGTGTTGTGAAGGTATCTGGAGTTGTTACGGGCTCTATTGTCAACTCGAAACCCGGCAAGAAATTCTTCAACCTTCTCCCTGGTGAAATAGTTCTTGCATCTTTGGATGGATTCAGTATGTCTCCTTCCTTAAAATTCCTTATCTTTATTTGGAAATATTTATCTTCTTGTGTTATGTATATGTTTTTGCTCTAAGCTGCTCGTAAAGTCGTGTAATATAATGATATCGTTGTGTTGTTCTCACTCCATTCACAGTAAATTATATTAAAGGTATATGTTTACGTTGCTTCTGATTTTTCATATTGGGTTTTTGTACACAGGCAAGGTATGTGACGCAATTGAAGTGGCCGGGAAAAACGTGATGTCGACAACCTCGACCGTCACGACGGACTATGTTTCACACAAGTATGAATCTCTCATTTAAGTTGAGCTTTGTTGAACAAATTATAATCCATAATTTTTTTGCTATTTTCGCTTAATCTTTTGGGTTTAAATTATCCTCTTTGATCGGTTACCACAGAGGATTGGTTTTTAAATCGTCTAAAACTGTACCGTACCATTTTCATTAATAGTTGCTAATTGCTTGCGTGACAGGCATGGTGAAGATGCTGCAAAATTGAATCACGAAAAGATGAGCGCAGTCGGGCATGCGGTAGGGACTGCCTGGGCAGTTTTCAAGATAGGAAAAGCTTTGAATCCAAAGAGTGCAATCAAACCTACAACTCTTGTGAAAGCCGCAGCGTCGAAAGCATCAAAATCCTCGAAATCCAAATCATAAAAGATGTTTCTGTGTTGAATGATCGTGTGAATAGTCCATTAATTATTTGTGCTATGCATGCTATATAGTCTTGATACAAAAAAAATGAAGTTGTGATTAATATTTTGTAATATCAAGATTCATCCTGATGTTTCTTTATATTATGGGATATTGGATTCAAATAATCTTAACTCTTATCATTGGCTGATAGCACTCATAACTTTCGATATGTACCACACCAAGTTGAAAGTTGGGAGTAGGGGTGTACAAATCGAAAGTCAAGAGTGCTATCGGCCAATTTGTGAAAATTAAGGTTATTTAAATCCAATATTTGCAATGAATTTTTGCACTAAATTGACAGGTGTGACAATTTTAGTAAATGTCCTATTGGGCTAGTTAGTAAATCCATTATAACTAAATAGATTATCCCAATCCACATATGGCAGTCCTATAATACAGCTTTAATCTGTTTGATGCGTAGCTATTAGCTAATATTATATAATGAAGAAAAGGTAACATGTGGAGAGAGAAAGGGAGAGAGAAACGTCCCCCTAACTGGGACGACAAGATTCTCAGAGAGCTTAGGAGCAGAAAACAAGCGGAGCTGGCGAAGATTAACGGGAGCTTTTACCAAGAAGATAAGGAGTGGTTCCAAGTGGAGAGTAAGAGGCAGAAGAGAAGGAATGTTTTGCTAGCCAGGAAAGAAGAAAGACTCAGGAATCCTATTACTTTCTTCGTGTCAAATTTGCCGGCGGATTGTTCGAGCAATAGGTTATGGCGGGCTTTTGAGCACCATGGGTGGTTGGAGGATGCTTTTGTCCCGTTTAAACGTGATGGAGCCGGCAATGCGTTCGGGTTCATTAGGTTCTCGGGCATAACCTCTTTGGAGGGGTGGGAGGAGAAGCTTAGCGAGACTGTGGTAGATGGGGCTAAGGTGAAAGTAAATTTGGCCAAGTTTGGTAAAGGCGGAGTCAAGAACTCTCCCCAGGCGGTGGTGGCCAATGACGGTGGTTCGTTGAAACCAACTAGCATCAATGGCATGCATAATGGCAATTCTGGTGTACAAGTCCATAAAGGGGTTGTTGATAGGTGCAATAGGGGTACCAGAGGTTACATGGAGGTGCTTACAGGTAATGAGGAGGCTACGTTTAATGTAGATTTACCCCTATCATTAGCGAGGCTTCAAAACACTGGGGTTTGAGGTCTCTGATTGGCGAAGCGATTGATCTAGGGACGCTTGCAAATCTGGGATCGATTCTGAATATCAACATATTACAGGGGGTATCCGTTAAGTACCTTGGTGGACTTAGAAGTCTACTGATTTTCCCGTCCTAGGGGGATGCCAAAGACTTTCTCAGGACTAAAGCGGATTTTTGGTCAAATGTATTCACTAGGCTCTACTGTTGGGAGGGTGGCTCAGTTCAATTTGATCGTTTAGCAGTCATTAGAGTCACAGGTTTGCCACTGTGTCTGTGGGATAGACACATCCTTAATCGGGTAGGTGAAAGAGTTGGGAGGTTGGTTTGTAGATCTGAGGCATGTTTGGAAGATGATCTCCTTCACCGAGATAAAATGGTGGTTTTGGTTCAGGAGGGCCGAAAGGTGTCCAAGAAAGTAAATGTTTCGTGGAAAGGCGAGGTGTTTTCAGTCTGGGTCGAGGAGTGTGGCGCCTCTTGGGGCACTCCTTTCGTCGGAATTATTGGCCAGACGCAGGTTTCACCGGAATGCTCTGCCCTGCCAGTTCAATTAGAAGGGTCCGGTAACCGGGTAACTGAAGAGGCTCGGGTAGAGGAAGAGTCTCCTTTGGAGGCGTTGCATGGAGTTGTGGGTGAAAACCAAGGGACGCATGCAGGAAGTGTGGGCGGCGAGGGTGGGATTTCCAAGGAGGTTACTGGTGATGACGTTGTGGTACACGTGCAGATGTTGGATAAGGATTTTGGGCCCGATAAAGTTGGGCTGCAAGCTGCTGAAGTGGGCTTTGGCTCTCCTAAATTTTGCAACAAACATAACTCTCCAGTGGGGCTTGGGCCAGATTCACAACAAGGGATAGAGAGTATGGGCCTAGCTACTCTGGTGATGGTGGACTTAAACACTAACCTAGATGATCCTTTTGACTTAGAAGGCATCATCAGGGACACGTCTAAGGTCACCCTGAGAAAAAAAGATAAGAAAAAGAAGTCAAGGAGAAACTCACGGGATAGCTCACGGGCGGCGTGCTCTGCCCAACGAGAATCAGGGGAGGAGGAAATAACGGTGACAATGTCAGATGCAGTCACTCCGGCTGCTAATACTCCGTGTTCGATGAACAGGTGTGATACTAGTATCGTGGATGAGGTCAGGCACACTATCAATTTTAGGGAAGAAGTCGGGATTTTTGCTCAGGGGTTTGATGTGCATATAAGGAAACTAGTTCAGGGTGAAAGGGAGTCAACTGGTCAATTGTGAATTTTTTGACCATAAACATCAGAGGTGCAGGAGGTTTGGGTAAACCTAGTTGGGTCAGCGGTCTGAAGAGAGAGAATAGGGTTACGTTTTTGGCTATTCAGGAATCTCAGATGAGCGGTTTGACGGATGCTTTCATCTCTAATTTCTGGGGTAGTGACCAGATGCGAGCAGAAACAGTGAATTCGAATGGGCGTTCGGGAGGTCTCATTTCGATCTGGTCCCCTGCCGTCCTCAGTGTTGACTCTGTTGTGAAAGGTCAGTTCTTTCTGTTAGTTTCTGGATTTTTCCTCAGGACGGGTGACCGCATAAACGTTCTCAACGTGTATGCCCCTAATGATTTTGGGCTGCGGAGGAGACTTTGGGGAGATATTTGTTCGCTAGTTGATAATCTGGATGGGTTTTAGGTGGCCTTGGGTGATTTTAACGAGGTCAGGGATGAGGAGGAGAGGGTGAACTTGATTTTTAAATTGAACCAAGCTCTTGTTTTCAATAAATTTATTAGTGACGCAGGCTTCCTCGAATATTCCATGTCGGGTAGAAAATTCACATACATGTCGGATTGTGGGCAGAAGATGAGTAAACTTGACAGGGTTTTCGTGAATCTGGACTTCATGCAAAGATGGCCTTTGGCGTCTTTAAAGGTTCTAAACAGGGGTACTCCTGATCATTGTCCCCTGCTTCTAAGGTGTGATGATGTTGACTTTGGTCCCCCTCCATTTAAGTTCTACAACAGTTGGTTGCGGGATGAAGGGTTGGAAGTTTGTTTGAATTCAGCAGTCAATTCTATCCCGGACTCTCTTTTTGGGGTCCTAAGGCTTGCCTCTTTATTAAAACAGCTGAAGAAATTTATTAAGGAGTGGAGAGGTAGGGTGAAGGAAGAAGAAAGGTTGTTGAGCGACAAGCTTACGGAAGCGGTAGTGGCTTTAGAACTCTTAGCTGAGCAGAGGAGTCTTACAGTTGTTGAAAGAAAAGATCGGGCTGAATTCAGGTTGCATCTTAAGAACATGGAGACGAAAAAAGCGTTGGATATTCATAAAAAAGCGAGGGTTAATTGGCTGAAAGCGGGAGATGAAAATTTAAAATTTTTTCACGGTCTAGTCAATGCTAAGAAGGCTAGGAATCGCATCAGCAGACTTCTCATGGATGGGGTGTGGGTTGATGATCCGAAACTGTTGAAGGATTTGGTGTTGAAGGACTTCAAGAAGCGTTTCTCAGAACCATTGCGGAAGAGACCCGGGTTCATGGATTCTGGTTTGATGAAGCTTTCCTGCGACCAAAGTGACGCCCTTGTTGTAGAGTTCACGGAAGCTGAAGTAAAAGCTGCCATCTGGGATTGTGGGGGCAGCAAGGCCCCGGGTCCCGATGGCTTCTCTTTCAATTTTTACAAGAAATTTTGGGAAAAACTCAAACCGTTCGTGATGGCTATAATGGAGGATTTTTTTAATAAAGGGGTCTTAAATATGGGGTGTAACTCGTCTTTTATTGCTCTCCTCCCAAAAGCTAATGACCCGCAAACTATTTTGGACTTTAGACCTATCTCGCTCATTGGGTCATTGTACAAAATTGTTGCGAAGGTTTTAGCAAATCGATTGAGATCGATGCTTGTCCATCAATCCCAATCGGCGTTTGTCGGGGGAAGAAATATCTTGGACGGCCCCTTGATAGTTTGTGAAGTGATCGCTTGGGCCAAAAAATGCAAAAACAAGGTTATGCTTTTTAAAGTGGACTTCGAGAAAGCGTATGACACCCTCAACTGGAAGTTTCTTTTGCGGGTGCTGGAATTTCACGATTGGTGGAGAAGATGGGTGTCGGGTTGTCTTAAATCTGGGAAGGGATCGATTTTCATTAACGGAGCACCGACGGGTGAATTTGGGTTTAAGAGAGGGCTTAGACAAGGTGACCCGCTTTCTCCTTATTTGTTTATTCTCGCCATGGAAGTCATCAAGATGTTTTTGGCTAAGGCGTCGGATAATGGATCTTTTGTTGGGGTGAAACTTCCTAATAATGGTCCTATGTTGGACCACCTATGTTATGCGGACGATGTCATCTTCTTAGGTGAATGGTCGGATCAAAATGCGTTGACTTTATCTCGGTTCTTGAGATGCTTTCATTTATTAACCGGCTTAAAAATTAATTTCCGTAAAAGCCATTTGTTCGGGGTTCGGGTGGATGACCTGGAATTGGCGCGGGTTGCAACGATTCTCAATTGTGAGGTGGGGACTTTTCCGTTTACCTAACTTGGGCTTCCGATTGGTGCGAATCCCAACCGTTTACCTAACTTGGGCTTCCGATTGGTGCGAATCCCAAACGGGTCAAATTTTGGGAGCCGGTTATTGCCAAATTTCAGAAAAAACTTTCGGCGTGGAAGGCAAAGACACTCTCCTTTGTCGGGAGGGTTACGTTAGCTAAAGCAGTCTTGGGAAGTCTCCCGTCCTATTTCTTCGGTGTGTTTAAAGCCCCAAAATCAGTTTTAACCACTCTGGAGGGTTTGAGACGAGCTTTTATATGGGGTAAAACGGGGATGAGGAGCAAGATAAAATGGGTAAGGTGGGAAAAGATGATGAGACCAAAGAGTATGGGAGGCCTCGGTTTGGGAGGTTTGGGGGATTTCAACGTTGCCATGATGACCAAATGGTGGTGGAGGTTCAAGGTTAACTCGGATCAGCTTTGGACTAAAGTAGTTTCAGCCATTCACGGCCCTAACCGAGGTGACGCTTTGGTCCCCATTAACAAATACATTTCGGGTTGGTGGAAGGATATAGGGTCCATGAAAGGGAAACTTGCTAAGTGCGGTATTTCTCTAAGCGAAAGGCAGAAGGTTATTGTGGGAAATGGCCAAACTGTTCGGTTCTGGAAGGACATTTGGATGGGGTCAAATCCGTTGTGTAAGAAATTTCCTCTGCTGTACCGATTGGCTGTGGACAAGGCTGCCACTGTCTCTGCAAATATGGAGTTGGTGGGGAATGTTAATTTGTGGAAATGGGCTTGGTTGCGGGACCCGGTTTCATCAGCAGAATGGTGTCAGTTGGGGAATTTAATGGCACTACTACAACATATTATTATCCAGCAAAGGGAGGACGAGTGGGTGTGGCAGAGTGACGATGCTGATGCTTTCTCAACAAAGTTGCTTCGTCTAGAGCTGAGTTCAAGGGCTTCGGTTCAGAGTGATGTTGCTCCGTTTGGGTGGAACGCTTGGGCTCCTTTGAAGGTAAACTACCTGGTCTGGAGAGCAGAGATGGGTAAAGTGGCGGCTAAGTTGGCGTTGCATAAACGGGGAGTGCAAATCCAGTGTGTCGTGTGCTCCAGATGCGGGATAAAAGAGGAGTCGAGTGATTATATTTTTGCCTCGCGCCTCCTTACAAGAGCAGTTTGGTGGCATATTTTTCGGTGGGTCAGAATCCCGATTCTGGTGGATTGCGAGGGAGCAGCCCAAATCTTGGACCATTTTTCAGCCCAGGTGGGAGCAAAAAAATGGAAACAGGCTGTGCAGATGGTAGCCTTTGCAACATTTTGGAGATTGTGGTTGACCCGCAACGATAGAGAGTTCAACGGCAACACGGTTTCGGTGTCTAGAGTGGTGGATTCTATTAAGGAGGACACTTTCCTCTGGTTAAATAACAGGGGAGGTCTCAAGTCGGTGTCCTGGAGCGATTGGATATGTACATCGCTATTTCTTAGCGGCTACTAAGGCAAGGTATCGAAACGGGTCAATATATTGATCCGAGTCAGGTATGTATAATGATTCAACTCATCATGTAGAGCTTGAGGTTCTATAAGAGTAGGCAAGGTTAAAATATAGATATTTGGTTACCTTTTAGGTAAACCGAATAAATTGAGTTATGATTATGGTGTTTTAGAAACATATTGGTTTCTAGACAAGGCTATAGTTAAAAAGTCAGATTTTTGGGTCAAACAAGTATTTAAAAGTCCTTCGTAGTAAAAGAAGGATGAAGATTGACCAAAATGCCCTTGTAAGCTTATTCGAGCGAACGACCCTTAAAGGTGAGTCGGAAACAAGTTTTATGATTAAATAAATACTCGGAATAAGTATAGAAAGTGAAAGATGTAGATTCTTGGGTCGAATGACTTTATATGAGTCTTTGACGTAAAAAGATAATCCGAGGGGTAAAACTAGGAACATATAGATATCCACATTAAATCCACCACACATATAGTTGTGGTGGAAGATTACTTGATAAGAAATGTAGGAATATGATGCTAGAAATGAATGAAAGCGATTTTAAGCTTTAAAGTGCTTAAATACCCTTAATGGGTCAAAATAAGCACTTGAGCGTAAACGGGTTTTAATTAAGTAAGAAACCCGTGATTTATGAATAATATGATAGGAGATATTGAAATTATGAATCCCATGAGTTTATAGATCAAATAAACATGTTTGTTTGATAAAATCACGAACGGGTCAAAATTTGGTAAAAAGGGTAATAAGTCGAAGACTTAAAAGTCTGAAATTTTATTAATCCGGATGTTAGATTTTAACTCCATAAGATGGAGAATTAAATTACGAGCGCGTAGGAAAAAGAATCGGGTAAAACGGATTAAAAACGAGAGAGTTATGCTCGTTTCCGTGAAATCGGGTTATGCTGGGAATATGCAGCACCAGCAACAACTTTCTGCCATAAATACCCCGTGGCAATGCGCGACGGCAGGCCCTCACCCCCGTCGCGCGACGCCACAAGCTCAGATCCGAGAATTTTTGTTTTTTTTTTTTTGATACTTTTGAGTATGGAACTTGTTTATTCTTGATTTTTAAAGAGTTAAAACTAATTATTTCCTTGGTTTTAACCGTAGGTGAAGATGGACCTAACCCGGATGGTGATCAAGCTATTATCAAGAACCGAACGCACCAAACGAAGCTTCCGCATTTTGTCTATTTTGTTTTAGTAATATGTAAACACTTGAAACTATGTTTTAAAAATTAACTAGTAGCATAATGACTTGATTATTATGATCATGTAAGGTCTTAAAATCATGAAAACTTTTGAAAACTCGCAAATTATTGTACTAAATACAAGTATTTGTATCCCTAATCTCGTTATATTAAGTCGGGTCTTACAAGTTGGTAATCAGAGCTCAAGGTTTAAAGAATAAAGTGTTCGGTTCGAGGCTTGATCGCGAATCCGGTAAGTACATGTATATCAATGGTTTAGTATGATTAAAGTGTTGAGAACAACACATATGGTTATCCTGTAATACACGTTATACCAATAAAAAAACGATATAGAGTAGATATAGTCAACGAAATCACACGCATTGATGCATATAGTAGAAAAGCCTTGTATTATAATACGGGCATCCATTAATGTCGAAATTACTAACTGTTGTAAATGTTTTAGTTGAAGGACCCTCGCATATGAAGATAGCGAGAGTTTAACAAATCACGGATTTGATAGAGGGACGGTCCAAAGAGTATGCTCATCAAGGACCTAAAACACGTAGCGTTCGCAAACAAGGCTAATGGCAAAAGAAGCCCGTTAGGGCAAGCATTACCAGGTGCACATTTTAAATTTAATTGCATAAATAGTAATATGCAACAAATACGTAGAGATTGAAAGTTGCATACGTAGATTGAAAACTTGGAAAAACCCGAATAGAAAACCTATCCGGGATATTGTTTCCAAGAGAAACAAATAGAGGCATTACTTACATGGGGTGTAATGTGAAAATTATAAAAAGGTCATGTATACCAGGTGTTGATCACTTACTCTGGCCAAGTAAGTGGTGATCACGTGGCACTATGAACTTTTTATGATGGACATGCTTACATCCGATGTAGTAAGGACGGGGTGAGTGGGACAAATTAAAAAGTACCCAACTGAATCAAATGAGCAAAATATTTGATAATAAGGTAAACGCACAGCCGGGTGACGGAAGCGTATTACATTTGGATAATGAGCCCGAGTGAAGGGACAAAGATTGATGTAAAATGATTTAGACATGTATTGGGAAGGGGTGTACTTACACTCGAACCCGGAAAATGCAAACATGTAAAATGATTTAGACATGTATTGGGAGGGGGTGTACTTACACTCGAACCCGGAAAATGCAAACATGTAAAATGATTTAGACACGTATTGGGAGGGGGTGTACTTACACTCGAACCCAGAGAGTGAAAACATGTAAAATGATTAAGATATGCATTGGGAAGGGTTGTACTTACACTCGAACCCGGAAAATGCAAATATGTCTTTTAACGGGCCGTTTTTGTAAAACGTCAAACTTGAGGACAAGGTCGGAATATAAAAGTGAAGCAAAGTCTTAATGCATACCAGGAGGTTGCAATAATAATGACTTCGGTAAAACACCCGGTTGATAGGTAGGAATTTAAAAACATGTGTAAACCAAGAGACGTGAACGCGGGTTGAAAATTCAAAAGACTTGGATTATGAATTATGACTATAAAATTTCGTAAAAAGAAATTTTTAATAAATATGTTCAACCATTTGAGATTGAACGGGTAGAATAAAGAATAAAGTTGATTGTTTATAAGGGATGGATTTCACATTAACAAGTCAAACAGGTTGAATACAATATAATGCCGGATGGCACAAATAAGCGCTAGCCAGATAAAGGTAGCGTCAAATGCAAAAGAGTAATGAGCCCGGTAGTGGGACACAACCAATTAAGAATATATGCAAACCAAATAACAGTGAGCATAAGAAGAACTGACTCATAAATGACGTGAAAAGTCATAAAGTCAGAAAATCGTCCGAAAGAAAACAATCATAGCCACGAACTACAGTCAAGGTTAATGGATCTTAAGCTTGAATCAAATGATTCTTCAAAAAAAAAAAAAAAAAAAACAGGATGCCTTGACACCAAATATGTATTTTAAGAACAAAACGAGTAAAGAATGAACTACGGGATCAACATAACCTTTGGGGTTATAAACAATGGAAAGGTCTTTGAGACTAAAACGACCCACGAGTCATGACTAGAAATAAATAGATTATAAGGACCTCGCCTTAAAGAGGCGAAAAGTCTAATAAAATAGCCCATAAGGCGAGGGAATCAATTGAGAATCCTCGCATAAAATAAAGACAATAAAAGAATAAATTTTGGACCGTCAATATCCCGGTATGGATAATTGACAAAAGTTAAAAAGAAGATGCTAAACTAAAACTTCGGTTTTGGTAAGAAATGACGTTTTTACAAATATGAATTCTGATAGACGTATAAATAGTAAGCATGAAAGATATAAGTCTTGACACTGATAGGTGTAAGACAATATATTCGAAAAGTGATAATTTTGAAAATAAAAAGCTGACATAAACCTAAACATGACGTGATGTGATCACGGACACAAAAGTGATACAGAATACAACCACGTTGTAATATAAGTTACAAGATATGAAATTATAAACACGCAAAGGGCCGATGACAGCAATATAGTATACCTGAATAACGAGGTATGAGGTAAAATGGTGACCAATCAGTTTAGGCGATAAAACAAGTTATAGTTAAAATAATGTTGTGACCTATGTAGAGCGTTTGTCAATGTAAAACTAGCGTGAGGTAAGTATGCTGACGGACTCAGTGACTGGATGGCCAAAAGACAACCCGGTCAAATAGGCGACAAAGATAGGAAATAAATGATAAAAGGTTATGATCAAATAAAAACCTTATGCCGGAAAAGAAAGAATGCCTTGAAAAACGAAACTGAGATGGTTAGGTCCAAACCAAAGGACCACTTAAAGAAGGTTTCAGGGACGAAACCCTTTTAAAGGGAGGTGGACTTGTAACACCCCAAAAATATAAAACTTTAGATTAGAACTATAAAGTATAAAATAAACAAGAATAAGCTAACTAGGGTAAGTAACCTAGTTAGTCATAAATCTTGTTATAACTAAGGAACATGAGTTAAAACACTTAGAGATTAACATGGTTTTTAGTTGGAGGGCCAAAAGTGTTAAAATGGAAAACTTAATATTATTAAACTTAAAAATAAATCCAAACACACCTTTAGATGTGTCTGGATCGAACAAGAACAGGAGAAGGGCGACCAACCCACCTTCAAACCCTAACGCTCACAAAACTCACAAATTGAAGGCCCAAATGAAGTCAAAATCGAAATCTGATATAGATTAGTGATCACCTCATCGAAGGGATCATAAGGTATGTAATTTCCATGGAAAAATCTTCATCCAAATTTCTGAGTGAGTTCATGAAATTCGAAATTGATGTTGCATGATTGTGGTATGGATGATATTGAAGTGAAATAGTGTTTAGGAGTAAACGCTAGACAAGTATATATTGAAATCATGGCTAGCTCAAGTAAATTCAGATTTTGTTGATGCTAAATTCATGTATGAGATGTTTTTAGGGTTTTGATTGCTAAAAATTAGTGTTATGATGTCAAGAACATGCTTAAATTGAAAGCTGAATTCAAACAGCTCCTGATCATAATTTACAGCCGACTTGTATTGGCTGTAACCTGAACAAAACATGACAAAAACATATGTTTCTTGAGTCTAAAATGTAATTCCAGGAAATATATTTAAAACCCCACTGGAATCGCATTTTTTCGACGAAAATTGAGCGTTTTATGAATTTTTCCGTATCAAAGGTTCAAGCTGCGTTTTCTGACAGAATTTGCAGCCCATTACGAATGTCATAACTCAATTTAGGGATTTAGTTATGATCTCAAATTTTTACTGTAGATAGTTTTAAGCGATTAAAAGAATTTCCAATTGGAATTTCGTCAATCGGATAAACGAAGAATTTTTAATGAATTTTTCCGTAAGCTGCAGTCAGAAGTGACGAATCTGATTGCAGCTTAGTAAATGAATTTTTACGAATTTTTGGTAAAGAGTTAGATCTTGAAATTTTAACACAAGGCCTAACCCTCCGAGAGGTACGCCACATAAAAAAATCATAATTTTTGAAGACTTGTAAACAGGTTAAACAAGTCACCAAAAACAGCCCATTTTCAGTGATATGAAATGCCTAAATAAAATCGTGGCCTACTAGTTAGTATGTAAAATTTGATTTCGTTAAGAGTTCGGATAAAATATGCCTAAGTGAGTTCATTGAACCAAATGTGCATTTGAATATGTTGATAAGTCAATTGTCTTTTAAAAAGTCAAACCGACCAATGATTAGATCGAATGATAATTTTAATATGGACGAATGATAAATTCGACATAAAACCCGTAGGATTCTATAGTCGTAAATGATTATGACTAATCTAACCGTCTTACGAATTGTGATGATGATAGTTCGACTCTAGACAAGCTAGATGAAGACTTGGCAAAGAAGCGGGTCAAACAGATCGAGTACGCGGAAAAAGGACATAACCGAATGCAAGGTAAGTAAAGCTTACACTCTAATTATTTAATACCTAATGATTTTATAGGTTATGAATGATAAGTCTTATTTAAATTATGATGTTCCGACACGACAAGTGCGGTCCGGAACAAAAGACAATGGTCATAAACATGTGAATGGATAAAAAGGAGCTAATATGGTTAAATAGTCATGAAATGACTAAAAGATAACGAGTTTTTAATAATTACCTTATATGGTAAACCAATGCAATAATAAGGGTAAAATAGTACCTTAGTCACTTGTTGACAATAACCGTTAGTTGGGGGAAAGATACGTCATAGCGTGGGTTATAATGGGTCAAGGGAATCAATTGACGATTTACAAGTAAAACGACTATACGGTGTAAACCAGAGTTAGTTGTATGAATAAGATGGTAATAAATATCATATCATAGAGTTTCATGGTTCTTTAGACCAAACGGGTCAAAAGGTGAAATTATCACCCTTTGACAATATCGACTAATGGTTTGTTGAGTTATATGATTATAGGAATAAATATCAGATGGATATGTACATCGCTATTTCTTAGCGGCTACTAAGGCAAGGTATCGAAACGGGTCAATATATTGATCCGAGTCAGGTATGTATAATGATTCAACTCATCATGTAGAGCTTGAGGTTCTATAAGAGTAGGCAAGGTTAAAATATAGATATTTGATTACCTTTTAGGTAAACCGAATAAATTGAGTTATGATTATGGTGTTTTAGAAACATATTGGTTTCTAGACAAGGCTATAGTTAAAAAGTCGGATTTTTGGGTCAAACAAGTATTTAAAAGTCCTTCGTAGTAAAAGAAGGATGAAGATTGACCAAAATGCCCTTGTAAGCTTATTCGAGCGAACGACCCTTAAAGGTGGGTCGGAAACAAGTTTTATGATTAAATAAATACTCGGAATAAGTATAGAAAGTGAAAGATGTAGATTCTTGGGTCGAATGACTTTATATGAGTCTTTGACGTAAAAAGATAATCCGAGGGGTAAAACTAGGAACATATAGATGTCCACATTAAATCCACCACACATATAGTTGTGGTTGAAGATTACTTGATAAGAAATGTAGGAATATGATGCTAGAAATGAACGAAAGCGATTTTAAGCTTTAAAGTGCTTAAATACCCTTAATGGGTCAAAATAAGCACTTGAGAGTAAACGGGTTTTAATTAAGTAAGAAACCCGTGATTTATGATTAATATGATAGGAGATATTGAAATTATGAATCCCATGAGTTTATAGATCAAATAAACATGTTTGTTTGATAAAATCACGAACGGGTCAAAATTTGGTAAAAAGGGTAATAACTCGAAGACTTAAAAGTCTGAAATTTTATTAATCCGGATGTTAGATTTTAACTCCATAAGATGGAGAATTAAATTACGAGCGCGTAGGAAAAAGAATCGGGTAAAACGGATTAAAAACGAGAGAGTTATGCTCGTTTCCGTGAAATCGGGTTATGCTGGGAATATGCAGCACCAGCAACAACTTTCTGCCATAAATACCCCGTGGCGCTGCGCGACGGTAGGCCCTCACCCCCGTCGCGCGACGCCACAAGCTCAGATCCGAGAATTTTTTTTTTTTGGATACTTTTGAGTATGGAACTTGTTTATTCTTGATTTTTAAAGAGTCAAAACTAATTATTTCCATGGTTTTGACCGTAGGTGAAGATGGACCTAACCCGGATGGTAAGATATGCATTGGGAAGGGTTGTACTTACACTCGAACCCGGAAAATGCAAATATGTCTTTTAACGGGCCGTTTTTGTAAAACGTCAAACTTGAGGACAAGGTCGGAATATAAAAGTGAAGCGAAGTCTTAATGCATACCGGGAGGGTTGCAATAATAATGACTTCGGTAAAACACCCGGTTGATGGGTAGGAATTTAAACACATGTGTAAACCAAGAGACGTGAACGCGGGTTGAAAATTCAAAAGACTTGGATTATGAATTATGACTATAAAATTTCGTAAAAAGAAATTTTTAATAAATATGTTCAACCATTTGAGATTGAACGGGTAGAATAAAGAATAAAGTTGATTGTTTATAAGGGATGGATTTCACATTAACAAGTCACACAGGTTGAATACAATATAATGCCGGATGGCACAAATAAGCGCTAGCCAGATAAAGGTAGCGTCAAATGCAAAAGAGTAATGAGCCCGGTAATGGGACACAACCAATTAAGAATATATGCAAACCAAATAACAGTGAGCATAAGAAGAACTGACTCATAAATGACGTGAAAAGTCATAAAGTCGGAAAATCGTCCGCCACGAATTACAGTCAAGGTTAACGGATCTTAAGCTTGAAACCAAATAATTCTTCAAAAAAAAAAAAAAAAAAAACACAGGATGCCTTGACACCAAATATGTATTTTAAGAACGAAACGTGTAAAGAATGAACTATGGGATCAACATAACCTTTGGGGTTATAAACAATGGAAAGGTCTTTGAGACTAAAACGACCCACGAGTCATGACTAGAAATAAATAGATTATAAGGACCTCGCCTTAAAGAGGCGAAAAGTCTAAGAAAATAGCCCATAAGGCTAAGTGGTAAAACCTACGGGTTAATTAGACAAGGCGAGGGAATCAATTGAGAATCCTCGCATAAAATAAAGACTGTAAAAGAATAAATTTTGGACTGTCAATATCCCGGTATGGATAATTGACAAAAGTTAAAGAGAAGATGCTAAACTAAAACTTTGGTTTTGGTAAGAAATGACGTTTTTACAAATATGAATTCTGATAGACGTATAAATAGTAAGCATGAAAGATATAAGTCTTGACACTGATAGGTGCAAGACGATATATTCGAAAAGTGATAATTTTGAAAATAAAAAGCTGACATAAACCTAAACATGACGTGATGTGATCACGGACACAAAAGTGATACAGAATACAACCACTTTGTAATATAAGTTACTAGATATGAAAATATAAACACGCAAAGGGCCGATGACGGCAATATAGTATACCCGAATAACGAGGTATGAGGTAAAATGGTGACCAATCAGTTTAGGCGATAAAACAAGTTATAGTTAAAATAATGTTATGACCTATGTAGAGCGTTTGTCAATGTAAAACTAGCGTGAAGTAAGTATGCTGACGGACTTAGTGACTGGATGGCCAAAAGACAACCCGGTCAAATAGACGACAAAGATAGGAAATAAATGATAAAAGGTTACGGTCCAATAAAAACCTTATGCCGGAAAAGAAAGAATGCCTTGAAAAACGAAACTGAGATGGTTAGGTCCAAACCAAAGGACCACTTAAAGAAGGTTTCGGGGACGAAACCCTTTTCAAGGGATGTGGACTTGTAACACCCCGAAAATATAAAACTTTATATTAGAACTATAAAGTATAAAATAAACAAGAATAAGCTAACTAGGGTAAGTAACCTAGTTAGTCATAAATCTTGTTATAACTAAGGAATATGAGTTAAAACACTTAGAGATTAACATGGTTTTTAGTTGGAGGGTAAAAAGTGTTAAAATGGAAAACTTAATATTATTAAACTTAAAAATAAAATCCAAACACACCTTTAGATGTGTCTGGATCGAACAAGAACAGGAGAAGGGCGACCAACCCACCTTCAAACCCTAACTCTCACAAAACTCACAAATTGAAGGTCAAAATCGAAATCTGAATATAGATTAGTGATCACCTCGTCGAAGGGATCATAAGTATGTAATTTCCATGGAAAAATCTTCATCCAAATTTCTGAGTGAGTTCATGAAATTCGAAATTGATGTTGCATGATTGTGGTATGGATGATATTGAAGTGAAATAGTGTTTAGGAGTAAACCCTAGACAAGTATATATTGAAATCATGCCTAGCTCAAGTAAATTCAGATTTTGTTGATGCTAAATTCATGTATGAGATGTTTTTAGGGTTTTGATTGCTAAAAATTAGTGTTATGATGTCAAGAACATGCTTAAATTGAAAGCTGAATTCAAACAGCTCCTGATCATAATTTACAGCCGACTTGTATTGGCTGTAACCTGAACAAAACTTGACAAAAACATGTGTTTCTTGAGTCTAAAATGTAATTCCAGAAAATATCTTTAAAACCCCACTGGAATCGCATTTTTTCGACGAAAATTGAGCGTTTTATGAATTTTTCCGTATCAAAGGTTCAAGCTGCGTTTTCTGGCAGAATTTGCAGCCCATTACGAATGTCATAACTCAATTTAGGGATTTAGTTATGATCTCAAATTTTTACTGTAGATAGTTTTAAGCGATTAAAAGAATCTCCAATTGGAATTTCATCAATCGGATAAACGAGGTATTTTTAATGAATTTTTCCGTAAGCTGCAGTTAGAAGTGACGAATTTGATTGCAGCTTAGTAAATGAATTTTTACGAATTTTTGGTAAAGAGTTAGATCTTGAAATTTTAACACAAGGCCTAACCCTCCGAGAGGTATGCCACATAAAAAAATCATAATTTTTGAAGACTTGTAAACAGGTTAAACAAGTCACCAAAAACAGCCTATTTTCAGTGACATGAAATGCCTAAATAAAATCGCGGCCTACTAGTTAGTATGTAAAATTTGATTTCGTTAAGAGTTCGGATGAAATATGCCTAAATGAGTTCATTGAACCAAATGTGCATTTGAATATGCTGATAAGTCAATTGACTTTTAAAAAGTCAAACCGACCAATGATTAGATCGAATGATAATTTTGATATGGACGAATGATAAATTCGACATAAAACCCGTAGGATGGAATAAATATCAGATGGATATGTACATCGCTATTTCTTAGTGGCTACTAAGGCAAGGTATCGAAACGGGTCAATATATTGATCCGAGTCAGGTATGTATAATGATTCAACTCATCATGTAGAGCTTGAGGTTCTATAAGAGTAGGCAAGGTTAAAATATAGATATTTGGTTACCTTTTAGGTAAACCGAATAAATTGAGTTATGATTATGGTGTTTTAGAAACATATTGGTTTCTAGACAAGGCTATAGTTAAAAAGTCAGATTTTTGGGTCAAACAAGTATTTAAAAGTCCTTCGTAGTAAAAGAAGGATGAAGATTGACCAAAATGCCCTTGTAAGCTTATTCGAGCGAACGACCCTTAAAGGTGGGTCGGAAACAAGTTTTATGATTAAATAAATACTCGGAATAAGTATAGAAAGTGAAAGATGTAGATTCTTGGGTCGAATGACTTTATATGAGTCTTTGACGTAAAAAGATAATCTGAGGGGTAAAACTAGGAACATATAGATGTCCACATTAAATCCACCACACATATAGTTGTGGTGGAAGATTACTTGATAAGAAATGTAGGAATATGATGCTAGAAATGAATGAAAGCGATTTTAAGCTTTAAAGTGCTTAAATACCCTTAATGGGTCAAAATAAGCACTTGAGCGTAAACGGGTTTTAATTAAGTAAGAAACCCGTGATTTATGATTAATATGATAAGATATATTGAAATTATGAATCCCATGAGTTTATATATCAAATAAACATGTTTGTTTGATAAAATTACGAACGGGTCAAAATTTGGTAAAAAGGGTAATAAGTCGAAGACTTAAAAGTCTGAAATTTTATTAATCCGGATGTTAGATTTTAACTCCATAAGATGGAGAATTAAATTACGAGCGCGTAGGAAAAAGAATCGGGTAAAACGGATTAAAAACGAGAGAGTTATGCTCGTTTCCGTGAAATCGGGTTATGCTGGGAATATGCAGCACCAGCAACAACTTTCTGCCATAAATACCCCGTGGCGCTGCGCGACGGCAGGCCCTCACCCCCGTCGCGCGACGCCACAAGCTCAGATCCGAGAATTTTTGTTTTTTTTATACTTTTGAGTATGGAACTTGTTTATTCTTGATTTTTAAAGAGTCAAAACTAATTATTTCCATGGTTTTGACCATAGGTGAAGATGGACCTAACCCGGATGGTGATCAAGCTATTATCAAGAACCGAACGCACCAAATGAAGCTTCCGCATTTTGTTTATTTCGTTTTAGTAATATGTAAACACTTGAAACTATGTTTTAAAAATTAACTAGTAGCATAATGACTTGATTATTATGATCATGTAAGGTCTTAAAATCATGAAAACTTTTGAAAACTCGTAAATTATTGTACTAAATACAAGTATTTGTATCACTAATCTCGTTATATTAAGTCGGGTCTTACAAATCAAAACAGGTTTTATCATCTTACAGTATTGAGGACAATCAGCAATTACATTTGTTTATTTTTCTACCTTAATTACCACCCACGGTGCTGTCGACCCGACTTGTGATCATGTTACTACTCACAATGTAGTAACAAATTTTGTATACAAAACCCCAACATACCGACGATAATTGTAGAATTACAAATACTCAATCATTGCTGAATATAATTTAAACAATTGAGTTTTATAAAACAGTTTGTAAAAAGATTTACAAAAAGAGGATAAACTTACAAAAAGTTTATACAAAAGAAGGATTACTCACATTGCTATTTTAGGTATTTCCTTTGTGACTTTCTGGTTATAATCTATTAATTAAACAATGCACACGTATTAGTATAATAACCCAAATAACATTAGTTATACCCTCCCCGAGACAAAAACTACAACGACTGAGTCAGGCAGAGCCTTGACATGCGTTACAGAGCACTAGATCAATCAGGCAGCGTATCTAATACGTAACCGGGGGTTATAATACTTACAACGAGGCAGAGCTTCGCTAATTAGGGGGTATTATGCCCGAAGATTATTTCTGCTATAGAGAAATTGAGAGAGAGAATGATATTCTGAACGAATTACAACTGAAGGCCAACGGCCTCTATTTATAGTGCTGATCCGACAGCGGGTCGCGGCCCGCGAGAGAAACAGAGGAGGCCTTCGCGGCCCACGAGAGATGATAGGGCGGTTTGAGGGTTGCTGAGTCATAGCGTAGTGTCGACACGTGTCCTGACACGTGGCTTGATTGTGTGCCGGGCAAGGAATAGGCCTCGCGCCCCACGAAAGCCAGGCTAAGAGGCGTCGCGCCCCGCGAGCGACCTCTAAATTTTGTTTTATTTGATTTTTGTTAAATTAAAGGTATTCTGGGGCCGTTTTTCGCATACGGGGTATATTTTAGGAGCGTTTAGGGTCACATTAAGGGTTCTAGGATGTATTTAGGAGGGTTGTTATATATACGACAATATTTTTCTAAATAAATTACACCGTATTAACGAGCATTTCATTCTTTGAATTTGAGTAGGCTATTTCTATAGTTTTGTTAATTTAAAAAAAAATTACAAGCTATAAAGTTACGTGATTGTGTCACATTACGTGATTATTTTTCAGTACGTAATTACGTACTGGAATATAATTAAAGAATACCTGAATCATGTAATATATGTGCAAGCAGTAACAAAAACTTCATTGTAAACACTACATCTATAATCACGTACCAAATGATCAATTGTTAAAATTCTTGTATATTTCCAGTATAAATGTGCTTGTTAATTACATATTTTATTTATCATAAGTTGTTTATTTTCTCTTGTCTCATCCTTTCCTTGTTTCTTTGTTTTGTGAGGTTGGGCTTATTGGTCTGCTTCGCTTTGGGCTCTTCTCTTGCCTTGCTGCTGGGCTCCTTCCTTGGGCTTGTAGCCGTTAAAGACAGCTGGGTGTTAGCTGGTGCATAGGGTTTCAAGCCCATATAATAGAAGGTTCCATGTCCCAATAGACGAGTTCCTCATTTTCTCTGCTCTTCAGTTTTGTTCGCTGCTCTTGTTCCCTATCCTCACACGTACATTCGTGAGTCTAGGGTTTATTTAGACTTGTACAGATCATCCGTTTGGAGATCTTTTCTGTTCCTTTGTTTGGTTACAAATCTGTGATGACAGATGTGTTTTGTTCTTGTATTTGATTCAAAGTTTCATTATAAAGTTGTTTGATCCTTGAGTTCTGACATGGTATCAGAGCCCCAAGGTTGATTCGGGCTCTGGTTCCTCTTCTGCTGCGGTACAAGGTTCCGACTGGCCTTCTCTCTTCCGATCTAGGGTTCCTTCCTTGACGGCACTCTGTGTTTTTGGTCCCTGTTTCCGGAGTAATCTCTTGCTCAGAAGAGACGGTGTGGATCTAAAGGTGTGAAACCCTAAGTTCTAGGGTTTGGGTTTTTTGTTTGGCTTCTGGTTTCCGGTGACGGTGCTGCTGTGGAAACCCTAATTTGGGGTTTTTTTGCCTTTGTTGGAGAAGAAGATCCTCGTTGGTCCCTTTAGGGCAAACCAACAGGAATTTTCGGGTTTCTGACCTGTGTCTTGTAACCCTAAGTGAAGGTTACAGACCTGGTCCCCTTCGCTGGCACCCACTGTGAGATCGTTCCTTCCTTCTCTCTTTATTTTTTTCGTTTTGCATCACTCTGTCTTGAGTCTAGGCATCTTTGATACCGGGTTTTAGGTAAGACTGGTTTGATTATTGGGACACAGAGAGGGTTCACTCTGTTGCATTTGTGTCTGGTTTGGTCAGTTGTGTTATGGCTCCCTGGTCATTGTCTGCGGAGGCACCTTGACCAGGCTTCGCCGGTGGCTGTTTGGTATTTCTGTTATTTGTCTGGTTGTTTCGTTCTTTGTTTGCTTATCTGTTTGTTTGACTGTTATATACTGTGTTTCCTTTCTTGCTATTATGACTGATAAAACTGAGTCTGCTGTGACTTTGGTTAGCAAGTTAGATGCTAGTAACCCTTTATATCTCCATGCTAGTGACTCTAGTGGTCTCACAATTGTTAGCATAAAACTAAAAGGGACTGAGAATTATGTAGTCTGGTCCAATACTATGAAACTAACTCTAATGGCTAAAAATAAATTAGGCTTTATTGATGGAACTTGCAATAGATCTAAAGACAATGATGTTCTTGCTAGTCAGTGGGATCGTTGTAATTCTATTGTGCTAACCTGGATTCTGAACTTTGTTTCTGATGAATTATATGATGGTCAGGTTTATTCTAAACTTGCCTCAGAAGTGTGAGATGATTTAAAAGATACCTATGATAAAGTTGATAGGTCTGTTGTGTTTAGCTTATATCAAAAAATCAACTCTGTTAGTCAAAATGGCTCTAGTGTGTCTGAGTATTATCATAAAATCAACACTATGTGGAAACAATTTGATGTCATGCTACAACTACCTTCTTGCACCTGCAATGCTTCTACTAAATTCAATGAGTTCAGTCAATTAATCAAACTTATGCAATTCTTAATGGGATTAGATGACATTTATCAACCTGTTAGGACCAATCTGTTAACAAGGGACCCCTTACCAACCATCAAAACTGCTTTTTCTATCATCTCTACAGAAGAATCTCATAGAGGTTCAAACAATTCCTCTAAAATCCCTAATGTTGGTTTTGCTACTAAATCTAACAACTTCAATGATAACAAGAAAAAATTCAATAAAGGTCCCAACCCAAATCTAAAATGCTCTCATTGCAACAAGATTGGACATACGGTTGATAAATGCTTTGAATTGCACGGTTATTCCTCAAACTATAAACCAAAACCTACTCAAGGCAGTTCTCAGTGGGCTAGGTCTAACAATGCTGCTAGTAGTGGTATTGGTTCTTCTATGAACAATACTGTAAATGATAAAAATACTAGCTCTTTGAACTCTTTAACTGCTGATCAATTTTCTAAGTTGCTAAGTATGCTTAATGAGAATAAGACTGAGGACACTAATAAGTCCAATGTAGGAGGTAAATGTTTCAATTCATTCTCTGAATACAAAAATATTTTCTGTTTCAACTCAAAATTGTTTTCTTCACAACATCAAAACTGGGTTATTGATTCTGGTGCAAACCAGCATATGGTTATGTCTAGCAAAAATATGTTCAATCTTGTTGATGTCTCTGAATACAATATAAATATAAATATTAAGCATCCAAATGGTACTCATGCTAAAGTCACTCAAATTGGATGTTTTAAACTTTCGGACTCTGTGATTCTAAAAGATGTGTTTGTTGTTCCTGAATACTGTGTGAATCTTATTTCTGTGTATAAACTAGCTAAAGACAATAAGCTTAAGGTTGTGTTTGATGAAAATTCTTGCTATATTCAGGATTTATGCTTAAAGAAAACTCTGGTGACTGGTAGACAAACTGAGGGTTTATATTTCTGTGGTAACTCTCTGACTTCTAGTTTTTCCTGTCTTAGTATGGCTGAAAAAGCAAAGCTCTGGCATTCCAGGCTGGGTCATCCAGCTGAACAAGTGTTAAATGTTCTTCAGCTTAAATCTGAGTCTTCTTCTAACCCATGTGATATATGTCACAAGGCTAAACAGCATAGGTCTCCCTTCCCTCTCAGTGACCATCAATCTACTAAGGTTGGAGACCTCATTCACTTAGATGTTTGGGGTCCCTACAAGGTCACTAGTGTGGAAGGATACAAATACTTTCTTACTATTGTAGATGATTTCACCAGATCCGTTAGGGTTTATCTGATGAAATCTAAGTCAGAAGTTTTTGAAAATATAGAAAGTTTTTACAATCTTGTTAAAACTCAATTTGAAGTTAACATCAAAGTGTTTAGGAGTGATAATGGATCTGAGTTCACCAATTCTCAAATGACTGCTTTTGTTAAACTAAAAGGTATTATTCATCAAACTTCTTGCACCTATACTCCACAACAAAATGGTATTGTGGAGAGGAAACATACACACCTGTTGAATATTGCTAGAGCTTTGCCATTTCAATCAAATGTTCCTCTTAGGTTCTGGTCTGAATGTGTGCTTACAGCATCTTACTTAATCAACAGGCTTCCTTCTTCTGTGTTACATGGCTGTTCTCCTTATGAAAAATTGTTTGGTTTCAAGCCTTCTCTTGATCACTTGAAAATATTTGGTTGTCTTTGCTATTCTACTGTTTTAAATAATCCTGATAAACTTGAAGAAAGAGCTGAAAAATGTGTTTTTATGGGATACTCTAATCTTAAAAAGGGATATAAGGTTTGGAGTCTAGAACAAAAAAAATTCATCTTCTCCAGGGATGTTAGTTTCCATGAAACCACATTTCCTTTTAAAAATGAATCACATTCTGTTCTAGAAAGTCCAAATAACTTAAATTAATTAAACTTTTTTGATAACTTTGAGTTTTCAAGTGACCTAAATCCTAATGATGAAGAGAAGGTCTCCACTGACTCAACTACCTTGACACAGCAACACAGTGATGAGGTTGAATCACCTGAGGATAGTAATACTCAGCAATCATCAGGGACTGATGATTCATCTGAGAGTAATGAGTCCTTAAGGAATGAAACTAATCCTGTGAGGGCTGAGTCTAGTAGTGTTAATGACGAGTCAAACCTTCCTGAGGGTACCATTCCTACTAGAAGATCCTCTAGATCCTCATCTGCCCCTAAAAGATTTGATGACTATGTTGTTGGCAATGTTAGATATAGCTATGATAAGTATGTCAATTATTCTAACTTGCCTAGTGATAATATCTGTCTTGCTGCTAATATTAATAAAATAGTTGAGCCTTCCACCTATAAAGATGCTTTTAAAGATAAAAGGTGGATTGATGCTATGAATGATGAACGGTCTGCCCTTTATAAAAACAACACTTGGGATATTGTTGATCTTCCTAAAAATAAAAAACCCATTGGATGCAAGTGGGTTTTCAAAGTTAAATACAAATCTACGGGTGAAGTTGATAGGTTTAAGGCTAGGCTTGTTGCAAAAGGATTCAAACAACGTGAGGGAATTGACTTTGAAGAGACCTTTTCTCCTGTTGTTAAGATGGTTACTGTTAGGTGTGTCATTAGTCTCTCAGTTCAAAATAATTGGCCTCTATATCAACTTGACGTTAACAATGCTTTCCTCTATGGTAATCTTAAGGAAGAAGTCTACATGAATTTACCTGATGGTTTGAATATTGACAGTAAAAATCAAGTTTGCAAATTGAATAAATCTCTATATGGTCTAAAGCAAGCTCCACGCATGTGGAATGAAAAACTTGTTCAAGTCTTAGTAAAAATTGGTTTTGTTCAGTCAAAATGTGATCACTCAATGTTCATCAAAGCTGAAAACTCGACCTTTATTGTTCTCTTGGTTTATGTCGATGACATCGTGTTAACTGGGAACAAAGAAGGTGAGATAAAAAGAATCAAGCATCTCTTGAAAAATGAATTTTTAATTAAGGATCTTGGGTTACTTAAATTCTTTCTTGGTATTGAAGTGATTAAGGTAAATGAAGGTGTGTGTCTATCCCAAAGAAAGTACTGTATGGACCTTTTAAATGAATATGGGATGAGTGGAAGCAAACCTTCTAGTTTTCCCATAGAACAAAATCATGTCTTAACTAACCTAACTATAAAAGAGTCACACGCTGTTGATGTAACTCAATACCAAAAACTGATTGGGAAACTCATTTACCTGTCACACACCAGACCTGATATTGCTTATTATGTCCATTATTTATCTCAGTTCATGCATAAGCCAACTGAGGCTCATACTCAAATTTCTTTCAAGGTGTTACGATATCTTAAGGGTGCTCCTGGCACTGGGATTCTATTTAAAAAGAGCGATACCTTTCAGTTAACTGCCTTTGCAGACTCGGACTGGGCTAAATGTGTGGACAGCCGTAGGTCTGTCACTGGTTTTTGTATATTTCTTGGTGGATCCTTGATATCATGGAAAAGCAAAAAACAAAGCGTTGTTTCAAGGTCTTCTGCCGAGGCAGAATACAGGTCCATGTGCAGTGCCACATGCGAAGTGTTGTGGCTGCTAAATGTTTTAAGGGAACCACAGGTTGATGTGAATATTCCAGTTGTGTTGAAATGTGATAACACTGCAACCCTGTCTATTGCTGCCAATCCAGTTTTTCACGACAGAACCAAGCATTTCGAAGTTGACTTGTTCTTTCTAAGGGATAAAATTGCATCAGGGTTGATCAAAACACATGGGGTTAAAACCGAACATCAGCTAGCTGATATATTCACCAAAGGTTTGCTGCCAAAGGCCCATACTGAGATGTGTAAGTCATTAGGCTTTTCTAATTTGTTTGCACATTTAAACTGAGGGGGGTGTTAAAATTCTTGTATATTTGCAGTATAAATGTGCTTGTTAATTAAATATTTTATTTATCATAAGTTATTTATTTTCTCTTGTCTCATCCTTTCCTTGTTTCTTTGTTTTGTGAGGTTGGGCTTATTGGTCTGCTTCGCTTTGGGCTCTTCTCTTGCCTTGCTGCTGGGCTCCTTCCTTGGGCTTGTAGCCGTTAAAGACAGCTGGGTGTTAGCTGGTGCATAGGGTTTCAAGCCCATATAATGGGCAGAAGGTTCCATGTCCCAATAGACGAGCTCCACATTTTCTCTGCTCTTCACTTTTGTTCGCTGCTCTTGTTCCCTATCCTCACACGTACATTCATGAGTCTAGGGTTTATTTACTCTTGTACAGATCATCCGTTTGGAGATCTTTTCTGTTCCTTTGTTTGGTTACAAATCTGTGATGACAGATGTGTTTTGTTCTTGTATTTGATTCAAAGTTTCATAATAAAGTTGTTTGATCCTTGAGTTCTGACATCAATGAATACCCAAACATGTACCAGACACTCAATGTATACCTAAATCTAGATTCACGTACCATGTATGTAAAATCAGTAACAAATACTCCATGTAATAATCACTAACCATGTGTGCAGAGCAGCAACAAATGCTTAATGTAACAATGCATCTATAATCATGTAACGACTTATATTACATCTCTAATCATGTAATAACATAAAAACAATTAAGTTCTTGTTATATTGAATGTCTAATAATGTAATAAGCATAACTCTAGTAAAAAAACATTATACAATCGAAAAATTATAATAACGTAATGATACATAATCACTTGACATTACATTTGTTACATATGGTACGTGATTACAGATGTTATTAAGCATTTGTTATGACTTGCACATATGGTACATAATTACATACTAGAACATAATTACGTAACGTTACAAAATCACGTAACTTTATAGCTTGTAAAATAAAGAAAATTAAGAAAACTACAACAACAGCCAACTCAAATTAAAGAGAATAAAATAACAACTCAAAAACAATTGAGTATCGGACATGCCTGTTAGTTTATTTAAAGTTAAACGCTGCTATTCCCTAGTACACTTGTTGCTATTTTAGTTTTTATATTACATTATCACCCATTGAAATTTGACATAAAAAACTAAATATTAGTGGATTAGTAGATTATTCTAATACCAAGAAAAGAAAAAATAAAATAAAAATACGATAAATTATATACGGGTATGGCTTGGTAAATTCACCTTGTTACCATACCCGAGGAAAATTTTAAATTTATTTACATACCCGAATACTCGTCTTATTCACGTCTGATTGTTTTGGGTTTGCCCATCAAATTTTGGTTAGATTATAATCCCTATTAGACCATGTGTAGGGGGGCTTGAAGATCAAGCCCCTTCCCTTGGGCATGAAGCAAAATGTGGCATCCCAATTAGCATGGGGTATTATGGGGGGTGAAGTTCAAAAGTGGTGTAGTGGTATGATGCCCCATAATGTCCCTTGCAATGATTACCCAATTATTTATTTTTAATTTCTTTTCTTTTTTTAGGAAAATACATCAAATAATATTACATTAAATAAAAAATTACATTAATATTAAAAAACACACAAAAGAATACTATTCGTCTTAATTGTCATCTTCGCTTTGGCCATATACTCGTCTCTATTTTCGCCTTCGTCTTCATCTTCACCTTCGTCTTCATCTTCCCCTTCTTTTACACCCTCGTTTGGAATCTACCGAACCGACCATGCACGTTGGACCAAATCCAACGCTAATGCGCAATATGCTAGTCGGGAACGCATTTGATTTGCATTATTCACTCTTTCAACCATTGTTGCTTGAGGATATTGCTGAACAGCGTCCGGTATATAATTTTGACATATTGCTTTTCCTTCGTCTTCGAATATCATATTATGCATGATTATACAAGTAAACATAGCATCTTTCATTTTTTATTTGGTCCATGCACGACAAGGTTTTCTCAAATAATGCCAACGCTGTTGAAAACCCCCAAAGCATCTCTCAATGCCTTTTCACGCAGACTCTTGAACTTCCTTTAAATGTGCTCTTTGTTCATTGATTGGGTCGCTAAACGTCTTCACGAGATATATTCCATCACTCAAATAGTAAGCGTGTGGGTAGCAGTTTCTGTTAGCCCAAAAAGAAGCATTTGTTGTTGTACCAGAAATGAAATCCTCTACCACATGCGACTGTTCGAATCGTTTATGTCATTGAAGAATAACCGATGGTCCTTTTTGGTCACCACGTGTGTGTTGACGTCGCCATGCGGTTGGACAAATATACCACGGCCAATGACGAAAATCTAAACTCCCAATCATGCCTGGTAATTCATGTTCTTGTGAATGCACCTCGTATATTGTTGTAGATCGTACCAAGTGAGCTTTCTCAGATAACGCGCACCGTACAAGTTTATTATTCCTTTATAAAAAGAAATATATTTATATATATACGTATTAAACTAACTAAAAATATTATGAATAAATGAAACGTAAAATATAATATTTAAAAAATTGTAGTATAACATAACAAAAATACTCCAAGGTGTCGCTTGTTGTTTTCTCAGCCATATTTAAATACTCATCACTAATGTCGGTCGTGTTTCCATAGGCAAGCACGCGTAGCGCTGAAGTACACCTTTGTATAGCGGTAAATCCAAGTGTCCCTTTCGCATCCGGTTTTTACTTAAAGTAATCAAACTTCTTTTCCAAATCTCCGCTAATGCGTAGAAAAAAACGTTTACTCATCCGGAAACAATGCCTAAAAATATTTGGGTTTGCGTATGTCGGCGCTTCGTCAAAGTAATCTTTCGTCAAACCAGCGTTTGCCGCAATTTGGTCTCGTTCCATATATTCTCTTTGCAAAATCAGGCTTGGAGGCCGACGAATATGTTTCATATACCTCGCCGTGAGCTGATACGCACTCGGAGCCGCCTCTTGCTCGACCTCCTCGTCGGTTGTGTGACCGTCATTGGCTAAAAACTCATTGTAATAATAATTTGCAATGGATGAGGAAGATGTGGGGGAATCCATTTTTGTGAAGTTGGTGTGGTGTTGTGTTTGTAGGAGAGTTGTGAGTATGCGTGTATATATATAGATATTCGAATTATTTTTTTTTAAATAACCGTTGAAAGGGGACCGTTGCACAACACTCAAATTCTTTTGATTGGTCAATTCAATTTCGTCCGGGCGTGTTTGAGGAAACGCCGATCGCATTTTTTTGATGAAAATGTCCCGGGGGCAGCGTTGCGGCGTTATGGCGTGATCTAAGCCACTTCACGCCCAATCAATTAACCACTACGGGTGGTCTTAGGAAAGAATTATTGTTCATACAAACGCAACTAATGATTGGCTAGTAACTTAACACTAATAGGTGCTAGCATAACAATTTGTACCTCACGTCTCTATACGAGAAGCGTAGGGGAGGACCCATAATTTTTTTCCACAGTGGCCGATATTTTTGTCTTCATATGTCAATGAATCGATATTTGGTATAAAATTATTAATTCTTTAGATAACATATAAGAAATTGTGTGGGTCGCTTGACCTAATCTGTGTAAGGCGAGCCCGTTACGTCCATAGAGAAAGAGGAGTGTAGGGATTTGAGAGAAAAGAGCAACATGATTAAGGGGCTGTTTGGTAGCCTCTGAATGGTCATTAAGAGGCTACCTCTTAATGGAACCATTAAGAATTTTACCAATGAGAAGGTAGAAGAATGTGACATGTGATGATTTACCATTCAGAGGTTACCTCTTAACCATTCAGACTTGAGGTTACCTCTTATTCATTCAGAGGTTTTAAACCATTAAGAGGTAGCATCTGAATGGTCATTAAGAGGCTACCAAACAACCCCTAATTTTGACTCACCAACCCACATATTTTATAATCCTACCCTTTAATCTATATCTTTGTTTGACTTGAACCCTAACCACATAGAAAGAGACACCTTTTCTATAAAAGTTGATACTGCTAGACTACTGCCGTTTGATAAAAGAGCAATATAATCTACCATCTAACCAAATGTATTCTTTTGCTTCCATCCAAATTATTTAAAATGACATTTTAGTCCCTGTGGTTTGGGCCATTTTGCCAGTTTGGTCCAAAGGTTTCATTTTCACCTGTGTGTCCAAAAAGGTTTCACTGTTGCCATTTTAGTCCATTGGGTTAACTTCATCCATTTTTTGTTAACGAGAAGGGCAATTCGGTCATTTTATATGTAATCTGTTAACTCGAAGGACAATTCGGCCATATAAAATGACCGAATTGCCCTTCTCGTTAACAAAAATAATGAATGAAGTTAACCCAGTTGACTAAAATGGCAACGGTGAAACATTTTTGGACTCACAAGCAAAAAATAAAACTTTAAACTAAACTGGCAAAATGATTCAAATCACAGGGACTAAAATGGCATTTAACTCAAACTCAGTATTTAATATAGTACCATTTGGCTCATTCTATACACACCCCCTCCCTTCCTGATTACACCCCCCCTTGTGAGAGGAAAACTGTCGATCCCACGCAGGCCCCACCTGTAAGTATGTGAGAGGAGGGGGGTGAAAAAAGTAAATAGAGGGGGTGTAGAAAGTAGCACCCTATTACTTGGTGTCTTAGACTAATGGGTATGGTTAGGATAGGCTTGGATGGGTTGAGGCGCCACGTAGGCGGCTCGTGGGGGATGAGCCTCCATCATATTTGAGGGGGATGGAGGCTCGTGGGGGATGGGGCCCCACCTCATTATTTTATAATTTTATAAGTTTTAATTTATTAACTTAATAAAAACTTTATAAAAATTAAAAAATACAACATAAAACAACATAAATAATTTCATTTCATAACATAAAAAAAAATTACATTTCCTAAAAAAAAAAAATTACCGAAAAAAAAAAAATAGATTTCCTAAAAATAAAAAAACAACCTACGACGACCATTTTTTCATCACTTCTTCCTTCATCTTCTGATAAACCACTCGTTCCGCCTCCGGAACCGAGTCGAGATCCAACCTCATAATCCTAAAATCTTCCGCTCGAGCTTGGTCGGCCGACACGGTTTTCTTGTGAGTGTATTTTTCGGCCGCGAACTGTTTGAACTCACGGAATTCGTTTATCAAGTCGTCCATTTTCTCCGATGCCTTCGAGCCGCCCCCTCCACCTGAGCCGCCCCCTCCACTCGAGCCGGCCCCTTTGCGCTTTCCGGCCGCCTCTTTTTTTGCTTTGTCCCTCCCGGGGGGCGTTCCGCCTCGTGAATGGGCAACACGTCCTCGTCATATTCCGGGTCGTCGTTTATGTTGATTTGACAACGACCGGTGGAGTCTCCCGCACTATAACTTCCGGACTCGGAAGTTTTAGTCCGTTTGGCGGTTGCTACCTCATTTGGAATCGGCGCCCATTTTTGTTGATTCTTTACTACGTTCCATGCTCGGAAGTGCGGGAAAGGCTTTGCATTTTGAGAGTCCCACTTAGCGATAGCAAGGTTAAGAAAGTCCGTCTCGTTACTCCCGCTAGGAGGATTCATACGAATTTGGTTATAAATTGCGTTAAAGTTATTGATGGTCTTGCTCATTTTACGCCACTTGCCCGAGACGGCTTCTACATCACGATCCGAGCTATGCTCCATAATCGCATGAAATCTAGCCGTTGCCTTCTTCCAAAAACGATCACCCTTTTGATTGTTTCCTACATTTTAAAAAACAATGCATTAGTAAAAATAAAAAATATAAACTTTTAAAAAATTTTAAAAAAAATTTAAACTTTCGTTCATACCGACTATCGGGTTAGTAGAGGACTTAGTAAACGCCATTGCTAGCGCCTCCTCCTCTACTTTCGTCCACGGTCTCCCCTGTTTTCTCGAACCGCTTTTTGACGCGGTTTGGGGTACGTTTTCAACCTTCTTCCCCTTCCCCTTGTTTTTTTTTCGGTTGAGCTCTTGCGGTGGCGATTCGGGGACGACTTCTTCATCATCATCATCAAGGTTAACCGGTTGGGAAGTTGGCGGTTGCGCTTGGAGTTGTTCAAACGAGTTGCGTTGCATCATTTGTTGTAGCGCTTGGTATTGTTGGAGTTGTTGAACTTGAGACATTTGTGAGAATGCGTTGGGTGTTTGTTGGAAACCCGAAAAAGGAAATTGCGGAGCACCCCACGAATTATCCATACTCCGATTGTAAGCGGGAGTCGAAAAAAAGTTAGGTTGGTTCGGGTTTTGATTATTCGGGTTGGGGTTGTTTGGGTTGAAAGGATTCATGATTTAGAGAAAAAGGTATAAAAAATATGGAGTGTTTTTATAAAAAAGGAAGAGAATTGGAGAAGAATGGGAGTAGAAAGGATAGAAATGTATAAAAATGGTTGAGATATTGGGTATTTAAATTGAAAAATGAATTTTTTTTTTTTTTTTTAAATAGCCGTTTGGGGTAAATGGCAACGGATAGTTTCAAAGGTGGGGCCTCGACTGAATCGGCGCATGTGGGACGTTTGGGCCGGGGCTAAGGGGGGCGGTGTGGGGGCTCGGCGCCGGACCAAGCCGGGGCTAGCCGACCCCATACCCATTAGTCTTACAAATCATTATGACTACAACCTTCCATTTACATGTGTAATCATATGGGCTATGGGTCAGGTGGTTTCTGACATCATCCCGGTTTGATAGTCTGATACCCACCATATGCTGTTGTTATTGGTCAAGATGTTAAATCTATTGTCACTAAATATGTTAGCCCCACTCTAAACTCAAAAAGTTGACATTTAATCTATACTTTATTACATGACCAATCTAATAAAATACATAATTATTTGAGAAGTTTGATCATAAGTGTACATATATGCTTAAACATGATAAAACAAAGATGACACTTAATAACTGGTTTTGAATGGCTTGTAAGTTTTTAGATCAAGAACAACACCAGCAACCGACCCAACTGCTGCGGCTACGGAAACCAAGAGGCACCCAAAACTGAGTATCTGAAACCCGATCCATTGGCTTCCCCATCTTTTGATCTTCTTTTGAGACATATACATTTCAATAGGGAAGTAAACAGTCAGGGGCCAGAACCCTAAGGCGCCTAGCAACCCGACCACATCGTTGAAGAAAGGCAAGAGCATGGCTAGTACTGTT
The DNA here is from genome assembly GCA_030545235.1 of Helianthus tuberosus. Classification (NCBI taxonomy): domain Eukaryota; kingdom Viridiplantae; phylum Streptophyta; class Magnoliopsida; order Asterales; family Asteraceae; genus Helianthus; species Helianthus tuberosus. The sequence goes on from CM060438.1 coordinate 57,976,378, forward strand.
GTAACGATCACGAAAATGGTCCTCCACACTATGCGAAAGAAGTTAACTTGGTAGACACCGTAAAAGGGTATTGGGAGGTCGTATTCGGCTGTCACGAAATCACTCTTGGACCATCTTTGTGCACTCCATTTTTCTATGAAAGCAAATAATGGTTGACAATACACCTAAATGGTTCATGAGTCAGTAATTAGTAACAACAAATCTATACATGTTCAGTTTATTTTGAACCAAAAATGGCGGTTAAAAACCTTTCAAAACATAAATGTCACCGTTTGCGACCGCTTTAGACGACCAATACGGCTGCCCAGTTTTGTGACCATTCTTTTTTGCGATGGTTTTTGGTTGCAAATTATTAGTATACATGCTATACATTAAAAAAATGGCACTTTTTGAAAAATTTCCCAATTTATTTCCTTTTACAAGTACATTCAAATTTGAATATGAACGTTTTACAACTAAAATGGAACTGTCACAACTTTGATCACTGTTTTTCGACCTAAAGACCATAGTAATTTCAGTCACAAATCGTGGCTAAATTTTGCAACCCCTTTTTTTTTTTTTTGTTTCACAAATATTCTATGGTAGTAGTTGAGAAAACAATGACTTGGAAAAGAAATGACAACTGATGGGATATATAAATTATAAGGCCGGAGGGTGTGGGGGCGCCACCCTCGCCACGTCAGAGCCTATAGCGCCCCGAGCGCTATACACCCACACCCATTGATTTAAGTCCGGGCGCTATATTAAGCTTGCCAACATGGTAACGTGATGCAATTGCATGGATCGAGAAAGAAAAGTCAAATATGACGGTTTGCCATGTGATGTATAAATTAATATATGAAAATTAAATGATTTTTAAAATAAAAAATAATTAAAGGTAATGATGACGGGGCTCTATCCCACACCCTGCAAATTAAAGGGGGGGTTATAAAGCCCCCTGGCTGATGTGGCGTCTAGGTGGCGCCGAGGTGTCCTTTATAACCCCCAAGGGCTCCATCCCACACCCTCTAGCCTAAGCATTTGGTACCTGATAAGCGCCAACAAGATGCACAACAATGGCGATATTGGCTATATCAAGTAGCCAATACGGGTCATAAAACCCGAACCCGGTAAGTAGATTCCCTGGGGCCTCATCTCCGAATGCAGCATAACCCATACACCCACAAAGCAGATAGAAAGTTGTTGTGACGAAAATGCTCAAGTAAGTCGCTTTTTTCATCGTCTTATACTCTGCCGGAGGCGCTTTAAGCGTATCCTAAAACATATAAAAACTGTTAAATAAAGGGGCAGTTTCATATATCCACATCTAAACTAGCAAAGTTACATATTTTCTCAAATCATGCTTTAATGCATTGAAAGCTTGTGTTAAGAGGAAAAAATGTAACTTTTATAAGTTTAGAGTAGGATATATCAAATTCCTATGTTATAAAATCATTTGTACCTGAATTTCAATAAGTATGATGGAATAGGAATATGCAAAAGCAATTGCTCCTAATGCTTGGAAGCTCCTCCATAACTTTTGGGTGGGAGTAACGGTACCGGCATGGGTTATAGTTCCTATGCTTATCCCGGTTAAACTCCCTTTGATAACCTTATTTTCTACAAAATTTGTATAAAATTATATTGCAGATATTATGGGACTATTTTGAAACATTATATGTCTTTTTACGTATATAGCAATTTAAAACAGTAGAATACGCATATTTATACGACTAAAGAATCATGGTACATTTATTTTAGGGAAAAGTACCGATATAACAATTTTGACTATTAAGTTTGATAAAACAGATTTGACCCAAAAGATATGTCAATTAAACAGTGTCCGATAAGTGTCGTTTAACGCCACAGTTTTTAATCTTGGCGCAACGAGTCCATCCTCAAGTGCGAGATGGAAATAATTAATCTGTTGCACCAACTCAAAATATGTTGGGCCGGCATAGAACGGTGTTCCATGTGGAAGCTTTTGGCCGAAACAATTTTGATGTGGTTCCAACGGGGTTAATCGTTGGCCAAAGAAAATAGAAAGAAAACTGAATAGAAATTTAGAGAGAAATATTAAGACGAATTCTTTTCATTCATATCCCTATAACATCAAATGACTTGCATTATAAATACTAAGCTAAATAACTAACCACTATCCCACCATCTTGACCCACTATCTATAACTTAAAACATGCTTAATTAATAAATAAACTACATACTAAAATAAACTTGACAACTACTGGAACATGGAATGAGTTAGTGGGCACATAACAAATTTCTTAACTACAAATATAAAATTTCAAGTAAGTCAGTGATATTTTGTCAAACTTATAGGTCAAAACGACGATTTTGGTGATTCTCCCTTAATTTTATCTATTTTTGTTCTTGTTTTCTGTCCAACTTATAAGTCTTGCATTAGTAGTATCTGATGGTTTGTTCGAGTTTAGATTACTTTTTTTTTTTTTTGAAAGGTGAGAGTCTACTTTGGTTGTGAGAGCAACTCCCACACCCCCCAAACCGGGGGGCCCTAGCCAAGTCTGCCCAGACTACGTTGTCTTAACCGGGCTCGCGCTGGTTATCAGACTTGGTTACGGCTTTCCCCCGGAAACCGTTCTGCCTCCACACGAGAAGCCTCGCTAGAGTAACAGCCGGATGAAAACCGGGGGCGGGCTCAGGCTCAGGCCCGCGGTCCTTTGTGTCCACGGGTCTCCTCGCCCTCATTGCCCTTACCCCCAAATGCAACAGGTGGGGATCGAACCCGGGTCTCGAAGGAAACCCAAAGTTCTTTCCACCACTCCACTACAAGTGGGGGTTGAGTTTAGATTACTTAACATTTGTGCATTTGTTTGCATTTATTTTTGGACATCAATCATTGATCCTGAAAAATATCATGGTTTTAACCTAACTTATCTACATAAAAATACTATTTACACGGCATGAATGTGTGTATTGGAGGGGACAGGATAAGTCACAAAAAAAGTTTCTATTATTATTTCAATAATGAAAGTTGTCTGGCTCCAAGGTTTTTGTTCCACGTTAAAGTAAAGTTTTATATGCATAGTTGATAAAGGCAGATACCATGATTAATATACACAAATATTTGTACCTTTGGTTCTATATTTATAGAACTACTTAAAATACATATATTTTAGATTTTTTGTTGTCAAATATCCATAGCAAATACTTTTTCTAGCAAAAATCTATAGCATTTGCCTGTTTTTGTAGTATGTTATTTATCTACACACCTGCAGTTTCTGCGATCCCAAGGGCAAGGCCGATAAACGAATATGTGAATGACATGATAGCCGCAACGATGGAGAGCCACCACACTTGGTCGAAATCCGGGATCTGGGAAAAAAGAATCTCTATGATCCCAAATGTTATCATGTACCCATTACTTGACATGTGGCATGGGTCCTTCCCATGGCTTTTGTGAAAGCAATTTGATCTTTTTATCGCCCTGAAAATAGTAACAATGATGGTTATATCATACCAACAATATTCAATGATTCAATATGCAGTCATGTCAAGTTTGGTTTCTTACATTATCAATACTTTTTAAAAGCATAATGTAGGTCATAAAGATAAGTAAATAATGGCTTACATCATGCTAACTGAGGCTGCAATTGTGTAGCCAATTGCTACTCCAAATAAGTTGATGTATTGTATCATGCCACATATTTTCACCTTATTCCCCCCTAAAAAGAGAAAACAAGAAAGACAACAACATGTTTAGTATTTTTATTCTTATTTTTTTACGAATTCAAGTGAGAGCAGGGTGGAACCAAAGGGGGTCAAGAGGGTCTGCTGACCACCAGCCACCGGAATCTATATTAGATATTTCTTTATATACAAAATCTATTTCTTTGTAATCAGGCGCGCCACTAAGTGAGTGAGAGACGTAATGTTATAATGGGTTGTACGTACCTAGATGAGCCTTGACAGCTTCCATGTAAGTATAGCTTCTAGGCCCAGTGACAGGGTCACCAGACCTATAACATTCCGATAGCAAATTAGAAGTGTAGAGAATGACCAAAGCAAATAGAATCATAATAGTCGGTCCAGCCACCCAGCCGAGCTGCCCAACAGCCCATGCCAATGATAGGACTCCCGACCCGATCACCGCAGTAATTATATGTGATGATGCGGTCCAAAATGTACCTTAAAGTTCATAAAAGATCATAATAACTAATAAGTCCTTGAAAAATGATTGAACATGTGAAGTACTGCTCAGTTGTGAAATAATATACAAGATTAATTACCGGTACGCTTTAAGCGACCATCATCATCGAAGCTCTTTGAGTAGTTGGCCTCGATGTTGATGGCTTGCATTGGGTTATCAGGATTAGTTTGAGGTTCAACTTGTGAATAGTGCATAATATCTCTTCTTTCTTCAACCTACAAATAAACGGTAAATGGTGGATAAAATACTTAAATAGTATATTTGTGTGTAAAATAAATTGAACTTACAACTCCATGACGGATTCTTGATGGCATGGTTCTACTTCTTGGCAACATTTTGAATGTTTTAATGTGTTTATATTTGATGGGGGAGAAAGAGATGGATGTATTGATAAAAATGAATTGAAATTGTGGTGAGTTTTATAGCAGAAAAAGTGATGGATATTAAATGGGGTACAAATAGTGACAGGAGCCAAGCAGATTAATTTTTTTTTTAGTCTTAGGGTATGTTTGGCATGAAGCTTTTAGGAGCTTCTAGCTTTAAGCTTTTAAGAAAAAGCTCCTACTCAATAAAAAGTCTTGTTTGGTTGAAGGAGCTTTAAGCTTTTAGGTTAGGAGCTTGAAGCTTTTGGTTGAACGCTACTACTAGTAGCGTTTAGAAGGAGCTACAAGCTTTTAGAGAAAAAATGACTATTTTAACCTCTAAAAATAGGAAACTTTTTAATGCATCAACTTTCTAAATTTTTAGTTATGTCCATTTTGGTCATTTTATACATTTTATTAAAAGCTCCAGCTACTCTACCAAACACCAAATATATCTAAAAAGCTACAGCTACTAACTACCAGCTACAGCTACCAGCTTCCAGCCACCAGCTACCAGCTTACAGCTTCCAGCTAGCAGCCACCAGCTACTTTTGCCAAACATACCCTTAATCTAATTTTCAATGAAAACATCTTTTATACTAGATTTTTAATATCCTTCCTCTCATGATCCAACAACCACCTTGATAACACATAGAAAGCTATGTGAGTTACACTTAGTCCACTATGGATTTATCATATTTGTAAATACAAGACTATATAATTTAGAAAGCAAAATCAAAGATATTTGTTATTTCACCTACAAAATCACACAATATAAGGATTAACTATAGCCATGAATCCGCATTACCTATGCATGTTCTATAACAAGATGATATCCTCTTAAGAATAAAGTTATTGTCATACAACTACTAGTGAATGCTAATTCATCCAACATCATTAATCATAATCAACCATGTACTATCCACTAGGTTATGCCAACTATCAAGTACGGAATTTTCCCATAACAAATTAAATAGCTAAATGAAATCGGACAAACTATATTTGAGTATCCTTTGCGCAACTAGTGTTCCCATTTTATCTTTCAAGTGGATTTATAAAAATCTAATTCTCATACATCGTCATCTTAGCAATCAATGTACTCATTATGAAGGATATTTTTAAACAGCAATCTAATCCTAATGTACCCACTATCCATTTTGAGACTCAAATCCCAGTCTTAATTAGTCTACATCGTTTTACACACCATCATACTACTAGGCAAAGACCCCTCGGCTGAAACCCTATAGATATACTTGCTAAGAGTATTCAGAACGCTGGTCAAAGTCCAAAATTTAAACCCGCCACATCTTTCCAGACCTCAACCATTCCAAACCCACTTTTTCCTCCAACACTAAACCATTCTAAACCTCCGCATCACACCCCATTTTTACACTAAAAAAAGTATGTGTGTATGTGGCCCCCACTTAAACAACCCGGACTACTCCGGTAGATCAAACCAGACCATCAAAGTCAATGTCCTACAACGCGGGTGGTCGGGACACTACTAAAGAAATCTGAAGAAATAAACATAAAACAAAGAGTTAATTGCCAAAATCGTCCATGAAGTTTTGGCACGTTTGCCATTTTCATCCAAAATGACACTTTTGTACCAAATTGCGCTCAACGTTTGTAACTTTTTGCCATTTTCATCCAAATCAATAACTTATTTTATTTTTTCTGTTAAGTTGAGGATATTTTGATGAAACTGGCAAATATAAAACCACAGGGACGATTTTGGCAATTTACTCAAACCCTTTTTAATTTATTTTATTTAATTATTTTTGTTACATATATAATAAAAAAGAATATACATGGAGTTTTTAGAAAAAAAAAATATTAATAGTTTTGTCATATAATTTTTATAAATTTTCATCCAAATCACTAACTCAGTTTATTTTTTCTGTTAAGGTGAAGAATGTTTTAAATTTTATAAATTAAGACAAAAATAAATTTACAGCTTCTTTATATAAATCAGTTGTATAAAGAGAAAACGTCATTGGTGCAACACATAACAATCGATTACAATTTTAGTATTTATCAGTTGTAGAGATAGAAAAAAATTGTAAAATGTTACATGTTTTTTAAATGTGTTGAGCACCTAGGAAATATGTTGGTAGAAATAAAATATTTATTTAATTAAGATTATGAGGGTAACTAACTAATACTTATTCTAACTGGCTTGAGTAAAGAAACTTTTTGTTCATAGCATTATAATTACAATTTGGTGGATAATTTTAAGGTTTGGTAACGATACGTTGTTTGATGGGGGGGGCACTGGCTTATGTTTTTCCTTAGAAGAGAATTTAAAAGAGTAGAAGATGAATTACAAACTTGGTACATATGATAAGATTTTTTTATTTGACCTTTTTCAATAAGTTGGTGGGTAATTTTAAGGTTTGGTAACGATACGTTGTTTGATGGGGGGCACTGGCTTATGTTTTTCGTTAGAAGCGAATTTAAAAGAGTAGAAGATGAATTACAAACTTGTACATATGATAAGATTTTTTTATTTGACCTTTTTTCAATAAGGTCACCAGCATTTTAATTTTATAAAATTTAGAGGTTTAAGTAGATTTTATTTTTTTAAACTGATCTATATAAAAAATTAGAAATTAATTTGTGTCTTAGTTTATAAACATCATTCGCCTTAATAGAAAAATTAACTTAGTTAGTGGTTGGATGAAAGTTTATAAAAATTATGTGACAAAGCTATTATTTTTTTCATATAAAAATTGCATGTATATTCTTTTTTATTATATATGTAACAAAATTAATTAAATAAAAGAAATTTAAAAGAGTTTGAGTACATTGCCAAAATCGTCCCTATAGTTTTATATTTGCCAGTTTCATTCAAATATCCTCAACTTAACAGAAAAAATAAACTAAGTTAGTGGTTTTGATGAAAATGGCAAAAAGTTACAAACGTTTGGGGCAATTTGGTACAAAAGTGTCATTTTGAACGAAAATGACAAACCTGCCCAAAACTCAGGGACGATTTTGGCAATTAACTCTAAAACAAAAGAACATAGCAAAACCAAGAAAAAAATACTTAGAAATTAACTAAAAAGGTTAAATAAAATCCGTAGCAAAATCTGTAGCAAATTTGAGACTATAAGTATTTAAAAAGAAATAATTAAATACAATGCCTAACAAAATTCGTAGCAAAATTTATAAAAATAATATCTAAAACCAAACTTAGAAAAACTTGTCGCAACATCCGTAACAAAAATGATGAATAAATATGAAAAATAATGTAGCAAAATTGGTAGCAAAAATAAATATTTTAAAATTAACTAATAAAAAGTTAAATAAAATCCGTAGCAAAATTTGTAGCAAATTTGATGTATTAAATAAAATCATAGCAAATCTTGTAACTTAAACGCCAAATAAAAATGATAAAATATCTTTAATAGAAACCGAAGGTGGCTCTTCATTATAAATTATAAAAATAAATGATTAGTTGGTCAAAATCAAAATTTGTTACCTGCACATATCAAAAGTCCAAATGGGAATTTGACAAGTTCATGATTTAATCTTCAAAATATTAGGTTAATTACTTAAAGAACACCTACCAAAGGACGTTTAGCTTGGCAGTATCAAAGTTTGTAAAAAATGTGTACCTCCAGTAGTTAAGAATTATAGACCCATAATAAATACATGTGTAAATTTACAAATAAAAGTTATGTGTGTGAATTACTCTTTAAAAAAAAAATCTTAACGAACATCTGAGTTAAAGAAAGTTGGTTTAGCGTGGAAGGTCGCCGGTACTGCTTGGCTTGACCTTTCATCCTATCCTGATTTCTCGTCACTTCCATTCGCCGTTTCGGGCTGGTTCTCTTGGGTTTTTCTCCGGCCTCCTCCGTTGCTCCGCCCTTGATTGCTTAGTCGATCTGTCATCGGTCGCGGCTATCGAGTATAGTGTCAGCTAGATCGTAACGAATCCGATTAACCTTTTAAAGCGCGGTTCTTTTCGGACGGGCTTGGTTTTCATTCACTGTAGTTTGTTCTTGTCGGAATATGGGGAGTTTAAACAACAATGGCGGACAGGGATATAATGTCACAACATTTTATGTGGGGAATCTCCCCGGTGAAATCTCAAAATCACTATTATGGAAAGCCTTTCAACCGCATGGTATTGTAAAAGATGCATACGTTGCAAAAAAGAGAGATGCAAGGGGTAATTTTTTTGGTTTTGTGAGACTATAAGGGGTGAGAAACATGAAAAGGGTACTGGAAAGCATGAACACGGTTACCATACACGAAGCAAGTTTGAAAGTTTTTCCGGCTAAATTTGGCAAAGGAAATAAACGTTTTAACGAGCAAGCACAGAAACAGAAATATGTTCCGGTGACAAACAAAACACAACCAGCAGCAGGAAAATATGCGAATCAGGCATATATAAGGAAAGGAGTATCCTTTAAAGAATCATTAGTAGGCCAGTCAGGGGTGAACAACGAAGAACAAATGGATGGTATTGAAAAGAGATTGGAGTACAAGGGTAGGGCAGCAATATACCCTAACCACTGTATTATGAGATCAATATTAGTGGAGGCATTGAATATGGAGGCAATAAAAAGGATGAGAAATACATTGGATGAAGGTGGTCATAAGGAAATTGCATTCAGTTACATTGGCGGAATGAAGTTTTTAATAATCTTCAAAGAAAAGAGGGAGGCTTTGAGTTTTATAAGAGAAAAAGAGTTTTTGTGGAAGCAGCTCTTTTCATCGGCAGTACTGTGGGAAGGTCAGGAGGTGGGATGTGAAAGATTGGTCTGGATCAGAATGTCTGGGGCGCCACTGCAACTCAGGGACGAGAATTTCTTTAATACGATTGCAGAATTGTTCGGGAAAGTTGTGGTAAAGTCAGACTTTTCCTGGAATTCATCAAAAAATCATGAGTCTGTATGTGCTATTGTAACGGAAACTGGGGAACGAATTGAGGAAGCTGTCCAAGTAGATTGGGAGAACCGAACTTATCGTGTCTGGGTCTCCGAAACCCTTGATATGTTGATCAACCAAATAATGGAGGACTCTACGTTAGCGGAGGCATCGGAATATTCAGACTAAGATGATTCGGACGAGTCGTTCGCAGGCCATAACGACGATATGGAAGAAGGAGAGATTAGATCGGCCGAACCGGTTTCGCCGAAGTGTCTGCCGGAGAAAAGGAAAGGTCGAAACGGAGTTCCAGCTGAAGAGTCGGAAAATGAAAGGTTGCATGGAAAAACAATAGGAGTGCATGGGGAAGCCAATGACATGGGGACTGACACATGGGATGAAGGTGGGGCCAACAACTTTGGAGACCAAAACATGGGGGATTCTTTTCACATGGGATGTAATAGGAATATGGGCAAAAAACAGGAGCCCAATACAAGAAAAAGGAGGAGATGTATGAGAAGCCCAATATCTCATGAACCTGATGAGAATAATATTTGGGCCCAAAGATATAAGTTTCCAAATGGTTTAGACCTAAATAGCCCAGCTAAGGATATGTATAATGAACAAAATAATACTCCCACCACATGTCTTGGTAATGAGGATGTCGTATCAGGTCTAAAGAATGCTGAACAGGGGGAGCAGATTGCGGCGTCCGAACCAACAACTCTTCATCAGCAGGTCTCGTCCGGTGTTGCTGGTAGTGAGGTGGAGGAAGGATCTGGTTTAGATAAAGAAATTTTGGAGACGATTCAGCTTGGTACCAATTTAGGTTTCGACATGAGTGGAGCAAATGGACAGTTGGAAAAGGTAATTCTCGAAGAAGGCTGACAGAATGTGACATCATGAATTATTTATCAGTAAACTTAAGAGGAGTTCGAGACTCCAAAAAGGCGGATTGGGTAAGGGGCTTGAAGACACCTCATGGAGCACATTTTGTAGCAATTCAGGACACCAAGGTGCCAGGTAATATTAATTATATGGTGAATCGGTTTTGGGGCAGGTCGATCTTGGAGTATGAAGCAGTAGAATCAACGGGTAGGTCAGGGGGTCTACTTACTATTTGGGATCCCTCGATATTTACTAGAACTGGGGTAGTTAAAAATAGAAATTTCCTGGCAGTAGTTGGGAATATTGCAACGACTGGTGAAGAATTAACTGTAGTGAGCGTTTATGCTCAGAATGATCCGGGCGAGAGACGCGCGCTTTGGGTGGAATTGATGCAGTTAAAAAATTCAATCAGTAGTATGTGGATTTTTTTGGGTGATTTTAATGATGTTCGAAGTCCGGAAGAGCGTATAAATTCTGAATTCGTTGCCATTAATGCATAATTTTTTAACCAATTTATATCGGACACAGATTTAGTGGAGTATCAAATGGGGGGAAGGCAATATACTTATAGATCGGATAATGGAGCCAAGATGATCAAACTAGATAGATTTCTAGTGTGCCGGGTTTTTATGGGTAAATGGTCTTCGGCCTCGTGCATGGCCTTATCAAACTTGGCCTCGGATCATTGTCCAATCCTGCTATCAACGGTTCAGACAGACTATGGGAAAATCCCTTCGAGATTGTTCAATTCTTGGCTGGAGATCCCGGGGGCAGTCGAACACGTGAATCACCTGATGGGAATTTTTCAGTTTGAAGGTGTACCCGACTTGGCCTTAGATGTGAAGTTAAAATGGGTAAAAAGACGGTTAAAGGATTGGGTCTATGTCCAAAAATCGGATATGGATAATTCTTACAATACAAAGATGAAGAGGTTAGAGTGTCTTGAAAAGATGGCGGAACGAAGAAATCTGGAACAAAGTGAATTGGAGGAGAGAGCAGACTGCAAGTCGTATATTCTGGAGGCGGATAGATTAAAATCCATGGATTTGCAACAAAAATCAAGGGTTCGGTGGTCAAAAGAAGTTGATGAAAATACAAAATATTTTCATGCAGTTGTGAATGCCAACACAAGCAACAATAGAATTCATGGTTTATACATTGACGGGATGTGGGTTGTGGATCCCCCTTTGGTGAAAGATCATGTTTTTTCTTTTTTTGCTGAAAAATTCATAGAACCATTGAATTCGAGGCCGTTGTTACAGTGTCCGTTCTTATCTCATGTGTCAAATGAAGATGCCGTTGCCTTGGTACATCCTTTTTCATTATCTGAAGTTAAAAGAACTGTGTGGGAATGCGATGGCGATAGGGCCCCAGGCCCAAATGGAATTAATTTAAAATTTATAAAAAGGTTTTGGGATACTTTGGAGGGGGATTTCATGAGACTGTTCCAGCACTTTCACTCGGCCGAACAATTAAATAATGGATGTATGTCATCCTTTTTAACCCTTATTCCAAAACGGAATGACCCAAGTGGCTTACATGATTTCCGTCCGATCAGTTTAATCGGATGTATAAACAAAGTGGTCTCTAAGGTACTAGTTAATAGATTAAAGATGGTGATCCATAAACTAGTATCGGAGGAACAGACGGGTTTTTTAGCAGGTAGAAGTATTCTTGACGGAGTGGTAATTCTTAATGAGATTATTCCATGGCTTAAAAGAAATAAACGGGACGGAATGATCTTGAAAGTCGATATCGAAAAAGCATATGATTCACTAAGTTGGGATTTCCTTAATTCCATACTTTGTCAAATGAATTTTCTCGTCAAGTGGCGGAGCTGGGTCATGTCTATTGTGTCGTCGGTTTGAGCATTGGTTCTGGTAAATGGCTCCCCAACACAAGAATTTTCATGCCCGAGGGGTCTAAGATAGCAATGGAGGCGTTAACAGGAGTAATGAAAAAAGCAGGCGATATCGGGGTGTTTGAAGGACTTCGCTTATCACCAAATGGGGCTCAAATATCACATTTCCTTTATGCAGACGATGTGATTTTTGTAGGTGAGTGGTCCTTTAATAACTTACTAAATCTAAAGCGAATACTTAGATGTTTTTATTTAAGTTCGGGTCTAAAAGTGAACCTGAAAAAGAGTTGTCTTTACGGGGTCGGATTAGAAGAGTATCAGGTCCAATTAATGGCTAATATGATGGGGTGCGTACGGGGGTCGTTTCCGTTTAAATATTTGGGACTACAAGTTGGGGCTAACATGAATTTGATCAAGAATTGGGACCCGGTGGTGGAAACATTCCAGAAGAGATTGGCTCTTTGGAAAGCAAAAACAATCTCCTTTGGGGGCCGCATTACTTTGGTAAATTCTGTTCTTAATGCCCTACCTACATACTATTTTTCTTTATTTAAGGCACCCTTGGGGGTGATAAAAAAGTTAGTAAAGATACGAAGAGAGTTCTTATGGGGTTCGAATACGGAAAAAGAGAAGATGAAGTGGGTGGCTTGGAAAAACATGATGACACCTAAAGATTTCGGGGGTATGGGTTTTGGATCTCTTCGAGTGGCAAATTTAGCAATGTTGTCGAAGTGGTGGTGGAGGTTTAAGGTGGAAAGAGATAGCCTATGGAGAAAAGTAGTGTGGGAAATTCATAATAACGCAAGAATTTGGAGTTTTATTCTAGTAAAAGTATCAATGGCGAGTCCGTGGAAACAAATATGTAGTATAAAAGGAGATTATAGTGCAGTGGGCTTATGCTTGGAGGCTATGTTTCGGGGACACCCGGGTAGCGATAGCGAAATATATTTCTGGAAAGAGAGGTGGCTGTTTGAAGTTCCCTTGTGTGATAGATTTCCTACTTTGTTTCAACTCGAGAGTAATAGAAAGGCTTTTATTAAGGAGAGGGTGGTTGTTGGTTCTGAAGGTTTGGAGCCGACATATATGTGGTCCAGATTACCGACCAGTGAAGAGGAATTATCTGAGTTGCACAGCCTCAATGAAGCTTTAAAAAATTACCATCTTGGGCAAGGTTCAGACAGTTGGTGCTGGATTATGGACAATTCCGGAAGTTTTTCCGTTAGTGGTGTCAAAGAAAAGCTCCAGCGGGCAATCTTTTCAGATCTGAATCTGGCCTTCGAGTGGAATAATTGGTCCCCTAAAAAGGTAAACTTTATGATTTGGAGATTAATTCAAGATAAACTTCCGACATATGCGGCCTTAGCTAGACGTAATGTAATCGTCCAAGATAATTGTTGCAAAATGTGTGGCGAAGAGGTTGAATCAGCTTTACATTTATTTGCATCCTGTAGTATAGCGGATCAGATATGGGAGTTTGTATCTCGTTGGTGTAGAATTCGACGGGGTTATGCACTTGAGTTAAAGGACTTGACAAACATCCACAAGTGTAACAGTGGATCACAAAGGTGGCAAAAGGTGGTGAGTTTGGTGACCCAAGCGGCCTTATGGGTTATTTGGCGGAGTCGGAATGAGGCGGTCTTCGAAGGTAAACAACCTCATGTAAACATAATGAAGGAAGAAATCAAGATACTCGGTTATATGTGGCTGAAAAGCAGGGTTAAAAATGGTAATATCTCATGGGGAGACTGGTGTAATTTTGATTTACTTAGTTTTGGTGTGTAAGGGTGATGTAATAGTTGTATGACACTGGTGAATTATCTGGCCAACAGTTTGGTTGTCCAGATAAATGAAATAAAAAAATTTTGTTGATCTTTAAAAAAAAAAAAAGAACATCTGAGTTAAAATATTTACTTTTTGGTCTTTTATTTTATTTTAATGATGTCCTGTTAAAAATCATTAGGTTAAAATCAATAGTCCATAGTTATAAATTTTATAATAATATTTGGAAATGAAACGTTGTTTTTTAGATATTTCAAATTAGCTTATAGTGCCGCTATTGTATGGGTTTAAAAATGAGTACCCAACTTACACAATAAGACAAGTAGATGTATCGGTAATCATTTCAAAAGCTTTCAATCTCTTGCTTAAAGTAATTAATATATAACTCGCTTCTAAAGTGCTTAACTTCTCTCATAGCAGTCATCAATTCATTAGGAAACTTCTTAATTTTTTTTACATCGTTAACAAATAAAGTAATGAAAATTTCAATAATACAAAAATTATGACAATGTAGATATACAATGAGTAGAATGATATCATCGTAAAAGTTGAGACACTGACACATACATTCACTAAGAATAGATTCACCAAAAAAATAAACTAACAAACATCGTGAGATTTCATCTCTAATTAATTACATATGTCTTTCATGCTTAAAGTTAAAATAACAATCATTCAATAGCATCAATTTAGCACACACAGCATCACATATATTTGTAAAAGATGAGAACTTTTTAATAATGAAGGTTACAAAAATATAAAAGCAACTTGATTCTTATTTGACTATAAAAGTAATGATTCAAGAGAATTTCAATTTTTTTTTTAAATAAACAAGCTTATCATTCCACACGAAAAAGGGCAATTACAAAGCAATGGCAGGTAGTCGGGCAACAAGTTGCGCTGCCACCCCCTTTTGAATAGAAAAACCAATTCTGCTAAATACAAAGTTTGAAACCTTTAGCGACGAAGAATTACTATTAACGACTTTTTGAACCCGATTCAAAAGTCGCACAGCGTCAGGAGCGAGACCCCCAAAGGTATCAAACGCAAACGGGACAAACACATGTTGATTCTCCAGGCAGGCTTTCTCATGTTTTGCCACTTTGCTCGCCTCTGCCTTGAGCACCGCTTGCCCTACGACAAAGCCCTTGTCCTTGAGCCCGACAAGGGGGGAGACTCCAGTTAGATCTACACAAGCGTGTTTCCCCCCTTCCCATCCAAACACAATGATGTCCGCTGGGCGTAAAGTGGACCTCCCCTCTAAGGGGTCAGTCAGGAAATTTACTGGAGCCTCCTTTTTGGTAGATATCCCGGCCCGCTTAAGAACATCACATAGCACATCTCTCACCCAATCATGCCGATATTTAAACCCTGGTAGCTCTTTACAGTGGATCGCGTGCTCGCCGAAAGAATCCAAACACGCTTTGCGGCATACCGGACATGGCTCGTCAACTGGGAACAAAGGAATCATAAGTCGGTATCTAAGGATAGCACGGTATTCCACAGCCGACATGTGTTGCCCCAAGCCTTCAATAGGTGCGACAGACAGAAAATCCTGAGCATGTGGGGCACGTAGACATTCAAACACAGCTCTTTGCCGAGAGGATAAAACAAACTTCTCTTCAAACCTCTTGACAATTTCGCCATATATGGCATTCGCCAGAATTTTCTGGGATTTAGGAGGGGCGGTGTCTTTAATGTAGAAACCGCCAATATCAAGGTCGGGAAGAGAACTATGCAAAAGGTCCAACGCACTCCTGTAATCGGAGTTTAAAACATCCCCACCACATTCTCGGAGTATGTGGTCTTGTAAACCCCAAGATTGGGCCCTTGAAGCCACGAAAGCATATGAAGAGGCATCCTCGGCCGTACAAATCCCTAAGCCTCCGAACCGGGTCGGGAGAGAAGCCAACCTCAACTGGAGATCTCCAAAAAAGGCACCCCCACAAACAACAATATCCTCTAAAGCTCCCCGGAGGCCTTCATCAAAAACAGAGACAGCTCCCCCGAACAAAGAAGGTTGACACGTTCGAAGACCAAACAGTAATTTAGCAACACTCATACAAGAACGAAGCAAGAGGAGCTCCCTCTGAGGGTCCCGTAGGCGTTTAAGGCACCTCATCAGCTCGACTGCACAGTTCGCTCTTTTAAGAGTCATACCACTAATAAACTCTGCATCACGACTAACGGCACCCCCCAGAAGTTTCACACCCAGTACCGGCCTCCCAATCCCCCGAGGGAATAAGCCCTCCTGAACCTTTACACCATTGCAGGTTGGCCAGAAAACTTCAGTTTTCTTTATATTAAGTTGAAGCCCTAAGGAAGGACCCTCAGCTTTGATGATATCTAAAGCATTAGCCACTTGGGTGGCATCTCCAATAAGCGTTCCGTCATCTAGGTACCAGGCGTGAAATAGAAGTTTGCAGCAATCCCTTATTCGGTGAACAAGGGCAAAAAGGAGGGGAGTCGAAGGGAGATAGTAATTCAAAACACAGTAACCGAAAGGAATAAAGATTTATGAGATGACTCTGTGTAGGGGTGTGCACGGTTCGGTTTGGTTCGGTTTTGGGTAAAATCAAAACCGAAACCGAAATGTCGGTTTTCAGGTTTTAAAAAACCGTTCGGTTTCGGTTTTTCGGTTTTTACGTCGGTTCGGTTATTTCGGTTTTTGGAACAAAATTATGTAAGACTCAAAAAATAAAAACTATAATTTATATTATAACAATCTTTTTATATGTTTACATTTAAGTTATTATAGTTAACCTCTTTAATTAATATTGTTTACATAAACCAAACCTTATAATCTATTTTTATGTTTCTTCAAAGTTTTTATTAAATTTAATTTTTATATTAAATTTTGTTATATCTTATAGGTAATAATAAATCATTTCAGTTATAATGTTTTTATTATAAACACTTAACATTCAAGAATAAAACTAACATTTTCTACTAGCATTGGGTTAAACACTTAAACAATTTAAAGTTAAACATAAAATATATGGATTGTAACTTATCGGTTCGGTTTGGTTTTTTTTTGTTATTGAAAAAGTTTATCCGAAAACCGAACCGAAATTTTTGGTTATTAAAAATCCGAAAACCGAACCGTCGGTTTTTGTTTCGGTTCGGTTATTTTGGTTATTCGGTTACGGTTCGGTTATTTCGGTTTTCTTGCTCACCCCTAACTCTGTGTAAAAAAATATTTGTAGGTCATCTTTATATAAGAAAGTCATGGCTTGAATTTAGATAAATTTCCATAATTAAAAGCTAAAATTAGATTATATTTGAAATAAGGGTAATTTTTTTTGGTAACGCAATTAGAAAATGTCATTATTATTGTAAATCTAATATAAAAAATTAATTAAAAAGATGTTTTTAGTAAGGTTTAATTCAAAAATACCATTATCATTACAAATTATAAATTAAACAAATATTTCAATTAAAGGCCGATTTTATAGGAAGCTTTAGCATAACTAAACCAACCGAAAATATTGGTCAACTCAACATCTATATATATATATATATATATATATATATATATATCTAACTATACTTTCTATAAAAGGAGAAATCCCAATGACATAAGAAAAGCTGATGTGTCAGCAGGTGAGGCTGTCCAACAATGTTTTTCTTATGTCATTATTACATCATAAAGCCTAATATATAAATCACTTTAAAATACAGTCTAAACCTCTACCAGGGTAAACATCTGCTCATTTACTTTAATACCTAGCAGCAGTTGTTGTTATCTTCCGTAATGCTTTTAGATCAGCAGATGTTTAAGGCTAATTACCGGGAAATTCAAATTCAAAAATGCATGGGAATAAGTAATTAGAAATTAATGCATGTTATCAAGAAACTCCTGTCAATCATCCTTCTTATATAAGGCTTTTCTTCTCATTTCCCTCTTCATATTTCATCACGCTTTCATCTTCTCTAATTTTGAAATTTGAAATTTAATCACAATCCGAATTCCGAATTAGAAGCATGTCAATATCAGTTGACAGTAACAATCTTAGTTTTGTTAACGATTTGAATCCTGGGAAAGATATGTGGAACATGAAAGCGAGAATTATTCGAAAATGGAATCAGGGTTACAAGATGGATCTCATCTTCATTGATGAAAAGGTAATTTGTATCTCTGCTTTTCCGTTTGACTAGAGAATGTAGTGGTGTATGCTAAGAAGATACTTTCTTTAAATGTTCTTCAGGGCGCTAAGATTCAAGCAGGTATTAAGAGTCATCTGATACATGTTTTTGATGGACAGCTTCAAGAAGATGCTATTGTGATTCTGTCGAAATTTGGTGTTGGTGAGAATAAAGATTTATATAAAGTAGTAGTGCAGCCTTATAAAATCAACTTTTATAGATGCACAACTGTTACTCCTGTGAGAGATTGGCAAGGTGTTGAGTATGGTTTCAACTTCAGAGCTTATGAAGATATTCTTCAAGGAGAGGCGTTAAACGCTTTGAGTGTTGGTAGTGTATATTTTTGTAATCATGTCTTGCTTGTATAATATTAGAGAGTTTTACTTATATTCTTATATAATGTGATCATATAGATGTTGTTGGATCTGTGATTTGTTGTGGAGATCTTGAAATCTTTGATCGACCTCCAAAGGAGACTAAGAAGATGAATTTCAATATTGAAGACTTGGAGTAAGTTGTTGTTTACATGTGCAGTCATGTACTGATCATTGTTTGTATTTAATGATGTTAATAAATAAGATGAAGAATGTTGGTATTTAATGTGGGATCAAGGTAATGGTAATAAATGAGATCTATAGTGTTTGTATGTAATGTTGAATCATGGTAATAAATGAGGTCTACAGTTTGTTCTTAGTGAATATGGTAGTTAATTTATGGCTCATTTGCTACTTTAATAAATGTCATAATTTTCCACTGATTTTCTGTTTTTATTCATTCAATGTTGTTTTGATATTAGAGATTTGTAAAGAAATGGTCATAAATTAGTCTTTAATATATCGTCATATGAATATTATTTTCATGTAGGGGTAAGGTTTTGCGGTGTACTGTGTGGAATGATTATGCTCTGCAGATTAAGGACTTCATTTCTAAAATCCCACCTCATGAGCATGTGATGGCTGTTATATAGCATGGAAAGTGTAAGGAATGGAAAGGTATTTTTGTTACTTTCTGCAAATCATAACTATACTGTTTATTTCTGGCAATATAAAGACAGGTATACATTAAATATCCATATACTTTTCCATGTAGGTGAATATACTGTTCAAAGTGATAAGTTTGCAACACGAATTTTTCTGAATGAAGAAATTGATGAAGTTAATGAGCTAAGGAGGAGGTAATTTGTCAATGTAATTTCTCTTGTATATAGAAGTTCAAGTCAAATACTTGGTTTCATCTTATTTGTATACTAATTCTAATTATTTGTGGTATTTAAAAGGCTTATACTGAAGTTTGGACAAGGGAGTGGTTCTACTTCTCAAACAATACTATCGTCTTAGAGTGTTTTTCCATTGCATAAAGAATTTGTAACTGATGGTGTGAAGAAACATGTTGATGAGATTAGTGAGATAGAAAAGGTTTCACATCTTTTTATATAGTTTGGTTATTTGTTTGGTTTGTCACCTGCATGTTTTTATAGGAAGTGTCTTGTGTTTTTACAGGAAATGTCTTGTGTTGTAGTTACGACAATTAAGATTGTGCAAGAAGAATATGGTTGGTTTTATGTTGCCTGTCGTAAGTGTTTCAAGAAGGTGATGGGTAAAAGTTAATACTTGCAGAATGTTGAAAATGTTTCAGATGATATTGTTCGATTGCCTGCGACTTCTTTGGTTTGTCCCAAATGTCATAGTGAATGTACATCGATCACCACAAAGTAAGGAATGATGATTATTTAGCGTTATATTTATATAAGTAACATTCTAAGACTGATATTTGAATATAGTTTTGTAGTTACTTAGTTAGTTGTGTATATTTCAGGTTCAAGGTGCAAGTGCGGGTGCAGGATGAGAGTGGTAGTGTTTCTTTTGTTATGTTTGATAGAGATGTTCAGAAGCTTCTTGGATTAGCGGCGAGTGACATAAGAGAGAGGTAGGTTAAGGCCAATGATACCGGATTCCCTCATGAGATATTTCGATTGGTTGATAAGAAGGCTGCTTTTAAGATTGATGTTTCAGAGTTCAATCTTAAAAATGACTATCGTGTTTATACTGTGCAAAAAACATGTGATGATCGAGTAATAATTGCTGAGTTGGTTGGTGGAGATGGTAATGGTGATGAAAATACTGATGAGGTAGCATATAAAATTACTTTTTCAATCTATTTATTTTTCTTTTGAGTTTTAAATACTGGATTCTGCACTTTTTTATATGATATCATATATTATGATCCTTTAGGTTACTCAAGAGGTAGCTGACATTAAAGATGTTAACCTTTCAGAATCTTCCCAGGTGTCTGCTGAACGAACTTCAAGGGTGAGTATTTATTTTTAAAGTATGTTTAGTATGTTTAAAAAGAGTTCATGATTTTATTAAATGAGATCAATAGTTGTTTCGTGATCTGTTGCAAGGATGCTATCTCTGTTACGGCAGACTCTTCAGCCGTTGAAGTTGAAAAGGATTCTGGATCAAGTCCCAATGGAAAGCGGATGGCTCAAGATGCTGATGTTGTCAACGTTGGTGAGCTATCCACTAATGTGAGAAGAACCCAGAAGAAGCTGACTAAGCTTAACAATTAGATGCTTATGAAAAAACAATTCTTATGAGAGATAAGTAGAAACCACTTATTTTTGAAGAATCCTTGTGGTTTTTATTTATGTCTGTTAACTGTTGTTTTAACAAACTGTGGTTAAAAGTTTGGTTTGTAAGGGCTACAATGATGAATATGGTATGTAATGTCTACGTTTGAATATCAAGTAAGGTTAACCTTTTGTTTGTTATATAATATTATTATTATACATTATATACATTTTTTTGTGATATTGTTGGACTGGATAAGTAGTAGGGTTGTATATTATTGTTAGATTGATGAATGAAAATTTAATCAATTGCTTAGTCGGAAAACTGTTGGGGTCTGAGATACATTAACATCTGTTAGAGGCTCAGCACTGTTATAGCGTGCTAACATCTGTTAACCCCTAAGCACTGTTAAAGATCTGTTAAAGGCTAAGCACTGTTATAGCGTGTTTCAACAGACTTTATGAGCTGTTGATCATCATCTGTTAAAGATCTTATATTATAGATCTTCTGTTGAATTGTGTAATATCTGTTGGTGCACAGCAGAACTTAGGTTCATCATACATTTTGCTTCATCAGCAGAGGTTCTCTTTAGCAGACCTTTGCTTCAGCAGTCTTTGTCTTAACAGACCTTTTGGTTCATCAGCAGAGTTTGTTTGGCTCATGAGCTGAGGTTGTTTGGTTTAACAGACTTTTCTTTCAACAGTGGTTGTCTTCAACAGACGTTTCTTAGAAAATTTTAGCGAAACAGATGTTGAGTTTGTCCCTTTGGTAGGAGCAGATTTTTAAAACACTGTTATTTATAATTACAAGTTGTATACTATTTTATTTATTTTGAGTCTTATATTTCTTTTTTTTGAGTGGCCGGGAAATGTAATGGAAAATAGTAATGTTTAGATGCAAAATATAGTAATGTTTACTTGAAAAATATAAAAAGGTAAAACCACAGAGTTTTGAAAGTATATACTAAGACTACATAACTTCATTCTTAAGTTAGTTTTCAAAGAAGAAATTTGTCCATCAAACATGTCAACTAAAACATAAATTATTAAAGGCTGAAAAGATGTTCAAAGACTATGTCAACAAACTTCAAAGTGTATTTTATCTCCTGTTACACTTTTTTCTTCGACTATCTCAAACCTCAGCTTTTCCCCCACAGGTATTCCTGTTTCATCCATGATACGCTGCCAGTTTGTATGCATCACTAGATGGTTGTTGTCGTCAGGTCTTCTAGGATCTCTCCTAACAACCAGCTGTACCAAAAACTTCACATGACCAAATGACAGCACAGCTCTACGGTAATCATTTAGCTAGTGTTCTCGAACAAAGTTCCTCGATATTGCCTATAAAGGAAAATTCTTTCTTTAGTTATTCATTCAAAATAGCATATACTTTAAGTAATAACAGATAGATCCAACATTATAAGTAAAATCAACCATATTAAAAGTAGACATGTAAATACAAAGCTGTGTGTCTCTAAAACATGGCATTCAAACTGTTTTTTATAATGTGGACGCTTTTTGCGGTGTTGGTGATTGGTACGGCTGCAGTGATGTTTAGTCTCCCCGTGAAGTCCAATCCCGTGTTTGTTAACAACCTTCACAGTGAAGTTAAAGTTGTCTTCAGGAGTACTTCCCATCCATTTGTAACACCTCAAAAATTCACGTCCTATAATGTGTTGACACGTGTCATAGGTTTGAACGTGTGAAAGAATGCTCTAGAGGGACTAAAGTTGACAAACATGGAAAGTATGTGAATATAAGGGTTCAAAATGTCAACGAAGGATAAATATACTCTACATTAACCCTACATGATGCTCATACCTTCAAACGAATAAATCATGGATCATACAAAGCTAATTGTGAATAAAAGTGAAAGATTACAAACTACAGGGGTTAAATGTGTCAACATGTTTAAGTTATACCTCTGAGTGACCTTTTAGCAAACCCGAAGCTTTGTAACAGTTAATTATGCTCACTAGAATGCACGATTAAAATTTCATAAAGTTTCGTTATCGTATGAGAAAGTTATGAGCAAATTCGTATGCGAGGGGTTAAAGCGTAAACGTTGAAAGTTATGGCTTTTCGGGTGATAACCAAGTAAACCAAGGGCTTAACAAAGTAGGTATAAGACTTCAAGCCTTATAAGTCAAGTTGAGGGGCTCAAAATGCAAGAAACAAAGGTGGATTGACCTTTCGGAGGACCAAGAGCCAAGGATGCAAACTGAAAAAGTGATTTTTTGCCCTGATGACAGCCTTGAGGACCTCAACATTGGGGACCTTGAGGTCCGTAAGCTATGGCTCAGATGCAGTAACTCGTAAAAATTGGCTGTTCAGCCTTGGAACTGATTTTTAATCATTTGTTTCACTTCATGGGCGACCCCTAGGCACCCCTAAACACTAGGAACACATGTTGATCAGTTGTGGTAAGCTATAGACCTAGGTGTCAACATTTTATGGTGTTCTTGATCATTATATAAAGGCTTCATGTGCTACCATTGTGATCACACCTTCATTCTGCAATTGAGGAGCCTTCTGGAGCTTCAAAGCAGACCCAAGTCCTTCCTAATCAAGCTTAGGACTTCAGTAAGTTTGCTAATCCTTTCCAAATTAAGTTTTAGCTTAGTTATAGCTTAGAAGTCAAACCGTCGTAATTAACGGTTGACTTTAAGATTAATCACTAATGGTCCAGTGATTAGTCGAATCAAAGGTAGTTTAAGTTGGTAATTATGTGGGCAATAAACCCTTAAAAGGGCACCCACTGATTCCCATCCTAACTAGATCGTTTGTCGGGTCAAACTTAATCCGAAAAAGACAACAGAAGCATAATTAGCAATCTCGATGGCGTGCAACCTATTTGATCATTATTATAACTTCGTAATTAGTGTAAGAACATGTCTAAACATGTTCAACCCGACAATTTCCTGTTTAGACCCGGTTCGGAACCGAAAGTCGCAAAGCTTTGACTTTTGCTTTGACTTCAGTTCTGACCCGCTTTGGTATGTTTTAGAAATGTCTTAGGGCTTCCTTAGGACCAGGCTACATGTTAGCATAACCCTCTGTGGTTGGTTCATTGATTGACCTATTCATTTATGCGTTTCCGTTAATTGCTCATATGTTGACCATTATGCCCTTATTACCTTAAAACGTGATTTATGAAAATGTAAAAGTGTAGAAACCTTAGTTACTGATATATAAACTTGTATGCAAAGTTTGACATCAATTCGAGGTCTAGATTGAGAGTTATGCTCATTAGCGCGAAATAGAAGCTTTATGTTAATTAAACGGCGTAATTAGCGTATAGCCTAGTTAAGCCTACTTTTTGATATCAAAATCTTTACCCACTGATGTAATATATTATTTTGGGATTTTTGAATATTTTTAATTAATTTTAGGCTGAGCATAACTGATAGTCGTAGGCTTAATCCGGAAATTGTCGGTTTTGCCCTTACGGGCCATAAAATGAGTTTTACATATCTAAACGACTCCAAACCTTTTGCTACTGATTAGATATGTTAAATAAATTATTTTAGGCCTTGTGGAATAATAAAAATATCAGATTTATGTATATAACCCGGAAACGGCTCCTAATCGCCTTTCTAAGAGTTTTTAACGCATAGTATGCACTAGAACTATTTTAGACATACAAGGGTTGATACCTACTGATATTTTAGGTAAATTATAATGTTTTAACAGTAAGCAAAGGTTGATTAACTCAGACTTCAGTTTTGAGCTTTTCGGCTTATATGAAATTACCAAAATGCCCCTACGGTGCATAGTTTGGTTATAATTGATAAATTTCACATATATACTTTACCCTACTGTTATAACTTATTAAATTGAGTATTTTTACTGATTACATCAGACCCGTAACTCAGATTAATACTTAAACTCTTTTATAACCTTTTAAATGACCAAACTACCCCTACGGGGCCTAGTTTGTATTTAAATACATTTCGGGCATAATGAAAGACATCTTACTGATGTCACAACATATTTGAGGCATAAATTAACTTAGGAAACCTGTATATAGCTCTCATGAATACCCGTCACGCTTATTACGCGTACGATTCGGCTTATGTAACAAGTTTACATAAATTAGCCGAAACGGGTCAAACCTTATTGGTTTTATCCTAAAATCCAGAATGTGTATGAAATACCCATATAAGAAAAGTCTCTGAACATGTCGGGTTTAAATCACATTCTATTCCGGTCTTCGCTTAATCGTGCGTACGAACCGTATCTTCCTGTAAGACTAACCGGTCTAAGCTTAGGCTTAATTAAAGACCCGTTAGCATTCTAATTAATTATTTATACCATCATTCCAGACTAGAGCTTTCCGGTAAATTGTACCTACGCTTACTTAAGTGAATACGGCTGAGTTATAAATTTCTGCTATTTAAGACAGGAGCTAGCTCAGGTAAATACTCTTAACTTATTTTCCCTATTACGGGCTTGGGATACGGTAATATAAATACCGCATGTTCAGGTATGGAATTCAAAGACCAATGAGTCGGGAAATCCAAATAACCTGTTTTAATTCGTATTGCTTGACTGAAACATTGGGGATTAATGCGACCGTGTCCTGGATATCCTTGACTCATTAAATGCAATGGCCACGACCTAAGCACGGGGTGTAGGCATACACCTGACAGATGCCATATGTTTATTAACTAATTATACCCAATAAGGGATTCCCAATAAGGGAATAGTTATACCCAATATGGAATTCCCAATAGGGGAATAGTGGTGTGTCGGTTAATCATGAACCGGCATAGATCCGGGCCCCGTATGTAGAGCAAGTTATGTAAAACTGATAACATGAAATATAGTTTGTCCCAAGTATAAAAGGATAATTTTGCCTCGTGCATTTTAATCAATTTTGTGCCACGTGCATTCGAACCAATTTTCTTAAACTCTTTTCAAATGAGTCGGTTGAGTGTATTTACCAGTGAAAACTGACGTATTTTCAAAAGTCTAAGTGACAGGTACAAGTACGTAATAGGCTGGAAGCAGCTCAGGGCGCTAATAAGGAATCTTGCAAGTTCTAGGCGTCTAAAGTCTGTTGAACAAATGATATGTTTATATTTTTAAGATCCGCCTGTGGATCCTTTTACTTTCCGTTGTAATACTGAATATTACTCTATATTCGGAATGTAATAAAATTTTTATTTTGCTTCCGTTGTGCATTTATATATTGTGTGGTTTGACTATGATGATATCAACTACGTCACGGTATTCCCCACCGGGCCCACCGGTGACACGTGGAAAGTCGGGGTGTGACAGGTTGGTATCAGAGCCAACATTGAGTGAATTAAACACTAGCCCTTAGTGTTTAATCTCAATGACACAGTAGCACATTCCTTGACCTTCTGAGTCTAGACTTAACATAGGATTATTCTCAAATCCTAATCTGGAAATTTTTGCTTCCAAATTTTTATATATACGTCGCCAAGCGAAGAAGCTGTAATAAGAGTTCTCCACATCTGGAGCCTTGAAATGCTGAGCTTCGTACCGTGACCAGGATGAAACATGCAACCATGGAGAAAACATTCAGGAATCGAATGAAGAAGAAACTCCTTTTGCTGAAGAACGTTTCCTTATATAGTCCTTATAAGGACCTATTTATCTTTCAGTCCCTCTGAGGACGACATTATTCTTTTGAAGTCCCATTTAGGGCAACCCTATACTTATTTAAATTTTAAAGGAACGATTATGTTTAAAATATCATTCCTATATTATAAGATCTACCATTATAATAAAATGACAAAATTCTAAAAAGGGACAAGACCTAGCCTGGTGTCATTATTAAGACGCGGCCAAGATGGCAGTTCCTCAATTTTGGTTCAGATCTTTATTAACATCCCGAGTTAGGATTGTTCTGCGTTAATTATTAAAAAAAAGGAATCTTAAAGGTAAACCTAGCCCATATTACAAGGCTAAGATGGTAGAACCTATTCAAGAGGTTCAAAAAAATTTTTTAATATATAAAAGCATATTAGCATGCTTGACAAAGTGTGATACGATAAATCACATAAGTCATTTTTAATTGGGTTATTCTAAATTCCCTTATTTATATAATCATCCCTTATGGACGAAGTGCCTACGGGCTATACTTATTAATATTGTCAATACGACAATGACAGTTGTAACCATTGTGGTTCCTGTCTAAGGTGGTGGGCTATGCCCCAGCCTCATAGTCAATATGATCAATACTATCATGATTACTATCATCAGTGTGATGATTATTATTTTCTTAAAAACATCGTTTTGTAATGTCAATAGAATTGCCTACGGGCCATATTGTATAGTCAATTATGACAACGACAGCGGTAGCAATGACTCCCTGTCCGAGAAAAGGTAATGAACTTTGATTCAAACCTTAATGCCCCGATTCTGTAAAATCAAGGCTTATAAATTTAACTTGTCTACGTGACTAGGCCTTCTGTTCTATTATTAACTTAAAATTTAGGATTATGATAAAGATCCTGAATAATAATATATTTATCAAATTAACCAATATGTGTATTAAAAACATGGTTAATAAATCGTTAAAACGATAAAACTATATAAGCTTCTGTATAAACCTTGCCCTATTTTCTTTTTGCTCAGCAATTAAAGCAACATGGCTAGGTCAGAGGAAGAGAACAGTCATCCTTTGGAAAACCACGATAATGAGAGGATTAATATAACCAAGGGAGAGCTTCGTTCATTGATTGATACAGCTGTATCTAAAGCTGTGGAGGAACAGTTTAAGGAGTATAGTGAGACACATAGTAAAGCCTCATCTGTACCCCACACTAAATCCATCCCTAAAACTCATTCAGAACCTCATAACAAGCCGCCCTCTAAGGAAGAGAAACCAAAGAAGGACGATGATCGACATTCATCTAATGAACACAGTGTTCCATCCAAGAAGATAGCGTTCGATAATGAACCGCGTATCAAGTCCTGTACCTATAAATACTTTGTGTCCTGCAAACCCCGGGATTTCACTGGGGAAAAGGGGGCAATTGATTGTATGACCTGGTTGGATGAAATGGACACAGTTGTCGATATTAGCGGTTGTGCTGAAACGGATGTAGTGAAGTATGTATCCCAATCGTTCAAAGGAGAGGCACTAGCATGGTGGAAGTCTCTCATTCAAGCTACGGGGAAGATCCCTTTGTACAACATGGATTGGGATCAGTTCGTTGCTCTTATCAAAGAAAGTTACTGTCCTCAACATGAAGTTGAGAAGATTGAGTCCGAATTCTTGACATTAGTCATGGAGAACTTAGATTGTCAAGCATACCTTACAAGCTTCAATACCAAGTCTCGATTGATTCCTTATTTGATCACACCGGAACCAAAGCGAATAGCTCGCTTTATTGGGGGTCTAGCCCCAGAAATAAAGGCAAGTGTGAAAGCATCGAGACCTACTACCTTCAGGTCAGCGGCAGAATTGTCGCTATCTCTCACACTTGATGTGGTTAGAAACAAGGCTGCCAAGGCCTCTGAAGATGGGAAGCGTAAAAGGGAGGAGGATAACTCCCAGAATCCTAAGAAGAACAAATCCGAGTTCAACAATAACTAACAGGATTCCGACAAGAAGCCTACATGCAAAACCTGCAAAAGAAGACACTGGGGACAGTGTCGATCAAACCAAAAGATAAAGCAATGTGGCATCTGCAAAAGAACTGGCCACCAGTCCCACGAATGTAGGGACATAAAGAATGCAAACTGTTTCAGCTGTGGCGAAAAGGGTCACATCAGTACTAATTGTCCTGAGGCCGCCAAGAAAGGAGCAGCTAAGTCTGGAAAGGATAAGGAAGGAAACGCCTGAACTACCGATTGAAGGACAAAGACAGTACATATCAATAATAGCATCAGGTACGTCCCATACCATTTAGCATTGATTGTATCTGCTCAGTATTTTACGTTAATACAAGGGACAATAAACCTTTAGTAAACCATAAGCTTAGCAAACTTTTGATTACATTCATAAGAACTTCAGCCATTAAAAAATAAGGTATAAATTACCAAGGGAATCTTTAATGACCCTCTCTCCCATCCTCGGGATAAACCTTTCATAAGAATCTGGAGTACTCTTCCCCAAAAAGAGTACGACAATATATATTACTTTATTTTATTATTTTTTTTCTCATTGTTTCTATCGCCTACGAATGCCAAACTATGTTTGATAAAAGTGCTATATGGGGATAGGCATATCCTAGTGTGTCCCATAGATTGCTTCCATACCTGATCAGTATGGAGGTTTAATGCATGGAACCCCTGAGATATCCCAATGGTCATATTGTACTAAAGTCGACTAGTAGTATTCAAAGAAGATATCCAATATAAAAATGTCCTTATAAGTATCTCTACTTAGGGTATCCTTGCTTTTGTATAGAGAATGTGTCATTTATCTGACACCGACATCGATAGATGAACCAAAGCCTGAGAATACGGACACCTCTGACAACTCTATATGTCATTATGATCTTCTTTATAAGAATTACCATGTTTACCCCCTGAGAGGCAAGAGGATGTTAGGACAAACATCCCGCTTAGGGCTGCAATTATTGTAAGAGCCTTATATCAGTTAGTACCAAGGGAATAAGAAGAACTAAGAGCCAAATCGATAAGTTTTTAGAGAAGGCCTCATAAAGCCAAAATTCAAAGTTCTAAGAACTCCGATTTATATAAATAAGAAAGACGGATCATCTTGCGTATGCATTGAATACCGCAACCCTATCTAAGAAAAAAATTAAGAATCGCTATTACCTGCCCAGGATCATCGATTTGTTCAACTAGCTATAAGGATTAGCTACTCCTTAAGATTAGTTTTAAGCAATGGTTGGGATAACCATCTCACCTTAAGATATGCTTTTCTATAATAGCTGTTATATAAGTATCAAGGTGGCTCCTTTGGAGACCTTGTAAAGATGAAATATCAAAACATCCGTTGGATGGACGAGACTTTGGAAAGTCCACTTATCTGGATTTGAAAGTTGCATTGGAAACAACGAATAAGATCATACAAATCCCTAATCATCTGTAAGTTGCCAATATAAGGCAGAAAATACTTTCTTTACTTTAAGCAAATCTCGAGGTCGAGATTTATTTTAAGGGGGTGAGGATGTAACACCTCGAAAATTCACGTCCTATAATGTGTTGACACGTGTCATAGGTTTGAACGTGTGAAAGAATGCTCTAGAGGGACTAAAGTTGACAAACATGGAAAGTATGTGAATATAAGGGTTCAAAATGTCAACGAAGGATAAATATACTCTACATTAACCCTACATGATGCTCATACCTTCAAACGAATAAATCATGGATCATACAAAGCTAATTGTGAATAAAAGTGAAAGATTACAAACTACAGGGGTTAAATGTGTCAACATGTTTAAGTTATACCTCTGAGTGACCTTTTAGCAAACCCGAAGCTTTGTAACAGTTAATTATGCTCACTAGAATGAACGATTAAAATTTCATAAAGTTTCGTTATCGTATGAGAAAGTTATGAGCAAATTCGTATGCGAGGGGTTAAAGCGTAAACGTTGAAAGTTATGGCTTTTCGGGTGATAACCAAGTAAACCAAGGGCTTAACAAACTAGGTATAAGCCTTGAAGCCTTATAAGTCAAGTTGAGGGGCTCAAAATGCAAGAAACAAAGGTGAATTGACCTTTCGGAGGACCAAGAGCCAAGGATGCAAACAGAAAAGTGATTTTTTGCCCTGATGACAGCCTTGAGGACCTCAACATTGGGGACCTTGAGTTCCGTAAGCTATGGCCCAGATGCAGAAACTCGTAAAAATTGGCTGTTCAGCCTTGGAACTGATTTTTAATCATTTGTTTCACTTCATGGGCGACCCATAGGCACCCCTAAACACAAGGAACACATGTTGATCAGTTGTGGTAAGCTATAGACCTAGGTGTCAACATTTTATGGTGTTCTTGATCACTATATAAAGGCTTCATGTGCTACCATTGTGATCACACCTTCATTCTGCAATTGAGGAGCCTTCTGGAGCTTCAAAGCAGACCCAAGTCCTTCCTAATCAAGCTTAGGACTTCAGTAAGTTTGCTAATCCTTTCTAAATTAAGTTTTAGCTTAGTTATAGCTTAGAAGTCAAACCGTCGTAATTAACGGTTGACTTTAAGATTAATCACTAATGGTCCAGTGATTAGTCGAATCAAAGGTAGTTATAAGTTGGTAATTATGTGGGCAATAAACCCTTAAAAGGGCACCCACTGATTCCCATCCTAACTAGATCGTTTGTCGGGTCAAACTTAATCCGAAAAAGTCAACAGAAGCATAAAACGCATAATTAGCAATCTAGATGGCGTGCAACCTGTTTGATCATTATTATAACTTCGTAATTAGTGTAAGAACATGTCTAAACATGTTCAACCCGACAATTTCCTGTTTAGACCCGGTTCGGAACCGAAAGTCGCAAAGCTTTGACTTTTGCTTTGACTTCAGTTCTGACCCGCTTTGGTATGTTTTAGAAATGTCTTAGGGCTTCCTTAGGACCAGGCTACATGTTAGCATAACCCTCTGTGGTTGGTTCATTGATTGACCGATTCGTTTACGCGTTTCCGTTAATTGCTCATATGTTGACCATTATGCCCTTATTACCTTAAAACGTGATTTATGAAAATGTAAAAGTGTAGAAACCTTAGTTACTGATATATAAACTTGTATGCAAAGTTTGACATCAATTCGAGGTCTAGATTGAGAGTTATGCTCATTAGCGCGAAATAGAAGCTTTTTGTTAATTAAACGGCGTAATTAGCGTATAGCCTAGTTAAGCCTACTTTTTGATATCAAAATATTTACCCACTGATGTAATATATTATTTTGGGATTTTTGAAGATTTTTAATTAATTTTAGGCTGAGCATAACTTATAGTCGTAGGCTTAATCCGGAAATTGTCGGTTTTGCCCTTACGGGCCATAAAATGAGTTTTACATATCTAAACGACTCCAAACCTTTTGCTACTGATTAGATATGTTAAATAAATTATTTTAGGCCTTCTGGAATAATAAAAATATCAGCTTTATGCATTTAACCCGGAAACGGCTCCTAATCGCCTTTCTAAGCGTTTTTAACGCATAGTATGCACTAGAACTATTTTAGACATACAAGGGTTGATACCTACTGATATTTTAGGTAAATTATAATGTTTTAACAGTAAGCAAAGATTGATTAACTCAGACTTCAGTTTTGAGCTTTTCGGCTTATGTGAAATGACCAAAATGCCCCTACGGTGCATAGTTTGGTTATAATTGATAAATTTCACATATATACTTTACCCTACTGTTATAACTTATTAAATTGAGTATTTTTACTGATTACATCAGACCCGTAACTCAGATTAATACTTAAACTCTTTTATAACCTTTTAAATGACCAAACTACCCCTACGGGGCCTAGTTTGTGTTTAAATACATTTCGGGCATAATGAAAGACATCTTACTGATGTCACAACATATTTGAGGCATAAATTAACTTAGGAAACTTGTATAAATGTAACTTCTGAATTCGAGAGGTAACCTTCTTGGGTCATATAATCAACGAAGTGGGAATGCACGTGAATCTCGCTAAGACCCGTTCGAGGATACAACAATTTCTTGGTCTCGCTTGATGCTATCGCAGGTTAATCGCAAGATCTTCGAAGGTCGCAGCTTAAATCTCTTTACCACAGCCGGGTGCTGTGTTCGAAAAAGGCAGGACAGGAGGACATCTTTTCAGCTTTCGAATCCCAAATCTGCAATGCGCTGAAGCATCGTCCCTACCCGAGGGTGCGGGTGATCCGGTGGTATATCATTATGGATCGAATCAGAGTCCCAGTTACACGTCGACGCAACACGAGAGAGTGACGATTTACGTAATGAAGTTACAAAGAGGAACTGCACGACACACCACCGGCGGTGGAAATCGTGGTCTTTGGATTCAAGTGGAGGCATTACTTGGACGGTACCAGATGCACTACTTAGACCGATCACAAGGGCCTCCCGTGTACCCTGGTTTCGAAGGATTTAAGTCAGTTAATGGCATCACTGGATGAAACTTTTGGATGATATCGCCTGTGGAACTTAAACGTGCACGAGCTTTGCAGCTCACTATCGACTCCAACCTACTGAATCAGACTCGCTCTGTTCAAACTGGAGAACTGAAGGAAGAAGATTTTCAAGCTGAACCCATGCGGGGCATGGAGAAGCGACCTTTGGTAGGACAGACGATATTTGCTACCTCAAGGAACGAGTGCAGATCTCATTATATGGCAACTTTAGGAAACTTGTGTTGGGAAAAGCACACCGGCTTCGATATTCTAGATGTCTGGACTTTGATGAGAAATACTAGGACCTATAAATCTTGTACTGGTGATCGGGCACGAATACCCACTTAGCAAAGTATGTGTATGATGTTTGACTTGGGGAAAAGGCAAGGTATAGTATCAGCAACCGGCAACGCCCATATGGAAAATGAGAACAGACTACCATGGATTTTGTCGCTAGTCTACCCACAACTCGAAATGGAAACAATATCACCTGGGTGATCGATGATTGCCCCGCGTAACCAGCACACTTTTCGTGACCAAGGAAACTGACGAGTCTTCACAGCTGTGGGTGTTCCTCTGAGAGAGGCGGCTTCTAGGCACGAGGTGCCAACTCCTGTTATCTCTGATTTTGATCTATATCCGATTTAAGACGGGCATTGCACAACACTCTTGGCTCATGTCTAGACATGATCAATATTTAGTATCATGGGACAAATAGTTAGAGTAAACGAACCATCTTGACACTTGAAGACATGTTGTAAACGTGTGTGTGATTGACTTAGTAAAAGTTCGAAAGGACACCTACCTTTGGTTGAGTTTACTGCAACAATCACCATTCTAGTACTCAGACAACCTTGTTAGAGGTCCTGCATGGACAGTAACGCAAATCTCCTAGTAGAATTAACGGGGGTGACAATCTAATCACAGGTCCAGGACTTGCATTCGAAACTCTTGGGAAGATTGTTTAGGTCGGAATTGCTGGCGGCAACGCGTGACCGTCAGGAAAGTTGTTAAACTTAGGAAACACAGAGAGTTCGCTGCAGGCGAACATGTCATGATTGAAAGTCTCACCCTGGAGAGGGTGCAGTGCGCTTGGGGAGCGTAGCAAGCTTAATTTACGTTACGTTGGTTATTCAGAATTCTGGAAAGAATCGGTCACGTGCCATTTATGTCTCAGAATCTAGGACAGTGGTTGTTCGATGAAATACTTGTGATACCGTAACTAGACAAGTTACAGTTGTCAAGGGACCTACCGGAAATAGGGATCAAGAAGTCAAGATTCGTTAACTTAGTCGAAATTCCAATCGTGAGAGTTCGTTGGAACTTAAGACGTGGACTGGAGTTCACGTGGGAATGCGATCATCGGAGTAAACTCTAGAAATCCTCAGTTGTTCAATCAAGTGGTATCAACTTCTGGTATCGTTGGCAAATTTCGGGACGAAATTTCTATCAAGTTGGGGATGATGTGGCACCTGGGAAAAATCCACAGTCATCCTGATCTAACACCGAGCTGTTTTGGATTGCTTATCAAATTTCGGGACGAAATTTCTTTCAAGTTGGGGATGATGTGACAACCCGTGTCTTCAATACTTCTCTAGTTCCTTCGATGCTTGACGTGTGGGTACTGAATGAACCGCTTAAATAATTATTGGATTTTAATTGGGTACGATATATGAATAATTGGATGTATGGCTATATTTAGTTGATATGAAAGTGTAGGAACCGTAATTGTTAGATGTTATACGTCTATGTGTTAAAACGTTCTGTTCAGTGATAATTTTGTTAATCTTAAACGTATGATAATGTGGTTTAACAACATATTGGCATTGTTGGGCCGCGCATGTTTTAGGCAACATATTCGCACTTTAAACTATACACTATATTGGCCCACATTGATTACCCGAGCCCAGCCCATCCTTCGCATGTTTTGACCATTTCGGCCTGGTTTCTTGTAGCCAAAAAAGGAATGGGATCGGCCCACGTGGTTAGGTTATTAGCACTATATTTAGAATATACGTAATCCCCATATATCTCTCATGATCACCATCTAAAACCCTACCCCCTTGTGAACCACGACGGCAGTAGACACACACACCCCTCTTCTTCGAAATCCCTTCTTCCATTGGAGCTCATCTCTTGTGTCGAGTTATTCATCTTCTGGTTAGTACAAATTTTAATGATGTGAATCTTATTTGATTGTCCTAGGGTATATGCGAAGTATTGTGGTTTGTCTTATCATCGATGCTAATGAATTGTGATGTTAGAATCAGATTACGTGTAACAGTCATGTTAAACTTGTGATTCATTGCTCATAATTTAGGGTGTCTTATTCTAGTCATTGATGGGGAACCCTTATAAGGCTTGAATTCTTGTCATTAATTGGTTATGGATATAGGGAATGAATGTTAGAGGAAGTTTCAGTAGTTTAAGTAATTGGACCAATGTGATAATGATCATCACCCATGATCAACCAATTTACTAATTTGCATGAGACATGACAGTGAATTGTATGTTTGTATTATAATAATAGAGGTTATCATAAGAATCTATGTGCATAGTGGGCCGCAATTATGATGGATATGAATTGGGTTGGGAATATCGATGATGTGATGATTGAGGTAGTGTAACTAATAATGTAAATTAATAGGAGGTCCAATGTAATTGAAGGAAGGTGGGTGATTGAAGTTGATAACCTTGAATGGTGTCCCATGTGCTATAGCCTTAATCTAATAATAAAACCAAATGGGTATACCAATGATGTTGTCTGTGACAGCCAAGAACATCATGTGAACTTTGTAGTGCCATGATGTTTTACTTGAAATCTGTGTACATTAATACAAGAAACGGACATGTCTAGGATTGTAGAAATCCATAACTGTCTGCTAGTGACTTAGTCGCACATTAGTTTGGGTTCTGTTTACGGGAAGGGTTGCATACCATACGAATGGACTTATAAGCCCAATATGAAGTACTTACACTAAACCGCGCACAAGTAATGGTTCGTTTGTTTTGTGAATGGCGAATTGAATGCTAAGTGTCAATGCGAAACTTGAATGAGAACTGGTATGTGTACTTGCATGTGTGATAATTGCCGAATATGTGTCACGAAGTGGTGTGTAAAGTATGAAAAATGATGACTGTGTGATTTTACATGTATGTGAAACTGATATTTGTGTGATAACCGTATTAGGACTTGGTTGGCCACTTTTGATAAACAAGTAACTAAATCTACCGAGCACTCTAAGGTGAGTTCACTACATTCGAGCATGCGTCCCAGTGGTTGGGGTCAGTGGTTTGGGTAAAAACGGGTATATTGGTTAATATTCTCACCTATCATTTTTGTAAGTCCCTTATTATGTTACCTGGAGGGTAACGGGTATTAGTTGGTAGCGCTACTTAGGTTTGGCACCCTCACACCGCTCCTAGATAGGACGGATGTGAACTAATGACCCAGTCGGGGCCCAGTACTAGATAGGAGTACGTGGGATAGGGCAGTCATGTATTTCAGGAGCCGTCTTGTTCGGAATTGAGATATTAACAATATTACTTGCATTTGTCAGTGAACTGTTTTACATACAACTGGTAACAAACGTTTTCTTAAACTGTGAACTCGCCAGCTTTGTCTGATACACTTGTTACATGCTCGCAGGTCGTTAGGTATCTTGGAACAGGAACTTGCTGGCTGGAGGGCATGAGTGGTCATGGTTCACATCGATTGGTTTTATTTATTGAACATTGGTTCTTACATTTGTTTGGAAAATGTTTATATTGTGACACGTTAACGCTTCCGCTGAATTTGCTGGTTTCGAATAACTTATGTTTGGATTTTAATATTAAATGATAAAACTTTATTTTTAAACTTATGGATTCAATGTAATTGGTGGCTCGTTGCTAGTGGGTCACACGCCTAACAGGGACACTCCCTAAGTGGTATTTTGAGGGTGTGACAGTTTGGTATCAGAGCCACTGGTTATAGTGAATTTGGTTTTAAAAACGTTTCTATAAAACCAGACTATAACCGAACAGATCCGAAATCGACCATGACACTCAGCTCCAGACTGCAAGGTTCGTCTCTCGTTTACTTACTATACTGCATAACTCGTGAACACTTACATATGAAATTGCATGTGATTTCACGTTTAGCACAACCGTATAAATTCATTACTTGCATGTGTTATGTGATGGGTAGTGTGGTGTTTCCTTAGACATTCATGACTCGCGTTTTGTGATGTTCTTTGCTTGCTACTTGAGTTTGAGGAACCATTTGACATGAGTTAGGAGGAGCTGAGATGAGCATGCAAACCACAATATTATTGTGGGTGCACACATAATAATAATGTGGGGTGCATGCGAGTCCTAGTGAGGCTTAACAAGTGAAAAAGGGGTTCCGTTCCGTTATTTGATTGATGTGAAACACAACAGTCTACAAGAGTCATAGCAGTGATTGTCTCTTCCTTGAACGTGATCTTTTCACTCCACTCTGAATTCTTACGAATCTCGATGCTATCGAGTATTATCTGAACACCCCTCTGAATGCCTAGCGAACCGTGTAGAATGTTAGGTGCTGGTACAAACGTCCCTGAATTGGATGTTGCAACGACAATGATTAACCTTTCTCACTTCTCATCGTATGGTGGAACTCAAAGATTTGGCACATTAGATCCAGAAGTGCGATCACTTCTGCAACACTCTCGCAGCAAACCGTGTAGTATTTAATCAACTTGGAAGAACGATGGATAAGAGGGTAAATGTAGTATTTTACCGACTTCAGCATTTGAACGACTCTAGTTACTGGCAACGAATATCAGCGATTTGACTCCAAACGAATCCTTAACCCTAGTCAACAACTTAGTGGAGCCGACTTCTACAAATTATTCGGGACATAAACGATGACAATTGACCATGATGTGGAATGTGTAACTGCCAGCACAATGAGTAGCACCATGGAACGTGGCATGGAATGTGAAGAGATGGACATTGTTGGTGAAAGATCGCAGGACTCTATTTCAAGCAACAACACTAGAAGCAACAGTCACGATGACAGCAAGGTACTTGCAAATCATGACTTTCGGTATGGAAACGATGGTGGCATCAACAGGGAATGGTCGATGTTAAGGCAAGACTCCAACAACCCAGGGAGCGATGACAGTTTCGGGAATTCTTGTAGCAGTAGCAAAAACATTGGATATGGTACTCGCGAAGGACATTTAGATTCGGCGTGGGCGACGCCAGGATTATAACAATATGGTGGCCTACACGTTCTTGGTAACTAATCGCTTCGTCACTGTTTTGATTAACCCTGATGCTTCTTGACACCGAACCCGCTGTGGAATCGGCTGATGGCAAGTCAGATGGAACCGCATATGTTGGTTGGGATGCAAACTCGACCTTGTGGGGCAGGTATTCAACACCGATCTCCTTTCTACTATCCTAGATGGCTACAATGCAGTAGTTAGTGTGGACTGGTTATCCAGGACACGCGCGGATGTATCCAATAAGGAGAGAATTTTGTGTAGTGGATTGTTATTTGTTCTAAATCGTTAGACTGGTGCAAGGGTTAGCGCCATTTCAGATATGAGGGCCCAGAAGTGTCTATGGAGGGATGACCCCGCTATGTTAGCAACCGTTTCTGATGATAAGGTTAAGGAGAATAGGATCGAGGATCCACCAATTGTTGTGACTCGTCTCAGTGTGCTATTCGCGGAACTTTCAGGTTTACTACCGCAACTGTTAGTCGGAATCTCAGTTGATCTCACGCCAGAGGCAGCTCCGAATACTCGCACTCATACCGTCTTGCACCAGGAGTGTTGCAAGAACTGTATAAGCTACTACGAGAACTGTTGGACAAGAGTTTTGTCGAACTTAGTTTCCGCGTTGGGAAGCCCCAGTTTCATCCGTGAAGATAAGCCTTTTTGTGCGGGTACTGACTATCGAAAACTAATCAAGGCGACAGTTGGGAACTGTTTGCCTCGACCCGGTATTGACAACCTGCTGACTAGTAGCAAGGGACGAACTTTCATTCGAGGATTGATGTACGAGCGAACTTTTAGCAGATGCAAGCCTAAGGGGGAGAATGTTCTTAAAGTGACTTATCGGACGCAATTCGGCCATACGACTTTGTATTCCATGACCATTGGGGTAATTATCACCAGCCACTTTATGGACCATGTGAACCGACCATGCTATTGGGTGACGTTTTGAATCCTTCCCAGGAGAAAAGAGCATCACGGACAGCTTTGTATCTTATTCGAGAGCTCCTGAGGGAGGAGCCACACTGCGCGAAGTCTTAATAAATGTAACTTCTGAATTCGAGAGGTAACCTTCTTGGGTCATATAATCAACGAAGTGGGAATGCACGTGAATCTCGCTAAGACCCGTTCGAGGATACAACAATTTCTTGGTCTCGCTTGATGCTATCGCAGGTTAATCGCAAGATCTTCGAAGGTCGCAGCTTAAATCTCTTTACCACAGCCGGGTGCTGTGTTCGAAAAAGGCAGGACAGGAGGACATCTTTTCAGCTTTCGAATCCCAAATCTGCAATGCGCTGAAGCATCGTCCCTACCCGAGGGTGCGGGTGATCCGGTGGTATATCATTATGGATCGAATCAGAGTCCCAGTTACACGTCGACGCAACACGAGAGAGTGACGATTTACGTAATGAAGTTACAAAGAGGAACTGCACGACACACCACCGGCGGTGGAAATCGTGGTCTTTGGATTCAAGTGGAGGCATTACTTGGACGGTACCAGATGCACTACTTAGACCGATCACAAGGGCCTCCCGTGTACCCTGGTTTCGAAGGATTTAAGTCAGTTAATGGCATCACTGGATGAAACTTTTGGATGATATCGCCTGTGGAACTTAAACGTGCACGAGCTTTGCAGCTCACTATCGACTCCAACCTACTGAATCAGACTCGCTCTGTTCAAACTGGAGAACTGAAGGAAGAAGATTTTCAAGCTGAACCCATGCGGGGCATGGAGAAGCGACCTTTGGTAGGACAGACGATATTTGCTACCTCAAGGAACGAGTGCAGATCTCATTATATGGCAACTTTAGGAAACTTGTGTTGGGAAAAGCACACCGGCTTCGATATTCTAGATGTCTGGACTTTGATGAGAAATACTAGGACCTATAAATCTTGTACTGGTGATCGGGCACGAATACCCACTTAGCAAAGTATGTGTATGATGTTTGACTTGGGGAAAAGGCAAGGTATAGTATCAGCAACCGGCAACGCCCATATGGAAAATGAGAACAGACTACCATGGATTTTGTCGCTAGTCTACCCACAACTCGAAATGGAAACAATATCACCTGGGTGATCGATGATTGCCCCGCGTAACCAGCACACTTTTCGTGACCAAGGAAACTGACGAGTCTTCACAGCTGTGGGTGTTCCTCTGAGAGAGGCGGCTTCTAGGCACGAGGTGCCAACTCCTGTTATCTCTGATTTTGATCTATATCCGATTTAAGACGGGCATTGCACAACACTCTTGGCTCATGTCTAGACATGATCAATATTTAGTATCATGGGACAAATAGTTAGAGTAAACGAACCATCTTGACACTTGAAGACATGCTGTAAACGTGTGTGTGATTGACTTAGTAAAAGTTCGAAAGGACACCTACCTTTGGTTGAGTTTACTGCAACAATCACCATTCTAGTACTCAGACAACCTTGTTAGAGGTCCTGCATGGACAGTAACGCAAATCTCCTAGTAGAATTAACGGGGGTGACAATCTAATCACAGGTCCAGGACTTGCATTCGAAACTCTTGGGAAGATTGTTTAGGTCGGAATTGCTGGCGGCAACGCGTGACCGTCAGGAAAGTTGTTAAACTTAGGAAACACAGAGAGTTCGCTGCAGGCGAACATGTCATGATTGAAAGTCTCACCCTGGAGAGGGTGCAGTGCGCTTGGGGAGCGTAGCAAGCTTAATTTACGTTACGTTGGTTATTCAGAATTCTGGAAAGAATCGGTCACGTGCCATTTATGTCTCAGAATCTAGGACAGTGGTTGTTCGATGAAATACTTGTGATACCGTAACTAGACAAGTTACAGTTGTCAAGGGACCTACCGGAAATAGGGATCAAGAAGTCAAGATTCGTTAACTTAGTCGAAATTCCAATCGTGAGAGTTCGTTGGAACTTAAGACGTGGACTGGAGTTCACGTGGGAATGCGATCATCGGAGTAAACTCTAGAAATCCTCAGTTGTTCAATCAAGTGGTATCAACTTCTGGTATCGTTGGCAAATTTCGGGACGAAATTTCTATCAAGTTGGGGATGATGTGGCACCTGGGAAAAATCCACAGTCATCCTGATCTAACACCGAGCTGTTTTGGATTGCTTATCAAATTTCGGGACGAAATTTCTTTCAAGTTGGGGATGATGTGACAACCCGTGTCTTCAATACTTCTCTAGTTCCTTCGATGCTTGACGTGTGGGTACTGAATGAACCGCTTAAATAATTATTGGATTTTAATTGGGTACGATATATGAATAATTGGATGTATGGCTATATTTAGTTGATATGAAAGTGTAGGAACCGTAATTGTTAGATGTTATACGTCTATGTGTTAAAACGTTCTGTTCAGTGATAATTTTGTTAATCTTAAACGTATGATAATGTGGTTTAACAACATATTGGCATTGTTGGGCCGCGCATGTTTTAGGCAACATATTCGCACTTTAAACTATACACTATATTGGCCCACATTGATTACCCGAGCCCAGCCCATCCTTCGCATGTTTTGACCATTTCGGCCTGGTTTCTTGTAGCCAAAAAAGGAATGGGATCGGCCCACGTGGTTAGGTTATTAGCACTATATTTAGAATATACGTAATCCCCATATATCTCTCATGATCACCATCTAAAACCCTACCCCCTTGTGAACCACGACGGCAGTAGACACACACACCCCTCTTCTTCGAAATCCCTTCTTCCATTGGAGCTCATCTCTTGTGTCGAGTTATTCATCTTCTGGTTAGTACAAATTTTAATGATGTGAATCTTATTTGATTGTCCTAGGGTATATGCGAAGTATTGTGGTTTGTCTTATCATCGATGCTAATGAATTGTGATGTTAGAATCAGATTACGTGTAACAGTCATGTTAAACTTGTGATTCATTGCTCATAATTTAGGGTGTCTTATTCTAGTCATTGATGGGGAACCCTTATAAGGCTTGAATTCTTGTCATTAATTGGTTATGGATATAGGGAATGAATGTTAGAGGAAGTTTCAGTAGTTTAAGTAATTGGACCAATGTGATAATGATCATCACCCATGATCAACCAATTTACTAATTTGCATGAGACATGACAGTGAATTGTATGTTTGTATTATAATAATAGAGGTTATCATAAGAATCTATGTGCATAGTGGGCCGCAATTATGATGGATATGAATTGGGTTGGGAATATCGATGATGTGATGATTGAGGTAGTGTAACTAATAATGTAAATTAATAGGAGGTCCAATGTAATTGAAGGAAGGTGGGTGATTGAAGTTGATAACCTTGAATGGTGTCCCATGTGCTATAGCCTTAATCTAATAATAAAACCAAATGGGTATACCAATGATGTTGTCTGTGACAGCCAAGAACATCATGTGAACTTTGTAGTGCCATGATGTTTTACTTGAAATCTGTGTACATTAATACAAGAAACGGACATGTCTAGGATTGTAGAAATCCATAACTGTCTGCTAGTGACTTAGTCGCACATTAGTTTGGGTTCTGTTTACGGGAAGGGTTGCATACCATACGAATGGACTTATAAGCCCAATATGAAGTACTTACACTAAACCGCGCACAAGTAATGGTTCGTTTGTTTTGTGAATGGCGAATTGAATGCTAAGTGTCAATGCGAAACTTGAATGAGAACTGGTATGTGTACTTGCATGTGTGCTAATTGCCGAATATGTGTCACGAAGTGGTGTGTAAAGTATGAAAAATGATGACTGTGTGATTTTACATGTATGTGAAACTGATATTTGTGTGATAACCGTATTAGGACTTGGTTGGCCACTTTTGATAAACAAGTAACTAAATCTACCGAGCACTCTAAGGTGAGTTCACTACATTCGAGCATGCGTCCCAGTGGTTGGGGACAGTCAGTGGTTTGGGTAAAAACGGGTATATTGGTTAATATTCTCACCTATCATTTTTGTAAGTCCCTTATTATGTTACCTGGAGGGTAACGGGTATTAGTTGGTAGCGCTACTTAGGTTTGGCACCCTCACACCGCTCCTAGATAGGACGGATGTGAACTAATGACCCAGTCGGGGCCCAGTACTAGATAGGAGTACGTGGGATAGGGCAGTCATGTATTTCAGGAGCCGTCTTGTTCGGAATTGAGATATTAACAATATTACTTGCATTTGTCAGTGAACTGTTTTACATACAACTGGTAACAAACGTTTTCTTAAACTGTGAACTCGCCAGCTTTGTCTGATACACTTGTTACATGCTCGCAGGTCGTTAGGTATCTTGGAACAGGAACTTGCTGGCTGGAGGGCATGAGTGGTCATGGTTCACATCGATTGGTTTTATTTATTGAACATTGGTTCTTACATTTGTTTGGAAAATGTTTATATTGTGACACGTTAACGCTTCCGCTGAATTTGCTGGTTTCGAATAACTTATGTTTGGATTTTAATATTAAATGATAAAACTTTATTTTTAAACTTATGGATTCAATGTAATTGGTGGCTCGTTGCTAGTGGGTCACACGCCTAACAGGGACACTCCCTAAGTGGTATTTTGAGGGTGTGACAGATAACATGAAATATAGTTTGTCCCAAGTATAAAAGGTTAATTTTGCCTCGTGCATTTTAATCAATTTTGTGCCACGTGCATTCGAACCAATTTTCTTAAACTCTTTTCAAATGAGTCGGTTGAGTGTATTTACCAGTGAAAACTGACGTATTTTCAAAAGTCTAAGTGACAGGTACAAGTACGTAATAGGCTGGAAGCAGCTCAGGGCGCTAATAAGGAATCTTGCAAGTTCTAGGCGTCTAAAGTCTGTTGAACAAATGATATGTTTATATTTTTAAGATCCGCCTGTGGATCCTTTTACTTTCCGTTGTAATACTGAATATTACTGTTGGTGC
This sequence comes from Helianthus tuberosus, assembly GCA_030545235.1. Taxonomy (NCBI): domain Eukaryota; kingdom Viridiplantae; phylum Streptophyta; class Magnoliopsida; order Asterales; family Asteraceae; genus Helianthus; species Helianthus tuberosus. The sequence continues at coordinate 58,020,195 of CM060438.1, forward strand.
ATTCATCTGTCGTCTTCGTCTTATGTCGAGTCTCGGATTAGAATTATTATATTAGATCATGTTATATGATAGTATAGGAGGTTTTAGAGTATGTTTAATGTAATTTAGCTTGAAAGTGGTGATTTCCCTTGAAAATGTCATTTGACATTTTCAAGCTAAATCAAGATTTCCCTTGAAAGTGTCATGTGTCATTTCAAGCTAAATCAAGGTTTCCCTTGAAAGTGGCATGTCATTTCAAGCTAAATCTCTTCCCGTATAAATACCATTCAAGCTAAATCATTTGTAACGTTTCTGAAATTCCATACCGAGGTGCTGCCGGTGTGAAGACTGATTGTAAACGATAGTATATCAATATAATCAGTGTTCAAGTGATACGCAAGCTGTTTCGACATCCGTTTCTTATTTTCCGCATCTGAAAAGGATTAAGTCTCTTCTGAACGACTCGTTCGGGTCGCAAACCGATCCTACAAGTGGTATCAGAGCTCAGGAGGAAGAGATTTCGCCAAAACAACTCGTTTTTGTCACTTTTTCTTATTTTCTACACCTTCTTTCAAAATTGAACAAATTTTTATGGTTAAAGTCGGCTCAAATTTCACATATATTGTGCGCAAACATAGTTTAATCAATCCTTGAAAGTTTCAAGTTTAAAATCGACCTAAATCTTGTATTTTTGTGTGTTTTCGCTTCAATTGCTCGAACCGATGATGACATCATGATTTCGCTTGAAATCATGATTTGACTTCTGATTTCGCTTGAAAATAGGACATAATTCTTGTTGATTTCGCTTGAGTGTGCACATAACTTCTGATTTCCCTTGAAAGTGGCATGACAGTTTCAAGCTAAATCAGTGATTTCCCTTGAAAGTGACACGTGACAGTTTCAAGCTAAATCAGTGATTTCCCATGAAGTGATCTCAGTTCGTTTTAAAAGTTGATATTGTCGGTTAAGTGTTGTGTGATTAAAGTTCTCGGCACAATCAGATTTAAGTTTGAAAAGGTTGTGTTTGAAAAATGGAAATGATGTTTGATGAGATGGAAAATCATGATCTTGAAAGATTAAATGATTGGTATATGGGGTATTTGGACGATAGTTATAGAAATGTGAAAAAGGATGTTTGGGTCAAAAAGTTTAAATATTTTGCATGTTTGAAAAATGAAACATTGGAAGAATTAGGGAACCGATATGGAGTCTTACTTGGTTACTTAAAAAATCATGATATATTTCCATCAGATGCTGAAAAAATAGAAAAGTTTGCAGATGCTTTATCTATTGAATGGAGTGATTGTTTGAAAAATTTAAAAAGGGACTCAAATTTTTCAAAATTACATCTAAATAGATTCATCAGCATACTTAAAACTCGTGAATTTGAAAACGGAAAGAAAAAAGAAAGAAATGATAAAGGTTTTCGAAAATCATTTGGTGGATATGGGATTAGATGTAATTGATGAGATGAACAAAAGGATTGTTGAATGTATTAGAGCAAAATATGTGATGAAATATGATATCAAGAGAGGTTGTTATATTGATGAGAATGCAAATTGTCTTGATTCCGTTAAAATTTTTTGTGCAGGTACATTCATGTCAAAGAAGGAAGAATCTGTGAAGCTTGGATCTTCAAGTTCAGAATCAGTGTGCTCTAAATGTGACAACTTTAAGGATGACAATGACAAACTCGTGAAAGATGCGGAAAGTCTGACATTGGAAGTCAAAGAGCTGAATGATAAAAAGCAAGCTGATGATAAACAGATTCTTGGTTTGAAAGAAACATGTGTAAAGCTGAACTCTGAAAATGACAAACTGTTAAGTAAATTGAACAGTTTGACATTGGAAAATCAGAAATTGAAAGAAAAGTCAAATGTTTTTGAAGAAAAGATTAAAAGTTTTGAAATTGAAAAATCAAGAATTGAAAAAGCTTTTCAAAATCAAATAAAAATTCTTGAAGATGGGAGAGATGTGTTTAGCAAAAACAACATCGAAAAGCAAAAAATGATAAATTCCCATCTTCAGAAAATTATCAAACTTGAAAAGGAATGTGAATGTGCTCGAAAGAAAATCAAAGAGTTAGAAGAAAAGGAGTCGAATTCAGAAAATGAAGATTTCTGGATAAAGCTTGAGAACAAAAATCTGAAAGCAAATGAGACAAAATTTCAAGAACAGATAAATGTTTTGAAAAATGAAAAGTCTGTTCTTGAAAACATGAAGAATGAAAATGAAAAGACAATCAAGTCTCATTTTGAGAGAATATCTCAGCTTGAAAATGAAGCTGAGAATTCAAGGAACAAAATTGATGAACTTGAAAAGAAATTGAAAGGTTTTGTGACTTCATCTGAGTTCCCCTGTCCAAAACCGATCAATTCTGTTCCAATAAGTGACGATGTCACAAACTTTGACAATGTCAAAGTTGAAGATTGTGATGAGAAATCTGATGATGAAAAAGATAAAAGTGAAAAACAAAAATTATTTTTGAAATTAAAAGAAAAGTTTCAAGAAACTGTTCCACAATCAACTGAAAATGGAGAATGCTCTAAGCAAAAACCTTTGAAGAAGAAAGTGGAACAAAAACAAAAAGAGAAAATTTTGAAAAATGTTAAAAAAGAAAATAACAGCTCATCAGATCGATCATCCAATCGCAATAAAAAACCACAAAAAGTAAAAAATGAAAACTCAAAAATTGTTGGTAATAAGTGGTGCAGGTCGGACCACAGTGCTCAAAAGTCAAATCCAGCAAACAAGAGGAGCAAGGATTATCACCAAGCCAAACAGTGCTATGATCTGAATGTTTGGACTGAAAATGGTGATTGGTACGATAACAGAGTGTGTTACCGATGTGGTTATCAAGGACACATTGCTGTTAACTGCCAAGGTTGGAGTTATGAGACGAGGAGATGTTTTAACTGCAACATCAGAGGTCACATTGCCAGAGATTGCCCAAGGAGATCAAATGAAAGATTGAGAGTTAATTCTCAAAAGATGGCAAAGAAACCAGTCAATGTCAAAGCAAAGCCCAAGGAACAGAAAGTTCAAGAACCTAAAGTTCAAGAACAGAAAGTTCTAAAACCGAAAGTGAAGCTTTCACAGGGGCAAAAAGACAGACTGAGGAAGAAGAGGAAGAAGGCGAGAGAGTATCTTGAAAGGATTTTGTCCTCGGATACAACTGGTAAAACAGATAAAAGTTCTGATAAATCGTCTTGCTCACCAAAGACTGAAAAATCAAGCAAAACGAGTTCATCAGATACAAATCTGAGGACGAAAGGAGAGAAGAAGAAGAAAATGGTCGGCGATGAATCTGACGTATCAAAGTCAGACAAGCCACCTTCAGGCAATGAATCTGACAGGTCAAAGTCAGACAAGCCATGTGCAGGCAATGATTCTGGTTCGTCAAAGCCAGAGGAGCCATTGGTTGAGGTAAAAACTGAGAATTCAGGTTTAACAATGGATGATACAAATTTTCCACCATTGTTGAACAAGAATTCAAAATCACCCAAGGACAGTCAGGCTTGGGGGAAATTGTTCAAATGAAAAATCTGACTTGCCGTAGTTCCCAGGTTGGTAAGCGTGGAACATGAATCGGCACATTTCTTGAGAAATTCACGAAAGTGATTTCGTCTTACAAGTGGTAAATCAGGGACATTAAATTGTACTTGATTTTCTACTAGTGATATTTGTGGATTGATCTTACAAATGTTAAATCTTTACAAGTGGTTGAAAAGAACAAGATGATGTGATGACCCCGTACCTACAAGTGGTTGGTAAACAAACTAATTTTTCCGGAAAAACCATTTTGATTAAAACAAACTTAAGTGTTTTGAAATCATAATGGGAAAATAGTTTGTTGTGAGGGGGAGTTCTGATTGTTTATGCCAAGTGGATGGAGAATTGAAGTAATTCTCATCATGTTGTCATCTTTGTACAGTTTGTTTTCAAATTTTCCCCAGAAAATCAAAAATTGAAACATATTTTAGATTTTAGGGGGAGTAAAAATTTAAAAAAAAAATTTGAAAATTTGAAAATGTCAAAAACATTGAAAATTTAAAATGAGTTTTGTTGTCAAAAAGAGGAAATGATAGTAGATCAGTTGGACTGTCACAGCATGCTAAAGAAATGGAAAGTCAAAATGTGATAAACGGTCTCATTAACGATGTGACGGTAGGCTTAGCTAGACTAGTAGATTTGCGATAACGATACAAACTTAAATGAAAAAGCCTAGTTCTAGTGGGAAACATGATCGAAAGCATAGTACTTAGTTTTGTCCTTCTTGACTGCGTGCCTACTCAGTAATCGCTGATTGTCGAAAGACATAAAACTGGTTAAGTTTGTGAACTTTCACAACTTTGCTAAAAAGTCGCTGTGATTGTGCATTTCATTTTGCAAAGATTTAAACTTGTCTTATTTCTTTATTTTGTTTAAGCATCGGACATCCTCTGCGTATACGTGAGTATCGACCTGGATGTTGTTGCCTAAACGTTTTGCTTTATTTTCTTTGGTGTTTCGTTTAAGCTTTGGATCACCTCTGCGTATACGGAAGTATCGACCTGGTGGTTAAAGCCTAAACAACTTCAACTTGTTTTATTTTTCTTATTTTGTTTAAACTTTGGACTTTCTTTGCGTATACGGAAGTATCGACCTGATTGTTAATGTTTAAACATTCTGCTTTGTTTTCGCACAAATCACAGTTGATAAAAGTTTAAAGGCATTACTTGAGTCAGAGTATTACATGATGAGGGGATATGCTGAGATTGTGGGGTCCATAAGAATTTAGTGCTATCTTAATATACCTTAACGTATCGGTAAGCATTTCGAAAGTTTTTAGATTTGAGTTTAAGTGGACAACAATATCGTCAATCTATGTGAATCGTTTAGAGCTTAAAATAAAATGAAGCTTAACGGTGCTTGTGATTGGTCACAAAAACTGATATTATCCTCTTACGCGAACTCACAAAAATATTGTTTGTAAATATTTCTTTACTGCATTTCTGTTTCATTTAAAAACCCAAAAAGATTTTAGTGTGTTTTAGCATAAATTTTGAAAAATCCAAAAAGATTTTCGACAACTGATATTGAAGAGCTGTTTTTCAAAATTCCAAGTGCTAAACAAGATGAACTGGTTTGGAAGTGTGTGTATTGAATTGAAATATTTTGATTTGAGAAAGAAGTTTGATTAGTCAATCGAGATCATTAATTTGAACTTGATGTAACTATTACTAGTAAGTTTTTCTTATTGATTTAAGTAAAAACTTATGTTGTGATGAGAATTGTGTAGGTGAAATGAGCTGATCAGAGATAAAGCCAGGATGTGATCTCTAGGTGATAGCTAATTCCAGACGGCGATCCCATCATGATGAGAGGGGGAGTCGGACGAGGTTAGAGCCAAAGAGAAGATCCTGGTATATGCTAAGAAAGAAAAGAGACTGATAAAGACTGAAGATTGAGAATACTCGACATCTAAGACTCGTCAACATCTGAGGGGGAGTCTGTTGGTGCATTCATCTGTCGTCTTCGTCTTATGTCGAGTCTCGGATTAGAATTATTAGATTAGATCTTGTTATATGATAGTATAGGAGGTTTTAGAATATGTTTAATGTAATTTAGCTTGAAAGTGGTGATTTCCCTTGAAAATGTCATTTGACATTTTCAAGCTAAATCAAGATTTCCCTTGAAAGTGTCATGTGTCATTTCAAGCTAAATCAAGGTTTCCCTTGAAAGTGGCATGTCATTTCAAGCTAAATCTCTTCCACTATAAATACCATTCAAGCTAAATCATTTGTAACGTTTCTGAAATTCCATACCGAGGTGCTGCCGGTGTGAAGACTGATTGTAAACAATAGTATATCAATATAATCAGTGTTAAAGTGATACGCAAGCTGTTTCGACATCCGTTTCTTATTTTCCGCATCTGAAATGGATTAAGTCTCTTCTGAACGACTCGTTCGGGTCACAAACCGATCCTACAATTACTCTATATTCGGAATGTAATAAAATTTATCTTTTGCTTCCGCTGTGCATTTATATATTGTGTGGTTTAACTATGATGATATCAACTACGTCACGATATTCCCCACCGGGCCCACCGGTGACACGTGGAAAGTCGGGGTGTGACACCATTGAAACAGCAGTTGGCAGCTTTGCTCAATATCATTTTCGAAGCAAAAAGTTGTCCATCCTAGTCCCATAAAACCAGCAGCCAATCCCTTTTTGTTTTCAGGAGAGAAAACATAATACACATCAACTTTACTACTCTGCTTTGGTCCATGTACTTTTGCAACCAAGTTATCAATTTTTAATCTCCTCTCCGACAACAGCTTCAGCAAATCGTGTGGTAAATGCTATAATTTTCATACATTTCAGAAATGTGATATTAGATTTTATATAGGATACAAAATATAAATTAGAAGTTTTTCTAACAGTCCAAAAGATACACTGGCAATATATAAAAATAACGTAGCAACTTTTAACCTGCTTGCAGTATGTTTCTTCCTCAGCCTGTATCAAGCAACCATGAACATAATCTCTGTTCGAGCCATCGTTTCTAATCTCCAATCCCTCATTGTTCAAAACATTTATCTCAAATTTTGCTTCCTTCAATTTTTTTAAACACAGGTTGTCTATGTTGTTATTTCTATAAGTTTCAACAAACCGAGTCCATTCTGGCCTGTTTATCCTCTTACTTTTATGACCGATGCTCTGTACTGCAATCTTATACTTAAAACCCGTATAATCAACCAACTTTATTACTTCAAACTTTCTTGGTAGTTGGTTACTCATTATCCTTGGAAGTACCTATGCATATAAAATACACAACATTTAATATATCTTTAATTTTATAAATGCAGTTTTTAGCATGCAATTGTGATTTGAGCTAATTTGTTCTAAGAATATAGCTTACCAATCCCTCATTTAGGTCTGTCAATTCAGAGACATTGATAATTATCATAAACTCCATCTGAAAGTAAAAACTACAATAACAGTTAAATACTAAAACATAAAATCAATTGTATCTGAAAAGCATTCTATTTAAGGTATAAAAAAATATCCAACACTCTGTAGGACCAAAGTTATATGTTGTGTACTTCAATATGGTCCCTACAACCAACAATATGAATCTAACATTGTGTAAGATCAAATTTATATTCTTGTATAATAAAAGAGTATTATATGGCAATAAAGTTTTCAAATATCCATGTTTGTGTCAACTTCAAACTTCAGTTTTTTTTAGCAGACAAGGCTATATTCATTTACAAATCAGACATATGAGTACTATAAACTGATTGCAGAACATTTTATCAAAATTAATATTGATAGAACAAATTTATCAACACTACATGGCAGTTCATACAATAATTCTAAAATCATTCGTAAAATTTACAACCAAAAATTTATGAAACAATAATATTTCAGATTGTTATTTAGATGGAGTGAATCAAAATGTAACTAAATAGGTTGATATAAATCTTATTATAAAATAAAGAAAACAAGTTCATATAAGTTTATCTATTTTAACATCAGTAGATTATGATTTTGATGTTTATATAATTTGAAATGAGGAAACTGAAAGAAACATGTCAAAGCATACCTGTAAAATACACAAGAGAACAAAAAAAAATACCTGATCTAAAACTTTAAACTTCTGATCGTCAAGTCTGAAGAAGAATAAACTATAGAGTTTTTTCACCGGAGAAGAAGAGGTGAGATTGTATTGAGATTGTTGAAAATAAGATATTTATCTATTAACTTGTAATTGTTTATTTATTTAACTTATAATAATCTTTAACATCGGGATTTAAAAACAATTTTTAATTATATAAATATATTAAATTAATAGATAAGTTTTTCGTATTTAACATTTTAAATTTATAGTCAAGTAGTGGTTGCTGCTGTGCAAAAATTGCCCTGTTTTAATGTAAAAGGGGGTAAAGTATAAATTTTATAAAACTTAATTTCAACCAACCAGTGTAAATGTAACATCTGTATTAACTCCAGTTAATATACTTTTCATCTCCATTATTGAATATAAGCTCTAGAAAACATATTCGGAAGTTATCTCAAATAACTTTCTTATCAAAATCGGCAAGGTTCTATTGTATAATATAGATTACACGCTATAAAACCAAGTATTGTTTGTATTATAAATGTTAGATTAATCATTATTTGATGTTATGAGTATGTATATGTCACTGACGGCGTTTCATATTCTTTCTTGAAGCAAATAATAGTTGCTGTAATCCGGTGTATTTTTATCGATTAAGTACTGCATTAACTTAAATGAAGTTACTGATAGCATTCTCTGTCACAATTTGTGCATGCATCTTCATGATGTTGTCTTCTACATTATGATTGATAAATCAACCATATAATTTTTGGTTGATGCTCATTTGCTTAACTGTTGTGAGAGATGATGATTTTCGTTTTGTGCTTTGTTTTTATACAAATAGTCCGGTTAATATTTGGTACTTTTGTTTTTTAAGTGCTGATTTAGTTTAAGGGATGTTAGTGATGTCTATTTTATAATGTTGTTTGTCTATGAATTTTGTTGGATATTGTTCATCTTTATAACTTGTAAGTTTAAATTGTTTATTGCAGATATGAATCTATCCAATCAAACACCATCCTTTTTACAATTCCTTAATGAAGATGATTTTATATTTTTGGTATGTTTTTTAACTTTCTTGCTACTATTAGGATTCTACGTTAATTTTTTATGTAAGATGTTTGTTATGTACTGTTGCAGAATATACCACTTGATTTTGAGACACTGTTGTGGGGCGAGGAGGTCACGTACGGTCGAATTGTAGAGTTACTTGATGGTGACAAATCATCGTTAGTACGAGTAAGGAAGAGAGATGATCATTGTATATTTACGGATGGATGGACAAAGTTTGTTAGAGATTGCTGTTTGAAAACGAAAGATGTTGTATTGGTGAAAGCTATTGGACGTTTGTTATTCGTTGTCTCATGTTTTAAAGAAAATGTCTACGAGAACTCTTACATTTCAGCAAATATTAGACCTGAATTTGGCATGACTGTAAGGAACGATATATTATTTTGTTACTTACTGTAAACATTTTTTGCTAGCTCAACAACTTGCTAACATCTGTTTGCCCTTTTAACGTCTGTTTCCTTATAATCTTAACATCTGTTGACTAACCTTTTTAACTTCTGTTGACTAAGTCTTTTAACCTCGGTTGACTAACATCTGATATTTAAGATCTGTCCACGTTGCAACTTCTGCTGGACATAATGGATGACAGTTGTTACGAAACCTCTGTTGGATAGCAACAGAGGTATGTAATAGTTGATAGCCAAACAGTGGTTAGGTTGTGTGTAAATATTGTAACTACTGTTGACTAACCCTGTTGAGTAATTCTTATTTTAACTTTTGTTGACTAAATACTGTAGCTCAACAACTTGCTAACATCTGTTTGCCCTTTTAACGTCTGTTTCCTTATAATCTTAACATCTGTTGATGTCGCAACCCCCGATCCCTGATTCCCGGGAACGGGCGGACGCGATCTCAGAGTTTTGGTGGTATCAGTGTTATTTAATCTTGCAGCGGAATTTACATCAGGACCGTAGTTAGGAAATGTTTATCAGAGTAAAACCACCATATTTCATATTAATAATTACATGGGAAAAACCCAAGTTTCTTATTACAATACATTTATAGGGATAAACCCTATCTTTATTGAATTTAAAACATTGTTTATTAGGTAACTTTTATAGCCACATTATCCCCAAGCCTTTAGTGCTCTCCAGCTGGCTTTTTACTAATTGGCTATCACATTGGGTTACCTGAAATGCGTTTTAAAAACATTTGTCAGTCGGAAATACTGGTGAGTGAATCCCAGTTTAATTAAGTTTAAATAAAAAGTCACAGTGAACAGTATTGAGAGCGATCACATTGTTTATGTCTACACAATTACGCCATTAGTACTGTCAATCCCCTGACTTGTGGGTCATATTACCCATTGGCTAACTCATTGTCCAATGGTAACGTATTGTCATACTCGACTTACTACTCGCAGGTAGTACAAATTTTGTATACAAAACCCCAACATACCGACAGTAATTGAAGAACTACAAAGACTCAATCACTGCTAAATTTCATTGTAAAATATTTAAGGTTTGGTAAAATATTACCAAAAAGAGGATAACTCACATTGCTATCTTAGGCTTTTTGTAAGGGTTTCCTGGATATAATCTATAATTAATACAAATGTACATTGGTTAGTATCATAACCCTTTGAAAATATTAATGATACCCTCCCCGAGACGGCATTCCAACTACTACGTCGGGCAGAACCACGACAGTTGTTACGGAACCCTAAATCAATCGGGCAGCGTAACTATTATGAAACTAGGGTTATAATACTTACAACGGAGCAGAACCTCGCTAATTAGGGGTATAATACCCAACTATTATGCTTATAACATCAGAAATTCGAGATTGAGAATTGAGAATGAGCGACGGAAAACAAAAACTGATTCCTGCTATTTATAGTTCCTGATTCTAGTCCTGTCGCGGCCCGCGTAAAACATAGACAAGGGATACGCGGCCCGCGTCAACCCTGGTCAATAGAATAGCTTATCCCGGTCAGCTACTAGACTCGCCACGATGTTGACACGTGTCGACCTCAGGGTGTATCCGCGTTTCAGGATCTCTCGCGGCCCGCGTAAACTAATGTGAACTCTTACGCGGCCCGTCTTAACTTAAGAAGTCAACGAAGTCCGGTCTACACCCTTATATTGCCCGCGTGAATTGTTGGGGTGGGTCTACGCGGCTCGCCTCGACTTACAATTCAGATTTTATATTTTATTTTATATGTTATAACCTATTTTGGGCTTTGTTTTTACATACGGGGTGTAATATAAGACATATTAGGACATTCTATAATATATTAGAGTGTCGGTAATATTATGAGGGCGTTGGTTTTAACGAGGGTTGTTACATTCTCCCCACCTTGTTTAGAGCTCGTCCTCGAGATCTACTGGAATAAATACGGATATTTCCTTTGCATCTCTAACTCAAGTTCCCATGTGTACTCAGGTCCTCTTTTGGAGTCCCATTTTACTTTGACCAGAACTAGTCTCTTATGCTTGAGATTCTTGACTTTCCTGTCTTCAATTTGTAGAGGTCTTTCTACAAACTTGAGTTGTTCATTTACCTCTATATCTTTAAGAGGTACTATCAATGATTCATCAGCTAAACACTTTTTGAGATTAGATACATGAAACACATCATGTATACCTGCCATTTCCTCTGGCAGTTGTAGCTGATAAGCTACAGGTCCTATTCTTTTAATAATCTCAAAAGGTCCAACATACCTGGGACTTAGCTTTCCCCGTTTGATGAATCTTACCACTCCTTTCCAAGGAGAGACTTTTAACAAGACTTTATCTCCTACTTGAAACTCCAATGGTTTGCGTCGGTTATTGGCATAACTCTTTTGTCGATCATGTGCTGCTTTCAGTCGTTCCTTAACTTGAATAATCTTGTCAGTTGTTTCTTGCACTATCTCAGGTCCAGATAGTTGCTTTTCCCCAATTTCTGCCCAACAGACTGGGGTTCGACACTTTCATCCATAAAGTGCTTCGAATGGTGCAACATTGATACTTGTGTGATAACTATTATTATATGAAACTTCTATTAAAGGTAAGTGATCGTCCCAATTACCTCCAAAATCAATTACACAAGCTCTAAGCATGTCTTCCATTGTCTGAATTGTCCTTTCGCTTTGTCCATCCGTTTGTGGATGATAAGTCGTACTTAGCTTTAACTTGGTTCCCATTGCCTTTTGGAAACTTGACCAAAAATGAGAGGTAAATCGGCTATCTCTATTAGAAACAATTGATAAAGGAATGCCATGTAAAGAAAACAATTTCATTTACATACAACTTAGCTAATTGTTCCATACTAATTGTTTCCTTCATTGGTAAAAATGAGCTGACTTGGTTAGCCTATCTACAATCACCCAGATTGTATCATTTCCTTTCTTAGTTTTGGGTAATTTAGTAACAAAATCCATTGTTATAAATTCCCATTTCCACACTGGCATTTCTAATTGCTGTAACAAACCTGAGGGTTTCTAGTGTTCAGCTTTGACTTGTAAACATGTTAAACATTTAGAAACATAGGCTGCTATGTCCTTTTTCATTCCTATCCACCAGAAATTTTTCCTTAAATCCTGGTACATTTTATCACTTCCTGGATGCATCGTATATTTAGACTTATGGGCCTCTTCTAGTATACGATGACGTAGGTTTCCTAATTTAGGTATCCACATTCTCTTTTTATGGAATCTCCAAATTCCATCTGTTCCTTGTTCCAATTCTTTTAGCATACCTTTTAATTTTTCAGAATCATCCTTGATTACTGAGTCTTGTGCTTCTCTTATCTGATCATTTAAATCTACTTGCAGATTTAATTTAAGAGAACGTACCATTCTTGGCTTTTCCTGATACTTTCGGCTTAAAGCATCTGCCACTATATTTGCTTTTCCTTCATGATACTGGATATCACAATCATAGTCACTAAGAAATTCCATCCAATGTCTTTGTCTCATATTCAACTCTTTCTACCCGAAAACATACCTTAAACTCTTATGATCAGTGAATACGGTAAACTTACTACCATAAAGGTAATGTCTCCAAATCTTAAGAGCAAAAATTATAGCTCCTAATTCTAAATCATGGGTTGAATAATTCTCTTCATGATTCTTAAGTTGTCTAGATGCGTAAGCTATAACCTTTTGGCGTTGCATCAACACACATCCATAACCTAATTTAGAAGCATCACAATAGACTACAAAGTCTTCAGTTCCTTCTGGTAATGCTAATATGGGTGTATGGGTTAATCTTTGCTTAAGGATTCTAAATGCTTCTTCTTGTTTTAATCCCCATTCAAACTTAACAGGTTTACAGGTTAGCTTAGTTAAGGGAATGGCTATTCTAGAGAAATCTATAATAAATCTTCTATAATAACCGGCCAATCCTAAGAAACTTCTAACCTCAGTTGGTGACTCAGGGGTTTTCCATTTCGTAATCGCCTCGATCTTTGTTGGATCTATATGAATTCCTTCATGATTAACTAAATGTCCAAGGAATTGTACCTGTTCTAACCAAAATTCGCACTTAGAGAATTTAGCATAAAGCTTTTCCTTTCTTTATAAACTTAAAAGTGCGTGCAAATGCTTTGCATGATCTTCTTTATTCTTAGAATAAATTAGAATATCATCTATGAAAACAATTATGAATTTATCCAAATATGGCTTACATATTCGGTTAATCATGTCCATAAATGCAGCTGGGGCATTGGTTAAACCAATTGGCATGACAGTAAATTCATAATGGTCATACTTCGTTCTAAATGCGGTCTTAGGAATGTCCTCTTCCTGTACCTTTAATTGATGATATCCTGACCTTAAATCGATTTTAGAGAAAAATCGAGCTCCTTGCAGTTGATCAAACAAATCATCGATTCTCGGTAATGGGTACCGATTCTTAATCGTGACTTTGTTCAGTTCACGGTAGTCAATGCACATACGCATTGATCCGTCCTTCTTTTTAACAAACAGTATCGGCGCTCCCCATGGCGACGAACTTGGTTGTATGAATCCTTTATCTAACAATTCGTCTAATTGTTTCTTCAATTCCTGCATTTTAGCAGGTTCCAAACGGTAGGGTGCTTTGGCAATTGGTGCTGTTCCTGGTATCAAATGGATTCTGAATTCAACTTCTCTGTCTAACGGTAATCCTGACAATTCTTCTGGAAAGACATCTAAAAACTGAGACACTACTGGTATATCTTTTAGTTCTTTTCCTTTAGTGTTAGTGATTATGGAAATCAAATACACTATAGAACCTTTTCTTATACAACTTGCAGTTTTCATCACAGAGATAAATTTAGTAGATCTAGAAGGTTTATCTCCTTTAATTGTGATCGTTTTACCTTTTGGTGAATTTACTTGAATTACCTTTTGAACACATAAAAAACTGGCTTTATTGGCTATTAACCAATCCATTCCTAAAACAATATCAAATTATGCCAGATTCATGGGATAAAGATTTGCAATAAATTTCTGATTTAAAATTTCTATGCTTGCTCCCTGCAAGATTTCAGAAATTCTAACGGTTTCTCCATTGGCTGTCTCTACTAAGCATTCTAGTGGTAGTTTAGTTAATGACTGATTTAAAATTTTGCAAAACGATGTATTAATAAAACTTTGGTTTGCACCAGAGTCAAATAATACTTTAGCAAAAACATTATTAACTAAAAAACGTACCAGCTATGACATCTGGGATCATCTTGGCTTCATCTGCAGTCAAAACAAATGCTCTAGCATTTTTAGTATTCTTGTTGTCTAGAGCTGGAGCTAATTTTGGGTAGTTTGGCTTGCTATGACCTTTTTCTCCACAGTTGTAGCAAAATCCATTACTGGATTTCTTCCTGCAATTTTCTTCCTTGTGTCCTTGCATCTTGCAATAATTGCAGAGAGTGGAGCATTTTCCCGAATGCTTTTTCTTGCAGACCTTGCAGTATGGTGCAGAGGTAGAACCCATATTCCTACGATTGAAATTTCCAGAACGAAATTCTTGTGTAAGTCTTTGGGTTAAGTTCCTCCTCTGATCTTCTTCTCTAGTACGGACTAATTCATCAGTCAAGGTATTGGCTAGTTCTACAGCTTCTTCTATGATTTGAGGTCTAGCTGCCTTGACTACGTGTCTTATCTCTCCAATTAATCCCCAGATATAACGGGAGATTAACACTGGTTCTGGTGAAGCAAGATTTGGCACTATCCTAGCATATTCGAAGAATAACTTAGTGTACCCCTTGCTATCCACACCAGTCATCATAAGGTTTAGGAATTTGTTTGCTATCTGTTCTTTTTCATTAGGTGGACAGAATTTCCTTTCTACCTTGTTCTTAAATTCTTCCCATTCCATATTGTAGGTTCTATCACTTCCTCTTGATTGAAGGATAGTGTTCCACCATTCTAGTGCTGCATTCTTAAACAAATTAGAAGCAAACAGTATTTTATCTTCTTCAGCACACTTACTTATCCTTAAGACTGCCTCAGTCTTTTCTATCCAGCGTAGGGTTGCAATGGCCCCTTCGTTGCCCGAGAATTCCATTGGTTTACAAGACCAGAATTCTTTATAAGAACAACCGTAAGGCACGGTTCTTCTTCTTTTACGAATGGGCATTTGAAGTACAGGTCCATTGTTCACGCTGTTTTCTGGTTCACTTGGTCGCTTACTGCTATGCTTACTTTTATTATCAGCATCCTTAACAGTTTGAAGAATAAAAGGCATTGCATCTATAATTCCCTGTGCTACTATGTGTTGGATAGCACTATTGTCCACTTGATTGTTATTGTTATTGATGCTTGGATTCTCATTAACCACGTTAATGTTACTCTGGTTATCATTATTCAGATTTCCTTGATTTCCTTTATCGGCCATCTGAATTTTAAACATTTATCCCATATTAATATCACAAATAATAGATAATATAGTTAATCACAAGACACGCAATTTAGCCAAAACCGTCGATCATTGCGACTTGTACTCTATTTTCATATACTATGCGTCTATTACACACTAGTACAGAAATAAAGATTACAATACCAACAGAAAGAAAATTACACTAATAGTAATATGCATCCATACACACATATTTTTATTTTTATTTTATTTTTATTTTACTATATTATTATAATATTATTACTACCATCATTTCATTCACGGATATGGATTTATCCAAAAATCCATATTACGTTCATCGTATTTCCAGACGAGACGCTCTCCCACCTGACGCATTCTCTCACTGCTCTCTAAAATTTCCTCCCCAAAAGTCCTAGGTTCTTGAACGTTTTCTGCACTCATTGGGGGTGCAGGTTCTCGGACTGGGTTTGGAATTTGGGGTGCGGGTTCTTGATATGGGGGTGAAAGTTCCTGAAATCGGTAAGGATCCTCTAAAATTTCCCTAATATATTCATCTTGATAATAGGGATCTAAATGGTCCATACCTGGGTAGGCTTCTATGTTCTGTATGGGTGGGTATTCCTGGATAGGGTAACGTTGCACAAAGTCCCTATTGTCGTCCCACCAGGGGTCGTAATTTGGATCTAGAGGGTGTGGTGCAGGTACCCTAGGGATTTCTTCTGGGTTAAAGTCATGCATCTCCACTTGGTTTTCCTGGTTTTCTATCTCCATGGGTTGATCTGGGTTTTGTGGTTGTGGGGCTACTAGTTGTTCAAGACTTGGGTCAGCAGCAGTTGTAGCTAGGATATGGAAATTAGCTAGGCTTCTATTAAGCATATCATGTGTATGGTCATCGGTTCTACGCTTAGCAGCTGCTAGAACTCTTTACTGTTGCAACTTTCGCATTCTCTTCCTACGAGCAAAAGCTTCCTTACTGAACCATCCTCGTTTCTTATTAGGGAATGGCTCTTCTGACTGAGCTCTAAAAGCAAACACTCCTTCTTCCTGATCAGCAGAATACCCAGAAAGGGCAGGCTGTGACGAGGTACCTTCACTCTTAGGTGATTCAGATAACAGACGATTCATGTCTGAGGGTCCTTGATCACTCATACTGTAAACTAACAGATAGTCAAATAACACATAACAAGTAAATACAGTTATGCATGTATTTCCATAATTTATTTCCTAACACAAAATTTATAATTTAAGTGTCAGCAAAACACTTCTTTGGCTCAGACCAGTGGCTAGGCTCTGATACCACCTTCTGTCACAACCCCCGATCCCTGATTCCCGAGAACGGGCGGACGCGATCTCAGAGTTTTGGTGGTATCAGTGTTATTTAATCTTGCAGCGGAATTTACATCAGGACCGTAGTTAGGAAATGTTTATCAGAGTAAAACCACCATATTTCATATTAATAATTACATGGGAAAAACCCAAGTTTCTTATTACAATACATTTATAGGGATAAACCCTATCTTTATTGAATTTAAAACATCGTTTATTAGGTAACTTTTATAGCCACATTATCCCCAAGCCTTTAGTGCTCTCCAGCTGGCTTTTTACTAATTGGCTGTCACATTGGGTTACCTGAAACGCGTTTTAAAAACATTTGTCAGTCGGAAATACTGGTGAGTGAATCCCAGTTTAATTAAGTTTAAATAAAAAGTCATAGTGAATAGTATTGAGAGCGATCACATTGTTTTTGTCTACACAATTAATCCATTAGTACTGTCAATCCCCTGACTTGTGGGTCATATTACCCATTGGCTAACTCATTGTCCAATGGTAACGTATTGTCATACTCGACTTACTACTCGCAGGTAGTACAAATTTTGTATACAAAACCCCAACATACCGGCAAGAATTGAAGAACTACAAAGACTCAATCACTGCTAAATTTCATTGTAAAATATTTAAGGTTTGGTAAAATATTACCAAAAAGATTAACAAAAAGAGGATAACTCACGTTGCTATCTTAGGCTTTTTGTAAGGGTTTCCTGGATATAATATATAATTAATACAAATGTACATTGGTTAGTATCATAACCCTTTGAAAATATTAATGATACCCTCCCCGAGACGGCATTCCAACAACTACGTCGGGCAGAACCACGACAGTTGTTACGGAACCCTAAATCAATCGGGCAGCGTAACTATTACGAAACTAGGGTTATAATACTTGCAACGGAGCAGAACCTCGCTAATTAGGGGTATAATACCCAACTATTATGCTTATAACTTCAGAAATTCGAGATTGAGAATTGAGAATGAGCGACGGAAAACGAAAACTGATGCCTGCTATTTATAGTTCCTGATTCTAGTCCTGTCGCGGCCCGCGTAAAACATAGACAAGGGTTACGCGGCCCGCGTCAACCCTGGTCAACAGAATAGCTTATCCCGGTCAGCTACTAGACTCGCCACGATGTTGACACGTGTCGACCTCAGGGTGTATCCGCGTTTCATGATCTCTAGCGGCCCGCGTAAACTAATGTGAACTCTTACGCGGCCCGTCTTAACTTAAGAAGTCAACGAAGTCCGGTCTACACCCTTATACCGCCCGCGTGAATTGTTGGGGTGGGTCTACGCGGCTCGCCTCAACTTACAATTCAGATTTTATATTTTATTTTATATGTTATAACCTATTTTGGGCTTTGTTTTTACATACGGGGTGTAATATAAGACATATTAGGACATTCTATAATATATTAGAGTGTCGGTAATATTATGAGGGCGTTGGTTTTACCGAGGGTTGTTACAGTTGACTAACCATTTTAACTTCTATTGACTAAGTCTTTTAACCTCGGTTGACTAACATCTGATATTTAAGATATGTCCACGTTGCAACCTCTGTTGGACATAATGGATGACAGTTGTTACGAAACCTCGGTTGGATAGCAACAGAGGTATGTAATAGTTGATAGCTAATCAGTGGTTAGGTTGTGTGTAAATACTGTAACTACTGTTGACTAACCCTGTTGAGTAATTCTCACTTTAACTTTTGTTGACTAATCCGTTGTAACTTCTGTTGCTCATTAGTTCTTATCAAACTTGTAAGTCTGCACTAAATATTCCTTTGCTTCTTCTATAGCTAATTGCTGAAAAATTTTGGAAACAATTCTATGGTAAAAATTACGAGTATGGGATGGCAACTATCTATGTTGGCGAAAGGTTTTGGAATGTGATGATGAAAGGATGGACTGATGGATGCGGATTTACTGATGGATGGTTAAAATTGATTGAAGAAGTTCCCATAGCAGTTGAATCTTGGTTGGTTTTCACCATGATTGCATCTAAAACGTTTGAGCTTTCCATTTTCCATTCCGAGACTAGAACTGAGGTTTCCTTCAAGAAAGCTGATGTAGTTGTTTTGGATGATTCAGTTTATGGAGATGATGGGTTTGATTTATTAGTTGCGGTATAAAATTTTGATGATAAAATACATTGTTTGATAACATGACGGTAATAAGTAACTTTTATTATATTATGCTAATAACTTTTGAAATCTCATTTTGTAGGCTAAACACAAACAGATTCTGGATTCCAGGGAAGTTGCTTTAGACGATGAGGATACTGGAGCTTCGGTTGGTAATTCTAAGCAGTTTGCGAGTTTTGAGGATATTTTTAATGTATATATACACATGTAATATTTATATATTATTATGATTTAAAATATGGTTTCTTAGATATGATCCTTCTTATAAATATAGTTTGCTGATGATGGGCTATTTGATTCAAAGATTGCGCGTCTGGTTGATGAGTCAGATGTTAAAAATGCTGTAAATTTATAATTTCCTACACATATATTTTATTGTATAATAAGTATAAGAATGTTTTTTTAAGTTTTGTTGTAGCCTGAAGATCATTCTGTAAAAATAGCTGATGATGTTAACAATCCTCAACTACAGTCTAAAGATTTTCTTGTTCGTGACATTTCTGCTTCTTCAAGTGTTGTATCTAATGTAAGTGTTTATTAGTTTTATACTGTCTATTTTATTATTGTCTAAATATATTGATATTGTTCTGTATGATTGAGTCTTAAACTTCAAAGCTGAGTTGAGAAGATAGTTTGTGTTGATAAAGAAAGTTATAAAATTTCAAGAATTTAGAGTTGTTATATTCTAAATTAATTTACTTAGGTGGAAAAGATGCACAAACTTCGTGGCAAGACAATTGTAGAGGATAACCAAGTTGTTGATAGACCGTGTAAAGTTCAAAAGGTTCGTTTAGTATCATCCACTTCAGAATCAGTCTTACACTTCACTACACATGCTGAAGACAGACTTGTAAGCTTTTGCAATCGTTGCTTTGTTTCGTTATTTCAACAATTTCAGTTATATATCAATATTTTATAAAATTCACTATTCAATTTTCTGTTTTTTAGCATCTGCCATCAGATGTATCTTGTAATACCCAAAAATTTAAAACTATTATTATTATTATTTATTTTAGTTAATAGGAAACCCTAATTGAAACACCCAAGTGATCATCGTTAAAGTTGAATGGAGTTAATACACTAATGCTAGTTCCGTTGTATCTAGAAATTAGAACTCGTAACCAGGGATATCCTTCATTAAGCTGTAAAGCCTTGTAATACATTTAAGTATAAATGGAATTATGTTTTTGATCTGACTACTGTTATAGTGACACGCCGGCCCGTTCCGGGACGGGGTGTTACAGTTATGGTATCAGAGCAAAGGCTCTTTCCTGTAGAAAACTTAAACATAAGTTAAGACCTGTGAGGTAATGGGTAGACATTGGGTTAGGATTTCGAGGTCCAATCAGTCGATACATAGGTTAGTAACTTTTCTTTTCACTTCATGATAGTCTCGAACATAAGTATTTCGTCATCTTCATTGTTTTACTTTAGCTTTATTTCAGGTATGACTATTGATCATAGTGGATCGCGATCAAGTATGATTATTAATATATATTTATGTTCGAAAAATTTCGAGGACGAAATTTCTTTTAAGGGGGTAATAGTTGTAATACCCAAAAATTTAAAACTATTATTATTATTTATTTTAGTTAATAGGAAACCCTAATTGAAACACCCAAGTGATCATCGTTAAAGTTGAATGGAGTTAATACACTAATGCTAGTTCCGTTGTATCTAGAAATTAGAACTCGTAACCAGGGATATCCTTCATTAAGCTGTAAAGCCTTGTAATACATTTAAGTATAAATGGAATTATGTTTTTGATCTGACTACTGTTATAGTGACACGCCGGCCCGTTCCGGGACGGGGTGTTACATATCTTCTGCGTTGGATCTGCATACTGATAATCCTAAGCCTATCAAGATCCAGAATCTCAAATGTGAAGTCCAGGAACTGTTTACAACATCTCAAAAAACCAATACTGGATTCAACTACGCTGTTGTTGGATGGTCTTCTTATCTAAGATCTTGAAATATTGCTTTTGGTGATGAACTTTCGTTAGAGTTTCACAAGTCTACTCAATTGCTGAAGTTAAAAAAAGTTGTGCATATCGTGACAAAGATAAAGTCCTCTTAGTTTCATGTCATGATTGTTTGTGGTTGTAAATTTCGTTCGTTGGTGGTACTAATTTTGCTTCTTAGACATGTTCTATATGTAGTTTTGTCTAGAAACAGGTTTCATTGTCAATGGGTGGGTGCTACTTTTTTTTGTGGATAGCACAATGAAAATACTCATATGTATCTTATATATTAACTGATGATGTATGTCTATAGTTGTCTTTTAGCTATAATAGATAACACGTTTTGGTACAATATCTATACAC
Source organism: Helianthus tuberosus (assembly GCA_030545235.1). Taxonomy (NCBI): domain Eukaryota; kingdom Viridiplantae; phylum Streptophyta; class Magnoliopsida; order Asterales; family Asteraceae; genus Helianthus; species Helianthus tuberosus. The sequence continues at coordinate 58,041,434 of CM060438.1, forward strand.
ATATCTATATGTTCTATCAATATGTGTTATGCATGGTTTTCTAAGAAACGACCCGTGTTTGCACACAGGTCTTACCGCTAGTACTATATAGTAAATGAAACCATTTGGGGAACACTTGTCATCATATTAGCCCATGTCTTATAGATAATTATTATTTTAGTTTAATCTCTTCTGATTAATTACAGATAACCCTCCTACTAAATATTATTTAGTTTAATCTTCTCTTATCCTTAAATTTTCGCTCCTGCCAAATAAATAATAAATTAATATTAAATCTTATCCTTAAATGTTGAATAATCCTTTTAAAATTAAAATTCTTAAATATTAATCATAAATAAAGTTAGGTATTAACTAAAAACATTATTTGTTGAATCACGAGAAATAGAAGATAAATTTATACGTATATATTTAAAATAAGAACAAAATTATAAATCTAAAAAGGGATAAATCTCTAAATATATATAAGAATAGAAGGATAGATCTTTAAATATATACTTAAATAGGCGAAGAATATAAAATAACATAGAAAAATAGATTAATACATTTATAAATGAATACTTAGATAAGCAAAACAAAATGTAAAAAAGACAAAGGATGTAAATATATATTTACAAATATATAAAACAAATTTTTTTTTGTCATAACTTTTTTGTTCTTTGGTATTTAAAATTGGATTTATTCAACTCGAGTAATACACGAAGTTTTTAAAGATATAACTTTATTTAATATTTACTATATAAATTACAATTATTCAACCCGTGCAATACACGGAGTTTTTTAAAAGATATAACTTTTTTATTATTTCGTATATAAAGTTACATTTATTCAATCCGTGTAGTACGGTTTTTAAAGATATAATTTTTTATTATTTGGTATATAAAATTATTTTACCCGTACAATACACAGAGTTCTTAAAGATATAATTTTTTTATTATTTAATATAAAAAATCATTTATTCAACCCGTGTAATAACACAAGATTTTTAAAGATAAATTGTTTTATTATTTATCATATAAAGTTACATTATTTAACCCGTGTAATACACGGGGTATTAACCTAGTAAAAATATATTTGAAGTAAGGGTGAACATTAAGGTATTGATAAGCAATGTTATCTTGATTAAAAACGATTTGTGGAGGATGATATAGTGTTAACACGTGACATTCTTTAGAATTGCTTATTAGCAGTAGAAATGTTACTAATGAATATCAAGTTGAATTCCACTTTGTCAAACAAAAGAGTATCACTAATGGAGAATTATTGACGGAACTCCCTGTAACAGTAAAAAGAAATTTAAAAGGGTAAATTACATAAGAATGTCAGTAATCCTCTGATAATTTCAGCAGATTATCAACAAAACCCTTGCGCGAGGTCAAACCAATAGTTAACGACAGATTGCCCATGAACATTTGGTGTGGGAAAGTCTGAATTTAATCGTTTCTGACCGAAGGACAACTCATTGGGCATAGGTAATCAGTCGACATCTTTTGAGATTTGGATTTTCTATAAGATTCCAGCCCAAGTTTTTTGGTCGTTTGTTAGCGTAAACATATCGAAGGGTATATTTCAAAATAGTTGGAGCGAAGTTATTGAGTAACAAGGAGTCGGAACACTTTAAGAGGAGAATTAAGAACCCTTCCCATGCACAATTCTCACTAGGATGTTGAAAGTTTACTTTCCTAACCTACCCTTATACGTGATCCGTTGAGGCTTGTAAACTGTTTTCTTTCATTTTTCCTAAATTACGTGTTTACTTAGTAAGGTTTATTATTGAGATTGTTATCTTTATCTATCGTTTATCTGGCCTAATTAGTTCGTTTTATTCGATCCAAGGATCAAGAACTAATCTTTGTAAGCTCATTCTATTATAAAATCACTAAAATATCATGTTGTACATCGTTATTTAATATTTAACCGAAATCTTTTGGTTATTAACAAAGTACCCATCAACTAGTGTCAGCCGACGGGATTCCGACCATATAACTAATCAACTACTGTCAGTCACAGAGAATCTCACCTTCTTTGAGAATGTAGTTAATTTAAGGTCGAGAACCAACTCGATAGGACATGTTGCTAAACTAGGGGCGGAGCTAGTGTACAAGCAGAGGTAAGCTCGCACACTAACAACCTAAATGTCATGCGAGAATGTGAAACGTCTTGTGAGATGTCAATATAATAGAAAAGCAGATGTTACGTAGAAGTCACACACAATAACTTCAAATTTCTCAATTAGAGATCAAATTTGTGATCTTTCATTCTCCAAGTGGAATTGGTATTTTTGCAAGTCGTAAGCATCAAATGGCGAACAAAGGATTCAAGGTGACGAACAAAACCCTACACTTGTTCATGTCCTATGAAGAATTTCGCGTCTTACTTTTAGGTAAAATAGATACATATATATTATTGTTATTATTAATTTACATTCTTATAATATATTCCTTGTCAAAACTTCATCTTATTTAGCAACACTCTTTTTAACAACAATATAATACAATAAATAACTGTCCTAAAACAGCAATAACAAAATAAACAATTCCATATAAAATGAACAAGTTTTCAAGATAGAAAAATTTAATTGATTGCATACGCATTCACATTCACCTCGAATTGCTCCATCGTCATTCGGTGCTTAAAACTTGCATAAAACTAATTTCACTTATAGAGATAGCACGCATCCTGTGACAACCCTCATAAATCCATGTATCCGTACAATTAATTAATATTAATTAGTGCTTAATGACTATGCTTAATTACAACTGATGACTTAAGCTGAAGGGATTATAAGAACACTTGAGCATCTACACTTCTCACCAACTCATCTCTCCTCCTCTTTCCCTCTCCTCTCGGCTGAATATAGTGCCACCACCACCACCTCCTTTCATTCATCATCCACTCATTCCATATACTCTCAAGGGTGTAAGAAGGTGTCTTATGAAGCTTGGTGCTCTTGGATCTTGAAGGACCTCCATCAATTGCTTTTATCCATCAACTTTGTCACCTTCATCTTCAAGAGTTCATCCCTAGCTTAGAGCTAGTAGTAAGACTCTCATAACCTTTGTTACTTCTAATTTTGAGTGGTTTAAAGATGAAATACTTTGATTATCTTAATGAACACTAAAAGAGATAAACATGGATCTTGAACATAAGCTTACATATGATGAAATCTTGATGAAATAGTGTTGTTTAGTATATGTATTATACTTGTTGTTGTTTACTTGAGATTATGATGTTGATCATCATAAGGAGCTCGCTAGATTGTTATTAAACACATGATCTAGCAAGTTAGAGGATGATTATGTGTTAACACAAGAAGATCATCCTCATATATAAGCATGAACTTGAAAATAAGATGATTTCTTGAAAAATAATAAACAAAGTAAGCTAGTGATCTTATGAATCTAAGATCTATGAATGGTTTTTCAAAAGAACCAAGTTTAAAAGATGATGTTTAGAAAATATTGATTCTTACTTAAACCAACACCATTTTTAGTGGTAAAACAAGTGTGTAAATACTTATGAAACAAGAAGATCCATAAAGAAACGTTTTTTGTAAAATATGTTTACAAGTTGTAAACACCTAAAAGTTTCAAGAACGAAGTTTATCAAGAAGTAAATATATTTTGGAGGGTAACTAAGCCTACTAAACATACTACCAAGTTACTACAAGTTTTTGTAAAAACTCAAGTTCATGATCTTTATGTAGATGGCTATGTTCTAGCACTTGGTAAGTATAATATTGTTTAGAGTTGATTGTTGATTGTTGTGATGAATTTTGAAAAGAAAATGATATGCTTTAATAGCTTGGACACCTCCATTTTCAAGGGAAACTATGGCAAAATTTTCTAAAAATATAAACACTTAAAGAAATATTTTCTAACAAATATTTACTAGTGTATTTTAACTATGGTTTTCAATATAAATTTTGCCATAATTTTTGTAACAAAAATACAAGTATTGGAGGATGATTTTTATAAATAAAAATGGGTGAATATATATTTAGAATATATATATATATTTATATTAAAGACACTTGTGTGAATATTTATATACTTTGTGAAATAAGTTATGTTATTTTAGGGTAAAGTAATATAACTTAACAAAAATACCAAGAACTTACAAATCCAAAATAATACCAAAGATCACAAGGAATAAATATATAAGTTACCCACTAAATATTGTAAAACCGAACGCAAAAACGTAACTTACAAAATATTCCGGAAAATACTCTTATAAATATATTTTTGGCAAATATTATTTTGGAAACGAAAGAAGTGAAAATATTATTTTTGTACATATTACCAAGTTATGTCATATTTTCAACAAGAAGAAAATATATTATTTTTGGGAGATAAAAATATATTTTCCTAGTATATTTAGAAGATATATGATTTTTGGGAAAAATATATATTTTCTTGGAATACATTATTCTTGACAAATAAGTTATATATATATTTTCTAAAGTGGGACTTGAATATATATTATTTTGAGAATACGAATACGAGAATACAAAAGTACATACCCTCATCCTTGGGAAGGAAATTCGAAAATAAAATACTTGAGAAGTATTGTTACAAATGTAATGTTTAACGATTATTCCAAAATGAAATTTAATTTAAAGTTAAAATAAGTATTATTTTAACAAGTAATTATAACTTGGAATAATATTGGGATCATAAGAAACGTAACTCAAAAATATAAATATAAATATAAAAGCAAGGCACGGCCCGTTCGTCTAATAGACATTAGTACATTGTAGGGAGTCGTGTTCTCTGAGGAAATTTGGGTTACGATTCTGAAGACGCAATACTGTGAGTTCATGTCCCCCTTTTCCTTAAACTGTTTTGTTTATTTACTTCGGGGGTGAAATACATGTTACAAAAGGATTACATACGAATACTATTGGTATGTTTAGCCTAGGAAAGAACCATAGATCATGTGATTGGGTAGGCGGATACTTGGGACCATTAATCCTCTTATCAGGACCGAGGGGCATGAGTGATAGATCTATTTGGGTGTAGCGAGCCCACACCCATGAGGACCAGGGTGGCCCATAGGGTGACTATGTCTTCCAGCCGGAAGCTCGGTACAACTTTGTTAGGTTTGAGTCTTCCTACACCGTCACACATATCAGTGGCCTTCCAAACCATTGGTGATCTTTTCCTTGTTTGCTTTCATACCGGGACTTACATACATACATACACGGTTTACAAAGGTTTATACATACTTATACACACACATGAACTCGCTCAACTTTTGTTGATGTTTTTTAAACTACACGTATTTCAGGGAATTAGTGGATTTGGCAGGTGTATGCATGTGTCTTCAAGTTGCGTCGTGAATAAAAGATGTTATCCATGGTTGTTGAGTTTAGGGGGTGTATCCTAATCCTGGACGGGATACATGTATCTAAACTCGGGTTATATTTAAAGTCTTTTGTGGGGTCTTTATGAACTTAGTTGAACATGTCATGGTTTGAAACTTAATTTGGTGTCGATGTTTTCAAGACAAGTATGTTGTGGTATTTTCTAAACTTAATTAATGTATGAACATCTCATGTTTTTATCATATAGCGTTGTTATGATTGAATGCTATGGTATTAAGAAGTCACACCAATAACCACGCTTCCGCAAAAGTCAGGGTGTGACAGCTTGGTATCAGAGCTTCGATCGTAGCGAACTAGGATTCTTTCTCGAGTCTAGACTACGATCATTAGGGCTCTCACGAAAATGTTTTCACAAACATGTTTTCATTGCATACACCAAATGTCCAGATCCAGGAAACAAATATTTTTACAAATAAAAGACACAAATTACATTTCAAGGAATTCGTTTATAATTCAGTCTGAGAGACTGGGGAGTTAGTCTGAGAGACTAGCTGGGTAGTTCAGTCTGAGAGACTGGGGAGTTAGTCTGAGAGACTAGTTGGGTAGTCAGTCTGAGAGACTGGGGAGTTAGTCTGAGAGACTAGCTGGGTTGTCAGTCTGAGAGACTGGGGAGTTGGTCTGAGAGACTAACTGGGTAGTTCTGTCTGAGAGACTGGGTAGTCTGAGAGACTAGTAGGGGCAGTCTGAGAGACTGGGAGGTTTAGCCTGAGAGGCTGGGTAGTTCAGTTTGGGAAACTGGGAGGTTTAGTCTGAGAGACTAAGTAGTTCAGTCTGAGAGGCTGGGTGGGATAGTCTTGGAAAGGCTAGGATGCATACATGCTTACATTGTTACTGCATACATGCTTATTTGATGATTGTTGATATATGTGCATACTTGTGATTGATTTGTTACAGACATCATGTCCTCCTCTGAGAGTGGAGTATCTGATACAGTAGACCCTATGGCCATAGTTTCGGATGATGAGATCATCCCAGAGGATGAGGTTTTTACGTCTGACACCACGAGTAGCGAAGATGATGATTTCCAGCCGTTTGCTTTACCAGATTTTGGAGATGATATACCGCTAGCTGATGGTCTTCCTGGCGAGGATCTACCTCTTGTTCAGATCCCTGCTCCTTTTCCTCTTGCTGCATTTCATCTTGAGGATCTGCCTCTCGATGATATGTCTGACGATGACGTCGATCTTTTTATTGAGAGTCCCCTGAGGGTGCCCAGGATGATGGAGTTCCACTCGGTGATGTCGTTGCTGTTCCACATGATGAGATTCCTGATGTCGAGGCTTCTTCTGACCATTCTGGTCCTGATTCATTTGAGTATGTGTCCTCTACTACTCTACACGCACTGGGATTACAGCGTTATCCCACCGATACTGATTCTGACACAGCTATGTCCGTCGTACCTGATATTCCACACGGTGTTGATCATGATTTGAGTTTGATGATGAGTTGGATCCTGTCTTTCCACACGACTTCGATCCTGAGCATGAGATTGAGTTTGTCCCCAATGATCAGCCTTTTGAGGCACCTGTCGTTCCTGACGATCAGCTTTTTGACATACCCGCTGATCTTGAGCCGATACCCGCTGATCTTGAGTTAGCTCCAGCTGACCCTGAGCCTTTGATTACACCCGAGCCTATACCAGCTCATGATCCTCTACCTGAGCCTGCACCTGCTGATGTACCAGTTGTCGCACCACCTTTGCCCGACCAGATCCCTGTACTTATTGATCGTGCTCCTTTGCTGCCCAGATTGACCCCAGTTATGCATTCACCCACGATGGGTGGATAGAGGACGACGATGACCTGCCTCCTTTTGTTAGACATGTTACTCCCCCACCTGCACCTACACATACACCAGCTGATATCGCCCCGTTTCACCCACATGTATCTGACATTCACCGTACAGATCTACCGGTCACGCTCCTACATGATATCCCTCATCCCCGTCCAGGGGAAGGTCCACCGAGTCAGCAGCCAGCTCATATTCCTCCTGTGTCAGCAGCTTTTCCCTTTGTGCCACAGTTTTCACACATTGCTCCTTTTGTTTCTGCACCATCGGGCGAGCCACTGATCTGGTTTCCGCCCAACACGATGCATGTTTCTGATCCATATCATCCCTTCCACATTGGTTATACGAGGGATGATCTTCTTTTATCATTACAGCTCCAGCAGGAGATGTTATGTCGGAGAGTCACGGATCTTGAGAGGATTCCGCGTCCTCCATCTTGCACTTGTCAGTCACCATTCGCGACTCCACCGACTCCACTTCTACCATACCCAGATTTTGACGTCCGTTTCCTCACTATGGAGCAGCAGATTAGTTACCTGTTGCGTATCATTCATGCACTTGAGGAGGATTTAGCGCATTTGCGCAGGTTGCTTTTCGTTCCTCCACCTCCTCCTCCTCCTCCACCATCAGCATAGAGGTTCTTGGTTTGATGCAGGTAGCATACTTTTGGTGAGAGTGTAGCTATTGAGCCAGATTGTGCAGCCCTTTTTGAAGACCACATTTTGACTTTTGACTGTTGTAGTTTGATAGACGATTCGGACAAGGGTGATGTGACCCTTAGTCTCTTTTGATGTATGGTACATTGTAGAACATGTAAAACTGTACTTGTGGTCTTGATATATGAAAGCTCAATCGCAACATTCTCATTATATAAGCTGTTGGATTACTTGTTTGTGTTATGACATGGGATGTTATGTGTTTACTTGTGTTGATAAATGGTATTACAAGTGCATGCTATGTACTTATTATACTTATTATGACCTGACCAACGCAAACTTCTTATAGAAGATGCCTCCACGAAGAGAGACTCGTTTGCCCACTACAGAGGCTGAGTTACAAGCACATATTTCACGAGCTATAGCACAACACGAGGCCTTACGCTCCGAGCATTGCGGAGGTACCTCTGGAAGCAACCCACCTCATGGTAATGTTTAAGTCACTAAGGACACATTACATTACATTTGGATAATCCATGTGCGATCGCTAATGCTTTATGTGAATGATGTTACTTGTACAGGCTGTACCTATAAGCAGTTTCTAGACTGTAAGCCATTGAATTTCGACGGCACCGGGGGTGCTGTAGCTTTTGTCAGATGGACGGAGAAGACTGATTCTGTGATAAGAATGAGCAAGTGTGCTCCTGAACACCAAGTCACCTACATCTCAGGACTCTTTCTAGATGGTGCTTTATCCTGGTGGAATCTCCAAGTCCAGACCTTGGGAGAAGAAGCTGCATACGCCATGTCATGGGATGAAATGAAGGATCTCATGAGAAAGAAATACTGTTCCAGGGCCGAAATTCAGAAGTTGGAAACTGAATTCTGGCACCTCAAGATGGATGGTCCCAAGATTGCTGAATATGTCCAGAGATTTCATGACTTGTCTCGCGTGGTGCCATACATGGTTGATCCGGAATTCAAGCGCATTGAGCGGTTTATTTAGGGGTTGGCACCTCAGATTATGAGTATGGTAACAACATCGAAGCCTGCTACGATCACAGAGGCTATCGATCTGAGTGTAGCATTAACTGAAGAGGCGATCAGATTAAACAAGTTTTCGATCTCTGACCAAAAGAAGAAGGAGACTCACGTTGAGTCATCCGGTGAGAACAAACGGAAGTTCTCTAACTTTAAGAAAGGTACCAGCAGTACAAACAAGAAGGATGAGACAAACGCACCGGCCAAGGCCAAAGGAAAGGGGTATATGGGCACCATGCCCAAATGTGATGCGTGTCAGTTGCATCACAATAGACGATGCCGAGCTGGAAAATGTGAATCTTGTGGAAGAGTTGGTCACTCGAAAGAAACATGCTGGGTTGGTACTGGTCGTGGTGGTTAAAGGGGTTTTGGTAATGGAAACAACAACCGTGGAGGTAATGGGAATGGAAACCGCCCGCAAGGAAATAATGGAGGTAATGGAAACCGTGGTAACATTTGGAATCAAGCTGGGAGTGGAAATCGCAACCAAAACAACAATCAGGGTAATGGAAATGGTAATGGTTGCGGACCAGGTTGTTTTAATTGCTGAGACGTGGGGCATTTCAAGAGAGAGTGCCCAAAGCTCAATCAAGCTCAAGGAAGTGTTTTCAACATCGGTGCGAGGGAAGCTCGCCAAGATCCAAATGTAGTTACTGGTACGTTCCCTATCAACCAACTCTTTGCATCTGTACTGTTTGATATTGGCGCCGATTATAGTTTTGTATTGCTAGAATTTAAGAAAATACTTGGGTTGGTAGCTAGTAAGCTAGATATTCCGTATTCGATAGAACTAGCAAATGGAAAGCTAGTAGAAGCAAATGAAGCCATTAGAGGTTGCGTGATAGAACTGGGAGAGCACGAGTTTTCGCTTGATCTTCTGCTCGTCGAGTTAGGAAGCTTCGACGTGGTAGTGGGGATGGATTGGTTGTCGAGCAACCGAGCAGAGATTGTATGTCACGAGAAGATCATTCGCATTCCAATGGCGAAGGGAGAAACGATTGTGATACATGGAGAGAAGCACGATACGCCCCTAAGGATCATTAGTTGCTTGAAAGCCTGCAGATGTTTGCAGAAAGGATGTGTTGCCTTCTTGGCACACATTGTGGACAAGGAAGCCGCTGAGCCAAAGTTGGAAGATATCCCAGTCGTGAGGGAATATCCTGAAGTCTTCCCCGAAGACTTGCCAGGATTGCCGCCGCAAAGGCAAGTCGAGTTTCACATTGACTTAGTTCCAGGCGTTGCGCCTGTAGCTAAGGCACCTTATCGACTTGCGCCTTCAGAAATGCAAGAGCTGTCAACACAACTTCAGGAACTTTTGGATAAGGGATTTATTAGACCAAGCTTCTCGCCTTGGGGAGCTCCAGTTTTGTTCGTTAAGAAGAAAGATGGTAGTTTCCGCATGTGTATCGACTACCAGGATTGATGACCTGTTCGATCAACTACAAGGTTCAAGTTTTTACTCCAAGATCGATCTTCTATCAGGTTATCACCAGTTGAGAATACAAGAGGAGAGTATTCCAAATACTGCCTTCAGAACTCGATATGGACATTACGAGTTCCTGGTTATGCCGTTTGGTTTGACAAACGCGCCAGCAATGTTTATGGATCTGATGAATAGAGTCTGTAAGCCGTACCTCGATAAGTTTGTGATCGTATTTATTGATGATATTTTGATCTACTCAAAGACGAAGGAAGAACATGAGCAACATCTAAGAGCTATCTTAGAGCTGCTTAAAGAAGAGAAATTGTACACAAAGTTCTCGAAGTGCGAGTTCTGGTTGCGCGAAGTTCAGTTCCTTGGTCATGTGGTTAACGGAGATAGAATTCATGTGGATCCCGCAAAGATCAAGGCGAACAAGAACTGGGAGACTCCAAAGATGCAAACCGAGATACGTCAATTCCTAGGTTTGGCAGGATATTATCGCAGGTTTATTGAGGATTTTTCGAAAATCGCTCAACCTTTGACCTCCCTCACTCAAAAGGACAAGAACTATGAATGGGGAGACAAGCAAGAAGAAGCATTTCAGTTGTTGAAAAACAAGCTTTGTGACGCACCAATCTTATCCCTACCCGAAGGCACTGATGTCTTCGTGGTATATTGCGATGCCTCGCGTCAAGGTTTAGGTTGCGTGTTGATGCAGCGACAGAAGGTTATAGCGTATGCTTCACGCCAGTTGAAGGTTCACGAGAAGAATTACACCACGCATGATTTGGAATTAGGCGTGGTGGTGTTTGCATTGAAAATCTGGCGACATTACTTATATGGCACGCGATGCACGATCTTTACTGATCACAAGAGCCTGCAGCATATATTCGATCAGAGAGAGCTTAATATGAGACAACGCCGATGGGTGGAGCTGTTAAATGATTATGATTGTGAGATTAAGTGTCACCCAGGGAAGGCGAATGTGTTCGCAGACGCCCTGAGTCGAAAGGAAAGAATCAAGCCCATAAGGGTTAGTGTTAGGATCTGAGTTTGATTTTGATTGTGTTTTACGTTTGAATTAAGATGAACAATGAATGAGTAGTGCAGCGGAATTATAATGAAAGCAAACTTTTCACAATCAAATGAGAGAATTGCTTTTAACATACAAGTTTAACATTGAACTGAATGCTTGAATTTATTACAAGATTCAATTACAATTGCAAGTATGCAACAAACTCCCCCTAAGCCTGAGCTCACAGTGATTTGTTCATGCAGGAAGAAGATGGTGAAGAGCTAATAGAATAGTACAGAGCACTGTTCTATTTATAGGCACGAGCAAACCACTGAAGCATCTAAGCTGACATCACCATGAAAGTGACATCTAACCTCCTAACAAACTCTAACATCTGATCTATACAACCTCTGCTATGCTAACTACTGTTGTACATTACATTTCATAATATAAACTAAACTACTGCTACATCCTTCCACTGATGTGAACCCAGCAGTACTTGTCATGATCAGCAGAGCTTGACCCATAGCAGTAGATTGAATCAGCAGAGCTTTAGTCTTCCATCAGCAGTTGTAGGTCAGCAGTTAGTAAAGATCAGTAGTTTGGAGGTCAGCAGATATTGAAACCACTTTCAAGGGGAGAGACTTGTATACATAACATCTGCTTATTATGGATCCACTGCTCTGATCTAGTTTTGGCTTTAATTATCTGTTCCTCTGATAGGGTTCAATCCCAACATTCTCCCCCTGGAACAGATAATGCCAAAACACTTCATTATTGGTAGATCTTTATTGCCTCATCAACAGTTCCCTTATTTGCCCTTTGAGTTATAACTCAAAGGCTAAGGCATCTGTCTCATCATCATCCCTACACAGTGGAAGATCAAGGAGATCCTGTAAATCTTCAAGACTTAGGCCAAGTGCTTGTTCCCTTGTTATTTTCTTCACTTCTCCACTAGGCTTGAACACTGTCAGTACATGGGTCTGTTTATCAGTCTTCCATTTTAGTACTTTTGAGTCTAGTGGGTTTCTTGGGAGATTTTTATTGGATGAGGAGTTTGGTGATGCAGGCCTTGTGATGACTATTTGGGCAGTGCTTGCAGGTTGATTCAGGCCAAGAGTTTCAGCTATCATCTTTTTAATACCTTCTTTTATAAGCTCATCTCCTGCCATTAATTCTGCCACTGTTTCAGTATCCAACTGCTTTTGTTGCCTTCTTTTAAAGATGGCTGCACCAGCTGGAGTAGTGGCTCTCCTGATTTGTAGCTTTGGTGGTCTTGTTGAAACCTCTGCTTCAGGGTAGTCAGGCTTTTGTGGAGCATTAGGATTTGTCTTCCTCAATTTCTCCAAACTTTTGTAGGTAGCCCTGACTTTATCTTCTTTCCATCTCAACACTTGATTTAAGGACCCATAATCAGCAGCAGCTAATTCCTCTTTCATTCTCCTCAGCTCTACCTTTTTATCAGGTACATTCTTTTTGAACTTTGCCCAATCTGGAGGAGTGTGCTTGACCTTATTCTTAATCATTTCTTGAATCCTGGCTGCTTCTTTTTCAAGCTCAGGAATGGTCCAGTCTTTATACATGTATTTTTCTCCTTTGTATTTCTTGTGGGCCATGATGTTTTCAACCTAATCTTTTCTCAGGGATTCATCTGCTTTTTCTGATATTTGCTGACACACATTTTTTGCAAATTGTTCCAAAGATCTGACTTATGTGAGCAAGTATTAGTAGTTCTGCTGAATTTCTCTATCAGATTTCCCTTGTGTATTTCTTTTTGAGATATCCTCTGCTTGCTGAGCCTTGATTTTCAAATATTCTTCAATATTGTTAGGCCTGGGATATCCTCCAACTGATGGCAACCTCCTTTTAGCAGGGTCATCCTCATAATAAAAGGACTTGATTTCATCTCTGACAGCTATAAGTTCAAGAGGAAATTGAACACCTGCAGGAGCTAATGGTTTTTTACTTTGAGCTGATGAGAGAGGAACAGGGTTTGGTATAGTAGCAAGTGTTAGAGCTTTTGAAGATGTTGGTGGTGGTGAAATGTCATCATCTTTCAGGATTAGCCTTCTCCTTTTTGGTTGAGGAGAGGCTGATGATGTTTTGGGTGGATTAGTGGTGGTGATTTTAGTGGCAGTGGTTTGTGATTGACTAACAGTTGTTGAAACAACTGGTGTTTCAACCACTGTTGTCATTACAACAGATGTTATAACATCTGATGTCTTCTGCTTTTTGGCAGGAGGTGATGATGGAGTGGCTGTTTTTGGATGTGAAGTGATTTTTGGTAGTGATGGTGGTAAGACAGTGGTAGCGGTGTGTGTTGCAGTGATGGCAGGTGTTTGGCTGACAGTTGTTGAAACCACTGAAGTATCAGCAGTAGTTGACACAGCAGGTGTTACAACAACTGTTTGGGTGGAAGTTTGATGTTGGGGGCTTTTGGACGGTGGTTTTGGAGTATGCTTTGTGGGTCTGGATGGTATGGATTTGGGTTCCCTCACTTTTCTAGTGGGATTTCTTTTTGGCACAGGATTTTGAACATCCTCTGGCTCAGAACAACCCTGCGCATTCAGCTCCATGTAAGCTCTTTTCTCCTTATTCCACCTTGACATATCCTTTGCCGCTCTGTCCCTTTTTACACTTGCTACAGCTTCATCAAGTGCATTTTGGGTAACATCAACCTTTTTACTGCCATCTGGCAAGGGATTCTTTCTAGTCATGGCATCCTTTTCTGGTTCAATGTAAAGACCATCATCTATTCCCTTCTTCTTCCACTCCTGAATTTTCTCCCCCTTTTTGGCATTATCTAGGGGTAATTGATCAATGAAGAGAACAGTTGGAAGAGCAGTGCCGGTGGTGTTCAATATGTGGGCCTTGATAGCCTTAATGTCTGCTTGTGTGTTCTTGAACCTAGACTCCATTGTGTTTCTCAGCTCTTGTACATGTATTGCATGTTGCTGATCAGCCATGTGTTTTTGTTGTTGGAGAAAAGGTTGAAATAGGTTCCATATCTCATCTGCAGCAGGTGCTTGTGGTGGAGCAGGTGCTTGAGATGGAACAACAGTGGATTGCACCTTTTATACTGTCAACAACTGTTGTAGCATTTCTTTGATTTCTGCAACAGAGGTATCCAGTTTTTCAACTCGTTCCGTTAATTCCAGGTACTTTAAACCATCACCCAACTTAATGGGATCATCTGATTTCCCACTAGCAGTGGTTGTAACAGTGGTTGATGCAGGGAGTGTACTCCAGACATTAACCACTGATGCCCCTTTTTCTTGGTACTGGGGTCTTCTTCCTTCAACACTTGATAGCCTTTTGATTGTACCAGAGGTTAAAACAAACTCACTGGTGGATATCAGAGGTGCCATGGAAGGAATTGCCTCCAAGGAAGTCTTATTGATGTAACCACTGTCCAAATGTAAACCAGTGGGTTCAACACTTGTAGTGGCTGCTTCACTTGGACTACCACCAAGAGTTACTTGTAACTCAAGGGGTGTAACCTCCTCAGGTCTTGTTGGTGGGTTGGCTATGATTGATACATCAGACCCAGTCATTTGTTGAAGTATATTCTCATTGATAGGTGATTGAGAAGGACTGGTTTGTGCCTGGTTCAGATCAATAGCATCCAACAATAATTTAGTTGGTGGGGGAATTGTGGATGTGAGGTTGGGTGTGGAAAGAGAATTGGCCCCGGGCATTGGGCTGTGGATGATGGAAGCAAGTGATTCCAGAGCATCATATTGTGGTGTCCCTATTTGTACAACATGTTCTTTTTGAGAAGAAACAGGAGGAGTTTCAGCCATAGGTTTAGATATTTGTACCAACTGCTGTGAGGAAGTAGCAGCAGTGGTTTCTTGTGACTTTTGTGCTGTCACTGGCAGTTGCTCTGGTATCTCATCATCCAGAGTTTCCTTTTTGATGGGTTTGGGGGGTTTTTGAGTTTTCTTTTGCTTTGGCTTTTTGGTGATTTTAGGTGTGGGTTTCAAAACAGTTGTTTTGCTGCTTTGATCACCTTGAGCAGTGGGCTTAGCAGCAGATACCTAAGGAGCAGTGGTAGCTGCTAAATTCTGCTCAGGCACCTCTGCTTGTGTTTTGCAAGGTGTTGACATTCTTGTAAAAGTTTCAGCAGTTAAGTTGGTTATTTGAAAAGAATCACCTTGTTTTATTACATAAGCATCATCCTTAACAAATTTCTTTTCAAAATAATAACTTAGAAATCTTGGAAAGAGTAAGAATGGCTTTTTCTCAACATTTTTAACCAAATCATTAAAGATTTCCTGGGAATAATTGAAATTTTCGTCTTGAAGAATAGCATATCCCAGGTTTTGAATCTTTAATGGTATCTCATTTAAAGCGGTGGTTTTGTTTGACACACACATTAAGAGGGTATGAAATAAAAATCTTGTTGCAGGAGGGAAGAAACCTTTTTGTAAGGTATCCCTCTTCATCATTGTATCTGCGTACCCTCTTTCAAGAAAGTCAATTTTTAACTCGTTTTTAGGAAAGGAAGTTTTACCTTGTTGATCATCGAGCTGAAAGACTTCCGAAATGGATTGTGGTGTGATTTTGACTGCTTTACCCTGTAAAGTAGAGTTAATGGCTATGACATCTTCGCCTTGTTTGTCAAGGGTACAATTTTTCCAAAACTCTCTTTGGGTTTGCAAATAAATTGGAGCATCTGCTGTAAGCAAAGTTTTGTACTTTGATGCAGACATAAGATCAATGATGGAATCAAAGGCATCGGTGGTGCCGGGTTTTGTAAGAAGACCCAAAATGTTGTGAGAAGGTTTGTGTGGAATTTCAGTGGGTGTTGACGATGATTTTGAGGTGGATTTAGCGGATGACTTTGATTTTGTCATTTTGGAGAAGATGATCGAAGATGGTTGTGAAGAAATTGGAGAAAATGAGATGAAAACTGCTTTTAGAAAGGAATTTTTAAGAATTCAATTCGACAGTAAAACCCTGTTTGGGGTTTTGAAGAGGGTTTTATGGAGAAAAAGTGAATGCTGAAGTGGCAGCGGTTACAAAAGGTCTTACCACTATGTACTGTCCACGTGCCAACCCCTGATGAAGAAAACGACAACTCCTTTATGAAGACCACTGATGGAACATGATCAGTGGGCATGACTGGACCAATGAGGGCAGTGGGTGATTTTTACTATCAGTGGATAGCATATCAGTGGATAAAACACTGGTTTTGAACAACAGTGCTTATCAAAGAAATGAGAGAGCAGGGGTTGACTTTCAGCAGCGGACATACTTTGAAGTAGAGCAGACTTTTGAACAAGCAGTGGTTATGGCAGACTTTTAAGGATTTTAATGAAAACTTCATTTTTAGCTATTTTTAAGGATGGATTTTTTATTTTCTGAAAACATTTTAATGCTTTTATTCATAGAAAAACAGGATTTTGCCTGTTATTCCATGTTTAGCATGCCAGTCCTAGATATCAAGCTTTCAAAGGTGGATGTGTCTAATGCTTTGGTTAGATCCTTAGTTGGAACATGGTGCATGAGAAATCAAACCTTTTTCATAGCAATCCCTCACAAAGTGATGTCTAATGTCAATGTCCTTGGTGGTTGAATGGGAAACTGGATTTTTGATGATATTTTCTGCTGCCTGGCTGTCCAACATGAGTGGTGTCTTTAAGGCAGTGATACCAAAATCCAGCAACTGATTTTGAAGCCAGAGCAGTTGGGCTGTACAGCTTGCAGCAGCTATATATTCTGCCTCACCAGTGGATGTGGAAACAACTGCTTGTTTTTTGCGTTGCCAAGACACTAAGCAATTGCCTAGGAATTGGCACCCTCCTGAAGTGGACTTCCTTGTCTTGTCACATCCAGCAAAATCACTATCTGGGAAACCTGAAAGCTCAACTTTACCATCAGCTGGATACCAGATACCAAGTGTGGGAGCACCTTTTAGGTATCTGAATATCCTTTTTACAGCAATAAGGTTTGAGTTTCTAGGGGCAGATTGGGATCTGGCACAAACACATGTTGCAAACATGATATCTGGCCTGGATGCAGTTAGGTACAATAAAGACCCAATCATGCTTCTATACAAAGTTTGATCAACCAATTCATCCTTCTCATCAGATATGACTATTTTATTAGTTGCAATGGGTGTACTGCATGGCTTACAATCATCCATATCAAATTTATTTAAAAGTTCTTTGGCATATTTGCCTTGATGGATGAAAGTGCCATTTTACAGTTGCCTTACTTGGAGACCAAGAAAACACTGGAGTTCACCCACTGCACTCATTTCAAACTCAGCTGTCATGAGTTGCCTAAACTCTTCACACATTTTATTACATGTGCTTCCAAAAATGATGTCATCCACATAAATTTGGACAATCATCAAATCCTTTCCTCTCCATTTTAAAAATAGTGTTTTATCTATTCTACCTCTTGTGAACCCAATGGATAGTAGGAAGGTGGAGAGAGTTTCATACCAGGCCATTGGTGCTTGTTTCAAGCCATACAAAGCTTTATTTAGCTTGTAGACATGATTTAGATTAAATGGATCCTCAAAACCTGGAGGTTGACAAACATAAACCTCCTCTTGAATCTTACCATAGAGGAATGCACATTTGATATCCATTTGGTACACCTTGATGTTGTGGTTGACAGCAAAGGCCAGAAATAATCTGATAGCTTCAAGTCTTCCTACAAGGGCAAATTTTTCATCATAATCGATGCCCTCTTCTTGTCTGAAACCTTGAACCACAAGCCTGGCTTTATTCTTGACAACAATGCCCCTTTCATCAGTTTTGTTTTTGAAGACCCACTTTGTGCCAGTAGGACTTACACCCTCTGGCAATGGTACAAGCTCCCAAACTTGTTGTCTTCTAAACTGTTGGAGCTCCTCTTGCATGGCCTCTACCCAGCTGTTGGCTTTTAGTGCCTCTTGGTACTTGACTGGCTGATGGAGAGATAGAAAACCAGCAAAAAGACAAATGTTTTGGGATTGGCTTCTTGTGAGCACCCCTTCATTGATGTTGCCAATGATTTGATCTGGTGGATGAGATTTCAAGAAGATAAGATCTCCTTCGTATGGAACAATGGCATTGAGTGGGGATGGCTGCAGATGCGAATCATCTGAGCTAACCACTGCTGGTGACTTTGATGATCCAGCAGTGGCTTCAAAAGGTGGTGGAATAGGTGGTAAAGGAGTGGACACATGCTGACTTTGATCCACTTTTTGAGGACTTTTATCAACAGTGTTTGATGATGTGGAAGCAGTGGTTAAAGAGCTACTTTGGTCAGCAACTGTTGAGGTAGCAGTGGTTGAGCTTTGACAGCTATTTTGAACATCTGCTGCTCTTCCCATATTGACAGACTTTTGCTGAGGAATGATGATCTCATACCCATAGTCTGGAGATGAATCCTCTGATGGACCTGCACTGTTAGTCTTGACAGCAGTATTTTCAAAAGTAAATTTATCAAGATCAAACAAATCTGCAGGATTTGCTGGGATTTTCATTGATGAAAGTTCATTGAACTTTACATTCAAAGTCTCTTCCACTGTTTTGGTCCTTGTGTTAAACACTTTGTAGGCCTTAGCAGTGGTAGAGTATCACAGATGATAACCACAATCAATTTTGGCTGCAAACTTAGAAATGGAATCTTTTAAGTTTAAAATGAAGCATGGGCAGCCAAAAACTTTGAAGTATGAGATCAATGGCTTTATTTTATACAGCCGTTCATAGGCAGTCTTTTGATGCCTAGGGTTGATTAAGACTCTATTTTGGACATAGCAAACAGTGTTTACTGCCTCTGCCCAAAAAGTTAATGGCAAACCTGAATCAGCAAGCATGGTTCTGGCAGCCTCAATCAAAGTCCTGTTCTTTCTTTCAACAACCCCATTTTGTTCTGGTGTTCTTGGAATGCTGTATTGCCTCACAATTCCTTTTGACACACAGAAATCATCCAACTCCTTGTTCCTGAACTCTGTGCCATTGTCACTTCTGAAGATTTTTACTGGAAGGTCAAACTGCTTTTCAACCTGTTTTACAAAGTCTTGCAGAATGCCTGCAGTCTCATCTTTTGTGTGTAAAAAGTAAGTCCATGTAAACCTAGAAAAGTCATCAACAATAACCAAACAATACCTTTTTTTCTTAAGACTCGTGACTTTAACTGGGCCAAACAAATCCATATGAAGCATTTGCAAACATTTGGTTGTTTTGGACTCATCAATGGATTTGTAGGAGCTTTTATGTTGTTTTCCTTTTAGGCAGGAAACACAATGCTCAGGACAGGTGAACAGTTTTTTAGGTAAACCTCTTACTAACCCCTGTTTTGAAATGGCAGTGATTGTCTTGAGATTTGTGTGCCCCAATCTTCTGTGCCATAGTCCTGTCTCTTTGTTTGATGCAGCCGAGAACAGACAGGCATCAGTTCTGGGGCTCTCTTTTGACATATCCACCACATAAACATTGCCACTTCTTTGAGAAACAAGTTTGGTTTTTCCAGAATTGATTATTGCTTCAATCTTTTCAACCATTTCTGGTCCAACAATCCTACAACACTCCTTTGTGAAGAATGACCCATACCCCTTATCACTCATTTGTGAAACACTCAGGAGGTTGAATTTTAGATTGTCTATCAGATTGACATTTTCAAATTTTACATTTCCAGACTGTACTGTACCAGACCCCAGAACTTTCCCTTTACTATTATTTCCAAAGGATATATCACCCCCTCCATGTATTTTGAAATCTTTGAGAAGGGCTTTTGATGCGTAGTCGAGTGTTATATATATTAGGTGTATATTTTAAGCCCCTTTAACACTTTTTTAGCCAAGTTTTAAATTTATAAAACACGATATTTTACTAACACTAGACACACATATGGGCAAGTGCACCCATCGTGGGCGTAGTATAGCGTTGGTAAGATACCGAGGTCGTCCAAGGACACAAGAGCTTTTAGTACCGGTTTATCCTCAACGTCTAATCAAAAATAAAAAGTTTAGAAAAATGTTTTAAGCTAAGAAAAATAAAAACTAACTAAAATGCTGAAAATAAAAATAAAAGAAAAACAGATAGACAAGATGAATCACTTGGTTCCGACTCGTATCTAGTGTAACCTTTGATTATTTTCGCACTTTTGCACTTATTTAAGAGATTGTCTTAGTTATTGTAGTAGGCCCCTCTTTTGAAGGTGACGTTACCCTCACCCCAGTAGTTTGAGTCAGCAAGGATACAATCCTAAAAGGGTGGATTATTGGAAGATAATTAATTAAGTTATTAATGCAAATTATGGTAGGCCCCTCTTTTGGAGGTGACGTTACCCTCGACTAAGTAGTCTGAGTCAGCAGGGATACAGTCCTAAATAGCCGGGTTATAGTATTAATAGTAGTTAACTTATGAGGGGATCAAAGAGTTTGGACCTCCGCCATCCAATACCGTGAAGTATTGAAGGAGGTCCTACTAAATTTGACCCAGGTCCATTGCAGGACCTCTAAACGCTGAACAATGGCAAGACCTTTACCAAACCGTTCCTTTAACCCCCGACCAGGTAGCCAACATATCTCCATATAGACCGTGGAGATATGAATGGTGAAAATCTTTTATTTTATATAGACAGTAAAATAATGCCAAGACACCACGGACAAACGATAAGGAAAGATCACCTTCAACATAAGCAACTAGTTATTAAAGTCATTAATACAAAACCAAATAAAAAGTGCAAAAGATTAGAAATAAAAAGTATTAAACTAGACACTTTGTCTTCACCAAGTGATGTAAGAGACTTAGGCAAACATGGCCTTGATTGTCAAGAACTCTTACGATCAATCTTGGATCCCGAGACGACTCACACACTCTACGATGGACAATGGATGATGGTGGTGGATGATGGTGTTATGGTGGTGGTGTGTGAAGTGTGAGAGAGGTGGTGTGCAAGGGATGGTTTGAGCTTGAGCCAAGCACTCCTATTTATAGGCTGAACAGAAGCTCGGGCACGGCCCCGTGTCCAGTGGGCACGGCCCCGTGTCCACATCCTTCTCTTTCTTCATTTATTGCAGTTTGTCTTTTTAGTTGACCACGCCCCCGTGTCCGCTGAGCACGACCCCATGTGCAGAAGAATCTTTGTACTATGAAGATTTGCCTGGATTGTGCGAATCTTATAGTTGACCACGGCCCCGTGTCCGCTGAGCACGGCCCCGTGGTGGGCAATAGAAGCTTCTACCACTTTGTCTTTTCTGCTGACACTTGGGCACGCCCCCGTGCTGGCTGAGCACGGGGCGTGTTCAGTCTTCTGTTGTCTTGTTTTGCTTGGGAAGATGCTGTCGTGGGGTCGGGCATGTAACGTCTTTTCTTGCATTTATGTTAGATTTTGATGTCTTTTTGCTTCTTTTGTTAATTTGAGCTCATTTAATCCTGAAAATACAAAAGGAAGACAAAAGCACACTTTTTCCAACATTAGTACTAAAAAAGGGTTAGTTTTATGCCACAATTGATGTAATTTATATGTTGCATTTTGCACACATCAAATACCCCCACACTTGAATCTTTGCTTGTCCTCAAGCAAAACTCTTTAATATGTGGCTATTACACTCCCAAATGGAATGGGTAGAAAAGAAGGTTTTCGGGCTTGTCGTAGAGTGTCGGGATTTCCAAGATTCTTTATTTAGTTTTATTTTTATTTATTTACAATCCTATTCGTCATGATTTATTTAAAACTTTTCATAAGAGAAATTACTTATTAGGGCATAACATGCCTTTTTAAAATTCTATTTATATACAAGTTCACATACCTCACGGGGATCACTCAACACTCGGCCGAAAATGTATTTTTGTGGATCACTCGAGAGCGGCATGGAACTTACTCCTACCATAGGCTTGCCAAGCAATCAATCCTCCTCTTTTTTACTTTTATACCTTTGTAAATATCAAGAGGACTTTGTGGGTGAAGGGTTAGGCTTAGGTTAAAGGTAGGTGGTTGGGTTAGTGGTTAGTAGAAAAAGGGCGAAAAGCGTAACAAGTGTCGGTTTTCGTAAGACTTTCTTTTTTTGTAACTTTTATTTTGATGAAGCTATTATTCAAAAAAGTTATTTTTGATGAACTTGTTTGTTTATTTTCTTTTGCTTCATCATCAGCGCTTTTTTTTATCATACGAAAAACCGAACTTGTTACTAAAACAAAGGGTTAAAAATGAAAAAGGTTTTTTGGTGGGTAAAAGGGTGTTTGGTTTGGGTTATGAAATGAAAAGGTTTAGGCTCAAAGGGGCTAACTAGGGGGATTTTGGGTAGGTGGTAAAAAAAAAAAAAAAAATAATGGTGTAGAAATAAAAAGGGTTAGTCCTAATGCCTCCATCATTTACTTACTCGGGTTTAAGTTGGTAAGGACCGGGAATGTATCATCATGGCAAGTTCTAGAGTCGTAAGAACCAGGCAGCTATTCACACAAGAAACGAAAAATGAGCATTTAGTTTAATGATATGTAATTGTATGCTCAATAAAGGCTCAAAACTCACTTTTGTGGGAATGGGTTTTTTTATGTGATCAAGTATATATAATCAAATTTTAACTAAGTTTGCCATGCCTTTTCATAATTTTCTTATGTTGATTCTTTTTATCACGACGCTATCGGTTGTAAATTCGTAAAAATATAACCTTTTTGAGAACTTGAATTTCCCGAGTTAAACCTAGACAAGTAAAAAAAATGAAATTTTTGAAAAAATTTGGGGTGATTAGCGGTTCCAATAGAGTTTTGTGTAAGGCTTGTATTTAGGACTTGCAAGATTCAAGGTTTTAGCATCCCCCCCCCCCCACACTTAAATTACACATTGTCCTCAATGTGTCCCAAAAATAAGTTTTTAGGTTGATTGAATGTGTAAAAAGGTGTAAAAAGCAAAAATTTTGTATTACTGGTTACTGGGCACGACCCCGTGCCTGGTGGGTACGACCCCGTGTTCAGGTGCCAGTAACAGAAACTTACAGAAGGTGGGCACGGGGGCGTGTTGGGTGGACACGACCCCGTGTCTGTCAAGGTCTGAAGATTTAAAACAAACAGCATGTTCAGGGGATTAGGCATGGGGGCGTGCCGGCTGGACACGGCCCCGTGTGGACAATCTGCAAGGTTGAAAAACAGGTTTCTTTCTTCGGTTTTCCTGTCCCGGCTTTAGTAGTACTAATGCTTAGTACTCTAAGCCTTGTATGTACCTGTTTAATCAATAAACACTCCACCAAAACATAGCAAACATCCTATTTTTACCAAGTTCAACATCCATGTCAAAGTTAAAAAGAGAAATAAAAGCAGAAAAATAAAAGAAGTTAGGGAAAGTAAATTGTTCAACACTCGGCACGCAGGCCATCAATTGTTCAAGATTAGAAAGCGTTAACCTGGGGAACCATCAACCAACCGCCTCTTCCTCCGCTCTTCCCGCCTACTCCATGTCCTCGTCATCATCATCATCATCCCCTCCATGGCCCGCAATGTGGTCCCGAATGTATCCAATATCATCTTGGATATCAGATATATTTCTTTCAATAGCTCCGACCCGGTTGTAGGTGTTGCTTGCCATGTTGTAGGTGTTCCTTGTGCACATAAGGTTTTCCTGCAACAAATCATGCAAACTTTGGAAATTAGGAAAACCGCCTCCCGAGGAGGATTGGCCCGGATCACCTTGGGGTTGATATTGATATTGATGATGTTGCGGAGCTTGGAGGACAAGTGCTTCCTGCGGGTTCCATGCGCGACCTTGCATCCTTTGAAAGCTTACCGACCCGTCTTCCGCCTCATAAAGTAGGTTCATTGAGCGGCATATATGTATATCCACCATACCCGACCATGGGCTCCTTTCAAATGACCTAGGTATGTGGGTGAAATGCCTGAAGAGACGGTACACCCATCCCCCAAAGAAGATAGGGGTCGGTGCACTTGCAAGACGGTTATGATGCATGTTTCGGAGCATGAGGAATGGAACATCGAGCGGCCTGCGGTTGTGGATACAGTGGAGGACAACAAGATCTCTTAACCCGACTACGCCACTGCTATCATGCCTTTGGCTAAGAGAGTAGCCGAGGAGCCTATGAATGTATCTGTAGAGCGGATCCCTCAACTTTGTACTCTTAGTGCTGCTCGGATTGTAGTACCCCTCACCAATCTGAGCCCAAATGGCTTGGCGTTCGTTTTCACCTATCTCTCTCATCCCCCCAGTATTTTCTTCGTTTCCCGCATCCTCTTCCGCATACAACCCGACAATCGACCCAAATTGTGCCATAGAGATCGAATACCTCGTTCCTCCACATCGGAATGATACCCCGTCACTATCGAACGGGTCGCACCTCGAGTTGAATGTGAAGGTGCTATAGAATTCCAAAGTGCATTCGTGGACGGAACGGAGTCGGGTTGTTAGAGCGACTCTGAGTGGCCCCGTGACAATGTTGTTGAAACGGTCGATTTGATTCACCACAGTTAACAATTCCGTGCATGCTTGCCTTGGGTATTCCTCCGGCCTTGTTTGAAGTATTTCGTATCTAGCTCTAGCATCGAGCTCATTAGCGTTGAATCTTGTGAACTTCCTAGCCATCTGAAAGAATACACCAAAAGTTAGCACGAAACAGAAGTATTTTTGGACAAAACTGCAAACAGTGTGCTGGACACGACCCCGTGTTCAGCGGACACGGCCCCGTGTCCAGGCGTCTGTTACTCAAAAATTCCATTTTTCATCCCGGTTTCGAAAACTTGAAAATTTTTGGTCCACTATGTGCGGTTTCCCCCGAAAATGAAACCCTAAGTGCCATTTTTCCCCAAAATAACCCGTTACCCTATCAATTTCATCTTTTTCGTTTCAAGAACAAGGGTTTGGGGTTTTTGTAAGAAATCGGGTGAATCTATGAACAATACAAGTGTATTTACTTCCCTTAACACTAATCTAACTAAATGCAAACAGATTTAGGCAAAAATTTTAGGTTCGATTCGAATGAACTTCAAGAACCCTAGATTTTTCCCCAAATTTGTGGTGTTTTAACTACATGCAAGTAACTAATCTAACTACTAAAAGTGATAGAATCATACCTTGATGTTGTTAGAGTGATAGGAGACGTCGAAATTCTGCGAAAAATCGCCTGGAACCAGAGCTTTTTCGGGGAAACGGGGCGTGTGAAATGAAGAAACTGTTTTGAAAAAGGGGATATATCCCGACTGCAGCGCGGACACGGCCTCGTGCCGAGCAAGGTTTAAATTTTTTTTTTATTTTTTTTTTATTTTTTTTTAGTGCTCGTGTAAGTGCCCTTGTTTCCCATAAGCCTTGGTTAGAAAACTTACCGCTTTAGATGTGGTATGTTGATGTTTTTATTCTTCCACCATTTGAAACGAGATCTCTTCCTCTTCATCCTCAATGAATCCTTGGTAGAGTTTCAGCCGTTGGCCATTGACTTTGAATGGAGGCCCATTCCGAGATTTAATTTCTACTGCACCGTGTGGGAAAATATGGGTGACGGAAAAAGGTCCTGGCCACCTAGACTTTAATTTACCAGGAAACAATCGAAGTCGTGAATTAAACAAAAGAACTAGATCTCCTACCCGAAATTCATTAGGTTTAATATGTTTGTCATGCAAATTTTTCATTCTTTCCTTATAAATTTCAGAGTTTGAGTATGCATAATTCCTAAGCTCGTCTAATTCATTTAATTGACAAAATCGATTTTTACCAGCAAATTCTAAATCTAAGTTTACATTTTTGATTGCCCAGTAGGCTTTGTGTGCAATTTCTACTGGTAAGTGACAACTTTTTCCATAGACCAGCTTATATGGGGTTGTACCTATTGTTGTTTTATAAGCAGTTCGGAAAGCCCATAAAGCATCATCTAATTTATCAGCCCATTCTTTTTTATTTAACCCTACGGTTTTTTCAAGTATTCGTTTTAAACCTCTATTAGTCACTTCGGCTTGTCCGTTTGTTTGAGGGTGATATGCTGTTGAGACCCGGTGATAGACCCCATATCTTGTTAAAAAAATTTCAAGTTGATGGTTGCAAAAATGGGTACCTCTATCACTTATTAAAGCTTTAGGTGTGCCAAAACGAGAGAATAATTTTTTCAGAAATCTTACCACGACTCTTCCATCATTTGTTGGAAGTGCCTCGGCCTCGGCCCATTTAGACAAGTACTCTACTGCCACAAGTATATATTTGTTTCCTTTCGATGGTGGGAAAGGTCCCATAAAGTCGAGTCCCCACACATCAAAAATTTCACAAACAAGAATGCCATTTTGTGGCATTTCGTTTTTGGAAGAAATATTACCTGTTCTTTGGCAAGCATCACATGTTTTTACAAGACTTTGGGCATCTTTGTAAATGGTTGGCCAATAAAATCCTGAATCGAATACCTTTCGTGCGGTACTAGCAGCACCATGATGTCCTCCTTATGGACCTTCATGACAATGGCGGAGAATTCTTCGTGCTTCGCTACCATATACGCATCGTCGGACGAGTTAGTCGGCACACATTTTGAAAAGATATGGATCTTCCCAAAAGTAGTGTTTCACATTGGCAAAGAATTTTTTTCTTTGATGATGTGGCAATCCTTTTGCGACTATACCGCTAGCCAGGTAGTTAGCATAGTCGGCGTACCATGGTTCTTCCTTATATTCCACCATTTCCAGAGACTCAGTTGGAAATTTTTCGTTGATTTGCTCATCCCTGGTTGCTTCCAAAGCTGGGTCTTCTAAGCGCGAAAGATGATCTGCTGCGGTGTTTTCTGCTCCTCTTTTGTCCTTGATTTCAATGTCAAATTCTTGGAGGAGTAGAATCCACCGAATCAAACGTGGTTTTGCATCTTGCTTTTTGAAGAGGTATCGGATGGCTGCATGATCTGTATAGACTATAGTTTTAGAAAGAACAAGATAAGAACGAAATTTATCAAAAGCAAATACCACAGCTAGTAACTCTTTTTCAGTTGTTGTGTAATTTTCTTGTGCATCATTAAGTGTTTTACTAGCATAATAAATTGGGTGGAAATGCTTTTCTTTTCTTTGTCCCAAGACAGCTCCAACTGCAAAGTCACTTGCATCACACATGATTTCGAAAGGAAATTTCCAATCAGGCGCTATCATGATAGGTGCATTGACTAACATTTCTTTTAAGGTGAGAAATGCTTGATTGCAATCATTGTCAAAGATGAAAGGAGCATCTTTTTCAAGTAATTTTGTTAGAGGTCTAGAAATTTTAGAAAAGTCTTTGATAAATCGCCTATAGAATCCGGCATGCCCTAGGAAACTTCTGATAGCTCTCACGGAGGATGGAGGTGGTAGTCTAGAAATGGTATCTATTTTGGCTCGATCCACCTCCATTCCTTCGCTTAAGATCTTGTGACCGAGCACTATTCCCTCCGTTACCATGAAATGGCATTTTTCCCAATTAAGGGCGAGGTTAGTTTCCTCACATCGGGATAGCATTCGTTCAAGATTATCGAGGCATTGGTCATATGAATCCCCAAAGATAGAAAAGTCATCCATAAAGACTTCCATTGTCTTTTCTATCATGTCGTGGAAAATGGCTACCATGCAACGTTGAAATGTTGCGGGGGCATTACATAGACCAATCGGCATGCGTCGATAAGCAAAAGTTCCATAGGGACATGTGAAAGTTGTCTTTTCTTGGTCTTCGGGTGCTATCGGGATTTGAAAGTAACCTGAAAAACCATCCAAGAAGCAGTAAAATTTATGACCGGATAATCTTTCTAACATTTGATCAATGAAGGGCAAAGGAAAGTGATCCTTTCTTGTTGCTTCATTTAATCTTCTATAATCTATACATACTCTCCATCCTGTGACGGTTCTCGTTGGTATTAGTTCATTCTTTTCGTTAGTTATTACCGTCATACCTCCTTTCTTTGGAACTACTTGGACAGGACTTACCCAAGGGCTATCGGAGATAGGATAGATAAGTCCGGCGTCAAGTAATTTGATGACTTCGTTTTTAACCACTTCTTGAACATTTGGATTTACTCGACGTTGTGGTTGTATTACTGATTTGTAGTCATCGTTCATCAAAATTTTGTGTGTGCACATGGAAGGACTAATTCCTTTTATGTCTACAAGTTTCCAAGCTATTGCATTTTTGTGTTTTTTCAAAAGACTAATTAATTTTTCTTTTTCTAAGTTATCTAATTTAGACGAAATAATTACAAGTAAATTACCCTCTTTGTCTAGAAAAGCATATTCCAAACCTTTTGGAAGTTCTGTGAGCTCAAGTGGTGGATCTTTAGGAGACTCCTTATTTGGTTGCTCATTTCGATCAAGAACTTTAAAAGTTTGTTCTATCGCGACCTTGTATCGGGTGGTTCATCTTCATCTTCAATTAGGGGGTCATTATTGCCGAAAGGATATTTCATTGACCGTTCGAGATCGACACTTCTTTTAAATGCCCCTAATTGAAGAGGTAGATTTTTGAACTTCCGGTTTTTCAAAGCTTCGTGAGTTTTTACAAATGGTCGTCCCAACACTAGAGGAGCGTCATCAAGGATGACAAAGTCGGTCGGGATTACCATTTGATTCGTTTGAACCAATACATCTTCAACTACACCGATTGATTTTATTACTTTCCGATTGGATAGAAAAATGGGTATTTGAAGTGGAGAAAAATCATTAATACTTAATTTTTCGAAAATGTAGTTAGGCATTATGTTAACACAAAGATCTTTATCGATTGTGACATTACTAATAAACGAATTTTGAAAGAAACATGGAACCGGTGTAATGTTAATTTCAAATGGGTCTTCTTTTATTAG
Source organism: Helianthus tuberosus (assembly GCA_030545235.1). NCBI lineage: Eukaryota > Viridiplantae > Streptophyta > Magnoliopsida > Asterales > Asteraceae > Helianthus > Helianthus tuberosus. Next base: position 58,070,477 of record CM060438.1, read on the forward strand.
TGAGGTTTGATCATTAGTTAACTTAACACTTACCGTTTCGTCAATTTTAGTGTTAGTGTTTAACTCTTTTAAAAACTTAGCATGAGTGGGTACTAAACAATGATTTTCAAAAGAAGGTGACAAGAGATTAATTTCTTCAAAATTAGACTCTTCTTGGATTTTAACGTTGTCGGACTCACCTTTTTCGTTGTTTAACTCATGTGTCGGTTTTTCACTTATTTGTTCTTCCATTTTTACACTTTCAGTTATCTTTTCATTTGTTAATTCTTCTCTTGCGCGGGACTCCTCTTCCCTTGCGCGAGCTTCTTTTATACATCGATCGATAACTCTAATGTGTTCTAATATCCTATCGGTCACTTCGGTTATAGAAAAAGAATCAGAATTTTCTAAGCTTGAATCCGGTTGTTCGACCCTTTGTTCCTCATAATACTCATGTGAAGTAGATGGTTCACACCAATGTCCTTCATTGTAAGCATATGATGGATAAGGTTCATAATTTTTTTCTTCATAATACTCATATGAGGTGGGTTGTTCACGCCATGGTTCCTCATAGTAAGCATATGAAGGTGGTGGCTCATATCTTGGTTCCTCAAAGTATGAGTATGAGGGCTCATACCTTGGCTCATCAAAATATGAGTATGAGGGAGGAGGTTCATACCTTTGGTCTTCATATGATGTGTATGAAGTTGGTGGCTCGTACCTGGGTTCCTCATAGTAGGTGTATGAATTGGATGGTTGATATGAGTGATTATTTTGAACCGAGTGTGTGTTACGACAATTAGTGCAATAATTACCCCTATAATCATCCTCCTCGTAGGTGTAGTTGTAACCTCCTGGGTATTGATCCATAAGAATCACTCAGCAGACCACAACCAAGTCTCGAGATCAGAAAACAAAAATAAAAGCGAAAACAGAGGCTGGACACGGCCCCGTGTTAAGTGAGCACGGCCCCGTGTTCAGGATTTGTATCTGGACATTTTAATTAAATTTACTGATTTCGTTGAGCACCGGGCGTGTTCAGTGAGCACGGCCCGTGTTCAAGCTACTGTTACTGGGTGTTTTTATAAAAATGCTGGACACGGCCCCGTGTTCAGTGAACACGGCCCCGTGTACAGGTTACTGTAAATGCAGAATTAACTAAAATGCAGAAAAATGTGCGCGCGTTTAAAAAGGTTTTGAAAAACTGATTAGGCCGTTGATTTTAAGCTTTCTTAAAATCCTTGTGTCCCCGGCAACGGCGCCAAAAACTTGATGCGTAGTCGAGTGTTATATATATTAGGTGTATATTTTAAGCCCCTTTAACACTTTTTTAGCCAAGTTTTAAATTTATAAAACACGATATTTTACTAACACTAGACACACATATGGGCAAGTGCACCCATCGTGGGCGTAGTATAGCGTTGGTAAGATACCGAGGTCGTCCAAGGACACAAGAGCTTTTAGTACCGGTTTATCCTCAACGTCTAATCAAAAATAAAAAGTTTAGAAAAATGTTTTAAGCTAAGAAAAATAAAAACTAACTAAAATGCTGAAAATAAAAATAAAAGAAAAACAGATAGACAAGATGAATCATTTGGTTCCGACTCATATCTAGTGTAACCTTTGATTATTTCCGCACTTTTGCACTTATTTAAGAGATTATCTTAGTTATTGTAGTAGGCCCCTCTTTTGAAGGTGACGTTACCCTCACCCCAGTAGTTTGAGTCAGCAAGGATACAATCCTAAAAGGGTGGATTATTGGAAGATAATTAATTAAGTTATTAATGCAAATTATGGTAGGCCCCTTTTTTGGAGGTGACGTTACCCTCGACTAAGTAGTCTGAGTCAGCAGGGATACAGTCCTAAATAGCCGGGTTATAGTATTAATAGTAGTTAACTTATGAGGGGATCAAAGAGTTTGGACCCCCGCCATCCAATACCGTGAAGTATTGAAGGAGGTCCTACTAAATTTGACCCAGGTCCATTGCAGGACCTCTAAACGCTGAACAATGGCAAGACCTTTACCAAACCGTTCCCTTAAACCCCGACCAGGTAGCCAACATACCTCCATATAGACCGTGGAGATATGAATGGTGAAAATCTTTTATTGTATATAGACAGTAAAATAATGCCAAGACACCACGGACAAACGATAAGGAAAGATCACCTTCAACATAAGCAACTAGTTATTAAAGTCATTAATACAAAACCAAATAAAAAGTGCAAAAGATTAGAAATAAAAAGTATTAAACTAGACACTTTGTCTTCACCAAGTGATGTAAGAGACTTAGGCAAACATGGCCTTGATTGTCAAGAACTCTTACGATCAATCTTGGATCCCGAGACGACTCACACACTCTACGATGGACAATGGATGATGGTGTTATGGTGGTGGTGGGTGGTGGGTGAAGTGTGAGAGAGGTGGTGTGCCAAGGGATGGTTTGAGCTTGAGCCAAGCACTCCTATTTATAGGCTGAACAGAAGCTCGGGCACGGCCCCTTGTCCAGTGGGCACGGCCCCGTGTCCACATCCTTCTCTTTCTTCATTTATTGCAGTTTGTCTTTTTAGTTGACCACGCCACCGTGTCCGCTGAGCACGACCCCGTGTGCAGAAGAATCTTTGTACTATGAAGATTTGCCTGGATTGTGTGAATCTTATAGTTGACCACGGCCCCGTGTCCGCTGAGCACGGCCCCGTGGTGGGCAATAGAAGCTTCTACCACTTTGTCTTTTCTGCTGACACTTGGGCACGCCCCCGTGCTGGCTGAGCACGGGGCGTGTTCAGTCTTCTGTTGTCTTGTTTTGCTTGGGAAGATGCTGTCGTGGGGTCGGGAATGTAACGTCTTGTTCCTTTTCTTGCATTTATGTTAGATTTTGATGTCTTTTTGCTTCTTTTGTTAATTTGAGCTCATTTAATCCTGAAAATACAAAAGGAAGACAAAAGCACACTTTTTCCAACATTAGTACTAAAAAATGGTTAGTTTTATGCCACAATTGATGTAATTTATATGTTGCATTTTGCACACATCAGCTTTACATCCTGTCATGTGCCTGGAGCCTCCACTATCTACATACCAAAGGCTATCTAAGCATGCAGATGCTCCTTGCACATGAAGTAAAAGGATTAGTTCATTAGGGTCTCCAAAGCCAATAAGGCTTTGGATGGGGTCTCAACAGTGTGTGGGATGAGTTCAGATGTATGGGCAGTGGTTAGGTCAGGGGTTTGGACAGTTTTAGGACTGTTTCTCTCTAACCACTGTTGTGGGTTTTGACCAATCACCTGCTGATAACCAAAAGGATGCCTGTTCACTCTTGGTTTAGAGGGCCTTTTGTGGGTCTCATAAACGTGTGGAATCCTTTGGTAAGATGATTGTCCCTTGCCTTTTCTGAATTGGTTGGCAGGGGGTGCATCAGTCACTTGAACATCTCTTTGGACAGATGTTTGATTCAGCTGTTTTGTAACAGCTGTTTGGACTGGCACAAACAGTGGTTGGTTTTTGGTGAATTTGACAGATGATGTTGATGGACTCAAGGATGTTTTAGCAGTGTACTCATTCTTTTTTACATCAAAGTTTTTGAGATACACACATGCTTGAGTTTTGTGGTTTGATTTACCACAGATGGTACAGCTTTCAGTAGGTACAATAACACTTGTTTTGTTTAGATCATATGCTTTTAGATGAAAACAGTCTTTTGTTTGATGGTTTCTCTTTTCACAAAAATCACAAAATAGGTTTTTGATCTTTTCTCTTTTCTTCCTTTTCTCAAACTCCTTAGCAACAGAGTTTTGAACCACTGTTGGCATGTCTTTGATAGGATTGACCTTTGCTTTTGGAGCTGTGACACCATCAGTGGTTGTAAAGTCCATAGGCTTGAAATTTTCAAGAATGTCATACTCATCAGACCATGTGGGTTTAAATTGATATTTCTCAATTTCCTCAAAAGTTGAGGACCCCACAGATCTTTCCAAAGTGATTTTGTTACCAAGTTTGTCGGTTATTTTAAATCTTGGCCATTCTTGTTGGTTGGTTTAATTTCAGATGAACCAGCTTGTTTTCCAGCAGTGTTTACAAGATCATCATATTTTCTATATCCTACACCAAACTTGACATTGCTTTCAAGCTGTTTCTCAAGCATAACCTCATACCCTTTACAAGATTCCACCCATCTTTCACAAGTGATCTGGGTGGACTCCAACTCCTTTTTGCAAACTTGGTATTTTTCTACCATAGTTTGGAGTTGAGTCTTGGTTATGCTCTGCTCTTCTTTGAGACTGCTGATTTCTTTGTCTTTTTCAGCCAATTTGTTTCTAAGTTCTTTTAATAACTTTTCAAATTTGACTTCATCAGTTAAAACTTTATCCCTAAGGTTTTCATTTACCTCTTTGATGTTAGCAAATGCAATAATGCATTTGTCTGAACACAGTTTTTCAAGAACTTGAGGTGATACCTTAGCAGCAGCCATCATGGCACAATCACATTGATGATCACCTTCTTCATCAGCCCTATCTTCTTTCTCACCTGCTTTCTTCTCTTCCTTTTCTTCTTTGTCTTCTTCGAACCAGGGGTCAGACAGTGGTTCAATCAGGGTTTCTGAATTTTCTCCCAGCAGTAGTTCACCAGCAACTGCAGTAACCACTGCTTCAGTCACTTCATCCACTGTTTTAGCACTTAGCTGTTCACCTTCAGTTTCTACCCCTTCTAGTATAGACTCTAATGCCATCAAACAAAATTCATCATTAGTAGGATCATTAAAAGCATTGAGTGCAAAATTTTCATCACTAAGCTCATCAGGCATACTGCTCCAGTCAACAAAGCCTTGAGTGAAAAAGCTTTGCTGATCTGGTTGTGATACTGTTGGAGCAGCTGGTTGAGGTGCAACAGGTTGCACTTGTGCCTGAGGGACAGGGGTTTGAACATACTGAATTTGTGGAACATTGGTTTGAACATAATGCAAAGGCACAGGGGTTGCAGCATAGTGAGCAGTGTTAACATGGGCAGCAGGGGTATATTGGGTATAGTGCACAGTGCTTTGTTGTTGTGGTCTAGGGTTTGAGCTGGGATGAGTGATTATTAGACTAGTGGTTTGACTCCTACATTCCCTAGCAAAATAACCTAGCCTATTGCACTTGTAGCACTTAATTTTTGACTTATCCAACCCCACTTTTAAATTCCCATGTAACCCTGGGAATTTTCTCCCTGTTCTTTTGTAGAATTTGCTTGTTCTTACACTAAGCAAAGCCAATTGATGCAAAATGTCCATCTCTTCTAAGTCAGTGGGATCAAAGTGTTGCAAATCATTGAGTTCAAAGCACAAGTTATCTGACATCTGGTTTTCATAATTTGCAGTAAAAGCATAATTTGCAGAGTGAGAATCAGGGTTGTTGAAATTTCCACCAGCAGTTATATCAATAAAGTGATCATAACCCTGATCCTTACTACTGCTACCAGATTCTTCCTGACCAAAAAGAGCTGTGCTGCCAAATGAATAATCATCAGCAACTTTGCCAGACTCTTGCAACTTCTTTTTCTGGTTTAACTCCCTTTCATAGGTCAGGAGTCTACCATGAAGTTGGGTCAGGGTCAGATCTTTGAACTCAGCAGAGTTTCTAGTAACAAATGCAATGGTATCCCATTTTTCTGGTAGTGATCTAAGGAACCTGCTATTTTGAGTTGAATTTGGAAATGTTACTTTAACAAGCCTTAGTTCACTAATGAGACAACTGAATCGCTCAAACTGCTGAGTCAATGATTCACCCTTGATGTGACAAAATGTTTCATACTGCTGATTTAGAATTTCCCTATTGTTTTCAATAACTTCTTCTATTCCCCCAAATTGTTCCTTCAGTGCATCCCATAGCTCTTTGGCACTGTTACAATGTAACAGTCCAGCATAGATCTCATTGGGTAATACAGATGCTATGATGCTAAATGCTTTGGCATCGAGTTCGAACTTTTGAAAATCAGTTTCAGTATAGTTTTCAGATGGTTTAGGTACGAATTTCTTTGCATCTTCAGCACTTGGCACCATAGGAACATGGGGACCAAAAACAACAGACCTCCAACATCCAGTGTTCTGTTGAGCAAGGATGTGACCCATCCTTCTCTGCCAGATGTTGTATTCATTACGTTTAAGCGTGGGTGGTTTGAAAAGAGAGCCAATGTTATTCTTATCATCTTGTGATTGTGACGTCATCCTGGTTGTTTACAAGCACTGATTAATCAACTTTGATGGTGATTAAACCTTGCACTGTTTTTTAACAAAACGAACAAACTATCGATATCAACGATTATGTGCTGAACTATTTATGTCAAAATGATTGTTAAATCAAATTTGACTGTCCAAGCTCTGATACCAATTGTTAGGATCTGAGTTTGATTTTGATTGTATTTTACGTTTGAATTAATATGAACAATGAATGAGTAGTGCAGCGGAATTATAATGGAAGCAAACTTTTCACAATTAAACGAGAGAATTGCTTTTAACATACAAGTTTAACATTGAACCGAATGCTTGAATTTATTACAAGATTCAATTACAATTGCAAGTATGCAACAAACTCCCCCTCAGCCTGAGCTCACAGTGATTTGTTCATGCAGGAAGAAGATGGTGAAGAGCTAATAGAACAGTACAGAGCACTGTTCTATTTATAGGCACGAGCAAACCACTGAAGCATCTAAGCTGACGTCACCATGAAAGTGACATCTAACCTCCTAACAAACTCTAACATCTGATCTATACAACCTCTGCTATGCTAACTGCTGTTGTACATTACATTTCATAATATAATATAAACTAAACTACTGTTACATCCTTCCACTGATGTGAACCCAGCAGTACTTGTCATGATCAGTAGAGCTTGACCCATAGCAGTAGATTGAATCAGCAGAGCTTTAGTCTTCCATCAGCAGTTGTAGGTCAGCAGTTAGTAAAGATCAGTAGTTTGGAGGTCAGCAGATATTGAAACCACTTTCAAGGGGAGAGACTTGTATACATAACATCTGCTTATTCTGGATCCACTGCTCTGATCCAGTTTTGGCTTTAATTATCTGTTCCTCTGATAGGGTTCAATCCCAACAGTTAGGGCTTTGGAAATTATTATTCAAACGGACTTCTCATTGCGCATTCGTGCTGCATAGAGAGAAGCTCTCAAGAAGGAGAATCTTGTGAATAAATATCTCCGTGGGATGGAGAAACAGTTGGTACCAAATGAGGAAGGAACGTTGTGCTTTATGAAACGAATTTGGGTTCCTCTCTTTGGTGGTTTGAGAGACGTTATTTCTTATGAAGCTCACAAGTCACGGTACTCGATCCATCCAGGATCGGATAAAATGTACCAAGATCTAAAGGATTTCTACTGGTGGCCAAGATTAAAAGGCGATGTTGCAACGTATGTTGGTAAATGTTTGACTTGCGCCAAGGTAAAAGCCGAATATCAGAAACCTTCAGGTCTTCTGCAACAACCTGAAATACCCAAGTGGAAATGGGAACAGATTTCAATGGATTTTATAACGAAGTTGCCAAAGACACCCAGAGGTCATGACACAATTTGGGTAATCGTGGACCGTCTGACAAAATCTGCACACTTTTTGCCAATCAAGGAAAAAGATAACACTAGCAAGCTTGCTGAGCTGTACCTCAGAGGGATTGTCGCACGTCGTGGAGTGCCTCTCTCGATTATCTCTGATAGAGATGGAAGATTTGTGTCAAGGATTTGGCAATCCTTCCAAGAAGACTTTGGTTCTCAGTTGAATCTGAGTACTGCCTTTCATCTGCAGACAGACGGCTAGAGCGAACGAACGATTCAAACGCTAGAAGATATGTTGCGAGCTTGAGTAATGGATTTGGGTGGTAGTTGGGACACTCACTTACCCTTGGTAGAATTTTCTTACAACAACAGTTACCATGCAAGCATACAAGCCGCACCGTTTGAAGCTCTATATGGACGCAAGTGCCGATCACCGTTATGCTGGCCAGATGCAGGTGATAGGCAGCTTGTTGGCCCCGAATTGGTTCAAGAGATGACAGACAAGATTATACAGATCCGAGAGCGCATTAAGGCGGCTCGTGATCGTCAAAAGAGCTATGCGGACCAAAGGAGGAAACTTTTGGAATTTCAAGTGGGAGATATGGTTTTGTTAAAGGTTTCACCCTGGAAGGGTGTAGCACGCTTTGGGAAGCGTGGGAAGTTGAACCCAAGATACATTGGACCATTCAAAATCCTAGAGAGGATTGGTCTTGTAGCTTACAAGTTGGATCTACTGGCAGAACTAAATGGCGTTCATGATACATTTCATGTATCAAATCTGAAAAAGACTCCAACTCAAGAAATAGTTGTCATTCCTGCCGACGAAGTTCATATTGACGACACACTCCACTTTACTGAAGAACCTGTTGAGGTTACTGATTGGAAGGTTAACAAGACGCGAAGGAGTAGTGTCAAACTCGTCAAGGTTCGTTGGAACGCGCGACACGGCCCAGAATTTACTTGGGAGCGTGAAGATCACATGAAAGCAAAATACCCACAATTGTTCCACAAGACCCCTGCAGCTAGTAGCAGAACTAAAATTTCGAGACGAAATTTTCTTAACAGGGGGAGAATGTGACAACCCTCATAAATCCAGGTATCCGTACAATTAATTAATATTAATTAGTGCTTAATGACTGTGCTTAATTACAACTGATGACTTAACATCATGCATACATGTGCATCACATATTACATAATGTCATCTCATTATCACATGCAAACTTTATTGACATACATGATGCACAAAGCACGGTTAGCACAGTTAGCGGATAACTAAGAAATATGCTGACAATGTCAGTACATAGACAGACAGTGTTTTGAGACCCCGTAAGGGCCAGAGACAAGGTACTACACTAGTATGGTGTGTAGGGAAGTAAGGACCATAAAACTGCGTCACTAGGTGATAGTTTAAGTGCCGGAAAGTGCCTAAAACCCATTAAAAGTGCAGAATTCTGCATATTTCAGCAAAATTCAGCTTTTTAACAAGCTAGTAATATGCAAAAATATGGCAAAATGGTCCTGAATGCTTTCCTAAGTGTCGGGAATTAAAAGTGTCACAAAAAGGTACTTAAAGATCATTAAACGGAATAGCTTGACACTTTAACGAACCAGTATCTAACCGAACAACCGGACACTACCTGAAACACTAAAATATTGCTAGAAGCATTGTTTTGTTATTTTTGGACTAGTTATGGTCCCCGAACACCCTAACACACTATGTAATGCATCCTACACATAAACACTAACTAATACCCTTTAACTTCCAACTAATTAACCTAACTATCATTCAAACTTACACAAGACCCCCCCCCCCCTTCATATTTACGGTCACTTATGTGACCCCACATCCACAAATCTTGCAAGATCACACAAAATATCCTCTTAATCTTTCTTGGATATGCATAAGATCATGTTGGTACTATTGAAGACACAAGAACCAATGGTTAGTTGAGTTGAAGGGATTATAAGAACACTTGAGCATCTACACTTCTCACCAACTCATCTCTCCTCCTCTTTCCCTCTCCTCTCGGCCGAACATAGTGCCACCACCACCACCACCACCTCCTTTCATCCATCATCCACTCATTCCATATACTCTCAAGGGTGTAAGAAGGTGTCTTATGAAGCTTGGTGCTCTTGGATCTTGAAGGACCTCCATCAATTGCTTTTATCCATCAACTTTGTCACCTTCATCTTCAAGAGTTCATCCCTAGCTTAGATAGTAGTAAGACTCTCATAACCTTTGTTACTTCTAATTTTGAGTGGTTAAAAGATGAAATACTTTGATTATCTTGATGAACACTAAAAGACATAAACATGGATCTTGAACATAAGCTTACATATGATGAAATCTTGATGAAATAGTGTTGTTTAGTATATGTATTATACTTGTTGTTGTTTACTTGAGATTATGATGTTGATCATCATAATGAGCTCGCTAGATTGTGATTAAACACATGATCTAGCAAGTTAGAGGATGATTATGTGTTAACACAAGAAGATCATCCTCATATATAAGCATGAACTTGAAAATAAGTTGATTTCTTGAAAAATAATAAACAAAGTAAGCTAGTAATCTTATGAATCTAAGATCTATGAATGGTTTTTCAAAAGAACCAAGTTCAAAAGCTGATTTTTAGAAAATATTGATTCTCACTTAAACCAACACCATTTTTAGTGGTAAAACAAGTGTGTAAATACTTATGAAACAAGAAGATCCATAAAGAAACATTTTTTGTAAAATATGTTTACAAGTTGTAAACACCTAAAACTTTCAAGAACGAAGTTTATCAAGAAGTAAATATATTTTGGAGGGTAACTAAGCCTACTAAACATACTACTAAGTTACTACAAGTTTTTGTAAAAACTCAAGTTCATGATCTTTATGTAGATGGCTGTGTTCTAGCACTTGGTAAGTATAATATTGTTTAGAGTTGATTGTTGATTGTTGTGATGATTTTTGAAAAAAAAAATGATATGCTTTAATAGCATGGACACCTCCATTTTCAAGGGAAACTATGGCAAAATTTTCTAAAAATATAAACACTTAAAGAATATTTTCTAACAAATATTTACTAGTGTATTTTAACTATGGTTTTCAATATATACTTTTCCATAATTTTTGTAACAAAAATACAAGTATTGGAGGATGATTTTTATAAAGAAAAATGGGTGAATATATATTTAGAATATATATATTTATATTAAAGACACTTGTGTGAATATTTATATACTTTGTGAAATAAGTTATGTTATTTTAGGGTAAAGTAATATAAGTTAACAAAAATACCAAGAACTTACAAATCCAAAATAATACCAAAGATCACAATGAATAAATATATAAGTTACCCACTAAATATTGTAAAACCGAACGCAAAAACGTAACTTACAAAATATTCCGGAAAATACTCTTATAAATATATTTTTGGCAAATATTATTTTGGAAACGAAAGAAGTGAAAATATTATTTTTGTACATATTACCAAGTTATGTCATATTTTCAACAAGAAGAAAATATATTATTTTTGGGAGATAAAAATATATTTTCCTAGTATATTTAGAAGATATATGATTTTTGAGAAAAATATGTATTTTCTTGGAATACATTATTCTTAACAAATAAGTTATATATATATTTTCTAAAGTGAGACTTGAATATATATTATTTTGAGAATACGAATACGAGAATACAAAAGTACATACCCCCATCCTTGGGAAGGAAATTCGAAAATAAAATACATGAGAAGTATTGTTACAAATGTAATGTTTAACGATTATTCCAAAATGAAATTTAATTTAAAGTTAAAATAACTATTATTTTAACAAGTAATTATGACTTGGAATAATATTGAGAACATAAGAAACGTAACTCAAAAATATAAATATAAAAGCAAGGCACGACCCGTTCGTCTAATAGACATTAGTACATTGTAGGGAGTCGTGTTCGCTGAGGAAATTTGGGTTACGATTCTGAAGACGCAATACTGTGAGTTCATGTCCCCCTTTTCCTTAAACTGTTTTGTTTATTTACTTCGGGGGTGAAATACATGTTACAAAAGGATTACATACGAATACTATTGGTATGATTAGCCTAGGAAAGAACCATAGATCATGTGATTGGGTAGGCGGATACTTGGGACCATTAATCCTCGTATCAGAACCGAGGGGCATGAGTGATAGATCTATTTGGGTGTAGCGAGCCCACACCCATGAGGACCAGGGTGGCCCATAGGGTGACTATGTCTTCCAGCCGGAAGCCCGGTACAACTTTGCTAGGTTTGAGTTTTCCTACACCGTCACACATATCAGTGGCCTTGCAAACCATTGGTGATCTTTTCCTTGTTTGCTTTCATACCGGGACTTACATACATACATACACGGTTTACAAAGGTTTATACATACTTATACACACACATGAACTCGCTCAACTTTTGTTGATGTTTTTCAAACTACATGTATTTCAGGGAACTAGTGGATCTGGCAGGTGTATGCATGTGTCTTCAAGCTGCATCGTGAATAAAAGATGTTATCCATGGTTGTTGAGTTTAGGGGGTGTATCCTATTCCTGGACGGGATACATGTTTCTAAACTCAGGTTTTATTTAAAGTCTTTTGTGGAGTCTTTACGAACTTAATTGAACATGTCATGGTTTGTAACTTAATTTGGTGTCGATGTTTTCAAGACAAGTATGTTGTGGTATTTTCTAAACTTAATTAATGGATGAACATCTCATGTTTTTATCATATAGCGTTGTTATGATTGAATGCTATGGTATTAAGAAGTCACACCAATAACCACGCTTCCGCAAAAGTCAGGGTGTGACACATCCGAACTAGAATGTTCTCTAATCACCCATGGCATTATAGCCTAGTGGTATCTTGGTGGTGGGATAAGGCTTATGACCATTAGGTCATGGGTTCGATTCCCACAAAGGGGGTTTTTTCCAGATTTATTGGGTTTACTCCTGAATTGGTGTATAGGCATTATTGCCTAGTGGAGATAGATATGATCGGGTGGTTCTGCTGGTGGCACGATTATACTCCAGTGGTCCGTCAGTGATCCAAATTTGCCGTTAAAAAAAAAAAAAAAAAAAAAAAAAAAAAAAGGGATGTTCTCTAATCGGCCTCCTACTTAATTCTCATCCGTGAGCTTAATCGGCACTTTCCAAAGCTAGGCCATTTTCATCAATAGTACGGTATTTATCCTTGTTGAACCAACAATGTCAAATGATCAAGCATGGGGCAACAAGATCCTACCCAAAAATTAACTTGCATTCCATTATTAATATATAAAAGGGTATTTTGGTAAATTTTAACAAAGCAACCATCAGTGTGAAGTGGAGGTCAACTCGATCATGTATAAAAGAAAACACCAACCATTGGCTGATTAGCCGAGTCTTCTCCAAGTGCTTTGGTGACTAGCCACACACTCCAGTCAATATCAACTCTAGATTTTTGTGCTAAAATGCGCCCTACTCGTGTATCACAAAACCCACCAACTATTCCTAGATAATTATCAGCAAGTGTTGATGGATGGTAGAGTTAAGCTGGTTTTAACAAGATATATTTAGTTCAAATTGTTAAGGCTGGACGGTATGGTCCGTCCTCAGCCCCGTCCTCCTTCGGCGACGCCCGGCACACCACGCCGCCCCCCTCCGTCCCGTCCCCATCGTCCGAACTGAGACGTTTGCGACGGAGCAAACAGGTGGGCCCCCTTTCTTTCTTCTCGACGTCCTCTCCGTCACCCCATCCCCCCCCCCCCCCCCCTTCATCCCGTCACCATACCGTCCAGCCTAACTACGATTTTAGAAAACTAGAACTAAACGAGCTCGTTTAATGTTTACTGTTTCGGTTTTGATGAATTAGGTTTTTTTTTTCAAAATCTTTATCCTATAGTCAATTTTTTTTTAGATTGATAAAAGAAGATTTGTATTATAATAATATGCGCATAACTACATCGTACTCCTTAAATAGTTATTTAGAGTTAATTTCACGTACAAACAACCTTAACAACCTTATCGTACGAAAGGCATGAAAAAGAAGAAAAAAACGCGGTGGCATTTTCGTAATTATTTGCTCGTAGGGTAATTTTGTAAAACGTTCTTGTAGAGTAATTTTAAAACTTGCAGAGTAATTCTGATACACTTGTAGAGTAATTATGATACTCTACAAAATTATCCTACAAGATCAAAATTATCTTACAAAATCAAAATTACCATACAAGATCATTTGTAGAGTAATTATGATACTGTATAAAATTACTTTACAATATCAAAATTACCCTACAAGAACATTTTACAAAATTACCCTATAAGATCAAAATTACCCTACAAGAACGTTTTACAAAATTACCCTACAAGATCATTTGTAGGGTAATTTTGATAATTACCCTACGAGTAAATAATTACGAAAATGTCACCGTGATTTTTTTACCTTTTCACCCTATTCGTGCGTTTTGTATGATAAGGGTGTTTGTATTTAATCTTTTGTCTAGTTATCTATAGAGATGAGCTCTGAGGTATGCAATATATACTTGTACTTTACGAATAGAGGCGGTTTCACACATTAGTTAACAACGGTAAACTTATCCTACAAATCCACCCAAATCTAGGAAGGTACAAATACACAATGGATCGCAAAATATAACACAATGTTGAAAAATATAACACAAGACAAGGAAAATAAACAAATGAGTCATAAAAAAGACAATAATGCAAATAAAAAAAGACACAATAACAAATAAAAAAACAACGATCTAAACAAAAATTCTAAAATCTACAAGCTAAAAATCCCAAAGCGAAAACCTAAAATCTCATATCGTAGAGTTCAACAAGACGGTTCCAATGTCACTTGAATGAATTCAATCGGAATCTATTTAATACACTTCCTACGACTTTCCTCTTTTTATAACATTGTGTTTTGAACCATCCCCTAGTTAACAAATCATGTATATAGGAATGAACATATACACATAATTCTTATGAGTTTTTGAGGCTCGCGCGTTGCGGCGGAACTGTCGAACCTAACAAAAAATATACGTAAAAATTTTAAACCAGGCGTGCGCGTTGCGAAGTGTTAACTCACCAAATATATATCAAAATATAAAACACTGTCGTTAAAAAAATAATTAATCGAAACGCTAACAAAATCGAAGTAGTTTTAGTCTTGAAAAAATTGGACTATCAACAATATGAAAAATAAATTGATTTTGCTACATGGTTTTAGGATTAGGATTTACCTCCATAATATTCTGTGTTCTAGATTAAATTAATGAGAGTTAAGCATTCGTTTTTAAAAAAACAAATTTAATTTATAGAATATCAACTTTGTCCTCTACCGAGTGACGCCCCTGTCATGTGGTAAGGGGCTCGGCATGATCGGACCCGGAACACTGATGGACAGGGTGTGGTGGGAGTTGGCATGACTGCATGAGGGGTGAAACGGCGTGGAGATATCGACGGTGTTGGCCCCCATGTCAACGGAAATTAGACCAATAACCGTTCAAAGGTATAAATAATAATAATAATAATAATAATAATAATAATAATAATAATAATAAATTATTTATTTTTCAATTCAAAATTACATATAAATCTCTACCTCATTCACATTTTGTATACCAAACACCCGCTTTCAACCTTCTTTCCTCTACATTTTATAAAACTTCGAAAACTTTTATAAAATCATGTTTCCTTGGGACAACATAGACCTGAAGAATCCCTATCGAAGCATACCGAATACTCCCAACGCACGAAATATCCCCCAACACAACAAACTCTCAACCCAACAACTACCTCTTCGCCGGTTGTTATCGGCCAGCTGTGGATCAAATTTTTGAGTCACCACAAGCCGTAGCGTCGAACTTTTATTACGAATACCAACTACACCCGAGGTTCACAAACCGCCATACCAGAAACTCAACCCAATATGGTTCAACCAACAAAAGTTGGTCCATCGCAAGTGACCAGTGCATATTTGGTAAATGTTAATGAATACTAGTTTTCTTATAAATGCACTGATGTTGGTATAAAGTATGTTCCTTTAACTGGTTTTTATAATTTTTTGGTTTGAAGAAATTATCAGCTTAAAATGAGTGTAATGTGTTTAAACATATACTTATTAATTGTAGTGAATGACTTTATTAACAAATAAACAATAAAATGAATTTGGAAAATATTTTTTGGCAATTAATGATTAAAAGAAATTGTTTTGTTCTTTTGGATAGTTACTAACATAATGCATTGCCTATACACCAATTCAGGAGGAAACCCAATAAATTGTTTTGTTTCATGGCTTTATAGCCTAGTGGCATCTTGAGGGTGGGATAAGACTTTAGGATCAATAGGTCCTGGGTTCGATTCCCACAAGAGGGGGTTTTCCCATATTTATTGGGTTTCCTCTTGAATTGGTGTATAGACATTATGCCTAGTGGAGATGGATATGATCGGGTGGTTCCGCTGGTGGCACGATGATACTCTAACGGTCCGTCAGTGATCCAAATTTACCGTTCAAAAAAAAAATGTTAGTAGCAAACGATGGAAAAAACATTTAATTGAACTGGACAATTATTAGTGATTATGATGTGGTTAATTGAATTGTCTTCTAACGTGCAGGAAGAAAGAAAGCATGGAATGGGCCATCAATTTGATTACCCATATGGGCTTCATGTTTATAGTTGAGTCAATTGGGTCTCTGATAAACTAAGTTGACCTGTATTCATATTGGGTCTCTGATAAAGAAAAGGGTACACATAATTCTAAAAAAGAAAAAAAATATATATAATGATGTAGCTTTGATGACACGTATGCTTGTGTTTTAATCATTTATACGTTACTTTAACAAATCTGTTTGGAGTAAAATTTATATCTGAATGTAGATAAAAATAAGTATGCCCAAAAAACATATTTGGAATTTTATAAAATACCGTATTTTAAAAGGTTATTACTAAAACACAGGATATTTTCAAAAATAATGATAATAATAAAATATTTCCTAATATTAATTAACCACTTTTGTTTGTGAGAAGATATTACTGTTCAATTTTTTTACCAATTGATGGAGACAATGTGGAAGCTATTGTCACCTTTTTTAATATCTTTTTTTTTAATGTAATTTCGAATATTATCTACTTTCCTAGTTTATATCTTCATTCATAGTATAAGTATTAGGTTTGATATTGTTTATTGTTTAGTTAGGCTTTTGATAATTTGATCAACTTATAAGCTTTAAGCTTGATAATAAAAACCTTTCAGTTCCAAATTTTTGATAATATTCTTTAGTGTTTTTAAGCAATTTGAATTGCTTCAGTTATTTGTATCATGAACTAGAGTAAATATTATTACGCTAAAGATGCATTGGTTTTTAAGTAGTTTAATAATGTTAACGATAGTTCATCTTGTTGTACTTTAATAATTTTGACACTACAACAAAATAAACTGGAGTAATTAGTATTACACTATAAACCAGTAATGTAACAATAATCACCCTATTGTTAGTACAATTAATCTAGTTATCCGTATCATTCACACGTTAAAATTTGTTTGTATTTGATCCAACACTATACGACTATAATACTTTTAGTGATAAGCCTTTTACAATAATATCGATAAAAATAGAATTCTTGAGAACATGTATGAGAATTTTTTACTTAATACCAATTGTACCGGTACCGTATCATATGTTACAAAGTAAACGTATACGATACGATATTCGATTATGAATTTAGCTCAATTCGGGACTTTTAACGACTCTGTACCATACCGTTACCGATTGAGCATATATGATACGTTTATATGGTTTTGATTTTAGCAAAACTTCGATAACAATATTATACGGTACGGTACCGGTTCAATACTATACCAGTACCACTCACATCCCTACCCTACTTGAGACTTGAGAGGAAAAGGTTGGATCGGGTTACTCCTGGGTTTTCTCAAGCTCTATCCATTCTGGGCTTTTATGTCGAAATATCTTGGGCTTGGGCTTATTGTTATTCTATTATTATAATAAGTTGTTAAGCGAAACTGAAAATGATTAAAAAAATAAAGGTAGGCTGGTGTCATGTGAAGCTTCTGTTATGATAAGGTTCGATTTTCGTGATTATCCTTATATAAAAGGGGCCCACATGGTGGGACCCGCCGCCGCAACCGAGCACGTGATCTGACGTTGGCAGCAGCCAACTACCAGGGAGGAGCAGGTAGGTTATGGCTCATGGGATATTGACGTTTTTCTGCCGCATACTTCACACCCTTCTTGTTGCCATTACCATCACGCATGGGTTTTGTATGCTTAAAAGTCCATTTAAATTTTAATTTTAACTTTAAAATGTTAGGAGACGCAATTTAAATAGTATTATTATACAAAAGTAATAAGATAAGATTTAATTATAGTTTAGGTAACTAAACTTGCAGGAAAAAAAAATACTATATAATAGATATTGAAGAGGTACGTCTAAAGGTTAACGTATAAAAGTTTACAAGTTAAGATTTATGATACTTGTATGACTTGATGTAAAAATAATATAAAAGTGATAGGGTTAGGTTGTAAAAAATGGGTTGGTAGCTTAATTTGTTATAGATTGGGATTAAAAAATCGAAAAGATAATAAGCTGAACCGACCTGACTCGTTAAAAATTACAACTTGATTAGCCTTATAACACGCGTAGATAATATGAAACTCATGAACTTATCAACCCTTCATGGCCGTTTGGTTGGGAAAATTCTTTGGAATTAAAATGAAATTGGAATTAATTTTCTTGAAATTTAATGTTTGGTTGGCATAACATGAAATTCTTTAAATTTATGTAAGTTTAGTGTAAAATGACTATGTATGATTTTACATCAAGTGTTGTTAATTAGTTAATCTGACCTTGCATATTAAGATTTTTTTAGTTAACTTTTTTACTAAAACTAAATACAACATTTAATTTATTACTTAATTATTTAATAAATAATTAACTAGCTATACAATGACAAATAAGTGGATACAAAAATAACTTAGAAACCATGCTCAAAACGATGTTTATTTATAGATCTCCATATGATTTTTTTTTTTTTTTTTTTTTGAATATCTAATAAATTAAAATTTCTTTTATGTTAAATAGTGAAGTGAAAGTTTACTTGTGTCAAATAGTGAAGTGCAAAGAGTACATCAAAAAAATTATATCACTATGATACCTTGATTAGAGAGTTTATATCAAGTATTATAGCACTTTGTTGTGTATATGTATCTAGTCTAGAAACAAATTTTGGGTGAAACTATTAACTACAGTTTGTTGATGCCAAACTAAACCCTCCAGGGCTCCAGGCCGAGTGGGGTAGTGGGACCGAGCGGTTGACGATTTGCTCTGATCTGTTTTGATATATTCGATTGTATTAAAATTTATAATTATAAAATAATAATAATAATAATAATAGACTCATTCTATACACACCCCCCTCTTTCCTGATTATATCCCCCTTATGAGAGGAAAAACTTGTACATATTGTAAACTTGTAAAATGGAAAAACTACCAATTGAAATGGCCAAGTAGTTCTTCGCTCTACACCATCAATCTTTCACATGCTAACTGTATAAAACTCAAACTGGTAGAACTGGTGACTTTAGTTTTACATGATTCGACTAATTTAAACATTTTAATAAATATCAATCTATTAAAAAGACAAAAAGAAAAATTAACGGACGTTTGATTTTTTTTTTCAGAGTTTTGAAGCTTCTTTTATATTGATTTGTGTAATTTTAGCTAAAATTTATAAAATATGACAGATAAATGTTAAATAATTTGGAAGGGTTGAAAATGTTGTTCAATGTTAATACATAAGCTTATAATTAAACGTATTTAAACTTTTTTTAATGTATTTACTTTATTTTTTGAAAGTTTATTTAGATTGTCAAATTTATATACTTTTATGTTTAGATTCCCACAAATGTAATATATTTGAAAGTTGATTTTGATTGTCAAATTCATATACTTTTATGTTTAGATTCCCACAAATGTAATATATAATTGAAGATGAAATATTAATGTAATAGCATTAGGCATAACCCCACTAGTTATATGCATGTGATGTTGGTTGTAGTTGGGCAAACCAATAAAATATTATGTACATCGCAATCTAAGATTATATTTAATGTATATCAAATGCTTATGTAAATTTGGTGTAAAAACATTTATTCATCAATTTAAACAAAATTTAAATAACTCCTCTCCTATTTGTAAATTTATATATATTTGAAACCTATATTTGTATTTTGTTTCATTTTATTTTTCCAACGGAGCAAGGAGATCTATTTTTTTTTCTTGAAACCTAATTAATTAAGTTTATATTTTCATGGTACTAACCTCAAAGTCGAAACGTGTTTGGTACTTATCAATCTGACTGACAGACAACGTTAAAGTTTTGTTAAATATACATGAAATAACTATCTTATCATTCTGCATACATACATTTAAACATCTTATTAAACTTGTTAACATATGTGTATATATGTATGTATGTTTACCTATGGAAGGTTCGAATGTGTGAGTACCTAACACCATTAAACAAACTATAAACAGAAGTTGGTGAATCTTGAATAGCTACTCCTTTCAACTTTAAAGTAATAAAGGGGCAGTGTCTTCATTTAGGGCTAGGGGTTTCAACTGCCTTTCTTTTATATCAAACTCTTAACCGGCCCTACACTCAAACAATTGTTTCTATTTTTATTATTACATCCTTTTTTATTGTTATTTCAATAGTTTACTCATCTTGGTAAGAAGTGGTTAATCATGTCCCTTCATACCTCACCACCGAACTTTGGTAAAAAGTGGTTACATATTCTAATATTCTATGTTACCCATTTAAGTGCTCCTTCTAGAAATCTTGTGTATATGTTTATTGATCATCTAAAACCAATACCACAGGTTTTTAATAGCTAAATATATAAATCTTGTTTAGTTTGTTTTTATCAAACATAAATCAGCATATATGGTTTTGAGAGAAAAGTATTGGAAATTGAATAATGAAATGAAACATATGGCCATATGAGAAATTAGTGTTGTATGTTTGTATTATGGTTAATTAAAGAGTTAGATGATGAGATTCTCACATCATACGACCACGTCGTATACCACCATTTAACAAAACGTCTAACATCTTGTTTTTTGATAGAATAATTATTAATCTATTATGTTTATCGTAAGAACCAACTGACAAGATTCCGGTATTTTATGAGAGTTGTCATGATCCTAATCCAAGAACCTGGTTGCAAGGAAATGTGGTAAAATCACATAATTTGTTGGAGATGATGGATTGATTTTCCAGGCTCGTTCTTCACTACGAGGTCCTAAGGATCGAGTCCCATAGAAGGGCGATTGATACGATCTTTTTCAACAACAATATGGTACGTATATGGAGATCGAGAAATGACAAACTCTTAAAAAACAAGGTATTGTACTTAGAAAGGATCATGGAGGACATAAAAGTCATGGCTTTCCTGTGGATTCAATATGGCAAGGGTAAAATGGTTTGAATGGTGTAACACCCCAAAACCCGAATGTTTAAATTCGTAAAATGTTCTTATATGATATATCATGAAATAAATAACTAGGCTATTTAACCTAGTTAAGTGTGTGGTAAAAACTATTAAAAGATGAAAGTTGTGCCAATTATGTTTTAGTGGCAAACACGGGGGACTAAAGTGGAATAAGATGAAAGTTTAATTAATATATGAAAAATAAAAACTACACACACAAACACACACATTTTCGTGTGTTCTAGAACGAGCAGAGCTCCATGGGAGCCAAAACCCTAATCATGGAAAATCACCAAATTGAAAGGCTAAATGAAGCTTAAATTCACAACCGAGCATGGATTAATGATCACCATCACAAGGGGATCTTAAGGTATGTTTTAAAACCTAGATTGGTGATCTTGTACGAAGTGGGTCAGGTTGTGATTCGCGAAATTGTATGAAACTGAGTATGAGTATGTGTTAGGATCATCATATAGAACATGGGTTATGCATGATTCGGGTGAATTTGATGTTTTGGGGTGAAACCCATTTGTTATGGTAAGGATGATGACTTGAATGATCACCCATGTCCAATTCTTGTTTAATATAGATGTATTTTGATATGTATGATGCATTCTTGTTAGGGGAATTGAAAGAAATGTGATGCTAATATGTTTGAATGCTTATGTGTGAATGATACATGTTGATTAGTAGGAGGATTTGATGAATTATGAATGAGATTAGAAGAATATGCATGAATTAGTTGTACACGATGCTTAGAAGGTAGTATGCACACCAAGTGTATGATGAAATTATGAGGTAATTGAGATTAGATCACTTATAAGTGATTAACAAAGTGGTTATGAAGTGGGTTTTGTATAATATGATGAAAATGATGATATGTTATTGTTAATGATGTTTGAAATCATATATGTGTGAAAATGTTTAAAGAATTCGGCTAATATTTGGTGGATTAGCATGTTTTAAGTTCGAATGATAATTTCGATATAAGATCCGCGAGATGAAAGGGTCGTGAAAAATGATGAATAAGCTAACTATCTTGAAAATAATACTTGATAGTTTGATGCTTGATAAGCGGTGTGGAAGCTTCGGAAATAATATCTATTTGTATACGAGGTAAGTAAGGCTTACACCCCTTTTTTGTAGAATATCTATTCCTCGTATAAATTAATAATATGATAAGCTAATATATGGAATATGAAGTTCCGAAAAGTTTGGATACGGGTCGGAACACGTGTTTATGACAAGAAACTAAGTTTGATGGTTAAAAAGGGGTAAAAGGGTATTATGGTAATTTTGGTTACGAGTTAACGAAAGAATAAGTTACATGGATGGGATAATGGATAATTAAAATCCCACAAGGATAAAATGGATATTTAGATTCAACGGGTCAAATGGTGAAGATATCACCATTTGGCGGTATCGGCTAATGAATTGTTTTGTCAAGCATTATGAATTCACAGAATGAATAGCGATAGGAATTTCGTTGCTATAACGAGCCATTTAACGGATGAGGTATTAAAACGGTTCATAGCTTTGATCCGAGCCAGGTATGTGCTATTACAGTTGTAGTTAAGTAGTGATATTGGTTAAATATGCAATGAAGTCCTTGTTGTAAAGGACGGAACAAAGTTGACCAAAACGCCCTTGATGGGTATATCGGGCAAACGATCCTAAAAGTTGTCTAGAAATAAGTTAGTTGATTAGGTGAAATGTTTTGGACAAGTATGTAAGTGAGGAGTATGTTTTTTTGTAAGTCATAGACCTTAAAACGCGTAAATACCCTTAACGGGTCAAATCAAGCTTTTGAGCGAAAAAGGGTTAAGAGGATGCAAGACATCCGGAAATTTAATCTTTTATGATAGACGATATTGAAATTATTAAGTTCATATGAAGTTAAGGTCAAACAAACAGGTTATGTTGATAAATGCATGAACGGGTCAAAATTTGGTAAAAGGGTAATAAGTCGAAGGCCTAAAAGTCCCAAATTTTGGTAGTCTGAATATTTGATTTTTACTCCATGTGATGGAGAATCAAATTACGATCACATAGGAAAAAGAATCGAGTAAAACGGATCAAAAACGAGAGAGTTATGCTCGTTTCCGTAAAAAATTTGTTATGCTGGGAATATGCAGCAACCAGCTGTGAACTGTCTTTCAAAAAGAGGCCGTCGCGCCACGCGACGGAAGGAGGTAAGGTTGGTCGCGCAGCGCGACAAGGCTCGCGGCCCGCGAAGGCTTTGGGTGCACTTCGCCGCGCCCGTGAGGGCCCAAAATGGCAGCAAACTTGCTGCTGGGTGTTTATTTTCAGTCACGAGCCTGTTTAAACATGTTTTAAACAATTGTAAGCTATGTATGACCAATTTAATTTATGTTTTAGGAAACGTAGGTATGCGTGGAGGTAAGTATGTATGTTCATACGTATGTAATCAAGTATACGCGGATGTATGAAGATATGTATATGGGTAGGCATGTATGAGTGTTGGGATGTTGCAAGTAGGGGTGTATGTATAATGTTATGAATGTATGTAAGGATGTAGGTATGTGGGTATGTAGACATGTGTGTATGTATGTAAGTAGTTATGTGTGAACGACTTATTTATACAAGTATGTGTGAAATTATGTATGCATGTGTTCAATGCAATTGAGTATTGACAATAATTATAGTGTGCCTTGTGAATGAAGTGTAACGCAGGTATGATAAGGAAGTCTCACCACGGGTTGTATAAACAGATGGAAAGCTGGAATGTAAAGAGAATAACGGAATGAAAAGTAAACGAGAATGAATCTTGTATGTTATAATATGTACTAATGTTATGAATTTTGTAGTGAGTGCAGGTAGTACGAGTCACGAAGGATCGTCAAGGAGTTGAGATCGAAGACCGAGTCAAAAGATAAATTGTACGGTGTAACACCCCGAAAAATATAAAACTTTATATTAGAATTATAAAGTATAATAAATGAGAAATTTACTAACTAGGAATTTTAACCTAGTTAGTTACAAGTCTAGAAATAGCTTATAATTAGGGTTAAAAACAACTAAACTATAAGTTGAACAAAATGGAAGGGCCAAAGTTGTAAGAATTGAAACTATATTGTTAATTTTAATAAAAATCAAAAACCAAACACCATTTGAAGGTGTTTGGTCGCACAGGAGAAAGCCAGGGGCGATCCCCACTCTTCAAAACCCTAAAATTTCACTAAATCTGCAAATTGAAGGATCAATCCAAGTTGAAATCGAAATTTGAGCTTAGAATCGTGATCCTCATCGCAAGAGGATTATAAGGTATGTAAAATCTGATGAAATCTCTCAACTTGAAATTCTCATGATTTTGGAAAATCTGAAATTAGATGTTGCATGTGTGTTATTTGGTTAGATTAGGGATGATATAGTGTCTAGAAGTGAAACCTAGACAACTACATGTGAAATCATGTCCAAATTCAGGAAATTCCATGAACACCTTGAAGGTGGGTTGTGGGTTTTACAAGATGAAGATGAACACTAGGGTTTAGAATGATTATTCTAGTGTAATTCGATCAAAGAAAGTGATTTCAGAAAAGTATGATGTTTAAATACTATATGAAGGCTTTATTGATGTTAAGTTAGCTAATTAGCAAGCTATGAACTTGAATATGAAAGATATAAAAAATTCTGCCCTTATAGTGTTTGTAGAAATGCCTCAAAGAAGGCTTGAAACTGAATTGTTAAGTTAAAACGCATAATTATGATGTATGACAAAATGTGCGTTATGTATGTGAAACAAAGAGTTCTAAACATAAGGTGATTGAACTCTATAGGAAAGGAAGCCGGGACATCTAGCGGACAAACCGGTGTGGACGCATGTTTGAAGGGCTTGCTTTGAAGGTATGTAACTTGACCCATTACATTAAGTAAATTTGATGATTATAATATGCGTAGTTGAATTTTAGAATAAGAGTTGCGTTGAATTAAAGCGGTGATGTCGCTATATTGAATAATTGGTCAAAATTTAGTTGGAACTCGTTGGTAGTCGTCATAAAGGAGGATTCCTTAGACGAACCAAACGGGTCGAATAATCAAATAAAGCATGGATATTGCTTCATAATATGATCAATTGGTCTATTGTTATCAATTAAATATTGACATATTAAAACACGAGAGTTTAATATGTTGGTTTGTTAGAATAAGGATTTGAGAAAATTGTGTGGGCAAAACAAATAAAAAGCCAAACTATATATGTGCAGGGGCTACCATAAGTTACGGTGACACCGTAACTTACGGTAGAGGTCAGAAGAGTTACGGTGGGTTTCTACTGGTTTACGGTAGACCCTTTTTGTAAACCGACTACCGTAACTTACGGTGGAACCGTAAGTTACGATAGAGCCCAATTTTTTTTAAATTTTGTATAATTGTAACTATTCAAATCCACTTCGATTGTAGTTTCGATTAAGTATTATTTCTAAGCATTCTAATACAAATGTTTTATGTAAACATTTCAGTTTTAGGTACTCACGGATTACGGGTGACGATCAAGCAAGCTTTTGAAGAACCAAACACATACTTTTGAAGCTTCCGCATAAATTAACTCGGTTTAAACAATGTTATGATGTAAATTGTTTGCTAAACAACTTTTGGATGTTTAAATTAGTCGGTAGAAAACTAAAGATGTTACTTTAATACTTTATTTTTGGATCTTATGGTATAAAATGATCGCAGGATTTATATATATAGTATATTTTCATTAAATCAAAGATGGGTGTTACAAGTTGGTAGTCAGAGCTTAAGGTTGTCAACAAAGTGTTCGGTTCAAGCTTGATCGATCGTCCGGTAAGAATTAACTTATTATGTTAACAAATTATGTCTTATGTAAGAATGAGAAATGAATGGTTATGCACGGGAAGAGTGTGTTAACACACTCAAACCCGGAAAGTGCATTAAATGTAAACGGTTAAAGCAAGTTAGAATCCGCGAGATGGATTCGAAACATGAAAGGAATGAAAGTATGAATGATATGTTAGAATCCGCGAGACGGATTCGAAACAAAGAAGGAATGAAAGTATGAATGATATGTTAGAAACCGCGCGACGGGTTCGAAACATAATGAATGATTAGAATGAAAAGATTCGAATGTGTAAGTAATTACAGATTAAGCAAGTAAATATTCTTTAAAAAGCGAATATTATCCAAGTTATGTCTTAACTTATATATATACGTGTGAATATATATATATATATATATATATATATACAAATATGTTTGTATGCAAGAATGGTTTAAGAGACGAATGAGTCATGCGGGTCAAGTGGTAACCGCCATTTAAACCCGATGTATTTAATGTTTTGATTTGTTAAGTTTTATACTTATAGGTGAGCATAATATTTGGCACGCAAACCTAAATTTTGACGAAAGAAAGAAGTTTTGAAGATGTTATGTGTTAGATGTGTTAGTAATCGACTCTTAGGAGTCGGAATGAATGACGGGCTACGACCCGGACAATAATTTAAGTATGACTGAGAAGGGTAAATTTTGGCAAGAATACTGAAATGATGTAACGAATGTCTTGGCAAGTAAGCATGAATGGAAAGAAGTAAGAACGTGTACTTCAATACATCTACGATAAATAAGAAATGTCAGTTTGACCTTGAAAAGTCAAACTGCAAAGGTTGACGAAATAAGTAACCAGAATAAAAGAATTGCATGTAAGGGATGAAATGTGGGGTGTGTTATAGCATGCATGTAGGAAGATGTAAAAGGATTATAAGTGGGTAATCACCTAGTATAATGAATGTTTGAATGAAAGGTGCTAACCGCCGATTTTGTAGATGACAATGGTAGAATTCTGAATGTGATGAAACCAATCGAATTGGTGAAAGAATATGCATGAGTGGAAGCCCAATACAAGGATGAATGAAAGATGGCCTGGTACGGTTAGTACTAGTGAAGGAGCGGATCGATCTGGTTTACGGATCGTTGAAGTATGAAATGAAATCGAGGTAAGTAAAATGTTTTAACTCATGCCGGATAGATATGAATTAGCATCATGTTTGAGGCCGTAAACAGCAGGCAGGCCGTATTTTACTGGGTAGGCCGTAATTTACGTCCCCTGGGGGTTTGGATGGTTTCCCTTTATAAGATTTTGACCGAATGTGTTATACATGCGAATGGATGGATCTTGTTTGTAAGTAAGTCTATTATCGGATGGTCATATGCATGACTAGGGAGGTGTGTTAATTAAGTTAAGAGAATAGGATAGTATGTAAGTATGAATAATTGGAGTCATGGTGAGTCTAAGTCGTATAAATTAGTATGCGTGATGTGTATAGAAGATATATATATATATATATGTTACGTATGTGTATAATTATGCGAAAGGCGTGCATTGTGTTGTAGTTAAATAGATGTATATAAATGGTTGGCAACCTTTTTACGAAGATGTAGTACTTGAATATGTTGAGATTACGGGTTTGCTAACCAAGTTATTATTGAGTATGTTTGAAAGTGCAGGTTATGAATGTCGGACTTTCAAAGTGTTAATATAGTAATGAAATGATTGAATGTTGGAAGGATAATCGGGTTGAAGTAACTTAAGCGGTTAGAATATGCTATGGACGTTTTAGTTTATACAATATTTTATGTTTGGTCGTCACCACCTACTAACGGGTTAGTTGTATGAGAGTATATGTTATACCCATTTAATTGGGTAATCGAATGCGTAAGAGAAATGAAAGTACGTACACGAATGGAATTAAAAATGACGGTTTTATAAGCCATCAAGTATAACGACTAACTTTTTAAAGCTTTGTTGTTGAATGTAGGTAAATCCTCAATTTAGGCGACTTGGAAAATTGGAGCGAGCACATGTTCATGATATGTCATATCAAGCGCTTCCGCTAGTTGCACTAATGTTTTGGTTCAAAATTTCTATTTTGTACAACTTGTTAGTAGACATACATTTTAACGCTTGATGTCTAGGTTTTTAGTAGGGCCTTGTCAAACGAATTGTAGAATGGTATTTGTCTTACTTATGTTGATAACAGGGGTATACCCGTCTTACGGACGGGTCATGCCCAACTTTTTTCAAAAGCATGTATTAATGTTATTAATTTGAAGTCTTTTAATTATCTTTGTAAGTTAATTTATAAAGACGAAAGACGGTCCTTACAAGTTGGTATCAGAGCCAAGGTTTGAGGGATTCGAGCATAAGATGTGATGCTTGAACTCAAACCGACAGCTCTTTTGAAAGTGTGCTCGCTCCGAGATTCGCCAATGAGGTAAAATTTTTAAACATTCGTTTAATATGAGTATGCATAGTGTGTTACGGTATAAGTTTTAAGATTCGAGCAGGCTATGAAGTGATAAGGTGAGTAAAATAAGAAGTCCCGGGACCCGTGTAGCTGAAAACGGACCCGGGAAATAGTCGAAACACCCCAAAATGGTTTTCCAGGGTTTCTGCTAAGGGATGGCCGTCGCCGACGGGCTTATGTTTGTCGACGGCTTAACTTCCTGCCTACGGGCTATTGTGGGCGACACCCATTTATGAAGCCCGACGCAGACGGGGTATGAAACCGTCGCCGACGGGTAGCGGAAATCAATCCGCTGATATTTCATTGTTTTGTCTTATTTTCGTGTCTTGATGTTTCTAAGCTGTTCAAAGCCTAATGAATGTTCGTATAAGATCTATTTAAGGCCTAGTACGACATATGTGACCACGATCAGTGGATAAGACAGACGGAATATGCTAATCATTTATTAATACGCTATTCATAAGGCCAAGAGCACGCAGGTTATGCGAAGGGTAAGCGCAATTGTTCGGAAGGGATGATCCGTGAATGCGGCCTAGGACCGGCATCAAGGCAAGTAATAAGATGAATTAACCCCTGGTACGTAAACTCAACGTGTGGATATATGAAATAGTATAATTAGGCAAGCGAAAGAAAATTCTAGATGAATATAAGAACGACATGGTAAAGAAGTTTAAAAAAATGTAACACGTGCCGAAACTTAACTCTTCGGACATAATGTGGCGATTACGCGAAGACACGAAACTAGTACGTGGATTGTGTACCTGGCCAGTACACAAGAAACGTATGACGTTCGTGAGACCGCGATAATTGTTACAGGTATGTCCGTTAGAATTGGGTAGCAGGTGGGCGTATGGGTGAAATGAGTAGTAAGACTCTCGGGAGAATGAGAGTACTACGTAAGAGTAAAAAGTGCATATGATAAGAATGAAATGCTTGAATCCGCGAGACGGATTCAAAGAATGAAAGATATGGATGCAATGCTTGAATTCACGAGACGGATTCAAGGAATGAAAGACATGAATGAAATGCTTGAATCCGCGAGACGGATTCAAAGAATGAAAGATATGGATGCAATGCTTGAATTCGCGAGACGAATTCAAGGAATAAAAGACATGAATGAAATGCTTGAATCCGCGAGACGGATTCAAAGAGTGAAAGATATGGATGCAATGCTTGAATCCGCGAGACGGATTCAAGGAATGAAAGGCATGAATGCAATGTTTGAATCCGCGAAACAGATTTAAGATATAAAAGACGAAACTAGTCTACATAAGAAGAAGTCGATAGCTTGACCATGTTAAGTAAATGTAAAGCAAATGAGCAAAAGAATGATAAGAATGAAAATATTCGAATGTGTAAGTAACTACGGACCGAACAAGTAAATATTCCTTAAGTGATATGACCCAAATTATGTTTAAACTTACATATATAAATATATATATATATATACATGAATATATTTATGCAAATGCGTTATATGCAAGAATGGTAGAAATATTAAATGGGACATACGGGTCAGATGGCGATCGTCGTTTGAACTCGGTAGTTAATGATTTGATTTGTTAAGTTTTATACTCATAGGTGAGCTTGAAGAATAGAGACGCAATGTCACTAATCGGAAATGAATGATCATCGTAAGTCATGGATAACGAATCAATGGAATTTACTTCCGTCAGGTATGTTCGTAATGATTGTCGAGTGGTATAGAACTTGAATGCTCGTAACTGTGGAAATTCTGATAGAATGTAAGAGACGACAAGTATCGTTAAGAACTACTAACCTTGATGCTCGGCTTGTTGGCCATGTTCATTGAACAAGACATTGTAGCAAAGATACGCATGGCATGAATAACAATAGTAACCATGGAAATAATGCTTAGTTTTCGTGTTAAGTACGGATAAGTAAGTTTAAGAAGGGTGATTTTGGTTGTAACCGTAAGTCTTTCGAATGATTATAAATGCGTATGATAATATATCGACCCCTCCTATGAGCTTAAGGGTAATCAGAAGTAAGGATAGAAATGGAATGTTTAGGAAGGTTCATAGTGAATAAAATGAAAGATAGCATATGATGTATGAATAGAATAAAATAAATCGATTTATTTCGATTAGTAAATATAGGGATGTAATATGCTTAAATATAATGTTAGAAACAAGCCATAGACTTAGTTTGTATGATTAATAACTGTATACACTTGGAATGAATTCGATGTATGAAGCGTTAGTGATGGTATGTGCTAGGAGCTAGCATTATAAAGTGAAGACGACACTAATAAGATTGGATCAGATTCTGACTTTAATGCGATTATGAAAGTAATTTACTTGATTTAAGAACGGAGGGACAATGCGTACAAAGATGTTTATGAATGAATGAAACTTTTGCCAAGATCTCGAATGCATCCCTGTGGCAGTAAGCATTGTAAATGAAAAGATGAAAGAGTAGGAGTAGAATTGGTCCAGTTGGAATGAGAAAGGTTTCGGGGACGAAACCCCCTTTAAGGAGGGTAGACTTGTAACACCCCAAAATTTCATAAAGGCTTATCTTAATGTTTAAACGCTTAGAATGATTAGTAAGTTGTAAATAAATGAAATACAACAACTAAGTAAATAAACCTAGTTAAATGCCTAATAACAAGTTAGGGAATGAAACTTGTGGCAACTATGATAGTATGGTAAACTTGAGGGGCTAGATGGCCAAAAAGGAAACTTAATATATTAAAACAAAAATCACACACACACACACAAGGTGTGTGTGTGCGTACGGTCGCACAAGAGAAAGGGGGAAGAAGGGGTGTAAACCCTAACCACAAGAAAATCCAGCAATTTGTAACACCTCGAAAATTTCGGGTTTAATAATAAAACGACACGTGTCATGTAAGACAAAACGCGTTGAAAACCCGGATTTAATAAAGATGTATTGGCAGGATTTAAAGTGGCGTCATGTTAAATTTTTACCTCTGAACGACCTCAGTATAAATCCCAAGACCCAAGTTTTTATATAACAAACATCTATTATGTATAAATTCAGAAATGGGTTCACAATAATGGGATTGATAATGCATGACTAGATCCCACGAAGAAAAAGCAACGATAAACCTTTGTTTTCGGGTCTTGTTTTTGGAATCTAAACAACCAAATGCAAATGGTAGGGTAAGAAACTGTACTAGACACATTGTGGAGGTCCCTAAGTGTTGTTTGAGGTCACAAAGTCGGATAATGGAATTGCCTTTGCAACACACCAATGAAAAGTCAATTTTAGTGGCTGGAAGGAAGCTTACGGACCGTAACCTCCACAAGGTTGAGGTCCGTAAGGTAGTGCCCAGCGACCAGAAACCTTCTGTTGGCTGTTTTGCGCGATTATGACCTATTGCACCGGTTTTTCTCATTATTTAAAGACCCTAAACTATCCTAGAAGCACTAGGACAAGTGTTGGATGGTTGTGGTTAATCCTAGAGTGAGTTGTCAACCAATCATGGTGAGTTCTTCACTATATAAAGCACAACATGTTGCAACATTCATTCTCACACTTGCAACTGATCATTGGAGCATTTCTGGAGCTAAGGAACTCTCCCATCTGATCATAATTCGTGCATTGGACTCTTGTAAGTCTGCTAGTCTTGTTTAGTTGTGTTTAGCTTAGTTAATTAGCTAAAAGTCAAACCGTCGTAATTACGGTTTGACTTCGAGATTAGTCACTAATGACTCAGTCTTATCTTGAATTAAAAGTAGTTTTAGAATGGTATTTATGTGGGTAATGAAACCCCAAAAGGGTTTCCCCTGATCACCATCCTAACCAGGTCAAATGTCGGGTCAAACCTTTACTTAAAAAGTCAACATAATGCTTAAAATGTCATTTATGCATAATTAGCTATCTAGATCATATATAACTTGTTTGATTATTGTTATAACTTAATAATAAGTGTAAGAACATGTCTAAACATGTTCACCCGACTATCTCCTGTTGAGACCCGGTTCGGAACCGAAAGTCACATAGTTTGACTTTCCCGTTGACTTTCAGTTCTGACCCGTTTGGGCATATTTTAGAAATGCCTCAGAGCTTTAATTGGATTAGGATACATGTTAGAACAACCCTCTGTGATCATACACCTTGGTTCACTAGTTATCCAATTAATATGCATATTTCCGTTAAATGCTCATACGTTGACCGTTATGCCCTTATTACCTTAAATCATGATTTATGAAAATGTAAAAGTGTAGAAACCTTAGTTACTGATATATAAACTTGTATGCAAAGTTTGACATCAGTTTGACTTGTAGATTAAGAGTTATGCTCATTGTCGCTAAATTAAAGCTTTATGTTAATAAAATGGCGTAATTAGCGTATAGCCTAGTTAAACATACTTTTTGATATCAAATATTTTACCCACTGATGTTATATATTATTTTGGGATTTTTAAAGATTTTTAATTAATTTTAGGCTGAGCATAACTAGTAGTCGTAGGCTTAATCCGGTAATTGTCGGTTTTGCCCTTACGGGCCATAAAATGAGTTTTACTTATCTAAACGACTCCAAACCTTTTGCTACTGATCACATATGATTAATAAATTATTTTAAGCCTTCTGGAAATATAAAAATATCAGATTTAAGTATAGAACCCGGAAATGGCCTTTAATTGCCATAATTAGCGTTTTTAACGCATAGTATGTCTTAGAATCATATTGGACATACCCGGGTTGATACCTACTGATATATGAAGCAAATTGTGATATTTTAACAGTAAGCAAAGGTTAATAAACTCAGACTTCGTTTTTGAGCTTTTCGGCTTATGTGAAATTACCAAAATACCCCTACGGGGCATAGTTTGGTTAAATATGATAAATTTCACATATGTGCCTTAGCCTACTGTTATAACCCATCAAAATGAGTATGTTTGCTGTTTACATCAGACCTGTAACTCAGTTAAACAATTAAACTCTTTTACAAACTTTAAAATGACCAAACTACCCCTACGGGGCATAGTTTGTGTTTAAATTAGTTCGGGGCATAACGAAAGACATCTTACTGATGTCACAACATATTTGAAGCATATTAACTTAGGAAACCTGTATATGGCTCTTACGGATACCCGTTACGCATATTACGCGCTCGGCTCGGTTTATGTAACAAGTTTACATAAATTAGCCGAAACGGGTCAAACCTTATCGGTTTTATCTCAAAATCCAGAATGTGAATAATAAACCCATATTAAACAAGTCTTCAAACTTGTCGGGTCTGAATCACATTCTATCCGGTCTTCGCTTAATCGAGCGTACGAACCGTATCATCGAAACTAGCCGGTCTAAGCTTAAGCATAATTAAAGACCCGCTAGGATTCTAATAGGTTATATTTAACCTCCGTTCCAGATTAGGAGAAACAGTAAAAGCTACTTGCTATTTGCTTATTGTGACTATACTTTGCATCAAGGTAAATACTTTTAACTTATTTTCCCTATACGGGCTTGGGTTACGGTACATAGCGTACCGCTTGATCGGGCATCAAATCTCCACGCTTAGTGGGTAGTTGAATAATTTGATCGGCTCATTTTAAACAGATGTGTTTACTTTACAGCCTTTGGGGGGTTAATGACCATGTCCCGGATATCCTTGGCATTATCTTACGAGATGGCCACGACCTGAGCACGGGGTGTAGGCGTACACCTGTCGGTGTATAACTCATTATTGTGGTGTGTCTATTGATCTTTAACCCGGATACGTTCCGGGCTACTGAACGCATAAGTAACATGTAATTCGTTCACAAGATTATTATATTATTAAAATAATTCTCCCAAGTTAAATAAAATGATTTATGCCACGTGCATCCAAACCAATTTTCAATCATTTTCCAAAATGAGTCAGTTGAATGTATTTACCAGTGTAAACTGACGTATTTTCCCAAAAAGATTGAATGCAGGTACTAAACGTAATTGGCTGGATTGTCTCCTAAGCATCAATAAAAGTCTCGCAAGCTTAGGATGCCAGAAGTCTGTTGAACAATTAAATGTTATTTTGTTTCGATCCGTTCTGTGGATAAACACCGGATATTGTGACTTTGTTTACAATAAATAAATTCGGATGTATTATATTTTCAATTGCTTCCGCTGTGCATTATTATATTGTGTTGTTTGACTATTACGTTGCCAACCACGTCACGATACTCCCCCACCGGGCCCACCGGTGACACGTGGAAATCGGGGTGTGACACAATTGAAGGTGTTATGGAGCAAGAATCGAATGCATGAACTTAGTTGTAAAACCCGTTAAGGATCTTTCAATGATATCAACCTTTAACTTGTGAAGGTGCGGAAAACAATCACAAGTCGATTCAAGAACAAACAATAATAATCAACACAAGAATAATAAATGAATCACAAACCGAAATCTTGCATTCAATGATAAAGCAAAGACTGATACAAGACTTCAACCGAACTCGGTTCTCTTGTGTCGCAACCAACAAACTGACCAACAACCTCAACCAAGATGTTGAGGTTTGTATAAATACAAAACAACCGGGCTAAACCCTAAGCCCATTGCGACATCAAGTAGACTAGCCCAACCCTTACAAAATCAACCCAAACATGTAAAATAAACAAGTACATAATCAACCCTTAAACTATACTAACCTACATGAATAAACCTTCAGGTTCCAACAATCTCCCCCTAGGTTTATGCATGGAGGTTCTTCTGACTTCAATTGCCTTGATCACCACGACTTGCACTATCCTTATAACCGCCAAATCCCTTCTTATGAATATGCAGAACAGACGCTACAGCAGCAGTCCAAGCCTTAGCTATTTCTTCATATTTCTCTGTAGCTCTGATCTGATTACATGCCAAGACTTCTAGATCTTCAGCAGCAAGATTTAGCAAGTCAATCTGATCGACCAAACAATAACTCGTCTCTCCATCACAAACAATCACCGCCTGCCCAAGACGTTCATCAGATGACCAAAAGTGTAATGTCTTCAGTGCACCTTTTGGGATCTTTCTCACTAGAGGAATCGTCTTTTCTTTATCGGTAGCTGGCCAATGCACAATCTTCATACGCTTGTTTGTGTAAGGATCTCTAATTCCTTTAGCTGGTTTAACAATGGACTCTGTCGTACGCATTGAAGGAAAACCCTTAAGAACCTCCCTCTTCAATCTCTCGAAAAATATATATCCAGCACCTCCAGGCTTATCATCCACATAAGGTGCATTAGACAAATTTGTCAAATCCACCTTAGTGAAAGACTGAAACTGGCCTGGATGCTTGTACCACTCAACAGGACCAATTTTTCTCTTTATCCACCATCTCTTACGATCATGATCATATCCCCAGCTAACTACACCAGAACGATTTCCAACTTTATCATAGAGAGTTTCACCAACATCCATTAAATGATGAGTTGCATGAGCATCCTCATCATCTGGATTTAAATTCTTGTTCTTCAAAAGCACAAACTCCCTTTTCTTTTTAATTCTTTCTGCATTCTCTTTGTCTGCCACTGGATTTGTAACTCTCTTGAAATATTGTTCCATTGCAGCACTTCTTTCAGCATCATCCTTAGCAAAGGCTTTTCTTCTGTTTTCAACATCAGTTGGATCAGAGAATTCTTGTCCAAATTTCTTCTCCAACTTCCCTCGTAAATCATAAACCACATTGAACAACAAACTAACATCTCCTTGAAGTTGCTCAATCTGTTGATCTTTCTTCACAATAGTATCTTCAAGTTGGATAATCTTCGCATCTTTATGAATTGAATCTTGCTCAAGCACAACCATTCGTTTCTTCATATCTCTCATGCTAATAAACTCATCTTCATCACTTGAATCATCATCAAACGACATTCTTAGTGGTTCTTCAGGTCTTTTACCACTAGAACTACTAGGTTCATCATGAACAATTCCAGAAGGACCAGCATCATTGTGAACTTCAACATCAGAAATACCAATTGGCACAGTATCAACAGTTGTAGCTAGAACTTCAGCAGTGGTAGCATCTGTATCATCCCTTTGAACTTCAACATTTGCCGTATCCATCTCATCTCTTTGAGTATCAACATCAAACTCAAAGATATTCTCAGCAGTGGTGGTGGTATCACTAACATTTCTTTCAAAATCGAAGTCATATAAACCTTCGTCATCATCAGCAACATTCACGGATTGAACTTTTCCTTGTTCAACAAACATTCCAGGTCTAGGATCCCTCCTTTTCCTTTTTAATGGCAAGGAATCAGAATCCATTGGGCTTTCAACAGGCTCTTCAGTTGATACTGACAGATTGGAAGGAGGATTTCCCATCTTGTCAGTTACTGACTTTAACAGCATTGCCAAGCTTTCAGCAGTAATCACTGGTTCAATAGTAGAAACAACAGCATCAACTTCAGGAGGAAGTTCTTTATCATCATCGGAATCACACATAATCTCGACACCTTCATCGTCAGAGTTAATTGTTATACACTCCGTCTCAGGCTCACCTTCAACTCTCCTCGGAATATCATGTTCTTCAGCAACAATAGCACTTGCAGGCACACTATGCACTGGAACAGGTCGTACTAGTACTGGATTTGCACTAACATCTTCCGTCTCTGCAAACTGACCAAACTTCTCCAATGGAATCAAACCTTCAAACTTCTTTTCAGTACCCTTCTTTGTAGTAAGAGCACCAAAACATGATGGACCCATAGGCTTTAATTCCAACGTATCACCAGATCTCTTCAATTCTGGATAACGATCATTCAGAATCATCTGCAAAAACCTCGGGTACATGAGAAACTTATCCTTTCGAAGTCCGATTGCATTTCTCTTCATCGCTTCCAAGATATATCTTGAATAGTTGAACGGCTCATTGGTAATCACACATATCAAAGCGGCAGACTGAGTGGTATTCAACTGATCAGTTCCCCCTCTATTTTCTGTCATGCACAAAAGGAACATGTGCAGCAATAGACGCCAATACGGATGCACAAACTTCTTTGTCAGGGGTGGAAACTTCCCTTCGTAGCTTAAACGAGGTAGAATTGCTTCCACTGTTCCAGCTGGAAGTTCTATAGGATCTGTTTCCTGATCATTAAATCTTAACGCTTCTCTAATCATCTGCTCAGTCACTATAACTTTCGTCTTTTGAATCTCAGCAACTATAGCTCCCTTTCCTTCAACGACTTCGACTTTAGCACTCTTCCAAAACTCTTGAATAAGCTCTTCATAAACAA
This sequence comes from Helianthus tuberosus, assembly GCA_030545235.1. NCBI lineage: Eukaryota > Viridiplantae > Streptophyta > Magnoliopsida > Asterales > Asteraceae > Helianthus > Helianthus tuberosus. The sequence continues at coordinate 58,107,970 of CM060438.1, forward strand.
CCGGATTCTCACCAAGAGCATGAACAATCCGGCAGTTATTTAGACCTTTCATCAGTGACATGTACAGCTGCTTGTATTTCTCTGGTGGAGGTGCCAAGTATCCTACTTGATTGTGAGAAGATATAAACTTTAAGTCCATTTTCTGCACAAAACACAAGTTAATTAAAATTTCCAACCTTTGTCATAACAGTGTTCAGATAAAACAATTAATAAATAACACTGTTATTGTTGACTCGAGACCATGAGTCGAAACCGAAAGGTCTCGAGTCGAGACCACTTGTCATTGAGTCGCAACCATGAGTCGCAACTAATAGACTCCGAGTCGAAACCATGAGTCGCAACTGATAGACTCCGAGTCGAAACCATGAGTCGCAATCTTGATATTGCGACTCGCAACCACTGGTCTCGAGTCCTTGTGTTGTTTGAGTCGCAACCACACAATCATATGAACTTCATCTTAGTGTTCTTGATTGCGGTTCAGAATCTTCAAATCTTCATCGGAGCTTCTTGATTGTGAGTCGGAATCTTCAAATATTCATCGGAGCTTCTTCAAATATTCATAATTTTCTGCAAAAACTTGAATAATAATATCATAATACCTTGATTATCAATGAGTCGAAACCGCAGATTGCGAGTCGTAACCGGAGACAAGTCGGAATCTTCAAAGATCACCGGAATCTTGAGAGAGAATGAGGCTTGGTTTCGAGTGATAAATTAGGTCTCGACTCGAAACTAGCCATTTATACCTCAACTTTGATCATGGGCCCTTGACTTTTGGGTCAAGCCTTAACAGATTGGGCTTGAGACTTAAAAATTGGGCTTAAACAGATTTGCCATTTATACCTCAATTCAAACCCTTTAATAAAATTTTTAATTTCAGATTTAACTTAAATCCATCGCTAAACCTTCTGAGCAATATTTGCAAAACAAAAACCTAAAAACAAAAATTAAATAATAAAATATTATTTACAAAAATAAATTAGGAAATTTGCATAGATACTCAGGGATCAAATCACAAGGTTTCGGGCTTGACTTCACTTATCAACACTGATCTACTACCGAAAGATCTAGACGATTGCCAGAATATTTGTCCACCTAAACTCATCTTCCTAGACCTTTTCCATATAACTGCCTGTAACAAAATTTATCATGTTTTGATTTCTTAACAATGAACACCCAAACAAATACTAATCAAATCTCGGAATTACAGACAGCACACCCTATCATGTAAGTAGCTTCCCTACCACATATTTCAAAAGTCCAATCCAGATCTCTGAAATCTTAACTGGGAATAGATTGAGAAGAGAACAGAATAGATCTTAAGCAGAGATGGTATAATATACAGATCAAATGAGTTTTTCTCAATTTGAAATAGGTTTCATGGGTTTCTTTTGGGCACTTGAGGGCCTCTTTCGGGTGTATAATTGATCTACAGAGCGACAACGTACAGCTAGGTCAGCATGTATCTGGATGCAGCAGAAGCTGACGTTGCCTAGCACCTCCAGGTCAGCATATATCTGGATGCAGCAAAGGAGATACACGACTTTTTCAGAGAAGATTTTAGAGTCAGACCAAAATTGTGTGTATCAGGACAACATACAGACATTCAAATAGAAATGAGCTAATTCCAAGTGATTTTCTTTTCTGAGGTCATGTACTAATTTAGTTCTTAACAAAACAGTCAATGTTTCTAGTCATAAGAATAGAGCCTACCAGCATATCAGTACTAGAGTCAAACTATTTCGATACTGGTTTTACATGAGTCAGCCCTTAACCATGATGTGAAAATTCATTTCATTTCCCAATCATTTTTTTTTTTTGTAATTTTTTATTTTTTAATGTTTTTGTATTTTTCAAAATTTCTCCCCCTAAATTTGAGCATAAATAAAAACTACCTAAGAATAGAAAACTTTATGAACAAATTTACCTACGAAAAACAAAAACATGCTCAGTCAGTAAAGCGAATCATTTTCAGAAAATCCACAAGCACTTTGAATTTTGAGCTGCTGACAGGTTTGGTGAACAAATCAGCAGCATTTGCATCTGTGTCGATTTGCTCAAGTGTAATAAGACCTCTGTCAAATCAATCTCGAATAAAATGAACTTTTATGTCTATGTGCTTGGTTTTGGAGTGAAAAACAGGATTTCTAACAATTTGTATTGCAGCATCATTATCGCAGTAAATAGTAGTGTTGAGATAAGTCAAACCGTAGTCCTGCAATTGATGTTGCATCCACACCACTTGAGAGCAAGATGCCGAAGCGGCAACATACTCAGCTTCAGCTGTAGAAATCGCCACCGTTTGTTGTTTCTTGCATTGCCAAGAAATGAGCCTGTCACCCAAAAATTGACATCCAGCTGATGTAGATTTCCTGTCACTATCAGTACCTCCAAAATTGCTATCAGAAAAAGCAAACAAGTCAAAATTAGAATCCCTCGGATACCACAGACCAAACCTAGGTCGGCCTTTAAGGTACCGAAAGATTCGTTTAACAGCAGTAAGATGAGAAGTTTTAGGATTAGCCTGATATCTTGCACAGTTGCAGACAGCAAACATAATATCCGGACGACTAGCTGTCAGATACATCAACGATCCAATCATAGACCTATACTGACGTTGATCCACAGAAGATCCTTCTTCATCTTCAGTCAATAACGGTCTCTCTGCCATTGGTGTTTCAGCAGGCTTTGCGTCCGAAAACTTAAATTTTGCTAGCACGTCATGCACATACTTCCCTTGATGGATAAGAATCCCTTGAGAATTCTGCTTGACTTGTAATCCCAAAAACAATGTCATTTCTCCAAGAGCACTCATTTCAAATTTCTTCTTCATAACTCTCTCAAACTCCTTGCAAAGTTCCTCACTTGTAGATCCGAAAATAATATCATCAACATAGATTTGAACTAAGATCTGATCCTTGCCCACTTTCTTGATAAAAAGAGTCTGGTCTATCATGCCACGTGTATACCCATGAGCCAGAAGATGTTCAGTTAGTGTGGCATACCAAGCACGTGGCGCTTGGTGTAATCCATACAATGCCTTATCTAGCTTGTAGGCATATTCTGGATGATCTGGATGCACAAAACCTGGTGGCTGTTCAACAAAAATTTCTTCCTTCACATCTCCATAGAGAAACGCTGTCTTGACGTCCATCTGATACACAGTGAACCCCATATATGACGCGTAAGCTAAGAAGATCCGGATGGCTTCAAGTCGGGCAACCGGAGCATATACTTCATCATAATCCAAGCCTTCTATTTGTCGAAATCCCTGAACCACCAGCCTTGCTTTATTTCGAACAATAACCCCTGCAGAATCTTGCTTGTTTCGAAAAACCCATCTAGTTCCAAGTTTGCGCTTTCCCTGTGGCAACTTGACAAGATTCCATACTCCAAGCTTCTCAAACTGGTTTAGCTCTTCATGCATAGCATCTACCCAGCCTGGTTCCTGCAAAGCTATATCAACAGTTTTAGGTTCGATTTGAGAAATATAGCAAGAATATAAACAAGTATTGATGGTTCCTGATTGGCTCCTGGTTAAAACTCCTGCATTTACAGGACCAATCACATTTTCTATAGGATGATTCCGTTGAACACTTGTGGGTATTGCCAGGTCAGGTACAGTCTCGTCTTCAGTGGTGGTGTTGCTAGACTCCCCCTCATTAGATGCTGCAGTATTATGAACGAATGGAGTGGTAATGATGCAATCTTCAGGAATTTGTTCAGGAAATAGTGCAGATCCGGAACCATTAGATGCAGAACCACTATTTGAAGCACCTTCAGGGGATTGATGGGACGTTTATTGACTCGTAGTATGCTGCGTAAACACCATTCCTGGCGGATCAATGGTATGATGTCTGACGCTTCCTTCCGTCTGTTCTTCATCTTCAGTATCTTCAAAAGACAGTGGTTGTTTTGGAATAGACACACCTGCATCTGAAAAATCACTTGACAAAATGTTAAATGACTTAAACAATTCAGCATAATCATATAACCAATCTGGTCCAACTCTAGCGTCCGTAGCATTTTCCTCGAGCCATTCAATGTTGCACGACTCGACGACCTTTTTAGTTACCTTGTTGTATACTCTATAAGCTGACCCCTTAGCATATCCAACAAAGTAACATTCGTCCCCTTTGACCTCAAACTTTCCATTAGAGTCCATAAGTAGTAACACACATGGACAACCAAAGATGCGAAAGTGTGAAACCTGTTGGTGCACTACGTCTGTCAACTACGTCTTACATCGAGTCTCGGGTTCATTACAGATCAGATTGAGCAAGAAATAGAGGAATGAAGACCCTTCCGTTTGAAATCAAAGTTTGAGAGAGGGTTCCGTTTGAAATCAAAGTTTGAGAGAGGGTTCCGTTTGAATTGAAAGTTTGAGAGAGGGTTCCGTTTGAATTGAAAGTTTGAATGACCCTTCCGTTTGAGTTGGTCGTTTGAACTATTATGTTTACTTTCAAACGGAAGGGGCCATCTCTATAAATAGGAGTCAAACGGATTCATTTGTAAGGATTCAGAAATATTATACCGAGGTGCTGCCGGTATTTCCTCGTACTGTAAACGTTTGTTATTGAATGATAAAGAGGATTAAAGTGATTTTCTAGCTGTTTACCCATTCGTTTCTTAGTTTCCGCCTCTGAAACGAATTAGAGCTTCTCCAACCGACTCATTTAGGTCGAGATCGATCCTACAAGTGGTATCAGAGCTCAGGACGAGAAGCTCTTGCCATATTCAGCTTGAAAATCTGATTTTCTACACCTTCTTTCTTAAAATCGATACTTTTTACGGATAAAATCGACTTAAATCTTCACACTTTGATCGGAATTGACAATTAACTAATCCTTGAAAGTTTGAATTCAAAATTCGACCTGGAACTGATCAAAATCATGTGTTCCGTTTGAAATTGTTCGCGAGTTGATGATGTCATAGATCTGTCGTTTGAAAAGATAGTCCATCGTTTGAAAATTCTGTCCCATCGTTTGAAACTGATGTCAATCGTTTGAAGTTTGAACCTACAGTTTGAACCTGACCAGACAGTTTGAAAGTTACACCCTACCGTTTGAACCTGACTTGACAGTTTGAAAGTTACACCCTACAGTTTGAAAGTTGTTAACATGACAGTTTGAAAAATGGTTCCTGTTTGAAAATGGTTGAGTCTTCACGTGATAATTGCTTTAATCTGATCAGATGTGTCATGCCCATGTGATTATTTCAGCCAAAAAGGAATATTCTGTGATCATGTTGTCGGTTCATTAATTCATCACGTGAATTCATATATTGGTCCAATCATATTAAAATGATACATGTGATGTCAGACTAGTGAGGGTCAAGAAGGGTCCAATCAGATTTTTAGTGATATCATATTAATCAGCCCAAGATTCATATTGTCGGCCCATTTGATACAAATTTTAAAGTCCATCATGTGAATTAACATTGATAGTAACATCACCGTCCCACTAGGTAGTGTTGGTCCAATGAGACTTGAGTAATGGTCAACTTTGTCGGTTCATGCGCATGTGAAGAAAGATAATTGTCAGTTGTCTTAAAGTCTTTTACATTGGCACTTGTGTAGCTTTTGCATTATCTTTGGTGTCGGCAAATTTCAATTACATACATAAAAGGTGATATAATAGTTCAAGTGGGGTATATATAAAAGGAATCAAAGTCAATAGAGATCATCGGCACTTGTGTAGTGTAAGTTGACGGTTCTATCAGAAATCAATTGGTGTAATAGTTGTCGACCATTTATGAGATCAAAGTGGCATGTGATAAAGATCCAACTAAAATATATAAAGTGATCAGCCAAATTAGTTTGTTTGTCTTAAATTTGTTACATCAGCCCAAAACAGTTATACAAGATCCTCGGCTCAATCATCATTCAAAGCTTTTCGACCCATTGATATCAAATCATTCAACTTAATTCGATTCCAGTTGTTTGATACCGAGATTCGCTCAAGGTTGTGTGTTTTAGTGAGGTCATTGAAAAGTTTGGTTGATTTTGATCCAGATTATAGCATTCCGCACAGTGTGTCAACCTTCATTCCACACAAAATATTCACCAGTTCGACTCCAAGTTGCAAAATTCTGATTCAGCTCCAAATTACTTTGTGATTCCGCTTCAAACAGAGATCTTGCTTGAAAGTATATTCTTGTGATTTCACTTGAAAGAGATGACTTTTGCTAATGCTTACGATCTAAAATGTGCCGAAAGGTGCAGAAAAGTCATGGAAGCTGCTGAAGCAAGACGAAGAAAGCTTGAAGAAGAGGAAGAAGAGGAAGAGAGATTAAAAGCTGAAGCTACAGCTGAGAAAAAGAGAAGAGCTGAATTTTTACAATCAAACCGAACAGTCAAAGAGGTTCCTGAATTTGAAGTCAAAGTTGATGCTGAACCTGTTAAAGTTCCTGAAAAGTGCATGAACTGTGATTCGTTAATCAAACAAAACAATGAGTTATTGCACAATATTCACAAGTTGAAAGAATCGTATGACACAATGAACAGAGAAATTAACAAATATACTGATTCGAGTGGTGAACAAGCAATGGCGATGAATACTTTGAAAGTAGCATATCTTAGACAGCTGGATGATGCTAACTTTTATATCAAGAAATGTGCTGATTTAGAGTTGGAGCTGGCAACACAAAAGATAGAGACTGAGAAAGTTAAAAAGTTATTAAACAGTTACTCATGTTCTTCTTTTGTTGTTGACAGGATTTATCCCGTAGTGGAGAATTTGAAGACATTTGAAGAAATGAAAATGTCTGAAGAAGAGAAAGCTGTGACAAAAGATGAAGTGAAGACTTCTGGTAAGAAACCAAGTGTGGTCTACACTAGATGTCCGCCCCCGGTCGAAAATGGATTTTTACCTCGAAATCCAAATTCCGAAAGAGTCGAGAAGGCAATAAACTTACAATGGGAGTCTGGGCCGTCAGATAACTTGCCAGAAAATATTGATGTCACGTACACGTCGTCCGACACTGATCATGAGTCAAAGTTGATAAAAAGTGTGGTCGATCAGGTGTTAGATAAAGATGATTGTGAGGAGTCAAAACCGGAGTCCAAATCCGAGTCAAAGTCTGAGTCAGATGCGTCAAAGTCTACAATCAAAAAGGACAAACGGGTTTATGATAAACAATTTTTGTTATCGAAATCTAATTTGAATGATGAATCAGTCAAAGTAGCATATACTTTGAAAGGTTCTAACAAATTATATTCTGATGAGAGTTTTCCAATAAGAAGTGTCAGATTTGAAATGATTCAAAAGGTTTTCAAAATTACAGAAATTAATATTTCTGAAATAAAAGATTTAAATCTTATCGGAAAACCTAAACAATACACTTCAAGAGTGCAACAAAGAATTAACAAGAAAATGGGTTACAATTATGGTTACAGTTTTCAAAAGAAATCAAACCATAATCGTAATTTCAAAAAGAAAGGTCTTGGTTTTATTCAACCGAAAAATTATAAAAATGAAAAATTTTATAAACCAAAAACTATGTTTGTTTCAGGAAATTTTTTAGATGATGAGAAAGAACAAGCATTCAGAAAGCAGACAAATCAAGAATTCCTTGCCAAGAAGCAAGAAGAGTTGAAGAAAATTCATGTTCCAAAGAAGATAGAAACCAGAACCTGTTTTCAGTGCAAGATTGCTGGTCATGTTGCTAGGAATTGTCCGAAAACATTCAAACCAAAACAGGAAGTATCTGGTAAACTGAAAGAGAAAGTTGTTGAGAAAACTGAACTTTCAACCCGAAAGTTCACAGGCTTTGAAAATTCAATCTTTGAAAAGGGAGAATGTTCAAAGAATGTGGTTAAAAGAAAAGAAAATCTGATAAATCAAAAATGGGTTGTTAAGGGTTCAGGAAACAGTTCTGGTGATGAATCTGATTCCACAAAATCAGATGAGCCAAAGGTTGTTATAGAAAAGGTTGAAAAATCAGTTCCAACTATGATCGATGAAAATTTTCCACCTTTGCGTGCTGAAAATTTCAAAAGGAAAGTTGGTAAAGTTGAGATATCAAATCAATTTTATAATGACAAAAAGGTTTTTGATGTTGACAAGGCCTTTAACCCTACTGTAAAACATATTTTTGGAAAAATGATTGATCGAAAAGTCAAAGGGGTTAAAGAGTTTTACGAGAAGAAGAGGGGAGGTAAGAAATCGAGTGATGATAACTCGGTAACACCCAAGGAAGGTCAGGCTTGGGTGGACATATTCTTCAAAGAGTAAAAACCTGACTTGCCGGAGATCCCAAGTTGGTAATCGTGGATCATGAATCGGCATCATTCTTTATCATATTTGTATAAAATGTTTGAGAAGATTTTGCAGGACTTGCCGGAACTCCCAGGTTTGTAAGCGAGGAGTAGGAATCGGCACCTTGAGAATTCAATCAACAGATGATGATTGGTTGAAAATGCTTGATTAGATTGTTCTTTCAAGTGGTAAATCAGGGACATTAAGTTGTATCTGATTTACTACATATGATTGGTAAAACAAATGTGATGATTTGATCCCCAATTTTACAAGTGATAAAATCAACAAAACTTATTTTCCGGAAAAACCATTTGATTAAAACAAACTTAAGTGTTTTGAAATCATAATGGGAAAATAGTTTGTTGTGAGGGGGAGTTCTGATTGTTTATGCCAAGTGGATGGCGAATTGAGGCAATTCGATATCAGTTGTCATGTTCTTGTACAGTTTGTATTCAAATTTCCTAAAATGTGTTTGCATTTTAGGGGGAGTAAGAATTTTAGAAAATCCAAAAACATTTGAAAATTTGAAAAAGCAAAAAACATGATAAAATAAAAAATGAGTTTTTGTTGCATAAAAGAGGAAATGATAGTACATCAGTTGACTATCACAACACGCTAAAGATTTGGAAAGTTAAAAGTAATAAACGGTCTCACTGATGATGTGCCAGTAGGTTTTTGCACATTTAGTAGATTGTGACGAGATATAAACATAAATTTCATACTTGCTTGTTCTGTGGGTTAACACAAACTTGGATATATAGGTAACCCCTGAAATCTTGTTTGAAAGGTCCCTTATTCTGAGATACTAGGTCTTTATGCTCAGTGATATCTGGGGTATTATCCCGGGACTTCTGCTGAAAGAAATTTCTGACCTAGTCCCCGGATAATGCTTTCTGCAAATGCTTGAAACATAGCATCGCCCTCAGCAAGCTGATGTAACAATAAAATTGATAGTCGCTGCTGTTGTAATGCAAAAGATCCTCTAAAGGGGACTCACCAAAAGTCGAAGCCGTCATCTCTCTGCGTATCGAAAGATCGACCTGAGCTCTCACGGCCCTCGTACTATAATTTATTCCCCTGACAGATATCATCTGTGGTATACTCACCTGTAAGACTGAATATTGGGATCTGGATACGGGAGTATATTCAAGTAGTGAGACACACGAATAAGTTCAAGAGCTTAAAACATTAATATCGTATCTCGGATCAATTGAACTTTGTGTGAAAATTTAAGTGGACAAACATACTGACAATCTAAGTGAACTGTTTAGAACTTAAAATGAAATGAAGCTTAATGGTGTTGGTGATATGTCTCAGAAACTGATATGATCCTCTTGCACAAACTCACAAAAAATATTGTTTGTAAATATTTCATTTACTGCTTTTCAGTACTTTCAAAAATCCAAAAAGATTTTAGTGTGTTTTAGCATAAATTTTGAAAAAAATCTAAAAAGATTTTCGACAACTGATTTTGGAGAGCTGATTTTCAAAATTCCGAGTGCTAAACATGATGAACAAATGGTTTGGGTGAAAGTGTTTGAAGATTGTTGAATTGGAATGATAAAAGTTTTACAATAAAAACATTATTCCTGCAAGTGGTAAATTAGATTTGAAAATCTTATCCATGAATTGTTATCAGAAAATTTTATTTTTGGGTAGAGTTTTTGCAGGATAGGATGAAAAGTTGCTAGACAGAAAGCCAGACGACGATCCTAAAGCTGATGATCTGAAGAAATGCCAGCATATCGCAAGGGGGAGTCTGAAGACCTGCAAGAAAAGTCTGAGAGTGAAGCTTAGAGACAGATTAAGATTGTAGATTGACAATTGAAGACTCGACACTGAAGACTCCGTCAACATCCGAGGGGGAGTTTGTTGGTGCACTACGTCTGTCGACTACGTCTTACATCGAGTCTCGGGTTCATTACAGATCAGATTGAGCAAGAAATAGAGGAATGAAGACCCTTCCGTTTGAAATCAAAGTTTGAGAGAGGGTTCCGTTTGAAATCAAAGTTTGAGAGAGGGTTCCGTTTGAATTGAAAGTTTGAGAGAGGGTTCCGTTTGAATTGAAAGTTTGAATGACCCTTCCGTTTGAGTTGGTCGTTTGAACTATTATGTTTACTTTCAAACGGAAGGGGCCATCTCTATAAATAGGAGTCAAACGGATTCATTTGTAAGGATTCAGAAATATTATACCGAGGTGCTGCCGGTATTTCCTCGTACTGTAAACGTTTGTTATTGAATGATAAAGAGGATTAAAGTGATTTTCTAGCTGTTTACCCATTCGTTTCTTAGTTTCCGCCTCTGAAACGAATTAGAGCTTCTCCAACCGACTCATTTAGGTCGAGATCGATCCTACAAAACCGAAGGTTTACGTCCTTCCAGAATCTCATATGGAGTTTTCATATGTCGTTTGTTTACTAAAGCATGATTCTGGACGTAACAAGCCGTGCTAACAGCTTCGGCCCAAAAGAAACTAGGAAGCTTCGAGTCAGCCAGCATAGTTCGTGCAGCCTCGATAAGAGTACGATTTCTTCTTTCAGCTACTCCATTCTGTTGAGGAGTCCGTGGTGCACTATACTGACGATCAATTCCCTTATCAGTGCAGAATGTGTCCAAAGTTACGTTCTTGAATTCTGTCCCATTATCAGATCGAATAACCTTCACCTTAGCACTCACTTGATTTTCAGCCAGAGTTATAAATTGTTTCACCAAGACTGCAGTTTCATTCTTGTGACTGATAAAATATACCCAGGTGTAGCGAGAATAATCATCGACGATTACAAGACAATAAGCTTTCTTGCCAATACTCAACACATTCACTGGACCAAAAAGATCCATGTGAAGTAGTTCAAGCACGGCCTTCGTCGAGGGTGCTGGTTTAGCCTTATGAGGTTTTCGATGAGCTTTTCCTTTTGCACAAGCAACACACTTTTCAACCAACATGAAATCTTTTATCGGAAGATCACGCACTAATTGACCTTTTGCCAGTCGGTTCAAATTCTTCATGTTCACATGCCCAAGGCGACGATGCCACAGTAGACCATCATGTTCTGAAATCTTCGAAAATAGGCAAGTAATTTCTTCACACGGTTTCTTGTTCATATCAATCACATAAGCGTTTCCTCGTCTCTCTGCTGACATTAAGAACCAGTCTTCTGGAATGACAATTCCAGGTTTAAGAACATGACATCCTTTCTTTGTAAAGTGAACTGAATTCCCTCGATCACAAATCTGAGAAATGCTCAACAGATTGTGTTTCAGTTCTGGAACATAATTAACATTTTCGAAGCTTAACACGCCGTTTCGTACAGTTCCTTTTAACGTGATTCTGCCTGAATCTCCTCCCGCAAATGAGACATATCCACCATTAAATTCTTTGACATTTTCCAGTTGGGATAAGTCTCCAGTCATGTGCCTAGAACAGCCACTATCCATGTACCAGAGGCGCACGGTAGTCCTCCACAGCTGTTCCTGCACGATTAGCGGGATTAATTAGATTTAGGAACCCAGCCCATAGTGGATCTGGGTTTTCCTTGTGCATCATTATAAGTCACTCTCTACCACACTAAGTTTTCTTTATTTAAAAACTTTGAAGTATTTTGAAAGACAGAGTTTCGATGACATGTATGAGATGGATTGGATTGCTTGGCCTTAGCTTTAGGTTTCCAATGCTTGTTTGACCAGTTAGAATTGTAATTACCAAAAGCATTATGTTGAGATCTTCGAAAATCATTTTGTTGTTTTTGATTTTTGCGTTTGGCTGCATTCCAATCCTGATCAGAAGGTTTAGTCTTGCGATAGTTGTTTTTCATTGTCTTAGTCTTTTCAGTCGTCATTGACTCTGAACAACGATATCGGTTAGACATGACCTTCTGATCTTGCACTGACTTTTTCTTGTACGATGCCCTTGGGAGTTGAACACAATTTCTGGCAATGTGACCAGCGATGCCACAGTTAAAACATGTTTGACGCTTCAATTTGTGAGTATTTTGAAAGCTTTTGCACGATTTGCTTGATTTTGAATGATTTGACGTTTTGATTTTCTGAACATGTTGTGCTTGTGGTTGTTTTGAGCATTTTGAAGGTTTTTCTTCTAATGACTTCTCACTTATATCAATATCCTTTTCTTTGTTACTTAATTTTGGTTCAATATTTGAACAAGGAGAAGTTTCATCAATATGCGTTTTCTCAATGCATTTGTCATGTGAAACTAATTCAGGTTCATTATCTGAACGTGTAGAAGTCTCATCAATATGCATTTCCTCAACGCATTTATCATGTGAAGACGATTCAGGTTCAATTTCTACTACAGTTTCCAATGGGGTCCCACTAGATTCAACATTAGGGACACCCACTGAGACAGGTTCAGAAGAAGAATCAGGATACTCTTGATTTTCTTGAGAAGTCATTTCAGTGGTTTCACTGAATGCATCCTGAGGGACCTCACCTGTAACATTTTCATTAACTGAGACGTTAGAAGCATTAGAATCACACACATTAACTGAAAAACAATCATCACCACACTTATTGTTCAAATTATCAACACAAACATCATCAGTTTTGCCCAAAACAACAGGCTCACAAGATGAAACATAAGCAGAAAACGATGCAAATAAAGAACGACTAAAAGCAATGTCAGATTCAGTTGGTTCAGAATAAGGTTCAAAATACGGTTCAGAAATATTTGAAATAACGACTGGTTCACTCCCATGAACATCTCCACACTTTACTTCAGAAATATCATCTGCACATGAAGATGAAACGTTAGGATCAATTGAGCCTTTGGAAACAAAATTTAATGAAGTAGACTTCTGTTTCTCAACTTGTTTGTCATGAGAAAACGACTTGTTGGTTTTGGAACCATAAGTCATGTTGCTCTCATTTATCATCTCCTCCTCAGTCATTGGCATATAAGTGTAATTATCATTATATGGAGGAGGAGTCTGATTATAACCCAAACCACGCCCTTTCTTTTCTTTGTACGCAAGTTGTTGGTCACACAAATTTTTTACTAATTTACTGGAAGAATCAAATTTCTTGATATTGAGCTCATTAATTTGATATTTGTCTCTGATATCTTCCAGTTCCTTAGTCACTGCGCACAGTTTTTCCTGAACGTATAAGAGTTGAGATGATTTTACACTTACATCATCCTTGAGTTTGATGATGTCTTTTCGCTGAGCTTCGATCTTTTCTTTGAAAAGTTTTTCGTTTTTCGATAAAGTAAAATTTTTATTCTTTATATCATTGTAATCTTGAATTAACTCAGCGTTGTGCATTCTATAAACTTCAACTCTTTCTCTACATTCAGGAGTACAGAAAGCAGAAAGTACCTCTTCTTTGGTTAGACCTTTAACAGGAGCTGAGAGAATCTGAGTCATGAAAGCAAAGTTTTCAGCTGCAGTCTCCTCCTCTTGTGCAGACACTTGATTATTTGAGGTCATAAAAGCAATATTATTTGAAGCAGCTTGATTTTCTGGAGCAGAAATGTTCAGACGCTCAATCTCTGAATTCCAATCAAAGTTGATGTTGGGCTGAACCACCAGGGCTTGGGCTAATCCTTGTGGCTGAGGACTTCCAGTAGCAGCAGCATCTGTTATACTAGCCGTGGTCACAAGAGCTCTTTCTCGATTAGGTGTTGCGGGCTGTGCAGGAGTTTGTTCTCTGTTTATCTGAGGTTTTGTCTAATTTCGAGCATAGTGTCCTTCCTCATGACAGTTATAACAGCGCAAGTTAAAAGGCACCTTAGCAGCTCCATTCCAAGCAGTGCCCCACCTGTTTTTACCTGTTCTTTTAATAAACTTTTGTGCCCTGAAAGCAGCCATCGCCATCTGCCAGGTGATGTCCATTTCTTCAACATCATCAGGATGAATCTGATATAGGTCTTCGCTACACCATTTTGGAGGATCAATTTTTCCTGCAACAAAAGCGTTCAAACAATTGATAATGGAGGCTGCGATATCCAAATTTTCCTTTGACTGTTTAGTAAAGAAAGCTATCATCTCATTGTTCACAGTGGAGGCGGAAGCTGCGGAAGAAGCGTTCACAGCAGAAGCAGGAGCAGCATTAGGAAATGATGGAGCAACTTGAGCAGAAGACCCAGAGTAGTAAATGTTTGTTGGACTGGGAGCCGCTTTAACAGATGCAGCATTGCTAAACATTTGAAAACCTCCTTGAGACAAGAGAGCTGCATTGTTGTTCGACGAAGATGGTGCAACAGTGAATCCTGCAGCTAACATACAGTTTTTATGATTGGTCTCTCTTTGCTTATCATCCAATTCACATGCTTTGATATGAGAGATCATTTCAGATAAACTGCATCTAGCAAGATCTTTTGTTTTCTTGATCATAGCCACATGATGATCCCAGCTTTTAGGTAATGCATTTAAAAGTTGCCTATTTGTTGACGCATTTGAAGTAGGAATCTCTTCCATCTGCATTTGTGTGACTAACTTGATGAACCTCTGAATCTGATTATCAACAGTCTCCCCATAGAGGTGATTGAAGTTATTGAAGTTCTGTCTGAGCAAGTTCCTTCGACTTTCTTTCATGTCTTCATTCCCTTCATAAACGTCAATCAACGATTCCCAAAGCTCCTTAGCAGATTTGCAAGTGCGAAAGCCAATAGCAATATCAGGGCCCCATCCCATGGTTAAATAGGACAGTGCTCTTTCATCTTCCTCAAGTATATTGAAATCTTCTTCAGTATATTCACTCTTTGCTTTCTTTACTTTTAGTCCGGGTTCGGTAGGACTGTCAGTCATAATCTCCCTTGGACCTCTTAAGATGCTTCTCCATATCTTTGAGTCCTTGACCTTCACATGCTGTTCAAAACGCCATTTCCATTCTGGAAAATCATTTGCATCGATTAACCTGGGAATGCGTGTAGTGGTTCCAACCTTTGAGTCCAGTTCTTGTTGTTTGTTAAGGGCAGCTAGATCAGTGTTATTTGTCGACATGTTTAATTAATCAGTTAATTAATTAATTAAATTTTAAGTCCAAAAAGTCAACAGGTCCAAAGTCCGTGATCAGTGTCGTTGCGAGTCAAAACCAAAAATCAAACAACTCGAAACCGTAATTGATTGCGAGTCGAAACCAAAGCAGGATGAGCCAAAATTGATGATGGTTGTGAGTCGAAACCAAACAGGATGAGCCGAAACTGATGATGGTTGCGAGTCGAAACCAAACAGGATGAACCGAAACTGATGATGGTTGCGAGTCGAAATCAAACAGGATGACCCGAAACTGATGATGGTTGCGAGTCGAAATCAAACAGGATGAGCCGAAACTGATGACGGTTGCGAGTCGAAACCTGCAAAACAGATAAGAGATAAGATCTGTTGACTCGCAATCCCTATTTTTCAGCACTTTCAAGAATTCAAAGATATCGTAATCTTTGAATCTGTTGAACACCAACTTCCCGAAAATTCAGCAAACACCTTTTCTGAAATCAACAAACCAAAATCAGCAATTTTTTTTAAAGATTCGATCAAGAACAGATTGAGTATTGCAATAATTTTCACTGCAAAAACAAGCAACAAAACTGGGTCAGTAGCAAAACAGGTTCTTGAATCTGAATGATATCAAAACCGAGCCTTGAAAGACTTCAATGGCTCTGATACCAATTGTAAAACCCGTTAAGGATCTTTCAATGATATCAACCTTTAACTTGTGAAGGTGCGGAAAACAATCACAAGTCGATTCAAGAACAAACAATAATAATCAACACAAGAATAATAAATGAATCACAAACCGAAATCTTGCATTCAATGATAAAGCAAAGACTGATACAAGACTTCAACCGAACTCGGTTCTCTTGTGTCGCAACCAACAAACTGACCAATAACCTCAACCAAGATGTTGAGGTTTGTTTAAATACAAAACAACCGGGCTAAACCCTAAGCCCATTGCGACATAAAGTAGACTAGCCCAACCCTTACAAAATCAACCCAAACATGTAAAATAAACAAGTACATAATCAACCCTTAAACTATACTAACCTACATGAATAAACCTTCAGGTTCCAACATTAGTTCCTCTTTAATCCATGTACATTGAACATAAGGTGAGTTAAATTATGAGTTTTAATGAGAGTTGATGAAGTGGGTTATGATCAAATCCACAAATTCGTATGAGATTTAGCATGAATATGTGTTAGAATCATCTTATGGAACATGTGTTGTGCATGATTTTGATTAATTTCATGTTTTGAAGTAAAACCCATTTGGGATGATGAAGTGAGTAAATCACCATGTTCAATAATTGTATAATTTGTGATGTAGTATGTTGTATGTGATAAATGATTTTAGATAAGTTGATTAGGACATGAAATAAATGGATGTTTAGTTGAATTTGATGAATGAAGATAAGAATATGGAAGATCGTGCATGAATGGGTTGTACATTGTGCTAAGAAAGTGGTATGCACACCAAGTGCTTGATGAAATGCCTAGGTGAGCTTGATAAATGAAATTGTATGTAAGAAAAAGATGAATATATGTGGAATGTGAAAATGAGGTATTTGATAGTAAACTAACATGAGAAGTGTGTTTTAGATATAGTTCATGTGGATATTATGTTGAATCAATGTTGGGTTAGCTTAGTATGGGTTAAAGTGTTAGTTGTGAAAATATGAGAATGCAAGTGTGGATAGAATGGATTATGTATGTATATGTGTATGTGTATGTGTATATAAGTAAGTGATCATGTAGTTGTAGATGTCATACAATACAAGTGTCGTAAGTATAGCCTAATATGATGTCGCGTATATAAGAGGTTAAGTTGAAAGTTTATACAATAAACCGTAACTTTTGAAAGTTAACTACGCATCTACGCATAAGAAGCATGATTTGATTTGTTGTCGTAAAGGTAGGATCATAGGAAGTCGTATGGTACATGTTATGTTAATACGCGTTATTGTGATGACATGATGAATTACATTAGTTTGAAAGGATATGAAATTGATTATATGTCTTATGCTTGTTAGTTGTGACTAAAGGAAGTCAAATGTGAAATATGCGGTTGATATGATCGTTAACACGTACAATGATGTATGCTAATGAAAATGTAAATTGGTGACATGAAAGTATAGGAATTATGTCAAGACGGACTCAAGCATGAAAGGCTAACGGGTCGAGAGGAGGCAAAGAATCGGATACGAACCCGGATGCACGAGGTAAGTGATTTCCATAATCACTTCTTAGTTTGTTTAAGTAATATAATGTTTAATTATTAAGTTCATATGAAGTTGAGGTCAAATCAATAGATTATTTTGATAAATGCATGAACGGGTCGAACAATTCGTAGATGAATAATAAGCCGAACACGTATAAGTTAAGAAATTCCTTAACTCGGATGTTGGATTTCAAGTTTACATGATAGAATGTTAATTTACAATCATGTAGGAAGAAACGGGAGGTCAAACGGGTAAACGGTTTGAAAGTTACGCAAGTTTTAGCGTAAACGGACGAAACAAAGATACAGGTGCCGTAAATTACGCCCCAGGCCGGAATTTATGGCCTCCCCTGCATCAGCATCATGTTTGAGGCCGTAAACAGCAGACAGGCCGTATTTTAGGCCG
The DNA here is from genome assembly GCA_030545235.1 of Helianthus tuberosus. NCBI lineage: Eukaryota > Viridiplantae > Streptophyta > Magnoliopsida > Asterales > Asteraceae > Helianthus > Helianthus tuberosus. Next base: position 58,125,807 of record CM060438.1, read on the forward strand.
TATTTTGGGCCGTATTTTGCTGGGTAGGCCGTAATTTACGTCCCCTGGGGGTTTGGATGGTTTCCCTTTATAAGATTTTGACCGAATGTGTTATACATGCGAATGGATGGATCTTGTTTGTAAGTAAGTCTATTATCGGATGGTCATATGCATGACTAGGGAGGTGTGTTAATTAAGTTAAGAGAATAGGATAGTATGTAAGTATGAATAATTGGAGTCATGGTGAGTCTAAGTCGTATAAATTAGTATGCGTGATGTGTATAGAAGATATATATATATATATATATATGTATGTATGTGTATAATTATGCGAAAGGCGTGCATTGTGTTGTAGTTAAATAGATGCATATAAATGGTTGGCGACCTTTTTACGAAGATGTAGTACTTGAATATGTTGAGATTACGGGTTTGCTAACCTAGTTATTATTGAGTATGTTTGAATGTGCAGGTTATGAATGTCGGACTTTCAAAGTGTTAATATAGTAATGAAATGATTGAATGTTGGAAGGATAATCGGGTTGAAGTAACTTAAGCGGTTAGAATATGCTATGGACGTTTTAGTTTATACAATATTTTATGTTTGGTCGTCACCACCTACTAACGGGTTAGTTGTATGAGAGTATATGTTATACCCATTTAATTGGGTAATCGAATGCGTAAGAGAAATGAAAGTACGTACACGAATGGAATTAAAAATGACGGTTTTATAAGCCATCAAGTATAACGACTAACTTTTTAAAGCTTTGTTGTTGAATGTAGGTAAATCCTCAATTTAGGCGACTTGGAGAATTGGAGCGAGCACATGTTCATGATATGTCATATCAAGCGCTTCCGCTAGTTGCACTAATGTTTTGGTCCAAATTTTCTATTTTGTACAACTTGTTAGTAGACATACATTTTAACGCTTGATGTCTAGGTTTTTAGTAGGGCCTTGTCAAACGAATTGTAGAATGGTATTTGTCTTACTTATGTTGATAACAGGGGTATACCCGTCTTACGGACGGGTCATGCCCATTTTTTTTCAAAAGCATGTATTAATGTTATTAATTTGAAGTCTTTTAATTATCTTTGTAAGTTAATTTATAAAGACGAAAGACGGTCCTTACAAGTTGGTATCAGAGCCAAGGTTTGAGGGATTCGAGCATAAGATGTGATGCTTGAACTCAAACCGACAGCTCTTTTGAAAGTGTGCTCGCTCCGAGATTCGCCAATGAGGTAAAAATTTTAAACATTCGTTTAATATGAGTATGCATAGTGTGTTACGGTATAAGTTTTAAGATTCGAGCAGGCTATGAAGTGATAAGGTGAGTAAAATAAGAAGTCCCGGGACCCGTGTAGCTGAAAACGGACCCGGGAAATAGTCAAAACACCCCAAAATGGTTTTCCAGCGTTTCTGCTAAGGGATGGCCGTCGCCGACGGGCTGTGAGCCGTCGCCGACGGGCTTATGTTTGTCGACGGCTTAACTTCCTGCCTACGGGCTATTGTGGGCGACGCCCATTTATGAAGCCCGTCGCAGACGGGGTATGAAGCCGTCGCCGACGGGTAGCGGAAATCAATCCGCTGATATTTCATTGTTTTGTCTTATTTTCGTGTCTTGATGTTTCTAAGCTGTTCAAAGCCTATGAATGTTCGTATAAGATCTATTTAACGCCTAGTACGACATATGTGACCACGATCAGTGGATAAGACAGACGGAATATGCTAATCATTTATTAATACGCTATTCATAAGGCCAAGAGCACGCAGGTTATGCGAAGGGTAAGCGCAATTGTTCGGAAGGGATGATCCGTGAATGCGGCCTAGGACCGGCATCAAGGCAAGTAATAAGACGAATTAACCCCTGGTATGTAAACTCAACGCGTGGATGTATGAAATTGTATAATTAGGCAAGCGAAAGAAAATTCTAGATGAATATAAGAACGACATGGTAAAGAAGTTTAAAAAAATGTAACACGTGCCGAAACTTAACTCTTCTAGATGAATATAAGAACGACAGGTGTTTATGACAAGAAACTAAGTTTGATGGTCAAAAGGGGGTAAAAGGGTATTATGGTAATTTTGGTTACGAGTTAACAAAAGAATAAGTTACATGGATGGGATAATGGATAATTAAAATCCCACAAGGATAAAATGGATATTTAGATTCAACGGGTCAAATGGTGAAGATATCACCATTTGGCGATATCGACTAATGAATTGTTTTGTCAAGCATTATGAATTCACAGAATGAATAGCGAAAGGAGTTTCGTTGCTATAACGAGCCATTTAACGGATGACGTATTAAAACGGGTCATAGCTTTGATCCGAGCCAGGTATGTGCTATTAGAGTTGTAGTTAAGTAGTGAGATTGGTTAAATATGCAATGAAGTCCTTGTTGTAAAGGACGGAACAAAGTTGACCAAGACGCTCTTGATGGGTATATCGGGCAAACGATCCTAAAAGTTTTCTAGAAATAAGTTAGTTGATTAGGTGAAATGTTTTGGACAAGTATGTAAGTGAGGAGTATGTTTTTTTGTAAGTCAGAGATCTTAAAACGCGTAAATACCCTTAACAGGTCAAATCAAGCTTTTGAGCGAAAATGGGTTAAGAGGATGCAAGACATCCGGAAATTTAATCTTTTATGATAGACGATATTGAAATTATTAAGTTCATATGAAGTTAAGGTCAAACAAACAGGTTATGTTGATAAATGTATGAACGGGTCAAAATTTGGTAAAAGGGTAATAAGTCGAAGGCCTTAAAGTCCCAAATTTTGGTAGTCTGAATATTGGATTTTTACTCCATGTGATGGAGAATCAAATTACGATCACATAGGAAAAGAATCGAGTAAAGCGGATAAAAAACGAGAGAGTTATGCTCGTTTCCGTAAAAATTTGTTATGCTGGGAATATGCAGCAACCAGCTGCGAACTGTCTTTCAAAAAGAGGTCGTCGCGCCATGCGACGGAAGGAGATAAGGTTGGTCGTGCAGCGCAACAAGGCTCGCGGCCTGCGAAGGCTTTGGGTGCACTTCGTCGCGCCCGCGAGGGCCCAAAATGGCAGCAAACTTGCTGCTGGGTGTTTATTTTCAGTCACGAGCCTGTTTAAACACGTTTTAAACAATTGTAAGCTATGTATGACCAATTTAATATATGTTTTAGGAAACGTAGGTATGCGTGGAGGTAAGTATGTATGTTCATACGTATGTAATCAAGTATACGCGGATGTATGAAGATATGTATATGGGTATGCATGTATGAGTGTAGGGATGTTGCAAGTAGGGGTGTATGTATACATGTATGTATAATGTTATGAATGTATGTAAGGATGTAGGTATGTGGGTATGTAGACATGTGTATATGTATGTAAGTAGTTATGTGTGAACGACTTATTTATACAAGTATGTGTGAAATTATGTATGCATGTGTTCATTGCAATTGAGTATTGACAATAATTATAGTGTGCCTTGTGAATGAAGTGTAACGCAGGTATGATAAGGAAGTCTCACCACGGGTTGTATAAACAGATGGAAAGCTGGAATGTAAAGAGAATAACGGAATGAAAAGTAAACGAGAATGAATCTTGTATGTTATAATGTGTACTAATGTTATGAATTTTGTGGTGAGTGCAGGTAATACGAGTCTCGAAGGATCATCAAGGAGTAGAGATCGAAGACCGAGTCACAAGATAAATTGTACGGGAACGTTGATGCATATAATGCAGTAAACATAAGCTATGTTTTTACTTAGTAAATAAGTCGATTGATAAAGTCGTGTGAAAGAGTTATGTTAAAATGAAATTTTAAAGTAAGTCAAGGTACTTATAAAGAAAGAAATTTTATGGCATGAATTTTCGTTGCGACTTTTGTCAAAAACGTATATGGGTGTTACAAATGGTCCATCTAGTGTAAATTCAATGAAATTTGTGAAATATAGCATTGGTGTACCTCTGGGTAGTTTCTTGCTAAACTTTTCTTTCTTGATACAAATATATCCATTGCTAAAAATGAGGGTGCGGGCTCAAGTACTTGATTGGAGTCTCGGGTGTAGGGCAAGGGGAACGATGGTTTTTATGAAGGGGGAGGGGCAGCTAGGGACATGTGGCCACGACAAGGGTTTAAAGATGTGAAATGTGAAAGCACTTGTGTCTATATGATGACTACATAACGACACGTAAAAGCATTCTTTTTATTATAACACATGAAAAGTGCTGCTTATTTACTTATTAGTTAGAAGAGATAATGTAAAGAGTTAATTATTGTTTTCATCCTTGTGAATTGTCAAAAATCACTATTTCAGTCAATTAGTTTAAAAATTGTGATTTCAGTTCCTATGGTTTCACTTTCGTGACCATTTCAGTCCACCTCGTAACCATTTCAGTCCCTGTACTTACAAAATAAATGGATTGAAATGGTTACGAAAGTCAAACCACAGAGACTGAAATGGTTACGAAAGTGAAACCACAGGGACTGAAATCGTATTTTTTAAACTAATGGACTGAAATAATGATTTTTGACAAGCCACAAGGACAAAAATAGTAATTAACTCTAATGAAAATTTGATTACAACCATAATTTCAATTTTTAAAAAGATCAAAAGGGGGAATTGAAAAAATGTTGTTACAATAATTAAATGACCAATAATTGAAAAGGTGTGATGGTTGGTTGGCTCATGGCCAGATAATAATTGTTGGGTTGGTAGAGATCTAGAAAGATATTGGCGCCATGACACTGTTTCTCACTATCGAGTCTCGATCTCACTTTCTTTATTTTACACACATTAATTACATACAAATATCCATATGTTAAAGAAACCACACCAAAACTTGTTTGAATAGTAAAAATCAAACAGCATGGTACAAGTTATAGACATAGATATACTAGGCAAATTGGATTTAAATAATCCGAACTTACTCAATTTTGCCGATAATAATCTCAACTTAGTTATTGGCCGATAATAATCCGAACTGGTCCACTTTAGCCGATAATAGTCCGCCGTTAAAAATTGCTTAACGGAGTTAAGTTTTTTTCCGAATTACAAACCGATGTTTTATGAGTTTTGAATAATATAACTATTTTTTAACATATTTTTTCCCAAATAATTTTTAGAATATAATATTTTATGAAATTTCGAATTTATCGTTACGATGTGCTTATAATTATCAACGTTTCAATATAAATTTCTATTCAAAATCACTTCAGATCAAACATAATTGATTTTTTATTTCTTTATTTTCAATACAAGTTCGTTTTTTCCTTTGTAAGTTTTCAACAGAAAATATACATTATAATAAGCATAAGAGCATATTATATATTTGACCCGACTCGTTTCCGTAAAAAAAATAATACGTCAAAACATAGATCAACAGAAAATATAAATTATAATAAGCATAAGCAGTGGCGGACCCAGAAAAAATTTTCATGGGGTGCGGATAAGGGGTTTAACCAAATTTTCAAGGGGTGCGGAGAGAATTTTACCTTATAAAATACCCTAATTTTTTTTTTCAGGGGGTGCGCCCGCCCACCCTGGCTTCTTACTAGGTCCGCCCTTGAGCATAAGAGCATGTTATATATGACCCGACGCATTTTCGGGAAAAATTTACGTCATGAAACTAAAGGATATAAACATCGTTATTTTACATTAATAAAAAAACATAGAAAAAAAGAATATCAGTAAGGATTCCAATAGTTCTAATACCGGTACCGTTGTTTGGTCGGAATCGACGTGACACCGATATTGTTGTGAAGGCATCAATTCGATTCGTCACAATACGTATCAATACATTACCGAACACTCATTTAACTTAATAATACCAACTTAATTTAAAATATTTATATTTATTTATAAAAGAAAATTAAGAAAGGTTATTTTATAGAAAGAATACATCTATATAGAATATAGATTTAATATTTTAATGTAAAACTTTTCATTATGTGGTTTTCAAATTGGTAACTCTGGCTTAAATGAAATTATATAAATTCAAAAAATTAAATAAAATATTATTACCGTTACTGTTTACCATTGAGGTGGCTTGTAAATCTAGTTTTATTTCCTTTTTTATGTTGTGTTTGATGTATTGTTTTCTTTTTTGTTCTATGTTTTTACGGCGAGTCGTCATATAAACATTTGAACTTTGTTTGTATTCTGGTTTTTTAGATATTAATAAAAGTTTACCCGGGGGCTTCCCGTTTCCCAAAAAAAAAATTGAGAATGAGAATTCTAGCTTGGGTGTACATCAAACTATAAGAATTTAAAAAGTTAAATAAAATATTATTATTATAAAATTTAAAAACTTGAATAAAATATTATCATTATTACTGTACATCAAACTTCAAATTGTAACTATACTAGTTGATGCCCCGCCCGCGTTGCGGGGCGATGACCGAATAATTCTCAATCAATTAAAAAAACACTATTATAGTTTTGTTAGGAAACAGATTAAAACGATGACAAGACCGTAGTTCTGAGCTCAGTGTGACACCAGTGTCACTACGACCATCAAACAAATACCAAACCAATGAAATATTGTGTTTCGTACTTGGGATTTGTATAAATATGCGTATCATTTGCACATATCAATTCTTGTTCAATTTCGAGCTTTAAATCGCTTTCTGGAAGGTTATACGCGAACTGATGCGTAAACGTAATCAGTTTAACGCAACAAACACTCCGGAATAGTGACATAGGCTTAACATACCTTAAATAACCTTTACGTAACTTAGAAATAAGTTTTGAAAGGTTTGGTGTGTCAAAAACAAGTTTATTCGATCGCAGGGACTATTTGCGTCAAATTGTGAAACTATGCTGATTTGTATAGTAACGAACATCCTGGAACTTGATCATAAGCTAAACATACCCTAAATATCCTTTACATAGCTTAGAAATAGGCTTTGAGGGGTTCGGTATTCGAAAATACGCTTATTTGATCAAAAGGGACTAAAAGCGTCAAAATCGGCGTAAGTTTGCATTTACGCGCATATCTTACGTTCTGACCACATCTGGACATCCAAAATTTTTGTAGACACTAAAATATTTTTATTTTAGTGATCGGCATGCAAAAATACCATTCGTCGCTTAATTTGGTTCGTTTTCGCGTCCGTTAGAGTTTCGTCGTAAGTAACCGAACAACGTGACCGTACGACCAAACGAACCGACATCCGTGATATTTCCGAGCATATTTCAGGTCCCCTACACTTTGACGATCTTGTAGAGCCTTGAAAATGGCTTAATGGAGGTTAAAAATATCGAACACAAGTTTAAATACGTGCAGGGACCATTTCTGCCAAACTTTGAAACTGCAGCCCACCCCGTCGCGTCGCGCCACAGCCTAGGGGCTGTGCTGTGGCGCCACGCCACCACCACATCTGGACAGAAAATTATTTTTAGCAGCAGATTGATAATTCAGGGGCCATTCTTGCAATTTCTTTGTGTGGTAGCCAAGTTAACACCTCTCCAAGCAAAGTATAGCTGTTAATTACACATGTATGGCTAGGATTTCTTGCTTGGTGGCTACACAAACCACTTTTAATGATCCTAGAGCCTCACCACAACTATAAATACCCTCCACTTCTTCCTCATTCATTGCTCATTTCAATTTTGGAACTCTAAGTGGAGGAATCCCTGCAAAGGAACCACCTACCTGAGTTTTAAGATCATCCTTCTAGCCTTTGAACACCAAGTGCCACTTGATTCCTTGATTTCCCGAGCTTCGTTAGGACACTTAATCAAGGATACTTGCAATCTCAAGTGAGTACATAGTCCCATCTTTTACCGCTTTCAAATGTTTTGGGGTGATACATATGTGCCTATGCATTATTTTCATGATTTCTAATTATATGTTTACACATGCTTAGTACTTATACTTTTGACAAACTTGAACAATTATCCATGGCTTAAACATTGTTTTCCAAAACTTGTTAGAACTATATGTTCATTTATACTATTATTTATACATTCATTAACAATGATCAAGCCGATTGGTAGTACGATATAGCGCTCTAGGACTAGACACCCAATTCCTGTTGTAGGGAATGTCAGAAACCAAATTTTAACCAAATAGAATATGCCTTTGTGGTATTTCTATAGTCTCAAAAGTGTATGCACTAAGGTTTGAATGTATAACCAAATCGCGATATATGGTATATTTCGATATACTACCAACGTGATACTGTTTTGCTAAAGCATAGTTTGATATGATATTGTTTACTAAGGTATAGTTTGATATACTTCCAAATCATGATCTAGGTATATTTCGATATACTACCAACATGATACTGTTATACTAAAGTATAGTTTGATATACTACCGACTTTGTTATTTCATAAACTAAAGTATATTTTGATATACTACTAAAGCATAGTTGATATGCTATTTTCAAACCAAAGTATAATTTGATATACTATCGATACTTTCATTCTTAAACCAAAGTATACTTGAGATATACTACCAAATCTATTATTTCATTAACCAAATTATATTTTGATATACTACCTATTTAACTATTTCAAAACTAAAGTATATTTTGATATACTACTTATCCGGTCTTTTCAAAACTAAAGTATATTTCTACATATACTACAAACCTTTTTATCAAAACAATGTGTTTTAGAAACCAAACTTTTTACAAGGATTCATGGCTATTTTTTGTAAACGCAAAACTTTTTCTTGTACTATCCAAAGCCATGAATCAAATTCACAAAACCTATGTTACTCACAGAGTCACAGGCATTTTTATGCTGACGTTTTATTTTCACATATGTTTCAGGTACTACAATGTGATGATTGTTGATGCATGCTACACATAGGATGGACCCGTGCCTTAGTGACTTTAAAACTTGAAAGACAATTATTTGTATTTATCTACTTTGTATTAAGACAATGAGTTCATTAACGTAATAAAACAAATCTTTAAACACCATGTGTTGTGAAACAATGATTCTGTTACGACACTCCCCGACGTTTCCGCCGCGATTTGTTGTTTTACGCGGTCGGGGTGTGACACTCAGGGCAAAACTGTAGTTTGTCAGGATTAATGAGCGAGTGTTAGACAGCTCCTTCACATGGAAAAAAATTAAATCCAGTCAACCAATTAAAAAAACACTCTTATAGTTTTGCTAGAAAAACTAAAACGATAGCAATACTATAATTTGAACTGAGGGCAAAGTTGTATTTGTTGAGTTGGGTAAAATCGTAATTTGCCAAAAGTTAAAGTGATGGCAATACTATAAATTTGAACCAAAGACAAAATCGTAATATAACTTTGCACTAAGGACAAAATCGTAATTTTAAGCTGGGGACAAAACTATATTTTTAATTTGAACTGGGGCAAAATAAAAATTTGAACTGATGGCAAAATCGTAATTTTGAATTGGGGGGCAAAAGCATACTTTTATTTTGAACCGGGCAAAAACATAATTTTAAACTGAAGGCGAAATCATAATTTTTGAAACGGGGTGAAAATGCAAAATCATCATTTTTAGTTTGGTGCAAAAGCAAAAATTTATTTTGAACTGGGGCCAAAATTGTAATTGTAATTGTAATATGGGGATAAAATCATAATTTTGAACCGATGGCAAAATCGTAATTTTGAGCGAGGGACAAAAACATAATTTTATTTTGAAGTGGGGGCAAAAACCTAATTTTATTTTAAATTAAGGACGAAACCGTAATTTTAAAACGAATATAAAATAATAAAACGGTTGGTCTAATAGGGAAGTGACACGCAGCTGCGTGGCACTATTCCCCTAACTTGTTTTTGTATATGTAGGACAGTAGGAAAACTTACATTAGCGTTAAAAGTTCAATAATTTTTTTAATACACATACATATATTATTTGAAAAATATTATAAACCCACCTTTACAGTTTATACTAGGTTTTAAGTCAAAAATAAGATTTTGTTTTCGAACGGCCAACGAATAAAACCACGACTACCTCGAGGTAATACAATGGCAAAATACGACCCCATATGTCAACGAACTTAGACAGCGCTAGGTAGTCCAAGCCCACCATCTTCGGGGAAAAACAAGCCGCCCAAAATGCTCACTATGGTAAAACCTGATTATGATCGAATTCAAACTTGACACCTGTAACCTTCAACACTACATTTTCATTTTCCCTCCGATGTCAACCGAGCTACGTAGTCAAACAATAGGATTTATCCATACAAAAAAAATTCAAAATACAAGTATATGATAAAATTCGACACTAAATACTGTACAAGATGTTTACATAACTAGTTTTTGCCCCACCCACGTTGCGGGGCAATAAGGCAAATATTTCTCTCTCATAACATGTATGTCTGTACAGAGGGCAAAATCGAAATTATATTTTGAACAGGAGGCGGAATCATGATTTAAAACTGATAGCAAAATCATAATTTCGAGCTAGGGTGAAAACATAATTTTATTTTTAACTGTGGGAAAAAAACGTAATTTTGAGCTGAGGACAGAATCGTAATTTTGAGCTAGAGGAAAAAGCAACATTTTATTTTTAACTGGGGGCAAAAACGTAATTTTAAACAGAGGGCGAAACCGTATTTTTAAACTGGAAACAAAATTAAAAAAATAGTTTTTGAACCGAGGGCAAAAGCGTATTTTGGGCTAGGGCAAAAGTATAAATTTATTTTGAGCTGGGGGCAAAAACGTAATTTTAAACGAAGGACGAAAACGTAATTTTAAACTGGGAATAAAATTAAATAAAAGATGAGTTGGTCCAATAGGGAAGTGACAGGGAGCTAATAATTTTGAGCTAGGGGAAAACATAATTTTATTTTGAACTAGAGGCAAAAACGTATTTTTGAGCTGAGGGCAGAGTCGTAATTTTGAGCTAGAGGGAAAAACAACATTTTATTTTGAACTAGGGGCAAAAACGTAATTTTTAACGGAGGATGAAACCGTAATTTTAAACTGGGAACAAAATTAAAAATGAGTTTTTGAATCGAGGGCAAAATCGTAATTTTGAGCTAAGGGCAAATTTATAATTTTATTTTGAGCTGGGGCGAAAACGTAATTTTAGCTAGGGGCAAAATTATAATTTTATTTTTTATCTGGGGGCAAAACCGTAATTTTAAACGAAGGACGAAAGCGTAATTTTAAACTAGGAATAAAATTAAATTAAAAATGGGTTGGTCCAATAAGAAAGTGCCAGGCAAGCTGCTTGGTACTATTCCTTTTAACTTGTAAATGTAGGTAACTAGGTTTTGCCCCGCCCGCGTTGCGGGGCAATAAGCCGAATATTTCTTTCTCGCAACATGTATGTCTGTATAGAGGGCAAAATCGGAATTATATTTTGAACAGGAGGCAAAATCATGATTTTAAACTGAGAGCAAAATCATAATTTTGAGCTATGGGGAAAACATAATTTTATTTTGAACTGTGGGCAAAAACGTAATTTTGAGTTGAGGGCAGAATCGTAATTTTGAGCTAGAGGAAAAAAAAAAGCATTTTATTTTTAGCTGGGGGGCAAAAACGTAATTTTAAACGGAGGAAGAAACCGTAATTTTAAACTGGGAACAAAATTAAAAAAGAGTTTTTGAACCTAGGGCAAAAGCGTATTTTGAGCTAGGGCAAAATTATAATTTTATTTTGAGCTGAGGGCAAAAAGGAAATTTTAAACGAAGGACGAAAGCGTAATTTTAAACTGGGAATAAAATTAAAAAAAATGAGTTGGTCAATAGGGAAGTGACAGGCATCTAATAAATTTTGAGCTAGGGGGAAACATAATTTTATTTTGAGCTGGAGGCAAAAACGTAATTTTGAGCTGAGGGCAGAATCGTAATTTTGAGCTAGAGGGAAAAAGAACATTTTATTTTGAGCCGGGGCAAAAACGTAATTTTAAACGGAGGGCGAAACCGTAATTTTAAACTGGGAACAAAATTAAAAATGAGTTTTTGAATCGAGGGAAAAAGCGTAATTTTGAGCTAAGGGTAAAATTATAATTTTATTTTGAGCTGAGGGGCAAAATTATAATTTTATTTTGAGCTGGGGGCAAAAACGTAATTTTAAACGAATGACGAAAGCGTAATTTTAAACTGAGAATAAAATTGAATTAAAAATGGGTTGGTCCAATAGGAAAGTGTCAGGCAAGCTGCCTGGCACTATTCCTTTAACATGGTAAATGTATATGTAGGATAACTAGGTGATTCCCCGGTTGCGGGGCGATGACCGAATAATTCTCAACCAATTAAAAAAAAAGTAATATATTTTTGCCAGAACGAAAAAGTAAAAAGAGTGTTAGTCAGCTCTTTGACACGATTTTTAGCTGGGGGCAAAGTCATATTTTTATTTTTACTTGAGGGAAAACTTAAATTTTTTTTCCCGAGGGTAAAATCATAATTTTTAGCTAGGGGAAAACCATATTTTTAATTTGCACTGGGGGTAAAAACGTAATTTTGAAATGAGAGTGATATCGTAATTTTGAACCGAGAGGAAATTTGTAAATTTTAGCTGGGGCAAAAGCATAAATTTATTTTGAACTGTGGGCAAATACGTAATTTTAAACTGTGGACAAAACCGTAATTTTAAAGTAGGAATAAAATAATAAACTGTTGTAAAATCGTAATTTTGAGCCGGGGGGAAAAAATTATTTCGAACTGGGGCGAAAACGTAATTTTAGCTGAGGGTAAAAACGTAATTTTTTATCGAGGGGGAAATCGTATTTTTTAGCTCGGGGCAAAAGAGTAAATGTATTTTGAAGTTGAGGCAAAACCGTATCTTTTAACTGGGGGCAAAAACGTAATTTTAAAGTGGATATAAAATAATAAACTAGTTGGTCCAATGGGTGTTGCTCGTCGGCTCGCCGCCCATTTGAACCAATGGTAGAGAACCACTATTCCAGGACAAAAATGTAATTTTAAAGTGTGTATAAAATAATAACGTGGTTGGTTCAACTAAGGAGGGACGACTGCCAATTTGAACCAATGACAGGGTGATACTATTCCCTGCCATGTGGTTGTATATGTTGAAAATACAATTTAGCTAATAAAAAATACATCTCTCGTGTTTTTCTTAAAAGAAAATAAGATAATGAGTACAAAGTACAAACTTTTTTCTTATTTCTTGCTCATCCTCTCACAACTTATTGATAGCACCAATAATATATATCTTGTTTTATTTAAAAGAATAATAGTAATCCACTTTTTAAAGGAATAATAATAATCCAAAACAGGAAAAAGGATAGGTGAAGACTGAAGGGGCAAAATTATCCAATCCACTGAAAATCTTTCGTGTCACATGAATCAACTTGCCGGGCATACCCTTTCATATCACTACAAAGTTACCAAATATTCTCTTTTAAATTGTTTTCTTATAAGAAATAATTATTAATTATCTTATGGTTTTGATTCAGTTTATGTTGCAAGATCGTATCGTCGGACTATGTGTAATAATTTAACTAAATAGTAAAAAAAACTATTGCAAACCATTCTCAAAATGTAATGATCGTATAGTAAGATTATGTGTAATAGTTAGACTATCTGTAATGGTTGAAAAGTGTTTGCATATTTCAATAAAAAAAATGTGATGTGTAATTGTTTAATTGACTATACACTCGGTCTTAAAAGAGAAACGGACAATATGTTATGTTTTTATTATTTTATGGCTTGAGTTATAATACAAAAGATTTAAAAATAAGAAGGGTAAGAAGGCACCAGAGAGTGACAAGTGTCTTATGAGTAATTAAATGGAAAGAGTAATTTTGTCTACAAGAGGAAAGAGAATATGCACATGCAAGTCACATGCTATTACCCCCCTAACTTTTAAACGTCCGTAACTTTTTTATACATCATTTGTTTTAAAAAAAATTATACCATAAAATCGAGTGTTTTTTTATCTTTAATATGAGTACCATATTGTTATATTTTTCAAAAAAATTTCAAAAACCCAGTTGCATATTACACAATGGACGTGATGTAAAACACAATGTAAATTAGATTAAAAGCACAATCAATGACAACAGATAAAGACACAATGGACAACATACTAAAACACAATGAACATAACGTATAACACAATGACGATAACATATAACACAATAAGAATCAGACTAAATAAAAACACAATTGATGACAACAGATAAAAGACACAATTAATGACAGCAAATAAAAGACACAATGGAGAGCAGATGAAGACACAATGAAAAACAAACTAAAAACACAATACTTAACAAACTAAAACATAATGAATAAGATAATAAAAAAATTGAACAAATTATTAAACCACAATGGACAACATATTAAAACACAATGAATAACATATTACACAATGGACATGATGTAAAACACAATGTAAATTAGATTAAAAACACAATCAATGACAACAGATAAAGACACAATGGACAACATACTAAAACACAATGAACATAACGTATAACACAATAAGAATCAGACTAAATAAAAACACAATTGCTAACAACAGATAAAAGACACAATTAATGACAGCTAAAACACAATGAACATAACGTATAACACAATAAGAATCAGACTAAATAAAAACACAATTGATAACAACAGATAAAAGACACAATTAATGACAGCAAATAAAAGACACAATGGAGAGCAGATGAAGACACAATGAAAAACAAACTAAAAACACAATACATAACAAACTAAAACACAATGAACAAGATAATAAAAAAAATTGAACAAATTATTAAACCACAATGGACAACATATTAAAACACAATGAATAACATATTACACAATGGACATGATGTAAAACACAATGTAAATTAGAATAAAAACACAATCAATGACAACAGATAAAGACACAATGACCATAACGTATAACACAATGGCGATAACATATAACACAATAAGAATCAGACTAAATAAAAACACAATTGATGACAACAGATAAAAGACACAATTAATGACAGCAGATAAAAGACACAATGGAGAGCAGATGAAGATACAATGAAAAACAAACTAAAAACACAATACATAACAAACTAAAACACAATGAACAAGATAATAAAAAAATTAAACAAATTATTAAAACACAATGGACAATATATTAAAACACAATGAATAACATATTAAACACAATGACCTGAACTAATAACACAATTTATAGAAAACCCAGATATAACAAAATCTTCATTGTGTCATATATTGTGTTATAGGTTTTTATAAAAACGCAATGCATAGAACTCAAATTAACATTGTGTTATAGGTTTTGATAATAACACAATGTATAGAAACTCTACTGACCAAAACCCAGTTAAAAGACACAATGACCTGAACATTTAACACAATGCCAAAAAACCCAGTAAAAATGAAAATTTTTATTTTATTTTTATATGTTAATATGGTACTCATATTAAAGATAAAAAAAACGCTCGTTATTATGGTGAAATTTTTTTTGAAAAAAAATGTCGTATGAAAAAGTTATGGACGTTTTAAATCGATGGGGGAATTGGCATGTGCCTTGCATGTGGAGAGAGAAAATCCATAAATATATGATTCCTTTTATGCCCTTCTATTATCTTCTTTTCCCTACAACCAATCTCAACCCTTCAAATCTAAGATCAATGGACTAGAATCCTTCTTACACTTCTTATTTATTTTATCCTTTGTATTTGATCCTAACCCATTATTTTATATCTTACATAGCTCAAACACGGACCCTTACACTATTTAATAAATTACTAACCTTTCGTAGTCAGTGAACCAGTTAAAAAACCTGAAGTCTTTCCACCACCATTCCACCGTTGGTTGGTTGGTTGGTAGAGACTATTTTCTCTTGAGAGAAGACCAAGATTCAATTTCTAGAATAGGATAAATTATTCCATATATAAGTTTGCAAGTTTTTTGTGCATTATTAGTTGTAACTTGTGCTTTGTGAGTTTTTCAAAAAAAAAAACCTGATTTTTTTCTTTTAACCCCAAGGTTTTTACCTTTTTCAATTTTAACCCTACATAATTTGTTTTTTTAACTTTAACCCAAAACTTTTCATTATTTGCAATTTAGCTTCGCAACTTTTGTAACTTATGCTTTTCATTTTTTCGCAAAATTTTGTTTTACGTATAGTTCTAAATTTTTCGAGTTAATACGACGCAACGTGCATGAGTGGTTCAACATTTTTACCTCTATTTTTCCATGTTTGACAGGTTCGTCGCAACACACATATCCTAGGTCGAGTCAGTGTTGGTGATCGATGACGGTTGTGTGACATTAGTACTATTTGACACCGTTTTATGCCCCGCCGCAACGCGGGGTGTGCTTTGGGGGTTTTCAAAGAAAAAATGGTTATGCATATTGCTGTCGTAACATTGGCTTTGGGGAGTTTCAAAAAAAAATGTTTTTTTTTTTACTTTTCACCCAAAAGTATTTCATAAATTACTTTTAACCCAAAACTATTGTTTTTTTACTTTTAACCCAAAACTTTTTATCTTTTGCAATCTATCCTTATAACTTTTTTTACTTTCAACTTTGGTCATTTATAGTTTCCATTTTTCGCAAATTTTTAGCTTTATGCTTGGTTCTAAATCTTGTGACTTAACACATCACAGCTGTGTCTTTGATTTAACATTTTTACGTTTAGTTCTAAATTTTTTGAGTTAACACGACGCAACGTGCGTGTGTGGGTGAACGTTTTCACATCGTCTATTTTTTCCCGTTTGACAGGTTTAACATAATATGCGGGTCATAGATCCACTTAGTTATAACTAAAGAATCCCGCCGCATTGCGGCGGGTCGCAATCCTAGTTATGATTAATTTGATGTTGTTTAGAAGTAGGGTTACTCTAACATTCGCCTAAAAACACTTAAATATCCCAAACAGTGAAGACAAAACATCTCACGACTTCATCCTTCAAACCCAAGTCTCACACATTCATTTGTAGTTAAGAAATTGGATTATTAAACTTACCTAACCAAGTTTTGTAAGTAACAGAAATTTTATATATTTTGATGCTAACATACAAAGTTTGACCAAACTTTGCATTGATACATACATTAAGAATAACTAATCTAAAAGAATAAAAATTAGAAAAAAAAAAAACTATATAGTAGTTAACGATCTACGATTGTACGATAAAAACCTATCAAAGTGAAGTACGATGTGGGTCTTCGACTAATTTGTTATTTCTTTAACTTTGTATGCTCACACATAAAAAAGAATAAATATTTTAATGTTTAATTCTATATTAGATAGGCGTTGGTTTGGGGAGTAAAACCAATAATTGAAACAAAGGACTTGGAGAAGATGTGGGGATGAAAGCTGACGTGGGAATAATACACTGCTAATTAGCATAATGTGTGAGGAGATGTGAGTAGCGAGGAACCTCACGAGTATAACGCATGCAGAGACGTCTATGTGAATTCACATACCTTGTTCGAGCTAGAAAAAATATGCTCTTCCGTAATGTTTTATTATTATTTAAAAAAATCAAATTAGTATTGGTCTCGATAAACCTAATGCCAAGTGAGCTATATTCTCAACCATAAAAAATGATTTGTAAATGGTCATATATTGGAATTGGTATGTATTTACTATTTAAAAAAAATAACATATATATCGGATTTTTTCAAAAAACCGCGTGCCCCTTGAAATTACAGGCCTTGTGCAAAGGTCTTCCCAGCACACCATCAAAGCCGCCACTGAACGCATGGCTTTAGTGTAGTCTGTTTCTTTAAGGCTAAAGGGTGTGGGGTGGCGCCCACCTCTAAACGGAGGCTTATAATTGATGGTCATCCCTACCACCACAATCCACACCATAATACACGTTAAGCCACTCACGAACCCAAATTTTGACGCCTCCTTTAGGCTTTAGCTGCCCCGGTCAGTGTACCAGGCATTAACATGATGATGTGGAGTGGGGCGAGAAGCCGACACCCCACACCATCCAGCCTAAAGATTACAACTTCAATTTTGGGAAAGCCAAAATAATGTAGATACTCTCAAAGTGAGTATTATCCATTCATCTATCAGTCCAAAGCATCATTCTGATTTTTGCAACCACCCCAATCCATTTTCAAACGCTTTGCTTTCATTCTCTGACATGTGCATGTTAGTTCCACGTACCGGACAAAATGTGAACCGTTTCCTTCTTATTATTTTATTGAACGCCAAAATTCCATATCGTGTTTTCTTATTTTCATGATTGGTTTGAAAAAGAAATGCGTGAATTCACACCGAACGTATATTTGGATAAAAGGTCAAACAAGTTTTCAATCAACGAACAAAGTCTTCAAAATACAAGCAATGTTGTCACAATCTGATTGGGCTGGGAATCAGTGACGGATCCAGAATTTTTTTCTACTGGGTTCACTTTTTTCGCTGCTCAAATTTCGGTCAACTCAACGCTAGAATTTTAGGGTCTGGTCGGGCTTTATCACCTTTTTTTCTCTATGATGCTTCTTAGCATTCCTATCCCAAATAACTTGGGGATGCGTTGTGCAAGATTCATTGTCTACGTGATGTGCATCTCTACCACCAAATGTGGACTTATATCACATACTAGGTGGTATCTCTTTCAAGATCCTATCTAAAGGCAATAAAAAGTAATAGTTACTCTTTTATAAACTGCTGGTGCATATAAAGTTGAAGAGCAGTTCTTAGATCATGACAAATGTTGTGCTATCATCAAAACAAGCAAATAGGAAAATAGAGATATGTACAAATTGTTGGTTGCTAATTATATAACTTATATGTCTAAAAAATTCCACCATTGAAGATAAGATACTTTTGAAACATGCTTTAATTTAAAACAAGGATTGCATGTTTGAGTACAAACTAAATTAGAAATCAAATAAAAAGAAATAGAATCGTATCAACACATACTTTTTGCCAATTACACACGCAACAATCATAGAGTATATATAAACAATAAGTCTGAATTTAATACACCTAATTTATTATCACACAAATTGTTTCTTTATTTTGTTTGGATGAATAAATGTTGTTTCCGATTATCACAAATTAGTGATTAAATTAACAGATTAAAGCATATTAAAAGAATAAAGACAATCTATTGAAGGAGGGAGGAGGTTGTTCGGTGTTCGCATGGAGGAAAAATATTAAACAATATCAACATACTTAGACCATGTGTAGTGGTAAATTGTTATAATACCCCCACCATGGGGTATTATCCGACACGTGTCATCCCAGTCAGCATGGGCATTATAGCAAAAAGTGGTGTAGTGGGGCATTATTCCAATAATGCCCATGCAATCATTTGACAATTTTTTTTTTTTTAATTTAAAACATAAAAATCTTCATTAATTTAAAATAAAAATTACACTACTTGAAATAAAAAAAAAAATCGAAAAAAAACAGAAAATTAAAAAACCGAAAAAAAAAACAGAAAAAAACCGGAAAAAAAACAGAAAAAAAAAAAACCGAAAAAAAAAATAAAGTTAAAAAAAAGAAGATGATCTAGAGTCCATATTTTTCTCGAATTTTTTGTCGACGCATTTGCGCAAGGATCAACGCGTCGCCTTGGAGGTGGTCGATCGATTTGGACAAAAACTCAATGTCCTTTTCCATTTGTCTCGCCTCTTGCATCTCGTTAAACTTTTTGGTTTCGGCCACTCGTTCTTGCATAATCTCCCAACGTTTGTGGCCGAGGTCGCGAATGTCTTGGAGACGACGGTTCATCTCCTCGAAATCATCCTTTAACTCGAGATCGGAAGACCACTCGACCGTTTTTTTCCCGATTCGCTTATCCTTTCTTCTACCGGGCGGTCGGTTCAACTCTTCTTGAAGTTCCTCGTCAACGTCCACCACCTCATTTAAATCGACGTTGCGGGCATCCGATGTCGGAGTTGAAGGGTCAACGGAGGATGATGTTTTTGACCTTTTAGCTCGACGTCTACTACTAGACGTCATTGGATTAACTAGCGCCCACTTTGGACTTTTTCGTAGTAGTTCCCAACGCTTATAGTATGTGAAAGGGCATTTCGTCCTATCGAACTCCTCCAAAGTCCTCGTTAAAACCCCGACGTCACTTTCACCGCTCGGGCGATTATCGTAGTTACGTTGGTAAACTTCTTGGAACGCGTGAGACTTGTTGTTGATGTCGGTCCATTTGCTAGAAATTGAATCTTTGTCCCGATGTTCACCTTGACCCCACGTGCTAAAAAAGAGTGCACGAACCCTATCCCAAAAAACGGGGCCCGTTTGAAAGTTTGCTACAAATTAAAAAAAATAAAAATATAAGTTGTAGGTTAAAAATAATAGTAAAAAACAAGTAAAAAAAAATTTAAGAGTTACCGGTGTCTTCGTCCTCCGAAATGTCGAGCCACGCCCGAGTCAACGTGTATTCCTCGTCCTTCGTCCATTTAATGGTATTTTTTGTACGTCGAGGTTCGTCATTTTCCTTCTTCTTATGCGACCTTCTGCCGCGTTTCGATTTGTCTTGCACCGGTTCGGGTTGCGTCTCCGGCACGACATCAACATCGGGTTCGGGTTGTGACGGTTGCGACCCGCCGGCTTGACCATAGCCGAAGGTGGGAGGTACAAACGGAGTGGCGCCAGTCAAGTAAGCCGCGTACGGTAAAAAGCTCGGGTCCATGTCTTGAAGGTTATACGGGTTTTGCGGTTGGGTTGTGTTCGGGTTCGTGGGTCTTGCGGGGACACCAAAAGGGTGTCGGAATGGTTGCATGATTGTTAAAAAAATAGGAGAAAGTGGGTGTTTTTTATAAAAAAAAATAGAAGAAAGTAGGAGAGAAGTGGGTGTTTTTTATAAAAAAATAGAAGAAAGTAGGGGTTGATATATATATAGTGGGTAAAATTTTGAATTAAAAAAAAAAAAAAACATTTGACCGTTTGGCAACGGTCCAATCTCGCCCCCCAAGACAATTTAAGCGTTTTAATAAACACGCCGGAGGGATTTTTTTCGAAAAAAACGCCCGGAAACGCCGGCTGTAGTTTAAAAAAAAATAATAATAATTGTCAAATGATTGCATGGGCGTTATTGGAATAATGCCCCACTACACCACTTTTTGCTATAATGTCCCATGCTGACTGGGATGACACGTGTCGGATAATGCCCTATGGTGGGGGCATTATAACAATTTACCACTACACATGGTCTTAAGAGATTGTGAAAGTGAGAGATTTGGAAAGGGAGTAGGCTGTTCGGTATTCACAGGTCTGATGATGTGGTGAAGCCTATATTTTAGTTTAACCCTAAAAAAAGAGAAAAAAAAATTGAACTGGTATGGGTCTTGCTATTAAAAAAGAGAACAAAAAAATCCAACTGATGTGTGATGTAGGAATCAAACCCGGCTTGTTGATGATAGAAAAGACGCGCTTTACTAGTTGGACACAAGACAGTTTTGTTTATGGGTTCACCCATAATTTATTTATGGGTTCCTACTCAGTTTTCTATATAGGTTTTCACTAAAAACGACAAATCGAATGGGTTCCTGGGAACCCGGGGTTCCAACGTAGATCCGCCCCTGCTGGGAATCGTTTTAATATCCAGTATGGTTTGTGTTTCTAAACCATCTCTTCTTTTTTAACGGCTTAGTGTTACTTCTTATTTTACACCAATAATCCTAAGTTTTATACATGAGACCTCGTATCTAAGAGGCATGCGTATCTATGAAGTAGACCAGAAACATAAAAAGAGTTGCAACATGAGCACTTTTTTGCAAGGGCGGACCTACCTTGACGGGTGTGTGGGCGGGCGCACCCCTTGAAAAAAAAAACTAGTGTATTTTTAGACAGAAAACCCGATCGCACCCCTTGAAAATATGGTCAAACCATTAATCCGCACTCTCAGAAAAAAATTTCTAGGTCCGCCACTGCTTCTATGGAGTCCCCCTTTTTAAACCGTCTTTTTTTTTTTCTTCCAAATCCACAATAAAAGAAAGTTTATATTTTGTTTAAAACTAGTTATAGTATTTAATTTTTAAATTATTTATGATGCTATAGGGTTTTGAAGCAGGTCCAACTAGTGTGCTATTAGGGTAAGGGTTGAGTTCAGTTGGAAAAATAATTGGAGTTAAGGTGTTGCTCATCTCGAGTTTAAGGATTTGATCATCGCCAATAACGGATTTGATGTAATTTAAGCTGTTAAAAACTAGCTTGCTATTAGGCCGCCCGGGGCGGTGCGTTAAACTATCACGGCCACCAACAATAACGCGTTATATCCCACCCCGCCTCCAAACGTCCACGCGTTATATTTTCAACGAAATCGATTTTCGTTATTTTCTTCACGCGTGATGGAAATTGTTTTGTGAGTGTAATTGTTGGTTGGGGGGAAATTGTTGGGTGTGGTTGTGAGTGATGACCACCCCCACTAAAAAAGGTTGTGAGTGATGAAAAAATGATTGATGAAATGGCGGAACTTGATTGGTGCTTGTGAGTGAGAGAATTCTAGTAAACCACCCCGCCTGCCCTTAAGATGACTGTTTATAACCGATTAAACATTGTTAAAATATCACTTAATTATTATTGGTTAGACGGATGGAATCTACTCAAGGTAATTTGGACGTTCCACTCATAAGTTAGGTGTGCCATTGAATAAGTAGTAGAAATTTAGCTCCCTTACGTGTGATTGTTGGGTATGCTAATCATTTTCATGTTATAAAAGCCTTTAATTAGCATTAACTAAAGTTGAGAATATTTTTTTTGTCTATAGCTTGTGCTATATGATATACGCTTAGATAGGTAATTATCTTTTAGTCGAGTCTTAAAAACATGTTAAATAATAATGAAATAATAACAAAGATAACAATAATACTAATAATATATCATAGATAACTTTCTTCCAAAATACTTTACCAGGGCAGAGCTAGCATGTAATTAATTAGGGGTAGCTCGGGTTATCCCTCAACATTGTTGGCGAAGTGCAAAATAAGTGAAAAAACTTTCTTTTCTTCTTCGTTTATGTACCGTATACCACCTGAGCAAATACTAGGACACCCCTAAATTTTCTTCTAGATCCGCCACTACTTTAAACCCTTAAATATGATTGAATATATATTTTTGTTCTTAGAATATTTGGAGACAACTAAATTTTCAATTAAAGTTGCATTGAAATGTTGAAAATAAAAGTAAATAAAATACGTATATAAGTTTTTTAAAGTATAATATATCTAAATATTAAAACACTATGTAAACCAAAAGTTAATACTAATTACAAAGTTACAAGGTTAAATTAATTGATGAAAATCTAAGGATAAAAATATGATTACCTTATATGTCGATAGAATTAGACAACATATGTAACACTAGTATGACATTAGATGCTAAAAGTATATTACTACCACCAGTCAATGAAATTAAAGTCCTTGATCATGGCAAAATGATAAGACAAATTAGTTTAAAACACTGATTTGAAATTACATAACTATCGTTGAAGATAGAAAGTATTGATAATATAAATTAAGTGTCAACAACTCTTAAAATGTATATGTATGCGTTTATGTACATGTAACTCGTTTATATAAACGATAAAAAATATACTGTAGTTAATTATTAGGTGCATACGTGTGTGTATCAGCAAGTTGTTATGTGTTACTTGATTTTAGTATCAAGTTGATCGATGGTGAAACTTTATTTGACATAAGGGTTACTAGATTCTATCACCCTCAACTATTGGCTATTGGCTGCTACCACCCTCAACTATCACATTGTCGCCCGTCACCCCAACTTAACACTTAGTGTGTTCTGTCACCACGTCGTTAACAGATCACTAACTTTTGACCCTGAAGGGGTATGGTCCCAAAAATGCCACGCAGACCTCATTCACGTCGCGCGCAGGACCATACTCCTTATTCATCAGCTTGTTTGCTGCTAACCTCGCGCACGTTACATCATCTTGTATTGATCTGGCGCGAGGTCTCAACAAGAGAAAGCACCACATTCAGCACTTAGCATTCTGAATAGGAGTCTTCAACCACCCATACCCTGCGCGAGCTTGTTACGTGCTCAGCAAGAGTCGCGCAGGTCTATGGCGCAGGGCTACTTCGGAAATGACACAAGGTACAAGTGGCAGGGGAAAAGGGCCAATCCGCGTCCTCCAGGTTCTGCTCAATCGTGCTCCACGATCGTCTGACGTACAGGAGACAGAGAGTACATAAGGACGCCTACGTGGCACCAATCACAGGGCAGAGACACCTGTCCCACGATCTCCACTTACCTGCTGATGGCAGAAGGACGACCAGGCCGACAACGATGACACGTGGCTCCAATCACGGTGCGCCAGCACCGGAGAACCTCTAGAAGCCACTAACGGTCGACACCAGCGAGGCAAAGAGCATATCCCCTATGCTGTCGCCTTCCGGCCCAAGGCCCGCCAGCCCACATCCTCTTACACCTCTCCGACTATAAATAGAGACCTCCCTTCACAGGTTAAACATTCCATTCCCTCTACTCACTCTTAATACATACTTATCTCCCCAAAACAGTTGCTTATTCTCACGCCGGAGCCCGGTTAAGAGGGAAACCCCCATATTCCCCTCTTAACGAGTAACGGTTGTCACACCCCAACCGATGGCGGAATCATCGGGGCATGGCACTGAGCGAAACAGATTATCCAGAAGTTTCCATAACAATTATCAATACTATTCAATTTAAATAATACGTCCCATACCATATCTCAAACAGCAAAGTAATTATTACAGACATAAATCCAGTCAAATATTCTGTTCCGACAACTCAGATTCAAATAGACAACAATTGTTTATCTGCTTCTAGAGACCCCTGATTCGTTATCTACAGACAACTATTTGTTGGGCTCTAGAGCGTTATTCTAGCTTCAAAATCCTACCACATATGCATCCTAAGCACCTGTCACATACGTTAAAATAAAGTCAATACATAAAATGTAAATGTGAGCATACAAGTTTGATAATAGCATATAAAGTTCGAATTCGTTTACGCATAACCAGCACGTACACATAGTGAAATGAAGCACGTTAGTTATCGACATAGATCCATCGATACCAATGACTGCGGGTTGACTGCCCGAGGCAGTTCGCAATACATGATTACCACTGTAATCCATGCAAGTAAAAGATCCTTAACAACCCCCGTGTGAACGGGTGCTGAGTCCAAACTATAGTACTATCGTTGCTAAGGCAGGTAGACAGTATTCCATGTGTAAACATAACAAACAAGCATTCATGAGGCACGTATAACATGCATTAACGGTTAGCGTTCAAATAGTTTGCGTAGTGTGATAGTTGTAGTTTGAATATTCGTAACGTATGTAACACCCAAAAGTGCTTAAAGCAAAAAAGGGATCGAGTATACTCACAGCGATTATGGATTGAAGGGAGCGCTTAGCGAGTACGGTTAGCCTGAATAGATTCGGTAGCATAACGATAAGCGATTCGTAAAACGTCACAAGGTATGAAAGGGTCGGATGGGGGTTCGATCGGATGGTAATTCGATCGGACAACAACCCATGCGGATAACAATCCGTTCGAGTGGTCATCCGGTCGGATAGTGATCCGGTCGGATGACGATTCGAGTGGATTGTTTCTTCCTATAGTGAGTATGTGTTTGTGTACGATGGTTCGACTTTTGAAGTTTTCGTTGTAGCATTTAGAAAACAATTAAGTATCTCTATCTTTTAAGTCGGTCGATCGGATGACTAGTCGTGCGGATGGCAATTCATTCGAATGGTCATCCGGTCGATCGGTGACTCAGTGATGAGGCTACTTATTGAAAACTAGATTACTACGGAAGTGTCATTCGATCGAATGGTAATTCGATCGGATGGCAATCCGTGCAATTGAATATGTTGGGAGTTGTCAAGTCTTTTAAAGTCTTAGTATCTCATGATCCGAAGAGTAATCCTTCTAGATGGTCGTTCGATCGGATTGCAATTCGTTCAATACCCAAACTTTAATTGAGGTTGTTTAAAGGTGGGACCCAAGTGTAATCCGTTCGGGTGGCAATTCGTTCGGGTTGCCTATCCGGGTCGGATGGTAATCCGGTCGAATGGCAATTCGTTCCGATTGTCCTGTTCGTTCTACACTTGGTCGTCTTGAAGGTTTGTCGTTATGTCGAGTCACTTTGACGACGTGTTAGCCAACAGAACCCCTAGTTCAACCCAGTTGACCAACTTGACCAGGAATCACCCCAGTCCGGCCGGTTACCGGCTTGAGGCAGTTATTCTTGGTTAACCCGAAGTCGATAGTCTCGTGAGTAGAATCCGGATCTTGAACTAGTACGACACTATAATTGAGTAGAAGACTAGTTCAGGGTCGGATCCTATCGGTTTTGGGTACTTGGAGTGCAAAAGAGTTGAAAGAAGGGTAAAACCATCTTTCAATCCTTTTTCTCCATACTTGTGTCAAGATCTTTACAAGATCTATGGGGAAATCGGCTAGATCTAAGTTGTTCTTGGTGGATTGAGGTCAAAACATGAAGTTCTTGAAGAACACATGATGACGTCACCTTAGAACACCCGAAATCTAGTGATTTCACGGTTAAAAGTTAAGATTTAAAAAATAGAAAGGTGTAGGAGTGCGTGTAGATCAAGAAAGTACAAGATTTAGGACGAGATCTTACAATCTGAGAAAAGGTTGAGTTAAGCGTGCTGGTCGAACAGGGATTTCCAAAAGTGGAAAGAGTGACAATGACAGGGGTATTTATAGGATGCCAAAAGAGGAAAGGGCTGTTCGGTCAGATGGCACATCGCCTGGGTGACTGTCCGGTCGGATGGCACCTGTCATCCTTCACCAAGTGGCTATCCGGTCGGATGGCTATTCGACCGGATGGTTCTTGGTTAGTGTGTTTGATGTGGCGATTTTTTTTGCTGATTCGATTTCGATTGCGATTGATGCGATACGACAGATTCTCCTAGTCAAATTACTCTCAGTCCCAAACACTCATATCTCGCATGATCTATTTTTCACCATTTATAGTAGTTCGTTCACGATTCGGGTTCGACTGCATCTCGAGTTAGATTTCGAGTTTCGATTGAGTTCGCTTGCTTATCACAACATAACATAAATAGACATGCACAGGTAACACGTAAGGCACACACACACGTATAATAACAAGTAAAATCCAGGGCTCGAGTTGCGATTAGAAGTCGATTCGATTAGCATAGCTTGATTATTGATTAGTTAACTTTATCGCATTGTTACTTCCTGTATTTCACAGTCGTAAGTCGATTGATTAACGATTAACACACCTCGATTATTGCATTAACGACACTTACTCCACATAATACAAATAAAATAAAGAAATTTCTACTAGTCAAGTTGCGCGAAATCGGTCGTTGACTTTGACCTTGACTTTGACTTTCACCTATGAAAACACGGGGTGTTACAACGGTGTTCTGTTTTGCAGGATTAACGGATCATTACAAAGCTCAGAAAGCCTTAAGAAGATTATCCACTATGATAGGAACCTAAACCAAACTAATCCACCCCTTAAATTAGTTGCGTGTTTCTTCATTGGCGCCCACCGTGGGGGTTATCTAGAGTGCGCGCAACATGTTGAAGAGGTGTTTGGGCAAGAGTTTGACATTAGTCATTGCTCGGTGACCAATGAAGCTGATGCCGAGTTGGCTCGCGCTAAAAATGCTTACGATCACCTATCACTGCCTGTGATAGACTTGGTCGCAAAGGCTTTAGAGCATGATAACTGATGCAAACGTCTGAAAGCCATTCTCGACCCGCCAAAAACTGTTGAGTTATCTGATGAGGAGGAAACGGCGGGCAATGAGGGCAATGGTGATGGTGACAAGCATGACGACGACGATGATGGTGATGGCAATGGTGACGGTGATAATCATGACGATGATGATGATGGTGGTGACGGCTATGAGTAGGTAGTATTGGCAGGCTTTGTGCCTTGTAATTTTTATCTTTAGTGTCAAATGTATCCCGTTGCGCGGTCGCGCTGGTTTGGATGGAATTAATGAATTTGTTTTTACGTAACTATTGCGTAGTTGCGCTTGTCAAATATGATGTTTATGTTTATTCTGTCCAGTTACAATTAATGCACTGTTGTTAGAAACTTTGGTTAAATTAGCGCGAATAAATGTAAGTGTGGCTCTTGTGCGAGTGTAACTGCCCGGTCTCGCGCTATGTTCGCGGAGGACCTTGGAGGTATAACTCAAGAGCTCGTAATTTACTGAAGTGTTTTCGTGCTAATCAAAAGTTTAACATGCATTTGTAACGTAGAAGTCATCATGATAAAAGAAAACATAAGTCGTATGCTTTCATTGATTAAGAAACAGGCGCTTAGGCCAACATACATTGCGTGTAAGTAACATAAGGGGCGTTTAGCTAACATAGGGAATTAAAAAGGCGCGTGGCCAACGTGATTGAGTAGAGGCGCAAGGCCGAGAGTAGTTACATATAGCACTTGTGCAGTTGTTGCGCGTTCCAAGTGCGCGGGATGATGTATCCATCCAGGGTGCGCAGCTTGTATGCCCCTTTCCCTAGCACCTCGTGTATTAAGTATGGGCCTTCCCATTTGGGTGCTACCTTTCCTGGGCGTTCAGCGTTTGAAGCTTCATTGTCTCTGAAGACATACTCTCCTGGACTGAAGGTACAAATGCACACTCTCGCATTGTAATACCTTTCTAGCTGCGTCTTGTACTTGGCTTCTTCAATTCGCGCAATTTCGCGCCTTTCTTCGAGTAAATCCAAGTCAAGACGACGCTCTGCCTCGTTATCGATTGTGTTGACCGCTGTCAAGCGCGGCGAGGGCATGCCAATTTTAGCTGGGATAACCGCCTCAGAGCCATAGACTAGGCTGAAAGGGGTTTCGCTAGTGCTCGTTTTTGGCATGATTCGGTGAGCCCACAGGATACTCGGGAGCTCATCTACCCAACCTCTTCGCTTTGTGCCCAGTCGGGCCTTTATCCCATCGACGATACTTTTGTTTACACTTTCAACTTGGCTGTTGCCTTGGGGGTGTGCAACGGAAGAGAAAGTGTGTTCGATTTTCATCTCTTTCATCCACTTTTGGAGGTCGTCAGACGCGAAGTTTGTGCCATTGTCAGTTACAATCTTGAGTGGGAGGCCAAACCTGCAGATGATGTGCTCCCAAATAAACTTGCGCACCATCGTTGCAGTAGTTGAGGCGAGAGCTTTGGCCTCCACCCATTTAGTAAAATAATCGACGGCCACAATTATGAACTTGACGGCGCCAGGGACTTCTGGGAAAGTCCCACCATATCAATCCCCCACTGCTGAAAAGGCCAAGCAGTGGACACAGGGATAAGATCATTCTTTGGGTGCAGGGTTTTTGGGGAGTGCCTTTGACAAGAGTCGCATTTGCGCAACTCTTTTAGAGCGTCAACGTGCATCCCTGGCCAGTAATATCCAGCGTTCATTATTTTCGCAACGACCATGAGTGGCCCTGCATGTATGCCACAATTTCCTTCGTGAATCTCTCTGATCAAGTAATTTGCATCCCGGGGTTCCACGCAGCGCAAGAGTGGCCCTAAGAAGGATTTTCTGTACAAGATGCCGCCATTCATTTCATAATGCAAGGCCTTGTTCTGTATCTTCCTTGCTTCTGCCTTGTTATCAGGGAGGGCTCCTTCTTTCAAATACTTGATTATAGGGTTCATCCAGGATGGTTGCCCTACCTCTATCACATTTACTTGACACAACAAAACTGACGGGTTCTTTAGTACTTCGATTCTTACATCCTTGGCGAGATGTTGGAAAGAAGTTGAAGCAAGCTTGCTTAAGGCGTCTGCTGGTTTGTTTTCGGAGCGATTGATATGCACCACTTTGTAGGACTTGAACTGCTGAAGCAACTCCTTTGCCTGATCTAGGTACAAAGCCATAACTTCGCCCTTTGCGTCGTATAGTCCGTTGATTTGACTGGCAATCAAGAGTGAATCAACATGCGCTTGCAGATTTTGAGCTCCCATTTTTATGGCGAGGCGCAAGCCTGCCAGAAATGCCTCGTATTCCGCCTCGTTGTTGGTGTTCTTAAAATCCAACTTTATGGCGTATGTAAATTCATGTTTCTCAGGACTCACAAGGCGCAATCCAGCTCCTGCGTCATCTTCATTTGAGGCCCCATCCGTGTATAGCAACCATAACTCACTGGATGCGTCTTTTACAGGAGTCTCAACAATCTCACAATCCTTGATTTTATCCGCCGGGACTTCTGTGATGAAGTCCGCTAGAACTTGACCCTTGATGGCTGGGCGCGGCTTATACAGAATGTTGTGGCCTCCTATCTCGATCGCCCATTTCGCCAACCGCCCAGATGACTCTGGCCTTTGCAATATCGTGCCAATGTGGAAGTTGGTAAGTACGGTGATGACGTGACCTGTAAAATATCTGCGCAGTCTCCTGGAAGCATGTAGCAGCGCAAGTACCAATTTTTCCATTGTTGAATATCTCGTTTCTGGATCTGTAAGCACCCTACTGACGTAATAGATTGGAGTCTGAACTACAGTTCTTTCCACAAGCAATACTGACCCCACTGCCTTATCCGAAGAAGATAAGTACAGGATGAGTGGTTCCTTTTCGAGCGGCGCGGTCAGGGTAGGGAGCTCTATCAAACACTCTTTCATTTGCTGAAAAGCAACTTCTGCTTCGGGTGTCCACTTAAATTCTTGTTTTTTACGCAGTTGCGCAGAGTGCTGATAAAAGGATATGACTTTGCAGCGTGATTTGACAGAAAACGGTTGAGCGTGGCATCGCGGCCGGCCAACCTTTGCATCTCCTTGATCGTTCGTGGTGACGGCATTCGCTGTATGGCCTGAACTTTTTCTGGATTGACTTTAAAGCCGCCATTTGTGACCACGAAACCCAAGAACTTTCCCTCTTCCATACCAAAAGAGCATTTAGCTGGATTTAATTTCATATTTACGCTTCGCAGTGAGTGAAAAGTCTTCTCTATATCCTTTAACATCTGATCTTCCTCGGGGCTCTTGATTACGAGATCGTCGATGTAAACCTCGATGTGTTTCCCAATATCCTCGGCAAAGATTTGGTCCATCAGACGCTGGTATGTTGCGCCAGCGTTTTTGAGACCGAACGACATCTTTGTATAAAAGAAGATCCCGCGGTTGGTCCGAAAAGCTGTCTTGTCTTCGTCCTCAAGCTTCATTTGAACCTGATGATACCCCTTGTAGCAATCTAAGAAACATTTCCATCTATATGGTGCGAGAGAGTCTATCTTTTTGTCGATCTCAGGCAAAGAGTAGCAGTCTTTGGGGCATGCCTTGTTGAGATCGGTGTAATCGACGCACATTCTCCATCCCCCGTTCGACTTCTCAACCATCACGGGGTTTGCCACCCAACTCTGATAACGCATCTCTCTTAAGATTCCTGCTTTTAACAGCTCACATACTTGCTCGTTCATTGCTTTTGTCTTATCTGCCCCTAAGTTGCGCCTTCTTTGAACTTTTGGTTCAATGGAGGGATAAGTGTTCAGACAATGCTCGGTAATGTCGCGCGGGAAACCGGTCATGTCTGCCGGAGTCCAGGCGAAAATGTCCATATTCCTGAACAAGAGTTGTTTGAGGTGTGTTCTGATGTTTGGTGAGATCGCGTGGCCTATCGTCACCGTTTGCTCTGGGTATTTGCGATTTAAAACCCACTTTTCTGGCTCGGTCGCCGAAACCTTACCGCTTTGGTCGGGCGCACATCATCTGTTGACATTACTTCATTCTTTGCATAAATAATTGCCACCCCCGTCTCGGTTGGGAACCCGATTGCTGAGTGGGGGGTGGAAGTTACCATGTTTAGCTCTCCTTGGGTTTCTCTCCCAATCAAAACATCATGCCTTGATTTAATAGGCATCATCATGAAGTTGACAGTTGTGGTTCTTGAGTGCTTTCCGTCAGACAGCGTGACGGGGAAGCTGATTTGGCCTAGTGGGAAGACCATTTTGTTGCAGAATACTGACAGAGGGTAATCGACTGGCTCAAGTCTCGCTTTATCTTCATCGTCAAACTGATTAAAGCATTGCTCATAGATGATATCCGCTGTACTTCACGGATCGATAAATACGTATTTCGTTTCGTAATGACCAATAATGCCGGTAATGACGACGGGGCATGTAGCGCGCGGACCCCCTCGTACTACTGGGAAGCTGACCTGTTGTTCTTGCCATGCCGGTTCGAAAGGTCGTTTGCCTTTATCTCTTGCGCTATATCTTGGTCCGTTGACCATGTGTGTCTCCAAGTGTCTAACCTTTTTCTCCCTTCCATCATCATTGCGCTAAATTTGGCGTGTCTCTTTGCGCACGTTCTTTACCAGATGGCTCAGCTTTCCACTTTTCAATGCTTTTTCGGTTTCTTGCCTTAAGCTGATACAGTCATCTGTCAGATGCCCTGTATCCTTGTGGAAGTCACACTACAGGTTGGGATCCTGCCCCTTCTTGTTCGTCATGGGCCTTGGAGCCTTAAAATCATGGTTCTCCGTCATGAGCACCTCTTTTGGTGTCTTTATGAGTGGAGTCCAGTGTTTGTCTCGATTCTCGTTCCTGACTGCCTTCCGATAACCAATGCGATCAATAGTGTCTCGCGCGTCTTCTCTGTATCGAGGTCGCTCGTCATAACCGCTGGAATGGCTGGCTTTCCATCCAGGGTTTTTGCCTTTGTTGCGCCTGTTGTTATCGCGCGAGCTTCCTTTGGAAAATCTATCTTCAGTGTAAGAGTTTTTGTGACCGGCCAATGACTCTTTAGTTTGCGCAACTATTTTCGCAGCTTCCATGAGCTTATCCCATTCTTTGGGAATTCCATCTTTTCCCGTGATAGTCCTGATGAGGCTATCACAACGAATAGCTTTCTTGAAGTGAGCGCGCATGAGCTGTTCGCTTACACCACCGATTTCCAAACACTCCTTATTAAAGCGAGTGATGAAATCTTCTAAACCTTCGTGCTCTCTTCGCCAAATGTTTGTTACCTCCGCAGTATCGCGCTGGTAACGTCTTTGCTGACTGAAGTGGTTTACAAACTGTGTTCGAAAATCAACCCACGACTTGATCTTTCCTGGGAAACACATCGAGGTTTACATCGACGATCAAAAGTTAGTGATCTGGTGTTAAACCTCGATGTGTTTCCCAATATCTTAGGACACCCCCAAAAGTATAGTAACAAGATCAAAAGTTAGTGATCTGGTGACAGAACACACTTAGTGTTAAGTTGGGAGTGGCAGACGTCAAAGTAATAGTTGGGGGTGGCAGCGACCAATGACCAATAATTACGTGTGATAAAATCCAATAACCCTTGACATAACTTATTATATGTACATGTTTAACTATATGTTAATTCTTATTCTTAACTTGATACAACTATCACTTCCAAACTACTTGTAGTCTTGTACCCATGACTCTATGCATAAGTACAATGCTTGAATCTTGTTGTCCTATCTCCATGAGTTTAAGATTGGAATTGGGATCCCTTGATCAATATTGAAGGAGCAGGGTGATTACAAACCCAAACAAATGACTTATGTTATTTTCATTATGTAAAATATTTATACGGATCTTTGTAACTTTGTTTGTAAACCTATGAAGTTTACAATCAATTCGTTTAAAGCGTGCTAATGATCTTTAAGATCTATATTTCTCAATTCTCATGATCTAGTATATTTTTCTACGGACGACAATATATATTACAAAACGTTTTATTATTAACAATTGGCGGAGCTTGACCTATTAAATAGGGGGCGAATGATTTTTTCAAAAAGTAGAGGAGTCGGACTCGATACATGTACAATTTTCGAAAATTTTCGTTAAAATTTACACTACAAAACAGAAAATCTGCAACACCCTGGCTCACACCAATCTCAGCACATGTTAACAATTATTATCTTGAAACTAAGGTGTTTTAAAAATAATGAAAACCACTAAAAAATAGTAATAAACTACCAAAATACATTTACAAAATTTGGCATTACATATGAGAAACAAGAATATTAGGAATCACTATTTACTTCTTCTAGAACAAATATACTTTTATGAAGAAAAAAAAAATACAAAGCATTTTAGTTGAAAAAAAATATATAAAATTAGCCAACTTGACTAATGAAACTTATTAATAAACTTATTTCATCTCCAAGCTTCTATAATCCAACACACCATTTTTCAACCCTAAAAAATCATAATCCATGCTTTTACCACTTGTACCATTCAAACTAATAGTACAACTACAACTGCACTCCTTACTATTTTCTATCCCCAAACTACACGCAAAACATATTATTCCACCACCGCCGGTCATGAACGCCGGCCGACCATACTCAACGGCATGCACGACGTCGTTTTGGTTATGATGATGAGGTGGCCCAATTCTCAGCTCCAAATTCAAATCCGGACACCGTTGTTGTTGTTCTTGATTTTCCGGCACCGGCAAGATGGTTTTTATTTCGTAATCTTTTATAATATTGTTTTGTATTTTAATATCTTGTTGTTCATGTTTGATGAGGTGGTGGGGTGGGGATGGAGTGGTGGGTGTTGAGAATGAGATGGTGGTGGTGGTGGTGGTTGGAATGATGTCGTGTGGGGTGGTGGCATTGTGGTGGTTTGTGGCGGTTGGGATGGTGGTGGTTTGGTGGTTGTTGGGATCGGTTAGTGGCCGGTGGGTTGCGGGATCGATTCCCCGGTTTAGAAGTTTTCTTCGGATATGAGTGTTCCAGTAGTTCTTGATCTCGTTATCGGTTCGGCCAGGTAATCTTCCGGCGATTAATGACCACCTGGAAATTAGTAAAATAATAATTAAGAATTTGAAGAAGTTTATTGATATTGGGAGAAATAAAATGATAAATAAACTTAAGAATTTGAAGAAATTAAGAAAGTAATCGAAAAAGTTTGAAGAAACTAATCTTGAGAGAAACTGAAAGATAAAAAGGAAATGAGAATTTTAAATTTTAAAGAAACTAATAAAACAAAATAATAATTTGAAGAAATTGATCTTGGGAGAAACTAAATACGAAAATAAAAATCAAGAATTTGTAGAAACTAAATAATGTTTGGAAAAAGTAAAAGATAAAATAAAAACTAAGAAAAAGGTTCAGTAAAATTATAGTTAAGTTATTAACAAAATAAAGATTAAGAATTTAATATAAATTAGGAAAATAAGAATTAATATATTTACAGGAAACAAAATTAAAGGGATATAATTGTATTAAGAAATTAACTAAATATAAAAATCAAGAATTTATCAAAATAAAACTTAATAATTTGAAGAATTTAATAAAATTTAGTTCATCAAAATAAAAATTAAGAATTAAAAAAAAAATCTTGGGAGAAATTAAAAGATAAGAATTTCAATTTCAAGAAAGCAATAAAATGAAAATTAAGAATTTAAATAAATGTTGGGAAAAATTGGAATATAAAGGTGAATAATTCTTATAAGTAACCTACTTATTGCCAAGGAGGCTATGGAGTTTGATGATGAGTTCATCTTCTTCTTCAGAGAAGTTGCCACGTTTGAGATCAGGACGGAGGTAGTTGATCCACCGGAGCCGGCAGCTTTTGCCGCAACGTAGGAGTCCGGCGGCTTTGGGTAGTGACCGCCAGCAACCTTCACCATGAGCTCTTATATAAGCAATAAGCCGATCATCTTCTTCTTTAGTCCATGCTCCTTTGTTTGTGTGTGATTTTTCACAACATGGAGACCTTCCCATCTTTATTATTACTTACCTCAATTCTTTGTTTTTGCTTTATAATTCTCACTTCTTTATAGAGAGAGAGAAGCCGGCTGTTTTGTTGATGTGTGGGATTTGATAAGCTTTTGACTATATAGAGGTTGTGCGTGTGTATATATAGATACATACATATATGTATGTGTATATAGAGGGGGGAGAGAGAGTGTGTGAGGGAGAGAGATATAACTAGATGCGAGTTGGTGAGACAGGTTTGAGGGAGTGGCTGGTGGGCTTGTTTTTATGATGATATTGCCATATCAATATATCATAATATTATGTTATAAAAAAAATAAAATTGAAAAAAAACTAGTTAGTGATGGTGTTGTAGTTATCTATGGAATATAACATATGCACAATAAAAAAAATGTTCCAAAATAATGTATGTGGTTCCTAGGGGTTGTTTTCCTGGGTGTTGCCGGAAGGGGAAATTAAGGAGGGTTCAAAGGTTTGAGAAGAAGGGAAAAGGTTTAATTTTTTAGTTTGAATTAAAGAAAAAACAATATAGTAATATAACATACATAGATGACTATATGGGATAAGAGTATCACGTATCTAGATACATACGCTAAGTTTGTTAGAAAGAA
This sequence comes from Helianthus tuberosus, assembly GCA_030545235.1. Lineage (NCBI taxonomy): Eukaryota > Viridiplantae > Streptophyta > Magnoliopsida > Asterales > Asteraceae > Helianthus > Helianthus tuberosus. The sequence continues at coordinate 58,161,916 of CM060438.1, forward strand.
ATACGTTACGTGTAATCATACCTACGTTCATGATGTAGTCTTAGTTCAAGTTTCTACGTTTACGCAAAATACAATCATTACCATGATGGTATTGTATTATACGTTGTGATAGTTGATGAACGTGTTGTTAATATCATAGTCTATAGGACATAAGACATTTTTTCGACACGCACCTCCCAATTCAACAAAGGTAGTCCGGTGACTTTATTACATTTTGAATAGGACAAACGTCTCTAAATAATTGTCATCGTCCTAAGCAGTGGAAGCCATTAATTGAATGGAAAATTAGATATCAAGAAAGTGGAAGCATTTATAAACATTATTATTATAAACAATATAGAACAAAACTAACTATATATGAAACTTGAAGATTAATATTGAAAAAAGAAAATTACTTTGGTTTGAAATCAAAGTTGAAGAATATCTCCTTTTGATTATGGTTCAAGTCCCTTAAAACTGTTATTAGCTTGTACACATGAATCCACTTACAACACAAATAATAAAGCCTTAATATATTTACATAATATAAGGTAATCTTATCCATCATGAGCGTATGGTTAGTTCTAATTTTTCCATTTGTGTATAAAATATTAAAATAATATATTAGATTGATAAATTGGGTTGAAAAAATTAAAAAACTCCACTAAATAAAAGTGCAATTAAATTGAACTGACAACAAATTAGGTGAACGATTAGCATTTTGTCTTTACCACGTTAGTTTACTTGCTTTTGAAATTGACATTAACCAATATTAGCATGCGTTTATTCCTTCAAATCTTATTAATTAATTCAATTATAATTATCTCTTCCTCGTTTACTCGTTACTTTAGGCATTTCTGTTGTCCGCCAAAACACAAGGGTTTTTTCATTGGGTTAGTATGTCCACTGCTTAATTTAAGTAGACTAGAAGGGTGCCGTGTGATGCGGTGGAAACACAAACACCATAAGGATGTGTATGGTTTGATTGGTTCGGTTCTTCAACCGAATCTGAAATGGAAGTAATCGGTTAGTCTATTTTATTAACCAATCTGTTTTTAGTTAATTAGTTTGGTTTATTTTGTTAGATTGACCATGTTTGTTCGGTTTGTTTATTTTCGGTTAATAACCAAAATCAAACTTGAGCTAAAACTTTTGTTTAGAATTAAATGAAATTGGGGTATAAATACATGAAATTGATGCATAAATAAATGGAATGGAGGTATAAATATATGATACGGAAGTATAAAATATGAATTACATGATCTGCATGAAAGCTGGAAATATATATAGAGAGAGAGAGAGAGAGAGAGAAACGGGATCAGAAGAAAACGGTTGGAAGTATGAAAACGGTGAGAACGTATCCTGGACGAACACGTGGCGCGCGATATAATCAAGGCGGATGAACTTTTTTGTCATCTTATTTTTTTTCCAATGTATCTCACACACACACACCGTTCTCATTTGTGGCGTGGAGGATTCTTTGGCGTTTACAAAAACTTCTTGACGTTTTATTGTTTTTTAGATCTGCCGCGATAAATTAATCGTTTTTGTCTTACAAAGTAAATATATTGGCGTTTATAGCGTTCCCAAATTCATTATAATCAATTAATAATTCAAATATTACAATTTTTTGGCGTTTTCTTGTTTTTTGTAGATCTGTCGTGATGAGTTAATCCTTTTTGTCTTATAAAAGTAAACATCTTGGTATCCATGGCGTTCCCAAATTCATTATAAACCATTAATAATTCAAACATTACAATTTTTTTTTGCGTTTTCTTTGTTTTTTGTAGATCTGTCCCGATGAATTAATCATTTTTGTCTTATAAAAGTGAATATTTTGGCGTTCATGGCGTTACAAAATTCATTATAATTCATTAATAATTCAAAACATTACTACTAAAACGAAATCAAACTAAACTAATATTCTTTTTCGGATGGTATTACATCAGAGATGTACACATCGCTTTGCTCATCACTTTTTTCAGACTTATCATCATTTTGGTGTTTGGCGTTTGTGGCATTTTGGCGTTTTATAACTAATGAGAGAAATAAAGTATTTTATTATTGGAAAACTAAATAACAAAGCACAAAAAGAAAGAAAAAAAAAAACTCCTCGTCAGAAGAGATTTCGTCTGAAAAGTATCCATCGCCCCCTCGTCTTCTTCTTCGGATTCTTCATCTAGTTTCTCATCCAAGTCATCACTTCACTTTCATCGGTTTCTTGTTCTTGAAGATTTTGAACCCTCCATGTGAACATGTCATGCAACAACGCCAATTTTACTATCATGTCTGTGTTCAAACATATTGTGTTGTATAATTCCTCTAGAAACCCAAGACTCTGTTTGGTCATGATGATTTCAAGTGTGTAGTCTTCCTGCTCCCCGTTGTCACATACAATAGTCACCATGTCAGTTTCTTCATCAAAACGCCATGATCGGATGACCGGTCCACATTTGCATTTGCATTGTTCGATCCAAATTTTCTGGTTAATCTTCTTATAACCGTCTGTGTTTTCTCACAGAGGTTATCAAGAGGAATGCCAAGTGCTAGGATCCCCCTCTGTACTTCTTCTTCTTCCAAGTTCATTATGGCTTTGATTGTTTTCACAAATACTCTTCTTCTGTTGTCAAAAAAGGATTACGAATCTATTAATTCTAAGGTTGAATCTATATAAAACGATGTTTGCCATTTTTCTTCTTTCAGAGTTTTTTTTTTTTTTTAAATTTGGTGTTTTGGTTAAAGATGGTGTTTTTAGTATGATCAATGGAAGTGATGGTAACGCCGTTTATATAATGATGTTTTTGGCGCGTAGTTTAGGAGGTAATTTTTTATAATAAATGTTGGTAATAAAGTTTCAGTTACTGTTTGTTCACCTATATCTGTTAAATCTGCAACGCGTTTCATCGTTAAGTTTGGCGTTTTTGCATGAATGGCGTTTTAGATAAATATAGCGTTTCATCTGGAAGGGACTGATGTGTATGGCTTGTAGGTTGACGCGGGAATTTTAATAGCGTTTTGGCATTTTGTATTAAAGCAGTAAAAGACCATTTTACCCTTAATGAAGCCCGTGCACGTAATAAAGTTGATGTTATTTACGAAAACGCCACCGCGCGAATCTAATCCTAGATTGTTTTGATCGGACGGATCAGAACCGTTCTCACCGTTTTCATACTTTTAGGTGCTTTCCCTAAGTTCTGCCTATATATATATAGGGTCAGAATTCAGAGAAAACAGTGAAAAGTGTGAGAACGGTTATGGATCGTCTGATCAAAACAATCTATGGACTAGATTGGCGCGGTGGCATTTTTCGTAAATAACACCAATTCTATTAAGTGGACGCACTTCATTAAGGGTAAAAGGGTCTTTAAACTTCTCTACCAAAAACGCCAAACTCATGAATAAAACGTCATTACGGGCCAAAACACATCCTATATAAACAAAACATCTCAGACATTCATTAAACACACCCCGAACTGGAAATACCATATTTACTATTATATACCATTCATCTTAGAAACGACAAAAACCCAAAACGTCAAACACACCAAACTCAAAAACGCCATATTTTACAATATACCAATCATCTTAGAAAACGCCAAAAAACTCAAACATCAAAGATTCCAAAACAACGTTTCTTTTATGTACACTATTTCCTCAGTAAAACGCCAAAATGGCAAACATCGTTTCTTGTATATTCAATATTGTTCTACGCGAAGTTTCGCAGAATGCATTCTTAGCTGAGGGGGTGTAACTCAATAACATTTTGCTGCATGAGATGGACAAATCTTCAACAAAAAGATGCTGGTGTCAGACTTATGTCATTTTTTGTGTTTTGTTGTTGATGAATTTTTGAATGGCATGAAGAGACGGATGACACTGATGAGTGGTTTGAAGATAAACATGAAGACAAAGGTGAACTTCAAACAAAAAACTCACGTCATTTTGTCCCTCCAAACGGCCACAAAAAACTACTTCAATAACAAAAAAAAAAAAAAAAAAAAAAACAAAATAAAGCATACCAAAGTCAAACCGCCAGTGAACATGTTTTAAAGAAGAAAGAGACTTATGACAGTGAATATTTGGAAAATGAATTGTTTCTATTTTTATTTTTTTAATTTTCTTTTTCTGTTGTTTGTTATGTATTTTTCAGCTAAGAACAAAAATACATTATTTTAATAAAAACGCCAAACAGACAAAATGCTTGTGAAACACCATCATGCCATAAAAAGCCAAAAACTCCCAAACTATAATAATACTAATTTGGACAAGTATTATTAAAAGCTCAAAAAAAAAAAAAAAAAACGCGAAAAACTACTTAAAGCCATTAAAAATGCCAAACTTGGAAGATGACACGTCTATCACCCTAAACTCATAAAAAGCTGAACAAAAACAGTAAAAATACACACAGTAACTGAAAAGACAATTACTTTATTAATATATTTTATTATAACGAAATCCCGCCTAAACTACGCGCCAAAAACATCCTATAAGAGAGACGTCTCTGAACAATCAATTGATCACACCCAAAAACAACGCCATGTTTCCTAGGAACCACTCATTTTAAAAACGTCAAAAAAATAGTTAAAAAACCCCAGACGGGAAACCTCGTTTCTTCTATATTAAGTATTGTTCTGAATGAAGTTTCACTGAATGGATTCTTCTCTGAGGTGTGTATCTCTATAAACTTTTGCTGAATGAGATGGACAAATATTCATGAAAAAGAGACTGATGACACTGATATGTCATCATGTCACTTTGTTCTTGATTGATATATTGATGGCATGAAGGGATTAATACATTCGAGCAGTCGTTGATCTTCAACATGTACCAAACAAGTATATATCAAACCAAAATACAGGATGCCACTAAAAATAAGCTTCTTCTAAAGATGGGCATTATGTAGGAAAATTAGCATCTAGGTAAGGTATTCAAAAAGGTTCAAAACGCCAAAAAGGTTAAAGAAGAAGAGGCTGATAACAGTGAAGATTTGGATGAGAAATTAGATTAGAATTTTTTTTTTTTTTTTCAATTTCTATTGTTTGTTATCTAATTCTCTATTAATAAAAAAAATTGAGTATAAAACGCAAAAAACTACAAACACGAAAACGCCTGATAGTATGAAAACTGTGAGAACGGATGCTAGCAAAGCACGTTGTTGCTATATAAAACGCCAAAAAATGGCAAACAAAGCATTACTGGAAAGCAACACTAATTGACAGATGAAACTGAATGAAATAGTAATTGCAAAAGAGTAAAATGAAGAGACCGTAACATTGTTGCTAAACATTTATTATATTAGAAGCCACTACATGTGAAATTAAATTTATTTATCTTTTCAAAACGCCATAAATTGTCTGTCACATTATAGGTCTGCATCCTACATGGCACATCAATTGATAAAAAATTAAACATCAAGAAAAATTACTGATGTTTTTTACTGCCAAAAACAAATATCTACCTACCCCCCCCCCCCCCCCAAAAAAAAAAGCTCATTATATAAGTACAACAGCTAAACAAAAACTTCACACTCCACACATTCACTAAAAACGCCACATCTTGTCTAAAACGCCATTTAATTTAAAAAAAATGGTACATGTTATTGCATAGAGGTTTGAGAGGTCAGAGGACGTTTAGTCATTAAGTTATCTGACAGGAGAAGGGTGAAAGTCAAAACAATCAAAGCCATACTTAGTTAAAACGCCAAAATATTTACTATGCTCCCTATCTAAAAAAAATAAAAACGCCGCATATTTGTTAAACGCCAAAAAATGAAGAGGTGATGTGAGAGGCGTTTAAAAAAAGAATATAAAAGGACAAAAAATCCCCTCCGCCCTTCACTATGTCGCGTGACACGTGTTACGCCAGGAACCGTTCTCACACTTTTGGGCGTTTTCTCCTGATCCCGTACCTATATATACAGGGTGGGGTTCTAGAGTGAACACCAGTGTATTTGTGAACTAAGTGAACAAATCCTGACCACTGATTTACATCATCAACTAGTAAAATACACTAGTGTATTTTCATCATCGAATCCTGGTCATTGATTTAAACTTGTGTATACACTTGTGTATCTATAATCAAGGGTTGTGATTAGTTCACTAATGTTCACAATCAAGAGGGTTGTTCACTAACGAACCTAATCCTAGTGAACAACCCCCTTGATTGTGAACACTAGTGAACTAATCCTAGCCCATACACTTGTGTATTTATAATCAAGGGCTAGGATTAGTTCACTTAGTTCACTAGTGTTCACAATCAAGGTGGTTGTTCACAAATGAACTTAATCCGGGGTTAGGTTCATTAGTAAACAACCCCATTGATTTTGAACACTAGTGAACTAATCCTAGCCCTTGATTATAAATACACAAGTGTAAATCAGTGGCCAGGATTTAATGATGAAAATACAATAGTGTATTTTACGATTTGATGATGTAAATCAATGGTCAGGATCTGTTCACTCAGTTCACAAATACAATGGTGTTCACTCTAACCCCACCCTATATATATATAGGGTTATGATAAAATAAGAATCATATTGATTTATGAGAACCATGAGAACTAGGCCTTTCAAAGGCCTTTTCCAAAAAAAAAAAAAAAAATCTCAAAAATTATAAATAAAATCACTTGTTTCAGCAAAAAAAAATTTAAATGCCGCATGCACAAATTTACATGAGGTGTAAAAAAACGATCATCGCCGTAACAAAATTTACATCGGCGCGTAAACAAACCTTACATTAGGCAAAACTACCGACTCGACAATTTTTTTTGTTTTTTTTACAGATGTGTTTATAATATTTTCATCTACGTTTGTGCAAAAAATTGTGGCCCAACTCGCGCAAGAAATAGGAGTTCTCATGGTTCTCACAACTCGTGGTGGTTCTTAATTAAAACGACCCCATATATATTTATAAAGAACAGTATAAATATATTGCTCACCCTTGACTTTGTTAATCACGTAATATATCAGTTCTTTTAATGAAAACAATTATAGTAATAGTACACTTAAATTAAAGAGAATATAATGCTCATTTATGGTGTAATTGAAAAAAATATTAACGTACATAAAAGTTATGATCGTTTAAAAAACGTTGGGTAATTAGTTTTTTACAAGGGGTATAAAAGGTAACTACTACCTCTGTCCCATTAAAAGTGTTCTATTTTGAATTTTCAAAGTCTTGACCTTAAATAATTTTGTATGTGTTAGATAATACTTGATGAAAGTTATATGATTTGAGTGTGTTTTACAAGTGTTTTTATCGGGTTAATTTTTATCAAGTTTTATATAACACAAAAAATATATAATTAAAGTCAAAGTTTATAAATAAAGACTTTGAAAATTCACAATAAGACACATTTAATGGGACGGAGGGTGTAATAATTCATATATGATAAAATTAAAACTCAATGAACAGTGAATTTCATGAACAGTTAATTTCATTTTCATATATGATAAAATAGTTAATTTAGGCTATATTAAAATATGGGTTGTGGCGTGGGTTGGGTACAAACTACCAAGTCACCACCCCGGGTGGGCTTGGGTTTCGGCGTGGCCCCTTAGGCGGGGGTTTCAGCCTGGGGGCGGGGGTTGTGGCGTGGGTTGTGGCGTGGGTTGGGTACAAACGCCCAAGTCACCACCCCGAGTGGGCTTGGGTTTCGGCGTGGCCCCTTGGGCGGGAGTTTCAGCCCGGGCGTTGGACGGGGCTATCAAGATGACATGACGGGATCTCATTGGCCAAGACAAGTAGCCGTTTGGGGTATATTAGAATATGGGGTATGGGGCGGGGGTTGTGGCGTGGGTTGGGTACAAACGCCCAAGTCACCACCCCGGGTGGGCTTGGGTTTCGGCGTGGCCCCTTAGGCGGGGGTTTCAGCCCGGACGTTGGACGGGGCTATCAAGATGACATGACGGGATCTCATTGGCCAAGACAAGTAGCCGTTTGGGCTAGCCGTTGGCCAATGGTTATGTGTTAAAAAAAAATTATTCACTATAAATACTCACACTTCTATTCATTTTTTTACCACAACTACTCCACCTCTTCTATAATCATCTCTGTCTTATTTTAAAAAAAAAATTCTTATCCTACCACAATACGAAAAATGAATCCTCATAATCATGGTTTTGACCCGAACAATCCGTGGACATTCCAAGAAACACCTAGCCTAGCATCCAATCATCCAATTGCTCCCTTTTTAATACACTCCACGATGCCGGATATGGCTGGTTACGCATCGTTTATCTCGAATCGTTTGAAGAATGACGTCGGTCGAAAAGACCAATGCCTTTCGCGCAACGCGCGTCATTGTAAAACACTAGTTTGATTAAAAAACTAAGTGGTTAAACCTGCTATTGTTAAAAAAACTATAGAAACTATGTAATTAACTCTGTATGAAGTTAGAGGATGAATTATGAATACCCTCAAATTTAATTCAGAAGATGAGATATTAGATAGAAGCCATGTTTAATCAGGGGATAAACTCAACAAAAGATAAAGGTGTGCATGTGACTTTGAATAAAAAAGAATCGCCTTCTATATCTTAAAATGCGTTCAGGTAAAATTTTGACAACTCTCATGCTTTAATGTGATTTTTTAAATATGTGGTTTGAGTTTTATTTTAGACTACTTGAAATAAATAAATATACATGAGTGTGTGAATTGATATTTTAGCTGAGTTCTTTCCGTTTGTACAAGGGTGGAAGGGTGCTCCCTAAATGGGGTGGTAATTTTTTTTAACCAATAATATCATATCATGTTAATTTTCTCATTCACTCCTCAATTTAAACTCAAACATTAGGGGTGTTCAAACACATGAAGAGTGGTAAATAATTTTTTTTTAAATTGTAATTGGTTGAAAAAAATGAGACCCACCATTAACACTCTCTCTCCTCTATCTCTTCTCTTCTCTTTTCGGAGAGTAATCACTGTTTAGAGGAGTCACCGAACACCAATTTGAAGGTGGCGGCCCAATATCGCTCGGTAAAATGGGGTTATCAAAGAGGTCGCGGAAGATGCCCCTTCTTCGTGGATCATTAACTACTTTAAAAAAGTTTTGACTTTTGGAAACTTCATATGTATACACTTTTGTATAAGATATTTTCTGCATTATTGAAACTTCATATGTATACACTTTTGTATAAGATATTTTCTTCATTTAATTATTACTTGTTTTTCCCATCAATTTTCTTTGGATAATTGAATAGCTTTATTTTAATTTAAAGGCACATATTACTATTAGTTAAAATATAAACACCAAAACATAAGATTAAGGTTGAACGAACTCGTTTCACATTTTTTATTACAACTTTTTTTTTTCTTTGAACGACAAGTAAATCTAATGTATGGGCTTTCGCATCAAACTTTAGCTGTTAAGAGAAAACTCAGGAAACCAAAGTACATTCATTAGGGCAGTATTATCCGGCCCTTCAATCCACCCGATGTCATATAAATAAAGCACATGAGTTACATTGACTCTAATCTAGGGATGAGCATTTGGTACTGGGTACTGTTACCAATTTTTTTGTACCAGTACCCACTTTTTGGTATTTTCGGTATCGGTACGGTATCGGTAAAATACCGAATTTTACCTTCAAATACCGGTACCGTACGTATCGTACCGAATAGTTCTATACCGGTACCCAGTTTTGATGAATTTCGGTACCGGTATTTACCCAACCGGTACCATGCTCATCCCTACTCTAACCATCTATTTATACTAACCAAACATCTTGAGAAACAAAAAACCTAAACCACTCAAATAAGAAACTAAATAAACACTCAATCTTAACATAGAATTCTAAAAATATGACTCTATATATACATACATACTCCTTAAATAAACAAACCCAATTAAAAAGACACTTATACCCATGACTCATTTGGTTATGTGAACAAAACGATTAAGTCCAACAGTCACCCCCTAATCGTTTGATGTTCACAATATCCCACGCAACTTCAACACCGATCACACTTTAATCATAAAACCACGTTCACCAACAAATAAACCTAGCTACTAACTTTGTTTTTTTTCCAAACAAAAGACCCAGCCACATGATTTTTCATTTATAACGTGTCTGTTGGTTACCACTATTGAAGAAGTTGCTAACCCATTTTGATGCTAACCCGTTTGTTTGAATGCTTCCATCTTTCCCACATGTGAACAACATAAGAAACTAAACTTGATTGGATCATACCCGAAAAACTGTTGGAAATATTAAAGAGGTAAACATACAAGTTGGTATGTTTCCTCCATCCCACATCGGTGGAGTGAGTGAAGTTTAAGTGGTTTATAAGGGATTACCCCTTATGGGCTTCCATAGTGTTAAATGGGTTGAGAAGTGGGTTAAGCCCACATGCGCGCTAAGCCGAGCCGCGAGCTCGCGAATGGTCGCGTTTGAGGCGCACTTACGCATCGTCGCTAGGAGCTGAGGAGCTTTTATTTTTAGCTAAGGTTCGGTTTCAGGTGGGTCAGATCTGTAAACCGAATGAGATGAGATAAGAAGGAGATAGGGATGGATTCGAAAACAGTGGGGGTTATCCCATAGTAAATCGAATTCGTATAAGGATAATTATCTAGTAACCGAATTCGTATGAGATAAGTAATTCGAATTGGTTATGGATTGTTATCTCACTCCTTAATTTTCTCATTCTCTGGTATAACTAAAACTATAAATAAAAGCTTCCTGAAACCTATTCTACACACATCAAATTCGCAGCTCTCTCTCTCTCTCTATTGTGTGATTCTGTTTTCGTTCCAGCTTCTGCGTTTTCTGGTTTCCATTGCTGTTGGAATACCAGATCAGTTCTGCATTAAATCCTGGGAGTTTACGCTGCAGCTCACAGCAATACGAGCGCGTAAAATCCTTTAAGGACAGGAGTCAACCGTGCAGTTCAAGTTTTTCGTTTAAGGATCTTCGATCTCAAACGCCAGGTTGGTTTTAATTTTGCATGTTCTTTAAATTCGTCCGACAACGGGACAGTCTCCTTCTACCTTTCTTTAATCAGTTTGCTCAAGTTGGAACACACTGGTTTGGCTGATAACTCGGTAATTAATAAATTAACTGTTTGATTAAATTATTTTCAACATTCTTAAAGGATTTTATTTTTTGTGTTTTAATCAACAGAACAAATGGACGCTGAACTACCAACAGCCAATCTGAGATTCATGAATCAAGAGTTTGTCAAGTTGGACAGATTCGATGGTCAGAACTATACCCGCTGGGCGGACAAGGTTAAGTTCATGCTAGTTGTGCTGAAACTTTACTATATCCTTGATCCTGATTTGCCCGCAATTCCTGGTGACCCTCCTCGTGAGGCAGGAGAGCTACCAGATGCAGATTTGGCAAGGCAAAGACTTGTCCGTAAGGAAGCTGAAGATCTTTGCCTGGGCCACATAAAAAATTCTCTTTCGGATCGTCTCTATGACTTGTACGCGCCGGTAAAAAATGCTAGAGAATTGTGGAAAGCTTTGGAAGATAAGTACAAGGCTCATGAAGAAGGTACTAACAAATACCTTATTGCCAAGTACTTAGACTTCCAAATGGTCGATGACAAGTCAATCCTGGAGCAAGTGCATGAACTCCAAGTTCTTGTTAACAAATTGACTGCACTTTCTATTCCGCTGCCAGAAATATTTCAAGTAGGGGTCACTATTGCAAAATTGCCTCCTAATTGGAAAGATTTCTCAAAGAGAATGATGCACAAGTCTGAGGACTACTCTTTGGATGAACTGTTGAAGCACCTTCGAATTGAGGAGGAAACGCGCAACAGGGACAAAAGAGGTAAAGTCGGATCGAGTGTAAATCATGTTGCTGGAGGATCTGGTCAAAAGGGAAAAGGGGCATCAAAGAATAAGAAGTTTACTGCACCAAAGAAAAAAGAATTCAAGAAGACACAACACACTAACAACCATCAACCAAAGAGGTCTGGTAAATGCCATGTTTGTGGAGAAATAGGGCATTATGCACGAGAGTGCTCTCAGAGGAAATCTGGATCTACGGTTGGTTCTACAAGTGCTGTTGATGTTGAGAAAGTCACCAATCTAGTGGCCAGTGTGGGTCTTGGTGAAGTTAATATGCTTTCTCAATATACACGCATTGTAGCATGTAGAGGATGGTTCTTGGATTCTGGAGCCACTGTTCATGTTTGTGGGAATCGTGGCTCGTTTCTTACTTATGCTCCTGTTCCTCAAGGAACAGTGGTGGTGTGTGCTGATGGACATCGTGTAGAAGTACATGGTAAAGGCACGGTGCGACTAAACTTTAGAGATGGTCAAGTGGTTACCCTTCAGGACGTGTTGCATGTTCCTGGTATCACCAAGGGTCTGGTTTCTGCTGATAAATTTGATCGGAATGGTTACAAGCTGGTTATCAAGAATCTTCGCGTGAAGTTTTCTCTAAATGACATCTATGTGGGTCAAGCAAAGAACACGGGTGGAATGTATCGTCTTGACTTAGCTGAAGATGGGATTGATGAAGAAGATTCGGATGAAGGGGGCGTTTCAGTGATTGATGGGTTTGGGAATGAAAGTGATAGTGATAGTGGTGGTAGTGTTAGTTCTAGTATTGGTGAATGTAATGCAATTGGTTTTGATTTGAATGAAATTACGTCTTCTGATTATATCGCTTGTTCAATTTCTTTATGGCATTAGCGTTTAGCTCATACAAATATTAAAAACATTGAAAAAATGCAAACTAAAGGTTTATTAAAGTTAAAAGATAAAGACTTTGAAAAATGCGAAACTTGTGTTAAATCAAAATTCACAAAGAAACCTTTTCCAAGTGTCCATAAACGCAATACATCACTACTAGAACTAATTCATTCAGATATTTGTGAACTGAATGGAGTTTTTACTCGTGGGGGTAAGAGATACTTTATCACTTTCTGCGATGACTCGAGCCGATACTTATATGTTTATTTGTTGCATTCAAAAGACGAAGCTTTTGAGGCATTTAAAATATATAAGGCTGAGGTCGAAAAACAAAAGGAGAAACGCATTAAAATTCTTCGCTCGGACAGAGGCGGAGAATACTTTAACCGAAAGTTTGATGCATTCTGCGAAGAAGAAGGCATCATACATGAGAGAACTGCACCTTATACTCCCCAACAAAATGGTTTGGCTGAGAGAAAGAACCGAACCTTGGTAGAGATGGCTAACTGTATGTTAAACCAATCGGGTCTACCTCGTAATATGTGGGGGGAAGCTGTGTTAACCACATGTTATGTTCACAATAGGATCACTAGTCGTGTGATACCTACGAGTCCATATGAGTTGTGGAAAGGAAGAAAACCAAACCTAGAGCATTTGAGGGTTTGGGGGTGTCTTGCCTACTATCGCGTACCTGATCCAAAGACACTCAAACTGGGAGAACGAGCTTTCAAGAGTGTATTCATTGGATATGCTTCGCATAGTAAATCTTACCGATTGTTGGATGACGAATCAGGTATAGTTGTAGAATCCAGAAATGTGGAATTCTTTGAGAACAAGTTTTCTAGAGATGATGAAAACTCAAATGGCACCACAACTTCTAGTACTTCTGAGAAAAGGGTTCAACCCTCACCAATAGTTGAAGAACCAAGGAAAAGTACTAGAGTTGAAAAGTTATGGAGATGATTTCTTTTCTTACCTGGTTGAAGGAACTCAAAAGAAAGTGACAAGAGAGGTCATTTTCGCTGTAAATTTGGATGATGATCCTAAAACTTTCAGCGAAGCAATGTCATCTAGAGATGCCCCTTTGTGGAAGTAGGCAGTCAATGATGAAATGGATTCCATTATGGGAAATGGAACTTGGGAGTTAGCTGATCTACCTAAGGGAAAGAAACCTATTGGATCCAAATGGATTTTCAAAAGGAAGTATCATCCAGATGGATCCATCTCTGCCTATAAAGCGAGATTAGTTGCTAAAGGGTATAGGCAGAGAGAAGGGATCGACTATTTTGATACCTATGCACCTGTGGCTAGAATAAGTTCTATTAGAACTCTAATAGCAGTGTCTGCTTTGAAAGGGCTGTACATTCATCAAATGGATGTAAAGACAACATTTCTAAATGGGTATCTAAATGAGGAGATTTATTTGGAGCAACCAGAAGGGTTTGTGATGCCTGGACAAGAGAACAAAGTGTGTAGACTTATTAAATCTCTGTATGGTTTGAAGCAAGCTCCTAAACAGTGGCATGAGAGATTTGACACCACTGTGACTGCTTTCGGGTTTCGACACAACAGTGCTGACAGATGTATTTATACTAAATGCGAACCCGGTTATACAGTCGTGATTTGTCTTTATGTTGATGATATGTTGATCATTAGCACTCACCTTGAAGGTATTTCTGAAACTAAGAAATATTTGTCCTCGAACTTTAAGATGAAAGATCTAGGAGAAGTTGATACCATTCTTGGAATCAAGGTGAAGAGAAATGGAAGTCAGATTTCTCTAAGTCAATCTCATTATATAGAGAAAATTCTGACTAAGTTTCAACACTTAAATATTAAAGAGTTTAATACTCCGTTTGATCCAAGTGTGAAACTTAATGTGAACTCTGGAAGAGCAGTGGCTCAACTGGAGTATGCGAGTGCTATTGGAAGTATGATGTATGCAACGCATTGCACTCGTCCTGACATTGCTTTTGCTGTAAGCAAACTGAGTCAGTATACTGTTAATCCAGGGACAGAACACTGGAAGGCAGTGGGCAGAGTACTTGGATACCTGAAAAGGACCAGTAACTTAGAACTGACATACACGTCATCTTCCAGAATACTTGAAGGTTATTCTGATGCAAGCTGGATTGATCGCAACAATGATTCAAAATCTACAAGTGGGTGGATTTACACTCTAGCAGGAGGAGCAATTTCTTGGGCGAGCAAGAAACAGACGTGTATTGCCCACTCAACTATGGAAGCTGAGTTCATAGCGCTAGCTGCGGCTGGCAAGGAAGCGGAGTGGATTAGAGATCTACTTATTGACATCCGTTTGTGGGATGTTCCAATGCCGTCTATTCCCATGTATTGTGATAGTGAGGCCACACTATCTAAAGTATACAACGCAGTGTATAATGGGAGGTCAAGACACATAGGTCTTCGGCACAATTATGTGAGACAACTGCTTGAAAGTGGTACCATCAAGGTTGTCTATGTCAAGACAAGTAAGAACTTGGCAGATCCGTTTACTAAACCTCTGACGAGAGATTTGGTTGTGAATACCGCGAGAGACATGGGTCTAAAACCACAATAGAATCGTTAGTGATGGAAACCCAACTTGAACTTAGTGCTCATATTTCTCAAGTTTAATGGGTAAAAACGAAGTCCCTTAACGATAGAAGGTACTATCAAATTTGATAGATCCATGTGAGGTATGATAGTACGTCGTTGCCGAGAACAAGGGTGGGCTTATGCTCTTAACAAAGTTTTGGAGGCATCCAAGCAACGTGGATGATGTAAAACTTTGCCTATATGATCTAGGGGTGGTGCCGCCTCGAGTGAAGATAGTGGTTTATCTTCTAAAGGGTCATGAAAAGGATTTATAGCGCACGGCCATATTCGCGCTCGGTGAGAACGCAAAGTCAGCTGGTGATGTGTGGGGGTAAACCAAAGGGGGCTATCAGGTTAATGGTTTAATTCCATAGGACACCATCTAATCTGTCTCTTCTTGTTTATCAACATAAACTGGGTTTAATCTTCGTGACACCTAGTGACATCATTAGTCTAAGTGAAAGGAAACATTCCAACTTGGTGGGGGATTGTTGGAAATATTAAAGAGGTAAACATACAAGTTGGTATGTTTCCTCCATCCCACATCGGTGGAGTGAGTGAAGTTTAAGTGGTTTACGAGGGATTACCCCTTATGGGCTTCCATAGTGTTAAATGGGTTGAGAAGTGGGTGAAGCCCACACGCGCGCCGAGCCGAGCCGAGCCGCGAGCTCGCGAATGGTCGCGTTTGAGGCGCACTTTTCACTTCGCACGTACGCATCGTCGCTAGGAGCTGAGGAGCTTTTATTTTTAGCTAAGGTTCGGTTTCAGGTGGGTCAGATCTGTAAACCGAATGAGATGAGATAAGAAGGAGATAGGGATGGATTCGAAAACAGTGGGGGTTATCCCATAGTAAATCGAATTCCTATAAGGATAATTATCTAGTAACCGAATTCGTATGAGATAAGTAATTCGAATTGGTTATGGATTGTTATCTCACTCCCTAATTTTCTCATTCTCTGGTATAACTAAAACTATAAATAAAAGCTTCCTGAAACCTATTCTACACACATCAAATTCGCAGCTCTCTCTCTCTCTATTGTGTGATTCTGTTTTCGTTCCAGCTTCTGCGTTTTCTGGTTTCCATTGCTGTTGGAATACCAGATCAGTTCTGCATTAAATCCTGGGAGTTTACGCTGCAGCTCACAGCAATACGAGCGCGTAAAATCCTTTAAGGACAGGAGTCATCCGTGCAGTTCAAGTTTTTCGTTTAAGGATCTTCGATCTCAAACGCCAGGTTGGTTTTAATTTTGCATGTTCTTTAAATTCGTCCGACAACGGGACAGTCTCCTTCTACCTTTCTTTAATCAGTTTGCTCAAGTTGGAACAAACTGGTTTGGCTGATAACTCGGTAATTAATAAATTAACTGTTTGATTAAATTATTTTCAACATTCTTAAAGGATTTTATTTTTTGTGTTTTAATCAACAGAACAAATGGACGCTGAACTACCAATAACCAATCTGAGATTCATGAATCAAGAGTTTGTCAAGTTGGACAGATTCGATGGTCAGAACTATACCCGCTGGGCGGACAAGGTTAAGTTCATGCTAGTTGTGCTGAAACTTTACTATATCCTTGATCCTGATTTGCCCGCAATTCCTGATGACCCTCCTCGTGAGGCAGGAGAGCTACCAGATGCAGATTTGGCAAGGCAAAGACTTGTCCGTAAGGAAGCTGAAGATCTTTGCCTGGGCCACATAAAAAATTCTCTTTCGGATCGTCTCTATGACTTGTACGCGCCGGTAAAAAATGCTAGAGAATTGTGGAAAGCTTTGGAAGATAAGTACAAGGCTCATGAAGAAGGTACTAACAAATACCTTATTGCCAAGTACTTAGACTTCCAAATGGTCGATGACAAGTCAATCCTGGAGCAAGTGCATGAACTCCAAGTTCTTGTTAACAAATTGACTGCACTTTCTATTTCGCTGCCAGAAATATTTCAAGTAGGGGTCATTATTTCAAAATTGCCTCCTAATTGGAAAGATTTCTCAAAGAGAATGATGCACAAGTCTGAGGACTACTCTTTGGATGAACTGTTGAAGCACCTTCGAATTGAGGAGGAAACGCGCAACAGGGACAAAAGAGGTAAAGTCGGATCGAGTGTAAATCATGTTGCTGGAGGATCTGGTCAAAAGGGAAAAGGGGCATCAAAGAATAAGAAGTTTACTGCACCAAAGAAAAAAGAATTCAAGAAGACACAACACACTAACAACCATCAACCAAAGAGGTCTGGTAAATGCCATGTTTGTGGAGAAATAGGGCATTATGCACGAGAGTGCTCTCAGAGGAAATCTGGATCTACGGTTGGTTCTACAAGTGCTGTTGATGTTGAGAAAGTCACCAATCTAGTGGCCAGTGTGGGTCTTGGTGAAGTTAATATGCTTTCTCAATATACACGAATTGTAGCATGTAGAGGATGGTTCTTGGATTCTGGAGCCACTGTTCATGTTTGTGGGAATCGTGGCTCGTTTCTTACTTATGCTCCTGTTCCTCAAGGAACAGTGGTGGTGTGTGCGGATGGACATCGTGTAGAAGTACATGGTAAAGGCACGGTGCGACTAAACTTTAGAGATGGTCAAGTGGTTACCCTTCAGGACGTGTTGCATGTTCCTGGTATCACCAAGGGTCTGGTTTCTGCTGATAAATTTGATCGGAATGGTTACAAGCTGGTTATCAAGAATCTTCGCGTGAAGTTTTCTCTAAATGACATCTATGTGGGTCAAGCAAAGAACACGGGTGGAATGTATCGTCTTGACTTAGCTGAAGATGGGATTGATGAAGAAGATTCGGATGAATGGGGCGTTTCAGTGATTGATGGGTTTGGGAATGAAAGTGATAGTGATAATGGTGGTAGTGTTAGTTCTAGTATTGGTGAATGTAATGCAATTGGTTTTGATTTGAATGAAATTACGTCTTCTGATTATATCGCTTGTTCAATTTCTTTATGGCATAAACGTTTAGCTCATACAAATATTAAAAACATTGAAAAAATGCAAACTAAAGGTTTATTAAAGTTAAAAGATAAAGACTTTGAAAAATGCGAAACTTGTGTTAAATCAAAATTCACAAAGAAACATTTTCCAAGTGTCCATAAACGCAATACATCACTACTAGAACTAATTCATTCAGATATTTGTGAACTGAATGGAGTTCTTACTCGTGGGGGTAAGAGATACTTTATCACTTTCTGCGATGACTCGAGCCGATACTTATATGTTTATTTGTTGCATTCAAAAGACGAAGCTTTTGAGGCATTTAAAATATATAAGGCTGAGGTCGAAAAACAAAAGGAGAAACGCATTAAAATTCTTCGCTCGGACAGAGGCGGAGAATACTTTAACCGAAAGTTTGATGCATTCTGCGAAGAAGAAGGCATCATACATGAGAGAACTGCACCTTATACTCCCCAACAAAATGGTTTGGCTGAGAGAAAGAACCGAACCTTGGTAGAGATGGCTAACTGTATGTTAAACCAATCGGGTCTACCTCGTAATATGTGGGGGGAAGCTGTGTTAACCACATGTTATGTTCACAATAGGATCACTAGTCGTGTGATACCTACGAGTCCATATGAGTTGTGGAAAGGAAGAAAACCAAACCTAGAGCATTTGAGGGTTTGGGGGTGTCTTGCCTACTATCGCGTACCTGATCCAAAGACACTCAAACTGGGAGAACGAGCTTTCAAGAGTGTATTCATTGGATATGCTTCGCATAGTAAATCTTACCGATTGTTGGATGACGAATCAGGTATAGTTGTAGAATCCAGAAATGTGGAATTCTTTGAGAACAAGTTTTCTAGAGATGATGAAAACTCAAATGGCACCACAACTTCTAGTACTTCTGAGAAAAGGGTTCAACCCTCACCAATAGTTGAAGAACCAAGGAAAAGTACTAGAGTTGAAAAGTTATGGAGATGATTTCTTTTCTTACCTGGTTGAAGGAACTCAAAAGAAAGTGACAAGAGAGGTCATTTTCGCTGTAAATTTGGATGATGATCCTAAAACTTTCAGCGAAGCAATGTCATCTAGAGATGCCCCTTTGTGGAAGTAGGCAGTCAATGATGAAATGGATTCCATTATGGGAAATGGAACTTGGGAGTTAGCTGATCTACCTAAGGGAAAGAAACCTATTGGATCCAAATGGATTTTCAAAAGGAAGTATCATCCAGATGGATCCATCTCTGCCTATAAAGCGAGATTAGTTGCTAAAGGGTATAGGCAGAGAGAAGGGATCGACTATTTTGATACCTATGCACCTGTGGCTAGAATAAGTTCTATTAGAACTCTAATAGCAGTGTCTGCTTTGAAAGGGCTGTACATTCATCAAATGGATGTAAAGACAACATTTCTAAATGGGTATCTAAATGAGGAGATTTATTTGGAGCAACCAGAAGGGTTTGTGATGCCTGGACAAGAGAACAAAGTGTGTAGACTTATTAAATCTCTGTATGGTTTGATGCAAGCTCCTAAACAGTGGCATGAGAGATTTGACACCACTGTGACTGCTTTCGGGTTTCGACACAACAGTGCTGACAGATGTATTTATACTAAATGCGAACCCGGTTATACAGTCGTGATTTGTCTTTATGTTGATGATATGTTGATCATTAGCACTCACCTTGAAGGTATTTCTGAAACTAAGAAATATTTGTCCTCGAACTTTAAGATGAAAGATCTAGGAGAAGTTGATACCATTCTTGGAATCAAGGTGAAGAGAAATGGAAGTCAGATTTCTCTAAGTCAATCTCATTATATAGAGAAAATTCTGACTAAGTTTCAACACTTAAATATTAAAGAGTTTAATACTCCGTTTGATCCAAGTGTGAAACTTAATGTGAACTCTGGAAGAGCAGTGGCTCAACTGGAGTATGCGAGTGCTATTGGAAGTATGATGTATGCAACGCATTGCACTCGTCCTGACATTGCTTTTGCTGTAAGCAAACTGAGTCAGTATACTGTTAATCCAGGGACAGAACACTGGAAGGCAGTGGGCAGAGTACTTGGATACCTGAAAAGGACCAGTAACTTAGAACTGACATACACGTCATCTTCCAGAATACTTGAAGGTTATTCTGATGCAAGCTGGATTGATCGCAACAATGATTCAAAATCTACAAGTGGGTGGATTTACACTCTAGCAGGAGGAGCAATTTCTTGGGCGAGCAAGAAACAGACGTGTATTGCCCACTCAACTATGGAAGCTGAGTTCATAGCGCTAGCTGCGGCTGGCAAGGAAGCGGAGTGGATTAGAGATCTACTTATTGACATCCGTTTGTGGGATGTTCCAATGCCGTCTATTCCCATGTATTGTGATAGTGAGGCCACACTATCTAAAGTATACAACGCAGTGTATAATGGGAGGTCAAGACACATAGGTCTTCGGCACAATTATGTGAGACAACTGCTTGAAAGTGGTACCATCAAGGTTGTCTATGTCAAGACAAGTAAGAACTTGGCAGATCCGTTTACTAAACCTCTGACGAGAGATTTGGTTGTGAATACCGCGAGAGACATGGGTCTAAAACCACAATAGAATCGTTAGTGATGGAAACCCAACTTGAACTTAGTGCTCCTATTTCTCAAGTTTAATGGGTAAAAACGAAGTCCCTTAACGATAGAAGGTACTATCAAATTTGATAGATCCATGTGAGGTATGATAGTACGTCGTTGCCGAGAACAAGGGTGGGCTTATGCTCTTAACAAAGTTTTGGAGGCATCCAAGCAACGTGGATGATGTAAAACTTTGCCTATATGATCTAGGGGTGGTGCCGCCTCGAGTGAAGATAGTGGTTTATCTTCTAAAGGGTCATGAAAAGGATTTATAGCGCACGGCCATATTCGCGCTCGGTGAGAACGCAAAGTCAGCTGGTGATGTGTGGGGGTAAACCAAAGGGGGCTATCAGGTTAATGGTTTAATTCCATAGGACACCATCTAATCTGTCTCTTCTTGTTTATCAACATAAACTGGGTTTAATCTTCGTGACACCTAGTGACATCATTAGTCTAAGTGAAAGGAAACATTCCAACTTGGTGGGGGATTGTTGGAAATATTAAAGAGGTAAACATACAAGTTGGTATGTTTCCTCCATCCCACATCGGTGGAGTGAGTGAAGTTTAAGTGGTTTACGAGGGATTACCCCTTATGGGCTTCCATAGTGTTAAATGGGTTGAGAAGTGGGTGAAGCCCACACGCGCGCCGAGCCGAGCCGAGCCGCGAGCTCGCGAATGGTCGCGTTTGAGGCGCACTTTTCACTTCGCACGTACGCATCGTCGCTAGGAGCTGAGGAGCTTTTATTTTTAGCTAAGGTTCGGTTTCAGGTGGGTCAGATCTGTAAACCGAATGAGATGAGATAAGAAGGAGATAGGGATGGATTCGAAAACAGTGGGGGTTATCCCATAGTAAATCGAATTCCTATAAGGATAATTATCTAGTAACCGAATTCGTATGAGATAAGTAATTCGAATTGGTTATGGATTGTTATCTCACTCCCTAATTTTCTCATTCTCTGGTATAACTAAAACTATAAATAAAAGCTTCCTGAAACCTATTCTACACACATCAAATTCGCAGCTCTCTCTCTCTCTATTGTGTGATTCTGTTTTCGTTCCAGCTTCTGCGTTTTCTGGTTTCCATTGCTGTTGGAATACCAGATCAGTTCTGCATTAAATCCTGGGAGTTTACGCTGCAGCTCACAGCAATACGAGCGCGTAAAATCCTTTAAGGACAGGAGTCATCCGTGCAGTTCAAGTTTTTCGTTTAAGGATCTTCGATCTCAAACGCCAGGTTGGTTTTAATTTTGCATGTTCTTTAAATTCGTCCGACAACGGGACAGTCTCCTTCTACCTTTCTTTAATCAGTTTGCTCAAGTTGGAACAAACTGGTTTGGCTGATAACTCGGTAATTAATAAATTAACTGTTTGATTAAATTATTTTCAACATTCTTAAAGGATTTTATTTTTTGTGTTTTAATCAACAGAACAAATGGACGCTGAACTACCAATAACCAATCTGAGATTCATGAATCAAGAGTTTGTCAAGTTGGACAGATTCGATGGTCAGAACTATACCCGCTGGGCGGACAAGGTTAAGTTCATGCTAGTTGTGCTGAAACTTTACTATATCCTTGATCCTGATTTGCCCGCAATTCCTGATGACCCTCCTCGTGAGGCAGGAGAGCTACCAGATGCAGATTTGGCAAGGCAAAGACTTGTCCGTAAGGAAGCTGAAGATCTTTGCCTGGGCCACATAAAAAATTCTCTTTCGGATCGTCTCTATGACTTGTACGCGCCGGTAAAAAATGCTAGAGAATTGTGGAAAGCTTTGGAAGATAAGTACAAGGCTCATGAAGAAGGTACTAACAAATACCTTATTGCCAAGTACTTAGACTTCCAAATGGTTGATGACAAGTCAATCCTGGAGCAAGTGCATGAACTCCAAGTTCTTGTTAACAAATTGACTGCACTTTCTATTTCGCTGCCAGAAATATTTCAAGTAGGGGTTATTATTTCAAAATTGCCTCCTAATTGGAAAGATTTCTCAAAGAGAATGATGCACAAGTCTGAGGACTACTCTTTGGATGAACTGTTGAAGCACCTTCGAATTGAGGAGGAAACGCGCAACAGGGACAAAAGAGGTAAAGTCGGATCGAGTGTAAATCATGTTGCTGGAGGATCTGGTCAAAAGGGAAAAGGGGCATCAAAGAATAAGAAGTTTACTGCACCAAAGAAAAAAGAATTCAAGAAGACACAACACACTAACAACCATCAACCAAAGAGGTCTGGTAAATGCCATGTTTGTGGAGAAATAGGGCATTATGCACGAGAGTGCTCTCAGAGGAAATCTGGATCTACGGTTGGTTCTACAAGTGCTGTTGATGTTTAGAAAGTCACCAATCTAGTGGCCAGTGTGGGTCTTGGTGAAGTTAATATGCTTTCTCAATATACACGCATTGTAGCATGTAGAGGATGGTTCTTGGATTCTGGAGCCACTGTTCATGTTTGTGGGAATCGTGGCTCGTTTCTTACTTATGCTCCTGTTCCTCAAGGAACAGTGGTGGTGTGTGCTGATGGACATCGTGTAGAAGTACATGGTAAAGGCACGGTGCGACTAAACTTTAGAGATGGTCAAGTGGTTACCCTTCAGGACGTGTTGCATGTTCCTGGTATCACCAAGGGTCTGGTTTCTGCTGATAAATTTGATCGGAATGGTTACAAGCTGGTTATCAAGAATCTTCGCGTGAAGTTTTCTCTAAATGACATCTATGTGGGTCAAGCAAAGAACACGGGTGGAATGTATCGTCTTGACTTAGCTGAAGATGGGATTGATGAAGAAGATTCGGATGAATGGGGCGTTTCAGTGATTGATGGGTTTGGGAATGAAAGTGATAGTGATAGTGGTGGTAGTGTTAGTTCTAGTATTGGTGAATGTAATGCAATTGGTTTTGATTTGAATGAAATTACGTCTTCTGATTATATCGCTTGTTCAATTTCTTTATGGCATAAACGTTTAGCTCATACAAATATTAAAAACATTGAAAAAATGCAAACTAAAGGTTTATTAAAGTTAAAAGATAAAGACTTTGAAAAATGCGAAACTTGTGTTAAATCAAAATTCACAAAGAAACCTTTTCCAAGTGTCCATAAACGCAATACATCACTACTAGAACTAATTCATTCAGATATTTGTGAACTGAATGGAGTTCTTACTCGTGGGGGTAAGAGATACTTTATCACTTTCTGCGATGACTCGAGCCGATACTTATATGTTTATTTGTTGCATTCAAAAGACGAAGCTTTTGAGGCATTTAAAATATATAAGGCTGAGGTCGAAAAACAAAAGGAGAAACGCATTAAAATTCTTCGCTCGGACAGAGGCGGAGAATACTTTAACCGAAAGTTTGATGCATTCTGCGAAGAAGAAGGCATCATACATGAGAGAACTGCACCTTATACTCCCCAACAAAATGGTTTGGCTGAGAGAAAGAACCGAACCTTGGTAGAGATGGCTAACTGTATGTTAAACCAATCGGGTCAACCTCGTAATATGTGGGGGGAAGCTGTGTTAACCGCATGTTATGTTCACAATAGGATCACTAGTCGTGTGATACCTACGAGTCCATATGAGTTGTGGAAAGGAAGAAAACCAAACCTAGAGCATTTGAGGGTTTGGGGGTGTCTTGCCTACTATCGCGTACCTGATCCAAAGACACTCAAACTGGGAGAACGAGCTTTCAAGAGTGTATTCATTGGATATGCTTCGCATAGTAAATCTTACCGATTGTTGGATGACGAATCAGGTATAGTTGTAGAATCCAGAGATGTGGAATTCTTTGAGAACAAGTTTTCTAGAGATGATGAAAACTCAAATGGCACCACAACTTCTAGTACTTCTGAGAAAAGGGTTCAACCCTCACCAATAGTTGAAGAACCAAGGAAAAGTACTAGAGTTAGAAAAGAGAAAAGTTATGGAGATGATTTCTTTTCTTACCTGGTTGAAGGATCTCAAAAGAAAGTGACGAGAGAGGTCATTTTCGCTGTAAATTTGGATGATGATCCTAAAACTTTCAGCGAAGCAATGTCATCTAGAGATGCCCCTTTGTGGAAGGAGGCAGTCAATGATGAAATGGATTCCATTATGGGAAATGGAACTTGGGAGTTAGCTGATCTACCCAAGGGAAAGAAACCTATTGGATCCAAATGGATTTTCAAAAGGAAGCATCATCCAGATGGATCCATCTCTGCCTATAAAGCGAGATTAGTTGCTAAAGGGTATAGGCAGAGAGAAGGGATCGACTATTTTGATACCTATGCACCTGTGGCTAGAATAAGTTATATTAGAACTCTAATAGCGGTGTCTGCTTTGAAAGGGCTGTACATTCATCAAATGGATGTAAAGACAGCATTTCTAAATGGGTATCTAAATGAGGAGATTTATTTGGAGCAACCAGAAGGGTTTGTGATGCCTGGACAAGAGAACAAAGTGTGTAGACTTATTAAATCTCTGTATGGATTGATCGCAACAATGATTCAAAATCTACAAGTGGGTGGATTTACACTCTAGCAGGAGGAGCAATTTCTTGGGCGAGCAAGAAACAGACGTGTATTGCCCACTGAAGGGGTATGGTCCCAAAAAGCCGCGCAATCCTCCTGCAAGGTCGCGCGGGACCATACTCCTTAGCCAACAATGCGGCGCGAGGTCAGAATAACAAGAAGCTCCAATTAACAACACTTAGCATTATAAAAAGAGTGTGCAGTAGACCAACACCACGCGCGAGGTTATTACGTACTCAACAAGTGCCTCGCGCGTTAACAGCGCAAGGCTGTTCCAAAATAGTACACAAAGTACAAGCGGCAGAAAAAAGAGCCAATAAGCGCCCTTCTGACCCTGCTCAATCGTGCTCCACGATCGTCTGACATGCAGGAGACAAAAAGTACTCAAGGACGCCTACATGGCACCAATCATGAGGCAGAGACAACTGCCCCACGATCTCCACTTACCTACTGATGGCAGGACGGCGGCCAGGCCGACAACCATGACACGTGGCTCCAATCACTGTGCGCCAGCACCAAAGAACTCTCAGAAACCACTAACGGTCGAGACAAGTGAGACAAAGAGCATATCGCCCAAGTTGTCGACTTCCGGCCCAAGGCCCATCAGCCCATATCCTCTTACACCTCTCCGGCTATAAATAGAGACCTTCACTTCACAGGTTGTTCATTCCATTCCCTCTACTCTCTCACTTAATACTTAATTATCTCCTAAGCACAGTCGCTTATTCTCACGCCGGAGCCCGGTTAAGAGGGAAACCCCCACATTCCCCTCTTAACGAGTAACGGTGTTTTGTTTTGCAGTTAACCACGGTCATTAAGGAGCTCAGGAAACCATAAGAAGATTAACCACTATGCAAGGAACATAAACCAAACTGATTAATCCCTTAATTAGTTCCGTGTTTCTTCATTGGCGCCCACCGATTTTTTCTACAAACCACTCTCATCTTCGTTCCTGAGTTTTTCGTTGTTTTTCTTCCTTCGATCCATGGCTGGTCAAGGAATCGTACCTGAGTTCGTTGGTTTCGGTGAAAACCCAGATGCAGCGTTAGGGGAAGGTAATCAAAATGGCCAACCCCAACACTTTGAAGAAGTTGGTGAAGTCGAAGTAGCCAACACCGGGGGTCCGCGCGGGAGCTTCACCCGCATCACTCAAAACACCCCAGGAAACAACGGTGCTGGACCTTCAAACCCAGCTCCACCTCAGAACATATCGGCGCTATTAGGGCTACCAGAAGGCGAAACCCCAGCCTCATGGTACGCCAAGCAACTGGCCACTATTAACGAAGCGTATCAGTCCTTGAGCGCTCAGCAAGCAGTTTTAACGGCAGAACCGTCCTTGGTCACACCAACCGGCCCCAGCCACGGGCCGCGCCAGATGCCGGTCCCGCAATACATTCCAAGAAGAATTAACAGACCTCCCCCCACCCGAAGGTTAAGCGTGCAGGACACGCGAGATACACGGGGGGAGACAGAAAGCTACTATGACGAACCATCAAATTCCCGAAGAGGCCCAGTTCATAGCCGGCTCACGCCGCGCAACATAAACGACGAGTGGGAAGAAACTGACCCGAATGATCCAACCTGGGAGAACGATGACGAATCTTCGATTTTCAATCGTTTGCAAAGAAATCATGAGTACTACAAACCAAGGCAGCACGTTGGGTATACCGAAGAGGCAGAGCGTGACTTTCGCCTCGCCTATCGACCAGAGGAAGCTATAGAGCATTCAAAGTTCATCCCAAAGATAGCACTCGCGCCGCTCAAGAGAGAGAAATTACCTCCGACTGTCGGAAAGTTTAACGGTTTGACTGATCCCAATGATCACGTCAGAGTTTTCACAAGCGTGGGCTGCATGGGAGGATGGAATATGCCCATGTGGTGCCACCTGTTTATCCAAACACTCACCGGGGCTGCTCGCGCCTGGTTCGACAGCCTTCCTCCGGGAAAGATAAAATCATGGGTAGATTTCAGGACTCAGTTTTTGAGTCACTTCAGTCAACAAAGGCGATACCAGCGCGACACAGCTGAAGTTGAAGATATCTGGCGAAGAGATAACGAGGGTTTGGAAGATTTCATTACGCGCTTTAACAAAGAATGTTTAGAGATCGGTGGCGTGAGTGAACAACTCATGCGCTGCCACTTCAAGAAAGCCATCCGCTGCGATAGCCTAATTCGAACCATCACTGGGAAGGATGGAATGCCCAAGGAATGGGACAAGCTCATGGAAGCCGCGAAGATAGTCGCGCAAACTGAGGAATCACTCGCCGCAAACAAGAATTATTATACTAAAGATCAGTTTTCCAAGGGAAGCCAGTCGCGCGATTATCACGCCAGAGAGCATTACTCATCTCAGCATTACTCCAGGGATTACTCCCGCGATTCTACCAGACACGACAAGAGGAAGAGACACTCCGACTGGAGTGCAAGGTCATATGAAGACAGCAGCAGGCGAGAGGGAGACGCTCGCTCGACAATCGAAAGAGATCGTTATAGAAAGACAGACAGAGAGGAAAACCAGGAAAGGAAGTGGACCCAACTAACCAAATCGCCTCTCGAAGTCCTCAACACAGAGAAATTGGATCTTAAAGATCCACTACCAATGCGTAGCAAGAAAGGCCAGGACCTTAACCTGTTTTGTGAATTTCACAGGGACACAGGTCACTTAACTAATGATTGCTTCCAACTGCGCATAGAAATCGAGAAGGCTCTGAAGAGTGGCAAACTGGACCACCTGCTAAAGAGTGTGCGCAAAGACATCAAGAAGATTCAGAGAAATGGGTGATCGCTGGTCTTGCCACATCACCCACCAAGAATAAACTCCGGATAAATCACCGCGCTTGACGGCAGTCAGCGTTCTCAGGTAGTACACCGTGAAGAATCAAAATTCCACCACACTCGACGGCAGTCGGTGTTCCCAGGTGGTGTGCACAAGAAACGCGTCCCCTACGACGGATGAACGTACTTAGGACCTAAGGCAACAGAAAAATGTAATGCATCACCACTGTAAACAGGGCCCACGCGCCCATCAAGTTTGCTAATACGAGTGTTCTTTACATATTGAATCCTTGCTATCTCCTACAGTACTTTCCAGTTACAAATGCATGTTAAACTTCTGATTAGCACGAAAACACTCCAGTCATGCCTCCAAGGTCCTCCGCGAGCATAGCGCGAGACCGGGCAATTACATTCACACGAGCCACACTTACATTTATTCGCGCTAACTTAACCGAAGTTTCTAGCAACAGCGCAATAATTGTAACAGGAAAGAATAAGCGAGCACTATCTTAAACAAGCAAGATCACAACAGTTACTTAAAAGACAAGTGTCATTCATTAAAACGCGCGACCGCGCAAGAAGTTACATCAGAAACCTACAAAAATTTTTACAAGGCACGAAGCCATACAAACCAACCTACTCGGAAACAATCTCAAACATCATCACCATCATGCTTGTCGCCACCATCGCCTTCATCATCGCCATCATTCCCAGCCGCCTCCTCATCTGATAACTCAACCGTTATAGGTGGATCAAGAATGCCCTTAAGGCGCTGGCACCAGTCATCATGTTCCAAAGCCTTGGCAACTAAATCCATCACGGGCAGTGACAAGTGGTCATAAGCATGTTCAGCGCGGCACTAGCCTGGTCAGTAACCGAACAATGACTGACGTCAAACTCCTGTCCAAGTGCTTCTTCAACGTGTTGTGCGCATTCTAGGTACCCTCCTCGGTGACCAACAGCGCGCGCAGCATCAGTCAAAGCAGCCACAGCACGATCCAGCTCTCCAGCATTGAGAATGGAGTTGGCAATCTACAGCAGAGTTTGCGCATTAAAAATAGCTTCTAACAATATACCCTTCGGAAGGGAAAAAGGATAACATACCAGCACTACTCCACGGCCGCGCATCCATTCGGCCTCAGAAACGAGAGTGTCAACAATGCCCTGAGCTTCAGCATAATTAGTTTGTGCTACATTGAGGGCAGAAGTGCTAACATCACGCGCTTCCTCAGCTCGTTGCTTGGCCTCCTCAGCAGTTGCGGCCTTAACCTTCTCAGCCTCCAGATCAATCTCCAAGGACTCGCATTTTTCAACCTGACCATTCAGGCGGCGTTTCAATTCCGCAATCTCGACATCCTTGGCATGCAGGTCCTTATCTTTGCTTGACAACTGAGCCTTCACCTCAGCCAACTCAACCTAAAAGGAATAAAGGGACTTAGGCTATTTTATAAAGCAAAGTACAGAGAAAAGGTATAAGTTGCACAAACCTCAACCTGCTCCTTAGCAACCTGTGCAGCTTGCGCATCCTCGACCTTGCCGGTCAACTCAACAACCTTGGCTTCAAGGTTGACAACCTTGTTACGATCCGCAGCCGCGCGCTCGTTATCCTTCGCGCATATGCGCTTGAACTCGGCTTTCTCCTTAGCCAGTTGCTGTTCAGCAGTATGAAGTTTATTTTTCAGGGCCTCGCGCCCCCACTCTTCAGACTTTCGGTCAGCCTCGAACTTCGCCTTCTGCTCATCAAACGCAGCTCTAGACTTCTCCAAGTCAGCAGCACGCCTCAGTATGCGATCGCGATACTTCTCCCAATCATCCCTCTCCCTAACCATGGTTCGCCATTCCCGGACAATTTCTTGGTTAGCGGCGCGGGTGTTGGCTTCACCAACAACATAGGCATGATAGAGCCCGCTGTGAGTCCGCGCCCGTTGACGGTCCATCTCCCCGGGAGGAATCGAATTCACCAGCCAGTCATGGCAAGGCGCGAACTCGAGGAAAGTATCCTTCTGCTTCAAACCCCAAGGCGGATTGTGCGGAGCGTCACCGCGACTCTCTTCGGTGTAAGACTTGTAATAAATATCCCCCACTGTATCCCGGGGGCCTATCGGAGAGCGCGGCGGCGCGCCAGTTTTCACACCACCCTGACCAGCAGATGAACCCGCGCCTCTGGTAATAGAAACACCAACAGGCCTTTCAGCAGCAGATTTCTCCTTCTCCTTCTCCAGGGCTCTCTCCTTTCCCTTCTCCTTCTCAGCATCAGCAAGAGCCTTCTCAGCAGCTCTTCTTTCCTGCTCTGCCTTCTTCCTCTTTTCTTCAGCAGCTTTGTTCTTGCGCGCCTCTTCAGCCCGGCGCTGGTCTTCCTCAGCTTCCTTCCTCCTGTCTTCATCAACTTTCTTCCTACGCTCCTCATCAGCCTTCTTCTTCTCTTCGGCAGCCTTTGCCTTATCGACCTCAGCAACATGTTTGCCCTTGTCATGCTCAGCCCCAGCAGTCTCGGAAGATTGGATGATAATCTTAGGCCTTTTTGGCTCTGGTTCCGTAAAAACAACACCCTTCTCAGGGGTCTTCTTCTTGCCCTCTGCATAAATCAAAGGGTCAAGACAAGGAAAGCCACAAAAAAAAAAAGAACTAACAAACTTTACCAGTACCAGGAGAGAACTGATAGAGTGAGCGCAAATTGCTCTGTTTACCAAGCACCAGAGCTCCTCCAGCCTTCGACGCCACAGTCACAACAGCAGTCGCCCCGCTCCTGGTCCTTTTTCCGCTGAGCAACTTTCCAGCAGCTTCTTCTTCTCCCTCCTCTTCTTCCTCTTCCGCATGCTCAGCAGAGGAAGGAGTAGCGCCAGCATCCGGGTTGCGAGAACCCGCGCCACCTTCACCTTTTGAGCGACCTGCTCCGTCTTTACCTTCGCCTGCGCGCGACAAACCCTCTAATGAGTCACTAATTGTCACATAATCTTTTAAGTCACTTTGACGAAGACGAAGACTACCTTTACCAGCTGCTGCGCGGCTACTCCCGCCCTTCTTGCTTGTCACCTCGGGCTCACCCGTCTTCTTCTTCTTTGGGGGTTTCTTCTTCTTCTCTTCAGGGTCGATACCTAGGTCGCGCAACACACCTGCAAAGATGGTAGACCAGGAACTTAACTCCCCGGTTGAAGACCCCACAGACTCTTCGCTGGAAAGATAGACAACCTCTTTCCCAGCAGAAGTGATAGAGCGCAAGGGACGAGGGTTAGGTATATGCGCACCTTCAGTAGCGGTAGGCGGCGTGGCAAACGCATCAGCAACAGGGTACATAAAGTTAACCCTTATCTGGTGATACCAGTATTCTTCTCCGTCTCGAAGCGGGCGCACACTCATGGAACCACCAAAAGTGGCAAAGGCAGCTTGATATAAACACGCCTCTACACGACAAATCACATAAATAAAAATCAAGCAACGAAAAAAGATCAGTGACGATAAGGAAATTACTCACCTCTATCATCGATCATCAAGATAGGAACTTCCTGGCTATCAGGAAGCCATTGGTCGCTCATCCGCGCCGCCACCAAGACATTCTCCCCGAACACCCGGTTAGGGGTGGGGGTAAGCTCCCGATACCAAGCCTCGGTCTTGGGGATTGGCAAGTCTTCTTTAACAATCGCTTCATTCCAGTCGCGGAACGTCATAGCAATGGGAAGAACCTCTTCTCGAATATAAAAGAACTTCGGTTTCCAGTCATGGAAACTCTTGGGAGGATTTAGCAATACCTTCTTGGCGGCGCCACGACTGGCAAAAGAGTAGAAGCCCATATTTCTCTGAAGTTGATAAAAGGCCCGAAATTTCTCAACAGTCGGCTCAATCCCATGAGCCCAACACAAGAACTCGAAGTTTCTGACACGGACCATCCCGGGTGGGCTCATCTGAGAGATATGAAACCCATAATATTGAAGGAGATGTGCCATAAAGTTCGTCGCCGGCAACCGGAAATTACCTTGATGAAAGAAGTCTTCGAACAAGGTGATGTACCCCGGCGGTGCATCAGCGGCCGTCTGGTTCTGGCCGGGGT
Organism: Helianthus tuberosus; assembly: GCA_030545235.1. Lineage (NCBI taxonomy): Eukaryota > Viridiplantae > Streptophyta > Magnoliopsida > Asterales > Asteraceae > Helianthus > Helianthus tuberosus. The sequence continues at coordinate 58,194,003 of CM060438.1, forward strand.
ACCGGGCATCCCATTCCGGTGGGAACCGGAAACTTCGGGAAAGCTGTTCAAACAACCCTAGATCCCACCGGAGAACAGGTACAGGACCTTCTTCTCCGGGATTATCTTCATGTTGTTCTTCAGCCATTGATAGTCAGCAAAGAAACCCTGAATATTTCGGAAACAGGCTTGAAGGTCTACTACGATACTTCTTGAAGACTCGAAGATCTGCTATTTGTTCTTCAAAAGGTTTGAAGGTGCAAAGAATTTGAGAACACTGGAAGGCAGTGGGCAGAGTACTTGGATACCTGAAAAGGACCAGTAACTTAGAACTGACATACACGTCATCTTCCAGAATACTTGAAGGTTATTCTGATGCAAGCTGGATTGATCGCAACAATGATTCAAAATCTACAAGTGGGTGGATTTACACTCTAGCAGGAGGAGCAATTTCTTGGGCGAGCAAGAAACAGACGTGTATTGCCCACTCAACTATGGAAGCTGAGTTCATAGCGCTAGCTGCGGCTGGCAAGGAAGCGGAGTGGATTAGAGATCTACTTATTGACATCCGTTTGTGGGATGTTCCAATGCCGTCTATTCCCATGTATTGTGATAGTGAGGCCACACTATCTAAAGTATACAACGCAGTGTATAATGGGAGGTCAAGACACATAGGTCTTCGGCACAATTATGTGAGACAACTGCTTGAAAGTGGTACCATCAAGGTTGTCTATGTCAAGACAAGTAAGAACTTGGCAGATCCGTTTACTAAACCTCTGACGAGAGATTTGGTTGTGAATACCGCGAGAGACATGGGTCTAAAACCACAATAGAATCGTTAGTGATGGAAACCCAACTTGAACTTAGTGCTCCTATTTCTCAAGTTTAATGGGTAAAAACGAAGTCCCTTAACGATAGAAGGTACTATCAAATTTGATAGATCCATGTGAGGTATGATAGTACGTCGTTGCCGAGAACAAGGGTGGGCTTATGCTCTTAACAAAGTTTTGGAGGCATCCAAGCAACGTGGATGATGTAAAACTTTGCCTATATGATCTAGGGGTGGTGCCGCCTCGAGTGAAGATTAGCGGTTTATCTTCTAAAGGGTCATGAAAAGGATTTATAGCGCACGGCCATTTTCGCGCTCAGTGAGAACGCAAAGTCAGCTGGTAATGTGTGGGGGTAAACCGAAGGGGGCTATCAGGTTAATGGTTTAATTCCATAGGACACCATCTAATCTGTCTCTTCTTGTTTATCAACATAAACTGGGTTTAATCTTCGTGACACCTAGTGACATCATTAGTCTAAGTGAAAGGAAACATTCCAACTTGGTGGGGGATTGTTGGAAATATTAAAGAGGTAAACATACAAGTTGGTATGTTTCCTCCATCCCACATCGGTGGAGTGAGTGAAGTTTAAGTGGTTTATAAGGGATTACCCCTTATGGGCTTCCATAGTGTTAAATGGGTTGAGAAGTGGGTGAAGCCCACACGCGCGCCGAGCCGAGCCGCGAGCTCGCGAATGGTCGCGTTTGAGGCGCACTTTGCACTTTGCACGTACGCATCGTCGCTAGGAGCTGAGGAGCTTTTATTTTTAGCTAAGGTTCGGTTTCAGGTGGGTCAGATCTGTAAACCGAATGAGATGAGATAAGAAGGAGATAGGGATGGATTCGAAAACAGTGGGTGGGGGTTATCCCATAGTAAATCGAATTCGTATAAGGATAATTATCTAGTAACCGAATTCGTATGAGATAAGTAATTCGAATTGGTTATGGATTGTTATCTCACTCCCTAATTTTCTCATTCTCTGGTATAACTAAAACTATAAATAAAAGCTTCCTGAAACCTATTCTACACACATCAAATTCGCAGCTCTCTCTCTCTCTCTATTGTGTGATTCTGTTTTCGTTCCAGCTTCTGCGTTTTCTGGTTTCCATTGCTGTTGGAATACCAGATCAGTTCTGCATTAAATCCTGGGAGTTTACGCTGCAGCTCACAGCAATACGAGCGCGTAAAATCCTTTAAGGACAGGAGTCATCCGTTCAGTTCAAGTTTTTCGTTTAAGGATCTTCGATCTCAAACGCCAGGTTGGTTTTAATTTTGCATGTTCTTTAAATTCGTCCGACAACGGGACAGTCTCCTTCTACCTTTCTTTAATCAGTTTGCTCAAGTTGGAACAAACTGGTTTGACTGATAACTCGGTAATTAATAAATTAACTGTTTGATTAAATTATTTTCAACAAAAACTTCCCTGGTCGATCTTCACCCACAACTATCTACCACTAACACGATTCGCCAACGTCATTCTGTCTTCTTAGTTGCTAGACAAATGCCCTTTAGCCCCTACTGATGTCATTTCTACTATAGCCAAGCACGTTGGTTTGTTACCTATACCGAAAAGAAAAAAATTGTCATGTGTAGTAGTCCTTCTTGGCTAAGAAGCTGTCAAAATTCAGTCTTATTTAACCTCCTTCTGTTGCTACTCAAAATTCCTTTTACGTCTGTTGCGCCCCTGCCGCTAAAAGAGGTTGTTTGTCCTTCTCGAGAAAGGACTCTCAAAATAGGGTCTTAATTAATCCTAGCCATCTATTTATCCTAACCAAACATCTTTGAAAACAAGAAACCTAAACCAATATATGAAACCATAAATTTTGACCCGAAACTTTAAAATTATGACTCCATAAATAAATACTCTTTAAATAGATAAACCAAACTAAAAATACACTTATACCCTAAACACATTCAAGTCCAACATAATTAACCATGTTTCATGATACTAATTAACGTTATATATAGTTACCTTACACATATTTATTTATTACAAACGTTTTATTAGGTTAAAATTAATAGAGTCTGACTGTTTGCTTGGAACCGGATTCTATCATTAGACCCAGTGGCGGAACCAGAACCTAATCTCAGGGGTGTCCCAAAAAAAAAATTCCCTGCAGGAACATCTGCAGACCAACAGGAGAAGCTTTACAGCAGCTGATGGGCATTATAACTCCACAAAATCCCTGCAGAAACATGCTCTTAACTCTTAGGGGTGTCCTCGTACTTGTTTAAGGGTATCCTAAGTCTAAAAATCGAAAAAAAATAACAAATTTACACTACCCGAAAAAAGTTGAGCCGTAGCCCGGGACCAGGCTGCTTGTGCACTGGGGTCTGGGTCCGCCCCTGATTAGACCCGTCAGTAATCATGTTATATGATGTTGTCTAACCGGTCATCCCAAAATATAACTCGTATGAATTTTTGGATTATATCAACCTTTTAACTGGGGTTATATTAAACCGTGCATAGGAGCGCTTTAAACAAATTGCACGTTGTAAACTTGTAATAACTCAAAAGGGTCAATTGGTCAAATGAAAATTAGATCGAAGTAAACGCCTGAAACGTGTAAAATTCACCTATCATACTTTAATACATAAAACTCATTAGACGAAAAATTATTATCATTACTACTAATATTATTTTTTGTCATTTTTTCACATGTATCTAATGAGGACAAAACTTGCCATTCTTAGCTACTCACTTTCAAGTTCATCCGTTTCAAGTGAGGCCCCAATACTACCATCTTCAATGCCATCAAGGAACAATTCTGGTTCCAGTTACATCCATGCATATGATAGATGTTAACTAGGAGAAGACTTATGTATATTATATTATATTATATTATATTATATTATATTATATTATATTATTAATAAAGAAAGGTGATTAGTGAATATGTGGCACTTGGATTAATATAAAAGAAGGAATAAATTATGTATTACAAATTTATGTTGTTTGTTTGTTGCAGATTCAATCAATAAAAAATAAATATTTATATATGTGTTCGTAATAAGAAAGTTATTTAATAATACAACTTTTAGTTAATAGTTCATAATAATTTATGAATATATAACAGGATAAATTATTTTATTCTATACGTAATAGAAGCGCGCAACTGAATACTTAGAGGGTGTTTGGGGTTGAGTTTTGAAAATAGATTATGCGTTTTGAATAATCAGAATCAGATAATTAACATAAACGTGATGTTGAAAGATAGTGTTTGGATTTGATTATGTTGCTTGATATCACAATAATCAGATAATCAACTATTTGAGTGTTTGACAAATATATATTTAAAAAAAATAAACACGTGAAAATCTTTTTCTAAACGCAGATAATGAATTTTCGGAAAACTTCATTTTGTTGCAGTAGGGGGGGGGGGGGACTGCTTTTAGAAAACTGCATTTTGTAACTTTTTAAACGCAAATAATCAATTTTTAATTTTTTTTTACCCAAACACTCAAAACTGATTATTTACGATTTCAAAACTCAATAATCTAAAAATCTCCTTCAAACTCAACCCCAAACACCCTCTTATTTTATAACAAAAATTTTCATTCATAACTAGTTTTTACAAGTCTTGTAATATTTATTTTATTTGTATTAAAACAAATTCTAACTCATTTTTACTTGGTTCAATCCTAACCTAAAGTGATGCATAATAGTTTGATACGTAATCTCAACGAGAATGAAATCAAACCTACCCTCCAACAATTGATAAGTAAAACAAACATATTTATCGTCATCTCGCATAAAATAAATATAAGGCAGGAAATAAAATAAAGTAGGATGAGGTTCAAGTAGGTGTAAAGTGATGTGTAGGTAATAAAGTATAGATGGCACAAAGTGTGATCCTTTTGAACAACTTTTAGGCCAATAATTAATAGAGTAATTAGCTAACTTTCCCAAATTCTTCAACTACATTTGCATTAATTTACTACCAATATTTATTAATTTAATTGTGTTGTTGGAACTAACATCCCCCATTGTTTTTTTTTTTTTTTCCTTCTGGTAAACCTTTCTTAATTTGTCATGCATTTTATATATGAGTGAAAATTGTTATAGTCTAGCATATAATATCTAATGTATTTCATACTATATATTCTTTTTGGAAAGATAAATTTCATAAACAAACGCTACTCCAATATTACTTTTTTTCCTGGCCTGGTTCTTTACTTTTAGACTGATAATATATGGTGGCAATCCTTTTTTTTTTTTTTTCTGATTTTGACGCTTCCTAACTTGACTTTTTTTTTTTTCGTAAAAGTGGTTGTTTTATGTTTTTATTTGGCCGAAATAATGATTTATTTGGATAAGTATATAGTTGAAAGCTAACCACCTTATAACCAAAAAGTGTTGCAAGCTTTAAGCATGATCCTTGTTTGGAAACTAAAAAAAGGCCTTGACTTGTTATACTTATGTAACTTTGTGACATTAAATTAAAAAAAGCTTATCTACTATTTATTTAAATTCAAAAAAAAAAAAAAAAAAAAGAAGAGAATAGTTCTCTTTCAAAAAAAAATTGCAACTTACATATAGAGTTGTAATTAGTCTAGACGAGTCATTGTAATCAACAAAATATACCGCTTATTAAAAAAAAGTCAATTTATTTAAAAAAACTTATACAAATATTATACTTTTTTTTGGAAGGAGACTTTCTCTGTACAGACCGATCAGGTCTCCGGGTTCATGTCAAAGACATTCCCCCCGCTCTTCCGGGCGCGATATTCGATCGGGCCCCGGCTGGCGCGCAAGCTGACTTCCGCCCGGAAACCATACTGCCCCACACGAGAGACTCGCTGGGGTAACAGCTGGGTAAAACCGGGTTGCCCTCAAGACCGCACCATGCCTCGGTAGGATACGATCTATCATTGGGACCACCCACCCCCGAAATGCCGCAGCCGGGGATCGAACCGGAGACCTCAAGAGGAAACCGGCCCAATCCAGCCACTTCGGAACCAACTGGGCTCAATTGACAATACAAAATTCTTAATTTTACTGTGTATGTTTTCAGATACAAAAATAAAGTTCATAAAAGAATTTTGCCTTTAAAAATTAATGAAACCATATTTAAAATAAAAAAGTCAACATTTACGTTGATTAAATTTTTGTTATCTTAATATTTACGTTGATTAAATTTTTGTTATCTTATCTTTTCACTTACCTATTAACTACGATACTGTAGAGTGTTAATTTTAACTATTAAAATAGTTGATAAAAGTTAAAAAAAACACAGTATATCTCATGGAAATAATTCGTTTTTTTTATACTTGATCATATATGGTGAGAGCTTCTAGAAGGAAATAGTAGGAAGTTGGTTAAAAGATGGAAAGGAAAAAGAGAGAAGAAAAGGTGGAGTGTGGCTTTGGTGGTGGGCTTTGGTTTACCTTCCACTTTTCTCTCCCCTAACCTTTTGGTGCAAGTTTAGGCACAAGTAGGATTCATAATTGGAACGTTGCTAACTATTTTTTTTTTTTTTTTTGTTATTTTCCCACAATTTGCACCACACATAAGTGATATCAAACCCCACTCCACATCACCCACAATTCTCTCTTTCTTTCTCCACAATGTATGTATAGAAATTAATGTACATCCGTATGTACTTATGTGCTAGAGTGAGAATGGTGCGTTTCGATTCGATTCGTTAATCGGTTAAAATGAAATCTATATATGACATGTGGTTTCTAGATTCTTATACTCAACCGTTCGAAAGGATGGTTCGGTTAATTCAGTTATTTGTTACTATAGTACCATGCATTCACAATGAGTTGAGTCAAAAACCACACTTAACATTGATCACAAATCTAATGTCTCTTACTATGCCCACAAATCATCACAATACAAGAGCACATGACTTGATTAAGTATCAACATCTCTAGGGTGCATGTATCTCTCTCTAACCTTAAAAGTTAATATATGTTGCAAACTTAATATAAATGTTGAAGATGTTTGTACTTTGTAGGTTATGAACTTAGTCTTAAATCCCAACATATTAGTTTTTTTAGAACGACGATATTATTGATGAAAAAAGGAAGTCACACAGCCACGATTCACTAGAACATTGCACAAGAAAAAGAAACAACAGGAAATAGAACAAAAAGCATTAGCTGCAACTAAGAAGGTTCGCCCTCCACCTAGACCAACTCCAATCCGAATGTTTAGATCTACGTTTGATTCAACAAAACAACGTAGAAAGTAGATTTTTGTGTACCTTCTCAATCGAGTTTTTGTGCCTTCGAAAAACTTTGCCATTCCTTTCTTTCCACAATAACCAGATGGTTGTATACTTGTATACATGATACACAGCAACAACATTTTCCTAACCGCACCATCCTCTTCTAAAATCCGAGAAAACATTTGATCTAGGTTCAAGAAAACCCTCAAATCCCACCATATTACAATACATATTGTGGACTGTTTGTTTAGCTCTTAATAGTTCAGACCTCTTACTGATTCAACACTTAATGGTTCAGATTGTTTGTTTCGTGAGCAGATGCCTGAATGTTTCAGACATTTGCCTCTGAATGGTTAAACATTATACTGAGTCTGAATGGTTAAAGACGTCTTATCTGAATTGGTCAGACATTTGCCTTTGAACGGTTAAGCATTATACTGGCTCTTAATGGTTCAGACATCTTACTGGTTCAACACTTATTCATTCAGAAGTTGTCAAACAGCCCCTTAGTTAAATTACAAATTTAGCTTTCCAAATAACATTACAATACTTCAAATGCCACCGCTATAAATGTCGCAACCCCCGTCCCCCTATACAAATACAGGAACATGCGGCCGCGAGCCAATTTCGGTGGTATCGCGTATTGTCTAATTTTGGCAGCGGAATTTTCATCAGGACCGTAGTTGGGAAATATTTTATCAGAGTAAAATACCACACTTTCATAATATTGAATACATGGGGTAAAACCCAAGTTTGCAGTACACACATTTTCATAGGAATAAATCCTATTTTATTTAATAAAAACATCTATTTTATTTTAGGTAACTTTATTGCCACTTTTCCAAGCCTTCAGTGCTGTCCAGCTGGCTTCTATTTGGCTTTCACAGTTTGTTACCTGAAACGCGTTTAAAAACATTTTGTCAGTGGGAAATACTGGTGAGTGAATCCTAGTTTAATCAAGTTTTAGTAAAATCCATTGTACAGTATTGAGGGCGGTCTCGCAATTACATTTGTTTCCAAGTCATATCAATTATCACTCGTGGTACTGTCAGACCTGACTTGTGGAAATGTTACCCCTCCAGTAACAAATTTTGTATACAAAACCCCAACATACCCACGATAATTGTATCCTTACAAATACGCAATAACTGTTTAGTATATAATTAATTGTATGAGGTTTTGTAAAAACAGTTAACAAAAGGTTTACAAAAAGCGGATCAACTCACATTGCTGTCTTAGATTATCCTTTAGGGTTTCCTGAGAATTATCTATAATTTACACAAATGCACATGCGTTAGTAAAATAACCCATTTTAACATTAGTAATACCTTCCCCGAGACGACATTCCAACGACTACGTCGGGCAGAACCACGACAGCCGTTACGGAACCCTAGATCAATCGGGCAGAGTATCTAATACGTATCCAGGGGTTATGATACTTACAACGGAACAGAACTTCGTTATTTAGGGGGGTATTAGACCCGAGTATAATGCCTACTATTAAGAAATTAAGTGAGAAAGAAAGATTTGGGATGAATTGACTGAAGATCCGAGCAAATCAATTTATAGGGCCTGAATTTGACTTTTACGCGGCCCGCGTAAGAGTAGGCAAAGGCCTACGCGGCCCGCGTCAACTCTGGTCAACGGCATAGGCGATCCGGATCAGCTAGTAGGCTCGACATGTGTTGGGCCACGTGGCGGCCCAGGGTTCAGCCAGCTTTCACCTTCACGCGGCCCGCGTAAGGTTTAGCTCAAGGGCTACGCGGCCCGCCTCAACCCTAAAAACTTCATTTTTAATTAATTTTTATAATATTTAAGATATTCGGGGCCCGTTTTCACGTATGAGGTGTATTTTTGGACATATTGGGATATTTTAAAATATATTAGGGTGTCGGAAAATTTATAAGGGTGTCGGTTTAGAGTTGTTATAATAAAGCTCCAACATTGTTTTTCAATTCATAAGCTATTAACTTTCAAATTTCCTTTATGTTGTCGTTCACCTAGAACAACACATATCCCACACTTAGCAAAATTATATATCCTCTATGGCTCTATGTTAAAAGAAAAAAGTTTTAATAGTGCCTACATGCTAAAATACACTTTGCCAATAGGTAGATGTCAAGTGGTATCCACTATATTCTTTATCTTTTTTTTTACGGTTTCACGTTTACCTTGTATATATATGGCAAAGGGTGTCATCTTGGTGCGCAACGTCGGAAGTATATGATTTTTCTGTCTCGGACCTATTAAAGGATCATGATGGAATTATTGGATCAGATGTTAAAAAAAAAGAGAGAATGATGTAGTCAGTCATATTAATCGCATGTTGGATAATATGAAAATCAAGGAATGAAGCCGTATTCAGATCAAAACGGGTGGAGATCAGGAACTTGTTTGATGAACTTAGAACATTGGGTTTCTTTGAATAAAAAAATAGATCAAAACTGGAGATTTTCGACCGGAAACAATTGTGTAGTTTTCAGCTTTAGAATGTAAATGTAACAAACATTAGCCAGTAGCTTAAATGTACATATGAGGATTGTATTATAAAGGTTGGCTTTTCTGTATGTATGATGGGGGCTTTTTTTGTTTGAAATAAATTTGAACTTCTAAAAAAAGGTATCAAATTGTACAATTCAGTGGTGCTTAACATGCCCAACCGACCACAAAATGTACCATTATGCGTACTCTATTATGGTACTTAGACCATCCGTAGTGGGGCGGTATTTTAAAAAAAAATTCAAAAAAAACGCCCCCAACCCCATTATGGTACTTAGACCTCCCGTAGTAGGGCGTTGTTTGGCATTATTTTTGAAAAAAAATTAGTTCAGCGTTTTTAAAACAACGCCAACATTGCATGCAACCATGTTTGACTGGCCAATCCCATGCTGACTAGTAGTTTCTTTTTTTTTAACCATGTTTCGTGTCCCACTTTACATATTTCGTGTGTGTATATAAAGGAACAAGAACATTCTGTTTGCATACCTTGTGTCGTGTACCATGATTGCATGGGCGTTATTTGAATAATGCCCCACTACGCCACTTTTGCAATAATGCCCCATGGTGGGGGCATTATTTTGTTTAACCACTACACATGGTCTTAGCCAAATTTTAGTCGATTTTACTTCATGACGAATAATATGCGTTTATTTCACGAGTGACCAAGCCTATGGTTACTTCAAAATTAAAATATTCACTTAAACAAATTTTCACAAATACCTTTCCAATATATTTATTGGCTACTTAATTTCATCTTGCATTTTGTGATCACATTACTAACAAACTTTCATCAACTTTTTTTTAAAAATAAAACTTCATTAAAACAAACCTCCAACCCAAACGGTCAAAATGCCAATACAAAACAGCACCCCCGACCCAAACGGGCAAAATTACAACATATACAATGGATATTTACATCACTCCTTCCAGCTAATATAATTACATGAATATCTGTTTTTGAACCACCCAAAACCTCTCAACCTAATCTCAATCAAAATATCTTACAAACTTCTCCTGATTTGCTTGAATACCAACTCGTTCTTGCCTTTCCAAATACACCAACACGAAATAATAACCAACCCACGGATAAACTTTTTCATTTTTTTCCCACCCTGATTTGAATTATGAATATCCATTAAATCTTTAAATTCGAAAGCAAAGATCAGAAGAATATTGCACCAAGCACTGATATCAACTACCTAAAGAAGAAATTAGTTACATAATTCACTTTATATGTCCAACAATTATTTCACCAATGACTATCCTAGTATCCCACCAATTGGTCACTTAATTCACTTATGCACAATCAAAACTTTTCAAGATAAAAACAATTTTCACCAACTTACTCTTAAAGGTAACTTGAGTGCTGATATCTGACATTCAAAATTTAAAATACCATAGTGTGATTCTTTTAAAAAAGATTGTGCACTCACCTTTAGCCTTTCGATATCTTTATTTGCCAACTTCTACTTGGACACCTACAAATTAACCAATTTGAAACTCATAATCACCAAACACACAGATCATACTTACAATGACTCGGTTCGGTAGATATTATAAATATTTATCATCGGTTACTTGATCATTTAATTGTATTTGAAGAAAATCAAGCATTCAAGAAGATTTGCACGATCTAAACCTACATTACAAAGTTAGACAACCTTATGTTTAATTGCATTAATCATTGATCAACCTGAATTACACACACCCATCAACCTACAAATGAAAATGAATCCATAAAAAAATAAATAAAGGCTTAAATTTCTCCGAATCAGTCAGCTAATAAGTCTAAAACTTGTAGATACACATGTGATAGTTTCTTTTACCTTTTAATTTACCCCTATTCTGAAGAGACCTTGGGTGTTTAAATATATAATCTATGCTGACCAAGTTCTAAAATTGAAAGATATGACATATAGGAATTAGGTTTGGAAAATGAGAATAGCAACAATGTCTAACTTCATGGGTTGATTGCTTGTTCAATAAACACTCTTTTGTCAATCTGATTTCATAAGAAAATGTTGCAAAAGTTCGGTGGCCTACATATTTACACACCTTATTGCCTATTTGGACACCCTTCAAGACGCCTCGTATAGACCTATACGAGGCGTATAGCCTTTTTCAATTTCCAAGAGAATCTCTGATTATGTCATATTTTGTCTTATTTGCCTCGTATACGCTTCGTATAGGCCTATACTGGGCGTCTAGGGGAAAAAAGACCATTTAGCCCCTGATTTAGGCCTATAATGGGGGTAAATTGGTCTTTTTTGCCTCTCTTATATGCCTAGTATAGGCCTATACTAGGCGTATATAAGGGGTTTTTTTTTTTTTTTTTTTTTTTTTTTTAACAAACATTTTAACAATATTAATCGTTTTAGCAAAACTTTTATACAAAAACAAGTTTTTTTATTTTAAATAATTAATATTAGGACCCCTCGTTGGTTTTTTTTTGAGTTGAAAAATGGATGTTTTGGTAGGGTAATTTGATTGTTTTTGGAGGGTGATGTTTTTTGAGTAAAAAAATGGGTGTTTTGATGGGGTAATTTGAGTTGTTTTTTTTAAAAAAGTTTTATTGTTTTTGTATAAAAGTTTGCTAAAACGATTAATATTGTATAAAATGTTTGTTAAAAAAAAAAAAAAAAAAAAAAAAAAAAAAAACACTTCAAGACGCCCAGTATAGGGCTATACTGGGGCTATACGAAGGGTCCAAAAGACCATTAAACCCCTGAATTGCCCCCAGTATAGGCCTAATTCAGGGCTATAATGGTCTTTTGGACCCCTCGTATACGCCCAGTATAGCCCTATACTGGGCGTCTATTATTTTTTTTTTTGTTTTCTTTTTTTAATATTTAAAAAGAAAAAACAAAAAAAAAATAAAAATAGACGCCCAGTATAGGGCTATACTGGGGCTATACGAAGGGTCCAAAAGACCATTAAACCCCTGAATTGCCCCCAGTATAGGCCTAATTCAGGGGTATAATGGTCTTTTGGTCCACATAGACGCCCAGTATAGCCCTATACTGGGCGTCTTGAAGGGTTTTTTTTTGTTTTCTCTTTTTAAATATCAATAACACTAATATTAATTATAACAACACTCGTATAGGACTATAGGTGTGGTTTAGGTCCCGTTTAGGCCTATAGGCTTATACAAGACCTATATGGGACCTATACTAGACTTATACTATACACCATTTTTTTACTCAAAAAACATCACCCTCAAAAAACAATCAAATTACCCTACCAAAACATCTATTTTTCAACTAAAAAAAACCAACGAGGGGTCCTAATATTAATTATTTAAAATAAAAAAACTTGTTTTTGTATAAAAGTTTGCTAAAACGATTAATATTGTATAAAATGTTTGTTAAAAAAAAAAAAAAAAAAAAAAAAAAAAAAAAAAAAAAAAAAAAAAAAAAAAACCCTTCAAGACGCCCAGTATAGGCCTATACGAGGCATATAAGGGGCAAAGGGTCACATATGAGGCCTATACGAAGGGTCCTATACGCCCAGTATAGGCCTATACGAGGCGTCGGGGTCAAACCAGAAGTGACATGAGTCAGGCACTGATTTTGATGTAACCCTATACGCCTCGTATAGGCCTATACGAGGCAAAGGGTGTCTAAATAGGCAGATAAGGTGTCCAAATAGATTGACCCTTCAATAATTAAGCCACAAACCCCTATGTTGAGTTTACCTACAAAAAACAATCAATTGGGTAGGGTGTGCCTAATTGTCTTATATGAGAAAGGGAAAACTTGATGTTGGTTTTTACTTGAAAAAAGTTTATCCTTTGTTAACTTAGAAGTAGAACTCGTTTGTGATCTTTTAGACTACACTGCGTCACAGAGAGGGGGTGAAGGAGGGTGTGGAACGTCATGTGTCTATCACATCAGCAGAGCAGCAGAAGGGGTTTTGCCCTCTAAACCCAAAAACCATAGGGTGGTGGTGGCATGGGATCTCCAAAACATGGAAACCAAATTCTCAAGTTTAGTAGAATCAATGTCTTATTTTGAATCACTTTTGAAAGCTTAATAATTTTAATTTAATTTATTATACGTATACCTACAAATCTTACCCCCTATAAACACGTGTCAACTTGTATGATAACACACATTTTGCATGGACATTTTCAAAGGTTTTTTTAGCCCAAGCTGGGGAGATGACACTTTTTTCCAATATGAGTTTGAAACGTGACAACAATGACGATTATTAAAATCAAAATCAAGAGAATGGTGATTCTTAAGCTCAAGTTGCTAAGTTACACTTTTATGTGATCATTTGTGGCGGTCTAAGTGATTATATTTTATAGATTTTCTTTTCAAACGACTGTTTAGCTATATTGTTTAGTCAAAAGGGTCATTCCCATAATTTTCCTAATACATCTTTTTTATCTTAACATTTACAAGTGATACTAACCTCATAGTGACTTAGCAATGCAAGGCTAGCAGGGATGCATGACCAACCTCGTTGATTTTGTATCTAATTTTTTTTTATCTTTCTGTTTATAGAAACAAGTTGATTAACCATGACTTTAATATACATAATATGGGGTATGGTTGGATTTTTTTTTTTTTTGAATGGCTAAACTTGCACACACCATGGGGATTGAACCCATGACCTCCTACTATTCTACACCTTATCTAACTCACCAATACCATTGGGCTATTCCCAATGGATGGGTATGGTTGGATGGAAGTAGGTATTAGCAATAACCATAAGATAACTATCGTGAGGGCCGGCTAATTAGTAGGTTGTGGGATCCGTATATATAAACATACACATGTATTTTGATGCATGTATTTAAATAATCATTTTGATGCATGTATTTAAATAATCATTTTGATGCATGTATTTACAGTGTTGCATCAAACTTCATTAGATGCTTCAAACCTTACTAAGGCCTTGTTTGTTTGCATTTGAATGGCATCTGAATGGAATTAATCAGAGGTGGCTCTGATTCGGTCAGATGTTTTGGTGTTTGGTTCGACATCTGAATGGCATCTGAATGGGGATTTAAAGCTCTTAACCATTTAGATTTGAGAAGTCGTTGAACTATTCAGAGGAGTGGAGCCTCTTATTCGGTCAGAGGCTCTGATTCACCAAACAGGGCCTAAGCTAAAAGAGTCGCTGTTAGCCATTAAATCTATCTTAACAAATGATTGAGATATGAGACAATTACCTATCTTCCCCTTCATAACTCATAACCAACTCTCCTTCCCTCTTTAGGGTTAGGGTAAAATGAAAACTACGAGTTGTGAGAACTTAGAGAACTCAACCAAAATGAAAGTTTTTTCAAAAAAAAAAAAAAATTACCAAAAACCTTTTTAAAAAAACTCAACTTTTTCGAATTTTTTTTTACTGTTAATTTACACCACCATAATAAAACTCAAATAGTGGGTGTAAATGATAATGTCAGCAGCTTTTTACAGTAGCATAAAAAAGGTTGAGAATGCCGCTCGGATTTTTTTTACAGTTGTGTTTGTGACATTTTCATCTACATATGTTCAAAAAATGGTGGTAAAACTCGCACGAAAAGTCGGTGTTCTCTAAGTACTCACAACTTAAGGGTATTTTCTCTTGATCTCTCTCTCTATCTCTCTCTCTCTATATATATATGTGTGTGTGCGCGCGCGCTCGCGCGCGCATGTTTGTGTACACACACATGAAAAACATATTTTGAGAACCACCCCAGTTGCGAAAACTGTGAAATAACTCCTATCAAACAACTTAGCTTTTATTCTTTCCTCTAATAGGGGAAGGTTCATTGGGGAACACTAAAAAAATGGGGAACCGGGGAACACTCTTAAAAATTCAACTTAACATGTTCAAAATCAACTTTTTCTAAAAAAAAATTCGACACTTTTCCTTATAAATACATGTAGATACATTTTTAATAAAAAAATAAAAAAACTAAAAATGTAAAAAAAATGTTTAAAAAACAGCTAAAAGATACATCTTAATAAATTAACTTAACATGTTAAAAATCAAATTTTTTTTTTAAATTCAGCGCTTTTCCTTATAAAAATGGGTAGAAACTATTCCAATAAAAAAACATTTTTGTAAAGAAAAAATTAAGCCTTTTTAAGCCTTTTTTCTACAAGTATTTATAAGGAAAAGCGTCGAAATTTAAAAAAAAAATGATTTTTAACATATTAAGTTTAATTTTTAAGAGTGTTCACCGGTTTCCCATTTTTTTAGTATTCTCCAATGAACCTCACACTTCTCTCATATTTCCTATATATTACTAAAATTTACTATATATTACTAAGATTTACGAAAACAAAATTAAAAAGAAAATGATAAGATATCACATATATGTAAGATAGAAATTAATTTTATATATATGCAAGATATGTTACATATATGTAACAATAGTTTCTTTTTCTTACAAATCTGTAATTATCATGTATATTTTTTTTAAAATCTTAGTAACATGTAAATATGAAAAAAAAAAAATCATAAATATATGTTTGCTTGATAGCTTTCTCGCATCGCACAACTGGCTAGGATGGTTCTCAAAGTATCCATCCTCTATATTCCTGTTCATCTTCCTCCACCGCATGCCTTTATCGTATGTGAGGCAACTTTTTAAACTTTCTATTTTAATGAAAAATCTCATCAGAAACCAGTTATTATATACTTTTGCGAATTTGGCCAAATATATGCGAAACTCAAGAATCATGTGGCGTGGTTTGAAAAAAAAGAGAGTATGGTAGTAGTGAATGAGAGAATTGAGTTCGATTGCCTTTCTATAACAAGGTTTTGATGTTTTGTAACAAGAAAGGACCACCTGCATGCCTAGAAATATATACAATGAATAATGGCTCCTTTGGAGGACAATGAAGAAATGTTTTTCTATACATTAGGTAGCTAGGGCATGTATGTGTATGTGGTTAATGCATAGTTATTGTGATACTTTTTTACTATGGGTGGGTGGTAATTGTGACCTATTGATGGGATGGGATGAGAGTATTTGAGTTGGCTGGTAATTTCAGACTAAGACACGAAAACACGACACGACATGACCTTAACAGGTTTGTGTTTGACCCTTAACAGGTTTCGTGTGTTAAACAAGTCGACACGATAAGACCTGTTAATTTTCATGTCGTGTTCTTGTTTACCTATTTTGTGTTTGTGTCTTAACAAGTCGTGTCTTAATAGATCGTGTTCATGTCTTAACATATCATGTTCATGTCTTAACAGGTTGTATGATATGTTTGTAAGTTTTTTAACTGGTCGTGTTTGTGTAACCTGTTTATAATCAGGTTCGTGTTCGTGTTTACCTGTTTCATGTTCATGTCTTAACATGTCGTCTGACACGATACGTCAGTCCTAAATCAAATGTTAAGCACATATAAAAATATAATCCCCATTTTACATACTATTTAGAAAAATGTAACTTAATTTTAACCAATTCAACACCATACCTACCAGGCTACTAATCAATCTTTATGTCTAGAAATTTGTCATAAAAAAGTTACTTAAAATGAGAACCTAAACAATAATGCAATGTTAATCTATGCATACTTTAGGTTATTTGTTGGAAAAATAAATAAACTTGTATCTAAAAGGAAATTTTCAAAAGTGCAAAGTTAGGAGAGTTGATATTTTTGGTGGAGGGTGGAATAATAAATAAATATGACAAAAACTTAAAGAGGAAGGTTGAAGGTACCAAACACACACCGCCAAACTAGGAAAGACCAAAAGCATGAGTTTAGGTAGATAATGGAGGGAAGTTGGCAGATTCAATTATTTGCACATGCCACACTCTATGGAAAATGGAATTAACCTAATCTATTTTATTTTATATATTATTTCAATTACTAACTTGCAACTTACACATCACCAACATGGTTATATTCTTCTCAATGGTGTGTACCTTGTGCATTAACATTTGTAAGTTGTTATTAAACAATATGCACTTGTGTATCAAAACTTGTACTTTGGATTTGCTAATAGAGGTTTTGGGAAGAAGAAGCAAAAACTTTTTGCTTCTACGCAATTGGAATACACCAAAACTATGTTTTTAAATTAGAATAATCAATTTTAGTTTTAGGTGGCGTTTGTTTGTTTATGTAATTTTTGTTGGCCTAATCGATCTTTGATCTCTAGAACATGAATCGAATAAAACAAACTGAACTTGAATATAACTTGAATCTCTTAATACATGTGATGAATTACAATGAGAAATTGAAACCCTATTTATACTAATCCAACAGTTGCGTCTCAAACCGTTGCGTCTTCTCCTTCAATCGACATGTCCCTTGATTGAGTCTGATGTTTGCCGTCAACGAAGAGTCGCATCTCCAGGGATGTGTCGCTTCTTTTAGTTTGTAGGTTACAAACTATCTACTAATTACAGAACAATCCTTCGAACTTAAGGATGTGAAGGGATTATAACTTCAATTTTTGTGAATGAGTTAGAATATGTTAATTAAAAAGATTCAGAATTTGAGTACAATGGATTTTGGATTGAAATTTATTAGATTAACTAGAATTTGAATGAATTGAAATGGAATTTGAATTTTTGTATTCTCGGCGGCTTTATTGTTGGGTCTCATTCTAAAAATCCCTTCGGGCTTTGTTGATTTACCGCATTATGCTTATATTATAAAAATATGATTTTATTAGAAAAAGATAGAAGTCTCTTTTACGGGCGTTTTTATTAAGTATGGTTATGATTACAAGTTAAAATCGAGAAGGATGTTTACATTTTATACATGCTAGATCATGAATTACTAACACAAAGGAGAATTTGTGCACACTTAAAATTTTTAAAGACATGCAATAAACAGAGTAAATGAACGTCTAAATGTGATATATTTCAATGTTGACTTCATTTTTTGGTATAGTGAAGATGAAATCATACGTTTCAAATGGGTGAGCATGGGCTAGTTTGGTTCGGTAATGGCCAACACTGAACTATAAATGATGTTTCGGTTTTTAGATTTTTAGAACTCATAGACCGCGGTTATAAGTGGTTCAGTTAATTTGGTTATTGGAAAAGATGATTCGGGTAATATCATTGAAAGAATAAAACAACTTTGTACTATGGACATGTTTTTTTGGAAAATTGCTAAAGGTATCATTTGCTGATAAAAATTTACAAATCATCAAAAGTTAATACAATGATATACCACCTTTTTTAAGATTTAACTTTTAAATATAATTTAAAACTATAAAACAATGTTATCATAACTTGAAACAACAAAACACTTTTAATACAACTCATTATCCGATAATTTAAAATGAAAGAAACTAATAATTTAACAAACATAACTTAAACTACCTAAACCAGCATGTGATCAGATCTAAAACTTATTATATTAATAAACACGAGTCGACATAAAGGAATTTAAGTTCCTACATTATTTTGCGTATTAACTAAACAAACAGAAAGTCAAACTGTTGAGTTTTAATACGGTATTATGCTGAGATAAATCCTTACAGTAGATCCAGAATTCAGGTAAATAAAACAATTGTACAGAAACTTGTAACATCTTCATTGATAGTTGCAACTTGTTTAAAATTGTAAGTTTTTAAGGTTTATTTATTTGGCCTTTTTACGGACTTCATAAACGTAACTGAGAACCACCACAGCAGCAGTCACCAGAACCCCCACTGCGCTTTGTGCCAAAACGACGCTGTCGGTTACCTTTTTAGCATTTGGGTTGAACCCTAGCTCAGAGAGTTTCTTGTGTGATATTGCATAATCATTAAAGAATGCATCTTCATCCTGAAATATGACAGGAACATAAGATTAGAGCAACATATTTGTATTCTCGTGTAAATTTTCAAATATCAAATTTTAATTATCATGTTGCTTTGAATTTGTATGACTATTGTGCTACGAGTCGAAGCCTTTTTTGTGTCACCTACCACTACTAAAAAAGGGGACAATTTCCTACAGAAATTTCCTACAATGCATGTGAGACGAAAGAAGTGAGACAATAGATCTGAGTTACGTGGAACTATTTCACGTATCTATCTTATGTTCGCGTATCATCATAAATGGCTTGAAATGTGCAAACCTGAGAAACTTTTTACCTTTTTTATTTACGCGAAGTTTTTGTTAGAGTGTCTGCTTTTTATTCACGTTTGTACTTTATTTTCATGTACTCACTTTATTTCCCACATTTGCTTTATTTTCATAAAGGCGGATCAAGTTTGTACAAATTATTTCGCGTAACTGCTTTATTTTTCATAAAAGTGGATCAAGTTTGTACATTCTGATACATTTATGATACGTGATCACCTTAAAAATGTTCATTTTCGTTATTTTCTCTGTTGTAAATTATAGAGATCAAGTGTGGCATTGCATTAAGAGATTGTACGGTACAACTATTAATTCGAGATGGAATCTAAGGCATGTTATATCCAAGTAGGATTTAGTTTTATATGACAAACTTTGTACCAGAACCTCTGCAAGGTTGTTGGCAGCATGTG
This sequence comes from Helianthus tuberosus, assembly GCA_030545235.1. Lineage (NCBI taxonomy): Eukaryota > Viridiplantae > Streptophyta > Magnoliopsida > Asterales > Asteraceae > Helianthus > Helianthus tuberosus. Next base: position 58,213,930 of record CM060438.1, read on the forward strand.
AGTTGCTATAATTACAACGTTGATAGGGTGGGGACAGTTAAAAAATGAAGAATGTGAGCAGACCAGTAGTCAAGAGTCCAGAGAGGGTCCCAACTGTCAATCTAGCCAAAACCAATCACACAACTGTATTTTGGATTTAATGTTTGTTTGTTCATATGTTCCCATTTTAGTCGTTGAGGGTAGCTAACTAAGCTACCTACCCTATTAAAGGTCGGTTTGTTGGGGTAGGTGGTTAGTTGTCTATGATTATAGTAAAATATTATTTTTTTTCTAGTTAGATTTACATACCTTGGCGTACAGCTCGACGTAATGGCGGAACACAGGATCATCCAGCAATGCAAGGTCGGTAGGAAGTTTCAAAAGCCCCTCTGATTCTCCTTTGAGAAGTTCCCTGGTTTCACAATATTAATGTCATATTAATTAAAAAGTAATAATTTATTATTTATTTAACCATAAAGGATAAAGAAAATGAAGGTTTAGTAAGTTATATACACAAAATATGAGTTATCGAATTTCAGCGGCTCCCTCGTCCAAGGGCCTTCAAAGCCTGATCTATCTGCATGTGCTCTTCCCTGTAGCAAAAAAGTTTCAAGATTATGAGTTAGAAAGCTCAAACAGAAACTTTTTTTAAAAAAAAAACAAGCTTTGGGAATTACATAAGATATTATTTTAATGAGTAATTAGCAACTTACCAGAGTGTGTCCTCCTGACAGGGCTACGATATCCTTGTCAGATAAACCCATGCGATAAAATATGTCCCGCAAGTGTGGTGCGCCTAAATTAGTATAATAAGTTCAGTAAAAGAATGCAACTGATATCTATATCTAGGTTATCATGTTGATGAAAGTAACATGCATAACAAGTGTTGGAAAAACATGTCAGCATAGACATGGAGAATGTGATGTAGTGGATGCAATTCAAAAGATATTGATCATGTCATGAACCACTGTGATCATGTCATCAAACAACCATCTTTCTGATTCTGACAGGCTTGATTTTGGTGTCCGAATTCAATGAAATTCACATGGTCAGCCCAAAAGGAGCCAATAAACAAAGTGACATATTTCTATTTTCGGCCATTCGGGATCGTTTAGAGCATAAGCCCTTTCTTACTTAATCCTCTTATAGGATTGATTCTCAAAAACCTCCTATAAGTTTTCGGTTTTTCTTTTGATTAATCTTTTTGAGTTTATAGAATATCAAAGAATACCCAATTCAGGAATCGAATGTTTGAATTCTTTTGTGGGTATCGGCCATAACCACGAATGAAGACAATGATGCAAAGTATGTTTTACGTACCAAAGAAGTGGCTACACACTTGCACGGTACACTCATGATCATGCAAAAGATAATGCATAAGTCAGACAATGTACTCAATGCAAACTGATATCTAGTTGAAAGGAGGACTATGTAATTTGCCAATGACTAATCAGCAAGTCTTGCATTGGTGGGTGATGAACAGAAAACACTCTTAGTTCTAGTGATGCCATTACAATTTACAACTATGAATAATATATTCCAGCATCATGTACATGATATAACCAAATCGGTAAATAAGAACACTATCTGATGGCAAAAGCACCAAGAAATTAGTTAAGCGTGCCCAAGTCCTTTGGACCAAAAAATTATGGAAGTGTCTGTTTCAGCTGAAATAGTGGACCAAATTTTCCTTTCATAGTAGATAAACAGTTGCACACAGTAATTTATATTTACTTCAAATGAGTCAAATCCATTAAGGTCATTAGCTAACAGTTATAACTATCGCCAGGGGTATGATTTTATTTTATATCTGTAAATAAATACTTTATGGTTGTAAAAATCCCGACTAGTCTCCGATTAATTACTAATCGGAGGTTCACCGATTAATCACTAGGCGGTCAATGGCGGTCCTATTCTGGCCAAATTTTGGCCAGGCGCGGGCCAAATTTCGACCAAACCTTATAAATTCCTTCCCATTCCTTAAAAAAATGGGTCAATGAGGGGTTAAGACATGTCTACTTTAAAAACTACATATAAAAATGTGTGTTTATACATGTAACTAAAAATTACATACAAAAACCTCAATCCGATTAATCCCTATTAATCCTGATTAATCGCTAGTTGGTACCCCACCGCCCAACTGATCATTTGATTAATGCAGTAATGTATTCACATTTCTAGGGGTTTTCACTTGTTGAAATTTTATGAAAATTTTAATTTGGAATTTCCATATTGGAAAGTCTCAAAAGATATTATCTAAGTTTTGTGATTGTCTGTTATCTCAAATGGGCTTATCATGGGCCCATTTTAAGGGTGGTCCAGAAAGAATTTAGGGCTTGCGCTGGGTCTTCTTGACCATGTGAATAGGACCTATGCTAGAGTTCATTGGGCTGGGCACAAAAGCCCAGGCTATAGTTCAACTATTTTGTATTTTTTGAACTTTTTTTTCTGTTGATAAAGTTTGTCGGGGTTCTGTCCCCTTTCCAAAACAAACAAAGATGGTTAAGTTTGTTACAGTAGTTATTAGTTAAACTAATTATCTCCCCCTACAAACAGCCTATCTCCACCACTGTGTGTACCCACAAGTGATAATGTAAGCTTATTTACTTTCAGTAATGAAGATGATAACTTCAAAGTTGCTCCTGTAAAAATCTTGTAACTACCAAGAAGCAATTTAAAAAAGAGACCCCATTTGTTAAATAAGATTATGATTAAAGTATAGAAGTAGGATCAAAAACCTTTGGTAGCATTTGGGAGTCTGCCTTCCTTAGGAGAGATCTTTGAATCCTACAAAAAAAGATAGAAGACGTAAGCTTTTTGAAGGGAATAGTTCCTATTGCATTCTTAGATATATATATGCTTTACTTGACAAAAATTTCAATATAAATTAAGCACAGATGGGTAAGACATAGGACTATTCAAGCACGAAAGAAAAAAGATAAAAGAGAAGAGCTTGACAGAAAGTTGAAAAAAAATGTTATAGAATCAATCAAGATACCTTTCTACCAGGAACAAAGTCCACAGTAGGGCCACCAGTAACCTCCACAGCAACAACTCCTGCAAGCTATAAACAGAAACCCTTTTGTGGTGAGTAGTAAATTAAACTTCACACAATCACACTTAACACATCATGTAGAGTGTGTGCTTGTGTGTATGTTAGAATAGGAGTTTAAGTTACCACAAACTCATCTCTTAATATATAGAAACAAAATTATATAGTATCAATGTATCATTGAGTTCACCTGATATAGATCTGCATACGTAATCTTTGGATATTTGGACTTTATTTCTTCTGCAGTAAGAAAGAAAATGCCCGTTAAAGTAACAAATAGGAGAAGTGGTTTACTCAAGTCAATATGTTCTCTTGTAGACGAAAATTACAAATATCAATTCTAGCAAGAAGAATGATGTCAAGATTAAAATTGGAACACAACAAGCTTTTGCCACAACTAACTAGAACTAAAACACAACAAGCTTTGGTTTAAGGAGTTTAATTTTAATCTTGACAGCAAAAAGAATGCTTTTAAGATTCATATTAGTTCTTTAAACTAAAGCTTACAAGATCGCCTACCCAAGATGATTAAGGTATGGGTGCATTTTCGAGACGACGTACTCCGCAATATCTGACTGTAATATCAGTCAGCCTAGAATCACTAAACTAATGTTCTTGTAACCTTAAGTTTTTAACAGTAGAAGAATAAGCTATAAACTCCCTATGTGTAAGAACAATTTATAAGCAAAAAACTAAAAAGTAAATGGCAAGTTTTTTTTATCAATAGCAAAGGTGTCTCCTGCTATATATTGATATAAATAACCCTAAAGGAGCAATCATGTTACCCCAGTCATAGTTCAAATGAAAAGAAGATGACACCTAGAGATCATCATGAAATATAACAGTACAATTTTACATCAAAATAAGATCACTTGAGTAATAACATCACTTACTAACTCAATTGAGTAATTAACATCAAACTTCAACAGTATAATATCACCCTTATTAAGTCATCTAAGTAATTAACACAAATGCTATTGACTAGACACAGTTTAGGATCTGCCATAAGAACCAATATAAACCTCACCAATTCATGAAGTTATTGTTGGTGTTTTAGTATCAAATGAGAAGTCATGATAACTATACGAGTTAGGAGGAATGAAGTACACACTCGTTCAATATTCTTATGAGTTTGGTACTAAGGAACCTCTAAGGTTGTAAGGGATTTCCAAGGGGTAGCCCCAATGGGGTCCAAGAGGCAACGCCCCTAGCTGGGATTCAGTGGAAATGCATCGTATCGGCAAGGGTGCCTAAAAGTTGCATTAAAAATGATCTTAAAGTTACAGAAAAAGGCAGCAGGAGCAACTTGGTTGGTGGCAAGTTGCTACTACTAGGTAGCAAATTGTGCCTAAGTAGCAACTAAGGTGTGGTTTAGTACTTCGGTGGCAACAAAGTTGCTACTGACAATGTTGAACTTGCTACTAATGTAAATGTAGCACTTACATCCTAACCACAGTGGTTATACCCAAAGGTTGTAACGTTTCACCACTACCAAAGTGTTGATTCGACCCCGTATATAAAGAATTCATTTAGTCTTACTAAAAGATATCGAATTTCACTTCAAATTCTAACAAAATAGAACATCTCATTCTAAGAGAAAACCTTCGACTTATCCAACTACTGATTTCGTGTACTCACAAAATACTTTAATCTCATAGTTGATCTTACATAATTTAAAAAGCATCCAAGTTATACAAATTTTAAAGCCTAAAGTTACATAATCAGTCTACTTGACACACAAAAGCCTAATCTAAACTTTATATCTGACCTTAATTTAACAAAAGAACACTTCAATTAGCAAAACTATCACAACATATTACTTCAATTCAATTCAAACCATAAGAAACAAAATTACCACAAAAATCAATAGCAATCTTCAATCCATTATTCGATCCATGAGTATACTCCTCCTCGGTTCTAATAGAGCCATTAGGTCCTCCAGTCTTCGTGTTCACATCGTACGTTCCAGCATCATGCCACCTACATCATCATCAATTCAATCATCAATAACCTAAACACATGATTAACAGAAAGAGGAAAAACATACGCTAATCGAAGCATAATCGGTGCGCAATTCTTGTTGGCGATGAAGGCACGAAGGTCCCGACGAGCTTTCTCGATCTGTTTGAGGTATTCGGAGTCTACAACAGGAATCGCCATTGATGAGTTGCACACAGTGAAGGTGTAACTACCGTGTGTGTGTTCGTGGACTAGTGAAACTGCAGGCGATTAAAGATAGAATAAAAAATTAGGGATAAAGGTGTGTTCCTGTGTGGTTGAGTTCCATCAGAAGCTTGTGTAGTAGTGAAAGTCCGCCAACGTGGTTTGACTGATTTGTCATCTACGGTGTAAGTTGTTTCATGATGACTGAAAACATTGATTATCTATCTATTTTAAAGATTTTGGAAATAATTTTTTTTTTTTAACGGCCGATAGAAATTTTTTTATTAAGGTAGCAAGGAGCTACACACCAGAAAGTTACAACGTTTAACACCAAATACAACTACACCGAGAAACTATACATTTACATCAATGCAAAGCATCCAAATTAAACCGACTCCAATTTTCCCATGTTAGATCCACCACTTTTGATCGACTTTTAACCCATAAGTACGCCATTGATTTAATTTCATCAAGCGTTCTCGTAACATTTGGTACCCCTTGTCTAAAAACAGTTTCGTTTCGCATCTTCCAAATACTCCAAAAAGTCACCAATATAATAGCATGAACCACTTTCCGCTTCCTCCTCGAGCCCGAAGCTGAATCTTGTAGTGTAAGCAGATCATTAATCCCAAACGCAATGATAGGAGGTAACCTGCACCACATCGCCAAGTTTTGCCATATCGTTTGTGCGTAATGACACGAGACAAAAACGTGTTCACATGACTCCACGTAATCGCTGCATAACACGCACATTTGGTTGGGTACCGGAATGTTTCGGTTTGCCAGTGCTCGCCTAGTCGGAAGTCTTTCCATCTCTGCCCTCCAAGCCACCAAGCCGACTTTCTTCGGGACCCAATTATTCCAAAGAAAAACATTATTTGGAACCGTTCGATTTGCGGAACTGAGAAAGTCGACTTTCTTCGATTTTGGAAATAATTATTTTGTAATTTAAAAGGGGGAAATGACAAAATGATGGTTGGTGTAAGCCAAGGTTGGAGAACTCGCTATCGTTAGTCGGCCGATGTGGTGGGGGTTAGCGACTAATCGGGATTACTCGAGATTAATCAGATCAGGTTTTTTATATGTAATTTTCAGTTTTATGTATATATACACATTTTTATAGATAATATTTTAAGTAGATAGGTTTTAATTCTTCCTCAACTCATCTTTTTAAAGTATACAAGATTAATTGTTGGAATTCACATGCTTTTGTTGGAAACTGGCTAATTTACTGTTCTTTGTCGGAATATACAGGTTTTTTTGCCGGAATCTCCAATTTTTGGCTGGCCGACTAGGACCGACTAGAGCCGACTGGCGATTAATTGACTAATTAATGAAAAATTACTTAGTTACTAGCCGACTAACGATTAATCTCCGACTAATCATGATTTTTACAACACTGGTCTAAGCTATTCTTTGTTGCAAACTTTTGTAAAAACTGCTCTTATATAAATAGTAATACTTTCTAAAGTCGGATCAACAAGTTAATTAGTTAATGATTTTGACAGTCTCGGTTTTAAGTTTTAACCACCCAATAAATCAGTTAGCTGGTAAATGAAGGGGGTAAGACCAAACCCAATGCAAGGCATTTATCTTGCATTTAGGCTGAGTTGGCAGCATATATATCACATTTTGCATTGGAGAGAAAATAATTTATGGAAAACGCACGTCACTACGTGCGGAGAAGATGGCAGAGCTGGTGATGTAAAAGAAAGTGATGATGTGGAAATTTAAGTATTGGTAAGTATGTTTGTAGGGTTGGAGGAAAAATGAATTTTTTTTATGCATTTGTGAAAATCTATGTGGCAACACTTGCATTTAGCTCATTGAATTGGTAATGGTCTAATAGGTGTTTTTTATCCTTTTTGTTAGGTATTAAATAGTAAAGGGTCTAGGAATGAAATCTTCTTGTAATTTGTAGACTTGCTAGCTCGTGGCTTGTAAGTTTGGTTTGTTTTTGGTGAATATATGGTATCTTTTTTTCTGGTAAAAAAATAGTAAAGGGTCTAACCTGTAATTGTCTAATACTTTAGGGTTATATTTGTAATATGTTCATAAGCAGGAATCATGAATGAGAATGGTTGCAAATTGATTGAGAACTAGTTTTAAAGTCATTAATACATACTCAATTAAAAAGTTGCCAAAGATTGAAAATCATAAAAGAAATACATAAAAGATTTGTCTTCACCGAGTAATATAAGAGTTTAGCCAAACATGACCTTTGTTTGACAAAGACTTTTACTATCGATCTTGGATCCCGAGACGACTACACACTCTAAATGATGGAATATGGATGATTGTGGTGGATGATGGTGTTGTAGTGGTGGCAAGTGAGAGAGAAGTGGTTTGCCAAAGGATGGTTTGGAATGAAACCAAGCATCCCTATTTATAGCTGGAAACAGAACATCCACCATGGCCCGTGCCCGCCTGACACGGCCCCGTGGCCATCAGTCTCTCTCCTCTTCATTAACTGCAGTGTCAGACCTCGTACTAACACGGCCGCATGTCTCAACGGCACGGCCCGTGGCCAATGTATCTGCTGTACTATCTCAGATTCTGGAAATCTTTGAGTTGACCACACCCCGTGTTGGCTTAGCACGGCCCCGTGTTTAGCTTTGGATTTGTCTTTTGTTGTTGTCTTTTTCTACTGCAGAGAATTCCCACTGGGCACGGCTCTTGCTATGTGAGCACGACCCCGTGCTAGAGTTTCTAATTTTGCTATTTCTTTGGTTTGGATGCGGACGGGGGCTTGGCGAGTTACGTCAATCCTTCTTCATTGTATTTTATGTTGGCTTTTGTTGTTATTTTGCTCTTTTTGTTCATTTAAGCTCTTTTGACCCTGTGAATTAGAAATGAGCAAAGAAACAGGTTTATTCGAACATTAGTACTAAAAAGGGGTTGATTTTTCACCGTGTTTGATATAAGTTATATGTTGTATTTTAAGCACATCAGTTGTCCTTGCTTCGCGGTTACTCTCGAATCCCGATCGATTACATCTTGGAATTCCATTTTTCCGGTGAACCGATGGTAGTTCTACCATCATCTCTAGAACTTCATAACCCACAGGGCTTGGAGATTCATGGAACCTCTAGTATCAACTACACCTGTCGCCGCTGGAACAGAGGGGCAGAAGACAGATATGTTCACCGCCGACCGGTTCCCCTTCCGTTCACGCTCTCTCACTATCTCTCTTGCCTAGATTATCTCCAAAGGTGTTCACTTGCACCACCGGCGATGCTACGGGGATGAACATGATCTTGAAAGGGGTTCTACTCATTTTAGATTATCTCCAAACCGAATTCCCTAACATGGACGCTATTGGCATCTCGGGAAACTATTGAAGGACGTGGTACATCTGTAGTACGTGAGGCAATCATACACAAAAACATAATAAAGAGTGTTCTAAAAACAAATGCAGCTTCGTTGGTCGAACTAAACATGTTGAAGAACCTAACTGGATCCGCTATGGAAGGTGCTAGGTGGGTTTAACGCGCATGCAAACAACAATGTCTCCGCCATCAACATTGCGAGTTGACAAGACCCGGCCTAGGACATGGAGAGCTCTCGTTGTTAAAAAGAGTGCTCTTAAATCTCTAATTATTTCTTTATATACATAACATAACATGTTTATCCAAACAAAAGTTGTCAAACAACTTCTAAAAAAGAAAAAGGAACGGATTTTAACCCAACTCAATACCATACTTGAGTTTCAAAAATAAGTGAAACTCATATTCCACCAAAGATGAATGTGATTAATTTTTAAATGAAAGCCATAAACTAAATTCTAATTATCAAATAAAAATTTAATTATCAAAACAAACAAATGGCTAGATACTTAGAGTCTAATTACATTTTATATATACATAGTTTTCAATATGCACTCAATGTTGAAGTGAAACACTTCAGTATACTTAGTTTTCAATATGCACTCAAAAGTATTAGACAATAAAACCACATAACAAATTGACTCTTCATTGCTACAAATACACTACTCAATATGCACTCAAAAGTATCAGACAATAAAACCACTTGATATTGCATAGCAAAAGGATTATGAGTCTATTGGGAGATGATACTTACCATGTCGATCCATGTGATGCTACATGTTGCTCTGAATGGTAGTCCTAAACACCCAATTGAAATCCTGCCGTAAAGAATCAAGAAATCAAGACTTAGGGTTCGATGTGAAAAGAATAATATGTGATGCAGAGATGACAAACCTGTAACTATTGATTGTGGTCGTATGCTGATCACTTTGAACAAAATGAAATTCGGTTATTGAATTGGCGATTCAGAATTGTTATTTGAGTGAATCTTTGAGAACGAGTCCTCTTATATTATTAGAGAGAGAAAGAAAGTAAAGGTAAAGTTGTGGATGTGGATATAAAAGAGACTAGTGACTTCAAAATAGTAATGTACAAACAATATTACTCAAGGTACAATAGCACAAAACATATGTGATGCATAGATTACAACCACAATATGCACAATTATGTTGTAAATTAGAGTATTATATAATTATCCGTTCTTGGGTTTTTTTCTTCTTTAATCTCTCTCTCGCTAATTAATATTAAACTTGATTACCAATTTTGTTCGTAACACTTTTTTTAACAGTTTTGTCTTGTCTGATTTACTTATGAAGAATTTTTTATTTGTGGTCCATTAATTAGTAACCAAGCCAATGCACCGATTTAACCATTCATTTTGATCCGATTTTTAAAACATTACAATTGCATCAGGTGCTAAAGTGTGGGTGTTTTGTATTTATTGAGCAACAACAGGTTGTAACTGAATAAGAGTATCGGAAAACATATGTTGACGACATCCTAAAGCACTATTTCAAAACATATCTTAAGGACATCCTAAAACACTATTTCATAACGATATAACTTATATATAACAATATATAACTAATGTGTACACATATTGAATAAAAGTACTTTACATCACCAAGTTATCTATATGTTGTTTATAATGTGTGAAAATATTTGGAGTAAAATTACTTTACATCACCGTGTTGTTTATATAATGTGTGAAAAGCATTACGACTTATGAATGCCCTTCGGCCTTCTGTATCTTGGCTATGTCTGTCGTAATCTCAGTTTAAGCGGCTAATCAGGTCGGTTTTCAAAGCACAACCTCAAAAACAAACCTTCTGCCTAAAATCTACTTCTAAAATTCACATAACGTCCACTTTATGAAACTTAAACCCACACCACTTTAGCACAGGATAAACACACGATGCCAACTTTATGAGACTTAAAACCTGCACCACTTTAACGGGATAAACACACGATGCCAACGTGCCACTATCCGCTCTCAAAAACCAACTTGGTTAACAAAAGTAAACTATAAGCAAGGGGTAATTTCGTCACAATATCTTTTTCTTTGACCTTTATGTGGTGCTACATAATGTGTGGTGTGTAATAATATTTTGGTAATAATTACCTCCACTTAGGTATAGACAATGTGTTTAGCATCCAAATCCACAACCACCCATCCAATAAGAAATCAGTCAACAAAAGGTGAACAAAACCACCAATCCAAGAAAATCATTTTAATATTTAATGTACACATGTTTTGTACAACAAACAAGAAAGAGTAATGTTTTGATGCAAGGGATGGAACTGAATCATGCCTCTATATATGTCTCAACTCACTCGGCCACCGAAAAAGATGGCATTAAGACACAGTCCTCCATTGCAGCTCAATCTGGATCTTCCCATTCCTCGAGTCAATAAGATGGTACTTCTCATTGATCCTTCTGTTGTGCACAACATCCCCCAGAGGGATGTCCACATACCCCAATGATTCCTGTTTTTATACAACAAAACATGTAAGCCTAGTCAGTATGGATAAGTTCAGTAGATCACATACGACATACCTAAAACGCGTCGACTTAGGTAATGTTTATCTCTAATGGGTCAAACGGGTAAATGTTAAAAATGTAGCTAAAACTGAAACGGGTTAAAACACTAACAACTAACAATTAATACTTAACACACTAATAGCAACAATAAGACGAAAGACGAATGGTAGAACTAAGAAGAAAGGTACCGATATCGGGAAAATTGGTGATATATCGGTCAATTATCGGTCAATATCGCTCGCTGATATTATCGGTAACGATATTCTGACCGATATTTTTTGCACCGATATATCACTGATATATTGGCGATATATCGGGATATTAACTACATAGCTCGCGGAGCCTGTAAAATTTGGCTCGGAGAAGTATCAAGAAATCGACCAGCCCAAATAATCAATCCAACGGCTTAAAATAGCAAGTTTGACTACGGAAGTCAAAATTACCTTAGGATGCAGTAACCCGATCCTGGATGAGGCACTAGCCACTTCCACATGCAACTTATCATTCACAGGAGGCTCCTCCAGTTTAAACTTGAACTCCTCATCCCACCTTGGATCTCTGTTCTTCTTTATATGCTGCACTCGAAAAAAATAAAAAACTCGAAACTTAAAAACTTACAAAATCAAAGTAACCAATAACTTAAGTTCCGCAAAACAATACCTTCGTTTTTCTCTCCTCACCCTTCAAAAGAACCCTGACATAAGGATTCGTGTGGTGTTTTCCTTCAACATCTTGAGCCTCATGAACTCTAACCACTAGTTCACCACCACCTGGCGGTGTTCCTTCAGACGCCTTTGGAACAGCACCAGCATCTTCGAAAGTCGGCATATCTTCATCCTTAAAAGGTTTATACAACAACTCTACCACAATTTGGCCTCTTGATTTCTCGTTTTGAACATCATTCGGATCCATATTTTTCAATAGCTCGAGCGTCATAGTTTTGGGCTCGTCAGGTGTAAGTTCCTTTATGGGAACAACATTCATGCCCATCTTGTCGTGTTTACCGACCTGATAACAAGACATTCATAAGGGTATTTTGGTAAAAGCGACTTTTGGTGTGTCAAAGGTCATATGAACCCGTTTTGAAATTGTAAAGTTTTGTCAGCTGTGTTGACTTACCTTGGAAATAGTTAGTAAAATTAGGAGTTAAATTTGTAAAATAAAAATAAACACTCATTTTTAATTAAGAATAAAATGCCACTTTCGTCCCTGAGGTTTGGCCAGTTTTGCTTTCGTCCAAAGGTTTGTTTTTCCACATCTAGATCCAAAAAGTTTGAAATCTTGCCATTTTCATCCGGCTCGTTAACTCCATCCGTTTTTCTCTATTAAGTCGAGAAGTATTTTCGTCTCTTTTGATAACTTTATGTACAAGCATTTAGCATAATGTACAAGTATTCAAAGCCCTTTAAGTTAACAAAAAAGACAGAAATACCCATGACTTAACGGAGAGAAATGGATGGAGTTAACGAGCCGGATGAAAGTTGCAAGAACTCATACCTTTTGGATCTAGATGCGAAAATACAAACCTTTAGACGAAAGTCACCAAACTGGCCAAACCTTAGGGACAAAAATGGCATTTTACTCTTTACTTAATTATATTCAGATTTGACTTTATAAATCAAAATGAACAAAAAAAAAACTAGAAAGATTTAGCAAAAGTGTAAATCCATACCTGTTCCCAATCATAAACTTGTAACTCCACCGCTTGTGACTCGGGATCTTTAATAACCATATTAAACTCCTCATTCCATTCAGGATTCAAATTCTTATGCTTCACAGTTGTCTTCTTCGACGGAAGCTTACTTTCGGTGAGCTTTATTTTCACATAAGGATCAGAAGCACCTAAAAGATCTTTCTTTTTCAACTTCATGGCCCTCAAAACCTTAACGTGAAGGATTCCAACCGGTTTCTTCAGGGCCCTGGAATCGTTCAAGAGTCAAAATTGTCAAGACACTTTTACAAAGATATGTTAACAAACGGATATCATAGTTGTTAATGGCGAATAGCGACAAATAGCGATAAGATACCTATATGCTACATAGCGAATAGCGATAGATAGCGGGTGGCTATTTTATAAATAGTGATACACTAGAAAAAAAAATTTCAAAAATTTTAAATGTATATTATATCAAAAGACCCTGGTATATATGTTATTTTACCTGTGTATTTAACAAAAACCTAAAATCCACCAGTTTTATAGCTATATTTAATTGCTATTTATATTTAAAAAATAAATAAATAAAGTGTCGCTATTCTCTCTATTCATCGCTACAACCCAAATAGCGACACTGGACCTATACGCTACGTAGAGCGCTATAGCGATCGCTACGATCGCTATTGACAACTATGACGGATATAGTTATGTAAACGTACTTGGATGGATCCAATATTTGTACTTCTAGAGTTCTAGGCCAAAGATACATGTTGGCAACTTGATTTTTTATTTGTTCCTGCACATGATAGCTTTCAAGATCATTTTTTGGCAATAAAAGTCGACAGATTGACATGAAACGGATATCATTGACCATGAAGTTCACCGATTATTATGTTTATGACCGAAAAGGCAAAACCGATATCACTTACCTGGACAAACCTATACAATCCAGGAATTGACATAAGGTCGGCCCCAAACAGCCTGAGACCAAAATCAACATGTGGCTGCAAAAATGAAGGAACAAGTGAGAAAAAGAAGGGTACAATCAATATGTTACTAATTAAAATAATAGTGAATACAATATATGAATTTCCCTACTTTCCACAATGTTTATGAAACTTGAGTGCATAAAATAATAATCCTTCCGATGAAAAGAGCACATTAACATAGGTAGAACTTTACTTAACAAGTTTAAGAAATTAGAACCCTCTATATTTAACAAGAATACCGTTAGACATGACAATTTATGTGCATGAAATCATGAATATTTACAAATGTTCCGCAACAGAAAAAAAATGTTAAAAAATTAGGGTCCTCAATTTTCCTAATGTAATGAAAAAAGTTTTACGACTTTACGGTGTATTTTTAATGTTTTGGAATCTAACAAAAAGAACCCAAATTACCTTCTCCATGAGAGAGACGCAGATTTTAGCGAAACAAGGAAAGCTAGGAACAAGTGGTTTTAGCGTAATACGAGGTGCAGCAAAGACTTGTAAATCCACCACCTGAAATTATAATATTTTTCAGAAAATGCACAAATGGAATTTGGCGAAACATTTTCCTTAAAATGTGAAAGAAACAAATAACCTGAACAGTTGCTTTTAAACCAAACGATTTAGCAACAACGGCAACGTTAGGATTGCCAGCCCATTTTAAGGATGGTTCCATGATCAACTCCTTCTCATCAGTAACGTAGACCTTCATCCCTAAAAAAACAGGTTCTTGATATTACATATCAACATAGCATACGGTGTATGATGATTGATGATTATTTCAATGTTTTGACAAAACACATAATCATATATAGATGTTTAACAGGACCAAATGAGTAAACAAAAGCTAAGGTTAGAACCAACATGTCTATAATATAAAACATTAATCGATTACTCACTAACGTAAAGCGTAAACGAAGTTCCAAATTTACAACCTTTTTTCCACCATGGAAAAATTCGTTTCTTTTAAATATTTTCAATTCAGATGTTACCAATTTACTCATTAACAATCATTACGAGATATCAGAGGCGATGTTGACTGTGGTCCACACGTTTACTAAATTGTCTTTTTCATGTGATATTTCAAGTATTCTCTTACTAGCCAAAAACGTTTATTCAACAATATGTCAAGTCAAACAACTCAATTATTTTAGAACAGGTGTAACAGAAAAATATATAAATAACGGTGAGCACATTTTACTACAGTCGGTGACAAAAAATAAGATATAGAAGTAAAGACATACCATCCTTTCATCCAAACTTTAGGTTCACAAATAGATTGAAACAAGAAAATGTGTAACATTGAAGTAGTTTTCATGGCTAAATGTAGGACACAACATATTTTCATTAAACAAGACAATGACAATTCATGACATTAAAGTGATAAAGCACTTGTAACTTCTAATGAGTTGCATTTTGATAAAGACCATTAGCAACATCAGTCGCACTTCATTTCGATTTATTTTGATTGTTTAACATTTTCATTATGTAGATGAGCGGGTCCCATTTGCTTTGATATTTTAAGAAAAAACAAAGATTACCTTGAAAAGTAGGAGGCAACGACCCTAAGGTAAGATGCTCAAACTCAACCGAATCAATTTTGAACTTTGGAATTTGTTCAGCAATAATGGGCTTTGCAATCTCCTTTGCAGTCTTGCATATTGCCTACGAATACAAACGGGTTACTAAAGAAACCGCAAAAACGATCATAATTAGTGTTACTACTTACTAATATACCTTGTCAAGATAAGGCCACATGTACTCGATGAACTTGTTAAGCCAATCAACCTACATTGATCCATGAAAACACCATACCAAATTACAAAATGCAACCATCAGTTAATGTAGGATAGTTTTTAAAGGTGATATACTGATATGCATACCCGATCAAAATCCGGGTTCTTAACCCACAATGGTATCTCGGGAAGCATTCGTTCCAGAGTTTCGGAATCCCGTTCGACCAACGGACGAATGACCGGATCCTGCTCAAATAATTCACCATCTTAAATCATAAATTAAAGAATTCCGACAATGCCCTTTAAACTCAAGTGAACAAATACTTGATCAAAGTTTTAAAACCTATAGACTACAAAAAAACCACAAAATCAGCTGGTTCAACAATCAACAATACATAAATTCAGCTGTTTCACATTTAAAACACAGACATATCAGACCCACAAAATAATAAAAATAAAGAATTTTTTTTTAGAATAACAAGTTATTTAGTCACCACTCACCACCCCTTTAAGCTAAATCAATAAAGAAACTTAAAAGTTAACTTTAATCCACAAGAACCAGTGCACATTATCTATTGTCATCGATCCAGTCTTTACTTAACCACTAAGTCACAAAAAAAAAAAAAAAAAACAAAAAAAAAACCCTCATTCAAAAATCAAAGATATTTCAATCGGTCAACTTAAAATCAAGAACCACACCAAATCAACAACACATAAACAAGATCAAAGCAAAACAAGACCCACAAATCACAAATCAACACATAGAAACATAGAAAAAGAAAGAGACCTTGACATCTGTAGGTTGGAAGTAGATGAACAGATAATAACCAATCACAAGGCCAGCAGAAACCCCAATTCCAAACCCAGAAAACCCCAACAAAGTACTGATTACACCCATCTAAACTCTTCAAGATTTACACTTTTTCACTTATTATTTTGAAACAGATCAAACCCACATCGGAAAGTTGCTCCTTTTGAGTTCTTCAAGAATCTTGAAATCTCAAGAATATTTCAAGAAAACCCACGTCACGAAGATCTTGTGCCGGCTACAAGAAAAGGTGCTGAAATATTTGGAATATTATAGAAGGGTAGGATTGTAATAAATGAGAGAAATGTGTCCACCTGTCTGTTAATTATCAAAGGAGCGGTCGATTGTCTACGTGCCTACCAACTACCAAAGAGATTTGAGTTTTTGTACTTATCTAGTAAAAGAAAATTAATGTCACACTACACATATGGGCAAATGGTCCCTTGTATAATATTTAAACGAGATGACTTGAGCTTGGTTGGTGTAAGTTACTTTGTTTGTAGAAATTGGAGCTTGGTTTGTGAGTGGTTTTTAGCTCGAGCTTGACAAGTCATTTGTTTAGTAGTTAAACTTTATATAATAGATCGAAATATTGAATAGTTAGTAAATAAGATTATGAGTTATAAAACGATATTTTAGGATATGATATGATTGCCCAGTTATTTGTTTAGGTATAAAGAAGGAAGAAATAAGGGAAGCAAGAAAAAATCTTGAACTTACAAAATTATGACACGTAATTCAATCATTTGGTTATTTATTAAGTATAGATTATAAATTTTATCTGTAACATAATATATATTATATAGTTAATAATGTCACATGCAATTCTCTCTTTAAATTTAACTAGATTTACAACCCGCCGCAATGCGGCGGGGATCTGGTTAAAATACAACTCCCAAGTCAGTTTCGAAGACGTCGGATCAAACTTCTATGCTTCCACTTCGATCCACATTGTCTATATCGCAGATAGATCACTGATTTCTTCGCATCCTTAAGTACCAGATCCTGCAACAAATTACTAAATACTGAGCCCAAGAAATAGAAACAAAAACTGAAACTGACACTAAAATAGTCAAATGTAATATATTAGTATCTAATAGCTTGAAATCACCATCCTCAACACTGGAACTTCACTGAATGGCTGCATATATATATATATATATATATATATACACTCAATTCATACACATAATGTATAAAATTCAGAAAATATCAAGCGAACAACAGATTAATTGTTGAGAAATCTAGTGATAAGGATTACCGTACGTTGAGAGCAACGAACTGAGGTGTGGTCTGTTCACAGGTGGTAAAATCGACCAGAAAGAACTCGAAGTTGAGATCCTTTTCAAAGAGTGCTACCATAGCATGATATGTTCGGGCTGAACGTAAGATCCCGTGCAATTTGATGGCCACGGTAGGTTACCGACACCTACAAAACCAAAATCAATTTACATAGTCAAAGTCACAATTCACAGTTTGAAACTGAAATTTTTTGAAGCCTACACAGCTTGTTAACAATATAATTATTTTTGAAGTCTAACAGTTCTGTTTCTCCCACTATTAGATTTTTACTTGATTTTTTTTTTTTTTTTTTGAAACAAATGCGTACCAAGAATTTGGTTTGCACGCGGAAGGTTGCAATGCTAGGGTTAATTCGGGGAGAAGATGACTTGTTTCTAAGCCTATAAAAAAAGCTTAGATCAGATTTAAACATCAAATCCTCGCCAGCACCCAAACCTCTTAACTTCTAGAAAAAAAACATCTACCAGACTCTCGACTTCTGGTTGCGATTTACACATAAAACATAAAGACTATAACATTAGAGGCAATTCAATGAGCTAAAATCTATGGTCTCCAAGTAATTCAAACTATAACATGCAACAAATGACTAAGGTTCTGTTTTTTTTTTTGCCAGAAGTACTTCTGGCCACTTATGTCTGCGCCGCGTAGACACGGGCAGACGTTTGGATGCTGCAGATTGTTTGTTTTCTCGCAGACCTTTCATTAAAAAAGGTCTGCGAGACCTCTTCACCACACAGACATGTTCCATCCACTTCCATCCTCTTCCAACCTCTTCTCCTCTTCTCCCTCTTCTCCCTCTGCCACCACCATCTCCACCTCCGACCTCCTCTGCCACCACCATCTCCACTCCGACACCATCTCCACCTCCGACACCATCTGCTCCACCTCCACTCCGCCACCACCTCCGCCGCTCCAGCCCCAAATCGACATCACAAACAAAACCCCCAAATCTGCTCCACCTCCACCTCCACTCTGCCACCACCTCTGCTCCACCTCCGACATCTGCTCCACCTCCACTCCGCCACCACCTCCGACATCATCATCAACATCACAAACAAAACCCCCAAATCGAAAACCCTCATCATCATCAACATCGATCGCAAACAAAACCCTAAATCGAAAACCCTCATCATCATCATCATCGACATCTGGAACGAAGAGAGAGATCGTAGAGAGAGAGGGGGCGGCGGTGGTGGTGGGTTTTGATGGCGGTGGTGGAACGAAGAGAGAAAGACCGTAGAGAGAGAGAGAGGGGGCGGCAGGAGAGAGAGAGGGAAATAAGAGAGAGATCGGCGGTGGTGGTGGCCGACGTGGTGGTGGCGGATGGTTGTGGTGGTGGTGGTAGATGGCAGAGAGAGAGAAGAGAGAGAAGAGCGAGGAGAAGGTCTGTGGTTTTCAATGGTGTGAAGATGTTTTATGTAAAAAACAAACCCTCTTTTCCTTGCAGACTGCAGACATTTGGTCCACCTCTTCTCTGTAGATGTGGTCCGCAGACTGCAGACCTTTTCCTGCAGAAAAAACAAACACCACCTAAAACATTAGGTAAAAATAGCAAACAAACTCACCTGATAATATTCCTAACATGCTCTGGCGGCATATATTCCTTATACGTCTCAACTAATCCAAACTTCCATTTATCACTATACCACTTCGAGTTCAACTGCATCCACTTTCTCGCAATCGTGCCTACTCCTCCAACCATGCCTCCGCTTCCGTTAGAGATGACAACACAATATACGATGGTTGAGCAGACGTGGCGGTGGCAGAGTAGAGCCACCAACACCTCCGCCTCGGCAGTTCTAGCGACGGTCCTTCGCCGGTTCCATGCAGAGCAATTGATCCGTTATTGTTCCACATCTCCGGAACCTAAGAATAATTTTTCAAACAGTGATTTATAGTCAATTCTCATGTGAAAACATGCATCCATACATTACATCATCGGTAAGAAATTAGCATAGAAAATTTTTTATACTTACCATGAAACGAATATGTCACCAATTCTTTCAAAAACTGTAAGAACCGCGATGATGACCCCGAGAAATCATAACCAAAGAACCAAGATTCAATTTTTGAGAGATAAGTCAGGGATTTACCTCTTTAAAAGTCCAAGTTTGACCAAAATAATTTATTTCACTAAAATATGTTTTTATATCTTATATGTAAGATTATCACATCAATCATTTAACTTACTACCAGTATCATGGATGGCTAAATTGTAAATAAAAAGAATAAATACTGGACAAATATTGTAAGTTATATAAGGCACCCTCCATTAACTTTGATAATTACCAAGCCTCTAAATTTGATAATCACACTATCATCCAAAGCCATCGTTTTTTCACATGTCTCAGCAACAAAATACACGCAACACAAATTAAAACTTATGTCTTAATGTTCTAGATGTAAAAATCTCAGTAACAAAGTAGAAGTGCCCCTTCATTGTATCAATTCAAGAAATGTAAAATTTGATAATGTTCTTATGCCTAAGCGTTTTAAGTAATTGAACTTCTGAGTATAGACGCTCCAGCTCCTTCGGATTCCTTAAGAAATAAGAAATCAGAAACGTTTATTTGATTCCAAGCTACTTCAATTCCTTCCAATTCATCAAATGCTTTGTATCTAAAACCCCAATAATCAAAGAATCTAAAACTTACATGAAATTAAACATAGACCTATTGATAACCTAATATCAAATAAAATAATGCTAAATAAAGACACTATTTTAAAAGCCCATTTACCCTGCACTTCTTTATATAGCAAATCATCCATATTTCAACATCAACTTACAACTCAATATCAAAACTAACAAATATTAGTGAAATCTACATCAAGCTTGGACTTTTAAAGAGGTAAAACTCATGATTTATTGTCTTAATATTGTTAAAACATTAATAACAATTCATCTTTTAAGGTCTGAGATAATCTAATCTTCAATTAAATGATACGGATAGAGTTAAGATGGGTACCTGTCATCAAAACCCGCTTAATTCAACCAATAGCTGCAGCAACCATCACCAATTGAGGGCCTTATAAAGAGCTCTGGTTTCAGCCGCATAGCAGAACTAAACCACTGAACCCTTTAAGCCGCTACCATCTGCACGTGCCGGGAACCCGTTGTCGGTGGCACGTCTCTCTCTTTTGCGAATCTACCTTTCTCTTTCTTACTGCACTCTCTATCTTCCCTTGTTTCTCACAAAGCACATAAAAGTGTTTTGAATGGCTGGCATAAATGTGAGGACAGATGTATGAAGCACAACCACATAATCCATTTTATTTTGAAAAACACCTAAAGCTATGGATACAACCAAGATAATCTCAAAGTTGTTACTTATTTATAGGATTTTAATTTTAATGACATGTGACATTCTCTCCTTTAATTTAATAATAATAATAATAATAATAATATATCATATTAATATACAATTTATTCTAATCTATACACAACAACTAATAAATATATATTGTTATTACATCATATTAATATATCCAATTTATTAATCTATGCATAACAATAGATAAATATGTAATACATAAAAATATTTATTTTAGTATTTTATTTATTTATTTTTATTTTATATGTGACATAAAGTTTTTATTTTTTTAATCATTGCGGATCAAACCAAATTAGGTTATTTAATTGTGGACCTAGATTGTCTAATCTAACTTAATAATTTGTTTGCGAATAACTACACATAGGTATCACTTAATTTAGCAATATTATTATTGAAGATCCAAAAAATGGGACAAACTATGGTTCCGCCAAGATTAGATCTTAGAAAACCTGTTGTAACAGCCCAAGTAAACCGTGCCAACATATTGTCCGCTTTGCCCTCGATGGGTTGCCCATCCAGGAACTCATGGTTTTATTTTCACCCGACGAGTTGCTCGCCCAGGAAAACGCGTCTTGGTAGAGAAGGTTTCCACCCCCTTATAAGGAAGGCTTCGTTCTCCTTCTCAACCGATGTGAGACTTACATCTACCTGTCACACCCCGATATTTCCACATAATCCGGTGAGGAGTATCGTGACGTAGTTGATATCATCATAGTCAACTAAACACAGTTATAGCAGAGCGGAAGGCTTGCAAGGTAAATTACTATTACAACCCAAAAGTTCAAAGTACGAATAAAATAATATACAGACGGTTGTAAAAAGGATCCACAGGCGGATCTTAAATAAAATATAAAACGAAGTTCAACAGACTTTAAGGCCTCTAAGGACTTGCAAAATCCTTTTATTAAACGCCAAGTAGCTCCAGCCTATTACGCAAGGTACCTGTCACTTAGTCTTTTGAAAATACGTCAGTTTACACTGGTAAATACAATTAACTAACTCTTTTGAAAATGTTTATGAAAATTGGTTTAAGTGCTCAAGGCACGAAAATTCTTTTATAACTTGGGACAATTACATTTATAATCTTGTATACAGAATTACATATTTGTCATACATTTGGGGCCCGGTTTGGAAACCGGGGCATGATTAACCGACACACCACTTATAGAACCCACAAAGGAGTTATCCCTAACTTGTGGGTAATTTTTATATTTTAGCATTTGCATCTGTCGGGTGTATGCCTACACATCGTGCATAGGTCGTGACCATTAATAACTTAAATGAGTCGAGTATATCCAAGACACGGTCGTTAACCCCTAATGTTTATGTTATCAAACAAAACGGATTAAAACGGGTTATGCGGATTTATTAATCACAGTCCGACCAAATGATCCCATACCCGACCAAGCGGTAATAATTTACCGTATCCCAAGCCCGTATAAGGGAAAATAAGTTAAAAGTATTTACCTGAGTTTTAAATACAAGAATTTCTACTCAGCCGTATAATTACTAAGACTTTGTGAAGGTATCTTCTACTTGGGCTCCCTAGTCTGGAATG
The DNA here is from genome assembly GCA_030545235.1 of Helianthus tuberosus. Lineage (NCBI taxonomy): Eukaryota > Viridiplantae > Streptophyta > Magnoliopsida > Asterales > Asteraceae > Helianthus > Helianthus tuberosus. The sequence goes on from CM060438.1 coordinate 58,236,375, forward strand.
AAGGTAATATTAACCTATTAGAATATTAACGGGTCTTATTTAAGTCGAGGACTTAGACCGGTTAGTTTATAGAATGATTTATGGTATGAAACGCTAGATTAAGCGGTGACTGAAATGGAATGTAATTTAGACCCAAAAAGTATGAAGACTTGTATAATATGGGTAAACTAAATACATTCTGGATTTTGAAGTTTAGATGACAAGGTTAAACCCGTTTCGGTTGATTCATGCAAACTAGTTACATAAACCGAACCGAGCGCGTATAGGCATAAACGGGTAACCGGATGAGTCATTGTCATACCCCAACCGATGGCGGAAACATCGGGGTGCGAGCACTAAGCGTTCAGATTGCTCATGAGATTCCATAACACTAGAAATTTCATAATAGATTAAACTGATTTAACATTGTCTAAAACGAATACCCATCACATCAAGTATCAAATTACACCAAACATCAAACATTGTTCAAAGATTAATTAACTACGTGGGTTTCTAAGCATCACCCTAGCTTGATTCACTTGTTTTCACAACATCCTATCAGCCTGCAACGTGTATTAAAATAGAGTCAGTACAAAATGTACCGGTGAGTATACAAGTTTGAGTAATAGCATATTAGATTAAAAACAACTCATATCCTTATGTAAGTGTATCAAAATAGTTTCAGCCATGCTAGTGTTCGCAGTCCAACAAGTGATAGCCCAAGTATCCCGATGCTTTGTTGTTTTCCCAAGTCTCAAGGAAAACTAGAATCCTCCTAACAATACCCCCGAGAATAATGGGGAGGTGCATCTCCTATAGCGCTACTATTGTTAAGGCGGAACTACACACCCTGGATTAAACGTTCACATAGCACAAATAGAATACAAGAATCACAAGTTTCACATACACGTAGGATAGAGTTTAGTTTGCAAAAGTCTCAAATATCGTAGTTTAGTAGAATACATGTTGCATCCCAAAGTTTAAAGTAAAAAGGGATCGAGTATACTCACATTGATTGCTTAACAGATTATCCGTTATTGGATCAAAGGGAGCTCTCTAGGTTTAGCCTGATTAGATTGCAACGAATAAGTGTCGGGCAAAGCGACGAGATTGCACAAGTGTCGGATTAGTCACTGGATCGGATGGCTGTCCGATCGGATGGCCATCCGATCGGATTGCCAGTCGATTGAGCGACTAGTGTGTGAGGGAACGGATGGCTGTCCGATCGGATGGCTATCCGATCGGGTTGGCACTCGATTCAACTTTGACAAAAGTGAGAAGGGAACTGATGGTTGTCCGATCGGATGGCTATCCGATCGGGTCACCACTCGATCCAAGTTCAAGACTCAAGGTTGCCTCGATCGGATGGCTGTTCGATCGGATGGCTATCCGATCGAGCTGCCACCCGACGTTTGTGACTTCAAGTTTCAAGAATGCTTAAGGTTAAGGGCAAGTGTCACTCGATCGGGTTACCTTGTCCCGTTCTTAATTTTGTAAAAACTCTAAGTTTCTGTTTAAACAACAACGTTATGGTACGTATTGAGACAATGGTAAACACATCAGTGTTCAGCCGATCCGACCGGGCGGGAATCACCCCTGTCCGTTCGGTCATCAGTTCGTGATGATATTTATGTCATAATCCGTACTCCGGTCATCTTCTCTGGCAACAATCCTTCTCCAAACCGACTCCAGGCTAATAATCAAGTCTACAGTCCGTTTAGATTCGGATCTCACCGTTTTAGTAAAAATTTAAGAAGAGATGAAGATAAACATAGGTTTTTAGCTTGAAAAGTGTAGACCTAGTATGGATTTAGTGTAAAACGCATGAAATTCCTTAGATCTAGGCTAGATTCTATCAGGAATGACATCATATAGTAGTTTGTACAACCCACCATTGATGATATCATCCTTAAGAACTTAGATCTAAGAGACTTCACGGTGAAAAGTGAGATTTCAAAGGAGAATCTCGTAGAGAACGTTGTGTAGATCAAGAAAGTACAAGAATCTAGTATAAAACGTACCGAAATCGCCAAGAAATGGAGGAAAAGCGGAGTGCATGCGTCTGGGTCAAGTGAGGCTGTCACATCAGTGAGAATGGTGATGTGACAGACCTATTTATAGTGTAAGGTGGAGTGAAGGAGAAGAGAGGCGGTGTGCACGGGTCGGATGGTCGTCCGGTCAAGTGGCCATCCGATCGGGTGGTCATCCGATCAGATTGCCTCTCGGTCAACCCCATCTTTTCCGTTTCACTTTCTTCGATTCGATTTGCGAGTTAGATTAAGAGTTGCGTGGTATGGAGTAATAGTATAACTAGATTATAGTTAATAGCACAAAAGTTTTCAAAGTTTCATAGTTTCCGCCAGTGACAAGACTCCAGTCCCTTGTTCAACCAAGTCTCAAGTTTCACGAGCCTCAAGAGTCAAGCACCAAAGTATATAGATTTAGACATTCCAAGTATATAGAATTAGGCATTCCAAGTATTTAGATTTAGACACTCCAAGTATCTAGAATTAGGCATTTCAAGTATATAGTATATGACATAGAATTCACCAAGTACCAAAGTATTAAGGACTACATAGCTCAGGGACTAAAATTGACAATATGCAAGGTCCAGGGACTAAACTTGCCAATAGTCTAAAGTTTAGGGACGCAGGGCATTACAGTCATATACAAGTTCCATATGTTATCATGCTTAAAATATGTTATGACATCCGTAGGATATCAACATGTATGCCCATAAAGGTTTTAAAAACCAAATTAAACCTCATAAGGGCATTTTAGTCATTTTAAGGTTTATAAAAGAGGTTTGTATCTAAACTGAAGTTCTGGTTATAAACATTCTGTAAAATTGTTTAATTTATGATATTATATCAGTAGGATATCAACCATATGTGTGGTTTATGATTTATGGCCAAACTATGCACCGTATGGGCATTTTGGTCATTTCACACATAGTTTTAGGGACTTATTTGGGATTCTGAGTTCATGACTTATACCTACTGTAAAAGAATTTAAAATAATTTATAAAGTCAGTAGGTAACAAGTCTTGGGTGCTAATTATGGTTTAAAACCATACTATGTACTTAATTAGCGTAAAAGTCGGTAAATGACGATAATTTCGGTGTTTAAGTAATTCTGGGGTTATGACCAGCTTTGAATGGTCAAAATATTTTTTTTTTCATAACATATCAGTAGCAAAAAGGTTTTGCATGTTTATTATATTTAAACCCCATTTTATTTGCGGAAAAGGGGTATTATCGTCATTTATAAGTTTTGTACAAGAACTCAAAGTTAAGGTTAGTATATAATCTGACCTATCATCTCAATAAATCCTAAATATGATATCATAACAGTAGGTAAAGTGGTTTATGTCAAAATTATATTAGAGACTTGATTTAAATGCAAAAGGGCACTTTAGTCTTTATAAAAGCATATTTTTCGACTAATTGTGTAACTTTAGTTTATGACCAGAATGTAAGTGTCAAAATATTCTAAATATGTTTATTAATCAGTACTTAGTCCATTTGTATGTTCATTTGTATTAAAAACCTTATTTTTAGACAAAACGGCATAGTAGTCAACATTAAGCATATTAATGGAAACAAGCATATAAACTCAAATTACTATGTGACCTTGTAATATAACCTCAGAGGGTTATGCTGCAATATAAAATGGTCACAAAGGAACCTTAATGCATAAATAAATTAAGCTAATTTGGGTCAGAACTGAAAGTCAAAACAAAAGTCAAGCTTCTGCGACTTTCGGTTGCGAACCGAGCTTAAACTCAGAATTGTCGAGTTGAACATGTTTAAACATGTTCTATAATGTTTAACAAGTTATTAAAGTGATAAAACATGTTTTATAACTTCTACATTATCAGATTTGAATTTATTTAAAAACTGACCCGTTTGACTTTTTATTTTAATTACTTTGACCCGACAATTAACTAAGTAAACGTGGTAATTAGGAGGTGCCCTTTTGAGGGATTAACACCTACCTAATTACGATCACGTAGCCATATTCGCCTCGAACAATGGCTAGACCGTTTAGGTCTAAACCAAAATTCAAAGCCGTTTAGCGGCAACTTTGACTTTCGGCTTTTAAAAGCGTAAAAACCGAACTAGAGAGGCTAGGGACACTTACAACAGGTCCTAGCTCGAATTTTGAACTATGGGGAGTCTCCTTTTTGATCAGGAAGCTCCTAGAATGCAAATCAAGAGAGAAAGAAGTGATTTTTGTAAGGTGCAAGAATGAAAGGAAACATAAGGGCTCTATTTATAGTGCAAGGGACATCCTCAAGATCATTCCAGGTGTTCTATGGTATTCAAGGATGTCTCCAGGTGTCCCTACACGATCTATGAGCCAGCATGCAGCCCCTTGGATTGAGAAAAATGGTTTTGGAAGCTTATGTGTGGAGAACAAGCAAAAATTCGCCCAACCCTGGTGTTGGTGCATATGTCTGTCGACTTCGTCTTGTATCGAGTCTTGTAATAGGTTAGATAGACCAAGACACGTAGTACAAAAGAAACGGGAAACTGGGACGAACCAGCACTTTCACACGAAGTGGCCAGTTCGTGCGAACTGGCATGTTGTTGGTTTGTGCGAAGTGGCTTCCCTATAAATAGTGGTCTTAAGATTTCATTTGTAACCTTTCTGATTCCGGTAGTGAAGCTCTGCCGAAGTGTCTCCAGCCTGTAAAACGTTGTTAAATCAATACAGTTGACAGTTAATCTACTTCTTTGTGCATATCAAGCTGAATGAAGATCAAATCAATGAATTCCGCCTCTGATTTGATCTAGAAATCTTCTGATCGTCTCGTTTTGATCGATTCAACGATCCTACAAGTGGTATCAGAGCTCAGGAGGAAGAGTTCTTTCCATTTCAGCTTGTTTTCACCGAAAATTCTGATTTCTACTAATTCTTTAACACTTTTTCATCAAATTAACCAAGATTTTACGGATAAAATGGACTGATTTTGTGATATAACACGCGAAACACTATTTTAATCAATCCTTAAAAAATCAGAACCTAATTCGACCTAAAACGTGATTAAATTTGACAAAAACTCATCAGATCGTTCGGAGATGTCACGGTTCGTTTGAATTTGAGGTTCAGTTTGCACGGATTGAACAAAGGTGTTTCAGTTCGCACGATCTAATCATCCAGGTCGCATGAAGTGGTTCAATTCACTTGAAAGTCTGAACCAGGTCGCTTGGAAAGTTCACCAGTTCGCACGGTTTGGAATTGACTCAGTTCGCACGGTTTGGAGTTTAGTCAGTTCGCACCATCTCAGTTCGCACGAGGTTGTTTGAAGGGTTCAGGTTATTTGTAGTTGATCCAGGTCATACGAAGTGACCCAGATCGCATCAAATCCACATCGTACAAGGTGTCAGGTCGTTTGGAGATCAAAACCAGTTCTCACGGGGAGGGTTTAGAATATTCAGATTGTTTGAGATTATACCAGACCGTTTGAACTTTGTGTGTTTGTGAATCATTTAAACCGAAACATGGAAAACGAATTTTACAATGCATTTACTACTCCGATCACTATGGCTCAGAATGTGAACTTAGAAAATGAAATGGGCACCATGCAAAAACCGCCTAAGCTCATGAATATCGAGGAGTATAACGGATGGGAGGAACGTTTCGAAAATTGGGTTCAAGCGAATCATTTAGATGCATGGGAATGTGTTGAACAACGATATGTTAGACCAATTGATGAATACGGTGAGGTTGTTGCTATAAAAGATTTAGATGATGATGAGAAAAAGAAATACAAAAGTGAAAAGATGATGATCAGTATATTGCAACAAGCTATTAAGGAAGACATCTTGATTTTATTGCAACACAACGGAAGTGCATACTCAATGTGGAAAGCACTAAAAACGAAGTTTGTTGGAAGTCAAGACATGATCAAGAACAAAAAATCGCTTTTGAAGAAAGAATTTGATCTATTTCGTGGATTAAAAACTGAAAACACCAAGCAGATTATAGAAAGATATTGCAATTTGGTGGTTAACATGAAGCGATTGGATATCAAGAAAGATAGAGAAGAATGGGTTGAAAAATTGGCCGATGCATTGCCACAAGATGTTTGGGGCACATATCTTATGATGTTGAAGAATAATGATGATTTTGCAAATCTATCGTTGAGTAAGTTTATTGGAAAACTAGAAGTTCAAGAGATGGAACAACGAAAGATGGCAAAAATGAAGGACTTTAATGGTGAACAAGACATTGGTCTATACTACAAAGGAAGTACGATTGATAAGACCAACATTGCACCAAAGATCGAAACTGCATTCAATGCAAAGAGTTCTTCTGGAGGGTCATCTCAAGGATCAAACAACAATAAGGGATTCTCTTCATATCCATCATTTGATCCAAATTTTTCAGCAACCAATAATGGCAAAGTACTACAATGCAACATTGCATTAAATCTTGAGAATGGTTAAAATTTCTCGAAAGAGGTTGCTAAAGGTCATATGTCTTTATTGGTGACCGTGTTAGAGTCTTATGAAAGTTTGGTTGCGGGAAAGATCGGAAATCCTATGTTGACAAAAGAGGATTACGATCAGATTGATGCTGAGGAGATGGAATTAATTGATATAAAATGGTGTATGACTAGTGTGTTGAGAAGAGCTGAAAAGTTCAAACAGATCACTAGAAGAGATGATTTCCGTGATGCTGGAACTTCACCTTTAGGATTTGATAAATCTAAAGTTACTTGTTTTCGTTGCAGGGAAAAAGGACATTTTAAGAGAGAATGCATAAATCGCGAAGCAAATGGAGCTCAAAATCCATTCGGAAATAATGATTATCATCGAAAAGCGATTTATCATCAAGTTTCTCCGAATCAACAACAATCGCCACAAACTTTACATGCTAGGAAGGAGATCGAAGAGCCATCAAAGAGAGCTTGTTATGGTTTGATAAATCAAGATGATGAGAGAATTCCAGAAGGTTTTAATTAGGATAATTATGATCCTAACAGACCTTCAAATATGAAAGCATTTGTTGCTCAAATTTTTGAAGATTCAACTGCTGAAGAAGAAATGGCGTATGTTTATTACGAATCTCAGCAATACAGTCCTAAAAAGAAAGAAGAAGAACCAGTGTCAACAAAAGAGGCTGCAGAAAAAGCACCAATCTTTGATCACTCATCAGATGAAGAGAGTGACGATGACAATGAAGAAATTCGAAAACTTGAATATTATCAAAGAAAATTTTCATCTGATAGGGATAATGTGTATTTTGCAGGTAAAATGGAAGAGAAGGTCAAAGCTGAGGAAACTGTTCAAGGAGTAAAGAAGCAGATTAAAGAAATTCCAGCTGTCAAAGTTGAGAAGGAAGCAGATACTGAAAAAAATACCTGTGAAGTGTGAAAATTGTGATACTGTGAAAAGGCATAACAGCAAATTGATTCATAACATGAACAGACTGAAAGAATCTTATGATGTTTTAAACAAAGCTATGAATCAATACAACAAGTCAAGCAGTGAACAAGCAATAGCTATGAAGACACTCAATGGAGCGTTCATGACAAAGCATAAAATCATCAATCAGTACATTGAGAAATGTGCTGAACTTGAACAAAAATTGGAAACTCAAAGGATAGAAACTGAGAGAGTAAACAGGTTATTGAAAAGTTATTATTGTTATAACAACCCTAAAGAAAACGACACCCTCAAATTATTTTCGACACCCTAATATATTTTAAAATATCCCAATATGACCCTAATTACACCCCGTATGTGAAAACCAAGCCCAAAATACAGTATAACATTTAAATTAAATAAAAAATAATAATTGGGTTGTCACGGGCCGCGACACCCCTTGTCTTTAGTTGACGCCGGCCGCGACAAGGCTGGCCACCCGCCCTCCTCCGGAAGCCGCCACGTGGCGACACGTGGCGAAGCTAGGGTGGTGATACCTCAAAGCTACGCCGTTGACCCCTTTGACGCGGACCGCGTAGCCCCTGGTCTTGTTTTACGCGGGCCACGAGAAAAGCTAAGTCAGGCCCTATAAATTGAATTGATTGGCCTTCAGCCGATTTTGTTCAAAACTTTCTTTCTTTCTCTCAATATTGTGTAGTAGGCATTATACTCGGGTATTATACCCCCTAAATAGCGAAGTTCTGCTCCGTTGTAAGTATCATAACCCCTGGATACGTATTAGATACGCTGCCCGATTGATCTAGGGTTCCGTAACGGCTGTCATGGTTCTGCCTGACGTAGTCGTTGGAATGCCGTCTCGGGGAGGGTATTACTAATGTTAAAATAGGTTATTATACTAACGCGTGTGCATTTGTGTAAATTATAGATTGTCACCAGGAAACCCTTACGAAAAATCTAAGACAGCAATGTGAGTTGATCCACTTTTTGTTAACTGTTTTTACAAAACCTCATACAATTAAATGTATATGAAGCAGTTATTGAGTATTTGTAAGAATACAATTATCATGAGTATGTTGGGGTTTTGTATACAAAATTTGTTACCACCTGGTCAAGGAGTAACATGTCCACAAGTCGGGTCTGACAATACTATGGATGTTAATTGTTATAATTTGGAAACAAATGTAATTGCGAGACCGCCCTCAATACTGTACAATGGGATTTTATTTAAACTTGATTAAATTGGGATTTACTCACCAGTATTTTCCACTGACAAATGTTTTTAAAACGCGTTTCAAGAAACAAATTGTGAAAGCCAAATAGAAGCCAGCTGGACAGCACTGAATGCTTGGAAAAGTGGCAATAAAGTTACCTAAAATAAAATAGATGTTTTTATTAAATAAAATAGGATTTATTCCTATGAAAACGTGTGTACTATGAACCTGGGTTTTATCCCATGTGTTTAATGTTATGAAAATGTGGTATTTTACTCTGATCCAATATTTCCTAACTACGGTCCTGATGAAAAATTCCGCTGCCAAATTAGACAATACACGATACCACCGAAACTGGCTCGCGGCCGCCCGTTCCCTGGGATTTGGGATCGGGGGTTGCGACAGAAGTAAAGAGGAACATGCAAAACATTTGCACGCACTTTTAAGTCTATTAAGAAAGGAAAAGCTTTATGCTAAATTTTCAAAGTGCGAATTTTGGTTAGAGCAGGTATAGTTTCTTGGACACTTAGTCAATCATGAAGGAATTCATGTGGATCTAACAAAAATCGAGGCGATAACTAAATGGAAAACCCTTGAATCACCAACTGAAGTTAGAAGTTTCTTAGGATTGGCCGGTTATTATAGAAGATTTATTCGAGATTTTTCTAGAATAGCCATTCCTTTAACTAAGTTAACCTGTAAATCCATTAAGTTTGAATGGGGACCAAAGCAAGAAGAAGCATTTAGAATTCTTAAGCATAGATTAACCCATGCACCCATACTAGCGTTACCATAAGGAACTGAAGACTTTGTAGTTTATTGTGACGCTTCTAAACTAGGTTATGGATGTGTGTTGATGCAACGCCAAAATGTTATAGCTTATGCATCCAGACAACTTAAGAATCATGAAGAGAATTATTCAACCCATGATTTAGAATTAGGAGCAATAATTTTTGCCTTGAAAATTTGGAGACATTACCTTTATGGTAGTAAGTTTACCATATTCACATATCATAAAAGTTTAAGGTATGTTTTCGGGCAAAAAGAATTGAATATGAGGCAAAGACGCTGGATGGAGATGCTTAGTGATTATGATTGTGATATCCATTATCGCGAAGGAAAAGCAAATGTAGTAGCAGATGCTTTAAGCCGAAAGTATCATGAAAAGCCAAAAAGGGTACTTTCTCTTAAATTAAATCTACAAGTAGATTTAAATGATCAGATAAGAGAAGCACAAAAATCAGTAATCAAGGATGATACTGAAAAATTGAAAGGTATGCTAAAGGAATTAGAACAAGGAACAGATGGAATTTGGAGATTCCATAAGAAGAGAATGTGGATACCTAAATTAGGAAACCTACATCATCGTATATTAGAAGAAGCCCATAAGTCTAAGTATACGATGCACCCAGGAAATGATAAAATGTATCAAGATTTAAGAAGGAATTTTTGGTGGATAGGAATGAAAAAGGACATAGCAGCCTATGTTTCTAAATGTTTAACTTGTTCACAAGTTAAAGCTGAACATCAGAAACCCTCAGGATTACTGCAACCAGTTAGAAATGCCAGTATGGAAATGGGAATTAATAACAATGGATTTTGTTACTAAATTACCCAAAACAAGAAAAGGAAATGATACAATCTGGGTGATTGTAGATAGGCTAACCAAGTCAGCTTATTTCCTACCAATGAAAGAAACTTTCAGTATGGAACAGCTAGCTAAATTATACGTAAATGAAATTGTTTCATTACATCGAATACCTTTATCAATCGTTTCTGATAAGGATAGCCGCTTTACTTCTCATTTTTGGTCAAGTTTCCAAAAAGCAATGGGAACCAAATTAAATCTAAGCACAACTTATCATCCTCAAATGGATGGACAAAGTGAAAGGACAATTCAGATAATGGAAGACATGCTTAGAGCTTGTGTAATTGATTTCGAAGGTAATTGGGATGATCACTTACCTTTAATAGAATTTTCTTATAATAATAGTTATCACACAAGTATAAATGTTGCACCATTCGAATCACTTTATGGACAAAAGTGCCGAACCCCAGTCTGTTGGGCAGAAATTGGGGAAAAGCAACTATCTGGACCTGAGATAGTGCAAGAAACAACTGACAAGATCATTCAAGTCAAGGAACGATTGAAAGCAGCACATGATCGACAAAAGAGCTATGCTGATAACCGAACGCCAACCATTGAAATTTCAAGTAGGAGATAAAGTATTGTTAAAGGTCTCTCATTAGAAAGGAGTGGTAAGATTCATCAAACGGGGAAAGTTAAGTCCCAGGTATGTTGGACCCTTTGAGATTATTCAAAGAATATGACCTGTAGCCTATCAGCTACAACTGCCAGAGGAAATGGCAGGAAATACATGATGTATTTCATGTATCAAATCTCAAGAAATGCTTAGCCGATGAATCACTAGTGATACCTCTTAAGGATATAGAGGTAAATGAACAACTCAAGTTTGTAGAAAGGCCTCTACAGATTGAAGACAGGAAAGTCAAAAATCTCAAGCACAAGAGACTAGTTCTGGTCAAAGTGAAGTGGGACTCCAAAAGAGGACCTGAGTACACATGGGAGCTTGAATCAGAAATGCAAAGGAAATATCCACACTTGTTCCAGTAGATCTCGAGGATGAGCTCTAAAACAAGGTGGGAGGATATAACAACCCTAAAGAAAACCGACACCCTCGAATTATTTTCGACACCCTAATATATTTTAAAATATCCCAATATGGCCCTAATTACACCCCGTATGTGAAAACCAAGCCCAAAATACATTATAACATTTAAATTAGATAAAAAACAAAAATAATTGGGTTGTCGCGGGCCGCGACACCCCTTGTCTTTAGTTGACGCGGGCTGCGACAAGGCTGGCCACCCGCCCTCCTCCGGAAGCCGCCACGTGGCGACACGTGGTGAAGCTAGGGTGGTGACACCTCAAAGCTACGCTGTTGACCCTTTGACGCTGGCCGCGTAGCCCCTGGTCTTGTTTTACGTGGGCCGCGAGAAAAGCTAAGTCAGGCCCTATAAATTGAATTGATCGGCCTTCAGTCGATTTCGTTCAAAACTTTCTTTCTTTCTCTCAATATTACGTAGTAGGCATTATACTCGGGTATTATACCCCCTAAATAGCGAAGTTCTACTCTGTTGTGTTACGGCCCCCGACCCACCCAGGACGGAATCCGGAGCCGCGACAGCCAAGTGGTACCGGTGATTATTTTGAAAAATATTTAAGCGGAAATTTCATCAGGACCGTGAGTTAGGAAAAATATCAGAGTTTAGAAAACACCGGATTTTATTTATTAAATAGATGTGATAAACCCATGTTTTACAAAGGTAGCTTTAATAAGGGATAAACCCAATTACATAAAACAATATTTCTTAATTTGATTTAATTAATAAAATAAGCCACTTATTGAAGTCTTTCAGTGTTCTATCCATCTCGTACTCCAATCTACTGTAATTACCTGAAACGCGTTTTAAAAAGATTTTGTCAGCAGGAAATACTGGTGAGTTCATTCATTTTGCTAAAACGAACGTTTGTTATAATTTACAGTATTAAGAGCGATTACAATGTTTTTATATCAACCAACTACCCTCGGTATTTGTCACTCGACTCGTTTCTGTGACTATGGTCATATCACCCATTGGCTAACTCATTGTCCAATGGTGAAGATTATCAAGTAATGTATACAAAACCCCACATACCGGCTGTAATATGGAGATTACATAGACTTAATCCCTGTAATTATAACCTTGAAAATAAACATGATTTTGAAAGTAATTTGATAAAAAGAGAATGACTCACTTATAATCATGCAGATTCATACGACCACAATTTAGTCTACAGATAAGCCTTGATATATTGCAGATTTATACAGGCAGAGCTTAGCCTATTGATTTAGCCTTGTAACCTAGTGCACACGAACTAGGTAGGTAACTTAATACAGCATTTTACGATAACTCACGAGATTAAAACCCTCACAACGAATGACAAAGTGCAATCACTTAAACATCCATCGGATTCACAACGAATGACAAAGTATTCCCCGAATTCGGGTGGTACTCAAACATCCTGTCGGAATCACAACAAATGACAAAGGATAGTACTAAAACATCCATTGGATAGTTTCAATAGATCGGACATTGAATCGTAGCAGCGATCGAGTTAATATCCTGTATCGTAGCAGCACCCCGCTATACTAATTAGTGATTCGTGTGTGTTTTTAGAGTATTTGGACGATATCTCTGCGTACAATTTGAATTTGATCGTCGAACGAACGCCAGGAATCAAGTGCCAATGCCTGCTATTTATACCCAAATTTTGACCAGGCTTGCGCACCGTAAGCCTTATCCCTTACGGTGCGCAAGGGACACAAAAACACGATAGTCTTGCCACGCGTATTTCTAGCCTAGCTGAGTCGACAGAATCGAGAAATTCAATTTTTACAGCGTTTTATAAGGATAATCGTTAAGTATGGAATACCCCCCCCCCCCCCCCGAGTTTTAGGGGCCCTGATCCTGATTATGATTGTTCTGAAATTTGTAGGGTTTGTGCAGAATCACTTGGGTGTCTCAATTAGGGTTTCCTTTTGGATAAAATAATAAAATAAATAGGACTTTTAATGAGGGTTGTACATCCTCCCCACCTTAATAAAAATCTCGTCCTCGAGATTTGGGTTATGATATTTCTTTTAGATTTATGTCATATTTTAGGTAATAAAAACAAATTTAAGATAAATGGTACAGAATTAAAATATCAAGTTTTGTGAATACGAGTTGTACCATAAGTAGGATTCAATGGTTCAACTGAATTAGTTCAAGAAATCGATGACAAACGGATGAGATGAAATGATATAAATTTCCAAAGTGACTAGGTTCAAGCCAAAAGATATATGATCAATAGATATTTAAAATGAATGTGAATGACTTTTAGAATTTAATAAAATTCTTTGTCAAAAGGAAGCTTACTTTGATTGGCAACTGAGGAAGGCTTAGAATTGACAGGTTCAAAAATAAAATAAAAGCATGAAAATGATTTGTCAAATATTTATGATATTAGAAAATCAAAGTGTTGAGATGAGTGAATTGCAAAGATACACCAAAAGACAATAGAGTTAGTGTATCATCGTTTAAAGTTCCAAGTTGTTTTAATTGTGATAGTACACTTTTAGGGATCATATTTTTCATACTATATCCTAGAGATTGAAATATAATAAAAACAAGTTGTTTTGACATGACCAACCATTATTATATTTGTAAAGCAAATGTAATATATTATTTGTATCCATATCTGAATCGTATCTTACATATCAAATATAAATACTATGTAATATATATTACAAAATATCGCAATTACATTACAAAATATTTTAGTATTATTATTTTGTAAAAGAATTCACGATTATTTATAACGTTAAATGAAAATTAAAGGTATAAAAATATTTATTGTACAAAAGTATTTGTAAATATTTTGTAAACATATAACACTTAATGGGTCGATTCTATATGACTACTTATTTTCATTTTGAAACCATATAACGTTGTGAATGTATTTACAAATATTGAAAACGGAGATTATTCATATATATTATAATGTTTCCTTAAACCAACGTAGTTGCTGACTACCATATTATTCTTATATGGTCATTTTCTTGCCAGAGCGTTACGGTACATAGTTACCACAAAACATGTGATAAACAATTATTTATATAATTTTATTTGTCCCTTTAATTCTTGTATTGTTTTATGAAAATATGTCTTCTTCTTATAGTACAAATTATATATATATAAATATATTTTTATATATAATTAAAATTTGCTAAATAAGTATGATGACTTAATTTATATATATTAACTAGTCATTATCATGGTTGGATATTGGTTAGTGCTATCTTGTTTAAGCATAGGTGGCCAGTCCATGCCTAACTAAGGCTAGGCTATTCAATATCTGCCTTTGACAATAACCCTAATATTTTAAAATAATACTAACATTATTACTATTAATATTTTATTACTAATAATAAAATTAATATTAGTAATAAATAACTAAACATACACTTAAATGAGAGTATAATTCAAACAAATTTTTTTATACATATATATAAAAATATAAATTCTTTACCTCAATGGTTAAATATAGTAATACTATTTTGTAAATTAGGTAATCACTTATGTAAGTTTCTATATATAATTAATTTTATATAATTTTTTCGATTGAAGATGTTAAAGCAATAATTATTACGAAAGGCTAGATTGATGTTGTAAGAATCATTTAAGAGATACATTGAAATATGACAAGAATTTGTGTATCATTATCTTAACACACGATTTGTGTTAAGATGGCTTTTATAAATATATAAATAATTAAATCCGTATATGATATATATAAACGAGATTAGTGCAAGCTTTAAATTTTGTGAAACGTCAGTACAAGGTGATCGTGATCAAAGAAATGATTCAATGGAGTCGAAGATTTAAACAAGCCTATTATGGTTCAAAACAAATGAAGTGCTTGTTGGGACTATTTTGAATATGATAGCTTCCATCCATCATATGGGATCTTGAAATGAATATGTAATGTGAGCAAGTCAAATAATTTGAACTTAAACAAAACAAGTTTTAATAAGAAAGTTCGGACATGGTCACTATAGAAACTATGTATGCCAAAGAAAATTAAGTTTTTCAAGAAATTTATTGACTTGATATCAAGGAGTTATTGTTTTGCAATAATGCGGTTCACAGTACAAAAAGCGGAATGATATTTAAGTTTGGATAAAATAATAAATCGGAATGAAGCCCTCCAGTGGTCTTTATAAATCAAATGAACCAAATGCATATCAAACAGTGCATGTGTAACGTAGGGATTTACCAAGAAATAAAACAGATCAATATTTGCTATGATGAAAGAAATCCTCATGGTATGATGACCATTAAGAGTAGTAGCAATGCAAAAGTCTATTCACAGAGGTCAGGATTTTAACAAAAGAAATTAAAGAATTTTATCTAAAAATTTTGGGTGATAACTATTGTGAAGTGACATTACCAGGGAATGTCGAATAAAATGAAATAGGGAATTTGCAAAGGTAAATGACTCATTTTACAGTGATAATAATTATGACTCTGATTAGACTGTGCACCGATGGTTGTGAAATCTTGTTCTAGCGTACCTTAGCGAAATTCATGTTGTTTGTAGGATTACGTGGCAAAGTGCTTCTTTTTTATTAGTAGTTCTTCTACTGACGGAATTAACATTGATGTCATCGTGCCTAATTTATATTTTCCAAAGGTCTTGCCTTGAAAGTCGTGTGTGATATAATTCGACGTCTGTGAACGTATAATTTAAGTTTCATGTGTTTTCTTGTGTACTAGCACAACTTTACATATTTCTTACTTGCATTAATAGTTTATGGTAACGCGTTAGAAATTCTTTTGATGTCGTTTTAATTTAAAGGGTTTCCATTGTTTATTTTATCACACGAGCTATAAGACAGATGATCAAATGTTTATTTTATCACATGAGCTACAAGACAGATGATCAAACGAAATAATGTTTGATATTGGAAAAGAGATTCCTAATAAAGAAATCTAGACACATATGCTTGTGCTTTATTCCTAATAGACTTTTTGGAATTTCTTATAGATATACATATCTATATAATCACATATTTCACATGCTGTAATATACATACCCGTAGTAAGGTCAATGTATTTAACAGATTCATATTTCCGAAAACAAGTCAGATATCATGTCATGATACTATTTAGGGAAATCTTGTCACTTGTTTGACATATTATATACCCCGTCTTATCCGGTTCGCGCCGGAGAGGTAATCCCCTTTTATCCGGACAACTGGAGAGTCTGCTACACCATACCCAGTCTTGCCAGAGAAAATTTTCTATTTCCAATAAATAGTATCTTTTCAAGATTTTTAAAAGTGCCTCTTTTATTAGGGCTTTTATCCAGAATCAATGAAATTTGTATTCCCGTAACATATCTTATTCTAGACCAAGTAATATCAGATAAGCAATAATTACTATTAATTCTTGATTTATTTATCATATCTTGCAATATTCTAATTACCATTCTTATGGTATATCAAAACCCATCATACTTTATTTACACAAGTACTTAGCTTATCTCGAAGCTGATACTAAGGCATCTTTTCTTAAGTTCAAGTCTAAATGCTATAATGTGTGCTACCAGTTAATAGCAATCTCCTAACTCTTTTATTTAAACTTAGGTATTATTATCATAACACTTAAAGGCTTAAAGCAGTGGCTCTGATACCACCTTCTGTCACGGCCCCTGACCCACCCTGGACGGAATCGGGAGCCGCGACAGCCAAGTGGTACCGGTGATTATTTTGAAAAATATTTCAGCGGAAATTTCATCAGGACCGTGAGTTAGGAAAAATATCAGAGTTTAGAAAACACCGGATTTTATTTATTAAATAGATGGGATAAACCCATGTTTTACAAAGGTAGCTTTAATAAGGGATAAACCAAATTACATAAAACAATATTTCTTAATTTGATTTAATTAATAAAATAAGCCACTTCTTGAAGTCTTTCAGTGCTGTATCCATCTCGTACTCCAATCTACTGTAATTACCTGAAACGCGTTTTAAAAAGATTTTGTCAGCAGGAAATACTGGTAAGTTCATTCATTTTGCTAAAACGACACGTTTGTTATAATTTACAGTATTAAGAGCGATTACAATGTTTTTATATCAACCAACTACCCTCGGTATTTGTCACTTGACTCGTTTCTGTGACTATGGTCATATCACCCATTGGCTAACTCATTGTCCAATGGTGAAGATTATCAAGTAATGTATACAAAACCCCACATACCGGCTGTAATATGGAGATTACATAGACTTAATCCCTGTAATTATAACCTTGAAAATAAACATGATTTTGAAAGTAATTTGATAAAAAGAGAATGACTCACTTATAATCATGCAGATTCATACGACCACAATTTAGTCTACAGATAAGCCTTGATATATTGCAGATTTATACAGGCAGAGCTTAGCCTATTGATTTAGCCTTGTAACCTAGTGCACACGAACTAGGTAGGTAACTTAATACAACATTTTACGATAACTCACGAGATTAAAACCCTCACAACGAATGACAAAGTGCAATCACTTAAACATCCATCGGATTCACAACGAATGACAAAGTATTCCCCGAATTCGGGTGGTACTCAAACATCCTGTCCGAATCACAACAAATGACAAAGGATAGTACTAAAACATCCATTGGATAGTTTCAATAGATCGGACATTGAATCGTAGCAGCGGTCGAGTTAATATCATGTATCGTAGCAGCACCCCGCTATACTAATTAGTGATTCGTGTGTGTTTTTAGAGTATTTGGACGATATCTCTGCGTACAATTTGAATTTGATCGTCGAACGAACGCCAGGAATCAAGTGCCAATGCCTGCTATTTATACCCAAATTTTGACCAGGCTTGCGCACCGTAAGCCTTATCCCTTACGGTGCGGTGCGCAAGGGACACGAAATCACTATAGTCTCGCCACGCGTATTTCTAGCCTAGCTGAGTCGACGGAATCGAGAAATTCAATTTTTACAGCGTTTTATAAGGATAATCGTTAAGTAGGGAATACCCCCCCTGAGTTTTAGGGGCCCTGATCCTGATTATGATTATTCTGAAATTTGTAGGGTTTGTGCAGAATCACTTGGGTGTCTCAATTAGGGTTTCCTATTGGATAAAATAATAAAATAAATAGGACTTTTAATGAGGGTTGTTACATGTTGTAAGTATCATAACCCCTGGATACGTATTAGATACGCTGCCCGATTGATCTAGGGTTCCGTAACGGCTGTCGTGGTTCTGCCCGACGTAGTCATTGGAATGCCGTCTCGGGGAGGGTATTACTAATGTTAAAATGAGTTATTATACTAACGCGTGTGCATTTGTGTAAATTATAGATTGTCACCAGGAAACCCTTACGGAAAATCTAAGACAACAATGTGACTTGATCCACTTTTTGTTAACTGGTTTTACAAAACCTCATACAATTAAATTTATATGAAGCAATTATTGAGTATTTATAAGAATACAATTATCATGAGTATGTTGGGGTTTTGTATACAAAATTTGTTACCACCTGGTCAAGGAGTAACATGTCCACAAGTCGGGTCTGACAGTACCATGGATGTTAATTGTTATAACTTGGAAACAAATGTAATTGCGAGACCGCCCTCAATACTGTACAATGGGATTTTATTTAAACTTGATTAAATTGGGATTCACTCACCAGTATTTTCCACTAACAAATGTTTTTAAAACGCGTTTCAGGTAACAAATTGTGAAAGCCAAATAGAAGCCAGCTGGACAGTACTGAAGGCTTGGAAAAGTGGCAATAAAGTTACCTAAAAGAAAATAGATGTTTTTATTAAATAAAATTGGATTTATTCCTATGAAAACATGTGTACTATGAACTTGGGTTTTATCCCATGTGTTTAATGTTATGAAAATGTGGTATTTTACTCTGATCCAATATTTCCTAACTACTGTCCTGATGAAAAATTCCGCTGCCAAATTAGACAATACACGATACCACCGAAACTGGCTCGCGGCCGCCCGTTCCCGGGGATTTGGGATCGGGGGTTGTGACACATGTGCTTCTTATGTGATTGATAGGATTTATCCTATAGTAGAAGGCATGAAAGCATTTGAAGAGGAGAAAAAACCTGAAGTAAAGAAGCATACTGGTAAGAAACATAGTACCAATTATACAAAGTGTCCACCGCCGCTTGAAGAAGGATATTCTCCACGAAATCCTAATTCAGAAAGAGTCAAAAAGGCAACCAATTTAAAGTGGGAATCTGAACCTTCAGATGGATTGCCAGACATCATATTCACATCGTCTGACACTGATCATGAGTCTGAGTTAATAAAGAAAGTGGTCGATCATGTGTTGGATAAGGATGAGGAGTCAAAGTCAAAGTCAAAGCCTGAGACTTCAAGTCCAACAGTTGAAAAGGGCAAAAGGGTTTACAATAAAGATTTTCTGATATCACAAAATAATTTGAATGTTGAAACATTCAAAGTAGCATATACGTTGAATGATTCTGACAAATTATATTTTGATGAAGAATTTCCAATAAGAGGTGTTAAAACTGAAATGATTAACAAGGTTTTCAAACTAACAGAAATTAATATTTCTGAAATAAAAGATGTAAATCTTACTGAAAAACCTAAAAAATACACTTCAAGAGTTCAACAAAGATTGAACAAGAAAAAAGGTTACAATTCTGGTTCTGGTTATCGAAAGAAACCAAACCATAACAGTAATTTCAAAAAGAAGGGATTGGGTTTTATTCCACCCGAAAATCATAAAAATGAAAAATATGTTAAAGATCTTAAATCGAAAGTTGTTTTTGTATCAGGTACATCTTCTGATGAAGACGAAAAGAGCTCATTCTGGAAGCAATCGAACAAAGAATTCCTTGCTAAGAAGCAAGAGGGAATGAAGAATGATGTTGCTCAGAAGAAGGAGACAAGAACCTGTTATCAATGCAAAAAAGTTGGTCACATTGCCTTGAACTGTCCAATGGCAACCAACATAAAATAGGAAGTTCCTTCGAAACTCAAAGAAAAATTTGTTGATAAAAATGAACCACCAACTGAAAAATTCAAAGTGTTTAAAAATTCTACATTTGAAGTTGGTGAGAGTTCAAAAAGTTTTTACAAAAGAAGAGTGAATCTTAACAATCAAAAGTGGATTGTTAAGAAATCAGATGCACATTCTGGCGATGAATCTGACTCGTCAAAGTCAGAGGAGCCACAAATTGAGCTAAGAAGAGAAAATTCAGTTCCGCCAATGGATGACGCAAACTTTCCACCATTGCGGACTGAAAATTTTAAACAAAAAGTTGGAAAAGTAGAGATTTCGAATCAATTCTATTCTGAAAAGAAAGAATTTGATGTCGAAAAAGCCTTTAACCCTAAAGTTCTAAATATTTTTGGAAAAATGGTTGACGGGAAGGTCAAAGGGGTAAAGGATTTCTATGAAAAGAAGAAGAAAGGAAAGAAACCGAGTGTTGATGACTCGGAATCACCCAAGGACCGTCAGGCTTAGGAGAATCTCTTTAACTGAAAATCCTGACTTGCCGGAGCTCCCAAGTTGGTAATCGTGGAGCATGAATCGGCATCATTCTTGAAAAATATTTTTGTGAAAAACCTTCAAGTGTTAAATTTTACAAGTGGAAATTGGAAAACAAAGTGATGAACGAATCCCCGATCTTACAAGTGGTGTGTTAAATCAACAAAACTAATTTTCCGGAAAAACCATTTTGATTAAAACAAACTTAAGTGTTTTGAAATCATAATGGGAAAATAGTTTGTTGACAGGGGGAGTTCTGATTGTTTATGCCAAGTGAATGGCGAATTGAAGCAATTCACATCAGTTTGTCACTTTATTTGTACAGTTTAGTGCTTTCTTTTTCAAATTTTCCCAGAAAATCAAAAATTGAAACATATTTTTGATTTTAGGGGGAGTAAAAAATTTAGAAATTTTGAAAATTTGAAAAAACCAAAAACATCGAAAAATCAAAAATGAGTTTTGTTGTGAAAAAGAGGAAATGATAGTACATCAGTAGACAATCATAGCATGCTAAAGAATTGGAAAGTTAAAATGTGATAAACGGTCTCACTGATGATATGGCAATAGGTTTTTACACGATTAGTAGATCGTTTTCGAGGTATAAACCTAAATATCAAATACTTACTTATCTCATGGGGAACATCTCTCGGATATATAGGTAACCCCTGAAATCTTGTTTGAAGGGCTTTCTATTTCTGACATACTAGGTCTTTGTGCGTGATGATATCTGGGGTATTATACCAGGACTTCTGATTTTGCGGGAGCAAAAGCCTAGTCCTCGTATAATACTATGCACTGCTTTAATCATAAAGCACACCCTTATCATAAAAAAATGATGAAACATTGAAAAATGCTAATCATGTGATGTTGAAGAAAAGATTCTCTAAAGGGAACACACTTAAAGTCGAGCCATCATCTCTCTGATTTTGCAGAAGCAATAACCTGAGCTCTCATGGCCTCGCATTCACCCATTTATAGATATCATTAGTGTAAATTCACCTGTAAGACTGAATATAGGAGTCTGGTTACGGGAGTATATTCTAAGGTGGGACATGCGAATAAGTTAAGTCATTAAAACACTAATCTCATATCTCGAATCAATTGAACTTTGTGTAAAATTTAAGTGGATCAGTATACTGACAATCTAAGTGAATTGTTTAGAACTTAAAGTGTTTAAAGCTCAACGGTGCTAGTGATTTGTCATAAACTGATATGATCCTCTTACACAAACTCACAAAAAGATGTTTGTATATAGTTTATTTCCCATAATCCAAAAAGATTTTCAGGATGTTTTAGCATAAAATTTTGAAAAATCAAAAAGATTTTATTTCGTCTTATTTTCGACAATTGATGTTGAAAAGCTGATTTTCAAAATTCCGAGTGCTAAACATGATGAACAATAGTGGGTTGGGAGAGTTTGTTTGAAATGATAAATGATTTTGAAATGATTAAATGGTTCATTAATTTGAAACCAAATTTGAATGTTTCGAATACAAGTGGTAAGAAGAGATTAAAATTGTTAAATTTTAAACGATTGTGAAATTTACTTTTGGGTAGAGTATGTGCAGGTAATAGCTTTGAAAGAGCTAGGTTTCGACTCCTGAGGATATGCAGATTAAAGCCAGGTTTCTGATCCTGTTGCTACGGAGAGCCAGGAAACGTTCCTGAACCTGTGAAAGCTTCAAAGCGAGATCCCCGTGTCTAAGCCTGAGCAGAGTATGAGCCAGATTACGATTCTAGAACGAGAGCTATTCCAGACTGCGATCCCAGCTTATCGAAAGGGGGAGTCTGAAGACATAAGAGCCAGATACAGATATTGGATCAACATCCAAGTGGGAGAAGCTGCTGACGCTGTTAAAATTAAAGAATCAAGAGATCTGATCAAGAGAATTTAGAGAGTCAGGTTGTGATTCTGGAAGAGCAAGAAGAAGATAGAGATTGAAGGATGCTTACAGAGAAAGACATTTTGGAAAGAGCGAGAAGACTGATCAAGACTGAAGACTTGACATACTGAAGACTCGTATTGAAGACTCGTCAACATCCAAGGGGGAGTTTGTTGGTGCATATGTCTGTCGACTTCGTCTTGTATCGAGTCTTGTAATAGGTTAGATAGACCAAGACACATAGTACGAAAGAAATGGGAAACTGGGACGAACCAGCACTTTCACACGAAGTGGCCAGTTTGTACGAACTGACCAGTTCGTGCGAACTGGCATGTTGCTGGTTCGTGCGAAGTGGCTTCCCTATAAATAGTGGTTTTGAGATTTCATTTGTAACCTTTCTGATTCTGATAGTGAAGCTCTGCCGAAGTGTCTCCAGCCTGTAAAACGTTGTTAAATCAATACAACTAACAGTTAATCTACTTCTTTGTGCATATCAAGCTGAATGAAGATCAAATCAATGAATTCCGCCTCTGATTTGATCTAGAGCTCTTCTGATCGTCTTGTTTTGATCGATTCAACGATCCTACACATGGGCTTTACAGACCACAAACAGGGCCCCATACGGTCTGTGAATGGTCTGGTCAGCAAACCAGATTTTAAGAATTGACAAGTTTGGCCCCTCAATTAATATAATCACATTTAGGGCCTTGTAACTTGTATAATGCCAACTTTAGCTGATGTTAGGCATAGATGGGAGTGTGAACAAATATTCTAAGGCTCCCGGTTCGTCGGTAGACCACCCGAAGGTACTAGTTTCTCTCGTTGATGCTTTTAACCCTTCTTCTCGCAATCTTGTACATTTTATCGCGTAATGATACCAAAACCTTTCATAATCAATATCAAGCATTCTCTAGAGTATAATTGAACATTACGAAGCCCCGGGTTCGTTAAAAGGTCACTCAGAGGTAAGAGTTAATATGTTGACACTTTTAACCCTTTTGTTATCCAAGCTTTCATTTGTTTCCATAAACGGCTTCTTGTGTCCAATTTTTGACTCGTTTGAGAATACTAACTTTGTATAAGGTCACTCAGAGGCATAAGTTTAGCATGTTGACACTTTTAGTCCCTTCGCATACATCTTTTCATTGTTTATCAACTTTAGTCCTTAAAAATCAACTTTTTACACATTTAGGGTTTAGGACACGTGTCTTCACATTATTGGTCACGATTTTACGAGGTGTTACACCTGTGAACAAGATGAACCTACACAAGTACCAAAACCGTTAGGCTCGCCGTAGAGATGGGAGGGCCGAACTATCCGTTCGGACTTAGTAGGATAAATCATTTTGAGATTTCTTGTAGAGCCCTAAGTTATAAGATTACGTGTCCTTAACATTTACAAATTAGGTCGGATCATTGTTCATTACCAAATGATTTATCCTACTAAGTACGAACGGATTCACCTGAGAAAGATGAACCTGAAAAAACCGAAGGACCTTTATAAAAAAATTTGTAAAAGGAACGCGGTAATTAGTGAAGTTACACACTTGGGTATAAAACACAAATTTCCCAGTAAGAAGTGGATATACCGCTCGGTCCTTCTCCGGAAGCTCAGGATTTAAAAATACCAGAATCTGATAAACCCTAACAAATTTGTCTAGTGCCTTTTGTGTCAAAACGCTAAAGCTTACGGACAAGTTTTCTTTACCCGGAACCATGATTAAGAAAAAGAAAAAGGTAATGAACGCACCTCTCTTAGTGTGGAAGAAAGGAAGGAAGGGATGATCATTGGATTTAGGCGGTGTTGTTTGTTAGCACAGAGAGAGGAAGAAAGAAGAGAGAGTGAAGAAGAAAAGGTAAAAAGTAAAAAAAAAAATGAATCTCCCTTTATATAACAAGGAGGAAATGGAAGACAGTTGGTCGGCGTCTGTCCAATCGAAAGTCACATCAGAGAGTCGGTTACGATTCCCAAGGCGGGAAAACTACGGACACGCGTGGGTGACTAACAGACACATGCCACGTCGTCAATTAAATGACAGGATCAATTATATAAGTTTTATCAAGTCCAAACTTGAACTTAGTAAACTGCGGGATTTGTAGCTACATAACCGAGTCCGAACCTTCAGTGAGACCGGACGAACGATTATGAAGCACTCAGAAAAAGTATGAATGCTCAAGGCATTTGTATGAATACCAAGAAGGTCCGTCCTTTCTGCCGAAAAAGGGATGCACATCATAAGGTGCGTCCTAACCGAATGCCGTCATCTAAACAAACTAGTATAAATACCCTCTCCAAGTATACTTCAAGTACGATTTTTTGAACATTCGTCCTAAATTTTCTCTCTACTTTCTCTCTCTAGCAAATACTTATCCTCACGCCAGATAGTGGTCGAAGAGTGGCTCTCCCATCTATGCGGCGAGCCTAACGATTTTGTTACTTGTGCAGGTTCATCTTGTTCACAGGTTTTCTAAGATCTAATATTGGAGGAACCATAGTTTGGCCCATTTTTTGGATCTTCAATTATTTTATTAATAATATGTTAGATTAATATCCAAATTTTATTATTAATATATAACACATGTGGTGTCCGATATCACTACAAGAAAAGGGACCATTAGATACTAAATTATTAGGGACTGATATATCAGTCTCCAATACATAATATCAGGGACTAATTTCTATGCACCATATATTAGTTACTAGAAATCAGTCTCTAATATCTAAACACCTTATTTGATACTGAATTTCAGTTACAAATATGTTTGCATGGTATAGCGTTTTGGAAGGACGATTATTGACTACTAAATTTTAGTCTCAAATATGTTCCTTCTATGATAAAAAATGACACATCTATGTTGGAGACTAATATTTTGTCTCCAATATAGATGGAACATAGACTGAGTATAAGTTATTAATATTTTCAAGACAACCATAATTAGGTACTGATATTCAGTTTTGAATACCTTTTTACATAGGAAATGATTGGTGACTAATTTTCAGTGTCCAAATATGCTAAAACTCTTCGAAACCTTATTAGGAACTGATTTCCAGTCCCCAAAGTTTTATACAAACATAAGAAACAGTGAAATTTTTTTATTTACGAATTCACGTAAATTTAAACGTGTAAATTAAATTTCTAACATTGTATTCGAATAATAATGATAAGTGTAGAATTTTTTTTTGAATTTGAATTGTTTTTGACCAAGTTTTTGCGGTTTTTTCATTTGTTCTCACGGTTCTCACAATATTTAGCGTTCTCATTTAAACCTTCCCCTAACCTCATAAATTATGATATAATCTAATTATAATTTTTATTGTCAGAAGTACTCATGGAATCTTATTATTAAGTTTGCAGAATTATCTACGATTTATAAAAAAAATAGATTTAGCTATAACATGAATTTGACTAAAGAGCTAATTTGAGTCTACTAAAAATACACAAGGAAAATAAGTCACCATATTTACGCTGCCACCTCACCACTGATATCATCGTTAACTTCACCGCATACACTACCTTTGAAACAACCATCGTAGACTTGATAAGTTGTTTAAACGATCTGTATCTAAACGACCCGGTTTGACTCAAGCCGGTTACCCATGCATTTTGATAGGCTAGTTTTTTTAACGACAAATTTGGATCACTAGTGGACCATTGGAGTATCATTATGCAACCAACGAAACCACTCGATCATATTCATCTCCACTTGACTATAATGCGACCATTTTACTAAAATCACTTAGTCGCAACCAAGCCTCCTAAATTTTTGTGTCATAGCCTTTCGCTATAGGTTTATTTCATTTTCTCAAAGTCCAACATGAGCAACTACCCATCAAGTAACAACCAAAAGGTTATTTAACGAAAGTGTCATAAAGATGTGTGTAAAACAGATCATTAACCTAAAATGTTAAAAAAAAAATTACAATAAGGTAATGTGTAACAATTGATTTAACCAGCCCCAAAGTCAATTTTTGAAAAGAATTAAGCTATTTTATTTTTCATCGCATGAATATATAACATCTTAAATTAATATAAAAAAGTTTAGTGTTATGGTTGATGTTCATTTAATTTAGAAACCATAAAGCAAACCCATTTTTAAATTGATGTCACTAACAATATCAAATCAAAATTAAAAATATAGCATATTTTGTTCTGAAAGAAAAAAAAATATACAGGGTATCATTTAAGTTGGGAAACTGCATCTTAACAAACTCACTCCTATCATCCTTGGCGAAACTCTTGCAACAAATAACCAAAGAAATCGGGATGTCAATCCCCTCCATATCCACGTTCATTTCCAAATATTCAGACCCCATTACGCTCCAATTACTCTCTCACGAAACCCTCTGCTCTGACTCTATTATATGCCCGCTCTTGAAGTCGTTGTGCGAAGAAGTTTTGGCGGAGACTCATTCAGTCGATCGAGGTTTGCAGAAGATTAAGGTATCAATTGAACTTTTTTCGATATAATGAACACTATCAACATATTCGATAATAACAGATGATATGTAAATATGTTTAATTATGCACTGAATATGATTATGTGGTTGAATGGATGGCTTTCCATTGTCGAGGATTTAGGTTTTTTCACTTCTGAATTGATGGCTTCCATCATTTCGAATTTAGGATTTTTTATTCGATTTCGCATTTAGGTTTGTTGTGTTTGCAATTTTCTATCAAACGGGGTTTCTAAGCTTTTCTTCAAAAATTCTATTTAGTATTAAGAAACTAGAAATTAAAGAGGTAGGACCTTCATGTGTTATAGCTTCATGTCAGCATTGGCTGATTTAGCACATACGGAGGGTGGGCATAGGCCTACGTAGTTCAAATGCATAACGTAAAACTTATATAATTGAACTTTTTAACCCAATTTTGACCGAAAAGGGGGCATTTAAGACTGTTGCAAACAAATTATAATTTCTTTTTAAACTCTGGTCCAAATCTCCAACAATCAACACATATGGGTTTCTATTTAGTTTTGTCAACTATCTGATTGCTCAAAAACCTTATACATATAATAAGCATCAAACACTAATGTTAGTTTGTAATTGGAAACCAGGAGACCATGGCCCTATAGTTTTATTTGGGTATTTCCATTGGGTAAGGGGTTAACAAAAAATTATTCTTTCTTTTATGAACTAAGCCATCTTTGCAAATTGAGAATGCAAGGTAAAATCGACAACTACATTTTTTTATCATCTAATAAGCAGTTGATTTGTTTATTTTTGGTTCAAAACTGAGAACGAAGATTTGAGAAATGAGGTTACTGAACTCAAGGAGGAACTGAAACAGAGTAACGAAAAATACGAAAGAGTGACAGAGTTCTTGAGCCGAAAATATCCAGATTTCGATAGCACAATATCTACAAATGATGGTGGTGAAGATGATGGTTTGAATGGACTACACAACAAAAGTTACAACACTGTCTAGGCAGTTAGTTAAGACGTTTGTTACATTTTTTCTCTAATACTCTTCTAAATTTCAGAATTGATGAACTGGTGTTATTTTGATTTTGATTGGCTATTGTTATGACACTAATGCTTGAGTTTATTGTGATTGTGATTTTAAGAAAGCAAGAATCATTTTGACGAATAATATTAATGTTGTGTTAATGAGAATGGTTTAATATATGATACTATAAATTCTATCGGGGACTACTTTTTAGTCCTAGAATATATTTGTTAGGAATTGTAAATTCATGTTAGGGACTCAACTAAAATTGTATTTGCAACTATTTTTCACTATGTAAAAAACCATATTGAAAGTGACACATAGTATTAGAGACTAAAAGATAGTCACTAAAAAAGATATTAGGGACTAACTTAAGCGGCTAATTTTCAGATCCTAAATAAACATATTGGAGACTAAAAATATTTGTTATTATAAACTGATTATCAGTCCCTAAAAGTACATATTAAGTACTAAAATAACATAGTATGTGAGACTAATTTTTAGTACTTAAAAGAAGCATATTAAGGACCGAAATCATGTGGTACTTGAGACTAATTTTTAGTCTCTAAAACATCTTATTGGATACTGAGTTGACATGGAATCACGAACTTAACAAAACTTATTAGGGACAATATAGACAGGTTTATAGGACCGATTTTCAGTCCTTAAAGTAATACACCTGGGACTAAACTATCGTAGTATTCGAGACTAATATTTTAGTCATTGAAGAAATGCATCGGGGACTGAAATGACGTGGTACCAGGAGGTAAGTTTAGGACTGAATTTTTATGTATCTAAGACTGACTATTAGTCTTGTTTGGTGTCGTACAATAGGGACTGATGCTTAGTTGTTAAAACCAGTATCTAGTACTAAGTATCTGGGACTAGCTGGGGACTGGCAAATCAGTCCCTGATAACCATTAGGGACTGATTTTTACGCATCAGATACTGATTTTTCAGTCCCCAAATGTCATATTTCTTGTAGTGGATAAAAAAAATACTTTATTGAGAATATAACTCTGTATTCAACGAATTTTATACCGCCACATCGATAAACCTATAAAATATATAGGTTAAAATTTAAATTATATTTTAATTTAATTTAATTTTCTAATTTAATATCAATAGTGATTTAGTGAAATCTCATTATTGTATAAGATATTTACGTAGCTCCTAAAGTTCACATTTGACCAGTGATAAAAATTAATGGGGTGAGTTTTATTTGGATTTAAAAACAATATATTAAATAAGTAAAAAGACAAAAATGCCCACCATTTAACTGACTTTTTTGATGAAGTTAATATCTGGATGAAAATGAAAAAAAAAAATGCAAACCTCAGGAAAAGACGAGAAAAATTGTTATTGTTATTATTAGTTATTTGAATTAATATATTATTATAATTATGAATTATTATTATCTAAGTCACTAAGTTATACTCTCGTGTGTTACACGGGTTTACATAAGATATTGTCTTTATTCAACCCGTACGTGGTCTATAACTTAGTTTTACAAATATACATTTAATATATTAAATAAAAATTATATGAATTGCATGTTGTTAGCTCAAGTTTGGCAAGTAAAGCTCCGACCAAGACTCGTTTATTAAATAGATTTATTTTTAAGCTTAACTAAGACTCGTTTATTAAATAGATTTATTTTTAGGCTTAAATTCAGGTTTGAGCTTATTAAACTAAACTAGATTCAAGCTTTTAACAAGTTAATGTTATATAACTCATGATTAGCTTAACTATTTTACACTCATATTTGTCTTATATAATAATAAAAAAAAAAGAAACAAGTACACACTTAACCATGATCATAGGATGTTGGATTAAGTTATGTTTTAAAAAGATGACTGTAATCTCAAAAAGGTGCAAACTTAGAGTAGCAAATTTTGAGACGGGATAAGTTGGTTTTAATGGAACGAGTACAAGATAACATCTGTGATCTTAAATATTGTTACATATGATAAGATTTACGGTTACGACAGTCAATTTTGATAAAAAAAAATCATGATCGAATTGCTAACTATGGTTTCTGAAAACAACAAACCAAACCAATTAGGTTAGTTGGGTTGATCACCGTATTTATCGGTTTGACAGTTTGATTGTTTGGTTTTTTGTGTTCTGAATTGTTTTTTTCCCAAAATCATTACTTTATAGTTTAAAAAAATAGTGAAGTTTTTCATTATTATAATACATAAAGATATTATTATTATTATTATTATTATTATTATTATTATTATTATTATTATTATATTATACATATGAATTTAAACTTGGCATGAATAGTAATATTTGGTTTTTTAAATCATACTAGGTTATAACCCCGTGTATTACACGGGTCAAATAAATGAATTTTATATACTAAATAATAAAAAAATATATCTTTAACAACCTCTTTTATTGCACGAGTTGAATAAATATAATTTTATATATTAAATAATAAAAACTTATATCTATAAGAATCATATTGTACGGGTTGAATAAATATAATTTTATATACCAAATAAAAAAAGTTATATTTTTAAAACCGCTTGTTTTACACGAGTTGAATAAATGTAATATTGTTTACCAAATAATAAAATAATACATCTTAGTAAATAATAAAAAAGGTATATCTATAAAAAACCACGTGTATTACACGGCTTTAATAAATCTAATTTTATATACCAATAATAAAAAAGTCATATCTTTCAATATACTAATGGATAATACTCGATGCGCGATGGATATTGTGATTGTGAAGATGGTTCTTGAAAAGAAGATATGTTATTCAAGAATCAAATCAACATCTATTTGAGTGATAAAATGTTGGTATCAATTCCGACAAATTGATTTATAAATGCTTACAATAAATGATAGGTGTTACACATTAATGTTTTATTATATAGTATAGTATAAATATATATTTATACTGATATAAATAAATTATTATATTGTAGAAAAATTTGTTAACAAAGTCTCAATAAATTTAACCCATTATTTAAAACTTGTAAATGTAACGAAGTCTCAATAAATTTAACAATTTATTTAAAACTTGTAAATGTAGAAATGATAAATAATATTAGTTAATTTTATTTTAAGTTTCGTAAAATCTATTTGATACCAAACTAAACAAAACATTCAAATATATAGTTAATATCAAGAGTAAATTATGATTTTGGCCCATGTGGTGATATCACTTTTACCCTTTTAACTAAAAAACGAATCTTTTAACATTTGAGCCAAAAACGTCTTTTTTTCTAATCCTTTTGGCCCCTACCAAAAGGGTTAGAAAAAAAGACGTTAGGGTCCAAAAGGGTTAGAAAAAAAGACGTTGAGAGTTCAGATGTTAAAAAATTTCTTTTTGGGCTAAAAGGGTAAAAGTGATATAACCACATGGGCCAAAATCGTAATTTACTCTAATATCAAATTAGATAACTAAGTTTGAATTTGAAGTAAATAGATAAATATGAGTAATAATTAAACTAAATAATATTTAGTAAGAGGATTATTCAATCTATACTATTATATTAAAGAAACTGGGTTTTCTACCCTTTTGGTCATTTTACCATATGTATAAGTTTTAAAGCTATATGTACAAACACCTTCAAACCATTTGAGAGGGACTAAAATAATAACTTTTACAAACTTTTAAGACGTTTTAGGGGTAAAATTGGGAAATCCTCATCCTGGGTCCACAGTGCAGTTAATACATAGCCTTCGACTGAATGACTGACGCATGCTCTCCTTCACCGCCCTCACAATCAAGTCATGCATTGAATATCTCGTCTCTTCCTTTCCCTAACGGATCAAAACCCTAACAATTCATAAACTTCGTCTCATCGGCTCCAATCTGTGATTATTTCAATTATTTCCCCAACAGAGAATGGTACCTGTATATTGATGATATTGATATTTTCTACGCAAAGTTGGATAGTGATTGTAATTATGACGGTGGAGGTGGTGGGTTGAAGGTGATTGATTGGAAATTCCCGGTTTCAAGCTTCAACTTTCAACGTTTAACAAGTCTCACCTGCCGTGCTGTGTATGTGAAACCACCGTGATTGATTGATTGGAATATTCTACGATCCGACAGACGCCAAATCTTCCTGACGGTAAACTGCATTCTTGATTGATCGATTGTTTGTTCGTTTGTGTACTCATCAGTGCCAAACGCCCAAACTTAGTGCTTGATTGATGTAGCTTCTTCGGCTAGGAAGAACCCATAGGCACTTTCACGTCCGGCAAGTGTTTGATGAAATGTCTCAGTGAGTAAGTGTTTTAAAGGGCTCTTGTATCTGTCTTTTTAGTCAATTGTTTAATGATTCTTGTTTAGATTAGTCGTTCTGAAGTGATATTCTTGATGGGTATGTAAGAAATCTTTGAGATACGTTCCTATTTTCAACTATTTGTTGTGAATTGTTAGGTGATGGAAGGAACCTTCTTGCTTTCTTGTTACGGTGATAT
This sequence comes from Helianthus tuberosus, assembly GCA_030545235.1. Taxonomy (NCBI): domain Eukaryota; kingdom Viridiplantae; phylum Streptophyta; class Magnoliopsida; order Asterales; family Asteraceae; genus Helianthus; species Helianthus tuberosus. The sequence goes on from CM060438.1 coordinate 58,268,903, forward strand.
ATTGAAGGAACAAATATAAATTGTTTGTAATGTTATTGGTTTGTTTACGAGTTGATTGGTGTTATATGCAGTTGGGGAATCATTGCATCTGTTTGAGGAATAAAACTACTAGGCAATGCAAAAGATGGTAAGTTGAAGTCTCTTCTTTATTTCTTTATTTGTTTTTTTTTCTTTTTTTAATTATTTAGTTGATAGTTGTTTATATTTAGTTGTCAGATTGTTACTTGTTTAATTTGAATATGGAGTTTATATGTATAGCATTACTGGATCTTTCATTTTCTATTTCTATTTGGTAGTTATTATTAACTCTGCACACATACATTTTGTGGCAATGCTTATGTTTAGCAGTGGGGTGCTTTTTTTGGGTGATTTAGGTTTGGCTGAATCCAATCAACTTACAATGCAGCGAACGAGATAAGCTTCTCCATATTCAGTCTTGTTAGGTATTGTATGTACTATTTTATTCTTAGCTTGATTTTTTTTTTTGCCATAGATCATAAATTTGATACACATGTAAGTGCTGTAGGACATGTTCATTGAATCGGGCGAACTGGGCGAGCATATAACATAGGTCAATATGTTTCAACTGTAAGTCCTTTTTTGCGTATTTTATACCATTATTTCTTTTCAGTTTTTTATTAAAAAAATTGGTGAGAAATAGTTGAGTTAGCTAAAGAACCTGATGGCAACGTACATCAAGATCAGATAGATAGGATAGCTTCCTTGGCTGAGATGACCTACAGGCACCACGTGAACCCCCCCGTTGCACCCCTTTGTCTAAAGGTTTGACCTTGAACTTTTAATCATTTTTAGAAAAAGCTCTATGTTTTTAATAAGTTAGTTTTTAAACAGGATCCACGAGACTACTTTGATTCTCGACAAGTAAATGCATGAATCAGGTATCACTTATCAGGAATAACACAGATGAAATCTAGGTTATGCACTTCTGAATCTTATGGTTTTTTGAGCGCTCATATCTTTGAAATTGGAACCACAGGTTACAGTAATATCATAGTGGCCGTTGGTTTCCAAATGATATTGTTGAGAAATTACTCGACTTAGTGTTTGAAAATCAATCTCTTTCAAGGTCGTTTCTAGCTTCTCTCGAGTCCGCAGGTAGTTTATAGTGTATTTTTTGAGTTTGTATAGTTTTGACCTTTGGTTAAAAATTTGTGACTTTTTAAGGCAAGCTGCACAAAACAGGAGCACGTTTTACGTTTTTTCATGGTTTTAGCAACCAACAATAGATTAAGTGTAAAATATAGATGACGTGGTAAGTGATTGCCTGCCTTCACATATTTTTCCTGATTATGTGATATTGCCATTTCAACAAATGATAAGTAGAGTCAGTTGAAATAATGCTGGTTGCTAAAATCCACAATAGATTGTATATTGTTTTCTGTTTTCTGCTTATACCTTCACTTTTTGCAGGTAAAGAACCGTCTGGGAATCCTAATATTCCACTCTCCATCACAAACGGCGATGATCAAAAACCGAGTTTTGAAAAACGGAATTCATTTTGGGAGACCATCGGGTCAATGGAAGCATTTCGTTTATTTCTACAGAAACCGCATTTTCGCCCACTTGATACACTTAACGAAAGTGTCCGTAAACGCCACACAATCTATAAAATAGTAATCCTTATTAAATTATAAGATTAGTTTCTTAGAATAAGCGAAGTGCGAATGTGATTGCAAATTCTATGAGGGGCATAGTGGGGTTATATAAATAGAAAAATACAAGATTCATGTTAAAGAGGTGAGCGTGAAAACGAAATGTGAGGGGCATAGTGGGGTTAAACTATTGGGTGATCGTGGTGGAACAGCAGCGCATCACGCTCTGTATTAATTTTAGAATTAAAGTTATAGCAATAACAAAAATAAGAGTGTTAAATTTTTCTTTTTTAGGTAGATCTATTTCGCTGATATAGTTTCTTTTGAAAAAATATAGTATTGAAAATGGGCGGGGGTAGCTATATCTTGCGTAACAGGTCAAAAAAGATCGACCCACCAACACATTTTGCCATTTTTTTTAAATATTAGTGATTACTTTGGAAGACTTTTTTAAGTATTGGACCAATTTTACTATTTTTTTTGTGGATACATGACTGTTGGAGCGTACCTAAAGTTCCTGAACCAAATATCTCCTATTAAGTATCTCAAGATCCATTATTAGCAATTATATATAGATCAAGAAGAAGAAAATAGTGAATAGTGTGCAACAACATTTGAAACACAATATTAAATTTGGGTAGATGGCTCATTTGTGTCTGTCCTTTTGAAAGTATACAGAACATTTGAAAACATTGTGCCATTGTAATTCTCAGGTGCACAGTCTCTTTGGTATACTCACCTCAGCCTGTTTGCATGTCTTTCTTCTCATATGCGGCTTATATTGCATTAGTCTTGTGATAAGTACAAAGCAGGAGGGACCCCAAGTGTCAACGTTACAAAACATGAAGGGTAAACGTGTTAAAGGCAACAGAACATTTGTGTCTGTCCTTTTGAAAGTATACAGAACATTTGAAAACATTGTGCCATTGTAATTCTCAGGTGCACAGTCTCTTTGGTATACTCACCTCAGCCTGTTTGCATGTCTTTCTTCTCATATACGGCTTATATTGCATTAGTCTTGTGATAAGTACAAAGCAGGAGGGACCCCAAGTGTCAACGTTACAAAACATGAAGGGTAAACGTGTTAAAGGCAACCATACACGTTAAATAGAAAGCCGAAGGACCACAGCCGCCAGGAGGAGTAGAACAATGTCGTGACTTTTCTTCTAATTGTGTAGGCCACCTTAATTTGTTGAATGGTATCTTCTAAATTCATTTTCTTTTGTTTGTAAGAAATTATTTCTATAATTCCCTTTTGTACTAAAATCGAATAATATTCGTAATGGTTGAACCGATATGTGCTTTACGCTCTAAACGTCTCTTTAAATCACTTCGGCGCCATAGACTTAACTGTCTTTGAATTACTTAAAAAAACATTAGACCGCCGCAACACGCTGTGGGTAAATTACTTCACATGTCAATATAGTGAATAACCCACAAACGTCATACACACACCACAAACCCCCCAAAACACCTACGAGGCGACAAAATAGGCGCACCCGCTGCAACGCGCGGGCTTTCCCACTAGTAACTAATTAAAAGAGATTAAATTAAAATTATAATTATCCATAAGACATGGCCTAATATGATGACAAGTGTCCTCAAAGTGGTTTCTTTTATTATATGTATAGATTTAATTTTTTTTCTTCCTAATAATATTCTATTCTATTTTTTTACAACAATAGTTATATCATAGGCTTTTTTAATTTCTTTTACCACTCTATTATGTATGATATACGTTTTTTACCCGTTTAACTTTTTACTAATATTCCTTTTATTCGATGACTTTTTGTTGGCTAAAAAAAACTAAATGCATAGTTGTGTTTGATTTTTATAAATTTTATTGAGAATGAGTTGTGTTTGAAATAAAGTCATTTTTAGTATCGAAGGGTTAATCAAGTGTTACTGCCAAAATAGTACCGTGATGAACAAAACAAATACCGACAAGGTCAATACCAGTGTTGGTATGTACTATAAAATATATATGTCTTTGACATAAGTAGTTTTTATTTAATTTGATTGTCCTTCGATAACTCGCGTTCATTATCTTTTTTATAAAGCGAAATACACGACTGTGTTTAATATATATTTTTCACCGTTCTTGTACAAACTTTCTTGAAAAAAGAGTTTTATTTACGATAGTACCGTGATGAACTACCGGTATTCATTTTTAATATAAAAGGCGTACGGACATATTATGACTTTAAACCGAGTGCAGGTCCTATAACAATACCGAATCGTTACCACCCCGAATCCCCTGCGTAACGAATCAAACCAATATGGAAGACTTCCCGCCGCATCGCGCGGTCAAATCCCGCTAGTTATACATATGAATCTAAAGTGATCATGAACAGTGAAATGTAACTTTAAGTATTTGTCTTTTTAATTTTTAATAATGTTTATATATTATTTAATTTGATTTTTAGCAATAAATAGTGTTGGGATTGAACCCTATCAGAGGAACAGATAATGAAAGCCAAAACTGGATCAGGGCAGTGGATCCAGAATAAGCAGATGTTATGTATACAAGTCTCTCCCCTTGAAAGTGGTTTCAACATTTGATGACCTCCAATCCTCTGATCCTTACAACTGCTGACCTACAACTGCTGATCAAGTCAAAGGCTGATGAAGACTAAATCTCTGTTGGACAATCTACTGCTATGGGTCAAGCTCTGCTGGTTTATATCAAGTACTGCTGGAGTCACAACAGTGGAAGGATAGAGCAGCAGTTTAGTTTTACTTATGTAATATATTGTATAACAGTTGTTAGCATAGCAGTGTTTGTATAGATCAGATGTTAGAGTTTTTTAGGAGGTTAGATGTCACTTTCATGGTGACGTCAGTAAAGATGCCTCAGTGGTTTGTCCGTGCCTATAAATAGAACAGTACCCTCTACTGTTCTATTAGCTCTTCACAGTCTTCCTTCCTGTACGGACAAATCACTGTGAGCTCAGGCTGAGGGGGAGTTTGTTACATGCATGCAATTGTAATCGTTGATGAAATAAATTCAATCATTCGGTTCTTTGTTGAAAATGTGTGTTGAAAGCAATTCTCCTGTTTGATTGTGAAAAGTTTGTTTCCATTTATATTCCGCTGCACTACTTGTTCATTGTTCATCTTAATTCAAACATAAAACACAATCAAAACCAAACTCAGATCCTAACAATTGGTATCAGAGCTCGGACAGTCAAATTTGATTTAGCAATCATTTTGACATAAATAGTTCAGCTCACAATCGTTGATACTCATAGTTGTTCGTTTTGTTGAAAAACAGGGCAATGTTTAATCACCATTAAAGTTGATTAATCAGTGCATGTAAAACAACCAGGATGACATCACAATCACAAGATGATAAGAATAACATCGGCTCAATTTTCAAACCACCCATGCTTAAACGAAATGAATACAACATCTGGGAGAGAAGGATGGGTTACATCCTTGCTCAACAGAATAGTGGATGTTGGAGATCTGTTGTTTTTGGACCACATGTTCCCATGGTGCCAAGTGCTGAGGATACAAAGAAGTTCGAACCTAAAAAACCTGAAAATTATACTGAAACTGATTTCCAAAAGTTCGAACTCGATGCCAAAGCATTTAGCATCATTGCATCTGTATTACCCAATGAAATTTATGCTGGGCTGTTACATTGTAACAGTGCCAAAGAGCTATGGGATGCACTGAAGGAACAGTTTGGGGGAACGGAAGAAGTTATTGAAAATAATTGGGAAATTCTGAATCAGCAGCATGAAACCTTTTGTCACATCAAGGGTGAATCATTGACTCAACAGTTTGAGCGATTTAGTTGTCTCATTAGTGAGCTAAGACTTGTTAAAGTTACATTTCCTAATTCAACACAAAACAACAGGTTTCTTAGATCACTACCTGAAAAATGGGATACAATTGCTTTTGTAACTAGAAATTCAGCTGAGTTCAAAGATCTGACCCTGACCCAACTTCATGGTAGACTCCTGACCTATGAAAGGGAGTTAAACCAGAAAAAGAAGTTGCAAGAGTCTGGCAAAGTTGCTAATGATTATTCATTTGGCAGCACAACTCTTTTTGGTCAGGAAGAATCTGGTAGCAGTAGTAAGGATCAGAGTTATGATCATTTTATTGATATACCTGCTGGTGGAAATTTTAACAACTCTGATTCTCACTCTGCAAATTATGCTTTTGCTGCAAATTGTGAAAACCAGATGTCAGATAACTTGAGCTTTGAGCTAAATGACTTACAGCACTTTGATCCAACTGATCTTGAAGAAATGGACATTTTGCACCAATTGGCATTGCTTAGTGTAAGAACAAGCAAATTTTACAAAAGGACAGGGAGAAAATTCCCAGGGTTACATGGGAATTTAAAAGTGGGGTTGGATAAGTAAAAAATCAAGTGCTACAAGTGCATTAGGCTAGGACATTTTGCTAGGGAATGTAGGAGTCAAACCATTGGTCCAATTGTTACTCATCCCAGCTCAAACCCTAGGCCACAAAATCAAAGCACTGTGCACTATTCCCATTATACCCTTGCTGCCCATGTAAACACTGCTCATTATGCAAACCCTGTTCCTGTGCACTATGTTCAAACCACTGTCCCTTAAATTCAGTATGTTCAGGCTCCTGTACCTCAGGTTCAAGTGTAACCAGTTGTACCACAACAATCTGCACCACCAGCAGTGGTTCAACCAGATCAGCAAAGCTTTTTCACCTAAGGCTTTGTTGACTGGAGCAGCTTACCTGAAGAGCTAGGGGATGAAAATTTTGCACTCTATGCTACTAATGATGAATTTTGTCTTATGGCATTAGAGTCAATACCAGAAGAGCTGAATGCTAAAAAGGGGCAAACAAGTGCTGAAACAGTGGATAAAGTTACTGAGGCAGTGGTTAATGCTGTTGCTGGTGAACTACTGCTGGGAGAAAATTCAAAAACCCTGCTTGAACCATTGGTTGACCCCTGGTCCAAAGAAGAAGAAAAGGAAGAGAAGGAAGAAGGTGAGAAAGAAGAAAGAGTTGATGAAGAAAATGATCATCAATGTGACTGTGCCATGATGGCTGCAGCTAAGGTATCATCTCAGGTTCTTGAAAATCTGTGTTCAGAAAAATGCATCATAGCATTTGCTAACATTAAAGAGGTGAATGAAAACCTTAGGGATAAAGTGTTGAATGATGAGGTCAAATTTGAAAGGTCTTTAAAAGAACTTAAAAAAAAATTGGCTGAAAAGGAAAAAGAAATCTGCAGCTTAAAAGAAGAACAAAGCATAACCAAGAACCAACTCCAAAGAATGGTAGAAAAATACCAGGTTTGCAAAAAGGAGTTGGAATCCACCCAAATCACTTGTGAGAAATGGATGGAATCATGCAAAGGTTATGAGGTCATGCTTGAAAATCAGATCAAAAGCAATGTGAAACTTGGTATTGGTTTTAGAAAACATGATGAAATTGAAAACAATGCTTCAAAAGAATCTGTTCAATCCACTGTTGAAGTTATTCCCACAAACAATGATGGCCAAGAGGTTAAAATAACTGACAAACTTGGTAACAAAATAACTCTGGAAAGATCTGTGGGGTCCTCAACTTTTGAGGAAATTGAGAAATATCAATTTAAACCCACATGGTCTGATGAGTGTGACATCCTTGAAAATTTTAAACCAATGGACTTCACAACCACTGATGGTGTAAAAGATCCTAAAGCAAAGGTCATTCCTCTTAAAGACATCCCAACAGTGGTTCAAAACTCTGTTGCCAAGGAGTCTGAGAAAAGGAAGAAAAGAGAAAAGATCAAAAACTTGTTTTGTGATTTTTGTGAAAAGAAGAATCATCTAACAAAAGACTGTTTTCATCTAAAAGAAATGATCTAAACAAAACAAGTGTCATTGTACCTGCTGAGAGCTGCACCATCTGTGGTAAAACAAACCACAAAACTCAAGAATGTGTGTATCTCAAAAACTTTGATGTAAAAAAGAATTAGTACACTGCAAAAACATCCTTAAGTTCATCAACATCATCTGTCAAGTTCACCAAGAACCAACCACTGTTTGTGCCAGTCCAAACAGCTGTTACAAAACAGCTAAACCAAACATCTGTCAAAAGAGATGTTCAGGTAACTGATGCACCCCCTGCCAATCAATTCAGAAGAGGTAAGGGACAACCATTTTACCAAAGGATCCCACATGTTTATGAGGTCTACAAAAGGCCTTCTAAACCAAGAGTGAACAGGTATCCTTTTGGTTATCAGCAGATCATTGGGCAAGACCCCCAACAGTGGTTAGAGAAAAACAGTCCTAAAACTGTCCAAACCCCTGACCTAACTAATGTCCATCCATCTGAACTCATCCCAGACACTGTTGAGACCCCATCCAAAGCCTTATTGGCTTTGGAGACCCTAATGAACTAATCCTTTTACTTCATGTGCAGGGAGCTTCTGCATACTTAGATAGCCTTTGGTATGTAGATAGTGGAGGCTCCAGGCACATGACAGGATGTAAAGCCCTACTCAAAGATTTCAAAATACATGGAGGGGGTGATATATCCTTTGGTAGTAATAGTAAAGGGAAAGTTCTTGGGTCTGGTACAGTACAATCTGGTAATGTAAAATTTGAAAATGTCAATCTGATAGACAATCTAAAATTCAACCTCCTGAGTGTTTCACAAATGAGTGATAATGGCTATGGCTCATTCTTCACAAAGGATTGTTGTAGGATTGTTGGACCAGAAATGGTTGAAAAGATTGAGGCAATAATAAAAACTGGAAAAACCAAACTTGTTGCTCAAAGAAGTGGCAATGTTTATGTAGTTGATATGTCAAAAGAGAGCCCCAGGACTGATGCCTGTCTGTTCTCAGCTGCTTCAAACAAAGAGACAGAATTATGGCACAGGAGATTGGGGCACACAAATCTCAAGACAATCACTGCCATTTCAAAACAGGGGTTAGTAAGAGGTTTACCTCAAAAACTGTTCACATGTCCTGAGCATTGTGTTTCCTGCCTAAAAGGAAAACAACATAAAAGCTCATACAAATCAATTGATGAGTCCAAAACAACCAAATGTTTGCAAATGCTTCATATGGATTTGTTTGGCCCAGTTAAAGTCATGAGTCTCAAGAAAAAGAGATATTGTTTGGTTATTGTTGATGACTTTTATAGGTTTACATGGACTTACTTTTTACACTCAAAAGATGAGACTGCAGGCGTTCTGCAAGACTTTGTGAAACAGGTTGAAAAGCAGTTTGACCTTCCAGTAAAAATCTTCAGAAGTGATAATGGCACAGAGTTCAGGAACAAGGAGTTAGATGATTTCTGTGTGTCAAAAGGAATTGTGAGGTAATACAGCATTCCAAGAACACCAGAACAAAATGGGGTTGTTGAAAGAAAGAACAGGACCTTGATTGAGGCTGCCAGAACCATGCTTGCTGATTCAGGTTTGCCATTAACTTTTTGGGCAGAGGCAGTAAACACTGCTTGCTATGTCCAAAACAGAGTTTTAATCAACCCCAGGCATCAAAAGACTGCCTATGAACTGCTGTATAAAATAAAGCCATTGATTTCATATTTTAAGGTTTTTGGCTGCCCATGCTTCATTTTAAATTTAAAAGATTCTATCTCAAAGTTTGCAGCCAAAATTGATTGTGGTTATCATCTGGGGTACTCAACCACTGCTAAGGCCTACAAAGTGTTTAACACAAGGACCAAAACAGTGGAAGAGACTTTGAATGTAAAGTTTAATGAACTTTCATCAATGAAAATCCCAGCAAACCCTGCAGAATTGTTTGATCTTGATAAATTTACTTTTGGAAATATTGCTGTCAAGACTAACACTACAGGTCCATCAAAAGATTCATCATCAGACTATGGGTAGGAAGTCATCATTCCTCAATAAAGGTCTGTTTCAATGGGAAGAGCAGCAGATGTTCAAAACAGCTGTCAAAGCTCAACCACTGCTACCTCAACAGTTGTTGATCAAAGTAGCCCTTTAAACCCTGCTTCAACATCATCAAACACTGTTGATAGTCCTCCATCAGTGGATAAAAGTCAGCATGTTTTCACACCAGTTCCACCAATTCCTCCACCTCCATTTGAAGCCACGGCTGGATCATCAAAGTCACCAGCAGTGGTTAGCTCAGATGATTCACATCTACAGCCTTCACCATTAAATGCCATTATTCCATATCAAGGAGATCTCATCTTCTTGAAATCTCATACACCTGGACAAATCATTGGCAACATCAATGAAGGGGTGCTCACAAGAAGTCAATCCCAAAACATTTGTCTTTTTGCTGGTTTCCTATCTCTCCATCAGCCAGTCAAGTACCAAGAGGCACTGAAAGATAACAGCTGGGTAGAAGCCATGCAAGAAGAGCTCCAACAGTTTAAAAGACAACAAGTGTGGGAACTTGTACCACTGCCAGAGGGTGTAAGTCCTATTGGCACAAAGTGGGTCTTCAAAAACAAAACTGATGAAAGGGGCATTGTTGTTAAGAATAAAGCTAGGCTTGTGGTTCAAGGGTTCAGACAAGAAGAGGGCATTGACTATGATGAAACATTTGCCCCTGTAGCAAGACTTGAAGCTATCAGACTATTTCTGGCCTTTGCTGTCAACCACAAAATCAAGGTGTATCAAATGGACATTAAATGTGCATTCCTCTATGGTAAGATTCAAGAAGAGGTTTATGTTTGTCAACCTCCAGGCTTTGAGGATCCATTTAATCCAAATCATGTCTACAAGCTAAATAAAGCTTTGTATGGCCTGAAACAAGCACCAAGGGCCTTGTATGAAACTCTTTCCACTTTCCTACTATCCATTGGTTTCACAAGAGGTAAAATATATAAAACATTGTTTTTAAAATGGAGAGGAAAGGATTTGATGATTATCCAAATTTATGTGGATGACATCATTTTTGGAAGCACATGTAATAAAATGTGTGAAGAGTTTAGGCAACTCATGACAGCTGAGTTTGAAATGAGTGCAATGGGTGAACTCCAGTGCTTTCTTGGTCTCCAAGTAAGGCAACTGCAAAATGGCACTTTTATCCATCAAGGCAAATATGCCAAAGAACCGTTGAAGAAATTTGAGATGGATGATTGTAAGCCATGCAGTACACCCATTGCAACCAATAAAATTGTCATGTCTGATGAAAAGGATGATTTGGTTGATCAAACTTTATATAGAAGCATGATTGGGTCTTTATTGTACCTAACTGCATCTAGGCCAGACATCATGTTTGCAACATGTGTTTGTGCAAGATCCCAGTCAGCCCCAAGAAAGTCAAACCTTATTGCTGTAAAAAGGATATTCAGATACCTCAAAGGTACTCCCACACTTGGTATCTGGTATCCAGCTGATGGTAAAATTGAGCTTTCAGGTTTCTCAGATAGTGACTTTGCTGGATGTGACAAGACAAGGAAGTCCACTTCAGGAGGGTGCCAATTCCTAGGCAATTGCTTAGTGTCTTGGCAAAGCAAAAAGCAAGCAGCTGTTTCCACATCCACTGCTGAGGCAGAGTATATAGCTGCTGCAAGCTGTACAGCCCAACTACTTTGGCTTCAAAATCAGTTGCTGGATTTTGGTATCACTGCCTTAAAGACTCCACTCATGTTGGATAGCCAGGCAGCAAAAAATATCATCAAAAATCCAGTTTCCCATTCAACCACCAAGCACATTGACATCAGACATCACTTTGTGAGGGATTGCTATGAAAAAGGTTTGATTTCTCTACACCATGTTCCAACTAAGGATCAGCTGGCAGATGTGCTAACCAAAGCATTAGACACATCCACCTTTGAAAGCTTGATCTCTAGGATTGGCATGCTAAACATGGAATAACAGGCAAAATCTTGTTGTTCTATGAATAAAAGCATTAAAATGTTTTCAGAAAATCAAAAATCCATCCTTAAAAATAGCTAAAAATGAAATTTTAATTAAAATCCTTAAAAGTCTGCCATAACCACTGCTTTGTTCAAAAGTCTGTTCTACTTAAAAGTCTGTCCACTGCTGAAAGACAGCCCCTGTTCTCTCATTTCCTTGATAAGCACTGTTGTTCAAAATCAGTGTTTTTCTATCCACTGATATGCTATCCACTGATAGTAAAAATCACCCATTGACTTCATTATTACCGTTACAACCACTGATCTTGTTCCATCAGTGGTTTTCATAAAAACACTTGTCCTTCATGTCATCAGGGGTTGGCAAGTGGACAGTACATAGCGGTCATATCTTTTGTAACCGCTGCCACGTCAGCTTTCACTTTTTCTTCTATAAAACCCTTTCAAAACCCCCAAATAGGGTTTTATTGTCGAATCGAATTCACAAAAATTCCTTTCTCAAAGCAGTTTTCATCTCCTTCACTCAAATCCTTCATCGATCTTCTTCTCCAAAATGACAAAATCAAAGTCATCTGCGAAATCCACTTCAAAATCATCTCCTAAAAAGGCTACCACACCCATCGAAATACCATACAAAGCTCCTCACAATTATCTGGGTCTCCTTACAAAACCTGGCACCACCAATATCTTCGATTCCATCATTGACACCATGTCTGCATCAAAGTACAAAACTTTGTTAACAGCAGATGCTCCAATTTATCTGAAAACCCAAAGAGAGTTTTGGAAAAATGTTACTCTTGAAAAACAAGGAGAAGACGTCATAGCAATTAACTCTTCTCTAATGGGTAAAGCAGTCAAAATCACACCACAATCCATCTCGGAAGTCTTTGAACTCAATGATCAACAAGGTAAAACTTCTTTTCCCAAAAATGAGTTAAAAACTGATTTCCTTGAAAGGGGGTATGCAGATACAATAAAAAAGGATACCTTACAAAAAGGTAATTTTCCATCTGCAACAAGATTCTTGTTCCATACCCTGCTAATGTGTGTTTCAAACAAAACAACATCTTTTAATGAGATACCATTAAAGATTCAAAACCTGGGATATGCTATTCTCCAAGATGAAAATTTCAATTACTCCTAGGAAATCTTTAATGATTTAGTTAAAAATGTTGATAAAAAGCCATTCTTACTTTTTCCAAGATTTCTAAGTTATTACTTTCAAAAAAAATTTGGTAAGGATGATGCTCATGTAATAAAACAAGGTGACTCTTTTCAAATAAACAGCTTAACTGTTGAAACTTTCACAAGAATGTCAACACCTTGCAAAACACAAGCAGAGGTTCCTGAGCAGAATTTAGCAGCTACCACTGCTCCTCAGGTATCTGCTGCTGAGCCTACTGCTCTAGGTGATCATAGCAGCAAAACAATTGCTTTGAAACCCACACCTAAAATCACCAAAAAGCCAAAACAAAAGAAAACAAAAGAAAACTCAAAAGCCCCCCAAACCTACCAAAAAGGCAACTCTGGAGGATGAGATACCAGAGCAACTGCCAGTGACAGCACAAAAGTCACAAGAAACCACTGCTGCTACTTCCTCACAGCAGTTGGTAGAAATATCTCAACCCATGCCTGAAACTCCTCCTGCTTCTTCTAAAAAAGAACAGGTTGTACAAATAGGGACACCACAATATGATGCTCTGGAATCACTTGCTTCCATCATCCACAGCCCAATGCCCGGGGCCAATTCTCTTTCTACACCCAACCTCACCTCCACAATTCCCCCACAAACAAAAATATTGTTGGATGCTCTTGATTTGAACCAGGCACAAACCAGTCATTCTCAATCACCTGTCAATGAGAACATACCTCAACAAGTGACTGGGTCTGATGTATCAATCATTGCTAACCCACCAACAAGACCTGAGGAGGTTACACCCCTTGAGTTACAAGTAACTCTTGGTGGTAGTCCAAGTGAAGCAGCCACTACAAGTGTTGAACCCACTGGTTTGCATTTGGACAGTGGTTACATCAATAAGACTTCCTTGGAGGCAATTTCTTCTCTGGGAACACTTGTGTATCCAGTCTTCACTGGTTCACTAAAAAGTGTCTCTCTTTTTGAAGGAAGAAGTCCCCAGTTCCAACACAAAGGGGCATCAATGGATGACTTATTGAATACATTCCCTGAGTCAACCACTGCTACAACCACTGTTAGTTGGAAATCAGATGATCCCATTAAGTTGGGTGATGGTTTAATGTACCAAGAATTGACGGACAGAATTGACAAACTAGATACTTCTATTGCAGAAATTAAAGATATACTGCAACAGTTGTTGAAAGCTCAAAAGGTACCACCCATTGCTGCTCCAGCTCAAGCACCTGCACAACCTGCACCTGCTGCAAATGAGTTATGGACCCTATTTCAACCACTGCTCCAACAACAAAGACAATTGGCTGATCAGCAGGATGAAATACATGTTCAAATGCCGAGAAACATGATGGAGTCAAGGTTTAAAGATACCCAAGCTGACATCAAGGCTATCAAGGCCCACATACTGAACACCACTGGCACTGCTCCTCCCACTGTTCTCTTTCTTGATAACCCCCCACCAGATAATGCCAAAAAGGGGGAGAAAATCAAGCAGTGGAAGAAAAAGGGAATTGATGATGGTATTTATATTGAACCAGAAAAAGATAGCATGACTACAGACATCCCCTTGCCAGATGGTAGTAAAAAGATTGATGTTACCACAAATGCACTTGCTGAAGCAAAAGCAAGTGTTAAAAGGGATAAAGAGGCTAAGGACAAAGCCAGGTGGGAACAGGAGAAAAGAGCTTTTATGGAGCTGAATGTGCAGGGTCCTTCTGAACCTATGGATGATGAAAATACTAAGGAAGAAAAGAAGAAGCCCATTAGACAAGTGAGGCAATCTAAACACACACCATCCAGACCTACAAAGCATGCTTCCAAACCACCTACCAAAGGCTCCAAACCTCAAACTTCCACCCAAACAGCTGTTGTAACTCCTGTTGTATCAACAACTGTTGATACTTCAGTAGTTTCAACAACTGCCAGCCAAACATCTGCCATCACTTCAACACACACCACTTCAACACACACCACTTCAACACACACCACAACCACTACTTTACCACCACCACCAAAAATCACCTCACCACCAAAACTACCATTACCACCAAAAACAACCTCACCACCTTCACCCCCTACTAAAAAGCAGAAGACATCAGATGTTACAACATCTATTGTAATGACAACAGTGGTTGAAACACCAGTTGTTTCAACAACTGTTAGTCAGCCACCTTCCACCACTCAAATCACCACCACTGATCCAACCAAAACATCACCAGCCTCTCCTAAACAAAAAAGGAGAAGGATATTTATACCTGATGATGACTCTCCATCACCACCACCAACATCTTCACAATCTCTTGCACTTATTCCAAACCCTGTTCCTCTCTCATCAGCTCAAGTACAACAACCAATCACTACCATCACTCCTGCAGGTTTCCAATATCCTCTTGAACTTATTGCAGTCAGAGAAGAGATCAAATCCTTCTACTTTGAGGATGATCCTGCTAAAAGGAGGTTGCCATCAGTTGAAGGATATCCTAGGCCTAACAACATTGAAGAGTACTTAAAAGTTAAGGCTCAACAGGCAGAGGATATCTCCAAAAGAAACTCCCAAGGAAAAACTGACAAAGAAATTCAAAGGGATTACCAATTTCTATTCACTCAAGTAAGATCCTTAGAGCAATTTGCAAAAAATGTTTGTCAGCAAATATCAGAAAGAGCAGATGAAACCCTGAGAAAAGACTACACTGAAAATATCATGGCTTCTAAGAAGTATAAGGGGGGAAAACATATGTACAAAGAGTGGACCATTCCTGAGCTTGAAAGTGAAGCAGCCAGGATTCAAGAAATGATTAAGAATAAGGTCCAACACACTCCTCCTGATTGGTCAAAATACAAAAAGAATGTACCTGAAAAGACATTGGAGCTTAAGAGAATGAAAGAGCAACTAATTGCTGCTGATTATGGGTCTAAAAATCAAGTGTTGAGATGGAAAGAAGACAAAGTCAGGACCACCTACAAAAGGTTGGAGGAACTAAGAAAGAAAGATCCAAGGGTTCCACAAAAACCTGACTATCCTGAAGCAGAGGTCTCAACAAGACCACCAAAGCTGCAAATCAGGAGAGCCACTGCTCCAGCTGGTGCTGCCATCTATAAAAGAAGACAACAAAAACAGTTGGATGTTGAAACAGTGGAAGAATTACTTGCAGGAGATGACCTTGTAAAAGAGGGTATTAAGAAGATGATAGCAGAAACTCTTGAATTGAATCAACCTGCAAGCACTGCTCAGCTAGTCATCACCAGGCCAGCATCACCAAACTCCTCATCTAATAAAGATCTCCCAAGAAACCCACTAGACTCAAAAGTACTAAAATAGAAAACTGACAAACAGACCCATGTACTGACTGTGATCAAGTCTAGTGGAGAAGTGAAGAAAATAACAAGGGAACAAGCACTTGGCCTAAGTCTTGAAGTTTGCAGGATCTCCTTGATCTTCCACTGTGCAGGGATGAAGATGATACAGATGCCTTAGACTTTGAGTTACAACTCAAAGGGCAAATAAAGGAACTGTTGATGAGGCAATAAAGATCTACAAATAATGAAGGGTTTTGGCATTATCTGTTCCAGGGGGAGATTGTTGGGATTGAACCCTATCAGAGGAACAAATAATGAAAGCCAAAACTGGATCAGGGCAGTGGATCCAGAATAAGCAGATGTTATGTATACAAGTCTCTCCCCTTGAAAGTGGTTTCAACATCTGATGACCTCCAATCCTCTGATCCTTACAACTGCTGACCTACAACTGCTGATCAAGTCAAAGGCTGATGAAGACTAAAGCTCTGCTGGTCAATCTACTGCTATAGGTCAAGCTCTGCTGGTTTATATCAAGTACTGCTGGAGTCACAACAGTGGAGGGATAGAGCAGCAGTTTAGTTTTACTTATGTAATATATTGTATAGCAGTTGTTAGCATAGCAATGTTTGTATAGATCAGATGTTAGAATTTGTTAGGAGGTTAGATGTCACTTTCATGGTGACGTCAGCAAAGATGCCTCAGTGGTTTGTCCGTGCCTATAAATAGAACAATACCCTGTACTGTTCTATTAGCTCTTCACCATCTTCCTTCCTGTACGAACAAATCACTGTGAGCTCAGGCTGAGGGGGAGTTTGTTACATGCATGCAATTGTAATCGTTGATGAAATAAATTCAATCATTTGGTTCTTTGTTGAAAATGTGTGTTGAAAGCAATTCTCCTGTTTGATTGTGAAAAGTTTGTTTCCATTTATATTCCGCTGCACTACTTGTTCATTGTTCATCTTAATTCAAACATAAAACACAATCAAAACCAAACTCAGATCCTAACAAATAGTAATTCATAACTTTTAAGTATTTGTTTTTTATTATTTATTAATAGTATTTTTATTTATTATTCAATGTTATATTTTTGTAATAACTTGCGTTTGTTAACTTTGTAAGAAAAATAATCTAAATCTGCGTTTATGTTTATTGTTTTTAACATTCCGAGAGCATTGGATCGGTATCGATATGGTTTGTTACAGTAGCGGTACAATAACAATTTGCTTTTCTTAACTTTAAAAAAATCTAAATCCGCGTCTATGTTTCTTTATTTTTTTAACCTTCCACGGGCATTGAATTGGTATCGATATGGTTCGTTATAGTAGCGGTACAATACATGCACTAGGTATGAAATCAACACGTGTTTTACATCGGTCAAAAACAACAAAAACAAACACTAGTATTATATAAAAAGAAATCAAACTAGTTGTTTAATCATGTCCTATCCAAAAATAATTATTAAGACAAAGAACTAAAAACTACAATTGTTTTGTTGTTTGATGAGAAAAAAAAAATAAACATCAAGAAGGAATATAATGAGGTTATATTCTACACAGTACGAATTAATTTACACGTAATAAAAAATATCAAAAATTTTGTGGGTTTTGACTCTATCTATATTTCGTTCTTTCTCCCACACCTTACTTGGATAGCAAGTCTTTTTACCTTTTCTTGAGCACAAGAAGCATCACCTGTTGGATCACCCAAAATTGCTCTATCGATCGGCACTCTGCAACTATTCTTCCCCAAGCAAGCCTGTTTCGGTTTTCAGTTCATTTAGCGACGTTATTTTCAGAACCAATAATATGTAAAGAAGTTCATAATGTGTAAAAGCTAATCATAATGAGAGTCATATGCATTTTTCAATATAGTTAAGTGGAGCTTGTTTTTACCTTTTCAACAACTTTCTTGGCATTGGGGGCTTGACATGTTCCTTGCATATAGGTACCACATGATCCCCATGGATTGCCAAAGCCCACAAATTGGATTTCCTTGATAAATTTATCGGGGTCGCAAGTAAGTTGAGCTCCAGGTTTAGGCTTTTCAACCACTGCCTTGAGAATGTCGTTGTCCATCTTCCACGAGTCGACATTTGGTGGATAGTCTTCACCCATGTTGCTACAAATTATATCGCGATTCACAGTGTTGATCACAATACCATCTATTGTTCCACTACTCTCCTCGTACACGACCAAAAGGTTGTTCTTTGGTTTTAAATATGACCTTGGGATGTGATACCTAAATGACAATGTGCATAATGTGTTAAAAATGTAGTATCATGGTTTATTTTTATTTGAATTGGTCAGTTGTTATGCTTACTCGGTTTGAGAAGGCGCTCCTAGTGGAGAACGATAATTGTCCCAATAACGACCAATGCTATAACCATTGACCCAAACTACTCCTTTGCCCATTCTCTCCATCTTAATTGCCACCGGATCGTTTCCTTCTGGGGCATTAAAACGCGTCTACAACATAAAATTCCGTTCAAAAATGAAGCCGACAAGTATATATAAGTGGGAAGAATTGGCAAGCGAGATAGATCGGATAACTTGACAAAAAAACGTTTAAAGTCCAAAAATGTAACATTCTCACACGTGTAGGTCAGGTTTGGTTAGACCACCCGTCAACATGTTCTTGCTGGAATAATAATGTTACCGTTTATGTATAAACATTTAGTAGGTATTAAGCATCTTAAAATACTTTGGGCGGTTTTCAACCTCATTTGACTGGTTTAACCCATTTGTCTCGCTTTAAAATTCTAACTATTTTTTTTTTTAAATAAACTTGTTTTTAATCTAACTTGTCAAAACAAGACACCTTCTACGGAATAGTCATATGTTACCTTATACCATGTAATAGGTGTTCCCGGTCTGGTTGCCGGGACCCATTTAACCTTTGTCGATCCTTCTTCTGTGAATAATTGAAGGGATTCTCCCTCAACGCCAACCTAAATACATGGCAAGTTTAGTACACACACATAATTACATTTTTCTTCATATTTTACACGTATAAAATATAGAAAAGCATGTGTATAAACACATATACATACCTTATGCCCCCATTGGTTAAGAGTGATATCAAGAGTACCACAACTCATACCCTGTAGCATAACAGCTCGGATACCCGAAAACCTCTTCTCCATATACGCTCCACTGTTCTTCACTCGAGAAAAATCGAAAGTGAAAGAAAAAAGTTAAAAAAAGTGCATGTCACAAGATCAATATATCATCTATCGTTATATGTCTCGATCAGTCTATACGCAACATGTTATAACCGATAGTATGAATTTACCGGTAATCCAACTGTCATTGCCAAGATTGATATATGATTGGCTCCGAGCTTCAAACTCACAGGTTTAGAAAATGTAAATGATTTTTCTATGAAGCTTCCATGTCCAAACCCTAAATTATTTTGCATGGTTGTTAATATTTTTATTCATAGTTTTGTTTAGTTGTGGATTATGGGTTGATCTCACCTATGTATTGTCCGTTAACAAATGTTAATAAAGCATCACCAAGACTTTGAATTCGAATAACCGGCATGATATCTGGTCGCATAGGTAGATCATCTTTATCAAGATTTATGCTGCAATAAACAAACCAAAATTAGAAAAATGAATTATTGACAATTGGCTGAAAGCAGGGGAGGATTTAGAGCCTTTTTACGGGTTCCCAGGAACCCAGTCGATTTGGAAAAAAACGTTTTTTTGTAGTGTAAACCTTGTATGATTTGGAAAAAAACGTTTTTTTTTTTTTGTGTAAACCTTGTATGATTTAGAAAAATGAACCTAGTGAAAAAACTGGCTGGATCCACCACTGGCTGAAAGACATTTTAATATGGGGAAATCACTCTAATAGCCATATGACACAAATTGTGTGCTCAAATAGTCATTGAATTGTTTTTCTAGTTTTTTTCCTTCTTAATTTATGGTTACAAAAATATAATATTTTGATTAAAAAAGCCAAAAAGGACACATGTCTCAAGATCATGAAACTTTGTACATATCAAGCTAGCTTTTGTGGCAATGGGTACATTGCACCCAGTTAGATGAGTATACGGTGCAAAAATTTTGAAATTTTGCTCCAATACATACAAATCATACTATGACATGTAAACACATGGTGCAAGAGTCTTGATTCAAAGAACAATGATGTTGTAACATCTTAGGTAAATTCGATATCTGCCGTAGATATGAGAGTTGTTGGGTTCATGAGAGATATCCACCTCAAAGATCACCAACGCGTTTCGGGCGCATAAGTTGTGGATCTCATCAGAACTCCGCATTTAAGTGTGTTCAGGTGGGAGTAGTCCTATTATGAGTAACCTCATAGAAAGTCTCCACTATGTCAACCAGAAACAAATATCTAAGCTTCTTATGGGTTAAACGGACAATATTTTGGTATGATGATACAATGACATGTAAGCATATGGTCTTTATCTTTTACGCCAATTGTCTAGGCCAAGGATACGTTGTCGAATACGCATATCGCACGTCGATGCAAAATATGGACACGTGTCAAGATCTATTTTGGGTGCAAAATCACAAATCTTGCCCAAATTTTGTGACAGATATCACGTGTCTAGTTGTGATTGATTTTCCATGTCATAGGAAGATATGCACCGATTAAATTGATAATTTAAAAAAAGGTTTATGGTTATTTTAGTATACAAGTTTTCTCAAGTGAAAAATTCTTAAAAAATATACCAATGACGATATTGATGATACATATAGTCAAAATAACTACTCACTTGACTTTACCTGGTACTATACCACATATAATCTGTGGTATCTTTAGTCGTGGCGGTGAGCTCCATTGGTGTTTTACTTCGCATCTGTAAATCGTTGAATGTTGGAATAGACTCCCGGTAGCTTTCCCATTTAAAATTGTTAGCTCTTTTTGAAGGGACGAAGGTCCTTGAGTTATGTTGTGACGTGATCTGTTCTTGTTTCATATATTGAAGTTAGTTTCACCATTAGCTAGATTTATAAATAACGACTATGAATATAAAAACTCACAAGTTCTGTGTTAAAAACAATATTTTTGCAATCAGGAAGGATCGTAACGGATCGTCGAGAAAGGAAATATGGTTTTCCCCTAAAATCAACAGTTCGATGAATTTTCTTGTGCTTGTTGCTCAAGAAAGCCGCACAAAGCTTGCTTTCGGGTTTTTCATACGTTATAATCTACAAACAAGAAGTTAATAAGCGTGTTTCCGGGATGCTTAGGTTTTTTTCTTTCTATTTCTCTCCAATGCATTTGGTCCAGATTTTTTAAATAAAAAAAGTATGGTGATGCATTGGACGTTGCAAAGTTTAATGGATCGTTGCATCACCATGCTAAAGCAGATTCACATAGGTTAAACCGGTTCACAAGCATGAGAATTGCTTACTTGGACAAACTTATTGATCTCTTGTACTTTACGAGTACCCGTAAGAAAGAGCTTCTTTATCATCCTCAAGACTTTGTGAAGGTCTCGAAGGTGACTCCATTTGGGTTCTTTTATCAACCCTAACATATAATAAAAAAAAGTTATCAACAATATACAAAATTTACCCATATATTAACAATATTGAAGAATATGTTATTAGCTTATGTAACATTTGTAGATGTGTATTCGAAGTATGTTTGTGGATCGATACATATAACTTGGGTTTTTATAGGTTTAGGTTACTCGGTTATGATGAAAATCACTAACAAGGGAAACGAGAAATGACATACCTAACCGACTGGGTTGGGTGGATCGGCTTAACTGGCCGTTTTTACCGTTTAGTTGTTTGAACATATTTCATTGATATAAAAAAATTGAAACATTAAAGATAAATTCACAACTATAATACATAGTTATAACTTCATATTCCAACAATGAATATATATATGTGTATCGTAAAGTTATCAGCTGGTTTAACTTACAATGACAGGCACATGTTTCAAATTAGACATAAATATCAGTACATAAAAAACCAAACTGCGAACCAATCGTTAGGATTTTAAATCTACGTACTTGCTTCGGTTAAGACAACTCTGTTGGTTTAATGGTTTTTAAATACTCCTATGATGTATGAGTTAAATATTTGTTATTTAAGTGGTAAAATATACTTGGCCTAGTTCAATTGTACACCAAGGTTAGTTAAACCAAATATATTCAACTAACAATTTATTTTTGGGTCTTATTTTGACACCCGCAAAATCTTATTGACACCCTTTTTACTCTCTCTCTATACATATCTATGTATATATATAAGAGAGAGAGAGAAAGGGTGAGTTAATGTTAACACCCTTATTTTATCTAGTGTTAACGGTTAACATTTATGATTTAACTTATTATATATATTAGAAAGCAAAGAGTTAGTATAAAGAATATTTTATAAAATAACTTTCGTAACAAGTGTCCCTTTATTTAGGCTTAAAAGTAAAACCAATATAATAAGTCAACTTAAAACAAAACGTTTCAATGAAACTTTAGACTTGATATATATTTCATTCTCAATATCTTCATCAAATCATATATTTTTATTTTTATTAACTATAATCATTTAAACTTTTAAGGTCTATCAAATTTTGGATGCATAGTAATGAAATTGAAAATGCTCACCAAATTCGTCAAGGGGAGCTTCATCATAGTAGCGAGTGGTCACAAACGACGAGCTAGTTCTTCCGAAGTTGGTACCACCGTGATACTAAAGCGATCACGAGGCTAACAAAGTTATGATACATTTTAATCTTTGTTTAAAATATCAAGTGACTTCAATTCTTACCATGTAGTAATTAGTCATGCTTCCATTGTTCATGAAGAACCGAGTAACTGAGAATGCAATATCTTCAGCAGCTCTTTGAGATGGTGGGTCTCCAAAAACCCGGTATCTATAAGCCCAATAAAAACATAAATTATACTCTAAATAAATAAAAAAAAAATAAGAATATGTAATAAGAGATTATTTTAAACTTTAAAGCTTACTGAGCGGTCCAGTTTTCAGTCCATAAAGAAGGCTTGTCTGGGCTATTTGGGCCCATAAAGGTATCTGCACAATGCCTTCCATTGCATGTACTTATCTAGCCACAAATAATTGAGTTGTAAGCAGTGTTGAAATAATCGCCAGGCGGTGAGGTGGGGACTAATGATTAATCAAGATTAATTTTGATTAATCAGGTTAATTGGTGATTAATCGACGCCTAATCAGGATTTTTACAACAGTGGTTGTAATCAAATCAGAATGTTTGGCGTTTCATTTACGATTGCCTCTCGGCTTGGGCAATTTGGATTTTAAGGCTAAATGCACGTGATTGTCGGTTTCTATAGCCAAAACGCGTCATTTTTTTTTGTTTAGGGCTGACGTGTCACCACCCGAATGCTTGTTTGGTCACACAACTTCCGATTTTTAAGGCCCAAGTTGAAATCGTTTTAAGGTCAAAACCACGCATTTGCCAAATACAAGTCCACGTGACTCTTTAATTGTCACATTTTCGTGTATTCATTTGTATTGGTCAAATATACATGTTTATAAAAAGTTCAAATGGTTGTTTTACTAGAAATGTCACTGTAAATGTTCATTTTCGTGATTTTTCCTTAAGTTTAACCATGGTCCATCTAATAGCTGATTTATAAATCCGACACTAGAACTTACAACATTCTGAGGAGCATCCTTTTGCTTACACATGATCCACGGGACATCGGGATACAACGAGGTTGCCATGTCTGCTGCCCACTTGACGTATTGAGTGCCTTTTTCTTTGTATGATTCTTGGACATGATTGTACTCGTTTTCAACCTGCAACACAATCGCTACTTAACCGTCGAAGGATGATTGTTTAGATTGCATTAACATGGTGTACCTGTGCCATGATGATAGGTCCTCCTTGAGGCGCAAACAACTTCTCCGCCTTCATCATATTTACCATATATTCGATGTATCTTTTCATATGTTTCTAAAGAAATAGAAAACCTTTTGGTTATGTAAATCATGATAATGATGCTAGTTCATATTTAAGTTATGGTAAGGGTGTTTATAAATCTTTAAAACCGGTTGAACCACTAAAACCAGGATGGTACGGCTGATTTGAGGTTCATACTAGTTGAAAAATTAGGTCTAATCATTTGGAACTTGAAACTGACTGTGTAAACTGATTCGACCGTTTGCATTTATCATTTAGTTTTTTTCATTTTTTTAACATGAAATTATGCATATCTATGACATTATAAACCATGTTTATCGTTTTTAAAATTTTTAATACAAACTAACATTTAAAAAGAAATTCATCCTGTCCAAACTGCCATACTTAACCGTTTTGCCAGGTTCGGATGACCCAACCAGTCCGGTTTATTTAGTTAGTCCAAAGTTTTCATCAAAACCGGTCTAACTGGACTGTGAACACCCAATTAGTAACGCGTTTTAAAATGATTACGGACCATGTATGGTTCGTTATATGAGCGGAATACGATGTTGGGGATGTCTCTTAACCAGAATGGCAGTCCTCTGCGTAGAAAAATTCCAGAAAAAAAAATACATGACAATCAAAAACAGGTTTTATAGAAAATAAAATTCAACTAAACTAATATAATAAAAAAATATAAAATGAATATTTTACCCAAGATTCCATTCTGCCTGAATGAAGGGTCCAAGTCGTAGAACAACATACATTTTATGTTCAGCAATTAATTTGATAAATTTCACCAAATCATAATTTCCTGTAAAATTATACTACCAAAAAGAAATAAAATAAAATAAGTTTTCAAAAATGAAATCTAATAAAATATAATTAACTGAAAAACAACCTGGCCTTGAACAGGCTCATGAGCGTTCCAAAAAACATAAGTTGCAATAGTGTTTAATCCTCCTTCTTTTGCCATTCTTATAATATCTGGCCACATCTAATTCAAAATTTTAACCAAATATATTAAGTTATAAATACATGTTAATAATTAAAAATAAACGAACACGAAAAATATCAAATACATTGTACCTCAGGAGTGCTTCGAGGATAATGAATGGAACCCGAGAATATAAGTATTGGGTTCCCACCAACAATAACGGACTTGGCATTGTATGTCACAGGTCCAGGGGTATATTCGTTCTCATCGTTATCAGAACAAACAGATACCAATGTGTTGGCGATCAAGAGGAGCATGAATGCCAACCGGCTTCTCGAATCCATGTTTTGGATGAAGTTTTACGTTGGTAATGATAATTTAAGTAGTTGATCATCGGTCACCGGGGTTTTTAGGAATGAGAAAATAAAATTGGGAGATGTTGGCCATAAGATTAAGGTTAGAAAACGTGTAAATTGAATAGTTCGTTATTATTTGTAAGATATTTGGTATAAGAGAGACAAATGCGGTTATCACAAGGCTTAAGAGGATCTACCGGTTCGATAGGTATAATTTGGAGTTAGTGGTGGAGGTTTGAGTTTTTCCTTCCATGTGTTTGCTATATTTATGCAAAGTGATTTTCTAGATAAATAATGCCTAAATTTGTTATTTGAGGTTTCCTAAATAAGATTATAAACTTTATAAGACTTTGATTATTATTTAACACTTTTACAAACTTGGATAAAAACAAATATTTGTATGAGTTTTGTTACTTTAGTTGTGCATATTAATACAAAGTTATTGAAAAGCAAATGATCTCTACTAAGTTAAGTGGTAAACCAAAATATGGATTTAGTGATAAGTTAAATGATTAAAAGCGATAATGACATGACAAGTGATGAGAGTGATAATCTCCGCTCTCTAACAAGAAGCTAGGATTTGGTGGGATTAAGGCCATTCGGTGTGGAAGCGGGGAGAGTAACAAGGTGCGGATGTGGTGGTGAAAGAAAGTGAGGTGACAGAGAGAGAGATGGTGTAACGAGGTTAGTGGGACCATGATAACACAACAAGGTATAGTCAAAGAAGAACATGATCGAGCAACAGGGTGCGGAAACACCACACCCCCAACCTACGGGATGAATGGCTAACATCGAATGTATACCCTATGACCAGACTACGACGTTGTGGGCCTTGTTGTAACATATATTTTTGCCGTACTAATAGCATAGCCATTAGTAGGGTTTAGGGAGGGTGTTATGGGAATAAACCTTAACCCTATCCTAAGGAAATAGAGAGACTGCTCCCGCTTCAGCTATATGAAAACAGGACAGGTACCAATAAAATATAGCTGAAAGATTCCTACCAAATAGCCATACAGTAATACTGCTAATGAAAGTTGTAAACTATAGTAGCTATAGATAATAAAGCAAATAGGATTATAAAAACGCACATACCCTTATTATATAATCCCCTAAGCATGTCAATTCTCCCAAACAACACGAAGGTAGTCCTAAGGCTACGTATAAGGCAAACAAAAGGATATAAGGCAAACACGAAGGTGTATAGACATTATCTAGTGGAGATGGATATGATCCAGTGGTTCCACTTGTGACACGATGATATTCCAATGATCTGTCTGTTATCTAAATTTGCTGTTAAAAAATGATGCCTTAAAATTTAAGTCTATTTTATTTGTTTAAAATCTAAAGCGAATTAATAAATCTGTTAAAAATGATGCCTTAAAATTTAAGTCTATTTTATATGTTTAAAATTTAAAGCGAATTAATAAATCTGTACAATGTCTAAATCAAATTAATATGAGATTGCTTTGAATCGTCAATTTATTAATTAATACTAATTAAATATATATGTATGTACGCGTAAAGGTTTGAACCGATGTGATAGGTATTTTAATGCATATCTACTACTTTTACCCAATGGTCACCAATGTTTCAATATTCGCATACACATCCTCCATCATATACAAATTGCACTTTCCTTATCTATTTTGTATATTTATATAGAAAGTGTAAATTTTCACTCCGAGTATAGACTATGGTTCCATTATGCTTAATATACACGAAGCATAAACCAACTTTAAGTAGAAAACATGTAAAGATACTGATACCGACTAACATGGACCATTATGACACTCTAGACAAATACCACATCAACCGTGGTCAGAAGAGATTCTTGGTTCATAAGACATGTCCCGCCTCTTAAATCACTAACGCGTTTTTGGTTTAGTTGGCTTTGGAGCATATGAAAACTCCACAGTTAAGCGTGCTCAGGTGGGAGTAGTACTAGCATGGGTGACCTCCTGAGAAGTCTCATCCGAGGCAATAAAAAACAAATCCATGAGTTCCTGGATGAGCAACCCATCGAGGCAAAGCGGACAATATTGGTGGTGAGAGTGGCCGGATGTTACAAATGGTATTAGAGCCACTCTTAAGTCGTTCGGGATGGTGGAGCAAACTTTTGCTCAGATAGGAGTAGTACTAGGATGGACGACCTCCTAGGAAGTCTCCACCGAGGCAACAAAAAACAAATCCTTGAGTTCCTAGATGGGCAACTCATCGAGGGCAAAGCGGACAATATTGGTTGTGATAGGGGCCAGATGTTACAAAACAAAAATATTTATACCAGGGGCGTACCTTAGTGTGAAGTGGGAGGTGCACCCACCCCTCCAATGTTTCAGTTAGAAGTGTAAAATTTCTTATTTTTCGTCCGAAAATTTTAAAATTATGTAGGGTTGTCCCCCCAATTATTTTGCCTATTGGATCCCATGACTTTCTACCCATCGAAACTTTTGGTCAATCTCTGCCACTAATTTATACATAATATTTCAAATATACAGTAGAAGAGAAAGATAGACGTTTATGTGTTTATCATTTTGACGATAACCGTCTTATGTATCAGCGATTTTGTATTTAATGACATGTATAATATATCAATGGATCCCCTTTTTACTTTAGAAAATGCAAAGATAAACATTACTTTTTCATTTGCAAACCAAACTAACCAATAAGCATATAACATGCGACATTGCATCAAACCCTTGTATGCGTGTCAAAAACCATTAACGTGACACATATTATTTCAATATTTAAAATCGTATAGCTCGACGAGAAGGTTCCAATATCGCTAGAACGAGTTCAATCAAAGTTTGTTTGATACCCTTTCTACAAGTTTTTAGTTTTAGGAGATTAAGCATTTAAACCCAACACTTTCTAGTTATATATTTCAGTTTATCAAGATCTTTGTCCAAATACCAAATTTCTTTCTCTAAACTCTTTCAACTAAAATGTGTTCAACAACATCTAAAACTAAATTTATTAAGAATAACATACACAACATATAACATATACAAACTTTCGACATTCAATCCACTTTTGAAAACCAAGCAAACCCAAGGGACTAAACATGTTAAAAAATCTCAACTCAAAACACATTCAAAGATCTTCCTATAAATACCTCCCCCAATTCCTAATTTCCCCCAAATCTCCAAAATTAGGGTTTTCTCATTCCCAAATCGCCAATTTTCGTTCTAATTTCCCAACAACAATCATGTCATCATCAAAGACAATCGTGTTAAGAAGCTCCGACGGTGAAACATTCGAGGTCGACGAGGCGGTTGCGGTGGAATCTCAGACGATCAAACACATGATCGAAGACGGTTGTGCTGACACCAGCATCCCGCTCCCTAACGTCACGAGTAAGATCCTTTCGAAGGTTATTGAGTACTGTAAGAAGCATGTGGAGACTCCCAACGCTGATGAGAAGGTTGCGGAAGAGGATCTTAAGTCGTTCGATGCGGATTTTGTGAAGGTGGATCAGGGTACTCTGTTTGATCTTATTCTGGTATGGTTTTTGTTATTTTTAATCGTTTTTTATGTTGTGAATATTATTTTATTGGTTATTTGTTTTTGTATGCCCTATTTTTGTTAAATTATATAGGTATAATTCTAGGGTTTTGTTTTAATTTTTTGGGGATAATGAGTTTTG
Organism: Helianthus tuberosus; assembly: GCA_030545235.1. Taxonomy (NCBI): domain Eukaryota; kingdom Viridiplantae; phylum Streptophyta; class Magnoliopsida; order Asterales; family Asteraceae; genus Helianthus; species Helianthus tuberosus. The sequence goes on from CM060438.1 coordinate 58,297,588, forward strand.
TTTGTATTGTAATGTTTAGTTTTGTAAATCTTAAAGTGTATACGTGTTTTATTTGTGGGAAAGATTTTGTAGGTAAATAGGTATTTGTTATTTTGTTTGCTCTAGTTATGTTTATTGAGTAATGGTTCTTTGGGGGTAATTTTAGGGGTTTCATTTCTTATCCTAATGTTTAGGTTTGTGAATATTTTGTTGTTGGGATGGTTAGCAGTTTCAAACTAGGATCATATATATGGAATGTATTTTTTCTTTGTTTTTTTTCGCACACTGCTGCAGCTGTTAATATGGAACGCTGATCAATCGAAGTCAAATAGAGGCAGCTATTTGTATCAAGTCATTGGACATATGTCGTTTTCATAGGGATTAAGTGCAATACTTGATTTTGTGCAATTGTAGGGTTGTTTAAAAGATTTACTTAGAACAGTTGAATGCTTTGGTTTATCTTTCCCGATCATCATGATAAAATGAATTGTTTGTAAAATGTGGAGTCTTGACAGGAATTAGGGAAGACTTTCTTTAACCAAAGAACCACCAATGGTTAAGATTTTTTGTTTTATTTGATTATGTTTTTGAATTTGAATTGGTTTTTGAATATTTGATCAAAAATCCCGAAAATATTTATTTGTGAAGTATTATTTGCGTGGGTGTATTAATGAGCAACAAGGCATTGATCTTTGCTTTATTAGTAGTTTTGTGGTTTTATTTTTTACTTAATCATAAAGATTTTTTCTAATGCTTGTGTGACTATTGGTCTATATGTTTACATTCTTAAATTGGTTTATGAATAGACGATGAAAGAAACTATGATCTGTGCTTAGTTGTAGCGTATCTGGTTCGGATTTTGTGATCATAAGATTTTTTTAACTTAAGTTTGTATTAGCATGTCTACATTCTTGTTATGGTCATTGAGCATATGATTAAGAGGTTTATGTTTTTTTGTTTCAGGCGGCTAACTACTTGAACATCAAGAGCCTACTGGATTTAACTTGTCAAACAGTTGCTGACATGATCAAAGGCAAGACCCCTGAAGAGATCCGCAAGACGTTCAACATCAAGAACGATTTCACCCCAGAAGAGGAAGAGGAGGTTCGCAGAGAGAATGCATGGGCTTTTGAGTAAATTATCCGGTTTTTAATTGTCTGTTTCGTGTCAGTGTTCTTTTGGGTGTCACTTGTATTATAAGAACCACGAACATCCTTTATGTGGCTGGGTACATTTTGGCTTTTTATGGGTATGTATTTTGTCCCATGATGTTTGGAAGTTGCAAACAAGTGTCTTGAACTTATGATGATTTTAAACGCAACCCTTTTGACTCCTTTGTTTTTTTACTGTATGTTTTCTCGTGATTTAATCATTGTTTTGCATTCAGTTTGTTTTTTGTTTTTTGGTTTTGTGATGATTGAGATGACCCTCTGCCTATATAGACTGGTGCTATGTCGAATATACGTATGACTTTTTTGTCATGTTGTGGGTTGTGCTGAACATATTATGACTAACATCTCCAGCAAGCTAGCAACAGCCCTTACAACTGTAAACGGCCTGACTGCCTGAGCTTTAAAAGTATTAATGAGTCAACAGCCACTTGGCAGCATCATGATTGAACTCGGCGCCTCTTTTCTCTCTGACCTAGTAAGGGAGCAGTTGTCTCTGTTACTCCGATCACATTCCAGTAATCTTATCAAAATCACAAGGCTGAGTGGTATGAGGTAGCGCCTCTCCACCCCAGCCCAATAACACTCAATAGCGCCCCTCTTCCCATTGCTTGGGCGCCATTGATCACTCGCTAGCCCATTCGCGAGCAACAGCGGAGAGAAGGTGAAGTTGCATTGTTTTTATTTTTATATTCCATTGCATGAGTGTTATTGAGAAGAGACATGACCGTGCAGCCCCATGTCTACATGGCGCTCAGGTGGTGCAATCAGTGATACTTCCAGTAATCTCATCAAAATACTAGGCACTTTAGAAGCAAGCATCAATCACTGATCTGTCATGCTGAAAAAATCATGCTGGTTGCGGTTGGGTAATACAGTGTTACAAGAGCATCTGTATTGAGAGGTGTTCCAATCCAATAAATGCCCAATGTGGAAGAGATATTATTGCTCATGTAAAGTGTGTGGTCTTTGGCCGAGGACCAGTTTTTGGAGGTCCATGACCACTTGCATTGCGAGAGCCGGTCTTGTAGCGTGGTTTTTCGGGCAGTTGATGACCGATGGGTATGGGGTCCATGATCCATTGCACTGCAACAGATGCTCTAAGACCAGTCGAGGCGCCACGTTATAGTCCGTTGTGAGTGGCTCGCCACGTGTGGAACACCGCCGCCACTCATGGTGACCACGCATGGTGGTGATAACGAGTGGTGGTGACAACGCGTTGAAAATCTGTTGAGATTTGTATGGTGTGCAAACATGGCAGTACCCGAATGCTCTTCGATGACCTTTCACTAGTGATGGACACTCCCACTAAAATCCATCACTAGGATGGAACCAAGTTTGATGACGTGGCGGAACTTGATTGGGTGTGGTGAGTGATGGAAAGTGGAGCACTCCCACTCCCTAACTTGTATTCTACAAGTTGAAGGGTGGTTTCGTATTAATGATGGTTGTACCCTTCATATATATTTGAAGTTTAATGTTATAAAAAGTTTCACATACAATATTTGATAATGCTCCAGCATTCTTAGTTTTAGCTAAAAATTAGTTTATTAAAAAAACCTCCCTTAACTCACTGACGGATGCAAAGCTTTGATACAGCATTCGAAAAACCTTTTTTTATAATATATATTAGGGGTGTTCAGTATTCGATTCAGACTCGAAAAAATTTGAAATTCAGCTCAATTCAATTCGATTATCAAGAATTCGAATTCGATTCAATTCGAGGCCGAGTCCAGTAAATCAAATACGAATTTATAATTTTAAATTCTCCCAAACAACATCAGTACCAATATTCACTTTTATGGTTTTGATTTCAATACCGGTCGGTTTCAGTATTTTTGGATACTTTTTCAATACCTATACCGAAGGGGTACTATATAAAAGCGTAACTTTATAACTCGCAACTTTATATTTGTAATTTTTTATTATTAATGATATACTATTGTAAAAATTATTTTATGTTTTCTTATGTATCGAACTCCCACCTCATGTAGGAATTCCACAGTTTAATACTTTAATACAACAGGCATAATCCTAAAAAAACAACTAACTTCAAAGTCTAATTAAAATTTCATATTGCTTTCAAAGGGTAGCTCAAAACCTTTTAACGTTCTCTATTGATTTCATTTTAGAGAGATTTACATTCAAACAAATATTTAGGGTGAGATTCTTTGTATATAGCCGTGATTGGCTATCTAGATAATGGAAGATATGTGTGGTTCTTAGGCTACATGGTATGGTGCCCATCTTTCCTTTATATGCGTGTCAAAAAACCATCAACGTGACACATGTTTTTTTCAAAACTGTATCTAAAAAACAACTTTCATCTGAATATACATATCACACCATGATTATAAAACAAATAAGTTCAATTTTTTTTTTAAATAATTTGTATTTCTAGTTAGGGTTGAGTTATCCTACACAGTCTCCAAACTACAGAAAATGTACAAGAACAAAATGGATCGCAAAATATATCACAATATCAAACAAAATATAATACAATGACAAAGAAAAAGACACAATGAACTGAAAAAAAAAAAATACAATGAAGAAAAAAAACCAGTGCCATATAAAAAAAACACAATGATCTGAAACAAAATTCTTAAATCTACAAGTTAAAAATCTAAAAGTGAAATCCTAAAATCTAAGATCATATAGCTTGATGAGACGGATCCAATATCGCTAGAACGAGTTCAATCAAAGTTTGTTTGATACCCTTTCTATAACTTTATAGTTTTAGGAGATTAAACATTTAGACCCAACACTTTCTAGTTATATATTTCAGTATATCAAGATCTTTGTCCAAATACCAAATTTCTTTCTCTAAACTCTTTCAACTAAAATGTGTTCAAAAACATCTAAAACTAAATTTATTAAGAATAACATACACAACATATAACATATACAAATTTAGACAATCAATCTACTTTTGAAAACTAAACAAACTCAGAAAGGGATGACGGCGCAGTTTGTTGCTCGTCTACATGCTATTTTTATGTAATTTGCTCTGATGATTAGAATGAAATTGCAAACCCAAGTGACTAAAGATGTTAAAAAATCTCAACTCTAAACACATTCAAAGATCTTCCTATAAATACCTACCCCAATTCCCAATTTCCCCCAAATCTCTAAAATTAGGGTTTTCTCATTTCCAAATCGCCAATTTTCGTTCTAATTTCCCAACAATCATGACATCATCAAAGACAATCGTGTTAAGAAGCTCCGACGGTGAAACATTCGAGGTCGACGAGGCGGTTGCGGTGGAATCTCAGACGATCAAACACATGGTCGAAGTCGGTTGTGCTGACACCAGCATCCCGCTCTCTAACGTCACGAGTAAGATCCTTTCGAAGGTTATTGAGTACTGTAAGAAGCATGTGGAGACTCCCAACGCTGATGAGAAGGTTGCGGAAGAGGATCTTAAGTCGTTCGATGCGGATTTTGTGAAGGTGGATCAGAGTACTCTGTTTGATCTTATTCTGGTATGGTTTTTGTTATTTTTAATTGTTTTTATGTTGTGAATTTATTATATTGGTTATTTATATTTGTATGCCGTATTTTTGTTTATTTGTATAGGTATAATTCTAGGGCTCTGTTTTGTGAATCTTAATAATACTTGAGCGTTTTAATTGTGGGAAAGATTTTGCAGGTAAATAGGTTTTTGTTATATTGTTTCTCTATATTTGTTTATTTAGTTTTAATGTTTTGAGGATAATTTTAAAGTTTTGTTCGGTATAAAAATGTAATTAGCGACCTAATTTTGTTTATATGGTTTTAATTTTTTGGGGATCATGTTAAGAGTTTTGTTTGTATTGTAATGTTTAGTTTTGATTATGGTTAAGAATTTGAATTGGTTTTTGAATATTTGATCAAAAAACCAGAAAAGATTTATTTGTGAAGTATTATTTGCATGGGTGTATTAATGAGCACCAAGGCATTGATCCATGCTTTATTTGTGGTTTTGTGGTTTGATTTTTTATTTAATCATAAAGATTTTTTCTAATGTTTTTGTGACTATTGGTCTATATGTTTACATTCTTAAATTGGTTTATGAATAGACGATGAAAGAAACTATGATCTGTGCTTAGTTGTAGCGTATCTGGTTCGGATATTTGTGATTATAAGATTTTTTTAACTTATGTTTGTATTAGCATGTCTACATTCTTGTTATGGTCATTGAGCATATGGTTAAGAGGTTTATGTTTTTTGTTTCAGGCGGCTAACTTCTTGAACATCCAGAGCCTACTGGATTTAACCTGTCAAACAGTTGCTGACATGATCAAAGGCAAGACCCCTGAAGAGATCCGCAAGACGTTCAACATCAAAGACAATTTCACCCCAGAAGAGGAAGAGGAGATTCGCAGAGAGAATGCATGGGCTTTTGAGTAAATTATCCGGTTTTTAATTGTCTGTTTCGTGTCAGTGTTCTTTTGGGTGTCACTTGTATTATAAGAACCACGAACATCCTTTATGTGGCTGGGTACATTTTGGCTTTTTATGGGTATGTATTTTGTCCCATGATGTTTGGAAGTTGCAAACAAGTGTCTTGAACTTATGATGATTTTAATCGCAACCCTTTTGACTCCTCCTTTGTTTTTTTTTTACTGTATGTTTTCTCGTGATTTAATTGTTGTTCTGCATTCAGTTTGTTTTTTTTTTTTGTTTTTTGGTTTTGTGATGATCGAGATCACCCTCTGCCTATATAGATTGGTTATGTCGAATATAGGTTTGACTTTTTGGTCCGAGTTTTGTGCTTCGACAACAGTTAAACATGTTGTGGGTTGTGCTGAACATATTATGACTAACATCTCCAGCAAGCTAGCAACGACCCATACAACTATAAACGGCCTGACTGCCTGAGCTCTAAAAGTATTGATGAGTCAACAGCCGCTCGGCAGCATCATGATTGACCTTGAGCGCCTCTTTTCTCTCTGACCTAGTAAGGGAGCGGTTGTCTCTGTTACTCCGATCACATTCCAGTAATCTTATCAAAATCACAAGGCTGAGTGGCATGGGGTAGCGCCCCCCTTCCCATTGCTTGGGCGCCATTGATCACTCGCTAGCCCATTCGCGAGCAACAACGAAGAGAAGGTGAAGTTGCATTGTTTTTATTTTTATATTCCATTGCACGAGTGTTATTGAGAAGAGACATGACTGTCCAGCCCCATGTCTACATGGCGCTCAGGTGGTGCAATCAGTGATCCTTCCAGTAATCTCATCAAAATACTAGGCACTTTAGAAGCAAGCATCAATCACTGATCCATCATGCTGAAAAAATCATGCTGGTTGCGGTTGGGTAATACTGTGTTATAAGAGCATCTGTATTGAGAGGGGTTCCAATCCAAGAAATGCTCAATGTGGAAGAGATATTATTGCTCATGTAAAGTGTGTGGTCTTCGGCCAAGGACCAGTTTTTGGAGGTCCATGACCCCTTGTATTGCGAGAGCCGGTCTTGTAGCGTGGTTTTTCGGGCAGTTGATGGGTATGGGTCCATGATCCATTGCACTGCAACAGATGCTCAAACGTGTATTCTACAAGTTGAAGGGTGGTTTCATATTAATGATGGCTGTACTCTTCATATGTATTTTAAGTTTAATGTTTTAAAAATGTACTGTTCATATGTATTTGAAGTTTAATGTTTTAAAAAGTTTCACATACAATATTTGATAATGCTCCAGCATTCTTAGTTTTAGCTAAAAATTGTTAAAGTTTATTAAAAAAACCTCCCTTAACTCACTGACAGATGCAAAGCTTTGGTACAGCATTCGAAAAACTTTGTTTTTTTATAATATATATTAGGGGTGTTCAGAATTCGATTCAGATTTGAAAAATTCGAAATTCGGCTCAATTCGATTCGATTATCAAGAATTCGAATTCGATTCAATTCGAGATCGAGTCCAGTAAATCAAATACGAATTTATAATTTTAAATTCGCCCAAACAACATCAGTACCAATATTCACTTTTATGGTTTTGGTTTCAATACCAGTTGGTTTCAGTATTTTTGGATACTTTTTCAACACCTATACCGAAGGGGTACCATATAAGAGCGTAACATTATAACTCGCAACTTTATATTTGTAATTTTTCTATTATGTATGATACTGTTGTAAAAATTATTTTATGTTTTCTTATGTATCAAACTCCCACCGCATGTAGGAATTCCACAGTTTAATACTTTAATACAATAGGCATAATCCTAAAAAAACAACCAACTTCAAAGTCTAATTAAAATTTCATATTGCTTTCATAGGGTAGCTCAAAACCTTTTAACGTTCTCCATTGATTTCATTTTAGAGAGATTTACATCCAAATAAATATTTAGGGTGAGATTCTTTGTATATAGCCTGTGATTGGCTGTCTAGATAATGGAAGATATGTGTGGTTCTTATGAAAAGAAATATTTTGCATTAAATAAAAAATACATTAATTTACTATAACAAAAGTGTGTAGATATTTTGAGAAATATTTATGTCCAACTCGCCGGTTCAAGTTTGGCCACTGACTTTAAAGATTTTTCTTAAAATTTTGTGATTTGATTTGACTTCGTTTAAAAAAATACTGGAATCATAGATTTCTTATAGTAAGTGAGTGTGTTGATGGAACAAATATTAGACCGATGGTAGTAGCTGGGCTGGTTAGGCAAAAGGGTTGAAGGGTTTAGTTTTGCCTAACGCAGGTCGTGGGGTCCCCTCACGTTTGCAAGACGTGGAGAGAGGTTCACTAGTTTGATTTTGTTGTTTGCTCGGGATCCTCAACTGAAATGTGTTCAGTCTCGGATGTGAGAGCAATAAGAATGTGTGTGTTGAATGTGATGAAGAGTGACTTGCATGGAACAAGTACTCAAGAGCAATGACCAGAGATTCACGTGGAATCAGAGCTGATCCAGAATGTCTTGAGCACTAAATGAAGTGTCACATATATATGGAAGGTTATCGCTCAAAGAGGAAACCATTGACTAGTGAAACATGTTTGCAGTGGGGGACTTACCCTTTTAGGGGTTGAAGCCTTTTGACCTGCGGATAAAAGACTGCACTCTGTGCACTTGTCTTACTTTTGCGGCTAGGAGAGTTGTTGAAGTAATCAGATATATGACCGATTACTGTACACGTGATGCTTTATCTTAGCTCCCGGGTTTTCAACCCTTGAACCCTTTAACCTTTTGAGCATTCATGTATTTAAGTCATTTTATTTGGTCTTGGGCTACCCCCGCCATCAGCCCCCCAAGTCAGAGGCTTTTGGGCATAAGCACAAATGTTTCTGACTTTAGTACATGTGCTTTATTTTGCTTGAAGGCTTCAAGGCTTCGAAGCTTGAAAGGTTGGAAACAGTTGAACTTTTTGATTTTTGAATTTTGACAAGACGGTTGATATGACTTGTGGTAGTTTTTTTTTTTTTTTTTGTGGCAGGCGGCGGTTTTAAATACCTTTGTTTAATTATATCATATTCTTTTCATTAATTTACATTAACTTTCATAAAAGAACATCATTTGCTCATTTTCTCTTAAGTTTTTCCTCTTTCTCAAATCAGGTTAGTTCCAATTGTTTACTTTCTGCTTATTTTCTTATATCATGGGTGCTCGTAAAGATTTAGCGAAATCGTTTTCTCGATTAACTTAAGAGGAGGTCGAATTGTTTTGTATGGAGTGGGGGATTGGGAAGAAGTTTAAACCGGTTGCGTCGGCTTGTGACGTTTCGATCGATAAATGTCCCCCTGGTTCCATTGCTCTCTACTGTCGCCATTTCGAGTTTTCTAACCTTCGTCATCCGTTTTCGAACTTTGTTTTGAATATCCTGGAGTATTATCGTGTATCTTTCCACCAGATTCACCCTCATGATTTGGCTAGGGTTTTACATTTTGAAGTTTTGTGTCGGGCTTCTGGGTATGCTCCAACCCTTTTATCTTTCAGTCGTTTTTTCCGACTGGCTAAGAATGGTGACTGGTTTACCTTCGAGACGTCTCAAGTTGACACTTGCTTGATTTCGTCTATGGTTTCTAGCCTTGGTGTCTGGAAGGACCGGTTTTTCTGGGTGTCCGATGAGATTGTTCCTTTTAAACTTGTTTGGAGGCACCCGAATGCCGTTTTGAATGAGCCTGAGCCCTCTGTCTCTGAGATAAATGCTTGTTTTCTAGAAACTCTTAGGGAATGCCCTTCAAGGCTTCGTCCCTTTCCCGAGCATTTATTGGTGTTGTTGGGTCTTAGTAAGTTATGGGAAAAACGCGATCGAGACCCGGTGCTTTTGAGAGATGGGCAGGGTATGCATTTATTTTTGTTGTACTGTTATGTTCCTGTTTTTCGCTTGCTTATATGTTTCATTTTTGCTTATTTTGTAGTCATGTCTGCACTCGACTTTATCAAGAGTGATGATACTTTCGATGTTGCCTTTGATGATGTTGCTGCTGCTCCAGGTGAAGATGCAGTTGTCAGGGGATCCGATCATAGGTTCGAGGGTTCCGGCTATGTGAATGTCCCCAATGTTAAGGGTTTTACAAAGGCTCCGGGTTCCAAGGTTTCTGTTCGTCGTTCAAAACGTTACTTGAAAGGTGCTGATCAACCCTCTGGCTCAGAGGCCATTGATGTTAGTGACGATATTGAAGTATCGGCAGAGCAGGCTATTGAGGTTGATATGTCAAAGGGTAAGGAAAAAGAGTTGGTTGTTTCCGGAAAGAAGAAGAAGTTGGTTAAGAAAGGTAGCACTCCTACCATCCAACGTTCATCTGTTAAAAGTGTTGAGAGCTTCGAGGGTCCAGAGGCTGCAGAGGTGTATGTTCCCAACTGGGGGGTGAAAGTTGGAGATAGCTTTAAAGACCCGACTATTTGTGCTGAGGCGTTGGCCCACTTTGCTCCTCCTGGAGTTCGAAGTGCCATTTCTAAAATGGAAGCTGATCACCTTATTTCAAGATTGATGCTGAGCTCCTGCAACCTTTCGGCCTTGCTGGCTGAAGGTGTTACCCGTTTTGCAAAAGGTATGCGGGAGTATGAGGAAGCTTCCAAGAAGAAGGAGAAAATGAAAGCCTCTATGGCTGCTATGAAAAAAGAGGTTGAAGGGTTCTCCAAGAAAGAGGAGGCTTGGGTGAAAAAGGTTGGGGAATTGACCAGGAGACATGAGATTGAGATGAACGATCTCAAGAAGAGTTTTGAAGCTGATCGATCGAAGCTAAAGGCTGATAGGGAAGCCCTGGATGTTCAGCAAAAGGCCTTTGAGGAAAAGAAGGAGGACCTAAAGGCTTTGGTTGCTCGAACCACTGGTGATAACCAGTGGCTCATTGAGCAAGGTTTTCATCAGGTTGTTACCTACCTTCTTCATTCCAAAGAGTTTAATTCTGCTCTTGGGGAAGTCTACACCAAGCTGCTAAATTTGGGAAAATACCAAGGCCTTATTGCTGGTTACAAACTTCATGAATCTGGTCACCCTTTGGAGAAGTCTCCCTTGTATCGTCCTGAAGCTTCAGAGGTTTTCAAGGGTTCCGTTCAGCAGATGGAGTTACTGACCTATCCATATGTGGGTCAGGTTGCAGCTTGTTTTGGTAAGCCCATTTATGTCTTGCAGGAACTAAAACCGGATGGTCTTAATGAAAAGGTATGTGCTGAAGTGCTCGGTTCCCTTTCAAGAAAGCGTTCTTATTCGGGAGATAGCGAGGATACCTTTTCGGGAGAGCCTGATACTTCGAAGGATGCAAGCTTTGAAGGTTCAGCAATTGATGGTGATGGTGGTTCGAAGGCTAAGAAGTCCAAGAAGACCAAGAAGGTTAAAGGTAATGGTTCTGGAGCTTCTAAGCCTTCTGTTGATGCCTAAACAATATTCATAGCTTTCTTAGCACTACTAAACAATTTAATGGTCTGTATGTCACTTTGAACAACTTTAGGTTTTGGCAGAAAACCCTTAAGGTTTCTGTTTTATGGTTTGGCCTTGGTGGCCGTTTAAATAATTTCTTAGGTTTGCAAGCTACTAAGGCTTGCTCTAACTTGGATGTTTGGAAGCATTTTAAGGCTTCCTTTATTATGTTACTAAGTTTCTATTACTTGCCTTGTGTTATGTTTTTGTGCTTGTGCCTGTTTGGTAAGGCAGCATGGTTGGCTTCAAGCCTTTAAGGTTTCTGGCTGTTTAAACGTATATAGCTTGAAGCCTTCAAGGCTTCCGGTTACTACTTTAGTTTTATGACCTGATGTCTTGGCTTGTATTTTTGAGTTTTGGGTTGTGTGCAACCTTTTTACCTGTGTTGTTGCATTGCCCCTTGAATTATTTCTTTATGGTATTGTCTTTGTTGTGTTTGTGTTGTCTTTATGTTTTTCATACCTTAAAGGGTTCAGTGCTGCAGTCACTTAGCCTTGGTATTTTTAACAACAAGACATAGCACCTATCCTATTATTTTCTTAGTTTGATTTTGGTTCGTAAGCCTGTTTTTGATAAATTTACTAAGGCTTAAGGAACATTTGTTGTAGGCTGTTCAGACCCGTCTATGAGACGACTTTGTTTTCAGTTCTAAGTCTCATGGAGTTGTATTGATTTAGGAACTCACCCCTTATATAGGTTCATTCAACCATTGAACCTATTGAGCGATGTAGCCTGGGAGCTCATCCCCTTACATGGCCCTTGCCATGGAGTTTTTTGCTAGGTTCTCAACCTGATTTTAGGATAGAAAGACAAATTTGATAAAACATCATCATTCATTCATGAGATATTGTGTTACAAAAGGTGATCATGGGACAACTCTTGAGATACAACTTGAAATACAAACCAATCTTTCTTGATTAGACATGAAACCTCTTGAGGGTTTTTCCATTCCAATTTCTGGGAAGCCTTTTACCTTCTGAGTCGGCTATTTCTTGATTAGACATGAAACCTCTTGAGGGTTTTTCCATTCCAATGTCTGGGAAGTCTTTTACCTTCTGAGTCGGCTAGCTTATAGGATCCGCCCTTATGTGCCTCAAGGATTGTATATGGCCCTTCCCATTTTGGGTCAAGCTTTCCTTGGTTTTCTTGTTTGCTAGCCTATTTGTTTCTGAGCACCAGATCTCTTGGTTTGAAGCGTTCATGCTTAACTCTTTTGTTGTAATAGGCTTCCATCATTTGTTTGTACTTGGCTTCTTGAATTGCAGCTTGGTCTCGTGCTTCCTCTAGGAGTTGTAAGTTCAACATGGTCTCTTTTTGGTTTGTTTCGGGATCCATGTTGACCGTTCTTTAGGTTACAACTCCTACTTCAGCTGGAATCACGGCCTCAGACCCAAACACCAAACTGTACGGTGTTCTTTTGTGGCTTGTTTTTTCGGTTGTTCTTATAGCCCATAGAACGCTTGGCAATTCCTCAAGCCAATTGCTTTCGTGCCTTCCCAATCGTGTTTTGATTCCTTCTACTATGCTTCGATTCATCCTTTCAACTTAACCGTTTGATTGTGGATATGCCACTGAGCTGAAAACCGGAGTTATTCTGAACTCTTTGCAGCAAACGCTAAAAGGCTTCTCAGCTAATTGTTTTCCATTATCGGTGACAAGCACTCCCGGAAACCCATAGCGACAAATGATGTTTTCCCAAATGAAGTCAATGATCTGTTTGCCCGTGATTTTTGCAAGTGGTTTAACCTCCGGCCACTTGGTGAAGTAATCTATGGTAACTAGCAGGAACTTCACTCCACCTTTAGCTGGTGGGAATGGACCAACAATATCCATTCCCCACTTATAAAATGGCCATACTGAGGATATTGGGACAAGGTCATGCTTGGGGCTCTTTGGTAGCGGTGCATGGATTTGACAAGAATCACATTTTTTCAGTTGTTCAGCGGTGTCTCAGTGCATGGAGGGCCAAAAATACCCAAGGTTCATTAGTTTAGCAACCACCGTTCTTGCTCCAAAATGAGCTTCGCATATCCCTTCATGAACCTCTCTGATCAAATACTGGCTTTGTTCGGGACCGACACATCTTAGCAAGGGTGCAAGGTAACCCTTTTTGTAGAGAATTTCACTTTACAGCACGTATTGTCTAGACTTGACTTTAACCCTTTCGGCCTCTGTTTGATCAGCAAGTAATTCACCATTTTTAAGGAATTTTTTTAATTGGAGTCATCCAATTGAGGCCTTCTTCGGTGATTACGTCTTGAACTTCCAATTCTTCAATCGATGGAGCTTTCAACACTTCTACCAGCACCTTTTTGGTGAGATGGGCAAAGGTGAGAGAAGCGAGTTTACTCAAGGCATCAGCTTTCTTATTTTGAGACCTGGGAATTTGCTTGATGGTACATGTTTGGAATGTGTTCATTAGCTCTTTGGATTTTTCTTTGTACCTCTTCATATTGGTCTCCTTGGCAACGTAGCTATCATTCACTTGACTTGACACTAGCAACGAGTCTGTGAAGACTTGAAGTTTTTTAACCTTCATTTCCTTGGCTAACCTCAAGCCGGCTATCAACGCTTCGTATTCAGCCTCGTTGTTGGCGGTCTGAAATTCAAATTGAAGAGCATATGTGAATTCTAACCCTTCAGGGTTGATTAGAATGAGCCCAGCCCCTGACCCTTCAACCCTTGAAGCCCCATCGGTAAAAAGCTTCCAGGCTTCAAGGTCGGAGGGTTCAGTGGCAGCTGTATTTACTTCAGTAACTGTTTACTTTGGGACTTCTACAATGAAATTAGCCAAGACTTGGGCTTTAATGGCTTTTCTTGGAACATAGGTGATGTTGTGTTCACCTAGTTCCACGACCCATTTGGCTAATCGTCCTGAATTTTCTGGTTTTTCAAGCACACTCTTAATGGGTTGGTCGGTGACCACTTGTATAGGGTGTGCTTGAAAATACCTTCGAAACCTCCTAGCTGTTTGTACTAGGGCTAGGGCAAGTTTTTCCAAAGGGGGATACTTGACCTCTGCAAATTTTAGAGTCTTGCTGAAGAAATAAACGGGTACCTGAACTTTGTCTCGTTCGATGGTGAGGACCGCACTTATAGCTTCTTCAGCAATTGAAAGGTATACAGAGATCAGTTCTCCCGTTTATGGGGCTGCGATGTCTGGGAGCGAAGCTAGGTGTTGCTTCATTTGGTTGAAGGCTTCCTCAGCTTCCTCAGTCCACTTGAAATCCTTTTTGTCGGAGCATCCCTTGAGTGTTTTGAAAAAAGGCAATAACCTTTCAGCCAACTTTGAGGTGAAACGCTTCAGGGCTGCAAGCTTCCCATTTAAGCTTTCTACCTCGTTTTTGCTTCATGGCGGCTTGGTTTCGAGGACAGCTTTTACCTTGTTTGGATTGGCCTTTATGCTTTGTTTTCTGACAATGTGCCCCAGGAACTTTCCTTCCTCAAACCCAAATGAACATTTCTAGGGGTTGAGTTTCATGTTGACCTTTCTTAGGTTCTTGAAGGTTTCTTGAATGTCATCCAGCATTTGGTATTCTGTTTTACTTTTGATGACCAGATCATCGACGTATGCTTCCTTGTTTTTACCAATTTGGCTAGCAAAAGCCTTGTCGACTAGGCGTTGGTAAGTTGCACCCGCGTTTTTGAGGCCAAAAGGCATCTTTTGGTAACAAAAGATTCCTTTGTCCGTATGAAAGGCAGTTTTTTCTTCATCTTCTTCCTTCATAAGAATTTGATGGTAACCCTTGTAAGCATCGAGAAAACACTTGAAAGGGTAACCGGTGAGAGAGTCAACCTTGAGATCAATTTCTGGCAACGGGTAACAATCCTTAGGACAAGCCTTCTTTAAGTCCTTAAAGTCAATGCACGTTCTCCAGGAATTATCGGGCTTTCGGACCATGACTGGGTTTGCAACCCAGGATTGGTACTTTACTTCTCGGAGAATTCCTGCTGAGACAAGCTTTTCAACCTCTTGGCAGGCTGCCAAGCTCCTTTCGGGTGCAAGGCTTCATTTTTTCTGACCGACGGGCTTGACTTCGGGTGGTATTCTCAACTCATGTTCAGCAATGCTTCGAGGGATACCTATCATGTCCTCCGGGCACCAAGCGAAAACATCACTGTAATGTACTAGCAAATTTTCGAGATACGAGAGGGTTTCTTGTGAAAGGCTTGGATTAACCCGGATCCTTTGTTCAGGATACTTTGGGTTGATGATCAACCTTTGCTTATCTTCTTCGTTTTTGCAGCTTTCTCCTTCAACCATGTAGGCCTCTTGAGCAGGTTGAAGGGTTGCGATCCCTCTCTCGGTAGGAAACTTGACCGTGCCGTGGCCAACAGAAACAGCCATGTAAAACGCACACTGCCCCGGCCTTCCTATGACGACATCATAGTTTGAAGGTATATTGATGACCACAAAAGTGAGGGGTTGTACTCTCTCCATCTTTCCATCGCTGAATCGGACATCAAGAGTTAGCTGCCCCAAAGGCTTGAGGGGTATATCAGCAATACCTTTTATGGAGGTTCCGGAGGGTTGAAGCTTCGAACGTTCCTCATTGCTCAATTGGTTGAAGAACTTCTCAAACATGATTTTGGTGGCTGCTCTAGTGTCTATGTATGCTTTGCTTGTCTTTAGTGTTCCCACAGTTGCTTCAACCACAAAGGGGTCGGAAAGTGGGTTCTTTTCTGTTGGAGGAAAGCAGACACACTGAAGCTCCCAAGCTTCCAACCGCTATCGTTTGTTTGGAACCTTCCCATCAAAATCCACCATGCTAACTTCCTTTCCCTTCGACTCGGCCATCTTGTCCCTTACTCCCTTTACTAAGTGGGCAAGCTCCCCTGACTTGACGGTGTAAGGCCCGCATTCGTGTCTAAAAGAAATGACATCCAAATGAAGCTAGAAACATAAATTTTTAAAAATGTCCAAACTTTTCACAATTGAAAGGTAAAATATTAATAACATTGATGCGCAATTTTAACAAAATTTGGGCATGACCCGTCCATACGACGAGTGTATCCCTGTTTTAACCATCACCTATATAAAATAAATCTACAACCCGTTTGACAGACGCGACAAAAAACATAACATCAAGTTTGAAAAGTATAGCTACTAACAAGGTTTAACACAACAAGTATTTTGACCCATACTACTACTATAAAATAGCGGAAGCGCTTGAAGGTCATAGCATGTGCGTGTGTTCACTCCAACTTGCCAAGTTGCCTAAGATGAGGATTTACCTACAATCATCATAAACAAATAAGTTAGTAATTCGTCACTAACACAATTAATTTAATACACCGATTCGTCTTTATCATGGTTCTGCATCGTTCCATTACATTTCTAACCGTTAAACGGTTCATTACTTACTTGCCTCATAAAAGAGATTGGACATAACTTTCATAACATACTCGCTAATAACGGATACTTGTATCCTTAACATATCTTTCATTCGAATTGTTCATGATGAACAATCACATTCTTTACATTCTTACAATTACATTCTAATCCGAGAAGACGCATCGAGTAAACTTTCATTCGTTACATACTTAACATTCCATACCCGATTCGACTAGAAAGAACCGAATATGATACATTATCTTTCGTAACTTATTCATTTCTCATAATCCGTTTATGACGGATCTTACTTTTACTTTCAAACGACCATAGATTTCAATTCTTACAACTTCAACTTAATGACACAATACGATTGAGATTATTATACATATGACAACATCATAAATAAGGATAGAAATATGGTGTACACTAGCGTACCTCGATCTTGTGAGCTTTCCGACTTCCTAGTGTTAGAACCTTCTTTTTTCACACCTATAACAACATGTTCATTCACTTATTTAGTTCAACTAATTTTCATTCATTCTTCTTCCAAATCACGCATATTTTTCTTTTAAGCATTCCATCAAACACTTGGCGGGTTTCGCACTTTCGGGGCATTTATCCAACTAACTAAAACATGCATTTAAGCTAGTTCTTTTAATCATTCAACAATAATCAAGCAAACCTCATTCTATATCAATTCATCTAGTGTTTATACATCATTAACAGAATTATTCATCAATGATTCACATGCATGACACTACATAATCATCCTAATTCACATCTCAATTTCATAAAGTGGGTTTTTACTAGAATCTTTCAAATAACCTAGAATCAAACATGATTCTTGTTCTAGAAGGAGATCCTAACTCAGATTTCTCACATTCAAACACAAGAATTCAAGATTGGGTTGAACCCCTCATTCAACAAATCATGATTTCAGAAAATTAAACTTACCACTTTAGAAATTGAGGTTAGCTATTCGCATTTAGGGGTTCATGCATTAGATTTCTCCTTTGATTCAAGTTCAATTCTTGATTTTGTTGAAGTTAGGGTTTCACCCCTTTCCCTGCTCTCTTGTTCGATCGACCAGAACCCAGATATGGGTGTTTTCTTTTAAATTTTTATTTAATAGTTAAAACCTTTTAATTTATTACTTACACATTGAACCCTCCCACTTAGAAAGAGTGTTTAATTTAGGCTTTCCCATAAACTAACTACCATTTGTCATATTTTATTAACTATGTTAAATTCTTTGTTTATTTTTGCTTATATTATACTAAACATTTTTGGGGTGTTACAAGTCTACCCCCCTTAATTGAGGTTTCGTCCCCGAAACCTGGACACATAACAATTTAAACATTTACATACCGAAGAGAAAAGGGTAGTGCTTCCTCATTTCATCTTCCGCCTCCCATGTAAGTTCCGACCCCTTTCGGTGTTGCCATTGAACCAACACTTGTCTAACGGCTTTGTTGCGAAGATTCTTCACCTTAACGTCTTTAATGGCTATTGGTCTTTCGACATAATTTAGCCTCTCGTCCAAATCGATGTCGTCAAGAGGCACTAATGCTGTTTCATCCGCAAGACACTTCCTCAACTGCGACACGTGGAAGGTGTTGTGGATCCCGTCTAGTGAAGACGGTAATTCTAATCGATATGCAACCCTTCCAACTCGAGCCAAGATTTTAAACGGTCCGATATAACGAGGACCTAACTTTCCCCGTTTGCGGAAGGGATTATACCCTTCCATGGTGATACTTTCAATAGAACATAATCTCCGACTTGAAACCGATAGGACGCCTTCTCTTGTCCGCATAAGCTTTTTACCGATCCTGGGCTGCTTTCAGTCGAGCTCTAATCAAATCAATCTTTTCATTCGTTACTGTTATTAAGTCATTTGGCGCAAGTTCTCTCTGTCTAACTTCACCCCATCACACAGGAGTTCTGCACTTCCTCTCGTATAATAGTTCATAGGGAGCCATTTGAATACCACTATGATAGCTATTTTTATAAGAAAATTCTGCTAGTGGTAAATGGTCATCCCAACTCCCGCCAAAGTCTAAGGCACAAGCCCTTAACATATCAACAAGTGTTTGGATGGTTCGTTCTGATTGACCATCAGTCTGAGGGTGATAGGCTGTGCTTATGTGTAGCTTCGTGCCCATACTTTCATGAAACTTCTGCCAGTAACGAGAGGTAAATCTAGTATCCCGATCTGAAATGATTGACACGGGCACCCCGTGTCGTGATACGATCTCATTCATATAAATTTCCGCCATCCTCTCCGAAGAGTAAGCTTCTCGAATCGGTAAAAAGTTGGCACTTTTTGTGAGTCGGTCTACAATTACCCATATTGTATCATGCCCCTTTTTCGTTCTAGGAAGTTTGGTTACCAGATCCATAGTTAACTCCTCCCATTTCCAGACTGGAATTTCCAAGGGTTGTAACTCCCCGTATGGTTTTTGATGTTCTGCTTTCACTTGGGAGCACGTCAAGCATTTCGAGACATACTTTACAATATCGCGTTTCATACCCGGCCACCAATAATTGGTTTTCAAGTCCAGGTACATCTTGGTTGCCCCGGGATGGATTGAGTATCGTGACTTATGAGCCTCGTCGAGTAGAGCAGTCTTGACCTTGCAAAATCGTGGTATCCAAATTCGACCGAATCTTGTTTTGAGTCCGGTCGAATTTTCTTCTAATTTATCGGCTATACCTTTTACTCTTTCTTTCTTTGGGTCTTCCGCTCTGAGCGACTTTATTTGGGAATCTCGTATAATATCAAGTAAACACGGAGTAACTATCATCTTCATGGATTTTACTTGAATGGGAGGTGGAGACTCTTTTCGGCTTAACGCGTCAGCCACCACGTTCGCCTTTCCCGGATGGTAAAGGATATTGCAATCGTAATCTTTAATCCGTTCCAACCATCTTCGTTGCCTCATATTCAAGTCTTTCTGTTCGAAGAAATATTTGAGGCTTTTGTGGTTCGAGTAAATTGTACATCTCGTACCATATAGATAATGCCTCCAAATTTTCAAGGCGAACACCACCGCTGCCAATTCCAAATCGTGTGTTGGGTAGTTTACCTCATGTGGTTTCAATTGTCGTGAGGCATATGCGATAACCCTTCCCCTTTGCATCAAAATGCATCCTAAACCCTGATGTGAAGCGTCAGAATAGACAACCAGGTCCTCAGTCCCATCCGGTAATGTCAAGATCGGGGGACTCGACAGTTTCTCCTTTAATATTCGAAAGGCCTCCTCCTGTTCTTTACCCCACACAAACTTTTCTTTCTTCATTGTCAGCTTCGTTAAGGGTAATGCTATCTTCGAAAAATCCTGTATGAACCTTCTGTAGTACCCCGCGAGGCCTAGAAAACTTCTTATTTCAGTTGGGTTTTTCGGGGAAACCCATTTCATTACGGCCTCAACCTTTGACGGATCTACTAAGACACCTTCCGAATTGATCACATGACCCAGAAACTGCACCTCTCTGAGCCAGAAGGCACACTTTGAGAATTTCGCATAAAGTTTTTCTTTACGGAGAATTTCAAGTACGTCACGCAAATGCCTCGCATGTTCTGCCTTACTTCGCGAATAGACTAGGATATCATCTATGAATACGATCACAGATTTATCTAGCATAGGTCGGCATACCCGGTTCATAAGATCCATAAACGCCGCTGGAGCGTTCGTTAACCCAAAGGATATAACTAGGAACTCGTAATGTCCATATCGGGTTCTAAATGCGGTCTTTGCAATGTCTTCTTCTCGTACTCTGACTTGATGATACCCCGAACGTAGGTCTATCTTAGAGAACCAGCCCGCCCCTTGTGATTGATCAAAAAGATCATCAATTCTAGGTAAAGGGTAGCGGTTCTTCACGGTCAGCTTGTTTAATTCTCTGTAATCGATGCACATGCGCATCGACCCATCTTTCTTCTTAACAAATAAGACAGGCGCTCCCCAAGGCGACACACTCGGGCGTATAAAGCCCTTATCGAGTAGGTCTTGTAATTGTGTCATTAACTCCCGCATCTCAGTGGGAGCCAATCTATAGGGATCCTTCGCAATCGGCTTCGCACCCAGATTCAATTCGATGCGAAATTCTATTTCTCGTTCGGGAGGGAGTCCTGGTAATTCCTCCGGAAATACATCCGGAAATTTGTTCACGACTTCAACATCTTCAAGTTTCGGGAGGCTTTGTCGAGCGTCTACTACATAAGCTAGGTATGCTCTACTTTCGTTAAGTACGTATTTAACGGCTTGGGCAAGGGTGCACAATTTTGTTTCCACGTTTCTCTCCCCTTGAATACTCAATTGCCTTCCACTTGGAGATTGGACAAGCATTACCTTATTTTCACAATTAATCTCTACACAGTGTCGTGCCATCCAATCCATACCTACTATCATTTTAAATTCCCCCAAAACCATAGGTATGAGGTCGATATCAAATTTTTCATCTTTTATAGTGAATTTGCAATTTCTACAAATCTCGTGTAACACATAGTTCTTATTATCGGCTACTTCTACTTCTAAAGGTATTGGCATTCGTTCAATCTTAAATGAAGGATGTTGTACGATTTCATTTGAAATAAACGACATAGTGGCTCCGGTATCGAACAAAACATAAACTGGTATGGAGTTTATTAGAAAGATACCTGAAACCACATTCGGATGGGACTTGGCTTCTTCGGATGTGATTTGAAACATCCTCCCTTTTGCCTTAGAGCTTTCTTCGTTCTTTCCCTCCTTCTTTGATCCTTGTTGGAGTTTCGGACACTCCGACTTAACATGCCCTTTCTGGAAACAGTTGAAGCATGTCTTCGGGTTGCTAGGACACTTGTAGAATGTATGCCCTTCTTCATCGCATTTATAGAACCCCTTCTTACCCAAAAGGCATTCCCTGGTGTGAAGTTTTCCACATGTCTTACAAGGAGTAATACCACCCTTTGACTTATCTTTCCTTCCCTGATCTTGGAACCTTGTTTTTTTAGATGGGCTTGCATTTGTCCCTCTTTCTATCGGCCTCTTTTCGCCACGTTCTTCTTGCCTCTTAATTTCAATTTCTCTATCCCGTGCCAGATTAATGAGCTCGTCAAGGGTTTCACATTTTGAGGGAGTAATGAACTCCCTAAATTTTGCCTTCAATATGCCATAAAAGCGATTGATCTTCATTCTTTCAGTCCTCACAAAATCTCCACAAAACTTCATCTTATCCATGAAAGTGTTTGATATCTCGTTTATCGTCTCGTTTTTCTGTCGGAGGCGTAAGAAATCCTCATGAAAGGTTCCTTAAATTCTTGCCAAGTCATCATTTGGAGCTTATCCTCACCTATTTCCTTGCTATGCGCATCCCACCAATCTTTCACTTGGAAAGAGAGTTGACCAGTAGCGAACATCACCTGGTCTTCCTTTTCACACCTACTTCGTATAAATACGGCCTCTATATTGGAAATCCATCTTTGGCATGCGATTGGGTCAATTTTACCATCATACATTGCAGGATTGCATGCCATGAAATCTTTATACGTGCATCGTCGTTCCTTGCTTTTAACTTTAGAACCCTCAATCAGTTCTTTCAATTCTTCGATCTTGCTAGTCATCATGGCATCCACAACTCCCAACACCCGACTTTCTACTTCTTGAGCTAATCGTGGAAGATTAGCTTGCATAACCCCTTCAGCCACTTCTCTGACCTTGTTATTAAATGCTTCTTGGTGTGTCGTATCATCATCATCATTAACGTTTCTTGCATCAGCCATCTACACAATGTCATATTTCCGTTTAATACGAATCATAAGCTTTCAATATATCATGGTTTGTTAGGCTGCATTTACTTAATTCACATTCTTACAATTCAATTTGTTTTGCTCTTTTAAATTTCATAACTCATCTCATGTCATTCGATTCATCACTTTCGACTCTTACGAATCCATTATATCGTAACCACTAATTGTGATTACATACATCTATTAGGCCTTATATGGACCTTACGTAGTCATTAAATAGGCTTCCGGACAACCCGGTAACTCTAAATGTGAAAAAAAAATTCAGCGGATTGCCTTTACGTGACCCGTCGGCGATGCCCAGGGCTTCCGTCGGCGACGGGCCCTGGAAAGTGGCGTCGGCCACACCTCCCCGTAAGCAGTCAGATAGGCCATCGACAAGCATGGGGGCGTCAGCGACGACTTATAGCCCGTCGGCGACGGCTTCTCCTTTGCTGAAACGCTGAAGAACCATTTTCGGGGTGTTTTTTACTCGTTTTTAGGTTCGTCCCAACCATTCGATCCCTGTAACTTCCCATTCAACTTCCCAATATTACTCCCTGTATATCTAACTTAATATTTTCATCATACACATAATAAACATACTTGCATCCTTATACGACTTAAACATTACCTCATTGGCGATCTTGGAGCGAGCACACTTTCGAACGAGCCGTCGGTTGAGTTCAAGCACTACTACTTGTGCTCGAATCCCTCAACCTTGGCTCTGATACCAACTTGTAAGGCCCGCATTCGCGTCTAAAAGAAATGACATCCTAAAGAAGCTAGAAACATAAATTTTTAAAAATGTCCAAACTTTTCACAATTGAAAGGTAAAATATTAATAACATTGATGCGCAATTTTAACAAAATTTGGGCATGACCCGTCCATACGACGAGTGTATCCCTGTTTTAACCATCACCTATATAAAAGAAATCTACAACCCGTTTGACAGACGCGACCAAAAACATAACATCAAGTTTGAAAAGTATAGCTACTAACAAGGTTTAACACAACAAGTATTTTGACCCATAATACTACTACAAAATAGCGGAAGCGCTTGAAGGTCATAGCATGTGCGTGTGTTCACTCCAGCTTGCCAAGTCGCCTAAGATGAGGATTTACCTACATTCATCATAAACAAATAAGTTAGTAATTCGTCACTAACACAATTAATTTAATACACCGATTCGTCTTTATCACGCATATTTTTCTTTTAAGCATTCCATCAAACACTTGGCGGGTTTCACATTTTCGGGACATTTATCCAAGTAACTAAAACATGTATTTAAGCTAGTTCTTTTAATCATTCAACAATAATCAAGCAAACCTCATTCTATATCAATTCATCTAGTGTTTATACATCATTAACAGAATTATTCATCAATGATTCACATGCATGACACTACATAATCATCCTAATTCACATCTCAATTTCATAAAGTGGATTTTTACTAGAATCTTTCAAATAACCTAGAATCAAACATGATTCTTGTTCTAGAAGGAGATCCTAACTCAGATTTCTCACATTCAAACACAGGAATCCAAGATTGGGTTGAACCCCTCATTCAACAAATCATGATTTCAGAAAATTAAACTTACCACTTTAGAAATTGAGGTTAGCTATTCGCATTTAGGGGTTCATGCATTAGATTTCTCATTTGATTCAAGTTCAATTCTTGATTTCTTGAAGTTAGGGTTTCACCCCTTTCCCTGCTCTCTTGTTCGATCGACCAGAACCCATATATGGGTGTTTTCTTTTAAATTTTTATTTAATAGTTAAAACTTTTTAATTTATTACTTACACATTGAACCCTCCCACTTAGAAAGAGTGTTTAATTTAGGCTTTCCCATAAACTAACTACCATTTGTCATACTTTATTAACTATGTTAAATTCTTTGTTTATTTTTGCTTATTATACTAAACATTTTTGGGGTGTTACAGACGGCCTCTTCAATCCTTTTCTTGAGTTGGAAGCAATCATTAGTATGGTGGCCTTTCTCTTCGTGAAATTCACAAAATTGGGTGGAATTTTCCTTTTTTTTGCTTTTAGGGAGAGGCCTGGGAGGTCGGAAGCTTTGTTTCACTTCCTCTATGGCTAGAATTTCTTGAGGGGTTTTGGTAAAGGGTGTGAAGTTCATGCCTTTTTCCCTGCTTGAGGGGTTCCGGCCTTCAGGCCTTCGTTGCTCTGAACCCTTTTGGCGTCTGTCATAGGGATGAAAGCTTCCCCTTTTTCTAGATGGACTATTGCCTCGCCAGCTTGATCCCCTTTTTCTTTGCTCTTTAATATCTACAGCATCCTCTCCTATGATGTGGGCCTCGGCCCTTTCGAGAGTGTCACGGCCCTTGACCCGGTTAGACCCGTTTCAGGAGCCGCGGGACAGAAATCCCGTGGTTTTTATTTAATTGAGTTTAACAGCGGAAGTTTATCATCAGGATCTTTTTCAAGCTAAAATTTTCCCAATTATTTTATTTCACAATTTGGGATAAAATCCCAGTAATTTACAATACTATGATTTCACGGAGAAATCTTTATTTTACAAAACATATTTCTTTATTTTAATAGGAGCCACTTTCTTAAGCTTGCAGTGCTTTCTGGCACTTTTCCTGAATCACAACAGATCACCTGAAACATGTTTGAAAAAGGTTTTGTCAGTGGAAAATACTGCGTGAATCATTCTATTTACTAAAACAACCTGTTTGTTATAATTTACAGTATTAAGGAAGATTACAATGTTTCTGATATCAACCAAATACCCACAGTACTTTATCACTCGACCCATTGGCCCATTCGTCCAATGGTGTTTGTGATTATGGTCATATCACCCCTTGGCTGCCCCAATGGTGAAGATTATCAAGTAATGTATACAAAACCCCACATACCGGCTGTAATTTGGTGATTACATAAACTTAATCACTGTAATTATAATCTTTGAAAATAAACATGATTTTGAAAGTAATTAGATAAAAAGAGAAAGACTCACATTGCAAATTTAATACGGATAGAGTTTACTCTATGGATTAGCCTTGTTAACCTAATTTAAATAACAATGCACACAAAACTGGGTTAGTAATCAATACAGCATTTACGATAACTCACGAGATCAACCATCACAACGAATGACAAAGTGCTATGCTTAAACATCCATCGAATTAACGATTAATGACAAAGCATCACCCTAATGTGGGCAACACTTAAACATCCATTGAGTACATTGATCGATCGGAAAATGAATCGTAGCAGCGATCGAGTTATTACCCTGTTTTGTGGCAGCAATTAGTGATCGTGTGTGTTTTGATAGTGTTTCTGCTATAACTCAGCGTATACTTCGAATTTTTACGTCGTTTCAGTGCCCAGAATCAAGTCCCAAACTCTAGTATTTATACTGAAAATTTTACCCAGTGGCGTAGCGCGACTGGGTACCCCTATAGTCGTCGCGCTACGCGACTGCCAACCTAGCTTCATATGGTAGCTACGTGCATGGGTAGGCTTGCTGAGTTGACAGTTTCGCAAATTTTGAATTTGACAGAGAATTATTTGGATAATCGTAACTAGGGTTTTACCCCCCCCCCTGAGTTTTAGGGGCCCTAATCCTGATTCTGAAAATTCTGAAAATTTTAGGGTTTGTGTAGAATCACTTGGGTATCTCAATTAGGGTTTCCTTTTGGACAAATTAATTTAATTAATATGACTTTTAATAAGAGTTGTTACATTCTCCCCACCTTAATAAAATCTCGTCCTCGAGATTTACTGGAATAAATGAGGATACTTTCGCTTCATCTCTGATTCTAGCTCCCAAGTGTATTCGGGTCCTCGTTTTGAATCCCACTTGACTTTAACTAGCACTAGTCGTTTGTGCTTGAGAAATTTCACTTTTCTGTCTTCTATCTGAAGAGGTTTCTCAACAAATTTTAACTTTTCGTTTACCTCTATGTCTTGAAGAGGTACTACCAGTGATTCGTCTGCTAAACATTTCTTGAGATTGGATACATGAAATACATCATGTACTCCAGCTAATTCTTCTGGTAGTTGTAAACGATAAGCAACTGGTCCTATACGTTGGATCACTGGAAATGGTCCTACGTATCTTGGACTTAGCTTTCCTTTCTTACCGAATCTAACAACTCCTTTCCAAGGAGAAACTTTTAACAGTACTCTGTCTCCAACTTGGAATTCTAATGGTTTGCATCTATTGTCTGCATAACTCTTCTGGCGATCTCGAGCCGTCTTCAGCCTTTCCTTGATTTGAGTAATCTTGTCTGTTGTCTCTTGCACAATCTCAGGACCTGACAATTGACTTTCTCCTATTTCTGCCCAACATACTGGAGTTCTGCACTTTCTTCCATAAAGTGCCTCGAATGGAGCAGTTTCAATACTTGAATGATAACTATTGTTATAGGAGAATTCAATTAATGGTAAATGATCGTCCCAATTTCCACCAAAATCTATCACACATGCTCTGAGCATGTCTTCTAGAGTTTGGATTGTTCTTTCACTTTGCCCGTCCGTTTGAGGATGATATGCAGTACTTAGATTTAGTCGAGTTCCCATTGCTTTCTGGAAACTTATCCAGAAATGAGAAGTAAAACGACTATCCCTATCCGAAACAATAGAGAGTGGAACTCCATGTAAGGATACAACTTCATCTACATACAACTTTGCCAATCTTTCCATGCTAAAGGTTTCTTTCATAGGTAGAAAGTGAGCAGATTTGGTTAATCGATCCACAATTACCCAAATCGCGTCATTACCTTTTCTGGTTTTGGGTAACTTAGTAACAAAATCCATTGTTATGAGTTCCCATTTCCATACCGGCATTTCTAATTGTTGTAGTAGACCTGAAGGTTTCTGATGTTCTGCCTTAACTTGTGAACAAGTAAGACACTTTGATACATACTTAGCTATATCCTTTTTCATACCTATCCACCAGAAATTCTTTCTTAAATGTTGGTACATCTTATTGTTTCCTGGATGTATAGTATACCTAGATTTATGAGCTTCTTCCAAAATCTTATTTCTTAATTCTCCCTGTTTTGGTACCCAAATCCTTTTCTTATGGAATCTCCAAATTCCATCAGCTCCTTGTTCTAATTCTTTTATTCTTCCTTTCATTCCTTCAGCAACATCCTCTATTGCTGTTTCTTGAAAATGCTTCAGTTGTTCCATTAAATCTAACTGTAGATTTAATCTGAGAGCACGAACCCGTCGTTGTTTCTCATGGTATTTACGACTTAAGGCATCTGCAACCACATTTGCCTTTCCTTCGTGATATTGAATATCACAATCGTAATCACTTAAGATTTCCATCCATCTCCTTTGTCTCATGTTTAACTCTTTTTGCCCAAAAATATATTTTAAACTTTTGTGGTCCGTATAGACAGTAAATTTACTTCCGTAAAGATAATGTCTCCAAATCTTAAGGGCAAAAATTATGGAGCCTAACTCTAAATCATGAGTTGTACAATTTTCTTCGTGCTTTTTCAACTGTCTTGAAGCGTATGCAATTACCTTCTTGCGTTGCATAAGCACACATCCTAATCCTAGTTTTGAAGCATCACAATATACTTCAAAATCTTCTGTTCCTTCTGGTAAAGCTAAGATTGGACCATTGGTTAATTTCTGCTTCAAGATTCTAAAGGCTTCTTCTTGTTTAGGTCCCCATTCAAACTTAACGGCTTTACAAGTTAGCTTAGTTAATGGTACATCTATTTTGAAAAATCCTTAATAAACCGTCTATAGTATCCAGCTAGACCTATAAAACTTCTAATTTCCATTGTGGAACCTTCCAATTGGTAATTGCCTCTATCTTAGCAGGATCTACGTGAATACCTTCATGATTCACCATGTGTCCTAAGAATTGCACTTCCTTTAACCAAAATTCACACTTCGAGAATTTGGCATAAAGCTTTTCTTTTCTTAACAGAGTTAAGAGTGCATGCAAGTGCTCACAATGTTCTATCTGACTTTTGGAATAAATAAGTATATCGTGTATAAAAACAATTACAAATTTATCCAAATACGGTTTACAGATTCTATTCATCATGTCCATGAATGCTGCAGGTGCATTCGTTAACCCGAAGGGCATGACTGTAAACTCGTAATGACCATACCTAGTTCTGAAAGCAGTCTTAGGTATGTCTTCCTCTTGTACTTTTAATTGATGATATCCGGAGCATAAATCTATCTTAGAAAAATATCTAGCTCCTTGAAGTTGATCAAACAGATCATCAATCCTAGGTAATGGGTATCGATTCTTAATTGTAACCTTATTCAATTCTCTATAATCAATACACATTCTCATCGAACCATCCTTCTTCTTTACAAACAACACTGGAGCTCCCCAAGGAGATGAGCTAGGTTGTATGAATCCTTTACTTATTAATTCATCTAATTGCTTATTTAGTTCTAACATTTCGGTCGGAGCTAATCGATAAGGTGCCTTGGCTATCGGTGTAGTTCCAGGAATTAGATGAATCCTAAATTCTACCTCCCTATCTGGTGGTAACCCTGGTAACTCTTCTGGGAATACATCTGGGTATTCTGAGACTACAGGGATTTCCTTAAGTTCTTTGTTCTTAGTATTAATGATTACCGAAATCATATATACTATTCCTTGCTTTCGTTCATAACTAGCAACTTTCATTACTGATATGAACTTCATGGGTTTACGTGGCTTATCTCCTGTAATCATGATTACTTCTCCAATTGGTGCTTGAATTTCTATGGAATTCTTATCACAAAGAATTCGAGCATGGTTGGCTATTAACCAATCCATTCCTAACACAACATCAAATTCAGCTAATTTCATAGGTAATAGATTTGCAGAAAATTTATGACCTGAAAGTTCTATTTCTACTTTTTGCAAAATCTGATCTATTTTAACTGAATTCCCATCTGCGGTTTCGACTGTAAAAATCTGCCTAATATTGGTTGAGGGTAACTTTAGAGCTTGACAGAATAAAGTATTGATAAAACTTTGGTTTGCACCAGAGTCAAATAATACTTTTGCGTATACGTTGTGAACTAGGAACGTACCAGCTATCACATCTGGAATGAGCTCTGCTTCTTGAGTAGTTAGCTGGAATGCTCTGACATTTTTCTTAGTAGCTCCGTCATTCGCCTTGGCTTTGTTATTTGCTGGTTTGATCAATTTAGGACATTCTGTTTTGTAATGCCCCGCTTCTCCACAGTTAAAGCAGATTATGGTTTTCTTTCTGCAGCTTTCTTCACTGTGTCCTACGGCTTTGCAAAAATTGCAAATTACGTTACATCTTCCATAATGTTTCTTTTTGCAATCTTTGCAAAAAGGTAAAGTTGAAGATTGCCCTGTTCCTCTTTTCTTGAAGTTGCTATTCTTACCCACCCGAAATCCTTGGGTAATTTTCTGAGCCAATTCCTTCTTCCTGTTTTCATCTCTTGTGCGTACTAGTTCATCAGTTAGGGTGTTAGCTAGTTCCACTGCATCGTCAATAGTGCGAGGTCTCGTAGCTTTAACGATGTTGCGGATTTCACTAACCAGCCCCCAAATATAGCGAGAAATGAGTACCGGTTCTGGCGAAGCCAGTGTTGGTACCACCCTAGCATATTCGAAGAATGTCGAAGTATAACCACGACAATCCACATTTACCATCCGATGGTTTAAGAACTTATTTGCCATTTGATCTTTTTCATACTCGGGACAGAATTTTCTTTCTACAAGACTCTTAAATTCTTCCCAATTCATGGCATAGGCCACAATCCTTCTTTTAGCTTGTAACACTGTGTTCCACTATTCTAACGCCCCTTCTTTAAAAAGATTAGACGCATACATAACCTGGTCTTCCTCAGCACATTTACTTATAGCGATTACTGCCTCAGTTTTCTCTAACCAACGTAATGCTGCAATAGCCCCTTCATTACCTGCAAACTCAGTTGGTTTACAGGCAAGGAATTCTTTGTAAGTGCAACCAGGTGTTGCAGCTTTCATTTTCTTGAAAATTGGGGTTTGCAGATCATTATTATTATTAACATTATTTCCGCCTCCGTTTATACTGTTACTAAAGTTGTCGCCTTGGGTACGTTTACTAGGAATGATTGATTTAGTTTTAACAGGTTTTTGAACAGCAGCAACAATTGCTGGAATAGCATTGGCTATTCCTTGTGCAACAATATCCTCTATATCTTGTCTATTTAACAATTGTTCTTCCTGAATTTGCTCGGATTGATTTACTTCATTTACTGGTTCATTACCAATGTTTGCCATCTGATAATTAATTTATAGATAAATAATTAGTATAAAAGAAATAATCCAATGTCACAATGATTTGCACATAATCACGTAAACGAATATACAAACAAAATCTAAAATTTTATTTATTTTATAGATTATATCCTGCCTCTATATACAACCGTTTTATTATTTATTTTACAAGTACTGATTTTACTATTTCCTATTATACAACCATAGTTTTATCAACCCACTATCTCTCGTCATTTGTCTTCCTAAAAACGAAGCTCCCTTTCATCATACTTCCAAGCAATTTGTCCCCCTATCTCCCGGATTCTATTTCCCGCATCCATTAACTCTTCGCCAAAATGACGAAGTTCTGCTAAATTTTCGTTACTCATGGGTGGATTTGGTAATGGTTCTGGATCGAATTGCGGAAGAAAGGAATAAGGACTGTTGACAATGTTTTGAAATTGCCAATCATTTGTCCACCACTCATCCATTTCTACAGGTTGAGTATGGATTATTGGTTCTGGAATTGCTGGTTCAAAATTTATAGGGATTTGGTTTTCAATAGGACGAGTAAAAATATTTGTATTGACAGGCTGAATAGTTTCACAGCTTGCCAATAAAAAATCTATTTCCTCCTGAAAAGTTATTCCCTGGTTTTGTTTGGAACTTTCTCCAACTTCCATCTGAGTTGGTCTAAAACCTTTTCCAACCTCCATTTCTATTTCCTTGGAATATTCCTCAAATTGTATTTCCATTTCTCTAGCATCTTCCCCCACTTCTATCTCCAATTCCTATGGTTTCGAATTTTCCCCGGTTTTAATTTCTTTTCCTTTTTCTTTTGCTAAGGGATTGTTTATTTTAGGAAGTTTCGGAGCTGGCTTTTTCCTACGTAAACGACTCCCCCATACGTATTTCCTTCTTTTCTTTGGTTTTGGCTTTATCAAAGGTGGAGCGTTGAATTCTACAGGTTGTTCCACATCAGGAAAATACCCGGTAAATTCTTTAGAAACTTCTATATGTACAGGGTGAAGGTTGAGATTCTCTAAAGCTCCAGATAATTCATTCATGCTGTTTTAACATATATGTAAAAATAATTAATCATAACTTTCAAAAATAACCTTCCCATATTATTGCATACCATATACTTACAAAACAACTGAAATTTAAAACACACTATGTTTTATTGTGAATTTATTTATTTACTGGATGGATTTTCTAACTTGTAGGTAATAGTGTTTGCTAGTCAATTTATTTATAGATCTGCATTTACTGCTACTGTAGCTAACATATATAGATCTGCCCATTTTTCATCTAAATTGTCTTCCCATGGTGAATTACTGATTAATTCCTGAGTTTCCTGTTTAACTTTCTTCTCTCTGGCTTTCTTTATTTTCTCTTTACTTTTCCTAATAATCAGACTTCTTTTACTAGGAGAAAGTGGTTCCTCATAGTGGGCTTTTCGAACGAATATTCCTTCTTCAGGAGTTTGGGATGAACTACCCTTCTCGTTGACTGACCTATCTAATTTAATATAGATGTTTGAAAGCTTTTGTTTACCCATACTGTAACTAACAAATAGTCAGTTAATAAAACACATAATCACATAATAGTAATCAGGAAAAATTAAGTACTTCTAAATACTTAATTAGCTTAACTCAGTGGCTCTAATACCACCTTTTTCTGTCACGGGCCTTGACCCGGTTTGACCCGTTTCAGGAGCCGCGGGACAGAAATCCCGTGGTTTTTATTTAATTGAGTTTAACAGCGGAAGTTTATCATCAGGATCTTTTTCAAGCTAAAATTTTCCCAATTATTTTATTTCACAATTTGGGATAAAATCCCAGTAATTTACAATACTATGATTTCACGGAGAAATCTTTATTTTACAAAACATATTTCTTTATTTTAATAGGAGCCACTTTCTTAAGCTTGCAGTGCTTTCTGGCACTTTTCCTGAATCACAACAGATCACCTGAAACATGTTTGAAAAAGGTTTTGTCAGTGGAAAATACTGAGTGAATCATTCTATTTACTAAAACAACCTGTTTGTTATAATTTACAGTATTAAGGAAGATTACAATGTTTCTGATATCAACCAAATACCCACAGTACTTTATCACTCGACCCATTGGCCCATTCGTCCAATGGTGTCTGTGATTATGGTCATATCACCCCTTGGCTGCCCCAATGGTGAAGATTATCAAGTAATGTATACAAAACCCCACATACCGGCTGTAATTTGGTGATTACATAAACTTAATCACTGTAATTATAATCTTTGAAAATAAACATGATTTTGAAAGTAATTAGATAAAAAGAGAATGACTCACATTGCAAATTTAATACGGATAGAGTTTACTCTATGGATTAGCCTTGTTAACCTAATTTAAATAACAATGCACACAAAACTGGGTTAGTAATCAATACAGCATTTACGATAACTCACGAGATCAACCATCACAACGAATGACAAAGTGCTATGCTTAAACATCCATCGAATTAACGATTAATGACAAAGCATCACCCTAATGTGGGCAGCACTTAAACATCCATTGAGTACATTGATCGATCAGAAAATGAATCGTAGCAGCGATCGAGTTATTACCCTGTTTTGTGGCAGCAATTAGTGATCGTGTGTGTTTTGATAGTGTTTCTGCTATAACTCAGCGTATACTTCGAATTTTTACGTCGTTTCAGTGCCCAGAATCAAGTCCCAAACTCTAGTATTTATACTGAAAATTTTACCCAGTGGCGTAGCGCGACTGGGTACCCCTATAGTCGTCGCGCTACGCGACTGCCAACCTAGTTTCATAGGGTAGCTACGTGCATGGGTAGGCTTGCTGAGTTGACAGTTTCGCAAATTTTGAATTTGACAGAGAATTATTTGGATAATCGTAACTAGGGTTTTACCCCCCCTGAGTTTTAGGGGCCCTAATCCTGATTCTGAAAATTCTGAAAATTTTAGGGTTTGTGTAGAATCACTTGGGTATCTCAATTAGGGTTTCCTTTTGGACAAATTAATTTAATTAATATGACTTTTAATAAGAGTTGTTACAGAGAGCTTCTTCTAAGGTCTTAGTCAGGGATTTGTTGAAATCTCTGGTGAGATATTTGGATGTAATGGCGTTCATAAAACCGGCCACTCTCATTTTTTCGTCTGCCCCTACATATGTGAGACCTTCTTTCTTGTACCTTTCTATTAACTCTCGGAGGTTTTCATCATCCCTCTGTTTTATCTGAAAGATTACTGTAGCGTCTTTGACGTACCGCTTTTGTTGTGAGAAGTTGGCTAGAAACCCTTTGCTCAGATCATCGAAGCTCCGAACGCTTCTGGCTGGTAAATCGTTGAACCATATCCGGGCTGACCCAACGAGGGTTTACATAAACATGAGGCAGCATTCAACGTTTGACCATTTCTCAATTATAGCGGCACCAGTGAAGATCTGAAGATGATCTTCGGGATCCTCTGTTCCGTCATATGTCTTCATATGGGATGGCATCTTGATCTTCGTTTGAAAATCATAATCGGCTATTTGCTGTGAGAATCATAAAAGATTACTGGGTTTATAGGGTTTGGCCAAATCCTCTTCCACCCTTGCACCCGTGTTGTTGTTGTTGTTGTTGTTGTTCCCTTGAGTGGCCAACACTTGATTAATGAAGTGCTGCCACGGGAAGTTTGCCATCATCTGATCCATCATCTGAGGCATAAGGTTGAAGCCTTGGAGGCTTCCGGGTGCAACTGGGCAGTTTACCCCTAAAGGGGTGCTCATAACGGCACTACGGGCCAAGGGAAGCACAGACAAAGCTTGTTCCCATGTAGTTGTTGCTGAGGGTGGAAGACTTGCTACTGGAGATTGTAGGAGCTGGTCCAGAGTCAGCTCGTGCCCCAAGGGAGCACCGGTTGTTGCCGGTTGGGAGGAAAAGAGAGGAAACGTTGTCGGATTTGGCCTCGTGTACAAATATGGATTAGGATTTGGAGGAGGATTGCTGAGACCAGCCTCATCCCTGGATGTAGTAGGTTGTGAATTTGCAAAAGGAGGGATGGGAGGTCCAAGATATAGTGACGGTTCTGGTTCATCATAATCCAAACGAATCCTCACTCCCTTGTCTCTTTCCCTACTCACGTATTGGTTGAGGAGAGACCTCAACTCTAGGAAATTGTTGGCGACCCTTTCGTGAGTAAGGTCAATACGTGAGGGAGTGCTAGAGACACCGACGTTAGGGGATGGAACCCCTGATCTAGACGGAGTTGGTGTTTGGAAAGTGAGAAACTCGGGGTATGTGGCTCCAAAAAGAGTGTTCCACGATGTCGAGAAGGACGTTGGTATAGCCACATGAGCCTGGCTAGCACTTGGGGTAGAGGTATTTGGGATTGATTTACCTCTCCCGGAGATTCACTTTCCAACATGATAATTTCGAAAGAATGGAGCTACACTACTAGGTCTTTTGAAGAAAATTAGTGGCGTAGCCCCACGGTGGGCGCCAACTTGTTGATGCAACACATATTAGACCGATGGTAGTAGCTGGGCTGGTTAGGCAAAAGGGTTGAAGGGTTTAGTTTTGCCTAACGCAGGTCGTGGGGTCCCCCCACGTTTGCAAGACGTGGAGAGAGGTTCACTAGTTTGATTTTGTTGTTTGCTCGGGATCCTCCACTGAAATGTGTTCAGTCTCGGATGTGAGAGCAATAAGAATGTGTGTATTGAATGTGAAGAAGGGTGACTTGAATGGAACAAGTTCTCAAGAGCAATGACCAGAGATTCACGTGGAATCAGAGCTGATCCAGAATGTCTTTAGCACTAAATGAAGTGTCACATATATAGGGAAGGTTATCGCTCAAAGAGGAAACCATTGACTAGTGAAACATGCTTGCAGTGGGGGACTTACCCTTTTAGGGGTTGAAGCCTTTTGACCTGCGGATAAAAGACTGCACTTTGTGCACTTGTCTTACTTTTGCGGCTAGGAGAGTTGTTGAAGTAATCAGATATATGACCGATTAATGTACACGTGCTGCTTTATCTTAGCTCCCGGGTTTTCAACCCTTGAACCCTTTAACCTTTTGAGCATTCATGTATTTAAGTCATTTTATTTGGTCTTGGGCTACCCCCGCCATCAAAGTGCATATGTTGAAAATCAATAAAGAGTAAAGTGCCAAAATGGTATATCATGTTTGGCACTTTTGTCCAAAACTCAATCCCTTTGAATCTGGGTCCCTATGGTTTCAGTTTTGTTACCATTTTCATCTAAAAGCAACATCAGGTCATATTTTTCAGTTAACATACAGTCTTTTTTGTCTTTTTCCTCCCTTTTAATTAAGGGCAAAATTGTCAGATTTTTTAATTTATTATAATAAAACGTTAAAAGACCATTTTGCTCTTCCATAAAAGGGAGGGAAAAGACAAAAAAAAACTGGATGTTAACTGAAAAATCTGACCAGATTTTAATTTTGGAAGAAAATGGTAACAAAATTTAAACCACAGGGACTCAGCTTTAGAAGGTTTAAGTTTTAGACTAAAATGGTAAAAGTGATCAAACCTCAGGTACCATTTTAGTAGTTTATTCATTAGTAGACAAACCTTCATATATAGTGTGTCCTTTCTCCTTTGACCTGTCGGTGCCAAATTGAGTATCTCTCACCCATTCATGATTCAACCCATGTTACGTTCAAAGTGGCCCATTCATACCGCGTAATGTGTCTTTAAGTGTAACCATTTATGTTTTAATAATATTCAAAGAGGTCCACTAAATATTTTTTAACTTCTATGGTATTTACTGATGTTATTGGTCTATGCCAATAATCAGCTGCTGGAGTAATAAGGAAGAGACTTGGTGTTCTAAGTGACCTAGATTCGATTTCTGCCATCCGCATAAGCTTCTGCGGCACCTGGTGATGATGAGAGACTAGGCGGAGATCGCTAGTTCGATCCTTCAACTGTCGTACCTTCTGGCTAGTGTTCACAAGCTTCTGCCCTAAGTGAGGGTTTTCCCCGGTTCGGAGGCGAGTGTATTCCGATGTGGAGAATTTCGCTTGTAGTCCCTTTAAAGGAGTCTTTGGCGTTTAAAAAGAAATTATCGTGCTCTAAATTAACACTTAACATCCAAGGCGACCTCTCAATCAAAGTCATAATTACGTCTATTAGAAATCTCCGTGGGTACTGTTTATTGATGAGGATAATACAGGATCTATATCAACATCTTCCGTATTTTTTTCATTAATGATATGTTTAAGCTCTAAATCGTCCGCTGAATCATATAGTTGATAACCGCATGCGAACACCTTCTTCTAGTCCACTAGATATGCCCATGAAACTAAGACATCCTTTACCAAGACTCTCTAGATGGATATTATTTCATACAAGAGGTATATATTCCAAGTGCTTTTCTTTTCTATGGGTTGGCACTTCCTCCTAGAGTTATGTGATTCTAGCTTATGCTAGACTTTACTTAGATTCTTACGAGTTTTATTCCATATTCAATTATACTAACACGTGAAAAAAAAAAAAAAAAAAAAAAAAAAAACTAAGACTACTATATATATGCCTTTTCTTACTAAATTTCTATATAGATTCATCGTCATCAATTTAAGAGACATTTTATTAATTTCGCAAACACGTTTTTGAATAAACATATTCCAACTCCACACAAAACACATGATGTCTACATACTAAAGAGTTAAATGTCATTTTAGTCCCTATGGTTTGTACCATTTTGCCAGTTTAGTCCAAATGTTTATTTTTCGCCTGTGGGTTCAAAAAGGTTTCACCGTTGCTATTTTAGTCAACTGGGTTATCTTCATCAATTTTTTCTTTTAACGAGAAGGGCAATTCGGTCATTTTATATGGCCGAATTGTCTTTCTAGTTAACAGAATTACATATAAAATGACCGAATTACCCTTATCATTAACAGAAAAAATGAATGAAGTTAACCCAGTGGATTAAAGTGGTAATGGTGAAACCTTTTTGGACCCACAGATGAAAGATGAAACCTATAGACTAAACTGACAAAATTACTCAAAACATATGGACTAAAATGGCATTTAACTCCATACTAAAAGTAAAAACAAAGCAAAGCAAAGCAAACCATAATTGACGGCTCAACTTATTCGTAGCAAAAGTTCCCTTATCCGGTTCAGTTAAAAAGCTTCAAACCCAAACCATCCCATTTATCCGGTTCAAGTGGACAAGTGGGCCCCACTGAACAATATACAGTTGGTCCAGCTTAACAACACATAACATAACCCTCCGTTTCAACTTTCAATTTTCATATCATTACCAAAACAACTTGTAACAGATTACAGATCTCACCATATTCATCTGTTCAACTCGTTCAGTAGATCAAATGTCATCATTTTGTTCAAAATCTAACCTAAATTTCAGACGCAAAATGACAGAGCTTCAGGTTCAGCCATTGTTGAACGAGCATGAAGACGATGAAGAATCTCAACAGCAGCAGCAGCAGCAACAGATCGTTGTGGAGAAGATTAGTAATCGGAGAATCGCTTCGCTAGATGTTTTTCGCGGCTTATCGATCTTCGTAAGTGTTTTGAATTGTTTTGTTGTGTTAATTTTGGTTGATTTGAGCATCGGTTTCTGGATTTTGCTAGACGTTTTAGTTAACTTAGGGATTGTGGTTGATTAGAAGTAATTTGATGGATTTAGGTTTTGTTGTTCTAGTTAATGGTTGAACCAGTTATTTGATTTGGTAAAGTTGCATGTATGGTTGTGATGTGTGCACTTCCACCACGTATCTTTGTTTATTTCCTGTTTATTTAATTTCAATATTTTAGTTAGTGGGTCATTGTAGTCTTAACTCTTAATTAATAGTGGGTTAGTACTTAGTGGTAGTTTAGTTGTTTAATCATAGTTGTCAAGCACACAAGGCGCTTTGGCCCGAGACAAGCAAGGCGCATAACATAAACAGGGTTTGGATCAAATACAGAGTCTCCTAAAATATGAAGTCCTAGGAAGGGTATCAACTATCAAATGGACTCCGATTGACCTCATTCTAGCGGTATTGGAACCGTGTCATCGAACTCTACGATATGAGATTTTAGGTTTTCACTTTTGGATTTTTAGCTTGTAGATTTTAGAATTTTTGTTTAGATCATTGTGTCTTTTATATATTTTTGCGTCATTGTGTCTTTTTTCCTCGACATTGTGTTATATTTTGCGATCCATTGTGTCTTTGTAGCCTTCTCATTTCTAGGAGACTTTGTAGGATAACTTTACCCAACATAAACATTACATTTTTTGAGGTTTAGACATGCTTTAGGCATGTTTAGGGCTAGTTTCAGCTGGTTCCAGGCTATTTTTGGATGTTTCAGACCAGTTAGTCCGAAATCTCAAGAATTTTGCTGAAAATTCAGAATTTTGCAGCAAGGCATTTTTCCTACGCCTTGCCTCGCCTCGCTTGATGGCCTAGGCCCATGCGGCATGCCCGCAGGGCTTTTGACAGCATAGGGTCTAATATGTTAATTGTTGAAGACCACTATGAATTAATTTAATCTCTCAATTAATCTCATGTTCTCTCCTCCTCCTCCTCCTCGTGATTCCAAATTGGTACACATCATGTTGAAATTTTAGCTCGGTTGGATATAGTCACATTAACTTCAACTCACCCAAGTTTTTTGTGTGTATTTATTCACTTGATACCAATTACGAAGAATGAACTCATTTTTGCTCCTTTTGTTGTATTTAATGCACTTATACTTACAAAACATAAATGACGCAAAGCAGAAGTACAAAGGGTAAAAGAGAATAATTTAAGAAAAGTTTAATTCTTGAATGAAATAAGTATTACATCAAGACCCTTTTTTAATGGGAAAATCTATCAAAATTCAGGGAAATTGAAATATTCAAGCTAGAATTGAAATTTTAATGACTAAATAAACACGTGAATTAATGAAATCCTCTGTTCACACGTTTTTACAAAGGAAACAATATCAATCAAAATGACTAAACTTGGGGGAACTCATCAAAGTCAAAAGTGGGGCTCCAGATGAGTTAAATTAGGGCCGCCGGCTGGGCAAACCGTTTTCGTCCAGCCCCATAACTTTAAACTCCAAACGGATCACAAGTTATGTCCGCTTTAAGTTGGGCCGTGTTCTAGACATATCATGGCAGTGCCATATGACATTCATGTGATTTGTGGTAGAGTCATCAATATTGAGAATTCTTTATTTATTTTTTCAGCTTATGGTGGTTGTGGATTATGCTGGCTCTAGTTTACCTATCATTGCCCATGCCCCATGGAATGGTCTACACTTAGCAGACTTTGTCATGCCTATGTTTCTTTTTGCAGCTGGAGTATCTCTTGCCATCGTATACAACAAGGTACTATCAGTCAACAAACAAAGTCTGCAGAAATTTATGATCCATATAAATTGTAAAGTTTGCTATTATCCTATACATATATATTTAATCATTAAGTATGTGGCATGTGGTCTTATAACGATATTAACTGAGAAACCTGTCCGTTTTCTTTCTTTCTCAACCATCAGAAAGTTCAATGCCGATATGAAGCCACGTGGAAAGCAACAGTAAGAGCAGTGAAACTTTTTGTTCTTGGTGTTTTTCTTCAAGGTAAACTTATTCATCTTGTTTCTAGAATTGTTACAGAGACATTCTTTTCACACGTAACGACCAATGATCACGTAATATTTCTTAACGTTCTAATCACCCATGATGATCAGGTGGTTACCTACACGGGATTACTTCTTTAACATATGGAGTCGACGTTGAAACAATACGCCTGCTCGGAATCCTACAGGTGTTGTTCATTTGTACCAATAAATTATAAATGCTTTAACAGCCTACAATATCTAATCATCATTCATCTAACTAGTGACTGTCATGCAATCACTTGTTAAACTTATGTCTTATATATTTCTCTATGCAGTCAATAGCGGTGCTATAGTGCTTAGTGGATATACGATCTCATAGCGTTTCAAATAGCGGTCCCTTATAGCGGTTCCGCTATTAGCGGTGCTAAAGGCCACTATTTGACCGCTATTCCGAAACCCGAGCGGTCGTAGCACTGCTTTTAGCGGGTTTTTTTTATTTCAGCCAAAAGTCCATATTAATCAACTTTTTGTTTGAAATAAACCCAAAACTAAAGGCCCAAACCCAAAATTAAACCTAAATTGAGGCCTGTAGTCTTCATTCGCTGGACGCTGATTCTTCATCAGTCAACAAAATTAAACTTCAATCTAGAAATCGTTGGACTTCCACTTCCTAAATCCTAATTCGCTGGTGGTTCCTAATTCGTTGGTGGTTCCTACTAATATTTTGCATGATATTATTATGAATTTTGATACAACTATTAATATTTTCAAATATATATTAATATATTTGAATTACCGCAACCTATATATCATATAGCGGACCTTGACCGCTATATGGTTTTGGACCGCTATACAGATATTTCTTATATCACACAGTAACTGTAATATTTGTTTCCCTGTTCTAATTTTTTTCACTTTCTGTGATCATTTCAAGAGGATAGCAATTGGATACATTGTTGCTGCAGTGTGTGAAATATGGCTTCCTCGACAAACCTGGAAAAAAGAAGCATTTTTAAGGAATTACATCTGGCACTGGTGAGAACATATATAGCATTAAGGCTATCCTCACATTCAAGTAATATGATATAATTGTTCATTGTATGTGTGTGTGTGTGTTTGTGGTGTAGGTGTGCTGTATTTTTCTTGTGTACCATCTACATCGGGTTGACATATGGCCAGTACGTTGCAGATTGGCAGTTCAACGACTTGTATACATTTTCTTCTTTAGTTTCAGAAAATGGAACTACTATTCATACTGTACGACCACTTTCTTAACTGTTATCTTGTTATATGATTGTTGTTTTAGGAACAAAGCTGATTAATGTTTTCATATGGTGTTTCATGTTTGTGTTGGTGTTGTTGAATATAGGTGAAATGTTCTGTTAGAGGTGATCTGGGGCCCGCCTGCAATGCTGCGGGAATGATAGATCGATTTATTCTTGGCATTGATCATTTATATCAAAAGCCTGTTTACAGAAACATGAAGGTATTCATTCTACTGCAAAGAGTCTGGTTCTTGATTTATGTACCGTGTATAATATTATGATACGCTGTACGCAAACAGGAATGTAATATATCTAAGGATGGCCAACTTTCAGAAGCTTCACCCTCATGGTGCTATGCCCCGTTTGAACCCGAAGGCATTTTAAGGTAATAACAAATACAAAAGGATTCAGTAATAAAAGCGTGGTAAAATGAATTATAATTATGATTCAGGTAAATACAAGTTTGACATTTGTGGTCAAAGGATAAAGAGTAAAATGCCATTTTCATCCATGAGGTTTGGCTACTTTTGCGACTTTCTTCCAAAGGTTTTTTTCTCCGCATCTGGATCCAGAAGGTTTTAAATCTTGCCATTTTCATCCGACTCGTTAACTCCATCCATTTTTTAACGTTAAGTCAGGGGTATTTTTGTCTTTTTAGACAATTTTTTTTGTGATGCTAAAGGGTTTGGGTGGGGAGAAAGTCAACAAAGGTGGATCTTTATTTCTTATAGTGTTTTTTATTTTAATAAAATATGCCTAAAAGACGGAAAAGCCCGAGAAAAATGGATGGAGTTAACTAGTCGGATGAAAGTGGCAAGATTTCAAACCCTTTGGATACAGACGCGAAAAAACAAACCTTTGGACGAAAGTGGCCAAACCTCGGGACGAAAATGGCAATTTACTCAAGGATAAATAAAGCTTACTAGTTTATGGTTAAAATATCTGTTTGCACTTATTGATCAGAAAAACAATACTTTAGACCAAACATATATTATTTGTCAATTTAGTCCTCACAGTTTCTATTTAATAATAACTATGATTTATGTCTATTGAATCATTTAATGGGAATGACACGTTTGGCATTGTGGATGTACAGTTCTTTAACAGCTTCTGTGGCCTGCATAATTGGACTCCAATATGGTCATATTTTGACCGAATTACAGGTGAATCTCATTTCCTTTTGATTAATATAGTTTTCTGAAAGCATTAGTTAATAGTCATTGTAAACAAAAAACACAAACTTTTGTATTGGGAGTGGTGTTATGCAGTATGTCATGAAGTAATATTTGAAGCTATGAAACTCCATTTTCTGTTGTTTCTCAAAGTCTAACACGCCATCCATTGGGAGATTAATAATTAAGGGGTATTGGATTTTAATAATCCCAACTTTCAGCAATTGGCCGATAATAATCCCAACTTTAAAAATAGCCTACAACACTCCCAACTTGTAACATTTTGGCCAGCAATGATCCTTGTCTAACTGGGTTATAACCCAGTTAGTTTTTTGCTGACTTGGACGCTGACATGGCACACAACTTGGTTAAATGCTGACGTGGAAGCTTACGTGGCACCATCACCATCACCACCTTCATCACCACCACCCACAACCACCGTCCGCCACCACCATCACCACCACACACTGCGACAACTTCTTCCGGCTGCCTTATTACTTGCTCCGGCGACCTGCAACTTACTCCGGCGACCTGCTATTTGTTCCGGCGACACTCTTTACCTGTGAAACCATGAAACGAGACAACCACCAGCCATCTCCAACCTCCTGTGACCTTCTCCACCGCTTAGAACTTCAAAATATCCACCATCGCCTTGTTTCACGTTTTTCCGGCGACCTGCAACTTACTCCGGCGACCTGCAACCTCACTGGAAATACGTGAAACAAGGCGATGGTGGATATTTTGAAGTTCTGAGCGGTGGAGAAGGTCACAGGAGGTTGGAGATGACTGGTGGTTGTCTCGTTTCATGGTTTCACAGGTAAAGAGTGTCGCCGGAACAAATAGCAGGTCGCCGGAGTAAGTTGCAGGTCGCCGGAGCAAGTAATAAGGCAGCCAGAACAATTTATAAGGTCGCCGGAAGAAGTTGTCGCAGTGTGTGGTGGTGATGGTGGTGGCGGACGGTGGTTGTGGGTGGTGGTGATGAAGGTGGTGATGGTGATGGTGCCACGTAAGCTTCCACGTCAGCATTTAACCAAGTTGTGTGCCACGTCAGCGTCCAAGTCAGCAAAAAACTAACTGGGTTATAACCCAGTTAGACAAGGATCATTGCTGGCCAAAATGTTACAAGTTGGGAGTGTTGTAGGCTATTTTTGAAGTTGGGATTATTATCGGCCAATTGCTGAAAGTTGGGATTATTAAAATCCAATTCCCCAATAATTAATAGATGAGAGTGGTACATCATGTTCTTGCAGGGCCATAAAGACCGACTTTGCAACTGGTCATTCATGTCAGTTTTGTTTCTGGTTATTGGGTCCATATTTGCTCTTCTAGGTATGTATTTTTCAATATCATAATTATACAAAACCGACATGAAGGAGAATATTGATGTCTGTTGCTACAAAGATACATGTTCATGATCTTTGTAGCAACAGACACCGGTACTAACTTTTTTAGAATCAATCTGTTGAATGAAAAATATTATTAATCATTAGTCGTATAAATAATTGGTTTGCTTTTTCTCAGGTATCCCTATAAATAAATCTTTGTACACTATTAGTTACATGCTGGTAACCTCAGCAGCAGCAGGAATCACATTTTGTGCATTATATCTACTAGTAAGTACCATATTCCTTTTTTATATGAGGGCGGACAGTACAAAAATAGACCCTCTGATGTAGTTGATTCAGATTATTAATTTGGCACTTTTATTATTCAATTTTTTTTTCTGCTGAAAACATTTACATATTTTGTAGTTAGATTTTAATGTGCAATACTTATCTTATTTCATTTGATTACAGGTCGATGTTTACGGATGGAGACGTGTGGC
Organism: Helianthus tuberosus; assembly: GCA_030545235.1. Lineage (NCBI taxonomy): Eukaryota > Viridiplantae > Streptophyta > Magnoliopsida > Asterales > Asteraceae > Helianthus > Helianthus tuberosus. The sequence goes on from CM060438.1 coordinate 58,341,719, forward strand.
ATTCGGATTGGAATGGATGGGGAAACATTCTCTAAGCATATTTATTCTCGTTACATCAAACTTAATTGTGATTGCACTTCAAGGATTCTATTGGAAAACTCCTCATAATAACATGGTAAGTGTTTTGTGGAAGTTTTTCTATAACTTTTGTAGTTTTTAAACTAATGTATTTTTTTTGTCTTTTAAAAATTAAATATTTTGGGCTCAAGCTCACAAATATGAAATACAAGATTTTTATTTTTACTTGTTTTTTTTTTTCATTTAGGATATAATTTAGCTTTTCCATGATAACATATAATGCCTAATATCTAATATAAATTTAAATATATAATTTTGTTGTGTTTTTTTTTTTTCAACATTTGGATATAAATTTTACTGAAAATGAGTTGTATCCAACGTAAAGTATGTTTTGGTCTCGTAATATCCAAATAATTCTTCAGCAAAGTATTTTTCTTGACCAAAGAAAAAAAAACTGATTCAAGTTGTATATTTAGATATTACAAATTATTAAGGAAAAACAAAATCATCATCATCATCATCATCATCATACTCATCATCATACTCAGTAAATTCCACCAATAGCAAAGCTAAGGTAGGGTCTGAGGAGGGTAAGATGTAGACAGCCTTACCTCCGTAGGAATAGAGAGGCTACTTCCAGTGAGACCTCTCGGCTCGATGGTAGTTTTGTATCAAGTCTTGGACATAAGGCACATGACACTCGGCATTTAAGACAAAAGCCAATTAGTGCATGTACTCCCTTGTCTTTCGGCTATCAACGCCACCACATGATGCATGATTAACCATCACCCTCTTTTAACATTATTTTCACGAAATTTGTAAAACAACATTAAAATTAGTGCACTTTCACTTTTGCCCCCAGAGCGCCCACTCATATATACATTATATGCGCATACCGCAAGCGGGGCGTATATTAAGGAAAAACAAAAGCACATCTTAAATGAAAAACGAAAAAGTGAAAATAGTATAACAAACTTGTGAGATTAAACCCGGGTATTTAAAATGTGGTTACTCTTCAGTTTGAAAAAAAAAAATATTTTACCTTGGGTTTGAACTCTAGATTCCATTATATATAAGGTCAAACAAATTACACCAAGATAGCCGGTATTTTGTATTTTGCGATTTTGCATACAGTTAGGGGTATAACGACTGGGACCGAAATGTTTGGAACCGGTTTGATCTCAAACCCAACATAAACGTTTAGCTAGTGATTTAATTTTACGTTCTTTCCTAAACGATATCATTCAAGGTGTTTGTTTTATTTTCTAGTAAAGCCCTAATGCCATCTTTTCTCATCTTGTTTCAGATACACTGGATTGTGTCACACGTTGTACAAAAGTAGCATCTCTAAGTAACTTGTTTTGCACACAGGCGAGTCTCTTTCCTATACACCATTGACGCGGAACTAGTCTATACGAACAACTCTTAGATCTGACAGGTGAATCGTTATCTATAGTCTCGTTATTCATAGCTTTAAGATGAGTCTCCAGATATAATATGGTAGACAAGTTTTGTGTATTCTTTGAATTTTATAAAGAAACAACAATTATAAGAAATTTTATACGAGCTTCCCTTAGACCCTACCAATAGTTTTGCTATCGATGAGATTTTACTGGGTATCGTTTGTTGTTGTTTGTCACACCCCTGTCAAGGCATAAACGTGGGAATGCGACAAACCAAAAGCTATCATACTAGGCCTCAAGCAAGCAAGCAAGCAAGCAGTTCATGCAAAGAAATCCTTAGATGCAAGTCTCAACTAAATACATCCACATCCTTAGCTACGTCAAATATTATCACCTGAAAAACATGCTAAAGGGCGTCAACTATAAAATTGGGACTCGATAAAACTATTAAGGAAGTTCAATCAATAAAGTTTGAGCTTTTACTTGCATGCAACATGTAAATTCACAATTAAACAGATTAATATTATACAGGTTATAACCAAGCCTATTGGTGTTTGGTTTTGCCCCGTTTAATGTTTATCACAAACAATAAGGCTCAGGTTTAAGTTCACGTTGGAGATATTCACTCAAGTGTAGGTTCTTGGTGTTCGTGTACTTTAGCTAGCAGTACTACGACAAGAGTTGGGTTGTCAGCCCGAGTAATACCATTCAATCTTGTCCATCGGCTCTATCCAAGAGTTTTTCAGGTTCATGTCTAATGCAAATCAAATACACATAGCAAGCAAATAAAGTTTAAATAGTTTGAGGTAGCATGTTTCTATCGGCTCTATCCGCGTGATTATGGTTTCCCAACATGCATGATTAGTGTTTTGTGTTTTACAACGTGCTTAATTTCACAGCGTACGCTCGTACGTTAAGAAATATTGTACATTAACCGGCCTCTAAATTATAAAACCTGGTTAATTCTTTTTACAAAATTTAACTATTTTAATTAAAAATACAAGATAGTTATAATTGTCTAGTTTTAAATCTATTAGGAGAATTACTGATAATTTATCTAAATTTAGCATTTTATAAAATATAAAGTAACATAAATAATTTTATATTATTATTTCATACACCATTACTTTTATTTAGGAATTTATATGATCATTTATCTATTTTGAAGATATATAAAATATGCCTCACATAAAATAATTATAATCATCTAGTTAGTAAAATTAATTAGATGGCTAATATAACTATTTAGAGTTAGTGTTTACAAAAGGGGCATATATATTTTCATGATTATTATTTCTCAGATAATACCTATCAAAATGCATATTATAATATAATATAATATAATATAATATAATATAATATAATTATATTATATTATATACTAAACACATCATAATCTACAGTACATGAAACCCCTTGTTTTAAATTTATTTACTAGAATGCCATTTAGACTTAAATAAGTAGCTTTTCTTTTATGGCAACTTGGTAATTTAGTCAATTTTTAGTGGCATTTCTATGCATCCCACAAGACACCTTATTTTGTATGTTTTGACCACACATTTTTTATTCTTACACTTTTGCCCCCTCAATTTTGTTAGTTTTTTAATACCAATTTACATTCTTATCCCCTAAATTTTAATAAATTTACCAAACGTCCCCCGAACACTAATAAAGTTATTTTTATCCCTTTTAATGCTTTTTACACCACAATCCCCGAACTTTAGTAAAGTTACTGCTTTAAATTTTAAACAAATTTTCCGTTACGATGTCATATTTTTTACATGTTTCATCTTTTGATATATAGTTTCAAATAATATTAACGGTGCACATGAGTTATTTCTATCTACGTTTCGACATTCATTTACGTAACGTTATTTTCCAACCATCTTGTTGTTTAGACGCTTTTATAGTGTTTGGTTTTTTAAACCATCTAGCACTCATGTAAATATAATCCATTGTTACGTGTTTTTTTATCTACGCTTGAAGGTATCCACCGCAACTCGTTATACTATATGTTAAAAAGCAACCTTCGGGTGATTGTTTGTTCGAAGGAAGTGATGCTAACGTTAAAGAGTCTTTAAAGTAGAATTTATTTTAGAGTGTGAGTTGCCGGGGGCGGTTAACAGTGGGAAGCGGTGGCATCACTGAATTTAGTTATGGGTTTTATAAATAGTTTATGTTATTGTACTGGGAATCTCTAAATGAAACATAAATCGTTATCAACTACCAAGTTCTTTTTTATTTTAGTCGTTTTTGCTTTCAAAACTGGTTGGTTCCCCGCCGCAACGCGCGGGTGTGAACAACCTAGTTTATTTTATTTAGACATGTATGGATTCATATCATTGTTGATTAGGAGATTGTATATTTAATTCTTAACATTGTTGGAAATTCATTGTTTCTAAAATTCAATACTTACAAAAAAATGTGATAATATGATTAATGTTATTACATCTTGAACTAAAATACGAATCAAAGTTACTTACATTTGGTTTAGGAAATTTTATATATTATTGTTTTACACAAAATTCCCCAAATCAAGAACCCGAATTATTAGTTTTGATACACACGCATATATGTATATACATAGTCTCATTTATTTAACATTTTTGTAACACCCTGTGTTCTCAAGGAGTCAAAGTCAAAGTCAAGGTCAAAGTCAACGACCGATCGCGCGACTTGACTTGTAGAGATTTTCTTTTATGTGTTTATTTTAGTTGTATTATGTGGAGTAATTATCAATAATCGAAGTAATCGACGTGAGTTATTCACTATTTAATCGACTTACGACTGTGAACAATAGGAAGTAACAATGCGATAAAGTTAACTAAACGATAATCAACTATGCTAATCAAATCGACATCGAATCGTAATACGAATCGCAACTCGAAATATGTATTCTGGATAATGTTTTACGTATGTGTGTGTTCCATTTATGTGTTACTTGTGCATGTTTATTTATGTTTTGTGGCAATCAATCTAAACGCAATCGCAACTCAATCGAATCGCAATCTACTCGAATACGCGAAACGTAAGTTAAATGTAGGATGATTGTATGTTAGATATAGTAGTTGGGATTAAAAGTAATTTGATAAGCAACTCTATCGCATTGCTCGCTCGAATCGCATCGCAACGCGCTACACGCGAATCGGAACCACGAAACTCGTCGCACCAAACACGCGAACCAGGTGCCAGCCGGCCGAACTGCTACTCGACCGGGCAGCCACTCGACCGAGCTGCCACCCGGCCGAGTTACCACTCGACCGACCAGCCCCTTTCCACTTTGGGAATCCTATAAATAGGCCATCACTTTCCACTTTGGGAAAGTATTCAACCACACTTGCTCTCCACTCGCTCTAGTCATCTTTTCTTCGATTTCTCGCGAATTTCGGTAAGATCTCACCCTAAATCTTTTACTTTCTTGATCTACACGCACTCCTACACCTTTCTATCTTTTGAATCTTAACTTTTAACCGTGAAATCATCAAGATTCAAGGTGTTCTAGGATGATGTCATCATGTGTTCTTGAGAACTTCATGTTTTGGCTTCAATCCACCAAGAACAACTTAGATCTAGCCGATTTCCACATAAATAAACGAAGATCTTTCATAGATCTAAACATATTCACTGTAAAAGGGATTGAAAGATGATTTTTCTAACTTTCTTTCAACTCTTTTACACTCAATGCACTCAAACCCGATGGAATCGGAGCTTATGCTGATCGTCTACTCATTCTTAGTGATGTATCAGTGCTAGATCCAAGTTCCATCTGAGAGATAGTGATTTCGGGTTTGAACATGAACAACCGTCTTGAACCGTGCACTGTCGGACTAGGGTGATTCCTGTTCGGTCAGGTCATTGGGGACGAGATGGAGTTCTCATTGTTTAAACCAGCAATCACAACGTCTCTCTCAAACTGCAACACTTCAAGCAAAACCAAGCAACGACACGATCAGATCATTGGGACGAGTTGCCGTCCGATCGGACTGCTGTCCGACTGGGTTGTCACTCGAGCGACCACTGTATGGTAAGGCTGTATCTTGAGTCAAAACTTAAACAATTTCCAACTTGTTCAATAACAGGGTTGCCACCCGCTCGGATGGACATCCGACCGAGTGACCATCCTGCTGTGAACTTGTTCTCACTAAGTAGCCTCGCCATTCGAGTCGCCGTCCGATCGACCGACCTGAAAGGTAGAGATACTTCTCTGTTTTCTAAATACTACAACGAAAACTTTAAAAGTCAAGCCATCATACACAAACACATCTATGCCAACAATGTCAATCGACCGAGTGGCCGTCCGAACGGACAACCACCCGGACGGACTGATACCCGCACGAGTGGCCGACCGGTCGGAACCATTCTGCAATTGGTAACTTTCTCATTATACGCGCCACTTATCTTTTATGTTACCGTTAACTGTTCAGGCTAATCTTACTCTACGCGCTCCCTTCAATCCATCAACGCTGTGAGTATACTCGAACCCTTTTTGCTTTACGCACTTTGGGGTGTTACATACGTTATGAATATTCAAATCACATCGAACACACTACTCAATACTATTTAAACGCTAACCATTATTGCATGTATTACGTGGCTAAATGAATGCTTGTTTGTTATGTTTACACATGGAATGCTACCCACCTGCCTGTAACACCCCGAAATTTTTAAAAGTCATAATATAATATTTTATTATTAATGCTTTATAAAAGAAAGTGGTAAATGTAAGTTTTACCATATGAAAGTAAATAAGGTGCTAGTAATTGAAGTATTGACAATTAAATCATTAAAAGTAACCAAGTTAGTGTGATGGTCATTAAATGACAAGATAATGAGTTTAATCTCATTTATAAGCAATTAGAAACTTGAGGGACTATTTTGGGCATTATGAAAGATGAAATAAATAAAAAACCAATTAAAACACTAAAACTCACACACTGATGTGTGTGAGTGTCGCCCAGACAAAAGAAGAACAAGGGGAAACCCTTGTTCATCATGAATCAGCCAATTGATAAGGAAATTGAAGATGTATAGGATGCATGTATCAAGATTTTCGATCTCCTATGCGTTCTTCACAATCAAGTAAGTTAAATTTTATGATTTGATGATCTTGAATAAAGTGGGTTATGATCAATCTAGAAAATTTCATGAAATTAGGTATGATTATATGTTAGAATCATCACATGAAAGATGAATTGTGCAAGACTTTAAGTAAATTGATATTTTGGGATGAAACCCACTCGTTCAATGTAGTATGATGATATATTATGATGTTGTAAGAATGAAGTTTGTGTAAATATGATGAACCAGTTGGTGTGGGATGCATAATTATAGGTTAGATTGAAAGATGGTATGAAATTTATGTAATTATATATATTTATGGATCCCATTAAGTCTAACCAACTTGTAAATCATTCCTAGCCCTTAGATCTTGCTGAGATGAAATCCTGACCATTTAAACTCACTTTTTTAACTGCTATATCAGCAGTTATTGACGGTTCCCTTGCCAGTTAAGTAGTTAACAGGTTTTGCCCCACGTTTTCCACCTCCCATGATTTTAGGATGCTATCTCCTCCTCACCCATAAAACTACCATCCCACCTCCACAACCCGGCGACAATGAGGATAATTTCTATGGTTCCAAGAGTTCGAGACGTGATTTCATCCACAGGTAAGTTTTCAAAAACATATGATTAAAGTCCCTCAGTCTTCATCTCCCTCTCTCTCTTTTCTGAATCCCTCTCATCTGAATTTCATCCACAGATAGGTTTTATCGATCAATTTTGTGTTTATCTGCATCTCTAGGATGTTTAGGGTCAGAACACTGTCAATTCTGCGATTTTTTGGCCATTCTTGCAGATGAATCTGGTAACAAATTGCATTATGTTATGTGTTCAAGAAGCAACTCCACGAAGATGTTGAAAAAGGGAAAAGCAATTGGGATAATTTAAGAACCACTCTACAAAACATACCCTACCATCGCTACAGAAAGGAAGAAGAACACGAGATTGGGATTTGGGGGATTCTAATTTCTGGTCTAATCGGAGATACTGCCACTACTCTTGATGTATGTATTTGTTTTATTTGAATTGTTAATCAGATAATGTCTTCTCTCACTTCCTGTATTTGTTTTATTTGAATTGTTATGGAGGATAGCAGTTCATTCATTTATCCAAATAGTTTTACAACTTTATTGTACTTTTGGGGGACTTCTTTTATTAACTTAGTGATTTTATACCATTTTATAAACATCTTAGTAACTGCAAATATTTGACGACTTTTAGGGAACAGAAATGCAGCTTGCTTCGGCTGTTGAAAGTAAAAACGCCTCTTTATCTGTTAAAAGAAGACTAGCGTGCGAGCAATTAAGTTATTTCAGCCAGGTGCATTGTTTATTATTAGTTTTATTAATATTATTATTATTATTTTCCACAACTAAAATCTAAACAGTTAATCATTCTTTTTTCTCAATCAGGCTCACTACTGCTTGTCAACATGTGACAACCTTAATAGATACGGAAAGAAACATCTGTCATTTCTTAAATGGAAATACCTCGAAGCAAAGGTTTGCATTTCTAAACTTACTGTACACATAAAACCATTTTCGCACGTCAACAAGTTTAAATCAAGATAATGACGTTTGACACGTGTAATCAGGCTGCAACATATTACTACCATGGTCTGATCACAGACAAAGGTACTGAACCATCTTGCCACATCAGTGCGGTATGTTGTTTTCTTGCGGCTGAAGAATTTTTAACCGAGATCAAGAAGGCATGTTTAAACTTTTGCTTAACAGTTCCTATAACAAGGTTTGATTCATGGAACTTTTTTTTTCTTTCTTTTTGGGTATTGAGTGATTAATATTTGGATTATGGACTGATGATCGTATGTAGGGCTCCGGTTGCATGGGGTGCTATGAAACATTTGAATAAGAAAATTCCTGAAATTGCAGCTAAAAAGTCCCAGATGTATGCATACCTTTTAGAGGAAGAAAAGTAAGCAATCAAAAGTAGTTCTCATAATTATTTTGTTTTCTTTTTTTTTATCTCTAACAAGCAAAATAAATAACTAATAAAGAAAGGGTAAATAAGTTTATCCAAAACATTTAAGAAGATTATTTAAGTATTATGATTTTGGTATATCATATTTTACACAATAGTTGTTTATATACATAGTCATATGACGTGGCGGGACTTGATGCAGGAGTCTGGAAGTGTTGCTGGAACTCCCAGAGTTCGAGTTGTCATTAAAGGCAGAGGAGTATGAAATGGCGGATAAAGATGGAGCATGGGATAGTGAAAACTGGAAGATACCTAACCAGACACTTAAAATGCACTTAACAGATGATGAAGAAGATGATTAGTGAAGCTATGTGCAATTTGAAATGGTAGTAGTTGATTGGTTTTCCTTCCACGAAGAATATGTGTATAGAAAGATGGAGAATGTTGTAATATTCATGTGAGTTTTATTGTAACAGACTTGAAACTAAATTATGAAATATATATTAATCACAAGTCATTAGTAACAACAACTATTCTTAATTATAACAAATTCCAGAAACGATGATGATGTTTCATGTTTCTGTAAGACAGCGGATATAGAAAACGAAACAACATTTCTCTGCTTTATGCTTGCATCAATCAAATACGACAATTATACAAGATGAAGACTTCAACAACAATGGGGGTGTTGATCGATACAACGGGTCAAACAAAAGGTGCTAAGCGCATCTTTGTTCTTGGTCCATGTGTAGTCGAACTGGGTATCGCGCCATTTGTGCACATAGCGCCCTATGGCGCTGCGCAACACCGCCCCGAGGGGCACCATACGGTGGAATCCAGCGAGCTCACGAAAATTATAATGGGCGCTACACTAAGGTTTCTCACACACATATATGTACGTGTGTGTGTGTATATATATAAGTGAAGGGGTTAACCACTACACACTCATGTTATATAACCCTCTTTTCTTATGCATTTGCCACGTGTTGTATAACCCCACATCGCAAGGGGTTATGAGAGGTTACCACTACGCATGGCCTTAGTACAACCAAGATTATATGTCAGAAAAAAATAAGCTTCCTTTCACCATTCAAGTTTTTTTTTTTCAAAGGGGCTGCACCAGCTTCTGGAATTGTTGGAGTGGAACATCAAATATGGTTGTTATACACTACACATTTTGTCTTACAAGTGAATTTCTGTGTACTTTGACTTTTAAGAGTCAAAGGATTAGTACTAGAAGCACAATTTATGACTTTGATTTCTAAAAAACCAGAATTAGATGGTAGTGAGAAATAGGGTTAGGGTGCAATTCTGTTGTTTGGATTGGTAATAATCACATTATAAAATATTCAACCGTTAATGACCCAATGCTATATTGTTTAGTCTTTAAGTTACAAATATCACTTTGAATTAAATAATGTTCATATTTGAATTTGTTGTTGTGTAGGTCAGTTTGAAGAATGGTTGATAAGAAGGTTAGTTTTAGCTCTTTTTTCTATTCATTAATTTGCTAATATAGCTATTGCTGCTACTTTCTAAATATTGTATGAAAAAATATTAAATTTACATGATGCTATATGAAAATTAAACAAATGATTCTCATAACTTTGTATCTTTTAAATTTGTGTAAGGGTTTTACCTTGTATCTACTAAATTCATGATGTTGTTTGTTTGCGGGTTTATTTTTAACCACTAGAATTAGTCCTGTTTATAAAATGCTTTACGCTGGTGGATCTTTTCATTTGCCACAAAGCGCAAGTCATTAAAAAGTTAGATGGTTGTGACTTTTTAAAAAAGGAGAAAGCAATCCCAAACACCCTCAATATGGATTCTCTTTGTTTGTTACGTTGTTAGTGTAACCCGTCCACCGGACGGGTATTAAACTAGTTTTTAGTGGTGATGATGAATGAAGATAGGAAATAGGAATGAAAGCATGATTTGGTTGTACATTGTGCATTAAACGGTGTACGCACACCAAGTGTTTGATAAAATGGCTACATGAAACTTTAATTGATTCAAGTTTGTGTAAAAAGTTAGTAAATTCGTCACTTTTGACAGCCCTAGATAGTCATCTTGTAAAGGTAGTATCTCATTCGTTATTAGGAATTAGACAACGAGCCTTATATCGTTGAAAAGCTTGTTTCGCATATTACATTTCATATTTGGTCACAAGAGGCTGGTTATGAGATTTAGTGGGTCAAAACAGCATGAAAAGTTAGTAAATTCGTCACTTTTGACAGCCCTAGATAGTCATCTTGTAAAGGCCGTATCTCATTCGTTATTAGGAGTTAGACAACGAGCCTTATATCGTTGAAAAGCTTGTTTTGCATATTACATTTCATATTTGGTCACAAGAGGCTGGTTATGAGATTTAGTGGGTCAAAACAGCATGAAAAGTTAGTAAATTCGTCACTTTTGACAGCCCTAGATAGTCATCTTGTAAAGGCCGTATCTCATTCGTTGTTAGGAGTTAGACAACGAGCCTTATATCGTTGAAAAGCTTGTTCCGCATATTACAATTCTTATTTGAAAGTCGAAGTCAGATTATGTGATTAAAAAGGGGGAAAGTGACACCGAACAGCTGCTGCGTGAAAAATGCAGCAATGAAAATAATGTGTTTTATGAACTTAAAACATATGATTTTCTAGTCACCAATTTACTAAACACTAAATATTGCTTCGGGTGAATGTTTACAGTTGTTAAGGTGTGTTTAAAGCGTTACTATGTGTAAAATTGATCTTGTGAATAAGTTGGTATAACCGTTGACTTTCTAAAAAGTCAACGAATATGCGAGTGGCATGATTAGGCTTATGAATATGTTTATGAGATTTAAAGAATCATGTATATGTGTTAGAACAATTATGTGTACGTACGTATGATAATGAATTTGAGTGAGTGAATGTTGAATATTGTGGTTGTCGGTTCATGTCATATGCATGATAAGCTTGACTAATGAAAGTCTATGTAGCTAAGAGCTAGGAATGGATGTGATATGAATGAACATGCATACTAAATATGATATGGACGTAATGACTTGAAATGATAGGAATCCCAATTGACATGGACTCAAGAATGGAAGGCTAACGGATCAAGGGTAAATAAAGAAGCTATGCACAAACTCGGACGCACGAAGTAAGTGATTCCAATTCACTTCTTAGTATGTACGTAGTTTTTAATATTTATGTGTAGAAAAATATGCAAGAATCATGTAATGAATGAGAAGTATTGAGGTAAGTATTATTTTAGTATAACAAAGGAGTTGTTTATAATGAAAGTGAACTAGTAGGATTAGACGGGTCAAATAATGTATAAAGGGGTTTATAACCCGGTTGCTTATAAATCAGCTTTTGATGTGACCCGAAGTGATAAACAGATCCGTAATTAAATTACGGGCGCGTAGGAAAAAGAATCGGGTAAAACGGATCAAAAATGAGAGAGTTATGTCAGTTTCGATAGGAATTAATGGCTGGGAAAAGTGCAGAGCTGACACGGCCGGGTGGTGAGCTGACACGGCCGGGTGAAGGCTCTGTGAAAAATATATGGTTAGCTGACACGGCCGGGTGGTTAATCCGACCCGGCCGGGTGAAGGGGCTGAAAATAAAAAAATATATATACATGTAAGTAGGAAGTGGTTGCTATGAATGCACGTAAAAATTAGGAATGTATACGTTTGTGAATGCGAAATGTTATAAATCTATAAAGGAATGGTACGGAATGGTTTCATTATGTTCGAGCATTAATGATTGCTAATGGTGTGTTTGAGATTGAAATGTATTGCGGGTATATGAACACCTGGTTCTTGAAGTATCGAAGTCGAACTCTGAATAAGAAAATACGAGAGGATAGTTAAATAAATCAAAGTTTCATTGTTAAATGTTATTCACTATTAGATTATATGAGAATCATGTTGTATAAAGTTGTCAATGACTAATGGTTAAGTTGTATGTGATGTTCACAGGTATTACACGTATCTCTACCACTACTATCGAAGATAAGCATGCATTGATCGAGCCCCAAATTAAAGATTGTATGGGAAGAACGGCCACATAGTCTGATTTATGTGTTGTCTTGAAGCGTTACCTTAATGTGGTTATTGTTAATCCCTTTTTTTGTAAATGTTTATCATTTGTATTTGAGCTTTTAAATAAGTAATGGGTCTAAATAAGAAAGAAAAATTTTTGGGCTCATATTTTCCGCTGCGTCATGTTTAAGTTCTTACAGGGAATTGTTCATTATACGAACGGGTCATGCCCGAATTTTGTAAATAATAATACTTATTTGGAATAAGAAATATGGGCGTTACAAGTTGGTATCAGAGCCCTGGTTTGAGGGAAATCAAGTATGAGGAGGCAAATACTTGAACTTAAACCTGCGTGCTCTTAGGAACCCGTACAATCTAGGACTCGATCAAGATCTAAATGTAAAAGCGAATGTAAGTATGTATTTATGCATGTGAATAAGGAAACTAACGGTTTTGTATGTGCAAGGTAAGCATAAGTGTTTAAAGAGGATGGTCCGTGGATGCAGAATAGGATGAATACTAAGGCAGACAAAGATTCAAATAGGTAAATTAACCCCAGGTATACGCTATTAATATGTATGGGTACCGATGTTAAAAGAAAAAGGAAGAGATCTCCTTGGGAGGGTAATTATTAAACGAAAGACAATGATGGGGTCTTGGGGAAGTTTTAGAAATATGCACGAAACTGAAACCCACTTCTCGGACATAAGGCGATGATTACACGAAGGCACGAAACTAGTATGTGGATTGCGCACCTGGCCAGTACGCAAGAAGCATATGACGTTCGTGAGACCGTGGTAATTATCGCAGGTATGTCTGGTAGAACTGGGTAGCAGGTGGGCGTGCGGGTGAAATGGGTAATAAGACTCTCGGGAAATTGAGGATACTACGTAAGAGTAAAAAGTATAAGTGGTAAGAATGAAGAATGTTGAATCCGTAGGAAAGTACGGATCAACAAGATATGAATGCAAAGTTTGAATCCGCGAGACAGATTCAAAGAATGAAAGATATGAATGATATGTTAGAATCCGCGAGACGGATTCAAAGAATAAAAGATATGAATGATATGTTAGAATCCGCGAGATGGATTCAAAGAATGAAAGATATGAATGATATGTTAGAATCCGCGAGACGGATTTGAAACATGAAAGGGATAAAATATATGAATGATATGTTAGAAACCGCGAGACGGATTCGAAACATAGAAGGGAATGAATGATAGAATGAAAAAGTTCAAAATTTGTAAATAGGCACGAATCAGATAAGTAAGAATGGATGACAAGAGTGAAGGGCTCAAAATTTTTAATAATTATAGATAGAACGAGTAAATATTCCTTGTGAAGCGGATATTATTATTGCTATGTTTTGAACTTATATATATGTAAATATATGAATATAATTACGTTCAAGTATTGTATGAAAGGATGGTTGATAGGATAAATGAGTTATGTGGGTCAAATGGTGAGTACCATTTGAACCAGGTATTTAATGTTTGAAATGGTTAAGTTATTTAATTGTAGGTGAGCATGATGTACGGAAATGTAATGTCACAAACTGGAAGGAAATAGTCAAGCAAAATATGGATAACAAGTCAATGGATTTCGACTTGTGCCAGATATGTATAAAAGTTATGCATTTAATAGGAGTTTATGACTCGACTAGAGATGGATGCGTCAGGATAGAATAATCGATAGGCATATGTAAGATTGTATTTACAAAGTAGACTTCCGAAGGTCAAACGAAATATAATGATAAGTAATAAAGCAAGTAATAAAATGCAGGTAAAAAGGTGATTGTAGTTTGACTCTTGAGAAGCCGAATGAAGTTGAATTGTTAATAATAAATGAAGTAATAAAAGAATGGATAGATTAGTTTGGTCCATTAAGTAGGTATGAAACATTGAAAATGGTTGATGTGGCAAGAAGTTGTAGCCGTAAGAAATAAATATTGGATAAATTACAAGCGTGAAATATGTTGATACTCGACTCTAGAGAGTCAAAGTGAATGACGGGTTACGACCCAGGCGAAAGACCTAAGCTTTAATGGAAAGGACAAGTGTACGTGAGGAGCACTAAATCATAAAGCGATGAAATTAAATATATGCTTGAATTGACAAGAAGTACAAACATGTACTTCGTTATGTGTATTCATAAAAAGAAAGAAGTGGCAGGTTGACTTTGAAAAGTCAAACTGCAGAAGTTGATAAATAAGTTAAAGAATTACGGAAGAACAGTTATGTATTGAACCATCGTGAATGGGTCAAACAACTAAAATGATATGTTAAGAAATGGTCACGTATAGACCTGTTTTGTACAGGTGGAATGCATCAATGTTCTACGAAGGAGTTGAGAAAGTATTAATATATGAATAAGGAACCAGGATGTGATAGTCCTAGTAAGGTCAGTGAAAGAATGTTCATAAGCGAAAGCTTGTCACACGGATGAATGAGGTCAATCCGAAACATGGTATGGGTGGTGACGAAGAGGACCGGCTCGTTGCTGCATGTTCAAGTACTGCGCCAAGGAAGTAAGGTTAGCAAATTATTTAATATATGAATATAAAATTTTATGCTATGATTGAACTTCTGTATGAATTATTGATAGCACAAAATGTGGCATGAAAAGGAAGGTTTGACTCTTATAGGTCGACCAAGGAATGAATTTCAACTCGAACTTAATGTCATCGAGCTGTATGAATGCTAGTGCCTAATAAGTAAACCATGAAACGAGTTTAACCAGCAAGTAGTAACCGTAAGACACGGATTATGGCCGTAAATTGCGGCGGGTTTAACATGAAAGCTCGCCTTAGACTCTAAAACCCATATGTGAATAGAACTTGAACCTACAAATGTGTTAAAATATGTTATTGTACGAAGGGACGAAGCTCGTTTACAAGTAGATCTATTGTCAGATGATTATATGCATGAATAAGTATGATATGTTGAATGCGTTTGAGTGAACGAAATTATACGCAGAAATGTATATTGGGCCATGGTAGGTATAAGTAGTATGAACTAGTATATGTGAAGAATGTAGGGGACACGTTTGTATGTACATGAATATGTGAAAGGGGATACACTCGGGATGTAGTTCAATGAATGCATACTATTGGTTGGTGTTCCCTTATAAAGGTAATAATACTATTGTCTACTGTTTTATAATGATTTCATGTTCATAAATAGAAGGTATATTACGTAGGGCAGTTGACTTTTTAAAAGTCAACAATGATGAATATCATGGATTGGCCTTTGGACACGATTCATAGAGTAGAAAGTTAAAGTGTTATAAATTGATAAATCAAAAGCCTACGATATGCATCATGAATGAAATGAATCGATACATAAGTAAAAACAATAATAACTAAGGATTGGTTTTCACAAGAGTAGAAAATCTTGATAGGTATGAATGTATGTCGGGATGCTAGTTTCAAATTATGGATTAGGGGATGTGTGACTAATGGCAATTTCTCACAACATACTTATGTAAGTCTTCCGATGTAACCCGAATGAATGAACAAACGAAGAATATAACCAGATGTGTTATAGAAGAAATGAATGAGGTTTCGGGGACGAAACCTTCTTTAAGGGGGGTAGACTTGTAACACCCCGAAATTTTTAAAAGTCATAATATAATATTTTATTATTAATGCTTTATAAAAGAAAGTGGTAAATGTAAGTTTTACCATATGAAAGTAAATAAGGTGCTAGTAATTGAAGTATTGACAATTAAATCATTAAAAGTAACCAAGTTAGTGTGATGGTCATTAAATGACAAGATAATGAGTTTAATCTCATTTATAAGCAATTAGAAACTTGAGGGACTATTTTGGGCATTATGAAAGATGAAATAAATAAAAAACCAATTAAAACACTAAAACTCACACACTGATGTGTGTGAGTGTCGCCCAGACAAAAGAAGAACAAGGGGAAACCCTTGTTCATCATGAATCAGCCAATTGATAAGGAAATTGAAGATGTATAGGATGCATGTATCAAGATTTTCGATCTCCTATGCGTTCTTCACAATCAAGTAAGTTAAATTTTATGATTTGATGATCTTGAATAAAGTGGGTTATGATCAATCTAGGAAATTTCATGAAATTAGGTATGATTATATGTTAGAATCATCACATGAAAGATGAATTGTGCAAGACTTTAAGTAAATTGATATTTTGGGATGAAACCCACTCGTTCAATGTAGTATGATGATATATTATGATGTTGTAAGAATGAAGTTTGTGTAAATATGATGAACCAGTTGGTGTGGGATGCATAATTATAGGTTAGATTGAAAGATGGTATGAATTTTATGTAATTTTTAGTGGTGATGATGAATGAAGATAGGAAATAGGAATGAAAGCATGATTTGGTTGTACATTGTGCATTAAACGGTGTACGCACACCAAGTGTTTGATAAAATGCCTACATGAAACTTTAATTGATTCAAGTTTGTGTAAAAAGTTAGTAAATTCGTCACTTTTGACAGCCCTAGATAGTCATCTTGTAAAGGTAGTATCTCATTCGTTATTAGGAGTTAGACAACGAGCCTTATATCGTTGAAAAGCTTGTTTCGCATATTACATTTCATATTTGGTCACAAGAGGCTGGTTATGAGATTTAGTGGGTCAAAACAGCATGAAAAGTTAGTAAATTCGTCACTTTTGACAGCCCTAGATAGTCATCTTGTAAAGGCCGTATCTTATTCGTTATTAGGAGTTAGACAACGAGCCTTATATCGTTGAAAAGCTTGTTTTGCATATTACATTTCATATTTGGTCACAAGAGGCTGGTTATGAGATTTAGTGGGTCAAAACAGCATGAAAAGTTAGTAAATTCGTCACTTTTGAAAGCCCTAGATAGTCATCTTGTAAAGGCCGTATCTCATTCGTTGTTAGGAGTTAGACAACGAGCCTTATATCGTTGAAAAGCTTGTTCCGCATATTACAATTCTTATTTGAAAGTCGAAGTCAGATTATGTGATTAAAAAGGGGGAAAGTGACACCGAACAGCTGCTGCGTGAAAAATGCAGCAATGAAAATAATGTGTTTTATGAACTTAAAACATATGATTTTCTAGTCACCAATTTACTAAACACTAAATATTGCTTCGGGTGAATGTTTACAGTTGTTAAGGTGTGTTTAAAGCGTTACTATGTGTAAAATTGATCTTGTGAATAAGTTGGTATAACCGTTGACTTTCTAAAAAGTCAACGAATATGCGAGTGGCATGATTAGGCTTATGAATATGTTTATGAGATTTAAAGAATCATGTATATGTGTTAGAAAAATATATGGTTAGCTGACACGGCCGGGTGAAGGCTCTGTGAAAAATATATGGTTAGCTGACACGGCGGGTGGTTAATCCGACCCGGCCGGGTGAAGGGGCTGAAAAAAAAAAAAATATATACATGTAAGTAGGAAGTGGTTGCTATGAATGCACGTAAAAATTAGGAATGTATACGTTTGTGAATGCGAAATGTTATAAATGTATAAAGGAATGGTACGGAATGGTTTCTTTATGTTCGAGCATTAATGATTGCTAATGGTGTGTTTGAGATTGAAATGTATTGCAGGTATATGAACACCGGGTTCTTGAAGTATCGAAGTCGAACTCTGAATAAGAAAATACGAGAGGATAGTTAAATAAATCAAAGTTTCATTGTTAAATGTTATTCACTATTAGATTATATGAGAATCATGTTGTATAAAGTTGTGAATGACTAATGGTTAAGTTGTATGTTATGTTCACAGGTATTACACGTATCTCTACCACTACTATCGAAGATAAGCATGCATTGATCGAGCCCCAAAATATAGATTGTATGGGAAGAACGGCCACATAGTCTGATTTATGTGTTGTCTTGAAGCGTTACCTTAATGTGGTTATTGTTAATCCCTTTTTTTGTAAATGTTTATCATTTGTATTTGAGCTTTTAAATAAGTAATGGGTCTAAATAAGAAAGAAAATTTTTGGGCTCATATTTTCCGCTGCGTCATGTTTAAGTTCTTACAGGGAATTGTTCATTATACGAACAGGTCATGCCCGAATTTTGTAAATAATAATACTTATTTGGAATAAGAAATATGGGCGTTACACTGCCTTAGCAACGATAGTACTATAGTTTGGACTTAGCACCCGTTCGCGGGGGTTGTTAAGGACTATTATTTGCATGGATCACAGTGGTGATTATGTATTACGAACTGTCCTGGACAGTCAACTCGTAGTCATTGGTGTCGATAGACCCATGTCGATAACTAACGTGCCTCATTTCACTATGCGTACGTGCTGGTTATGCGTAAACGAATTTCGAACTTATTATATCTATTAAACTTGTATGCTCACCTTTACACTATGTGTATTGACTTTTACTTTAACGTATGTGACAGGTGCTTAAGCTGTTTGCAAGCTTAGGCCGCTATGAAATCGAGGCTAGGAAAGACCTAGAGCACCTTGTTTGCTAAGTGATGAAATCGAAAGCTAGGGAAAAAGGGGCTCTAGGAACAAATAAACAATTTATCTATTTGTAAAATCTGAGTTGTCGGAACAGAACCACTTGACTAGATTTTGTCTGTAATAATTAAGTTACTTCTTATGTCATGGTATGGGACGTGATGTTTTAAATAATTGGTAATTATAATTGATGACGGGGGTAGCTCAAGACTAAATAAAATGATTAAATATGTAAACGCTCAAAAGGTTAAACGGTTCAACGGTTGAAAAAGCTGTGAGTTGAGAAAAGCAATGCGGAAACAGTGGCCGGTCACATCTGGAGATTGCTTCACCAACCCGCAGCCGCAAAAGCAAAGCAGGTCTGCACAATGCACACTATTATCTGGGGGTCAAAAGCCTTCAACCCCCGAAAGGGGAAACCCTCCACTGCAAGCAAGGTTACTAGTCTAATACATTCCACTTCGGGAGATGTCTTCCCTTATAAATTGACACTTCATTTACCTCAAAAAACATCTCCTGACCAGCTCTGATTCTCTAATCTCTGGTCATTCACATCGAATGCTTGTTTCACACAAGTCATTCCCTTTCACATCCAACACACACATTCCCTTTGCTACCACTTCCGAATCTGAGTACAATTCAGAGGAGGATCCATAGCAAAGAACAACAATAAACTAGTAAACCTCCTTCCACGTCTCGCAAACGTGGGGGGACCCCACGACCTGCGTTAGGCAAGGTTAAACCCTTCAACCATTTTGCCTAGCTAGTCCAGCTACCACCGTTGGTCTTGTATTTGTTGTATCAACAAGTTGGCGCCCACCGTGGGGCTACGCCGCTATTTCTTCTCAAAGAAAAAAGACCTAGTAGTGTAGCTCTGTTCACTCAAAATCACCATGTCTGAAAGTGGATCCCCGAAAGAAGTAAATCAGATCCCAAACGCTTCTACTCCGGGTAGTAGCCAAGCTCACGTAGCTATACCAACTTCTTTCTCAACTCCGGGGAGCACACCCGAGTTCCTCAACTTCAACACACCAACTCCGTCCAGGTCCGGAGTTCCATCTCCCAATATCGGTGTCTCCGATGCCCCATCATGTGTTGAACTCACCCCTGAAGGGGTTGCCAACAATTTCCTTGTGCTAAGGTCTCTTCTCAACCAGCATTTGAGTAAAGAAAGAGAAAAGGGAGTGAGGATTCGTTTAGACTATGACGAACCTGAGCCAACATTGTCTCCTGGGCCACCTCCTCCTCTTTTTGCAACAAGAAGTGAGGCTGGTCCCAGTAACCTTTCAAACCCTCACCCTTATCTATCCACTATGACAAATCCTACGGTGCACCCTATCTTCTCTTCCCAACCAGTTACTAGTGGTGCTCCTTTGGGACACGAGCTAACTCTTGACCAGCTCCTACAATCCCCAGTAACAAGCTATCCAGCATCTACCACAACCACATGGGAGCAAGCTTTGTCCGTACTCCCTTTAGCACGAAGTGCTGTTATGAGTACTCCCCTCGGGATAAACTGCTCCGCTGGCCCAGGAAGCCTTCAAGGCTTCAACCCCATGCCCAACCTGATGACCCAGATGATGGCCAACTTCCCATGGCAACACTTCATCAATCAAGT
Organism: Helianthus tuberosus; assembly: GCA_030545235.1. NCBI lineage: Eukaryota > Viridiplantae > Streptophyta > Magnoliopsida > Asterales > Asteraceae > Helianthus > Helianthus tuberosus. The sequence goes on from CM060438.1 coordinate 58,362,227, forward strand.
GCTTACCACTCAGGGAAACAACGGCAATAGCAGTAATGTGGATGCAATGACTGAAGAAGACTTGGCTAAACCATACAAGCCAAGTAACCTCTCATGCTTTTCAAGACAGATAGCCGATTATGATTTCCAGTCAAAGATCAAAATGCCAGCCCACATCAGAACATATGATGAGACTGAAGATCTTGAGGACCACCTTCAGATCTTCACCGGTGCAGCTCGGATAGAGAAATGGTCCAACGCTGAGTGTTGCCTAATGTTCATGCAAACTCTTGTTGGATCCGCCAAGATCTGGTTCAACGATTTACCTGCTCAAAGCGTTCGAAGCTTTGACGATCTCAGCAAGGGTTTCCTGGCCAATTTCTCCCAACAAAGACGATATGTCAAAGACGCAACGGTGATCTTTCAGATAAAACAACATGATGATGAAAGTCTCCGTGCTTTCATTGAACGATACAAGAAGGAAGGTCTGACTTATGTAGGGGCCGATGAGAAAATGAGGGTGGCTGGCTTCATGAATGCCATCACCTCTAAGTACCTTACAAGGGATTTCAACAAATCTCTACCCAAGACCTTAGAAGAAGCTCTTGAAAGGGCTGAAGCCCACATCCGGGGAGAGGAGGCAGTAGACATTAAGGAATAAAGAAAAAGAGGGCCCGGGTGGAGAAGCAACAGTCCAACCAGAAAAAGAGGAAACTTCAACTCCTATGACCGGCGGTCAAAGGGTTCAGACCCTCGAAGGTCTGAAGGTCGAAACCTTTCAAGCAGGGAAAAAGGCATAAGTTTCACACCCCTCACAAAGACCCCTCAAGAAATCCTTGCAACAGAAGAGGTTAAACAAAACTTTTGGCCTCCTAGACCTCTCCCCAAAAGCAGGAAAAACGAGAACTCCACCCAATACTGCGAGTTTCATGAAGAAAAAGGTCACCACACCAATGATTGCTTCCAACTCAAGAAAAGAATAGAAGAAGCTGTTAAGTCCGGAGAACTCGCTCATTTGGTAAAGGGAGTCCGGGACAAAATGGCTGAAGGAAAGGGTAAGGAAGTCAATATGGTAGATTTCGATGGAAAGGTTCCTCACAAGAGGCAGAGGTTGGAAGCTTGGGAGCTTCAGTGTGTCTGTTTCCCCCCTACGGAGAATGACCCTCTCGCTAGCCCTCTCGTGGTAGAAGCTACCGTGGGAACGTTGCAAACATGCAAGGCATACATAGACACGGGGGCGGCCACTGAAATCATGTTCGAAAAATTCTTCAACCGATTGAGCAATGTAGAACGTTCAAGGTTTCAACCCTCTAGAACCTCCATAAAAGGTATCACTGACATACCCCTCAAGCCTTTAGGGCAACTGACACTTAATGTTCGTTTCAGTGAAGGTTTAAAAGAAAGAACCCAACCACTCACCTTTGTGGTTATCAACATCCCCTCAAGCTATGATGTGATCATCGGAAGACCAGGACAGTGTGCATTTTACATGGCCGTGTCTGTTGGCCATGACACAGTCAAATTTCCCACCGAAAGGGGCATAGCAACCCTTCAACCCTCTCAGGAAGCCTACATGGTTGAAGGTGAAAGTTCAAACAGTGAAGAAGACAGGCAAAGGTTAGTCATAAACCCTAAATACCCCGAACAAAGAATAAGGGTCAACCCAGACCTTTCTCAAGAGACCCTTTCATACCTTGAAAAATTGCTAACACACTACATCGATGTATTCGCTTGGTGTCCTGAAGATATGACCGGGATCCCTCGGGACATTGCCGAGCATGAGTTGAGAATACCACCGGAGGTTAAACCTGTGGTCCAGAAGAAAAGAAGCTTGGCACCTGAGAGAAGTCTGGCAGCCTGCCAAGAGGTTGAAAAGCTTGTGTCAGCCGGTATTCTCCGAGAAGTCAAGTACCAGTCATGGGTTGCAAACCCGGTCATGGTCAAGAAACCAGACAACTCTTGGAGGATGTGCATAGACTTTAAGGATCTTAACAAAGCTTGTCCTAAGGATTGCTATCCACTACCAGAAATTGATCTCAAAGTTGACTCCCTCACAGGCTACTCGTTCAAATGCTTTCTTGATGCATACAAAGGCTATCACCAAATCCTCATGAAAAAAGAGGATGAGGAAAAGACAGCCTTTCACAAGGACAAAGGGATCTTTTGCTATCAAAAGATGCCTTTCGGCCTCAAAAATGCAGGAGCAACCTATCAACGGCTCGTTGACAAAGCCTTCGAAAGCCAAATTGGCAAAAACATGGAGGCATATGTCGATGACTTGGTTATTAAAAGCAAGACGGAATATCAAATGCTCGATGATATTCAAGAAACTTTCAAGAACCTCAGAAAGGTTAACATGAAGCTTAATCCGGAAAAGTGTTCATTTGGATTCGAGGAAGGAAAATTCTTGGGCCACATTGTTGGAAAACAAAGCATCAAAGCCAACCCTAACAAAGTGAAAGCCGTCCTTAAAACCAAGCCACCAAAGACCAAAAAGGAGGTTGAAAGCTTGAACGGGAAGCTCGCAGCCTTGAAGCGTTTTACCTCAAAGTTAGCCGAAAGATCCCTGCCCTTCTACAAAACGCTCAAGAACTGCTCAGATAAAAAGGATTTCAAATGGACTGAAGAAGCTGAAGAAGATTTCAACCAGATGAAGCAACATCTAGCTTCCCTACCAGACATCGCGGCACCAAAAACCGGGGAGTTAATATCGGTGTACCTCTCAATCACGGACGAGGCCATCAGTGCAGTCCTCACCATTGAGCGAGACAAGGCCCAGGTACCCGTTTATTTTTTCAGCAAAACTTTAAAATTAGCTGAAACGAAATATCCTCCCCTTGAAAAACTTGCCTTAGCCTTAGTTCAAACGGCTAGAAGGCTTCGAAGGTATTTCCAAGCACACCCCATACAAGTGGTCACTGACCAACCTATTAAGAGTGTGCTTGAAAAACCTGAAAACTCGGGGCGATTAGCCAAATGGGCCATAGAACTAGGTGAACATAACATCACCTATGTCCCAAGGAAAGCTATCAAGGCTCAAGTCCTGGTCGATTTCATTGTGGAAGTCCCAAACCAAACAGTCACTGAAGTAAACACTGCCACCACTGAACCTTCCAACCCTGAAGCCTGGAAGCTTTTTACCGACGGGGCTTCAAGCGTTGAAGGGTCAGGGGCTGGATTAATTTTGATCAACCCAAAAGGTTTGGAATTCACATATGCTCTTCGTTTTGATTTTCAGACCACCAATAACGAGGCTGAATACGAAGCACTAATAGCCGGCCTAAGGCTGGCCAAAGAAATGAAGGTTGAAAAGCTTGAAGTGTTCACGGATTCGTTGCTGGTCTCAAGCCAAGTGAATGACAGCTACATAGCTAAAGAGCCCAACATGAAAAAATACAGAGAAAAATCCAAGGAACTGATGAGTACCTTCCAAGCATGCAACATCAAGCAGATCCCCAGATCTCAAAACAAAAAGGCCGATGCCCTAAGTAAGCTTGCGTCTCTCACTTTTGCCCACCTCACCAATAAGGTACTGGTAGAAGTGTTGAAGGCCCCATCCATTAATGAATTGGAGGTTCAAGATGTGGTTACCGAAGAAGAACCAAACTGGATGACTCCCATAAGAAAGTTCCTCAAAAATGGTGAATTACCCAATGATCAAGTGGAAGCTAAAAGGGTTGAAATCAAGGCAAGGCAATACATACTGCAAGGAGAAACCCTTTACAAAAAGGGTTACCTTGCTCCCTTGCTAAGATGTGTCGGTCCCGAGCAAAGTAAGTATTTGATCAAGGAAATTCATGAAGGAGTGTGTGGAGCTCACTTTGGAGCTAGGTCGGTAGTTGCAAAGCTCATGAACCTCGGATATTTCTGGCCTTCAATGCATCGCAACACAGCCGAAGAATTGAAGAAATGTGATGCCTGCCAGATCCATGCACCAATCCCAAAAAGTCCGAAGCATGATTTAGTCCCAATAACCTCGGCTTGGCCATTCCATAAGTGGGGAATGGACATTGTTGGTCCATTTCCCCCAAGCAAAGGGGGAGTGAAATTCCTACTGGTGGCGGTAGACTATTTCACCAAGTGGCCCGAGGTCAAGCCACTTGCCAAGATCACAGGAAAGCAAGTCATTGACTTTGTCTGGGAAAACATCATTTGCCGTTATGGATTGCCAGGAGTACTTGTCACCGACAACGGAAAGCAATTTGCTGAGAAGCCTTTCAGCGTTTGGTGCAAAGAATGCAAAATCGATCAGGTTTTCAGCTCAGTGGCTTATCCGCAATCAAACGGCCAGGTTGAGAGAACAAATAGAAGCATAGTGGAAGGCATAAAGACAAGATTGGGAAGATACGAAAGCAACTGGCTTGAAGAATTGCCTAGTGTTCTATGGGCAATTAGAACAACGGAAAAAACAAGCCATAAGAAAACACCTTACAGCTTGGTATTTGGATCCGAAGCTGTGATCCCTGCCGAAATAGGAGTTGTAACCCAAAGAATTGTCAACATGGATCCCGAAGCAAACCAAAAAGAGACCATGTTGAATTTACAACTCCTAGAGGAAGCAAGAGATCAAGCCGCAATTCAAGAAGCCAAATACAAGCAACAAATGGAAGCTTACTACAACAAAAAAGTCAAAAACGAACGTTTCAAGCCAGGGGACCTGGTCCTCAGAAACAATGAAGCCAGCAAGAAAGAAAATCAAGGAAAGCTTGGCCCAAAGTGGGAGGGCCCGTACACCATCCTTGAAGCACACAAAGGTGGATCCTAGAAGCTGGCTGATTCAGAAGGCAAAAGGCTTCCAAGGCATTGGAACGGCAAAACCCTGAAAAGGTTCCATGTTTAAACGGAAAGTTTGGTTTGTTTAAAAATGTATTTCAAGCAGGATTATGAATACCTTTTGTAAAAAGCAAGTATTGCTTTAATGAATGAAGTTGTTTTTATCAAACTTGTCTTTCTATCCCAAAATCAGGTTGAGAACCTAGCAAAAAACTCCATGGCAAGGGCCATGTAAGGGGATGAGCTCCCAGGCCACATCGCTCAATAGGTTCAAGGGTTGAATGAGCATATATAAGGGGTGAGTTCCTAAATCAATACAACTCCATGAGACTTGTTAAGAAAAAATAAAGTTGTCTCATAGACGGGTATAAGCAGCCTACACCAAATGCTCCCTAAGCCTTAGAAATATAGTCTACCAAAAAGACTAAAAAACCAAAAGAAATAATTAAAAGGATAGGTGCATCTCTTCTTGTTAAAAATGCCAAGGCTAAGTGTCTGCAGCACTGAACCCTTTTAGGTATAAAAAACATAAGGGCAGCACAAACTCGACAAAGACAAAGTTACAAAAGAACAAAGCAAATCCAAAAAGAACAAAGTCAATTGGACAAAAATCACAAAGGTACAAACCAATCCAGGACGCAAAACTAAGAAGCCTTCAAGGCTTCAAGCCACCCGGGCAATACCTCGAAACCTTAAAGGCTTCAACCTATTAACAGACAGCCAAAAGGCTTGGACGGTTAAAAGCCAAATGAACTGCCTTGACCAAAAAGGCACAAGCATAAAACCATGATAAATGGAAAATAGCTAAAACATAACATCATATAAAAGAAAGCCCCAAAAAGACTTTCAAACATAAGTTAGAGCAAGTCCTAATAACTTGCAAGCTTAAACTACTGTTCCAGCGGCCACAAAGGCCTTAAAACACAACCAACAGGAACCTTAAGGGTTCCTAATAACCTAATATTGTTCAAGTTAACATTACAAAACATAAATTGTTTTCAGTGCTAAGAAAGCTACGAATCAAACATCAACAGATTTGGAAACTCCAGAACCTTCGCCCTTGGCTTTCTTTGTTTTCTTCAACCTTTTAGTCTTCACACCTCCATCACCACCAACCGCCGAAGCCTCCAAAATCGCATCCTTGGGAACATCCGGCTGACCTGAAAGGGTATCATCACTATCCCCCGAATAGGATCTCTTCCTTGAAAGAGAGCCCAAAATCTCAGCACAGACCTTCTCATTTAGGCCCTCCGGTTTCAAGTCCTGCAACACAGCAAGAGGCTTACCAAAACAAGTGGAAACCTGATGGATGTAAGGATAGGTCAACTTCTCCATTTGCTCAACGGAGCCTTTAAAAACATCAGAAGCCTCGGGACGAAACATAGGTGACTTCTCCAAAGGATGGCCGGATTCATGAAGTTTATACCCAGCAATGAGGCCTTGGTGTTTCCCCAGGTTAAGAAGCTTAGTGTAAACGTCACCAAGAGCAGAGTTAAACTCTTTGGAGTGCAATAGATAAGTAACCACTTGATGAAAACCCTGCTCTATGAGCCATTGGTTATCCACAGTAGCCTGAGCAACTGAAGCCTTCAACCTCTCTTTCTCCTTACCAAAAGCCTGTTGCTGAACAAACAAAGCTTCCCGGTCAGCCCTAAGTTTCAACCTATCAGCCTCGAAGCTCTTTTTCAAATCACCCATCTCAATCTCATGCACCTTTTTCAGATCACTAACCTTCTTCTCCCATGCTGCTTCCTTCTCGGCAAAACCAGCTATCTCCTTCTTCATCCCAGCCATGGAGGATTTCATTTTATCCTTCTTCTTGGAGAATTTTTCATATTCCTGCATTCTTTGACGAAAACGGGCAATGCCTTGAGGAAGCATAGCAGCAAGGTTGCAAGTACTCAAAATCATACGGGACAACATCAGGTCATCATCCATTCCAGCAATAGTCTCGTGCACTGAAGGAGGAGCAATGTGACTCAGAGCATCCTCGCAAACAGCAGCATCTTTGAAACTGTCATCATTCTTCACCGACCAAGTAGGCACATAAATCCCTTCCGGATCCAACCCTTCAACGTCCCTGCTGGAAGACTCCCGAACAGGAGTAGCAACAACCTTCTTGCCTGAAACCTTTTTACCATGGACAACCAATTCCTTATCCTTCTCAGCACCTGCTTCAACACCTTGATCCTCCGAAACTTCAATATCATCACTCAAGTCCACTGGTTCAGTAGAAGTGGATTGAGGACCAGCTTTCAACAACCGACGAGAAGATCGGCGGGTTGAAGATTTAGGAGCATTAGACTTAGAAAAACCCTTGGCAGTAGCAGCACTAACATAACCTGAGCCCTCAAACCTTTGATCAGCAGTTCTAACCACAATATTCTCACCAAGAACAGACGGAGCATCCTCAAAAACAACATCAGAAGTATCGTCGCTCTTAATAAAATCCAAAGCAGACATGACTGCAAAAAAAAAAAAAAAAAAAAAACAACAACAACACATAAGTCATAGGTTAAGAAAAACATAAAGAGGACAAAAAAGGAAAATGCATACCAATTCCACTCCTCATAAGAACCGGATCCCGATCAACATTCCCCCAAATTTTACTAACCCCTAAAAGAACTAGTAAGTGTTCAGGAAAGGGACGAACCCTCGAAGGGCACCCCCGGATGGCATTGAGAAAAACAGCATTCAATTCAGACTCGGAAGGTTCCGGATCATTGAGAACAGCATCCGGATTCCTCCACACCATTTTAAATGGGAGAATAGTATCGGAAACCCAGAAAAAGCGGTCTTTCCAAGCCCCAAGCGTAGTAACCATTGACGAAATAAGGCAGGTATCAACTTTGGTTGTTTCAAAAGTAAACCAATCGCCATTCTTCGCCAAGCGAAAAAACCGGCGAAAGAGTAAAAGGGAAGGATCATACCCAAGAGCACGACACAAAACCTCAAAATGCAAAACCCTAGCCATCCCCTTTGGAGGAACTTGCCCAAAAGAAACCCGATAATATTCCAACAAGTTCAAAACAAAAAACGAAAAAGGATAACGAAGGTTCGAGAACTCAAAATGACTACAATAAAGGGCAATCGAACCAGAAGTCGGATTATTAACGGGAACATCACAAGCAGGGGCAGTTGGGTTAAACTTCCTATCAATACCATATTTCATACAAAATAAATCTACCTCCTCTTGTGTTAAACGGGAAAAAGATCTTGCTAAGTCCTTACGAGCACCCATTTTTGAAAACAGAAAATGAAGAATGCAAGATGTAAAGAAACCGGAACTAACCTTAGAAGAAGGAGAAAATGGCGAGACACTTGAAAAAATTATGAAACAAATGGATAAGTTTGGAAATATAAAATAAGTATAAGCCTACAATAGGGGTAATAATGGCAAAACAGTAACTCCTGCGAAAACCGCCACCCTATCAACTGCCATACATCAATCAAATCAATTGTCAGTTATTTAAAATTCAAATTCAAAACATTAACTGCCTTCAACCTTTCAAGCCTTCAAGCAACGAACCCTCGAAACCTTCAGGCAATAAAATACGTACATAAAAGTCAGAAGTCTTTGAGCTCATCACCCAAAAACCTCTGACTTGGGGGCTGATGACGGGGGTAGCTCAAGACTAAATAAAATGATTAAATATGTAAACGCTCAAAAGGTTAAACGGTTCAACGGTTGAAAAAGCTGTGAGTTGAGAAAAGCAATGCGGAAACAGTGGCCGGTCACATCTGGAGATCGCTTCACCAACCCGCAGCCGCAAAAGCAAAGCAGGTCTGCACAATGCACACTATTATCCGGGGGTCAAAAGCCTTCAACCCCCGAAAGGGGAAACCCTCCACTACAAGCAAGGTTACTAGTCTAATACATTCCACTTCGGGAGATGTCTTCCCTTATAAATTGACACTTCATTTACCTCAAAAAACATCTCCTGACCAGCTCTGATTCTCTAATCTCTGGTCATTCACATCGAATGCTTGTTTCACACAAGTCATTCCCTTTCACATCCAACACACACATTCCCTTTGCTACCACTTCCGAATCTGAGTACAATTCAGAGGAGGATCCATAGCAAAGAACAACAATAAACTAGTAAACCTCCTTCCACGTCTCGCAAACGTGGGGGGACCCCACGACCTGCGTTAGGCAAGGTTAAACCCTTCAACCATTTTGCCTAGCTAGTCCAGCTACCACCGTTGGTCTTGTATTTGTTGTATCAACAATAATTGTTATGGAAACTTCTGGACAATCTGTTTCGCTCAGTGCCACGCCCCGATGTTTCCGCCATCGGTTGGGGTGTGACAATTTTGTTATTATATATTTTTAGGGTGATTTATTTTGGATATTTATTTTCTTATGCAGTATCCTTTATGGAACGCTTAGCAAACGATGAATAGATCTATTTCCCCCCTTTTCATTAAACTTTTTGGGGTGTATAATGTGTCACGGAAATCGCATATTTATTTAATCCAAATATCAGACATGCAAAATCAATGTGTAGTTAGGTGTTATATGTATTTGTTACTTGTTTGTTTATTTAGCTTTGTGTCTCAGTCAATTGTTTGCAAGTCATCACATTGTGGATCCACTGGTTGACCTGTTCCCCACAGCCATGGGTGAATATGTATCGCCATCACTAGTTTCGCTCTTTGGGGCTTGAGACTCGCATATCGCTTTTGGTTTGTGTTTATTTGTTGTTGTTGTTGTTTAGTGGTTGTGATTTTCTCATTTACATGTAATTTTCATGTTAAATTTTTAAATAAATTATTTTATGTAAACATAGATTTACTCACCAACTTCTTATAGTTGGCCTCAAATATTTTACGCATGATACAAGAAATGAGGGTTGATGATGCAAGGAAGGAAGTCATGTAGGATTGCCTTAGACTAAATAAATGGGATTCTTCTATGTTATATGTTTCGAATTATGTTTGGATTATTTGAGATTTGTTATGTTTGATGTGAAAATTTAATCGGTGTCATTTAATCGGTTACCTTCTCGCCGAACAAGTTCACAAACAGTTCATGAACGTTCGGTTCATTTACAGGACTAGGAATAACTTAAAACATAATTTAAATTTATTTTTGACATCATATAGTTTTATCTGATAAAAATTGTAAGTTGACGTACCTCCTGATTACTCTCAATCATTTTATTCTTTCCTTCCCTTTCTTTCAAACTACCACTATTATGCGCCGAATAACCAATAAGTGCCCCCAAATTAAAATTGGTTGTGGTAGGTGTGTATATATCTGTAAAGTTGCCACAATCTTCTATGTGAATGGTTTGTACATCTTTAAAATTGTTGACGAGGGTATGAGAATCATTTACACCTTTCATCCTCCACAACTCTTTCAGCTTCCTTAATTCTTTCACTTCAATCTTTCTTAATCTGCTGCTACTGTGTTTCCCCATTTCACAAACACTTTCGAAGTCGATGTTGAATAAAACTTTAATGGAACCACACCAATTAACTACAACCTCTTCTAAATGATTCAATAATGGCAATGGATTTCTTGGAAAAAGATTTGTAAGGCTATCACATTCTCTCACTGTAATTTGTCTCAACTTGGAAACATCATCTTTCTCACAAGTAGATTTTTGAAACGGCCATATTTGCTTCAAGTTCTCCATCTTAGAAATATCTAATTTCTCCAACTTAGGACTCACATCCTAAACAATAATTAAACCTTGTTAGAACGGTAAATAGCATATGACATTAAATTGTAAAATATTTATAGCTTTGGATATTAAGATAATGTATGTACCTCTTTGTTGAATAATGATTGCATTGGTGAAGTAGTATCTGGATAAATGCTTGTGAAGTTGGGAAGGCCATCAAGTCTCAGCTCCATTATTTCTGGTAATTGGATAACATTGTCACACAAACTTACCATCTCTGGTAGATTCTCCAAAGACATAAACTTCAACTTCTTTAATGTAACCGTCCCAACTCCACTATTCCCACCAATAAGTGCTTTCAAAACAGGGCACTCGGAAATTGTGAGCCGCTCAAGTTTTTTCAAACCATTTGCTACATCAACTGTAAAGAGGTATGTCAATTCTTCACACTTTGAAATATAAACGAACCTTAACTGGGAAAATTTTTGATCCAATGAAACATCTTGAAGATGCATCATATACTTCACTTGTAATCGAAGTTCCTCTGTTCTTTCAAATAGGTCCCTGATATTGCATTCTTTAAGCTCGTTGCACTCAGCAACAACATTCAGTGTGTTCCTAAATGAGTATTTTTCATAGCTTTTCAACTCAAAACCTATAGATATCCTGAACCTTTCAAGGTTCTTAAAGGACATATTTTTCAGGGTAGGTTTATTCACAATGAACTCAACCTCTAATGCAATAAGACCTTGTGAAAGCTTCTCTAATTCGTGAAAGTTGGCAGGTGTAAACTTAACAGGGCAACCTTTAGAAGCTCTCATATAAAGCTCTTCAAGATTGTCCTTCAAGTCTTGTAATACACCTTCATCAATACCAAGGTCAACACATCCAGTCAAATCTAGTAACTTTAGTTTTTTCAACTCTCCAATGGCGGATGGCAACCATCTTATGTTACAATGAACAAGGCTCAGTGTTTCCAAGTTGCAAAGACTTCCAAGAGAAGAGATATCACCCGTCAAGGAGCATGAACGGAGACATAGCGTTCGAAGTGTGGTTGAGTGTTCGAAGGTCTTCGGAAGCACGGGAATACCCATATTCTCATAAGACACAACCTCAAGTTTTTTCATTATTTTGTCCATGTCTTCGGGAAACTTAGAGAGCTCATACCCGTCCATTAAAATCAAAAGTGAGAGGTTTGTGTAGTTAATGTCTGAAGGAAATCCAGACATACCTGCACACTTTAAAAGAATTCTTTCATAAGAGTTTTCTGCAAGGCGCTCCGCTGATATGTTATCGAGGTTAGCAATTGAAGCTTGTTTGACTTTTGAAAAATTACTTAAAACAAAAGCACGCACAAGATCATGCATTTTGACACACCCGTTCTCATCAGTTTCGGTCAGCAAGTTTGCACGTATGAGATTCTTAACACAAATCTTCATATGGCTTCTCGCTTTTGCCAAAGTCTTGTCATCTTTAAAAAAGCTTAATCCCCATCCGTACCTTAGCAAATCCTCTGTACGAATATTGAAATCATCTGGAAATAAGCCAATAAGAAGAAAAATTGCTTTATCCTCATCCTCTTTCAGATTTTCATAGCTCATCTCAAATATGCTATTTGTGATGCTTTCGAGGTCTTTAAGATCATCTCTCTCTAAACGCCAAAGTGCCTTTTCCCATGCCTCCTCTATGTCACCGCTAAGAGTTTTGGCAATTGTCACTATGGCAATCGGCAATCCACCGCATTTCTTCACAATATCTTCTCCTGTTCTTTGGAGTTTGTCATCATCACCATCCGAAGGAAATGGTCCCACAGTTGTAAAAAACAAAGTTGTTGCTTCTGGGTCACTTAAAACGCGTACTCTAAAAATTGAATCTATTCTTACCCCCATCTTATTGCAAACATCTTCAAATCGCGATGTAAACAACAACTTGAACCCATTTGGCAGAGGACTTAGTCCAACATCAATGAGATTGACTTCCTTCCAAATATCATCCATTATTACCAAGTTCTTCTTTTGGCCTTGCTGTGACTTCGCCTCAAATATCTTACGAAGACGATCAGCCCTTGCGTCTACAGTTGTTTCATCTAAACGCTCACCAATGTATTGTGCAATAGCTTGTTGAAGAGATTTTGGGTCATTGTTTTCCCCAATAACCACCTTTACGACCCAATCGAATGTTCCTGAATCTTCCACAGCCTTCTTTAGCTGTTCCATCATTGTGGTCTTGCCGACGCCAGCCATCCCACATAAAGCAATCATCTTTTGGGACTCGTTATTTGATTGAAGGGCTTGCAATGCATCATTGAATACGGAAACTCTGGACTTGAAGTTGTTTTGGGTTGACCCAATAGGAGTAGAACGAGCCTCAGCAAGAGGTATTTTTTCACGAGTAAACACGATGTCGGATTTTTGATTTTCGAGATCTTTTATCTCCTGGAGAATACCATAAGCCTGTTTTCCTACTGTGTATCTCTTTTTAACGTTGAAGCATCCGGTTGCTTCTATTGAATTACGTCTTTCATTTATTAAATTTTCAACTTCTCGCAGCCATGGCTCCGCATGAGCAGGTACTACTTCTGTGTGTGCAACTGCCTTGTCCTTTTCATCTTGAACTTGTTTTCTTGTGACTTCTAGTTGATCCATTTTCTTGTTCATATCTTTAACATACTTTGTTGAGGATACCAAGAAACCCAAGTGTTTCTTAACAGGGACCAACAAAGATTCAACAATCGGACCGATAATTGGACTAACAAATTCCATTTTCCAAAACTGCAGTTTTAAATAAACAATAAAAAATAATCAATAACAAAGTGAAGGAAATGCAATTACCAACAAGAAGTTATTCATATCTTAATTAATTTACATAACTATTTCTTTTTTCACTAAATTACATTTTATTTAGATTAGATGGGGTTACTGTCTGAACTCTACAGCGTTGCGTCACATTGGACTCAAATAATGCTAACAAGGTAAATTTCTTAATTTACACGTAGATTATAAGCATTAAAAGAAAAAAACACTGAAAATTAATGGGGTATTGGATTTTAATAATCCCAACTTTCAGCAATTGGCCGATAATAATCCCAACTTTAAAAATAGCCTACAACACTCCCAACTTGTAACATTTTGGCCAGCAATGATCCTTGTCTAACTGGGTTATAACCCAGTTAGTTTTTTGCTGACTTGGACGCTGACATGGCACACAACTTGGTTAAATGCTGACGTGGAAGCTTACGTGGCACCATCACCATCACCACCTTCATCACCACCACCCACAACCACCGTCCGCCACCACCATCACCACCACACACTGCGACAACTTCTTCCGGCTGCCTTATTACTTGCTCCGGCGACCTGCAACTTACTCCGGCGACCTGCTATTTGTTCCGGCGACACTCTTTACCTGTGAAACCATGAAACGAGACAACCACCAGCCATCTCCAACCTCCTGTGACCTTCTCCACCGCTTAGAACTTCAAAATATCCACCATCGCCTTGTTTCACGTTTTTCCGGCGACCTGCAACTTACTCCGGCGACCTGCAACCTCACTGGAAATACGTGAAACAAGGCGATGGTGGATATTTTGAAGTTCTGAGCGGTGGAGAAGGTCACAGGAGGTTGGAGATGACTGGTGGTTGTCTCGTTTCATGGTTTCACAGGTAAAGAGTGTCGCCGGAACAAATAGCAGGTCGCCGGAGTAAGTTGCAGGTCGCCGGAGCAAGTAATAAGGCAGCCAGAACAAGTTATAAGGTCGCCGGAAGAAGTTGTCGCAGTGTGTGGTGGTGATGGTGGTGGCGGACGGTGGTTGTGGGTGGTGGTGATGAAGGTGGTGATGGTGATGGTGCCACGTAAGCTTCCACGTCAGCATTTAACCAAGTTGTGTGCCACGTCAGCGTCCAAGTCAGCAAAAAACTAACTGGGTTATAACCCAGTTAGACAAGGATCATTGCTGGCCAAAATGTTACAAGTTGAGAGTGTTGTAGGCTATTTTTGAAGTTGGGATTATTATCGGCCAATTGCTGAAAGTTGGGATTATTAAAATCCAATTCCCCAAAATTAATTAATGAATTAGGGGTGTTTGGCTTAGCTGAAACAACTTAATGACTTATTGGCGCCAATAAGTCAAAATAATGTTTGGACAAATGAAAAGTACTTTTTGAAACAACTTTTTGTATAAGATGGAAAAGTAATTTTGAAATGCAAAGGTTTCCTAGCTTTTGTTTCAAAGTCATTTTCACTTGTCCAAACATTATTTTGACTTATTGGCTTGAAAAAAAAATCCAATAAGTCAATAAATTGTTTCAAAAAGCTAAGCCAAACACGCCCTTAATTTTCTTTTTTTTTTTTTATCGGCATAACTCTTAATCACCTTTCTATAAAAAGATACTGAAAATTAATTAATGAATTAATTTTCTAATAACTCTTAGGCCATGTGTAGTGGAAGACACAAATAATGCCCCCATCTTTGGGCATTTTACGCCATGTGGCAGTCCAGTCAGCAATGACAAATTATGAGACATTTTTTCTAAAATAAATGTAGTGGGGATGTGGGCATTGTGGGGTTAAAAGGGGTGTAAAAAATTAAATTAAAAAAAAACATCAGAAAAGGGTATTGGCCAACCAAAAAGTAGAATACATGTCATTGGCCAAACAATTCAAGAAGAGGCGTGGAAAAAGGACGTCATATGCCTTTTAAAAAAAAAAAAAATACACCCCGAGGGCGGTTGATGGGCGTTAAAGGGCGGTTTTTTTTTTGGGAAAACGCTCAAAAATCCCCCACTACGGGTGGTCTTAGGGGGTTTTGGGGATTCCTTTTAACTTATGACTTATTAACTTTTTATAAGTCTAATCAGCTCAAGATCTAAGGAGGATAAAAACAATACTAGTGAACCTCTCTCCACGTCTTGCAAACGTGGGGGACCCCACGACCTGCGTTAGGCTAATCGAGCCCCTGAACCCTTTTACCCAGAGATGTCGCTACAGGCCTTGGTCTTGTATTTGTTGCATCAACAATGTCTTATGTATCTTACTACTTATTTGAATATGTTTACGAAAAAAATAACCTTTACTATTTGCCCCATTATTATTATTGTTATCTTTCTTCTTACATTTTAACTTATGTCTATCATTGTTAATGTTAATGTTAATGTTTAATGTTTAATTCTTTTTATATCTATGTTTCGCTTATTGGTAAATTAATTTGTGATTGTATTAACGTGTGTTTGATGATATAAATGTTTATAGTGTTTAAAATGTTAATTATTGTTCTTAATTGCTACCTTTTTTATATAACTTTTTTTAAATTAAAATCACAATTCCCAAATGAATAGAAGTAGAGGGAAACACTAGCACTTGTCATGAGCAATTCCTCCATGAATCTGTCAAAGCCAATGTGTTTATATATGTATTTATAACTAATTTTATCATTAATACTTGTATTATTAATACGACATTATACATGTAATATATATATATATATATATATTTATGTCATGATGCCCTTAAAATGTCAGTCCACCAGACGGGTATAGAACTAGTTATATATAGTGCCGGTTGGCGGATAAAGTGGTAGAGCTCTTTCCAAGAACCAAAAGTCGAGCTATCAAAATATTTATAAGAGCATCCCCATCGTTGAGATGTGGACGATTCCGGAATTTCTGACTTGACAAACCGGATGACCACATGCGATGGAGGTGGATTGGTTTGAAGGAGGGGGGTTCGGTGCACCGGACGAGTCCGGAGGTGTGAGGGTGGGTCCCTTGTGGAACCCCTCTATTTTAAATAAAAAACTTTAAATTGTTTAAATTAAAAGAAACAAAAAATAAAAAAAACATAATAAATGTAAAAAAAAAAAAACAAACGCTATGTCTTCATCTCGAGTCCAGTCTAATGTCCTTTTGCCATTTTTTCAATGAATCTTTGTATTGAATTGTGAGTTGAGAAGTGCACATCTTGGTTGAAATACGAATATAATTTATAGTAGTACGGGTAGAGGGTATGGAATTGATCCCCTAGGGCTTCATTGTGCCACCTGAGTTCCACCTCTTTAATAATACCCCCCCCCCTCCCTAACTTGGAGGGTATGGGACAAAACCCCCTATATTTCACCAGCGTCCCCCCCCCCCCCCCCCAATTCACACACACATATCTCGTTAGTGTTTGCCATTGCAACAACAGCCCACCAATAGCGCCCCCATGATAATGCCTATGGTGTGGATGGAGGGGGACACTATTGTGTAAATTTTGCTTAGGTGGCATAGGGGTGGCGCCCATACCCTATAGATTAAAGAAATAGCCATCTGAAAAAATAGCCGTTGTAAAGGGTGGTTCCTAACGGATCCTGGTGAAATATAATTTTTTTTAGGTATTTTTGGTTGTGTTCACATTGGTTCTCGCGGTTCTCGCAATAAAGGGTGGTTCCTAACGGATCCTTCTCTTATATATATATATATAGACATCAACCAATTAAAACACGCCCAAAATCCACTCATCAATCAAGAGCCTCCACTTCACAACCCAAATGCCCCCACGCTGGTGGAAAACCCCAAGCCTAAACATAAACGTCATTGACAACGCCGTTCAGAGGTGGTGTGTGCGGCTTGGTGTGACACAAACGCCGCACAAGTGCCACAAAACCACGCCCACACCATCAGTGGCAAAGTTTGAGATTTCCGACCAGGGGTCGAAAACGTATATACCTAAAAAAAAATTATAAAAGCCGGGGTCGAAAACCTATATACCTAAAAATTCTATACGAAAACTACATACCGGACACTACTAAGCGAAAAGTTTGGGGGTGCCCCCCCCCCCACTATGATGCGCCCCTGCACAATGTGTGGTCTCGGTGTTAAGGAAAAATGGTTGTCCTTTAAAATGATATGCCATGCTGACGAGGCAGACTCGTTCAACGTTGTGAATGTTCTAACAACTAGCAATCTAGGATGATCAGACAGGCGCAGGATACAAATAACTCTGAAATTTTGTATGAATAGTATGCGAGAGCTAAAACTTTTGCAGGAACAGTATACGAAAGCGTGTTTAAATATCAAATCTTCATGTGTCAAATCTTCAGCACGAGGATGAAGAACATCAACAACAAAAATGAATTCGATTAAACAATTCAAAAATGAAAGTGAACCTAGATTGTTCACTTCCCTGGTCAATACATATGCGAAAGCACGTAATATAAATTCGTCTAATGTGATAATGCCGAAATCAAGACAAGCTTGATGAACTTCAGTGTGATTTGATGAATTTGCGATCGAAAAGCCTACGACTGAAGAATTCAAATGCTGAAAATGAAAAATCGTGCAAACAGAGTAAAAACACGAATTCGATAAGAAATCTGTAAGTGAACAACTTCATCAAATGAAATCGCAATCACTGAATCGAGCAAGTATGCCCTGATACCATGTTAAAAGGAAAGATAAACTGGAGGAGTTTTCTGATTTTCATTGATAACTTGAAATAAAGATACTGTGACAACCCTCACTAAACCAGGTATCCGTACGACTTAATTAACAATTAATTACTGCTTAATTACTGTGCTTGTTTGAAATTACTGATGAACTGCTACTTGATGTCTGATACATGCATATACCTGCATCATACTTTGCTTACCGTCACTACATTATTTACATGCTGAACCTTAGTGACAAACATGATGCACAAAAAGCACAGTAGCACTATAAACGGATAACCTATTGAACATGCTGATAAAGCCAGCATCAGGCAGACACTGCCTCTAAGGACTGTAAGAGCCTGAGATAGTTTGCTACACTAGTGGTGAGTGTAGGGATACAAGGGTTGTAGAACTGCGTCTCTAGGAATAAGTTACAATGACTGGATGTGCCTAAGACGCGCTCTAAGCACAAAAACTCAGCACTTTAATAAACAATTCAGCATCTAGCTAACTAATAAAGTGCCAAAACAAGAGGAAAATATTCCTGACACCTTGGAGGAATAAGTTGTGTCACTAAAAATAATAATAATGACACTTCAAAGCTTTGTTAAGCACTTTAACGGATTACTATCCAACCGAACAACCGGACTATACCCGGAACGTGAAAATGTTGTCATTTTCATTGTTTATCTTTTTCTGAGCCGGTTAGGGTCCCTGAATACCCTAACACCCGCTTTAAAGCACTACACACTACTAACCGGGTTAATCCCTAAACTTAACGAGATTAACCTAACTAAATACTTAACTTTTGGTTGGATTCGAACTAGTACCCCCCCCCCCCCTTTTACAAACCGTCCCCAAGAAGGGGGACATACCTTGTCCTTTATTTGATTATATTAATCTTGTGCTAAATATCTAAGTAACACAAGATCCATTGGTTATTAGAGCATGATGGATTTATAAATTAACCCTAAGATCATGAAGTTCTTTTCCACAAAACAACTCACAACTTAACTCTCTCTCTCTCCCTCTAAGAGCTACGGCCGAACACCCCCTTGAGCACCCACCCATTTTCGATTTTTGTTCATCTCATTCCAAGATCATTCAAGTATTAAGGATCACCCACAAGGAAGCTTGGTGCAATCGGAAGGCGAAGGACCTCTTCTCGTTGCTTTTATCCACGCATTTTCCGCTTAGATTCTTCCCTAGCCTCGAGCTAGTAGTAAGTTGCTTAAATCACCTTCTCGAACTATTTTGAAGTGGTTAATACGATTTGTAACGGTTAAAACTCGTAATCTTACAAGATGAAGCACAAACGTCTACTTAAAACACTAAAAATGTTGGTTAAAAGCTCATATGTTGTGTAAATCATGTAGTATTTGATTTGTGAAGTTATTTGGACCCGATCTATGATGTGGTAGCTCGGATCATCGTTTAACCCGGGTTGGTCATGACCATGGATCGTGACATAAGGTTGTTTTGGAAGAAACAAGGGTTAAAGGATGAAACTCTACCACACACGAATCATGAACTTGTGTAAAAGCGATTTAGCTTGTGAAATAGTGTTTAAAACTAGTAGATCTACGTATCTACAAGCGGTATTTTCAAAGAACCAAGTATCAAAGAAATCATGTTTTCTAAAGACGGATCTTACACTAACACGAATGATTTTTAGAACACACAAGTGTGTAAACACTTGTGTAGCACACACTTTCGACAAAATAACTATTTTTGAAAAGGATGACGAGAAGTTGTAAAGACGGAATTTCTTTAAAAACGGGGTTTTTACGAAACCGGATTGATTTGTATAAAGATGCACTAAAAGTAAAGGAATTTACTTTATATTCTTGGATAAAACGCAAGTTCATGTAATTTATGCGATATACATATTTATTTACTAGTTCGTTGTTTGGGACATTGTTTTGATTGAATAAAGAAATTGTTGGTTTGATTTATAAAAGAAAATGATACGCTTGAGAGCGTGGCCACCTCCAGTTACAGAGGAAACTGTGGCGAAATTTTTCTAAAAACCTAACACTTAGAAATATTTTCACTACAAGTGTTAGAAATACTTTTCGGCATGTTTTCAAATTATAGATTTCGCCACGACTTATTTACAAAACATCGGAGGTGAGATTTCACAAAATAAAACTTGGTAAATATATATTTAGTATATATATTTTTCCTAAAATCACTCGATATGTGTTTATGATTATTTTGTGAAAATACTAGTATTATTTTTAGGGTAAAAATAATACTATCGAATGTTAACGAATCCAAAATCATACGAACGCCTCTACGATAAATATATAAGTTACACCGGTAATTATTATTACCACTCGAACGTTAAAACGTAACTTACGCATTTTAAGAAAATATTTATGAACGTGTATTCTTGTTAGAGTATTATTTTGGGAAATTTGTGTAATAGAAAATATAATATTTTGAGAAGAATATTTATATTTTGAAGTTAGAAATAAAATATATTTTAAGTGAGACTTAATAATATATTACGAACGCACATGTATTAAATCCCCCATCCTTGGGAAGGAAAACGATTACCAAGTATTCATTAAACGAAAACACGAAATAGTTGTCTAACTATTTCCCAAAACTTAAACCATAAAGCTAAGGCACGGCCGTCCGTCTAATAGAGTTAGTACATGTAGGTCGTTGCACAGCTGCTTGACTTGGAGACATACTTGGTAGAGACGCACCACTGTGAGTTCATGTCCCCCTTTTCTCTTAACTGTTTTCAGTTTTCTAAACTACGGGGGTGAAATACATGTTACTTTGATTACAAGTACTTTATACATGGTATGGTTAGCGTAAGGAGGTTTACTACTTAGATCATGTGAGTGGGTAGGCGGAAACTGGAGGCCATTAATCCTCATTGTAGGACCGAGGGACGTAAGCGGTAGATCTATCTGGGTGTAGCGAGCCCAGCCCCAGGCCCAACCAGAACGGACCTCGGGGTGACTTTGTACCCAACGCTAAATCTGCTAGGTTTGAGTCTTCCTACTTGCACTTCACACATATCAATGGCCTTGCAAACCATTGGTGATCTCTTTTTCCTTATTTGCTACATACCAGGATTTTATACTTACAAGTGTTTTACATACTCACTACACATGAACTCGCTCAACACTATTGTTGATTTTTCAACTTACATGTATTTCAGGGAATTAAAGGATCTGGCGCGGTATGACACGTTTTCCCGCTGCACTAGTTACGAGGTCATCCGGGTTTGGGGAAATGTGACTCTTCCATGGACAAGTCACAGTCCTTAAACTATGTTTGTGTTTGTTGAACAATGTCGTTAGGATATGTTTCCGTTGAGACAATGTTGTTGTATTTGGTTTTTAAAACTTAAATCTATGGATGATCTTGCATGGTTTTATTTCATATAGCTTTGTTATGGTTAAGCTATGGTATTAAGAAGTCACACCAAATTAACCACGCTTCCGCAAAGCCAGGGTGTGACAGCTTGGTATCAGAGCTTTGATCATAGCGAACTAGGATTCCTTCTCGAGTCTAGACTATGATCACTAGGGCTCTCACGAAAACATTTTTACTGCATACCACTTAAGTCCAGATCCAAAACTTTTTACAAACAAATGTTGAGCACATTTTATTTATTGTTTTTAGGCTCAGTCTGGGAGGCTGAGGCTCAGTCTTGGAGGCTGAGGCTCGGTCTGAGAGGCCGAGGTAGTTGGCTAGTGGGACTAGGAGAATTGGCTAGTGGGACTAGGAGAAATGGCTAGTGGGACTAGGAGAATTGGCTAGTGGGACTAGGAGAATTGGCTAGTGGGACTAGGAAGAGCAGTCTGAGAGGCTGGGAGGCTAGTGGGACTAGGAGAATTGGCTAGTGGGACTAGGAAGAGCAGTCTGAGAGGCTGGGAGGCTAGTGGGACTAGGAGAAACTATTTGAATGCTTACTTGGTGACTTATGTGATTATTTGATTGACTGTTTGTGCATGTTTGTGTTTATGTTACAGACACCATGGACACCTCTAGCACAGGTGACTCAGACACCACAGGACCTAGACCTATAGTGTCAGATGACCTAGAGTCTTCGGAGCGCGAGGTTCACACATCCGACGTTACTAGCACGGACGAGGACGACTTTCAGCCCTTTGCTTTACCTGATGGTGCTGATGAGCTCGCTGATGGCCCTTTGGCCGGGGACCTACCGTTAGTGGAGATCCCTGCTCCCATACCACTTGCTTCATATCCTGCTTACGATTTGCTTCTCGACGCCGACGATGATGGCGACGTCGATCTGTATGATGATGAGCCCTTAGAGGAGGATGTTCAGGGCGAGGCCCTTCTTGCTGCTGGAGATCTTTTGTTGATCGCAGATGCTCCCGCCGAGGAGTCACCTGCTCACTCTCCGGTCCCGGACTCTTTCGAGTCTGTGGCCTCCGCACCTTCACACACCCAGAGTGCGCAGCACTTCTCACATGGATCAGATCCCGACCAGGCATCTTCTGTTGCCCCTATTCCTAGTTTTGCTTTCGACCACGAGGATGTGGAGGATTCCGATCCTGTCTTTCCCCCAGGATTCGACCCAGATCAGGATATAGAGTTTATACCCATGGATCAGCCTATGGAGGATCCAGTCGACCCAGTTGACCCAGTTGACCCCATCGACCCTGAGTTTGATTTTGAGATGGCCTTTGATGACCCCGAGTTTGCCATGGCCCCTGAGCAGGTAGCCGCTCTAGACCCTGCGTTTGAGCACGACCCAGTTCAGGCTGACGCACTTATTGAGCCTGTCATTGCTGACCCACCTATTGATGATCACCCTGTTGATGCTCCGCTGTTGGAGGGCGATCATGCCATTGCTGCTGATCATGTTGATCCCCCACTTATTGCTGATGCACCAGTTGACCCTCTTGTTGCACCTCACCATGATCCTATACCAGTTCAGTTTAATCGTGCACTTTTTGAGGCACAGATAGACCCACGAGATGAGCACGCCCAGTGTGGGTGGATTCCTGCTGATGATGAGGTTCCACCTATTCCCCCTCAGATCACTGATACCCGTCACGTTGATACCTCTTTTTCATTTCATCAGTTTACACCTCTAGCGCGACCTGGAGAGGGTTCTTCGGCTCACCCTTTTGGACATATACCGGTATCTATCCCTGTTATACCACCGTCTGCTACTTTTCCCCCTGTTTCTCCATTTCATGTGGCACCTTTTGATCTCACCAGTGAGCCGTTTCTCTGGGCGTCACCTTCTGATATGCCACCGACCGACCACTACCATCCTTTCCATATGGGGTATACTATTGAGGACGTTCTGATGTCTTTTGTCGCCCAGCACGAGGCACACACGCAGCGCATTCAGGAGCTTGAGAGAGCTCAGCCACCGCCGTGTCAGTGTCAGGGTCAGACCCACTCTCCGTTGCAGCCCTCTCGACCTTTACCACCAGACTATGCTGCACGTCTTTTTGCCCTAGAGCAGCAGGTTGCTTCCTTCTTGCGTACCCAGAGAGCCATGGAGGAGGACTGGCTCCATTTGCGTCGCTTGTTTTACACTCACTTTCCCCCTCCTCCACCGCCATCCGTGTAGGGCTCTTCAGTACTGTATGGGTAGACGCTGGTGAGAAGACGGCGATTGGTTCTGACTGCACAACATTTTTGGAGACTACATTATGATTCTGACTTTTGTTGACATGTATTGATGTACTGGCACTGATTTGATATAGTTTTGGACTAGGGTGATGTAGCCCTTAGTCGACTGATGTTGTATGACACTGTGATGTACTTGTACGCTTACTATGTGGTCTCGATATATGGCAATCGCAGTATTCTCATCATATTTGATGCTTGATTTGGTTATTTATATTCTGTGACATGGGATGTTGTGTGATTGATGTTTGTAACATGGGATGTTGTGTGATTGATATGATTATAACATGAGATGTTGTGTACTATTACTATCATAATAAAGCGTATGTATTATAACATGGGATCTTTATTATGGCCTGACCAACGTGAACCCATCTTTTAGAAGATGCCGCCGAGACGTCAAACGCCGTTGCCCACCAATGAGGCAGAACTCCAGCAAATCATCGCAGCTGCCATCGCGCAATACGCCGCCTCGCAGGGAGGACCCAGGGGAAGCAGCTCAAACAACAATGGCAACAACAATCCACCTCATGGTAATACTAAGTCATTAAGACATACCATGATCTAATTGGATATCTCTAGCAAGGATGCTAATGCCATTCACATGTTTTAACGTATGTGCAGGGTGCACCTACAAGCAGTTTCTAGACTGCAAACCGGTCAACTTTGATGGCACAGGAGGTGCTGTCGCTTTTGTTCGTTGGGCCGAGAAGACTGAATCTGTTCTCCGCATGAGCAAATGTGCACCAGACCAGCAAGTCACCTACATTTCTGGGCTATTTCTGGATGGAGCCCTATCTTGGTGGAATTTGCAAGTACAGACACTTGGTGAAGCTGCTGCCTACGCGCTTACCTGGACCGAACTGAAGGAACTTATGCGCAAAAAGTATTGTTCTCGCGCGGAAATCCAAAGATTGGAAACTGAGTTCTGGCACTTGAAGATGGAAGGTCCGAAGATCGCAGAATACGTTCAAAGGTTCCATGACTTATCGCATGTGGTACCCTACATGGTCACTCCGGAGTTTAAGCGGATTGAACGTTTCATTTGGGGATTAGCTCCTCAAATCATAAGCATGGTGACCTCATCCAAGCCTGCGACAATTACTGAGGCAATCGATTTGAGCGTGGCTCTCACTGAGGAGGCTATCCGCCTGCACAAGTTTGATGAGATTAAGACGAAGAAGGAGGAGACTCAGGTCGAGTCATCAGGAGGTAACAAACGGAAGTTCTCGAATTTCAAACAAGGCGCCAGTGTGGTTGTTAAGAAAGAAGGATCAGGCACGCCAGCTCAGGCTACAGCTGGTAGTGGAAAGAAAGGAAAGGGATATATGGGCACCCAGCCCAAGTGTAATACCTGCCAGCGTCACCATTCTGGCCGATGCGGGCCAAAAGTATGTGAAGCATGTGGAAAGACTGGTCACTTGAAGGATTCTTGCTGGGCTAGTGCTGGCCGGGGAGGCCAAGGAGGGATTGGGAATAGAAATAATAATCGTGGTGGTATTGGGAATCGCCCACAGGGGAACAATGGAGGAAACGGGAATCGAGGCAACAATGTGAATCAAGCCGGTAATGCGAACCAAAACAACAACCAAGCTGGAAATGGAGGTGGAAACGGGCAAAGACTTGGATGCTTTAACTGTGGTGATATCGGGCACTTTAAGAGGAACTGCCCAGAGTTAAACCAAGCCCGTGGAAGAGTGTTCCAAATTGAAGCGAGGGAAGCGCGCCAGGACCCCAATGTCGTCACTGGTACGTTCCCTGTAAACCAACGCTATGCATCCGTTTTATTTGATACTGGTGCCGATTATAGCTTCGTGTCGTTAGAGTTTAAGAATATGCTTGGGTTAGCCGCTAGTAAATTAGATATTCCGTACTCAATCGAATTGGCTAATGGGAAGTTAGTAGAAGCCAATGAAGTGATCAGAGGCTGTGTGATCGAATTGGGAGAGCGTGAGTTTGCTCTGGATCTACTACCAGTCCAGTTAGGAAGCTTCGACGTGGTGGTAGGAATGGATTGGTTATCAGGCAACAAAGCTGAAATAGTTTGCCACGAGAAGGTCGTTCGTATCCCAACCGAAGATGGCGAAACAATTGTGGTCCACGGGGAGAAGCGTGATACGCCGTTAAGAATTATCAGCTGCCTGAAAGCGCGAAAGTGCTTACAGAAGGGATGTGCTGCCTTCCTGGCACACATTGTGGATAAGAAGGCTGCTGAGCCAAGAATAGAAGACATCCCTGTCGTGAGGGAATATCCAGAAGTCTTCCCAGAGGACTTACCTGGACTGCCACCTCAGAGGCAAGTAGAGTTCCGCATTGACTTAGTTCCAGGCGCCACGCCTGTGGCTAAGGCACCTTATTGACTTGCTCCGTCTGAGATGCAGGAGCTGTCGACACAACTTCAAGAGTTGTTAGACAAGGGATTTATCCGACCAAGCTTCTCGCCTTGGGGAGCTCCAGTTTTGTTTGTCAAGAAGAAGGACGGTAGTTTTCGAATGTGTATCGACTACAGAGAGTTGAACAAGCTGACGATCAAGAATAGATACCCTCTGCCAAGGATTGATGATCTGTTTGATCAACTGCAAGGCTCAAGCTTTTATTCAAAGATCGATCTTCGATCTGGATACCATCAGTTGAGGATACAAGAGGAGAGTATCCCAAAGACAACCTTCAGAACTCGTTATGGACACTACGAGTTCCTTGTTATGCCGTTTGGGTTGACAAACGCACCTGCAGTATTTATGGACTTGATGAATAGAGTTTGCAAGCCGTACTTGGACAAGTTCGTGATTGTGTTTATCGACGACATCTTGATTTATTCAAGAACAAAGGCTGAGCACGAACAGCATTTAAGAGCTATTTTGGAGTTGCTGAAGAAAGAACAGCTGTATGCTAAATTCTCTAAGTGCGAGTTTTGGCTACGTGAAGTCCAATTTCTTGGACATGTGGTTAATGGAAATGGAATCCATGTTGATCCCACAAAAATCGAAGCGATCAAGAATTGGGAAACGCCAAAGACGCCAACCGAGATTCGACAATTCTTAGGTTTGGCTGGTTACTATCGAAGGTTCATTGAGGATTTTTCAAAGATCGCTCAACCATTGACGCTCCTCACGCAGAAAGATAAGAAGTTTGATTGGGGAATCAAACAGGAAGAAGCGTTCCAGATATTAAAGGATAAGCTCTGCAATGCGCCAATCCTAGCACTACCGGAAGGTACTGACGACTTCGTAGTATACTGTGACGCCTCGCGTCAAGGATTGGGTTGCGTGTTGATGCAACGCCAGAAGGTTATTGCTTACGCATCGCGTCAATTGAAAGTGCATGAAAAGAACTATACCACACATGATTTGGAACTTGGCGCAGTGGTTTTCGCATTAAAGATCTGGAGACACTACCTTTATGGTACGAAGTGTACAATCTTTACAGATCACAAGAGCCTACAACACATATTCAACCAGAAGGAGCTGAATATGAGGCAAAGACGTTGGGTTGAGTTGCTGAACGATTACGACTGCGAGATAAAGTATCACCCGGGGAAGGTGAATGTGGTCGCCGATGCCCTAAGTCGAAAAGAGAGGATCAAGCCCATAAGGGTTAGGGCTTTAGAAATGATTATCCGAACCGATCTTTCCTTGCGCATTCGTGCCGCGCAGAAAGAAGCTCTCAAGGAAGGAAACCTTGAAGAAGAATATCTCCGTGGGATGGAGAAGCTACTGGTACCAAACAAGGAAGGAACGTTATGTTTTGAGAAAAGGATTTGGGTTCCTTGGTTTGGAGGTTTAAGGAAGGTTATTTTTGATGAAGCTCACAAGTCGCGGTACTCTATCCACCCTGGAGCGGATAAGATGTACCAGGATCTCAAAGATTATTATTGGTGGCCTAGGATGAAAGGCGATGTTGCTGTTTATGTGAGCAAATGTTTAACATGCGCTAAGGTTAAAGCGGAATACCAGAAGCCTTCAGGACTTCTGCAACAACCTGAGATTCCCAAGTGGAAATGGGAACAAATCTCCATGGATTTTATAACAAAGTTGCCAAGAACGCCAAGAGGCCATGACACTATTTGGGTAATAGTGGACCGATTAACGAAGTCAGCACACTTCTTACCTATCAGAGAGAAGGATAATACGAGCAAGTTGGCCGAAATTTACATGAGAGAGATCGTCGCACGTCATGGAGTGCCTCTCTCGATCATCTCTGATAGAGACGGAAGGTTTGGGTCAAGGATATGGCAATCCTTTCAAGAAGCTTTTGGCTCACAATTAAATCTGAGCACTGTGTTTCATCCGCAAACTGACGGTCAAAGCGAGCGAACGATACAGACTTTGGAAGACATGCTGAGAGCGTATGTTATGGATTTGGGCGGTAGCTGGGATAAGCATTTGCCTTTGGTTGAATTTTCATACAACAACAGCTACCACACCAGTATTGGTGTCGCGCCATTTGAAGCTCTTTACGGACGCAAGTGTCGATCACCTCTATGTTGGGCTGACGCAGGTGATAGACAGCTTGCTGGTCCTGAAATCGTCCAAGAGACGACAGACAAGATTGCGCAGATTCTAAAACGCATCGAAGCAGCTCGCCACAGACAGAAAGCCTATGCAGATCCAAACCGGAAACACTTGGAATTCCAAGTTGGGGAAATGGTTTTATTGAAAGTTTCACCCTGGAAGGGTGTGGCACGCTTCGGAAAGCGTGGGAAGTTAAATCCGCGCTACATTGGTCCTTTCAGAGTTTTGAAAAGAATAGGACTAGTAGCATACAAGCTGGACTTACCTGCCGAGCTAAATGGAGTACACGATACATTTCATGTATCCAACCTGAAGAAAAGTCCAACTCAAGATACCATTGCCATTCCCATCGACGAGATTCATGTTGACGACACGCTCCATTTCGTTGAAGAACCGGTTGAGGTGACGGATTGGAAGGTAAACAAGACCCGCCGGAGCAGTGTCAAGCTCGTCAAGGTTCGTTGGAATGCCAGACATGGTCCTGAATACACCTGGGAGCGTGAGGACCGGATGAAAGAGAAATACCCCCACTTATTTCCTAAGAACCCTGCATCTACAAGCAGAACTTAAAATTTCGGGACGAAATTTTTCTAACGGGGGGAGAATGTGACAACCCTCACTAAACCAGGTATCCGTACGACTTAATTAACAATTAATTACTGCTTAATTACTGTGCTTGTTTGAAATTACTGATGAACTGCTACTTGATGTCTGATACATGCATATACCTGCATCATACTTTGCTTACCGTCACTACATTATTTACATGCTGAACCTTAGTGACAAACATGATGCACAAAAAGCACAGTAGCACTATAAACGGATAACCTATTGAACATGCTGATAAAGCCAGCATCAGGCAGACACTGCCTCTAAGGCCTGTAAGAGCCTGAGATAGTTTGCTACACTAGTGGTGAGTGTAGGGATACAAGGGTTGTAGAACTACGTCTCTAGAAATAAGTTACAATGACTGGATGTGCCTAAGACGCGCTCTAAGCACAAAAACTCAGCACTTTAATAAACAATTCAGCATCTAGCTAACTAATAAAGTGCCAAAACATGAGGAAAATATTCCTGACACCTTGGAGGAATAAGTTGTGTCACTAAAAATAATAATGACACTTTAAAGCTTTGTTAAGCACTTTAACGGATTACTATCCAACCGAACAACCGGACTATACCCGAAACGTGAAAATGTTGTCATTTTCATTGTTTATCTTTTTCTGAGCCGGTTAGGGTCCCTGAATACCCTAACACCCGCTTTAAAGCACTACACACTACAAACCGGGTTAATCCCTAAACTTAACGAGATTAACCTAACTAAATACTTAACTTTTGGTTGGATTCGAACTAGTACCCCCCCCCCCCCCCCTTTTACAAACCGTCCCCAAGAAGGGGGACATACCTTGTCCTTTATTTGATTATATTAATCTTGTGCTTAATATCTAAGTAACACAAGATCCATTGGTTATTAGAGCATGATGGATTTATAAATTAACCCTAAGATCATGAAGTTCTTTTCCACAAAACAACTCACAACTTAACTCTCTCTCTCTCCCTCTAAGAGCTACGGCCGAACACCCCCTTGAGCACCCACCCATTTTCGATTTTTGTTCATCTCATTCCAAGATCATTCAAGTATTAAGGATCACCCACAAGGAAGCTTGGTGCAATCGGAAGGCGAAGGACCTCTTCTCGTTGCTTTTATCCACACATTTTCCGCTTAGATTCTTCCCTAGCCTCGAGCTAGTAGTAAGTTGCTTAAATCACCTTCTCGAACTATTTTGAAGTGGTTAATACGATTTGTAACGGTTAAAACTCGTAATCTTACAAGATGAAGCACAAAAGTCTACTTAAAACACTAAAAATGTTGGTTAAAAGCTCATATGTTGTGTAAATCATGTAGTATTTGATTTGTGAAGTTATTTGGACCCGATCTATGATGTGGTAGCTCGGATCATTGTTTAACCCGGGTTGGTCATGACCATGGATCGTGACATAAGGTTGTTTTGGAAGAAACAAGGGTTAAAGGATGAAACTCTACCACACACGAATCATGAACTTGTGTAAAAGCGATTTAGCTTGTGAAATAGTGTTTAAAACTAGTAGATCTACGTATCTACAAGCGGTATTTTCAAAGAACCAAGTATCAAAGAAATCATGTTTTCTAAAGACGGATCTTACACTAACACGAATGATTTTTAGAACACACAAGTGTGTAAACACTTGTGTAGCACACACTTTCGACAAAATAACTATTTTTGAAAAAGATGACGAGAAGTTGTAAAGACGGAATTTCTTTAAAAACGGGGTTTTTACGAAACCGGATTGATTTGTATAAAGATCCACTAAAAGTAAAGGAATTTACTTTATATTCTAGGATAAAACGCAAGTTCATGTAATTTATGCGATATACATATTTATTTACTAGTTTGTTGTTTGGGACATTGTTTTGATTGAATAAAGAAATTGTTGGTTTGATTTACAAAAGAAAATGATACGCTTGAGAGCGTGGCCACCTCCAGTTACAGAGGAAACTGTGGCGAAATTTTTCTAAAAACCTAACACTTAGAAATATTTTCACTACAAGTGTTAGAAATACTTTTTGGCATGTTTTCAAATTATAGATTTCGCCACGACTTATTTACAAAACATCGGAGGTGGGATTTCACAAAATAAAACTTGGTAAATATATATTTAGTATATATATTTTTCCTAAAATCACTCGATATGTGTTTATGATTATTTTGTGAAAATACTAGTATTATTTTTAGGGTAAAAATAATACTATCGAATGTTAACGAATCCAAAATCATACGAACGCCTCTACGATAAATATATAAGTTACACCGGTAATTATTATTACCACTCGAACGTTAAAACGTAACTTACGCATTTTAAGAAAATATTTATGAACGTGTATTCTTGTTAGAGTATTATTTTGGGAAATTTGTGTAATAGAAAATATAATATTTTGAGAAGAATATTTATATTTTGGAGTTAGAAATAAAATATATTTTAAGTGAGACTTAATAATATATTACGAACGCACATGTATTAAATCCCCATCCTTGGGAAGGAAAACGATTACCAAGTATTCACTAAACGAAAACACGAAATAGTTGTCTAACTATTTCCCAAAACTTAAACCATAAAGCTAAGGCACGACCGTCCGTCTAATAGAGTTAGTACATGTAGGTCGTTGCACAGCTGCTTGACTTGGAGACATACTTGGTAGAGACGCACCACTGTGAGTTCATGTCCCCCTTTTCTCATAACTGTTTTCAGTTTTCTAAACTACGGGGGTGAAATAAATGTTACTTTGATTACAAGTACTTTATACATGGTATGGTTAGCGTAAGGAGGTTTACTACTTAGATCATGTGAGTGGGTAGGCGGAAACTGGAGGCCATTAATCCTCATTGTAGGACCGAGGGACGTAAGCGGTAGATCTATCTGGGTGTAGCGAGCCCAGCCCCAGGCCCAACCAGAACGGACCTCGGGGTGACTTTGTACCCAACGCTAAATCTGCTAGGTTTGAGTCTTCCTACTTGCACTTCACACATATCAATGGCCTTGCAAACCATTGGTGATCTCTTTTTCCTTATTTGCTACATACCAGGATTTTATACTTACAAGTGTTTTACATACTCACTACACATGAACTCGCTCAACATTATTGTTGATTTTTCAACTTACATGTATTTCAGGGAATTAAAGGATCTGGCGCGGTATGACACGTTTTCCCGCTGCACTAGTTACGAGGTCATCCGGGTTTGGGGAAATGTGACTCTTCCCTGGACAAGTCACAGTCCTTAAACTATGTTTGTGTTTGTTGAACAATGTCGTTAGGATATGTTTCCGTTGAGACAATGTTGTTGTATTTGGTTTTTAAAACTTAAATCTATGGATGATTTTGCATGGTTTTATTTCATATAGCTTTGTTATGGTTAAGCTATGGTATTAAGAAGTCACACCAAATTAACCACGCTTCCGCAAAGCCAGGGTGTGACAGATACAAACTAGTTGAGAGTTTTTTTTTTTCCAAAGTAGTGTTAGTAGAAAAAATATTTACCAAAATGGTGTTACTAGAAAACTATGGGTCTCGGAAGAAACAGGGGATTGGATCCCTGATTGTATTAATGACATTGGTTGTTGGGAGGTTGAATCTGATAAGAGTTTTGAATTTGGAGAAGACGAAGATGGAGGAAGTGTCAAGTCGCCGACGGCCGCTGTGAGACCGCCGGAAAGCCTTTTCGGTAGACCGGAAGTCCAAATGGTTGGAAGTCAGAAAAGTAATCTTGGTCAAGGTGCATCGGTAGATGAAGGGGCGAAGTCGGCACATGCTGTTGACAGGGGGGCTGAGGTCGGCGGGGATGGGTCGATTCAATTCCCATATGTTGCTGATTTTATTCCCGAGATCTTGGAAGAGGGTGAAATTCCGGATGTCGTTATTAGGGGGAAAATCAATTTCGCGGATAAAAGACTATGGGCCTAGCAAACCTTTTAGGGCCCAGAGGAAGCCCGGAAAATTTAAGGCCCCAAAAAATAATCTTTTTGTTAGCAACTTGGGGCAGCCAAGTTCAAAAAAGAACAGGAGGGCTGATGTTCTGTTGGGACACGTTTTCCCGAAGGCCGCTAGCGGTTCGAATGGAGAGGAAGGGCTTCCAATCGACCTTAACGTGAGGGTTCGTGAAGAGGATTACTGCCAACAGGGGGATAACAGTTATAGGAAGCAGGATGGTGTAATGGACGCCGACACGGCCACTGAACCGGAGAACCGGAAGAAGTCTTTCTCTAATGAGAAGGAGGTTTACAAAGAAAAGCTGAGAAAACAATTGAATTAGGGGCAGTATTGGGTGTGGATATGAGTAATTACAGGGAAATGGTAGAGGAGATGATTAGGAATGAAGGCGTTCAATCAGGTATGGGATGTCCTTGATTTTCAGTTGATGTTGGTGGGGTTTGTTTGTTGCAGGAGACCAGTCGAGGGCTCGTTGCGGTGTCAGGCTGGTGTATTTGGGCGCTGTTTTTTCGTAGTTCCTCTCCTTCGGTTAAGGGGTTAGTGCGGGGCTTTTTGGGGTTTGAGGTTTCTAGGTTTTTTGGTGTTCCTATCTTTTTTCTCTTGTTGGGTTGTTTTTTGGTGTAGTTTCCCTGGGTCTTGTTGTATTCTGGGTGTGGTGCAGTCCTACGCTTTTTTTGTCAGGCTGGCCAGTTTTTTTTTAATGAAGTTTACCTTTCAAAAAAAAAAAAAAAAAAAAAACTATTTACCAAAGTGGTGTTTTCTTAAATATTTACTTATTTCTCGCTCTTTATCTCATTGGATGACTCCCAATTTATTAAAACAACTTTAATTAACCTATTTTTTAGAGTTAAATGCTTGGTTGGTCCCTGTGGTTTGCAAAAATTGCATACTTGGTCCCAATGGTTTACTAATTACACGCGTGGTCCCTGTGGTTTTCAAAAATGCACTCGGTTGGTCCCCAGCCCTAACATCAGTTAAATTTCTCAGTTAAGTCCATGTTAAATGACCAAAATACCCTTGCCTTATTTACCCTCTTTATAAAAACCACAGAACAACAATCAACAAACACATACACAGTGCCCCTGTCTTCTCTCGAGCTCCGGCAACCGGAGCCAAATTTCCGGCGGTTCAGTTTGACGGCGACGAGCACCCACACCTCCTCCGACCTCCTCTTCATCTCCTACTACACCCACCTTCTTCGAAGAACAAGTTAAATCGACAGATGGGAGAGAAAGACGGCGTCAGCGGAGGGATTCTGGCGACGGCCGACGTTGTTTATCGGTGATACAACACCCACACCCTAACTCCCACCTGTTACACCACATGACACCTCCCTTCTCTTCCGGCGACGAACAACACCCCCCCCCCCCAAATCTCGCTCCTCTCTCTCTCGACGATCGGATCAGATCGGCTCCGGAGGCACTCTTCCCGATGATGACTGATGCAGTTGATGCATCTATTGAAGATGATGAGGGTGTTAATGGCGGTGGTTGACGACGACTAGAAGCCGTTTGGTTTTCCGGCGACAGATTAACGGCGGAGGTAGTGTTTGGTTGCGACAAATTTCCCGGTAAATATAACCCCCTCCCCCCCTCCGGTTCCTTTTATCTTCTGAAGATTGAAGATGATATTGATTTTGTTGTGGTAAATATTGTATAGCTCAGATCTAAGTTATGTAGGGAACCAGGTTTTAATCTCGGATCACGATTCATGTCAGCGTGGTCGGGTTCAGTTTCAGTTTCATCTAAGATGTTAGATTTGGTTTCGGGTCTAGTTACAGAGGTCAACGGCTCGGTCAACAGGTCAAAGGGGTAAGAGGTTGAAGAAGATGATTAGGCTTTCAGGGGTAATATAGTCATTTCACACATAGTTAACTGGGAAATTTAACTGATGTTAGGGCTGGGGACCAACCGAGTGCATTTTTTAAAACCACAGGGACCACGCGTGTAATTAGTAAACCATTGGGACCAAGTATGCAATTTTTGCAAACCACAGGGACCAACCAAACATTTAACTCTATTTTTTATTAACCTTAAAAAGAAACCTTTTTTTATAATAACTATCAGGGGAAAAAGTACTTAATATAAAAGTCGCTGTGTGAATTTAATAATTTAAGTAATAGCATATGAAATTTGTGTTTAATAAATTAAAATGTACTCAAATATACATACAGTCAATTTTATATTTCTTTTTACTTAATTTTTTTTTACATAAACAACAAATTAAGTATTTTTTTTTAAATGGAGGGACCAAACAGCCTATTGTGTTTATGTATATATATGTGTACTCGAATCAATTTATATGAATCATTAACTAGAAAAAAATTACAGCAAAATAAGAAAAAAAAATAACTATTATTTGAAGTATGTAAAAAATGAATGCTCATCAAGCTACTACAATTTATATTTCATATAAAGTATTTTCATTATGATTTGCATTTGGCTCTCTATATTTCGATTTTTTCTACTAGTTTGAAAAATACTTCAAATGTTGGAATGGTATTGTTTTATGTTGATCGAACATGAGTGTTCCAACCTAGGAAAAAACACGTTGCCTAGTACAGTAAAAGTAATTCAAAACTTATTCGGGGTTTTCAAGTTCACCCAAATCGGAGTTTGCCTACCCTGTTACTGAACCAATGGAACTTCGGATTACCCGATATCCAATTATGTGATACCTGATATCCAATATACCGAATCCGTAGTACCCAAATGACATTCCGATCGGTCGGTTTGTTCAGGTTCGGTTAGTGTTAACCAATGCAATTAATTAAAAAAATATTATATTTAGTTATTTATGTTAAAAATAAGTAAAATAAATATGGGTTCAGTTGGTGTTAGCTAATGCAATTAGTTAAAAGAAAATACTATATTATGTTATTTATGTAAAAAATAAGTAAAAGAAATATAAATTGATTGTTTGTATATTTGAATAAAATAATAATTTATTAAACAACATATTAATTAAACTATTAGAATCTCCCATAATGCCAATAGCATTTTTTCCCCGGTAGTTTTCATAAAAAAGGTTTATTTTAAAATTCATAAAAATACAAGTTACAGGTTTAAAGAACAACCATGATTAAATCACTAATTAATAACTATCTAATAAATTTTAAACAATTGGGAGCCATCTAATAAGATAAGGAGTAAGAAACAAATAAATATTCAAGAAAACACCACTTTAGTAAATAGTTTTCCAGTAACACCATTTTAATAAATACTTTTTCCATCAATACTACTTTAGGAAAAAAAAACTCAACTAGTTGATATACGAAATTAAGAAAAAAAAAAAAAAAACTAAGCTACACTAGCTAAGACCATGTGTAGTGGTTAAACAAAATAATGCCCCCAACATGGGGCATTATTCGACACGTGGCAGTCCAGTCAGCATGGGGCATTATTGCAAAAGTGGCGTAGTGGGGCATTATTCCAATAACGCCCATGCAATCATTTCACATTTTTTTTTAATTTAAAATAAAAATTACACTACTTGAAATTAAAAAAAAAACCGAAAAAAAAATAAAGTTAAAAAAAAACATGGTACACGAAACAAGGTATGCAAACAGAATGGTCATGTTCCTTTATATACACACACGAAATATGTGGGACATGAAACATGGTACACGAAACATAGATAAAAAAAAAAAAAACTGGTACACGAAACATAGATAAAAAAAAAAAAAAAACTTACACTTTGACCATCCCATTGGCCAGTCAAACATGTCATACTCAAACCTTTGTAACCTTCAGCATTTTATTTAAAACGCCAACAACATTTTTGCCAACTCTTAAATATATAATTTAGAAAAATATAAACAAAATAACGGCGACTTAAAAATTGAATTATAAAAATGGCAAAGTTTAAATAGGGTGCTACTTTCTACACCCCCCTATTTACTTTTTACACCCCCCTCCTCTCACATACTTACAGGTGGGGTCTGCGTGGGACCGGCAGTTTTCCTCTCACAAGGGGGGTATAATCAGGAAGGGGGCTGTAAATAGAATCAGCCTTTAAATAATGATAGTAGTGGTGATTTGAGATTTGAAGCACTTAAAAGTAAAGATGATTTGAGATTTGAATTCGAAAGAACTTCCAAATTATCAAAACTCTTAATATACAATATTATCAAATAGTAAAATACTACAGAAAATAAAAATTAATATTTAAATTAAAACTAGTACAAAAGATAAAAGTGAGAGTGACTCTGGTAGTAATATGTGAGAGTTTTTGGAATAATTTATTATAATAAAGAAGAATAATTTACAACTTTTTAGTTTTCATAAATATTGAAAAAGTATTATCATACATTACGGCTTAACGTACTTCACGTACAATAACGTGCGTGATTTGTTCTTTAACATGTGTGATTAATGTTTTCAATATGCGTGATTATTGTGTTTCAACATGCGTGATTTTGGATTTTTGAGTTATAACGTGCGTGATTTTAAAATGAACGTGCGTAATTACCTGCCGTACGTGATGTACGTTAAGCCGTAATGTACGTTAACCTTCCTCTATAAATATTTATATGTTTATTAATAAATGTAATTTAAAAACTTATAAATAAAAATAAAAATATTAAAAAAATTAAAAACCCTTACCCACCCCATTTTTAGCCTTCCTTTAGGATGTACAAGTACATCCCTTACCCCATCCTTCAAAGAAACCCATCCTAATGGGCGCGTTTATGGAAGTACACGACATTATGTTTTGTGGGCATCTGCGGATGTTGATTGTGTTTGTGATTTTGATTCAACCAGTTTCATTTTAGGTGATTAGGAACTACTTAAGAAATTCAGATATAGGTCAGGAAGTGCGAAGTGCTCATTCGTTCTACCCAAGTCTGATTTCCAGCTTTGGGGAACAATGGGGTTGAAATAGATGGTTACCGTCTAAAGGGTTGCCTCACATAAAACTCAAATAATGGTACAAATTATATTTTGGATTATACGCATAGAATATAAGCACTAAAAGAAAAAAAAAATACTCAAATCAAAATTAATTGGTTAATAAATTTAATTTTCTAATTACTCTTAAATCAGTTTCTAATTAATGTCGATAAATACTAAATTAAGTAACTGTTTTAGGTATTTGAGAACCATTTTTCTATTTTCATTTGTTAATCACACACACACACTTATGGTCATGATCTAGGTTGACTTTAATTAGTTATTTCAAAACACAGACACACTTTGTATCTTCCTGCTTCTTTTGTTCAAAACAAAGATCCATGAAGTATGTATTCTGAAACCCAAACATATAAAAAAAAAGAGAAGGAAAGTGGATCTCATTTCAACATACATGAAAAGCAAACACAAACCCATTGTTGGCATGAAATAAATATATACAAACAAAAGGCAGCATGAGTTTATATTTGTAGATCAATGCATAAAGGGGGTATACCTGAGTGTTTTTTGCTTGATCGGTAGAAGAGAAGATGACTGACTGGGAGGATAAGGTTATGAGATTTGACAAAGAACTCCAAGCCACAAGTGATTATATCATAGTACTTGCAAAGGGGCAGGGGTGTGATTGTAAATTTTAGTTGACTCAAAACCAAAAGTCTTTTTATACCATTATTTTTTATATTGATAAATAATTAATTTTAAAATCTAAGCACATGAGAGAATGAGATAATTTTAAAATACAGATTGATTTGGTTATGTAATAAATGTATTGTTTTTAGGTGATAGTTTTTAATTCTTTTTTAGTTTCTAACATAAATGCTCTTGGCTCACTTTATATGTAAAATGAATCTAATACTAAGTTCTTGTGTAATTGGTGTTACATCGCGGCAATGGAGGCTATGGCGCCCTATAGCGCCGCTCAATATCACTACGGAGGGCGCTATGGGGGAGTGAATCTAGGGTTCACCTTAATTCAAAATGTATAATCATCGAATCTCAGAGTACAAGCGTTTACGAATGAAATAGATGAATAAAGGGGTATACCTGAGTGTTTTTTGCTTGATCGGTAGAGAAAATGACTGTGAGGATAAGGTTATGAGATTTGAAAAGCATAGGAGGAACTCCAAGCCACAAGTTATTATATCATAGTACTTGCAAAGGGGTTTTCACCTAGATCGTTTTAAATTCTTCTTACCGAGTTAGTTTCTCACATAAATGCTCTTGGCAGTTGGCTCACTCCATATGTAAATTGAATATTTAATATATTACCTACCACTTGTAATAATTTGATGGAAATTTGTTTGGATTATTGATCTAAGGGTGTAGGGAGTGGTTAGCCACTTGATAGTGGTAAACTTCAAAATCAACCAATGAGAGTGTGCCACGTCATTCAATCAAAAGTGTTTAAACTATGCTGAAAAGTGTTGGCAATGGTTAGACACTTCCTGAAGTGGTAAACTTTTTTTTTTTTTTTTAAAGGAAAATGTGTGATTGGTTGAGATGGCATGGACTCCATTCCTTATACACACACACACACACTTCTTCACCGCTCGGCATCATCCTACCGATTTGGTAAACTTTGGTGACTAAACTTTTGTAAGGGGTGGTGTTTACCGAGTGGTAAACCACTTTGCCACACTTTACCAATTCCCACTCCCTACACCCTAAGTTCATCGGTTTTTTTTTTTTTTTGGCACTAATACCCAATAATTATGCAGGTACCATAGCAAGTTTGATGTAAGTTGTATGTGGTGACTAAGGCTCTTCATGAGCCGAGCCGAGTCGACCTAGGGCAAACTCGGGCTCGGCTCGATTATAAACCGAGCTGGCTCGGCTCAGCTCGAATTTGAAACCGAGCTGAAAATCTAAGCTCGAGCTCCGCTTGGTTTTAAACCGAGTTGGCTCGGCTTGGCTTGGTTTAGCTCGATTTTAAAAAGAAAAATTAATACATAACTTTTAAAATTCAGTTGTCAAAAATATTATTCAATACTTCAAAAGAACATATACATAATAAGTTAAACCTAATATGTTTCAAGCCAAAATCAAGTTCAACTACGCAAAATAAGTTTTATATTTCAACGAAATACAATATTAGTTCATTAGCATGGTAACCACCTTCAAATATGCCATAGATATCAAAATACAAGCCTAAATACACGTAAATAATAATATTTTTTTGAAATATATTATAATGTATATAAAAATAAAATATATTATAAATAAAATAATCTGAGCCGACCTACCAAGCGAGCCAAACCGAGCCAATCCGGCTCGTTACGAGCCAAGCCGAGCTAGGCTCACTTTCTAACCGAGCCGAGCCGGCTCGGTTCACTTTCAAACTGAGCCATATCAAGCGAGCTTTTTCCGAGCTAAATCCGAGCGAGCTCCAAGCCACGAGCTTTTTGGACAGTCCTAGTCGTGACAAGTGTTTATTTAAAGTGAGAAAAATGATAATGATTTTGTAATATTTGAATTAGTGATCTCATTGACTATTTTTGTTAGTATAGGCAATGTTTTCAGAACCGGACCGGAGGTCGACCCGGTCACCTTACGGGGTCAAAGGTCGGACCGGTCCGACCGGTTCGACCGGATTTAAGAACCGGATTACGTCATAAATTATATAAAAATATATATAAAACATAGAAAACATAGATAAAATTCCAAATAGTTAAGGAACTAAAAACACAACCATTAGTCATCCAAAAACATTCAAAAGTACCAAATCTTGCAACTAACTATCAAACATAGTGTCAAATCTTGTTTTGAGTTTTTCAGATTAGGTTTTGAAATGATTTATTCCATATTTAATTAAAAAAAAAAACCATGACCGGCCCGACCCTATGCGACCCGCCGGCCCGACCGCCGGCCCGCCGGCCCGACCTCCGGCCTGATGTTGGTCCGGTTTGATGGCATGAACCGGCCCGGATGAAGTGCCGGTTCCCGGCCGGACCGGTCCGGTTTTCAAAATTGATCAGTTTGGTTACGAGTCACACTTGTGTTGGGAAAGTATCTGATTCTTTTGGACGGTAAATAATTGCATTTATATATATGAGTCACATAGATAAGTATTTATGAGTTTGTGTTTTATGATAGAAGAGTATCACAAACGAACCAAAACACGTCTATACTAAGATTAATGAGATATCGATGCTCGAAGTTGAGTGATTGAATTGAATATCTCTCAACTTTAATGCCTAGTAGAAATTTTTGTCTTTGTGGTATAATGGTTGTTTTATTTAGACTTTTTCAAGAATCATTATGATTGTTTTGATTATAGCTCATGTTTATATTTAAACTGAAAATGAATGTTTTACTTAACCAATAAAATTAATATAATGATGTTTAAATAATAAAAATTAAATATAAAGTTTTGCTTTTTAAGTATATAAAAAAGAAGCATATGATTCATTTTTGGATACAGAGGGAATATGTGTGCAATAGAGAAGATAAAAAGAGAAATACAAGAAAATTACTTTTCAAAAGGTTTTATAGTATTTAGAGAAGAGTAATTTCTAATACTTTTCACTATCATCATCATCAACTTCATCTTCATATTTTTTTCACATAAATCGAAAAAACTTTAACCGGGGTATAACCTCGGGTGTGTGAGCCATCTCTGGCAGTACGCACATTGTTCCTATCATTGTATCTTGTGAGACAGACGTGTTCGTCTAAGAAGAGGTGCGGAATATGTTTTTAGGGACTCGTGTCAAACACAATCCACAACCATAACCATTCAACAATCTAGGTTTTTTAGTTTTTGCGGCCAATGATTATTCAAGAAGGCTTGATTGAAGTTCTCGTAAAATACTACGC
The DNA here is from genome assembly GCA_030545235.1 of Helianthus tuberosus. Lineage (NCBI taxonomy): Eukaryota > Viridiplantae > Streptophyta > Magnoliopsida > Asterales > Asteraceae > Helianthus > Helianthus tuberosus. Next base: position 58,403,419 of record CM060438.1, read on the forward strand.
TTAGAATCATTTTATTTACATATAGTTGTATTTAAGTTAATTTTCTTCCGGACATTTATATACAACTAGTTCTGAGTTTGAGTTGATTCAAGCACAAATAAATCCAAAGGGTTTTTTTGTCAAATCGGTTTATGAGGAAAATTAATGATTATTTGACCAAAACAATTAACAAAGATATTTGTTATTAAAAAGAAAAACAATGTATTAGCATATAAACTAACCCTTGTTTATTTATTATAATTAAGAAAACACTTATTAAAACTAATTAAGTAGTTTATAAGTTAATTATTTTAATGGTGTTGGAATCTACCTTAGTTAACTTCATAAGGTGCCAAATAACTAAATAGGGTGTTTGTATCTATATATATATATAGAGATACGGGATCAGGAGAAAACGTCCTAAAGTGTGAGAACGGATCCTGACCCAACACGTGGCAGGGGCGCTAAATGATATGCAGGGGTACGATTGTCATTTTGTACGTTCCCTCCTTATTTCGCGTTATAAATCTGTTTCAAATAAAACTCCAAAGATTTCGTATTAGCTGTCACCTCCTTTCCAAGTTTTCTCAGATCTATGACGTCTAACGTGGATTCTGTTCGACAAAATATTTGATGACGTTTTCATATTTTATTTCAGCAAATCATGCAACATATATACAACAGATATGGCGTTTTGTTCTTTTATGCTCGTTTCATTGTTTTTTTTTTCAAATTAATATTTCACAATGTGTTGTATGCTTTCAATGGCGTTGTTCATGTATCCAATTTATTCGCGTTTTCATTGGTTGTTTAACAATTAGTAAGAACTGATAATTGTAGTTTTCATTATTAATTTTAATTGTCGTTTGGGATCTAATATATTTCTTATGTTTTACGATCATTGGCGTTTTACACCTGATTAGTTTTGAATATTATTGAGTAGTATTTGTAAACATTAGTTATTACTAGTTGTTAATTTGTAAACATCAGTTTTGTTAACTATGGCGTTTTCATTATCATGTTATATTTGTTAATTATTCATGTCGTTAATTATTTTTAATTATTCATCTCATGGCGTTTTGATTATCACGTTGCATTAATATTGATAATTCATCGTATTTGTTAATCAATTAAGTAATGTTGTTTATATTATGGCGTTTCATTGTGGCGTTTTCAATTATATGTTTATTATGTCTTGTTTATTATTCAAGTAATGGCGTTTTCATTGATAATGTTATAAGGACACAATTTCTATTTTTAATAGCGTTTTTCTAAAATTGTTTCTTACTGTGTTTTCTCAGACGAAGGTGTTTCTTCGAATGAAAGGTTTTGCCCCAAAACTGGTTTACCATTTATCATTCCTGACGTTAGTGAAGAGATAAAGCCCAAAATGGACATGATATTCACAAGCCTCGATGATTGTTATTCAATGTATGTTACGTATGCTAAGGCTTGTGGTTTTTCAGTCAGGAAAGGGACTGAAAAGATAAATGCTAAAGGTGAAAGACATATTAAGTATTACTTGTGTACGAGAGCTGGGGTATATAAGGACAAAAAGGTTGATACGTTGGACCCCAATCAAAAGGAACGGATTGTGCGATCCAACTTTTCAAAGAGGACTGATTGTGGTGCACTGTTATGCGTAATTTTTGAGGTTGGATCATGGAAGGTCTATAAGTTTGTTGAGTAGCACAACCATGATCTTGTTGAACGTCCTGATAAGCATTTTCTTCCAACTGAACGACACCTCACTCAGTTCCAGAAGCATGTTATACACAGCATATCTAACTTGAATTTGGGTCCAATTAAGGCATTTAATGTTATGAAGACTTATTTTGGCGGTTTTGAAGACGTGGGTGCAAGTAAAGTTGAATTTAAGAACTACAAGAGGCAAATTAACTTGTTTATAGGGAAATAAGACGCTGAGATGGTTGTGAGACATTTGGATGGAAAAAAATAGTCACAGCCTAATTTCTCGTACGATTACTTCACAGACGAAGAGAATCGTTTGAAGGGACTTTTTTGGTGTGATGATCAAGCCAAATGTAATTACCACGTGTTTGGTGATATGATTTCGCTTGATGCCACGTATCATTCCAACAAGTAATATTTTATAATTCACTTCTTTTTGTTCTTTTGGCGTTTTCACTGGTTAAATGCATTGCCGTTTTTCAGAGTTTACATGCAATGGCGTTTTGTTATCGTTTCATTTCTCATTGGTGTTTTCATATGCAGAAACGCTACGGTATTTGTAACGTTCACTGGTATAGATAATCACCACTGCAATGTTACAATTGGTGCTGCATTATTGGCGTCAGAAATTGCTGATACGTATATTTGGTTGTTGAGAGTTTTTCTAAAAGTTGTTGGTTCTCAACCAAAAGTTGTTGTCACTGACCAAGATCCAGCAATGAAAAAGGCTATTTCTTTTGTATTTGTTGAAACGAGGCATCGGTTATGCATGTGGCATGTGATGCATAAACTTTCTGTGAAGGTTGATTTTCTTATTTTTATGTTTGGCGTTTTAAAATATATGGCGTTCTGTACCTCGTTACTTTTTTTCATGTAAGTTTGTTTGTGTCTAATATATATGTTTTTTTGCATGGCGTTTTCGTGTTATACATAGGTTGGTGTTAGGCTATGCAATTCCACAAATTTCAAAGAACGTATTTGTGGTGTTGTGTGGACGGATATTCTTACACCCGAAGAGTTTGAATCAGAATGGAAGGAGGTTATCGGAGAGTTCAATTTAGTAGATAATGATTGGCTCTCTGATATTTTTAAACTCAGTGAATCTTGGATCCCTGCATACTATAGAATGGAGGAGCTGTCAGGCCTTATGCAAACGACATCGAGGTCGGAGAGTGAGAATCATTTTTTTGGTCAAGTGTGCAATTCAAAAGCTACTCTGGTTGAGTTCATGACTCATTACCAAACTGAAATAGAAGCACAACGTCACATGCACCGGAAAAATAATCATGAATCTCGATACAAACTGTCACACCCCGACCACGTAGAACATACAAAACGTGGCGGAAACGTCGGGGAGTGTTGTAACAGAATTAATTGTTTCAAATCCATGGTAATTAAAGTTATATTTTATTAATCAAACAAGAGAGTTTACATCGTTTAAAACAAGAAACAAAGAGTACATAACAAAAATTAACTAATTCTTGTCTCGTTTTAAGTCACTAAGGCACAGGTCCGCCTAAGTATGTCTTGATAAGTCCTATGCATCATCTCCTGAAAACACATGTGAAAATAGGTACGTCAGCATAAAAATGCCTGTGAGATACATAGGTTTTGTGAAAATAGGGTACATGACTTGTAAGTTTAAGAAAATGTTTAATAATGTTTAGTCATGAACCTTGTAGATAAATTTGTTTTGTAAATCGTTTGAAAAACAATAAGTTCAGATGATATGTATAAATAAGAGAATAATGTATGGTTAAATGAATAACCATGTAAAAATGAGTTTGTATAAGATAAGTTGTTTGTAAAACAATGTCTTGTGAAAAGTATGTTATTTGTATAAAATGTTATATGTCTCAAATTGAAATGATTCAAATAACGCTACGATATGTAATACCATACAAACACTTATATATAGGAAGTACCAAGGGCGTATCCACCGTGCTTGTATCATATTACATACGCCTCGTTACTTAAATCACTTACTCAAACCAAACCGCCAAGATGTAATGTTTAACAATTGTAGAAATGTTTAGGTATAGTCAAATGTTTATTGTCAAATGGTTCACATGGTTAAATAGATACAAATGGTTCACATAATGCAATATAATGTGTTCATATGCCGGATGAGCATATGCAACAAAATGTAATGTAAAACAATGTACCAAGTACGCACACAATGGGCATACATAGTATGAAATGTAATGTAAAACAATGTACTAAGTAGGCACACAATGGGTGTACATAGTATGAAATGTAATGTAAAACAATGTATTAAGTACGCACACAATGGGCGTACATAGCATGAAATGTAATGTAAAACAATGTACTAAGTATGCACACAATGGGCGTACCTAGCATGAAGTGTAATGTAAAACAATGTACTAAGTATGCACACAATGGGCGCACCTAGCATGAAATGTAATGTAAAACATGTACTATAAATGTACTAATGAACATAGCAAGTTTATGATGTGAAAACATGAAAGCATGAAAGTAACAAGTAGGCACATGTGTTCCACCCCAAAACGTTTGGAAAATAGTAAAAGAGGGGTCTATGTACTCACTTGAGATTGCTTAGTAGTCCTTGAGTAACAACCAAACAATGCTAGAGATCACGGATATCAAACGGCACCTAATATAGGTAACTATGTTAATATACCGGACCTAAATCGAAAGATCGGATAGAATGAGGGTTCGTAAACCACATGAGTATGAGAACTCATGTAGTATGGTTTAACAAAGCCTACATACTAAATGGAACCTAACCTAAGTGCTTTCGACCCATCGTGACCCATTTAAGGTAGCTTATGCTACTTTAACGCGTCGTGCGCGCAAAGCGCGTTTGAGACGTCTAACTAGTCCTATGACAAGTATTATATGCCTATACAAGTCTAATCATGTTGTATAATCAGTTATGTGACAAAAGTTTAGGTTAAATATGCTAAATTACCAATTATACATGAAAAGGGTATTTTGGTAATTTACCTAAGGCATATAAACTACTTATCATACAACTACCTAAACTAGGTGACCATAAGGTATAACCTCGGAAGGTTATTCCCTATGCTACTAAACATGTTTGGTCGGATCCTAATGATCGACCAAATGGGTCGGGTTCGAAAGCATAAGCGATTGATTAGATCGCTTACCCTTACGACCCTAGACAAGCACAAAACTAAAAGTGACGAGCTAAGCATGTTGAAACATGCTTAACTAAGTTAGAAAACAAGTTTGGTATCAAAATAAACGGTTTTGATACCTAAGAGTAGTTTGGTTACAAAATACGCAATAACACGCATTTTGGCCGAAACTACGACTCGTCACTGAGCCAAGATAACGTGGTAATCAGTAGGTATCGTCACTAGGGACTATGACCATCGTGATTACGCTCACGTTATGAAGTTCAAACGAACTTCGCGTTGACCATAAACTGGTCAATGCAGAAAGTCAAACAAAGTTTGACTTTCGGACTCGAAAAGCAATAAAAGAACGGAGGAACACTTACAAAGGGTCCCCGAAAGCTTTGATTTCTCAAGTATTCTCAGGTATGAAGTGGTTTCACCTCAACTTAGAGAACTCTCAAGAAATCAAGTGGGTTTTGCAAGAAGTGGGGTGGGGTATTTATAGGAAATGCAAGACCGTTAGGATTGTTCCTCGATTCCCGTGCTTCAATCTTGTCCATACATGTGCACCCATGGTATTGTAATACCATGTGCACATCCAAAACCAGCCCCTAGTATCAGTTGCTAGTGGATTTGAGTGTGTAACAGCTGTTAACAGGCTGTTAAACATGTTTTACTGATCTGGGAGGCTGACACGGCCCGCGTCAGGATACACACAAAACTTAGGCGGGCCGCCTGGCCTTGTCTGATCAGAACCAACTTTCAGAAATGACAGTTTTAGTCCCTGTTGTGTTTTAAGGCCATTCCCGACACTTCTAAGGCCCGTAAAGCCAACTTTAAGGACCTAAAATGATGCCTAAACATTGTGGACATGAAACATGCTCAAAAATATGTCGGATGTTGGTTCGTTTGGTCGTACGATCGTGATGTTCGCTTAATTACGACGGAATGCGCATAAGCGCGAAAAACGATCCAAATTGCGTGACGAATGGTTTTTTCTCATGCCAAACACTAAAATAAAATATTTTAGTGCTTACATAAATTTTTGGATGTTCGGATGTATTCAGGACGTAAGTTATGCGCGAAAATGCAAACTTGTGCACTTTTTGACGCTTTTAGTCCCTGAATGACCCAAAAGTTTATTTTAGCACACCGAACTCCTCAAAGCCTATTTATAAGCTATGTAAAGGATATTTATGGTATGTTTAACTTATGTTCATGTTCCGGAATGTCTGTTACAGTACGAATCGCCATACTTTCGCAGTTTGTCAAGTTTAGTCCCTGTAAACGAATTAACTTGATTTTACCATACCAAAGCCTTCAAAACTTATTTCTAAGTTATGTAAAGGTTATTTAAGGTATGTTAAGCCTATTTCACTATTCCGGAGTGTTCGTTGCATTAAACTGGTTATATTTACGCATCAGTGCGCGTATAACCTTCCAGAAAGTGATTTAAAGCTTGAAATCGAACAAAATTTGATATGTGCAAATGATACACATATTTTTATAGATCCCAAGTATGAAATACAATATTTCATTGGTTTGGTATTTGTTTGATGGCTGAAGTGACACAGGTGTCACACAAACGCCCCCAATTGAAAAGTAATTACCAAGTGTTGGAGGACCAAGTTACTGACATATACACGAAAAATATTTTTTGTGGCGTTCAAACTGAGCTAATCGGAATTGCGGATTGCATAAATCAATGTTATGAAGATCAGCCTGATGGGTTTGTTAAGTTTTACATAAATGATTTCCAGCAGCCTTGTACATCCTTATTCGAGGTAAACAATGGCGTTTTTTTTTTCATCTGGCGTTTTCTGTATATGGCGTTTTTCATATTCTTTTATAACATTTAATTTGTTTTTTATGCAGTTGCTGTGTTTGTTTGTTTGATTGTTTTTTTAGACAAACATTCTCTGCATAGCGTTTATACAGATATTGTTTTTGGCGTTTTCAGCTAATGTACCGTAAGTCTGATTGCACCTGCAGTTGTTCACGCATGCGTTTTGAGCAGTTTGGTTTGTTATGTAGACATATTTTTTATGTTTTGAGAAGTTTGGATATTAGGGAATTTCCAAAACAATACATTTTAAATAGATGGCGTAAACAGGCTTCCCCCAATTGTTCTTTCGAATACTCAATGAGTCGTTAAATATATGACCGAGCTTGATCCCGATCTGGAAAGTATGATGCAAGAAATTATTTTTTCAACGGAGTATACTTTGAACCGTTTATCTTGTCACACCCCAACCGATGGCGGAAACATCGGAGTGAGACGAAAATAAATCGTTCAAAGCATCATAACACTATTGATGACAATATATGATTAATCAAGATTTCATAAAATACTAAAATGCCATACATGATTCAAAACACAACCAAATTGTATCAAACATATTTCAAAACATTGTTTATTTCTAAGGTGTGTTTCTAAGTTCACCGTAGCTTGTTTCTTGATCACTTCGTCTATCAACCTGCAACATATATTAGAATAATGATCAACAAAATGTTGGTGAGTAACAAGTTTGAATACATAGCATAATAATAAAATGTTTAAATGTGCTCACATCCAACATGAATAATGCATACAAGTTACTAATATGTTGAACTAGTGTAAACTATATGTCAAACCCAAGTTTCCAACGCAATCTTGACTTCCCAACATCGTCGAAACGAAGGGGGTTAACATGTTTTACTTAACAATACCCCAAGACTCAAGGGCGGTGCGTTAATCCCATAGCGCTATAATTGTTAAGGTAGGCTAGCAAAGTTAATGAGCATATAGACATAATGTATACATAGCATATGAGATTAACAAGTATCACATGTTTTCATGTTTAAATGTGGATAGAGTGTGATTTGATTAAACAAGTTTCAAGTGTTGCGTGTTTTGTATAATGTACATGTTGCACCCAAAGTGGTTAAAATGGAAAAAGGATAGAGTATACTCACAGTTTTGCGTAGGAATTACACTTAAACCGCGAGCGGAGTTTGATGACGTATCGAGATCACACTAAAATGATTAAACGAGAGAAATAGGTTACTGATGTGAAAGAGTGTCGGATCAGAACATTGAAATACATGAAATTAACGAGTTAAGGTGTTTAACAGTCCATTCGTACAGATGGACATAGTCCATTCGTACGGATGGATGTTCCTGTTTAAAACGAACCGACTGTTACAGCATGATACGGACTAATTTGGTTGTTAAAACAGTATGGTAAATGATTTAAATAGTAAATAAAATGATCAGGTGTAAAAGCTGATGTCGAAATAGACAATAAAACAGTTCTAATGTGGTAGCAGGTGGGTTCGTACGAAGGGACATTGTCCGTTCGTACGGACCGACTGTTAACGTTGTGAAAGTTTTTATTTTACTGGTTTGGTTGAAAATGTTGAAGTATTTGTTTAATTGAGTAGATAAAACGTTTAATCAATGACAAACAGCGTGAAAACAGAATTGAAAACCAAAACAAAATATGCAAAAGGAGTCCATTCGTACGGATGGACTAGGTCCATTAGTACGAATCAACTGTTCTTGATGAAAACTATGTTTGATCTGTTTAATCAGATCATTTCTCGATGGAATTTAACCCTAATGCAGGCCCTTAACTGTGGAATGAGTTGAGGGTCTGGCGGGTTTCAGATTCTATCTAGATCGCGTGATAATTGAAACGAAAAATTATAATTAAGTTGTAAAGTGTTATGAATTTTATGAACTTTGATCCAATCTCGTATAAGTAATGCTCTACAACAGTTTGCCCAAGCAAAACGAGTGGAAACCATCTTCGTGATAGCTTGGAATCAAGAGTTTTGGTAAAATGTGGAGGGTTTGCGATTAAAACTCAATAAATGAAATGAAATGAGTATGAAAAGAAGGGAAAGGATTCATACAAAGCTTTTGATCGTCAGGAGCAGCTTGAGAGTGTTTGCAAGAGAAATGGCGAGTTGAAAAGGAGAAATGGAGGGTCTATTTATAGATTCGGGATGGAATTAGGGTTTCCAAGAAAGTCGCCCTCCATTTGTTCGAATCTACTCCATTCGTACGAATGGACTAGTTTTCAATATTGTATTTTCCAACTTTGATTGTTTTATGTGTTTTAATCGATTTCTCGAGTATCAAGCATTCAAGTGAAATGAAGAATCAAGAATCATGAATAATATAGCGTTCAAAATATGAATTATGATTACAAGTTGCCCATAAGTCTAACATGAATAACATGAATGTGATTAAAAGACTTGCGTTTTCATTATGATCAACTGTCTCGGATTACAAATTGAAACAAAATAGATTACAACAAGAGTACAAGTGTCTAAAAATGGAAAGTACAACAAGACTTGCTAAATCAGGAAAGTACAAAATATGAGAAGCGTTACAGTCTCCCCTACTTTAGGAGATTTCGTCCTCGGAATCTAAGAGGAAGGCTGAACGAAGAGTTGTGGATACGTGGTCTTCATCTCGCTCTCGAGTTCCCAAGTGAATTCGGCACCACGCTTTCCTTCCCAACAAACCTTGACTATGGGAATTTTGCTGCGCCTTAGTTGTTTGGTTCCTCGATCCATGATTTCGACCGGTTTTTCCACAAAATGAAGGGTCTCGTTGATTTGCAAGTCGCCAATTGGAACTTGAAGTCCCTTTTCAGCTAAGCACTTCTTAAGGTTCGAGACGTGAAACGTTGGATGAACGTTGCTAAGTTCTTGAGGTAAATCAAGTCGATATGCCACTTTACCAATCCTCTCGAGTATCTTAAAAGGACCAACAAAATGTGGGGGAAGTTTTCCCTTCTTACCAAAACGGATTACCCCTTTCCAAGGGGATACCTTGAGTAACACATGATCACCCACATTGAATTCCAAAGGTTTGCGTCTTTGTCGGCATAACTCTTTTGTCTGCTTCTAGCCTTGAGGAGGTTGTCGCGGATTTGAAGAATCTTATCCGTAGTTTCTTGTATGAGCTCAGGGCCAGTAAGTTGAGTGTCACCAATCTCATGCCAACAGATGGGAGATCGGCACTTGCGACCATATAATGCTTCGAAAGGAGCCATTTGAATACTGGAGTGGTAGCTGCTGTTGGACGAGAACTCAATCAAAGGTAAATGTACATCCCAATTACCACCAAAGTCGATGACACAAGAGCGAAGCATGTCCTATAGGGTTTGGATAGTACATTCTGTCTGTCCATCCGTTTGAGGATGAAAAGCTGTACTAAGATTCAAGTGAGAACCCATAGCGGTTTGGAATGTTTGCCAAAGACATGAAGTGAAACGACCATCGCGGTCAGAGATGATGTCAATGGGTATGTGTAACAACCCGACTCTTCAGGTCATTACTTATCATCTGTCATTCCTTGCTTAATTATTGATACACTGAGATTCGATAATAATTAACCCATCACGTTAATTTATTTGTTGGCTATATTTAAACTATATTTTCAACGCATTTTATCAACGCATACTATATCGCTTATTATCGCATACTAAACGCTGGTTATCACAACGCTCATTATAACAACCCTCCTGAATATTTTTCCGACACCCTAATATATTTTAAAATACCCCTATATGTCTTAAAATACACCCCATACGCGAAAACGGACCCCGAATACCTTGAATATTATTAAAAATAATTAAAAATCAAAATTTTGGGGTTTAGGCGGGCCGCGTAAGGCACCCCTTAACCCTTACGCGGGCCGCGAGAGGTCAAAACCTGGCGAAACCCTGGGCCGCCACGTGGCCCAACACCCGTCGAACCTACTAGCTGACCCGGATCACCTACGCTGTTGACCATCTTTGACGCGGGCCGCGTAGGCCTTAGCCTACTTTTACGCGGGCCGCGAGAAACCCAAACTCAGCCCCTATAAAGCTGGAGCTTGGGCCTTCAGTTTACGTCGCTCAGATTTCTTTTCTCAATCTCAAAACTGAAGTGTAGGCATTATACACGGGTATAATACCCCCTAATTAACGATATTCTGCTCCATTGTAAGTATTATAACCCCTGGATACGTATTAGATACGCTGCCCGATTGATCTAGGGTTCCGTAACGGCTGTCGTGGTTCTGCCAGACGTAGTCGTTGGAATGCCGTCTCGGGGAGAGTATTACTAATGTTAAAATGGGTTATTATACTAACACGTGTGCATTTCTATAAATTATAGATTTTCGCCAGGAAACCCTAAAGGATAATCTAAGACAGCAATGTGAGTAATCTCCTTTTTGTTAATTGTTTTTACAAAACCTCACTTAATTAATTATATATTAAACAGTGATTGAGTATTTGTAAGGATACAATTATCGTTGGTATGTTGGGATTTTGTATACAAAATTAGTTATTGCCTTGCGAGGAGTAACTTTTCCACAAGTCGGGTTTGACAGTACCGCGGGTGATAATTAGTATGACTTGGAAACAAATATAATTGCGAGACCACCCTCAATACTATACAATGGTTTTTATTCAAACTTGATTGAACTAGGATTCACTCACCAGTATTTCCCACTGACAAAATGTTTTTAAAACGCGTTTCAGGTAATAAAATGTGAAAGCCAATTAGAAGCCAGCTGGACAGCACTGAAGGCTTGGAAAAGTGGCAATAAAGTTACCTAAACAAAATATATGATTTTATTAAATAAAATAGGGTTTTCCCTATGAAAATGTGTGTACCTAAAACTTGGGTTTTATCCCATGAGTTTAATATATGAAAGTGTGGTATTTTACTCTGATTAAATATTTCCTAACTACGGTCCTGATGTAATTTCCGCTGCCAAAATTAGACAATACGCGATACCACCGAAACTGGCTCGCGGCCGCCCGTTCCCGAGGAAATAGGGATCGGGGGTTACGACAGAAGGTGGTATTAGAGCTAAGCCACTGATTCAACCACAGAAGTGTTATGCGGACATCAAAATTCAATCTGTTGGGAAATAAATTACGGAAATACGTGTATATTTGTATTTTCTTGTTATGTGTTATTTGACTATTTGTTAGTTTACAGTATGAGCGACCAAGGACCATCCGACGCGTACCGTCAATTGTCTGATTCGCCTAGAAGCGAAGGCACTTTCTCTTCTCAGCCTGCCCTCTCGGGGTACTCTGCTGATACGGAAGAAGGAATATTCGTATTTAAGGCTCAGTCTGAAGAGCCATTTCCTCAGAAACAGAGGGGATTGTTCAGTAGGGGAGCACATGAGCGTAGAAAACGTATGAAAAAGTTACAAGACCAGAGAGCACTAGCAGTAGCCAAAAGAGAGACAGATGCCCATGCCCAGGACATAATTAATAGGGGTTTAGCTAATTTCCATATCTTAGCAACCACTGCAGCTGACCCTAATCTAGAACAAATAATAGCACCCCAACCACAACCACCATTTCCTGACCAACCAATGGAAATAGAAAACTTTGAAAATCAAGTAGAAATGCATGATTTCAACCCGGAGGAGATACCTAGGGTACCAGCACCAAATCCCCTAGACCCTAATTACGACCCATGGTTGGACGACAATAGGGACTATGTGCAACGTTACCCGATACACGAAGACATGCCAATGCCAAATTTAGGAGCCTACCCAGGTTTGGATCCTCTAGATCCCTATTACGATAACGATACATACATTAGGGAGATTTTAGAAGATCCTTACCAATTCCAGGCACCTACACCTCCGTATCAGGAACCCGCACCCCAGATTCCAAACCCAGTCCTAGAACCTGCACCCCCAATGAGTGCAGAAAACGTACAAGAACTTAGGACATTTGGTGAGGAAATTTTAGAGAGTAGTGAAAGGATGAGACAGGTGGGAGAGCGACTCGTCTGGAAGTACGACGAGCGCAATATGGATTTCTGGATGAATCCATATCCATGAATGTGATGGTGGAAACGGTAGTAATAATAATATAATAATAATATATGTGTGTATATATATGAAAAAAAAACTACGGATGCCTACTACTACTAGTGTAATTTTTATTTTAGTTGGTATTGTAATTTTAATTTTCAGTACTGGTGTGTAATAGATGCATATTATATGAATAGAGTAAAGTCGGAATAATCGACGCTTTTGACCAAAATGCGTGTCATGTGATTGGCTATATTAAATACTCTTTTGTGATATCAATACGTGGTAAATGTTTAAAATTCAGATGGCCGACCAAGGGAATCAAGTAAATCTGGATAATAACCCAGAAAACCAGGATGATAATATTCAGAATGATGATAATCTGAATAATGAAAATCCGAACAATAATAACAATGGAAACCCAGTAGATAATAGTGCTATCCAACACATTGTGGCACAAGGAATTATAGATGCAATGCAATATATTCTTCAAACTGTTAAGGAGGCTAATAATAAAAGTAAACATAGCAGTAAGCGACCGACTGAACCGAAAAACAGCGTAAACAATGGCCCTGTACTTCAAGTGCCCATTCCCAAAAGAAGAAGAACCATGCCTTATGGTTGTTCTTACAAAGAATTCTGGTCTTGCAAACCGATAGAATTCTCGGGAAATGAAGAACCCATTGCAGCTCTACGCTGGATAGAAAAGACTGAGGCAGTCTTAAAAATAAGCAAATGTGCGGAAGAGGACAAGATAATGTTTGCTTCCAATTTATTTAAGAACTCAGCCTTAGAATGGTGGAACACTATCCTCCAGTCTAGAGGAAGTGATAGGGTTTATAGTATGGAATGGGAAGAATTTAAGAATATGGTAGAAAGGAAATTCTGCCCTCCTAATGAAAAGGAACATATCGCCAATAAGTTCTTAAACCTTAGGATGAATGGAGTGGATAGTAAGGGGTACACAAAGTTATTCTTTGAATATGCTAGAATAGTACCTACCCTTACATCACCAGAGCCGGTATTAATCTCCCGTTACATCTGGGGATTAATTAGAGAAATTAGGCATGTAGTCAAGGCAGCTAGGCCCCAAACCATAGAAGAAGCTGTAGAATTAGCAAACACCTTGACTGATGAATTAGCACGTACACGAGAAGAAGACCAGAGAAGGAACCTAGCTCAAAGGCTTACCCAGGAATTCCGCTATGGTAATTTCAACCGTATGAATATAGGTTCTACCTCTGCACCTTACTGTAAGACCTGTAAGAAGAAGCATTCAGGAAAATGCTCCACTCACTGCAATTTCTGTAAGTTACCAGGACACAAGGAAGAAGATTGCAGGAGGAAATCTAGCAATGGACTATGTTTTAACTGTGGAGAAAAAGGGCATATCAAGCCAAATTGTCCAAAATTGGCTCCAGCTCCAAACAATAAAAACACTAAAAATGCTAGAGCATTTGTTCTGACAGCAGATGAAGCCAAAATGATTCCGGACGTTATAGCCGGTACGTTTTTAGTTAATGATGTTTTTGCTAAAGTATTATTTGACTCGGGTGCAAACCAAAGTTTTATTAATACTTCGTTTTGCAAACTTCTTAATAAATCATTAACTAAACTTCCACAAGAGTGTCTAGTAGAAACAGCAAATGGAGAAACTGTTAGGATTTCTGAAATCTTGCAGGGAGCAAGAGTAGAAATTTTAAATCAAAAGTTTATTGCAAATCTTTACCCAATGAATCTGGTAGGATTCGATGTCGTTTTAGGAATGGATTGGTTAATAGCCAATAAAGCCAATATTTTATGTGATCAAAAGTCAATACAAGTAAATTCACCAAAGGGTGAAAAGATCACAATTAAAGGAGATAAACCATCTAAATCCACTAAATTCATCTCTGTGATGAAAACTGCAAGTTATATAAGAAAATGATCATTAGTGTATTTGATTTCTATAATCATTAACACTAAAGGAAAAGAACTAAAAGACATTCTAGTAGTGTCTCAGTTTTCAGATATATTTCCAGAAGAATTACCAGGACTACCGCCAGATAGAGAAGTTGAATTCAGAATTCACCTGCTACCAGGAACAGCACCTATTGCCAAAGCACCTTACCGATTGGCACCCGCAGAAATGCAGGAACTGAAGAAACAATGAGACGAATTGTTGGAGAAAGGATTTATACGGCCAAGCTCATCGCCATGGGGAGCACCAATCTTATTCGTTAAAAAGAAAGACAGATCAATGCGTATGTGCATTGATTACCGTGAATTGAACAAGGTCACGATTAAGAATCGATATCCATTACCAAGAATCGATGATCTGTTTGATCAACTGCAAGGAGCTCGATTTTTCTCTAAAATCGATTTAAGGTCAGGATATCATCAATTAAAGGTACAGGAAGAGGATATTCCTAAGACCTCGTTCAGAATGAGGTATGTCCATTATGAATTTACTGTCATGCCATTTGGTTTAACCAATGCCCCAGCTGCATTCATGGACATGATGAACCGAATATGTAAGCCATATTTGGATAAATTCATAATTGTCTTTATAGATGATATTCTCATTTACTCTAAGAGTAAAGAGGAACATGCAAAGCATTTGCATGCACTTCTAAGTTTATTAAGAAAGGAAAAACTTTATGCTAAGTTTTCAAAATGTGAGTTTTGGTTAGAACAGGTACAGTTTCTTAGACACTTAGTCAATCATGAAGGAATTCATGTGGATCCCATAAAAAAACAAGGCAATTACTAAATGGAAGATCCCTGAGTCACCAACCGAGGTTAGAAGTTTCTTAGGATTAGCTGGTTATTATAGAAGATTTATTCAAGATTTTTCTAGAATAGCCATTCTTTTATCTAAGTTAACCTGTAAATCCATTAAGTTTGAATGGGGACCAAAGCAAGAAGAAGCCTTTAAAATTCTCAAGCAAAGATTAACCCATGCACCCATATTAGCGTTACCCGAAGGAACTGAAGATTTTTTAATTTGTGACGCTTCTAAATTAGGTTATGGATGTGTGTTAATGCAACGTCAAAAGGTTATAGCTTACGCCTCTAGACAACTTAAGAATCATGAAGAGAATTATTCCACTCATGATCTTTAATTAGGAGCAATAATTTTTGCTTTGAAAATTTGGAGACATTACCTTTATGGTAGTAAGTTTACCATATTCACTGATCATAAAAGTTTAAGGTATGTTTTCGGACAAAAAGAATTGAATATGAGACAAAGATGCTGGATGGAATTACTTAGTGATTATGATTGTGATATCCAGTATCACGCAGGAAAAGCAAATGTAGTGGCAGATGCTTTAAGCCGAAAATATCACGAAAAGCCAAAAAGGGTACGTTCTCTTAAGTTAAATCTAAAAGTAGATTTAAATGAACAAATTAGAAAAGCACATGAAACAGTAATCAAGGAGGATACTGAAAAATTAAAAGGAATGATCAAGGAATTAAAACAGGGAACAGATGAAATTTGGATATTCCATGAAAAGAGAATGTGGATACCTAAATTAGGAAACTTACGTCATCGTATATTAGAAGAAGCCCATAAGTCTAAATATACGATGCATCCAGGAAGTGGTAAAATGTATCAGGATTTAAGAAAGAATTTCTGGTAGATAGGAATGAAAAAGGACATAGCAACCTATGTTTCTAAATGTTTAAATTGTTCCCAAGTTAAAGCTAAACATCAGAAACCCTCAGGTTTGTTACAACAGTTAAAAATGCCAGTGTGGAAATGGGAATTGATAACAATGGATTTTGTTACCAAATTACCCAAAACAAAAAAAGGTAATGATACAATCTGGGTGATTGTAGATAGGCTAACCAACTCAGCTCATTTTCTACCAATGAAGGAAACTTTCAGTATGGA
Source organism: Helianthus tuberosus (assembly GCA_030545235.1). NCBI lineage: Eukaryota > Viridiplantae > Streptophyta > Magnoliopsida > Asterales > Asteraceae > Helianthus > Helianthus tuberosus. Next base: position 58,419,920 of record CM060438.1, read on the forward strand.
ACAGCTAGCCAAATTGTATGTAAATGAAATTGTTTCTTTACATGGAATTCCTTTATCAGTTGTTTCTGATAGGGATAGTCGTTTTACCTCTCATTTTTGGACAAGTTTCCAATAAGCCATGGGAACCAAGTTAAATCTAAGCACAACTTATCATCCTCAAATAGACGGACAAAGCGAAGATAATTCAGACAATGGAAGATATGCTTAGAGCTTGTGTAATTAATTTTGGAGGTAATTGGGACGATCATTTACCCTTAATTGAATTATCTTACAATAATAGTTATCACACAAGTATCAATGCTGCACCATTCGAAGCACTTTATGGACGAAAGTGCCGAACCCCAGTCTGTTGGGCAGAAATTGGGGAAAAGCAACTATCTGGACCTGAGATAGTGCAAGAAACAACAGACAAGATCATTCAAGTCAAAGAATGACTAAAAGCAGCACGTGATCGACAGAAAAGCTATGCGGACAACAGGCGAAAACCATTGGAATTTCAAGTAGGGGACCGAGTATTGTTAAAAGTCTCTCCCTGGAAAGGAGTGGTGAGATTCATAAAAAGGGGAAAGCTAAGTCCCAGGTATGTTGGACCTTTTAAGATTATTAGAAGAATAGGACCTGTAGCCTATCAGCTACAACCGCCAGAGGAAATGGCAGGAATACATGATGTATTTCATGTATCTAATCTCAAGAAATGCTTAGCCGATGAATCACTTGTGGTACCTCTTAAGGATATAGAGGTAAATGAACAACTCAAGTTTGTAGAAAGACCTCTACAGATTGAAGATAGGAAAGTCAAGAACCTCAAACACAAGAGATTAGTTTTGGTTAAAGTAAAATGGGACTCCAAAAGAGGACCAGAGTACACATGGGGCTTGAATCAGAAATGCAAAGGAAATATCCATACTTGTTCCAGTAGATCTCAAGGACGAGCTCTAAAACAAGGTGGGGAGGATATAACAACCCTCCTGAATATTTTTCCGACACCCTAATATATTTTAAAATACCCCTATATGTCTTAAAATACACCCCATACGCGAAAACGGACCCCGAATACCTTGAATATTATTATAAATAATTAAAAATCAAATTTTTGGGGTTTAGGCGGGCCGCGTAAGGCACCCCTTAACCCTTACACGGGCCGCGAGAGGTCAAAACCTGGCGAAACCCTGGGCCGCCACGTGGCCCAACACCCGTCGAACCTACTAGCTGACCCGGATCACCTACGCTGTTGACCATCTTTGACGCGGGCCACGTAGGCCTTAGCCTACTTTTACGCGGGCCGCGAGAAACCTAAACTCAGCCCCTATAAAGCTGGAGCTTGGGCCTTCAGTTTACGTCGCTCAGATTTCTTTTCTCAATCTCAAAACTGAAGTGTAGGCATTATACATGGGTATAATACCCCCTAATTTACGAGATTCTGCTCCGCTGTAAGTATTATAACCCCTGGATACGTATTAGATACGCTGCCCGATTGATTTAGGGTTCCGTAACGGCTGTCGTGGTTCTGCCCGACGTAGTCGTTGGAATGCCATCTCGGGGAGAGTATTACTAATGTTAAAATGGGTTATTATACTAACACGTGTGCATTTGTGTAAATTATAGATTTTCACCAGGAAACCCTAAAGGATAATCTAAGACAGCAATATGAGTAATCGCCTTTTTGTTAATTGTTTTTACAAAACCTCACTTAATTAATTATATATTAAACAGTGATTGAGTATTTGTAAGGATACAATTATCGTTGGTATGTTGGGGTTTTGTATACAAAATTAGTTATTGCCTTGCGAGGAGCAAGTTTTCCACAAGTCGGGTTTGACAGTACCGCGGGTGATAATTAGTATGACTTGGAAACAAATATAATTGCGAGACCGCCCTCAATACTGTACAATGGTTTTTATTCAAACTTGATTGAACTAGGATTCACTCACCAGTATTTCCCATTGACAAAATGTTTTTAAAACGCGTTTCAGGTAACAAAATGTGAAAACCAATTAGAAGCCGGCTGGACAGCACTGAAGGCTTGGAAAAGTGGCAATAAAGTTACCTAAACAAAATAGATGATTTTATTAAATAAAATAGGGTTTTCCCTATGAAAATGTGTGTACCTAAAACTTGGGTTTTATCCCATGAGTTTAATATATGAAAGTGTGATATTTTACTCTGATTAAATATTTCCTAACTACGGTCCTGATGTAATTTCCGCTGCCAAAATTAGACAATACGCGATACCACCGAAACTGGCTCGCGACCGCCCGTTCCCGAGGAAATAGGGATCGGGGGTTGCGACACTCATCACAACGCAAACTCGAAACGCGGATTGGTTATTTAGTTACTTGTGTGTTTACTTGTTTACTTGATTACTTGTGTGTGTTTATTTTATTATTGTGAATGGTTACTCACAAACTCTATCACAACACAAACTCAACGCAACGCAACGCAAAACACAACGTAGACTCGAAACACATATTTACCTTTATGCTTTTAGTTTTTATAGAGTGATTAGTTGTTTAAATATTATGTGGTTATCAACGCAACGCTATTACTCTCGAACGCTCACTCGCAACACGCTTAAACGCAACACTTAACGCACGAAACGAAAGTCGGAAAACTAACTCACTCAACTTGGCTGATCGAATGACCAACCGATCGAATGGACATCCGCTCGGATGACCATCCGACCGGATGGCCATCCGATTGACAGGCCATCTGACCCAACTCTCCACCGACTTAACTCTCGCACTCGCCTATAAATACTACCCGTACGCGTCACTTTCACTGATTTGACACTCTCATCCGGCCAAACTCGCACCAGACGCCCTCAAACACTTTTCATCAAGATTCAAGGCTTTTTGGTAAGCTTTTCTCCTCAAATCTTGTACAAACATCACCACACAACACTTCTACATCATCTTCTTCGTCAAAATCACAACCTTCCTCTCTGAAATCCATGATTTGGATCTCTTGAAGGTGTTCTTCACTCATATTGCTTATGCAAGTTGTTGTGGAGCACCAACTCATCAAGATTGGTTCGGATCTAAGTGATTTCCACAAATTTTCAACTAAACTTTACAAGATTTCATACTTCTTCATCTGTTTTCAAACTTTTCTTTAACTTTTCTACTCAAACCGATGGAATTTGGACTCAAATGGACTTTAGACTCGTTCCTTAGTTTAGAGCTGGCTTGAAAACGGATTTTCATCAGAGAGATGACCGGATTAACGGGTTAAACATGAATAACCACTAGGAACAGCCAACTGATCGAATGGGGTGGTTCCCATCCGATCGGACGAGCAGAACTCAGTGTGCCTTTTTCCGTTGTTTGACACGTTGTCATGTCGTCTCAGTTAACTTAAAACCTTTTTACTTAGAAATTTTACAAACTTTCAAACGACGGAACAATCAATCGAATGGCGATCCGATCGGATGACTCTCCGTTTGAATGACCTGTCTCTCAAATATTACAAACAGACACTTCACATGAATGACTATCTGACCGAATGGAATCTCATCCGTTCGACATTCTGTTACGCACTGTTCAATGCTTACGCTACTATTCTATGCTCAGGCTAACTCCAACGCGCTCCCTTCAATCCAAGTCTGTGTTTACTAGCTAAACACGCACTGTGAGTATACTCGAACCCTTTTTCGCTTAACGCACTTTTGGGTGTTACATACGTTCTCTATATCAAAACACAACGCGCACTATAAAAAATGCTTTATAAACGCTAACCGCTCTCGCATGCTATACGTGATTAGACGAATGCTTGTTTGTTATGTTTACACATTGATTACTGTCTGTCTGCCTTAGCAACGATAGTACTATAGTTTGGACTCAACACCTGTTTATTCATGGGTTGTTAAGGTTATTTACTTCACGTGTTTGCAGTGGTGAACACGTATCGCGCATTCTACAACTCGCAGTCATTGGTATTGATAGTATCTTTGTCGATAGCTTACTTGCTTCACATCTCTACGTGTTACATGCTGGTTATGAGTAAACGCTTTCTCTGCTATTATACTATGCAAACTTGTGTACTCACCTTTACATTTTATGTATTGACTTTTATTTTAACGTATGTGACAGGTTGATGTTATGCTATGCTGGAAATCAAGCTAGGCAGTCTAGAAACTCCATAAATAGAAATCTAGGTTGTTGGACTTGTTTTGCTTTGCTTTTGAGACACGCTATATGTAATAATTGTTGATTGGTATGGGACAATTAACCTTTTAAATATTGCCATATAATAGTTGTTATGGATTCTCCTGAGCAATCTGGTTCGCCTAGTGCCACGCCCCGATGTTTCCGCCATCGTGGGGTGTGACAGATTGGTATCAGAGCCATAACTATAGGGAATTAGGTCGAGTCTTAGGATTGACCTAGTCTATAGTCTAAGTACTAAGCGACCTTTCTATGTGAATTCTATCTCTATCGCGAAACTAGGGATACTCGTATGAAATGGAGCAACTCGCACAAGGTGAGTTACTTCGCTCGAGTGAAACACCTCATATGAAGTAGGTCACATTGCCCGAGTTGTACGTTTTGTGCAAAGTATGTTAGCTCACTCTAAAACGCTAAATTGCCTTTCCTAAGGCAACTACTTATGGCCTTTCCTAAGGCTGACACAATATACACATTTTTGAAAACGCACGTGTAGAACAAACGAGTGATTGTGTCGAGAATAGGTGTGAAAACCAGGAACTCTCGATAAGATCACTCACTCTAGCACGTATTTTAACTCTCAGCACGAAAATCTTTCGTTGAGTTAGGAGTGACATCCATATCTCGACGAAGATCTCCATTTCTATCTTATGATGATCTCTATCACAACCGGAACAAGTTGTTAAGTTAGGGGTGAAACTCGTATCTTAATGACCAGTTCCACTCCTACTTTGATTTTTTTTACAAAACTCTCATCAAGGTCGCACACTCTATTTTCGAGCTGTAACCGCTGGTTTTTACGTGATGTTGGATTTTTATGTGATTATATGTTTTAAATTTATGTTCTATGGTTTTGATTTCTTGCATTCCGCTATACAAAACGCGCACAACTCGCACAGCCTCTCTAATCTAACACGCTAACTACTCACGAACACAACTAAAATGCGCAACTCTCCTAATCACGAGCTCTCATATGCTACAGTACTTACCGATGTACGCTATACTATTCCCTCACGCTACTCGCAATCAATCGCAACACTCGAACGCGCTACGCTTACGCTTTGAATTATAGGTGAATACGTGCAAAATATGTAGGTGAATACGTGCAAAATATGTGCTTACATGAACCACGTGTTAGTATGGGCTGACATGTGTACTTGCGTGCTTATGTGTTTATGTGCCTATGTGCTTATGTGCTTACTTGACTATGTGCTTCTGTGCTATATGTGTTATAATAATAATAATAGCAAATATATGGTATTGAACACTAAACTATTATCTACAACCCGATATAATCGAATCTTGTCTAAATCATATGACGATGTCTGCTGCAGACAATGTCGTCATTTGGTTCGCACACTTACCATACTGCCCGACGAAACCACGCTGACAAGCATATTGCTTCCCTTGTGGCTAAGGAAATAGCCATGGTCATACCACAGATTGTCAGCGAGATCAACGCTGTTAGCAGTACATCCTCAGTCGATTCGAAGAATGACTCTCCGAAAGCTATTTTTAGCTTCAAACAGTTCAAGGCCTACGGTCCAAAAGAATTCACTGGTGAAGATGGACCCAGTGCCATGTTTCAGTGGTTTGATTCAGTCGAAGTCACTCTTCGTCAATCAGGATGCCCAGACAACCTCCGCACCGTGAACGCTACAGGAGTCTTTCAGTCTAGGGCGCTGGATTGGTGGACTGCTGAGCGCAATAGGCGCGGTAACGATGCAGCCTATGGACTCTCCTGGGAGGAACTAAAGGAAGTCATGATGAAAGAATTATGTCCCCCACATGAGATCCAGAAGCTAGAGGACGAGTTTTGGGGTATCAAACAAGATGGAGGTGACAACGCTGGTCTCACTGCTCGCTTCAAGCAGCTCAGTATTATTTGTCTTAGTCAGGTGGCAACGCCTGAGATGTCAATCAAGAAATATATTCGAGCCTTACCCGATTGTGTAGCTGATTTCGTTCAGGCAGCTAAACCCGCAACCATCGAGGAGACCTACCAACTCGCAGCTGAAATCAACGATAAGCGAGTTCGAGCTGGAGTTTTCAAAACTGCAACCAAGAGTCTTCATCAAGCTACCGACTCTCAAGCTTCGAAATCTAATCGCCGTGATCGCAAGAGGAGAAACAACGCTAAGAACAACGCCGTGGTTACCTCGCCGTCCAACCCTCAGTCTCAACCAGCTGCAGCTACCAACGCACCACCAGCTAAGCGTGCGTACACGGGTACTCATCCTTTGTGCCCTACGTGCACTTATCATCACCCAGCTAGGGTAGCTTGTCGCTTCTGTGTCCACTGTAATCTCTATGGACATTTCACTGCCAACTATCGTACATGCCCTCGCCAGCAAGCTCTTCAAACTCCTGTACCACCGCCTGCTCAACCTCATGCTCCCCAAGTTAATCAAGCTCTACCTGCACCAGTTGCTAATGCCTGCTCTTGCTATTCATGTGGTGATCCTAACCATTTTACAAACGTCTGCCCAAATTGCGTTATTAAACAAGAGCAGCCGCAAGCACCGCAACAACAACCACAGCAGCAGCAGCAGCCACAACAAGCAGCCCGCGGCAGAACCTTCAATATCAACGTCCGCCAGGCACAAACTGACAACAACGTTGTCAATGGTACGTTCCTCGTTAATGGTGTTTATGCTTCTTGTTTATTTGATACTGGAGCCGATAACTGTTTGTGTCGTTTGAATTCGAAAAGCTCCTAAAACGTAAACGCGCTAGACTCCCAATGACGTTCGATGTAGAGATCGCCACCGGAAGAACCGTTACTGTCGATTCTGTTCTACGTGATTGTACTCTCGAACTCAACAATCACATCTTCCCTATCGATCTTATCCCGATGCGACTTGGTAGTTTTGATGTCATAGTAGGCATGGATTTCCTTCGGGAAAATCGTGCTGAAGTCGTTTGTTTCGAAAAGATGATTCGTTTCTCTCTTTCAAACGGTGATCAATTATGTGTCTACGGTGAATTACCCTCGAAAGATTTGAAGCTTATGTCGTGCATTCAAGCAAGCAAGTATCTCCGAAAGGAATACATGGCTTTCTTAGCTCACATTGTAGTAGCGGAGAAGGAAAAAAAACTGTGAAAGATGTCCCTATTATTTGTGAATTTCCTAACATTTTCCCCGACGATTTACCTGGTTTACCTCCTACCCGCGACATCGATTTTCGTATTGATCTCATTCCAGGTTCTAACCCTGAAGCTAAAGCTCCCTATCACCTCGCACCATCTGAAATGCGTGAACTTTCTATTCAACTTTAAGAATTACTTGATAAAGGCTTCATAAGCCCTAGCACATCGCCATGTCCTTTTTTTTGAAAAAAGAAGGATGGATCGTTCCGTATGTGCATCGATTACAGGGAACTCAACAAGCTTACTATCAAGAATCGCTACCCGCTCCCTCGAATTAACGATTTATTTGATCAACTGCAAGGTCCTACGTGTTTTTCTAAGATCGATTTGCGTTCAGGTTACCATCAGTTGCGTATTCAAGAGGAAGATATTCCAAAAACTGCTTTTCGTACCCGGTACGAACATTACGAATTCATAGTTATGTCTTTTGGTCTTACCAACGCACCTGCGGTCTTCATGGATTTGATGAACCGTGTGTGTAAACCTTTTCTCGATCGTTTTGTTATTGTGTTTATCGACAACATTCTTATCTATTCAAGGTCGAAAAACAAACACGCGCGGCATCTCTGTTTGGTTCTCGAGCTTCTACAAGGAAATCACCTCTATGCAAAGTTCTCCAAGTGCGAACTTTGGCTTGAGGAGGTTCAATTTTTTTGTCATGTTGTTAATAATCAAGGCATCCACGTCGACCCCGCGAAGATCGATGTAACATCTGTCAAAATGGATGCCCGAAATCCGACCCGTTTTGAAATCCGAATCCTTAACCTTTGAAACTTAATTGAAAAATAAAGCAAAATAATCGTGGACTTGGGATTCGAACCCTGGTCTCACCCATCAAGAAACCAACTACAAACTGCCCAACCACCTTGAAACTTGGTACAAGATTCATGTCTAGATATCTTACATAAACACATTTCGTTTGAAATTCTTTTTAAAGCAAACTTGCTGCTCAAACGTGTACAGCGAGATACATTCCTGTATTTCCTTTTTCACTTTGATTGAACGTAATGGGTGGTTTCTATATCGTGACCTTAATGAACCTAGACTCTAATCCAGCCGAATACCAAACACTCTTCAATTCTTTGATTCGGAAACACTAAACTTACCGAAACTATGAAATTAAAACGCGTTTTCAAATCGAAACATTATTATACACACTCTTGGATCATTCAGAGATTTTCACACAACTCAAAGGACTTTCCCTCGTCAACTGCACGTTGGCCGGAACAGAGAAGTTCGCCGGAAGCTCGCCGGAGAACCCGAAATACTCACCTCGTTTATCATTGAGTCGCCACCGGAGGTTCCAACAACTCACCGGAGCTCCTGTGATCTGCCGAAGGAGGCCGCAATACACCGGAGGTATACGGAGACTTCATCGGAGCCGACGGGGATCGTGTCGTCTCGTGTCGGTATACCCTTCTTCTTCGTTCGTTTTTCTTGTTTAAAACTCTGTTGGAATTCTTTAAGTAATGTTGTATAAGCGTTTTATTTCCTTGTTGTTATGAACTGCTGAAATCATATACAAACTGTAACAATGGTGGGTTGATGTTCGGTTGGGTTAACCCCATTTATTTTTATAAATATAAAAAAAAAACGATCGATCCATTATGTTAACTTTTTTTTTAATAAGTGAACCAACCTATTCTGAACTAGTACTTTACCCGTCCGGTGGACGGGGTTTTTAAAGTTGTAATGATGAAAGTTTTATCTTTAATTATATATATAATATGAACTCATCAAATGAGTTCACACTAAGATGTGTAATATGCCTAAAAGCGAAAAAGGAACTATGGAGATAATTTCAATTTCAATAATGGTATAATGATAATCAACATAAAGTGACATGTAATTTTTATATAGAAATTTCAAAAGAATATTACATAATATACTCCTTAATCTGGTAACACACCTCCAACTTGAAGACCTAATACCATTCTCATTTGGGCTAGCATTGACATCTTGAACTGATGCTACTGGCTTAATTGTAGGGGTAGCACTACTGGTATCATCATTTGCTGTGGTGGACTTTACATGGTTTTCATTATCTGCACATCCAACATCAAAGCCTATCCATCTATATAAACAATTCCCAAAAATGACTAACAAAGAGGTACATGTTGACTTACAAAGTTAAGATACTGATTTATAACTTCTAATCTGGATAAAAAGAAGTCACATGTCACCTATTATTCATATAACAAATAACCGATATGCTATCCCATGAAAATTGACAAGTCACATTAAGGTGTGTAATTAGTAAAAAAGAAGTTCGTTAGATACTGATACTAAAAACCATGGCAGTAATGTATTTGGAAGATAGTTACACAAGCATAAGCCTTGATGGTCGTACTTACATATTTGAGGGGTAACATATCCTTGGGCATTCTATGCCTTGTTATAGTTTCCAAAATCAACACCCACGACTATAGACATCTGCCTTGGTTGACACAACACATTTGCATAACATATATACTCTGGTGCCTTGTAATGTCTGTTACATGAGCCCGTATTAGTATTAGCCATGTTCAACAACACAAATTACCACAACTTTAAAAGGAAGAATATTAAAGAGAAGATGGAAGGACACATAAATGAGCATAGATGAAAAACTTTTATGTGGAGTGCAACTTTTTCTTCAATGTAGAAATTATAATAAAATCACTTAAGATGCCACCAATCTAAAGAATATGGTGTTGCTCCATAATACCTACCCTATTATGTAACATCCCTTCTATAAACAGACACAATATTTTTCATTTTTCAAAGTTTTTTTTTTTCGTTTTTACATTTTGGGAGAGCCAAACTACCTGTAGAGTTCTGTAAAACGCCTCGTATTGCATTTTATCTATTAGTAGTCACTACAAAACAAATACTGATAACATTGCTAATGAACCAATTGTATGCGGACTTTTGAACCACCACCACACACATAAAAGACCACGTGTTGGATGCAAATGATTCATAGAAAGAAAAAAAAAAGTCTAAAAACTGTTGATCAGTTATGTAAGTATGTAATGTAATAGAAAACATGTAAAAACTGTTGATCAGTTATGTAAGTATGTAATGTAATAGAAAACATGTAAAAGTAATACCTGTTACAGGCTGTTTAGGCCTGCCTCTTAGGTGTTTGTCTCGTCCGAGTCGAGAAAGCAGAATGACACCATTACCACCGCCACCTACGAAAGTAAACTTAAAAATAAATCAATGAAAATAAAAATAGATCAAAAGCTAAAATACGTGTACAAAAGCTTGGTTTAATAAAAACACGGAGAATAGAAGACATGATTCCTCAAACCAGAATTCGTAATAAGCATGAATTTGAGATTGCTTATGATGATGGCAGAGGGATTAGGGATTCATACCGCAAAGAGACCTAATCGATCTTTGAAGCACACACTTCTCCTTCGATCCTTCATCTTCAATTCTTAACCCTAGATCTCCCGACAGAGTTACTGACTTGAGAGTAACCACAAGTTGGGAAAAACCATTCACGTTCGAAGCTCAACATCGCTGAATGGAGGGTAACCACAAGTTGGGAAAAACCAAGGTCAACATCGCTTAACTACCTGTTGCACCAAAATCGCTATAAAGAATCGAACAATAAAAGTTGTATCTTGAATTAATTGATTCAATACGAAGATGTATGAAATATCAAATTATATAGATTGTTTCATCAAACATTCTAATAATCTTCAAGATCCCTTAAACCCATTTAGGTTCTGAGACAAAGAAACAAAATCGTGATGTGAAGTAAACGATTTATGCAAATTACCTATACGAACTTCCATCTACTATTTTTGTTGGCTCCATCTTGATCCCTAATTTCTCTGTTTAAACCCTTGAACGCTGCAACATCAGATGTAAATAAATAGGTTAAAATTAGGTCAAATTAAATCAAATAGAAACAAAAATTGATCGGGTAGAACAAATTACGTGAATCCACGGCTTGGTGCAGTGAAGAAAAGAAGTAGTATTCGTTCCCAAACTTGGTTTCCCCTGTAAACACTTAACACCCTGCTGCACCAAAATGCTAGAAACAAAATCGAACAATAAAATTGGCATCTGAAACTAATTGATTCAATATAAAGATGAATGTTTTGATGGAGATACCTGTGTGTGTCTGCAAATCAGGGATTGAACAACCAAGAAATACGGTTTGATGGAGGACCTGGCAGTTTAGGGTTTTCAATGTGTGTGAATACCCATCGGATGATGCTTTTTATGGTGTTGATGACGGTTGCACCGGCAAAGAATGGAGGAAGACGTGGAGAGTGGGGGTAACCATTGCTTGAATTCTGCCCTAAAAAGTGGTAACCGCAACATATTAGGGTAACTGCAATAACTTCCCCAAAAGCGGTTGAAATAGAGAGTTTACACGGTCAAGATTTGTTATCAGGAATATCCAACGGCTGATATTAATTTCAAATTCAGTTTTAGTGCACGCTGTCTATATTATATATAATTAGTTTTTGCAGTAAATTAACCCGCTTCTTATAAACCTGTTTGCAGTGAAATTTAAGATCTTGTTATGTAATAATTTTTTTTATGAACTCTTATAAAAGCTCAACTTATCTAGTTTAGCTAATTAAAAAAAAAATAAATAAATCATGATGTACTGTAAAACAAAAAAAAAACATTAGTTTCATTTAACAAATTTACTGATAACACTTTTCATTTAACAAATTTACTGATAACACTGATTATATATCAGATTATTCTTTTAAATTTGTAAAACTAATACAAGTTATTGGCATGGTTCTACGTGAGGTTTTCTTTAGAAACTTAAATGACTATTGTACATAATTCCAACGTTAGAATTAGAAAAAAAAAAAAAAAAAAAAACAAAACAAATTCTCTAAAAAAAACATTATTTGTTGATTTAAAAGTAAAACCCATTTGTCTTATAAAAACTAAATCTATTACCATTTGTTTTAAATAAATAAACTAATTCTCTGTTATAATTAAATCAGAATTTTATTTTTATAAAAATTAAGTCGGATAATTTATATTTATGAAGATCCACATATGTTTATTTTTCAAATAAATATTATTCATTTGATAAATATAAAGTGGCCGCTTTAATCATTTTGGATAGTTACAAACAATTTATTCACGATGGGATATTGTCAGGAAAACTCCTAATCATCCAAGAGGTGACGATTTTCAATCTCACCCGGATCAATCGGATCTAGGGTACCATGGATCCATCGGATCTAGGGTACCATGGTGACACAAGATGTACCACGCAAATAATTAAACTCGAATAATTAATATGTAATTAGTTGTGTTTCGTTATTTGATATTTTGTGCCCCGCATCTCATATTTTAGGTTATTTTCCCATCGTTTGAAGTTATCCTCTTTTTATTCGTGCGTTACTTTACAAGGAATCGCGAACGCAGCCACTGTGAGTATACTCGATCTCATTTTCGCTTTAACACTTTGGGTGCAACATGTATTCTATATAAACTCACGCAACACTTGAAACTTGTATTTAACACACTCTATCCACATTTAAGCATGAAACATCTTGACGGTTGTTAATCTCATATGCTATGTAAACTTTTCGTGTCTATATGCTCATTAACTTCGATCAAGCCTACCTTAACAATTATAGCGCTATAGAATTAACGCACCGCACATTAGTCTTGGGGTATTGTTAAGTAAAACATGTTAACCTCCCATTAGTCTTGGGGAAAGGCAAATCTGCGTTCTAAACTCTAGTTTGAACATATAGCTTATACCGTTTCAGCATATTAGTAACTTGTATTATATTATTCATGTTGGATATGAGCATTTAATCATCTTATTCTATGTTATGCTATGTATCAAACTTGTATACTCACCAACATTATTGTTGATCATAATTATAATACATGTTGTAGGTTGATAGACCAGTTGATGAAGAAGCAAGTTAGGGTGGACTAGAAACTCACCTAGAAAATAAACTATGTATGGAAATTGATTTATGTTTTGATCATGTTTGAACTATGTACGACTTTTAGTATTGTTATGAAATTTGATTTAAATTATTTTGTCACAATAGTGTTATGATGCTTTTGAGCGATTTGTTCGTCTCATCCCGATGTTTCCGCCATCGGTTGGGTTGTGACAGATTGGTATCAGAGCCATAACTATAGGGAATTAGGAAAAGTTGGAATGCTTTTACCTAGTCCATAGTTTAGAAGCTTATCCTTATGTGTTGTTTAAAACTACTTTCCTTCTATCTTATTTGCTTCCTTCTATTCTCTTTGGTTTTTTAATATACATGCCTTTCCTAAGGTTAACATGTAACAACCCGCGTTTTGAAAGTCAAAGTACAAGTCAAAGTCAAAGTCAAGGTCAAAGGAAGAAAAGATTGCTAATTACGATCTGTCACTCCATGCTTAACTTAGGATTGTACATCTTGACTTGTAATCGAATCCTGTATTTTATTTGCTTTAGTTGTATTATGTGGAGTATCTATACTAATCGAAGTTTAATCGATGTTTAATCGCTAATCTATTTATCGCTTTATCGCTAATCGCATCGCAATCGCATACGTAACTTGATTAATAGGTTCTATATATTGTTTTACGTGTGTGTGCTATTTATGTGTTACTTGTGCATGTTTACTTTATGTTTGTGGTGAATAATCGAAAACGCAATCGCAACTCTATCGCAATGCAATCTAATCGCTAACGCTCAACGCAAGGTTAATTATACTGATTGTATGTTAGATATATTATTTGTGTGGTTATTAATTATCTATCGCATCGCTTAATCGACACTCGCTTAAACGCATCGCAACGCTCAACACATGAATCGAAACGCCAAAACTCAACTCGCCGGACCACTTCGATCGAATGACCATTCGATCGAATGGTCATCCGTACGGATGACCATCCGATCCGACACTTGTGCTCCTCTTTCCTCTTTTGGCAACCTATAAATACCCCTGACACATCACCAACAGTGATGTGACAGCTCTCTCGTTCGACCAGCGTGCTTAAGACCTCTTTTCTCTCAATTTCTCGAGATTCTTGTAAGTTTTCAACCTAAATCTTGTACATCTATCATATACACACACTTCTTCTTCATTTTCACCTTCGAATCTTAACTTTTAACCGTGAAATCAGCAGATTTGAGGTGTTCTAGGATGATGCCATCATGGAGTTCTGAACTTCAAGTTTTGGCCACGTTCCACCAAGAACAACTCAGATCTAAAGGATTTCCACATGATTCAACACTGTATTCGCATAGATCTAAACATTTTCGAGGATAAAAGGATTGAAAGATGGTTTCATCACTTTTTTTCAACTCTTTCACACTTAATGCACTCAAAACCGATAGAATCGGAGCTCGTTCAGACCTTCTACTCGTTTCTAGTGATGTGTCGTTCTGAGATCTGAATCCTAGAAAGAGACAACCGATTACGGGTAAACATGAATAACCATCATGAACAGTTAGCTGAACGGACTGGGTGATTCCCACTTCGATCGGACGACTTGGACATGACGAGGGGTCTGTTGTTTAACACGTTGTCATACCGTCTCGATCAAACCGCAAAAATTTTCGAAATTTAGCAAAAACCTTCAAGTTTTAAGACGATCGAATCGTCGAACGGATTGCGGTTCGATCGGATTGCGGTTCGATCGGATTACCATCCGATCAAACGACAATCCGATCGGATTGCACTTGTTTTCAACACATAATTTTTTCATCAAATTTTCAAAGATCATCAGTTCTAAAGGATTGCCATTCGATCGGATTGCAATCCGATCGAATGACCTGTCTGCTGTGAACTTGTTTTCTGAGAAATGTCTCGCTGGACGGATCGCCTTCCGATCGAACGGAAGTTCAATCGAACGACCTGAAAGGTAGAGATACTTCTCTGATTTCAAAATGCTACAACGAAAACTTCAAAGCCATCATACACAAACACATCCATCCCAAACGAATGTCAATCCGACCGAATGGCCATTCGATCGGATGACCATCTGAACGGATTGACATCCGATCGAATGGCCATCTGTTCGGATTGTCATCCGATCGGATTACCATTCGACACTTAGTCACTTCTCACCGTTTAACGCGCCATTCGTCGCTTATGCTATCGTTAACTATTCAGGCTAATCTACTCAGCGCTCCCTTCAATCCAAGAGAGTGTTTATTTACTAAACACAATCTGTGAGTATACTCGAACCCTTTTTGCTTTACGCACTTTTGGGTGTTACATACGTTACTTATTCAAATCACATCAATCACACAACGCAAACACTTTTTATACGCTGACCGTTATTGCATGCTACGTGTTATTCGATGAATGCTTGTGTGTTATGTTTACACAGTGATTGTTGCCTGACACCTTAGCAACGATAGTACTATAGTTTGGACTCAGCACTTGTCGTGGACAGGGGTTGTTAAGGGCTTTACTTCACGTGTCCCGGTGGGGATATGTGTTGTGCATTCTACAAATCGCAGTCAAGTCTGTGCATATTTCATTATTGATAATCTACTAGCTTCTCTTTGCTACATGTTACATGCTGGTTATGCGTAAACGATTTTCGTTATCTATTATACTATTAAACTTGTATGCTCACCTTTACACTATGTGTATTGACCTCTATTTTAACGTATGTGACATGTGCTTAAGATGCTAGGAATGCTGTGCTTTGGTGAATCAAGCAAGGGGTCTAGTTATGTCACGCTAAATCTGAGTTGTCGGAACAGTGTTGTTTTTGAGACAATTATTTGTAATAACTATTTTATTTGGATATGTTATGGTATGGGACGTAACGTTTAAATATCTGGTAATTAATAGTTGTTATGGATACTCATGGACAATCTGTTTCGCTCAGTGCCATGCCCCGATGTTTCCGCCATCGGTTGGGGTGTGACAGATTGGTATCAAAGCCATAACTATAGGGAATTAGGCAAGACTCGACCTAGTCCGGGTCGATGTCCTAGAAACGACCTAGTCTATAGTCTAAGTACCAACAGACTGCCTTGTGCGAACCCAGTAGGGGTTCCGTATGAGCCTAATTCTGTTATTCAACCGCCTCGCAATTTTGCTATACTACCACCCTGCCTTTCCTAAGGCAGTTGCACTGTACTATTTTCGAAAGTGAACGAGTGATTAGATCGAGACTAGGTGTGAAAACCGCAAACTCTCGATTGAATCACTTGTTCGACGCGAATTTTTACTATAAACACGAGAATTTGCGTTGAATCAGGAGTGAAATCCGTACTTCGACGAAAATCTCTGCTAAATAGAGAGCGGAACATCTTCAGCTCCATCTCATGGTTTTACCACGCGCGCCGGAACGAAGTCGTTAAGTTAGGGGTGGAACCCGCATCTTAACAACTAGTTCTCAATCTCTAATTTGGTTTTACAAAACTCTCACCAAAGTCTCGATGGATTCCAACGACTTGAGTTACGTGAGTAACCGAAAGGATGTATGCCAGTCACCGTAGGTCGGTGATAGAGCACAGTCTATTAGGCCAAGATGTATACTCAGTGTCCTTGAGAATAGTCGAATCACTTTGGGCAGTCAATGTCTATCAAGCCGCAGACATTCTAATTTCGGTTTCAAGATCGCAATCGCTGATTTTATGTGTTTCGATTCTGAGCCCGCAAACTGCTGACTCTGTGATTTTTTTGTCTTTGTGTGAACTTTTATGTGATTTACGTGGTTTTTACATGTTTAGGTGTTTTGATTTTTGGTGATTTATACGCTTTTCGCTTTGATCGACACACACGACTCGCACTGCACATCTATCCCAAATCGCTAACAAATCGTTGCCACTCCATTGTTAATCGCTGCTATATTACTCGATGTGTATTCGCTAATCGCAATTGCCATTCTCAATCACGCAAACTTTGAATGATAGGTGAATACATGCAATATAGGAAGGTGAATACGTGCAAAATATAGTGTGTTTCTGTGGCTTACGTGCTTCTGTGCTCTACTTGCTTATGTGCCTACGTGAATATGTGCTTAAGTGATTGAATGTGTTCCTGAGCTTTATTTAGTGGTAGTGCGTGTGAGGTGAGATTCGATTATATAGTGTTTGATTCCTATGGCAATGTCTGTTGCAGACAATGTCGTTATTTGGATCCCGTCACTTGCGCGCTGCCCGTCGAAATCATGAGGATAAACGTATCGTTGCTCTCGTCGCTAAGCAAATGGCGAAAGTTATTCCCCAAATCGTCAGTGAGCTGAATGAAAACACTAGCAAGTCCTCGAAAGAGTCCAGGACTGATTCTCCTAAGGGAACATTCAGCTTTAAGCAGTTCAAAGCCTGCGGACCGAAAGAATTTACGGGCAAAGTTGGACCTACCGCCATGTTTGAATGGTTTGATTCGATCGTGTTCACGCTCCGTCAGAGCAGATGTCCAGAACACCTGCGAACTGTCAATGCTACCGGCGTCTTCCAGTCTAGGGCATTGGAATGGTGGACTGCCGAAAGAAACAAACGCGGGAATAACGCAGCTTTTAGTCTCTCATGGGAGGAGTTAAAAGACCTCACGATGAAGGAATTTTGCCCACCTCACGAGCTTCAAAAGTTGGAGGATGAGTTCTGGTATATCAAGCAAGACGGTGGTGATAACGCTGGTTTAACTGCTCGTTTCAAGCAGCTGAGTATCATTTGTCCTGGCCAGGTGGCAACACCTGACATGACAATCAAGAAGTACATTCGAGCTCTACCGGATTGCGTTGCTGACTTCGTGCAAGCCGCGAAGACCACAACAATTGAAGAAACCTACCTACTCGCTGCTAAGATCAATGATAAGCGAGTTCTCACTGGGTACTTCAAGAATCCCCCAAAGAATCTGCATCAGGTTACTGCCTCTTCCACCGCTGAAACCGCTGCCTCTCCGCAAGCTTCAAAGTCATCTCGCCGCAAGAGGAAGAATGCCAACAAGAATTGCGCTGTCACAGCCGCCGCTCCTCTACAAGCTGTACCTGCTCAACCGCAACCTCAAAACCGCCAAGTAGCGGCACCGGTGACCAATGCACCGCCGGCAAAGCGTGCATATACTGGTCCTCCCCCGGCTTGTCCTACCTGTACTTACCATCATCCTGTGGGGATCGCTTGCAGGTTCTGTGTGCACTGCAACATGTACGGCCATTTTACCGCTAATTGCCGTACTGGGCCACGTAAAGCTCCAACTCCAGCTTAAGGTCAAGCTCCTGCTTCTCAAGCTCTTCTACCCGCTCCTCAGGGCCAACCAGCAGCTCCTGCACCCACTGTCCATGCTAGAGCTTGTTTTGCAAGTGGTGATCCCAACCACTTTGCAAACATGTTCCCCAACAGAGTGGTTAAACAAGAGCCTCAACAGCAGCAGCCTCAGCCTCAACAGCAGCAGCAGCAGCCAGCAGCCCACGGACGTACTTTCAACATCAACGTTCGCCAGGCCCAAGCAGATAACAATGTGGTTAATGGTACGTTTCTTGTGAATGGTATATATGCTTCGTGTTTATTTGATACTGGAGCCGATAACTGTTTTGGGTCGTTAGAATTCGAAAAGCTCCTTAATCGTAAGCGCGCCCATCTACCCTCGACGTTCGATGTTGAAGTTGCCACCGGAAGAACCGTTACTGTTCGTTCTATTCTACGTGATTGTACTCTCGAACTCAAAAATTACGTCTTCCCTATCGATTTTATCCCAATGCAGCTTGGTAGTTTTGACATCATCGTAGGCATGGATTTCCTTCGGGAAAATCGTGCTGAAGTCGTTTGCTTTGATAAAATGATTCGTTTCTCGCTCGCTAATGGTGATCAGTTGTGTGTCTATGGTGAAGCCGCGTCGAAGAATCTCAAACTCATGTCGTGTGTCCAAGCGAGCAAGTATCTCTACAAGGAATACAAAGCTTAGCGCACATCGTAGTAGCGGAAGAAAAGGAAAAGAAGGCAATAGATAAGGTGCCTGTGGTTCGTGATTTTCCTAATGTCTTTCCGAATGATTTACCTGGGTTACCCCCGAGTCGTGATATTGATTTTTGTATTGACCTCATTCTTGGAGCCCATCCTGTTGCGAAATCTCCTTATCGCCTCGCTCCGTCCGAAATGCGCGAACTCTTGAGTCAACTTCAGGAATTTCTTGACAAAGGCTTCATTCGCCCTAGCACCTCTCCTTGGGGCGCGCCAGTTCTTTTCGTCAAAAAGAAGGACGGGTCGTTCTGGATGTGCATCGATTATAGGGAGTTGAATAAGCTGACTATCAAGAATCGCTATCCCCTGCCCTGTATCGATGATTTGTTTGATCAATTGCAAGGCGCTACGTGTTTCTCGAAGATCGACTTACGCTCAGTCTATCATCAGTTAGGAATCCAGGAAGAAGATATTCTGAAAACTGCTTTCCGAACCCGATATGGCCACTATGACTTCATCGTAATGCCCTTTGGTTTAACCAATGTACCTGCGGTTTTCATGGATTTGATGAACCGTGTGTGCAAACCATTTCTTGACCGTTTCGTCATCGTCTTCATCGACGATATCCTGATATATTCGAAGTCGAAAGCCGAACACGCGCATCATCTACGTTTGGTTCTCGAGTTACTCCAGGGGAATCGACTCTACGCCAAGTTTTCCAAGTGTGAATTTTGGCTAGAGGAGGTTCAGTTCCTCGGTCACATCGTCAATAGTCAAGGTATACACGTCGACCCTGCGAAGATCGAAGCTGTTAAGAGTTGGGTTCTCCAATATCACCATCCGATGTTCGTTCATTCCTCGGATTGGCAGGCTATTACCGTCGATTCATCGCTGACTTTTTGAAAATCGTTGTCCCGCTTACTTCCTTGACGCATAAAGACAAGCCTTTTTTTGGGGAACCGAACAAGAGACTGCCTTTCAGACTCTCAAGCATATGCTCTGCAATGACCCTATTCTCACGTTGCCTGACGGAAACCATGACTTCGTTGTCAACTGTGATGCCTCGAACCTTGGTCTTGGTTGTGTTCTCATAACGGGACAAGGTTATCGCTTACGCCTCTCGTCAGCTCAAGATCCACGAGAAAAACTATACAACTCACGACCTCGAGCTTGGTGTAGTTGTTTTTGCATTGAAGATCTGGCGACACTACCTTTACGTTACCAAGTGTACGGTCTTCACCGACCATAAGAGCCTACAGCATATCTTCAACCAGAAAGAACTGAACATGCGACAGCGTCTCTGGGTTGAACTTCTCAACGATTACGACTGTGAGATTCGTTATCATCAGGGCAAAGCTAATGTTGTGGCCGATGCTCTAAGCAGACGAAGCTATGTGTATAGCGTTCGTGACACTCACGCCCAACACGACTTCGAAGCACTGATTCGCGACCCTCAGCACGCCTGCTTCGTTGAAGATACCATGCGAGAGGAAATGAAAAAGTGTGGAGCCGATTCACACTTTGTCACCAAATCAAACAGTATCTTTTACTATCTAGACTGCATCTGGATTCCTAGTCGCAATAACCTTCGAGATATATTGTTGACCGAAGCTCATAAATCTCGATATTCCATTCATCCTAGCGCCGACAAAATGTACCATGACCTCCGTCTACCGTACTGGTGGCCTGGAATGAAGAAGGATATCGCAATCTATGTTTCGAAGTGCCTGACTTGCTCGAAAGTCAAGGCCGAGCAGTAAAGACCCTCTGGCTTGCTTGTGCAACCCGAGATCCCAATGTGGAAATGGGAAAGCATAGCTATGGACTTTATAACGAAACTTCTGTGTACGCCTTCAGGACATGATAGCATCTGGGTTATCGTTGACCGTTTGACCAAATCTGCTCATTTTCTGCCGATACGAGAAGACTTTAAGGTAGAAAAATTAGCCCGAATCTACACCGACGAGATCATCTGTCGCACGGGACGCCTCGTGACATCATCTCTGACCACGATCGTCGGTTTACCTCGCGTCTTTGGGAAACGTTTCAATCTGCTCTCGGTATAACTCTTAATCTAAGTACCGCTTTCCATCCCCAAACCGACGGTCAGACTAAAAGAACGATTCGCACCCTTGAAGACATGCTTCGCTCGTGTGTCATAGATTTCGGTCGTAATTGGGATGCTCACTTACCTTTAGTCGAATTCTCGTACAATAACAGGTATCATTCTAGCATACAAATGGCACCATTCGAGGCACTATACAGAAGGAAATGTCGATCGCCAATTGTGTGGCATGAGATCGGTGATGCGCAAATAACCGGTCCTGAGCTGTTGCAAGAAACGACTGACAAAATCCTCCAAAGTTCGAGACAATCTGCTGAAAGCTCGAAGTCGCCAGAAAAGTTACGCTGATAGACGCCGCAAGCCCCTTGAATTTGACGTTGGCGATCACGTACTCCTAAAGGTTTCACCTTGGAAGGGGGTGATCAGATTCGGTAAGAAAGGGAAACTCACGCCTTGATATGTTGGACCCTATGACAAGTATTATATGCCTAAACATGTTGCATAATCAGTTAAGTGACAAAAGTTTAAGTTACATATGCTTAAAATCCAATTATGCATAAAAAGGGCATTTTGGTCATTTACCTAAGGCATATAAACTACCTATCATAACAACTAATTAAACTAAGTGACCATGCTTGGTCGGATCCTAATGATCGACCAAACGGGTCTAGTTCGAAAGTCTAAGCGGTGGTTTAGACCGCTTGACTTACGACTCTACACAAGCACTAGACTAAGAGTGACGAGCTAAACATGTTAAAACATGTTTAACTAAGTTAGAAAACAGGTTTTGATATCAAAACAAAGTGTTTTGATATCAAAACAAAGTGTTTTGATACCCAAAGATAGTTTTGTGGCAAAATACGCATGAACACGTACTTTGACGAAACTATAACTCGTCACTATGCCTAATCAACGTGGTAATCAGTAGGTATAGTCACAAGGGACTATAACCATTGTGATTACGCTCACGTTGCAAAGTTCAAACGAACTTTGTGTTGACCAAAGATTGGTCAAAGCAGAAAGTCAAACATTGTCAGACTTTTACGCTTGAAAAGCAATAAATGCACGAAAGAAACTTACAAAGGGTCCAAGCTAGGAAGATCTTGATCCAAAATACTCAGGTATGAAGTTTTTGAACTTCAACTTAGAGCAATTCAGATCAAGTGTGTAGAAAATGAATGAAAGGCTTGGGTATTTATAGAATTCCTAGAACCGTTAGGATCGTTTCTCGGAATTCGTGCTTTGATCAAGACCATACATGTGGGCACAAGGTTTTACAATACTAGGGGACATTAAAATCCATCAAATGGTTTTGCAAAACCATGAACAAAACCATCAAAAACAGGCTGGAAAGCCAGATTCAATGTTTCTATAGTGGGTAGCTGTCGCGCCCCGCGTAAGAACCACACCAGGCTTACGCGCCCCTCCAGAACAAGTTTGACAGATTGTCAAAATTGGTCCCTGCAGGCCAGAAACTTGGTTTTCGATGCATTTTTGACACGTTTAAGCCCCGTTAACCCCATTTCAAGGATCTAAAATGAAGTTAAAGTATTGGGAACTTAAAATATGCTCAAAAACATCTCAGATGTCGTTTCGTTTGGTCGTACGATTGCGTTATTCGGTTAATTACGACGGAAGTCGTAACGGACGCAAAAACGATCCAAATTGCGCGACGAATGGTATTTTTGCATTCCAATAACTAAAATAAAATATTTTAATGATTACAAAATTTTTGGATGTCCGGATATAACCAGAACGTAAGATATGCGCGAAAATGCAAACTTATGCACTTTTTGACGCTTTTAGTCCCTATTGATCAAATAAGTTTATTTTCGCATACCAAGCCCCTCAAAGCCTATTTCTAAGTTATGTAAAGGATAATAGGGTATGTTTAACTTATGATCAAGTTCTGGAATGTCCGTTATCATACGAATCGATATACTTTCGTAGTTTGACACAAATAGTCCCTGCGATCTAATAGACTTGTTTTCAACACACCAAACCATCCAAAACTTATTTCTAAGTTATGTAAGGGTTATTTAAGGTATATTAAACCTATGTCACTATTCCGGAGTGTTTGTCGCATTAAACTGATTACATTTACGCACCAATTTGCATATAACCTTCCAAAAAGCGATTTAAAGCTTGAAACCGAACTCGAATCAACGAAAAAACATCAAACACAAATACACACATAATAACATCAAAACACATTGTTTTATTTATAATTGATATTATTTTACATTATACATCGATTACAGAGCACAGTTGTCACAGTCTCCCCTACTTTAGGAAATTTCGTCCCGAAATTTTAACTAGAGGAAACTTGTGAAAAAAAAATGCGGATATTTCGCCTTCATTTGGTACTCACGTTCCCAAGTAAACTCTGGGCCACGTTTGGATTCCCAGCGAACCTTGACCAATCGAATCCGTTTGTTCTTCAACTGCTTAATTTCACGGTCCACTATCTCCACAGGTTTCTCGACAAAATGCATCATTTCATCAACTTAAATCTCGTCGAGTGGAATGTGAAGATCAACATCGGCTAAACACTTTCGCAAATTGGACACGTGGAAAGTCGGATGAATATTCCCAAGCTCTGGAGGTAGCTCTAATCGATAGGCAACCATTCCAATTCTTTCAACAATCTTAAATGGTCCAACATATCGAGGTGCAAGTTTTCCTTTCTTTCCAAATCTCACCACTCCCTTCCAAGGTGACACTTTGAGTAGGACATGGTCTCCGATTTGAAATTCTAAGGGCTTGCGTCGCATATCCGCATAACTCTTTTGACGGCTTCTAGCTGTCACAAGATTATCACGAATTTTCTTGGTTTTGTCTGTTGTTTCCAGAATGAGCTCAGGTCCAGTAAGCTGAGCTTCACCGATCTCATTCCAACAGACAGGTGAACGACATTTTCGACCGTATAAAGCTTCGAACGGTGCCATATTAATGCTAGCATGATAACTATTGTTGTAAGAGAATTCGATCAATGGAAGATGAGAATCCCAATTACCACTAAAGTCTATCACGTATGCTCTAAGCATATCCTCCAAAGTTTGAATCGTCCTCTCAGATTGTCCATCTGTTTGGGGATGATAAGTAGTGCTTAGATTTAGTTGGGTTTCCAAAGCAGATTGCATGGTCTTCCAAAAATGAGATGAAAATCGAGCATCACAATCTGATATGATATCCAAGGGAACACCATGTCGAGATACAATCTCATCAACATAAATCTTGGCAAGTTTATCAGCAGATAGATCCTCGCGAATCAGAATAAAATGAGCTGACTTCGTTAAACGATCGATAACAACCCAAATAGCATCGTGACCTTTAGATGTACGCGGTAACTTAGTGATGAGATCCATAGCAATGTTCTCCCACTTCCATACCGGTATCTCTGGTTGTACAAGCAAACTAGAAGGTCGTTGATGTTCAGCCTTGACTTTGAGACAAGTTAGGCATTTCGATACGTACAAAGCAACGTCCTTCTTCATACCAGGCCACCAGAACTGAGTACGAAGATCCTTATACATTTTGTCAGCACCAGGATGGATATAATATCGAGATTTATGAGATTCGTCCATCACTAAAGTGCGAAGATCGTCTTGTTTCGGAATCCACAAACGAACCTTGAAATAGAATAACCCATCATCTTTCGTTTCGAGTTTGAGCTCAAGTTGACGTGGTAATTCCTTACCCATCAAATCGTGTGAAACACAAGATTGTTGATCTTGAAGGACACGAGATTGGATATCAGATAGAGTCCGAACAGAATGAAGCTTGACTCGCTCCTTTCGACTAAGCGCACCGGCTACGGCATTCGCCTTACCAGGATGGTAGCGAATCTCGCAATCGTAATCGTTTAGGAGTTCAACCCATCGTCGTTGCCTTATGTTCAGCTCCTTCTGATTGAGAATGTGCTGAAGACTTTTGTGGTTTGTAAAAACCACACACTTCGTGCCATAAAGATAGTGTCTCCAGATTTTGAGAGCAAATACCACAGCACCTAACTCAAGATCAAGAGTCGTGTAGTTCTTCTCGTGAACTTTCAACTGTCTTGACGCATATGCTATGACTTTACCTCGTTGCATAAGAACACAACCAAGGCCAAGATTCGACGCATCACAATAGACAACGAAATCATCGTTTCCATCGGGCAAAGATAGAATAGGAGCATCACATAGCTTCTGTTTCAGCGTTTGGAACGCTTCTTCTTGTTTAGGTCCCCACTCAAAAGGCTTCTTCTTTTGAGTCAAAGCAGTGAGAGGAACCGCAATCTTCGAGAAGTTTGAAATGAACCATCGATAATAACCAGCAAGACCAAGAAAAGAACAAATTTCTATAGGAGTCGTCGGTGTATTCCAATCCTTAATAACAGCTACTTTGGATGGATCTACATGAATACCCTGCTCGTTAACAATATGACCCAAGAATTGAACTTCTTTAAGCCAGAATTCACAATTGGAGAATTTAGAAAAAAGTTGTTCCTTCTTTAAGAGTTCCAGAGTCAAACGAAGGTGTTGCTCGTGATCGGCTCAAGACTTCGAATAAATGAGAATGTCATCGATGAACACAATAATGAACTTGTCTAAATAAGGTTTACAAACCCTATTCATTAGGTCCATGAAGATAGCTGGGGCATTCGTCAAACCAAAAGGCATGACTGTGAACTCGTAATGCCCATATCTCGTGCTGAAATCAGTTTTGGGAATATCTTCTTCGAGAACACGAAGCTGATGATACCCAGAACGCAGATCAATCTTGGAAAAACATGAAGCACCTTGCAGTTGATCGAAGAGATCATCGATTCGAGGTAGGGGATATCGATTCTTGATGGTAAGCTTGTTAAGCTCACGATAATCGATACACATTAAAAAAGACCCATCTTTCTTTTTCACAAACAGGACTGGAGCGCCCCAAGGTGAATAACTCGGTCGGATGAATCCTTTGTCAGATAACTCTTGAAGCTGTTTCGATAACTCTTGCATCTCAGATGGTGCAAGACGATAAGGTGCTTTCACAATCGGGTTGGCATTAGGTACACGATCAATATGAAACTCGACTTGACGAACTGGAGGCAAACCAGGCAGTTCATCAGGAAACACCTCTGGAAAATCTCGAACAATCAGGATATCTTGAATACTCTTGCTCTTGCTTTTCTCCTCGGTGACATGTGCCAGGAAAGCAACATATCGTTTTCGTAAATAACTTTAGGCTTTCGTACACGACATGAGTTTCAAACCTCTAGACGGTTTCTCGCCACGAACCTCTAGGACTTCACCAGACGAAAGAGGAATACGAACGATCTTATCGAAACAAACCACCTCAGCATGATGTTTGGTTAACCAATCCATCCCCACGATAATATCGAAACTCCCAAGTTGCATCGGTGTGAGGTCAATAGGAAAAAGATGGTTATCGAGGTTCAACTGACAATCGTGAATAATAGAATCGAGTATGAGAGGTTTACCAGTAGCAACTTCGACAGATAAGGGTTTCCTCAGTTTAGTTCTAGGTATCGCAAGTAAAGGCTCAAAAGATAACGAAACAAAACTTCTATCGGCACCAGAATAAAAAAGAACAGATGCGGGTTGATTGTTAACAAGGAACGTACCGTTAACAACCTCGTTGTCAGCGCGCACCTCGTTTGCATTCAGATTGAATGATCGTCCACGAGCGGGATTCACATTGGCATTTGCATTCGCATTTGCCAGTCTCGGACAATTGTTGCGGAAATGACCCATTTCACCGCAGTTGTAACACGAACCAGGTGGGAATTTTGCAGCATTTCCCTGAACTTGTGCTGGATTCTGAGTGGCTTGATTCTGACCCAAACGACAGATGTCGGCTAGGTGCCCAAGTTTACCACAAGTAGTACACTGTTTGCAAGCTCGTTGTGCAACATGATGACTGTTGCACCTTGTACAGTGAGGTGCGGTACCAGCGTACTGCTTCTTTGCAGGAGGTAGTGCTGGTAGGTTCTGAGCATTCTGTGCAGTGACATCAAAGTTCTGGAAAGCCTTGCGCTTCCTTGACCTCTTAGAAGACTCACCCTTCTTCTTTCCCTTTCCTTTACCCTTGTCTTGAACGGAATCGGCCGACTGCTTCTTGTCACCCTTGCGGGACAATTTCCCTTTTCTGACCTGAGACTCGGTCAGAGTAGCAGCCAATTCAATTGCCTGACGAACAGTGGTAGGATTACTACCAGTGACAATATCCTGCACAGAATCGGGCAGACCGTCGATATACCTCTCAATCGCTTTCTCCAATGGAGTAACCATAGTGGGACACAACAAACTCAGCTCTTCATAACGATCCGTATACGCACGGTGTTCTCCCCCATCTTGTTTCAGATCATTGAATTCTCGCTCCAATGCCCTAATCTCGTGACGGGGACAAAACTCTTTCATCATGAACCTTCAAAGCAAGCTTAGCCCCATTGCACGGACCTCCCATCGTTTTAAAATCGTTTGCCCAAGTGAACTAACTAATGCCACGGAATGTAATATGATAAAAACACTTATATATAAGAAGTACCAGCGGCGTATCTACCATGCTTTTATCATATCACACTCGTCCCATTATCTAATCACAACCCAAAAACCAATCGTTTATCCAATTCGTTTAACTCGTTAAAATCATTCTCGTTTTAATTGTGAAAACTACTTTTGGTCGTCTCGCTAATAACATCCAAACCTTCGCAACTCGCCTATCGCTAATCTCGCATTAATAAACTACCAAAGGGAAAATTAACAATCACAGATTCAGTCGTTACCCACATAACCCCCACACATAACCATGGGTGCAGTCTGATAATGGGATTTATCAGATCCTATGGTACCATAACCTAATACTGGTCGGTTCGGCCAAAACTAATGAATGTTATTCGTTATGTAACTACGCCCAACAAGTTGTTCACATTATCGAAATCGTTATTAATTTTATATAAACCATTTTAATTATTTTTGAAACCATCGTTAAAAACATCGAAATCATTTAACACATATGAATCACCCCAAAACAATCGAAATTAGTAAAATAGGGGAACTATGTACTCACATCGAAGTGCAAAGTATTCTCAATCTAAAGAACTCAACAAGCTCATGCGAGAGCGGTTATGATACAGATAACATATGTAACACCCAAAATTGTGTTAAGCGAAAAAGGGTTCGAGTATACTCACAGCGCGTGTTTAACAGATAAACACTGTCTTGGATTGAAGGGAGCGCGTTAAGATTAGCCTGAGTATTGAACAGTAGCGTAAGCGTTGAATGGTGCGTGAAACAGCGTGTAGGATGATGATTGAGCGAATGGGCATAACCCATCCGGACGGATGGTCATCCGGTCGGATGCCCATTCGGACGGTTGACCATTCGACTGAGATGTGAGTGTTTGTGAAATTATTTCTGAAACTTTTGAAGTTTTCGTTGTAGTATTAAATCAAAATAAGATACTGTTACCAAGTCATCCGGTCGGATGGTCATCCGATCGGATGGCTATTCGAGTGGCAATCAGTAGCTTGTTGAGTTTTGATAACATCTTCTAAGTAAAAGTTTGAAGTTTAATGGAGTAGCGTGATGATGTGTCAAACAACGGAAATACATGGAAGCCCAGCTCAACCGATCAGATGGGAATCACCCTCTTCGAGGGTACTCACTGTTCTTTTGGTGAAGTTTCATGTTCAACCCGTAATCCTGTAACACCCGTCTCATTTGTTTAGGATTTTAACGTAAAATACGCATTTTTAAAAGAAATGCATCATTTTAAAAGTTTTACAAAATGATATAGTTTCATAACGATAGTATCTTAGTTAACTACTAACTAGTTTAAACATAAGAGACATCAAGTTAAGTGTTTACAAAATAAACATTTTCTACAAGAAATTTAGATTAATGCGGAAGCTTCAAAACGATGTGTTCGGTTCTTGATTTCCTGCTTGATCGCCATCCGGAATGAGACCAACAACACCTAGTGTCAAAACCACGTTAGATGTTAGTTTTGACAATGTTAACTAGTAGTTTACCTGTCCGCTGTCCGGGTATATATGATTAACATCATCCAAACTCACTGTATATTTTAATATCACAATGACTACTTATCTAACTATTAAGAACATCAATAACTATGTCTATATTTAAAATAATGTTGACTTTTCATTTGATTTCGATTAATAACTACAACTCTTCTTTAATTGTCATACATACTAATTTAAAATCTTACATCTAATTCGAATAATTTAAAATATTTAATTAATTATTTGTAATTAATTAACGTAGGAATTGCTAACACCATTAAATGAAGATAAATGAGATCTATCAATGTTACATGTTTACAAAAGTATTAAAAAAACTATCAACGACAACCAAACGTAGATTATATTTATGTCATGAGAATATTATTTAAGAACATCAATAACAGTGTCTAGATTTAAGATAATAATGACTTGTAATAAATGATAAACATGCAGGATACATATACGAAAAAAGCAGTTAATGTTATCAAGATCTCACAAGTATATTACAAAAAAGCTAAAAAAACACAATGTAAACTATAATATACAATAAATCATAAACATGCAAAATACATATACAAAAAAAGCAATTGATGTTATCAGGATCTCCCAGTGATATTACACAAAAACCAAAAAAACACAATATATACTATAATATACAATTTCGTTGGCAAAACACAAACCATTGTAAAAAACACAATGACTTATTATCCAACTATTAAGAACATCAATAACCATGTCTATATTTAAGATAATAATGACTTTTTATTCGATTGCGATTAGTAACTACAACTGTTCTTATATTCTCATACATCGAATTGTCATACGTACTAACTTAAAATCTTACATCTAATTCACACAATTTAAAATTTTTAAGTAACTATTTTTAAATTGGTTAACATAGCAATTGCTAACACCATTAAATAGTAGTTTACCCGTCCACTGTCTGGGTACATATGATTAACACCATCCAAACTCACTGTATTTTTTAATATCACGATGACTACTTATCAAGCTATTAAGAACATCAATAACTATGTCTATATATAAGATAATGTTGACTTTTGATTTGATTTCGATTAGTAACTACAACTGTTCTTGAATTGTCATACATACTAATTTAAAATCTTACACCTAATTCGCACGATTTAAAATATTTAATTAATTATTTGTAAATTGATTAACGTAGGAATTGCTAACACCATTAAATGAAGATAAATGAGATCTATCAATGTTACATGTTTACAAAAGTATTTAAAAAACTATCAATGACAACCAAACGTAGATTATATTTATTGGGGGGAGGGGGTTATTTATGAATCACCCAGTTGAAATTTGCATGTTTATAGGAGAACATCATCAATTCTAAATATAAATGACAACTTTATTAACTCAATGTTACACAAAATAAATAAATAAAACAGATTGTATACCATAAAAATACATTTTCCTTGGTACAACACAAACAATTGTAACAAAAAACACAATTACCATGTTTGTAGGAGAACATATTCAGTTCTGAATATAAATGAAAATTTTGTTAACACAATGTATAACATAAAAATACATTTTCCTTAGTGTCGTGTGTGTGGGTAGGGAGGGGGGAGGTTTATTTATATATCAGCCAGTTGAACCTAGCATGTTTGCAGGAGAACATGGTCAATAACTACTGAACACTGTAACCTAAATGTTAAACCACTCATGCATGTTTAAATGAAGGGAAAATATACATGTAAAATACTCCAACTCAACTTAATAGCATTACCACAATGTAATGTATTCAAAATTTTACACAAAAAACAAATTGAAATTCAATATCATAACAAACTAACTTTTAACAACAAACATAAGAATCCAATAAAATAAAACTACGACGACCAGTAAGTTTGAAATGATTACAAACCATTTCACCATCTAACCATCATAATACATAAAAAAAAACTACATAACTAAATAACCTAAAAACCTAACCTAACTTTTCCAAGGGAAAAACAACAACGAAACAAAAAACAAAAGTCTTCAAGCACGATCATATGGTAGCCTACCGTGGAGTGAAACAAAAGGATCGATTAATTTTTTTTAATAAGCATATCACCCTCTTACGAATCTTGACCAAAACTGTCGATTTCAAATTTCAATCACCTCATCCCACTTCCAATTCTTAAGCGCCTTTGCCCTTTGATTACTTCTTTTGAACTTGCGAAGCTAAGAAATAATACGTCATTCATTGATCTAGAATATTAACTAAACATATATTTGACATACCAACCTTGTTCATCTCATGCCTCATATATTTGTCAAGACAACCAACCAACGCACCAAAATTCATGTCAAAGTCTTTATCTTTGTTATGCCATTTACATAACATAATAAAAACCAAACATAATAAGTTTCAGCATAAACATCACTAACTATCACTAACAAAATAATTTGCATACTTTAACATAAACGATTTACCTTTGCAGATTCGATTGAAGACATAGTCTGGTCAGGAAGTGCTCCAAACAATTCTTCAAACTAAAAAACAACAAAACAAAAACAAAACATCTGTCAACCATTGTTTTAAAATTATATTACAAATATAAACTAAAAAACACAATATCTGTCAAACAACACAATCATTTTAAAGAAAAAACAAAATAATATATAATAACACAAACTTCATCATAAGCTTGCTTATATAAGTGTACATTCTCATTAGAGCAATGAGTAAAATTATGCAAATGACCGTCCACAAACTTGTCAGCCACAACCTGACCAAAAAAAACATGCCAATCATTATTTTACAATGATAACACAAAGGTCTTCTAAAAACACAAAACGAATATAAAAAAACACAATGCTATAAAAATCACAATCCTTTAGAAAAAAGAAAATGATATATACATTTCCATCTACATTCGACGACTTCATAACTGTTGGCTGCTTCATATCCACAATGCTTTCCAACAAAGCAAACTGAAAAAGATAAACATTATTATTCAAATTAACAAACATGGTTAATTAAAACACAACGCTATATAAATTAACAACTTACTTGTTTCCTCATAATTGAATTTTCATCATAAACAAAACTAAATCAGAAACTCTTTTCGAAATATAAGAAACATCTTCAACACATAAATATGTAACAGCCTTACACTGATATCCATTATTCAAATGATGTAATACAAAGTATACAAGGAAATATATATACATCTTGTATGCTAACTTCCACGAAGGAGTTATCTAAGATGTCGGACATGGTCTGAAAACTGACAGAACATGCAGCGATAAAAGCTCAGCTTAAATAACTACTTCACCTAAAAAAACCACCAAATTTTGGGGGTTATTCCGGTCAGGATTTATCCTTAGAGTTAACCGTCGAGTTTGGATGGCCAAGATCATCTCGAAATCGGTTATTTTTGTAGTAGTTTACCCGTTCGCAGGCCAGGTACTTATGATTAACACCATCCAAAATCACAGTACATTTTAATGTCACGATGACTTCTTATCCAACTGTGATTAGTAAGTACAACAGTTCTTGAATTGTCATTTAAGTTTTCATATTTAATTCGCACAATTTAATATTTTAATTAACTATTTGTAAGTTAATTAATATAGGTGTTCCTAACACCCAATAACGCTTACGGGGCGGTTGGGGGGAGGGGGCGCTATTGTATAATAACGGCTAAGGTGGCAGTGGGTGGCGCCCCATACCGACTACCTAAGCATACATAAATTAAAACTTCAATAATAAAATCTGAATAATCATTCAAACCATAAAACTAAATTCTAATTGTTTATATTCTTAAGGGGCAGTATAGTTGATCCCCCCCCCCCCCCCCCCATAATAATTAAATTTAAACCAATTAACCAAGAATACTTGATTGTCTGCCCTCCATAATAATTAAATTTAAACCAATTAACCAAATGCATGTATCGGCTCCACCAACTGTTTACTTTTCCTATGCATCATAATTTAATTATAAGCAAATAAAATTATAATAAAACACATATAAATAACCTAATTGGATAAGGGTGCGATGCACAATAATCAAGATTTCTTTCTTGATAAACCAAGGACTCCAGCTTAAATTTTCATGTCCCCAAGGCCATCAATCTCCATAAAACACCTAAATCCTATCCTTCAGTTCTCATGTCTATAACACCCACCTTCCTTGTTTTTTTTTCCTCTCAACGAAACCATCTACTTTTTGACCACATTGCGAGATCATGAGAAACCAGTGAAGTTAGCTGAATATTATTCAAGTCTCCAACCTTGTAAGATGAAAACGATGAATGTTTTTATATAAAAACACAATGCTATAATATAGTACAATGTTACATATATAAAACAGAAACAACTACAAAACCTCGTTGTTTAATAAAAACAAAATGTGACGATAAAACTTCACCTCGTGAAACTACTACACCTAAAAACATTCAAATTCTGGCCATAACCACCTGGTGGTTATTCTGGTCAGCATTAAACTCACAATTAACCGTCTAATTTTTACGGCCAAGATCAATCGCACATCTTTATATAGGAATCTAAAGAAACTCCCGCTACCCATGGAACTGCATTTGTTTTTTTCGATTGCTTACTTTTTTTGTCGGAAGTGTCTTAGGTGGAGAATGTGGGCAGAAAATCATGGGGGGAACTAACTAATTAGCAGTTTTTTATTTAATTTTTTTTAGTTATTTTGTTAGATCGTGTGATTTTATTCCCTATTTATTAGGCTGACCAGGTCAAAGTGTCAACCTAAATTGTCTTTAGGAGAAAATTTCTTCAATTAAGAAATAACTGTTACATATTCAAAAACACAATGTTAAATTGTATGTATTTAATTATGTGTTACTAAAATACATAAATAACCGTCAAGATTGAACGTATTAAAAACACAGTGTCTTCAAAAACACAATGTTAAATTGTATGTATATTATGTGGAACTAAATTACATAAATATTAACTTATGACTTTTCTAACACAATAATTTATAATACTGCAGCTTATAGCTCATGGTATAACATTTGAACACATTTTAATGCATTAATAACGGTTAAACAAAATTGATACATCCCGAGTTTTATTTGTTAAAAATGTAATATCTATTTAGAGATCGAATTAATGGTTGTTTCTTAATATATAATTTAAGTTTTTCTTTCAGGTGCTGCGTGCTGCAACTAAAATTGATCCTCTGCGTGCTGCAACTCAAATTCATCCTGACACAAATATTAATACACCTTTAAGATAAATATTATATATTACTTTGTTACATGTTTAATTAAAATTAATGATTTTTAGAGGTAAATTAGTTTTACTTTTTTATTGTTGCCAGATGATACATTAAAAAATGAATAATTGGATATTGTAACGAATTTTATGTTGCCTATATTTTATTGCCGATGTGTAATTAATTAAATGAGAGAGTGGAGAACGTGGGGAGTAATTTTAGGTAATTTCCTAACTGTTGCACTCTAAAAAAAACTGCCAATTTTTTGGGGGTTATTACGGATGAGATTTAATCTCACAAATAACCGTCATGATCGGACGGCCCAGATTAACGTAGGTGTTGCTATCACCATAAAATTAACAAACAAAAAAGATATATACATATTACATGTCAATGATAATAGTGTACATATAGTATTTCATTATACGTTTAATGTAATGCATCTCTTTTGTCCTTACATTTATCTCAGCAATCTCACCCCATTCTTGAACTATACTAAACTTGTTATATCCATTGATATAGTGCACATATGACCTAATCATCAATGGCATAGACACACCGGGCTGAAAAGAAACCGCTTTTTACCAGGTTTCATTTTGCAGTTTCCACGATTCAACATCCACGCTAAACATTCTGATACGAACCAACATATGGATTCATCTCGTATTGTGTTTTTTTATAACGAATTTTGTTTTTACAAATGCTTGGTTTTTTGTATAATATTGTGGTAGGAAATTTGGATTTTGTAGCCAACTTTTAGCCTATATTTACCTAAACACCCCATGTAAATAATAACCGCTCAAGTTAACTACCTTCTGGAAAAATGGGAGTTAGTGGGGGTTGAGGGAGGTTATTTATTTATCAAGAAAGAAAAGTTTTATTAACCATTAATACAACAGTTGATGTTATCAGTTTTGTAGGAGAACATGGTCTATCCATATTACATGACTATGAAATTAGTAAAAATAATAAAAACATAATCAAACATATAATATATTTAATAGTACAATAAATTGTTTTCTATACTTTACTCACTTAATACAATCCACATTAACAAATGTATTCTAAATAAAGTAGACCAGATTAAAGTATCACATTAATTACTAAGGGTTGAATATCCATATAACAAAATACACCAAACATTTAAAAACAACTACAAACATAAAAAGTAAGTACCATAACAAAATGAAAACAATAAAACAACTAACTAAATACCATAACTAAACATGTGGTGAAACTATAGTTTCAGTATAGATTGCACCATTGATGCCTTGCGTACAGATGATAGGGGAAAAACCATGCATCTTCTTTGTCCTTACGTTTATTTTAGCAGCCTCACCCCACTCTTGTACTATAATTAACTTACTATTTCAATCAATATAGTACACATATGACCCAGTCATCAATGGCATGCACACACTGGGTATAAAAGAAAGCACTTTCGACCAAGTTTCATTTTGTTGTCTCCACAATTGAACATCTACGCTAAATATTCTAATACTAACCAACATATGAAGTTCATCTCATATACTAACCAACTAACCAATAGTTTCCCCATTAATTGCATCTGGGAATCCTAGTAGTTTACCCGTTCGTTGGGCCGAGTAATTAAGATTAACACCGTCCAAAAAGACTGTATATTTAATATCACGATAACTTCTTATGCAAACTGTGATTAATAAGTATAACACTTCCTAAATTGTCATACATACTAACCTAAATTCTCATATTTAACTCGCATAATTTAATATGTTTAATTAAATATTTGTAAGTTGATTAATAGGAGTTGCTAACACCATAAAATTAATATAAAGGAGATCTATTCATATTACATGTCTATGAAATTAGTAAAAATAATTAAAAAAACTATCAATGACAATCAAACTATGTATATATTTAAGATCATAATTATTTCATATACAACTGGGATTAGTAGGTGTAGAAGTATAACTCATGAAAATACATTTCATATACAATCAAATATATAATATGTTTAATGGTGCACTAAATTTTACAATTTCATTTCATAAGTTGTATAACTCATGAACATACTTTGTTTACAACATTGTTTTCGAAATAAAAAATATGAACGAAACATACATTCTAAAGAAAATTGAACTTCGGGGGGGGGGGGGGTGGAACAACTTTTAATTAATCATGAAATAAGAGTTTTAGTTATTAGTTTTGTAGGATAACATGACCGACAATACAAAATACAGTTTAACATGTATAATAAACCGTTAATACATTATATGTTGTACACACAAAAACAAATAAAAAATATATCATGTCATATAATAACACAATGCCTCTTAAAAACACAATGTTTGTACAAAACACAATGCTATGGTAGAGCACAATGTTATATAAAAAATACAAACAACTATAAAAAAATAGTGTCAAATAAAAACACAATGACAATAACATAATGTTACACAAAAAACATAATGTTGTTAAATAACATAGTGTTATACAAAAAAAAAAAAAACAAATTCCTTTGTAAAAACACAATTCATTGTAAAAAACACAATATCGTGTAGTTAGTGTATATATTTATCTAAATACCTCATGTAAATAATAACCGCTCAAGTTAACTATCTTCTGAAAAAATGGGGATTAGTGGGGGTTAGGGTTGTTCAACATCGGATTATCCAAAGCGGGTCGACAACATTAAAGCCTTCTAAATGGGTCAGAGGGGGCAATCTTGACCTAAAGCCTTCTAAATGGGTCAGTCTGGGTTGCTTTTAAAATTATATGGGTTGGTTTGGGTAAGATATTTTAACTGAATGGGTCACAATGGGTCACTTGAAATTCCATCTTGTTATTTTCGGGTCAAAGTGGGTCAACAACATTAAAGAAATGGGTCGATGTGGGTTAGTGTCTTAAAGAAACGGGGCAGGTTTCGGATCGGAATGGGTTTCGAGCCAGCAAAATATCCGCACGAGATGGGTTATGGCACGAAACGGTTTTGGATCGGAACGGGTTCAGTTCAAATTGAGTTTCGGGCCAAGACTGGTTTCGGCATGACGCAAGTTTTGGATCGAAACGGGGTCGGTTCGGGTCGGGTTTCGGGCCGACACGGGTTTCTGCACGGGACGGGTTTCGGAACGCAACGGGTTTTGGGCCGTTTCGACGCGTACCGTTTCGACACGAACCGTTTCAACCCTTACCGTTTCGGCCCGTACCGTTTCGAATCGAACCTTTCGACGGGAACCGTTTCGACCCTTACTGTTTCGAATCGAACCGTTTCGACTAGTACCGTTTCGAATCGAACCGTTTCGACCCGTACCATCTCGACCAGTACCGTTTCGACCCGTACCGTTTCGAATTGAACCGTTTTGACATGAACCGTTTCGACGCGTACCGTTTCGACCAGTACCGTTTGGGTGACCTACTTGGAAGGAATCATAAATGCTTCTGTATATATGTGTATCATAAATGCTTCTGTATATATGTGTATATATAACCATTGGGTGTCAGCCCAATGGCCACCAGCCCGCATTCTAACCCGGAGGTGGCGGGTTCGAGTCTTGCTCGTTCCCAATGCCCCTACGGTAGCGGATTTACCCCCAGACTCATGCTTGCTAGGTGAGGGTCTGCGAGGTGGGATCACCTCGGCGGTTGGGAGGACCGTGGAATATCCCCCCCCCCCCACATTCTAT
Source organism: Helianthus tuberosus (assembly GCA_030545235.1). Classification (NCBI taxonomy): domain Eukaryota; kingdom Viridiplantae; phylum Streptophyta; class Magnoliopsida; order Asterales; family Asteraceae; genus Helianthus; species Helianthus tuberosus. Next base: position 58,458,047 of record CM060438.1, read on the forward strand.
TTCATTAGCTCATCCGTTTACGTTAATTTCACACAGACTTACGCTTGGTAGCTTGATTGAATTGCATTTGTGGTGTTTGAAAATGTATATTCTTAATTTTGTATCGTGAAATTTGGTCTGTTTGTTCTTAATCAGTTTAAATATCATATTCTTGTTAGTTGTAAATAAATTTGTGTAAACCTAATTTTATGTCAAAAAAAAATATGAATAAATAGAAGATTCTTAATATTATAAGTGATATGAATTTTGTTGCGTGTAATCTACAGTTGTTTCCATGTTAATTTTGTTCTTCAAAATTATAAGAATTTGATCAATTCTAAGGTCGAAAATTGGGTCAATTGTCCTCAAATTTCAAAATTTAGGGTCTACTCTATGTTTATAGAACAAAATAATATTCAACTTTTTAGGCTCAGTTCCTAAAATTCTTCAAAATTTTAACCGAATATGAAGTTTGAATGCTATGAAATAATCGTAAACTTTAGCTTGAATGCTATGAAATAAATTTTATACACGTAGAACTTAAAAAAAACATTTATTTATCCAACCCGACCCGAACCGTTCCAACCCGAACCTGTTTCGACCCAAACCAAAACAACCCTTTTTTTAATTGACCCGTTTTGACCCAAACCTGTTTTGACCCGAACCCGTTTCGACCCATGACCCAAAACCGTTCAGATGGACAGTGTAACATACGAAATCTTATTCGTTCTAACACTATTCTATAAATCCAATTCCATGAACTCATTTAATTCAGCACAATTCTCAAAAAAATCCTTATTATTTTTATCAAACCCAAAAGTGTTATAAAACAGATATACTAACCCCAACAAATAACTCCTTTTGGGCAGTTACACAATAACCATTTTAGAAGTTATTGTATATATTTTGTCTACACTTGTATCCGGATGATATATACATATGAAAGATAGATTGACAGATTGAATACAATTTACAGTTTGGTTCTTATCATTTGTTTCTTATTACGTTATCAGCACGAATCGACTTTTCACGAAAAATTACCATCGATCTTCAACATCAGGAATTCATCAAACATCGTTTTTGGATTTCGAACATCTTCGTTCCTCATAATCCGGGTACACATCTTCATTCAATGCTTCCATGTTATTATTATTATTTTTTTTAACAGAATCGAAACATAGGAAACAACATAGGATTTCCCCCTGTTTTGATCTTACGGTAACACCGAAACAAAACATATAAATCAACCCATAATACATAAAATTTCTTACTCGAAAACGACGATTCAACTCACCGGTCAACCGACGCAACACACCACCGAAACCGTCGTTCACCGGAAACGGCCGTTCATCGAATTACTAATGGCGACAACAACAACGGACAACGGAAACAGTGCCAACACCGCAGATTATCGTCGGAATGGTTTACGGGGGCCACAACTCACCGGTTAACGGGCGCCACAATCATCCTCATCATCATCAGCGATGACACGGTTCCTCCACCGCAGTTACTTTCTTCGTTTAAAACGGTTTACTGGCGGTTACTCTCTTGGGCTGGAATGGTTTACCGGCGGTTATGGAACCACCGCAACGTTTTTTTTTTTCGCCGGAAGCTTTTTGGTCATTGAATCGTCTTCGGAATCTCATACTTTGAGCGGATGAAGCAGAGAGCAAAACTATGGTCGTCAATGTGGAATTCCGGAGTTGCAACTGCAGTTGCGGTTTTGACGGGAGATCACCGGAAGTTCTATCCCATCTTCCTCTTTCTCTCAGACTCTCTCTTATTAATAAATTTATCGTGAAATGAAAAAAAAAAAAGGAAACATCAACCCTTGAAATATGATATCTTGGAATATGAGATTTTATTATTTAATTTTTCTTTGAACAGCTGTAACCCATAACTTTTATTCTCTTTATTTAATTTCAATTGTCCAAATGATTATGGCAGTGGACACGAATTGTCATTACCCATGAAATTTGGTTTTGAGTCAAGTGTATATGGTTCTCATTTGTTTTCACATTCTAAGATTTACATCCATAATTTTATACGGTTCACATTACACAACATGAGATTTATACAAACATTTTTAAAATCCTTTTCGATTATATAGCACACTATTTATGCTATATAACCCACACTTCTCACTAACAAGAACCTGAAGTTCTCATACAATATACATTTTATACACGATTCGAACAAATATGTCAAACTTGTCAAAACTTGAATTCGTAGCACTTGAAATCTCGGGCAACAACTTTCTCTCATGGACTCTTGATGCTAAAACTCATCTAGAAGCAAAGAGTCTAGGGGAGACAATCATTGATGGGAATAAAACCTCCCTTCAAGAAAAAGCTAAAGTGATGACATTCCTCCGTCATCACCTTGATGAAGACCTGAAGAGGGACTATCTTACTGTCGAGGACCCTCTCGAGTTATGGAAAAACATTCAAGAACGATTTGACCACCTGAAGTTGGTCTTACTCTCTAAAACTCACTATGAATGAGCTCACTTAAGGCTACGAGATCATAAAACTGTTAGTGAGTACAACTCTGCATCACCTCTAAGTTTATATTATGCGGTGAACAAATCACCGATGAAGACATGCTAGAGAAAATTTTCTCAACGTTCCATACATCAAACATGCTCCTCGCGCAGTATTACAGGGAACGTAAATTTACAAAATATACTGATCTAATACCATATTTGTTGGTCGCGGAACAAAATAACAAGCCCCATCTACAAAATTTTGTTTCATTTGTTTGTGGTATTTTTGTTGAAACTAATATTATGTTTCATTTAAAAACCTAGTGATGTTTGATTCATAGTTGTATGATTTTTTTTTATCATACTCAAACATGCAATTTCTTATATTTAACGTGTTTTATTATTTCCTGAAGAAATATGTATACTAGCTCCAGTAGAGCTATTATTGGTGATGAATGTCTGGTAGACAGCGGTAGTACTAACGCTATTCTCAAAGATATGAAATTTTTCTCGGAGTTGTCTCCGGCAGAGACACCGATTGGTACTATATCTGGTGTCAGTAACCTTATCGAAGGCTCCGGCAGAGCACACATAATATTATCTTCGGGTACCCAATTAACTATTGATAATGCATTATTTTCAAGTAAATCCAGAAGAAATTTACTCAGCTTTAAAGATATTCGAAAAAACGGTTACCACCTAAAAACAATATCTGAAAATAAAATTGAATATCTTCAAATTACTTCAAACATAAATGGTCAAGAAACCATTGTTGAACAATTAGAAGCATTATCCTCTGGATTATATTGTACTAATATCAATCCTATCGAATCATACATGGTGAGTAACCAAAAGCTATTAGATAAAGACACATTTAATATATGGCATGACCGTCTAGGTCACCCTGGTAGCATAATGATGAGACGAATAATCAAAAGTGCCACCGGGCACCCTCTCAAAAACTTAAAAGTTTTGCTACCACAAGACTTATCATGTGCAGCATGCTCTCTGGGCAAACTTATAACTCGGCCTTCACAAACTAAATTGATACATGAAACCCCATCATTTTTAGAAAGAATCCAAGGGGATATTTGTGGGCCTATTCATCCTCCGTGTGGACCATTCCGCTATTTCTTGGTCTTAATTGACGCATCCTCAAGATGGTCACATGTGAGCCTTTTAGCTACTCGAAATGTAGCATTTGCCCGACTTCTAGCTCAAATCATACAACTGAGAGCTAATTTCCCGGACAATCAAATTAGAAACATCCGGATGGATAATGCAGGAGAGTTCACATCTCAAGCTTTTAATGACTATTGTATGTCAATCGGGATCAATGTTGAACATTCAGTACCTCATGTTCACACACAAAACGGTTTAGCTGAATCTTTGATTAAAAGATTACAAATAATCGCTAGACCACTTTTAATGAGATGTAAACTACCATCTTCTGCATGGGGACATGCTATTTTGCATGCTGCTGCACTGATTAGATTGAGACCAACTGCTGATCACGAATACTCCCCATTGCAACTGGTCTCCGGACGAGAACCAAGTTTATCCCATCTTAGAATTTTTGGTTGTGCGGTATATGTACCAATACCGCCACCACAACGTACTACAATGGGACCCCAAAGAAGACTGGGTATCTATATTGGTTTTAACTCCCCGTCCATAATTAAATATTTAGAACCAATGACGGGAGACATGTTTACAGCACGGTATGCTGACTGTCATTTTGATGAAACAATGTTCCCAGTCTTAGGGGGAGATAAGGACAAAGAAAGACTGGTAACACAAGAAATAACATGGAATGCATCATCGCTATCAAATCTCGACCCCCGAAGTGGTCAATGTGAATATGAAGTCCAAAAGATCATACATTTGCAAAGAATAGCGAATGAATTACCGGATGCATTCACAGACACGAATAGAGTGACGAAGTCACATGTACCAGCATCAAATGCACCTGCTCGAATTGAAGTAATCCCAGAAGCAATTACTATACAACGAAAGCGTGGGAGACCAGTCGGTTCCAAAGACAAAAACCCACGGAAACGAAAAGAGCAAAGTAACGCAGTTGGTGAAAACTCACAAAAGGTTATAAATGAAACCCCGGTAGAGGTAAATGTCCCGGAAGAGACAACTATAATTCCAGAGGAAAATGAAGTTTCGGAAGAAACACCGGTATCGAATGAAAATGAGATCTCTATTAATTATGTACAAGATAGTACAATGTGGAACCGGAATAAAACACGTGTTGATGATATATTCGCATATGCTATAGCAACGGATGTAATCAATGAAAATGATTACGTACCTAAAACTTTAGAAGAGTGCATGCACAGAAATGATTGGCCAAGATGGCAAGAAGCCATAAATGCCGAATTAAATTCGCTCGAAAAGCGACATGTTTTCGGACCTGTAGTCCGAACACCCATAGACGTCAAACCAGTAGGTTATAAATGGGTATTTGCAATAAAGTGAAATGAAAAGAATGAGATTGTACGATATAAGGCTCGACTTGTAGCGCAAGGGTTTTCCCAAATCCCAGGAGTTGATTATGAGGAAACGTATTCCCCTGTAGTGGATGCGATAACCCTTAGGTTCCTAATCGGCCTCACAATCTCCGAAGGACTTCATATGAGACTAATGGATGTCGTCACCGCATACTTATACGGGACACTTGAAAATGACATCTACATGAAAATCCCTAAAGGATTAAAATTGCCTGAAGCATTAAGATCAACACCTCGAGATATGTGTTCTATAAAGCTCCAGAGATCTTTATATGGTCTCAAGCAATCTGGTCGTATGTGGTACAATCGACTTAGTGAATATCTCGAAAAAGAAGGATACAAGTCTGATGTAATCAGTCCATGTGTCTTTATAAAAAGATCACTCTCAAATTTCACTATAATAGCAGTCTATGTTGATGATATCAACATCATCGGATCTCCTGAAGAGATAGAGAAAGCTGCTCAGTTGTTAAAGAAGGAATTTGAAATGAAAGATCTTGGTATGACAAAATTATGCATCGGACTACAATTTGAGTATCTGTGCAATGGCACATTTGTCCATCAATCAAACTACATCCAGAAGATGTTAGTTCGTTTCAATATGGATAAAGCACATCCGTTTAGCGTACCTATGGTTGTCCGACCGCTAGATCCACACAAGGATCCTTATCGCCCTCAAGAAAAAGGCGAAGAAGTACTTGGTCCGGAAGTACCGTACTTAAGCGCGATCGGTGCCCTTATGTACCTCGCAAATAACACAAGACCTGACATTGCATTTGCAGTTCATGTACTAGCGAGATACAGTTCGAATCCAACACGTAGACACTGGAATGGTGTAAAACATATATTCCGGTATATTTGCGGGACACAAGACTTAGGTCTTTTCTATCAGAAAGATCAAAAGTCCCAGCTTGTTGGGTATGCTGATGCCGGATATCTATCAGACCCTCATAAAGCAAAATCTCAAACAGGTTATGTATTCACATACGGTGGCACATCAATTTCTTGGAAATCGACTAAGCAAACACTTACAGCAACATCATCCAATCATGCCGAATTAATAGCACTATATGACGCTGGTCGAGAATGTGTGTGGTTGAGATCAATGATTAATCACATACAAGAAGCATGCGGATTAGAACAGATCAAGAAGGGGCCGACAATTATTTATGAAGACAATGCTGCTTGCATAGCTCAGATCAGAGAAGGTTACATCAAGGGTGATCGAACAAAGCACATCTCACCAAAGTTCTTCTCAACTTATGACTTGCAGAAAGAAGGGGAAATTGACGTCCGCCAGATCAAGTCAAGTGAAAATTTAGCTGACCTGTTCACAAAATCTTTACCTAGAAGCAGTTTCGAGCAATTATCACATGAGATCGGGCTTCGTAGATTAAAAGACGTTAGTTAAATTGAGGGGGAGTATTATACACGCTGTACTCTTTTCCTTGACTAAGTTTTGTCCCATTGGGTTTTCTTAGTAAGGTTTTTAACGAGGCAGCATAACTGGTCCTGCAGTATCAGTTTATCATATAGATCCTGAAGTATCGATTTAACATCATCCTGAAGAATATTGTTAATAGTGTATAATGAACAGTATGTATATCTGAAGGGGAGTGTTATAAAACAGATATACTAACCCCAACAAATAACTCCTTTTGGGCAGTTACACAATAACCATTTTAGAAGTTATTGTATATATTTTGTCTACACTTGTATCCGGATGATATATACATATGAAAGATAGATTGACAGATTGAATACAATTTACAGTTTGGTTCTTATCATTTGTTTCTTATTAAAAAGTTTTTATTACACCTCTTTAATTCTTTTATTATACTATCTTTCAAAAGCAAACCCGAATGAACTTTGTCACTTAAAACATTAGCTTGCAAAATTTTAACACAGATTCAAATTTTGAACAGCATCTTCTTTTCGATACAACATCTATCTAGCAATCTTTTCATATTCAAAAATTTCCTTTAAATGAAATGATTCAGTTTCAAAGAATCCGATTCAGCCTGTTTAATCAATCCGAAATCCGTTCGAAAAATGGATAAACTTGAAACACAACACACTGTTATTCAATCAGTTTCACCAAAAACAATCAAAATCAGTCGGTAATCGAGCGAATTAATCCGAAACTTATCCAGTTTTTAACTAAAAATCACTCCGAAGCTGATTTAAAATCAACCGAAAATCACTGAACTTTCTCGAAAAACAACTGATTCAGATTTATTTTCAATTCTTTCTCTATCTTCAAGAAACCTGCAAATCTTATCAAATTCTCAGCAAGTTGTTAAGTGTTTAAACAATTTGTAAATGATTATCACACTTGCATTGACTCAGTATGATCACACTGAACAATGAAAGTTGTTGAATCCATGAAAACTGTACAGAACACTTTGATTATCACACTAAATCAACCCGAATCTCATAAAAAATCAATCGGATCTGTTCAGAATTATAAAAATCTTAACCATCAATCACCGATTCAAAACGAAAATCTCAAACGATACACCGAATCTTTAACCGAAACAGTTAGATTTTACTCGAAACAAACTAAAACAGATTGAAACTCGTTTGAAACACGTTAAAAATCAATCTAGTTCCTCGTTCAGATGCAAGTTTTGAAGGTTCAATTTACGAAGCTGATGCAAGAACTATATACACTATCAAGTCAACAACACCATTTTATGTAACTCAGATCTTCAAATTAAATCTAATTTCTATGGTATTTGTTATTCAGATCTTGATTCTTACAAAAACAAACTTATTATGATATATAACATTATGATCAATATACTATTTTTGTTCAAGTTTCATCTGTTATATCAAACAGAAACTGTTGAAATCAATATAAATTGTTCGAAAAGTATGTTATATCAAACAGAAACTGTTGAAATCAATATAAATTGTTCGAAAAGTATGAAATAAGATCAGAATGTTTGAACTTTCAACTGAAAATCACCGAAGCCTAATCGAATCAACCGAAAATCAATCGAAATCAATCTGAGTTCACCGAAACATGACTGAATTATTCCAGAATAGATATTAACAATTTCAAAGCTTGAAAACTGATGTAAATGGTCCGGAAAACAGATAATCAAACTGAAAATCAATCGTTTCAATACAAAATTCAATAAAAAAACTATTCGAAATCAATCCTATTCGCTCTAATTTCGAATCAAAAACTCAACTTCGCATGGACTATAACAACGATCATCTCAACAAAAAACATTTTTGATTTTAATTCTGATCAGAAAAAATGTCTAACAGTTTCATATAATCACATTATGAACAAATTTCAACCATATTAATCAGTTTTATCCTTTAAAACAATCCTAATCAGTCTGAAAATCAACGAAATCTGACTGAAATACACGAACGACACCTCGAAAGACACCGAAACTTGTCCACTTCAATCACTATTACTGCCAAACAATACAAGACCTCCAAACAAACAGAAGGTACAGGACACCAAAACAGAAAATTACATAGCCCCAAAAACATTAAATCTCTCCCAGCCTTCCCATGTAAGACCCGTCTCCAACACTGCAAACATGCTCTCAAATTCTCAAACTCCCTTTCCATCAAAAACAACCTCTCATTCACCATCAAATTCTCTTCCTCCAACCGCGCTATATGAGAGAAAAAAGTTACCAGGTCTTACGTAGCCATTACCACTGGTATTGGACCACCAGAAAGTCGCCAAGATCTGTAGATGGACCTCTTGCACCAGGTCTTGCAGTCAGGGGGGACTCTTTTCAGTACCAGCAACCACATCAAGTCTACTTTAACCAGTGGAACCCATAGACTCCAAGTGTATGCCATTGTTTCTTCAGATTCTAATCTACAAAAGTGCCAGCTCACTCCAAATGGTGACCCGTTCACTAAAAATGGTGAATTGGACCCGTTTAGAATTTGACCTGCTTACTAAATTTGACAGTTAAGGAGCCAGTAATAAGTAATAAAAAACTAAAAAATAGTTCCAAAAAATGAGAGTGGCTAGTTTTCTCAAAGCTTGCCTCATTAGCCATATTGGGATGGGATCAGCTCGAGCTTTTAGCAAGCATGTAATCATCACCTCTGTCAAATCATAATAAAGTTGTAATGACAACATTGGATCATTTCACATACTTGCTTCCACAGTTGCAAATCCCATTGAACAAAAATCTGCATAAAAGATAGACATGATACCGAACTGTTCTAGTTAACACACCTCCGATTCTCAGGAAGTTTGATTTAGTATTGGTCTTTCACTCAACTAACAATAATTACCTGTAAATTTTCAAAGTCCTAGACGCATCTCTGCCGCTAAGTATCAGATAGATAGCCTTCATCGATCTCTGAACCTAATATGTCCGAAAATAATTCGTTTATCGATAATTCGAGTTCTGAAGCGGAAGAGCATCTGATATACAACTCAACACAGCTAGTAGATGCCTATTTTAATTACAACGCGGTAAACCCCGTGTGAAACCGTTATACACAGCGCCTGTTTGTATTTTAGTGTGTGTTGTGTTTGATGCGTATTTGAGGAAGATGGGGGAGTATGGAACATATACTCAGCAACTCAACCCCAATATGCAGCGCTAAGGCCTAAGTGCAGCGTATAGGTTTATGGTCATTTGGTTATGGACTCCCACGTTTCACGTTATACTCGGCAACTCACCACCTATACACAGTGCTAAGGCCTAAGCGCAGCGTATAGGTTTAATAATTAAAAAAATTAGTTTTTAACTGTAGTTAATTCTCAAATTATTTACCCAGTAACTGTTAGCTCTCTTTATAACAAATAGCTTTTGAAATCAAATCTAATACCCTGTACTTGCTAGCTCTCTTTACAATATAATAACCTCATCAATCCCTAACCCCAAAAAAAGATTCAGAACACAAATATATTGCAGAATCATCTCCAACTGAAAAACCGAAACTTTAAAAGATACCTTTGTACACAACATTTCTGTTGAATTGGGATAAAACCTTTCAACCTCTGCATCAACAAACTGCAAACTGCAAATCTTCGACTTTTTCGTTTTCGGTTTGCTTACAGATGGCACACTTGTGAGCTGGACATATAAACGGTTACCCTGCAACAATCTTTTCTTGAAGCTTCTGTCGCCCGGTCTTATCGTTTTTCTGGAGCAGCTTAGTTACGCATTTTGGGTGATAAAAGTGGCCACACGTTGCGGAACTACAACAAAAAACCTACACAATGATACCAATAGATAATTGTTGAATATCATTGGAAAAAATGACGATGAAAATATATTTTCTCGAGTATTACATACCTCTGTATTTGAAGATTTATCAGAAGACCCTAGTTCACCACAGACAAAGTACTGGTGCAGACTATACTGGCAATTTTCACACTTATATTCGTTTTGACTCTGCAAAGAATAAATATTTAAAAGAGTAATTAAACGAAACAATATATATGATATCATCCAAACTCCTATACGATTAACTAACCTCCAGTTCTTCAAGAGATAAACAAAGAGATTCACAATTAGACTCTTGTGCCTCTTAAGAATCTGGGGTCGCGTCTTCACGACCTAAAACATCTCCCTTCACAACTGTAATAGACGACAAAGTCGTCAAAAAACCATCAGTAAAAAATCATTTAAATTTTTTCTTAAGGAAATGAAGAAGTGAAGTAAAAAAGTAGTACCATGTAAGCTTGCCACCATTATCACATATCGCACAAACGGAATCGAAATGATCATCGTCATCATCTGACTCACTATCTTCGTTGGTGATATCATCTTGCGTTTCACCGTTTGTATCATCAACTCTAAAGCTAGGTTTTGTAACATAACATCCTACAATATATTTTCAAGAATGTCAAAAGATCAAAAGAAATCAGTGAGGAAAAACGGAGACAAACCAGAAGTTGTATTATACCTCATCAAAAGCGTTCGTTTTTCCATGATTCTTTATAAATGCAGCCAAAAACTGTTCCAATAATTTTTCCGGAATAATTTTTTACAAATGACAACATTTATGTTGAATTGGGATAAAACCCTTCAACCTCTGCATCAACAAATTAAAATACCCATTTGCACATCAAGAATAGATTAATTAAAAAAAATTATTCATGTATTGAATTGATCTACAGAAATTTGGTTAAAAGATGAATTTCCTAGTCCCTACCATTCCAAATAAAAACATCATGGCAAGAGCAGCTATGATAGACAAGCCGGCACCTAACAGTGACGCCTCTGTCAAATCTCTTGGAATTTTCCTGCCATACAAGACTTTGATATTATAGATATAGTAAAACAAAGTATAGTTTGATCTAAACAAACTCAAAAATCCATCCATCAAGAATGGGGATCCACTTCAACTCACAAACCCAAAATAAAAAAGTCAGTAGATATGGAATCATATATTCACTTTTACACTGACCATTCATGAGTATAATATTGTGCGAACACAAACCCACGAGCCTGACCTGTGGATTGTGAACTAACAACCTCTGTTGCTGATCCACTGTTAGCTAACCACCTCTGCTGCTAATCCACTGTTATTAACAACCTCTGTTGTTCATCCACTGATTCCTAACAACATCTCCATCCACTGCCATCTAAACCACTGATCATTTACCCGTATCACTCACCTTCCCGGAATTCCCAAACCCGCTAACCGCAGAATTCCAAGACTAATAGCGCCATTTTTATCGATGACAATTGCATAAAACTGATCCTTGAGATCCGATAGTTCCTCTTCATCGAGTGTGCTAGCCAAAGCCTGTGTGGTAATATGAGTCTTAGATAATATTATTTGTGATTACTTTAATAATGTGAGTGAAATACTTACCCGTAGAGAGAAAACAGTTACCAGGTCTTACATAGCCTCTCTAGTTTTGACAACTACTTCCGAATACCTTGCTGTTCCGCCAAAGCCATAATATCCAGCAAGTTAGCATAACTATTACTTTGATGATCTTCACTTGTAAATGGAAGACCTGATGTATATTTAAGCATACCTGCAACCATACTAACCTGGCCTGGGAATGGGGCTTGAACCCACGCCCATACCAGCCGCCACACTAATTGGGCCACCGAGCAAGATATTTGCAGGTGGTTGCCCAGGAATGATTCATGGGCGCAACAACATAAGTGGCATAGGTCATTAATAATCACCAGTCCTCGCCTAACCACATAAGGGGCATACTGTTTTAAGTATTAGAACTTTTGTAAACTACAACACTTGTTTTTTTCTTCTCTTTTTATGATTCGTACGTGTCTTCAATTCCACTTTAAAACCAAACACTGCCATATGCTTTTGTCGATATACTACCCAATTTTTAGACCTGAAACCGTAGCCAAACAATTTTCTTAAGAAAGTAACAAATTCTTTTTTCCGGAGTCAAGACATCTAAACATAAACCTTTCCATATTGTGAAATTGAATATGATTAAATCTATAGTGAAAATACGTGTACATATCATTAATTATACATAAAAAAAAACTGGACGGCAAAGCTAAGCATATCTTTATTCAACAATGGGCCACTCTCAGCAAGGAACTAAGAGGCCAAAAGTTACAACAATTGTCCAGTACCCCTTATTCATTTAGACACACACTTACAATTAACACATTTTTATACAAAGCTAATGCCCCCCAAAATCTTTGCGCCATGACTCCCAGTCCAAGGATTTCCACTTCGTTCTTTGTGATATCCACCAGTAAGAGGTGTCGACAATCTCATCCACGATCCGATGGCAGGGTGTTATTGCTGCCTTAAAGAAAATTCTGCTCCTCCCTAACCATATGCACCAACATGTTAGTATCATTACTCCCTCGATTACTTTGGTCCTTGCATTTGTCATCTTTAGATTTGCTAGGTGATCCAATAATCCCCTGACGAAAGCAACTGGCCCGATACTGGAATTTGTAACCATATACACACTTGCCACCATACAGCCTTTACGTGCATACAGGAGACCGATGTGTGGTTCGCTGACTCCTGTTCCCAACCACAATCTGGACATAGGTAGTTTATAATGGGTATGCCCCGCCTGGCCAGTGCATCCTTTGTTGGAATCCTCCCTTCAGTAGCCTGCCAAATGAACATATTTGCTTTCGGTATTGCCCAGTTATTCGAACGAAGCACTGCTGCATTTTGTTGTCGATCAACCTGCTGATGCAGTTTCGATTTACCTGCTTTACCGAGAATACCACTCCATAATCATTCTTCCATTCCCAAACGTCATCTTCATCTTTCATTGTTTGCTGCTGCAACATTTGAAGAACTGTCGGTGAAAAAGTGAAGAAAACTTAAATCAAACATAACCACCAGAATGACGAATTAGTTCACACGCAAAAAAAAAAAAAACAAATTTTGAGATAAATCCCTTGTATAAACCAACAAACAAACACAAACAATCCTATATGCAAGTGTGGTGATTTCAGCAAATTATACTTTTATATAAACAAAAACACACAATCCTTACAAAGTTAAATATGGTTGATGCTCCTAGTCCTGCATTGGATCGTTACAAAAAGTTAGGCATTTGAATGTTATCAGATTATTATACAAGCACACACATTAAAACAATCATAAATCTACAAAGAACACTCGTAAATATACCTGATCCATGTATTCACTGTCAAGCCTCTGATGGTGCAGTTGTGTATTTGGACTGATTGATTGATGAGTAACTGATCCAGGATACCCAACCCAAGAGACTGGGCTGGCAGATGGATTAGCAACAGATCTTGACCGCATCATGTTCCACTTCATCATGTTCATGCTTATATCTCTGCTTTTAAACAAAACCAATCTCCAATAACACATCATTGAGATTCCAATTAAAAAACACAATTAAACAATTGATGATGGAGAGAAAATAAAAAACACAATTAAACGATTGATGACAGAGAAAATAAAAAACACAATTAAACGATTGATGATGGAGAGAAAATAAAAAACACAATTAAACGATTGATGACAGAGAAGGAAGAAAAAATGCAATTGAACTGAGATGTTTGCATTATAACATATACCGTGACTCAGTGAGAGATTAGGTTTCCTGGATAATTACCTGATAAGAGAACTCCGATGATGACGAGCGGCGGCAACTATCTCGTGAAAAAGTAACCTTCAAATTCTGGATGTAAATTGCAGATCTTGTGTTGTTTGCAATAAAAGACAAACCCAAATTGATTCGTTAAATCACTGATGATGAGTTCCATTGATTATGGAAAAGAACATCAAAAAAAGTTGAAAGATGATGGAGGCGGAAGGGAATTTTTAGAGAGAGGAAGAAGATGATTTGAAAGTGAAGGAGGAAGCGAGTTTATATGTATAATTTTAGGGCAACGGTTGAGGGGAGCGTACCCACGTAGCAAGAAACATGCAGAAAATACAGGAAAATTTAACTAGCGTTGAAAAAAAAACTGCCATTTTTTTGGGGTTTGAACGGATGAGATTAAGTCTTGGAGATAACCGCCTGAATTATTACGGTCAGGATTAACTAAAACGTGGGTTTGACCGGCGGTTTCTTAGCGGGGAACAATATATTAATAATATACGTATAATCAAGTTCTAATGCCAAACCATGAAAATAAAACAAAAATACTGAATTTTGGGTATGTCGCGCCCCGCGACAGATCCTTCCTTAGCTTTCGCGGCCCGCGACTAACGTAGCGTTACACGATGACATTTCTAGTTTGGTGTCGCGCGACGCGAACACCTGTTTTCGGCAGAAAGGTTGGGTTTTTGTTGCTGCAAATGCCCAGCTCCTATTTCTTTACCATCGTCAACCTAAAATATGCATAACTTTGTATCTAAAGGTCCGTTTTAAGTGATTCTTTTTCCTATGTGTTCGTAATTTAATTACCGACGCGTCTATCATGGTTATCTTGTCAAAATTTAAGTTTACGGACCGAGAGGCAATTAGTCCCTTTTTCATTTATTCGACCTGCATAGTTTTACAGTAATTCTACTACTAATGATTTTATGACCTCAAGGCGTATTTACCCATCATCCGGGGCTTACGATCGCTGGCGTATCATTACCAAGTCTATGGCTTTACGCTCTTGTGATCCACCATCGCAAAAAGCTATTCAAAACACATTCTACTAATCAATTATTCAACCTGTTTGGCTCATTTATGGAATCCTCCATTTCCAATGACTACCAAACATTTTCTAATCAAGTTTTTGACTCGTTTATCTAATAGTGATCTTCGTCACTTCTACTAACGCTACCATTTCAAATAAACACAATTTCAAGCGACTATAATATTCAAGCAACATAATGTAACGGAATCACGGTTACATACTTGTATAATTCATCAACATTGGTTTCTAACTATAATTACCCATTCCCGGGCTTGTCAACTTTAGCGTATCACTTCCATTTCATGGTTTACGCTTTTATAACTCGAATTTGAGGAGAGACGTTTAAGTCACTTCGAACACTATCATTCCGACCATTATTTGACCCGTTTGATTTACTAATGGAATTCTCCATTTTACCAACATACCATCTTATTTTAAACAATATTTTAGCCCGTTTCTTTATCTAGTGAGTTTCATCACTTTATTTTCATTCCATACATGACTAATTTAACCATATTATTAACAAAAAAATCTAATTAACTATTTTGACCCGTTTGGTTGTCGAGTGAGTTACATCACTTCATTGACATCCGAAACACAACTAAGTAAACAATATTCTCAACGAACATATCTAATTAACTATTTTGACCCGTTTGGTTGTCGAGTGAGTTACATCACTTCATTGACATTCCAAACATTCCTTAGCCGTTTATTTTGTCCCGATTGGTTTGTCGAGTGAACTACATCACTTCATTGACTTACCAAACTCGCATTTTACACTACAATCCCGTTAATATTTCTAATACTATTATTTATGCATAATGTAACGAAACCGAAAGTTACGTACCTATAGTGCTTTTCCTTCAAGCGTGCATCAACTCTGGCTCGTCCGCTTGAAGATTCAATTCCCTTGCCTATAGAGTTCAATCAATGACTTGTTTAGAACTCTTATTATTTCATATAACGCATAATTCACCATAACATTCAAATATGCGTTTTTACTCAAAATTTCAACATCTTGAAGGTTCAAAACCTTATAACAAATCATTTACGAAGAAATGATTGGTTTTTAAAGCGGATTTGTTATTGTGTTCTCATTGTGGTTATCACCTAAGGATAGGTGACAGTATTGTTTTAAAATCTAAACGCAAGTGAACTCGCGTTAGGGTCCTAGAGAAGTTATAGTCTAGGTCAAAGCATTACTAATAACCTAATTCCCTATAACCATTGGCTCTGATACCAACTCTTCTGTCATACCCCGACCGCGTTAAAACAACAAAACCGCGGCGGAAACGTCGGGGAGTGGAGTGGCAGAATTATTGTTTCACAACCATGGATTCAAAAGTTAAGTTTTATTGATTCATTAGATAATTTACATTGTCTTAAAACAAAACAAACAAGTTACACATCGTCTATCATTGTTATTATGTCACTAAGGCCTCATCCAGATCCTATGTGAACATGCATCCTAGCAATCAACATCATTCAACACCACCTGAAACCTATGTAAAAACAAAGTCAGCAAAGAAATGCTGGCGAGCACATAGGTTTTATGAGAGTGTCGGATTCATGGCTCGTTTTCATGTTGCAGTACCTCATTAGACTACAAGAGTCAAAAGTTACAAACCTTGTTTTGAAAAGTGTATAGTATTGCAACATAATTAACCAACTCAAATCAAGTTGGTTATAGTTTATTAAATCTCGTAGCCATGATTCTTAACCCAAAACATTTATTTAAGTAAACCAAATTGTAAATCATCTCGATAATAAAACTCGTATGGTTTATATCATTTAGAAAACATCGTTATGTGACATCGTTTTAAAATCGTTTGCCCAAGTGAACTAACTAATGCCACGGAATGTAATATGATAAAAACACTTATATATAAGAAGTACCAGCGGCGTATCTACCATGCTTTTATCATATCACCCTCGTCCCATTATCTAATCACAACCCAAAAACCAATCGTTTATCCAATTCGTTTAACTCGTTAAAATCATTCTCGTTTTAATTGTGAAAACTACTTTTGGTCGTCTCGCTAATAACATCCAAACCTTCGCAACTCGCCTATTGCTAATCTCGCATTAATAAACTACCAAAGGGCAAATTAACAACCACAGATTCAGTCGTTACCCACATAACCCCCACACATAACCATGGGTGCAGTCTGATAATGGGATTTATCAGATCCTATGGTACCATAACCTAATACTGGTCGGTTCGGCCAAAACTAATGAATGTTATTCGTTATGTAACTACGCCCAACAAGTTGTTCACATTATCGAAATCGTTATTAATTTTATATAAACCATTTTAATTATTTTTGAAACCATCGTTAAAAACATCAAAATCAATTAACACATATGAATCACCCTAAAACAATCGAAATTAGTAAAATAGGGGAACTATGTACTCACATCGAAGTACAAAGTATCCTCAATCTAAAGAACTCAACAAGCTCAAGCAAACCAGAGAAATCAAGTAGCACCTCAGTTTTAACCAACAACTGCTACAAGACGAACTCATCGAGTCACGTATAACATGCGAGAGCGGTTAGCCTTTGTAAAGCGTTTAGTATAGTGTGCGTTGTGTTTTGATATAGATAACATATGTAACACCCAAGATTGTGTTAAGCGAAAAAGGGTTCGAGTATACTCACAGCGCGTGTTTAACAGATAAACACTGTCTTGGATTGAAGGGAGCGCGTTAAGATTAGCCTGAGTATTAAACAGTAGCGTAAGCGTTGAACGGTGCTTGAAACAGCGTGTAGGATGATGATTGAGCGAATGGGCATAACCCATCCGGACGGATGGTCATCCGGTCGGATGGTCATCCGAGCGGATGCCCATTCGGACGGTTGACCATTCGACTGAGATGTGAGTGTTTGTGAAATTGTTTCTGAAACTTTTGAAGTTTTCGTTGTAGTATTAAATCAAAATAAGATACTGTTACCAAGTCATCCGGTCGGATGGTCATCCGATCGGATGGCTATTCGAGTGGCAATCAGTAGCTTGTTGAGTTTTGATAACATCTTCTAAGTAAAAGTTTGAAGTTTAATGGAGTAGCGTGATGATGTGTCAAACAACGGAAATACATGGAAGCCCAGCTCAACCGATCGGATGGGAATCACCCTCTTCGAGGGTACTCACTGTTCTTTTGGTGAAGTTTCATGTTCAACCCGTAATCATGTAACACCCGTCTCATTTGTTTAGGATTTTAACGTAAAATACGCATTTTTAAAAGAAATGCATCATTTTAAAAGTTTTACAAAATGATATAGTTTCATAACGATAGTATCTTAGTTAACTACTAACTAGTTTAAACATAAGAGATATCAAGTTAAGTGTTTACAAAATAAACATTTTCTACAAGAAATTTAGATTAATGCGGAAGCTTCAAAACGATGTGTTCGGTTCTTGATTTCCTGCTTGATCGCCATCCGGAATGAGACCAACAACACCTAGTGTCAAAACCACGTTAGATGTTAGTTTTGACAATGTTAATATACGTATAATCAAGTTCTAATGCCAAACCATGAAAATAAAACAAAAATACTGAATTTTGGGTCTGTCGCGCCCCGCGACAGATCCCTCCTTAGCTTTCGCGGCCCGCGACTAACGTAGCGTTACGCGATGACATTTCTGGTTTGGTGTCGCGCGACACGAACACCTGTTTTCGGCAGAAAGGTTGGGTTTTTGTTGCTGCAAATGCCCAGCTCCTATTTCTTTACCATCGTCAACCTAAAATATGCATAACTTTGTATCTAGAGGTCTGTTTTAAGTGATTCTTTTTCTTATGTGTTCGTAATTTAATTACCGACGCGTCTATCATGGTTATCTTGTCAAAATTTAAGTTTACGGACCGAGAGGCAATTAGTCCCTTTTTCATTTATTCGACCCGCATAGTTTTACACTAATTCTACTACTAATGATTTTATGACCTCAAGGCGCATTTACCTATCATCCGGGGCTTACGATCGCTGGCGTATCATTACCAAGTCTACGGCTTTACGCTCTTGTGATCCTCCATCGCCAAAAGCTATTCAAAACACATTCTACTAATCAATTATTTCGACCCGTTTGGCTCATTTATGGAATCCTCCATTTCCAATGACTACCAAACATTTTCTAATCAAGTTTTTGACTCGTTTATCTAATAGTGATCTTCGTCACTTCTACTAACGCTACCATTTCAAATAAACACAATTTCAAGCGACTATAATATTCAAGCAACATAATGTGACGGAATCACGGATACATACTTGTATAATTCATCAACATTGGTTTCTAACTATAATTACCCATTCCCGGGCTTGTCAACTTTAGCGTATAACTTCCATTTCATGGTTTACGCTTTTATAACTCGAATTTGAGGAGAGACGTTTAAGTCACTTCGAACATTATCATTCCGACCATTATTTGACCCGTTTGATTTACTAATGGAATTCTCCATTTTACCAACATACCATCTTATTTTAAACAATATTTTTGCCCGTTTCTTTATCTTGTGAGTTTCATCACTTTATTTTCATTCCATACATGACTAATTTAACCATATTATCAACAAAAAAATCTAATTAACTATTTTGACCCGTTTGGTTGTCGAGTGAGTTACATCACTTCATTGACATCTGAAACACAACTAAGTAAACAATATTCTCAACGAACATATCTAATTAACTATTTTGACCCGTTTGGTTGTCGAGTGAGTTACATCACTTCATTGACATTCCAAACATGCCTTAGCCGTTTATTTTGTCCCGATTGGTTTGTCGAGTGAACTACATCACTTCGTTGACTTACCAAACTCGCATTTTACACTACAATCCCGTTAATATTTCTAATACTATTATTTATGCATAATGTAACGAAACCAAAAGCTACGTACCTATGGTGCTTTTCCTTCAAGCGCGCATCAACTCTGGCTCGTCCGCTTGAAGATTCAATTCCCTTGCCTATAGAGTTCAATCAACGACTTGTTTAGAACTCTTATTATTTCATATAACGCATAATTCACCATAACATTCAAATATGCGTTTTTACTTAAAATTTCAACATCTAGTTTTCTTTTAGGAATTTCAACAAACACCTAAAGGGCATAATTTTGCAAAATCAATAACCAAGTTTTATGACTAGTTATTTAGCCAATTTTGAGCATCAACACCTAGACTTATTTCATGGAGCTCAAATAACACTAGATTAATAATCATAATTCTAGTGTTCATCATCTTTATACAAAACCCATTTAACACATAAATGGATGGTTATCGACCTCATATCTATGAACACTAATTCAACAAATTATTGACTAGGGTTTGCTCCTAGACATGATTTCATCCTAATTTCATCCAAACTTCAATCATGCAAGCCAAATTTTCGATTTCATATGTTCACCAAGAATTCAAGATGAATCTAAATAACAAAATTTGGCATACCTTATGATCCTTTCACGGAGGTGATCACTAATTTGTGTTTAGATTTCTGTTTGGACTAGATTTGCCCCTTTGATTTGATGAAATTTGGTTGATTAGGGTTTTGAGCATAAGAGCTCCCCTGGCTCTTGTTGGAATTGCAGAACACACACACGTATGTGTGTGTTTTGTGTTTTAGTATTTTATTTAATTAAAACTCTAATTCAATTGCCCATGTTTAGCCCCTCGACTTTACCCAAATTTTATAAAGGGTATTTTAACCATGATCGTTCTATGATTTCAAGTCTTTTAACTAACTAGGTTATTTATTCCTAGTTATTTTATCTTGACTATTACCATCATTCAATTTATAATATAAAATCTATATTTTCGGGGTGTTACAAGTCCTCCCCCTTTAAAAGGGTTTCGTCCTCGAAACCTTCTTTAAGTAGTCCTTTGGTTTGGACCTAACTATCTTAGTTTCGTTTTTCAAGGCATTCCTTCTTTTTCGGCATAAAGTTTTTATCCGTATTGACATGTGCGTCTTTTAGGCATATGTCCTATTGGATCGTAACCTTTTATCATTTATTTTCTATCTTTGTCGCCTATTTGACCGGGTTGTCTTTTGACCATCCAGTCACTGAGTCCGTCAACATACTTACTTCACGCTAGTCTTACATTGACAAGCGCTCTACATAGGTCACAACATTATTATGACTATAACTTGTTTTATCGCCTAGACTGGTTGGTCACCATTTTACCTCATACCTCGTCATTCGGGTATACTATATTGCCGTCATCGGCCCTTTGCGTGCTTATAATTTCATATCTAGTAACTCATATTACGACGTGGTTGTATTCTGTATCACTTTTGTGACCGTGATCACATCACGTCATGTTTAGGTTTACGTCAGCTTTTCATTATTATGAATCTTCTTTCGAATGCATCGTTTTACACCTATCGGCGTTAAGACCTATATCCTTTAGTATTAACCATTTTCTAATTTTCTCATAATATTTATATTTGTTAGAACGTCGTTTCTTACTAAAACCGAATTTTAGTTTAATGTTTCTCTTTAACACATGTCAGTTAATCATATCAAGAAATTGACGACAAGAATTATTCTTCTCCGTTATCATTTTATGCGGGAAATCATAACTTGTTCCCACGCTTTATATTATCGACCCGTAGGTTCCTTTACTTAGCCTCGTAAGCTATTTTATTAGGTCTTCACCTTTTTAGGGTGAGGCCCTATAGTTTGCTCCTTTGTATTTGCAACCCGATGGTCATTTTGGCCCCGTAGACCTTTATATTGTTTATAACCTGAGGGTTATGGTGATCCCATGGATCATCCTCTATTCATGTCTTTATTTAATTGCATATGTATACATATGGCGTCAAGGCACCCCCTTTTTTGTTTAGAATAAATAAATTTTCACTTTCAAAATTCATTTGACCTTGGCCGTAGTCTAAGGCTACACTCATTTTCTCTCGAATTATCTTTCCGACTCTATGACTTCTTACGTCATTTTCGCGTCGGTTTATCTCACTCATACCATTATTTGGTTTACGCCTCTATTTCCTTTCAACCCGTTACCCGGGTTCTTTATCTTAATGTTTTTAACACTCTGGTTTCATTGGTTTGCGTTTTCCTTCCCATACTCTTTTACGACCTATCACATAGATTCATTAATATTTCTCACTTCCATTATTCGGTTTGCGCTTACGTGGAATATCAAGTATTTTACTTATTTGAACCAAACACCACCTTTCTTTTGTTAGCGACTGGTGTGTGCGAGTGTGTATATATATTTAAGTATATTTTAAGCCCTTTTACACGTTAGTCAAGTTTTAAATTTATAAAACACGATATTTTACTAACACCAAACACACATATGGGCAAGTGCACCCATCGTGAGCGTAGTATAGTGTTGGCAAGATACCGAGGTCGTCCAAGGACACAAGAGCTTTTAGTACCGGTTTATCCTCAATGTCTAATCCAATCAAAAGTTTAGAAAGATGTTTTAAACTAGAAAAATAAAAAATAACTAAAATGCTGAAAAATAAAATAAAAGTAAAAACAGATAGATAAGATGAATCAATTGGCTCTGACTCGTGTTTAGTGTAACCTTTGATTATTTCCGCACTTTTGCACTTTTTAAGAGATTATCTTAGTTATTGTAGTAGGCCCCTCTTTTGAAGGTGACTTTACCCTCAACCCAGTAGTTTGAGTCAGCAAGGATACAATCCTAAAGGGTCGGATTATTGAAAGATAATTAATTAAGTTATTAATGCATATTATGGTAGGCCCCTCTTTTGAAGGTGACGTTACCCTCGGCTAAGTAGTCTGAGTCAGCAGGGATACAGTCTTAAGTAACCGGGTTAAAGTATTAATAGTAGCTTACATATGAGGGGATCAAAGAGTTTGGACCCCCGCCATCCAATACCGGTAGGTATTGAAGGAGGTCCTACTAAATTTGACCCAGGTCCTTGTAGGATCTATACACTGAACAAGGCAAGACTCTTACCAAACCGTTCCCTTAACCCCCGACCAGGTAGCCAACATATCTCCATGAAAAGGTTTAGGCTCAAAGGGGTTAACTAGAGGGATTTTGGGTAGGTGGTAAAAAAAAGAAAAATAATGGTGTAGAAAAAAAAAGTTAGTCCTAATGCCTCTGTCATTTACTTACTCGGGTTTAAGTTGGTAAGGACCGGGAATGCATTGTCGTGGCAAGTTCTAGAGTCGTAAGAACCAAGCGGCTATTCACACAAGAAACGAAAAATGAGCAATTAGTTTAAGGATATGTATTTGTATGCTCAATAAAGGCTCAAAACTCACTTTTTGTGGGAATGGGTTTTTATGTGATCAAGTATATATAATCAAATTTTAACTAAACTTGTCATGCCGTTTCATAATTTTCTTATGTTGGTTCTTTTTATCACGGCGCTATCGGTTGTAAATTTGTAAAAATATAACCTTTTTAGAACTTGAAATCCCAAATTAAACCTAGACAAGTAAAAAAAATGAAAAATTTTTGAAAAAAATTTGGGGTGATTGGAGGTTCCAATAGAGTTTTATGTAAGGCATGTATTTAGGACTTGCAAGATTCAAGGTTTTAGCATCCTCCCCACACTTAAATTACACATTGTCCTCAATGTGTCCCAAAAATTAGTTTTTAGGTTGATTGAATGTGTAAAAAGGTGTGAAAAAGCAAAAATTTATGTTAATGGGCGTCTGGACACGGCCCCGTGGCGTCCGGGCACGGCCCCGTGTTCAGATCGCCAGTAACAGAAATTAAAATAAAGAAACAGAAGCCTGGACACGGGGGCGTGCTGGGTGAGCACGGCCCGTGTCCAGTTACCTGAACTGGGCAATTTTCTGCAGATGGTTGAGCTTGGGCCGTGTTGGGTGAGCACGGCCCCGTGCTGAACTTGCTGCAATGAAGAAAAATTTGTCGGATGGCCCTGTTTTCGTGCATGGGGTGCTGGTGCAAGTTTCCCTTGTTATCCTTCACCAACCCGAGTGTGTTTTATCCATTACAACATCATCCAAACACCAATTTAACTAAAACCGTCATTCCATTCAAATAGAGAGAATTACATAATAGCCCTACTAAGTTAAAATTCTAGATAAATAGGTCAAAAGAAACACAAGAAGTCTAAATCAAGAAGTTCTAGCTTAAGTTTATTCTATTAGCAAAATTTCCAAAAAGATAATTTTCTCGGTTGGATGCGGCTTGAAAAACTTCTTTCTCCGGGCATGGGTCCCTCACACGTCGGCGAGCCACTCCTCTATCTCCCTAAGGAGAAGAAAGGCGGGCTCATTGGCATTGGGTTGAGGGGGTACAACCTCCACCGGGACTTCTTGTAGATCTTCAAGAGGAGGTTCCGCTGGAATGTCGTCCCATCCGGTGGGATTGTTGACTCCAAGTGCTAGGTTCCAATCATCTTGAGGGAGGATTGGTTCCATGGGAGGTGTCACAAGAATGTTCAATCTCTGGTGCAAGAGATTGATTTCTTGAAAACTGTTTTCCAACCCCACCGTAAGATAATTTATATGGTCAATGAGGATCTCCTCCACCGATGTCATCTCAACAAGAGCCTCACGTAATGCCATCACGTAGCGAACGAGAGTAGCTTCAATTGAGGACCTTCTTTCCCTTCGACTGTTTCTGGAGTGTGCAGAAGAGGTTCCAATGTTTTGGCTTGACATTCTATGAAAATAAATAGAAAAGAGTTTATTTTAATGAAACAGTACCCTCGAACACGGGCCCGTGCTCAGTGAGCACGGCCCCGTGTCCACCTCTCTGCAGATTTTTAGAACAAGGAATCTCAGAGTTTTAAATTATTTTTCCAATTTTAAAGCGTTTTTGAACAAAAATAACTTAAAACAATGTTGCAAAACTTATTTTAGACAAGATTCCTTGAACAAAAACCTAACAAACCTCACAATAAAGCTTGGAACCATGGTAGCCTCAAGCTCTAATGGAGGTGTTGAGGTAGAAGAAATGGAGGAGAAGGTAATTGACAAAAGGGGAAAGGACAAGAAGGTTGTTGAAAACTTCTTTTAGAAAATACCTAGGATGGTATGTGAGAAGATTCCCTCAAATCTCTGTCCCTGGAGTGGTCCAAATGTGCAGGATCCTTGGCTGCATTTATAGAAAACGACAGCATGCTGGACACGGCCCCGTGTCGGCTGGACACGGCCCCGTGTGCAGGCGAGGTCCTGACACAGTTTGTCCATATTCTGACAAAAAGTCAGAAAGGAATCTTTTGGTAGACACGGGGGCGTGTTGACCTGGACA
The DNA here is from genome assembly GCA_030545235.1 of Helianthus tuberosus. NCBI lineage: Eukaryota > Viridiplantae > Streptophyta > Magnoliopsida > Asterales > Asteraceae > Helianthus > Helianthus tuberosus. The sequence continues at coordinate 58,483,320 of CM060438.1, forward strand.
AGGCCCTGTGTCTAGAGGATGTTTATGAAGTTTCGTCTATTTCTAAGGAACTTATCCGTATCGGGTGGTTCCTTACTGGATGGAACAACCCCAAAGTGCCTAAGATACCTTAATTGCTCTAGATTAAGACGAGAACGCAAGAGGTTGTCGGTGAGGGTGATTCCTATGCTAAATGTAGGTGGACAAGTCCAACCCTTTCCCGGGCTCTCGTTAAAGAAGGTGTATGCCGAATCGCTCAGGTCTATGTATATACCGAACGAAGTCGATGGGGAGTCCTTCACGGCACAATCGACACAGGGACGACTATCGCTCAAGTCCTCGCTAGAGTTAGAGGTAACATCGGGAACAACGAAGTTGTTTTTATTTGAATGCGATCCCAACAGTTCTTCTTGGTTATCGTTTTGAGATAAATTATTGAAATCTATCCTAAGTTCTTTTAACCAATTAAGAATTAGATCTTCCATTTGAAATAGTTCATCAAGAAGCATTTCTCCTAGAAGATCAGGTTGAGAGCATTCGAGGGAGAGATAGGGATTATTTTTACTTTCGCCCCTCTTAAGGTTATAGGAAAACAATGGGTCTATATAATGGGGCTTATAATTTAGAAAGTAACATTCTAATTCTTTATGAGGGCCACCACATATTTGACACCACGTACCATAAGAGTGCCGAAAGTAAAAAATATTAGTATCTCTCATGTTTGTGTCAGAAATTACCAACCGTCGGGATCTTACGGTTCTGTTTTCAGTAACTGAAACTTGGGCACGGGGCGTGTTGAATGGGCACGGCCCCGTGTTCAGCTTACTGTCTGACTTAAAACAGGATTGCCAGTTCCAAGGATTGGGCACGGGGCGTGTTCAGCGGGCACGGCCCGTGCTGAGTTCTGCAGAAGCTGAAAAACTAAGAAAATCCTTAAAAAAAAAAAACAGAAAAATTAGAAAAAACCGTAACAACTCTCATCAAAAGTCATAATTATTAAATTAATTAGTCTAATAGGAAACCCTAATTGAGACACCCAAGTGATTCTGAACAAACCCTAAAATTTTCAGAATAATCGGAATCAGGATTAGGGCCCCTAAAACTAAGGGGGGATAAACCCTAATGGACGATTATCCTTAAATAATCGTTGTCACATAACTGAAATTCAAGTTTGTCAAGTCACCTGAGCTAGTCCCAGTCGTGGCTACCCTATAGCCTATTTTTATTCCTTACGGACCGTAATATTGTTAAGCTTACGGACCGTAAGCAGCCTTACGGACCGCAACATTGTTAATCTTACGGTCCGTAAGATAGTTAAATTTTGGGTATAAATAGAGGACTGTGGCATTCGAAATTTGAACATCCAACGTCGAAATAATTTCCATCACACACTGAGATACGAAACTGCTATTCCAAAATCACACTCCCGGGTCTCGAAATTCTGCTGCAAAACAGGGTATTAGCACAATCGCTGCTACGATTCATTTTCCGACGATCAATATATCCAATGAATGTCTAAGTGCCGCCCACATTAGGGTTATACTTTATCGTTCGTCATTAATTTGACGGATCATCGTTAATTCGATGGATAAAGTATTGTACTTTATCATTCGTCATTAATTTAACGGATCATCGTTAATTCGATGGATAAAGTATTTCACTTTGTCATTCGTTGTGAGAATTTGATATCGTGAGTTATCGTAATTACTGGATTGATTACTAACCCAGTTTTGTGTGCATTGTTATTTATATTAGGTTAACAAGGCTAATTCATAGACTAGACTCTATCCGTAATAAATCAGCAATGTGAGTCATTCTCTTTTTATCAAATTGCTTTACAAAACCCTATTTATTTCAAAGTTATAATTACAGGGATTAAGTTTATGTAATCATCATATTACAGCCGGTATGTGGGGTTTTGTATACATTACTTGATAATCTTCACCATTGGGGCAGCCAAGGGGTGATATGACCATAGTCACAGACACCATTGGACGGAAGGGCCAATGGGTCGAGTGACAAAGTACTGTGGGTAATTGGTTTGATATCAGAAACATTGTAATCTTCCTTAATACTGTAAATTATAACAAATGTGTCATTTTAGTAAATAGAATGATTCACTCAGTATTTCCCGCTGACAAAACCTTTTTCAAACATGTTTCAGGTGATCTGTTGTAATTCAGGAAAAGTGCTGGGGAGCATTTCAAGCTTAAGATAGTGGCTCATTATAAAATAAAGAAATAAATTTTGTAATATCATGATTTCATAGTAAAAACATAATATTGTAAATTATCGGGGTTTTATCCCGAATTGTGAAATAAAATAAATCGGGAAAATTTAGCTTTAAACGATCCTGTTAAATAAACTTCCGCTGTTAAACTCAATTAAATAAATACCGCAGGATTTCTGTCCCGCGGCTCCTGAAACGGGTCAAACCGGGTCGGGGGCCGTGACAGAAATAAGGTGGTATCAGAGCCACTGAGTTAAGCTAATTAAGTATTTAAAAATACTTAATTTTTTCCTGATTACTATTATGTGATTATGTGTGTTATTAACTGATTATTTGTTAGTTACAGTATGGGTAAGAAAAAGCTGTCAAGTATCTATCTTAAATTAGATAGATCATCCAACGAGAAGGGAAGTTCATCCCGAACCAAATCCTCGAATCAGGCTGAAATTCCTGAAGAAGGAATATTTGTGCGAAAGGCACATTACGAGGAAACACTTTCTCCTAGAAGGAGGGAGATGATTCTTAAGAAAAGTAAAGAGAAAATCCGAGAAAAGAAGATTAAACGAGAAACCCAGGAATTAATTGATAAATCACCTTGGGAAGAAAGCTAGATGAGAAATGGGCAAACTTATATATGCTAGCCACAGTAGCAGAAAATATAAATCTTTAAATATTTTAAAGTTTTAGCACCTTACCCTTATAATCTAGAAGCCCTGTACAATAAATAAAATTTAAAACCTTAAGTGTGTTTTTCAGTTATCTTTGTAATAAATTAGTATACAGTATGTAATAAATTAAATGGTTACTTATGAATTTTAACTTAGTATTTTATGCATTTTGCATATATGCTACATTAGCATGAGTGGGATATCTGAAGCCTTTCAGAACCTTAATCTTTACTCAGTGAATATCGAAGCTTCCAAAGAATATACTAGCTACTTTCCCGATGTAGAACAACCGGTAGAATTCAAGGTTCCACCTGTGAACAAGCCAAAACGAAAGAAAAGAAGTTATGTAGAATGGAGGAAAATACGTAGGAAAAAGCCAGCTACAAAACTGCCCAAAATAAACAATCCTTTGAAAAAGGAAAAAGAAATTATAACCGGAGAGAATTCTAAACAACAGGAAATTGTAACCAGGAAAAGTCCTAGACTACAGGAGATGAAAACTAAAGACAAAGAAGAGGTTAAGGAGATAGGAATACAGATAGAGACTGAAGCCAAAGAAAATTCTAGGCAAATGGAAAGGCAGTTTGAGGAATACTCTAAGGACATAGAAATGGAAGTTGGGCAAGGCTCTAGACCAACTCAGATAGAAATCGGAGAGAGCTCTAATCCAAACCAGGGAAGAACCTTTCAAGATGAGATAGATTTCCTATTGGCAAGCTGTGAAACCATTCAACCTGTCAATACTAATATTTTTAATAATCCTCTTGAAAACCAACTCCCTATGAATTGGGAACCAGCAATTCCAGACCCAATAGTCCACTCCCAACCCATAGGAATGGACGAATGGTGGACAAACGATTGGTAATTCCAAAAGATTGTCAACGATCCTTACTCTTTTCTTCCACAATTCGATCCAGAACCCCTACCTAATCCACCCATGAGTAATGAAAACATGGCTGACCTTCGCCACTTTGGTGAAGAGTTGTTTGATGCGGGAACTAGAATCAGGGAAATAGGGGGACAAATTGCCTGGAAGTACGATGAAAGGGAAATGCGTTTTTAGAACGGCAAGTGACGAGAGATTGTACGATGGTAAAATAATGGTTGTATAATAGTAGTAGTAAAGTTAGTCTGTAAATAACAAATAAAACTCTGTAAGATATTGGTGTGTAATGATGCATACTATACTAGATATAAAATGAAATCGAGAAATCGATTGTTTTGACTATACCTGTATTGTAAAATTTCTGATTATTTGTATATAATTGTTATTTAGCAAATACTAATAAAATTTATATATACATTATCAGATGGCAAACAGTGGTAATGAACCTATAAATGAAGTTAATCAGTCTGAGCAACATCCAGGAGATCAATATATGACTCGGCAAGATATCGAAAACATTGTTGCTCAAGGGATAGCCAATGCTATTCCAGCATTCGTAGCTGCTATAAAGAATCTAATCGAACCGCAACAAATTGTCCCTAGTAACAGATTACTGAAGATAACTTCAGTAATAGTGTAAATGGAGACAATAATCATGTTAATCATAATAAGGAACCACATCAAGCTCCATTACCCAAGAAAATGAAAACTGCAACGCCTGGTTGCACTTTCAAAGAATTCCTTGCTTGTAAACCCACTGAATTTGCAGGCAATGAAGGAGCAACTGCATCACTGCGTTGGTTAGAGAAAACCGAAGCAGTCATTGCAATAAGTAAATGTGGTAAAGATGATCAGGTCATGTACTCATCAAATCTCTTCAAAGAAGGAGCACTCGAATGGTGGAACACTGTGTTACAATCAAAAGGAAGAGTAATAGCTTATGCTATGACTTGGGAAGAATTTAAGGGTTTGGTGGAAAGAAAATTCTGTCCCGAGTATGAAAAGGAACAGATGGCGAATAAGTTTCTAAATCATCGGATGATGGGTGTAGATTGTCGTGGTTATACCTCGACATTCTTTGAATATGCTAGAATGGTACCAACACTGGCTTCGCCAGAACCGGTACTCATTTCTCGCTATATTTGGGGGCTAATTAGCGAAATCCGCAATATTGTTAAAGCTGCGAGACCTCGCACTATTGATGATGCGGTAGAATTAGCCAATACTCTAACCGATGAACTGGTGCGCACAAGAGATGAAAATAGGAAAAAGGAATTAGCTCAGAAGATTACCCAAGGATTTCGGGCGGGTAATAGTAATAATTTCAAGAAAAGAGGAACATGGCAATATTCAAATCCACCTTTCTGTAGAAATTGCAAAAGGAAGCATTACGGAAAATGTAATTTAACCTGCAACCTTTGCAAGGGTGTAGGACACCGTGAAGAAAACTGCAGAAAGAAAACCGTAATCTGTTTTAACTGTGGAGAAGCAGGGCATTATAAAACAGAATGTCCTAAATTGATCAAACCAGTAGATAACAAACCCAAGACGACCGAAGGAACTACAAAGAAGAATGCCAGGGCGTTTCAGCTGACCACTCAAGAAGCAGAACTCATTCCGGATGTGATAGCGGGTACGTTCTTAGTTCACAACGTTTACGCCAAAGTATTATTTGACTCTGGTGCAAACCAAAGTTTTATAAATACTTCATTCTGCCAAGCTCTTAGTTTACCTTTAACCAATATTAGGCAGATTTTTACAGTTGAAAACGCAGACGGAAATTCCGTTAAAATAGATAAAGTTTTGCAAGAAGGAAACATAGAACTTTTAGGACATAAATTCTCTGCAAAACTATTGCCGATGAATTTGGCTGAATTTGATGTTGTATTAGGAATGGATTGGTTAATAGCCAACCATGCTAGAATCCTTTGTGATCAAAATACCATAGAAATTCAATCACCCACCGGAGAAGTGATTAGGATTACAGGAGATAAACCACGTAAGCCCATGAAGTTCATATCAGTAATGAAAGTTGCTAATTATGAACGAAAACAAGGAATAGTGTATATGATTTCGGTAATCATTAGCACTAAGGGTAAAGATCTTAAGGAAATACCAGTAGTCTCAGCATATCCTGATGTATTTCCAGAAGATTTACCAGGATTACCTCCAGACAGGGAAGTAGAATTTAGGATTCATTTAATTCCAGGAACTACACTAATAGCCAAGGCACCTTATCGGTTAGCACCCACAGAAATGTTAGAACTGAAAAAGCAATTAGATGAATTACTAAGTAAAGGATTCATACAACCTAGCTCATCCCCTTGGGGAGCGCCAGTGTTGTTTGTAAAGAAAAAGGATGGTTCAATGAGAATGTGTATCGATTATAGAGAATTAAATAAGGTTACAATTAAGAATCGATACCCATTACCTAGGATTGATGATCTATTTGATCAACTTCAGGGGGCTAGATATTTTTCTAAGATAGATTTACGCTCCGGATATCATCAATTAAAGGTACAAGAAGAAGACATACCTAAAACTGCTTTCAGAACTAGGTATGGTCATTACGAGTTTACAGTCATGCCCTTTGGGTTAACGAATGTACCTGCTGCATTCATGGACATGATGAATAGGATCTGTAAACCATATTTGGATAAATTTGTAATTGTCTTCATAGACGATATACTTATTTATTCCAAAAGTCAGACAGAGCATTGTGAACATCTTCATGCACTCTTAACTTTGTTAAGAAAAGAAAAGTTGTACGCCAAATTCTCGAAATGTGAATTTTGGTTACAAGAAGTGCAATTCTTAGGACACATGGTGAACCATGAAGGTATTCATGTAGATCCTGCTAAGATAGAAGCAATTACCAATTGGAAGGTTCCACAAACAGCAATAGAAATTAGAAGTTTTATAGGATTAGCTGGGTATTATAGACGGTTTATTAAGGATTTTTCCAAGATAGTTGTACCATTAACTAAGCTAACCTGTAAAGCTACTAAGTTTGAATGGGGACCTAAACAAGAAGAAGCTTTTAGAATCTTGAAACAGAAACTAACCCATGCACCAATCTTAGCCTTACCAGAAGGAACTGAAGATTTTGAGGTATATTGTGATGCTTCAAAATTAGGATTTGGATGTGTGCTTATGCAACGCAAGAAGGTAATTGCGTACGCATCAAGGCAATTGAAAAAGCACGAAGAAAACTATACGACTCATGATTTAGAATTAGGAGCCGTAATTTTTGCCCTTAAGATTCGGAGACATTATCTTTACGGAAGTAAATTTACTGTCTACACCGACCACAAAAGTTTAAGATATATATTTGGGCAGAAAGAGTTAAACATGAGGCAAAGGAGATGGATGGAAATCTTAAGCGACTACGACTGTGATATTCAGTATCACGAAGGAAAGGCAAATGTAGTTGCAGATGCCTTAAGTCGTAAGTATTATGAGAAACAGAGACGAGTTCGTGCTCTCAGATTAAATCTACAAATAGATTTAATTGAACAATTAAAGAATGTTCAAACTACAGCAATCAAGGATGATGCTGAAGGAATGAAAGGACGAATAAAGGAATTAGAACAAGGAGTTGATGGAATTTGGAGATTCCACAAAAGTAGAATTTGGGTACCTAAGCAGGGAGACTTAAGACCTAAGATTTTAGAAGAAGCTCATAAATCTAGGTATACCATGCACCCATGAAACAATAAGATGTACCAAGATTTAAGAAAGAACTTTTGGTGGATAGGAATGAAAAAGGACATAGCCAGCTATGTTTCTAAATGTCTTACTTGTTCACAAGTTAAGGCAGAACATCAGAAACCTTCAGGATTACTACAACAATTAGAAATGCCAGTATGGAAATGGGAACTTATAACAATGGATTTTGTTACTAAGTTACCCAAAACCAGAAAAGGTAATGATGCAATTTGGGTAATTGTGGATCGATTAACCAAATCAGCTCACTTTTTAACAAATGAAAGAAACCTTTAGCATGGAAAGACTGGCTAAATTGTATGTAGATGAAGTTGTATCCTTACATGGAGTTCCACTCTCCATTGTTTCGGATAGGGATAGTCGTTTCACTTCTCATTTCTGGAAAAGTTTCCAGCAAGCTATGGGAACTCGACTAAATCTAAGCACTGCATATCATCCACAAACAGACGGACAAAGTGAAAGGACAATCCAAACTCTAGAAGACATGCTCCGAGCCTGTGTGATAGATTTTGGTGGAAATTGGGATGATCATTTACCGCTGATCGAATTCTCCTATAACAATAGTTATCACTCAAGCATTGAAACTGCCCCATTCGAGGCACTGTATGGAAGAAAGTGCAGAACTCCCGTTTGTTGGGCAGAAATAGGAGAAAGTCAATTATCAGGTCCTGAAATTGTGCAAGAAACGACTGATAAGATTACTCAAATCAAAGAAAGACTGAAGACAGCCAGAGATCGTCAGAAAAGTTATGCAGATAACAGAAGCAAGCCGGTAGAATTCCAAGTTGGAGACAGAGTACTATTAAAAGTTTCTCCTTGGAAAGGAGTTGTGAGATTCGGTAAAAAGCGAAAGCTAAGTCCAAGGTACGTAGGACCATTTTCAGTGATCCAACGTATAGGACCAGTAGCTTATCGTTTACAATTACCAGAAGAATTATCTGGAGTACATAATGTATTTCATGTATCCAATCTCAAGAAATGCTTATCAAATGAATCACTGGTAGTACCTCTTCGAGATATAGAAGTAAACGAAAAGCTGAAATTTGTGGAGAAACCTCTTCAGATAGAAGACAGAAAAGTGAAGTTTCTCAAGCACAAACGACTAGTTTTAGTCAAAGTCAGATGGGATTCAAAAAGAGGATCTGAATACACTTGGGAGCTAGAATCAGAAATGAAGAAAAAGTATCCTCAATTATTCCAGTAAATCTCGAGGACGAGATTTTTCTTAAGGTGGGGAGAATGTAACAACTCTCATCAAAAGTCATAATTATTAAATTAATTAGTCTAATAGGAAACCCTAATTGAGACACCCAAGTGATTCTGAACAAACCCTAAAATTTTCAGAATAATCGGAATCAGGATTAGGGCCCCTAAAACTAAGGGGGGATAAACCCTAATGGACGATTATCCTTAAATAATCGTTGTCACATAACTGAAATTCAAGTTTGTCAAGTCACCTGAGCTAGTCCCAGTCGTGGCTACCCTATAGCCTATTTTTATTCCTTACGGACCGTAATATTGTTAAGCTTACGGACCGTAAGCAGCCTTACGGACCGCAACATTGTTAATCTTACGGTCCGTAAGATAGTTAAATTTTGGGTATAAATAGAGGACTGTGGCATTCGAAATTTGAACATCCAACGTCGAAATAATTTCCATCACACACTGAGATACGAAACTGCTATTCCAAAATCACACTCCCGGGTCTCGAAATTCTGCTGCAAAACAGGGTATTAGCACAATCGCTGCTACGATTCATTTTTCGACGATCAATATATCCAATGAATGTCTAAGTGCCGCCCACATTAGGGTTATACTTTATCGTTCGTCATTAATTTGACGGATCATCGTTAATTCGATGGATAAAGTATTGTACTTTATCATTCGTCATTAATTTGACGGATCATCGCTAATTCGATGGATAAAGTATTTCACTTTGTCATTCGTTGTGAGAATTTGATCTCGTGAGTTATCGTAATTACTGGATTGATTACTAACCCAGTTTTGTGTGCATTGTTATTTATATTAGGTTAACAAGGCTAATTCATAGACTAGACTCTATCCGTAATAAATCAGCAATGTGAGTCATTCTCTTTTTATCAAATTGCTTTACAAAACCCTATTTATTTCAAAGTTATAATTACAGGGATTAAGTTTATGTAATCATCATATTACAGCCGGTATGTGGGGTTTTGTATACATTACTTGATAATCTTCACCATTGGGGCAGCCAAGGGGTGATATGACCATAGTCACAGACACCATTGGACGGAAGGGCCAATGGGTCGAGTGACAAAGTACTGTGGGTAATTGGTTTGATATCAGAAACATTGTAATCTTCCTTAATACTGTAAATTATAACAAATGTGTCATTTTAGTAAATAGAATGATTCACTCAGTATTTCCCGCTGACAAAACCTTTTTCAAACATGTTTCAGGTGATCTGTTGTAATTCAGGAAAAGTGCTGGGGAGCATTTCAAGCTTAAGATAGTGGCTTATTATAAAATAAAGAAATAAATTTTGTAATATCATGATTTCATAGTAAAAACATAATATTGTAAATTATCGGGGTTTTATCCCGAATTGTGAAATAAAATAAATCGGGAAAATTTAGCTTTAAACGATCCTGTTAAATAAACTTCCGCTGTTAAACTCAATTAAATAAATACCGCAGGATTTCTGTCCCGCGGCTCCTGAAACGGGTCAAACCGGGTTGGGGGCCGTGACAAAAACGATTAGGCCGTTGATTCCTAACTTTCTTAAAATCCTTGTGTCCCCGGAAACGGCGTCAAAAACTTGGTGTGTGCGAGTGTGTATATATATTTAAGTATATTTTAAGCCGTTTTACACGTTAGTCAAGTTTTAAATTTATAAAACACGATATTTTACTAACACTAAACACACATATGGGCAAGTGCACCCATCATGAGCGTAGTATAGTGTTGGCAAGATACTGAGGTCGTCCAAGGACACAAGAGCTTTTAGTACCGGTTTATCCTCAACGTCTAATCAAATCAAAAGTTAGAAAAAGATTTTAAACTTAGAAAAATAAAACTAACTAAATGCTGAAAAATAAAATAAAAGTAAAAAACAGATAGACAAGATGAATCACTTGGCTCCGACTCGTGTTTAGTGTAACCTTTGATTATTTCCGCACTTTTGCACTTTTTAAGAGATTATCTTAGTTATTGTAGTAGGCCCCTCTTTTGAAGGTGACGTTACCCTCAACCCAGTAGTTTGAGTCAGCAAGGATACAATCCTAAAGGGTCGGATTATTGAAAGATAATTAATTAAGTTATTAATGCATATTATGGTAGGCCCCTCTTTTGAAGGTGACGTTACCCTCGGCTAAGTAGTCTGAGTCAGCAGGGATACAGTCCTAAGTAGCCGGGTTAAAGTATTAATAGTAGCTTACATATGAGGGGATCAAAGAGTTTGGACCCCCGCCATCCAATACCGGTAGGTATTGAAGGAGGTCCTACTAAATTTGACTCAGGTCCTTGCAGGATCTATACACTGAACAAGGCAAGACTCTTACCAAACCGTTCCCTTAACCCCCGACCAGGTAGCCAACATATCTCCATATAGACCTTGGAGATAAGAATGGTGAAAATCTTTTATTTTAAAAGATAAAATTTTTAAAAATAATAAAAAAGTCAAAAAATTGTAAAATATATAAAAATCCAAAAAATAAAAAAATTCTAAAAAATTATAAAAATTCTAAAAAAATCCAAAAAATTGTAAAAAATCATAAGAATTCTAAAAATCCTAAAAAAAAACAAAAAAATCCTAAAAAATCAAAAAAAATCTAAAGAATCAAAAAAATTATAAAAATTATAAAAAATCCAAAAAATAAAAAAACCTAAAAAATCAAAAAAATTCTAGAAAATCATAGAAATTCTAAAAAATCCAAAAATTTCATAAAAAATAAAAAAAATTCTAAAAAATCAAAAAAATTCAACAAAATCAAAAAAATTTATAAAATCGAAAAATTATAAAACATCATATAAATTCTAAAAAATCCAAAAAATTCTAAAAATAAAAAAAAAATCTAATTAATCAAAATAATTCTAAAAAATAATAAACATTCTAAAAAGTCCAAAAAATTCTAAAAAAATCAAAAAAATCCAAAAAAATAAGAAAAAAAAAAACAAACAAAAATCAAAAAATTCAAAAAAATCAAAAAAATTCTAAAAAGTTAAAAAAGTTCTAAAAATCATAAAAATTCTAAAATATCAAAAAACTCATAAAAATCAAAAAAATTATAAAAAAGTCAAAAAAATTATAAAAAAAATCAAAAAAATATAAAAAATCAAAAAATTCTAAAAAACCAAAAATAAAAAAAAACCATAAAAATCCTACAAATTCTAGAAAATAAAAAAATCATAAAAATTCAAAAAAAATCCTTAAAAAACAAAAAATATATAAAAATAAAAAGAAATTCTAAAAAAATAAAAAAAAATCTAAAAAACAAAAAAAATAAAAAAAATATAAAAAAAATAAAAAAATTCTACAAAATAAAAAATTATCATAAAAATTCGAAAAAATCCAAAGAATTCTACAAAATCCAAAAAATATAAAAAAATAAAAAATTTCTTAAAAAAAAAGAGGATTTTTAGAATTTTTTTTGCTTTTTTAGAATTTTTAGAATTTTTTTATTTTTTAGAAATTTTTTATTGTTTTAGATTTTTTTTGCTTTTTTAGATTTTTTTTTGTTTTTTTAGAATTTTTATAATTTTTTAGAATTTTTGTGATTTTTTAGAATTTTTTTGATTTTTATGATTTTTTTAGAATTTTTGTGAAATTTTTAGAATTTTTTTTGGATTTTTTTTATTTTTTTAAAAATTTTTGATTTTGTAGATTTTTTTTATTTTTATGATTTTCAGAATTTTTTTTGATTTTTTAGAATTTTTTTGATTTTTTAGAATTTTTGTGAAATTTTTAGAAACTTTTTTTTTTTTTGATTTTTTTGGATTTTTTAGAATTTTTTTTTATGACTTTTTAGAATTTTTTTGATTTAGGGTTTTTTGGATTTTTTATAATTTTTTTGATTTTTTAGAACCCATCTTAACCCAAACCATCCTAACCCAAACCCATCTTGACCTATACCCATCTTAACCCAAACTCATCTTGGCCCATTACCCAAACCCATCCAACTTGTCCACTTTGTCAGCACTAGTTTAATCCATACAAACCATGGTGGATCACGCAAGGGGGTCGTGTCGCCTTCCATTCAAGTTCCTAGGTGGCAAATCATGTCCAAACCATGACCCTCACCCTTTAGCCTTACAGAGATTGAAATGTTATTAGAAAACTACATATAACACTAGAGTTAAGATCGGTGCTGTACCGATACCGATATCTAAATTGAGGAAAAGCGGAGACCGAATACCAAATCACATATATTGGTTCGGTACTGGTATCGGTTTTTTGGTACTTTAGCACATTGCTACCGCTTTGGTGTTTTCTATTATTTTACCTAATCTCCATAACCGATGAATACGAACCATTGTATTACATATAAGTTTAAATTATTACACTAGAAAATGCCATAACAACTTAGAAGAAAAATCGTGGAGATAGGATATCAATTTGGAATTCAAATCTAAATGGAAAATAACAATATAATGAAAAATTTATAACAAATGAGTGCAACAATTATATGTTTAGTTTACAAAAATAATAAATATATAAATTAATTGTAAACAAATGTTCAACTAAACAAATATTCAACTAGTTTATAAGAAAAAAAACGTCACCCAAGTTAACACATCTACCATATATTATTTAAAATATACAATAAAGGTGAAATTAATCACATAGTTGCAAAAAAAAACCCCTTGGAATTCGTTAGTAAAATTCGGTACTAATACCGGTTTTACCGAAAAATAACAATACCGTTATTTATCGATACCGAAATTTGAAAAATCTAATGTCGGTAGCGGTACGTTTATGATCAGTATGGTACTGGTATAGTACCGGTACAGTACTGGTATTTCGATAAAAAATCTTATCCCGATATAACACACTATAGTTTTCCAACTAAGTTTTTTTTGAAAGGTAAACTTCATTAAACAAACGCGGGATATCTCCAAGCTAGAGATATCCGCAAACACAAAGTTACATCATATCAATCAAGAAATTACACCACCCTTTCCAATCTATCGTACAATCCTTACATCGACTCCTATACCAAAGATATCTCAACCCCATAATGTCAGACATTATATTAGCAATGGTTGCCTCAATGTTAGCAAAGGCCTTTTCGTTCCGAGCTTTCCAGATGTGCAAAGCCGTCAAAATAAACACACCATACACGATATCTTTCTTCATCTTCGAACTCCTCATATGGTCGACATACTCTTGAACATCACTGATCGAAAAAAAGAATAGAGGAGGTAACTTGCACCACGAAGCCACACCAGCCCAAACGCCATTCGCAAATCTACACGCCGTGAAGATATGTTCCGTATTCTCGTCCTCTTTGTAACACCCCATGTTTCGAAAGTCAAAGTCAAAGTCAAGATTGAAGTCAAAGGAAGAAAAGATTGCTAATTGTGATCTGTCACTCCTTGCTCAACTCCTGTTTTGACTCCTTTGACTTGTAGATAGTCTATCTATTTTATCGCATTAGTTGTATGTTGTGGAGTACTTGTTAATAATCGAGGTTTAATCGCTATTTATCGCGTGTTTTATCGCCTTACCGCTTATCGCAATCGCATTCGCAACCCGAATTATGCGTTCTGGATATTGTTCTATGTGTGTGTGTGCTATTTATGTGTTACTTGTGCATGTTTAATTATGTTGATGTTGTGGTGATTAATCGAAACGCAATCGCAGACTCTATCGCAATCGAATCGCAGACGCTAAAAGCAAGATAATTATAGTGAGTGTATGTTAGATATAGTAGTTGGGATTAATTGTATAACAAATGAGTAGTTCTATCGCATCGCTAAATCGAAACGCATCGCAAAACCCAACACACAAAACGAAATGCCGAAACTCGAACCATCGGAGCCACTCGATCGGATGGCCAACCGATCGGATTGCCATCCGATTAGATTGCCACCCGATCGGACAGTCATCCGATCGGTGACCCACTCGATCCCTTGCACTTTCCTTTTTGGGAAACCTTATAAATACCAACCTGTCACATCATTTGTGATGTGACAGCTCTCACTTGACCCAGCCGCACTCAAGCTCTCCTTTCTCTCGATTTCTCGCGATTCTTGTAAGTTTTCAACGTAAATCTTGTACTTTCATGATCTACACGCACTCCTTCACCTTTCTATCTTTTGAATCTTAACTTTTAACCATGAAATCAGCGGATTTGAGGTGTTCTAGGATGATGTCATTGTGGAGTTCTTATGAACTTCATGTTTTGGCTTTAATCCACCGAGAACAACTTAGAACTGGACGATTTCCACATGAACAAACAGAGATCTTGCATAGATCTGAACATATTCACGATGAAAAGGATTGAAAGATGATTTCTAACTTTCTTTCAACTCTTTTACACTCTATGCACTCAAAAATCGATAGAAACGAAGCTTGTTCTGATCTTCTACTCCTTCTTGTTGATGTGTTGGTTAAAGATCTGAATTCTATCCAAGAGACTACCGATTTCGGGTTAAACATGAAGCACCGTCTCGAACAAGTTAACTGGTCGGACTAGGGTGGTTCTTGCCCGATCGGGTCACTTGAGTCTTAACGAGGTTTCTGTAGTTTGGCACGATATCTTATCGTCTCGATCAAAACAGCAAACTTTCAAAAACAGTCAAGTGTCAAGACGATCAGCATTGTTAGGACAGATTGCCGTCCGATCGGCTTGCACTTGGCCCCACACTTAAACATTATTTCAACCTTTTCAAAGTTTCAAAATGTCGAACGGATTGCCATCCGATCGGATAGCCATCCGATCGAACGACCATCCGACCATGTGATATTTGGAACTTCAACACTAAACAATTTTCAACATGTTCAATGCATTACCAGTTCTAACGGATTGCCACCCGATTGGTAGAGCATCCGATCGATTGACAACACTGCTGTGAACTTGTTCTTTGAGAAATACCTCGCCGAACGAATCGTCACCCGATCGAACTGCCGTTCGATCGATTGACCTGAAGGGTAGAGATACTTCTCTGTTTTCAAAATGCTACAACGAAAACTTCAAAAGGCAAACCATCATACACAAACACATCCTCACCAAACGAGATGACAATTCAATCGAATGGTCACCCGATCGGATGACCATCCGAACAGATTGTCATCCGGTCGACCGGCCATCTGATCGGATTGCCATCTGATCGGATTACCGTCCGACACTTGGTATTATTGCATCGTTTTACGCGCCGCTTATCGTTTATGCTATCGTTAACTGTTCAGGCTAATCCCCCTCAGCGCTCCCTTCAATCTAAGGCAGTGTTTATTTGTTAAACACAAACTGTGAGTATACTCGAACCCTTTTTTCTTTTAGCACTTTTGGGTGTTACATACGATACTTATTCTAAGTCACAATCTACACACAACGCAAACACTATTTATACGCTAATCGCCCTCGCATGTTATGTGTTATTCGATGAATGCTTGTATGTTATGTTAACACAGTGATTGTTTCCTGACACCTTAGCAACGATAGTACTATAGTTTGGACTCAGCACCTGTCGTGGACAGGGGTTGTTAAGGACTTTACTTCACGTGTCCCAGTGGGGATTTTTGTTGCGCATTCTACAACTCGCAGTCACGTCTGTGCATATTTCTCTGTCGATAACCTACTTGCCTTCACTTTGTACATGTTACATGCTGATTATTCGTAAACTATTTCGAACTCTATTATGCTATTATCAAACTTGTATGCTCACCTTTACACTATGTATTGACCCGTATTTTAACGTATGTGATAGGTGTTTAGGATGCTTTCTGCAAGGATGCTTGCTATGTGGAATCAAGTTAGGAAGAGTCTAGAAACAAACAAACAATTTATTTTTATTTGAAATCTGAGTTGTCGAACATGCTTTTGTTTGGAGAATATCGCTGTCTGTAATAATTAGATTACTTAATCGGTTATGGTATGGGACATAATGTTAACTATTTGGTAATTTAGTCGTTATGGAATTTCTCTTGACAATCTGTTCGCTCAGTGCCATGCCCCGAGGTTTCCGCCTTCGTTTGGGGTGTGACAGATTGGTATCAGAGCCATAACTGTAGGGAATTAGGCAAGACTCGACCTAGTCTGGGTCGATGTCTTAGAGATGACCTAGTCTATAGTCTAAGTACCGACAGACCGTCTTGTGCGAGCCCATTAGGGGTTCCGTACGAGCTTATTGCTATTTCTCGATCACCTCGCACTCACGCTATACTATCACAACTGACTTTCCTAAGGTAGTCGCACCGCACTGTTTCGAAAATAAACGAGTGATTCGATCTAGATTAGGTGTGAAAACCGCAAACTCTCAATTAATCACTTGTTCGACCCGCATTTTTACTACAAAACACGAGAATTTGCTTTGAATCAGGACTGAAATCCGCACTTTGACGCAGATTTTCTTCTCTATTTTAACAAAATAGGAGTATAGTCGCCAAGTTAGGGGTGAAACCTGAACCTTGAAGACTTGTTCCGTTCTCATGATTGGTTTTACAAAAACTCTCACCAAAGTCTCGACGGACTCCAACGACTTGAAGTCACACTGCAACTGGAGGGATGCGTGCTGTTCGCCCAAAATCGGGGCGAGAGCATAGTCCCGAAAGCCAAAGTGTGTACCAAAGGTCCTTGTGAATAGTCGAATCACCTTGGATAGTCAATGTCCATCAAGCCTTGGACAATCTATTTTCGATTTCAAGCTCGCAACCGCTGATTTTATGTGTTTCGATTCTGAGCCCGCAACTGCTGACTCTACTATTTGTCGATTTGATGCGAAGTTTTATGTGTTCTATGTGGTTTTACCTGTTTACATGTAACGATTTTGGTGATTTATACGCTTTTCGCTTCTCGCTTTGATCAACACACACCAATCGCACTGCACATCTATCCCAATACGCTAACAAATCGTTGCTACTTATGGATGATCGCATGCTTTATTGATCGCTTATGCTATACTACTCGATGTGTACTTGCAATCGCTATTCTCGAACGCGCGACCTTGAATGATAGGTTTCTGTATTCTGACTGCTTCTATGTGCTTCTACGTGCTCTATGTGCCTTACGTGCCTATGTGTTTATGTGCTATGTGATTTTGTGATTATGTGCTTGTGTGGTAGACGTGTTCCTGTGCTTTATATAAGGTAGCTTGTGGTGTTTCGCTAGACTATAATAGGTTTAATCGAAATAGTGTTTTGAATCCTATGGCGCTGTCTGTTGCATACAATGTCGTCATTTGGATCTCACACTGCTCGCTCCGCACGTCGCAACCACGAAGACAAGCGTATCGCTTCTCTGGTTGCTAAGAAAATCACGAAGGTCATCCCCCAGATCGTCAGCACGCTGAATGAAAACACTAGCAAGTCTTCTGAAGAGTCCCGAACAGATTCGCCAAAGTCTACTTTTAGCTTTAAGCAGTTCAAAGCCTGCGGCCCGAAGGAATTTAATGGCGAAGAAGACCCTACGGCTATGTTTCAATGGTTTGATTCCATCGAAGTCACCCTGCACCAGAGTGGCTATCCTGACAGTCTCCGTACTCTGAACGCTACTGGCGTCTTCCAGTCCCGCGCTTTAGACTGGTGGACGGCTGAGAGAAACAAACACGGAAATGATGCAGTTTACTAGCTGACGTGGGATGAGTTGAAGGACATTATGATGCAAGAGTTCTGCCCTCCCCACGAACGCCAAAAGCTGGAGGATGAATTCTGGCATATCAAGCAGAAGGATGGAGAGAACGCAGCTCTGACTGCTCGCTTCAAGTAGCTCAGCATAATCTGTCCTGACCAAGTGAAGACGCCCGAAATCACCATCAAGAAATACATCCATGCTCTGCCGGACTGTGTGGCTGATTTCGTTCAAGCTGCCAAGACGACGACTGTCGAGGAGACTTTTCTACTTGCCGCTGAAATCAATGATAAGCATGTCAAAGCTGGGTTTTGGGATAAAACCTCGAAGAATCTGCATCAAGCTACAACCACCGCCACCGCTCCACAATCGTCAAAGTCCTCCCGTCGCAAGAGGAAGAACAATAACAAGAACTGTGTTGTTGCCACCGCTGCCCCACTTCAAGCCGTACCGGCTCAGCAGCAACCTCAACACCGACCAGCTGCAGCACCAGTTACCTATGCACCGCCGGCCAAGCGTGCATATACTGGTCCTCACCCTGCTTGCCCAACATGTACTTATCATCACCTGGTGGGTATAGCCTGCAGATACTACGCTCATTGCAACATGTACATCCACTTCACCGCTAATTGCCGTACTGGTCCACGTCATGCTACAGCTCCAGCACAAGGTCAAGCTCCTGCGCAACAAGCTCTTCTTACTGCCCCTCAGGGTCAACAAAAACCAGCCCCTGCAATCGCTGCTCATGCTAGAGCTTGTTTTGCGTGTGGTGATCCCAACCACTTCGCAAATATGTATCCCAACAGGGTGGTTAAACAAGAGCCCCAGCAACAGCAGACCCAGCAACAGCAGCAACAGGCAGCACGCGGACGAACCTTCAACATCAATGTCCGCCAAGCTCAAGCCGACAACAATATGGTCAATGGTACGTTCCTTGTGAATGGTATATATGCTTCGTGTTTATTTGATACTGGAGCCGATAACTGTTTTGTGTCGTTAGAATTCGAAAAGCTCCTTAATCGTAAGCGCGCCCATCTCCCTTCGTCATTCGATATTGAAGTTGCCACCGGAAGAACCGTCACCGTCAATTCTGTTCTTCATGATTGTACTCTCGAACTCAACAATCACATCATTCCTATTGACCATATTCCGATGCAGCTCAGTAGTTTTGACGTCATAGTAGGCATGGATTTCCTTCGGGAAAACCGTGCTGAAGTTGTCTGTTTCGATAAGATGATTCGGTTTTCGCTCGCTAATGGTGATTTATTATGTGTTTATGGTGAAACTGTTTCGAAAGGTCTCAAGCTCATGTCATGTATCCAAGCTAGCAAGTATCTCCGCAAGGAATACAGAGCTTTCTTGGCCAACATTGTAGTAGCGGAGAAAGAAAAGAAAGGTAATCCTGGAATGAAAGTTGTCCCCGTTGTTTGTGATTTCCCCAACGTCTTTCCCGATGATTTGCCCGGTTTGCCTCCAAGTCGTGTTATCGACTTTCGCATCGACCTCATTCCTGGAGCCAATCCTGTTGCTAGAGCTCCTTATTGACTCGCTCTGTCCAAAATGCGCGAACTCTCGAGTTAGCTCCAGGAATTGCTTGATAAAGGATTCATTCACCCTAGCACCTCTCCTTTAGGCGCACCAATCCTTTTTGTCAAAAAGAAGGACGTGTCGTTCTGGATGTGCATCGACTACAGGGAACTGAATAAGCTGACAATCAAGAACCGCTATCCCCTGCCTCGAATCGATGATTTATTTGATCAGTTACAAGGTGCTATCTGTTTCTCGAATATCGATCTACGCTCAGGATATCACCAATTACGCATTCAAGAGGAGGATATACCCAAAACCGCTTCTCACACTCGTTACGGCCACTATGAGTTCGTTGTTATGCCTTTTGGTTTAACCAACGCACCCGCGGTTTTCATGGATCTGATGAATCGCGTGTATAAACCATTTCTTGACCGCTTCGTCATCGTGTTCATCGATGATATCCTTATCTATTCCAAGTCGAAAGCCGAACACGCGCAACATCTACGTTTGGTTCTCAAGCTACTCCAAGGAAATCAACTTTATGCCAAGTTCTCCAAGTGCGAATTTTGGATAGAGGAGGTTCAATTCCTCGGTCATATTGTCAATAGTCAAGGTATTCACGTCGATCCTGCGAAGATCGAAGCTGTTAAAAGTTGGGTTACACCTTAGAACCCGTCTGAAGTCCGTTCTTTTCTCGGACTAGCGGGCTATTATCGCCGATTTATCGAAGGATTCTCTAAAATCGCCGTGCCACTTACTTCTCTCACGCATAAAGACAAGCCTTTTGTCTGGGGAACTGGACAAGAGACTGCCTTTCAAACCCTCAAGCATATGCTTTGCAATGCTCCCGTCTTCGCTTTACCCGACGGAAACGATGGCTTCGTTGTCTATTGTGATGCCTCGAACCTCGGCCTTGGTTGTGTTCTCATGCAACGAGACAAGGTTTTCGCTTACGCGTCTCGTCAGCTCAAGATCCACGAGAAGAACTATACAACCCATGACCTCGAGCTAGGCGCAGTTATTTTTGCGTTGAAGATTTGGCGACACTACCTTTATGGTACAAAGTGTACGGTCTTCACCGACCATAGGAGCCTACAGCACATCTTCAGCCAGAAAGAACTGAATATGCGTCAACGCCGAAGGGTGGAACTTCTCAATGATTACGACTGTGAGATTCGTTATCATCCTAGCAAAGCAAATGTCATTGCCGACGCACTCAGCAGACGAAGCTATTTGCATAGCGTTCGTAATATTCAAGCCCAGCATCATCTCGGAACTCTCATCCGCGAAGCCCAATATGCTTGCTTTACCGAGCGCACTTTGAAGAAGGAAAGGATTCTCAACGATGGAGCCCAGCTAGTGAATAAGACGAATGGGATATCCCATCATCTGTACCGAATCTGGATCCCTAAGGGGACCGATTTACGACAGATTCTGATGGATGAAGCCCACAAATCTCGATATTCTATTCATCCCGGTGCCGATAAAATGTACCAGGACCTTCGCTACAAGTACTGGTGGCTGGGCATGAAGAAAGATATCGCTCTCTATGTTTCAAGGTGCTTGACTTGCTCGAAAGTCAAGGCCGAGCACCAAAGACCCTCTGGCTTACTCGTCCAGCCCGAAATTCCCATGTGGAAATGGAAGAGCATAGCCATGGACTTCATAACGAAACTTTCACGTACAATCTCAGGTCACGACAGCATCTGGGTTGTCGTTGACCTTTTGACTAAATCTGCTCTTTTCTGCCAATTCGAGAAGACTACAAAGTAGAAAAATTAGCCCGAATCTACACCAACGAGATCATTTGTCGACATGGGACGCCTCGCGACATCATCTCTGACCGTGATGGTCGGTTTACGTCGCCTCTGTGGGAAACATTTCAATCTGCTCTCGGTACTACGCTTAATCTAAGTACCGTATTC
Source organism: Helianthus tuberosus (assembly GCA_030545235.1). NCBI lineage: Eukaryota > Viridiplantae > Streptophyta > Magnoliopsida > Asterales > Asteraceae > Helianthus > Helianthus tuberosus. The sequence continues at coordinate 58,505,030 of CM060438.1, forward strand.
CATCCCCAAACTGATGGTCAGACTGAAAGAACGATTCGTACCCTTGAAGACATGCTCCGTTCGTGTGTCATAGATTTCGGTGGCAATTGGGACGCTACCTTTAGTCGAATTCTCTTACAATAACAGTTATCATTCTAGTATACAAATGGCACCGTTTGAGGCATTGTACGGAAGAAAATGTCGATCGCCAATTGTGTGGCATGAGATCGGAGATGCGCAGCTAACCGGTCCTGAGCTACTACAAGAGACGACTGACAAAATCCTCCAAATTCGAGACAACCTGCTGAAAGCTCAGAGTCGTCAGAAGAGTTACGCCGAAAGACGACGCAAGCCCCTTGAATTTGACGTTGGCGACCATGTACTCCTAAAGGTATCACCTTGGAAGGGTGTGGTCAGATTCGGCAAGAGAGGAAAGCTCGCGGCTCGATATGTTGGTGTCACACCCCGATTTCCACACGTTTGACCGGTGGGCCCGGTGGGGAGTATCGTGACGTGGTTGGCAACATAATAGTCAAACAACACAATATTTAATATGCACAGCGGAAGCAATTGAAAAGATATATATTTCAACCGAATAAAATATTGTAATATCGTGTATCACAACAGTCGATTGTTTATCCACAGATGGATCGAAATTAAAATAGAAACAGTAGTTCAACAGACGATAGGCATCTTAAGCTTGCGAGACTCTTTATTGATGCTAAGGAGACAATCCAGCCTATTACGTTTAGTACCTGCATTTAATCTTTTTGGGAAAATACGTCAGTTTACAATGGTAAATACAATCAACTGACTCATTTTAAAAATGATTGAAAATTTATTTGGATGCACGTGGCATAAACATTTTATAACTTGGGATAATTATTTAATATTATAATCTCGTAAAATAATTACATGTCACTTATGCGTTCAGTAGCCCGGATCGTGTCCGGGTTAAAGATCAATAGACACACCACATTATTCTTTCGTGCACTGACGGGTGTACGCCTACACCCCGCGCTTAAGTCATGGCCATTTCGTAAAATGATGCCAAGGATATCCGGGACATGGTCATTAACCCCCCAAAGGCTTTAAGCAAACAAAACAATTTAAACGGGCCGATCAAATTATTCAATTAACCACCTAACAATGGAAGATTTGATGCCTGACCAAGCGGTATTTTATATACCGTAACCCAAGCCCGTATAGGGAAAATAAGTTAAAAGTATTTACCTGAGCAAAGTAATAATCACAATAAGCAAATGCAAGTAGCTTTTACTGATCCTCCTAATCTGGAACGAAGGTTTATAATAACCTATTAGAATTCTAACGGGTCTTTAGTTAAGCTTAAGCTTAGACCGGTTAGTTTCAAAGATACGGTTCGTACGCACGATTAACCGAAGACCGGATAGAATGTGATTTAGACCCGACATGTTCGGAGACTTGTCTTATATGGGTAATCTAAACACATTCTGGATTTTGAGATAAAACCGATAAGGTTTGACCCGTTTTGGCTAATTTATGCAAACTAGTTACATAAATCGAACCGAACGCGCAAGAGGCGTAACGGGTATCCACAAGAGTCGTTTATAGGTTTCCTAAGTTAATATGCCTTAAATATGTTGTGATATCAGTAGGATACCTTCCATTATGCCCAAAACGAGTTTAATCCCATATTAAGCCCCGTAGGGGTATTTTGGTCATTTTAAAGATTATAAAAGGGATCGATTAAGCTTCTGTGATCTGGGTCTGAATAAATCAGTAAAATATCTTATTTTAACAGGTTATATCAATTGGTGTTAAGTCTTATGTGACACAATGGTTTTAAACCCTTACTATGCGCTTAATACGCGTATAACGTCGTTTTAAGCGATTTACGGGTTAAAATAGGAATCTGAGTTTTTAGGTTAGTTCATAAGGTTCAAAACACTTCATTTACCAAATAAAATCAGTAGCCATTGGATTGGTATCAAAAGGACTTGTAAAACTCATTTTATGGCCTAAAAGGGCATAATCGGTATTTACCGAATCAATGCGATAATCCTAGCTTATGATCAGTTTAAAAATCATTAAAAATCTTCAAAAATCCCAAAATATTATATTAATTCAGTGGGTAAAAGTTTTGGTGTCAAAAGTTGGGTTTAGATAGGCTTTACGCTAATGACGCCGTTTAATTAATAAAACGTTCTTAATTACGCCATTGAGCATAACTCCTAATCTGGACCTCCGAATGATGTGAAATTTTTGGGACATGTTTAATAATCAGTAACAAAGATTATTGTCCTTTCACTTTTCCAAAATTCTCGTTCTAAGGTTAAAAGGGCATTATGGTCAATTATTAGGCAATTAACGGAAACGTGCAAACGAGCCGTGTAATCAACGAAACAACCTCAGAGGGTTATTCCAACATGTAACCAGGTCCTAGCGGGACTTTAAGGCATTTCCAAATCATACTTAAACGGGTCAGAACTGAAGTCAAAGCAAAAGTCAAAGTTTTGCGACTTTCGGTTCCGAACCGGGTCTAAACAGAAAATTGTCGAATCAACAAGCTTAGACTAGTTATAATACTTATTACCAAGTTATATGAATGATAAAATAGGTTACACGCCTTTTACATTGTTAATCATGCGTTAAATCGAAGATTTCATTTCTGTTGACTTTTTCTAATCATCTTTGACTCGACAATTAACCTAGTTAGGATGGGAATCAGTGAGTACCCTTTTAAGGGTTTATTACCCACTTAATTACCTACTTAAGGGTACTTTTAATTCGAGATTTGACTGAGCCATTTGTAATTAATCTCAAAGTCAAACCGTAATTACGACGGTTTGACTTTTAGCTACATAACTAAGCCAAACTCAATTAAAGAAGGTTAAGCATACTTACAAGTGTCTAATGAACGATTAGGAAGGCTTGGAAGGTGCTCTTGTGCTCCACAATTGATCAGAAGTTGCTTGGGAATGAATGATCAACGTGTTTGCACTTAGGAGCTTTATATAGTGACCAACACTCCATAGATTGTTGACATCTAAGGCTACAAGTGACCACAACTCATCCACAAGTGTCCCTAAGTGTCTAGGGGTTGCCTAGGGGTCATGCAAGATGAGGAAATTCGAGTTAAAGGCGGATACAAGGCTGTGGCAGACAAGAAATCCAACAAAATCAAAAATCTGATCAGATGTGGCCGTCGCGTAGCGCGACGGCATAAGGGCTAAGGCTCGCGCTACGCGGGCATGGGCTGATCTGACAAAACAATTTCCATTATTTGCAGTTTTGGTCCCTGGTCCTTCTAAAGGTCGCTTTCATGTCTTGTTTTGCACAATGAGCCCTCTAAATTGATTTATAAGGGCTTTAAGACATTTACCCACTTTGTTTAGTCCTCGGTTAATTTTATTGTTACCCGAAAAGTCATAAACTTCAACGTTGACGCTTTTAACCCCCTTGTATACGAATTTGATCATAACTTTCTCATACGATAACGAAACTTTATGAAATTTATATCATGCATTCTAGTGAGCATAATTAACCGTTACAAAGCTTCGGGTTTGTCAAAAGGTAACTCAGAGGTATAACTTAAACATGTTGACACATTTAACCCCTGTAGTTTGTAATCTCTCACTTTCTTTCATATTTAGCTTCGTATGATCCATGATTTATTCGTTTGAAGGTATGAGCATCACGTAGGGTTAATGTATAATATATTTATTCACTGTTGACATTTAGAACTCGTATATTCACATACTTTCCATGATTGTCAACTTTAATCCTTTTATAACATTCTTTCACACGTTCAAACCTATGACAGGTGTCAACACATTATAGGACGTGAATTTTCAAGGTGTTACATCCTCACCCCCTTAAAAGAAATCTCGACCTCGAGATTTACTGAAATAAATAAGGGTACTTTTCTTTCATCGTGGATTCAACCTCCCACGTGTATTCGGGACCTCTACGGGCATCCCATTTGACCTTTACAATAGGCACATGCTTTCTTTGAAGCTTCTTAACCTGTGGATCTTCAATCGACAATGGTTTTTCCACAAATTTCAAGCTCTCATCTATATGCACATCTGTGTGTGGTATGACTAGTGATTCATCAGCTAGACATTTCTTCAGATTGCAGACGTGGAATACGTTATGAATACCACTGAGCTCTTCAGGTAAATTTAATTTGTACGCCACTGATCCAACACATTCGATAATCTCAAACGGTCCTATATATCTCGGGCTTAACTTACCTTTCTTACCGAATCGCATCACCCCCTTCCAGGGTGATACTTTAAGCAACATTTTATCACCTACTTCAAATTTCATAGGTTTATGCTTTGGATCTGCGTAACTCTTCTGCCTATCACAGGTAGCTTTGAGACGGTCACGAATCTGGACAATCTTGTCCGTCGTTTCAAAGACTATCTCTGGTCCTGATAATTGGACATCTCCAACTTCCGCCCAACAAACGGGCGTTCTACACTTTCTACCGTATAAGGCCTCGAAAGGCGCAGCCTTAATGCTGGTATGGTAGCTGTTGTTGTAGGAGAACTCAATTAGTGGTAGGTGGTAAGCCGTCTTCCAAAGTTTGAATAGTACGCTCACTCTGACCGTCCGTCTGAGGATGGTAAGCCGTACTGAAATTCAAACGCGTGCCCAAAGATTGTTGGAAACTTTTCCAGAAATGTGACGTGTATCTAGTATCTCTGTCAGAGATAATAGACACAGGTATGCCATGTAAGGCTACAATCTTATCCACGTATAGTTGGGCTAACATATCGGAGCTATAAGTCTCCTTGATGGGTAAGAAATGTGCTGACTTAGTCAGTCTATCAACTATCACCCATATTGTATCATTGCCTTTCCTTGTCTTTGGCAACTTGGTGATGAAATCCATCGTCACCATCTCCCACTTCCATGTGGGAAGTTCAGGTTGTTGTAGCAAACCTGACGGCTTTTGATGTTCTGCCTTAACTTGCGCACACGTCAAGCATTTAGCTACATAGACAGCTACAGACTTTTTCAAGCTTATCCACCAATAATTTGCCCTTAGATCCTGCTACATCTTATCAGCTCTAGGATGAACGGAATATTTAGAACTATGGGCTTCCTGGAGGATAACATCTCGAAGTCCTCCATAAATTGGAACCCATATTCGTCCATTCAATCTAAGGATTCCGTCCTTGCCAAGAGATAACTGCTCCTCAGTTACTCCTAGCTTTTCGTTAGGATAGTTAGCTTCCAACACAGCTTCCTTCTGTGCAGCTAACAACCTTTCATTCAGACTGTTCTTAATCTCAATGCTCTTGGCATTGATTCGGATGGGTTTCACCCTTTCCTTTCGACTTAGGGCATCAGCGACTACATTCGCCTTGCCGGGATGGTATCTGATTTCACAATCATAATCATTCAACGTCTCCATCCAACGGCGCTGCCTCATGTTTAAATCCTTCTGATTAAACAGGTGTTGAAGGCTCTTGTGATCAGAATAGATCACACACTTGATACCATACAAATAGTGCCTCCAAAGCTTCAGTGCAAATACAACGGCACCCAACTCCAAGTCATGGGTGGTGTAATTCTTTTCATGCACCTTTAACTCTCTCGAAGCATAGGCAATAATCTTGCCTTTCTACATAAGCACACATCCCATGCCGGTGTGTGATGCATCGCAGTAAACTACAAATTCTTTGGTACCTTCAGGCAATGTCAGCACAGGAGCGTTGCTCAACCTTTGCTTCAGAATATCAAAAGCTTCTTGCTGCTTAGGCCCCCAGTCAAACTTTATTTTCTTTCTAGTCAAAGAAGTGAGGGGTGCAGCAATCCTTGAAAAATTTTCAATGAAGCGCCTATAGTATCCTGCTAAGCCTAGGAAGCTACGAATCTCAGTAGGTGTCTTCGGCTCTTGCCAGTTCATAACAGCCTCGACCTTAGCGGGATCCACTTGGATACCACGCTCACTAACGACATGTCCAAGGAACTGGACTTCTCGAAGCCAAAACTCACATTTAGAGAATTTGGCATAGAGCTTCTCATGATGTAGGAGTTTAAGAATACATCGAAGGTGTTTCTCGTGGTCAGTTTGGTTCTTCGAGTAAATGAGAATGTCGTCGATGAAAACGTTGACGAATTTATCTAAGTAAGGCTTGCAGACGCGATTCATGAGATCCATGAACGCGGCCGGTGCATTAGTGAGCCCAAAAGGCATCACTAGGAACTCGTAATGACCATAACGAGTCCTAAATGCAGTTTTGTGTACGTCTTCATCTCTAACCTTCAGTTGGTGGTAACCTGACCTCAAGTCAATCTTCGAGAAATAACTTGCCCCTTGTAATTGATCGAACAAATCGTCGATCCTGGGCAAAGGATACCTATTCTTTATCGTGACCTTATTAAGCTCACGATAATCGATGCACAGACGCATCGATCCATCCTTCTTTTTGACAAACAGAACTGGTGCTCCCCAAGGAGACGAACTAGGTTTAATGAAACCTTTAGCCAGCAATTCATCCAGTTGCGTTGTCAATTCCTTCATCTCTGTTGGCGCCAACCTGTAAGGCGCTCTAGCAACAGGTGCTGCTCCAGGGATGATGTCGATTCTGAATTCCACTTGCCTATCTGGTGGTAAACCAGGTAGTTCTTCCGGAAAAACTTCTGGGTATTCAGAAATAACGGGGATGTCTTCAATCTTGGGTTTCGGTTCATCGATAGTCACCTGTGCCATGTAGATGACACAACCCTTCTTCAAGCACTTGGAGGCCTTGAGCATAGTCACTTGCTCAGGCAGTCCATACCGGGTATCTCCCTGAATGGTAAGTGGTTCACCGGACGGAGTCTTGATCACCACTTGTTTCTTATTACATAAAATCTGAGCCTGGTTATGGGATAACCAGTCCATGCCTAACACTATGTCAAAACCAGTTAACTTCAAAGGAAGTAGGGTCAAAGGAAAAGAATGGTCCTTAATGGATATGACACATCCATCTAATATGGTTGAGGCGGTTTCTATGGTGCCATCAGCCAATTCCACCTCATACTTCACACTTAAAGTTCTAACAGGTAAGTTCAGCAATTTGCAAAACTTATTATCTACAAATGACTTATCAGCTCCTGAATCGAAAAGCACTCTTGCATAAACGTCATTTATAAGGAATGTACCTGTTATCACATTGTCATCTTGTACTGCTTCCTTTGCATCCATTCTGAAGACCCTTGCATTGGTCTTCTTGGCCTCTTCAGGCTTCTTGGCGTATTTAGGGCAGTTGGTTTTAATGCGCCCTTTCTCATTGCAACTGTAGCACGTTGCATCTTTCAGCTTCTTGCAATCCAAGGTTTTGTGATCCTTGGACTTGCATATCCCGCAAGCAAAAGACCGTGACTGGGTCTGCGAGTTCGATTCTAGTCTGCACTTTCCAAAATGCTGTCTCTTGCAAATCTTGCACTTGGGCTTTTCACTCGATTGATGCCCATCTTTCCTTGACTCAGACCCCTTCTTGTTGTCACCGTTTCCTCGGTGTTTCTTGTTTGACCTCCGTGAATTATCATCTTCACGTTTTCTTTTCTCAGCATCTTTGTTCCTCAGCGATCTTTGCCTGACCGCATCCAGAGTGAGGGACAGCGATATGTCAGCTACAGATCTGAAAGTAGCTGGCTGAGAAGCCTTCACGCTTGCCTTTATCTCGGGGGCTAAACCACCGATAAAACGAGCTATTCTTTTTGGTTCCGGGGTCACCAGATACGGAACCAACCGGGACATTGTGTTGAAGCTCGTGAGGTAAGCTTAACAGTCAAGGTTTGTCATTACCAATGATAGAAAATCAAACTCTATCTTTTCCACCTCATGCCGAGGGCAGTAATTTTCCCTGATAAGGGCAACAAATTGTTCCCATGACATGTTGTACAACGGGATCTTCCCAGTGGCTTGAATCAGAGATTTCCACCAGGCTAAAGCTTCACCCTTAAATGATTGCGACACAAACTTAACCACATCCCTCTCAGCGCATCCGCTGATATCCACAACTGTGTCCATCTCATCTAACCACGTCATGCAGTCAATGGCTCCTTTTTCCCCAGTGAAATTTCTGGGTTTGCACGAAACAAAGTATTTATAGGAGCAACCCTTATTACTGGGTTCTTGATGTAATATAATCTGTTGAGATGGAGCACTGTTGTGGTTTGAGGAGTGTCGATCATCATTTCTCTTGGGTTCTTCCTTCTTGGAAGGAGGCTTGCTATGAGCCTCAGAATGTGTCTTGGGCTTTGAATGCGGTGTAGATAGGGTCCTACTCCGAGTCCCACTATATTCTTCGTACTGCCGCTCTAAGGCCCTTGTAACTGCGCCATCTACTAGTGCTTTCAATTCAGCACCCGTTAGATTTATTTGGGCGTTATCATTATTCTCCACGGGGTGACTATTAACTTCATCAGAGTCAGCCATTTTAATTGAACTGTTACAGAAAACAAGGACAATAGTTTACTTGGGAGTTTATTATGGAATTGTCTTTTATGGCAATTCATTAACCACGGTAAACAGAGACCATATTTGGTTAATTTATTAATCATATTTATTTAGGATTTCTATTATAATTTTATCCTAATTATAAAACAATAAAAGTTTTATTTGTAGCACAAAAGGCCTAGTCACAAGGACAATTTTGAATTATAAGCTATGATTTCAGAGAATCAAGGCTTTTAAGGTTTGAATATAGTTCATTACCCTTTTTGGACAGGGAGTCATAGCTACCACTGTCTTTTGTCTCAGAGGACATTAACTATAGCCCGTAGGCACTTCCCTTCTAAGGGATGTTTATAATATGATCATCTTATAGGATGATATAAGCCATGATTTCAGAGAATCAAGGCATTAAGGTTTGAATCACAGTTCATTACCTTTTTCGGACAGGGAGTCATAGCTACCACTATCTTTTGGCTCATGTAGAAATGAGCAAGGCCCGTAGGATTTATATTACCAACGTATGGTCAAAATATGATCATCTTAATTGATGATCTAAACCCATGATTCAGAGATCATTAAGTTGGGTTAGGAATCTTTTTAAAGAATCCTTATATAAGAATGATGTGTGTGATTTTAACGAATCACATCTGCCAGGAGCGTTAACATGTTTTCAGATGTTAACTGGGATTTGAATCTTTTTAACAGGTCTTACCATCTTGGCCGGGTCTTTACAATGACACTCAGGCTAGGTTTCACTCTTAAGATTCTTATTAATATTAAAACAGGCAAATAAAAATGATTCTGATTTATTTATTCCATGTAATATATATATATGCACATAATAGCAAAAATGAAATTTATAAACCAAACATTCCATTAATTATTAATAGATTACACACCGCCCTAAACGGGACTTTTTAAACAAACAAGTTACCCACGCAGGGGTCAAACAACATACTAGTCCACGCAGGGACTTAAACAAACATCATACCCTCGTAGGGGTTAACAGAAAGATAGACCCACGCAGGGGTTAAAACAAACAAACATACATACCCACACAGGGGTTAATACAATACAGGCCCACGCAGGGGCTCAACTGATACAATTGAAGTTACAACTACAGTGGAAGGATTCAATGGTCCTTCTTGCTCTTCCCTTTTATTAGGATTTCTAATCCTTGGAAGAAACTTTGTCGCTCCCTGCGATCTCTGTGAAAGCCTCGCTTGACCTCGTCCAATCTTTGAAGAATTTCTTCCCGCTCAGGTGGGGAAAACCGTGGCGGCTGCGATTGTGTCCGGATTATAGGTCTAGCAGGTATCTGGTAACCATGAGTTGGGTACCCTACTCCCCAAGGAGCTCCGTACTGTCCTTCAGGATGAAGGGCGTTATAGTTGGCCGCTACCATGTATGGGTTGGCTTCAGCGTATCCATAGTTGTTGTGAGCCGGCTGCTCAAACGGGTTGTATGCCCTTGAACCAGTGTAGGCAGGAATCGGGTTATCAAAACCCATTGGCGGTGGTTGCGGTGCAACTGGGTGCGAAGGTCCACCCATATGTGGTTCTTCCTGTAGTGGCGGATAATGACTTCCACTAGAGTGTCGAGGAGAGCTGAAGTGAAAATCTCCTCCACGTGAAGACATACGTGCTCCTGTTCTCCTACGCCTCGGCGGCTGCGGAGGTGCTGGCTGAACAGGTGGCGGTGGAGGCGGTGGCGTGACTGCCACAAATCGTGAATCCCCAGAGGGATCTTGCTGTTGCTGATGAGGTGATGAGTGGTGAGACGGTGTAAAATACCACTCATTCTGGTTGAACATGGCCTGGAAACTGTCTGGACCCTGGTAGGGTGATCCATGAAAAGATGAACCATCCGAGACCTCGATAGGATGGTTGGGTGTTCCGGTTGCGGGCTCGACGGGATCCGTGTCCTCGTCCATATCCTCTGCATGATCGCCGGAATAATGGTGCTCTGGACCTAATAGGTTAAAACCCACTGGTTCTTGTATGTAATTAGCCGGGTTAAACCGGCCCCTAAAGACAGGTGTGGGGTCCCCAAAAGAATTGTGCGATAAAGATCGCTGTAGGGGTATGTAGGAAGATTGAGGGTTGTTGGGCTCATACTCCGGCTGTGGCCCGTAAGGGTTATGAACGGGAGGTGTCGAACTGTGCGAAACCGACCGTCTAGCCGGCTCAAAAAGGTTCCTCCGGTTCTGTCGAGGATCGTCACTCTCGGTGGTAGAAGGAGCTCGCATATGCGAAGGTCCTGCCTCGTCCTCATTGGGGGCGGTGATTGGCCCCTTGCCTCGTCCTCTACGTCGAAAGAATCTTGGCGGCATTTTTAGTCCTGTCAATGCAACATAAGATAACCACAAGAACATATATAAAATAAAAGACAAAGTTAAAAATAAATTGAAACAAATTTGGATTGTTCCTTTGTTCTTTGTCTAGACTCGAAAATTTAGGAATGTGCAATTGTGTAACTGAGATTAAACACAAAAGGCTAGTGTTTAATTCACTCAGTGTTGGCTCTGATACCAACCTGTCACACCCCGATTTCCACACGTTTGACCGGTGGGCCCGGTGGGGAGTATCGTGACGTGGTTGGCAACATAATAGTCAAACAACACAATATTTAATATGCACAGCGGAAGCAATTGAAAAGATATATATTTCAACCGAATAAAATATTGTAATATCGTGTATCACAACAGTCGATTGTTTATCCACAGATGGATCGAAATTAAAATAGAAACAGTAGTTCAACAGACGATAGGCATCTTAAGCTTGCGAGACTCTTTATTGATGCTAAGGAGACAATCCAGCCTATTACGTTTAGTACCTGCATATAATCTTTTTGGGAAAATACGTCAGTTTACACTGGTAAATACAATCAACTGACTCATTTTAAAAATGATTGAAAATTTATTTGGATGCACGTGTCATAAACATTTTATAACTTGGGATAATTATTTAATATTATAATCTCGTAAAAGAATTACATGTCACTTATGCGTTCAGTAGCCCGGATCGTGTCCGGGTTAAAGATCAATAGACACACCACATTATTCTTTCGTGCACTGACGAGTGTACGCCTACACCCCGCGCTTAAGTCATGGCCATTTCGTAAAATGATGCCAAGGATATCCGGGACATGGTCATTAACCCCCCAAAGGCTTTAAGCAAACAAAACAATTTAAACGGGCCGATCAAATTATTCAATTAACCACCTAACGATGGAAGATTTGATGCCTGACCAAGCGGTATTTTATATACCGTAACCCAAGCCCGTATAGGGAAAATAAGTTAAATGTATTTACCTGAGCAAAGTAATAATCACAATAAGCAAATGCAAGTAGCTTTTACTGATCCTCCTAATCTGGAACGAAGGTTTATAATAACCTATTAGAATCCTAACGGGTCTTTAGTTAAGCTTAAGCTTAAACCGGTTAGTTTCAAAGATACGGTTCGTACGCACGATTAAGCGAAGACCGGATAGAATGTGATTTAGACCCGACATGTTCGGAGACTTGTCTTATATGGTTAATCTAAACACATTCTGGATTTTGAGATAAAACCGATAAGGTTTGACCCGTTTTGGCTAATTTATGCAAACTAGTTACATAAACCGAACCGAACGCGCAAGAGGCGTAACGGGTATCCACAAGAGTCGTTTATAGGTTTCCTAAGTTAATATGCCTTAAATATGTTGTGATATCAGTAGGATACCTTCCATTATGCCCAAAACGAGTTTAATCCCATATTAAGCCCCGTAGGGGTATTTTGGTCATTTTAAAGATTATAAAAGGGATCGATTAAGCTTCTGTGATCTGGGTCTGAATAAATCAGTAAAATATCTTATTTTAACAGGTTATATCAATTGGTGTTAACTCTTATGTGACACAATGGTTTTAAACCCTTACTATGCGCTTAATACGCGTATAACGTCGTTTTAAGCGATTTACGGGTTAAAATAGGAATCTGAGTTTTTAGTTTAGTTCATAAGGTTCAAAACACTTCATTTACCAAATAAAATTCGTAGCAATTGGATTGGTATCAAAAGGACTTGTAAAACTCATTTTATGGCCTAAAAGGGCATAATCGGTATTTACCGAATCAATGCGATAATCCTAGCTTATGATCAGTTTAAAAATCATTAAAAATCTTAAAAAATCCCAAAATAGTATATTACTTCAGTGGGTAAAAGGTTTGGTGTCAAAAGTTGGGTTTAGATAGGCTTTACGCTAATGACGCCGTTTAATTAATAAAACGTTCTTAATTACGCCATTAAGCATAACTCCTAATCTAGACCTCCGATTGATGTGAAATTTTTGGGACATGTTTAATAATCAGTAACAAATATTATTGTCCTTTCACTTTTCCAAAATTCTCGTTCTAAGGTTAAAAGGGCATTATGGTCAATTATTAGGCAATTAACGGAAACGTACAAACGAGCCGTGTAATCAACGAAACAACCTCAGAGGGTTATTCCAACATGTAACCAGGTCCTAGCGGGACTTTAAGGCATTTCCAAATCATACTAAAACGGGTCAGAACTAAAGTCAAAGTTTTGCGACTTTCGGTTCCGAACCGGGTCTAAACAGAAAATTGTCGAATCAACAAGCTTAGACTAGTTATAATACTTATTACCAAGTTATATGAATGATAAAATAGGTTACACGCCTTTTACATTGTTAATCATGCGTTAAATCGAAGATTTCATTTCTGTTGACTTTTTCTAATCATCTTTGACTCGACAATTAACCTAGTTAGGATGGGAATCAGTGAGTACCCTTTTAAGGGTTTATTACCCACTTAATTACCTACTTAAGGGAACTTTTAATTTGATATTTGACTGAGCCATTTATAATTAATCTCGAAGTCAAACCGTAATTACGACGGTTTGACTTTTAGCTACATAACTAAGCCAAACTTAATTAAAGAAGGTTAAGCATACTTACAAGTGTCTAATGAACGATTAGGAAGGCTTGGAAGGTGCTCTTGTGCTCCACAATTGATCAGAAGTTGCTTGGGAATGAATGATCAAAGTGTTTGCACTTAGGAGCTTTATATAGTGACCAACACTCCATAGATTGTTGACATCTAAGGCTACAAGTGACCACAACTCATCCACAAGTGTCCCTAAGTGTCTAGGGGTTGCCTAGGGGTCATGCAAGATGAGGAAATTCGAGTTAAAGGCGGATACAAGGCTGTGGCAGACAAGAAATCCAACAAAATCAAAAATCTGATCAGATGTGGCCGTCGCGTAGCGCTATGGCATAAGGGCTAAGGCTCGCGCTACGCGAGCATGGGCTGATCTGACAAAACAATTTCCATTATTTGCAGTTTTGGTCCCTGGTCCTTCTAAAGGTCGCTTTCATGTCTTGTTTTGCACAATGAGCCCTCTAAATTGATTTATAAGGGCTTTAAGACATTTACCCACTTTGTTTAGTCCTCGGTTAATTTTATTGTTACCCGAAAAGTCATAAACTTCAACGTTGACGCTTTTAACCCCCTTGTATACGAATTTGATCATAACTTTCTCATACGATAACGAAACTTTATGAAATTTATATCGTGCATTCTAGTGAGCATAATTAACCGTTACAAAGCTTCGGGTTTGTCAAAAGGCCACTCAGAGGTATAACTTAAATATGTTGACACATTTAACCCCTGTAGTTTGTAATCTCTCACTTTCTTTCATATTTAGCTTCGTATGATCCATGATTTATTCGTTTGAAGGTATGAGCATCACGTAGGGTTAATGTACAATATATTTATTCACTGTTGACATTTAGAACTCGTATATTCACATACTTTCCATGATTATCAACTTTAATCCTTTTATAACATTCTTTCACACGTTCAAACCTATGGCACGTGTCAACACATTATAGGACGTGAATTTTCAAGGTGTTACAGTTGGACCCTTTAAGATCTTGGAAAGGATCGGAAAAGTGGCCTACAGACTCGAACTACCAGAGGAACTTAACAACGTCCAACCGAATTTCCATGTGTCGAACCTCAGAAAGTGCCTGGCTGAGCATGATTTACAAGTTCCGTTAGAGGACCTCCAAATAAACGAAACATTACACTTCGTGGAGAAGCCTGTCGAGATCATGGACCGAGAAACCAAGCAGCTCAGACGCTCACGCATACCCATTGTGAAGGTCCGATGGGAAAGCAAACGAGGCGTAGAGTTCACCTGGGAACTCGAAAATGACATGAAGGCGAAGTACCCGCAGTTGTTTGTTACAGCTAAAACCTAATTTCGGGATGAAATTCCCTGAAGTAGGGGAGGCTGTAACACCCCATGTTTCGAAAGTCAAAGTTAAAGTCAAGATTGAAGTCAAAGGAAGAAAAGATTGCTAATTGCGATCTGTCACTCCTTGCTCAACTCCTGTTTTGACTCCTTTGACTTGTAGATAGTCTATCTATTTTATCGCATTAGTTGTATTATGTGGAGTACTTGTTAATAATCGAGGTTTAATCGCTATTTATCGCGTGTTTTATCGCCTTACCGCTTATCGCATCGCAATCGCATTCGCAACACGAATTATGCGTTCTGGATATTGTTCTACGTGTGTGTGCTATTTATGTGTTACTTGTGCATGTTTAATTATGTTGGTGTTGTAGTGATTAATCGAAACGCAATCGCAGACTCTATCGCAATCGAATCGCAGACGCTAAAAAGAAGATAATTATAGTGATTGTATATTAGATATAGTAGTTGGGATTAATTGTATAACAAATGGGTAGTTCTATCGCATCGCTAAATCGAAACGCATCGCAAAACCCAACACACAAAACGAAACGCCGAAACTCAAACCATCGGAGCCACTCGAGTGAGTGACCGCTCGATCGGATGGCTAACCGATCGGATTGCCATCCGATCAGACAGTCATCTGATCGGTGACCCACTCGATCGCCTGCACTTTCCTTTTTGGGAAACCTTATAAATACCAACTTGTCACATCATTTGTGATGTGACAGCTCTCCTTTCTCTCGATTTCTCACGATTCTTGTAAGTTTTCAACCTAAATCTTGTACTTTCATGATCTACACGTAATCCTTCACCTTTCTATCTTTTGAATCTTAAATTTTAATCATGAAATCAGCGGATTTGAGGTGTTCTAGGATGATCTCATCATGGAGTTCTTATGAACTTCATGTTTTGGCTTTAATCCACCGAGAACAACTCAGATCTGGATGATTTCCACATGAACAAACAGAGATCTTGCATACTTCTGAACATATTCATGATGAAAAGGATTGAAAGATGGTTTGTAACTTTCTTTCAACTCTTTTACACTCAATGCACTAAAAAACCGATAGAAACGGAGCTTGTTCTGATCTTCTACTCCTTCTTGTTGATGTGTTGGTTCAAGATCTGAATTCTATCCGAGAGACTAGCGTTTTCGGGTTAAACATGAAGCACCATCTCGAACAAGTTAACTGGTCGGACTAGGGTGGTTCCTGCCCGATCGGGTCACTTGAGTCTTAACGAGGTTTCTGTTGTTTGGCACGATATCTTATCGTCTCGATCAAAACAGCAAACTTTCAAAAACAGTCAAGTGTCAAGACGATCAGCGTTGTTAGGACGGATTGCCGTCCGATCGGATTGCCATCCGATCAGATTGTCATCCGATCAGACAGCCGTCCGATCGGCTTGCACTTGGCCCCACACTTAAACATTATTTCAACTTTTTCAAAGTTTTTAAATGTCGAATGGATTGCCGTCCGATCGGATAGCCATCCGATCGAACGACCATCCGACCATGTGATGTTTGGAACTTCAACACTAAACAATTTTCAACATGTACAATGCACTACCAGTTCTAACGGATTGCCACCCGATCGGTAGACCATCCGATCGAGTGACAACACTGCTATGAACTTGTTCTCTGAGAAATACCTCGCCGAACGGATCGTCACCCGATCGAACCGCCGTTCAATCGATCGACCTGAAGGGTAGAGATACTTCTCTGTTTTCAAAATGCTACAATGAAAACTTCAAAAGGCAAACCATCATACACAAACACATCCTCACCAAATGAGATGACAATTCAATCGAATGGTCACCCGATCGGATGACCATCCGAACGGATTGTCATCCGATCGACCGGCCATCCGATCGGATTGCCATCCGATCGGATTACCGTCTGACACTTGGTATTATTGCACCGTTTTACGCGCCGCTTATCGTTTATGCTATCGTTAACTGTTCAGGCTAATCCCTCTCAGCGCTCCCTTCAATCCAAGGCTGTGTTTATTTGTTAAACACAATCTGTGAGTATACTCGAACCCTTTTTGCTTTTAGCACTTTTGGGTGTTACATACGTTACTTATTCTAAGTCACAATCTACACACAACGCAAACACTATGTATACGCTAATCGCCCTCGCATGTTATGTGTTATTCGATGAATGCTTGTATGTTATGTTAACACAGTGATTGTTTCCTGACACCTTAGCAACAATAGTACTACAGTTTGGACTCAGCACCTGTCATGGACAGGGGTTGCTAAGGGCTTTACTTCACGTGTCCCAGTGGGAAATGTGTTGCGCATTCTACAACTCACAGTCACGTCTGTGCATATTTCTCTGTCGATAACCTACTTGCCTTCACTTTGTACATGTTACATGCAGATTATGCGTAAACTATTTCGAACTCTAATATGCTATTATCAAACTTGTATGCTCACCTTTACACTATGTATTGACCCGTATTTTAACGTATGTGACAGGTGTTTAGGATGCTTTCTGCTAGGATGCTTGCTA
Organism: Helianthus tuberosus; assembly: GCA_030545235.1. Taxonomy (NCBI): domain Eukaryota; kingdom Viridiplantae; phylum Streptophyta; class Magnoliopsida; order Asterales; family Asteraceae; genus Helianthus; species Helianthus tuberosus. The sequence goes on from CM060438.1 coordinate 58,522,225, forward strand.
TGTGGAATCAAGTTAGGAAGAGTCTAGAAACAAATAAACAATTTATTTTTATTTGAAATATGAGTTGTCGAACATGCTTTTGTTTGGAGAATATCGCTGTCTGTAATAATTAGATTACTTAATGGGTTATGGTATGGGACACAATGTTAACTATTTGCTAATTTAGTCGTTATGGAATTTCTCTTGACAATCTGTTCGCTCAGTGCCATGCCCCGAGATTTCCGCCTTCGGTTGGGGTGTGACACTCTTCCCCACAAAAATAACAACCCCCTTCTCCCACCACAATATTTCTCCTTCTAAGGGCACTCAAAGTCGGAATCCGATCCATCGTATTCCGCCACATAAAGATGTTACACTTACACGGGATCCACTTGCATGTCACACCTCGATATTTCCACATATTACCGGTGGGCCCGGTGGGGAGTATCGTGACGTAGTTGATATCATCATAGTCAAATAATCACAGTTCAATGCACAGCAGAAGTCTAAAGTAATAATAATACAAACCGATTCGAAAGTATAATAAAATATTACACAACAGTTGTATATGGATCCACAGGCGGATCTTAAAACAGAAATATAAACATTGTTCAACAGACTTTAGATGTTTAGAACTTGCAAGATCCCTTATTAACGCCCCGAGCTCCCTGCCAATTACGTACAGTACCTGTCACTTAATCTTTTTGGAAAATACGTCAGTTTACACTGGTAAATACAATTAACTGACTCTTTTGAAAATGTTTTAAGAAAATTGATTTAAATGCACAAGGCACAAATATTCATTTATAACTTGGGCAATTATATTAATAACAATCTTGTATCAGATTTACATGTTTGTCCAACATTTAGGGCCGGTATAAAAGCCGAACAAGATTAATCGACACACCACAAATATAAACTCACAAGAAGTTTCCTCATGAATGAGTATATATTTTACATACGTAACAGGCAGGTGTATGCCTACACCCCGTGCTTAAGTTGTGGCCATTTACGCTTTTTAAATGAGCCAAGGATATCCAGGACACGGTCGTTAACCCCCAATGTTATATGTTATCAAGCAATTCTGATTAAAATGGGATTATGCAATTTAACCATCTCCGATTAAAAGGTTTCTACACCCGACCAAGCGTTAATAATTTACCGTATCCCAAGCCCGTATAAGGGAAAATAAGTTAAAAGTATTTACCTGAGCTAAAAGTAATTTATCCTCAGTTGTATTATCTAATCAGCAAGTGCAAGTACTTCTACCGGGGCTCTTAATCTGGAACGATGGTTTTATTAACCTATAAGATTCCTAACGGGTCTTATTTAAGTTGTAACTTAAACCGGTTAGTTTTAAAGAGAGGTTTACGGTACGAAACGCAAGATTAAGCGAAGACCGGATTAGAATGTGATTTAGACCCAACAAGTATGAAGACTTGTATAAAATGGGTAAACTAAATACATTCTGGATTTTGAAGTAAAAATGATAAAGTTTGACCCGTTTCGGTTAATTTATGCAAACTAGTTACATAAACCGTACCGAACGCGAATATGCATAACGGATAACCAGATGAGTCATGTACAGGTTCCACAAGTTAATATGCTTTAAATATGATATGATATCAGTAGGATATATTCCATTATGCCCAAAACGAATTTAAAACCAATTTAAGCCCCGAAAGGGTATTTTGGTCATTTTAAAATTTATAAAAGAGGTTAAATAGAAATCTGAGGTTCTGGTCTAAAATAATTAGTAAAAATATTTATTTTAACAAGTTACATCAGTAAGATATCATACATATGTGAATTTTATCATTTATGGCCAGACTATGCACCGTAGGGCATTTTGGTCATTTCACATATGCTTTAAAAGTCAAATTTGAAAATCTGAGTTCAAGACTTAAACTTACTGCTAAGTATAGAAATTTATCCATAACATCAGTAGATAACAAGCTTTAGGTGCCAAATATGGTTTTAAACCATACTATGCGCCTAAATCGCATAAAAGTCGGTATTTGACGATATTCGGGTTGATTAAGGGAATCTGAGATTTTGATCAGCCTCTACTGTTTAAAATAATTTATTTAATGTATAAAATTAGTAGAAAAATGTTTGATATGTAAAGGATGTATAAAATTCGTTTTATTAGCAAAAAAAAATGCATTATCGTCAATTACCGAATCTATGCAAGAACCCATGTTATGATCAGTTTAAAATTCAACAAAAATTTCAAAAAATCCCTAAATATTATATCTTAATAGTAACTGGTAAGTTTGGTGTCAAAAGTTGAGTTTAAATATGATTTATGCCAAAAATGCCATTATATTAACAAAAAGCTTTTGTTTTACGATATTGTGCATAACTTCTATTTTAGACCAGATTCGGATGTCAAATTTTTAGGACATACTAATATATCAGTAATAAAGGTTTTTGTCCTCTCACATTTTCAAAAATCTCGTTTTAATATCAAAAGGGCATAATGGTCAACTTTTAAGCATTTAACGGAAACATGCAATGAGCTAGGATTTCTATGGAACCAAGTTGTATAACCTCAGAGGGTTATACTAACTTATAATATGGTCCTAAAGGAACCCTAAGGAATATCTAAACTAAGCTAAATCCGGTCAGAACTGAAAGTCAAAGCAAAAGTCTACTTTTGCAACTTTCGGTTGCGAACCGAGCCTAAACTCAGAATTGTCGGGTTGAACATGCCTAGACATGTTCTTATATAATTACCAAGTTATTTAAGTGTTAAAACATGTTCCATAACTTTAGCATTATCAGTTATGAATTATTTTGCAAAATCTGACTCGTTTGACTTTTTATTAATAAGTTTGACCCGACAATTGACTGAGATAACGTGGTAATTAGGAGGTGCCCTTTTGAGGGTTTAATACCTACCTAATTACGATCACGTAGCCATGTTCGTTGCGAACAATGGCTTGACCGTTTAAAAGTCAAAGCGTTTATCGCAACGCTTGACTTTTCGGCTTTCCAAGCCAAATAAAAATAACTAGCCATAAGAGGACACTTACAAGGGGTCCAAGCAAGGATGAATTTGATCTAGAATACTCAGGTATGAAGCATAAGGCTTCAACTTAGAGTAATTTAGATCAAGTGTGAGAAATGAGAGCAAAACAAGTGGGTATTTATAGGATTTCAAGAACCGTTAGGATCGTTCCTCGATAATTGAGCTTCGATCTGGACCTTACACATAGGGCACATGGTTTTGGAATACTAGGGGTGTCCAAAACCATCACACGGTATTGAGAAAAGTTACACTTAGGTCCTGAAATTCAACCTGGGTGTCAAAATGAAGTTTCTGCCAGATGAGGCTGTGGCGCCGCGCCACGGAAAAACCATATAGTGGTGGCGCAGCGCCACCACCTACCAGTGACTAGAAACTTTGCTAAATTGTCAGGTTTGGTCCTTGCAACACCTTTGAGCCATTTTCGATGCGTTTAAACCCCGTTAACCCCATTTCAAGGCTCTAAAATGAAGTTAAAGTATAGGGAACATGAAATATGCTCAAAAAACATCTCGGATGTCGGTTTGTATGGTCGCACGGTTGCGTTGTTCGGTTAATTACGATGAAACTTGAATGCACGCGAATAACGATCCAAATTACGCGACGATTGGAATTTTATCATGCCAATCACTAAAATAAAATATTTTAATGATTACATCAATTTTTGGATGTCCGGATATATTCAGAATGTACGATATGCGCGAAAATGCAAACTTATGCACTTTTTGACACTTTTAGTCCCTGTTGATCAAATAAGTTTATTTTTTGCGCACCAAACACCTCTAAGCCTATTTCTATGCTATGTAAAGGTTATTTAAGGCATGTTTAACTTATGATCATATTCTGGAAGTTTCGATACCATATGAATCAGCTGAATTTTGCAGTTTGACGCAAATAGTCCCTGCGATCGAATAAACTTGATTTCAACACACCAAACCCTCCAAAACTTATTCCTAGGTTATGCAAAGGTTATTTAGGGTATGTTAAGCCCATGTAACTATTCCGGAGTGTTTGTCGTGTATATTATTAAACATCATGATGCTTCGGTTTTGTTAAAAGGTCACTCAGAGGTAAGAGTTAACATGTTGACGCTTTTAACCCTTCGTCGCGTAAACTTTCAAACTATTATGCAAACGGCTACTCTCAATCAACAAGTGGCTCATTTGTGAATATGAATACCGTAAGAGGTTATTCAGATACTTATTTTAATCATGATAACACTTCCAGGCCTTCCATAATCAAAGTTTTTGATTTTTCGCAAAATTAGTCCTTCATAGTCAACGTTTGACTTTATTAGGGTTTTGTACACGTGTCAACACATCATTGGACGTGATTTTTACGAGGTGTTACATTGCACCACACGAACACTTTGCCATCCCTTTGTTCCAAACCCACTGGTCCCTTTTCTCACTAATTCGAACACTAGCAATAATCCGATGACAATTAATAACCTGTTCCACCTCACTATCCAAACTTGGATATTTATTCCAACCCCATTCGATCGCTGTTAACCCATTTTGAACTCCAATTCTTTCTGAAACCATGCACCATTTGTTACTTTCAATATGGAATAACGCCGGAAATAAAACTTTAAGTGGCTCATTTGAAATCCACGGATCAATCCAAAATTTAATGCTCGTACCATTACCCACAACTCCCCGAATCATGTTCACAAAAGGAGTACCTTGCACCTTCAACCGATAACCAGTTCTAACAATCTTGTTCCACGTACCGGTCTCTTTCTTGTTAGACGGATATTCATCCCATCGCCGCCCGGAAAAATGAATCGCATCAATCACTTTTCTCCAAAGAGCATTTTGTTCGGTTCGATATCTCCATAGCCACTTTAAAATTAGCGCATAATTACTTGCTTCTAATTTATTTAGACCCAACCCACCATCGCTTTTCTCCTTCGTAACCTTTTCCCACGAAACCCAATGAAGTTTATTAACTTCATCGTTCCCGCCCCAAAGAAACCGCTTGACAATTGACTCCAACTTGTTCACCACGGCCACCAGAGCTTTATACAATGAAAAATAATATGATGGAAGACTCTCTAGCACGGACTTGATAAGCACCACCCAACCTCCTATAGATAAAACATTCGCCTTCCACTTCGACAATCTTTTGATAAACACATTCACCACCGGATCCCAATTAATAATACGATTCATATTCGCTCCTACTTGAATCCCCAAATACTTAAAAGGAGCGGCACCCGATTTACAACCCATAGAAGCCGCTTCAAAATTAACTTCTTCCAAAGTCTTTCCAACGCCATATAATACCGATTTCTGGATATTTATCCGGAGACCCGAGCAAAGATGAAATATCCTCAATATCCTCCTTTACGCTTGAAAATTAAATTTAGACCATTCACCCATTACCATAGCATCATCCGCGTACAAAAAATGTGAAATTAAAGGTCCCTCGTCTTTAAGCTTCACCCCATCAAATGAACCAATATTACACGCCTTCCGAATAATACTAGAGAAAGCTTCCATGACAATAACAAAAAGAAAAGGGGATATCGGATCTCCTTGCCTAAGACCTTTCCCATACCCGAACTCGAAAGTTGGCGACCCGTTAACCAGCACCGAAGATCGAGCCGACGACAATATACCACCAATCCACTTGCACCATAACTCAGGAAATTTTATTTGCCGCACCAATCCACGACAATATACCACCAATAAAAAATCCCAATGAACGTTGTCGTAGGGTTTTTCAAAGTCAATTTTAAACAAGAATAATTCCTTCCCTTCACTCTTCGCCCGAGCAAGAATCTCACTAATGATCAAAGGCCCGTCCAAAATATACCTTCCCGAAAGGAAGGCCGGTTGTGTCTCATAAGTAACTGAACCCATAACCGTCTTCAACCTATTTGCAAGTACTTTAGAGATAACCTTGCTCACGACTCCAATTAGATTGATAGGCCGATAATCTCCCAGCTCGACCGGGTCACTAACCTTGGGGATCAAAGTAATAAACGACGAACCAACTCCTCGGCTAATGGAACCCGAATCAAAAAACTCATGAATAATCGACATAAAATCCGAAGATAAAGAAGTCCAAAATCTCTTAATAAACTGGAAATTAAACCCGTCAGGACCCGGCGCTTTGTCACTACCACAATCAAACACAGCTTCTTTTACCTCACACTCCGAAAAAGGTCTAATAATATTCGCCGCCTCCTGCTCCTTCAAGTGCTTCAAATCGCTACACATCAAGGATGGACGAATATGCATATCTTCAACAAACTTATTCTTGAAAAAACGGAATACTTCTTTTTTTTACCAACGACGGCTTAGTAACCCAAGACCCATTTATATTTAACCCGGCAAGGAATTAGACACTCTTCGCTTATTGACCACTCCATGAAAAAACCTTGAATTTTCGTCACCTTCCTTCGCCCACCGAACTCTAGCTCTTTGTCTTAAATCTTTATCCTTAAACGCTCGTAGCTCTTTAATCTTCACATTGGCTTCCTTGTAAAACCACCTTTCCGCTTCCGTAAGATCTCTATCCTCAATAATAGAATCCAACACATTAACCTCATGCACAAGATTCTCCTCCTCCTCACATTCAGAAGCCTTTGTTCGATCAACTCACTTGGATATAACTTGCCTCATAAATTTGAACTTCTTCATAAGAACCACATCAGGCGTGCCATCCCCTCTCAAATCCGCCATAGCTTTATTCACGACTTCCTTAAACCTGTCTCGATAAAGCCAAGAATTAAAAAATCTAAACGGTTTAACACCGTAATTCCGATACTCCACTTTCAAAATAAGAGGACTATGATCCGAACTTTCCCTAGCAAGAGCTCTGTATTCCGCATTCGGCCAAGCACTAAGGAAATTCCACGAGATAAATATCCTGTCAATACGACTACACTTATTACCGGTGACAAATGTAAATCTTCGGCCCCTCAACAAAAACTCATAAAGTCCCACTCCTTCTAAGAACTCATTAAATTCATTGGACTCGGCCGCATTAAACTTGGAATTCCGTCTATCTACACGCTCTCGAACACAATTGAAATCTCCCCCCACGATCCAATAATTATCATCTTGTGTTATAACTCGTCCCAACTCGGCCCACAAATCCCTTTTATCTACCGGTTTCTGTGGCGAATACACATTAATAATCGACATACCCATACCAATATCTCTAGCCGTATCATGAACCACCAGGAGGTTTCTATGCTTCTCCACTCGATTTTTAACAAACTTCTTAGGATCCCATAGTGATAAAAGACCACTCGACCGACCGGTAGCATCAACATGTTCAGACATGAAATCCCCGTCACCCCAAAATCTGCGTAAATCCATCCCCTCTAAAGATTCAAATTGAGTTTCCTGTAACATCATAAACCCAATATCATTGTGCCTATGTATTTTTCGCGTCAAATCACTTTTACAATGATTACCCAACCCTCTAATATTGACGGACATCAAATTCATTCTTCAACCGATTGAAAGCCTTCTTCGTTCATGACCTTGGTTACCGACTGCTTGAAGTTCTCAAAATTTTCTGGTCCTAATGCCTTGGCCAAAAGAACTGTTTGATCAACCTCATTGCCAACCTCCTGGCCCAGAGCCTTTGACCCATTCTCATTATCGCCCTCCTCCTCCCGTGTGCTATTCAAGGGCCCATTAGACGACCCAATGTCCCTATTCAGATCAGGCGTAACATACGCTAATGGGCTCCCCTCTCTATTATCATCAACCACGTTCTCCTTTGGGCTACCATAATTCGGAAAAATAAATCGGTCCACGTCAAACGGGTCCTCTCCATCTCTTTGTCTTTTTTTTGGGCCTCTCCTGGCCCAAAGAAGCAGGCGAACCCTTACTGTTAGACTTTCTCCTAACACTTTTCTTCCTCTTAACTTTTGAATCCAAACCATTATTGCCTTCCTTAATATGCTTTAAAAATACCTCATTAAACTGATGATTATTACCATGAAAATCGCCACCAAACTCGGAATTTGGACTCATGTCATTAATGTTCGAACCTTCCAAAATCACATCATCCCTCTCATTGCTCCGATCACCGGAATCCACCACCGTCATGTTGTCATCAGACCTTCGATCATCATCTACCTCATCCTCCAAATCCACCAAGCAATCAGGAATCCACTCCCCAACCTCCTCCTCTACCAAAACAACAAAATTCCAGTTCTTCCACGATAACTTGCACCTCTTATTAACACGATCCGTTGACTTAGTCAAAATACCAACACACGCATAAGATAAATCACCATCTTGCTCATCTAATTGTGCCGATTGAATAACTGTACCGAATTGAGACGCAATATCATCAAACACTTTCGTGCATGGCAAACTCAACGACACACCATGAAGTTTTATCTAAGCAATTCTTTCCGTCTCTAACAATTGACAACCCCAGACCTCAACATGGGAAAAAGCGGACGACCATGCATGATTATTCTCAAGAAACCTACCTCTCTCATTCTCATCCCCAAACAACAACATGACATAAAACCCACCCACATACTTGATACTTACTTGCGATAATCTCCTGGACAAACCTCCTCATAGTCGTGAGCGATCCGAAATCCTTAACCTTAGCAATTAATCCACGATCAAACCAATCAGCAAACACTTGAACGTTCGGTTCCACCATAATCTCCTGTAACACAACAACATCCTCCTTATTTAACAACGTATCACGAAACGATCTCGAACCCGAACCATTCACAATCGGCTGTTCAAGCACTATCTCTTTCTCTTTGGACCCTGTTGCCTCCTTGTTCTCCTTCTCTTGCCCTTGAGCTGGTCTCCATTCCTTTTCCTGGTCTCTTGGAACCCTCTGGCCATCAACAAATCTCGCAAGCACAATGAATAATTTAAAGCTTCCAATCCAAACATCTTTAAGATTACTCTCCATCTCCATCGGATTCCTAACATTCCTGAACGTGACGAATCCAAAACGCTTGCCTAGACGATCATACTTCCTGGCTATGTACGTACCTTGAATGTCCCCGAACCTCTTTAAAACCTGAACCAAATCCGCCGAAGAACACCGTTCCGGAAGATTTGATACAAAAAACTTCGTCCCTGATTCACGATTGTTAGATCTGTTATGGCCGTTGTTACCCCTCCCTTTTCTTTGCCGGAACATCATACCATTGCCCAACCTTGACGTTTTCCAACTAAGTATCACACGCAATAGTATTCCCTCAAAATTTTGAATGTATCAGTGTTGAAACCCAACAGAAAAAAAAAAGTAAAAATAAAATGCAATTATCTATTGGTATAGCAACAGATAACCTAACCGGAGAAAAAGAGTTTTACCGACCAATTGCCGAGGACCGCCGATAAGTTTAATCTTTGTTGTTGTCGATGAGAACTATTTTTTCGACGGATGTTTTCACGGTACCCAATATAACATCCAAAAAATCCAGTTTATACAAACGTATTAATTAAATAAACAACTAAATGACATGTTGACGACTATTAGAAGCAAGAAGATTTACATGGATTAATTTGATGAAACATTTTTTTTGTTCAATAAATAGTAGGGTTAAATTTCTTAGCCGATAATAATGTCTCCATTATTATAGGAATAGATTTGTGATAATTATTAGTTTATTGTATTGTATATCCTTTCCTTAGCCATGTATATCTCTTCCTATTTTTCTGATGTACTGGTGCCTATTTAAAGGGCCTTGTTTTATTCAATGAAGACACAGAAAATTATTTGACCATAAACTCTTTTATGGTATCAGAGCTACGGTTCTGTTTTTCTTCTCAAACCCTAAAACCCTAGCCGGTTCAAACTGCGGAGGTGTCTTAGCCGATAATAATGTCTCCATTATTATAGGAATAGATTTGTGATAATTATTAGTTTATTGTATTGTATATCCTTTCCTTAGCCATGTATATCTCTTCCTATTTTTCTGATGTACTGGTGCCTATTTAAAGGGCCTTGTTTTATTCAATGAAGACACAGAAAATTATTTGATCATAAACTCTTTTAAAATTAAATTGGAATTGTCCCTCCCTCTTCATTCCCCTATAAAGACCACAACGATGGTGTTGGGTAGGGATGGGCATAATAACCGGTTCCAAACCCGACCCAGTAGACCCGACCTGGAACCGGTTCCAGTTCCTACCCGCTTTATTGAAGAACCGGTTCCAGGTTCAAAAAACCCGTAGGTTCTTACCCGGTTCCACATTTTATAAAAAAATCGTTTCTTACCCGGTTCCTATCTGGAACCGGTTCCTTCGTACCAAATTCCGACCTGGTGCATTAAATTCTACCATTTAATGATTTTCTACCGTTGGAATTGATTCCTAGCGGTTGCAACCAACCATTTAATGCTTTTGTTACTGTTGGAATCGATTCCTAGCCGTTGGAATCGATTCCTGATAGTAGATATAGTGTACATTATTCATTTGATCATCACACAATCTTCATCTTCTTCTTGATTCTTTTTCTACTCAATAAGCTCTACTATGGCATCCAAGAATTCTAAAACAACAAATTCTCCATCCGTCAACAACGGTCCTCAATCCGCTCCATATGTTGTTGGGATACTATCATATAATCGCAATATTGAGGTATGAAGCAATTGGGATTTGGTGGAAATGAGTGATGGTTTTCAAAAGGCTCAATGCAAAACATTATGGAGCTTTGTTAAGCAAGGACTCGAATTCAACGTTGCAACCCAACCTAACCCCCCTCCCCCACCCACAAAAACCTAAATAAACCTAAACCCCCACCCCCAAAAACCTAAACCCCCACCCACCTCACCCAAGTTAAATGCTAAAAACTAAACCCTAAAGCTAAACTCCACAACTAAATGCTAAATTTTTTTTTACTTAAATCGCGACTTCAGCAAACAAAATTTATTATAAAAAAAAAGCTGCGATTTTAACGAAAAGTTAAAAAAAAAATATTATAAATAAAAAGCTGCGATTTTCTCGTGGTTCTTGTAATAAAGGATGGTTTCTAACGATCAATGCCCTATATATATATGTTGCGTGTACATGCCTATTTGGAAGAGAAAGATGTTTGCATGAAGTTTTTTTTTTTTTGACAGTTGAATACCATCTTAAAAATATGAAATAATATAAACCCGTGCGTTGCGCATGGTATTGATAATATTCGAAACTATATATAATAAACAAACCAGTGACGTATACACGCGCAATGCTCATGGTTATAATATTTGAAGTCTTACAAACAATGAAACCGTGTGATAATAAAAATCATTGGCATTAATAAAAGTAAATATTTGACAATATTTTATATTTGTGGCTATTATAACATGTAATAATTAATATAAATAATCTTATTATACATAATTACTTGGGCCAATTCGTGAACACATGAAGAATAGATTACGGTATTCTGCAACCTTGTTTTCTAGAAGGCTGAAACCATACGGTGGGGGACTTAGAAATAGCGTGAAAGCCTCCTCCACACCACTTCGCAAGGTGGCGTGGGGTTAGAGGCGTGAGGTTTTTTCATGTCGTGGGGCAAAGGTTGTTGATGATGGGGCGATGTATGACTGCCACATGACGCTATATGTCTCTTTTTTCAAGCCCCTCCACACTGAATACTTGAACATTTTCTTTGAATACGATAATCTGAACACTCTTTTAACATTTTCTTTGGAAAGGGGTAAAGTGATGCTTAAATTTCACCAAACTAGTTGTAATTCTTAATAGATTATTGCATTTAATATAAGACTTTGCCATTTATTAAAATTACATTTCACCTGACTAAATATTATTCTCCACTAATTGCATTTCAAGATATCTGAACACAATAGTTTTCCAGCTAAGTATCACAAACGATGGATGTTCATTGGAAATTTTGAACGCATCAGTGATGAAACCCCAAAAGAAGCCAAAAAATAAAATAAAAACATAAGGAAACTAAAAATTGCAATTATCTATTGGTATAGCAACAGAAAACCTAACTAAAACAAGACTTCTATCGACGAATTACCTAATACCACCAATTAGTCTAAAACTTTATCGTTGTCAATGAGACTTGTTTTTTGATGGATGTTCTTGCGATAACCAATCGTGGGGTTGTATTCAGCTGTAGAGGCTTCATCCTACGCTTTTGTGGCCTCGAGGGCCCAATCGTGGGTGCTACAGGACCACATTTTAAGAGACAGTGGCATATGCGGTATGGATTCTGATTATGTTTGTGCTTTGGCTTGTCTTCGTGATACGATTCCAAGCTTTGACTTCAGCGGTTTCACTAATAAGGACACCGCCCCCCCTAAAGCCCAACATGCATTGGCGAGTGCTCTTTTTAGTAAAATTGTCCACGAAATCGAAGTGCAGTTTAACTTGACCGTTAGACAAAAAGCCGTTTTTGAGTGTCTCCGAGCACCACATGCACAAGATTTTCTTCTTGCTATACCTATAGATGGGTTAGGCCAGCATATGTCGCCGGTGGAGTACCGTACTATCCTTAAATATCGCCTCATGATTCCTTTATTCCCAGTTGATGAGGTATGCCCAGTTTGTCATAAGGCGTGTTTGGATTCTTTTGGTGAGCATGCAGTTCATTGTAGAGAGCTCCCGGGGTTCAAATACCGACATGATTTGGTTAGAGATGTCCTTTTTGACATATTCAGGTGCGCTGGTATTTCTGCTAAGAAAGAGGCACCCGTTAATTTCTTAACAGACCCGTTGGAAGGGAGATCTACCCTTCGACCAGCCGACATTCTGGTCTTTGGATGGGTAGGAGGGAAACACGCCTGTGTGGATCTAACAGGGGTTTCCCCGCTTGTGGGCTTAGGGATGAGTGCTTTCACAGTGGGTCAGGCTGTTTTAAAGGCTGCTTCAGGTAAAGTGATCAAGCATGAGAAAGCGTGTCTTGACAACCAGCACGTGTTTATCCCATTTGCTTTTGATACTTTTGGTTTTCTGGCGCCAGAGGCTGTGGACCTACTTAGTCGAGTTCAAAGGGTCATGCATAGTAATGTTATGACCCCGAGATCTATGGACGTAGTTTTTAAAAGACTTAGTTTTGCTATTCAAAAAGGGGTGGCGGCGCAGCTTGTTGCCCGTTTACCAACTATCTCGATGTAAATTGGGAATTGAATATTGTGTGTAATGTATAGATGAATGAGTTTATAGTGTGAATGACTCCTAGTCTCTGGATAAGAAATATTTTCATTACGCCAGGTCTAAATACTTTCGAGGTGGAGGCTGCCTTATCACAGAGAAGAGCAGGGGAAGATGTAAATAGCGACATTTTGTTATGCAGATGTTAAACCTGTAAATGCTTCTCTAATGGCTCAAGGTGCCTTACCACTAGTTTCAGTAGAAACACCATCTGCTCGTGATTTGGGCATTGAAGCAGGAGTTTTTGGAACACTAGCCATGTTAACTTGTTAACTTGAACCTTGATACTACTAGCAACGGCTACACGATTCACATTGCTGATGATAACGAGCATAATGGAGTCATCATGAAATCAGATAAATACCCCTAAGGTGGCACACTTAAAATGGTTTTATCTCTAATACCTGTTCTAAGTTTCCAACACGCGTTCATTTGGAGAACTACACCTTTGAATGTCCTTGGTTTGTAGAAAAGAGTCAAAAGACCTGCATGAACAGGGTTCATTTAAAATTAGAGAGGTAAATGTTGGTTGACACAGTCATAGGAAACGCTAAAAGACTCTTGTATCGCATACCAGATCGGTCGTACCGAATCGCGGTACAGAGTCGTCCCAATCTCCTCCGGTACGCGTACTGGATCGCTAATTTGGACCTTTCCCGATTGTGTACCACTTCATGGGGTGGCGTGGGGTCAGGGGGCGTGAGGTTTCATCATGGCGTGGGGCAAAGGTTGTTGATGATGTGGCGATGTATGACTGCCACATGACGCTATATGTCCCTTTTTTCAAGCCCCTCCACACTGAATACTTAAACATTTTCTTTGAATACGATAATCTGAACACTCTTTTAACATTTTCTTTGGAAAGGGCTAAAGTGATGCTTAAATTTCACCAAACTAGTTGTAATTCTTAATAGATTATTGCATTTAATATAAGACTTTGCCATTTATTAAAATTACATTTCACCTGACTAAAAATTGCAATTATCTATTGGTATAGCAACAGAAAACCTAACTAAAAAAAGACTTCTATCGACGAATTACCTAATACCACCAATAAGTCTAAACTTTATCGTTGTCAAAGAGACTCGTTTTTTGACGGATGTTCTTGCGATAACCAATCGCTAATATGTAACATCCCAAAAATTCAGTTTATTTATACGTACCGAGTAAATTTGTATAATAAAATGCTGATGATTATTAGAAGCTAAAAGAGTTTCCATGGGTTAATTTAATAAAAAAATTTTTTTTCAATAAATAGTAGGGATAAATAAGTACCTTAGAAAAGTCCATATAACAAAAATGGATGGACCTTAAGTGATTTGCATAATCCAAGGTTTAGGGTACAAACAATAAAAGCCACTAGATCAGGGACTAAAGGTGTCAAGTGGTAAAACTAAATTTCATCTGAATTTTTATGATGTAATATTTATTATGCGAGTTACATTGATATAATTCATTTAGGATGGGAATGATCTGGTAGAAATTTTGTTATGAGGACAATTTCGCTTTAATTAAGGTTTTCTCAATTGTTGTTGATGCATGCTACGTGTTTGATGAAATGCCCCTATGAATTAATATATATAAAACTTGGACGGAAAACTTATGCTATACGGATTCTAATTTACGATCTTAGAAATGAAAATGGAGGATTAAACTTGACTGAGTTGATACATGTAATGTATGGGTATCTGGAAAGGTAAAAATATGTTCATTCATTGGGACTGGTTCCATATTACTAATAATAGTATCCAAATACTTTCCGGATGGAGGCTGCATATTACGGCCTGCTGGTGCAGAGCTTATCACAGTTTAGCATTCGGTATGCAGATGTTAATCCTGTAAAAATGGCTCAAGGTGCCTTACCACCCGCTTCAGTAGAAACACTTTCTGCTCGTGATTTGGGCATTGAAGCTGAGGAGTTTATGGAGCTGTAGCCATGTTATTACTTGTCTTAATGGTGCCTCTACTCCACTGGATTCCCTTTCTGCTGCTGTTGTTCCTGGGCTTGTATTGGCAACTAGTTTTGGGCTTTGTTATAACACCTTTCACTTATCAAATTGGTCAATTTGGTTATGTTTCATGTGTAAAGGATTTGACTAAAAAGGGAACTTGTCCAATGGGTCAAAGTCTTCCAAACTACACCAAAATCGTACTGTAACCATATTTGTTATTTTCATTCTGGCTCATTAATAGTTATCGAGATTTTATCTAAAATAATGTTTTGACGTATTGTAACCTTAATAACACACTATTTCCAGGGAAGGCGACTGTGATAAACGATACAGGATCTAGCGGCTGGTTCTGTGGTAGGATCTGCTGTTGAGAATCGGCTGCAAGTAGATATTCTCCCTTTTCTGGGCATACATTCTCCTGAAACTGTACCCACTAAAAAATGAATCTGTTTTTTATTTATTATTTTTTTTATATCTGGATATTCTATACCTGAAACCGGAACCGAACCTACAGGTAGGGTATAGATAGGATATGCTTTTTGATCTCAATACATGGATCCGGAAACTGGTTTATACCAGCAGGCCGTAACCAATTATGATCTATACCAGAACAGATTTTTTTAATACCCGGCTTGGGTTTTTTTTTAAAAGACGATACATATCATAATAATGTAAAAAAACTCATTTTACAAGTTATTAACTTGAATACCACTAGTTTTACAAGTTATCAACTAATCACCGTTAGGATGTCCATTGGGCTTTCAAATGAAAGCCCAAATTTAAAGACTAAATCCCAGTTGTGAAAACTCTTATAAAGTCAAACAGTCATGTAGGCCCAATTCAGTTTATGTAATTCAATTTGTGCAGCAACTCAAAAACTAAAGAAAAAAAAAGAAAAGAAAAAATAACACCCAATTTGGAAAAGTAATTCCTTATGAGTGATCTCTGATGAATTTTAGAAATTTTATCACTTAGATTATTACAGTGTATTCCAGATGCGGGTTTCCCTCTGATCAGCATTATGTTTTTTTAATGCTGGAATCGAGGCCGCTGGAAGTCGTTAGCTAATCAACTTGCTTGCAAAGCGACGTGAACTCTTTAAGACCCTTGCACACCTTTTTTAGGCGGCCGGTAACTAAACGACTAGAATGACGTGACTTATTCGAGTGTGAGCCCCCTATGGTGAACAAAAAGATGGACCCTACAACAAATAACATGGGTGTTTTGTATTGTATCGAAACCCCCCCCCCCCCCCCCCCACTCCCACATGGTAGCGATCCAACTAAAGATTTTGATTCCAGTGAGGACAGCTATGGTAATGGTACTTGCGGTGGAGTAGGCATGGGTATCGACGTCTAAGCCCACTATAAACATATGATGAGCCCAAACAAGGAACACCTATACGGACCATGGCATAAACAACGCCTAACTTAACGAAATATTTTTATCAATAAATTAGATTGTTTAATGTGTGCATAACTTAACTACTAATATTTAACACTTGGTGAATTTTTTGTTATTAGTTGAAAAATGATTATTTAATTAATTCTAACTTATTGTTCAACTAGAATTAGCTTTGCATGTTTCAAAAAACTCTTTTTTTTATGAAAAAAGTCTAATTTGTTTTCCATTCAACTCTATCTATTTTTTGAGAAAAAAAAATGGATAGCTTATGGTGGTTTTAATTGATAGTGAATTACGACGTAACTTTTCCGCATTTTTTGAATAATTCCTTACAACGTGTTTTCTTTCTACGTCTCAATGTGCAAATGCGCGTGTGATTTTTATTCTTTGTTTCCACATAAAAAAGTGGTCCGTCGCAACATGCCTACAAATTTAAAACTTTTTATATATATTCTTTTAAAAATTCATATTTAAGAGGCCCGTGATTTCTATTCGTCCATAGCCCACATATTTAACTTTTAAGTAACGATGTGGATCGAAATACACAAACTTAAAAACAAATAACCCAACGAGGTGTCAAAACTCGAAACGAATGAATAGCTCTAAAAAACCAGGAACCAAAAACGTAAACATTGATATTGATACTTAACTTGGGGCAATCAGAGTTTTTGGAAATAAGGGTCGGAGTGGGAGTTCCGTGATGGAAAAGTGATGCGGGTCCAAGTGTGGAGGAGCGGGCCATCATGTATTTGGAGGCCCAAGATCGTGTAACAAAAGGGGCCTCACTAAAATGGCTCTAACTTGGGTTACGGGGGTCCGTTTTGGGCGTGCGACCAGACGAAACGAACGTGAGAACGAGCTCCATCTTGCTGCAAACGGCCTACGGCGGTTTGGGTCATCGTGCGGGCCAAAAAACGCTTATTTCTATTAGTTATTTACGTTTTTATGTTTTTTTAAGTATTTTGGGAATTTTGTTTGTGGGCTTGTGTTTGGCCTGTTGTCTTTTTTAGGCCCGTTTCGAATTTCTGTTCCTATTTATATGTTTCTCTAGTAATTGGAAAAAGGAGACTTCAATTTTGGATTAATTCATTTTTTCACTTCAAATTATGTGCCCTTTGGGTTGAATTTTGGGGGTTTGGGGAAGAACACACGGGTATTCGCAGAATCAACGTGTTTGATCTTCATTTTCGTACCACGCACTACATCAAAAAGAAAGCCTTTGCAATAGATTAGGATATGATGATGTATAATATTCATGGGTTTTTTGAAACCTTGATTTGAGTTCGGATCACGCCATTCTTTTTATAAAGAGTGTATGGTAGATATTGATACCTTTTTACATTCTGTGAAGGATGGTCAAAACGATATGGAAGTTGATACTACATCGTCTGCTACTCAAACAACTGTGAAGCATTCCCCAGAGCTGGAGATCTACTGTTATTTGCTTGTGCTCATTTTCCTGATTGACCAGAAAAAATATAATGAGGTCGTCTGTTTATTTATTTGTTTTGTGTTTATTGTTGGCTATGGAACATTGCCCCTTTTTAAAGAACTTTTACACTTCATGTAGGCTAAGGCTTGTTCCTCAGCAAGCATCGCCCGTTTAAAGAATTTGAACAGGAGAACAGTTGATGTTCTGGCTTCCCGGCTCTACTTCTTTACTCTCTTAGTTATGAACTCACTGACGAACTATCTGACATCAGGGGGTGTGTGCTGTGCTGTGCTTATTTAATGTTTATTGATGATTCAGTGAAAGAAATAGGACATGATCAGTTATAGTATGTTTGTTTATTCACAACAATCTTCTTGCTTTGCACCGGGTTGCTACGTTGCGTCATGATGAGTTGGGGAAGGTTTGTTTCTTGTATCTTGCTACTTTTAGGAATGCTTTTGTTTATTGTTGTTGTTTATTTTTGGATTTTTGGGACTGTGGTATGCAGGAAACGTTTCTCAACCTGCTACTTCGCAATTATCTTCATTACTGTAGAAACATGTGCCTTCCAAAATGCTTTAGTCAAGATTGGATGGTTACATTTATTCAACAATGGATGGTTGTTCAAAGAATCAAAAATGGATTGTTTCAAGTTTTTCAAAGATGGATGGTAAAAATTCTAATATGGATGGTAACCATTTTAGTATAAATAGGCATGAAACCTTCTTCACAAAATGCACCATCACAAACAATAACCAATACACACACCTAGCTAGCCATATATACAATAGAGATACAAAATACTCTTTGTATATTTTTCTTTCTCCAAGCTCTGCAAACACTGCAAAATTATAGTGGATTGTTTCTCGGCTTCCACCACCCGTGGTTTTTCCCGATTTGGGTTTTCCACGTAAATCCCCGTGTCTCTTTTATTTTATTTTCTTGCCATTCATATTACCTGGTGCTTGATTACGCTTGATACATTAATTCTATTCCGCGTCGAACTAATATTATTAATTACTGCTCGGATCTTTGGGGCGAGTTTTCACACTCTTTTACCACAATTGGTATCAGAGCTTCCGGGTTTTAATATTAGTTTATTGGAATTATTTTATCAAGTGATAAATCATGTCTACAATGAAATTCGATATTCCATTGTTAGATCGAAACACCAGGTTTCCTTTATGGCAAGTAAAGATGAGAGATGTTCTAATTCAGATGGATTTACATAAGGCACTTTTGGGTTTCGAAAAGATGCCCACGTCATGGACCGATGAAGACAAGGAGATGAAAGATCTAAAGGCTCTATCCCAGATTCGTTTACACTTGTCAAACGATGTTTTGCAAGATGTTTTGAAAGAAACTTCAGTGGCTTCTTTATGGCTAAAGTTGGAGCAATTATTGATGACTAAGAGCTTACCAAACAAGTTGCATCTAAAGCAACGGTTGTTCAATCTCAAAATGATTGAAGTTGGTTCTTTAGCTGAACATATTTCCACATTCAAAGAGTTAATCAACAACTTAGAGAATATGGATGTTCAGTATGAAGATGAAGACTTGGCTTTATTTTTACTATCATCGTTGCCCGAATCCTACAGCCATTTTCGTGATACTATCATCTAGAGTCGTGACACTCTTGTCTTAGATGAAGTTTATACAGCTTTGGATTCAAAAGAAAAAATGAAGCATATTACAGGTGGTGTTTCTAGTGATGCGAATGCCGAAGGTTTAAATGCCAGAGGAAGAACAACTGATAGGGGTAAAAACCCTCAATCTTCCAACAGAACGAGATCCAAGTCTAAAGGCAAACGAAAGTTTTGCAATTATTATCATAAGAAGGGACATACAATTGATGAATGTTTCAAGTTGAAGAATAAAGAGAAAGCAGCAGCATATGGTAAACAAGCTAGCACTTCGGGTGAAGCTGATGTAGCAGAGGCTGGTTGTATTGGAGAACTCCTGACAGTTTATTCAGATAAACTGGATTCCACTGATGAATGGATACTTGATTCTGGTTGTACTTTTCATATGTGTCACAACAGAAGTTGGTTTTATACATTTGAAAAGGTTAACCAGGGTTATGTCTTAATGGGCAATAATTCTACATGTCCAGTTGTTGGACATGGCTCAGTCAGAATCCGTATGTTTGACGGAGTTATCCGAACCATTGGGAATGTTAGATATGTTCCTGACCTCAGAAGAAACTTGTTATCTCTCAGCTCCTTTGATAAAAAAGGATACGAGTTTGCCGGTAAAGGTGGAGTTCTCAGGGTATTCAAAGATGGTTCCGACAAACTGAGGGCCAAGCGAAAAACCTCAGACCTCTACTTTCTTGACGGGCAAACAATTTCGAGTGATGCTGCTGTCGTTTCAAAGTCTCTTTCTGATCCAGATCAGTCCTGTCTTTGGCATCTTCGACTCGGCCATATGAGTTTTCAAGGCATGTCCGAATTGAGTCGAAGAGGATTACTTGGTGAACAAAAGATTGTTGATTTAGAGTTCTGTGAAGACTGTGTGTATGGCAAGGCAAAACGGGTGAGTTTTGCAAGTGGTATTCATACAACAAAAGGACCACTTGACTATGTCCACTCGGATTTATGGGGACCGGCTAGAGTTGCTTCGAAAGGTGGAGCTAATTATATGCTCACTATCATTGATGATTTCTCCAGGAAAGTGTGGTCTTTCTTCTTAAAACACAAGGGAGATGTTTTTTCTACCTTCAGAAACTGGAAAGTTCAAGTTGAAAAGCAGTCAGGATTGGTGGTAAAGTATCTTCGCACGGATAATGGACTTGAGTTTTGCTCAGAAGAGTTTAATGCCTATTGCCGAAAGGAAGGCATCACTCGACACCGCACGGTGGTCCATACACCTCAACAAAATGGTGTAGCCAAAAGGATGAATCGCACCATTATGGAGAAGGTCCGGTGTATGCTTTCTAATTCCAAATTGCCAAAGTCATTTTGGGCGGAGGCTGCTTCGACTGCTTGCTATCTTATCAACCGATCACCATCACGAGCAATTGAGAAGAAAACTCCGTTTGAGTTATGGTCTGGAAAACCTGCCGATTATACAGTTTTAAAACCTTTTGGATGTCCAGCGTATGCACGTGTTGACAATGGGAAGTTAGCACCGAGAGCAATCAAATGCGTTTTTCTTGGGTACAATCCGGGAGTAAAAGGTTACAAGTTATGGAGCTTTGATCTGAAGAAAGTTATTATCTCAAGAGATGTTACTTTTGATGAATCTAAAATGATTCAAGCAATTACAGACTTTTCAAAAGATACATCAGATACATCATCCGAAGCAAGAAAAGAGCAATCTCAAGTGGAGGTGGAGCTTCCTATTCCACCTACTACTGATCAGAGTACAGTTGAGCATCAAGAGTCTTCCTCGCCAGATGAGCATGTTGCTGTTGAGGATTCAACACCTTCACAGCCACAAGCTACTACTCCAAGCATTGCAAGAGATAGGCCGAGAAGACAAATTGTTCCTCCAAGGAGGTATGCTGAATCTGATCTTGTTGCTTATGCTCTTACTGTTGCCGCTAATATTGAGTCAGGAATCGAGCCTGTTAATTATGATGAGGCTATCAAGTCTAAAGACTCAAGTGATTGGATGATTGCTATGCATAATGAGATGGAATCCTTGCAAAGAAATGGCACTTGGGACTTAGTTCCTATTCCGAAAGGGAAAATGCCAGTTAAATGCAAGTGGGTCTACAAGCTCAAAGAACCTATCAACCCAACCGAGAAACCAAGGTACAAAGCTCGGTTAGTAGCTAAAGGCTACAGTCAGATTCCTGGCATTGATTATACTGACATTTATTCCCCAGTTGTCAAACATACTTCCATTCGTGTATTGTTGGGGTTGGTTGCTTCTAATGATTATGAGTTAGAGCAACTTGATGTTACTACAGCTTTTTTAAATGGTGAGCTTGAGGAAGAGATTTTTATGCAACAGCCCGAAGGCTTTGTAGTTCCAGGCAAGGAGAATTACGTGTGTAAATTGAATAAATCTCTTTATGGCCTCAAGCAGTCTCCTAGACAATGGTATAAAAGGTTTGATTCATTTATGACAAGTCACGAATTCAAAAGGTGCACCCGTGATAGCTGCGTTTATCACAAGAATTGTGATGATGGTTCAATGATCTACTTACTTTTATACGAGGATGACATGTTGATCGCAGCGAAAGATATGAAGGAGATTCAGAAATTAAAAGACCAGTTGAAAGCTGATTTTGAAATGAAGGACTTAGGAGCTGCCAAAAAGATTTTAGGTATGGAAATTGTTCGTGACAGGAAGTCTAGGGTCTTGCATCTTTCTCAGAAAAGTTATATTGAGAAAGTCCTAAGACGCTTCAATATGCATGAAGCAAAACCTGTCAACACACCTTTTGCAGCTCATTTCAAGCTATCATCCGCTTTGAGTCCTACTACTGAGACTGATATGGCTTATATGGCACGCGTACCATACTCTAGTGCTGTTGGATCTTTGATGTATGCTATGATTTGCATGCACCCTGATTTGGCTTATGTTGTTAGCATGGTCAGTAGATTTATGGCGAACCCGGGGAAAGAACACTGGAAAGCAGTGCAGTGGATCTTTCGTTATTTGCGTGGTACATCTTCTATGTGTCTACACTATGGTAAATCTAACACCGGGGTGTTTGGATATGTTGATTCAGATTATGGCAAAGATTTGGATAAACTGTGACAACTCGAATTTCCAAGATTCTATCTTCGCAATTAGTGCACGTTAATTTTTTTTTATTTAGTTGTTTGTTAATACGACTCGTTGTTTCACAACGCTTACTTTTGTAATACGTTGTATCGTATTTCGACTGATATTTTATACTTGGAAATCCATAATATTTATCATATGTGAGTGTATGTTATAAGGTTTGTATTAATTAACATGTTAAATAAAGTTGGAACTCTCTGAAATCAAGTACTCATGAAATCACTCATGAAATCACCCAAGTGGTGAAAACACTCTATGTGTTTTCGTCCACTGATGTGTGGCGAAATCAGAGATGGGCTTTAGGCCCAGTGAGATATTTTATATAATCAGTTTTTAAACAAATCTTCTCCGAGACGTTACCCATTCACCAAACCTTATCACTTTGTTCTCTCTCTACATCTGAAACCCACAAACAGATCTCCACATTCAAAGCTAATCCTCTGTTTAATCCACGGTTAGTTTTACATATTCGGCTAGTATAGATGCTTATCGTATGATTATGTATGATTAATCGTTAAGTATGTATATATATATGTGTTGATACTGTTGAGTATATATGAATATGTGATCGATTGGGTGTGTTTGTTAGATGATACGAACTGTCTGGTATATTGGTTGACTTGAACAACAATGTATATCTGTTAATGAATGATACTGATTGAATTATGTTCTTGATCTCACAATGATTTGGTAGTATATTTGTTACATATCATAATTTGGGTAAATGATTTCATTTATATCAGATCATGTAACTGTTAAAAGATTATTAGTTGCTGGGTATAAGTTCAGTAAGTATTGTGGAAGATGATGATGTTTAACGAAAACACCCCATCATTTATGAGCTGGACGAAATCACATAAGTGATTTCGGCCCAAAACAGTTTTGGCCCAAGTGTTCTAGGCCCAGGGAGTGATTTCGGCCAACATAAGGGGATTTCGGCTATAAGGGTGTTTTCGGCCCACCTAGTGTTTTCGGCAGTAAGGGATTTCGGCCAAGGAGGGAATTCGATTATCTAGTGATTTCGTCCCATATGTTATATGTATAGCTAAACTGTTAATAATTAACTCAGTTAATTAACTCCATTAGAGGTTAACCTTGCTGGGTTATTTAGTTTGTTAGTTTATTAACTTTGTTAACCTTGTTAATTCTGTTAAGTGAAGCATGAAACCAAGTTAGTTAATAGTTCTGATTCATGTCAACTCTGTTAACTGTGTAACTCTGATAGATGCATTGATTCAGCTAAACTGTTAACCCTGTTAAGTGTATTATTGGGTATCTATCCTGGAAGAAACTGTAAAAGATATTGATGTGGTACATGAACTGTATGGATGCAATTAACTGTTTGTATGCTACATAATAATAACTGTCAAACCCACTCTGTGATATTACAGTGATGCTAGCTCCATGTGAAACTTTACAAACAATAAGAACTGATTGAGTATACGTGCACTATAGGACTTGACTGATTAATTGTGAGCACTTAACTTAGCATACCGAGCAAACAAGGTGAGTTCACACTCTTACCAAGGCATGGGATTCCCGGGGTTGGGAATGGGATTGAAGGAATGGATTTGTACTTACAATGTTACTAGACTATCTACCATCGTCCTCGGATGCGCAGGACACATACGTAAAACCTACGTATACTTGTGCACATCACTGTCCTCGGTTGTGAAGGGCACTTACGTAAAACCTACGTAAACTTATACTCAATTACTGCCTCGGGTTGTGTCAGGCACTTACGTAAAACCTACGTAAACCCCGCGTACCCCTGTCCTCGGTTGTGAAGGACACTTACGTAAAACCTACGTAAACTTTGTACGTACTACTGTTCTCGGTAAGAAGAACACTTATGCTTGCAAATAGTCTAGTGTATATGCAAACATGGGAAGCCCCCACTAATAGAACATACTATCGGCCCAGTAGAGCCGCACGTTACGAGACGAACTTGTTTTTACGAACTTATTTACTGTGAACTCGCTCAACTAGTTGTTGACTCTCTGTTACATGCCTTGCAGGATTTTAGGTACCTTTGGAGCTTGCACGGGAGGCACAGTCGTTGTGGACATGGATCGTGAATGTGTTGTTAAACATTATGACATTTTGTACTTAAACTTATGTTGGGTTTTACATTATTGCTTCCGCTACACACTTGTTTATATTTGGTTTTGGAAACACCTATCGTATTGATGAATGACTTTTACTATATACTTATGTTCAATATGATTGGTGGCTTGATCCTGGTCATGTCACGCCTCCAAGCGGTGGTACTCCGCGTGTGGATTTTGGGGGTGTGACAGATTGGTATCAGAGCCATTGGTTATAGAGAACTCGGTTTTAATAAGGGGAAAACGTTTTTATTAAAACCAGACTATAACCAGAACTGTGCTCAACGATCCACAACGACGCCTCGCTCCACGTGCAAGACTCATCACTCTAGGTAATATGGTACATGTCTTATTGCCTACTTGCTAGAATTGCATAGAACTTTGCTCAGAGTATGCTTAGATAAACGTAACACTATTGCATGAGAACACTTGTGTGCTTATTCTCTTCTGTTATCGCACTACTCGCGAACCTCTCTCACTTATGTCATATTTGCTATGAAGATCATGTCTGGACGCATTAACATGACACAAGCCCAGTTGACGGCTCTCATTAACGAGCGAGTTGCTGAGGCACTTGCAGCCGCACAAGCAGGAGGTATACCCTGCAGTTGTAACTCACACTAGGATCTTTAGATCCTACACTCCTAAACCAACTCTTGTGTTTTAATCTTGTACTGGATTCTTATATACAACAGGTCAGCACGCTCAGCCACCTGTTTGTACCTTCAAAACTTTCATGGACTGTCGTCCTACTACTTTTAGTGGCACGGAAGGAGCGGTTGG
Organism: Helianthus tuberosus; assembly: GCA_030545235.1. Taxonomy (NCBI): domain Eukaryota; kingdom Viridiplantae; phylum Streptophyta; class Magnoliopsida; order Asterales; family Asteraceae; genus Helianthus; species Helianthus tuberosus. Next base: position 58,547,775 of record CM060438.1, read on the forward strand.
ACTCCTCCATTGGTTTGAAAAGCTCGAGTCAGTATTTGAAATGTGTGAATGCCCTGAGGCTCGCAGGGTGAAGTCCGCCACTGGTACTCTAGAAGGCATTGCGCTGACTTGGTGGAATGCGCAAGTTCAGATGTTAGGGTTGGCTGTTGCTAACGCCACACCTTGGAACGGTTTCAAGGAATTGATCAAAGAGGAATACTGTAGCCGTGATGATATTCATAAGCTGGAGGTAGAGTTTTACCACTTGAAAATGACGGGGTCAGAAATTGAAGCGTACACCAGAAGATCAAATGAGTTAGCTATTCTGTGTCCTACTATGGTAGACCCTCCCATTAAGCGTATCGAACTGTATCTCAATGGACTAGTGCCGGAAATTCAAAGTCACGTAACCTCAGCGAATCTTGGCACCATTCAACAGATCGTCAAGCTAGCTCATCGCCTCACCGATCAGGCAGTGGAACAGAACAGGCTGCCTAAACGTATCAGCGCTACTACTACCGCTACCACTCCAACTACTCCTGCTAATCCCAGTGACCACAAGCGGAAATGGGAAGGGGATTCCAGCAGGGGTTCAGCTACTGTACAGTCTCAAGCACAGCAGCAGCGCAAGACTAGTGATTACCAGAGCCCGAGTCAGCAATCCTCTGGTAGTCAGGGGCAGAAAAGATATCAAGGAAATCACCCAAAGTGCAACAAGTGTAACAGGCATCACAGTGGCCAGTGCAACAAGGGTCGTTGTCAGAGGTGCCTCAGGATGGGCCATGAGGCCAAGGATTGTAGGAGTCCGCGGCCTGCGAATCAGAATCAGCAGCAGCAGCAAGCACCGCAGAATCAGCAACAGGGCAACAAAGGATGTTTTCATTGTGGTGCTGAAGGTCACTTCAAGCGGAACTGCCCCCAGTTAAATCAGAACCAGAATCAGAATAACAACAACAATAATCAGGGTACTGGGAACAACAATGGGGGAAACAACAACGACAGTGGTGCTAGGGGTCGTTCATTTGTGATTGGTCGGGGTGATGCGAGGAACGATCCTAATGTGGTTACGGGTAAGTTTCTTCTCGACGACTTTTATGTTACCGTATTATTTGATTCGGGTGCGGATACCAGTTATATGTCTCTGAAAGTTAGTCAAATGCTTAAACGCGCACCAACACTTTTGAACACCAAACATGTCGTAGAGTTAGCTAACGGTAAAAGTCTAGAAGCCACACACATAGTTCAGGGTTGTAATCTTATCCTCGCTGGTCAGACTTTCTCTATCGATCTCATTCCTATAACTCTGGGTAGTTTTGATATTGTTATTGGTATGGATTGGTTATCCCAACAGCAAGCAGAGATCCTATGCAAGGAGAAGATCATTCGTATTCCCCGTACTGGCAAAGAACCTCTCGAAGTTCAAGGCGACAAGAGTGGTGTCGTGAGTGGCATCATCTCCTTCTTGAAGGCTCAGAAGTGTCTGCGAAAGGGCCACATAGCTATTTTAGCACTCGTTACAGATACATCGACGAAAGAAAAGAAGTTAGAGGATATTCCTGTAGTACGCGACTTTCCTCAAGTATTTCCTGAAGAGTTACCTGGGCTACCGCCCCATCGCCAGGTCGAATTTCAAATCGAGCTAGCTCCAGGAGCAGCACCTATAGCTCGAGCGCCTTACCGCTTAGCTCCAACTGAACTGGAAGAACTGTCTAAGCAATTGCAAGAACTTTTGGAAAAGGGTTTCATACGTCCTAGCTCTTCGCCCTGGGGAGCTCCAGTATTATTTGTGAAGAAGAAAGACGGTACCTTTCGTATGTGCATAGATTACCGCGAACTAAACAAGGTAACCGTGAAGAATCGCTATCCACTTCCACGCATCGACGACTTATTCGACCAGTTGCAAGGGTCGAGCTATTACTTGAAGATTGACCTGAGGTCAGGTTATCATCAATTGAGAGTCCGGGACGAGGACGTCTCCAAAACAGCATTCAGAACTCGCTACGGTCATTACGAGTTTTTGGTCATGCCATTCGGACTAACGAACGCGCCTGCGGTTTTCATGGATCTTATGAACAGGGTGTGCAAACCTTATCTTGACAAGTTTGTTATTGTTTTCATTGACGACATCCTGATTTATCCAAGGAATCGGGAGGAACACGAGCAGCACTTACGACTTATTCTGGAACTCCTTCGAACGGAACAGCTGTACGCTAAGTTTTCAAAATGCGACTTCTGGCTTCGTGAAGTCCACTTTCTAGGCCACGTGGTAAACAAGGATGGGATTCATGTCGATCCATCCAAGGTAGATTCGATCAAGAATTGGCCTGCACCTCGCACACCAACCGAAATACGCCAATTCTTAGGTTTGGCGGGTTATTACAGACGGTTCATCAAAGACTTCTCAAAGATTGCACAGCCGCTTACATTACTGACACAGAAAGGTATTGCTTACCGTTGGAGTGATACACAGGAAACAGCGTTTCAGCACTTAAAGGATAGACTTTGTAGCGCACCTATCCTCTCATTGCCTGAAGGCACGGACGATTTTGTAGTCTACTGCGATGCATCTATCCAAGGTCTTGGATGTGTGTTGATGCAACGGGATAAAGTTATTGCTTATGCTTCACGCCAACTTAAGATTCACGAACGGAATTACACTACGCACGATTTAGAGCTTGGAGCTGTTGTCTTTGCGCTCAAGATATGGCGACATTATCTGTATGGCACCAAGTGCACCATCTACACCGATCACAGGAGTCTTGAGCATATCTTCAAGCAGAAAGAATTGAACATGCGACAACGTCGATGGGTTGAGTTACTGAACGATTACGAATGTGCTATAAAGTACCATCCGGGCAAAGCCAATGTGGTGGCCGACGCCCTCAGTCGAAAGGATACTACACCTAGGCGTGTACGAGCGTTGCAACTCACTATTCAGTCCAGTCTTCCTTCACAGATACGAGATGCTCAGGTAGAAGCATTGAAACCAGAAAACGTCAGGGCTGAAGCTCTACGCGGCTCAAGGCAACGGTTAGAACAAAAGGCAGACGACGCCTATTATGTAACCGGACGCATCTGGGTCCCACTCTATGGTAATTTACGCGAGCTTGTAATGGATGAAGCTCATAAGTCTCGCTACTCAGTACATCCTGGTTCGGATAAGATGTACCACGACCTCAGAACTACATATTGGTGGCCTAGCATGAAGGCCCACATAGCAACTTATGTTAGCAAGTGTTTGACTTGTGCGAGAGTCAAAGCGGAATATCAGAAACCATCAGGCCCACTCCAGCAACCTGAGATACCACAATGGAAATGGGAACAAATTTCCATGGATTTTGTTACTGGCCTACCTAGATCTCAACGTGGGAATGATACTATTTGGGTGATCGTGGATCGACTCACAAAGTCTGCTCACTTCTTGGCTATCAAGGAAACGGATAAGTTCTCCACTCTAGCAGACGTATACCTTAAGGAAGTTGTCTCGAGGCACGGGGTGCCCACCTCTATTATTTCTGATCGTGACGCGCGTTTTACTTCAGAACTGTGGCAAGCAATGCATAAATCTTTTGGCTCTCGTTTAGACATGAGCACAGCTTATCATCCTCAGATCGATGGGCAGTCTGAGCGCACTATTCAAACTCTAGAAGACATGCTTCGGGCGTGCGTAATTGACTTTGGCAAGGGCTGGGAAAAACATCTGCCACTTGTGGAATTTTCGTACAACAACAGTTACCACACCAGCATTAAAGCTGCTCCATTTGAGGCATTATACGGGCGTAAATGCCGATCACCTCTTTGTTGGGCAGAGGTGGGTGACAGTCAGATCACAGGTCCAGAAATGGTAGTTGATACTACTGAAAAGATTGCTCAAATACGACAACGCATGGCGGCAGCTCGTGACCGTCAGAAAGCATACGCCGATAAAGACAGGAAACTGCTCGAGCTCCAGGTTGGGGATCGAGCACTACTCAAAGTTTCACCCTGGAAGGGTGTTGTTCGTTTTGGCAAACGAGGCAAGCTCAATCCACGATACGTTGGACCATTTGAAGTCATAGAAAAGATAGGCAAAGTGGCCTACAGACTGAACTTACCAGCTGAACTCAGTGCAGTTCACAACGTCTTTTATGTGTCGAATCTAAAGAAGTGGCAGTCAGATGAGACCTTCATAGTTCCCTTGAAGGAGCTCACTATCGACGAACGGTTGCATTTCATCGAAGAACCGGTTGAAATCACGGACCGAGATGTTAAGGTCCTCAAGAACACCAGAATACCTCTTGTTCGAGTTCGTTGGAACTCCCGTCGTGGCCCAGAGTTTACCTGGGAACGCGAAGACCAAATGGAACTCAAATATCCCCAGTTGTTCGAAAACAATGCAACTACTACTGAGGCTGAAGCTACTACAGAATTTCGAGAAGAAATTCCAAATCAACGGGGGGATGATGTGACACCCCAGGAGAACCAGTAAACGATAACTTACCTAGCTTCCTCAGTAACCGCATGCTAAATTTCGGGACGAAATTTCTTTCAAGTTGGGGATAATGTGACAACTCGAATTTCCAAGATTCTATCTTCGCAATTAGTGCACGTTAATTTTTTTTTATTTAGTTGTTTGTTAATACGACTCGTTGTTTCACAACGCTTACTTTTGTAATACGTTGTATCGTATTTCGACTGATATTTTATACTTGGAAATCCATAATATTTATCATATGTGAGTGTATGTTATAAGGTTTGTATTAATTAACATGTTAAATAAAGTTGGAACTCTCTGAAATCAAGTACTCATGAAATCACTCATGAAATCACCCAAGTGGTGAAAACACTCTATGTGTTTTCGTCCACTGATGTGTGGCGAAATCAGAGATGGGCTTTAGGCCCAGTGAGATATTTTATATAATCAGTTTTTAAACAAATCTTCTCCGAGACGTTACCCATTCACCAAACCTTATCACTTTGTTCTCTCTCTACATCTGAAACCCACAAACAGATCTCCTCATTCAAAGCTAATCCTCTGTTTAATCCACGGTTAGTTTTACATATTCGGCTAGTATAGATGCTTATCGTATGATTATGTATGATTAATCGTTAAGTATGTATATATATATGTGTTGATACTGTTGAGTATATATGAATATGTGATCGATTGGGTGTGTTTGTTAGATGATACGAACTGTCTGGTATATTGGTTGACTTGAACAACAATGTATATCTGTTAATGAATGATACTGATTGAATTATGTTCTTGATCTCACAATGATTTGGTAGTATATTTGTTACATATCATAATTTGGGTAAATGATTTCATTTATATCAGATCATGTAACTGTTAAAAGATTATTAGTTGCTGGGTATAAGTTCAGTAAGTATTGTGGAAGATGATGATGTTTAACGAAAACACCCCATCATTTATGAGCTGGACGAAATCACATAAGTGATTTCGGCCCAAAACAGTTTTGGCCCAAGTGTTCTAGGCCCAGGGAGTGATTTCGGCCAACATAAGGGGATTTCGGCTATAAGGGTGTTTTCGGCCCACCTAGTGTTTTCGGCAGTAAGGGATTTCGGCCAAGGAGGGAATTCGATTATCTAGTGATTTCGTCCCATATGTTATATGTATAGCTAAACTGTTAATAATTAACTCAGTTAATTAACTCCATTAGAGGTTAACCTTGCTGGGTTATTTAGTTTGTTAGTTTATTAACTTTGTTAACCTTGTTAATTCTGTTAAGTGAAGCATGAAACCAAGTTAGTTAATAGTTCTGATTCATGTCAACTCTGTTAACTGTGTAACTCTGATAGATGCATTGATTCAGCTAAACTGTTAACCCTGTTAAGTGTATTATTGGGTATCTATCCTGGAAGAAACTGTAAAAGACATTGATGTGGTACATGAACTGTATGGATGCAATTAACTGTTTGTATGCTACATAATAATAACTGTCAAACCCACTCTGTGATATTACAGTGATGCTAGCTCCATGTGAAACTTTACAAACAATAAGAACTGATTGAGTATACGTGCACTATAGGACTTGACTGATTAATTGTGAGCACTTAACTTAGCATACCGAGCAAACAAGGTGAGTTCACACTCTTACCAAGGCATGGGATTCCCGGGGTTGGGAATGGGATTGAAGGAATGGATTTGTACTTACAATGTTACTAGACTATCTACCATCGTCCTCGGATGCGCAGGACACATACGTAAAACCTACGTATACTTGTGCACATCACTGTCCTCGGTTGTGAAGGGCACTTACGTAAAACCTACGTAAACTTATACTCAATTACTGCCTCAGGTTGTGTCAGGCACTTACGTAAAACCTACGTAAACCCCGCGTACCCCTGTCCTCGGTTGTGAAGGACACTTACGTAAAACCTACGTAAACTTTGTACGTACTACTGTTCTCGGTAAGAAGAACACTTATGGTTGCAAATAGTCTAGTGTATATGCAAACATGGGAAGCCCCCACTAATAGAACATACTATCGGCCCAGTAGAGCCGCACGTTACGAGACGAACTTGTTTTTACGAACTTATTTACTGTGAACTCGCTCAACTAGTTGTTGACTCTCTGTTACATGCCTTGCAGGATTTTAGGTACCTTTGGAGCTTGCACGGGAGGCACAGTCGTTGTGGACATGGATCGTGAATGTGTTGTTAAACATTATGACATTTTGTACTTAAACTTATGTTGGGTTTTACATTATTGCTTCCGCTACACACTTGTTTATATTTGGTTTTGGAAACACCTATCGTATTGATGAATGACTTTTACTATATACTTATGTTCAATATGATTGGTGGCTTGATCCTGGTCATGTCACGCCTCCAAGCGGTGGTACTCTGCGTGTGGATTTTGGGGGTGTGACATAAACGAAGATCAATTACAGGGTATGTGTTTACTTTGCATGGTTGTGCTATTAGCTGGAAAGCACAGTTACAGTCTACAATTGCACTGTCTTCTACTGAGGCAGAATATATGGCGATTACAGAAGCAGTTAAGGAAGATATTTGGTTGAAGGGATTATTTAAAGAACTCGATGATAGAATAAAGGTTACCACAATTTTCTGTGATAATCAAAGTGCTATCTTCTTGAGTAAAGATCAGATGTTTCATGACCGAACAAAGCACATTGATATTCGTTATCATTTTGTGCGTGATATCATTGAGAAAGGTGATTGTGTCATAGACAAAATTGATACAGATTATAATCCTGCTGATGTGTTCACCAAGAGTCTTCCAATTGCCAAGTTCAAACTATGTTTGGACTTGATGGGTATTTCTAATCGCAACTGAGCCTGTTTGGCTCGTGGTGGAGGAAGTATTTTATTTTTCGGAAACAATTTTTCTCTATATGATAATTGCAGGTTCTTTTGAAGTTTGATGAAGTGCATAGTCAGTCGTTGCATTTTGAAGTCAAGGTGGAGATTGTAGAAACATGTGCCTTCCAAAATGCTTTAGTCAAGATTGGATGGTTACATTTATTCAACAATGGATGGTTGTTCAAAGAATCAAAAAATGGATTGTTTCAAGTTTTTCAAAGATGGATGGTAAAAATTCTAATATGGATGGTAACCATTTTAGTATAAATAGGCATGAAACCTTCTTCACAAAATGCACCATCACAAACAATAACCAATACACACACCTAGCTAGCCATATATACAATAGAGATACAAAATACTCTTTGTATATTTTTCTTTCTCCAAACTCTGTAAACACTGCAAAATTATAGTGGATTGTTTCTCGGCTTCCGCCACCCGTGGTTTTTCCCGATTTGGGTTTTCCACGTAAATCCCCGTGTCTCTTTTATTTTATTTTCTTGCCATTCATATTACCTGGTGCTTGATTACGCTTGATACATTAATTCTATTCCGCGTCGAACTAATATTATTAATTACTGCTCGGATCTTTGGGGCGAGTTTTCACACTCTTTTACCACAATTACATTTTGTATGATCAAGCTGAAAAGCTCAGGTCTAAGGCACCACACTTTGAAGTCCATTCAAATCAGCAGGTGTTCTTTACAAAGATCCTCTTTCAATTACTTTTTAGTATTTTTCAATGTGTTGTATACCAATTACTATTCTTGATGAACCATGTGAAGTTAAATTGTGTTCTCTTTATTATTTGTTTCAGTTTTGCCGGTACTTGTTTTACCTTGGTAAGATTAGGACAATTCAGCTGGAGTACACTGATGCAAAAGAATCCCTTCTTCAAACTTGCATATTATTTACCCAACCTAAATAACTAAATATTAAATGTGACCCCTATTAAAACTGTCACACCCCCAAAATACCACCTAGGGAGTGTCCCTGTTAGGCGTGACGTACCAACAGTGAGCCACTAATTACATTGAACCCATACAAGTTTCTAAATAAAGTTCTCAATCATTAATAAAATACCATCAACAAGTTTAAATGAAAACTAATATGTTCAGCGGAAGTAAATTATAAACTGAAGTTAAACTGTTTCAAAACCAAAGTATAGAATCAAGAATTTAATCACATGAGCCCTTCCAGTCGACCCATGACCACTCCAGCTACTCCAGACAGCAAATTCCAATCCAAGACATCTAACGACCTGCGAGCATGCAACAAGTGTATCAGACAACGCTGGTGAGTTCATAGTTTTAAGAAAACATTGGTTACCAAGTGTTTAGTTAATCCATTGAATTTAAATTCGAAAGTAATGTTGATAATATCTCGATGCTGAACAAGACGGCTCCTGGTGTATGTTTTGCCCGTTCCCCAGTGCTCCTATCACAACACTGGGCCCGACTGGGTCATTAGTTCACAACCGTCCTCCCCGGTACGGTGTGAGGGTGCCAAACCTAAGTAGCGCTACCAACTAATACCCCGTTACCTCCCCGGTAACAAAGGATGGGACTTAAGAATGATAGGGTGAGATTATTATCCAACATCCCAGTTTTACCCAAAAGACTTATCCCTCCCCGGGATACCCACTGACTGTCCCAACCACCGGGACGCATGCTCAAGAGTAATGAACTCACCTCGGTTTGCTCGGCGGATAGTTTACTTGTTAAAAACACTTTGATCAATCACGTCCTATTATAATTTTCACTTCTAATCAGATTCGTTATTCAAATATTCATGTATTCATGTACGTACTTCTAGCAATCAACCCACAATATGATGGCATACAAACATTTGCTTCATTAAATGGATCAGTCACATAATTAGTCCATAGTATGCAGTCCAATCATTCAGTGGCCCAAATAATAATCTGTATGCACATACAGTATCCACTCTTTAAATCATATAATCAAACATATCCCAATTATGTGTGTACGACAAAAGGTTTCAAATAAAGAGAGTGCAGTGTCGGTTGTTTAGTGTGTGATCGGTCAAACCATTCATTCCTTTCATCTTACATAATTAACAGAAAAAGACAAGGAGCATATAACACATTCGGCCCAGTCACATTGCACAACTCATATATCACAATCATCATATCAGTTCAAAAATCATGTGCTATATTCAAACTAGGTTAACTTTCATTAATTTTTGTCAACAATGTCATACAAACCTAACTCACTTCAACTTTTCGTCCTATTGCATGAACATGAATTGTCAACAACAGTTAACATAATCATCGATTATCATCATGGTAGTTTTAGTTCCATGTTAACAGTTACCTCCTCACAACAAGTCCATCGAACCTTCCAAGATTCCTACGAACTGTCACTACCTTATAACTTCAGTTCTATCATGTAATATTCAAACATACCAACGATCTAAACCGGTTAATCATCATTGATTCACATATCAACGGCCCTAACTCATTCACAACAACAATCAGCGTATTCAAGATCAATCACACACTTAGTTATGGCCTTGTTTCCATTGAGACTACTACCATATGTATTATCCTAATCCATATTCGATTCCATGCAATCAACACAAATCAGTCCTTCAACATGTAACTAAAACGTCAAGGAAAAATAAATCAAATCGATGACGACATACTAACCGTAAAGAGCGTAGAGTGCGATCTAGAGTAAACGAGGAGAGTTTCGGAACGGGCGACTAAGTGAGGCTCCTTCTTGCTGCCGTCGAGGTTAGAGAGGTGAGGAAAGAATAGGGTTTCGCTAATATGTAACTTCCTCGTACAAAAAGTCATTATAATGTAAGGAATTTGGGTCGCACATGGGCCGGAAGCCCACACAGCAATCATTGACGAACCATGCATGTTTCGTCGAAGGTGAAAGTGGCGAAAGGTGTAGGTTTTGTCGGAGGTGGGCTTAAGTTTCGTCGGGTGATGTGTGAATTAATTGAGTTCAACTTGAGATGTACACGCAAACTTTGAGGAAGGAATTGAGAGACAAATGAAATTAACTAAATATGATCATTCATTCACGTGCTCAGGAGGTTTTGAGAAGAAAAATTTATCAATCATCCATCAATCACACATTGGAAAGAGGGGTGCACATGGATGGGCTAACATATAGTGGGTTTTAATCGATCTCATACATCGTCAACAAATCAGTTTGTTATTTGGGCCGAATGCAAAGTATCATACCAGTTTGTTTTAAGTGGGCCGCAAGACATCACGTGGTTAATCGAGTTTGCGGCCCAAATGTGTTTAGTAACTCGCATCCCAATTTAGTTAGTTTTCTAAGTTAGCTAATCGACATATACTTGCGTTTAACGGTTCCTTGTATAGTTAATCAATTAAACACACGTAAACACTTAGTGGTGCACAAGATAGGCAACGAACGTAAAGGTACACGCCAAAGGTTGTGGAATTTTAAGTAGTGCAAACCTTAATTATTCGGGTTGTCACATCATCCCCAACTTGAAAGAAATTTCGTCCCAAAATTTGATAAGTAAACCAAAAGTAACACAAAGCGGCAAAGTGTTAGGTTAGGATGACTGTAGATTTTCCTCGGGTGCCACATCATCCCCAACTTGAAAGGGAATTTCGTCCCGAAATTCGCCAATAATACCAGAAGTTGATGCTGCCGTTTGAACAACTGAGGATGCTAGAGCTTACTCTGATCATTGCGTTCCTACGTGAACTCCGGTCCACGTTTTAAGTTCCAACGAACTCTCACGATTGGAATTCGATTATACTAACGACTCTGGAGGTCCTGGTCCATGATTTCAGTAGATTCCTCAACAATTGCTACATGTCATTAACTTCAGACTCTACTAAGGGTATCACAAGCATTTCATCGGACAAACACTACCTTAGATTCGAAACATATATGACATCATGCGCGTTATCCAATTCCTCGGGTAACCCGAGTTTGTGAGTTATATCACCAACCGTTCCAGAAATCCGAATGTCCCAGCGTACCACAGACTAAGCTTGCTACGCTTCCCATGGTGTACCGCACCCTCCCAGGGTGAGATTTCGATACATTCGCCTTCAGCGAACTCCCAGTGTTTCCTAAGCTTATTAGCTTCCCTGACGGTCACGCGTTGCCGCCAAACGTTTTCCGGTCTTAACAATCTTCCCAAGAGGTTCGAGTACAAACTTTGAATCCGTGATTAGGTTGTCACGCACCTTAGTCCAACAAGGAGGTTGGCATTGTCATCCATGCAATGTCTCAAACAGAGTTGTATGTATACTAAAACGGTAACGACTGCAGTAGAGCTCACCCAAAGATAAGTGTCCTTCCCAAATGTTTACTATAGTCAATCACGCACATGCTCACCGCATGCCTTCGTGTGTCAGGATGGTTCGTTACCCTGCTCGGTTGTCCTACAGTGATACGTAATGCTCATGCCTAGATGTGAGCCAAGGGTGTTGCGTATTGTCTGCCATAAATCAGGTATAGCTCAAAATCAGAGATACAGGGGTTGGCACCTCGTGCCTAGATAGCCGCCTCTCTCAGAGGAATATCCACAAGCTGTGAAGACTCGTCAGTTTCTGTGATTGCAAGAAGGTGTGCCGATAATGGGAGACAATCAACGATCACCCAGGTGTTATTGTTTCTGTTTCGATGCTTCGGGTTGCTGATACTCCACCTTGACTTTCCCACAAGTCAAACATCATTCACATACACTGCTAGGTGGGTCTTCATGTCCGATCACCAGTACAAGTTTATAGATCCAAATACCTCTCATCAAAATCCAAACGACTAGAATATCGAAGCCGGTGTGCTTTGCTCAACATGAGTTTCCTACAGTTGCCGCATAATGATATCCACATTCGTTCCATGAGGTAGCGTATATCATCCAACCTGCCAAAGGTTGCTCCTCCATGCCCCGCATGGGTTCAACTTGAAAATTTTCTTCCTTCAGTTCTCCAGTTTGAACAGAGCGAGTCTGATCAGGTAAGTTAAAGTCGATAGTGAGCTGTAAAGCTCGTGCACGTTCAGGTTTCACAGTCGAATTCATTCAAAGGTTCCATCTAGCGCTATCATTACATGATGTAGCTCCTCCGAAACAATGGTACACGGGAGGCCCTTGTGATCGGTCTAAGCAACGCATCTGGTACCGTCCAAGTAATGCCTCCAACTTAAATCCAAAGACCATGGTTTCCATCGCTGGTTGTGATTCGTGCAACTCTCCTTGTAATTCCACTACGTAAGCCATCCCCTTCTCGTGTTGTATCGGCGTGTAACTGGGACTCTGATTCGAATCATCATGGTATATCACTAGATCACCCGTACCCTCGGGTAAAGACAACACTCAGTGCATTGTAGAGTTGGGTTTCAGAAGCTAAAAAGACGTTATCCCGCTTATCTCCCACGAATACACAACACCCTGCTGTGCTAAAGAGGTTAGAGTTGCGAAATCCTCGAACATCCTGTGATGAATCGGTGATAGTATCCCGTGTGACTAAGAAATTACTGTATCCCTGAAGGACTCTTCGGTGCCGATCAAGTTCTAGTGAAATGGATCTTAGCAAGATCCACGTGTATTCCCAATTCGTTGATTACATGACCAAAAATCGTACCTGTACCTCTCGATTCCAGAAGTTACATTTAGGGAGACTTCACGTGGAGTTGCTCCTCCCCTAGGAGTTCTAGAACGAATTACAGGTGCCATTCATGGTGTTCCTTTCTCCTGGTAGTGATTCTAAACATCATAGATAAACGCGGTCGACGAATCTGGCGAGACGAGGTTGACACATGCTACTCCTGTGATCCCCGAGGTTGCTGGTGTGTTGGATATCCTAGATAACTTGAACAGAAAATCGTAGTGGCCGTACAGGGTCTGTAACGCCGTGTTAGGAATCATCCTCCTCCTGGACTTCCGTCTGACAATAGTTCATTCGTTAGTCATTCCTCGAATGGAAGCTTGTCCCTCGCAGTCGACAGGTTGTCACTACATGGTCGAGACAAACGGTTCTCGACTGTCACCTTGTTAAGTTCTTGATAACCAGTACACGTACGGTAAAGCTTGTCTTCGTGGGTGTAACTTGGGCTCCCCAAAGCGAAAGGCTAGGTCCGCCAAAACTCATGTTCAACAGTTCCTGTAATTGATTAGACGGCTCTTGCAGCCCTCCTGGTGCAAGACAGTAAGAATACGAATATTCGAAAGTAATCCTGGAAGTTCTTCAAGTAGCTCATCGGAAGGAATTGTAAACAACTGGTGGATCCTCGATCCTCTCTTTCTTAGCCTTATCATCAGTAACCGTTGTTAACAATGGCGAGGTAATCCCTCCGTAGACACTTCTGGGCCTTCGTTGCTGACATGATGCTAACCTTCCCACAGGGTATATTTACGCGGTATCTAGATAATCAATCTCCACAGCTGCTGTATCGAAACCCTCAAGGATAGCAGAAGGAAGGTCGACGTCGAACACTTGTCCCACAAGGTCGAGTTTGCACCCCAACAAACACATGAGATTTCATTTGACTTGCCATCAGCCGATTCTACATCAGGTTCGATTTCAAGTAGTATCAGGGTCAAGCCGAATAGGGACGAAGCGAACAACTACCCATACAAGCTACCATGTTGCTGCTATGCCTGGCGTCGCCCACGCCAATCCTAAATGCCCTTCCACTAGCATCGTTTCCAATGTTGTTGCCTTTGTGTTACGAGCATTTCCAGTACTGTCATCATTCCCTTGGTTGTGTGTCGTCTTCGATTTAACAACGGCCGATCCATGTCGTAGGCACTTCCATCTTCCATACTGTAGGCTGTGACTATGAGTACCTTGTTGTTGTCGTGACCGTTGCCTCCAATGCCGTTGCTTGAAACGAAGCCCTACGATCTTTCACCATCAAAGTCCATCTTTTCACATTCTATGCCACACGCTACTCACTGTGCTGGTAGCCACATATTCCATACTATAATCTGTTGTCATCACTCATGTCCCGATAGATTCGTAAGAGTTGACTCCCACAAGTCGCTGACTAGGGTTAAGAATTTGATTGAAGTCAATTCGCTGGTGTCCGTTTCCGGTAATCAAGGTCGTCCAAATACTGAGGTCGGTCAAGTACTACGCTCCTCCTCTTGTCTATCGATGTTGCAAGTTGTTTGAGCAATACACGGTCTGTTGCGAGAGTGTTGCAGAAGTGATCGCACTTCGGGATCTAGGGCGCCAATACACTGAGTTCCAACCAACGAAGAGGAGTGAAAAAGGTATCGACCAAACATTCAACGCTGCTACATCCCACTCAGGGACGTTCGTACAAGCACCTAACATTCTATCCAGTTTGCAAGGTATTCAAATGAGTGTTCAGGTGATACTCGATAGCATCGAGATTCGAAAGAATTCGGAGGGGAGTAAAAAGATCACGTTCGAGCAGAAGACACTCACTGCTATGACTCTTATAGATTGTTACGTTTCTCATCGAATAAAGCACAAAACAGAGCCCCTTTTTCACTTGTTAGGACTCACTGGGACTCACATGCACCCCACATTATTATTATGTGTGCACCCATAATAATATTGCGATTTGCATGCTCATCTCAATTCCTCCTAACTCATGTCAAATGGTTCTTCAAACTCAAATGTCAAACGGAGGTTATCAAGGTATTAAAATCATAGGAATCCCAAGACTATGGCGTACTAACAATGCTCCATGATATTGTCCGCTTTGGCAGCCAGCACGCTCCCAACGTCTGCTCCTCATGGTATAGTGACAAGTATGTGTTCGTATGTTATGTCATAAGCAATTGTGTACTAATCATATAATGTATGCAACAAGTGAGAAAGACGAACCTTGCAATCTGGAGCTGAGTGTCATGGTCGATTTCGGATCAGTTCGGTTATAGTCTGGTTTTTATAAAATCGTTTTAAAACCAAGTTCACTATAACCAGTGGCTCTGATACCAAACTGTCACACCCCCAAAATACCACCTAGGGAGTGTCCCTGTTAGGCGTGACGTACCAACAGTGAGCCACTAATTACATTGAACCCATACAAGTTTCTAAATAAAGTTCTCAATCATTAATAAAATACCATCAACAAGTTTAAATGAAAACTAATATGTTCAGCGGAAGTAAATTATAAACTGAAGTTAAACTGTTTCAAAACCAAAGTATAGAATCAAGAATTTAATCACATGAGCCCTTCCAGTCGACCCATGACCACTCCAGCTACTCCAGACAGCAAATTCCAATCCAAGACATCTAACGACCTGCGAGCATGTAACAAGCGTATCAGACAACGCTGGTGAGTTCATAGTTTTAAGAAAACATTGGTTACCAAGTATTTAGTTAATCCATTGAATTTAAATTCGAAAGTAATGTTGATAATATCTCGATGCTGAACAAGACGGCTCCTGGTGTATGTTTTGCCCATTCCCCAGTGCTCCTATCATAACACTGGGCCCGACTGGGTCATTAGTTCACAACCGCCCTCCCCGGTACGGTGTGAGGGTGCCAAACCTAAGTAGCGCTACCAACTAATACCACGTTACCTCCCCGGTAACAAAAGATGGGACTTGAGAATGATAGGGTGAGATTATTATCCAACATCCCAGTTTTACCCAGAAGACTTATCCCTCCCCGGGATACCCACTGACTGTTCCAACCACCGGGACGCATGCTCAAGAGTAATGAACTCACCTCGGTTTGCTCGGCGGATGGTTTACTTGTTAAAAACACTTTGATCAATCACGTCCTATTATAATTTTCACTTCTAATCAGATTCGTTATTCAAATATTCATGTATTCATGTACGTACTTCTAGCAATCAACACACAATATGATGGCATACAAATATTTGCTTCATTAAATGGATCAGTCACATAATTAGTCCATAGTATGCAGTCCAATCATTCAGTGGCCCAAATAATAATCTGTATGCACATACAGTATCCACTCTTTAAATCATATAATAAAACATATCCCAATTATGTGTGTACGACAAAAGGTTTCAAATAAAGAGAGTGCAGTGTCGGTTGTTTAGTGTGTGATCGGTCAAACCATTCATTCCTTTCATCTTACATAATTAACAGAAAAAGACAAGGAGCATATAACACATTCGGCCCAATCACATTGCACAACTCATATATCACAATCATCATATCAGTTCAAAAATCATGTGCTATATTCAAACTAGGTTAACTTTCATTAATTTTTGTCAACAATGTCATACAAACCTAACTCACTTCAACTTTTCGTCCTATTGCATGAACATGAATAGTCAACAACAGTTAAAATAATCATCGATTATCATCATGGTAGTTTTAGTTCCATGTTAACAGTTACCTCCTCACAACAAGTCCATCGAACCTTCCAAGATTCCTACGAACTGTCACTACCTTATAACTTCAGTTCTATCATGTAATATTCAAACATACCAACGATCTAAACCGGTTAATCATCATTGATTCACATATCAACGGCCCTAACTCATTCACAACAACAATCAGCGTATTCAAGATCAATCACACACTTAGTTATGGCCTTGTTTCCATTGAGACTACTACCATATGTATTATCCTAATCCATATTCGATTCCATGCAATCAACACAAATCAGTCCTTCAACATGTAACTAATACGTCAAGGAAAAATAAATCAAATCGATGACGACATACTAACCGTAAAGAGCGTAGAGTGCGATCTAGAGTAAACGAGGAGAGTTTCGGAACGGGCGACTAAGTGAGGCTCCTTCTTGCTGCCGTCGAGGTTAGAGAGGTGAGGAAAGAATAGGGTTTCGCTAATATGTAACTTCCTCGTACAAAAAGTCATTATAACGTAAGGAATTTGGGTCGCACATGGGCCGGAAGCCCACACAGCAATCATTGACGAACCATGCATGTTTCGTCGAAGGTGAAAGTGGCGAAAGGTGTAGGTTTTGTCGGAGGTGGGTTTAAGTTTCGTCGGGTGATGTGTGAATTAATTGAGTTCAACTTGAGATGTACACGCAAACTTTGAGGAAGGAATTGAGAGACGAATGAAATTAACTAAATATGATCATTCATTCATTCACGTGCTCAGGAGGTTTTGAGAATAAAAATTTATCAATCATCCATCAATCACACATTGGAAAGAGGGGTGCACGTGGATGGGCTAACATATAGTGGGTTTTATTCGATCTCATACATCATCAAGAAATCAGTTTGTTATTTGGGCCGAATGCAAAGTATCATACCAGTTTGTTTTAAGTGGGCCGCAAGACATCACGTGGTTAATCGAGTTCGCGGCCCAAATGTGTTAAGTAACTCGCAGCCCAATTTAGTTAGTTTTCTAAGTTAGCTAATCGACACATACTAGCGTTTAACGGTTCCTTGTATAGTTAATCAATTAAACACACGTAAACACTTAGTGGTGCACAAGATAGGCAACGAACGTAAAGGTACACACCAAAGGTTGTGGAATTTTAAGTAGTGCAAACCTTAATTATTCGGGTTGTCACAAAAACCCTTAAAATTTTATATTTACCCATTCATTAAATACAAAGTATAATATGCTCTTACACTTCAAGCTCTCATAAACTAAGTCTTCACATAAGATTTTGGGGTATATGTCATAATTATGTAAATGGGTATAATTTGATATTATGTTTTTTTGGTGGGTAGATATGTCAATATCATTCAAGGTTTTGAGAGGGATATTAGAAATTATCTCTTATTTTTTATCAAAAAAAAAAAAAAAAAAACGTAACCACTGTTAAATTATAACTATAGAAAAGACTTCGTTACAAAATAATTTAAGGGGCTGTTTGGCAACTTTTGTGCCAATAAGTGCTAACCGGTAAGAGGCCTGACTTTGGGTAAGAGACTGAACACTGAGCGAGTAAGAGTACGCCGATGTGGTAGTGGCTGGTGGTGTGTGAGTGGCCGGGTGAGGGTTATAAATACAAGTGAAGGGACAAAGGGGTAAAATTTTCATTCAACATCATTTTGAAACTTAATGGGTAAGAGACTTGCTGCCTGAGAGGTGTCCTAGTGAACCAAACACACTTAATGCTGACTGATTCAGAGGTATCCTTTCAATGGACTCATTAAGTGTAGGTCCGGCTAGGAGGATCTAGTCGCCTAATCCTTGTTATCGAACACACCCGGTTGTGCGGAATCCAACCGGAGATGCAAACCGAGATCGAGAAAGTGAACAATACGTAAAGATATCAACGATTAACAGTTACGTGTATTGATTTCGACAAAGTTTCGGTACAATATTTGACAAATACAAAGCTCACCGGAACTTTCTCTCACTACACTCTCTCTCTAGTTTTTCTGCCTCTCTTCTCTGCTGGTTCTCACACACACACCTGGATATTTATATCCATCACCGCATGTCTGGTCGAAACATCATCCTTCGATCATGCAACCATCGAAGGATCCACATATGCTTCGAAGGATGACATATCCTTCGAAGTTATCAAGCTCATCCATCGAAGGTTCTGACCCATGAAGGAAGCTGATTGGCCCAAAGTGAAGGTTACATGCACGTTCATTTTCTTCAAATATGCATATTGTAGAAAAGTCAAACACATGACATCATCATGACATCATCATGATGATGTGTCAAGCGGGAACCGGCTCGCGGCGCTCCGTGCTTCGCGTGACGAACTCTGGGACGCACGACGGAGGAATGTCGTGACGTCGGGCTTGATCCGAACCTAACCGGGTCGAACCGGACCAAGTCGCGTCGAGTCGAGTCGCGTCCACATACATGTATCAACAAACTCCCCCTTGGACGCTACTCGCGAGATTCGCCTTTCATGTCTTCTATGTCGGAGGATCTTCAATGTCTTCACGTCTTGAAAGCAGAAAGTGTATCAACAAACTACCCGTATCATGTAGGAAGTGTGTTGACAAACTCCCCCTTAACATAAGCTCCCCCTTGAGTTATGCTCGTGAATGATTTTATCTTTATGAAGTGAGATCCTTGTGGTGTTGATGATGGTCAGCGGCAACTCGATCATCTTCATCATTTGAGTGCCTTCACGTCGTGTCTTCATTCCGAAGCTTGTCATCGACCATGTTCTCCTAGCCTTTAGAACCTGCACATGCAAGAAATCTAAACGCGTAATGAGAACAACCGCTTGGAATATCATAAGCAAACACACATGTGACCATTGTTTAAGCAAACACCGTCCGACAGTTTGAAAGTTTAACAAAGTTTATCAATTTCAATTTTAACTTTCAAAACTTGCAAATTTCGACCGTTTATGAAGATTTAGTCGTTTCGGTTTTCGTTCAGGTTTCAGGTAACGAAGACTCGAGCTCCAACATCGTACGATCGAAAATAAAATAGAAATAAAATCTTTTTGGCTTTTATAAGGTTTATATTAAAACACACATAAAATCTTTTTGGTATTTTTGAATATTTCAAATGTAAAGACTGAAAGCAGTAAATAAATATATACAGACATTCTTTTTGCGAGTTTCGAGGGTAAGAGAATCATATCAGTGTACGGTCATGCCAAAACGCTCTCTTTGTTCAATTAATTAACATTAAGATAAGCATCCTATAACAATTATCGGTATTGTTGTCCACATAAGCTCAACTTATCAGATGTAATCATGGCGAGGGGATACGTTAAGGTATGATTTATACTTACCGACCGGTGTTCATCCACATCACGACACATTCCCGTATCAAGGTATGCACGAGGGTTCATCTTACCGGTGAGTATACCGATTATCATCTGTTTGACCGTATATGATGTGAGATTCTCACTTATTTTGATTGAAAAACAAGCCCTATGTGATAGAATCACTTATTGATGAGGAACTTGATTTTCGATGCATGAGGGCACAGGAGCAAGTCCGTGAACAGGTCAGTACTTTCGTACAGCAGAGAGACGAACTTGACACCCGGAAAGAATTTGTGATATATTATCACTTATTTGTTTGGACATGTGATTGTTGATCACTTATTGAGGTCGTATGCAGTATGTACACGTATGTATAGTATCATGGAAGATCTAGACTTGCGTCCCCGTTATTTTTCGGTAAAAGATACAACCATGATACCCAGATGATAAGCAGCATAAAGACCGAATATCTCAGAACCTCGGCAATCTCTCAAACGAAATTTCGGTACTAAGACCATATGCCAATGAATGGTTCCCACCTGGTCTTCAGTCGATTTAAGTTTATATCACCCTGCACACTTTAAAATGATTGTGAGCCTACCGATACATCTTATATAGAGCTGCTTATCGTTTTTCATTTTGCATTTCAGTTTAAAAAGGTTTGGATAGACCACTGATGTACTATCATTTTCTCTTTTGCTCGCCAGGAAACTCATTTTTGTTTTTCTATT
Source organism: Helianthus tuberosus (assembly GCA_030545235.1). Classification (NCBI taxonomy): domain Eukaryota; kingdom Viridiplantae; phylum Streptophyta; class Magnoliopsida; order Asterales; family Asteraceae; genus Helianthus; species Helianthus tuberosus. Next base: position 58,568,409 of record CM060438.1, read on the forward strand.
GTTTTTGTGTTTTTGAAATTTTTCAATGTTTTTGGATTTTCAAATTTTGGATTTACTCCCCCTAAAATCAACAAAACGAAATAAATTTAAAACACAAAGGTATTTACAAAAATGATTTTCCGATGTTGGTTTTACTCTTGCTTGACCTTAATGCCGTTTACCAATAATAAATAGTCAAATCTTGATTTGTCAAATGCTTTGGTAAAAAGGTCGGCACGTTGGTCATCGGTGTGGACGTAAGCAACATCGATTAGCCTTTTCTCAAAGCAATCACGTATGAAGTGATACTTAATTTCGATGTGCTTAGTCTTTGAATGCTGCACAGGATTTTTAGTGATCTGTAAGGCAGCAGAATTATCAACGTAAATAGGAGTAGTTAGGAATTCAAAACCGTAATCACGCATTTGTTGTTGGATCCATAGGACTTGGGAGCAACAACTTGAGGCAGCAATGTATTCAGCTTCGCATGTTGATGTAGCGACGCACGTTTGCTTCTTGCACTGCCATGTGACTAGGCGATTTCCCAAAAACTGACATCCAGCCGTTGTGGATTTGCCGTCGATTTTGCATCCGCCAAAATCAGAATCACTGAATGCGATCAAGTCAAAGTTATTATCCCTAGGGTACCACAGACCGGTGTCAGGGTAACCCTTCAAATAACGAAAAATCCTTTTTACAGCTGCAAGATGTGAGGCCTTCGGGTTGACTTGATATCTGGCAAGTAGGCACGTTGGGTACATTATATCTGGTCTTGATGCTGTGAGATACATAAGGGATCCTATCATCGCGCGGTAGTATGAGGGGCTCGTATCTTGTCCCTTCAAGTCTGGAGTAATTCCGTGATTTTGTGGCAATGGGGTACCGATGGGCGTTGCATCAGACATCTGGAATCGGCTCAAGATGTCACCAACATATTTAGTCTGATGGATGAATATCCCAGACTCTGTTTGTTGTACTTGTAGGCCCAAAAAGAAAGTCATTTCCCCCATAACACTCATCTCGAATTTATCCTGCATAACACGCTCGAAATCCCTACACAAAACATCATTAGTAGAACCAAAAATAATATCATCAACGTATACCTGTACCAGTAGAAGATCTCCATCTTGTTCTTTGATGAAGAGAGTGCAGTCGATAAGACCTCTGCGAAAACCATTCTCCAGCAGATAATTAGATAAGGTTGCGTACCAAGCCCGCGGTGCTTGATGAAGACCATAGAGAGCTTTGTTGAGCAACCAAACCCGATCGGGATGGATAGGATCTTCAAAACCTGGAGGCTGTTCGACGTACACCTCTTCTTCCACCACACCATGTAAGAATGCACTTTTCACGTCCATCTGGTATACCTTGAAACCTTTGAATGAGGCATAAGCCAGAAAAATCCGAATGGCTTCTAGACGTGCAACAGGTGCATATACTTCGTTGTAGTCGATCCCTTCAATCTGACGAAAACCTTGAACGACTAGCCTTGCTTTGTTCCGGATAACGATTCCACGGTCATCCTTTTTGCATTTAAACACCCAACGGGTACCAATCTTCTTGTAACCAGCAGGTTTCTCTACCAGTTTCCAGACACCAAGCTTCTGGAATTGTTGCAGTTCTTCCTGCATTGCCTCAACCCATGAGCTATCTTTCAAAGCATCTTTCCAAGTTCTTGGCTCTTCCTGTGAGACATAACACGCGAAAGACCAATCATTCTGTTGACCAGATTCTCGGATAGTTGCATACAAGCCTGCATTGTTGTTGTTTCGCAACATGTTTCTTGTTTGAACGCCACTCTGTACATTTCCGATGATGTTTTGTTGAGGATGGGTATTGTGAATCCTTGTTTCTGGATTATCTTGAACTGGAATATTTGTACCCAAATTGTTGAGATTGAGATCAACAATCAATTCAAGGCCCGGAATTGACGAAGAGGATGATGCAGAAGTTTCAGCTGTTCGAGGGACAACCACTGGAGGAGTACCCTCTGAAATACCATGAACTGCTGTTGGAGCTTCTTGATCTGCATCTAGAAATTCATCATCCTCTGAAGATTCGTTCAATTCGGAAGCATCATGAAAATCCTCATTGTCGAGAGCATTATTGTTCACTGAAGATGGTTCTTGATTGACAATAATGGGACGAACCAACGGTGAATCTGTTGCATTGTCGCTCTCGAAAAACATCCTTGCCGCAGCACTTTCTTCAACGTCTTCAACATTGATCGAATTGAAAAAGTCATCGTACTCAAACATCCAAGGCTGACCAGGATTTCTAACTGGTAAAGTGTGCCTTTGTACTCTGACTTCAGACCATTCCTCGACCCTTTTAGTCTCTAGATTCCAGACTCTTAAGTTTGGGGTGGAATACCCAAGAAAGTATCCCTCAATGGCTCTAGCCCCAAACTTTCCATTAGGATCGATAATTGTGCAAGGAGCTCCAAACGGTTCAAGATAAGACAAGTCTGGTTTCCGTTTGTTGATAAGCTCAAAGCAGGTCTTGTTGTGCCTTTTGACTGTAAGGACTCGGTTCAAAGTATAGCATGCAGAAGACACAGCTTCAGTCCAGAATGGAATGGGTAGCTGCGACTCTACCAACATAGTCCTAGCAGTCTCGATCAATGTGCGGTTCTTACGTTCAGCGACGCCATTCTGTTGAGGAGTATAAGCTGCACTAAATTCGTGAAGAATACCTTTTGAAGTGCAAAACTCCGCCATGGCATGATTTTTGAATTCAGTACCATTGTCGCTACGTATCCGCCTAACCTTCAAGTTATAGAGATTCTCAATCTGAATGATCAAATTTTTGATAATACCGAAGGTTTCACTCTTATGTGCCATGAACGCCACCCAAGAAAATCTTGAATAATCATCAGTAATCACGAGGCAATATTGATCATTCCTAATGCTTTTGTGCTTGACAGGACCGAACAAATCCATGTGCAAACGTTCAAGAGGAACAGCCACCGTGTTGACTTTCTTTGTAGGGTGTCGCTTCTTCGTTTGTTTTCCTTTTTGGCACGAAACACAGACATCTTGAAGATGGAAATTTTTAAGAGGAACACCATTCACCAATTCATTTGATACCAAATGATTCATTTTGCGTAAGTGAATGTGACCCATTCGTCTGTGCCAAGAGATTGTGTCTTTTTCTGTGGCTTTGGAAACGAAACAAGTTGCTTGTGCAGACGTTGTGATAGCTTGGCTCATATCAAGGACATACAGATCATTTATCCTTGGAGCCGACAAGAGAATCCATTCTTTTGGAATTTTGAAGCCGGGTTTCAGCACATAACATCCATTAGCATCAAAGTGTACTGAGAACTGCTTGTCACAAATTTGAGAAACACTAAGAAGATTGTGATCAAGTTGTTGCACAAAGTTGATCTTGTCAAAGCTAACAACCCCGTTGGAAATCATTCCTTCACCCGTTATATATCCGCCTTTATCTCCAGCAAAAGCAACATAACCTCCTCTAATAGATTTAACGTCGTAGAGAAGCTTCATGTCGCCTGTCATGTGCCTGGATGCCCCACTATCAACAATCCAATGACTACTGATAGTTCCTCCTGGAACACCCTGCACATAAACTCAATCGATTAGTTGGAGATGGGGACCCAAGCCATTGTGGTCTTGGGTCTTCCATTCTTATCAACAACAATAACTTCCACCTTTTGATGATTCGGAAATTGTGATGGCCCCCCTGATTCAGTAACCGATTTCGGTTTCCAGGTCTGTTGAGTTTTACCAGTTTGATTGTTTGAAGTTTTTGAAAACTCTGAATTATCTGGTTTAACTGAAACAGATGGTTTGTGAACCACATCAGTTTTAATTGCTTTTTCAATTTTCTTGACCTGTTGGCGTTTCTGTTTCTTTTCCCTTTCTCTTATGAGTCGGGGATCTTGTTTTACAAAAACAGATCGCTTGCGGTCAGTTGGGCCACGGGGATCATCAACTATGCCTTTTTGTTTATGAAGATACGGGCAATTTCGAACAATATGCCCGATTGTTCCACATTCAAAACATGATCTTCGTTCAACAAACCCCGAAGTATCATGTGGTCGTCTTGCCGATGATGAACTTTGTGATCCCGAGGTACTAGGTTTTGAACAACTTGGTTCATTCCTTTTCATCACAGTTGCTTTTTGGACAAAATCTAAGTTAGATTGATTTGCAAACTTTTCAATCTTGTCCGTTCCCTTCGATTTCACAAAGTTCACATTCTTCTTCTTCTTCTGATTCGGCTTCTTTTGATTTTGAGTCGGTGCCTTAACATTTGTTTTGGTATGGTTTTGCTGTTTTGGCACTGTTGGTAATTTCTTGTTCCCAAACTGTTTTCTAACTTCAGCCTTTGGGATAGGAGGACACTGTGTGACTGTAACATGTGGTCCTGTCTTTCCCAAGAACTTACTAGTAGAATTTTCAAAGACTTTACTAATTAAAGATTGATTAACATTTTTAATAGGAAAATCTTTGTCTGAATAGATTTTATCATCACCAACAAGAGTGTACAGTAAATCCACACTCTCCGACTCTTTTGCTGATGTGGACTCGGTTGGAACAGTCTTAGCAGGTTTTGTGGGAGGATCACATAGGATATGATTCTCAAGAGGTATGTCCTCTTCTTTGATCACTGCATCAGACTTTTCCGAATTAGTATCATCAGACTCATCATCAGAAGAATCAACATCCTCAACCACAACTGGAGAATCCTGATTCTGTTCAGCAGTTACAAATGTATCTGCTGATACATCTGAATCTGACGATACTTCTTTCTTGTATCCGAGCCCTGCTGCAAATTCCTCAACGGCCATAGGAACAGATGGCTCAAAGTGAGTCCTATACTCCTCATCAGGCAAAGCATCAAAATTGTTTCTCACTGGTGGTGGACATTTCTTGTAACCTATGCATGTGACGTCCTTTTTCTCTTTCTGAACATCAATGATGTGATCCAACACATAGCTAGAACTCAAATAACTGTCTAACTTGAGTCGGATCGCCTCACTTTCTGTTTTAACACAAGCCATTTCTTTTTGCATCACCTCAAGACGAGTGATATACAAATTAATGTCCGTTTGTTTTCTGGAAACCATTTTAGTCAGCTCTGTTTTATCTTTCTTCAATGTTTCAATCATTGATTTATAATTCTTTTCATGGTTTTCATAAAACATATTGGCTTCAGTGCACTTTGAAATATCAACTGTCAATTTCTGATTATGAATAAATGTCACATCATATTTCTCTTGCAAAGCTTCGTGTTTGCTTTGCAATTCACACCACCTATCATTTACAGAAACATGTTTGTCTTGCAATTCAAACAAACTAGCTTGTAAAGCATCGTGTTTGCCTTGCAACTCAGACATGTTTGCTTCCAACTCAGCACATCTAACATGCAAACTATCACAGTTATTACAGCTAACAGCAGTGGGTTCGTCGACACATACCTGACTTGATGAACTGTCGACATTCGCCATAAAGGCTGAATGGAGAGAAGACAAAGAATAAGCAGCTTGATCCACCAAAATAGATCTTCTTTGAATTCCTGCTGCAGCTTCCTCCAAAAGCTCATCAATACTTGCATCGACTGACACACTTGATGTGTCATCCACCTGATCATTCCCTGAAGTGGAGGATTCTTCATCCGAGCTTCCACTATAACCAGAAGAGTCTTCATCTTCAGAAGATACATCACCATTGGTGGAAGATTCTCCACCACTGGCGTGTTTAAGATCATTAACCACTTCAGCAAAACAAGCTGTTCCATCTGGTGCGTCATTTCCCAACTGGATTGACCAATCACAGCCTTCATCTACTTGAACCACAAGTGCCTGGTTGGCATTTGATGGTCCTGCTTGAGTCTGATTGTTGACAGGCACCAATGTGCGAACATTGTTCCTGTTCTGGTTCTGCTGGTTGCCTTGACCTCTGAAGGGATTCTGGTTCCCATGTTGAGATGGCCTTGTACATTCCCGCTTGAAATGGCCACGTTCACCACAGTTGAAGCACTTAACGGCCTGTTTATCGAACCCATACTTGGTGTCTTTCTTGCCTTCCAAGTTGGTTCTGCCAGTTCTCTCCATGAAATCCTTTGCTCGCCTAACAGCACTTGCAAAGGCCCACTTGATATCCATCATCTCCATTTCTTCCTTGTCTATCTGCTGATAGTCTTCTTGAGTCAGATTAATGTTGCCAATCTGACCTTCTACTAAACCACAGTATGCGCTCACCAAAGTGTTAAGCAGCTCCATATGTTCCTTTGCTACTTCCACACTAACTTTAGAAAAACTTGAAGTGTCGAGCCGTACTGTATTTGGCTTAGATTGCTGACTAGCAGCTGATGTACTTCCATAACATGCTTGCTGCTGTGGAGGATGAAGTGGATTCCCGTACATGTCTGTTGGTACGGTAGATTGAGCAGGAGGAGGAGGAAGTGGATTCCCATACATGTCTGTTGTTGGTAAAGGATTTCCGAACATATCAGTTGGTCTGAGAGGTCGTTGCTGTTGTGGTGCTGATTGAGGGACTGGTTCCAGCAGATTTCCATACATGTCTGTCTTTGGAGGAACCGGTACTTGGATAGTATTGCCATACATGTCTGTGCTAGTCACAAAGGCTGTTTGAATTGGGGCATGTGAAGACGGTTTTGTAGAAGTGCTAGAAGTTCCAAAATACATTTCAGGATTTTGAGGCACGGGAATTCTTTTTGCCTTCAGAGTTTCTTCCTGATTCTTGTTTTCTAGAATTTGAACAAAGTCGTTGAAGCTCGTTGTATCTAAAGTACCATTGTACTTCATGATTTCCAAGAATGTATTCCACTGAGGTGGCAATGCATCTGCAAACCTTTTCACAATCTCTACAGGAGTTGTAACAACCCCGAAATTTGTCAATTCAGTCATCAAGTGATTAAATCGACTAGTCAAATCACCCAACGACTCATTCTCCATACAAGTAAAACCATCAAACTCTTTCTTCAGCAGTTCTTTTCTTAGTTGACGTGTCGCTTCATTTCCCACGCCCCTTGTTTTTAACGCGTCCCACAACCTTTTTGTAGTCTTATAACTGACGAACTGATGATAGATATCTTTACTTAAGGCCTGAGTGAGAATGGCGTATGCCTTCTTTTCTAGATCATAGACTTTCTTCTGATCTTCCGTGAGATCTGCAAACGTAGCAGCAGATGATGCGGCAACCTCTATAGTTTGATCGAAATCTGTGATGAACCGCAACCACAATTCTGTATTTTGACCAAGAACGTATGTATGAAATCTATCAATCCATCCTGGATACTCATACAAATGCATCAACTTTGGAGGTCTATTCAAACTTCCAGTTTCGCTTTCGCTTAAAAGAATGCTTTGAACACTTGGAACTTGATTTGATACAAATGCCCATTGACCGGTAGAAATTGCATTTGCTTGTGAAGATACCGGTGCGGAAGATGACGGAGTACCAAAATACATATCTGTATTTACCAAAGTATTCCACCTTGGATTCATTTTTGATCAAAAATAATAAAACCTTGTGCGAGTAAACAAATCTTGTGCGACTAACTGTCTTGTGCAAATCAAAATCTTGTGCGACTAATATCATGTGTGATTAATCATTCTTGTGCGATTGGACATCAGAAGCCCAAAGAGAATTTAAAAGATGGTCCTGTGTAATTAGAAGCCCAATTGGAGGCCCAGTTCTTTTGCGACTTAAACAACTCTTGTGCGAGCCAATCAAATTGTGTGAGCCAACTTCTTGTGCGACTAATTATGTTGTCTGTGTCGAAGAAACAGGAGCCCAAACAGAAGAGATTTTCGAAGGATCAAAATTTTCGAAGGACCAATATTTCGAAGGATCAATATTTCGAAAGATACATATTTTCGAAGGATCAAAATTTCGAAAGATTCACAAATTTGAAAGATATCCTTATCTTTCGAAGCTTGTTCGAAAGATCAGCAAATTTGAAAGATTCACAACTTGTTCGAAAGATAGTGATCTGACACATTGACTTTGAAACCACCTGACACAATACTCCCACTTTCGGCTCAAAGTATGATCAATTTACCAACCATTTGTACTATTATAATCCAATAACAATTTTCAATGCATTAACACTTTGATATCAACACTATGCAGATCAAATACACAAGCAGACAAGAACAGTTTGAAGAACTTCATGAACCGTTTGAAGATAAGAGGTTTCTGGAAATGACTATGCTTATATCTTCAACCCAAAAAAAAATTCTATCAAACTAACATGCACTAAAACAAGATCTCCAGCAACACTTTTAGCAAAAACAACAGGTTTTATCAGATTCTTTTAGCAAACCATGCAGATTTTCGAAGTTTTAAAACAGAAAATTTCCAGAAAACACAAGCTTTTAAAACCCGAAAAACAACCCGAAAACGCTCGGTTTTAACAAGGAGAAGAGCCAAAGCTCTGATACCACTTGTAGGTCCGGCTAGGAGGATCTAGTCGCCTAATCCTTGTTATCGAACACACCCGGTTGTGCGGAATCCAACCGGAGATGCAAACCGAGATCGAGAAAGTGAACAATACGTAAAGATATCAACGATTAACAGTTACGTGTATTGATTTCGACAAAGTTTCGGTACAATATTTGACAAATACAAAGCTCACCGGAACTTTCTCTCACTACACTCTCTCTCTAGTTTTTCTGCCTCTCTTCTCTGCTGGTTCTCACACACACACCTGGATATTTATATCCATCACCGCATGTCTGGTCGAAACATCATCCTTCGATCATGCAACCATCGAAGGATCCACATATGCTTCGAAGGATGACATATCCTTCGAAGTTATCAAGCTCATCCATCGAAGGTTCTGACCCATGAAGGAAGCTGATTGGCCCAAAGTGAAGGTTACATGCACGTTCATTTTCTTCAAATATGCATATTGTAGAAAAGTCAAACACATGACATCATCATGACATCATCATGATGATGTGTCAAGCGGGAACCTGCTCGCGGCGCTCCGTGCTTCGCGTGACGAACTCTGGGACGCACGACGGAGGAATGTCGTGACGTCGGGCTTGATCCGAACCTAACCGGGTCGAACCGGACCAAGTCGCGTCGAGTCGAGTCGCGTCCACATACATGTATCAACATTAAGAGGCTACTAAACAACCCCTAAGTAAAACGATTTAGCGGTTGTTGCAATAAAAATAGACTCTGTGCCACTTACAACCCATTTTCCTCGGCTTGTGTATTGAATCAAACCAGTTGACAAGCATTTCTTTTATCAAAGAACATACATGGAAATTAACTTACAATAGTGAACTTGCACACTTTCTTGATTTTCAGGCTGTTAGAATTGGAGATCTAGAGTTGTTCAAAAACGTAGCAGAGAAATTCGCCACCACTTTCACCTCAGACCGGACCAACAACTTGATCGTGAGACTACGCCACAACGTCATAAGAACCGGGCTCCACAACATCAGCATCTCCTACTCCCGTATCTCTCTTGCTGACGTGACAAAGAAGCTGAGCCTGGACTCACCAAACCCTGTGGCAGATGCCGAGAGCATCGTCTCAAAAGCAATCCGTGATGGTGCAGTAGACGCGACACTAGATCATTCAAACGGTTGGATGGTGTCTAAAGAAACCGGTGACATTTATTCCACAAACGAGCCTCAACAAGCCTTCAATTCTAGGATTGCTTTCTGTCTAAATATGCATAATGAGGCGGTTCGTGCCCTTCGGTTCCCTCCCAACTCTCACAAGGAAAAGGAGAGTGCTGAAAAGAGGAGAGAGAGACAACAACAAGAGCAAGAGCTTGCAAAACATATCGCCGAGGAAGACGATGATGATTTTTGATTGTTGCAATCATTAAGGTAGCAACTTCACCTTATTATCAAATCAATCACTGTCTCTTTCAACATGTTAAAATTAAAATCTTGGATTTATAAAAAAAGATCAGGCTGTTTTGTTGTGGATTTATTAGGACTGTGATTGTTAAAATGTTCTGGGTTTTCATGTGTTTGTTTAATTGTGGTTGTGACAACACCTAATTCTGGATGGATAATATCTAGTTTAAAAAAATTGGTAGAAGGCACATCGCTTTTGTGTAGGTAAGGCAAGTGGTGTACGCAAAGCTTAGGGGGTGTGTGCTTTTCAGTAAGGAGTCGGTATAAGGCGCAGGTTTGAGGCGCTCTTTTTGTAGGGGGACATGTTTTGTGCATTCATATGTTGTACAGTAGGTTTATAGGCTCTACATGTAGGTAATCTATATATCAAATCCAACTGCACTCTCTATAAACTTGACTAGCCTTCATCTAGAAGCACAAATCCAGTTTTAACACGCACAAACTGAACAATGGCAAATAATCACTTACTGTCATGTCATGTTTAGATAAGTAAGGAAATGTGTAATATCCAAATAGAGATCGTCTTGATATGAATTTTCTCAATGCAGTTTCTTTGCAGTTCTCTCATATATAAAAGGAACATAACCTAGTTTATAAAACCATGTTAAGTTTCCTGAAGGAGGTAGAACCTTCAAAGCGTTTCATTTCTTATGTCCTCAAATCACTATTTTTTTATATTTATAATAAAAATAGGCCAATTGGATTTTAACACCTTTAACTTTGAAGAATTGGCCGATAACACCCGCAACTAACACTTTGATCTGTGACACCCCAAACTTTTAATTTTGTTTGTCATTTCACCACTCAGTTAAAAAATGACTAATTGAGTTAGTCTTCCATCCTAGCTGGCACAGACTTGATTACATGGACAAGATGACATGGCAAATTCTTGATTACGTGGCACTACATGTGTATAACTGTACGATCTCCTTTTTCGACTGTCGCAGAACCCTAGCGGTGCTAATTTTAGCATCTAAACCGCCTCGTTGAAGAACGAGAGTGAACGATGACGATGTTGATGATGTTGAATTGACTAAATGTTGTACTAATTGTTCTCTAACTCCTTTTTCAGGCAAAATCAGATCTAAACAGATGATAACAAGCTCAATCTGTTCAATTACTTCAATCTCATTGCAATTTTTAAACATTTTCGTAAGCAACGGAACGAATCCGTCAATTTTGGCAACCGATTCTCTATTTTCACCGGATAATTTCGCGAAACTAACAATACTCGATAGCGTACCTACCGAAACGCGTTCCGACATTTCTGAACATTTGGAGCTAATCAATTTCTTCAAGGATTCAAAGGCGATGTGGTTGTTGAACGAGGCCGGAATCGAGCCATTTTTGGTTGCTTTGACGGTCGTAGGTGACGCCGGTGCAGAGACTGACCGGAGATTTCATCACGTCCATTGAAATCGGGCATTTGAAGAAGCTAGGAACACTCAGGTACAATCCGTTGCTCTTTTCTCTCGCCATTTGTGTGTGGAATCAATTGTGTATGTGTGTATGTATAGGTTGAAGAAGAAGAACTGAAACAGGTGGCTCGAAATGGTTCGATTTGACCTAGAAACAGGTGGTTAGCTGCGAGACGAGATAGCAGGCCAGTTTCCATACCTGCGTGTTGCAATTGCGACTCCATTGTTGTTGATTGGAAGCTATGGATGGTATAGATACATGTGTGTATGTATAGGTTGAAGAAGAAGAACTGAAGAAGAAGAAGAAGGCAACTGAAAATGGATGAAAGGGTTGGGGATACAATTGAAGAAGAAAAGGTGGGTGATGGAAGTCTTTAGGGTGCCACGTAATCAAGTCAGTCGCCACATAATCCTGTCCATCTCATCAAATGTTTGCCACATCGGCAAAAATAGTCCACGTAGGATGCCAGCTAGGATGGAAGACTAACTCAGTTAGTCATTTTTTAACTGAGTGGTGAAATGACAAACAAAATTAAAAGTTTGGGGTGTCACAGATCAAAGTGTTAGTCGCGGGTGTTATCGGCCAATTCTTCAAAGTTAAAGGTGTTAAAATCCAATTGGCCATAAAAATATGTTAATTGAATATAATCCTAACACATAGGGAGGCAGCGTAATTTACAGTTACAACATATCGATCTTTTTATAATAAAAAAAGACGATTGAGTGCACAAAAATTAGTTGGTTCTTTTTAAATATTTTTTTGCTTATTGATAAGATGGTTCTTGCTAAAGACATAGTAATTGCTTTAATCGAGCCTGGATGTGTGCTTCGGTTCTTCCAATATGGTATAATCTTGAATATTATATTTTATGCTATAATGCACACATGTTAAACATAAGACAGAAACTGAGCGAGTAGATGTCAACTGACAACTCGCTTTAATCAAACATAATACTTGCTAGAAGATACTATGAACAAAACTGGGATAAACCACATTTTCTAGTGATAGGTGTTTAAACGTCATTAACTTCTCAAGGTTTGACAATCAATTTATTGTCCGGAAAGTAGATAAAACAAATGTAAAAGAAACATCCTTTTGTGGTTGTTGCTATAAAACCCCAGAATCTTGTATATCCAAATTTACGCAATGAATGAGAGAATGAGAAGTTGACTCTAGTCGAAGTTGTCTTTGTGGTGTTGTAGCGCCGTTCTTCATCTCACTGATCCAGGTTATAAACTGTCAACATACAAAACTCGGTAGAAGGTCCTTGGGGTTGAACCGTTGAAGCATGCAGACAATCACATATATGAGAGATATACCATCATAAGTATGTAGTATGTTTGGATACAAGTCGAAACATCATAACCTTTATGTTTGAACTATGTTGGTCTTGGCAATAGTACCGTAGGGTTTAACTTCACGGGAAGGAATCAAAAATAGCTAAGAATAATATAAACAAGAGACAAAATTTTGATTTTTTTTGTTAATATGGTTTCTTAATTCTTAATAATATTGGCAAATTAATTTATTTAATAATTTTAAACAAAAAAGTGTTTGCATGTCTATTGATTTTAGAGTTAAGGTTTGACGAAATTATGTTGTGTACCGGTTTCTGAATTGTACATGTATACATACTTGTTTTGTTAATGGTAGAGTTGTTATCCTTGCTTATATCTAAATAATATATTGATCTATGGTATCAATAGAAAAGTCAACCGTGATTATCACCTTTACTCTTCAATGTAACGATCTCATAATAGGTTACATTTTAATAAAGTTTTGGGCATGTGGATTTTTTTTTTTGAAGCATTTAGTAATAAAACCGAACAAAACAGAATTCAAAGATGGCAAAACCGAATGTTGAACACCCTGCCTCACTTTGAAGTCGAACCAAACTGAATTGAACAATCTGCAAATGGAACCAAGCTTGTGAAATCCTAAATTAAACCTGCTAAGGCAAATCTTAAATGTTTTTTTGACAATCCATGCTAATGCTCTTTTAAATTAAATGTTCAATTTTATACACATTAAGACATTTAAATTACTTTATACAACTAGAATTTACCTTACAAAACATTGCCCATTAAACATACGATCTTCATGTTCTGCTGGAAAATTTATGCCCCTGCAGAAATTTGATGGAGAAAAGACATGAAAATTTAGACTATTGTATACATTTTGTTTTCCATCACAGTTTCTTTCTATTTCTATTCGATTTTAAGGTAAGATATTTGAATCTTTCTGTGATGTAACTGAAAATGGTCATTTATTAAAATGGGTGTTTTTACGTTTACACAAAAAAAAATTAATATAATTATCTTTTCATATATTGAACCTTTTTATAAATTTATATAGAAGGGAAGAATATATAATTATGTTTATACGTACCTCTTCTTGATTGGTCTCTATAAAGGAGTTGACATCTGTCCTTACATCACATATCCCAAAATTTGTATCTATTACTTTCAGCTGAGGGGTAGACAAGTGTCCCTTGGTGAAAACTGTAATATCTGGGCATCCTTTTATGTGTAAAGTATCCAAAGCTGGCAATGAGAAAGACTCCTTCCCTAAGCAAAATCCCTTGAGACTGTGAAGATGTTGTAGTTTTAAGGAGTTTAGACGAGGTAAGATAATCTCATTCACGTTGGCATCACATTCTTCTTCTTCTTCCTTCACAATTACCTCCATATTTGGGCACACACTTATACTTAGTTCTTGGAGTTGCACTAGACTACCAACCATGGAACATGTAAAAACATGTTCCAACCTATCACAACTGTGAATAGAGAGAGTTGTTAGGTTTGGAAACTCCAGTACCATCCATTGGTTGCTCTTCCATAAATACTTTAGATCCTTCAGCCACTCTAACTTCACTTGTGTTAGGTTTGGAATTGGGACAAGAGTTTTTGATTCACTGGAACCACTCCCTTCCACTGCTACTACTTCAAATACCTCTTCTAGCCTTTTACATCTAAATATAGTAATCTGTTGAAGCTTCACCAGTTGTAGCAGCTCATTAGATGGAATAATAGTCCTTCCAACATTTCTCTTCTCTATATTAATTTCTATCAGATTAAGAAAAGAGGAAGGCATCCCTTTTGAAGATGTTGGGAATGTGGTCTACAACAATAAAAAAAAACACAAGGCGTTTGTTATAGGTTACATCCTTGCAAAGAGTCTTAAACGAGAAATAAATGCAATTGATGAAATTCAACAAATTTATTATGGTGGCAAAGATTTATATCATGGAATTTCTTCTACTTTTCATTCTAAGTTAATGCAATTGATGAAAAACATCATAACTGATAACCATTTTAAACAACAAGGGTTGTATACCTGGAAGTTAAAACCATGTTCAAGACTGTGTTTGCCAAAGCTTGTGCCTACGTACTTGAGCTTTGGAGTTTCCAACTGACCAGATGTAAACACCACCCATTCATCACAATCATTGATCATAACATTCACCAATGAGGGACATTGGAAGTCATTCTTTCCCAAGAAGAAACCCTTGAGGTTTGGTAGATCGTCAAGTTCAAGCGTCTCCAGATTAGGAAACACCACAACTTCTTCTTCTTCTGATGACGTTTTATTTTCTTCTTTTACAATCACTTGCATTCCATCGCATCCTTTTACTTGCAAGTGTTTGAGATGACTGAGAGTTTTAAGAGTGGAGAATGTGAATATATGTGTCAGAAGGTCACACTCATCGATAACCACAGTTATTAAGTTGGAGAGTTGAGGGACAGCTACAGTAGTAATAATGTTTTGTAGAGGTAGACTTGTTAATGAAGTACCAGCACCACTTCCTTCATCAACATTATTAGTATTGTAACAGTTCATCAATTCATTTTCAAATACCTCTCTCATCCTACTGCATGATCTAATTTTCAGCTCTTGAAGCCTTCTCATTTGTCCTAGTGCATACCATGGAATTAGACTTGACAATGCCTTACACTGCTTTATGGATATGTTTCTGGGGTATTGGCACAACGACCAATAAGAGCCGGTTACTTGAGCACTCTGCAATGAATCACAAATCATATTTATGTTAAGGGTAAATTACACTTTTCATCCTCCTTTAACTTTAATAATTACAGTCACAATCCTTTATTTGGAAAACACATTACACCTTTCGTCCTTTAGCACTAACCAAGTTAAAAATTTCAGTTATGTCTATCCACTTAAGGGTATTCTGGTCATTTCATGTTTTTATTTAAAATGCTCATTAATAAATAAACACCTTCTTCCCCAACCCCAACCCTAGAATCTTTCCTCTTCATCTCTCTCCAACCAACCTCTATGATACACAAGATAGGGTTTAATAATTTGATCTTCAGCTTATGAATCTTCATGTCCATCTCACAATCGCTTTAATATTGTTAAGCAAGACCTGACTGAGTCCAACCATTAACATGTCTACACTTTCACCCTAATAAAACTTGAATTTTCCGCTAAATGTTACAGCGGAAACTAAAGCTACTTATTATTGCATAAGTAACTTAATAAAAGACGGTCAGCATATACAAAAAATAACTTAACAGAGTTGACCAAGATCCCGTTTCATGCTTTCCAAAACTCCCAATTGTGAAAATGGAATCAAACTTAACGCCCGGCTAATTTCGCTTGTTATTTCCTTAATTGACCGGCAATTTATCAAAAGATACACTCTATTCTTTTGACTGCATTCAGTAGTCAACTGTTTGGCGATTTTGACTTGTTGATTCAGAATCTCAACAAAACTGTTCTCTGCATCACTAGTGTCTTTTTTGTTTAATTCTTTTAAAAGCGGAACGATTCTATCCAATTTGAATCAGATCTGAAACTCATGTAACATAAATCGGTTAATCTACTATACGATTGAATTACAACAATCTGCTTATCATCCACAAACATCATCAGCAATCTGCTTATCATCCACAACACACACAGTGGTGGTGTGGTGGCAGGTGATGGTGGGTTTTGTTGGGGAAGAAAGGGTTGAGAGAGAGATAAAGAGAGATCTCAGATCTGATGTTTTATATATATTTTAGTTTATTGTTTTAATTTAATTTAATCGGTTATAAGACTAAACTACTCTTATGTGAAATGACTTAACTGAAAATTTTAATTGGGTTAGTGCTAAAGGACGAAAGGTTTGTTGGTGCACTTATGTCTGTACTTTGTCTGTATTCGGTCTGTATGTAAACGATGTCCTTGGTAGTCTGTAAGTTGACCAAGTCAACCATCCTCCGGATTGACTTGGCCAACAGTTAACACATGTTTGATATGTTTGTCTGCATCGAAGGATAGCCTCGAAGGATATTGTTGATCCTTCGAGGTGCTCGAAAGATAGGCTTCGAATGATAGACCTCGAAAGGTGATCTTTCGAGGTCAATGCTGATCCTTCGATTACCTTGTCCTCGATAGATGATCCTTCGGATCATCCATCGGATCCTTCGACCAGACATCAAGGGCTGGGTATATATATACCCATGCAGTGTTGAGTTTCGGGAGAGAGAGAGATACACACACACAGACAGAAAGAGAGTAGAGAGCTTCTGTCCGAAACTCACACACACACTTGAGAGTTTGCAAACTGATTGTAAACATTGTGCTTGTAACCGGAACCTTCATACGTATTAATACAGTGGTGTTAATCGGTGAAATCTTGTGTGTTTGTTTCTCTACTTGCTTCATCTCGGTTTGCCTACTAGCTTGGATTCCGCACTTGCTAGTGGGTTAGTATAACAAGGTTTAGGTTCATAATCCTCCGCGATAAGGGACCTACAAGTGGTATCAGAGCCTGGCTCTTTACCTTGTTTAAAACCGGGTTGTTCGAGTTCTTGGTGTGTTTGGACACTTGGTTTAGCACCCGTCTTTGGTGGTTTTCTTGCTTGTTTAAACTGAAAAACGGTTACTAAACCTTCGGGAGTGTTCAAGGTTGGGTTGGGTAACTTGAAAACTTGTTTTTAAGTGACTTTGATTTTTCCGGCCATATATCCGGTGTGTTTCCGGTGACCATATCTTGTTGATAAGGTTGCCAATTTGGGTAAACTTTTTTTGAAAATCAAAAAGCTGGTGAAAAAGTTGTTGGCAGAACCATCCTTTCTGCCGAAAGTTGGTACACCAACCTGTCACTTTTCTCACCAACCCATCAGTACTTTTGACAGTGTGTCAGACGTTGAAAGATAACTTTCGAGCTCGAAGGATCATCCTTCGATCAAGGAGATTCGAAAGATAACCATCCTTCGAACATCCTTCGAAGTCAGTGTGTTATCCTTCAAGTCAAGGAATCTTTTCGATAGATACATCCTTCGAGTTACTGTTCATTACGAAAGATAAGGATCCTTCGTGTTAGGTGAATCTTTCAAGGCTATCTTTCGAGGTTATAGTTCGAGCCATCAACAGTGATCCTTCGAACACTGTTGATTCTTCGGACAAGTGTCATCTTTCGAGACCAGTGTTCGAAACATAAGGAGAATCTTTCGAAATCATCATTCGAAAGATAAGGATCCTTCGTGTGATCAACCTTTCGAAATCAATCCTTCGAAGTCTTGGTTCGAAACTCAACAGGGATCTCTCGAACCTTGTTGATCATTCGAACAAGCATTGATCTTTCGAACAAGTCAGTATCTTTCGATTCATATTTGTTTCTGCACTTAACAGTTTGTGGTGTGTAGGTTTGGTACTTATATTTGATACTTATATTTGATCAAAATGAGCTGTACAAGTCCATGGGATTGGAGTTTGGACTCACGAAACAATCAAGAGTTAGTGACTGCTGCAGATTGGGCAAAGAGTATGATTCCACAGCCATCAATCAGTCCAAGTCAATGGGCTTTGGTATCCAATCAAAGTCAAAGTCTTCAGAACATTCTGATTAGTGAAAGTGAAACTGGCAGCAACAACCGTCCACCTAAGTTGAACCATATGAACGATTTTCCATCTTGGAAAAACCGGTTTCACACATATGTTCAAGGGCAAAGCACTGATCTTTGGACGTGTTTCATCAATGCGTTCAATACTAATCTTGAAACTGCTGCGTCAACTTCAGAGGGTTATGCAAATATGCTTGAAAATGACAAGAAGGCTTATGAATTGGAGAAAAAGGCCTTTGCCACACTTACTCAAGCACTCAACAAAGACATCTACCATCAGTTCTCATATTGCAAGACCACGAAAACATTGTGGGATGCCTTAGTTGCTAGAGGAGAAGGCAATGCAGCTGCTCGAAAATCTCGGCATGATTTGTTGAAGAAAGAGTTTGAATCCTTTCAGTTTTTGGAGAACGA
Source organism: Helianthus tuberosus (assembly GCA_030545235.1). NCBI lineage: Eukaryota > Viridiplantae > Streptophyta > Magnoliopsida > Asterales > Asteraceae > Helianthus > Helianthus tuberosus. The sequence continues at coordinate 58,586,955 of CM060438.1, forward strand.
GACTCTGAATGATATGATCACACGTTTCTATCATTTGATTAGTGAGATGTGTGCTTATGGAGTTGTCGCAACTCAACAAGAAATGGTGAGTAGGTTTGCTGACGCCTTACCTCCAAAGTGGAGCTCGTTCATTGAACTGTTGAAGCATACTGGAACTCTAGATCAAGTCAACATCTATGAGTTCATTCAAAAGCTGGAACATAAGAATGATGAAGAGATTAGGAAAGCAAGGCGTGCTCCAGCTCCTCAGAATACGGAAATGTATCTTCCAGGATTCGATGTTTTGGCAAGATCTGCTGCAGCTCAGCAACAGCAACCTAAGCTGCAGACTGCATTTGTGTCCAATACAAGTTCAAGTTCCTTTCCGTTTCCTCAGTCAACATCTGCTCCACCACAACCTCAATTCGATCCGAGGTCTTACATTCCTGTTCCAACACAGCCACAACCACAACCTCAACAACAACAACAGCAAGCTCACTATACAAGCAATCCTCAACCTCAACCCCAAAGTCATCACACCATCCGAGTCGACAACTCAAATCTTTCACACCTTAGTATTGAAGTTGCTAAGGAACATATGGAGATTATCAACACCATGGTCAGTGCATACTGTGGTTTGGTAGCAGGTCAGCTTGGAAACATCAACATGACCAATGAAGATTATGATCAGATCGACAAGGAAGAAATGGAGTTGATGGATATTAAATGGGCTTTTGCTAGTGCGGTTAGAAGGGCAAAAGATTTCATGGCACGAACTGGAAGAACTTCGTTGGAAGGAAAGAAAAACACGAAGTATGGGTTTGATATTAATGCCGTCACGTGCTTTAACTGTGGCGAGAAAGGGCACTTTAAACGTGAGTGCACTCGACCAACAAAACACGGCAATCACAACCCTTTCAGAAACCAGACGAATGTGAATGCCCAACAAGAAAACCGTGAACGGAGGATGGTGGCAGTGAATAACAATCAGGGACAGCCTGGAACTACCAATCACAATCGGGCTTTGGCTGTTCAAGCTGATGAAGGATGTGACTGGTCAGTACAGTTTGGTGAAGGAGATCAGGGAAGTGGAACTGCCCTGTATGCTAAGGTCATCGAGCATGTTCATAAAGAAGAATCGTCTGGAAGCGATGACAGTTCTGGTTATTCTGGCAGTTCGGATGAAGAAGGCTCTGTTTCTGGGGATAATCACTCAGAGCCTGATGAGGAGGAAGGAGGTGAAGATATTCAGGATCTTCTGAATGAAGCTGACGAGCTTAAATGTCAGAAATCAATTCTGATTAGGAAGGCTGCTGCTACATCAACGGAAATGGAAAAGCTATTTTCTGAAGATGGAGCTTTTTCTTTTCAAACTGCCTTTATGGCAAACGGCTCAGCCTCTACTAGTCAGGTAACTTCTGAACCACCTGTTCCTAGTATTTGTAAATCATGTGCAGAGATGAAGCTTGAATCAGAAAAGCTTCATAGTCATAACCAGAATTTGGTTGTTGAACTGTCGAAATGCAAAGAGGCAAACATGGCTTTAACCCGGAATGAAAAAGAATTTAAATCTGTAATAGAGACTTTAAAGAAAAATGTGTCCGAGGTTAACAAAGTAGTTTACCACAAACAAGTGAGTATAAATGAGTATATTAATATTGTGGAAGAAACTAAAAAGCAATTAGCCATTGCCCAATGCGAACATGATGCGATCAAACAGAAATTGGATAGTTATTCTAACTCCCGATTTGTGCTTGATCACATCATTGATGTTCAACAACTAAAGGGAAATCAGAAGGGCATAGGGTATAACAAATGTCCACCCCCGTTGATGAACAACTATACCAAGATGCCTGATGAGGAAGAAATGCCTCGGTATGAACCCAGTGTGCCTCTTGATGTTGAGGAGTTTACTACTGGCCTTGGGTTCAAACCGGACAATTCTTCAAACACAGCCTCTGAAGAACAGGAAACTTCATCATCCATGAAGCAAAGTCCTCCAATTATCGAGGACTATGAGACATCGGATGATGAATCAGATGTGGCTGTAAGTGATCAGGATAAATCACTTAGCAAGATGAAAGGAGTAGATATTCCACGAGAGAATCACATCCTTTGTGATCCTGATGCTCCTGAGGTTCCATCTGTCAAAAAGCAAGTGATTGATCCTGTCAAAGTCGATAAGAAAGATGTATCTACGGTTAAAAGCAGTAATGTGTTGTACACTTTGGTTGGAGATAATAAAATCTACTCAGATCATGTTTTTCCAATTAAAAATGTAAATAAATCCTTGATTGATAAAGTCTTTGAAGACAATACAAACAAATTTTTGGGAAAAACACTTCCGGGAATTGTGGTAACACAATGTGATCCAATTCCTAAGGCTGAGATTAGGAAACAATCTGGTAATCAAAAATCTCCAACCACTCGACAACCTACTGCTTCTAAGGGTAAACAACCACAACGAGCTCCAAAGCCAAAGGCTAAAGTTGAATCAAAAGGAGCTCGTTACATGAAGAAAGGAAAAGATGTTAAATTTGTAGCATCAAAAGGTACGGATAAAATTGAGACTTTTGAAAACAAATCAAACACTGATTTTGTACAAGAAGTCAAGATTTTAAAACGTAACAGTGATAACAATTACACCCAACACACAAACGGGTGTGATGAAAGAGCAAGTACCTCAGGCTCTACAAGTTCAACATCTGGTAGTCGATCAAGTTCTCCTAAGTCTGTTGAAAGGAGAACTTGTTTCAAATGTGGAGAAATTGGGCACATTATCAGAAATTGCCCAAATGCTCCAAAGAAGAAATTTGTTGAGAAAACTCCACCTGAAACAGTTCACCCTCAACGTCGGTCAGTTTCACCTAAACAAGACAAACAAACTGTAAAAGAACAAGAAACTAAACAACGGCGTAAGAACATAAAAACTGTTGAAAAAGCTTTAAAATCTGAAGTTAAAACAGTGCAAAAGGAACCAAGTGTGTCACAACCTGTAAAACCAGAATCTTCAAAAACTGGTAGGCACAGACAAACTTGGTTACCTAAGTCGGGTGACAATTCAGGGGGAGCAGTTGTTCTTGAAAACTATCAAGAGATAGAGCTTACGTATCGTGATGCCAAGGGACGACCCAAGACCACTAAGGCTTGGGTCCCCATTCTCAACTGATGTGTTTAATTGACATGTGCAGGATGTTCTAGGAGGAACTATTAATAGTCATTGGATTGTTGATAGTGGAGCATCCAGGCACATGACTGGCGACTTACGGCTCCTGTATGACGTGAGAAATATCAGAGGAGGGTATGTTGCTTTTGCGGGTGATAAAGGCGGGTACATCACTGGAGAAGGAAGTATCTCAAATGGTATCGTGTGCTTTGACAAGATCAATTATGTGAAGCAGATTGATCACAATCTTCTGAGTGTGTCGCAAATCTGCGATAAAAAGTTCTCAGTGATTTTTGATGACGCTGGCTGCTATGTGCTGAAACCTGGATTCAAAATTCCACAAGAATGGATTCTCTTATCGGCTCCGAGAGTTAATGATCTTTATATTCTCGACATGAGCCAGGCGATTACAACATCTGCACAAGTTACTTGTTTTGTCTCAAAAGCCACAGAAAAGGAGTCTATATCTTGGCACAGAAGAATGGGACACATTCACTTGAGAAAGATGAACCATTTGGTGAAAAATAATCTTGTGAATGGTGTGCCTGTAAGAAGTTTTCATCTACAAGATATCTGTGTCTCGTGCCAAAAGGGGAAGCAAACAAAGAAGTCTCACCCTTTGAAGAAAATCAACACTGTCAGCATGCCTCTCGAACGTCTTCATATGGACCTTTTTGGACCTATGAAGCACAAGACAACGTTTGGTGATGCTTACTGTTTAGTAGTTACTGATGACTACTCTAGATTTTCTTGGGTATCTTTTATGGCACACAAGAGTGAAACTCCTGGCATCCTCAAGGATCTTCTTACAATGTTGGAGAATCTCTATACGTTGAAAGTGAAAAGGATCCGAAGCGACAATGGAACCGAATTCAAGAATCAAGTTATGGATGAGTTTTGTACTTCTAAAGGCATTCTTCATGAGTACAGTTCTCGTTATACTCCACAACAAAATGGTGTCGCTGAGAGGAAGAATCGAACTATTATTGAAACTGCAAGAACAATGTTAGTAGAGTCGGAACTCCCTATTCAATTCTGGGGGGAGGCTGTATCGGCTGCTTGCTACACGTTGAACAGAGTTCTTACAGTTAAGAGACATGGCAAGACTTGCTTCGAACTCCTTCAGAGAAGGAAACCGGATCTTTCTTACCTTGAACCGTTTGGTGCTCCTTGTACTATGATTGAGCCGGATGGAAAGTTTGGTGCAAAAGCTATCGAGGGTTTCTTCCTTGGATATGCTACTCCGAATTTTCGTGTTTGGAATCTAGCTACCAAAAAGATTGAGCTATGGAGCGAAGTTAGGGTTCAAAGGTACACGAGTCCTGTTAGGGCTCCGGGTGATCCGTGGATGTTCGATTATGATGGGCTATTTGACTCCTTCAATCTGCCAACCTTTGACGAAGAATCAGCAGCGGCTCGAATGTTGTTGGAAAGTGACAACGCTGCTGTCTCGCCATTGGTTAGACCTATTGTTGTTGACCCTCAAGCTTCTACGTCTGTCAACAATATGGTTCAAAATGAGGTTTATGAAGATGCTGCTGATTATAATGACTCTTCTGAAGATGATGAATATCATGATGCAGCAGAAGGATCTTCAGCTCCAGCTGCTCCTGTTCAAGGTGCCTCTGGTGATACACCTCATATGCAGAATATAGATACTGCTGAAGGGAATGCATCCACTTCTACCCACATTCCAGGTGTGGAGCTGGTTGTTGATCTTAATCTGAATAATTTGGGTATCAATGCTCGTGTGCCAGATAATCCTGAAATGAGGATTCACGATACCCATCCCCAGCAGAATATCATAGGAGATGTCCATCGCGGTGTGCAGACGCGTAATCAGCTGAGAAACAACCGGAATGCTGGTTTGTACTCAGCTATAAGAGAATCTGGCCAACAAAATGACTGGTCCTTCGCGTGTTACGTGTCACAAGAAGAACCAAAGTCGTGGAAGGAAGCTTTGAAAGACAGTGCTTGGGTTGAAGCCATGCAGGAAGAATTACAGCAATTTCACAAGCTTGGTGTATGGAAGCTTGTTGAAAAGCCTGAGAACTACAAGAAGATTGGCACTCGATGGGTCTTCAAATGCAAGAAAGACGACCGTGGAGTGGTTATTCGTAACAAAGCTCGTTTAGTCGTTCAAGGTTTTCGTCAGATAGAAGGGATCGACTACAACGAAGTCTATGCACCAGTTGCACGTCTGGAAGCTATTCGGATCTTTCTGGCTTATGCCTCATTCAAAGGGTTCAAGGTTTACCAGATGGACGTCAAAAGTGCATTTCTACATGGTGTGGTTGAAGAAGAGGTATATGTCGAACAGCCTCCAGGTTTTGAAGATCCTGTTCATCCCGATCGGGTTTGGTTGCTCAACAAAGCTCTTTATGGTCTTCACCAAGCGCCACGAGCTTGGTATGCAACCTTATCTACATATCTGCTGGAGAACGGTTTTCGAAGAGGTCTTATCGATTGTACTCTCTTCATCAAAGAACAAGATGGAGATCTTCTTCTGGTTCAGGTATATGTTGATGATATTATTTTTGGTTCTACTAATGATGTTTTGTGTAGGAATTTCGAGCGCATCATGCAGGATAAGTTCGAGATGAGTGCTATGGGGGAAATGAATTTCTTTTTAGGCCTACAAGTGCAACAAACAGAGTCTGGGATATTCATCCATCACACTAAATATGTTGGAGACATCTTGAGCCGGTTCCAGATGTCCGATGCAACGCCCATTGGTACCCCATTGCCAACTAATCACAGTATTACTCCTGACTTGAAGGGTGAACCTGTTAGCCCTTCATACTATCGCGCGATGGTCGGATCCCTTATGTACCTCACAGCATCAAGGCCAGATATAATGTACCCAACGTGCCTGCTTGCCAGATATCAAGTTAACCCGAAGGCCTCACATCTTGCAGCTGTCAAAAGGATTTTTCGTTATTTGAAGGCTTACCCCGACACCGGTCTGTGGTATCCTAGGGATAATAACTTTGATTTGGTCGCATTCAGTGATTCTGATTTTGGCGGATGTAAAATCGACGGCAAATCCACAACGGCTGGATGTCAGTTTTTAGGAAATCGCCTAGTCACATGGCAGTGCAAGAAGCAGACGTGTGTAGCTACATCAACATGCGAAGCTGAATACATTGCTGCCTCAAGTTGTTGCTCCCAAGTTCTTTGGATCCAACAACAATTGCGGGACTACGGTTTTGAATTCCTAACTACTCCTATATACGTTGATAATTCTGCTGCTTTAGATATCACTAAAAATCCTGTGCAGCATTCAAAGACCAAACACATCGAAATCAAATATCACTTCATACGTGATTGCTTTGAGAAAAGGTTAATCGATGTTGTTAAGGTCCACACCGATGACCAACGTGCCGACTTATTTACCAAAGCTTTTGACAAATCAAGATTTGACTTCTTATTATTGGTAAATGGCATTAAGGTCAAGCCAGAGTAAAACCAACATCGGAAAATCATTTTTGTAAATACCTTTGTGTGTTTTAAATTTATCTTAGTTTATTGATTTTAGGGGGAGTAAATCCAAAATTTGAAAATCCAAAAACATTGAAAAATTTCAAAAACACAAAAACAATAGAAAAACAAAAATGAGTTTCCTGGCGAGCAAAAGAGAAAATGATAGTACATCAGTGGTCTATCCAACCTCTTTAAACCCTAAATGAAAAACGATAAGCAGCTCTATATAAGATGTATCGGTAGGCTCACAATCATTTTAAAGTGTGCAGGGTGATATAAACTTAAATCGACTGAAGACTGGGTGGGAACCATTCATTGGCATATGGTCTTGGTACCGAAATTTCGTTTGAGAGATTGCCGAGGTTCTGAGATATTCGGTCTTTATGCTGCTTATCATCTGGGTATCATGGTTTCTTTTATAAATAGACTAAGTCTAAGATCTTCCATGATACTATACATACGTGTACATAATACATACTGCATTCGACCTCAATAAGTGATCAACAATCACATGTCCAAATCAAATAAGTGATAAAAATATCACATTTATCCGGGTGTCAAGTTCGTCTCTCTGCTGTACGGAAGTACTGACCTGTTCACGGACTTGCACCTGTGCCCTCATGCATATGAAAATCAAGTTCCTCACCAATAAGTGATTATATCACAAAGGGCTTGTTTTCAATTCAAAATAAGTGAGTATCTCACATTTTATACGGTCAAACAGATGATAATCGGTATACTCACCGGTAAGATGAACTCTCGTGCATACCTTGATACGGGAATGTGTCGTGATGTGGATGAACACCGGTCGGTAAGTATAAATCATACCTTAACGTATCCCCTCGCCATGATTACATCTGATAAGTTGAGCTTAAGTGGACAACAATACCGATAATTGTTATAGGATGCTTATCTTAATGTTAACTAACTGAACAACAAGAGTGTTTTGGCATGACCGTACACTGATATGATTCTCTTACCCTCGAAACTCGCAAAAAGAATGTTTGTATATATTTATTTACTGTTTAACTTTTATTGTTTTTCTTTTAAACAGTTTCGTCGTTTGGTGCATATCAGCACGACATTAGCGGTGATGTCGTTTGATAACACTCAAAGGATTTTAAATTGTTGTCTTTTACTTTCAAAAATACCAAAAAGATTTTAGGTGTGTTTTAATATAAACTTTATAAAAGCCAAAAAGATTTTCTTTCTACTTTATTTTAGATCGTACGATGTTGGAGCTCGAGTCTTCGTTACCTGAAACCTGAACGAAAACCGAATTGACTAAATCTTCATAAACAGTCGAAATTTGCAAGTTTTGAAAGTTAAAGGCTAAAATTTGACAAATTTATTTAAACTTTCAAACTGTCGGACGGTGTTTGATTGTGACATGGTCATTCGTGTGTCATTTGTGTATACTATATTCCAAGCAGTTGTTCTCATTACGCGTTTAGATTTCTTGCATGTGCAGATTCTAAAGGCTAGGAGAACATGGTCGATGACAAGCTTTGGAATGAAGACACGATGAGAAGGCGCTCAACTGATGAAGATGATCGAGTTGCCGCTGGCCATCATCAACACCACAAAGATCTCACTTCATAAAGTTAAAGTATTTCACGAGCATAGCCCAAGGGGGAGCTTATGTCAAGGGGGAGTTTGTCAACACACTTCCTACATGATACGGGTAGTTTGTTGATACACTCTTTGCTTTCAAGACGTGAAAACTTTGAAGATCCTCCGACTGTGAAGACGTGAAAGGACATCAGAGTTTTGGTAACTCGAAGACCAAAGACCGTCGAAGTTCAAGACGAGTCTGCAACTATAGAAGATAAAGACAAAGCTACAGCCAAGGGGGAGTTTGTTGGTGCACTTATGTCTGTACTTTGTCTGTATTCGGTCTGTATGTAAACGATGTCCTTGGTAGTCTGTAAGTTGACCAAGTCAACCATCCTCCGGATTGACTTGGCCAACAGTTAACACATGTTTGATATGTTTGTCTGCATCGAAGGATAGCCTCGAAGGATATTGTTGATCCTTCGAGGTGCTCGAAAGATAGGCTTCGAATGATAGACCTCGAAAGGTGATCTTTCGAGGTCAATGCTGATCCTTCGATTACCTTGTCCTCGATAGATGATCCTTCGGATCATCCATCGGATCCTTCGACCAGACATCAAGGGCTGGGTATATATATACCCATGCAGTGTTGAGTTTCGGGAGAGAGAGAGATACACACACACAGACAGAAAGAGAGTAGAGAGCTTCTGTCCGAAACTCACACACACACTTGAGAGTTTGCAAACTGATTGTAAACATTGTGCTTGTAACCGGAACCTTCATACGTATTAATACAGTGGTGTTAATCGGTGAAATCTTGTGTGTTTGTTTCTCTACTTGCTTCATCTCGGTTTGCCTACTAGCTTGGATTCCGCACTTGCTAGTGGGTTAGTATAACAAGGTTTAGGTTCATAATCCTCCGCGATAAGGGACCTACAAGGTGTAATGTGTTTTCCAAATAAAGGATTGTGACTGTAATTATTGAAGTTAAAGGCTATCCATTGCAACCCACTACAAACCTAAAGAAAGAAAAGTGTAATTTCCCTTATTGTAATGTTCTTATAAATGATCTCTTTCTTTTCAATCTCAACAAAACACCAAACGAATTAATCCCCACTCTTTCTTAGATACAAATACTACTTATTTTCATTTTAGTATCTCCTTTTACAGGTTTGCTTTACAAAGTTTTAATTGTTAACCACATCGTTTAATCAAGACGTACCAAAGCATATCATTATTATCACGAATGGTAGTAGTAACACTGGAAGAAATTTTGTTGCTCCTACTCCAACTATTCTTTTCATCATCGATACACTTTAGACATGGCATTTCATGAAGCGTGAGAGTGTCCAGATGAGGAAAGAATGTGGTGTCTTGATAAGAAGATGCAGATGTAGTGTTTTCATCATCTCTTCTCGAAATAACTTCTTCCATACCATCACAACCAAAAATATACACACTCTTTAAGTTGTATAAATATTTTGCCATAAGAGGAGACAACAAGTACTTTATTTTGTGACAAAAAAGCAAGTGTATGTCTGTGAGGTTTTGGAATGGAAATTGCAAAGGTTGATGTAGTGGAATTAAGAATCTATTCCAATTGCACTTCCACACATGACTCATCTTCTTTAAAGAACGTAGATATATAGTTTGAAGGTAGGGAAGTAGTAGTGGCGGTTGAATTGTTGCTAATTCTCTACTACTTGTTGGACTATCCATATCAAACAACACCTCCCCCACTCTTTTATCACCAAGTAATTCAAGACGTTGAAGGTGATGACAGGTGTGGAGAAGATAAGATGGGTATGTGACATCTGGAATGTAATCATCCACTTCTGACATGACATTAATCTGCATGTAACATTAAATGTAATTAACACTTTAATAATGTCTTTCATTTAACAGTTTAAAAATAATATAACATTAACAAGAATCAAATTGGAAAGAACGGAGAAAGCTCCTAATTTAAACATATTAGTCACAATAATCTGCATGGAAAAAATATAATGTAATTAACGATTTAATCTCTTCAGTTTATACACATCCATACAAGAAATACTGGCGAATGTTCTCACAAATAATAAATCTTCAGATTTGGTCTTATTAAAATAAATCATTTTTAATTTAATGGTGATAACAATTTATACCAAGGCATGGAACGTTTTTGAGTTCTTTTATATCCCATGTACGTGGTAAGTGAAACAACATAATCAATTAATCAAATTATTGAATCCCACATACAAACTAAGTGGCTTGGAATAACTAGGCCTGTAAATGAACCGAAGGAACACGAACAAAGGCATATTCGTGTTCATTCATTTAACTTTAACCGACCAAGAACACAAACACGAACAGAGGCATATTCGTGTTCATTTATTTAACTTTAACCAAACAAGAACATGAACACGAACATTTAATGAACATATTTTTTTGTTCGTGTTCGTTTATTAAGAAAATGTCAGACGAATCGGTATCGAACAGGAACGAAAACGGAAATAACAAGAACTTGGCTAAGCACCCAAATTTTATTAATGTCAAGAAACTATCACAAAACTTGACTCATACAATCCCTAATACCCAAAGCATGGTATTTATAATCTAAACACACCTATTAGATTATAACTAGGATTGCTAAAAAACTATCTATTTTAGGACATGATAATTATAATTATAATTAGCCACTCCTTAATTAGTTTCCTTGCCTTGCACGCAAAGGAACATATAATTCGAAATTTCCAACAAAATGAGCATGTTTGTGTTCATTTATGTTTGTTCGTTTAAAACATAAACGAACAGTTCATGAACGTAAACAAACATAAACGAACTTAAAAGAACTTAATTTAACAAACAATAAGCAACATAAATGAACATAATTTACTAAACATAAATGAACATAAAGTAAATTTTTATAAAAATTAGTGATTAATTCCAATAAATTTCATTGGAAACCCCATTTTCATTACTAGAAAGCCCAATTAAGATAAATTCCATTGGAAACCCCATTTTTATTACTAGAAAGCACAATTACCAATTAGTTATATTTACATAAGTAGTTAGAAAGTGTCTTTTATGTTTAATATTTATAAAAATACAACTACTTATGTATTTAAATTGAAACGAACAGAAATAAATGAACGAGCATAAACATAGGTATATAAACGAACATAAATGAACACAAATGAAGAACATAAACAGACGTTCATGAACTTAAATGAACGACCAAAATATGTGTTCATGTTTGTTCATTTAATTAATTAAATGAACAAAAAACTGTGTTCATGTTCGTTCGTGTATTTAATTAAATAAACGAACATAAATTACCTTCTCGCCGAATAAGTTCATGAACGTTCAGTTCATTTACAGGACTAGGAATCACTTAAAACATAATTTAAATTTATTTTTGACGTCATATAAACCATTTATGTTAGTTTTATTTGATAAAAATTGAAAGTTGAAGTACCTCCTGAATCATTTTATTCTTTCCTTCCCTTTCTTTCAAACCACCACTATTATCCGCCGAATGGTAATCAATAAGTGCCCCCAAATCAAAATTGGTTGTGGTAGGTGTGTATATATCTGTAAAGCTGGCACAAAATTCTATGTGAATGGTTTGTACATCTTTAAAGCTGTTGACGATGGCATGAGATTCATTTACACCTTTCATCCTCCACAACTCTTTTAGCTCTCTTAATCTTACCACTTCAATCTTTCTTAATTTGCTGCTACTGTGTTTCCCCATTCCACACACACTTTCGAAGTCGATGTTGAATAATACTTCAATGGAACCACACTCTTTAACTAAAACCTCTTCTAACTGATTCAATAATGGCAATGGATTTCTTGGAAAAAGATTTGTGAGGCTATCACATTCTCTCACTCTAACTTGTCTCAGCAGCGTGGAAACTTCATCTTTCTCACAAGTAGATTTTTGAAACGGCCATATTTGCTTCAAGTTCTCCATCTTAGAAATATCTAATTTCTCCAACCTAGGAGTCGCATCCTAAAAAATAATTAAACCTTGTTAGAACGGTAGATAACATATAACATTAAATTGTAAAATATTTATAGCTTTCGATATTAAGATAATGTATGTACCTCTTTGTTGAATAATGATTGCATTGGAGAAGTAGTAGTATCTGGATAAATGCTTGTGAAGTTGGGAAGGCCATCAAGTCTCAGCTCCATCATTTCTGGTAATTGGATAACATTGTCACACAAGCTTAACATCTCTGGTAGACCCTCCAAAGACATGAAATTCAACTTCTTTAATGTTACTACACCAATTCCACTATTCCCACCAATCAATGATTCCAAAACGGGGCACTCGGAAATTATGAGCCGCTCAAGCTGCTTCAAACCATTTTGTAGGTCCGGCTAGGAGAGGATCTAGTCGCCTAATCCTTGTATACTAACCACTCCGGTTGTGCGGAATCCAACCGAAATAGCAAACCGAGATAGAACACGCAATAACACGACACGCAAGTTTCAACGATTAACACCACTTGTATTAAACGTATGAAAGGTCCAGTTACAGCTCAATGTTTACAAATCAGTCTTGCAAACTCTCTCTAGTGTGTGTGTGTGTTATCTATCTGTCTGAGTGTCTCACTTTTGAAATGAACACAACACACGGGTATTTATACCCAACACAGCAGGTCTGGTCGAAGGATCAGATAAGATGATCGAAGGATCATCTATCGACCAGAATCAGCTCGAATGATCAACATGTACCACGAAAGATGTGATCTTTCGTGGTCCATCTATCGAAAGTCCATGTTTCGAGCTGATCATCGAAGGATATAAAATAATCCTTCGATGACTTATCCTTCGACCCAACATCTTACAAACATAATGTTGACTGTTTGGCCAAGTCAAACCAGGATGGTTGACTTGGTCAAACTTACAAGACTACAAAGACATCGTTTTACATTGTGACCGAATACAGACAAAGTGCAGACATAAGTGCACCAACAAACTCCCCCTTGGCTGTAGCTTTGTCTGGCTTATCAACAATCAGCTGTTGCTTTGTCTCGATCTTCGACCTTGTAGGTTCTTCGTGTCTTTAAGTCTTTGACGTCTTTTCACGTCCTCAATGTCGGAGGATCTTCAAAGTCTTCACGTTTTGAAAGCAGAAAGTGTACCAACAAACTCCCCGTTTCATGTAGGAAGTGTGTTGACAAACTCCCCCTTAACATAAGCTCCCCCTTGAGTTATGCTCGTGAAAGTCTTTATCTTTATGAAGTGAGATCCTTGTGGTGTTGATGATGGTCAGCGGCAACTCGATCATCTTCATCATTTGAGTGCCTTCACGTCGTGTCTTCATTCCGAAGCTTGTCATCGACCATGTTCTCCTAGCCTTTAGAATCTGCACATGCAAGAAATCTAAACGCGTAATGAGAACAACCGCTTGGAATATCATAAGCAAACAACACACATGTGACCATTGTTTTAAACAAACACCGTCCGACAGTTTGAAAGTTTAAAGTATTTTATCAATTTCAATTTCAACTTTCAACACTTTGCAGATTTTGACCGTTTATGAAGATTAAGTCGTTTTCGGTTTTCGTTCAGGTTTCAGGTAACGAAGACTCGAGCTCCAACATCGTACGATCGAAAATAAAATAGAAATAAAATCTTTTTGGCTTTTTGAAGTTTATATTAAAACACACATAAAATCTTTTTGGTATTTTTGAAAATTTCAAATGTAAAGACTGAAAGCAGTAAATAAATATATACAGACATTCTTTTTGCGAGTTTCGAGGGTAAGAGAATCATATCAGTGTACGGTCATGCCAAAACGCTCTTGTTGTTCAGTTAGTTAACATTAAGATAAGCATCCTATAACAATTATCGGTATTGTTGTCCACTTAAACTCAACTTATCAGATGTAATCATGGCGAGGGGATACGTTAAGGTATGATTTATACTTACCGACCGGTGTTCATCCACATCACGGCACATTCCCGTATCAAGGTATGCACGAGGGTTCATCTTACCGGTGAGTATACCGATTATCATCTGTTTGACCGTATATGATGTGAGATTCTCACTTATTTTGATTGAAAACAAGCCCTATGTGATAGAATCACTTATTGATGAGGAACTTGATTTTCGATGCATGAGGGCACAGGAGCAAGTCCGTGAACAGGTCAGTACTTTCGTACAGCAGAGAGACGAACTTGACACCCGGAAAGAATTTGTGATATTTTATCACTTATTTGTTTGGACATGTGATTGTTTATCACTTATTGAGGTCGAATGCAATATGTACACGTATGTATGGTATCATGGAAGATCTAGACTTGCGTCCCCGTTATTTTTCAGAAAAAGATACAACCATGATACCCAGATGATAAGCAGCATAAAGACCGAATATCTCAGAACCTCGGCAATCTCTCAAACGAAATTTCGGTACTAAGACCATATGCCAATGAATGGTTCCCACCTGGTCTTCAGTCGATTTTAAGTTTATATCACCCTGCACACTTTAAAATGATTGTGAGCCTACCGATACATCTTATATAGAGCTGCTTATCGTTTTACATTTAAGGTTTAAAGAGGTTTAGACAGACCACTGATGTACTATCATATTCTCTTTTGCTCGCCAGGAAACTCATTTTTGTTTTTCTATTGTTTTTGTGTTTTTGAAATTTTTCGATGTTTTTGGATTTTCAAATTTTTGGATTTACTCCCCCTAAAATCAATAAACTAAGATAAATTTAAAACACAAAGATATTTACAAAAATGATTTTCCGATGTGGATTACTCTTGCTTGACCTTAATGCCGTTTACCAATAATAAATAGTCAAATCTTGATTTGTCAAATGCTTTGGTAAAAAGGTCGGCACGTTGGTCATCGGTGTGGACGTAAGCAACATCGATTAGCCTTTTCTCAAAGCAATCACGTATGAAGTGATACTTAATGTCGATGTGCTTAGTCTTTGAATGCTGCACAGGATTTTTAGTGATCTGTAAGGCAGCAGAATTATCAACGTAAATAGGAGTAGTTAGGAATTCAAAACCGTAATCACGCATTTGTTGTTGGATCCATAGGACTTGGGAGCAACAACTTGAGGCAGCAATGTATTCAGCTTCGCATGTTGATGTAGCGACGCACGTTTGCTTCTTGCACTGCCATGTGACTAGGCGATTTCCCAAAAACTGACATCCAGCCGTTGTGGATTTGCCGTCGATTTTGCATCCGCCAAAATCAGAATCACTGAATGC
This sequence comes from Helianthus tuberosus, assembly GCA_030545235.1. NCBI lineage: Eukaryota > Viridiplantae > Streptophyta > Magnoliopsida > Asterales > Asteraceae > Helianthus > Helianthus tuberosus. The sequence goes on from CM060438.1 coordinate 58,602,364, forward strand.
GATCAAGTCAAAGTTATTATCCCTAGGGTACCATAGACCGGTGTCAGGGTAACCCTTCAAATAACGAAAAATCCTTTTTACAGCTGCAAGATGTGAGGCCTTCGGGTTCACTTGATATCTGGCAAGCAGGCACGTTGGGTACATTATATCTGGTCTTGATGCTGTGAGGTACATAAGGGATCCAATCATTGCGCGGTAGAATGAGGGGCTAACATCTTGACCCTTCAAGTCTGGAGTAATTCCGTGATTTTGTGGCAATGGGGTACCGATGGGCGTTGCATCAGACATCTGGAACCGGCTCAAGATGTCACCAACATATTTAGTCTGATGGATGAATATCCCAGACTCTGTTTGTTGTACTTGTAGGCCCAAAAAGAAGGTCATTTCCCCCATAGCACTCATCTCGAATTTATCCTGCATAACACGCTCGAAATCCCTACACAAAACATCATTAGTAGAACCAAAAATAATATCATCAACGTATACCTGTACCAGTAGAAGATCTCCATCTTGTTCTTTGATGAAGAGAGTACAATCGATAAGACCTCTGCGAAATCCATTCTCCAGTAGATAATTAGATAGGGTTGCGTACCAAGCTCGCGGTGCTTGATGAAGACCATAGAGAGCTTTGTTGAGCAACCAAACCCGATCGGGATGGATAGGATCTTCAAAACCTGGAGGCTGTTCGACGTACACCTCTTCTTCTACCACACCATGTAAGAATGCACTTTTCACGTCCATCTGGTATACCTTGAAACCTTTGAATGAGGCATAGGCCAGAAAAATCCGAATTGCTTCTAGACGTGCAACTGGTGCATACACTTCGTTGTAGTCGATCCCTTCAATCTGACGAAAACCTTGAACGACTAGCCTTGCTTTGTTCCGGATAACGATCCCACGGTCATCCTTTTTGCATTTAAACACCCAACGGGTACCAATCTTCTTGTATCCAGCAGGTTTCTCTACGAGTTTCCAGACACCAAGCTTCTGGAATTGTTGCAGTTCTTCCTGCATCGCTTCAACCCATGAGCTATCTTTCAATGCATCCTTCCAAGTTCTTGGCTCTTCCTGTGAGACATAACACGCGAAAGACCAATCATTCTGTTGACCAGATTCTCGGATAGTTGCATACAAGCCTGCATTGTTGTTGTTTCGCAACATGTTTCTTGTTTGAACGCCACTTTGTACATTTCCTATCATGTTTTGTTGAGGATGGGTATTATGAATCCTTGTCTCTGGATTATCTTGAACTGGAATATTTGTACCCAGATTGTTGAGATTCAGATCAACAATCAATTCAAGGCCCGGAATTGACGAAGAGGATGATGCAGAAGTTTCAGCTGTTCGAGGGACAACCACTGGAGGAGTACCCTCTGAAATACCATGAACTGCTGTTGGAGCTTCTTGATCTGCATCTAGAAATTCATCATCCTCTGAAGATTCGTTCAATTCGGAGGCATCTTGAAAATCCTCATTGTCGAGAGCATTATTGTTCACCGAAGAAGGTTCTTGATTGACAATAATGGGACGAACCAGCGGTGAATCTGTTGCATTATCACTCTCGAAAAACATCATTGCCGCAGCACTTTCTTCAACGGCTTCAACATTGATCGAATTGAAAAAGTCATCGTACTCAAACATCCAAGGCTGACCAGGATTTCTAACCGGTAAAGTGTGCCTTTGTACTCTGACTTCAGACCATTCCTCGACCCTTTTAGTCTCTAGATTCCAGACTCTTAAGTTTGGGGTGGAATACCCAAGAAAGTATCCCTCAATTGCTCTTGCCCCAAACTTTCCATTAGGATCGATAATTGTGCATGGAGCTCCAAACGGTTCAAGATAGGACAAGTCTGGTTTCCGTTTGTTGATAAGCTCAAAGCAGGTCTTGTTGTGCCTTTTGACTGTAAGGACTCGGTTCAACGTATAGCATGCAGAAGATACAGCTTCAGTCCAGAATGGAATGGGCAGCTGCGACTCTACCAACATAGTCCTAGCAGTCTCGATCAATGTGCGGTTCTTACGTTCAGCGACGCCATTCTGTTGAGGAGTATAAGCTGCACTAAATTCGTGAAGAATACCTTTTGAAGTGCAAAACTCCGCCATGGCATGATTTTTGAATTCAGTACCATTGTCGCTACGTATCCGCCTAACCTTCAAGTTGTAAAGATTCTCAATCTGAATGATCAAGTTTTTGATAATACCGAAGGTTTCACTCTTGTGTGCCATGAACGCCACCCAAGAAAATCTTGAATAATCATCAGTAATCACGAGGCAATATTGATCATTCCTAATGCTTTTGTGCTTGACAGGACCGAACAAATCCATGTGCAAACGTTCAAGAGGAACAGCCACCGTGTTGACTTTCTTTGTCGGGTGTCGCTTCTTCGTTTGTTTTCCTTTTTGGCACGAAACACAGACGTCTTGAAGATGGAAGTTTTTGAGAGGAACACCATTCACCAATTCATTTGACACCAAATGATTCATTTTGCGTAGGTGAATGTGACCCATTCGTCTGTGCCAAGAGATTGTGTCTTTTTCTGTGGCTTTGGAAACGAAACAAGTTGCTTGTGCAGACGTTGTGATAGCTTGGCTCATATCAAGGACATACAGATCATTTATCCTTGGAGCCGACAAGAGAATCCATTCTTTTGGAATTTTGAAGCCGGGTTTCAGCACATAACATCCATTAGCATCAAAGTGTACTGAGAACTGCTTGTCACAGATTTGAGAAACACTAAGAAGATTGTGATCAAGTTGTTGCACAAAGTTAATCTTGTCAAAGCTAACAACCCCGTTGGAAATCATTCCTTCACCCGTTATATATCCGCCCTTATCTCCAGCAAAAGCAACATAACCTCCTCTAATAGTTTTGACGTCGTAGAGAAGCTTCATGTCACCTGTCATGTGCCTGGATGCCCCACTATCAACAATCCAATGACTACTGATAGTTCCTCCTGGAACACCCTGCACATAAACTCAATCGATTAGTTGGAGATGGGGACCCAAGCCATTGTGGTCTTGGGTCTTCCATTTTTATCAACAACAATAACTTCCACCTTAAGATGATTCGGAAATTGTGATGGTCCCCCTGATTCAGTAACCGTTTTTGGTTTCCAGGTCTGTTGAGTGTTACCAGTTTGATTGTTTGAAGTTTTTGAAAACTTGAAATTATCTGGTTTAACTGAAACAGATGGTTTGTGAACCACATCGGTTTTAATCGCCTTTTCGATTTTCTTGACCTGTTGGCGTTTCTGTTTCTTTTCCCTTTCTCTTATGAGTCGAGGATCTTGTTTTACAGAAACAGATCGCTTGCGGTCAGTTGGGCCACGGGGATCATCAACTATGCCTTTTTGTTTATGAAGATACGGGCAATTTCGAACAATATGCCCGATTGTTCCACATTCAAAACATGACCTTCGTTCAACAAAACCCGAAGTATCATGTGGTCGTCTTGCCGATGATGAACTTTGTGATCCCGAGGTACTAGGTTTTGAACAACTTGGTTCATTCCTTTTCATCACAGTGGCTTTCTGGACAAAATCTAAGTTAGATTGATTTGCAAACTTTTCAATTTTGTCCGTTCCCTTCGACTCCACAAAGTTCACATTCTTCTTCTTCTTATGATTCGGCTTCTTTTGATTTTGAGTCGGTGCCTTACCATTTGTTTTGGTGTGGTCTTGCTGTTTTGGCACTGTTGGTAATTTCTTGTTCCCAAACTGTTTTCTAACTTCAGCCTTTGGGATAGGAGGACACTGTGTGACTGTAACATGTGGTCCTGTCTTTCCCAAAAACTTACTTGTAGAATTTTCAAAGACTTTACTGATTAAAGATTGATTGACATTTTTAATAGGAAAATCTTTATCTGAATAGATTTTATCATCACCAACAAGAGTGTACAGCAAATCCACACTCTCCGACTCTTTTGCAGATGTGGACTCGGTTGGAACAGTCTTAGCAGGTTTTGTGAGAGGATCACATAGGATATGATTCTCAAGAGGTATGTCCTCTTCTTTGATTACTGCATCAGACTTTTCCGAATCAGTATCATCAGACTCATCATCAGAAGAATCAACATCCTCAACCACCACTAGAGGATCCTGATTCTGTTCAGCAGTTACAAATGTATCTGCTGACACATCTGAATCTGACGATACTTCTTTCTTGTATCCGAGCCCTGCTGCAAATTCCTCAACATCCAAAGGAACAGATGGCTCAAAGTGAGTCCTATACTCCTCATCAGGCAAAGCATCAAAATTGTTTCTCACGGGTGGTGGACATTTTTTGTAACCTATGCATGTGACATCCTTTTTCTCTTTCTGAACATCAATGATGTGATCCAACACATAGCTAGAACTCAAATAACTGTCTAACTTGAGTCGGATCGCCTCACTTTCTGTTTTAACACAAGCCATTTCTTTTTGCATCACCTCCAGACGAGTGATATACAAATTAATGTCAGTTTGTTTTCTGGAAACCATTTTAGTCAGCTCTGTTTTATCTTTCTTCAATGTTTCAATCATTGATTTATAATTCTTTTCATGGTTTTCATAAAACATATTGGCTTCCGTGCACTTTGAAATATCAACTGTCAATTTCTGATTATGAATAAATGTCACATCATATTTCTCTTGCAAAGCGTCGTGTTTGCTTTGCAATTCACACCACCTATCATTCACAGAAACATGTTTGTCTTGCAATTCAAACAAACTAGCTTGTAAAGCATCGTGTTTGCCTTGCAACTCAGACATGTTTGCTTCCAACTCAGCACATCTAACATGCAAACTATCACAGTTACTACAGCTAACAGAAGTGGGTTCGTCGACACATACCTGACTTGATGAACTGTCGACATTCGCCATAAAGGCTGAATGGAGAGAAGACGAAGAATAAGCAGCTTGATCCACCAAAATAGATCTTCTTTGAATTCCTGCTGCAGCTTCCTCCAAAAGCTCATCAAAATCAGCAGCATCGACTGACGCACTTGTTGTGTCATCCACCTGATCATTGCCTGAAGTTGAGGATTCTTCATCCGAGCTTCCACTATAACCGGAAGAGTCTTCATCCTCAGAAGATACATCACCATTGGTGGAAGATTCTCCACCACTGGCGTGTTTAAGATCATTAACCACTTCAGCAAAACAAGCTGTTCCGTCTGGTGCGTCGTTTCCCAACTGGATTGACCAATCACAACCTTCGTCTACCTGAACCACTAGTGCCTGATTGGCATTTGATGGTCCTGCCTGAGTCTGATTGTTGACAGGCACCATTGTGCGAACATTGTTCCTGTTCTGATTCTGCTGGTTGCCTTGACCTCTGAAGGGATTCTGGTTCCCATGTTGAGATGGCCTTGTACATTCACGCTTGAAATGGCCACGTTCACCACAGTTGAAGCATTTAACAGATTGTTTATCGAATCCATACTTGGTGTCTTTCTTGCTTTCCAAGCTGGTTCGGCCCGTTCTTTCCATGAAATCCTTTGCTCGCCTAACAGCACTGGCAAAGGCCCACTTAATATCCATCATCTCCATCTCTTCCTTGTCTATCTGCTGATAGTCTTCTTGAGTCAGATTAATGTTGCCAATCTGACCTTCTACTAAACCACAGTATGCGCTCACCAAAGTGTTTAGCAGCTCCATGTGTTCCTTAGCTACTTCCACACTAACTTTTGAGAAGCTTGAAGTGTCGAGCCTTACTGTATTTGGTTTAGATTGTTGACTAGCAGATGATGTACTTCCATAACAAGCTTGCTGCTGTGGAGGAAGAGGATTCCCGTACATATCTGTTGGTACGGTAGATTGAGGAGGAAGTGGATTCCCATACATGTCTGTTGTTGCAGGAGATCGAACTGGTAAAGGATTTCCGAACATATCAGTTGGTCTGAGAGGTCGTTGCTGTTGTGGTGCTGATTGAGGGACTGGTTCCAGCAGATTTCCATACATGTCTGTCTTTGGAGGAACCGGCACTTGGATAGTATTGCCATACATGTCAGTGCTAGTTACAAATGCTGTCTGAATTGGAGCGTGTGAAGCAGGTTTTGTAGGAGTGCCTGAAGTTCCATAATACATCTCTGGATTTTGTGGCACAGCAACTCTTTTTGCTTTCAGAGTTTCTTCCTGATTCTTGTTCTCTAGAATTTGAACAAAGTCATTGAAGCTCGTTGTGCCCAAAGTACCATTGTACTTCATGATTTCCAAGAACGTATTCCACTGAGGTGGCAATGCATCTGCAAACCTTTTCACAATCTCTACAGGAGTTGTAACAACCCCAAAATTTGTCAATTCAGTCAACAAGTGATTAAATCGACTTGTCAAATCACCCAACGACTCATTTTCCATGCAAGTAAAACCATCAAACTCTTTCTTCAGCAACTCTTTTCTCAACTGACGTGTTGCTTCATTTCCTACCCCCCTTGTTTTCAACGCGTCCCACAACCTCTTTGTCGTCTTGTAACTGACGAATTGATGATAGATGTCTTTACTTAAGGCCTGAGTGAGGATGGCGTATGCCTTCTTTTCTAGATCATAGACTTTCTTCTGATCTTCCGTGAGATCTGCAAACGTAGCAGCAGATGATGCGGCAACCTCTATTGTTTGATCGAAATCAGTAATAAACCGCAACCACAATTCTGTATTTTGGCCAAGAACGTATGTATGAAATCTATCAATCCATCCTGGATATTCATATAAATGCATCAACTTTGGAGGTCTATTCAAACTTCCAGCTTCGCTTTCGCTTAAAAGAATACTTTGAACACTTGGAACTTGATTTGATACAAATGCCCATTGACCGGTAGAAACTGCATTAGCTTGTGAAGATACCGGTGCGGAGGATGACGGAGTACCAAAATACATATCTGTATTTACCAAAGTATTCCACCTTGGATTCATTTTTGATTACCCGAAGGATACCTGTCGAAAGACTTGGAAAAACACAAACTGTTAAGCACAAACAGACTGATGATCGAAAGATCCACACCTGTTCGAAAGATCAACAGGGTTCGAAAGATCTCTGTTGAGTTTCGAGCAATGTTTTCGAAGGATTCTCCAACCGAAGGATCCTTATCCTTCGAAAAAGTACTGTAGACTGAAAGATACACACGAAAGATGATTTCGAAAGACTCCCCAGTCGAAGGATCCTAGTCTTTCGAAAATGAACAGTAGACCGAAAGATGAAAGTTTCGAAATGATTCCTTGGTTCGAAGGATGATGATCTATCGAACCTCCACTGATCGAAAGATGGTCTTTCGAGTTCGAAGGATATCTTTCGAATGGTTCTGACACAGTTGACAATCGGTGACAAGTTGGTGAAAAAGTTGACGGGTTGGTGAGAACTTTCGGCAGAAAGTATGTTCAGACCATATCTTCTGAACATGCAGGTTTCACCAATCAAGTAATGTCCAATATTTTAATCAATTTACTCTTCCCAACACACAAACACTTTGAAGTTCAAAATTTTTAAGATCAAAAGTGTGAACTATCAAGAACACAATGAAGAACAAACCCAGAAATATAAGAACTTCCAGCAAACCGACAACTATCCAAAACCCGTTTTTGCTTGCAACTTCACTAAAAACCCATTTTTAACATGAGACAATGAAAAGTGACAGGGTTTTTATAAGAACAAACAGCAAAAACAGTAATGTTTCCAGAAAATATGAACTATAAAATCCCGAAAAACAGCAAGAACACCTCGGTTTTAACAAGGAGAAGAGCCAAGGCTCTGATACCACTTGTAGGTCCGGCTAGGAGAGGATCTAGTCGCCTAATCCTTGTATACTAACCACTCCGGTTGTGCGGAATCCAACCGAAATAGCAAACCGAGATAGAACACGCAATAACACGACACGCAAGTTTCAACGATTAACACCACTTGTATTAAACGTATGAAAGGTCCAGTTACAGCTCAATGTTTACAAATCAGTCTTGCAAACTCTCTCTAGTGTGTGTGTGTGTTATCTATCTGTCTGAGTGTCTCACTTTTGAAATGAACACAACACACGGGTATTTATACCCAACACAGCAGGTCTGGTCGAAGGATCAGATAAGATGATCGAAGGATCATCTATCGACCAGAATCAGCTCGAATGATCAACATGTACCACGAAAGATGTGATCTTTCGTGGTCCATCTATCGAAAGTCCATGTTTCGAGCTGATCATCGAAGGATATAAAATAATCCTTCGATGACTTATCCTTCGACCCAACATCTTACAAACATAATGTTGACTGTTTGGCCAAGTCAAACCAGGATGGTTGACTTGGTCAAACTTACAAGACTACAAAGACATCGTTTTACATTGTGACCGAATACAGACAAAGTGCAGACATAAGTGCACCAACACATTTGCCACATCAACTGTAAAGAGGTATGTCAATTCTTCACACTTTGAAATGTGAAGGAATCTTAACTGGGAAAATTTTTGATCCAATGAAACATCTTGAAGATGCATCATAGACTTCACTTCTAATCGAAGTTCCTCTGTTCTTTCAAATAGGTCCCTGATATTGCATTCCTTAAGCTCGTTGCACTCAGCAACAAGATTTAGTGTGTTTTTGAATGAATATTTTTCATTGTTTTTCAACTCACAACCTATAGATAGCCTGAACCTTTCAAGGTTCTTAAAGGACACATTTTTCAGGTTAGGTTTATTCACAATGAACTCCACCTCTAATGCAAAAAGACCTTGTGAAAGCTTCTCTAATTCATGACAATTGGCAGGTGTAAACTTAACAGGGCAACCTTTAGAAGCTCTCATATAAAGCTCTTCAAGATTGTCCTTCAAGTCTTGTAATACACCTTGATCAATATAAAGGTCAACACATCCCGTTAAATCTAATAACTTTAGTTTTTTCAACTTCCCAATCGCCGATGGCAACCTTCTTATGTTACAATGAATAAGGCTTAGTGTTTCCAAGTTGCAAAGACTTCCAAGAGAAGAGATATCACCCGTCAACAAGCATGAACGGAGACATAGTGTTTGAAGTGTGGTTGAGTGTTCGAATGTCTTCGGAAGGACGGGAATACCCATATTCTCATAAGACACAACCTCAAGTTTTTTCATTATTTTGTCCATATCTTCGGGAAACTTAGAGAGCTCATACCCGTCCATTAAAATCAAAAGTGAGAGGTCTGTGTAGTTAATGTCCGAAGGAAATCCATACATACCTGCACACTTTAATAGAATTCTTTCATAAGAGTTTTTTGCAAGGCGCTCCGTTGCTATGTTATCGAGGTTGGCAATTGAAGCTTGTTTGACTTTTGAAAAATTACTTAAAACAAAAGCACGCACAAGATCATGCATTTTGACACACCCGTTCTCATCACTTTCGGTCAGCAAGTTTGCACGTATGAGATTCTTAACACAAATCTTCATATGGCTTCTCGCTGTTGCCAAAGTCTTGTCATCTTTAAAAAAGCTTAATCCCCATCCGTACCTTAACAAGTCCTCTGTACGAATATTGAAATCATCTGGAAATAAGCCACTAAGAAGAAAAATTGCTTTATCCTCATCCTCTTTGAGATTTTCATAGCTCATCTCAAATATTCTACGTGTGATTCTTTCAAGGTCTTTAAGATCATCTCTCTCTAAACACCAAAGTGCCTTTTCCCATGCCTCGTCTATGTTGCAGCTAAGAGTTTTGGCAATTGTGACTATGGCAATCGGCAACCCACCGCATTTCTTTACAATATCTCCTCCTATTCTTCGGAGTTTGTCAGCGTCACCATCCGAAGGACATGGTCCCACAGTTCTAAAAAACAAAGTTGTTGCTTCTGTGTCACTTAAAACACGTACTCTAAAAATTGAATCTATACTTACCCCCATCTTATTGCAAACATCTTCAAATCGTGATGTAAACAACAACTTGAACCCATTTGGCAGAGGACTTAGTCCAACATCAATGAGATTGACTTCCTTCCAAATATCATCCATTATTACCAAATTCTTCTTTTGGCCTTGTTGTGACTTCGCCTCAAATATCTTACGAAGACGATCAGCCCTTGCATCTACAGTTGTTTCATCTAAACGCTCACCAATGTATTGTGCAATAGCTTGTTGAAGCGATTTTGGGTCATTGTTTTCCCCAATAACCACCTTTACGACCCAATCGAATGTTCCTGAATCTTCCACAGCCTTCTTTAGATGTTCCATCATTGTTGTCTTGCCCACACCAGCCATCCCACATAGAGCAATCATCCTTTGGGACTCGTTATTTGATTGAAGGGCTTGCAATGCATCACTAAATATCAAATCTCTAGACTCAAAGGTGTCTTGGGTACCCATACGAAGCGCTGAAGAGCTGGATGGGTGTGTAGAAGTAGAACCAACCTCAGCAAGAGGTCTTTGCGCATGAGTAAACTCGATTTTGGATTCTCGGTCTTCGAGATCTTTTATCTCCTTGAGAACACCATAAGATTGTTTTCCTAATTTGTATCTCTTTGCCACATTGAAGAACTTGGCCTCTTCTATGAAATTACTTCTTTCATTCAAATTTTTGACGTCATCTAACCATTTCCTTTTTCTATGAGGTTGAGTTGATCTGTTTTCTCGAATATCTTTTTCCATGTGATTCAGTTGGTCCAGTTTCTTCTTCATATCTTCAATATACTCAGTGGAGTATACCAAGAAACCCACGTGTTTCTTTACAGATTCAACAATAAGACTTACAAACTCCATTTTCTAAAACTGCAGTTTTAAACAAATAATAAAAATTATCAAGTAACAGAGTGAAGGAACTGTATTTACCAAAGCAATTAGCTACTTTTATATTATTACTCCATTAAATTACGAAACCATTTATTTTTTCACTAAAGTACATTTTTGTTTAAAATAGATGGTTACCGTCTAAAGGGTTGCCTCACACAAAACTCAAATAATGGTACAAATTATTTTGGACTATACGCATAGAATATAAGCACTAAAAGAAAAAAAAAAAATTCTCAAATCAAAATTAATTAGTTAATAATTTAATTTTCTAATTACACTTAATCAGTTTCTAATTAATGTCGATAAATACCAAATTAAGTAACTGTTTTAGGTATTTGAGAACCATTTTTCTTTTTTCATTTGTTAATCACACACACACACTTATGGTCATGATCTAGGTTGACTTTAATTAGTTATTTCAAAACACAGACACACTTTGTATGTATCTTCCTGATTCTTTTGTTCAAAACAAAGATCCATGAAGTATTCTGAAACCCAAACATATAAAAAACGAGAAGGAAAGTGGATCTCATTTCAACATACATGAAAAGCAAACACAAACCCATTGTTGGCATAAAATATATACAAACAAAATGCAGCATGAGTTTATATTTGTAGATCAATGCATAAAGGGGTATACCTGAGTGTCTTTTGCTTGATCGGTAGAGAAAATGACTCGGGATTTGAAAAGCATAGGAGGAACTCCAAGCCACAAGTTATTAGTACTTGCAAAGGGGAAGGGGTATGATTGTAAATTTTAGTTGACTCAAAACCAAAAGTCTTTTAATACCATTATTTTTATATTGATAAACAATTAATTTTAAAATCTAGCCAATGAGGTGGTGATAGAGTTGTAAAGGAGAGACTAGGGGTGGCCAGTAATCTATTTAGAGAATTCGTTGGCCATTCAAATTTTTTTTTTTAAATCTAAGCACATGAGAAAATGAGATAATAAAATACTAGGGGTGACAATCGTGTCGGGTTGACGGGTTGACAGGTTGGTAGGTTGATATGTTCAACCCGAACCCGACCCATATCATTATTCGGGTCAAAGATTTCAACCCTAACCCGACCCGTATTAATTCAGGTCAACCCGAACCCGACCCGTTTAACCCATATTTTTAAATGAGTGATATAAACGAGTTGTTCGATTTTAAGCAGGTTATCGATAACATGTTTAATGATAACTATGAGTGTGATAAATAAATAATATAATGTGTCAAAATTAACATTATTATAACTAACCATGTAAAATAGAAACCGAAAAAACAAAAACAAAAATATAAAATATTTTTTTATCTAAATAGTTAAACGGGTTAATGGGTCAACCTGTTTTTACTACGGGTCAACCCGAACCGGACCCGCTTTTTTAAACAGGTCATGTTAGTCGACTCAAACCTGTTTTTTCGTGTCGGGTTAACAGGTCATGTCAAGAATTGTCGCCCCTAAAAAGTACTGATTGATTTGGTTAAGTAATAAATGTATTACTTTTTAGGTGATAGTTTTAAATTCTTCTTACCAAGTTAGTTTCTCACATAAATGGTGTTGGCTCACTTCATATGTAAATTGAATATTTAATTAGTATTAAACCCTCGCGTTGCGGCGGGGGATATAATAATGTGTCAAGTTGCATCAATGCTATACCTCTGCTAACAACCATAAACACCGAAAAAAAAACCGTAAAACAAAATAAATAAAAAATGGAAAGTAACACCGGGCGAAACGTACACGTAAAATCATTGAACCACATACGCGAAGAAATTAGAACGAAACATAAAACATAGAAAAGATTAACGAAGTCGATATAGGACCTACGAGTTGCGGCGAACCTGTTAAACGGGAAAAAGTATACGTAAAAATATTGAACCACATACACATGTTGCGCCGTGTATGAAAACAAATAAAATTTCAAAAAGATAAATCAATATGTATTACAAAAATACATACATGATTTAAGTAAGTAATAAAATTAAAACAAAGAAATCATAAAATAAATAATAACTAGAATTTCCTCATCACGCGTTGCAGCGGAGAATCCGTGTACAAATCAAACAATAACGATCAGCTTTTTAAACTACTATATTACCTTACAATATATATTCAAAACCAACTTGTAGTAATTAATAATGACAGTTTTAAACATCAATTTTAGATAACGTAAAAGTAAATTTATAAGTTTTTTCGGTGGGTACCGGATTAGTCTGTTTTCTAAAAAATTATTACGCAAATTTAGTTGTAAAAAAGATAACGAACGAAAGTTATAATAAGAAAATGAAACTATTGGGCTAAAGGCCTATATTATTTAGAGTGAATTGCAAATTTTGTCCTTTATGTTTATACCCAATTGCAAGCGGTGTCTTTTGTCTTTAAAATTGATGAGTTTTGTACTTAACGTTTTAAAATGTTACACGTTTTGTCCTTTGACCCTAACCCAGTTAGTTTTTTTCGATTAAATCTGATCATGTGCCTTGCACATGAGGGCATTTTTGTCATTACACCGTTTTAGGGACTATTATGCAAATAATTAACATGTAGGGACTATTGTGTATAAAAGTTAAAAACATATCTATAAACAAAAAGAATGTATTACGTGGGTGTTTGGGATTCCTTCTCAAAAGTCACTTATTAACTTATTAACTTATATAAGTCATAGGTGAGAAGTTAGAAATTCTAACTTCTCAAAAAAGACTTTTCAACACACAAAATCCTTCAAAATAAGTTAACCCGAACACTCAAAAAACAACTTATTAACTTTTATAAGTCAATAAGTCATAAGTTGCCCCAAAATAAGCTAACCCAAACTCCCCCCCTCTCTCTCATTCCTCTATATGTTCTCTCTCGCTAACCTGCTATGGATGTTGAAGATCTGATGGTTGGTGGTGGATGGTTGCGGTTGTTGGTGGAGGGTGATGGCTGGTTCGCTATGGGTTATTAGTGGTTGATGAGGGCTACGGTGGTGGATAGTTGGTAGTTGCGGAAAGTGGTGGCGGGTGGGTGGTTGATGGTGGCAGGATTGTGGTGATGGTGGTAATAGGGGCTACGATGGTGGAGTGGTGGTCCGGTGGTATTTGTGGTTGTTGGGGGCTACGGTGGTGGAGGGTTAGGGATTTTTCAAAATCGAAAAGGGGGGTTTCGTTTACAAAACGTGTTTGGTCAAATTGGGGATTGAAGGTTGACGAAGTGGATGAGATCAAGATCTCTGCTATCGAATATGGTCCTTTTCGAAACGGGATCGTTTTCTTTGGATTTGTTGTATTCTCTTGGTTTGGTGTGTAAGATAGATCATATATCGTTTTTTTGGTTGAATATTGATGTTATTATAAATGTGATGATTGTTTGATTGGGTTGATTTATACATACTTTTTAACCACCAAACCAACATAAGTTGATGCATACACACCAATTTTGAGGAACTGTATTTATAAATATAAATGTGTAAAAGAGATAAGGAAAGACAAAAAGCAGTATAAATTAAGGTATTGGTGTGGTGAAGGGAAGCCTTAAAAATTGGTGTTGAAGAGTGAAAAGGAAAAAAAAGTTGTAATTTTGTTGAAAGCCTGTATTATCAAAGTGTGAAAGTGGATGATTTAGTTGGTGACAAGAAGCACGGAGCAGAGCACATGCCTAGTCTCTCTCAGTCATGCCAATACTAGAAGCAGGGTCAGTAGTTGATGTGGGCGGTTGTTGATGTGGTAGCCTGGTAGGTGGTGGACGGTGATGGTTGATGCTGGCGGCTGTTAGCGGTGGTGGAGACAGGGAGACAGATGTAGAGAGAGAGGGAGTAGACTTTACATATATATTAATTAATTTTTAAATTTATTTTTGTTTAATTTGTTACAACATTTTTTTTATATAAATAGGTAAAAAGACTAAAGTACCTTTGTATAATCTGATTTAACAAAAACAATAACTGGGTTAGGACCAAAGGATAAAGCTTGTAGCATTTTAAAACATTAAGTACAAAACTTATCAATTTTAAAGATAAAGGACACCGCCTGAAATTAGGTATAAACATAAAGGATAATACTTGTGATTCACTCTATTATTTAAAGTCTAAGGTATTATTTTGAAACTTAAAAAAAGATTATAACATTGTATATAAAACGGTTTAAAAGGGGTAATAATAACTTTATTAGAGTTCAGGAGACATTTAATAAGTTTATCACAATTCAAGGCGTATGAATGTAAGTTGTTTAAAAAAAAACTAACAACAGTTGAGGGGGCAAATGGTAAGAAGCAAAACGTTGGAGGTCAAATCATAAAAAAAAACGAATTTTTGTGAGATGTTACAAATGCCACTCAAAAAGAGGTAAATTACAAAAATACCATAAAGAACAAACAAAGTTAACAATGTGAGAGGATGGCACACTTGTAATTAAATTTAAAAGAATGGATATTGTTTATACTATAACTAGTGATGTGTTTTAATATATAGTTTCTTTTTTGAACACGTATAGTTAGGATGTCGCTAACCGGGTTAGTAGTTAGTACGTTAATACCACCAAGTTAGTTTTAAAATTCCCTATACCTGGATTTCAACCCAGGACCTCTAAAAGAAACAAAGCTTCCCACCTCCCTTGACTACTAGGACAAGAGATCGTTAGTGTTTTAATATATAGTATAACAGAAATAAAGATAACAATGTTATGAATTAATATCTATTTATTGTGTGACTATCCACTTGTGTTTATCATTATATTATGACTCTCTATGTACTTAACTCCCATCTCTTCATGTACTTAATTCCCATCTTGTAAGCCTATAAATAGAGGCATATGTGATCCATATTTTACATCAATAAGAAACCCATCTTCCATTCTCTCATTCTTCTCTATACATTGCTAGTAGGTCATTGTTCCACAACACGTTATCAGCACGAAAGTGCTAGGTCAAAGAGTCGAAAATTGTCGATAATCATTCACATGTAAACTATTTGTTGATTTGGTTTTGACATTCGTTGATGCGATTCATATGTTGATGCTTGGTGTGTATGGCGGCTATTTAATGTCTCTTCTCAATCTACCTTATGTGAACTCAATGAGGTAGATCTCATCTCCATCTAGTAACCATCTAATTTCTATTTTTGTTTTTATAATCTCTGGTCGACAATATATATATATATATAATAAAAAAATAAACACCATTTTAAATCATCTTATTAGTAACTTTTCGGTTATTAGCTTATCATATTGAATTGATGGAGAAACTGATTAGTATCCTTTGTGTGTTCATGAATTTTTTTATATATTTAGTAATTAATTATGCTGTTATTACCTTTTAAGTTTTGGTTCATTATAACCTATATAAATTAGCAACTTTTCTATGCATAAAGACTTGTACATTATGCTTTGCACATTATTAAAAAAAAAAACTTGACTTTTTAGTTTTAACCCTAAGGTTTGTATCTTTTACAATTTTAACCCTACATAATTTGTTTTTTTTACTTTAACCCAAAACTTTTCATTATTTGCAATTTAACTTCACAACTTTTGTCACTTATACTTTTCATCTTTTGTCACTTATACTTTTCATCTTTCGCAAATTTCCGTTTTACGTATAGTTATAAATTTTTCGACTTAATACGACACAACGTGCATGTGTGGTTCAACGTTTTTGCCTCTATTTTTCCATGTTTGACAGGTTCATCGCAACACGCATATCCTAGGTCAAGTCAGTGTTGGTGGTCGATGACGGTTGTGTGACATTAGTACTATTTGACACCGTTTTAAGCCCCGCTGCAACGCGGGGTGTGCTTTGTGGGTTTTTCAAAGAAAAAATGGTTATGCATATGGTTGTCGTAACGTTGGCTTTAGGGGTTTTCCAAAAAAAAATGATTTTTTTTTTTTTACTTTTCACTCAAAAGTATTTCATAAATTACTTTTAACCCAAAACTATTTGTTTTTTACTTTTAACCCAAAACTTTTTATCTTTTGCAATCTATCTTCATAACTTTTTTTACTTCCAACTTTGTTCCTTTATAGTTTTCATTTTCCGCTTTATGCTTGGTTCTAAATTTTGTGACATAACACATCACAGCGTGCGTCTTTGGCTTAACGTTTTTACGTTTCGTTCTAAATTTTGCGAGTTAACACGACGCAACGTGCGTGTGTGGGTGAACGTTTTTACATCGTCTATTTTTTCCCCGTTTGACACGTTTAACAACATGCGTGTGTGGGTGAACGTTTTACATCGTCTATTTTTTCCCCGTTTGACAGGGTTAACATAATGTGCGGGTCCTAGACCGACTTAGTTATAACTAAAGAATCCCCGCCGCATTGCGGCTGGTCGTAATCCTAGTTATCTCTTAATTATTAAATTTAATACATGTCATGAAACTTCATTCATAATTTGGCTAATAATAAGGGGCTGTTTGGCTAAGCTTATTTTGGTGACTTATTTACTTATTGACTTTTTGAAAAGTTAAAAGGTGTTTGGGTTAGCTTATTATGTGAGAGGAATAAGTAAATAAGTCACTCCATTATGACTTATTTGCTTTTCAAATAAGCAAATAAGTTATAAGTAGCCCAAAATAAGCTTAGCCAAACAGCCCCTAAGTATAATTTTTATTATTGTTTATACTATCAATAACAGCATACGTTGCAACTTATAATTATTAAAAGTTCAACATCCTTGTAAATGTACAAATTTTTATTCTTATCTTATCTTATACAAAATCTTTACACTATGTGTTAGATTTTTTTTTCTATTATATTCAAAAGCATCGTAGCTCCATAATAGGCCATCATGGAGTTGTTATTTTTATATATGTTTTGTTTTAAATTTCGAATGGATCCTGCTCCATTATTGTATATTTCATTGTTTAGATCTTAAGTAATAGAAAAATTCCTGGATAAGTTGATTAAAATAACTAAAGATTGTAAATTATTGATTTACAAATATAAACTCTATAATTATTATCCTTTATATATGTTAATCTTTTACTGTTCATTAAGATTTAAACCTTTTCATGGGGTTTATGTTGAAAAACTTCGAACATTTTCTGTTATAAAACAACTTACAACTTATGCATGGAAATTGAGATGAAAGATGCTTTGTATAATTTGGAAAACTTGAAAAAAAAAACTGAATATTATGTGCTATTATCTAAATCATAACTATTATTGAAAACATGCTTATATAAAAGTAATAAATGAGCGCATGTTAAGTATAATCTAAAATAAATTCATGGAGATCTTTGTTTATTTTTCAAGTTAGAGTGACAAAACCATGTATATGATGGATATTTGTGATTGGTTATATCGCGATGAGTTACTACAGAATATTTATATTTCATAAATAAATACATATTTCATAAAACTGATGAACGTATGATATATCATAAGGTTGTATCATAAGTCATTTCTCATAGTAACATAATATAAAGTGATGCATTTTATATTCATCACTTTTACATATTACCATAAACATTTTAGTAGTGTTCTTGATATATTTTAATATTCAATCATGACAGTAAGGCAAATTAATTATATGTATTTTTTATACTTGATAAGAAGGCATCTTATCAATTATATATTGTATAATTTAACTATATACAATATATTTAATATGCTATTGCTTATGCATATACATAATATTGAATAGAGCAATTACATTACAATTGTGGTTTGTTATCATTTTCATGAAAGCTTATGAGCAGGCTTAGTCACAAAGTGTGAGACTTCATAAAGTTTATTATAAAGTTATGGAGCTTGTAAGATTTTAAAACCGAACAATCTAAATGACTCGGTCATATAACCACTTCTCAATTTATATCATGTGATGAGAAGATTATTTATAAGAAAAGTTTGAATAAAAAAAATTCCATTCTGGAGTAGCAAGATCATTAAAGAATGTATAAGTTTTAAAACAACCACATGTGAAAGTTGTGTGAATCTAATCCAAGAAGTGAATGTGATGATATAATGACCAGTGTAAAGGTGAAGATCATGTACACAACTAAGAAAATTGTAATGATGTCACCATGATAGTTGTTCGGTTATAATCCATTCCTTGAAGTGAATGTGATGATATAATAATTGGTGTAAAGTTCGTAATCATGGCAATTGAGCAAATTGTTATGATGCTCTTGTAATGAGATCAATCATGTTAATAATGTGATGACTATACAATTATCGTTATAAAGGTCGTAAGATATAAGATTGATAAATATTATACGACTCAACTACTTCTCAATTGATGGTAAGCAAAGAGAACATTATTTACAAGGAAAAATAATTAAATTCTTTTCATTTGTCACACTTGAGACATATGCTCCTAAAGTAGCAATATCATTATTAGAGTTATGAAAAACTGAAATGATTTTATACTCATGTGACCGAGTAAATAATGAAAAGCTATGAAGCTTGTTTTGGTTCAACTCCATTCCCAAAAGTAAATGTGATTATATGTTAATCATTGTAAATGTAATGATGGACGTAATTGAGACACTTGTAATGATGGGATTGACTATAAGAATTGTAATGATGGCCATTTTAATAATGAGATGGACCACCAAAAGTGGCAAACTAAGGAGTGATTGCATAACGTGATGGTTTTAACTTTGAAGTTATAATATATTCTCTCGTATCATACGTTTTGTATTACATACGAGCAAGTAATACACATACAATCATAAACCAGAAGTTCATAGATCATAATTATTTAATTAGTTGTCATGACCGGTTAGACCACACCAAGTCAATGATGATGTGAAACATAATGAAGAACTAGAAGATTCTTCAAGATAATAATTAGCATGTAATGTTTGCTCTCAAGGAAAATTATATATTTGCAAAATAAACAAGGGTGTGTATGCCTAAATATTATGGAAGCGATTAAAGGATATGCATATCCCAACATGATACCATTTAGTTTTTTTTTAATCGATGCATTGTCTAAATGGTTATCAAATCCACAACCTGAAGCTTGTGTGATTGTGGCTTAGCAAATGTGATAGCAAGCACATTAATCCATATTGGTATATTTATTTGATAATAGTGAATTTGATTCCCAAGTTATTAACGATCATTGGAATAAGTGTTATTGTTGAGATGATCACTAAACGTTTACTATTGGTTACAAAGCCAATGATCATGAGAGGAGCAAAAGTTCATTTAGGTACATATAATTTTATATATAGTACCATCAATTCACATCAAGCCAATAAGTTATAGTTCTCCCCATACAGTTGGTTTTTGGTCAGGAACCAAAGATGTCTCATCAAAAATTTTGGTTGTGCGACATATATTTAAACTCATCCACCACACCGCACAAAGATGGGACTTCCAAAAAGTTTGAGAATATGTTGGGTATAAATAATCGTCTATGATTAAATACTTAATGCCATTAGTGAGAAATTCGTTTATGGCTCATTGGTTTTCACTTTAGTGAATGAATGTTTCCAACATTAGGGGGAGATAACAAGCAGTTGGAAAGTGAAAATTGGAATGAATTATCATGTCATCTTGATCCTCATACTATAAACGGTAAACCAGAAGGATATTTCATTTACCAATATTAAAAAAACAAATTACCAGACAAGTTCACTGACCTAAATAGAGTGACTAAGTAAGTTACATAATCAACTGCTTATGCTCCAGTCATATTTGTATCCCAAGAGGACAACCACATATTTTGTAATGAGTCTATTGCACGCCTAAAGCGTGGTAGACTAAGTGATTCCAAAAAATAAAACTCCTCGAAAATTGGAGCGAGTAATGAAGATGGTTAAGTCGATGTTATAGTAAGAGGGTTTCCTAAAGAGACATTAGACATGATGGTTCAAGAAGAATCTCAGGTACCCGAAAATAAAGAGATGTCGATAAGTTGTATCATGTCTAAGATATGTATGGAATCTAAATAAAAATCGACGTCGTTATACTTTTGTATATAATGTAGCGCTTAAAATGATTAAATGACGATGATCAAAATTTAAGATCTGCCTATGAATGAATATTAAGAAATGATTTGCCAAAATGGAAAGACGCAAATAAGGCAAATTCTCTAATGACATGGAAAGTATCTAAACCAACAGTATATACAACTGAAGTTGTAAAATATGTTGGATATAAACGGGTCTTTTATGCGAATTATGTGAAAATCAAATTGAGTGATATAAAGAAAAATTGGTGGCCCAATAATTATCGCAAAAACCTATGATTGATTATGAGGAGACGTTTTCTCCAGTGGTGGATGCATTGACTTTCCAATATTTTATTAGTCTGGTAATATAAAGAGAGAATTGATATTCGTCTTATGAATGTTATGTATCTCTTGATACTGAAAGTTTACATGAAAGTCCCGAAGGATTAAATTATGTAAGTCATGTAAAGTAAGTTCTGGAGAACAATGTGATCATTGTATACATATTCGGATTTTGAATAAGTTATGATTTTTCACATGTTGGATATAATTGAAACTCCTGATGAGTTTCTAAAGCAAATGGGTGCTTAAAAGGTTAATTGAAACATCTTAACGATGTAATACTTGTGCACCAAGAAACGTACATAGAAACTTGTACCCAGTGATTGTGATATCTCAATAAATAGTGTACATGCATGGTATAATTGGATTTTTAAAGATAAACGTAAGTGTTCATGACATTTTTGCATATGATATAGATATCTATGTGTTATATGGGTAAGTTTATTTAGCAAAACTCATGAAGAGTGAATGCACATGTATATTTGGATAAGATGGGCAGATTTCCCTCATGGATTGATAATGCCAGAAGCATTGATATAAAAACCTCAAGAACGTACTATATGAAGTTGACAAAATACGTATGGGCTAAAATAGTTGGGTCGAGTGTTGTACAACTCGAGATATTCGTATAAAGAGGGATATAAATTTGATTAAATTAGCCATGTTCTATGAACATTCTACTTTTAAAAGTTCACTATAATCACAATTTACAGTAATGATGGCTAGGCATCATTGAGAGAAATTGTCGAGCTTTTAGATGGAGAATTTTTGAATGACCTTGGCATGATCTAATTATTACTTGAACTGCAGTTCGAGTATATATATAATTATATTTTACTAATCCCTCAAGTACATCTAGAAGATGATGTTTGGATATTTTAGTATGGACATAGTTGAAACTTAAAGTATGTTAAAGGTTGTTAAGTCATTTGTTATAAGAAATGCTTATTATCATCTCCTACCAAAGTAGAGATTCTCATTCTAGAAGTACCACCATTAAATGCATAAGTGCATTAATATGTTTTGCTAGCTATGTATGGTTATAATATCTTTCACTTGAGCTTATTGTCATGATATAACCTTTGTCAAGCGAAGAGACATTGGAATGAGTTCAAAGAAATATTTCAGGTATAAACGATATTTGATTATATTTTACTAACCCATAAAAACAAGTTTGGTTAGTCTTGTAAATGCAGGAATGTAACGAAACATAGTCGTGGACATATGATAATTTTTGGAAGGGGGCACCTAAAGTCTCGTTAGAAGATTATACAACATTGCTCAACAAAAAGGATTGCACATTAAGGGATCAAGCGACAAACCATTTGCTACAAAAGCTTTATTTGACTTTCAAGGAAGATGGACACACGTCACTTAAAGGATACATGTTAAAATGAGGGGGAGACTTATTCAAGTTGCACTCTTTTTCTCTTGACTAAGTTTTGTCCTATTGGGTTTTCTTAGTAAGGTTTTTAATGAGGCAACATACCTGATCTAGGAGAATTTTTGAATGACCTTGGGACGGTCTAATTATTACTCGAACTGCAGTTCGAGTATGTATATATATATATATATATATATATATATAATTATATTTTACTAATCCTTCAAGTACATCTAGAAGATGATGTTTGGATATTTTAGTATGGACATAGTTGAAACTTAAAGTATGCTAAAGGTTGTCAAGTCATTTGTTATGAGAAATGCTTATCATCATCTCCTACCAAAGTAGAGATTCTCATTCTAGAAGTACCACCATTAAATGCATAAGTGCATTAATATGTTTTGCTAGCTATGTATGGTTATAATATCTTTCACTTGAGCTTATTGTCATGATATAACATTTGTCAAGCGAAGAGACATTGGAATGAGTTAAAAGAAATATTTCAGGTATAAACGATATTTTATTATATTTTACTAACCCATCAAAACAAGTTTGGTTAGTCTTGTAAATGCAGGAATGTAACGAAACATAGTCGTGGACATATGATAATTTTTGGAAGGGGGCACCTAAAGTCTTGTTAGAAGATTATACAACATTGCTCAACAAAAAAGATTGCACATTAAGGGATCAAGCGACAAACCATTTGCTACAAAAGCTTTATTTGACTTTCAAGGAAGATGGACACACGTCACTTTAAGGATACTTGTTAAAATGAGGGGGAAACTTATTCAAGTTGCACTCTTTTTCCCTTGACTAAGTTTTGTCCTATTGGGTTTTCTTAGTAAGGTTTTTAATGAGGCAACATACCCGATCTAAAAGTATCAGGGGGAGAAAATGCGCGCTGCACTCTTTTCCCTTAGCTGAGATTTTGTCCCACTGGTTTTTCCTAGCAAGGTTTTTAACGAGGCAGCATAACCAAGCGTATTAAAGAATGGTTTATCATCATGTGGATAGTTTTGTCAAGTGGATAGTCAAGGGGGAGTGTTATGAATTAATATCTATTTATTGTGTGACTATCCACTTATGTTTATCATTATATTATGACTCTCTATGTACTTAACTCCCATCTTGTAAGCCTATAAATAGAGGCATATGTGATCAATGTTTTACATCAATAAGAAATCCGTCTTCCATTTTCTCATTCTTCTCTATACATTGCTAGTAGGTCGTTTTTTCACAACAAACAATAAAATATAATGTGCTATGGAAACTAAACATTTTTTTGAAAAACTCACAAAGCATAACATTAATTATTTATAAACTTTTTAACGGTATATTTTGTTCAACCCAATTCAATTGAAATGTTACAGCAAGTTGCTGTGAAATGATTAATCATTTATTAATATTAGAAATATTTCAAGCCCGCGACAGGAAATAAGTATTGAAAAATCCTTTTTTTTACTATTACAAATTAATCATTCCATCTGCTATAACATGTAAAGTTTATATATGTTCATCTTTATTAGCATAATCACTCCATTTGTTCATAGATCATTATCCTCGGAGCCAACCACTTGTTATTCTTTTTATTTAACTGTAGTTAATAATTTTTAGGTATTTCTTTATTTAGAAGCATTTTATTTATTAACCGGTTTGATTTTTTAGTAATAACTTACATTCGTTAACTTTTAAACAAAATCTAAATTTGTATCTATGTGTATTTTTTTTAACATTCCAAGTTATTTGCCCATGCATTGTGGCGGTACGTTACAACATGCATTGAATCGATATTTGTCACACCCCCCCCCCCCAAAAAAAAAAAAATACCACATGCGAAAACCCCGTAAGGCGTGTGACGTACCAGGATCCAGCCACCAATCACATTGAACTGATAACAAGATATTATATAAAAGTTCCCATTTATTACGTTATAGTATTCTCAAAACATAACTTAAAGCTTAACATGTTCAGCGGAAGCATCATGTAAATCATTATTCAATGTTCAAAAGTTAAATGTATGAAAACCAATAGCCTTGTCACATGTTTCCAAGTTTCTCGACCCATAACCACTCCAGCAATTCCAGACAACAAGTTCCATATCCAAGAATCTAACGACCTGCGAGAATGCAACAAGTGTATCAGCATAAAACCTGGCGAGTTCACAGTTTTATAAAACGTTTAGTTGCCAAGTGTTTAGTTCAGTTTGAAAACAAAGTTGATAATAACTCGAGTACCGCAAGATGGCGTCAGTTTGTTTGCCCGTCCCCAATGCCCTATCAAACATTGGTCGTGACTTAAGGTCATTAGTTCACGCCCGTCCTCTCAGGTACGGTGTGAGGTTGCCAAGCCTAATAGCGCTATCAACTAATACCCCGTTATCTCTCTGGTAACTAATTCGGTATAAGATGGGACTTAAGGTGATAGGTGTGAGTGTATTATCCAACATCCCAGTTTTAACCCAGAAAAGCCGTATTCCTCTCAGGAATACCCGTTTGATTGTCCCACCCACCATGACGCATGCTCAAGGAGTTGTGAACTCACCTTAGGTTTGCTTGGTGAATAAAGTCTAGTGTTCCAAGTTGATTATGCGTGATAAATGAGGGAACCCGGGCTCGGGCTTGTTTTGGGCTCGGTTTGGGTTGAAAGGGACTTGGGCCGCGGATCAAAAGGAGCACAAGTGTGCGGCCGTAGAGGAGTGTACGATCCAGGTTAATGTGCGGCCGTATATACATATATATAACATATAATAACTTAACATTTAATATTTTAAAACCATTCACTTATAGATGCTACCAAATATATTCTAACATAGTTGCACATAACGTAAAACACAACACGAGTTAAAGGTGTTAAAGGTTTCAGAATCAAACGATACTAACCTTGAAAGTTCGGGTTGTCACATCATCCCCAACTCGAAAGAAATTTCATCCCAAAATTTGATAAGCAATCTCAGAGGGGTGAAGTGATGGATCAGGATGACTGTGGATTTTCCCCGGGTGCCACATCATCCCTAACTTGAAAGGGAATTTCGTCACGAAATTCACCAATTGCATCAGGATTCGATTCAGCAGTTTTGAACAGTTGAGGATACTTGAGCTTCATCTAATCTTCGTGTTCCCACGTGAACTCCGGTCCACGCCTTGATTTCCAACAAACTCTCACAATCGGAATTCGACTATGTTTACGAACCTTAACTTCTCGATCCATGATTTCGATAGGTTCCTCGATAAACTGCAACTTGTCGTCAGTTTTCAGTTCTTGCAACGGTACTACAAGTGTTTCGTCGGACAAACACTTCTTTAGATTTGAGATATGAAAGACATCGTGAACGTTGCCCAATTCATCGGGTAATTCAAGTTTGTACGCCACTTTACCGATTCATTCCAGAATTTTGAATGGCCCAACGTAGTGTTAATTAAGCTTGCCGCGCTTCCCAAAGCGCACCACACCCTTCCAGGGTGAGACTTTCAGCATGACTCGATCGCCTACAGCGAACTCCAAGGGTTTCCTACGCTTATCAGCGTAGCTTTTCTGACGGTCACGCGCTGCCGCCATGCGATTTCTGATCTGAACAATCTTCTCAGAGGTTTCAAGTACAAGTTTCGGACCTGTGATCTGGCTGTCATGTCGCAACCCCCGTCCCCTAACTACCCGGGAACGGGCGGCCGCGGCAAGTTTTGGTGGTATCGGTTTTTATCATTTTGGCAGCGGAAATTACATCAGGATCGTAGTTAGGAAATATTTTATCAGAGTAAAATACCACACTTTTCATAATATTAAATACGTGGGAATAATCCCAAGTTTTAAGTACACGCATTTTCATAGAGATTTACCCTATTTTATTTAAATAAAACATCTCTTTATTTTAAGTAACTTTATAGCCACTTTTCCAAGCCTTCAGTGCTGTCCAGCTGGCTTCTATTTGGCTTTCACATTTTGTTACCTGAAACGCGTTTAAAAACATTTTTTCAGTGGGAAATACTGGTGAGTAAATCTCAGTTTAATCAAGTTTAATAAAAACCATTGTACAGTATTGAGGGCGGTCGCGCAATTACATTTGTTTCCATCTACTTTAATTACCACCCACAGTACTGTCAACCCGACTTGTGGTCATGTTACGCCTCGCAAAGTAGTAACAAATTTTGTATACAAAACCCCAACATACCGACGATAATTGTAGAATACAAATACTCAATAACTGTTTAATATATTATTAATTATGTGAGGTTTTGTAAAAACAATTTGCAAAAAGGAGATTACCCACATTGCTGTCTTAGATTTTCTTTAGGGGTTTCCTGGTGATTATCTATAAATTACACAAATGCACACGCGTTAGTATAATAACCCAATATTTACATTTGCAATACCCTCCCCGAGACGACATTCCAACGACTACGTCGGGCAGAACCTCAACAGCAGTTACGGAACCCTGGATCAATCGGGCAGCGTATCTAATACGTAACCGGGGTTATGATACTTACAACGAGGCAGAACTTCGTTATTTAGGGGGGGGGGTATTTCACCCGAGTATAAAGTATACTACGTAGAAATTTGAGAGAGATCGAGAGAAATGAGCGAGTTGAAACTGAGGCTGGAGGCCTCTATTTATAGTGACTCTTCGCCTCCCCTTGCGGCCCGCGAAGGCTGTAGCCAAAGGCTACGCGGCCCACGACGTAGGTCGCCTAGGGTTTAGCTTGGCCTGATCATGGGGTAGGCTCGACAAATGGCATGACACGTGGCAGCACCGGGCTGCGCCTTGACGACTGGCTGTCGCGCCCTGCGTAGACCAGGGAGTGGTCTTATGCGCCCCGCGAGAGACTAATTATTTTTGTTTTTATTTTTATTTTATTAAATTAAAGGTATTTGGGGCCCGTTTTCGCATACGGGGTGTATTTTAGGGCGTGTAGGGACACTTTAAAATATATTAGGGTGTCGGATTATTTTAGGAGGGTTGTTATATCCTCCACACCTTGTTTTAGAGCTCGTCCTTGAGATCTACTGGAACAAGTGTGGATATTTCCTTTGCATTTACGATTCAAGCTCCCAAGTGTACTCTGGTCCTCTTTTGGAATCCCATTTCACTTTGACCAGAACTAATCTCTTGTGTTTGAGGTTCTTGACTTTCCTGTCTTCAATCTGTAGAGGTCTTTCTACAAATTTAAGTTGTTCATTTACCTCTATATCCTTAAAAGGTACTACCAGTGATTCATCAGCTAAGCACTTTTTGAGATTGCGTACATGAAATACATCATGTATTTATGCCATTTCCTCTGGCAGTTGTAGCTGATAGGCTACAGATCCTATTCTTCTAATAATCTCAAAAGGTCCAACATACCTGGGGCTTAGCTTTCCCCTTTTGATGAATCTTACCACTCCTTTCCAAGGAGAGACTTTCAATAACACTTTATCTCCTACTTGAAATTCCAACGGTTTTCGCCTGTTATCTGCATAGCTCTTTTGTCGATCACGTGCTGCTTTCAGTCGTTCCTTGACTTGAACAATTTTGTCTGTCATTTCTTGTACTATCTCAGGTCCGGATAGCTGCTTTTCCCCAATTTCTGCCCAACAGTCTGGGTTTGACACTTTCGTCCATAAAGTGCTTCGAATGGTGTAGCATTGATACTTGTGTGATAACTGTTATTATAAGAAAATTCTATTAATGGTAAGTGATTGTCCCAATTACCTCCGAAATCAATTACACAAGCTCTAAGCATGTCCTCCATTGTCTGAATTGTCCTTTCGCTTTGTCCGTCCGTTTGAGGATGATAAACTGTGCTTAGATTCAACTTAGTTCCCATGGTTTTTGGAAACTTGCCCAAAAATGAGAGGTAAAACGGCTATCCCTATCAGAAACAATTGATAAAAGAATTCCATGTAATGAAACTATTTCATTTACATACAAGTATACAACTTAGCTAATTGTTCCATATTGAAGGTTTCCTTCATTGGTAGGAAATGAGCTGACTTAGTTAGCCTGTCTACAATCACCCAGATTGTATCATTACCTTTTCTTGTTTTGGGTAATTTGGTAACAAAATCCATTATTATCAATTCCCATTTCCAAACTGGCATTTCTAACTGCTGCAATAAACCTGAGGGTTTCTGGTGTTCAGCTTTAACTTATGAACATGTTAAACATTTAGAAACATAAGCTGCTATATCCTTTTTCATTCCTATCCACCAAAAATTCTTTCTTAAGTCCTGATACATTTTATCACTTCCAGGATGCATTGTATACTTAGACTTATGGGCTTCTTCTAATATACGGTGGCGTAGGTTTCCTAGTTTAGGTATCCACATTCTTTTCTTATGGAATCTCCAAATTCCATCTGTTCCTTGTTCCAATTCTTTAATCATTCCTTTTAACTTTTCAGTATCGTCCTTGATTACCGATTCTCGTGCTTTTCTAATCTGTTCATTTAAGTCTATCTATAGATTTAATTTAAGAGAACGCACTCTTTTTGGTTTTTCATGATACTTTCGACTTAAAGCATCAGCCACTACATTGGCCTTTCCTGCATGATACTGGATATTACAATCATAATCACTAAGTATCTCCATCCAGCGTCTCTGTCTCATATTCAACTCCTTTTTCCCGAAGACATACCTTAAACTCTTATGATCGGTGAAAATGGTAAACTTACTACCTTAAAGGTAATGTCTCCAAATTTTCAAAGCAAAAA
Source organism: Helianthus tuberosus (assembly GCA_030545235.1). Taxonomy (NCBI): domain Eukaryota; kingdom Viridiplantae; phylum Streptophyta; class Magnoliopsida; order Asterales; family Asteraceae; genus Helianthus; species Helianthus tuberosus. The sequence goes on from CM060438.1 coordinate 58,631,339, forward strand.
TTATTGCTCCAAATTCTAGATCATGGGTTGAATAGTTCTCTTCATGATTCTTAAGTTGTCTAGATGCTTAAGCTATAACCTTTTGGCGTTGCATTAACACACATCCATAACCTAACTTAGAAGCATCATAATAGATTATAAAGTCTTCAGTTCCTTCTGATAATGCTTGTATGGGTGCATTGGTTAGTCTTTGCTTAAGAATTCTAAAGGATTCTTCTTGTTTTGGTCCCCATTCAAACTTAACGGATTTACAGGTTAGCTTAGTTAAGGGAATGGCTATTCTAGAAAAATCTTGAATAAATCTTCTGTAATAACCGGCCAATCCTAAGAAACTTCTAACCTCGGTTGGTGACTCAGGGGTTTTCCATTTGGTAATTGCCTCGATCTTGGTGGGATCCACATGAATTCCTTCATGATTGACTAGATATCCAAGAAACTGTACCTGTTCTAACCAAAATTCACATTTTGAAAATTTTGCATAAAGCTTTTCTTTCCTTATTAAACTTAGAAGTGCGTGCAAATGCTTTACATGTTCCTCTTTACTCTTAGAGTAAATGAGAATATCATCTATAAAAACAATTATGAATTTATCCAAATATGGCTTACATATTCGGTTCATCATGTCCATAAATGCAGCTGGGGCATTGGTTAAACCAAATGGCATGACAGTAAATTTATAATGGCCATACCTTGTTCTAAAAGCGGTCTTAGGAATGTCCTCTTCATGTACCTTTAATTGATGATATCTTGACCGTAAATCGATTTTTGAGAAAAATCAAGCTCCTTGCAATTGATCGAACAGATCATCGATTCTCGGTAATGGATACCGATTCTTAATCGTGACTTTGTTCAATTCACGGTAATCAATGCACATACGCATAGATCCGTCTTTCTTCTTAACGAATAAGATTAGTGCTCCCCATGGCGATGAACTTGGCTGTATGAATCCCTTCTCCAACAATTCGTCTAACTGTTTCTTTAGTTCCTGCATTTCTGCGGGTGCCAAACGGTAAGGTGCTTTGGCAATTGGCACTGTTCCTGGTAGTAGGTGGATTCTGAATTCAACTTCCCTGTCTGGAGGTAGTCCTGTTAATTCTTCTGGAAACACGTCTGGAAACTGGGATACTACTGGAATATCCTTCAGTTATTTTCCTTTAGTGTTAGTGATTATAGAAATCAAATACACTAATGATCCTTTTCTTATATAACTTGTTGTTTTCATCACAGAGATGAATTTCGTGGATCTAGAGGGCTTATCTCCTTTAATTGTGATCTTTTCACCCCTTGGTGAATTTACTTGGATTGACTTTTGATCACATAATATACTGGCTTTATTGGTTATTAACCAATCCATTCCTAATACAACCTCAAATCCTGCCAGATTTATTGGGTAAAGGTTTGCAATAAACTCTTGATTTAAAAATTCTATTCTTGCTCCCTGCAAGATTTCAGAAATCTTTATGGTTTCTCCATTTACTGTCTCTACTAGACATTCTTGTGGGAGTTTAGTTAATGGTTGATTGAGAAATTTGCAAAATGAAGTATTAATAAAACTTTGGTTCGCACCAGAGTCAAATAATACTTTAGCAAAAACATCATTAACTAAAAACGTACTGGCTATCACGTCCGGAATCATCTTGGCTTCATCTGCCGTCAGAACAAATGCTCTAGCATTTTTGGTAGTCTTATTGCCCATGGCTGGAACTAGTTTTGGATAGTTCGGCTTGATGTGACCTTTTTCTCCACAGTTGAAGCACATTACATTATTAGGTTTCCTCCTGCAATCTTCCTCCTTATGCCCTGGTATCTTGCAGAAGTTGCAGTAAGTGGAGCATTTTCCCGAATGCTTTGTCTTGCAAGCTTTGCAGTAGGGTGCAGAGGTAGAACCTACATTTTTCCCACGGTTGGAATTTCCATAACGAAATTCTTGGGTAAGCCTTTGAGCTAGGTTCCTTCTCTGGTCTTCTTCTCGTGTATGCACTAACTCATCTGTCAAGGTGTTTGCTAGTTCTACAGCTTCTTCTATGGTTTGAGGTCTAGCTGCCTTGACTACATGCCTAATCTCCCCGATTAATCCCTAGATGTAACGGGAGATTAATACTGGTTCTGGTGATGCAAGGGTTGGTACTATTCTAGCATATTTAAAGAATAACGTAGTGTACCCTTTACTATCTACTCCAGTCATTCTAAGGTTTAAGAACTTATTAGCTATCTGTTCTTTTTCATTGGGAGGGCAGAATTTCCTTTCCACCATGTTCTTAAATTCCTCCCATTCCATATTGTAAACCCTATCACTTCCCCTAGATTGGAGGATAGTGTTCCACCATTCTAAGGCTGAGTTCTTAAACAGATTGGAAGCAAACATTATCTTATCCTCTTCCGCACACTTGCTTATTTTTAAGACAGCCTCAGTCTTTTCTATCCAGCGTAGAGTTGCAATGGCTCCTACATTGCCCGAGAATTCCATTGTTTTACAAGACCAGAATTCTTTATAAGAACAACCATAAGATATGGTTCTTCTTCTTTTGGGAATGGGCACTTGAAGTATGGGTCCATTGTTTACGCTGTGTTCAGGTTCTGTTGGTCGCTTACTGCCATTGTTACTTTTATTATCAGCTTCCCTAACTGTTTTGATAATATAAGGCATTGCATCTATTATCCCTTGTGCCACTATGTGTTGGATGACACTGTTATCCACTTGGTTTCCATTGTTATCGTTGTTCGGATTATCATTATTCGGGTTATTGTCATTCTGGTTATTATCATTCTGGTTTTCCTGGTTCACTTCATTGTCCATCTGAATTTTAAACATTTACCACGTATTAATATCACAAAATAATATTTAATACAACCAATCACACAACACGCGTGTTGATAAAAAACGTCAAACATTGCGACTTACTCTTTCTTATATATTAGGCATCTAATACAAGCTAAAACTGGAAATTAAAATTACAATACTAGTAGGCATCTATAGCTATTGTCTAGATTTTTTTTTCATACTCACATATTATATATATATATATATAATATTATTACTACCACCACCATCACGGATATGTATTCATCCAGAACTCCATATTGCGCTCGTCAAACTTCCAGACGAGTCGCTCTCCAACCATAGAAAGTTCGGAGCTCTTGCACATTTTCTACACTCATTGTGGGTGCAGGTGCTGGGACTGGGTTTGGGAACTGGGGCATGGGTTTCTGGTACAGGTATGGATTCTCTAAAATTTCCCTAATGTATTCATCGTTATCATAGTAGGGATCTAGAGGGTCCAAACCTGGGTAGGCTGCTAGATTCGGCATAGGTTCATCTTCTGGTATTGGGTATCGCTGCTGGTAATCCCTATGCTCATCTAACCACGGGTCGTAATCTGGGTCTAAGGGATTGGGTGCTGGTATCCTAGGTATCTCATCTGGGTTAAAATCATGCATTTGGATTTGATTTTCTGGGTTGTTCTCGATTTCCATTGGCTGTGTGGGGAATAGTGGTAATGGTTGGGGTGCTATCAGTTGTTCCAGGTTAGGGTCGGCAGCTGTTGTTGCTAGGATATGGAAATTGGCTAAACTCCTATTAAGCATATCCTGTGTGTGGGCATCTGTCTCTCTTTTAGCGGCTGCTAGGGCTCGCTGTTGTTGCAACTTTTTCATTCTTTTCCTACGTTCATGCGCCCCCTATTGAACCATCCTCTCTTTTTAGGAGGGAATGGCTCTTCAGACTGAGCCTTAAACACGAATATCCCATCTTCATTGTCAACTGAATACCCTGAGAGGGCAGGCTGTGAAGAGGTGCCATCGCTTCTAGGTGAGCTGGACAACTGACGATACGCGTCGGAAAGTCCTTGGTCGCTCATACTGTAAACTAACAAATAGTCAAATAACACAAAATGATAAAATACAAATATGCACGTAGTTCCGTAATTTATTTCCTAACATTTTGAATAATATCTTGGTGTCAGCGGAACACTTCTGTGGCTGAATCAGTGGCTTAGCTCTGATACCACCTTCTGTCGCAACCCCCGTCCCCTAACTACCCGGGAACGGGCGGCCGCGGCCAGTTTTGGTGGTATCGGTGTTTATCATTTTGGCAGCGAAAATTACATCAGTATCGTAGTTAGGAAATATTTTATCAGAGTAAAATACCACACTTTTCATAATATTAAATACGTGGGAATAATCCCAAGTTCTAAGTACACGCATTTTCATAGGGATAAACCCTATTTTATTTAAATAAAACATCTCTTTATTTTAGGTAACTTTATAGCCACTTTTCCAAGCCTTCAGTGCTGTCCAGCTGGCTTCTATTTGGCTTTCACATTTTATTACCTGAAACGCGTTTAAAAACATTTTGTCAGTGGGAAATACTGGTGAGTAAATCTCAGTTTAATCAAGTTTAATAAAAACTATTGTACAGTATTGAGGGCGGTCGCGCAATTACATTTGTTTCCATCTACTTTAATTACCACCCACGGTACTGTCAACCCGACTTGTGGTCATGTTACTCCTCGCAAGGTAGTAACAAATTTTGTATACAAAACCCCAACATACCGATGATAATTGTAGAATACAAATACTCAATAACTGTTTAATATATTATTAATTATGTGAGGTTTTGTAAAAACAATTTGCAAAAAGGAGATTACTCAAATTGCTGTCTTAGATTTTCTTTAAGGGTTTCCTCGTGATTATCTATAAATTACACAAATACACACGCGTTAGTATAATAACCTAATATTTACATTAGCAATACCCTCCCCGAGACGGCATTCCAACGACTACGTCGGGCAGAACCTCGACAGCAGTTACGGAACCCTGGATCAATCGGGCAGCGTATCTAATACGTAACCGGGGTTATGATACTTACAACGAGGCAGAACTTCGTTATTTAGGGGGTATTTCGCCCGAGTATAAAGTATATTACGTAGAAATTTGAGAGAGATCGAGAGAAATGAGCGAGTTGAAACTGAGGCTGGAGGCCTCTATTTATAGTGACCCTTCGCCTTCCCTCGCGGCCAGCGGAGGCTGTAGCCAAAGGCTACGCGGCCCGCGACGTAGGTCGCCTAGGGTTTAGCTTGGCCTTATCATGGGGTAGGCTCGAAAAATGGCGTGACACGTGGCAGCACCGGGCTGCGCCTTGACGACTGGCTGTCGCGCCCCGCGTAGACCAGGGAGTGGTCTTACGCGCCCCACAAGAGACCAATTATTTTTTTTATTTTTTTTATTAAATTAAAGGTATTTGGGGCCCGTTTTCGCATACAGGGTGTATTTTAGGGCGTGTAGGGACACTTTAAAATATATTAGGGTGTCAGATTATTTTAGGAGGGTTGTTATATGTCACCCACCTCAGCCCAACAAAGAGGAGATCGACATTTCCGTCCGTACAATGCCTCGAATGGAGCTGCCTGAATACTGGAGTGGTAACTGTTGTTGTAAGAGAACTCTACAAAAGGCAAGTGCCTTTCCCAACCTTTACCTAAGTCGATTACACATGCTCGTAGCATGTCTTCAAGTGTCTGGATGGTCCGTTCGCTTTGACCATCCGTTTGATGGTGATAAGCAGTGCTCATGTCAAGACGTGAGACAAACGATTTGTGCATCGCCTGCCACAAATTGGATATGAAACACGGATCACGATCAGAGATGATAGAGGTTGGCACCCCGTGCCTAGAAACCACCTCTTTCAGATATATCCAACAAGCTGCGAAAACTTGTCTGTTTCCTTGATCGCAAGGAAGTGCGCAGATTTCGTCAGACGGTCAACGATCACCCAAATGGTATCATTTCCATTTTGAGTTCTTGGCAGTCCGGTGACAAAGTCCATAGCAATCTGTTCCCATTCCCACATGGTTATTTCTAGTTGCTGAAGCAATCCAGACGGTTTCTAGTATTCCACCTTAACCTTTGCACAGGTCAAGCATTTACTCATATACGTCGCGATGTGGGCTTTCATCTTCAGCCACCAATATAAGACTTTTAGATCCTGATACATCTTATCAGAACCCGGATGAATAGAGTATCGAGACTTGTGTGCTTCGTCCATCACAAGCTCTCTAAGGTTTCCGTACAAAGGGACCCATATTCGCTCCATGAAATAGCGAATACCGTCAGATCCTTCCACAAGTTGTTTCTCCAAGCCCCGCATGGCTTCATCTTTAAGGTTCTTATCTTTCAACACTTCAGTTTGGACAGAACAAATCTGGTTGGGTAGGTTAGAGTGGATGGTAAGCTGCAAAGCTCGAACATGTCTAGGTTTCGTTTCCTTGCGACTAAGGGCATCAACTACAACGTTGGCTTTGCCTGGATGGTATTTGATTGCACAATCATAATCGTTTAAGAGTTCCACTCGGCGACGCTGTCGCATGTTCAACTCTTTCTGGTCAAAGATATGCTGAAGGCTCTTGTGGTCGGTATAAATAGTGCATTTAGTACCGTACAAGTAATGCCTCCAGATTTTTAGCGCAAAAACCACGTCCCCCTACCCCAAGTCGTGAGTCGTGTAATTCTTCTCATGAATCTTCAGCTGTCGAGAAGCGTAAGCTATCACCTTCTCGCGTTGCATCAGCACACAACCGAGACCCTAAATAGAAGCATTACAGTACACCATGAAATCTTTGGTACCCTCTGGTAAGGACAAGATTGGTGCACTGCAGAGTTTTTGTTTCAAAAGCTGAAAAGCGTCATCCTGTTTCGTTCCGGAGGAGTATACAACCCCCTTCTGTGTCAACGCGGTAAGAGGTTGAGCAATCATCGAGAAATCTTTAATAAATCCTGCGGTAGTACCCAGCGAGACCAAGAAATTGTCGCACCTCCAAAGGATTCTTCGGTGCCGCCCAATTTCTGATAGCATCGATCTTAGCGGGATCCACGTGTATCCCTAGTTCGTTAACAATGTGGCCAAGGAAGTGTACTTCTCTAATCCAGAAGTCACACTTAGAAAACTTCGCGTAGAGTTGCTCCTTCTTCAAGAGCTCTAAAATAAGACGCAAGTGTCGCTCGTGGTCCTCCTTGCTCTTAGAGTAGATCAGAATGTCGTCAATAAACACAATGACGAAATCGTCAAGGTACGGTTTGCACACACGGTTCATGAGGTCCATGAAAACCGCTGGTGCGTTAGTTAATCCAAATGGCATAACCAGAAACTCATAGTGGCCATACCGCGTACTAAAAGCTGTTTTAGGAACATCCTCCTCTCGGACTCTCGTCTGATGGTAGCCCGATCTTAAGTAGATTTTCGAATAGAAACTTAACCCTTGCAACTGGTCAAACGGATCGTCGATGTGAGATAAAGGATAACGGTTCTTAACCGTCACCTTGTTGAGTTCACGATAATCTATACACATACGAAAGGACCCGTCTTTCTTCTTCACGAATAGAACTGGGGCTCCCCAAGGTGAAGAACTAGTTCGGATAAAGCCTCTATCCAACAGTTCTTGAACTTGATTAGATAGTTCTTGCAGCTCGCCTGGTGCAAGATGATAAGGAACACGAGCAATCAGGGCTGCTCCTGGCGTAAGGTCGATCTCAAAATTCCACCTGATGGTGGGGAGGTAAACCAGGTAGTTCTTCGGGAAATACATCTGGAAAATCACGAACAATCGGTAGATCCTCAATCCTCTTTTCCTCAGGCTGAATATCAGTAACGAGTGCTAAAATAGCAAGATAACCCTTCCGTAAACACTTTTGGGCTTTCATAGCTGAGATGATGCCAACCATTGCACCACTTCAATGACCTTGGACTGACAAAGATTATTCACTGGGGAGAGGAATACGTACGATTTTCTCTTTACATAGAATTTCCATTTGGTGCTTAGACAACCAATCTATACCAACGACTACATCGAAGCTTCCAAGAGTAACGGGGAGTAGGTCAATGTCGAACACTTGACCCATGAGATCGAGTTTACACCCAAAATGAACGTGTGAGGCTTCAATTGACTTGCCATCAGCCAATTTTACAACGTGTTTGTTCACGAGAGGTGTTGGAGTAAACCCTAACTGACGGCTGAACCCCAAGGACACATAACTCCAATTGTCACCAGAGTCGATTAAAACAGAAGCAAAAAGGTTGTTAACAGAAAACGTACCGGTCACAACATTGCCATCGTTCCTAGCTTCACTGGCGCCGATAGTAAACACTCTCCCACGTGCACCATTCCCACCATTATTGCCGTTGTTATTGTTCCCAGCGTTGTTGTTATTATTTACAAGCATTCTGATTCAGTTGAGGGCAATCTCTCCTGAAGTGACCCTCGTCTCCACACTGGAAACATCCCTTTCAGTTACCTTGGTTTTGCTGTGGTTGCTGCCTTTCTTGTTGCTGCGACTACTGTTGCTGTGGCAGTTGCTGTTATTGCTGTCTTGGGAACGGGGCCCTGCAATCCTTTGCCATGTGACCCACTTTATTGCACCTGTGACATATTCGGGTACACAGTCCACAGTGATGATAGTTGCATTTGCTCCACTTTGGCTATTTCCCCGCGTAGGAGCCCTGGTTCGAGTTGTTGCTCTGGTTCTGATTAACATAGGACGACTGGCTGAAACTTTGAGTGTTACTGTTGTCTGGCTTCTTCTGTGACTGGTTCGAGTTGGGCATCATGTCCGTATCATTCCACATACGTTTGTTATCCGTAGCAGGAGTAGTGCTGTAGCAGTAGTGGTAGTAGTAGAAACACGTGGGGGTAGTGAGCGACGCTCCACCTCTTGGTCGGTGATCTTGTGAGCTAAGCGGATGATTCGAGGCAAGATGTCAAGATTCGCTGCAGTGACCAAGCCCTTGACTTGCGGTGCTAGACCGTTGATGTACAGCTCAATTCTCCGATGTGGTGGTCGTGATAAGTTTGGACACATATTCACAAGTTCATGAGATCATTTGTGTACGCCTCGATCTCAGATCCTGCCATCTTCAGGTTGTAGTACTCATTTTCCAGCTTTTGGATTCCGTCACGTGGGAAGTACTCTTCCCTCATCAGTTCCTTAAAGTCATCCCAAGTAGTTGCATTCGCCAGAAAAGACGTATTCCTCTCAGTTCCTTAAGTCATCCCAGTTACCTCTCTGGTAACTAATTCGGTATAAGATGGGACTTAAGGTGATAGGTGTGAGTGTATTATCCAACATCCCAGTTTTAACCCAGAAAGACGTATTACTCTCAGGAATACCCGTTTGATTGTCCCCCCCTCCAGGACGCATGCTCAAGGAGTAGTGAACTCACCTTAGGTTTGCTTGGTGAATAATGTCTAGTGTTCCAAGTTGATTAATCAAACCCTAGCATGGTTACCAATAGAAATCATTTTCACATACAAGTAGTTCACCTGTTATCACACATATACTAACAATTTGTACATAATAGTCATGTTTCATGTTCTATGTTCCACATACAGTTCACATACAAGTCCACGATTCACCAGCATGTAATAGTTTAACTATCATTCACATAAGTGTGTGACTTGGCCCAAACCGTTATCCTATCCAGTCCGACTTACAACATACGACCCAACATGGCTGGCCCAATTGAATAGTGTGCGATCGGATTCAAAGTGTGCGGCCCGTGTTTTGTTCGTGGGCCAGTGTGCGATCCAATCGACTTGTGAAGCCCAGTTAAGTGTGCGATTCTGGGCCACTATGCGATTACCGTGTAGGTGTGCGATCCACTAGTGCTCGGCCCATAACTGATGCCCCTTTTTGGTAGTGTGCGATCCGCACCTTAATGTGCGTCCCATGTGATGTGTGGTTGGTCCGTGTATAGGGTCAGTTACTCAATTCCACATTATTTGGTCAATCAGTTACATAATCAAACACTTTCCATACAATCAAGTACCCAATTTAACATAAACATCAATTCATTCAATGGTCATGATTATCACAACATGAACTCATTATACAATCATCAACCGAATATCGACATCCTAAACCCAATATCCAATTGGATCGAGTAACACAACATGTTCTAACTATGCGACCCTAGTTCATTGTCATCGCTAGTTAACATCATAAACACTTAATCACCATTCATTACGTTAATCAATATATCATCATCAATCGGTTTGTATACGAAACATTACATCACGAGTTTATCTCTTAAGCATATAAGTTGTTGATTCTAATTCATACAATCCACCATGCTTTCTATCAGTTGCCATACATGAATAACTCCCAAGATGATTCATACGGACTCAGACAAACAAAAAACATAATCACATGTAGTTCACAGAGATTCAATTAACACAAGATAAGCATACTAACCAATCTATGAGAAGTTGGGGAAGGTGTTAGCGCCAAGATGAAGCTTCAATCTTGAGAGAAGGATGTCGTCAAAGGTTAGAGGGGATTATGGTTTGTTATTTCATGCAACTTGTAATTAGATGGGAATCGATCCATCTCTTATGCGTGATAAATGAGGGAACCCGGGCTCGGGCTTGTTTTGGGCTCAGTTTGGGTTCGAAAGGGACTTGGGCTGCGGATCAAAAGGAGCACAAGTGTGCGGCCGTAGAGGAGTGTACGATCCGGGTTAATGTGCGGCCGTATATATAACTTAACATTCAATATTTTAAAACCATTCACTTATAGATGTTACCAAAGATATTCTAACATAGTTACACGTAACGTGAAACACAACACGAGTTAAAGGTGTTAAAGGTTTCAGGATCAAACGATACTAACCTTGAAAGTATACTAAACTTGAAAGTTCGGGTTGTCACAATATTGGTTCGATCCGTTACAATACCGGTATGATACATACGCTCGGTATACGATACATCGACCGAAAACCACAAAAATGAACATTGGTGCCGCCACCAATGTTGTTTGAACGGTACGGTAGTAATGCGGTGCCAGTTTATTGAAAGAAAAAAATAATAAAAATAAATGTCGGTACCGAAACTGATGTTTGTTTGGTTCTGGTTCGGTCACTATGGTTGCAGCACCGTATCCATTATCAAACATATACTTAATGGTTTTGATGTTGTTCGGTTCAGTTTGGTACGATATGGTAGCGATACGTTGTCAGTTTATCAAAAGCAAAAAAATAATAAAAATAAATACGATACCGATACAGATGTTGTTTAGTCGGTTTCAGTTTGGTCAGGTACGATACTGGCACAATATCCGTTTTAAATAAAATTTATATAGCAATGGTTAAAAAGATGAACATAGAATGTAAATGAACCGAATCGATATCAACTAACAACATTAGTACCGTAATCGATATTCGTTTTTATTGTTTTCAGTTGATGTATGGTTATCGTTTTCGATTATGAAGGGGTATGGTCCCAAATATTGCACCGACCACACGAGCTAACCTCAGGTCGCGTGCGAGACCATGCCCAAAAAACATCAATTATAACACTTAGTTTCTTCTACAAAGGATTTAACTTCCCTGACCTTGCGCCGGCTACACGAGTTTACCTAAGGTCGTGCGCGAGGTCATGATCATGATAGATCTGCTCCAACACTTGGTGCAATCGGCAAACAAACTGGCGCAAGGCTAAGAAGCGCAAGACAATGTTGGACGGTACAAGAGTACGATCGCCAGAGCGGTTGGCCAATGAGCGCACGACAGGCAGTACTCTATCATGTTGCACGATGAACAATCGTGCAGGAGACGGGAAGTACACAAGGACATGTACATGACACCAATCAGCGTGCGCCAACCACTGCTCCATGATCTCTAATTAACTGCTGATGTTAGAACAGACAACAAGGACTATCGCCAGGACACGTGGATCCATTCAACGTCCGCCAACTATGCCCTCGCCTGTAAACACTAACGGTCGTGACAGAAGGGACAGAACAGATATTCCTTGTTGTCGACCTCAGGCCCATCAGCCCATCTCCTTCACAACTCTCTTCAGCTATAAATAGAGAACTTCATCTCTAGGTTTAAGTATCGCTCTCTTGCTCTCTCACTTAATACACACACTTTTATCCTCAAAGTAAGTTCTTATTCTCACGCCGGAGGGTGGTTACAAGGAGAACCCCCTATTCTTGTAACACCCATAAAATTTCGTCCAATTGTGAGGCGACACGTGTCCCGAATTTGCAAATTAGGAAAGGGGATTTATCGTTCCACTGTGTAACGATACATATTAATTCTTCCAATTAATTCCCGACTGTGTGGAAGGAGGAAGGAAATTATATTCTATGTTCATTGAAACGTATTTCGTATCTCCGACTAATCCCTATTCAGGGAAGGAGAGAACTTTTATCATGCGTTAACTTAAACGCGTCCCAAATCTCCAACTAATCTCAACTACGAGAAAGGAGAGGGACTAAAAGTGCCAAATGGTCAAAGATATAAAATCTAAGGACATGAGCTACACATACCCTAAATACCCTTTACACATCTTAGATATAAGTTTTGAAGGGTTAGGTATGACAAAAACATGTTTATACAAGTCCAGGGGTTATTTTTGACAAACTGCAAAAGTCTACCTAACCCTAGCATACGGACCATGTGTACCAATCCGAACATTTTCGTATTCAATGGAATCTTGTATTTTATTGATGAGAATGCAAAATTATCAAACATTGCGCAATTTCGATTATTTTCATGTTCGATAAAGCGTTGTGCGTTATTCGCGAAACATGTAATCGTACAACCGAACGAACCGACATCCACGACATTTTCGGGCAAAATATAAGTTATATATGCCTTAACACCTTTATATAACCTTAATATTAGGTTAAAAGGTGTTAAAAGTGACAAAACACGATAATACAAGTTCAGGGGCTAAATCTGCCAAAAGTTGAAACTTCTGCCCCCGCCAGGGCCTTACAGACCGTAAAGGAAAACCCTATACGGTCTGTAAAGGGTCCCCAGCAGCAAAAATTTTGTGTGGCCTCCAAGTAAACCACCTAAACGAAACCATGAGCTTCTAGGTCAATTATGACACGTCCCAAAACACTTGTACTGATCCTAGAATGATGCTAGACACTTGTAATGATCTCAATCATATCATTCAAGTATAAATAGGGCCTTGAATTTCATTTTTCAAGTGCACCTTTCGTTAAAATCTTCTCTACTTCTACATTGGAAGTTCCTGATCTTTTTGGGAGCTTCCTTGAAGTTCAAATCATTCCCATGGACTACTTGTAAGTGCTCCATCCTTGTTCTTTCAGTTTACGAGCTTTAATTAGCCGAAAGTCAAGCAAAATTGACTTTTGCTTTGACTTTCGGTTTTGACCATTATGGTCCAACCATTTTTCGAATCGAACATGGCAACGTGATCGTAATTAGGTAGGTGTTAATCCCTCAAAAGGGCACCTCTTGAAAATCACGTTAACTAGGTCAAATGACGGTCAAAGTTTTATTATTTAAAATGTCAAAGGTCAGTTTTCGTAAAATGATAAAAATTGATCTTATAAATGTTATAAACCATATTTTGACACCTAATCAGTTGGTAGTAAATGTTAAAACATGCATAAACATGTTCGGCTCGTCATTTCCAATTTTAGGGTCAGTTCACAACCGAAAGTCGAGCAGTTTGACTTCTGTTTTGACTTTCGATTTTGACCCGATTTAGCTTAGTTAGCTACTGAATTTAAGTTGTATTATGATCGTATTATAATGTAGTATAACCCTCTGAGGTTGTACTATTTGATCATAATCATAATTAGATTCTGAGTTTTCATACAAGTTTCTATAATATGCTAACTTTGACCAAAATGCCCTTTTTGCAATAAAAAAGGTTTTAATCAAAAAAAGAACTTGCAAATGATTTACCTACTGATATGTTAATGTAATTAACATATTTTGATATTATAAATCTGATCATAACCTGAGTTTTGATACAAGTTCATAAATTATGTTATATAATGACTAAAACGCCCTTTTGGCGCATAGTATGGTTTTAAACCATAACTATCATACAAAATCTATTACCTACTGATAATATAACATAACTAAAGTGTATTCACAATAGGTACTTGATCATAACTCAGATTTTATGCAAGTTCTTAAACTATGTCACATAATGACTAAATTGCCCTTATGGTGCATATTTTGATTTTAAAACCCTAATGGTCATATAAGTTGATAACCTACTGATGTTACAACTTATTTAAAGTATATTGGCATATAGAACTTGTTTATGACTCATCCGGATACCCGATATCGCTTATATGCCTACGGTTGAGCTTATGTAACTAGTTTACATAAGTTTACCAAAACAGGTCAATTCTTATTATTTTCATTTCAAATTCCAGAATGTTCATTGTTTACCCATATTAGACAAGTCTTAGTACTTGTTGGGTTTAATCCACATTCTATTTGGTATACACTTAATCTAGCAAACCTATTCTTAAGTGTCAGGTCATACTTAAAGGGACTAACCTTTGGCCCGTATACACTCTGACAGATAATAAATCTGTTCATTCCAGACTACAGTGCCCCCAGATAATCGGACATGGGTCAATAATACTTAGACTTGCGACTTTTTGCTAAATTAAAATCTTATTGATCGGAAGCTAGCAAAAAGGTAAATACTCTTAACTTATTTTCGTTTTTAAACTTGGGATGGCAATTGTGCCACTTGGAGCGGGTTTACATAAATGGGCCACCTATGATTGCGCATAAATGTAAGAATCCGGTTTATTCCGTTTTACTTGATAATTGAAATGATTGGGGGTTAATGGTACCGTGTCCAGATGTCCCGACTCATATACTTATATGTCGATACAGAATAACGTGCATGGATATGCATACCGACTGTAAGACGCATTTTATTCAACTTTGGTGAGTACCTTAATCATAATTAAATGACTGGCTCTGATCTCTGGTTACCGATTGTAAGGCAAGTATGTAAATCTGGAAACAAGAATAAATCACAAGAAATATTTAAAAGATCACCTACGGGTTTTCTTTATGTATAAAACTCTTTTCAACAAACTGTTTTCCAAAGAGTCAGTTAATTGTGTTTACCACCTTTAGTTGACGTATTTTAAAAAGATTGAACTGCAGCCAGCGAACCTTATTATAGGCTGGGAATCCATGTCGGCTAGAATGAAGGGTAAGTAATTTGCAACTCCTGATGCTCAAGGCCTATGATGTCTAAAGCTTTGTTTATTAGATCCCACATGTGGGCTTATATTGAACACTTGTAATACTTTGATATATTCAAGCTTTATTGAATTTAATAATTTTACTGCAATACTTCCGCTGCATATTATTATATTGTAATAACTGATATCCAACCGTCACGATTATACCTATCCGGGCCCACCGGGGATCGGGGTGTGACAATTCTCCTCCTTGTAACGAGCTTCACGGTGTGCTAATTGTTTTGCAGGATCGTCGTAGCTGTTTAGCAAGAACGAAAGAAGATTAACCTTTATTTGGATAAGACACGAACCACAAGCTAATCTCGGGATTAACTTGGTGTTTCTTCATATTACTATAGCGAGTGTCAATAATTTAACAAGCTGGACAAATACTAGAGAAACACGGAATCACCGCCGGGATGATTGGACCGCTTTCTGTAAGAGAGACCGAGAATCACACATTGTTCCTCCCCCGGTATCCAGATTTGCAAAAGAAGATATAAATGTGGGACTGTAGAGATGGCCGGTAGAGGAAAGAATCCCCTTGATGTGCGTTAGGTGTGATATATTTTTATGTATATTTTTAGCCCTTTTTAACACTTTAGTCAAGTTTTAAATTTATAAAACACGATATTCTACTAACACTAAACACACATATGGGCAAGTGCACCCATCGTGAGCGTAGTATAGCGTTGGTAAGATACCGAGGTCGTCCAAGGACACAAGAGCTTTTAATACCAGTTTATCCTCAACGTCTAATCAAATCAAAATTTTGGAAAAAAGGTTTAAACTTGAAAATAAAAACTAAAAATGCTGAAAATAAAAATAAAAATAAAAATAAAACAGATAGACAAGATGAATAAGTTGGATCCGACTCGCCTTTAGTGTAACCTTTGATGTTTTCCGCACTTTTGCACTTTTTAAGAGATTATCTTAGTTATAGTAGTAGGCCCCTCTTTTGAAGGTGACGTTACCCTCAACCCAGTAGTTTGAGTCAGCAAAGATACAATCCTAAAGGGTTGGATTATTGAAAGATAATTAATTAAGTTATTAATGCGTAATGTGGTAGGCCCCTCTTTTGAAGGTGACGTTACCCTCGGCTAAGTGGTTTGAGTCAGCAGGGATACAATCCCAAGTAGCTGGGTTAATGTATTAATAGTAGTTTACATATGAGGGGATCAAGCCATTCGCACCCCCGCCATCCAATACCAGTGGGTATTGAAGGAGGTCCTAGTAAGCTTGACCCAGGTCCTTGCAGGATCTATACACCGAACAAGGCAAGAACCTTACCAAACCATTCCCTTAACCCCCGACCAGGTAGCCAACATATCTCTATATAGACCGTAGAGATATGAATGGTGTTAATCTTTTATTTTATATAGACAGTAAAATAACGCCAAGACACCACGGACAAATGATAAGGAAGTTTCACCTTCAACATAAGAAACTAGTTATTAAAGTCATTAATACAGGACCAAATAAAAAGTACGAAAAGATTAAAAAACAAAAGTATTACACTAAATGCTTGTCTTCACCAAGTGATGTAAGAGACTTAGGCAAACATGGCCTTTGATTGTCAAGAACTCTTACTATCAATCGTGGATCCCGAGACTACTACACACACTCTTTGATGGATGATGGTGGTGGATGTGGGTGTTGTGATGGTGGTGGAGTGTGGGTGAAGTGGGAGAGAGGTGGTTTGCCAAGGGATGCTTTTGAAGTGAACCAAGCACCTCTATTTATAGCCTGCATAGTAGGTCAAGAAACATAAGAAATCTAAAACCGCAAAGAAGTCCTAGCCTATAGTTTATTATAAGAGCAAAATTTTCGACAAAGATAATTTTCTCGGTTGAATGAGACTTGAAGAACTTCTTCTCTGGGTATGGTCCCTCACACGTCATTGAGCCATTCTTCTATCTCCCGTGGGAGAAGAAAGGCGGGCTCATTGGCATCATCATTTTGAGGGGGTGTAACTTCCACTGGGACTTCTTGCAAATTGTCAAGAGGAGGTTTCACGGGGATGTCATCCCACCCGGTGGGGTTAACGACTCCAAGTGCTAAGTTCCAATCCTCTTGTGGGAGGATTGGTTCCATGGGAGGTGTCACAAGAATGTTCAACCTCTGGTGCAAGAGGTTGATTTCTTGGAAACTATTTTCCAGCCCCACTGTTAGATAATTTATACGGTCGATCTGGACCTCTTCTACGGATGCCATTTCGTCGAGAGCTTCTCGTAGTGCCATCACATAGCGTACAAGAGTTTCTTCGATTGAAGGCCTTCGTTCCCTACGACTGTTTCTGGAATGTGCTGAAGAGGTTCCAGTGTTTTGGCTAGACATTCTACAAAAATAAACCGAAAAGAGTTCATTTTATTGAAACAGTACCTCGAACACGGCCCCGTGCTCACCGAGCACGGCCCCGTGTTTACCTCTCTGCAGATTTTTGGAACAAGGAATCTTGGAGCTTTAAATTATTTGTCTGACTTTTGAAGCATTTTTAAGCAGAAATAACTTAAAATAGTGTTGTAAAACTTATTTTTAACAAGATTCCTTGAATAAAAATCTAACAAATATCACAATAAAGCTTGAAACATGGTGATTTCAAGCTATAATGGAGGTGTTTGAGGGAAAAATGAAGAAGAAGGCAATGGACAAAAGTAGAAAAGACAAGATGGTTGTTGAGAGCCTTCTTTAGAATATACCTAGTATGGTATATGTGAAGATCCCACCAAATCTCTGTCTTTGGAATGGTCCAAATGTGTAGGAATCTTACTGCATTTAAAGAAAAAGACAGCACGCTGGACACGGCCCCGTGTCGGCTGGACACGGCCTCGTGTGCAGACGAGATTCTGACACTTTTTGTCCGTATTCTGGCCGAAAGTCAGACGAGAATCTTTTGGTGGACACGGGAGCGTGCTGACTTGGACACGGCCCCATGCCTAGAAGCTGTTTATGAAGTTTTGTCTATTTTTAAGGAATTTATCCGGATCGAGTGGTTCCTTACTGGACGAAACAACACCGAAGTGCCTGAGATACCTTAATTGCCCTAGTTTAAGACGAGAACGCAAGAGGTTATCGGAAAGGGTGATTCCTATGCTAAATGTAGGTGGACAAGTCCAACCCTTATCCGGGCTCTAGTTAAAGAAGGTATATGTCGAATCGCTCAGGTCTATGTACGCATCGACGGAAGTCGATGGGGAGTCCTTCACGGCACAATCGACACAGGGACGACTATCGCTCAAGTTTTCGCAAGAGTTAGAGGTGATTTCGGGAGCGACGATGTTGTTTTTATCCGAATGCGATCTCAATAATTCTTCTTGGGCGTTGTCTTGAGATAAATTAGTTATGTCCATCTTAAGCTCTTTTATCCAATCAAGAATTAGATCTTCCATTTGAAATAATTCTTTAAAAATCATTTAATTTAGAATAGATGATTGAGAGCATTCAAGGGCGAGATAGGGATTATTTTTACTCTCGCCCCTCTTAAGGCTACAGGAAAACGATGGGTCTATATAGTGGGGAGTGTAATTTAAAAAATAACATTTTAAATCTTCATGAGTTCCGCCACATATTTGACACCACGTACCATAAGAGGAGCGGAAGTAAAAAAAACCAGTATCGCTCATGTTTGTGTCAGAAATTACCAACCGTTGGCATCTTACGGTTCTATTTTCAGTATCTGATACTTGGGCACGGGGTGCGTTTATTGGGCACGGCCCCGTGTTCAGCTACTGTCTAACTTAAAACAGGATTGCCAGTACCAAAGATTGGGCACGGGGCGTGTTCAGCGGGCACGACCCATGCTGAGCTCTACAGAAGCTGAAAAATTAAGAAAAATCCTAAAAAAAAGAAAAATAAGAAAAACGATTAGGCCGTTGATTCCTAACTTTCTTAAAATCCTTGTGTCCCCGGCAACGGCGCCAAAAAACTTGATGTGCGTTAGGTGTGATATATTTTTATGTATATTTTTAGCCCTTTTTAACACTTTAGTCAAGTTTTAAATTTATAAAACACGATATTCTACTAACACTAAACACACATATGGGCAAGTGCACCCATCGTGAGCGTAGTATAGCGTTGGTAAGATACCGAGGTCGTCCAAGGACACAAGAGCTTTTAATACCAGTTTATCCTCAACGTCTAATCAAATCAAAATTTTGGAAAAAAGGTTTAAACTTGAAAATAAAAACTAAAAATGCTGAAAATAAAAATAAAAATAAAAATAAAAATAAAACAGATAGACAAGATGAATAAGTTGGATCCGACTCGCCTTTAGTGTAACCTTTGATGTTTTCCGCACTTTTGCACTTTTTAAGAGATTATCTTAGTTATAGTAGTAGGCCCCTCTTTTGAAGGTGACGTTACCCTCAACCCAGTAGTTTGAGTCAGCAAAGATACAATCCTAAAGGGTTGGATTATTGAAAGATAATTAATTAAGTTATTAATGCGTAATGTGGTAGGCCCCTCTTTTGAAGGTGACGTTACCCTCGGCTAAGTGGTTTGAGTCAGCAGGGATACAATCCCAAGTAGCTGGGTTAATGTATTAATAGTAGTTTACATATGAGGGGATCAAGCCATTCGCACCCCCGCCATCCAATACCAGTGGGTATTGAAGGAGGTCCTAGT
Source organism: Helianthus tuberosus (assembly GCA_030545235.1). Taxonomy (NCBI): domain Eukaryota; kingdom Viridiplantae; phylum Streptophyta; class Magnoliopsida; order Asterales; family Asteraceae; genus Helianthus; species Helianthus tuberosus. Next base: position 58,650,998 of record CM060438.1, read on the forward strand.
AAGCTTGACCCAGGTCCTTGCAGGATCTATACACCGAACAAGGCAAGAACCTTACCAAACCATTCCCTTAACCCCCGACCAGGTAGCCAACATACCTCTATATAGACCGTAGAGATATGAATGGTGTTAATCTTTTATTTTATATAGACAGTAAAATAACGCCAAGACACCACGGACAAATGATAAGGAAGTTTCACCTTCAACATAAGAAACTAGTTATTAAAGTCATTAATACAGGACCAAATAAAAAGTGCGAAAAGATTAAAAAACAAAAGTATTACACTAAATGCTTGTCTTCACCAAGTGATGTAAGAGACTTAGGCAAACATGGCCTTTGATTGTCAAGAACTCTTACTATCAATCGTGGATCCCGAGACTACTACACACACTCTTTGATGGATGATGGTGGTGGATGTGGGTGTTGTGATGGTGGTGGAGTGTGGGTGAAGTGGGAGAGAGGTGGTTTGCCAAGGGATGCTTTTGAAGTGAACCAAGCACCTCTATTTATAGCCTGCATAGAAGCCCAGACACGTCCCCGGTGAAGCCTTTAATAGGGGCGTGTACGGACTCAAGCAATTTTCTGTCTTCTGGTTGCATTTGTTAAAGCAATGCTCATAAATGATGTCTTCAGAACTCCCGGTGTCTATCAGGATTCTCCTCATATTATAATCGCCTACCGCGGCAGATATGATTAGGGGGTCGGTGGTGAGGTGCAAGTCCTCTACGCGTGGTTCGATTGTCATGGTTGCCAGCATCCAGGGTTCAAGCGTGGAGAAACTCCTTTTTGCTCCCTTTCCCTTATCGGCGTATACCATATTCAGCTCCCGCAGTCTCTTGCCCTCCCCTTTATTAGTTTCTTCTTTGGTGGGGGGCGGGCCCTGTTTTATGTCTCGAACCAGGTGAGCCAACTTACCCGCCTTTACGAAATACTCGATTTGCTTCTTCAACTGATAGCAATCATTGGTGTCATGGCCGCTCCCCTTGTGATATTCACAATATTTGCTGGTGTCTTTGTTAGGAGCATCCTTCAGCGGCTTGGGAGGATTTAATTTGAGGTTTTCGGAGGCCAGGATTTCTGCCGGCGTTTTACTTAAATTAGGATAGTCAGACCGCGACTTAGAGGAGGATTCGTTTCTCGAATGTGAACTCCGGGATCTATCATACCGTGAGTCTGATCTGTCACTCTTTTGGTACCTGTCTCCCCTACCCTTGCCCTTAGAGCTCCGCTACTCTCTATCATCTTGATTTTTCTGGGCTTCCTTTTTCTTGTTAGCCGCGTGACTGGCTGCCATAGTTTTTTCTTATGTAACATACACCTTGGCTATCCTCATGATTTCTTCTATGGTGGAGGGCACGCCGTCCCTTCCATAGAGTGTCCTTAATAGCTCGTCATCGTTTACTCCTTGTAGGAAAGCACCGTAGGCCAGATCGTTTGTGACACCTGGGATCACCAGGCTCTCTTTATTAAATCTGACTATAAAACTTTCCACCGTTTCATTGTCTCGCTGACGAATGTGTAGTAATTCGTTTCGATCCTTTGTGTGCCTTCTCTGTTGACTGAATTGCAACGTGAATTTGGCCTCTAAATCTTCAAAGCTATTGATCTCTCCAATAGGTAGACTGTCCCACCATACTCGTGCTGCCCCTACCAGCGTTTGGACGAACATTTTGCACCAAAGGGGCATGGGCCAGCAGGCTACTTCCCCGGCGATTTTAAACAGGCTGAGATGGTCATCAGGGTCACCTAGACCATCGTACTTACCCACTGTTTGAGTCATCTTTGGTTTTTCCTTGATTGGTGCTTCAGCTGTTCTTCTTGTGAACTTAGACTTGAAAGTAGCGTCCACAGGTTTATAGGGTCTGGTGAGATCGTCATCTTCAATGTTAATGGGTTGTACTGGAGGAGTTGCTCCGCCCTGGCTGGTTCCCTGGGTAATAGGGGGTTTGTGCCGGGGTGAGGTTCAGTGTAGAGCTGGGGCCCCCGCTTGGAGAAAAACGAGGTCTAGATGCATTTCCTCTATCATAAACAGGTTCCACTGTAGGCGGGGGTTGACTGTAAGCCGGTTGGGATGTTGGAAAAGTCCACCAAGGTGGCATGTAAGCCGCGTATGGCGACTGTTGGGCATAACCTTGTGCCGCCATCTGTGGAGTATATGTTGGAGTATTGTGTGGGGGTAAATACCCGTATGGGGGTGCATAGTAGTAACCTTGGAAGTAAGCTTGATTCCCCGGCGTGACTGGGGCGTTCATAATCCCTGGAGGCATGATGACCGGCTGGTGTGGCGGCGTGGACAATGCCGCCGTTAATGCTGCTGAGTATAATGGCGGCATGGCGTATGTAGCCGAGGGCTGATAGTATTGATCCATGCTCATCTACGGTGTAGTAATACTAGGGCTTGCAGATATGATAACCGCCATGGTGCTATGACGTATAGTCTGTGCACTCATGGTTGACGCTGGGGCGGATACGTTGGTGTCTGTTGTGGTTGGTACCACTGACCGGAACTGCAAGGAGGTGTATGAAAAGGGTATGTTGCTGTCATTCCAGAAGAAACAGCAGAGGTGCCTGCAAACCCTGGTGGTGGTGCTTCTACTTCAAATTCCAGGTCGAGAGACCTGGTTACAGCAGGTGAAGCCGGCATGGTGGCAACGGGACTCGTCTCCAGCAATGGGTTGCAGGTTGTCATTGCCTGACTTGGTGTTACTGCCGTGTTCTGATCGCTTGCCATTGGGTTTACTCTTGCTGTTGTTACTGAAAGGTCCCATGGATGGCACCAATGAAGAAACACTGACCTTATGGGTAAGCTCCGGCTAGGACTTCAACTCTTTGGCGATCCGAACAGCTGTCTGCAAAACAGAACATTGTTAGGACTCGTTACAGGAATGAGGTTATTCCTGTAACCACCCTCCGGCGTGAGAATAAGTCTCGGTTTGGGAGAAGTATGAATGAAGAGAGAGAGAGAGAGAGAGTAAACGGGAGTAAGATCATCATACCTTAGATGTTTACCTCTATTGATAGTTTACCATTAGGGTTTCTCCTAACTTAGAATGGGATCCGATAAGTTAGGGATTTGCATGATCTTCCCAAAAGGTTGGGGATTTGGTTACGTGGTTTATCCATACAGAATAGAACATTCTAGAATAAACGTTTGTAATTAAATATTTGTAATAAAATAATAGGTGATGACCGGGTCGGGTTAGCCGATCCGGGTCATACCTCGTCAGTTGTCAAAATATATTCTTTAAAAAATAAACTTTAACCTAACAGTTATAAATTATGTTAAGTTAATTTTTAGAACATTTTAATTGATAAATGTTAGTTCAATTAAAGTGTACTTAGTCTTTTAAATGTCCTTTTAGAGCAATTAAGTTAAATTGCAGTTACGAAGATATAAATATATAAATACATATAGTAAATTGTGAACTAAAACTTTGATCTTTTACATCACCTATCTTTTCTATTAGTGTAAATTACAATTTAACTCTTTGTGATTGACACATTTGAGTTTCTATTTTTCAAAATTGATCAATAAAGTTTATGCGGTTGTTAATTTGAATCAATCAAGTATCTCTTAATAGAATCTGTTAATTGATCAGTGAAATGTCTAAAATACACTCGTATTATTATTATTATACAACAAATTGTCCCGAGTAAATCTATTACAACGGAAATCCCCAAATGCTGCGGTGTTCTTTAAGAAAACGATTGAATTTCTGCCTTTAATGTCTATAGGTGTGCTTTAAGAAACAAATGTTCCACCCTTGGGCATGAAGCAACACATGGCTTGGCTCCTAATCAGCAAAGGGACTTGAAGTTAAAAATAAGTGTAGTAGTGAGTGAAACAAACGCCCATTGCAATGATTACACATTGAAATTGAATTTAAATAAAAAAACCCATCAAAAAATTTTCATTGGCCCAACGACTATCAACCCGGCGTTTTATTTGGAACACCCCAACTATTTTTTTTTCAAGAAAAACACCATAGGGGCGTGGGTGAGCGTTTTGGGGGGGGGGGCACCAAAAAACCCCACTACGGGTGGTATTATCCCAACCGTAGTGTCTTAAGTTGCTTTTTGTAGTTACATAATATCTAAAAATATATATTTTTAATATTACAATTTAATAGAAAAGAGATATAGGAAATTATAAGTTGAGGAGGCCTAGAAAGCTGATGAAATCAATATATATATGATTGAGCCTAAAAATAAAAAAAAAAAAAATTTATTAGTTACATATTACAATCTCATATATTACATGAGTTAAATAAACCCCATCTTATATAGTTAGCACTAAAAATAGTATGTATTTTTGAAAGGGGTTATATTCCGCTATTCAAAGGTTATACTATATGTGTAAATTTATTATTTGTAACATTAGTTTTATAACAATCTACTTTATCAATTAAAAAACAGCTTGTGTATTTTTGTTGCGGTTGTTTAGGCGGTAATTTAATCTACTAATAATATTACAACAATATTCACAACGAGACTTGAACCCCGAACCTTTTTAGACGAAACATCCACTTGAGTACCACAAACTTTGTTTCTAAAGTAGATACAAGAGGATTTGTATAGATACAAGAGAATTTGTATATAATTTTTGTTCTTAATGAATATGCTAAATAGTGTAGTGGAGCGTGTTCACTTTGTCTCACAATGGGCCCCTATTAACACTCCTGAGACTATCCTCGCGCGTCCATTCTTTGCTTAAAGAAATCATACGTATTTTCCAAATCATTAGAAATGCGCAAAAATAACCTTTGGCTCATACGAAAACGCCGTCTAAAAACATTGGGTCCGTGAACCGGTGTCGCATCAAAATAGTCTCTCATCAAACGCTCGTTCGCGGCTTCACGATCTCGCAAGATATAGGTGCGCCGCAAGATGGGTCGTGGAGGGGGAGTAGGCCGAACGTGCTCAAGTGCTTGTATCATAAAAGTACACACACTCGTAACCCCTTCTTCCTCCTCCGCGTCTTCTTCGGGCAAAAAAAATATTCGGTAAATATCGGTGAACGAGTCTTCCGACGGGGAACCCATTTTTTTGAATAAGGTGAGAGTAGCTTCAACACTTTTTAAAAAATATAGAGAGAATGAGAGTTGGAATGTATTGATTTGTAAAAAAAATGGTAGAGTTGGAATGTATTTATAGTGTGAAAATAAAAAAAAATTGAATTTTTTTTTAAACATGACCGTTTGACAACGGTCAAAACTCATAAAGATGCATCGAATAGCGCCGCGAAAATTATAGCGCTCTTAATTTTTTTTTGGGCATAGCGCCCTCCATTTTGGTGTGGCCGGCGCCATCTCGGCGCTATGGGGGCATTTCGCGCCCCAGTACGCAAGGTCTAAATGAAATAACATTTTAGTTTATTTTTTACTAAAGCAAAGATAACTTTAGAAAAGTATAACTTTTTATTTTTATTAAACCAAAGATAACTTTAGAAAAGTATAGCTTTTATATTTTAATATTGAAAAGTGACTTTAATAATGTAACGGGACTAGGACGTCTTTATAAATTAAATAAGATATTAGTTTTTTTTTTCTAAAGTAAAGATAATTTTAAAGGAAAAATGTACAACTTTTCCTTTTTAATAATTAATTAAAAATGGCTTAAATAATATAATGATACCGTCTAATTTTTCTCATTTATATTTATCCCCTCTAGGGTTGTAAACGCAAATGAGTTGAAACAAATATTCATGAACTTTTCGCGAACACTTATTAATATTGTTGTAAACGAGCCGAGCCAAACCCAACTTGAGTTGGCTCGGCTCGAACTCAATTCGAGTTGGGTCGACTCGAATTTTAAATCAAGCTGAAATTTGAGGCTCGAGTTAGCTCGATTTGTCTCGAACTAAAAAATAACCGCAAAATTTTCTAATTAAAAAGCCATCAGAAATGAAACTCTTCATAGACTAGGGGCCATAACTGCAATGTAACTTAACAAAATGACTAAATATGCAAGTATACATAATTAATTCACTTTGTACATTGTCTTTGCATTCTTTTATAGGGGAGATACTCCCTTAGTTTTTTTGTCTTCTGAGCGATGGGCAAAACAATGAAGGATTTGAAGGTTAGCTTTTGTCTTTTGCAGTGAATCATCACCTTCTAATTTAATAATTTTACTATAATTCTATGGTTCATTTTCTTCAAATCATACTCAAGCCAAACAAGTTGCGACTATACTTATATATATATATATATATATATATATATATATATATATATATATAGGGGACCGCTAAAATGAGAACCACCTCCAGTTATGAGAACCATGAGAACCACTTTCTAGCCTTTAGATCTTTAGGATGGATGGATGAGATTAAAAGTAGTAAAAATTAATATTAAATGGTTTTTGTCTTATTATGTCTTTAATATTATAATCCAAAAAGGTAATTTAGTAAAATAACTCTATTTTGTCTTTTTATCTTTATTGTTTTTTATTAGTTTTTTGTTTTATTATATTATTACTTTTTTTTTAAACATAACTTTTTTATTAAAAACATTTTAAAATTCAGATTTTTTTAAACATTTTTTATACTTTTTACAATTTAAGTTTTACGTTAAACTTTTTACGTTTTACGTTTTTTTGACGCGCCGTTTTTACGCCGGGTTTTTTCAAGCGTCGTTATTTTAACACGCCGTTTTTTTACGCGCCGTTTTTTACGCGCCAATTTTTCAACGCCGTTTTTTTACGCGCCGTTTTTAACGCCGTTTTTTACGAGCCAATTTTTTAACGCCGTTTTTTACGCGCCAATTTTTTACGACCCATTTTACGACCCGTCTTGCGCCCGTTTTTTTTACGCCCCGGTTTTTTTCGTTAACGTTTTTTTTTTACATTTTACGCGCCAATTTTTACGTTAACGTTATTTTACGTTTTACATGTCGGTTTTTTACGTTTTACGCCCCGGTTTTTTACGTTTTACGCGTCGGTTTTTTACGTTTTACGCGTCGGTTTTTTACGTCTTACGCCCTGGTTTTTTACGTTAACGTTTTTGTTACATTTTACGCGCCAATTTTTACGTTAACGTTATTTTACGTTTTACACGTCGGTTTTTTACGTTTTACGCCCCGGTTTTTTTCGTTAACGTTTTTTTAACATTTTTACGCGCCAATTTTTACGTAAACGTTATTTTACATTTTACACGTCGGTTTTTTTCGTTTTTCGCCCCGGTTTTTTACGTTTTACGCGTCGGTTTTTTACGTTTTACGCGTCGATTTTTTATGTTTTACGCCCCGGTTTTTTTCGTTAACGTTTTTTCCGTTTTGCGTTTTACGTAAAACATTTTACGTTTTACGTTAAACTTTTTATGTTTTTAAATTTTACGTTTTATGTAAAACTTTTTACGTTTTAAGTTTTACGTTAAACTTTTTACGTTTTAATTTTTTAAGTTTTACGTTAAACTTTTTACGTTTTACGTAAAAGTTTACGGTTGAACCTTTTTTTCACAAAAACTTTTTTACACGAAACCCAACATTTACGTTTAAAGTTTACGTTTTACGTAAAACCCAACATTTACGTTTTACGTTTTACCTAAACTTTTTACGTTTTTACGTTTTACCTAAACTTTTTAGTAAAAAGTTTACGGTTGACGTCAAAAAAGTTTACGGTTTAATTTTTTTTTTTACAAAAACTTTTTTACGAAAAAAACGAACGCACCCAGAAATCGCAAACTCAGTGAAGCGTCTCAGATATATTGTTATCATCATCGACGCCTAAAATAAAAATAAAAAAAAACACAACAAACAAAAATCAAAAGAACGAGTGGATTCTAGAAAAAAAAAACGAAGTTTTGGCTCAGATTTTCCGAACATCAGAGGCTGCAAAGCGGGGTTGCGGGTTCAAAAACCTACCCTCCTCCATCCTTGCCGCGCCATCGTCTTTTTTTTTTTTTTTGCATCATCACCGCCGATTCAAAAAGCCACCAGATTCAACATGAACAACATTCAAACCCAGATTCAACATGAACATCATTCAAAAACAGAATATCATTCAAACCCAGATTCGAACACCCACCACCAAAAAAACTGTTCAAAACATTCAAACTCACCACCAAAACCCAGCAAAATCCTTCGAATCCCCCCCAACAAACTGGAAGCCACACAAATATCCAGAAATTAAACAAGATTAAACAAAAAACAAAAGAAACTATGTGCTGGAAGTCAAACAATAAACAAACAGAACTCACAACCTCCATTAATGGAAGCCGATACAAGCAAAAATCTGAACCTGTCCAGGGACAAATTTTGAATCTGAACCTCTACCCACCATTCACCGCCACCATAGCCTTCGACACACCGGCGCCCGTGACCCACCACAACAACCATCCTTTCACCCACCCCCTTCACCCATCTTTCACCTTCACCACCGGTCGAACTACTGGCACCGCCTCTACCCACCACCTGCTTTGCCCATTCTAACAAATCAAACAAAACCCAGATGTAACATCAAACCACGCAAGATTAGGAACTTAAACAAGATTACAGATGGGGTTGCAGGTATGAGGGTTTGGAAGAGATGACAGATGGGTTGAGATAGAGACGGCGGTGGTGGAAGACAGCCGTTCATCACTGAAGGTGACCCGGATGGAGGGGTGGGTTGAGATCGGAGCAGGAGGATGGTGGTTGTGATGTGGTGGTGGGTTGAGATCGGAGCAGGGGTTTTTTGAAGATGAGAGAAGATGTGCAACTTAAATGAGAGAGAGAGGTGGGAGAATAATGTCTGCAACTTTAAAGAGGAGAGAGGAGAGAGGAGAGAGAGGAGAGATTAGACATAAAACGGAAATGACTAAACTACCCTTTGAGTTGTCATATTTTGATTGGTGGAGATTGGTTCTCATGGTTCTCATAACTGGAGGTGGTTCTCATTCTAGCGGCTCCATATATATATATATTTATATATATATATATATATGAGGAAGTTCATTTACGAAGATAATTAAATTGAGAATAAAAAGAACAAATGATACAATTGTAAAATATTTAATAGTCTTCTCTCATCTCATTTATTATTATCTTTGACTAATTAATTGGTCATAAAGACTATCATTCTACACACTGAAATGTTTGCCTACATACATCAAAATATGTTCTACGCGTTTTGAAATTTATCATACACGTATTGAAATTTATCTTACACAACTCGTAATTCATCCTACACACCTCATAATTTATCCTATACTTTAAATTAAATTTTTTTTTTCATTTTTGAGTTTTTTTTTTTTTTTTTTGAAAATAAGTTACAAATTTAATTTAGTTAGCTATTAAAAAGGAAAATTACCAATTAATGATCTATCTAAGTTACTAAATTACCCTTACACTAATATTAAATACAAAAATTAAATGAAGTAAAATGAATGATTATTATTGGTTGAAATTTCTTCTTTTTTTATTCTTACAAAAAATTTCTTGTCATTGAAACCCTCCACTATATATATATATATATATATAGGATTAGGTTCAAGTGTGAACAACTTCTTGAAAGTGAACTGTGTGAACTAATTTTGGCCCTTGATTTTGTTTAAGATGATAAGGGATAGGGTTGTAATTGTATAAAGTAGTTATAAACAATTAAATTTCAATCATTATATTATATAATTTGATTTCAGTTACGTAATATGCTAGTAATTCAAAATCTTCAACATATTTTATATTTTTATAAGATTATCATCATAATATCTTTAACCAATCACCTATTCTCATGCGATTTACCTTGATATCACATTCCTTGTTCATCAGTTTCATAAACCCAAAAAATCACGTTCATTTTTCGTCGTTCATCACATCATATTTCGTCTGAAGATCGATTTCAATTGTATCATCAGCGGTAGTTGATTGGTTATTGTAGTTGTATCCCGACCAACGTTAATCGGAGACGGCATAAACAAACCCACCACCTCTGGCGGCGACGACACCACAACAAACAAACCCATTTCTTCTCCGCCGGTTTCTCCGCCGACCAGCCACTCTTCGGCGACATAAAAAACAGAGGATAACGACAACGAAAACGACAACGATGACGGCAACTAGGGGTGTTCATCTAATCGAATATCGAATTTTCGAATTATTCGAATAATTTTTATTTTTCCTTGAATTCGAATTCGATTCGTATTCGATTAAAACCTACCCAATTCGATTCGAATTCGTATTCGAATAAAAAAACCAATTCGTATTCGATTAAAAATTTGAATTCGAATCGAATTCGAATAAATTTGATATGATCCAGTTTCTTTTAAAACGTGTAAATACCTATTAAAATGAAACATAAGTGTTGGTGCATCCGTCTGTCGACTTCCTCTTGTATCGAGTCTTGTATTGTATTGTATTTGATAGATCAGGGCATGTTGTACGAGAAAAATGTCAAAAATAGGATTGGAGGTAATTTCACACGGAATTACAAATTGTAATTACGCTGAAATCATCAAGTCGGTTCAAGCGAAATCACTGATTTCGCTTGAAAGTGATTTTGCTTGGGCATGTTCAAGCGAAATTACCTTGCCTATAAATAGTTGTCTTGTCTTCGTCATTTGACACGAAATTAGATTCCGGTTTGAGAGCCGAAGTGCTGCCGAAGTGTCTACTCGTTGTAAATCTTTGTCAAATCAATCAAATAGACAATTAAAGTGAATTGCAAGCTGTTTCGAACTTGATACGTTAGTTTCCGCCTCTCGTATTGAGAAGAACACCTCTGAACGACTCGTTTCGGGTCTGAAAACGATCCTACAAGTGGTATCAGAGCTCAGGAGGAGAAGTTCTTACCGATTCAGCTCAAAATTTTTGTTTTCTACACTTTCTTTTCAAAATTAACAAGTTTTCACAGTCAAAATGCTTTGAATTTCACACATTATATGCGAAACAGTGTTTTAACATATCCTTGAGAAAATTAGACCTAAAATCGAGCTAAAACCTGATCAATTTGACAAAAATCAGTTCGAAATGATGACGTCAGCGGTATTTCGCACGGAATCGGACCTTTATTTCGCTCGAAATCAGTATTTCGCTTGGGTGATTCCGTTTGAAAGCCTTATTTCGCACCAAATTGGAATTTCGTTTGAGTGTTTCACACGAAATCAGTTATTTCGTGTGAAAAGTGTGATTCCGTTTGAATTTGGTATTTCGCTTGAAATTATTTTGCAGGTTATTTCGTTTGAAAAGGGTATTTCGTGTGAAGTTGATATTTTGCTTGAAGAGTTAATTTCGTTTGAGAGTGTCTGATTTTGATAATTGTTACCGAATCATGGAAGAGGAATTCTATAATGCGTTTGCTACATCACCGACTACTCCGGCTACCATTGCTCAAAGCATGAACATGGAAAACGAAACTGGAACTTTACAAAATCCCCCGAAACTCATGGGCATTGAGGAATATTATGGTTGGAAAGATAAATTTGAAAATTGGGTTCAAGCAACACATTTGAGATCTTGGGAATGTATTGAGAAAAAATATGTTAGACCTCGTACAGATTTGAGAGTTATCAAAACAAGTTATGAATTTACGGACAAAGAACGAGACATGTACAATGCAGAAAAGATGATGATTAGTCTGCTACAACAAGCTGTGAAAGAGGATATTTTCATCCTACTTCAACATGATAATACTTCACGTTCGATTTGGGAAGCACTTCGAATTAAGTTTGAGGGAAGTGAGAAGATGATAAGGAGTAAGAAAGCATTGCTAAAGAAAGAATTTGACTTGTTTTTGAGCTTGCCAGGTGAATCTTCAAAGAAGCTGATTGAAAGATATTGCCATTTAGTGCGATCAATGTCATTGTTGGATATTAACAACGATCAAGAAGAATGGGTTGATAAATTAGCTGATGCTTTACCTTAGAAAGAGTGGGGTACATATTTGATGATCTTGAAAAATACTGGAGAATATGACAAGTTGACTATTTCCCAGTTCATTGAAAAGATTGAAGGTCAAGATCTTGAACAACAAAAGATTGCAAGGATGAACAATCCAAGTGGTCAACAAGATATCAAAATGTATTACAAAGGAAGTGTTCAAGAGGTTGAAGCAAGTCCAAAGATCCAAACTGCTTTCAGTGCAGAAAATTCATCTGGATCAGTTAATCAAAGTTTGAGCAGCAGCAGTGGATTTTCTTCATATCCAAGTGTTAATCCGAAGAATTCAACCACAAGTCATCAGTTCCAAAGCTCAAACAGCAGTAATGGTCATGTTTTAAACTGCAACATCGCGTTGCATCTTCAGAATGGTCAAAATTTCTCTGAAGAGGTCGTTAAAGGTCACATGTCATTGCTTGCTACCGTGTTAGAATCATATGAAGGATTGGTTGCAGGAAGGATAGGAAATCCTATGTTGACGAAAGAGGATTAAGATCAGATTGATGCTGAAGAAATGGAGCTTATGGATATTAAATGGTGTCTAGCGAGTGTTTTGAGGAGAGCTGAAAAGTTTAAGATAATTACAGGAAGAGATGATTTTAGAGATGCTAATGTTTCAACTTTGGGTTTTGATAAATCTAAAGTTACTTGTTTTCGATGCAGGGAGAAAGGACATTTCAAGAGAGAATGTAAAAATCGAGAAGCAATTGGAGCACAGAATCCGTTTGGAAAAGATGATTACTATCGGAAAGCCATTTATCAACAAGTTGCTCAACAACCGTTTCAACAAAAAGAACAACAAACTGCACACGCTAAAATGATCGTATAAGCAAATAAGAAAGCTTATTTTGGTATCATTGATCAAGATGATGAAAAAGTGGCAGAAGGTTTTAGCTGGGACAAATATGTTCCACCAGATTCAAAAGTTGTAGCTCTCACTGCACAAATCATTCAAGAGCTAGTCTTTGATTAATCATTATCTGATGATAGTGATGATGAAGAGGAGACACAAATAAACATTGGAAAATCTATGTTATCTCCTGAAAGTTTTCAATTTTATTTTGTAGATCGATTGGAAAAGCTGAAGGAGAGACGAGCAACAAAATAACAGAAAAAGATGAAATGTGAGAATGTTGCTGAGAAGATGGTTGAAGCTGAGAAGGTGATTGAAGTTGAGAAAGTAGTTGAAGTAGAAAAGATAATTGAAGTTGAAAAAATCGTTGAAGTCATCAAACCATGTCTAAAGTGTTTGGAATCTTGCAAACAATGTGAAGAGAAAGACGAGAAGTTGGATGAGCTTGAAAAGATGAAAGAAAAGTTACTGTTTGATCTCAATTATGTCAAAGAATCATATGATGTGTTGAACAGAACAGTAACTGGTCTACAAAAGACAAATTCTGAAAGAGAAGATGCATTGACAATGATGAACGCTGTGATGATGTCAAAACAGAAAGCAATAAATTTTTACATTGAAGAAAGTGCAAAGTGGAAGCAAGAGTTGGAAACAGAAAAGATCGAAAATGAAAGAATTAGACGGTTGTTGCAAAGTTATTCTAGTTCTGATTATTTGATTGATTGGATTTATCCAACTGTTGCAGGTTTAGAAGTATTTCAAGATGAGAAGCCGAAAGAGAAGGATACTGGTAAGAAACAGAGTGTCAGTTATAACAAGTGTCCACCTCCGATCTGGGAAGGTTACTCTCCCAGAAAACCAAATGAGGAGCAAGTAAAAAAGGTTGTCAATATAAAGTTAAAATCCGAAACAACTGATGAGTTGCTAGAAAACATTGATGTCACGTTTACATCGTCTGACACTGATCATGAGTCTGAGTTAATAAAAAAGGTGGTCGATCAGGTGTTGGATAAAGATGAGGAGTCGGAGTCAAAATCTGAGTCTGGAAGATCGGGATCATCATCAGTTGACAGTCAAAAGTCGTCGGTTAAATGAGTTTATAATAAAGAATTCTAATTATCAAAATCTAATTTGAATGACGAACCAATCATAGTGGCATATACTTTGATTGATTCAGACAAATTATATTCTGATGAAGAATTTCCAATAAGAGGTGTTAAACCAGAAATGATAAAAAAGGTTTTTAAACTAACAGAAATTAATATTTCTGAAATAAAAGATGTAATCATTTCTAAAAAACCTAAGCCTTACACCTCAAGAATTCAACAACGTTTAAACAAGAAAAAGGGTTACAGTTCTGGTTCAGGTTTTCAAAAGAAACCAAACCATAACGGTAATTTCAAAAAGAAAGGACTTGGTTTTATTCCATCGAAAAATCATAAAAATGAGAAAACTTATAAACCAAAAATTGTTTTTATTTCAGGATCCAGTTCTGACAAAGAAGAAAAGAGCTCATTCTGGAAGCAATCAAACAAAGAGTTCTTTGCAGAAAAACAAAAGTTTGAGAAGAATGGAGTTTATCAGAGAAAAGAGACAAGAACTTGTTACAGATGTCAAGAAGTTGGTCACATTGTCTGGAACTGTCCAAAAGCAACCAACACAAAACAGGGAGTTTCTTCTAAACTCAAAGAAAAAGTTGTTGACAAAACCGAACCACCAACTGAAAAATTCAAAGTATTTAAAAATTCAACATATGAAGTTGGTGAATGTTCGAAAAGGTTTTACAAAAGAAGGGTGAATCTTGACAACCAAAAGTGGATTGTTAAGAAATCAGATGTGAAATTTGGTGATGAATCTGATTCCACAAAGTTAGAGGAGCCACAAGTTGAAGCAAAAAGTGAAAACTCAGTTCCTCCAATGGATGATGATAACTTTCCACCATTGAGGACTGAAAATTTTAAACAAAATGTTGGTAAGGCTGAGATTTCAAATCAATTCTATTGTGAAAAGAAAGAATTTGATGTTGAAAATGTTTTTAATGGAAATGTGAAAAAGATTTTTGGGAAAATGGTCGATGGGAAGGCAAAAGGGGTTAAAGAATTTTATGAATCAAAGAAGGCAACTTACACCCCGAGTGAAACTGAGGAGGTTACATCCAAGTTTGGTCAGGCTTGGATGTCTGTTTTTCATAAGTAAATATTCTGACTTGCCGGAGCTCCCAAGTGGGTAATCGTGGAGCAGGAATCGGCATCATTCTTGAATATTTGTGTTTGGTAAACTTACAAGTAGTAAACTGATATATTGTTATATTCTTACAATTGGTTGAAGAGGTTTTCACTTACAAGTGATAAATCAAGGACATTAAGTTGTACTTGTTTTTCATACAAGTGGTATGTTGAAAAACAATGTGATGAACCCCTTACCTACAAGTGGTTTTATAAAATCAACAAAACTAATTTTCCGGACAAACCATTTGATTAAAACAAACTTAAGTGTTTTGAAATCACAATGGGAAAATAGTTTGTTGACAGGGGAGTTCTGATTGTTTATGCCAAGAGGATGGCGGATTGAAGTGATTCGATATCAGTTGTCACTTTATAAGTACAGTTTGTTTTCAAATTTCCTTTAAATGATTTTGAATTTTAAGGGGAGTAAGAATTTCAGAAAATCCAAAAAATTTCAGAAAATCCAAAAACATTTGAAAATTTGAAAAAGCCAAAAACATGAGAAAATGAAAAAGAGTTTTGTTGTGAAAAAGAGGAAATGATAGTACATCAGTAGACGATCACAGCATGCTAAAGAATTGGAAAGTAAAATGTGATAAACGGTCTCACTGATGACATGCCAGTAGGTTTTTGCACATTTAGTAGATTGTGTCGAGATATAAACGTAAATATCAAACTTACTTATCTCGTGGGGAACATCTCTCGGATATATGGGTAACCCCCGAAATCTTGTTTGAAAGGTCCCTCTTTCTGAGATACTAGGTCTTTATGCTTAGTGATATCTGGGGTATTATCCCGGGACTTCTGATTTTGCGGAAGCAATGGCCTAGTCCCCGTATAATACTTTACGCTTGCTTAAAATATAGCCCACCCTCAGCATAAAAAATGATGAAACATTGAAAAATGCTAATCATGTGCTGTTGAAGAAAAGATTCTCTAAAAGGAACACACCAAAAGTCGAAGACGTCATTTCTCTGATTTTGCGGAAGCAATAGCCTGAGCTCTCACGACCTCGCAATTTAACCCTTTACAGATATCATCTAGGTATACTCACCTGTAAGACTGAATATTGGGATCGGGATACGGGAGTATATTCTGAGATGGGAAACGCGAATAAGTTTAAGTCTTCTGAAACATTAATCTTGTATCTCGTAACAGTTGAACTTTGTATGAAAATTTAAGTGGATCAGTATACTCACAATCTAAGTGAATCGTTCAAAACCTAAAATGTTTAAAGCTTAATGGTGCTAGTGATTTGTCTCAGAAACTGATATGATCCTCTTACACAAACTCACAAAAATACTGTTTGTAAATATTTCTTTATTGCATTTTGATTAAAATCAAAAATCCAAAAAGATTTTCAGTGTGTTTTAGCATAAATTTTTAAAAAATTCAAAAAGATTTTCGACAACTGATGTTGGAAAGCTGATTTTCAAAATCCCAAGTGCTAAACATGATGAAACAATTTGTGAGGGGGAGTCTGTGTTTAATGAAAAAAATGTTATTTCTACAAGTGGTTCATCAGAGATTATAAATGTTAAATATTTTTGAGATTGATTCTATAAGTGATATATAAATTTGTCAAATTTTAAATTTGTGAAATTTATTGTGAGGTAGAGAATGTGCAGGTTAGCAAGGTTCAGATACCTGAGCAGGATGTGAGCCAGGTGTAACACCCTAGTTGCTATTTAACGGTTTTACATTTAATTATCAAAAATAGGATGTATAGTTAGGACTACACACGCTATAAAATACGGGTTTATTAAAACTTTTACACATCATAAATTATTTGACATAACGTGATCGGATTCGTCGTTTAGATTTACGACAAGGCAATGTGCGGAAGCATGAATCTTTATCGTGTTCGGTTCTTCGTTGAGCTTGATCGTCTTTCGGCATCCAAAATGTACCTGCATTTCATAAACATGAAATGCTTTAGTCATACGGGGATTAAAATGTGTCTAAACAAATCCGGTAATGATAATGGAAGGAAAAAGAGTCCCAACGTTAAACTCTTGATCTCAAAACAAAGATTTCCAACTGGCCTCAACCGTACCTTACGGTAGGCACCGTAAGTTACGGTGGCCCCTGTATTACAAATCTCCTACCGTACAACAGTAGGCAACCACCGTACACCGTAAGTTACGGTGGTCCCTGCATTCAACCTTTCCATTTTGCTGTTATTGACACGAAAACATTCGTATCTTTCAATCCGCTTATCCGTTTGACCTACCGTTTCTTCCTACATGATTGTAATTTGATCCTCCATCATATGGAGTTTAAATCCAACCTTCGGTTTAACAACATTTCAGACTTTTAAGTCTTCGGCTTATTACCCCTTTTACCAAATTTTGACCCGTTACCTTCTTAAACCCATTTTCACTCATAGGCTTATTTTGACCCGTTAAGGGTATTTAAGCATATTTTAAGCACAAATCGCTTTCATTCGTTTCTAAATACTTATGTCCACAGTTCTTATCAAATGATCTCCCACCAAAACTATATTTGTGGTGGATTCAATGTGGTGATTTATATATTCCAAATTTTACCCTTCAAATCATTATTTTACGGCAAAGACTCTTTATAGATGTCATTTGACCAATATTTTACAACTTTCGCTTTTCATACTTATTCGAAATATTTATTTCATCCTATCACTTATTTCAAAACAACCTTTATGGTTCGTTTGCTCAATTTCGCTTACAAGGGCGTTTTAGTCAATTTTTAGTTCTTCTTTTACGACGAAGGACTTTTAGTACTTGTTTGACCCGAAAATCCGACTTTTTAACTATAGTCTTGTTTAGAAACCATTATGTTTCTAAAATGTTATAATCATAACTAAATTTATTCGGTTTACCTAAAAGATAACCAAATATCTATGTTTTAACCTTGTCTAACTCTTATAGAACTCCAAATTCTACATGATGAGTTGTATCATTATACATACCTGGCTCAGATCAATATATTGACCTGTTTCAGTACCTTTCCTTAGTGGCTACTAAGTGATAGCGATGTAAGCATCCATGTGCTATTTATTTCCTAAAATCATACAACTTGACAACCCATTAGTCGATATTGTCAAAGGGTGATAATTTCACCTTTTGACCCGTTTGGTCTAAATGACCAATTACCATCGTCAAATTGTCAAATTACTATTTTACCCTTAATGGTTATTATGATTTAACTTATATGATAACCATTAAAAGTACATATTTCATTCATCATAAAATGATCGAATTACCGATTTAACTCATTTTTAGCCATCACTATGTTTTCTTATCATATTTGATTATCTTGTTCCGTACGACTACATGCCGGAACACTATATCTCAATTAGGTATTTGTCTTTTACGTAATTAATACGACAAAAGAATATTCTAAAATATACGACTAGTGTAAGATATACTTACCTTGCATCAATGCCACGCTTTTCTTTCCGTACTCGCTCTGTTTGACCCGCTTCCTCCACAAGCTTCCATCTAGCTTGTTAGGCGTCAAACTATCATCATATTTCATAAGATGGTTACTTTAGTCATTGTTAATCATAACTATTCCACCTTACGTATTTTTCTATCAAAATTATCATTCGATCTTATTAATGGTCGGTTTGACTACTAAAAGTCAAACGCCCCTTAGCATATAAGATGCACATTCAAGTTCGACAACTAGTTTAAGCATTCCAATAATTACCCGGTAGGCATTATTTTTAGGCCCCCGTTTTAACTAAAGGTCTAACTAAGTCCATTGTCTTTTCAACACTTCAACTAGCTCGAGCGATTATCAAAGCTAGTTTGTTCATTCATTTCGCAAGAACTAAGGGTCTCTCATATATGAGCGAAAACCCCATTTCATCCTATTACTAGCATTCATCCAAACATTTAATAAAATCAAGTTCTATCTATCAATTAGTAGATAACATGATCTCATACACTTAGTTACATGAATATGGCTACCAAATTTCATCATAACATTCAAAACCCATTTCAATCATGTATGAACAAGTACCCAAATTCATGGTTAAATAGAACACCTTCTATTTGTTATCATGCATGTTGATTCTAAGCATAGTTATATCATCAAAATCATCATAACATTAAAACCCACTTATCTAAGTGTGTTAATTCATCAAATCCTTAAATTCATAGCATGTTATGTATGATTTTCACTTAGGGTTTTTGTTCCTAAGCAAGTATACATCACTAATCTAGCCCTGTCTTCACTAATCCATGCCTAATTCGCGATTAGGATGATTATCAACTTTTTACAACTTCATGAATGTTAGAAATTCGACATACCTTAAGATCCCCTTGACTTGGTGATCACGAATATGTGCTTGAATTTCGATTTGGGTTTGATTTGCCCTTCCAATTTTCTTGATTTGTGCTTGTTAGGGTTTTGAGCTCAAGATGTTCTTGGCTCCTGTGGATATCTCGACCAGAACACACACTTTAAGTGTGTGTTTTGGTGTTTAACTTTTGTTTTAATAAAACAAGTTTCCCACTTGACAATGTTAGTCCCTCATGTTTCCTTTTGATCAAATGAAGCTATAACTCACCATTAGTCACTTAATCACATGCTACTAACTAGGTTAATTATTCCTTGTTACTTTAGCGGTTTCGAGAAGTTATAACTCGTTATGTTTTTAAGTCCCGTTAACTCGGGCCTTTCGTAACTTTATTTCCTCAAGCATTTATTTTCCTTTTTAATTAATATTAGGATTATTTGTTTAAGTCCTAATACTCGCCGGGTTAGTTTTACCATTAACGGTATTTTATCCGTCTTTTAGTACTCACGTGGTTTGACTACCAAACCCGTTTTCGGGGTGTTACAAGTCTACCCCCCTTAAAGAGGTTTCTTCCTCGAAACCTTTTCTTACATAATTCATTGAGTTTAAACTCAATGTATTTGATCCGAGAAATCTTTTAAACATTACTTATACTTTTAACCAATTGTTAGTATTAATAGAAAAGTATGGTAACATCTTTCTGGTTACTAATTGTCTACGTATCTCATACAACATAGTGCAACTCGAAATAACGTAATCTCGTTATTTCCACTAGTTTAGTTAAATTAGCGATTTCCATCGCTTTGATATACTCTCGAATTCTTTATGAATCCGTTACTTTAGCCCGTTTAAAGGTCTTTAATGAAGTCAGTCACTTTTCGCAACGATTTCTTTTGTTTTCAATTTTATTTATTCGGTTCAGTTATACCGAATCCACCGCTTACAAGTAAACCAAATTCATTTAAATGACCTTAACCGGTCTCACTAATTAGACTTATTAGTCCAGTTACTTTTTACCGCTTGCTTGGTTATAATGTGATTCTACTTCACATTGCATTTCTTGACCGTGATCGTGTCACATCATGTTTAATTTATATCAAAATTTCATTTTCGAAAATATCACTTTTCGAATATAACGTCTTGCGCCTATCAGTGTCAAGACTTGAACCTTTCATGCTTAATATTCAATTTCCTATCAGGATTCATATTTGTAAAAACGTTATTTCTTACTAAAACCAAATTTTTAGTTTAGGATCTTCTCTTTATCTTTTGTCAATTATCCATACCAGGACATTGACAGTCTGTAATTTATTCTTTTACAGTCTTAGTTTTATGTGGGAATTCTCTACTGGTTCCCTCACTCGTCTAAGTAACCCGTAGATTCTTTCACTTAGCCTCGTAGGCTATTTCTTTAGGCTTTCACCTCTTTAGGGCGTTGCCTTTATGATTCTTTTCATTTTTATTCATGACCCAGGGGTCAGTTTAGTCCCTTAGACCATTACACTGTTTATAACCCGAAGGTTATAATGATCGCGTAGATCGTCCTTTTTATATTTGAAAATCATTTGTTTTTGCATCAAAATTTCGTTCATTCCGACTGTGATTCGTGTCCGCAATCATTTCATATTTAATTCCGACCCATTACATGGGTTCATTAATATCTCGCGCTTTCCTTTATTCGGTTTGCGCTCATATTTGTATTCAATCTCGTCCCATTACCGGGCTCATTATCCTTTCCAATGTTACGTTTTATCTAACCCGTTTAACTTGTTCGTGTGAGTTTCACCACTTTTGATAGTCAACCTTATCCTCTATGCCTCAGTATTCTTAGTAGTCGGTTTGTATTTTCATTTACTTAGTTATTGTCCCTTCCCTTGGGTCCATTGTACTAACGTAATACGCTTCCGTCTTCAGGCTTGCGTTTACATTTATTATCAAATATTTTACTTATTTGATCTGTTTTGGGCACCTTTTCGATTCGTCCCATTCATCATGTCCTTACTACATCGGATGTAAATGTGTCCGCTATAAGAAGTCCATGGCATCATATGCCACTACTTACTTGGCCAGAGTAAGCGATTAACACATGATACACATGACCTTTTTATAGTTTTCACATCACACCCCATGTAAGTAACACCTCTATTTAGTTTTTCTTGGAAATAATATCCTGGATAGGTATTCTATTCAGGTTTCCCAAATTTCTAATTTACATATGCAACAATCATTCCTTACATGTTTGTTGCATATTGCTAATTGCGCGATTATATTTAAAAGCACGTACCTGGTAATGCTTGCCCCGACGGGCGTTTCTTGACATTAAGCTTTTTCGCAGTCGTTACGCGATTTAGTCCTTAATGAGCATGTTCCTCTTGTCATACCTCGGACTGTCCCTCTATCACATCCTTAATTTGTTTAACCTTTGTCATCTTTAAATGCAAGTGTCCTTCAATTAAGACATTCACAAAAGTTAGCCATGTCAACTTCACAAAATGCCCGTATCATAATACAAGGCTTTTCTTCTATATGTGTCAACGCACAAAATTTCGTTAGTTATTTCTATCATTTAATCGGGGTGACGTGTATTACACGATAACCCTATGTGTTGTTTACAACACTTTAATGCGCTAAACTATTAACATACATGCACTTACCGGAATTGCGATCAAGCCTCGAACCGAACACCAATCTTTGTCAAGAGCATAAGGTTTAAGTCCAAGCATGGTTTTTCCCCACCATACTTGAATCCCTTAAACCAAGGCTTTGATGCCAACTTGTAACACCCTAGTTGCTATTTAACGGTTTTACATTTAATTATCAAAAATAGGATGTATAGTTAGGACTACACACGCTATAAAATACGGGTTTATTAAAACTTTTACAAATCATAAATTATTTGACATAACGTGATCGGATTCATCGTTTAGATTTACGACAAGGCAATGTGCGGAAGCATGAATCTTTATCGTGTTCGGTTCTTCGTTGAGCTTTATCGTCTTTCGGCATCCAAAATATACCTACATTTCATAAACATGAAATGCTTTAGTCATACGGGGATTAAAATGTGTCTAAACAAATCCGGTAATGATAATGGAAGGAAAAAGAGTCCCAACGTTAAACTCTTGATCTCAAAACAAAGATTTCCAACTGGCCTCCACCGTAACTTACGGTGGGCACCGTAAGTTACGGTGGCCCCTGTATTACAAATCTCCTACCGTACAACAGTAGGCAACCGCCATAACTAAATCAGCTCCACCGTAACTTACGATGGACACCGTAAGTTACGGTGGTCCCTGCATTCAACCTTTCCATTTTGCCGTTATTGACACGAAAACTTTCGTATCTTTCAATCCGCTTATCCGTTTGACCTACCGTTTCTTCCTACATGATTGTAATTTGATCCTCCATCATATGGAGTTTAAATCCAACATTCGGTTTAACAACGTTTCAGACTTTTAAGTCTTCGGCTTATTACCCCTTTTACCAAATTTTGACCTGTTCGATTCTTTATCAAACAAACAAGTTTGTTTGACCCTTATTTCTCATAAACATATTAAATTCAATGATGTTTAACATATTAGGTTCCAATTACAGGTTCATATACCTTCTTAAACCCATTTTCACTCATAGGCTTATTTTGACCCGTTAAGGGTATTTAAGCATATTTTAAGCACAAATCGCTTTCATTCGTTTCTAAATACTTATGTCCACAGTTCTTATCAAATGATCTCCCACCACAACTATATTTGTGGTGGATTCAATGTGGTGATTTATATATTCCAAATTTTACCCTTCAAATCATTATTTTACGGCAAAGACTCTTTATAGATGTCATTTGACCAATATTTTACATCTTTCGCTTTTCATACTTATTCGAAATATTTTTTTCATCCTATCACTTATTTCAAAACAACCTTTATGGTTCGTTTGCTCAATTTCGCTTACAAGGGCGTTTTAGTCAATTTTTAGTTCTTCTTTTACGACGAAGGACTTTTAGTACTTGTTTGACCCGAAAATCCGAGTTTTTAACTATAGTCTTGTTTAGAAACCATTAAGTTTCTAAAACGTTATAATCATAACTAAATTTATTCGGTTTACCTAAAAGATAACCAAATATCTATGTTTTAACCTTGTCTAACTCTTATAGAACGCCAAATTCTACATGATGAGTTGTATCATTATACATACCTGGCTCAGATCAATATATTGACCTGTTTCAATACATTTCCTTAGTGGCTACTAAGTGATAGCGATGTAAGCATCCATGTGCTATTTATTTCCTAAAATCATACAACTTGACAACCCATTAGTCGATATTGTCAAAGGGTGATAATTTCACCTTTTGACCCGTTTGGTCTAAATGACCAATTACCATCGTCAAATTGTCAAATTACTATTTTTCCCTTAATGGTTATTATGATTTAACTTATATGATAACCATTAAAAGTACATATTTCATTCGTCATAAAATGATTGAATTACCGATTTAACTCATTTTTAGCCATCACTATGTTTTCTTATCGTATTTGATTATCTTGTTCCGTACGACTACACGCCGGAACACTATATCTCAATTAGGTATTTGTCTTTTACGTAATTAATACGACAAAAGAATATTCTAAAATATACAACTAGTGTAAGATATACTTACCTTGCATCCATGCCACACTTTTCTTTCCGTACTCGCTCCGTTTGACCCGCTTCCTCCACAAGCTTCCATCTAGCTTATTAGGCGTCAAACTATCATCATATTTCATAAGATGGTTACTTTAGTCATTGTTAATCATAACTATTCCACCTTACGTATTTTTCTATCAAAATTATCATTCGATCTTATTAATGGTCGGTTTGACTACTAAAAGTCAAACGCCCCTTAGCATATAAGATGCACATTCAAGTTCGACAACTAGTTTAAGCATTCCAATAATTACCCGGTAGGCATTATTTTTAGGCCCCCGTTTTAACTAAAGGTCTAACTAAGTCCATTGTCTTTTCAACACTTCAACTAGCTCGAGCGATTATCAAAGCTAGTTTGTTCATTCATTTCGCAAGAACTAAGGGTCTCTCATATATGAGCGAAAACCCCATTTCATCCTATTACTAGCATTCATCCAAACATTTAATAAAATCAAGTTCTATCTATCAATTAGTAGATAACATGATCTCATACACTTAGTTACATGAATATGGCTACCAAATTTCATCATAACATTCAAAACCCATTTCAATCATGTGTGAACAAGTACCCAAATTCATGGTTAAATCAAACACCTTCTATTTGTTATCATGCATGTTGATTCTAAGCATAGTTATATCATCAAAATCATCATAACATTAAAACCCACTTATCTAAGTGTGTTAATTCATCAAATCCTTCAATTCATAGCATGTTATGTATGATTTTCACTTAGGGTTTCGTTCCTAAGCAAGTATACATCACTAATCTAGCCCTATCTTCACTAATCCATGCCTAATTCGCGATTAGGATGATTATCAACTTTTTACAACTTCATGAATGTTAGAAATTCGACATACCTTAAGATCCCCTTGACTTGGTGATCACGAATATGTGCTTGAATTTCGATTTGGGTTTGATTTGCCCTTCTAATTTTCTTGATTTGTGCTTGTTAGGGTTTTGAGCTCAAGATGTTCTTGGCTCCTGTGGATATCTCGACCAGAACACACACTTTAAGTGTGTGTTTTGGTGTTTAACTTTTGTTTTAATAAAACAAGTTTCCCACTTGACAATGTTAGTCCCCCATGTTTCCTTTTGATCAAATGAAGCTATAACTCACCATTAGTCACTTAATCACATGCTACTAACTAGGTTAATTATTCCTTGTTACTTTAGCGGTTTCGGGAAGTTATAACTCGTTATGTTTTTATGTCCCGTTAACTCGGGCCTTTCGTAACTTTATTTCCTCAAGCATTTATTTTCCTTTTTAATTAATACTAGGATTATTTGTTTAAGTCCTAATACTCGCCGGGTTAGTTTTACCATTAACGGTATTTTATCCGTCTTTTAGTACTCACGTGGTTTGACTACCAAACCCATTTTCGGGGTGTTACACCAGGTCACGATCTTGAACCTGTGGAAGCCAGACTGCAATCCCAAGCACAACTTAAGGGGGAGTCTGAAGATAGTAGTGCCAGATTCAGATCTTGAAGATCACGCAAATGATGCTGATGAACTTAAGGAATCAAGAGATCTGATCAAGAGAAGATAGAGTCAGATTGAGATCCTGGAAGAGAGAAGACAAAGGTTGAGGATGCTTTACATTGTTAGACATTTCAGAGAAGTTCGAGAGGACTGATAAAGACTGAAGATTGAAGACTCGACACTGAAGACTTCGTCAACATCCGAGGGGGAGTCTGTTGGTGCATCCGTCTGTCGACTTCGTCTTGTATCGAGTCTTGTATCGAGTCTTGTATTGTATTAGATAGATCAGGGCACGTTGTACGAGAAAAATGTCAAAAAAAGGATTGGAGGTAATTTCGCACGGAATTACAAATTGTAATTCCGCACGAAATCATCAAGTCGGTTCAAACGAAATCACTGATTTCGCTTGAAAGTGATTTCGCTTAGGCATGTTCAAGGGAAATTACCTTGCCTATAAATAGTTGTCTTGTCTTCGTCATTTGACACGAAATTAGATTCCGCTTTGAGAGCCGAAGTGCTGCCGAAGTGTCTACTCGTTGTAAATCTTTGTCAAATCAATCAAATAGACAATTAAAGTGAATTGCAAGCTGTTTCGAACTTGATACGTTAGTTTCCGCCTCTCGTATTGAGAAGAACACCTCTGAATGACTCGTTTCGGGTCTGAAAATGATCCTACAATAAGTTTTAAAACAGGCATAATACATTCCAAATAAGTATCATAAGTCTAACATTCAAAAAGAGAATTCAGGAATAACCACTACAAGTCAATATTTTTAGGGTTAGAAATCCACTGATAGATTTGCTACTTAGGTTTTAGTTATGGGCCATATAGCGGGTTTGGTAATGGGTAATTTTAATACTTTGAATAAAATTTGAAAATAATTGATAGTATAACCCAATAAAAGTTATATATGTATTATATATCAAAATAATAATTAAAATGTATAATTTTTATTCGAATTTCGAATCGAATCGAATTTGAAATTACAAATTCGTATTCGATTCGTATTTGATTTATTTGACTCAAATTGAATCGAATTCGAATACGAATTCTTATAATCGAAACGAATTGCTGATAATCGAAACGAATTTAATCGAATTTCGAATTTTTCGAATTCGAAACGAATTCTGAACACCCCTAACGGCAACAACTTCGATATGGTAATGGATGAAGACTTTTTCGAAGGATCAGACGAGCCTGCCTGAGTTAACTTCGTCGCTATTCTGGAGATATCAACGTGGTTATCAACCAATCTAGCCACCACAAGCACCACCGCAGCCGGTGGAAGTTGAATTTGTCTTTTTTGTTTAAAAGAGTGACGTAGGCATGACAGGAGGATACACTTTTCTTCCTACACACATGTGTACTAAGTATATACAGACCAATACACATGTGTACTTAGTATATACAGAACCATACACATGTGTAGCTTGTCAGAGTTTTGGTTGTATGGATTGGTTGTTGATGATTTTGGGGAGTTATGCTTAATTTGGGTAGCTGATTTTAGGAGTTAAGTTGATAGTTTGTTGTTGGGTTTAGGGTGTTTTTATTGTTTAGATTAGGTGTTCATCAAATGATGTAAAGCTCATATTTTTTCTACACTCATTGACATCTTCATGAGTTTACACTGAAATACAAGATGATTATTGGCTTCTTTATATATGATCTGTTAATGAGACTTTAGTTTGGATCATAGGATAGTAGGGTCTTAATATATTGTTCTTAGACTTGTTTCTTCCTGACTATGTAGGTGAAATTGGCGATGCCTTGTTTTAGTTATAGAAAAACGTGGCATAGCTTTTACATGATGAAACAAGACTATGGTTTTTAATGCAGTCACGGATATTTTGCATGGTTAAAACTATCCATAATGCAGAAAGCAATACCCATAATTCCTTCCAAAACGCTGATGAAAACTACGTTTCGATTAACTAGAGCACTATAAAAGCATGAGTGGATTGGAGCCACATATCTATGGTTGAACACAAACCATCAAATAACAGAAATATAGATTCAGAAATAACAACCCATCCTTCATTTAAAAATCATCAAATTAATTAATCAAACAAAACACATACAGGTACTAAAATATCCCAACAATCTTTTGAAACAATTCTTGATTTTGATTACTAACAAGCCCTTACGAATATGAACAAAACACAAAAAGATTCACGTCGAATAAACCCATGACGCATGCCATCAACCAGTTTTTCTATCGCCTTTGAGGTTAAGATTGAACCATTTTTGGGATCCGAGGTTCCTTCTTCGCTCGGACTGTGGCTGTTTTCACCATCACCACCTGAATTTTTACTATCATTCCCACCATTATTACTACTAGCTTGTGTATTGCTCCTGCTACCAACAACCAAAGATCTACCCACTGTAAATGATGATTGGATATTTTCTCGTTGTTGTAGAAGCTCGTCCACATGTAACATTTGTCACCGTAAAAAAATAGAAAAACTTTTAGAACTATAAAAACGTTTTGTCTTTTTTTGGTAATCATGTGTGTAATAGACATCTGCAAAAGCACATACATTCTGTTTTTTCTTGGGTGTTTCTGTTAGTCACTTCTTGAAATCGGGCCAAAGCCCATAAATATCAAACAAGTAACACTCAGAACACAAATATAACATTGTAGTTTAGTCATCTAAACTACTAGCTGAAAATTTTTATTGAGCTACATCCATATATTGACTATAGATCGATAACTAGGGGTGTCAATCATGTCGAGTTAGCAGGTACTTCGACGTACACTGGTATGTTCATCTGTGTACAACAGTCTGTACATATGTGCAAAACAGTGCATTACATAAGTGTACACTAGCCTTTACAACCAACCAAACAGCATAACATCGCATAAAAACAGAGCAAAATCGGAATAAAAATGTGTACACCCGCCTCAAACAGAGCATAATAAACAAAAAACACCCTGTACATTTGTGTACAACCAAGTGTACAATCTTCATCACATTTCCTCCAAAAAAAAAACAATACCAATAATCAGAATACACATGTGTACCCCCGCCTCAAATAGAGCATAATAAACATAAAACACCCTGTACATATGTGTACAACCCAGTATACAATCTTCATCAAATTTTCCCCAAAAAACAATACCAATAATCGGAATACACATGTGTGCCCCCGCCTCAAACAGAGCATAATAAACATAAAACATTTATACAGCTCAATATATTCATACACATGTGTACACATTTATAACTTCTCATTCATAAGATTAACACCTAACAAATATACACTTCTGATATAACACAATACCTACTACAATACATATGTGTACAGAGCACACTCTACAATTAAAAATAAACTTTTCCCCCCAATTCAATATCAATCACTATAATACACAAGTGTACATCTACAAATTTAAACAAAGCATTAAACACAACCATTTGTGATATCACAAAACCAGATACAATACACATATAACAATCCTCGAAAAACACCCCTAAACGCTCTAAATATACCCCGTACTTGTAAATGAACTCGAATAACCTTAATTTTAACAAAAATCAAATAAAACAAAGTTCTAGGGTGACTCGCGGGCCATGACCGAGCCCACCAGGTGACTCGCGGGGCGCGACAGCCCCTAGTTAGCCGGAACCCCCTTGAGCCACGTGTCCCTTAACGTGTGAGGTCTATACCCATGACTAACCGGGCCTAAGCCCTAGCTAGGGTGGCTGGAGGGTCGTGACAGGCTTAGCCTATGGGCTCGTGGGGAGCGAGGGAACCAGAATTCAGCCTATAAAAGGTGGCCTTCGGCCTCAGTATCAATCGTTCAATTCTTTTCTTTCTCTTTGTCCCTATAATAGCTAAACGCTGCTCGATATTATACCCCTAAACCACGAAGCTCTGCCTCGTTGTAAGTATTTTAACCCCCGATCACTAATTCGTTACCCAACCCGATTGATATAGGGCTCCGTGACGCATGTCAAGGCTCTGCCTGACTCAGTTCGTTGGAGTTCTGTCTCGTGTTGTAAGGCTAATGTGATTTGGGTTATCATACTAACACGTGTGCATTGTTTATTTTTAATAGATAATAATCAGGAACACCAACAAGAAGCAATAGTATTACCTAAGTCAACAATGTGAGTCATTCTCTTTTTCTACCAAACTGTTTTGCCAAAACCTCAAATGTTTTCAATTATACTTACAGTGATTGAGTCTATGTATTCTACAACTGTTGCCGATATGTGGGGTTTTGTATACCCTACTTGTAATCCGTTACTATTGGACAATGAGTAACATGACCACAGTCATGGAACGGTGAACATGACAAATACTGAATGAGTATATTGATAGATATAAACATTGTAATCGCTCTCAATACTATAAGTTATAAAAGCTATTTTGATTAAACTGGGATGCACTCCCCAGTATTTCTTGCTGATAAAATCTTTTTAAAACGCATTTCAGGTAACATAATGTGAAGCTAATAGAAGCCAGTAGGGGAGCACTAAAGGCTTAAAGAAGTGGCTATAAAAAGTTACCTAAATAAAAAGAGTTTATATTTTCAATAATTAGGGTTTATCCCTTTAATTATATTGTGAATGAAAACTTGGGTTTTATCCCATTTATTTATTATAAAAGTTTGGTGTTTTGAAACTCTGAAACTATTTCCTAACTACGGTCCTGATGTTTAAATTCCGCTGCCAGATTAATAAACACCAATACCACTTGACTGGTTCGTGGCGCCCGCTCCCGGGGTAGTGGTCGGGGGCTGCGATAGAAGGTGGTATCAGAGCCAATGCCACTGGTTTAAGCCATTTAGGTGTTTTGTTAATACCTAAATTTTAACCAATTGTATTAGTATATAACTTATGTGATTTTGTGTAAATATGTATATTATTATTTTGTGTTATTTGACAATTTGTTAGTTTGCAGTATGAGTGAGCAAGGTACCTCCAACGCTTACCGTCAATTACCTAGTTCCCCAAAGAATGAAGGAACCTCATCCTAGCCAACCTCAGGCTATACTGCTAATTCTGATGAAGGAATCTTTATCTTTAAGGCACAATCTGAGGAACCATTCACCCCTAAAAAGAGAGGCTGGTTTAGTAGAGGAGCGCATGAAAGGAGGAAAAGAATGAAAAAACTCCAACAACAGCGAGCAATAGCCAAATCAAATAAAGAAACGAATGCCCAAACCCAGGAAACTAATAGACCATTATGGGAGGAGGAACTTGATAGGTAATTAGCTGATTTCTACATGTTAGCAGCTACAGCAGAAGACCCTAATCTGAACCAAAGCTGAACCACAACTTCTACCCTTATTCCCTAACCAACCAATGGAGCTAGAACCAAACCAGGAGAACCAATTCCCAATCCCAGCATTCGACCCCAATAAGATCCCTAGAATTCCCGCACCAAACCCTATAGCACAGTATACCGACCTGAACCCTTTAGACCCATGGTGGAACGACGACAGAGCAATTCAGGATATACTAAACAACCTATACCCTTACGAAGAACCCATACCACGTTACCCTGACCCAGTGCCAGCACCATTACCACCCATGAGTCAAGAAAATGTGGAGGAATTTCGCTCATATGGCGAAGAGTTAGTTGAAGAGTGAAATAGAATCCGTCAGATAGGAGAGAAACTCGTCTGGAAGTATGACGAGCGCGAGATGCAGTATTAGACAAGCAAACACTTAGTATAATATATATATATATATATATATATATATATATATGTGTGTGTGTGTGTGTGTGTCTGTGTGTGTGTAATAAAAAATAAATATAATAAATAATCAACTAAAATAGATAGACTAACAAGGTATAGAGAAATCTGCTGTAGACGCACATGAATCGGACAAACCTCAAGTTCAAGAAAAATTTCAGTTGTAATATGTAATAGATGCATATAGATATATAAAAAGAGTAAGTCGCAATGCTCGACGTTTTTTATCAATCTGCTTGCGTGATTGTTTATATTAAATCTTATTCTGTGATATTAATACCTGATAAATGTTTACAATTCAGATGGACAACAAAGTAAATCTGGAAAACCAGAATAATGATAATAACGGGAACCAAGTGAATAAATGTGCCATTGAACATATAGTAGCACAAGGAATTATAGATGCTATGCCATATATTATCAAGACTATTAAAAAAGCAGAAAAAAAAATTCTGTAATTGGAAGTAAACGCCAAACCACTGAACCAAGTCACAGCATGAACGAAAATCACGGACCCCTGATCCAAGCTCCAATTCCAAAAAGAAGAAAAACCACATCATTTATGCTTGTTCTTAAAAATTATTCTTGGCCTGCAAACCAATAGAATTCTCAGGCAATGAAGGAGCTATTTCAGCCTTGCGCTAGATAGAAAAGATAGAAGCAGTCATAAAAATAAGTAAATGTGCAGATTAAGATAAAATCATGTTTGCTCTAATCTTTTTAAGAATGCAGCCTTAGACTGGTGGAATACCATTCTCCATTTTAGAGGAAGTGATAGAGTTTATAATATGGAATGGACCAACTTTAAGGAAATAGTTGACAGAAAATTATGTCCTCCTCATGAAAAGGAACAAATCGCCAACAAGTTCCTAAATCATAAAATGATTGGAATAGACTGCATGGAGTACACTACCATATTCTTTGAATATGCTAGGATAGTACCAACCTTAGCCTCACCAGAGCCAGTGTTAATCTCCCGTTACATCTGGGGATTAATTAGTGAGATCAGACACGTAATCAAGGCAGCTAGGCCACAAACCATAGAAGAAGCAGTAGAACTAGCTAACACCCTGACTGATGAGTTGGTGCGTACACAAGAGGAAAACCAGAGAAAGAACCTAGCTCAAAAGCTTAACCAAGAATTCCGTCACGGTAATTCCTACCTTGGGAAAGGTACAGACGTACAGGTTCTTCCTCTTCACCCAATTGCAAGTATTGCAAAAGGAAGCACTCAGGAAGGTGCTCGATATACTGCAACTCTGCAAGATGTCTGGACATAAGGAAGAAGACTGCAGGAAGAAACCTAGCAATAGACTATGCTTCAATTGTGGAGAAGCTGGTCATATCAAACCAAACTGTCCGAAACTAGCTCTAGCTACAACCAGCAAAGCTAAGGCAACCGAAGAACCCAAGAAGAATGACAGAGCATTCCTTCTGACAGCTGAAGAAGCCAAAATGATTTCGGATGTGATTGCCGGAACGTTTTTAGTTAATGACATTTTTGCCAAAGTATTATTTGACTCTGGTGCAAACCAAAGTTTTATCATTGCTTCTTTCTACAAACTTCTCAACCAACCATTAACTAAACTACAACAAGACTGTCTGGTGGAGACATCAAATGGAGATTCTATTAAGATAAGTGAAATCCTGCAGGGAGCAAGGATAGAAATTTTAAACCATAATTTTTCTGCTAATCTCTTTCCAATGAATCTCGCTGGATTCGATGTTGTATTAGGAATGGATTGGTTAGTATCCAATCATGCAGTATTTTATGTGATCAAAAGTCTGTACAAGTAAGTACACCCAATGGTGAAAAGATCACAATTATAGGAGACAAGCCAACTAGATCAACAAAATTCATCTCTGTGATGAAAGCTGCAAGTTGTGCAAGGAAAGGAGCCATGGTGTATATGATTTTCGTAATCATTAACACTAAAGGATAAGAATTAAAAGATATTCCCGTAATATCTAAATTCTCTGACGTTTTTCCCGAAGAGTTACTTGGATTACCGCCAGATAGAGAGGTTGAATTTAGAATTCACCTAATACCAGGAATGGCACCCATTGCCAAAGCGCCATATCGACTAGCTCCAACGGAGATGCAGGAACTAAAGAAACAGTTGGAAGAACTACTTGAAAAAGCTTTATACAACCTAGTTCATCGTCATGGGGAGCATCGGTGTTATTTGTCAAAAAGAAGGACGGATCGATGCGTATGTGCATTGATTACCGGGAATTAAACAAGGTTATGATTAAAAATCGGTACCCATTACCGAGAATCGATGATCTATTCGATCAACTTCAAGGAGCTCGATTCTTCTTTAAGATCGAATTACGCTCAGCATATCATCAATTGAAAGTACAAGAAGAAGACATTCCTAAAACTGCTTTCAGAACAAGGTACGATCATTATGAATTTACAGTCATGACATTTTGTTTAACCAATGCCCCAGCCGCATCTATGGTCATGATGACTAGGATATGTAAGCCATACTTGGATAAATTCATAATTGTCTTTATAGATGATATTCTAATTTACTCCAAGAATAAAGTGGAACATGCAGAGCATCTGCATATACTTCTAACATTATTGAGAAAGGAAAAGCTTTATGCTAAATTCTCAAAATGCGAATTTTGGTTGGAAGAAGTGCAATTCCTTGGACATCTGGTTAAACATGAAGGAATTTATGTGGATCCCACAAAGATCGAGGCAATTACCAAATGGAAAGTGAACAACCTCGTAAAATCACGACCAATATAATGAAGATATGTGTCATGAACTTTAAACGTGTAATGGATTGATCTGGAGGGACTAAAATTGTCAAACAATGTAAATACGTGAATAAAAGGATCCAAAGTGTCAACATGCCTAACTTGTGCCTCTGATTGACCTCACACGACGTTCGTATTCTTTAAAGAATAATTTGATGAACATTGGAAGTCGTTTGTGCTTAAAATAAGGATCTTACGAAGCATAAGGGTTAAAAGTGTCAACATGCTGAAAGTAACCTCTGAGTGACCTTTTAACGAACCCGAAAACATTGTAAAAATTATATATTTTGATATCAAGAATAACGTATATTAATTATGTGGAGTTTCGAAGAAAACAAGACTTTTCGGGTGACCGTGTAACTAACCGGGAGCTTAACGGAGTTAGTTTATGACCTAAGGTCCATAAAAGTTAACTATGGGGGTCCAAAATGCAATAAATGAAACTTAAATAAACATAATATGGACCAGGGACCAAAACTACAATTTCTTAAAGTTGTTTTTCGGTAACTTAGGTGTGTTGCGGCCGCGTAAGACTCTTAAGGAGTCTACGCGGCCAGCGTAGAAGTGCCAGTTGCAGAAAGATGTGGACAGCTGCATGTCCAGCCAGTTCCACCACCTTAGAAAGCTTGTTTTCGATTCCAGGGACTGAGCCAACAGTATTACCTGCATAGGGGACACCTGGAATCATCAGAAATCAGTTGTAGGGTCATGTGGAATGATCTTGTTAAGTTTAAAATCCTATATAAGGGCCTTTGTTTGCTAGTTCATTTGCTCATTCACAAAATTTATTCACAACACTCTCTCTGGAGCTTTCTGGAGTACAAGCAAGTTTTCCTCAGCTCCTAATTCGTGCTAAGAGTTCTTGTAAGCATTCTTAGCTCCTTAAGTTCAAGTTTTATTAGTCTAATGACCAAAAGTCAAAGCCATCGTAATTAAGCTTTGACTTAGTGATTGATCACTAACGATCCAGCCATTATTCGAATTGAAAGTGGCTATGTGTTGGTAATTATGTGGGTAATAAGTCCTTAAAAGGGTACCCACTGATTATCACTCTAACTTGGTCAATTGTCGGGTCAAACTTAATATTAAAAAGTCAACAGAAAGCTATTTTTGCAAATAAACTCATAACTGATAATGTAGAGATTATGGAACATGTTTTAACACTAAAATAACTTGGTAAATAATGTAAGAACATGTCTAAGCATGTTCAACCCGACAATTCTGAGTTTAGGTTCGGTTCGGAACCGAAAGTCGCAAAAGTAGACTTTTGCTTTGACTTTCAGTTCTGACCCGATTTAGCTTGTTTTAGATATGCCATAGGGTTCCTTTAGGACCATATTATAGGTTAGTATAACCCTCTGAGGTTGTACAACTTGGTTCCATAGAAATCCAAGTTCATTGCATGTTTCCGTTAATTGCTTAAAAGTTGACCATTATGCCCTTTTGATATAAAAACGAGATTTTTGAAAATGTGAGAGGACAAAAACCTTTATTACTGATTTATAATCATGTCCTAAAAATTTGACATCAGTTTGAGGTCTAAATTAGGAGTTATGCTCGATATCGTAAATTGAAGCCTTTTATTAATTAAACGGCATTTTTGGAATAAAACCTATTTAAACCAAAATTTTGACACCAAACTTTTTTCCCACTGATGTAATATAATATTTAAGGATTTTTGGAAATTTTTATTCAATTTTAAACTGATCATAACATAGAGTTCTTGCATCGATTTAGTAATTGACGGTTATGCCCTTTTTGCTAATAAAATGAGTTTTACACATCCTTTATATATCAAACCTTTTTCTACTGATTTTATACAGTAAATAATTTATTTTAAACCATAGAGGCTGATCAAAATCTTAGTTTTACTTAATCAACCCGAGTACCGTCAAATACCGACTTTTTACACAATTTAAACGCATAGTATGGGTTAAAATTATTTTTGACACATAAGACTTTTTACCTACTGATATTACAAGTAAATTTTTATACTTTAACAGTAAGTAAAAGTTTTGAACTCATATTTCCAAATTTGACTTTTAAAACTTATGTGAAATGACCAAAATGCCCCTTCGGTGCATAGTTTGGTTATAAATGATAAGTTTCACATATATACAATATCTTACTGTTATGACTTGAAAAAGTAAATATTTTTACTTATCATTTTAGACCAGAACCTCAGATTAATATTTAATCTCTTTTATAATCTTTAAAATGACCAAAATTCCCCTACGGGGCTTAATTCGACTTTAAATCCGTTTTGGGCATAATGGAAGGTATCCTACTGATATCACAACATAATTAAGGCATATTAACTTGTGAAACCTGTATATGACTCTTTTAGTTACCCGTTATGCATTATTCGCGTTCGGTGCGGTTTATGTAACTAGTTTGCATAAATTGACCGAAACGGGTCAAACCTTATCATTTTTGCTTCAAAATCTAGAATGTGTTTAGTTTACCCATATTATACAAGTCTTCATACTTGTCGGGTCTAAACCACATTCTAATCCGGTCTTCGCTTAATCTTGCATTTTGAACCGTAAACCTTTCTTTAAAACTAATCGGTCTAAGTTTAAACTTAAGTAAGACCCGTTAGGAATCTAATAGGTTATTAAAACCTTCGTTCCAGATTTAGGAGCCCAGTAAAAGAAATTTACACTTGCTGATTGTATACAGCTGAGATAAATTTGTATATTTTGCTCAGGTAAATACTTTTAACTTATTTTCCGTTATACGGGCTTGGGATACGGTATTATAATAATACCCCTTGGTCGGGTATGTAGTTATTTAAATCGGATTGTGATTAATATATTTACATAACCCGTTTTAATCTGTTTTGTTTGGTGCAATGCCTTTGGGGGGTTAATGACCATGTCCTGGATATCCTCGGCTCATTCATTGAAATGGCCACGACTTAAGCACAGGGTGTAGGCATACACCTGACAGTTGCGTATGTATAAAAGGTATCCCACAATAAGGAATTTCCTTCTGGGCATTATACTTGTGGTGTGTCAGTTAATCTTGTCCGGCTCTTCTAACCGGCCCTGACGGACGACAAACATATAAAACTGTATACAAGATTATTTTTAAATAATGGTCCCAAGTTATAAAAGATTATTTGTGCCTTGTGCATCAAAATCAATTTTCTTAAATGTTTTCAAAATGAGTCGGTTAATTGTATTTACCAGTGTAAACTGACGTATTTTCCAAAAAGGTTAAGTGCAGGTACTATGCGTAATGGGCTGGCTACTCCTAGTATCAAATAAAGAGTCTTGCAAGCTTTTGATGATTAAATCTGTTGAACAATATTCCCTTTTTATATAGATCGGCATGTGGATCATTTTACATTCCGTTGTAATACTTGATGTTACTTTCAATCGGTTTGTAATATTTTTACTTTAGACTTCCGCTGTGCATTGAACTGTTATTATTTGACTATTATGATATCAACTACGTCACGATACTCCCCACCTGGCCCACCGGTAGTACGTGGAAATATCGGGGTGTGACAGGTTGGTATCAGAGCCAACATTGAGTGAATTAAACACTAGCCTTTTGTGTTTAATCTCAATGACACAGTTGCACATTCCTTGACTTCCGAGTCTAGGCAAAGGACTTAGGACTAATCCTAATCTTTTATTTTGTCCTTTATTGTTTTTCCTTTGTTGTTCTTTTGTTTGTTTTGACAGGAACAAGAAGAAATGCCGCCACGTATTCGAGGAAGAGGCAGAGGCGAAAAAGCCCCAATTTTCACCAGTCATGATCATGAGGCTGGGCCATCGCACCGGTGAACTCCTTCAGTAACTATGAGCACTAGTCCTCAAGAAGACTGGAGGACCTACTTAGAGCCTGCGAGGCGTTCTGTCTCGCTTAGCTCCTCACCATCGGACCACGATTCTTTCGGGCTCCATCAAGGCAACGAGTCCGATCATTCACGCCATTCCTACTTGCCGTTGCAGCGGTCGGGTTCTCACCGCACCTTTCAGGACCCGACCCCGTACTTCCAGAGCCGGTTCAATCCGGTAAACCAGGTTCAAGAACTAGAGGGTCCAAACCCTCTGGGACCCGCTGACCATTATCCTGAGATGCAGGATATGGATATGGATGATGACCCATATCCCGCCGAACCGCCAACTGGGACGCCCATGCATCCCATAGAGATTTCATATGGATCGTCCTTTCACGGTTCACCATATCGGGGCCCAGACAGCTTTGCAGAAAGGTGGGCCACCTACCCTTGGGAGTTTACTCCTCCTTTCAACCCACTTCAACAGCAGCAGCAGGATCCGTCTGAGGATTCACGTTTTCAGGCGGTTACGCCACCGCCACCACCGCCGCCAGAGCAGCAACCGCTTCCGGAGCCACCGAGGCGGAGAAGATCAGGAGCACAGATTTCCGTGTGAGGGGGTTTCCACTTCAGCACCCGCCAACCCTCCAGTGGCAGTCACTACCCGCCACTGTATGAAGACCCGCAGATGGGAGGGCCTTCAAACCCAGTTTCTGAGGTGGACTCTGCGCCAGTCGCACCACCACCACCACATGTGGGTTTTGATAACCCAATACCTTCTTACGCTGGTGCAGCAGCGTATAACCCTTTTGAGTAGCCAGGCCATTCTGGCTACAATTACTACAACGCCCCTGATGTTGACCCGTATCTTGTAGCGGCAAACTACAATGTTCTTCATCCTGAAGGGCCCTACAGAGCTTCCTACCAGACTGGATACCCAGCATATGGGTATCAATACCCACCACCTCTTCAGCCACAGCCGCAACAGCAACCGCAGCCGCCACTTGTCCAACCACCGCAGCAGCAGGAGATCATTCAAAGGTTGAATCAGGTGGAACGGGATGTTCAGAGGGAGTGTAGGAGCCGTCGGGGTCTACTTAAGGGTTTGGCTGATTTAATCAAGGAGGAGAACAAAAGGGATTATTGAAATTCCTTATTTGTTTGTTTTGTATTTTTAATTTTCAATTAAGTCCCTGCGTGGACATCTATTTATGTACCTAGTCCCTGCGAGGACTTGTATTTTCAGTTTAGCCCCTGCGTGGGCAAGTTATTTAAGTAAAAGTCCCGTTTAGGGTAAATATGTACTTCTTTTAAGTTTAATGGAATGTTTGAATTCAAAATTTCATTTTTGTTATTATATGCATGAATACAATATATGAAATAAATAAAAAAAATATCATTCCTTTTTGTAATTGATCTGCCATTAAATAATAAACAAAATCTTAAAGGCAAAACCTAGCCCATGTGTCATTTTAAGACAGGGCCATGATGGTAGTACCTTATTAAGATTCAAATCCTTGTTAACATCTGAAAACATGTTAACACTCCTGGCAAATGTGATTCGATAAAATCACACAAGCCATCCTTATATTGGATTCTTCCAATTCCTTTTCTCTAGGTATTATTTAATCATCCATTAGTGATGAAGTGCCTACGGGCCATAGTTATTGTCCCCTGAGACAAAAAGACAGTTGTAGTCTACGACTCCCTGCCAAGAAAAGGTGATGGACTATGTTCAAGCCTTAATGTCTCGATCCTATAAGATTATGGCTTATAATTTAAGATTGTCCTTGTGACTGGGCCTTTTGTGCCATTATAATATTTTAATGAATTATAACTGAGGATTAATTTGAAAATCCTGAATATATATGTGACTAACAAAATTAACCATTATGGTTTATTGATACCATGGTTAATAAATCATCAAGATGACAATTCTGTTATAGACTTCTGAATAAATCATTGTCATTATTTTATGTAGCAATCAAGCTACATGGCAGAATCGGAAGAAGTCAACAGTCACCTCTAGAAAATCATGATATTACCAGGATCAACGTAACTGGTGCGGAACTTCAAGCATTGATCAACAATGCTGTTACTAAAGCCATGGATAGGCAGTTTAAAGAATCTAGTGGTACACACTCTAAGACTCACTCTGTGGCTCACAGTAAGCCACCTTCTAAAACTCATGAGTCAAAGAAGGACGATGCCCAACACTCATCGAATCAGCACAGTATTCCGTCTAAGAAGATTGTATTCGATCAAGAGCCATGAGTTAAAACCTGTTCTTATAAGTATTTCATCTCCTGCAAGCCCAGGGATTTAACTGGGAAAAAAGGAGCCATTGATTGCATGACGTGGCTAGATGAGATGGATACAGTGGTTGATATTAGTGGATACACAGAGAAAGATATTGTGAATTATGTTTCACAATCGTTCAAGGGAGAAGCTCTAGCTTGGTGGAGGTCCTTAATCCACGCTACAAGAAAGATTCCATTTTACAACTTGTCATGGGCTCAGTTTGTTACGTTAATCAAAGAGAATTTCTGTCCTCAACACGAAGTTGGGAAGATTGAGACTGACTTCTTGACCTTGGTCATCAAGAACTTAGACTGTCAGGCATACCTTACCAGTTTCAATACTATGTCTCGATTGGTTCCATACTTGGTTACACCGAAACCAAAACGCATAGCTCGTTTTATTGGGGGACTAGCCCCAGAAATCAAGGCAAGTGTAAAAGCATCAAGACCTACTACTTTTAGGTCAGTGGCTGATTTGTCGTTATATCTTACTCTCGATGCGGTCAGGCAGAGATCGCTTAGGAATTCCGATGATGGGAAAAGGAAACGTGAGAATGAGAAC
This sequence comes from Helianthus tuberosus, assembly GCA_030545235.1. Lineage (NCBI taxonomy): Eukaryota > Viridiplantae > Streptophyta > Magnoliopsida > Asterales > Asteraceae > Helianthus > Helianthus tuberosus. Next base: position 58,691,503 of record CM060438.1, read on the forward strand.
TCACGTCGTTCTGATAAGAAACACAGGGGGAACTCAGACCACAAGAAGAATTCTGGGTCTAACAAGGGTAACCAGCAAAGAGATGAGAAGCCTGAATGCAAAACCTGCCAGAAGCGTCATTTTGGAAAATGCAGGTTTGAATCAAAGTCGCAATCGCAATCGAAACCTATTGGATGTGGGATCTGCAAGTCCAAAGAACATAAGACTTTGGATTACAAGAAGTTGAAGGATGCGACCTGTTATGGTTGCAACGAGAAGGGGCATATTAAGACTAACTGCCCAAAATATGCAAAGAAAACTGGAGAAGGTAAGAAGACCAATGCTCGGGTCTTTCAAATGAATGCTCAAGAAGCGGTTCAGAATGACAACGTGATAACAGGTACCTTTCTTATCAATGATGTTTATGCAAGGGTATTGTTTGATTCAGGTGCAGATAAGTCATTTGTGGATGATAAATTTTGTAAGTTATTAAATCTGCCTATTAAAACCCTAAGCATAAAATATGAAGTAGAATTGGCCGATGGTACCATAGAAACTGCTTCAACCGTGTTAGATGGATGTTTTATATCCATTAGGAACCACTCTTTTCCGTTATCTTTGCTTCCTTTGAAACTAGCTGGTTTCGACATAGTGATAGGCATGGATTGGTTATCTGATAACCAAGCCCAGATTGTTTGTGACAAGAAACAAGTGGTTATCAAGACTCTGTATGGCGAGCCACTTACAATACAAGGAGATACTCAGTATGGGTTGCCTAAGCAAGTGTCTATGCTTAAGGCGTCTAGGTGTTTGAAGAAGGGTTGTGTCATTTACATGGCACAAGTGACTATTGATGAACCAAAGCCCAAGATCGAAGACATCCCTGTTATTTCTGAATATCCAAATGTATTCCATGAAGAACTACCTGGTTTACCCCCAGATAGGCAAGTGGAGTTCAGAATTGACATTATTCCTGGAGCAGCACCTGTTGCAAGAGCACCTTACAGGTTAGCACCGACTGAGATGAAAGAGTTAAGGACTCAACTGGATGATTTATTGCGTAAGGGTTTTATTAGGCCTAGCTCATCTCCTTGGGGAGCACCGATTTTGTTTGTGAAGAAAAAGGATGGATCAATGCGTTTATTCATTGATTATCGCGAGCTAAACAAGGTTATAATCAAGAACAGACATCCATTGCCTAGGATCGACGATGTGTTCGATCAATTGCAAGGGGCAAGTTACTTCTCCAAGATTGATTTAAGGTCAGGTTACCATCAACTGAAGGTTAGAGATGAAGATGTGCATAAGACTGCATTCAGAACTCGTTATGGCCACTACGAGTTCTTGGTGATACCTTTCGGGCTCACTAATGCACCGGCAGCGTTCATGGATCTCATGAATCGCGTTTGCAAACCCTACTTGGACAAGTTTGTCATTGTCTTCATTGATGACTTTCTTATTTATTCGAAGAATCAGGCCGATCATGAAAATCACCTTCGATGTATTCTTAAACTTCTTTAGCAAGAAAAGCTCTACGCCAAGTTTTCAAAATGCGAATTTTGGCTTCGTGAAGTCCAATTTCTTGGACATGTGGTTAGCGAGCATGGTATCCAGGTGGATCCCGCTAAGATTGAAGCTATCATGAATTGGAAAGAGGCAAAGACGCCCACAGAGATTCGTAGCTTCTTGGGTCTGGCAGGATATTACAGGCGTTTTATTGAAAATTTCTCAAGAATTGTTGAACCCCTAACTTCATTGACTCGCAAGAATATCAAGTTTGATTGGGGTCCTAAGCAACAAGAATCCTTTGATATTCTCAAACAGAAGTTAAGCAATGCACCGTGTTGACATTGCCTGAAGGAATTGAAGAATTTGTAGTTTATTGTGATGCATCACACACAGGTATGGGATGTGTGCTTATGCAGAAAGGCAAAGTTATTGCCTATACTTCCCGGCAATTAAAGGTGCACGAAAAGAAATACACCACCCACGACTTAGAATTGGGTGCCGTTGTGTTTGCACTAAAACTTTGGAGGCATTATTTATATGGTACCAAATGTGTGATCTATTCTGATCATAAAAGCCTTCAGCATCTGTTTAACCAGAAGGATCTGAACATGAGACAGCGTCGATGGATGGAGACGCTGAATGATTATGATTGTGAAATTCGCTACCATCCAGGTAAAGCGAATGTAGTCGCTGATGCGCTAAGCAGAAAGGAAAGGGTTAAGCCTATTAGAATCAATGCCAAGAGCATTGAATTGAAGAACAACTTGAATGAAAGGTTGTTAACCGCTTAGAAGGAAGCTGTATTAGAAGCTAACTATCCAAATGAAAAGTTGGGAGTATCTGCTAAAAAGTTATCATATGGTAAGGATGGAATCCTAATATTGAATGGACGAATATGGGTTCCAATCTATGGAGGACTTCGGGACGTGATCCTTCAAGAAGCCCATAGTTCCAAGTATTTTGTTCATCTTGGCAGTGATAAGATGTACCAGGATTTAAAGGCAAGTTATTGGTGGATAGGTTTGAAGAAATCTATAGCCACTTATGTGGCCAAATGTTTGACGTGCGTGCAAGTTAAAGCAGAACACCAGAAGCCGTCAGGTTTGCTTCAACAGCCTGAACTTCGCACCTGGAAGTGGGAAATGGTAACTATGGATTTTATCACTAAGTTACCAAGAACCAAGCATGAGAATGATACTATTTGGGTATAATAGATAGACTGACCAAGTCAGCCCACTTCTTACCTATTAAGGAAACACACAGCTCAGATAAGCTAGCTCAGCTGTATGTGGACGAGATTGTATCTCTCCACGGAGTGCCAGTATCCATTATCTCTGATAGGGATACGAGATATACATCGCATTTTTGGAAAAGCTTTTAACAATCATTGGGCACTCGACTAAATTTCAGCACTGCATATCATCCTCAGACGGATGGTCAAAGCGAACGTACGATACAAACACTTGAGGATATGCTAAGAGCTTGCGTTATAGATTTAGGTGGAAGTTGGGATGATCATCTTCCATTGATTGAATTTTCATATAATAATAGCTATCATTCGAGTATTCAAGTTGCACCTTTCGAAGCATTGTATGGAAGAAAGTGAAGGACGCCAGTTTGTTGGGCGGAAGTTGGAGATGTCCAACTAATAGGACCTGATATAGTCCTGGAGACTACAGATAAGATTGTATAGATACGTGATCGTCTCAAAGATGCCAGGGATAGGCAGAAAAGCTTCGCAGATAAAAGGAGTAAACCTCTAAAATTCGAGGTAGGTGACAAAGTGTTACTTAAGGTACCACCCTAGAAAGGGGTAATGCGTTTTGGCAAGAAGGGCAAGCTAAGCCCAAGATACATAGGACCATTCGAGATCATCGAATGTGTCGAAACAGTGGCTTACTAGCTAAACCTGCCTGAAGAGCTCAATGGAATCCATAATGTATTTCACATCTGCAACTTAAAGAAATGTCTAGCCGATGAATCACTAGCCATGTCACATAAGGATGTGCATATAGATGAGAGCTTAAAATTTATCGAAAAACCTTTGTCGATCGAGGATCGACAGGTTAAGAAGCTTCAAAGGAAGCACGTACCGATTGTGAAGGTTAAATGGGATGCCCTTAGAGGTCCCGAATACACGTGGGAGGTTGAATCCACAATGAAACATAAGTACCCTCACTTATTTAAGTAAATCTTGAGGTCGAGATTTTTTTTAAGGGGGTGAGGATGTAACACCTCGTAAAATCACGACCAATATAATGAAGACACGTTTCATGAACTTTAAACGTGTAATGGATTGATCTGGAGGGACTAAAATTGTCAAATAATGTAAATACGTGAATAAACGGATCCAAAGTGTCAACATGCCTAACTTGTGCCTCTGATTGACCTCACACAATGTTCATATTCTTTAAAGAATAATTTGATGAACATTGGAAGTCGTTTGTGCTTAAAATAAGGATCTTACGAAGCATAAGGGTTAAAAGTGTCAACATGTTGAAAGTAATCTCTGAGTGACCTTTTAACAAACCCGAAAACATTATAACAATTATATATTTTGATATCAAGAATAACGTATATTAATTATGTGGAGTTTCGAAGAAAACAGGACTTTTCGAGTGACCGTATAACTAATGGGGAGCTTAACGGAGTTAGTTTATGACCTAAGGTCCATAAAAGTTAACTATGGGGGTCCAAAATGCAATAAATGGAACTTAAATAAACATAATATGGACCAGGGACCAAAACTGCAATTTCTTAAAGTTGTTTTCCGGTAACTTAGGAGTGTCGCGGCCCGCGTAAGACTCTTAAGGAGTCTACGCGGCCCACGTAGAAGTGCCAGTTGCAGAAAGATGTGGACAACTGCATGTCCAGCCAGTTCCACCGCCTTAGTAAGCTTGTTTTCAATTCCAGGGACTGAGCCAATAGTATTACATGCATAGGGGACACCTGGAATCATCAGAAATCAGTTGTAGGGTCATGTGGAATGATCTTGTGAAGTTTAAAATCCTATATAAGGGCCTTTGTTTGCTAGTTCATTTACTCATTCATAAAATTTATTCACAACACTCTCTCTGGAGCTTTCTGGAGTACAAGCAAGTTTTCCTCAGCTCCTAATTCGTGCTAAGAGTTATTGTAAGCATTCTTAGCTCCTTAAGTTCAAGTTTTATTAGTCTAATGACCAAAAGTCAAAGCCATCGTAATTAAGCTTTGACTTAGTAATTAATCACTAATGGTCCAGCCATTATTCAAATTGAAAGTGGCTATGAGTTGGTAATTATGTGGGTAATAAGTCCTTAAAAGGGTACCCACTGATTATCACTCTAACTTGGTCAATTGTCGGGTCAAACTTAATATTAAAAAGTCAACAGAAACCTATTTTCGCAAATAAACTCATAACTGATAATGTAGAGATTATGGAACATGTTTTAACACTAAAATAACTTGGTAAATAATGTAAGAACATGTCTAAGCATGTTCAACCCAACAATTCTAAGTTTAGGCTCGGTTCGGAACCGAAAGTCGCAAAAGTAGACTTTTGCTTTGACTTTCAGTTCTGACCTGATTTAGCTTGTTTTAGATATGCCATAGGGTTCCTTTAGGACCATATTATAGGTTAGTATAACCCTCTGAGGTTGTACAACTTGGTTCCATAGAAATCGTAGTTCATTGCATGTTTCCGTTAATTGTTTAAAAGTTGACCATTATGCCCTTTTGATATAAAAACAAGATTTTTTTAAATGTAAGAGGACTAAAACCTTTATTATTGATTTATAAACATGTCCTAAAAATTTGACATCAGTTTGAGGTCTAAATTAGGAGTTATGCTCATTATCGTAAATTGAAGCCTTTTATTAATTAAACGACATTTTTGGCATAAAACCTATTTAAACCCAAATTTTGACACCAAACTTTTTACCCACTTATGTAATATAATATTTAAGGATTTTTGGAAATTTTTATTAAATTTTAAACTGATCATAACATAGAGTTTTTGCATCGATTCGGTAATTGACGGTTATGCCCTTTTTGCTAATAAAATGAGTTTTACACATCCTTTACATATCAAACCTTTTTCTACTGATTTTATACAGTAAATAATTTATTTTAAACCGTAGAGGCTGATCAAAATCTCAGTTTTACTTAATCAACCCGAATACCGTCAAATACCAACTTTTTACGCAATTTAAACGCATAGTATGGGTTAAAACTATTTTTGACACATAAGACTTTTTACCTACTGATATTACGAGTAAATTTTTATACTTTAATAGTAAGTAAAAGTTTTGAACTCAGATTTCCAAATTTGACCTTTAAAACTTATGTGAAATGACCAAAATGCCCCTTCGGTGCATAGTTTGGTTATAAATGATAAATTTCACATATATACAATATCTTACTGTTATGACTTGCAAAAATAAATATTTTTACTGATCATTTTAGACCAGAACCTCAGATTAATATTTAATCTCTTTTATAATCTTTAAAATGACCAAAATACCCCTACGGGGCTTAATTCGACTTTAAATCCGTTTTGGGCATAATGGAAGGTATCCTACTGATATCACAACATAATTAAGGTATATTAACTTGTGAAACCTATATATGACTCTTTTGGTTACCCGTTATGCATTATTCGCGTTCGGTGCGGTTTATGTAACTAGTTTGCATAAATTGACCGAAACGGGTCAAACCTTATCATTTTTGCTTCAAAATCCAGAATGTGTTTAGTTTACCCATATTATACAAGTCTTCATACTTGTCGGGTCTAAACCACATTCTAATTCGGTCTTCGCTTAATCTTGCGTTTTGAACCGTAAACCTTTCTTTAAAACTAACCGGTCTAAGTTTAAACTTAAGTAAGACCCGTTAGGAATCTAATAGGTTATTAAAACCTTCGTTCTAGATTTAGGAGCCCAGTAAAAGATATTTGCACTTGCTGATTGTATACGGTTGAGATAAATTTGTATATTTTGCTCAGGTAAATACTTTTAACTTATTTTCCGTTATACGGGCTTGGGATACGGTATTATAATAATACCGCTTGGTCGGGTATGTAGTTATTTAAATCGGATTGTGATTAATATATTTACATAACCCGTTTTAATCTGTTTTGTTTGGTGCAATGCCTTTGGGGGGTTAATGACCATGTCCTGAATATCCTTGGCTCATTCATTGAAATGGCCACGACTTAAGCACGGGGTGTAAGCATACACCTGACAGTTGCGTATGTATAAAAGGTATCCCACAATAAGGAATTTCCTTTTGGGCATTATACTTGTGGTGTGTCAGTTAATCTTGTCCGGCTCTTCTAACCGGCCCTGATGGACGACAAACATATAAAACTGTATACAAGATTATTTTTAAATAATGGTCCCAAGTTATAAAAGATTATTTATGCCTTAAATGTTTTCAAAATGAGTCGGTTAATTGTATTTACCAGTGTAAACTGACGTATTTTCCAAAAAGGTTAAGTGCAGGTACTATGCGTAATGGGCTGGCTACTCCTAGTATCATATAAAGAGTCTTGCAAGCTTTTGATGATTAAATCTGTTGAACAATATTCCCTTTTTATATAGATCCGCCTGTGGATCATTTTACATTCCGTTGTAATACTTGATGTTACTTTCAATCGGTTTGTAATATTTTTACTTTAGACTTTTGCTATGCATTGAACTGTGATTATTTGACTATGATGATATAAACTACGTCACGATACTCCCCACCGGTAATACGTGGAAATATCGGGGTGTGACAGAAAGTCCCTGAATCACCAACGGAAATAAGAAGTTATCTTGGACTAGCGGGATATTATAGACGTTTTATTCAAGATTTTTCTTGAATAGCCATTCCATAACCAAGCTGACCTGCAAATCAGTTAAGTTTGATGGGACCAAAACAAGAGGAAGCATTTAGGATTTTAAAGCAAAGGTTAACTAACGCACACATACTCATGTTACCAGAAGGAACCGAAGACTTTGTAGTCTATTGTGACGTGTCTAAGTTAGGATACTGATGTGTGTTGATGCAACGTCAAAAGGTTATAGCTTATGCCTCTAGACAACTTAAGAAACATGAAGAGAATTATACAACCCACGATCTAGAGTTAGGAGCCATAATTTTTGCCCTTAAGATTTGGAGACACTATCTTTACGGTAGTAAGTTTGTTGTATTCACAGATCGTAAGAGTTTAAGATATGTTTTTGGGCAAAAAGAATTAGATATGAGACAGAGACGTTGGGTGGAAATTCTTAGTGATTATGATTGTGATATCCAGTATCATACATGAAAAGCTAATGTAGTAGCTGATGCTTTAAGTCGAAAGTATCATGAAAAGCCAAAACGAGTTCGCTCTCTCAGATTAATTCTGTAGATAGATTTAAATGAGAAAATTAGAGATATACAGGAAACAACAATCAAGGACGATGCTGAAGGTTTAAAAGGAATGATTAAGGAATTAGAAAAAGGAACAGATGGAATTTGGAGATTCCATAAGAAAAGGATTTGGATAGCTATCCAAGGAAACCTACGTCACAGAATTTTAGAAGAAGCCCATAAGTCTAAGTATACGATACATCCCGGTAATGATAAAATGTATCAAGACTTAAGAAAGAATTTCTGGTGGATAGGAATGAAAAAGGATATAGCAAACTATGTTGCTAATTGTCTAACCTGTTCACAGGTTAAAGCTGAACATCAGAAACCCTCAGGGTTATTGCAGCAACTAGAAATGTGTTAGGATCTGAGTTTCATAGATTGCGTTTGTTTAATTAAAGTGAAGATGAAACAGAGATGAATTGCAGCGGAATAATGAAATAAACTTTGATAACACAATCAATAGAAGAAAAGTTTAACCACACATGTTTAACATTGAATTGAATGATTGTATTTAATTACAATAATCAATACAAATGCATGCATGCACAAGTCTCCCCCTTAGCCTGAGCTCAGTAATTGTTCGTACAGAATGACTTAGAAGAAAAGAGCTAACAGAACAGTACAGGGTACTTTTCTATTTATAGTACAACCCAACCACTGAGCATCTTCGGCTGACATCACCATGAAAGTGACATCTAACTTCCTAACAAACTACAAAAAATGTTCTATACAACCACTGATTACATAAACACTGATTACAAAGACACTAAGTAAATAAACCACTGATTCTTCATTCCACTGTTGTAGGCTAAGCACTGATGTTAAGCATCAGTGCTTTCTTCAATAGATGATCAGTCCTTTGAATGAGCCGAGCTTTGGTCTTCAACAGTACTTAGGATAAGATTGAGCCTCAGTCTTTATTCTTTATCAGGGCTTTGGATAACAGCAGTTGTAAACAGCAGAGCTTGTAGTCTATCAGTTGTTGAAGCCACTGTCAAGGGGAAAGACTTGTGCAAACATTGCTTATGATGATCAGCAGTACTTGAACCAGTTTTGGCTTTACATATCATCTGTTCCTTTGTAGGGTTCAATCCCAACAATCTCCCCCTAGAGCAGATGATTCCAAAACCCTTCATTATTTCTGATCTTTATTGCCTCATCGATTTTTCCCTGATTTGCCCTTTGAATTGTAATTCAAAGTTCAGAGAATCTTCATCATCCTCATCCCTGCACAGTTGAAGCTCTAACAAGTCTTGAAGGTCAGCTACACCCAGACCAAGTGCATCTTCCCTTGTTATATGCTTAACTTCACCCATAGAATTGAGCTATGTCAATACGTGGGTCTTTTGATCAGACTTCCACTTTAGTATTTTTGAGTCTGGTGGGTTTCTTGGGAGAGTTTTTATTTGAGAGGAGTTTGGTGATGAAGGCCTGCTCATAAATCCTTTGGCTATTTCTTGAAGCTTTGTTGAGTCAGGATTTTCTACCAACATCTGCTTGATGACCCATTTAAATATTTCTGATTCTTCTTGTGCCTCTTCTTATTTACTCAATTGTTTTTGCCTTTTTCTTTGATAAACAGCAATAGCAGATGGAGCAGTTGTTTTAGCAGGTCTTTTTATTGGTGGGTCTGTTTGGTTGAAACCTCTGTAGGACCGTTTTTGACTCCCGAACGATTGCAAACCAATACGTGTGACATGCGGAATCCGTACACATACGTGGGCCGAACACAAGAACGTACTATAAACTGTGATTCAATTGATCGTATGAAAAGATTACAAGCACCGTGAATCATCTCTTGCACTTTCTCTCTCTAGAATCTCTCTCTAGCTCCAAAGCTCTTCAAAGTCTAGAATGGCAAAAGTTCTAAATTTAAGGCATAAGCCTCCTATTTATAGGCAAAGGATATAAGGGATTCCCCCTTATTTACAATAATGCCACCTTGCCCTTTTTTCCTAAATATTACACTATAAAGCTATGATTTCTACTAAATCTTACTACGAACTGGATTGGCGGAGGTGATAGACATTACTGCACTAACAGACTCCCCCTTGGATATTGCCGCAGTCAATCTCGTAACGTCTTGTGTTTCTCTCTCTCTCTCTGCGTCTTCTTGAAGCTTTAGCACATCTTCTGCAACACAGACTCCCTCTTTCTTGAACAGAATCCCCGTGGATCTGTCTTCAGCTTCAGCTCCCCCTTTCGATTGACTCTTCAGGCTCCCCCTATTATCAAGCTTCCGTGCTTTTGGGATCGACACCTGGCTTTCCGGATACAAGCTCCCCCTTGCGTCGAGCTCGTCTTCAGACTCCCCCTTAGACTCAGCTATCGGGATCGTAATCTGGAATAGCATCTACAACTCTCAAACATTTATAAGTAAAAACGTTTTGAACATCCAGGATTGATGACCTGGCCCTTAACAACTTTTCAAAACGAAAACCTGGATCTATTGTATAAAAATATGAATATTTCCTGGACTATCTTGGTTCCACTCCTTCTATCAACAAACTTTCATAGATTTGACGATTTAAGAATCCAAAACCGTAACCTGACTCAACAAATTTTCACAATTTAAGAGTCCAAATCCCTCTCGATTTATCATCCAAGTCCAACTTAATGACCTTGGAGATTTCACAAACTGTTTTTGATTTTTGATTTTAAAAACTTCAAGTTTCAGAACTTGTTTTATTTTTAGAAACACGATCAGGATACTTAGATTTTGAAACTCAGCTCTCGGACATCGGTTGTCGAAACTAAAGCGAAATCAAAATCTTTTTGTATTTTTCTATAATGTAAAGCAATAAGGAAATATTTACAGACATATTTACAGACAATATTTTTGTTTAAGTTTGCGTCAGAGGATCATATCAGTTTATGACAAATCACTAGTACCGTTGAGCTTTAAACACTTTAAGTTCGAAACAATTCATTTAGATTGTCAGTATACTGATCCACTTAAATTTTTACACAAAGTTCAACTGATTCGAGATACGAAATTAGTGTTTTAAGGACTTAAACTTATTCGCGTGTCCCACCTCAGAATATACTCCCGTATCAAAATTCCCTAGATTCAGTCTTGCAGGTGAGTATACCAATTTGATATCTGTACTTTGGGTTAGTGCGAGACCATGAGAGCTCAGGTATGAACTTCCGTTCAGTCAAAGAGATGAAGGCTCGACTTTAGGTGTGTCCCCTTTATAGAATCTTTTCTTCAACTGCAATTGATTCATATCTTTCGATATTTTTCAATTTTTATGCAGAGGGTAAGCTTTAAAAGCGCGTAAAGTATTATACGAGGTTTAGGCCATTGCTTCCGCAGTATCAGAAGACCAGGTATAATACCCCAGATATCAAACAGTATAAAGACCTAGTATCTCAGAATCAGGCAATCTCTCAAACAAGATTTCGGGGGTTACCCATATATCCGAGAGATGTTCCCCACGAGATAAGTAAGTATTTGATATTTAGGTTTATATCTCGAACAAAATCTACTAAGCGTGTAAAAACCTACCGGTATATCATCAGTGAGACCGTTTATCACATTTTAACTTTCCATTTCTTTAGCGTACTGTGACTGTCTACTGATGTACTATCATTTCCTCTTTTTACACAAAACTCATTTTTGAATTTCATCATGTTTTTGGCTTTTTCAAATTTTCAAATGTTTTTTGAATTTTCTGAAATTTTCTTACTCCCCCTAAAATTCAAAACATTTTAAAGAAAATTTGATAACCGATGTAGATAGCTTTGCCTCGCCATCCATTTTCTGCTTTACATGCACTGTTTTGCAAAAAGTATACCCCCGTGATTTACAACACATTGATATTTTACAGTTTGAAAACCATTTTTCAATCTTATGAAATTAATCATGTTTGTTCCAACGTGAGGGTTTCGGCATCTTCACTACACATATTTTTGTAATTTTTGATTTTTTACAAAAATTAAAAACAAACATATTAAGCATGAGGAGACAAATAGTGAACATTCAAGCATGTGTATTCATGTGTGTGCAATGGATCAGATGGTCATCCGATCGGATGGTCATCCGATCGGATGATCATTCGTTTGAAGAAAATAAGTTCAAGAATGAAAACACCCATGAGAATGTATTCATGTGTGTGCAATGGATCGGATGACCGTCCGATCGGATTGCCCTTCGATCAGCTTGTCAAGAACAATTTGAAAAACATATTTTTCATTTTTATTAATTTTTCAACTTTTAGGGTTTTTTAATATTGTTTATTTATGTACAGAAACAAACTAACTCCCTGTTTCTTAGTGGTAGGGACCAGCAGCCTTCTCCTCTAGTGCCAGGCTGCTCCGATACTCTATTAGTTGACATTCAGTTTTCTTCGGGAGCACCAGCACATATACATAACTCAATTACTTGAACAATTCAGCCCAGGTTTGTTTGACCTTAGGCATTTCAACACAAAATTCATTCAATGATGGAAAATCTTTGTCATTTTGTACAAAAACTTTTTCATTTTTGACTTCAACTTTTTCGTCATTCACAGAAGTCACTTGTTTCTTAACCACCCAGTTTTGTCCTTTTGAAGCACTTCTTTTGTAAAATCGTGTCTCGTTTTGATTATTTTGATTTTGAACATCAACTTGTGGTTTCCAAAACTGGTTTGGTTTTGTCATATCAACCGATGTTTGCCAACTTTGTGTTGTTCTGAATCTGGGTGTGTGAGAATTCCAGGTTTGTCTTGAATAAAACCTAGTATGGTTTGATTTCCAAGTTTGATTCGAAGCAAACTTGTTTGTGTTATACCTCCAAGTTTGTTTTGAATCAAATCTGGTAGACCTTTGTTTCACATCCTCAGATTTCTGTTTTTCAACATCAACAGGCTTTGGGTTTGGACACATGCGTGCAAGATGTCCAGTTTGATCACATTTAAAACAAGTTTTCCTCGAAACATCTTTAGCCTGTTGTTGTTGCTTTTTCTGAGCATAGAACTCTTCATTAGACTGTCGTTTAAATTGAAGTTCTTTGTCTTCTTCTGAACTTTTCACGTGAACGAAATTCATTTTCTTTTGAAAATTTTGCTTTTCAAACTTTTTATCTTGATTTTGTTTCCTTTTATAACCCAACCCAGCCTTCATGTTCTTCTTTTTATAGCTTGGTTTGTTATAAAAAGTTTTCTTATTCTTCCCAGAGTATTTTGAAATTTCTGACTTTTCGATCTCTACCAACTTGAAAACTTTGTCAATCTTTTTTGAAATCACATTTTGAATCGGGACTTCAATATCTGAGAATAATTTGTCCAATCCAATCATGGTATAAACCAATCCTTTTGAATCATCATTCACAACTTTCTCAGATTTTGAATGTTTAAGATAGCTATCATGAAAACTGTAACAACCCTCGGTAAAATCAAGGTTCTCATAATATTTCCGACCCTCTAATATATTATAAAATACCCTTATATGTTTTATATTATGCCCCGTATGTAAAACCGAGCCGAAATACATTATAGATTATAAAATAAATCAAAAATCTGAAAATAGTAAGTTGAGGCGGGCCGCGTAAGACCTCACCTCAACCTTAAGTGGGCCGCGACAGAGCATCACACGCGATTACACCAGAGGCCGACACGTGTCAACATCGTGGCGGGCCTACTAGCTGACCCAGCTAAGCTACTGAGTTAACTGAGGTTGACGCGGGCCGCGTAAGGGTTCCTTGTCTTTTACGCGGGCCGCGACAGGACTGAAATCAGCAACTATAAATATATAGCATCAGATTACAATTTCCGTCGCTCATTTCTTTTTCTCAATCTCAAAATCTGAAAGTTATAAGCATTATAGTCGGGTACTATACCCCTAATTAGCGAGGTTCTACTCCGTTGTAAGTATTATAACCCAAGTTTCATAATAGTTATGCTGCCCGATTGATTTAGGGTTCCGTAACAACTGTCGTGGTTCTGCCCGACGTAGTTGTTGGAATGCCGTCTCGGGGAGGGTATTATTAATAATTTCAAAGGGTTATGATACTAACCAATGTATATTTGTATAAATTATAGATTATACCCAGGAAACCCTTACGAAAAGCCTAAGACAGCAATGTGAGTAATCTCCTTTTTGTTAACAGTTTTTACAAAACCTTAATTATTTTACAATATAATTAAGCGGTGATTGAGTCTTTGTAGTCTTCAATTACTGCCGGTATGTTGGGGTTTTGTATACAAAATTTGTACTACTTGTGAGTAGTAAGTCAAGGTTGACCGTACGTTACCATTGGACAATGAGTTAGCCAATGTGTAATATGACCCACAAGTCAGTGGATTGATAGTACCAAATGGAGTAATTGTGTAGACATAAACATTGTAATCGTCCTCGATACTGTTTTAATCAGTAAAAGATTTCTTGATTAAATTGGGATTCACTCACCAGTATTTCCGACTGACAAATATTTTTAAAACGCGTTTCAGGTAACCCAATGTGAAAGCCAATTAGTAAAAAGCCAGCTGGAGAGCACTGAAGACTTGGGAAAATGTGGCTATAAAAGTTACCTAATAAACGGTGTTTTAAATTCAATAAAATAGGGTTTGTCCCTATAAGTGTATTGTAATAAGAAACTTGGGTTTTGCCCATGTTATTATTAATATGAAATATGGTGGTTTTACTCTGATAAACATTTCCTAACTACGGTCCTGATGTAAATTCCGCTGCGAAATTAAATAACCAGCTGATACCACCACTGTGATCGCGTCCGCCCGTTCCCGGGGATCAGGGATCGGGGGTTGCGACAGAAGGTGGTATCAGAGCCTAGCCACTGGTCTGAGCCAAAGAAGTGTTCTGCTGACACTTAAATTTTATATTTTGTGTTAGGAAATAAATTACGGAAATACATGCATAACTGTATTTAATTGTTATGTGTTATTTGACTATTTGTTAGTTTTCAGTATGAGTGATCAAGGACCATCAGACGTGAATTGTCAGTTAGCTGATTCACCTAGGAGTGAAGGTACATCAACACAGCCTGCCCTTTCAGGGTATTCTGCTGATCAGGAAGATGGAATATTTGCTTTTAGAGCTAAATCTGAAGAACCATTTCCTAATAAGAAACGAGGATGGTTCAGTAAAGAAGCTTTTGCTCGTAGGAAGAGAATGCGAAAATTGCAACAGCAAAGAGCGTTAGCAGCTATTAAGCGAGAGACAGATGCCCATACTCAAGATATAGTAAATAGAAGCTTAGCTAATTTCCATATCTTAGCTACGACTGCTACTGACCCAAGTCTGGAACAATTAGTAGCCCCACAACCACAAAACCCAGAACAACCCATGGAGATAGAAAATCCGGAGAACCAAGTAGAGATGCACGACTTTAACCCAGAAGAAATCCCAAGGGTGCCTGCACCGAATCCCCTAGACCCGAATTACGACCCCTGGTGGGACAATAATAGGGACTTTGTGCAACGTTACCCTATCCAGGATTATCCACCCATACAGAACATAGAAGCTTACCCAGGTATGGACCCTTTAGATCCCTATTACCAAGATGAATATATTAGGGAAATATTAGAGGATCCTTACCAATTTCATGAACTGTCACCCCCATATCAGGAAACCGTACCCCAGATTCCAAACCCAGTCCGAGAACCTGCACTCCCAATGAGTGCAGAAAACGTGCAAGAACTTAGGACTTTCGGGGAGGAAATCTTAGAAAGCAGTGAGAGGATGCGTCAGGTGGGAGAGCGTCTCGTATGGAAATACGATGAGCGCAATATGGATTTTTGGATAAATCCATATCCATGAATGTTAGAATGGAGGAAGCGATAGTAATAATAATAATATAATAAAATAAAATAAGATATGTGTGTACGGATGCATATTACTATTTTATTTTCTGTTGGTATTGTAATCTTTATTTCTGTACTAGTGTGTAATAGACGCATAGTATATGAAAAAGAGTATAGTCGCAATGATCGACGGTTTTTGGTTAAATTGTGTGTCATGTGATTAACTATATTACCTATTAATTGTGATATTAATGTTGGATAAATGTTTAAAATTCAGATGGTCGACGAAGGAAATCAAGGAAATCTGAATAATGATAACCAGAGTAACATTAACGTGGTTAATGAAAACCCAAGCATCAATAACAATGGGAACCAGATGGATAATAGTGCTATCCAACACATAGTAGCACAGGGAATTATAGATGCAATGCCATTTATACTTCAAACTGTTAAAGATGCTGATAATAAAAGTAAGCATAGCAACAAGCGACCCATTGAACCAGAAAACAGTGTAAACAATGGACCGGTACTTCAAATGCCTATTCCCAAAAGAAGAAGAACCATGCCTTATGGTTGTTCTTATAAAGAATTCTGGTCTTGTAAACCAATGGAATTCTCAGGCAATGAAGGGGCCATTGCAACCTTACGCTGGATAGAAAAGACTGAGGCAGTCTTAAGGATAAGCAAGTGTGCTGAAGAAGATAAAATACTGTTTGCTTCTAATCTGTTTAAGAATGCAGCATTAGAATGGTGGAACACTATCCTTCAGACAAAAGGAAGTGATAAAACCTATAATATGCAATGGGAAGAATTTAAGGACAAGGTAGAAAGGAAATTCTGCCCACCTAATGAGAAGGAACAAATCGCAAACAAATTCCTAAATCTTAGGATGACTGGTGTAGATAGCAAATGGTACACTAAGTTATTCTTCGAATATGCTAGGATAGTGCCAACTCTTGCTTCACCAGAACCAGTATTAATCTCTCTTTATATTTGGGGATTAATTGGAGAGATTAGACACATAGTCAAGGCAGCTAGACCTCAAACCATAGAAGAAGCGGTAGAATTAACAAATACCTTGACTGATGAATTAGTTCGTACTAGAGAAGAGGACCAGAGGAGAAACGTAACCCAAAGGCTTACTCAAGAATTTCGTTCTAGAAATTACAATCGTAGGAATATGGGTTCTACCTCTGCAACCTACTGCAAGGTCTGCAAGAAAAAGCACTCGGGAAAATGCTCCAATCTCTGCAATTACTGCAAGATGCCAGGACATAAGGAAGAAAATTGCAAGAGGAAGTCCAGTAATGGATTATGCTACAACTGTGGAGAAAAAGGTCATATCAGGCCAAACTGCCCAAAATTAGCTCCAGCTCCAGACAACAAGAATACTAAAAATGCTAGAGCATTTGTTCTGACTGCAGAAGAAGCCAAGATGATCCCAGACGTTATAGCTGGTACGTTTTTAGTTATTGATGTTTTTGCTAAAGTATTATTTGACTCTGGTGCAAACCAAAGTTTTATTAATACATCGTTTTGAAAATTTCTAAATCAGTCATTAACTAAACTACCACATGAATGCGTAGTAGAGACAGCTAATGGGGAAACTGTTAGAATTTCTGAAATCTTGCAGGGAGCAAGAATAGAAATTTTAAATCAGAAATTTATTGCAAACCTATATCCCATGAATTTGGCAGGATTTGATGTTGAGTTAGGAATGGATTGGTTAATAGCCAATAAAGCCAGTATTTTATGTGATCAAAAGTTAATTCAAGTAAATTCACCAAAAGGTAAAATGATCACAATTAAAGGAAATAAATCTTCTAGATCTACTAAATTCATTTCTGTGATGAAAACTGCAAGTTGTATGAGAAAAGGGTCTATAGTGTATTTGATTTCCATAATCACTAACACTAAAGGAAAGGATTTAAAAGACATTCCAGTAGTATCTCAGTTTTCAGATGTCTTTCCAGAAGAATTGCCAGGGCAACCTCCGGATAGAGAAGTTGAGTTAAGAATCCATTTGATACCAGGAACAGCACCAATTGCCAAAGCACCTTACCGTTTGGCACCTGCAGAAATGCAAGAATTAAAGAAACAATTAGACGAATTGTTGGAGAAAGGATTTATACAGCCAAGTTCATCGCCATGGGGAGCGCCGATACTATTTGTTAAAAAGAAGGACGGATCAATGCGTATGTGCATTGACTACCGTGAATTAAACAAAGTCACGATTAAGAATCGGTACCCATTACCGAGAATCGATGATTTGTTTGATCAGCTACAAGGAGCTCGATTTTTCTCTAAGATCGATTTAAGATCAGGATGTCATCAATTAAAGGTACAGGAAGAGGATATTCCTAAGACCGCATTTAGAACAAGGTATGGACATTATGAATTTACTGTCATGCCATTTGGTTTAACCAATGCCCCAGCTGCATTTATGGACATGATGAACCGAGTATGTAAGCCATATTTGGATAAATTCATAATTGTTTTTATATATGATATTCTAATTTACTCTAAGAGTAAAGAGGATCATGCAAGACATTTGCATGCACTTTTAAGTTTGTTACGAAAGGAAAAGCTTT
The DNA here is from genome assembly GCA_030545235.1 of Helianthus tuberosus. NCBI lineage: Eukaryota > Viridiplantae > Streptophyta > Magnoliopsida > Asterales > Asteraceae > Helianthus > Helianthus tuberosus. The sequence goes on from CM060438.1 coordinate 58,709,705, forward strand.
ATGCTAAGTTTTCAAAATGCGAATTTTGGTTAGAACAGGTACAATTCCTTGGACACCTAGTCAATCATGAAGGAATTCATGTAGATCCAACAAAGATTGAGGCAATTACTAAATGGAAAACCCCTGAGTCACCAACTGAGGTTAGAAGTTTCTTAGGATTGGCCGGTTATTATAAAAGGTTTATTCAAGATTTTTCTAGAATAGCCATTCCCTTAACTAAGCTAACCTGTAAATCTGTTAAGTTTGAATGGGGAATTAAATAAGAAGAAGCATTTAGAATCCTTAAGCAAAGATTAACCCATACACCCATACTAGCATTACCAGAAGGAACTGAAGATTTCGTAGTCTATTGTGATGCTTCTAAACTAGGTTATGGATGTGTGTTGATGCAACATCAAAAGGTTATAGCCTATGCATCTAGACAACTTAAGAATCATGAAGAGAATTATTCAACCCATGATTTAGAGTTAGGAGCTATAATTTTTGCTCTTAAGATTTGGAGACATTACCTTTATGGTAGTAAGTTTACCATATTTACTGATCACAAAAGTTTAAGGTATGTTTTCGGGCAGAAAGAGTTAAATATGAGACAAAGACGTTGGATGGAATTTCTTAATGATTATGATTGTGATATCCAGTATCATGAAGGAAAAGCAAATGTAGTGGCAGATGCCTTAAGCCGAAAGTATCATGAAAAGCCAAGAAGAGTACGTTATCTTAAATTAAATCTGCAAGTAGATTTAAATGAACAAATAAGAGAAGCACAAGAATCAGTAATCAAGGATGATTCTGAAAAATTAAAAGGTATGTTAAAAGAATTAAAACAAGGAACAGATGGAATTTGGAGATTCCATGAAAAGAGAATGTGGATACCTAAATTAGGAAATCTACGTAATCGTATATTAGAAGAAGCCCATAAGTCTAAGTATACGATGCATCCAGGAAGTGACAAAATGTACCAGGATTTAAGGAAAAATTTCTGGTGGATAGGAATGAAAAAAGACATAGCAACCTATGTTTCTAAATGTTTGACCTGTTCACAAGTCAAAGCTGAACATCAGAAACCCTCAGGTTTGTTACAGCAATTAGAAATGCCAGTTTGGAAATGGGAATTTATAACAATGGATTTTGTTACTAAATTACCCAAAACAAATAAAGGAAATAATACAATCTGGGTAATTGTAGATAGATTAACTAAGTCAGCTCATTTCTTACCAATGAAGGAAACAATTAGTATGGAACAATTATCTAAATTGTATGTAAATGAAATTGTTTCTTTGCATGGAATTCCTTTATCAATTGTTTCTGATAGAGATAGTCGCTTTACATCTCATTTTTGGTCAAGTTTCCAAAAGGCAATGGGAACTAAGTTAAAATTAAGCACAACTTATCATCCTCAAATGGATGGACAAAGTGAAAGGACAATTCAGACGATGGAAGACATGCTCAGAGCTTGTGTAATTGATTTTGGAGGTAATTGGGATGATCACATACCTTTAATAGAATTTTCTTATAATAATAGTTATCACACAAGTATCAATGCTGCACCATTCGAAGCACTTTATGGACGAAAGTGCCGAACCCCAGTCTGTTGGGCAGAAATTGGGGAAAAGCAATTATCTGGACCTGAGATAGTGCAAGAAACAACCAACAAGATTATTCAAGTCAAGGAACGATTGAAAGCAGCACGTGATCAACAAAAGAGTTATGCTAATAACCGACACAAGCCGTTGGAGTTTCAAGTAGGAGATAGAGTGTTGTTGAAAGTCTCTCCTAGGAAAGGAGTGGTAAGATTCATCAAACGGGGAAAACTAAGTCCCAGGTATGTTGGACCTTTTAAGATTGTTAGAAGAATAGGACCTGTAGCCTATCAGCTACAACTGCCAGAGGAAATGGCAGGAATACATGATGTGTTTCATGTATCTAATCTTAAAAAGTGTTTAGCTGATGAATCACTGATAGTGCCTCTTAAGGATATAGAGGTAAACGAACAACTCAAGTTTGTAGAAAGACCCCAACAGATTGAAGACAAGAAAGTCAAGAATCTCAAGCATAAGAGATTAGTTCTAGTCAAAGTAAAGTGGGACTCCAAAAGAGGACCTGAGTACACATGGGAGCTCAAGTCAGAAATGAAAAAGAAATATCCGCATTTATTCCAGTAGATCTCGAGGACGAGTTCTAAATAAGGTGGGGAGAATGTAACAACCCTCGGTAAAATCAAGGTTCTCATAATATTTCCGACCCTCTAATATATTATAAAATACCCTTATATGTTTTATATTATGCCCCGTATGTAAAACCGAGCCGAAATACATTATAGATTATAAAATAAATCAAAAATCTGAAAATAGTAAGTTGAGGCGGGCCGCGTAAGACCTCACCTCAACCTTACGCGGGCCGCGATAGAGCATCACACGCGATTACACCAGAGGCCGACACGTGTCAACATCGTGGCGGACCTACTAGCTGACCCAGCTAAGCTACTGAGTTGACTGAGGTTGACGCGGGCCGCGTAAGGGTCCCTTGTCTTTTACGCGGGCCGCGACAGGACTGAAATCAGCAACTATAAATAGATAGCATCTGATTACAATTTCCGTCGCTCATTTCTTTTTCTCAATCTCGAAATCTGAAAGTTATAAGCATTTTATGTCGGGTACTATACCCCTAATTAGCGAGGTTCTACTCCGTTGTAAGTATTATAACCCCAATTTCATAATAGTTATGCTGCCCGATTGATTTAGGGTTCCGTAACAACTGTCGTGGTTCTGCCCGACGTAGTTGTTGGAATGTCGTCTCGGGGAGGGTATTATTAATAATTTCAAAGGGTTATGATACTAACCAATGTATATTTGTATAAATTATAGATTATACCCAGGAAACCCTTACGAAAAGCCTAAGACAGCAATGTGAGTAATCTCCTTTTTGTTAACAGTTTTTACAAAACCTTAATTATTTTACAATATGATTAAGCGGTGATTGAGTCTTTGTAGTCTTCAATTACTGCCGGTATGTTGGGGTTTTGTATACAAAATTTGTACTACTTGTGAGTAGTAAGTCAAGGTTGACCGTACGTTACCATTTGACAATGAGTTAGCCAATGTGTAATATGACCCATAAGTCAGTGGATTGATAGTACCAAATGGAGTAATTGTGTAGACATAAACATTGTAATCGTCCTCGATACTGTTTTAATCAGTAAAAGATTTCTTGATTAAATTGGAATTCACTCACCAGTATTTCCGACTGACAAATGTTTTTAAAACGCGTTTCAGGTAACCCAATGTGAAAGCCAATTAGTAAAAAGCCAGCTGGAGAGCACTGAAGGCTTGGGAAAATGTGGCTATAAAAGTTACCTAATAAACGGTGTTTTAAATTCAATAAAATAGGGTTTGTCCCTATAAGTGTATTGTAATAAGAAACTTGGGTTTTGCCCATGTTATTATTAATATGAAATATGGTGGTTTTACCCTGATAAACATTTCCTAACTACGGTCCTGATGTAAATTCCGCTGCGAAATTAAATAACCAGCTGATACCACCACTGGGATCGCGTCCGCCCGTTCCCGGGGATCAGGGATTGGGGGTTGTGATAAAAACTACCCTCATTTTCTTCCTGTGACTCAGACTTATCTGTTTTGGTAGACTCCTCTGATAAAACGCTTTCAACAACCTTACCAACCACCTCTGAATCATCAAGATCATCAGATTTGGTGTAAGTCACATCGATGTTGTCAGGTAATTGGTCAACCATGTTCAGACCTTTTGCCACCTTTTCTTCATCATAAAATGTGTAATTACCTCTCAATGGTAGTGGCACCTGATGATATTCTGAACCAATACCTTTTTTATTCTTTTCAGAATATTTGCCATCTGGTGTGATGTTGAAAATACGTTCGAGAATGTACGAAGAACTATGATAACTTTGAAGTTTTGTAACAATCTTTTCTTTTTCAACTAAAACTTGTTTGAGTTTAGCAACTTCATCAATACATTTGTTTAACTCCTGTTGCTTTTCTTCAAACTTTTTCTCATAAAGGCTTGTTGTTGTTAAGTTTTCAGACAATCTTTCATCCATACATTTGACTTGTTTCTTCAAAGTATCATAAGCTTCTTGTACTCTATGACTTGACCATTTCATTTTCTCGTATTCCTTTTGTAAATCTTGAAAATTATTATCCTTTTGAACACAATCTTCACATTTTGGCGAACACTTTTGTTTCAACATTTCATTTTCTTTTTCAATCTTTTGTTTAAAAACTTCTTCATTTTCAAGCATTTCTTTGCATTTTGTTTTATAAACAGTTTCGATTTTATTTAATTCAATATCCTTTGATTTTATCTTTTCATCTTTCTCAGTACAGGCTTTGCACATTTCTATGCAATTCCTGCACTTATCTTCAGTTTTATCAACATTTTGATCATTGTTTAATAATTCAGAAGATTCAGTTAGAATTTTTACCTCAGTTTCATCTGGCACTTTTGATTCTTCTGTTTTCAACTTCTGATCCTCATCATTCTTTTGTTCGTGCTCATCAGCATCCCCTGCTGTTTTCTTCACCTCTTCAACCAGCTTCTCAATCTCTTCTTCTTTCTTCTTTCTCAACTCCATCACTTTTGGTAGACTTGCCTCAAAAACTTCCTTTAAATGTTTATACAAGTTAGCTTCATAATCTTTCTCTGATAATCTCCTCGTATGAAACGTGTCACGATCTGGGAATAAGTTTGTCACTGCATCAAAATCCACCTTCTTAGGATCAACCACTGGATTACCTTGTGGATCCAAATAACATTCTCGCTCAGCATCCCATCTTTTTGCTTTTTGTACTTCCTTAAAAGGAGCATACAACTTTCTGATTTCAAAACTAGCATTATCTCTCTGCCATCGTTTATCATCAACAACTTCGGCTACGAACGTGGATCCAACATAATCTTCTTCTGGAAGAACCTTGCTCCAGTCATAACCCTCATCATCCTGAATAACTACTAGAGCCCTCGACTTCTCTTTTGATGAACCTTCATCGATTTGCCTTTGATTCACCTTTGATGACTCGCTGTTGCGATGATAGATTGCTTTCTAGTAATAATCATCTTTAAATGGATTCACAGCTTCATCAGTTTTCCAGTTTTTGCACTCTCTCTTGAAGTTCCCTTTTTATTTGCACTTGAAACAGGTAACTTTTGATTTGTCGAATCCCAATTTTGTATCAGCAGTTCCCAAACATGATCTTCCAGTGATTTCCATAAACCTTTGTGCTCTCCTCATAGCGCTAGCCATGCACCATTTTATGTCTATCAGATCCATCTTGTAACAACTCTCATCAAAAGTCATATTTATTAAATTAATTTAAACAATAGGAAACCCTAATTGAGACACCCAAGTGATTCTACACAAACCCTAAAATTTTCAGAATTTTCAGAATCAGGATCAGGGCCCCTAAAACTCAGGGGGGGGGGGGTAAACCCTAAGCTACGATTATCCATATAACACTCTGTCAAATTCGAATTTTACAAAGTTATCAACTCAGCAGGCCTAGTCCCAAACGTGGCAACCCTATGACCATTAGGTGTCCCTTGCGCACCGTAAGGGTTAGAGTGTTACGGTGCGCAAGGGGTGACAAATTTTGGGTATAAATAGAGGGTCGTGGGACTTGATTTCTGGAATTTGAGAGACAAACCAATTCGTAATATGCTCCGAGATATCTTCTGTTTATCACAATTAACACACACGGATCACTAATCGACGCCGCAATCAGGGTATTAACTCGATCGCTATTACGATTCATTTTCCGATCGATCAATAATCCGATGGATCTTTAAGTGCTGCCCACATTAGGGTTATGCTTTGTCATTCGTCGTTAATTCGATGGATGTTTAAGTATCGCACTTTGTCATTCGTTGTGAGGGTTTGATCTCGTGAGTTATCGTAAATGCTGTATTGATTTCTAACCCAAAATTGTGTGCCTGTTATTAAATTTAGGTTAAAAAGGCTAATCAGTAGGCTAAACTCTGCTCAAATTAAATCTGCAATGTGAGTCATTCTCTTTTTATCAACTATTTTACAATACCTCAAATTATTTTCAAAAGTTATAATTACAGGGACTAAGTCGTGGATATCTTGAATTACTGGTTAGTGGGGTATTGTGCACATTACTAATTTTCTCCCAGTTAGGTTCATTGACCGACCTACTAGGGATAATCATCACTATTTAGGTTCATTGATCTAATAGTGGTATGACCATCGTCACCATTGTGACATGTCACCATTGTGACAGAGCGCCAGATAAAAATAAGATAGAAGCCATTGTAATCGCTCTTATGCTGTAATTAATAACTATGCATCATTTTATGTAAATAGAATGATTCACTCAGTATTTCCCGCTGACAAAACCGTTTTCAAACATGTTTCAGGTGATCTGTTATGATCCAGGAAAAGTGCCGTGAAGCACTACAAGCTTAAGAAAGTGGCTCAGGATAAAATAAAGAAACATGTTTTGTAAAATAAAAGATTTCTTCGTGAAATCAAATGATTGTAAATTACTGGGGTTTTATCCCGCGTTGTGAAATAAAATAATCGGGAAATATTTCAGTTTTATAAGATCCTAATAATAAACTTCCGCTGTTACACTCAATTAATTAAATACCACGGGATTTCTGTCCCGCGGCTCCTGAAACGGGTCAAACCGGGTCGGGGGCCGTGACAGAAAAAGGTGGTATCAGAGCCACTGATTGAGCCACTGATTAAGCCAATTAAGTATTTAGAAAATACTTAATTTGTATTAATTGCTATTTTATGATTATGTGTTTTATTATCTGACTAATTGTGTACAGTATGGGCAGATCTTTATATGCTAACCACTGTCGCAGTAAATACAAATCTTTAAATATTTTGATTCAAGTTTTAGCATCCTTATTAAATAAAAACCAGAAACCTGATTCAGTAAATAAATAAATTTACAAATAAAACTTAGTGTGTTTTAATTTTCAGTTGTTTTGGTAGTTATCCAGTATGAAATAATATTTAAAAGTTTTTCTATAAAATTTTGTTATGATTTTTAACTTAGTAACTGTGTGTATTTTGCTAAACAGCATGAGTGACTTGTCTGACGCCCTTCAGAATTTAAATCTCTATCCAGTAAGATTAGAGGTTTCCAGAGATTTCAATAGGTATATACCAGACATAGAAGAACCTATAGAATTCAACGCTTTACCTCTCGAGAAACCCAAGCCTAAGAAAATGGAAATTGGGGAAAACTCTAGACAAATTGAGGGGTTACCATCTCAGGAAGAGCTAGATTTTATAATGGCAAGCTATGATACTATTAAGCCTATTAATGAAAATGTTTTTATTCACTCTCTTGAAACACAACTACCAATAAACTTAGAACCAGCTATTCCAAACCCTTCAATCCACTCGCAAATAGACGAATGGTTGACTAATGAAATACAGTTACAAAACAATCCTTATAAGCTTTTTCCTCAGTTCAATCCAGAACCTTTACCAAATCCACCAATGAGTAACGAGAATATGGCTGAACTTCGCTTTGGTGAAGAACTAATGGATACTGGGAATAGGATCCAAGAGATTGGGGGACAGATCTCCTAGAAATACAATGAGAGGGAACGCCATTACTAGAATATCATCTGACAAAGGATAGGGGATTTATGGAACTGTGGTTGTGTAATAGTAATAGTAAAATCAGTATGTGTAAAATAAATAATAAAACGGTTGTATATAGAAGCATGATATAATCTATAAAACAAATAAAATTTTAGAAAATTTACAATTTTGTTTGTATATTCGTTTACGTGATTATGTGCAATTAAATGTGACATTGGATTATTTCTTTTACACTAATAAAATATATATATTAATTATCAGATGGAAGACGTGAGTAATGAACCAGTTAATGAGGTTAATCAATCTGAGCAACAACCGGGGGATCAATATATGACTAGGCAGGATATAGAAAATATCGTTGCTCAAGGGATAGGCAACGTTATTCCAGAAATAGTTGCTCAAGGGATAGCCAACGCTATTCCAGCAATCGTTGCTGCTGTTAAAAATCCAATCGAACCGCAACAAATAGTTCCTAGCAAACGTATTTCTGAAGATAACTTCAGTAATAGCATAAACGGAGGCAATGATCATGTTAATCATGAGAATGAACCACGGCAAGCTCCGCTTCCTAAGAAAATGAAAGCTGCAACGCCTGGTTGCACTTACAAAGAATTTCTTGCTTGTAAACCCATTGAGTTTGCAGGCAACGAAGGAGCGACTGCAGCATTGCGTTGGTTAGAGAAAACCGAGGCAGTAATTGCCATAAGTAAATGTGCTCAGGATGATCAGGTCATGTATGCGTCAAACCTTTTCAAAGAAGGGGCGCTAGAATGGTGGAATACGGTGTTACAAGCAAAAGGAAGAAGGATGGCGTATGCTATGAACTGGGAAGAATTTAAGAGCCTTGTAGAAAGAAAATTCTGTCCCGAGTATGAAAAGGAACAAATGACAAATAAGTTTCTAACCCACCGGATGGTGGATGTAGATTGTCGAGGGTATACTTCGACATTCTTCGAGTATGCTCGAGTGGTACCAACCCTGGCTTCGCCAGAGCCGGTACTTATTTCTCGTTATATTTGGGGATTGATTGCCGAAATCCGTAATATCGTCAAGGCTACGAAACCTCACACGATTGATGATGCGGTGGAATTAGCCAATACTCTGACTGACGAACTAGTACGGACAAGAGAAGAAAATAGAAGGAAGGAAGTAGCCCAAAAGATTACCCAAGGATTCCGTCCGGGTAACCATAACAATTTTAAGAAAGGAGGGAATGGGCAATCTTCCACTAGCCCATTTTGCAATTTTTGCAAAAGGAAGCATTTTGGAAGATGCAAAGGATATTGCAATTTTTGCAAAATTCCGGGGCATCAAGAAGAAGACTGCAGGAGGAAGAAATTTTCAGTCTGCTACAACTGTGGAGAAGAAGGACATCTTAGGCCAGATTGTCCAAAACTAAACAAACCATCTGACAATAAAGCCAAACCTGCAGAAGGAGCAAAAAGGAATGTAAGAGCCTTCCAACTGACTGCTCAGGAAGCAGAGCTCATTCCAGATGTGATAGCCGGTACGTTCTTAGTTCACAACGTTTACACAAAAGTATTATTTGACTCTGGTGCAAACCAAAGTTTTATAAATACTTCATTCTGCCAAACTCTTAACTTACCTTTAACCAGCATTAGGCAAAATTCTACAGTAGAAACGACAGATGGGAATTCAGTTAAAATAAATAAGGTTCTGCAAAACATAGAAATAGAACTTTTAAGTCATAAATTTTCTGCAACCCTATTATCTATGAAATTAGTTGAATTCGATGTTGTGTTAGGAATGGATTGGTTAGTAAACAACCATGCTCAAATTATCTGTGATAAGAATTCCATAGAAATTTGTGCACCCACTGAAGAAGTAATAATGATTACAGGAGATAAGTCATGTAAACCCATAAAGTTCATATCAGTAATGAAAATTGCTAATTATGAACGAAAGCAAGGAATAGTATATATGATTTCAGTAATCATTAATACTAAAGATAAAGAACTTAAGGAAATTTCTGTAGTTTCAGAATACCAGATGTAATTCCAGAAGAATTACCAGGATTACTACCAGATAGGGGGTAGAATTTAGGATTCATCTAATTCCAGAAACTATACCGATAGCCAAGGCACCTTATCGGTTAGTTCCTACAGAAATGTTAGAACTGAAAAAGCAATTAGATGAATTATTAAGTAAAGGTTTCATACAACCTAGTTTATCCTCGTGGGAGGCACCATTGTTGTTTGTTAACAAAAAGGATGGTTCGATGAGAAAATGTATTGATTATAGGGAATTGAATAAGGTTACAATTAAGAATCGATACCCATTACCTAGAATTGATGATCTATTTGATCAATTCCAGGGAGATAGATATTTTTCTAGGATCGACTTACGTTCCGGATATCATCAATTGAAAGTACAAGAGGAAGACATACCTAAAACTGCTTTCAGAACTAGGTATGGTCATTACAAGTTTACAATCATGCGTTTCAAATTAACGAATGCACCTGCAGTATTCATGGATATGATGAATAAGATCTGTAAACCATATTTGGATAAATTCGTAATTGTCTTCATCGACGATATACTTATTTATTCTAAAAGTCATGAAGAACATTGTCAGCACTTGCATGCACTCTTAACTTTGTTAAGAAAAGAGAAGCTTTACGCCAAATTCTCGAAGTGTGAATTTTGGCTGCCAGAAGTGCAATTTCTAGGCCATATGGTGAATCATGAAGGTACTCACGTAGATCCTGATAAGATAGCAACAATTATCAAATGGAAGGTTCCGCAATCCGTAATGGAAATTAGAAGTTTTATAGGTTTAGCTGGATATTATAGCCGGTTTATTAAGGATTTTTCCAAAATAGATATACCATTAAGTAAGCTAACCTGTAAAACAGTTAAGTTTGAATGGGGACCTAAACAAGAAGAAGCCTTTAGGATCTTAAAGCATAAATTAACAAAATCCTAGCCTTACCAGAAGGAACAGAAGAATTTAAAGTATATGGTGATGCTTCAAAGCTAGGATTTGGATATGTATTAATGCAACGCAAAAAGGTAATTGCGTATGCATCAAGGCAATTGAAAAAGCACGAAGAAAACTATACTACTTATGACTTAGAATTAGGAACCATAATTTTTGCCCTTAAGATTTGGAGACATTATCTGTATGGAAGTAAGTTTACTGTCTATACGGATCATAAGAATTTAAGATATATATTTGGGCAAAAAGAATTAAACATGAGGCAAAGGAGATGGATGAAAATCCTAAGTGACTATGACTGTGATATTCAGTATCACGAAGGAAAAGCTGAAGACGACTAGAGATCGCCAGAAGAGTTATACAAATAATAGACGAAAGCCATTGGAATTTCAAGTTGGAGACAAAATGCTATTGAAAGTATCTACTTAGGAGTTGTTAGATTCGGTAAGAAAGGAAAGCTAAGTCCAAGGTACGTGGGACCACTTGCAGTAATCCAACGTATAGGACCAGTTACTTATCGTTTACAACTACCAAGAAAGTTAGCTGGAGTACATGATATATTTCATGTATCCAATCTCAAGAAATGTCTATCAGACGAATCTTTGGTAGTACCTCTCCAAGATATAAAGGTAAACGAAAAATTTAAAATTTGTAGAGAAACCTCTTCAGATAGAAGATAGAAAAGATCAAATTTCTCAAAACACAAACGATTAGTGTTAGTTCAAGTAAAGTGGGATTCAAAGATAGGACCCTAATACACTTGGGAACTGGAATCAGAAAAGAAGCGAAAGAATCCTCAATTATTCCAGTAAATCTCGAGGACGAGATTTTTATTAAGGTGGGGAGAATGTAACAACTCTCATCAAAAGTCATATTTATTAAATTAATTTGAACAATAGGAAACCCTAATTGAGACACCCAAGTGATTCTGCACAAACCCTAAAATTTTCAGAATTTTCAGAATCAGGATCAGGGCCCCTAAAACTCAGGGGGGGTAAACCCTAAGCTACGATTATCCATATAACACTCTGTCAAATTCGAATTTTACAAAGTTATCAACTCAGCAGGCCTAGTCCCAAACGTGGGAACCCTATGACCATTAGGTGTCCCTTGCGCACCGTAAGGGTTAGAGTGTTACGGTGCGCAAGGGGTGACAAATTTTGGGTATAAATAGAGGGTCGTGGGACTTGATTTCTGGAGTTTGAGCGACGAACCAATTCGTAATATGCTCCGAGATATCTTCTGTTTATCACAATTAACACACACGGATCACTAATCGACGCCGCAGTCAGGGTATTAACTCGATCGCTATTACGATTCATTTTCCGATCGATCAATAATCCGATGGATGTTTAAGTGCTGCCCACATTAGGGTTATGCTTTGTCATTCGTCTTTAATTCGATGGATGTTTAAGTATCGCACTTTGTCATTCGTTGTGAGGGTTTGATCTCGTGAGTTATCGTAAATGCTGTATTGATTTCTAACCCAAAATTGTGTGTCTGTTATTAAATTTAGGTTAAAAAGGCTAATCAGTAGGCTAAACTATGCTCAAATTAATTCTGCAATGTGAGTCATTCTCTTTTTATCAACTATTTTACAATACCTCAAATTATTTTCAAAAGTTATAATTACAGGGACTAAGTCGTGGATATCTTGAATTACTGGTTAGTGGGGTATTGTGCACATTACTAATTTTCTCCCAGTTAGGTTCATTGACCTACTAGGGATAATCATCACTATTTAGGTTCATTGATCTAATAGTGGTATGACCATCGTCACCATTGTGACATGTCACCATTGTGACAGAGCGCCAGATAAAAATAAGATAGAAGCCATTGTAATCGCTCTTATGCTGTAATTAATAACTATGCATCATTTTATGTAAATAGAATTATTCACTCAGTATTTCCCGCTGACAAAATCTTTTTCAAACATGTTTCAAGTGATCTGTTATGATCCAGGAAAAGTGCCGTGAAGCACTACAAGCTTAAGAAAGTGGCTCAGGATAAAATAAAGAACATGTTTTGTAAAATAAAAGATTTCTTCGTGAAATCAAATGATTGTAAATTACCGGGGTTTTATCCCGCGTTGTGAAATAAAATAATCGGGAAATATTTCAGTTTTAAAAGATCCTGATAATAAACTTCCGCTGTTACACTCAATTAATTAAATACCACGGGATTTCTGTCCCGCGGCTCCTGAAACGGGTCAAACCGGGTCGGGGGCCGTGACACATCTCCTCTGGATCTAACTGATCATAATCTTCCTTTGTCATGTTCGGGTTTCCAACCTTACCCGCGATCAGACTTTCGTATGAATCAAGAACAGATGCTAAAAACACCATTTGTTGCTTGGCAGCTTCTGCATTCATACTTTGAAAGTTTTTCAGATCTATGGCAATATTGCACTGAAGTATGTTCGGATTTGACGAATTTGAAGCAAATGAATGATAACCCGGATCTTTTGAAAACTGTGTTGAGATGAATCCTTTGAATTTCCAGCACTAAATGCCATCTTTGACGCTTGATCCATCATGCTTCTTCTGTAGTATAGATCGATATTTTGTTGATACTGTTGATTTGCCATTTTGTTCTGCTCTTGTATTTCCAAATCATGACCTTCAAGCTTCTCAATTAACCAATCAAGGGTCACTTTGTTCATATCATTGTTGGTTTTGAGTATCATGACGTAGTTTGACCAATTGTTTTCATTTGGAAGAGCTTCGATCAACCTGTCAATGATCTCTTCATTATCTTTGGAAACACCAAACCTTTCTAGTTCGAGTTTAAGATGGCAAAATCTTTCAATCATCTGAGGTACGGTTTCACCTTTCATGCATGTAAACAAATCAAATTCTTTTTTCAATAACGATCGTTTGCTTTTGATAATTTCTTCACCACCCGTACATTTTCTCTCTAAAGCTTCCCAAAAACCTTTTGAAGTAGTTTCATCAAGTAATGAAATAATATCATCTCGAACCGATTGATACAGCAATGTAATCATTTTTTGTTCAGCACACATGTGTTTTACTTCTTGTTCTGTGAATTCTTCAATTGTCAATAAGCTTCCACCTTATTTTGTTGGTTCTTTATATCCTAACTTCAATTTTAACCAAATATCATGAGCGAATGGTTTTACCCAACCCTCAAACCACTTTTTCCACCAGTTATAGTCCTCGATATTCATTAATTTCGGTGGCTTTTGTTGGTTTCCGTACACATTATCATATTTCAAATATCTGAAATCGTTTTTGAAATGCTGCTAGTTTCCGACTTTGTTTCAGAAGTGTAAGCGTTATAAAATGTGTTGTAAAACTCTTCGCCAACGCCTGACATCTTTAAATTGTGTCTTGATATTTGCACCTTGTTTATCACCTTGAATTTATCTTGAATCACCTGCAATCACACAAAACAATCTATCAGTTTTAACCGAACTAAATACTTAAAAGTGTGTGACGGTTGAATCGATCTAAGATTTGTGTCGAAGATTTGTGAATTTGTTCCGTTGTTTGGATGGAATCACTGACAGAATGGGTTCTAAATTTCAATTCTTAATACCACCGGCCCACTTTCAATTCTCCTATTGAACCTTAGTGACGTGAAGTCTGACCCAACTAGAGAATTATATCAAAAATAAAACTCACTTTATTTGAATAATGGCTGACAACATTTTGATTCAGATGATTGTTATTGGGCCTATCAAAAAAATTCACGTGAATTGTACCTTGCAACTTTGATTTTATAAATTGCCGACAACAATTATACTTTACATATGCTGCTCAAAACATATCACATGCACACTTGATCAACATGCGCCGCCAATTTTATTCAATGTAATATTATTGTACCGAATTTTTAATTGGCGGATGACTTTGGTAGATGAAATAAATGGACTAGATTTGGACCGATGACAACTATGAATTTTGTTAAATGTGACCGACACTCTTGTAATGATCACAAGCAATTTCTAATTCCAATCCCACTGAGCCGACAATATTAATGCACTTCAAATACAATTGGACCGAAAACTCTGAATGATTAATCACATGAATTCTGATAAGTTTCTTGGGCCGAGAATCAAAGTTGGCTGACACTATTGTTTACTCCAACCATATTATTGGACCTTTGTATTTAGTGGACTGACATGTATCATGTGATGTAATAAATGGGCCGACTACACACTGTTCGTTGTAATGAAGGGTTCGTCAAAACTGTGAGGGTTCGTTGAGTATGTGAGGGTTCGTCAAACAATTGAGGGGTTCGTTACATGAAACTGTTCGTCGCATAACTGAAGGTTCGTTGAGACGTAAAGGTTTCGCAGAAGGAGTCTTCGTCAAAGAAGATTGTTCATTGTAACAGTTCGTCACAAAGACTAAGGATTCGTCGCCCAGATTACCCCTCGATCGGATGGTCATCCGATCGGATTGCCATCCGATCGGTGAACATCAACAACAACAACAGAAACAAGAGTGTTTAGGATCGGATGGTCATCCGATCGGATTGCCATCCGATCGGTGAACATCACTGACGAAGAACAATATTTTCATTAGTATATTAATGATTCACAATGTCAACTGTTTGTTGAGATAATCAAGTGTTACAAGTTTTCGTCGATATGATGACCCTTCGTCAACTGCAACAACACAACAAAAATTAAAGTGAATCAAATGAATAATGATGCTAAGGATCGGATGGTCATCCGATCGGATGGCCATCCGATCTGTGACCAACCATAACAACAATGACGAACAAAATTTCAAGTCAAACAGAAAATCTTAGATTTCTCTCAAATTGTTTGGAGTTTTGATCTGAAATTTTGTAGGCTTGAAGAATGATGATTTTCTCACAATATATCCAAAAATCAGCCAATTTTAACCGTGAAAGCCATGTTAATTTTGCGTTTTTCTGTCTAAAAGTGAAAGAGATGAAAAGATGAAGAAATTAGACAATTCTAAATGAAATTTGGATCTGAATCTATTGATTTCACGTCGATTCTTGTGAGTTTGATCCGTGCAATCGAGCTCCTGCTCTGATATCACTTGTAGGACCGTTTTTTACTCCCGAACGATTGTGAACCGATACGTGTGACATGCGGAATCCGTACACGTACGTGGACCGAACACAAGAACGTACTATAAACTGTGATTCAATTGATCGTATGAAAAGATTACAAGCACCGTGAATCACCTCTTGCACTTTCTCTCTCTAGCTCCAAAGCTCTTCAAAGTCTAGAATGGCAAAAGTTCTAAATTTAAGGCATAAGCCTCCTATTTATAGGCAAAGGATATAAGGGATTTACCCTAATTTACAATAATGCCACCTTGCCCTTTTTCCTAAATATTATACTATAAAGCTATGAATGCTACTAAATCTTGCTACGAACTGAATTGACGGAGGCGATAGACATTACTGCACTAACAACCTCTGTTGTAGGATAATCTGGCTTTTTAGGAACAGAGGGATGTTTCTTTCTTCTTTCTTCCAACCTCTTGTAGGTTTCTAACACTTTAACTTCTGTCCACCTTGTGACTTGGTTCCTTGAACCATAATTTGCAGTTATAAGTTCTTCCTTCATTCTTTTCAGCTTCAAAGCCCTTTCAGATACATTCTTTTTAAATTGGGACCAAACTGGTGGGGTTTGTTTTGTTTTGTCATCAAGCATCTTTTGTATTCTTGCAATTTCTTGCTTGAGCTCACTTATGGTCCATTCTTTGAATTGATACCTTTCTGCCTTGTATTTCTTATGTGTCATGATGTGCTCAATGTAGTCTTGTTTTAAGCTTTCATCATCCTTTTCTGATAGCTTCTGACAAAGATCTTTTGAGAACTGCTCTAATGTTCTGACTTGACTGAGCAGATATTGTAGATTCCTCTGAATTTCTTTATCAGATTTTCCCTTCGTGTCTCTTCTTGATATATCCTTTGCTTGCTTGGCCTTCAATTGTAGATACTCTTCTATGTTTCTTAGCAAAGGATAACCATGGAGAGATGGGAGGTTCCTCTTTTCAGGATCATCTTCAGAATAAAAGGATTTGATCTCCTCTCTAACTGCTGGAAGATCCAAAGGATATTTTACTCCCAAAGGAACCAAGGCAGTTGTCACACCCCCAAAATCCACACGCGGAGTACTACCGCTTGGAGGCGTGACATGACCAGGATCAAGCCACCAATCATATTGAACATAAGTATAAAGTAAAAGTCATTCATCAATACGATAGGTGTTTCCAAAACCAAATATAAACAAGTGTGTAGCGGAAGCATTAATGTAAAAACCCAACATCAGTTTAAGTACAAAAAGTCATGATGTTTAACAACGCATTCACGATCCATATCCACAACGACCGTGCCTCCCGTGCAAGCTCCAAAAGTACCTAAGGTCCTGCAAGGCATGTAACAGAGAGTCAACAACTAGTTGAGCGAGTTCACAGAAAGTAATGCGTAATAGTAAGTTTGTTTGTAACATGTGGCTCTACTGGGCCGGTAGTAAGTTCTATTGGTGGGGGCTTCCCGTGTTGTATAACCACTAGACCATTTGCAACCATATGTGTTCTTCACAACCGAGAACAGTAATACGTACAAGTGTTACGTAGGTTTTACGTAAGTATCCTTCCCAACCGAGGATAGGGGTACGCAGGGGTTTACGTAGGTTTTACGTAAGTGCCTGTCACAACCGAGGCAGTAGTAAATATAGGTTCACGTAGGTTTTACGTGAGTATCCTTCACAACCGAGGATAGCGAATAGCATAAGTATACGTAGGTTTTACGTATGGGTCCTGCACAACCGAGGACGATGGTATGGTAGTCTAGTAATAATGACCGCATGAATCTATTCAACCTTATTCCTTAAATCCCATTCCCAAGCCCTGGGAATCCCATGCCTTGGTAGAAGTGTGAACTCACCTTGTTTTGCTCGGTATGCTAAGTATGTGCTCACGGTTAATCAATCACGTCCTAAGGTATGCACGTATACATGATCAGTTTGCATTCAAGTTGTTTGCACGTAAACATCATCATCATGAACATCGCATTAATAACACTGAGTATCACATTGCACGTATTTGTAATCATACAAGTATTGCCTTTATTCATAACAGCAGTTATCTAACCCAGTTAAGTTTTATCAGGAACAGTTACTGTGCAAATTACCCAGGTCGGCGAAACACCCTCTATTTCGCCATGAGCCCCTCCGACGAATCATTCATGTTCGTCAAACTAGTCTCGGCGAAACACATTGTGTTTCGCCATGTCGGTTTCATCAATTTAATGTGTTTCGCCGGTACTTCTGATTCGTCGAAGTACATAACAGTTTCAGCAATAATAACAATGCCTCAAAAACTAAAGGCCCTAATGGCCGACAACTAGCAATCACCTCCAATCCTCATTGGACCTCCAATAACATAAGCCGATTGGACCTTAAACATCAACCACCGTTTGGACTTTTAAGGAATTATCAATACTAACAAACATCATTATTATAAAATAGGCGGTTCACATATCCCCACCCATTGACCACCGATTTGTCCCACCTATCATGATTTTAATAAGTAACCCATGTTACTAACCATGAATCTTATCAATCCAACCGACAATTCCATAAAGTGTTCTTTATCTTTCAATATGACAACATATATATACAAACAATAAACAAATGAATCATGAGAAACATATCCTGACAACACACACATGGGCTGCAACTAAAAGCATTCATCAAACCGAATATTTAATCAATAACAAGTAATCGGTTCTGTATATCACACTAACCGAGATAAAAGGACGATGAATAGGCTAAGGGGGCTTCGAGAGTTCCAAACAGCCGTCACACAAAAGAGGGGCGCTCTAGGGTTTCTATTTTGTTAACGTATGACGAATGAGACGGTTCCATGTAATTTATATGCGTACAAGTGAACTGGGCCCTAATGGGCTTTGGTGAAACTGGGCTTCGGCGAAACACCTGTTTCGTCGAGATGCTTATGGCGAATCAGTCTATTTCGTCGGGTCCAGTCTGTTTCGTCGAGTCCTTTTATGTGTTAACAGTTTTAAGTTTTCAACAGGTTTCATGTTATACAGCCAAACACAAAATCATGCAACCATAATGCGTTCATAAAAAAAAAATAACGTGTACAGTTACAAGTTAAACAAGTCAAACAACTACACAGTCAAAGTCAACGTGCACTTAATGCGAAAGTGAAGGTCGGAAACTCGAGTTGTCACATTATCCCCAACTTGAAAGAAATTTCGTCCCGAAATTTAGCATACGGTTACTGAGGAAGCTAAGTAAGTTGTATCGTTTACTGGTTTTCCTGGGGTGTCACATCATTCCCCCGTTAAGTTGGAATTTCGTTCCGAAATTCCGTAGTAGCTTCAGCCTCAGTAGTAGTTGCATTGTTTTCGAACAACTGGGGATATTTGAGTTCCATTTGATCTTCGCACTCCCAGGTGAACTCTGGGCCGCGACGGGAGTTCCAACGAACTCGTACAAGAGGTATTCTAGTGTTCTTGAGGACCTTAACATCCCGGTCCGTGATTTCAACTGGTTCTTCGACGAAATGCAACCGTTCGTCGATAGTGAGCTCCTTCAAAGGAACTATAAAGGTCTCATCTGACTGCCACTTCTTCAGATTCGACACATGAAAAACGTTGTGAACTGCACTGAGTTCAGCTGGTAAGTTCAGTCTGTAGGCCACTTTGCCTATCTTTTCTATGACTTCAAATGGTCCAACGTATCGTGGATTGAGCTTGCCTCGTTTGCCAAAACGAACAACACCCTTCCAGGGTGAAACCTTGAGTAGTGCTCGATCCCCAACCTGGAGTTCAAGCAGTTTCCTGTCTTTATCGGCGTATGCTTTCTGACGGTCACGAGCTGCCGCCATGCGTTGTCGTATTTGAGCAATCTTTTCAGTAGTATCAACTACCATTTCTGGACCTGTGATCTGACTGTCACCCACCTCTGCCCAACAAAGAGGTGATCGGAATTTACGCCCGTACAATGCCTCAAATGGAGCAGCTTTAATGCTGGTGTGGTAACTGTTGTTGTATGAAAATTCCACAAGTGGCAGATGCTTTTCCTAGCCCTTGCCAAAGTCAATTACGCACGCCCGAAGCATGTCTTCTAGAGTTTGAATAGTACGCTCAGATTGCCCATCTGTCTGAGGATGATAAGCTGTGCTCATGTCTAATCGAGAGCCAAAAGATTTGTGCATTGCTTGCCACAATTCTGAAGTAAAACGTGCATCACGATCAGAGATAATAGAGGTGGGCACCCCGTGCCTCGAGACAACTTCTTTAAGGTATACGTCTGCTAGAGTGGAGAACTTATCCGTTTCCTTGATAGCCAAGAAGTGAGCAGACTTTGTGAGTCGATCCACGACCACCCAAATAGTATCATTTCCGCGCTGAGATCTAGGCAGGCCAGTAACAAAATCCATGGAAATTTGCTCCCATTTCCATTGTGGTATCTCAGGCTGTTGGAGTGGGCCTGATGGTTTCTGATATTCTGCTTTGACTCTCGCACAAGTCAAACACTTGCTAACGTAAGTGGCTATGTGAGCTCTCATGCTAGGCCACCAGTATGTAGTTCTGAGGTCGTGGTACATCTTATCCGAACCAGGATGTACTGAATAGCGAGACTTATGAGCTTCATCCATTACAAGCTCGCGTAAGTTGCCATAGAATGGGACCCAGATGCGTCCGGTTACATAATAGGCGCCGTCTGCCCTTTGTTCTAACCTTTGCCTTGAGCCGCGTAGGGCTTCAGCCCTGACGTTTTCCGGTTTCAATGCTTCTACCTGAGCATCTCGTATATGTGAAGGAAGACTAGACTGAATAGTGAGTTGCAATGCTCGTACATGCCTAGGTGTAGTATCTTTTCGACTGAGGGCGTCGGCCACCACATTGGCCTTGCCTGGATGGTATTTTATAGCACATTCGTAATCGTTCAGTAGTTCAACCCATCTACGTTGTCGCATGTTCAAATCTTTCTGCTTGAAAATATATTTGAGGCTCCTGTGATCGGTGTAGATGGTGCACTTGGTGCCATACAGATAATGTCGCCATATCTTGAGCGCAAAAACAACAGCTCCCAGCTCTAAATCGTGTGTAGTGTAATTCCGTTCGTGAATCTTAAGTTGACGTGAAGCATAAGCAATAACTTTATCTCGTTGCATCAATACACATCCAAGACCTTGGATAGATGCGTCGCAGTAGACTACAAAATCGTCCGTGCCTTCAGGCAATGAGAGGATAGGTGCGCTACAAAGTCTATCCTTTAAGTGCTGAAACGCTGTTTCCTGTATATTACTCCAACGATAAGCAACACCTTTCTGTGTCAGCAATGTAAGCGGCTGTGTAATCTTTGAGAAGTCTTTGATGAATCATCTATAATAACCCGCCAAACCCAAGAATTGGCGTATTTCTGTCGGTGTACTAGGTGCAGGCCAGTTCTTAATCGAATCTATCTTGGATGGATCAACATGAATCCCATCCTTGGTTACCACATGGCCTAAAAAGTGGACTTCACGAAGCCAGAAGTCGCATTTTGAAAACTTAGCGTACAGCTGTTCCGTTCGAAGGAGTTCCAGAATAAGTCGTAAATGCTGTTCGTGTTCCTCCCGATTCTTCGAATAGATCAGGATGTCATCAATGAAAACAATAACAAACTTGTCAAGATAAGGTTTGCACACCCTGTTCATAAGATCCATGAAAACCGCAGGCGCGTTCGTTAGTCCGAATGGCATGACTAGAAACTCGTAATGGCCGTAGCGAGTTCTGAATGCTGTTTTGGAGACGTCCTCATCTCGGACTCTCAATTGATGGTAACCTGACCTCAGGTCAATCTTCGAGTAATAGCTCGACCCTTGCAACTGATCGAATAAGTCGTCGATGCGTGGAAGAGGATAACGATTCTTCACCGTCACCTTGTTCAGTTCGCGGTAATCTATGCACATACGAAAGGTACCGTCTTTCTTCTTTACAAATAATACTGGAGCTCCCCAGGGCGAAGAGCTAGGACGTATGAAACCCTTTTCCAAGAGTTCTTGCAATTGCTTAGACAGTTCTTCCAGTTCATTTGGAGCTAAGCGATAAGGTGCTCGGGCTATAGGTGCTGCTCCTGGAGCTAGCTCGATCTGAAATTCGACCTGGCGATGAGGCGGTAATCCAGGTAACTCTTCAGGAAACACTTGAGGAAAGTCGCGTACTACAGGAATATCCCCAATCTTTTTCTCTGTCGTCGATGTATCAGTAACGAGTGCTAAAATAGCTATGTGGCCCTTTCGCAGACACTTCTGAGCCTTCAAGAAGGAGATGATGCCACTCACGACACCACTCTTGTCGCCTTGAACTTCGAGAGGTTCTTTGCCAGAACGAGGAATACGAATGATCTTCTCCTTGCATAGGATCTCTGCTTGTTGTTGGGATAACCAATCCATGCCGATGACAATATCGAAACTACTCAGAGTTATAGGAATGAGATCGATAGAGAAAGTCTGACCAGCGAGGATAAGATTACAACCCTGAACTATGTGTGTGGCCTCTAGACTTTTACCGTTAGCTAACTCTACGACATGTTTGGTGTTCAAAAGTGTTGGTGCGCGTTTAAGCATTTGACTAGCTTTCAGAGACATATAACTGGTATCCGCACCCGAATCAAATAATACGGTAACATAAAAGTCGTCAAGAAGAAACTTACCCGTAACCACATTAGGATCGTTCCTTGCGTCACTCTGACCAATCACAAACATACGACCCTTTGCACCATTGTTGTTGTTGTTGTTTCCCCCATTGTTGTTCCCAGTGCCCTGATTATTGTTGTTGTTGTTCCCATTGCCCTGGTTGTTGTTGTTGTTCTGGTTTCGGTTTAACTGAGGGCAGTGTCTTTTGAAGTGACCTTCAGCACCACAATGAAAACATCCCTTGTTACCCTGTTGTTGGTTCTGTTGCGTTTGCTGCTGCTGTTGATTCTGAGTTACAGGCCGTGGGCTCCTACAATCCTTGGCCTCATGACCCATCCTGAGGCACCTCCGACAACGACCCTTGTTGCACTGGCCACTGTGATGCCTGTTACAGTTGTTACACTTTGGGAGGTTCCCTCGATAACCACCCTGCCCGTGACTGCCCGAGGATTGCTGACTAGGGCTCTGATAGTTGTCAGTCTTTCACTACTGAACTTGAGACTGTACTAAAGCTGAACCTTTGCTGGAATCCCCCTCCCATTTTCTCTTGTTATCACTGGGGGTAGCAGGAGTAGTTGCTGAAACAGTAGCAGTAGTAGTAGCGCTGATACGTTTAGGCAGCTTGTTCTGTTCCACTGCCTGATCGGTGAGGCGATGAGCTAGCTTGACGATCTGTTGAATAGTGCCAAGATTCGCTGACGTTACGTGGCTTTGAATCTCCAGCACCAGACCATTGAGATACAGTTCGATACGCTTAATGGGAGGGTCCACCATAGTAGGACACAGAATAGCCAACTCGTTCGATCTTCTAGTGTACGCTTCAATTTCTGACCCCGTCATTTTCAAGTGGTAAAACTCTACCTCCAACTTATGAATATCGTCACGGCTACAGTATTCCTCTTTGATCAACTCCTTGAAATCATTCCAGGGTGTGGCGTTAGCAACAGCCAACCCTAACATCTGTACTTGCGCATTCCACCAAGTCAGCGCAATGCCTTCTAGTGTACCAGTGGCGTACTTCACCCTGCGAGCCTCAGGGCATTCGCACATTTCAAATACTGACTCGAGCTTTTCAAACCAATGGAGGAGTCCAACCGCTCCTTCCGTGCCACTAAAAGTAGTAGGACGACAGTCCATGAAAGTTTTGAAGGTACAAACAGGTGGCTGAGCGTGCTGACCTGTTGTATATAAGAATCCAGTACAAGATTAAAACACAAGAGTCGATTTAGGAGTGTAGGATCTAAAGATCCTAGTGTGAGTTACAACTGCAGGGTATACCTCCTGCTTGTGCGGCTGTAAGTGCCTCAGCAATTCGTTCGTTAATGAGAGCCGTCAGTTGGGCTTGCGTCATGTTGATACGTCCAGACATGATCTTCATAGTAAATATGACATAAGTGAGAGAGGTTCGCGAGTAGTGCTCGCGAGTAGTGCGATAACAAAAGGGAATAATCACACAAGTGTTCTCATGCAATAGTGTTAAGTTAACCTAAGCATACCCGGAGCAAAAGTTCTATGCAATTCTAGCAAGTAGGTAATAAGACATGTACCATATTACCTAGAGTGATGAGTCTTGCACGTGGAGTGAGGCGTCGTTGTGGATCGTTGAGCACTGTTCTGGTTATAGTCTGGTTTTAATAAAAACGTTTTCCCCTTATTAAAACCGAGTTCTCTATAACCAATGGCTCTGATACCAATCTGTCACACCCCCAAAATCCACACGCGGAGTACTACCGCTTGGAGGCGTGACATGACCAGGATCAAGCCACCAATCATATTGAACATAAGTATAAAGTAAAAGTCATTCATCAATACGATAGGTGTTTCCAAAACCAAATATAAACAAGTGTGTAGCGGAAGCATTAATGTAAAAACCCAACATCAGTTTAAGTACAAAAAGTCATGATGTTTAACAACGCATTCACGATCCATATCCACAACGACCGTGCCTCCCGTGCAAGCTCCAAAAGTACCTAAGGTCCTGCAAGGCATGTAACAGAGAGTCAACAACTAGTTGAGCGAGTTCACAGAAAGTAATGCGTAATAGTAAGTTTGTTTGTAACATGTGGCTCTACTGGGCCGGTAGTAAGTTCTATTGGTGGGGGCTTCCCGTGTTGTATAACCACTAGACCATTTGCAACCATATGTGTTCTTCACAACCGAGAACAGTAATACGTACAAGTGTTACGTAGGTTTTACGTAAGTATCCTTCCCAACCGAGGATAGGGGTACGCAGGGGTTTACGTAGGTTTTACGTAAGTGCCTGTCACAACCGAGGCAGTAGTAAATATAGGTTCACGTAGGTTTTACGTGAGTATCCTTCACAACCGAGGATAGCGAATAGCATAAGTATACGTAGGTTTTACGTATGGGTCCTGCACAACCGAGGACGATGGTATGGTAGTCTAGTAATAATGACTGCATGAATCTATTCAACCATATTCCTTAAATCCCATTCCCAAGCCCTGGGAATCCCATGCCTTGGTAGAAGTGTGAACTCACCTTGTTTTGCTCGGTATGCTAAGTATGTGCTCACGGTTAATCAATCACGTCCTAAGGTATGCACGTATACATGATCAGTTTGCATTCAAGTTGTTTGCACGTAAACATCATCATCATGAACATCGCATTAATAACACTGAGTATCACATTGCACGTATTTGTAATCATACAAGTATTGCCTTTATTCATAACAGCAGTTATCTAACCCAGTTAAGTTTTATCAGGAACAGTTACTGTGCAAATTACCCAGGTCGGCGAAACACCCTCTATTTCGCCATGAGCCCCTCCGACGAATCATTCATGTTCGTCAAACTAGTCTCGGCGAAACACATTGTGTTTCGCCATGTCGTTTCATCAATTTAATGTGTTTCGCCGGTACTTCTGATTCGTCGAAGTACATAACAGTTTCAGCAATAATAACAATGCCTCAAAAACTAAAGGCCCTAATGGCCGACAACTAGCAATCACCTCCAATCCTCATTGGACCTCCAATAACATAAGCCGATTGGACCTTAAACATCAACCACCGTTTGGACTTTTAAGGAATTATCAATACTAACAAACATCATTATTATAAAATAGGCGGTTCACATATCCCCACCCATTGACCACCGATTTGTCCCACCTATCATGATTTTAATAAGTAACCCATGTTACTAACCATGAATCTTATCAATCCAACCGACAATTCCATAAAGTGTTCTTTATCTTTCAATATGACAACATATATATACAAACAATAAACAAATGAATCATGAGAAACATATCCTGACAACACACACATGGGCTGCAACTAAAAGCATTCATCAAACCGAATATTTAATCAATAACAAGTAATCGGTTCTGTATATCACACTAACCGAGATAAAAGGACGATGAATTGGCTAAGGGGGCTTCGAGAGTTCCAAACAGCCGTCACACAAAAGAGGGGCGCTCTAGGGTTTCTATTTTGTTAACGTATGACGAATGAGACGGTTCCGTGTAATTTATATGCGTACAAGTGAACTGGGCCCTAATGGGCTTTGGTGAAACTGGGCTTCGGCGAAACACCTGTTTCGTCGAGATGCTTATGGCGAAACAGTCTATTTCGTCGGGTCCAGTCTGTTTCGTCGAGTCCTTTTATGTGTTAACAGTTTTAAGTTTTCAACAGGTTTCATGTTATACAGCCAAACACAAAATCATGCAACCACAATGCGTTCATAAAAAAAAAATAACGTGTACAGTTACAAGTTAAACAAGTCAAACAACTACACAGTCAAAGTCAACGTGCACTTAATGCGAAAGTGAAGGTCGGAAACTCGAGTTGTCACAGTAGTATTTGGGTCAGGGGTTAGAATTGAAGCAGATGAAGTAGGTTTCTGCATAGTGGATAGGATCAGAGGTTGTGAAGAAATTGGAAGTGGAGAAGGTACAGTGTCATCTTCAAGTATGACATTTGTTATCCTCCTTCTTTTGATTTTTGGAGTGGTTGGAGGTGTTGAATTTGAAGGTGTATTTGTGGGTTGAGTGGTGATTGGTAAGGTGATAAGGGCAGTTGTTGAAACAACATCTGTTGAAACCACTGATCTATCAACAGCTGTTGATATAATAGGTGTCTCAACATCTGTTGGCTTAGAGGTTTGAGGTGAGGAACTTTTGGGGATTTCAGAGGTATGTTTAGTGGTTTTGGAAGGTGTGGTTTTGGGTTGGCTGACATTTCTGGTAGTCTTTCTTCTGTTTGAAGTACCCTGCTCTTCCTTTGCCATAAAAACTTTCTTCTCTTTTTCAAATCTTTTAGAACCCTTTTGCTCCATTCTCTCTTTTCTATTGGCTTTTTGTTCAGCAAATAAGTTGAGAGTCACATCAACCTTCTTTGTACCATCTGGTCTTGGAATTTTTACAACAGGTTTAGCCTTTGGATCAGGCTCTAGATACAAACCATCCTTTCCTTTCTTTCCTTTCTCCCCCTTTTTGGCATCATTAGGGTTTTCTACATAGACAATTGTAGGAAGAGAAGTACTAGTGGTTTGAAGTAAATAAGCTTTGATAGCTTTAATGTCAGCTTGAGTATCCTTATACCTTGCTTCCATAATATTTCTGAACATGTGTAGCTGAATTTCATGTTGTTGATCAGCATATTTCCTTTGTTGATGGAGCAAAGGTTGGAACCAGTTGCCACAGCTCAGTGGCGGTAGGAGCAGATGATGAAGCAGTGGATGGAGCCTTTGAAGATTGTAACAACTGTTGCAGCATATTTTGGATATCTGCCACAGATGTTTTAATTTTGTCAACTCTCTCCGTCAATTCTCTGTATTTTAAACCATCACCCAAATGAATGGGATCATCTGATTTCCCACTAGCAGTGGTTGTATCAGCAGTTAGACTAAGAGAAGTCTCCAATGGTTCATCCACTGATGCCCCTTTTTCTTGGTACTGGGGACTTCCCTCTACATTAGCCATCTTATTTAACACACCAGTGGGTAAATGAAACACACCAGTGGATAATTCGACAGCATCAGCAGTGGTTGCCTTCAAGGGAGGCTTACTGATGAAACTACTGTCCAGGTGTAAATCAGTGGATTCAACACCTGTAGTAGCTGCTCCACTTGAACTACCACCAAGAGTTACTTGTAACTCTAGGGGTGTAACCTCCTCAGCTGTTTGTGGGATAACCAATTGAGGGATTTCAGACACAACCAATGTTGTGGTTGTACTCTCAGTAATGTGTTGATGAGAGGGGCTGTTTTGTATCTGAAGCTCAATGGCATCAAATAGGGGTTTTATTGATTGTGGAATTTGAGATGTGGGGATGGGAGTTGAAAGAGAATTTGCCCCGGGAGCAGGGCTGTGGAAAATGGATTCAAGTGGATCCAGAGCTTCATAATGTGGTGTCCCTGTGAATACAACCTGATCCTTTTGTGTAACACCCGTCTAATTTTACTTGAATTTAATAATAATTCATCCCATTTTAGATGAAAGATGTCTAGTTATAACATAGATTCCATAAGTAAAGTTCAAAAGTAGCAAAACCTTAGCCAACTAACGACTAAGCCAAAGCATTCAAAAGTTGTTTAAACAATTTGTTTACATCCCATAAACATAGTCTATTAAAGGTTAAAATATTGCGGAAGCTTCAAAAGTCGTGTTCGGTTCTTCGACATTTGCTTGATCGCCATCCGTAAGTTCACCATAGTCACCTAAGGTCAAAACCACATCAAATGTTAGTTTTGATAATACTAGAATGGATATAAACAAGTTCCATGGGTCAACAAACAAAAAAAAATAAAATTTTCCCGGAAGGGGGGGGGGGCGCGTGACGCCTAGGGGCTACGCGTGACTCCTAGCCCCCTTTTGCACAGAATGTTGTTTCAGCTGTTGCTGTACATGCCCAGCTCAATGTTTATTCAAATCCCAACTTAAAATTGCCATAACTTATGATTCGTAAGTCCGTTTTTAGTGATTCTTTTTGCTATACGTCTGTAAATTCATTACCAACGTGCCTATTACGATAGTTATACCAAAAGTTTAACTTACGGACAGAAAGACTATATGTCATTATGCATTTATTCGACCCATTTCAACTTCACACAATTTACTACCATTTAGCTAGTAAACTTTTGACACTTTATACCCAACATCCAGGGCTTATCATCACTCGCATTTCTTTACCAATCTCATGGCTTAATGCTCTTGTGATTGTCATCGCCATTTTAACTCTCTAAAACACTAGAACAATAATTTACACAACTAATCGACCCGTTTGGCTCATCTTATGGAATCCTCCAATATGATGACTACCAAACGATTCCTTGTCACTCTTAGACTATTAATTCAAGTAACGATCATGGTCGCTACAATCGACACCATATTTATCCTACAATGAGACTTCGCAAAATTTGACAACAATTTGTTTAATGTAACGGGTCAAGTTACATACCTTTAGTGCACGCCCTTCAAACGCGAATCGCCACAGGATTGTCCACTCGACGCTCCGGTACCTTTTCCTATAGAGTTCAATCACGACTTGTTTAGAACTCCATTTCAACCATATATCGCATAATTTTGTCAAATCATCACAATCATGCGTCTAACTTTAAATTTCAATTTTGAGCCTTCTTTGGGGCATTTTTACAAACACTTAACGGGCAGAATTTTATATCATTCATATTCAAGTTTATAGCTTGTTATTTAGCTAAACTTAACATCAATAAGCTTTCATATAACATTTAAACATCATCATTTCAGAAATCACTTTCTATGACCCGTATTACACTAGAATAATCATTCTAAACCCTAGTGTTTACTAGTTTCCCCACAAAACCCATGAATCACCTTCAATGTGTTCATGAGATTTTCAGGAATTAGCCATGATTTCACATGTTATTGTCTAGGTTTTACTCCTAGACACTATATCAACCCTATTCTACCCAAATAGCAAACATGCAACATAAATTTTCAGATTTCCCAATTTCATGAGAATTTCAAACAGAGAATTAACACCAAATTTTACATACCTTGTAACCCCCTCGTGATGAGGATCACTAATCTATGCTCGATTTTCGATTTTGACTTGGTTTAAGCCCTCAATTTGTGAGTTTTGTGATGAACTAGGTTTTGATGGAGCTTGTGGTGTCACCCCCTTTTCTGCTCGATCTCCAGGAGACTCCAAATGGAGTGTTTATGTTTTAATAAAATATTTTTATTAAAACTAGTTTCAAGTTAAACACTTTTGGTCCCTCTAGTTTCTCTTAGTTTATTTTTATATTTCTTTAACTACACACAAGTCATTATCTAACTAGGTTAGTGTCATTCCTAGTTAGTTTATTTTACCAATTTATTTGCAATTAAATTTGCAAATTTAAGAATCCATGTTTTCGGGATGTTACAAGTCCACCCCCCTTAAAAGGGTTTCGTCCCCGAAACCAAAGTACATACCAAATAATGTAGGGTAGAGACGTCGCATCTCCTCTTCGGACTCCCACGTAGTGTCCGAGCCTTTCCTATGCTCCCACTTGATCTTGACTTGATCAATTTGTTTGTTTCGCAATTGCTTGACCTTCCGATCCAAAATCTCCAATGGTCTCATCGCATAATTCAGGCTACTATCCACCTCGATATCATCGTAATGGATATAAGTTGTTTCCTCCGTTAGACATTTCCGCAATTGCGAGACGTGAAACGTGCCATGTATTCCACTAAACTCTTCCAGTAGCTCGAGGCGATAAGCCACCTTGCCAACCCATTCGATGATTTTAAATGCCCCGATAAACCTCGGGCTTAGTTTCTCTCTTTTTCTGAATCGGATAACACCCTTCCTTGGGGAAAAATTTTAGCATAACTATATCACCTATTTCCTATCCTTTGTCGCCCTTTTAATCGGGTTGTCTTTTGACCTTTCAGTCATTGAGTTCGTCAGCATAGTTACTTGACGCTAGTTTTTATATTAACAAGCGCTCTACATAGGTCACGGTGTGATTTAGGCTACAACTTGTTTTATTGCCTAAACTAATTGGTTACCATTTTACCTCATACCTCCTCATTCGGGTATGCAATATTGCCGTCATCGGCCCTTTGCGTGCTTATAATTTCATATCTAGTCATTCACACTATAACGTGATTACATTCTATATTACTTTTGTGTCCGTGATCACATCACGCCATGTTAAGTTTTACATCGACTTTTCATTCTTAAGAATCTTTCTTCCGAATGCATCATCTTACAGCTTTTGGCGTTAGACCTATATTCTTTAGTACTAACCATTTTCTACTTTCTCTCTCGGTATCCATAAGTGTTAGAACATCGTTTCCTTACTAAAACTGAATTTTAGTTTAATGTTTTTCTCTTTAACCATGTCGATTAATCATATCAAGGAATTGACGACAAGGATTATTCTTCGGGATTATCATTTTACGCGAGAAATCATAATTGGTTCTCCACGCTTTATATTATTGACTCGTAGGTTCCTTTACTTAGCCTTGTAGACTGTTCTATTAGGTCTTCACCTTTTTAGGGTGAAACCCCCCCTAGTATGTTCCATTTGTATATGCGACCCAATGGTCATTTTGTTCCCGTAGGCCTTTACATTGTTTATAATTTTGGAGGTTATGGTGGTCCCATGGATCATCTTCTATTCGTTTGACCTTGACCGTAGTCTAAGGCTACACTCATTTTCTTTCGGATTATCTTTCCGACTCTATGACTTCTTATGTGTCCTTCGCGTCGGTTTATTTTACTCATACCGTTATTTGGTTTATGCCTCTATTGCCTTTCAACCTGTTACCCGGGTTCTTGATCTTGATGTTTTTGAACACTCCGTTTTCATTGGTTTACATTTTCCCTTTCATACTCTTTTATGACCTATCCCATAGATTCAATAATATTTCACGCTTTCAATATCCAGGTTGCGCTTACTTGGGATATCAACCACTATACTTTATTCAACCAGCCCAACATTAAAGTAGCTGAACATGACTATCGAAATTTCTATTTTTTTTTTTGCTAAATTTTATCGTTTTCTCAGTCATAACTCTTAATCCGAGTCTCTTGACTTTTAATTCGCGTTCTCGAATGTTGGTTACGCATTTATCTGAAAACATACCTATTAATTGAGTATTTTATCGATATTATTTTCATAGCAACCCTTCCGGCATTACTTAAGACTTTGTTTCTCGATTTATTTGGTCGTATCAGCAAAATCCACCGCTTTTACTCAACCAAGTCTTTTATTCCTTCACTCGTCTGATTTGACTTGTTCGTGTGAGTTCCATCGCCTATGACAGTCAACTTTATCCTTATGCCTTGACATTCTAAATTGTCGATTCATATTTTTCGTTTACTTGATTCTTATCCCTTCCCTTGGGCTCATTATCTTAATGTAATATGCTCCCATTATCCGGCTTCCGTTTACTTTTATTATCAAGCACTTTACTTAATTAATCCGTACACCACTTTTCTTTTGTCAGCGACCCTTAGGTCTGTTTCTTTTACAAATGTCCCGAAGGTCCATGTCTCAAGTCTTATTTGGTAAACTACTGTTATTGTTATTCGGCCTTTGGGGTTTACTCGTTCTTATTCTAACGCTTTCATAATGTTTGTCTTACTAATTCTTTTACATATTCACCCTCATCAAGGTGATTATCGTTCTTCCTCAGGAGGAATTTATTAATAACATGTTACTTGGGTATCTACCCATACCCGAGCTTTTAAATCCAAATTTATTGGTATTTTATTATTTACAGCAACAAATAATACATATTGTCCATTTAGTTTCTTTTTCGAAGATATTCCTATCCAAATCTTAATCTCTTGATTCCTGACTTTAACCCATTGTTACAATAACAAAATCAATTCATTTCATGTTATTGTTTCATATCGTTGTATGGAATTTATCCACATCGTTTGTTGACATAAACGATGTTTCTATATGTTTCATTTAGTTTGGCTTAGTCTATAACCATGTCCTTGTCATCTTTTACTATTGTAAACTCCCAGGGTTCGGGTGTTATTACACTCCTCCCTATTATGACGCATATCTTTCATTACGTTCTCGGGTCCGAGTGTGCGCGCACCCCTTTCCCAAGGCAATATTTATCATGATTATTTTTTTACCTCGATGCTCAACGTACAGTTTCAGCACCTCTTATAAACAATAGAACTTTTATTATTACCTCTTTCTATTTTTCAAAGCCTTGGTAATTTCGTTAACACTAATTTAGAATGTTAAATAAATCGATATAAAACAAACGATTTATTTGAACTCGTAACAATTAAAAATTCATGTTGAAATTTAATTTACAAGAGTATACCTGAAACGACATCAGGTTCAGCTTTAGCCTCCGTGGCTGTTATATAAAACAACTTTGTCCTTGATTTCTGGGCATCAGACTTTGTGTCGGTTGTGTCCTTGGTTCCAAGCCTTTCTGGACATTTAGACTTTTTATGTTTTGCCTTACCACATGTGCCCTTGTGAATTTTTCCACAAAATCTACACTGATGTAACACACTTTTTGTAACTCCCTTCTTGGAAGCTTTATTAGACTTGGACTTCTTTACAGATCTTGGATTCATATCCAACACCCTCCTTTCTTCTATTTCTTATAGTATGCTGTCTTTCAATTCAGCCATCATATCGTTCACCACCGGCACGATTGTGGTTTGTAATCTATCAATATACTGTGATAGACTATTTTCTAGAGCTTTTCCGACCTCCTCAGAAATCTTAGCTTTCATTTGTTCAGTCAATTGAGATGTCAAATCATCTCCGGTTACTCCAGACATTTCTTTAACTGAAACATCCATCACGATTTATCAATAATTATTTAATTCATTTACATCTTATTATACGGAAATTTATATCACTCTCACTCAATCATAAATAATGTGTTATTCTTTTTTTTTCGGTTTGGTCAAGTATATATCTTGCCTTACCTACCTTACTTAGTGTATTTTCCCGGGTTCGAGCGTATTCATACACTCCTCCCATCTTTCAAAAGTTGTGTTCGGTTCTTCGACATTTGCTTGATCGCCATCCGTAAGTTCACCATAGTTACCTAAGGTCAAAACCACATCAAGTGTTAGTTTTGATAATACTAGAATGGATATAAACAAGTTCCATGGGTCAACAAACAAAAAAAATAAAATTTTTCCGGAAGGCGCGGGGGGGGGGGGGGGGGGGGGGGGGGGGCGCGTGACGCCTAGCCCCCTTTTTCACAGAATGTTGTTTCAGCTGTTGCTATACATACCGAGCTCAATGTTTATTCAAATCCCAACTTAAAATTGCCATAACTTATGATTCGTAAGTCCGTTTTTAGTGATTCTTTTTCCTATACGTCTGTAAATTCATTACCAACGTGCGTATTACGATAGTTATACCAAAAGTTTAACTTACGGACAGAAAGACTATATGTCATTATGCATTTATTCGACCCATTTCAACTTCACACAATTTACTACCATTTAGCTAGTAAACTTTTGACACTTTATACCCAACATCCAGGGCTTATCATCACTCGCATTTCTTTACCAATCTCATGGCTTAATGCTCTTGTGATTGTCATCGCCATTTTAACTCTCTAAAACACTAGAACAATAATTTACACAACTAATCGACCCGTTTGGCTCATCTTATGGAATCCTCAAATATGATGACTACCAAACGATTCCTTGTCACTCTTAGACTATTAATTCAAGTAACGATCATGGTCACTACAATCGAAACCATATTTATCCTACAATGAGACTTCGCAAAATTTGACAACAATTTGTTTAATGTAACGGGTCAAGTTACATACCTTTAGTGCACCCCCTTCAACGCGAACCGCCACCGGCTTGTCCACTCGACGCTCCGGTACCTTTTCCTATAGAGTTCAATCACGACTTGTTTAGAACTCCATTTCAACCATATATTGCATAATTTTGCCAAATCATCACAATCATGCGTCTAACTTTAAATTTCAATTTCGAGCCTTCTTTGGGGCATTTTTACAAACACTTAACGGGCAGAATTTTATATCATTCATATTCAAGTTCATAGCTTGTTATTTAGCTAAACTTAACATCAATAAAGCTTTCATATAACATTTAAACATCATCATTTCAGAAATCACTTTCTATGACCCGTATTACACTAGAATAATCATTCTAAACCCTAGTGTTTACTAGTTTCCCCACAAAACCCATGAATCACCTTCAATGTGTTCATGAGATTTTCAGGAATTAGCCATGATTTCACATGTTATTGTCTAGGTTTTACTCCTAGACACTATATCAACCCTATTCTACCCAAATAGCAAACATGCAACATAAATTTTCAAATTTCCCAATTTCATGAGAATTTCAAACAGAGAATTAACACCAAATTTTACATACCTTGTAACCCCCTCGTGATGAGGATCACTAATCTATGCTCGATTTTCGATTTTGACTTGGTTTGAGCCCTCAATTTGTGAGTTTTGTGATGAACTAGGTTTTGATGGAGCTTGGGGTCGCACCCCCTGTTCTGGTCGATCTCCAGGAGACTCCAAATGGAGTGTTTATGTTTTAATAAAATATTTTTATTAAAACTAGTTTCAAGTTAAACACTTTTGGTCCCTCTAGTTTCTCTTAGTTTATTTTTATATTTCTTTAACTACACACAAGTCATTATCTAACTAGGTTAGTGTCATTCCTAGTTAGTTTATTTTACCAATTTATTTGCAATTAAATTTGCAAATTTAAGAATCCATGTTTTCGGGATGTTACATTTTGTGAGGATGTAGGAGGAGTTTCAAGCTCAGGTTGAGATCTTTCTACCATCTGCTGTGAGGAAGTACCAGCAGTGGTTATTGGTGACTTTTGTGTTGTCACAGGAGTTACTTCTGGGATCTCATCTTCAAGAAGATCCTCTTTGGATGGGTTGGTGGGCTTTTTGGTAATTTTCTTTTTGGTCTTTCTGGTGGTTTTTAGTGGGGGTTGCACAACAGTGGTTGTGCTGCTGTGGTCACCAGGAGCAGTGGGCTCAACAGCAGTAACCTGATGAGTAGATGTGGACTCATCCAAAGTTTGCTCAGGTTCCTCTGTTTGTGTTTTCAAATCTTTTGACTCTGACAGCCTTGTAAAAGTTTCAGAAGAAAGGCTGTTTATTTGACAAGAAGCACCCTGGATAAGCACTTGTGCACTATCCTTTGGGATTTTCTTTTGTAAGTAATAGCTCAAAAATCTAGGAAACAACAACAATGGTTTCTTCTTTTCTTTTATATTATTAATATTTTTAACCATATCATTGAAAATCCCTTAGGAGTAATTAAAATCAACTTCTGCCATGATAGCATATCCCAAGTATTGGATTTTCAATGGTATTTCATTGAAAGCAGTTGTTTTATTTGAAACACACATGAGCAGGGTATGGAATAAAAATTTCATGGGAGGTGGGAAATTCCCTTTTTGCAAAGTAGCTTTAGTCATTTGTCCCACATACCCTCTTTCGATCAGATCTGTCTGATACTCATCTTTAGGGAAAGAATTTTTACCTGTTTGATAATTCGTCTCAAAAACTTCTGAGATTGTTTGTGGTGTGATGGAAACAAGAATTTTTCCTACTTCTGATGTGATAGCCCAAGGCTTTTTGTCCTGAACTTCGATTTTGGCATTTTTCCAGAACTCACGTAGGGTTTCTTAATAGATAGGTGCGTTGCAAGTCAACAAAGTTTTGTACTTTGAAGAGGAAAGAGCATCAATAACGGAGTGGAAATCTGTGTTTTGACTTGTTTTCTCAAGTGTACACAGAGAGTTGTGAGGGTTTTTGAGAGCAAGAGCCATGGTGATTCGAAGGAAATTACGAGAGGAGGAAGAAGATGAATGATTCGAAGGAATTTGATAGAAACTGCTTTTGAAAGAACTTTTGAATTCGATACGGCAGTGAAACCTCTGATTGGGGTTTTATTCAGGGTTTTATAAAGTGAAAAAGTGAATGCTGACGTGGCATCGGTTACAAAGATCTGATGGCTAATAACTGTCCACGTGACAACCTCTGATGAATAATGGATGACAGTTGTTTAGGAAACCACTGATGATCAATATCAGTGGTTTACAGTGGTGAAAATGAAACCAGTGGCTGACTTTTAACTATCAGTGGATAGCCATCAGTGGTTAAAAACACTGATGTTTGACAATAGTGATTATCAATGAAAATGAGGGAACATAAGTTGATTTTCAGCAGTGGATTATTTTCAGCAAA
This sequence comes from Helianthus tuberosus, assembly GCA_030545235.1. Lineage (NCBI taxonomy): Eukaryota > Viridiplantae > Streptophyta > Magnoliopsida > Asterales > Asteraceae > Helianthus > Helianthus tuberosus. The sequence goes on from CM060438.1 coordinate 58,746,143, forward strand.
TCAGATGTTTGAACCAAAACAGTGTTTATGACAGACTTTTAAGGATTAATGAAAATTTTCATTTTTTTAACTATTTTAAGGATGGATTTTTGATTTTCTGAAAACATTTTAATGCTTTTTATTCATAGAAAAACAGGATTTTTCCTGTTATTCCATGTTAAGCATGCCAATCCTAGAGATCAAGCTTTCAAAGGTGGATGTGTATAATGCTTTTATTAGCACATCTGCAGCTGATCCTTAGTATGAACATGATGTAGAGAAATCAAACCTTTTTCATAGGAATCCCTCACAAAATGATGTCTGATATCAATGTGTTTGGTGGTTGAATGTGAAATTGGATTCTGCTGCTTGACTGTCTAACATAAGATGTGTCTTTAAAGTAGTGATACCAAAATCCAGCAGTTGATTTTGAAGCCATAACAGTTGGACTGTGCAGCTTGCAGCAACTTTATACTCTGCCACAGCAGTGGATGTTGAAACAGCTGCTTGCTTTTTGCTTTTTGCTTTGCCAAGATACTAAGCAATCACCTAGAAATTGGCACCCTCCTGATGTGGACTTCCTTGTTGAATTGCATCTAGCAAAGTCACTGTATCACACCCCGACCGCGTAAAACAACAAAGCGCGGCGGAAACATCGGGGCGTGTTGTAACATAATTATCGTTTCATAACCATGGATACAAAAAGTGTTTCGTTTTATTGATAACATTAAACATTAACATTGTTTTAACACATAACACAGAAGTTTTATATAGACTATCATAGTTTTATGTCACTAAGGCTTCGTCCAGATCCTATGTGACCAGTGGCGGAGCTTGACGAAAAGTTTCGAGGGGGCATAAAGTGATGGGACCCAAATTTGTTTTTTACTATCGTTATGTTTTGGGTCGGGTCGGGTTGGCTATTCGATTCAAGTCGGGTCAAATAATAATAGTTCCAAATAAAACAAAGTGTATATTTACAAAACCACCCATCATTTATATACAAAGTTTATAAATATTTAGGATATACAATTTGGGAAAAATAATCGGAGGAGGGGATCCTATATAATTTTAAAATTTTCGAACGAAAAATCAGAACTTATACACTTCTAACCGAAACATTGGGTGGGCGGGTGCACCCCCGGGCACCCACAATGCTCCGCCACTGTATGTGACGCATGCATCCTAGAAATCATCATCAAGCATCAATTCCTGAAACATATGTGAAAACAAAGTCAGCAAAGAAATGCTGGCGAGTACATAGGTTTTATAGGAGTGTCGGATTCATGGCTAGTTTAAATGTTGCAATACTTTTTTAAAAACCTTGTTTTGAAAAGAGTATAATATTGCAACTTAATTAACCAACTCAAATCAAGCGGGTTATAGTTTATAAAACCTCGTAGCCATGATTCTTGACCCAAAAGCCATTGTTTTAGTAAAGCACATTGTAAAACATCTCGTATTAACTTGTTTAATAAATCTCGTATATTACTTCGAAAACATCATTGTGTGACACTTAAATCTCGTTTCACTATCGTTTACCCAAGTGAACTAGATAACGCCACGGCATGTAATATGTTGAAAACACTTATATATAAGAAGTACCAGCGGCGTATCTACCATGTTTTCATCACATTACACCCGTCCCGTTATCTAAACACTAACCAAAGACCAATCGTTTACCCAACTCGTTTAACATCGTTTCCAAATCGTTTACTCGTTTATATCATTTAAATCATCCTCGTTTTAATTTGTGAGAACTTATATATGGTTGTCTCGCTAATAACATTCAAACCTTCGTGACTCGTCCATCGTCCATCGCTTCTCGTATTAATAAACCACCAAAGGGTAAATTAACAATTACAGATTCAGTCGTCACCCACAACACCCACACATAACGATGGATATAGTGCAATAACGGGATTTGTCAGATCCTATGGTACCATAACCTAATACTGGTCGGCTTGATCAATGCTAATGAATGTCATTTGTTATGTACTACAACCAACAAGTTTGTTCACTTTATTGAAATCGTTATTAGTTTTGCATAAACCATCTTAATCGTTTTTGAAACCATCATTATAATATCGAAAATCGTTTTGAAAATCATCGTTAAAACCTTGAAAACATTTAGCACATATGAATCACCCCAAAACAATTGAAAGCAGTAAAATAGGGGAACTATGTACTCACTTGGAGTGCAAAGTATCCTTAATCAATAGAACTTCAACAAACTCGAGCAAACCAGAGAAATCAAACAGTACCTAGTAATCGAATCACTAATCAAACAATCGACACCTAAATTGGAAGATCGGACAGAATGAGGTCTTGTAAACCAAATGAGCGTTGGAACTCATGCGATATGGTTTAACAAAGCCTACATTCTAAATCGAAACCTAACCTAAGTGCTTTCGACCCATCGCGACCAGTTAAGGTAGCTTATGCTACGTTAACGCGTCGTGCGCGCAAAGCGCGTTCGTGACGTCTAACTAGCCCTATGGCAAGTATTATATGCCTAAACATGTTACATAATCAGTTATGTGACAAAAGTTTAGGTTAAATATGCTTAATTACCAATTATACATGAAAAGGGTATTCTGGTAATTTACCTAAGGCAAACTACTTATCATACAACTACCTAAACTAGGTGACCATAAGGTATAACCTCGGAAGGTCATTCCCTATGTTACTATGGTCACAAAACATGTTTGGTCGGATCCTAATGATCGACCAAACGGGTCGTGTTCAAAAGCCTAAGCGGGTGTTTAGTCCGCTTGACTTACGACTCTACATAAGCACTAAACTAAAAAGTGACGAGCTAAACATGCTAGAACATGTTTAGAAAATAGGTTTTGACATCAAAACAAACGGTTTTCATATCCTAGAGTAGTTTGGTTAACAAATACGCGTAAATGCGCATTTTGGCCGAAACTATGACTCGTCACTGAGCCTAGATAACGTGGTAATCAGTAGGTATAGCCACCACGGACTATAACCATCGTGATTACGCTCACGTTATGAAGTTCAAACAAACTTCGCGTTGACCATAAACTGGTCAATGCAGAAAGTCAAACATAGTTTGACTTTCGGACTCGAAAAGCGATAAAAGAACGAAGGAACACTTACAAAGGGTCCCCGCAAGCTAATCTTGATCTAAGTAGCTCAGGTATGAAGCAATGGCTTCAACTTAGAGCTTTTAGATCAGATTTGTGGGTTTTTGCATGGAAAAGGGTTGGGTATTTATAGGATTCGGAGAGCCGTTAAGATCGTTTCTCGAAAACCGGGCTTCACTCTCAACCCTACACTTGTTTAACATACTAAGGTACCTCAAATGGCCCCCCATTCTCAGGAACAACATGTGGAATTGAGATTAGGAGTGGGTAACAGCTGTTAACAGCTGGTTTAGAAGTTTCTCATGTTATGGCAGGTCCTTATGGACCATAAGGGTGAGGGCTTACGGTCCGTAAGCCATCATCTTTGTTGAAATGACAGTTTTGGTCCCTGCAGCCCTAAAACTTGGTTTTCGATGCATTTTTGACACGTTTAAGCCACGTTAACCCCATTTCAAAGCTCTAAAATGAAGTTAAAGTATAGGGAACTTAAAATATGCTCAAAAGTATCTCGGATGCCGGTTCGTTTGGCCGTACGGTTGCGTTGTTCGGTTAATTACGACGGAAGTCGTAACGAACGCAAAAACGGTCCAAATTGCGCGACGAATGGATTTTTGACAATCCAATAACTAAAGAATAATATTTTAGTGATCACATAAATTTTTGGATGTCCGGATGTATTCAGAACGAAAGATATGCGCGAAAGTGCAAACTTGTGCACTTTTTGACGCTTTTAGTCCCTATTGATCAATAAAGTTTGTTTTAGCATACCGAACCCCTCAAAGCCTATTTCTAAGCTATGTGAAGGTTATTTAGGGTAGGTTTAAGTTATGATCAAGTTCCGGAATGTTCATTACTATGCAAATCGGTATAGTTTCGCAGTTTGACATAAATAGTCCCTGCGATTGAACAAACTTGATTTCAACACACCAAACCATCCGAAACTTATTTCTAAGTTATGTAAAGGTTATTTAAGGCATGTTAAGCCTATTTCACTATCCCGGAGTGTTTGTTGCATTAAACTGGCTATATTTACGCATCTGTGCGCGTATAACCTTCCAGAAAGCGATTTAAAGCTTGAAATCGGACAAGGATTGATATGTGCAATTGATACACATATTTAAACGAATCCCAAGTATGAAATGCAATATTTCATTGATTTGATATTTGTTTGCTGGCCATGGAGGCACAGATGTCACAGTCTCCCCTACTTCAGGAAATTTCGTCCCGAAATTTAATCAGAGGAAACTTGTGAGAGCTTGAAACATGAAGTCGAAAAGATAAGACAGCACCGCTTAGGGTCCTGAACTTCTAGTAATCTTAATAACATTATGCTTGCAATGTAAGAGGGACACTTATATACAAGTATATGAAGCGCCATTGGTGCGTCCACCGTACCTCCATTACATTGCTCACGTTACGTTATTGTTGCCACTATCGGTTCTTACACATGATAAATCTTACTGTGGTTTCTGCGCACTGAATTTCATAATTATGTATGCATCCATAATTTGGCAATTCCTTGCATAGTCCACACAGTGCATTTATAATGTGTAGAGGAAAACCAAATGAATGAACCTGTGATGAGGGTGACTAGACCACCATAGGGTCTCTCTTTGAATCAAGGAATGGTACTATATAACCCAAGGGTCTTAGCTACCACGTAGAAGCCCATAAGGATTTAAGGTAGTACCTTTCGAAAATCCTACTATGAATCCCTCATATGTAGATATGGATGATTCTATGAGGATTTCGATAACGAAAATCGGATCACACAAAAACATAGAGGAGAACACATAAACACATAATCACATAATCGCATAATCGCATAATTGTTTAATTTGACCTTTAATTTGTTATCTTTGTACACGGGTATTTAAAGCATACCATGAATCCAATCCGTGGATTTCATTTGGCACTTTAAATATTTACAAGAATCTAACTATGAAGATAGGAAGATCTTAATAGGAATTCGGTTTGTCCTAATTGAGTTGTAATGTACATATTAAGGTGTACAAGGAATCTAATCAAGGCTCCGACTTGGGCGATAATCATCCACAAGGATTCTAAAAATAGAGCAACCCATGGCTCCTTTCGTTTCGAGTTTAAGTTCGAGTTGAAGTGGTAGCTCATATTTCAATAAGCCTTTGTTTACACAAGATCGTTGTGCTTGAAGGATACGAGATTGAATATCAGATAGAGTTTGAACATAATGAAGCTTGACTCATTCCTTTCGACCAAGCGCATCGGCTATGATATTCGCTTTACCAGGAAGGTAGCGAATCTCGAAATCGTAATCGTTCAAGAGTTCAACCCATCGTCGTTGCCTCATATTCAGCTTTTTCTGATTAAGAATATGCTGGAGACTTCTGTGGTCTGTGAAAACCACACACTTTGTTCCATAGAGGTAGTGTATCCAGATTTTAAGCGCGAAAACCACAGCTGCTAACTCAAGATCATGAGTCATATAGTTCTTCTCGTGAACTTTCAATTGTCTAGATGCATATGTTATAACTTTACCTCGTTGCATGAGAACGCAACCAAGGCCTAAGTTGGACGCATCACAATAGACAACAAAATCATCGCTTCCCTCGGGCAGAGATAGAACAGGAGCATTACATAACTTCTACTTCAGCGTTTGGAACGCTTCTTCTTGCTTGGGTCCCCACTCAAAAGGCTTATTCTTCTGAGTCAAAGCAGTGAGCGGAACCACAATCTTCGAGAAATTTGAAATGAATCGACGATAATAACCAGCAAGACCAAGGAAAGATCGAATCTCTATAGGCGTCGTCGGTGTATTCCAGTCCTTAATAGCAGCAATCTTGGATGGATCCACATGAATACCCTGCTCATTGACTATATGACCCAAGAATTGAACTTCTTTAAGCCAGAATTCACACTTGGAGAATTTAGCAAAAAGTTGTTCCTTCTTCAGGAGTTCCAATGTTAAGCGAAGGTGTTGTTCGTGCTCGGCTCGAGACTTTGAATAAATCAAGATGTCATCAATAAAAACAATGACGAACTGATCCAAATAAGGCTTGCAGACCCTATTCATTAAGTCCATAAAGATAGCTGGAGCATTCGTCAAACCAAAAGGCATGACAGTAACTCGTAATGCCCATATCTTGTGCGAAAAGCAGTTTTGGGAATATCTTCTTCGAGAACACGAAGTTGATGATACCCAGAACGCAAATCGATCCTGGAAAAGCATGAAGCACCCTGCAGCTGGTCGAAGAGATCATCAATTCAAGGTAGGGGATATCGATTCTTGATGGTGAGCTTATCAAGCTCACGATAATCGATACACATTCGAAAAGATCCATCTTTCTTTTTCACGAAGAGGACAGGAGCTCCCCAAGGTGAAAAGCTCGGTCGGATGAATCCTTTATCAAATAATTCTTGAAGCTGTTTAGATAACTCTTGCATCTCCAACGGTGCAAGACAATAAGGTGCTTTTGCAATCGGGTTGGCATTGGGTACAAGGTCAATATGAAACTCGACTCGACGAACTGGAGGCAAACCAGGCAGTTCATCAAGAAACGCCTCTGGATAATCCCGAACAATCGGAATATCCTGAATACTCTTGCTCTTGTCTTTCTCCTCGGTGACATGTGCCAGAAAAGCAACATATACTTTTCGCAAATAACTCTGGGCCTTTGTACACGACATATGCTTCAAACCAACAGATGGTTTCTCGCCACGAACTTCTAAAACATCGCCAGACTGAAGAGGAATACGAACAATCTTATCGAAACAAACCACCTCAGCGTGGTGTTTGGTTAACCAATCCATTCCTATGATAATGTCGAAACTCCCAAGTTGCATCGGCGTGAGGTCAATAGGAAAAAAAGTGATTACCAAAGTTAAATTGACAGTCGCAAATAATAGAATTGAGTACAAGAGGTTTACCAAGAGCAATTTTGACAGATAAGGGTTTCCTTAGTTATCTAACCAAGGAATTAAAGTGATTACTCAAATTGTCACTTCGTTTCTTAGAATGAAGCGAGCACTTAGAATTTTCGAGGAATTCATGAGTGATCATATGAACGAGAGAACTACAAATACGGTTCTTTGGTGTAGGTATCGTAGGGGTATGCCATACACACATGCAACTATATTTGTACATTAGAATTGCAAATAAAGATTTATTTATAAACAAAATCGATTGTTTCCGAGTTCAAAGGAAAATACTAGAAACATAAACATAAGATTCGGATTATTCAAAGCAGCAGCTTCTTCTAATCGGCCAAATGCTCATCCGTGGGTCGGATTTGCGTTGTAAATCTTTGGGTATCTGTCCCTGACATAACCCGTCTCGCCATAGGTGTAGCAAATACTAGGAGGAAAACAAGCCTGTGCTGGATCTGCTTGAAATTGAGCGGGGTTCTGAAAAGCTTGGTTTGGCACATTGACTGAACGACAGTCTCGTGCCAAATGACCAATGAGTCCATAGTTGAAACATTTCCAACATTTGGCACTGGCATAGTGGTGGAGGTTACACTGATTGCACATAGGAGCAGTTCCTAAGTACGGCTTCTTAGCTGGTGGTGCTGCCACCTGGCTAGGTTTTGCTTGATTTGGTGTAACGGCTACGGGATCCTTTGGAGCTTTATGCTTCTTTGACTTTTTCGAAGGCTTGGCTTCTTTCGATGCTTCTTGGGTGGCCTCATTATTGAGACGGGACATGGCGGTACCTAAATCTACAGTCTTCAGGATTACCTCGCCTATTCGCTGGGCTAATTTGGCAGTTTGATCAGACATTTGAGTGTCGTTGCGATGAAGAGACATTCTAGAGGAATGAAAGACATAGGAGAAAACAAGTGAAATGTCATCGGATAATTTAAAACAAAACAACAACGCATAGAAATTGCGATCATTTGTTTGTTACCTAAGGCAAACAAATGAGACGGTGATCAATCAAAGTAAACGGGTCATATTAATGTATCACTGAAGACATGCTCGCCTATAAGTGAATACTCACCCCAAGAGCTCCCAGGTAAGAGTGACTGGTCCGATACTGCGGATTTGTACGAACACTCTAGCCTTAGACAGAAAACTCAGGGTACATGCATTCACTCTTCCAGTTTGCACGCGTTCACATTATTTAGACCCAAACTTTGATGAGAATTTGAAAACTTAGAGGGTTCAAAACCTTATAACAGAGGGTTCAAAACCTTGTAATCAATCATCCAAGAATAGATGATTAATTTTCGAAGCGGATTCGGAAATTGTGTTCTCGTTGTGGTTATCACCTAAGGATAGGTGATGGTTTTGTTTTAAAAATCTAAACGCATGAAACTTGGCGTTAGGGTCCTAAAATTTATAGTCTAGGTCAAAGTATTACTAATAACCTAATTCCCTATAACCATTGGCTCTGATACCAACTCTTCTGTCACACCCCGACCGCGTAAAACAACAAAGCGCGGCGGAAACATTGGGGCGTGTTGTAACAGAATTATCGTTTCATAACCATGGATACAAAAAGTGTTTCGTTTTATTGATAATATTAAACATTAACATTGTTTTAACACATAACACACAAATTTTATATCGACTATCATAGTTTTGTGTCACTAAGGCTTCGTCCAGATCCTATGTGACGCATGCATCCTAGAAATCATCATCAAGCATCAATTCCTGAAACATATGTGAAAACAAAGTCAGCAAAGAAATGCTGGCGAGTACATTGGTTTTATAGGAGTGTCGGATTCATGGCTAGTTTAAATGTTGCAATACTTTATTAAAAACCTTGTTTTGAAAAGAGTATAATATTGCAACTTAATTAACCAACTCAAATCAAGCGGGTTATAGTTTATAAAACCTCGTAGCCATGATTCTTGACCCCAAAGACTTTGTTTTAGTAAAGCACATTGTAAAACATCTCGTATTAACTTGTTTAATAAATCTCGTATATTACTTCGAAAACATCGTTGTGTGACATCGTTTCACTATCGTTTACCCAAGTGAACTAGATAACGCCACGGCATGTAATATGTTGAAAACACTTATATATAAGAAGTACTAACGGCGTATCTACCATGTTTTCATCACATTACACCCGTCCCGTTTTCTAAACACTAACCAAAGACCAATCGTTTACCCAACTCGTTTAACATCGTTTCCAAATCGTTTACTCGTTTATATCGTTTAAATCATCCTCGTTTTAATTTGTGAGAACTTATATATGGTCGTCTCGCTAATAACATTCAAACCTTCGTGACTCATCCATCGTCCATCGCTTCTCGTATTAATAAACCACCAAAGGGTAAATTAACAATTACAGATTCAGTCGTCACCCACAACACCCACACATAACCATAGATATAGTGCAATAACGGGATTTGTCAGATCCTATGGTACCATAACCTAATACTGGTCGGCTTGATCAATGCTAATGAATGTCATTTGTTATGTACTACAACCAACAAGTTTGTTCACTTTATTGAAATCGTTATTAGTTTTGCATAAACCATCTTAATCGTTTTTGAAACCATCGTTATAGTATCGAAAATCGTTTTGAAAATCATCGTTAAAACCTTGAAAACATTTAGCACATATGAATCACCCCAAAACAATTGAAAGCAGTAAAATAGGGGAACTATGTACTCACTTGGAGTGCAAAGTATCCTCAATCAATAGAACTTCAACAAACTCGAGCAAACCAGAGAAATCAAACAGTACCTAGTAATCGAATCACTAATCAAACAATAGACACCCAAATCGGAAGATCGGATAGAATGAGGTCTTGTAAACCAAATGAGCATTGTAACTCATGCGATATGGTTTAACACAGCCTACATTCTAAATCGAAACCTAACCTAAGTGCTTTCGACCCATCGCGGCCAATTAAGGTAGCTTATGCTACTTTAACACGTCGTGCGCGCAAAGCGCGTTCGTGACGTCTAACTAGTCCTATGGCAAGTATTATATGCCTAAACATGTTACATAATCAGTTATGTGACAAAATTTTAGGTTAAATATGCTTAATTACCAATTATACATGAAAAGGGTATTCTGGTAATTTACCTATGGCATATAAACTACTTATCATACAACTACCTAAACTAGGTGACCCATAAGGTATAACCTCGGAAGGTCATTCCCTATGTTACTATGGTCACTAAACATGTTTGGTCGGATCCTAATGATCGACCAAATGGGTCGTGTTCGAAAGTCTAAGCGGGTGTTTAGTCCGCTTGACTTACGACTCTACATAAGCACTAAACTAAAAAGTGACGAGCTAAACATGCTAGAACATGTTTAGAAAACAGGTTTTTATATCAAAACAAACGTTTTTGATATCCTAGAGTAGTTTGGTTACAAAGTACGCGTAAATGCGCATTTTGGCCGAAACTACGACTTGTCACTGAGCCTAGATAACGTGGTAATCAGTAGGTATAGCCACCAGGGACTATAACCATCGTGATTACGCTCATGTTATGAAGTTCAAACGAACTTTGCGTTGACCATAAACTGGTCAATGCAGAAATTCAAACATAGTTTGACTTTCGAAAAGCGATAAAAGAACGAAGGAACACTTACAAAGGGTCCCCGCAAGCTAATCTTGATCTAAGTAGCTCAGGTTTGAAGCAATGGCTTCAACTTAGAGCTTTTAGATCAGATTTGTGGGTTTTGGCAAGGAAAAGGGTTGGGTATTTATAGGATTCGGAGAGCCGTTAAGATCGTTTCTCGAAAACCGGGCTTCAATCTCAACCTTACACTTGTTTAACATACTAAGGTACCTCAAATGGCCCCCCATTCTCAGGAACAACATGTGGAATTGAGATTAGGAGTGGGTAATAGCTGTTAACAGCTGGTTTAGAAGTTTCTCATGTTATGGTAGGTCCTTACGGACCGTAAGGGTGAGGGCTTACGGTCCGTAAGCCATCATCTTTGCTGAAATGACAGTTTTGGTCCCTGCAGCCCCAAAACTTGGTTTTCGATGCATTTTTTACACGTTGAAGCCCCGTTAACCCCATTTCAAAGCTCTAAAATGAAGTTAAAGTATAGAGAACATAAAATGTGCTCAAAAGTATCTCGGATGCCGGTTCGTTTGGCCGTACGGTTGCATTGTTCGGTTAATTACGACGGAAGTCGTAACGAACGCAAAAACGGTCCAAATTGCGCGACGAATGGATTTTTGACAAGCCAATCACTAAAGCATAATATTTTAGTGATCACACAAACTTTTGGATGTCCGGATGTATTCAGAACGAAAGATATGCGCGAAAGTGCAAACTTGTGCACTTTTTGACGCTTTTAGTCCCTATTGATCAATAAAGTCTGTTTTAGCATACCGAACCCCTCAAAGCCTATTTCTAAGCTATGTGAAGGTTATTTAGGGTATTTTTAACTTATGATCAAGTTCTGGAATGTTCGTTACTATGCAAATCGGTATAGTTTCACAGTTTGACACAAATAGTCCCTGCGATCGAACAAACTTGATTTCAACACACCAAACCATCCGAAACTTATTTCTAAGTTATGTAAAGGTTATTTAAGGTATGTTAAGCCTATTTCACCATCCCGGAGTGTTTGTTGCATTAAACTGGTTATATTTACGCATCTGTGCGCGTATAACCTTCCAGAAAGCGATTTAAAGCTTGAAATCGGACAAGGATTGATATGTGCAATTGATACACATATTTAAACAAATCCCAAGTATGAAATGCAATATTTCATTGATTTGATATTTGTTTGCTGGCCGTGGAGGCACAAATGTCACACACTGTTTGTGAAACCAGAAAGCTTAATATTCCAATTAGCAGGGTACCGGATACCAAGTGCGGGAGCACTTTTTATGTATCTGAGTATCCTTTTCACAGCTATTAGGTTAGACTTTCTAGGGGCTGTTTGGGATCTTGCACAAACACATGTTGCAAACATGATGTCTGGCCTAAATGCAGTTAGGTACAATAAAGACCCAATCATGCTTCTATATAAGGTTTGATCAACCAAATCATCATTTTCATCAGTCATGACTAGCTTGGTGGTTGCCATGGGTGTACTACATGGTTTATAGTCATTCATCTCAAATTTGTTTAAAAGTTCTTTAGCATATTTGCTTTGATGAATAAAAGTACCATTTTGCAGTTGCTTTACTTGGAGACAAAGAAAGCAATGTAGTTCATCCATTGCACTTATCTCAAACTCAGCTATCATGAGTTTTCTGAGCTCTTCACACATTTTGGGACATGTGCTTCCAAAAATGATGTCATCCACATAGATCTGGACAATCATCAGATCAATCCCTTTCCATTTTAAAAATAGTGTTTTGTCAATTTTGCCTTTTGTGAAGCCAATAGAGAGAAGAAAGGTGGAATGAGTTTCATACCAGGCTCTAGGTGCTTGTTTCAAGCCATACAAAGCTTTATTTAGCTTGTAGACATGATTTGGATTAAATGGATCCTCAAAACTAGGAGGTTAACAAACATATACCTCTTCTTGAATCTTACCATAGAGGAATGCACATTTGATATCCATTTGAAACACCTTTATGTTGTGGTTAACAGCAAAGGCCAGGAACAGTCTGATAGCTTCCAATCTTGCTACAAGGGCAAAAGTTTCATCATAGTTAATGCCCTCTTCCTGTTTGAAACCTTGAACCACAAGCCTTGCTTTATTCTTGACAACAATGCCCCTTTCATCAGTTTTATTTTTGAAGACCCACTTTGTGCCAATAGGACTCACACCCTCTGGCAGTGGAACAAGCTCCCATACTTGTTGTCTCTTAAACTGTTGGAGCTCTTCTTGCATAGCCTCTACCTAACTGTTGTCTTTCAGTGCCTCTTGGTACTTGACAGGTTGATGAAGTGATAGAAAACCAGCAAAAAGACAGATGTTTTGGGATTGACTTTTGGTGAGAACCCCTTCACTGATGTTGCCAATGATTTGGTCAGGTGGATGGGACTTCAAGAAGATTAACTCTCCTTTGTATGGAACATTGGCATTTAAGGGTGAGGGCTGTAGATGTGAATCATCTGAGCTAACAACTGTTGGTGACTTTGATGATCCAACAGTGTCTTGAAATAGAGGTGGAGGGATAGGAGGAATTGGTGTGAAAACATGTTGATTTTTATCCACTATTTGAAGATTTTTATTAACAGTGTTTGAGGATGTGGAGGCAGGGCTTTGAGGACTACTTTGGTCAACAACTATTGATGTAGCAATGGTTGAGCTTTGACAGCTGTTTTGAACATCTGCTGCTCTGGCAATGGATGTGAAATTCTGTTGCGGAATTATCACTTCATATCCATTGTCTGATGGAGGAGGTTGAGATGGACCTGCACTATTAGTCTTGACAGAAACATTTTCAAAGGTGAATTTATCAAGATCAAATAACTCAACAGGATTTGAAGGGATTTTCATTGAAGAAAGTTCAATGAACTTTACATTCAAAGTCTCTTCCACACACTTAGTCCTAGTGTTAAACACTTTGTAGGCCTTAGCAGTGGTTGAGTATCCCAAATGATAACCACTGTCTACTTTGGCTGCAAATTTTGAAATTGAGTCTTTTAAGTTTAAAATGAAACATGGGCAGCCTAATACTTTAAAGTATGAGATCAGTGGTTTGATTTTATACATAATTTCATAGGCAGTCTTTTGATGCCTGGGGTTTATTAAAACTCTGTTCTGTACATAGCAGGCAGTGTTTAAAGCCTCTGCCCAGAAAGTTAATGGCAAACCTGAATCAGCAAGCATGGTTCTGGCAGCCTCAATCAGTGCTCTGTTCTTTCTCTCAACAACCCCATTATGTTCTGGTGTCCTTGGAATGCTGTACTGCCTTACAATTCCTTTTCACACACAAAACTCATCCAACTCCTTATTTCTGAATTCTGTACCATTGTCACTCCTAAAGACTTTTACAGGCAAGTCAAACTGCTTTTCAAGCTGTTTGAAAAAGTCTTGCAGAATGCCTTCAGTCTCATCTTTAGAATGTAAGAAATAAGTCCATGTGAACCTGTAAAAGTCATCTACAAATACCAAACAATATCTTTTCTTTTTAAGACTCGTGACTTTTACTGGGCCAAACAGATCCATGTGCAGCATCTGCAGGCACTTGGTTGTTTTGGACTCTTCAATGGACTTAAATGAGCTTTTATGTTGTTTTCCTTTTACACAGGAAACACAATGCCCAGGACAGGTGAACAATTTTTGTGGAAGACCTCTTACAAGGCCTTGTTTTGACAAAGCGGCGATTGTCTTGAGATTTGTGTGCCCCAATCTTTTGTGCCATAGTTCTGTCTCTTTGTTAGAGGCAGCTGAGAACAGACAGGCATTAGTCACGAGGCTCTCTTTTGACAAATTAACTACATAAACATTGCCACTCCTTTGAGCAACAAGTTTGGTTTTTCCATTTTTTATTATTTCTTCAATCTTTTTAACCATTTCTGGTCCAACAATCCTACAACACTCCTTAGTAACCCATAACCTTTGTCACTCATTTGTGAGACACTAAGGAGGTTGAATTTTAGATTGTCAATCAGATTGACATTTTCAAACTTAACTTTTCCAGACTGAACTGTACCAGAACCCATCACCTTCCCTTTACTATTATTACCAAAAGATATATCACCCCTCCATGAGTTTTGAATTTTTTGAGTAGGGCTCTACATCTAGTCATGTGCCTGGAGCCTCCACTATCTACATACCAAAGACTATCTAAGCATGCAGAAGCTCCCTGCACATCAAGTATATAATTAGTTCAGGAGGGTCTCCAAAGCCAATAAGGCTTTGGATGGGGTCACAACAGTGTCTGAGTTAAGTTCAGGAACATGGACAGTGGCTAGCTCAGGGGTTTGAGCAGCTTTTGACACATTCTTTTCTAACCACTGTTAGGGACCATTTCCAATCAGCTGTTGATATCCAAAGGGATGCCTGTTCACTTTTGGTTTAGAAGGCTTTTTGTAAGCCTCATAAACATGTGGGACCCTTTGGTATGGAGGTTGACCTTTTCCTCTTTGGAATTGGTTAGCAGGGGGTGCATCTGTCACTTGAACTTCTCTTTTAACAGAGTTTTGGTTCAGCTGTTTTGTAACAGTTGTTTGGACAGGCACAAATGATGGTTGTTTCTTGATTTGTGATTTTGATGAACTCATGAGTGTTTTTGAAGTATACTCTTCCTTTTTGACCTCAAAGGTTTTCAGGTACACACACTCCTGAGTAAGATGGTCTGTTTTACCACAGATGGTGCAGTTTTTTGAAGGCACAATGGTACTTGTTTTGTTAATGTCATAAGCTTTTAAATGAAAACAATCTTTTGTCAAATGATTTTTCTTTTCACAAAAGTCACAAAACAAGTTTTTAATCTTTTTTCTCTTTTTCTTCTATTCAGACTCCTTTGCAACAGAGTTTTGAACCGTTGTTGGGATATCCTTAAGAGGAATTACCTTGGCCTTTGGTGCTTTTACACCATCCGTTGTGGTGAAGTCCATGGGTTTAAAATTTTCTAGGAGGTCACACTCATCAGACCATGTGGGTTTGAATTGGTATTTCTCAATCTCCTCAAAGGTTGAGGACTCCACTAATCTTTCCAGAGTGACTTTGTTGCCACTTTTACCAGTTATTTTGATTTCTTGACCATCCTTGTTAGTGGGTATGATTTCAACAGCTTTTTGAACAGATTCATTTTCAGCAGTGTTTTCAACTTGGTCATTTTTTCTAAAACCTATGCTAAATTTTACATTGCTTTTGATATGTTTTTCAAGCATAACTTCATAACCTTTGCAGGATTCCACCCATTTTCACATGTGATTTGGGTGGATTCCAACTCCTTTTTACAGGTCTGATATTTTTCTATCATTGCCTAAAGTTGGTCCTTAGTTATGTTATGCTCATGTTTGAGGCTGCAAATCTCATTTTCCTTTTCTGACAATTTGATTTTCAATTCTTTTAAAGATTTTTCAAATTGTACCTCATCTTTTAACATTTTATCTCTAAGGTTTTAATTCACCTCCTTAACATTTGCAAATGCTATGATGCATTTGTCTGAACATAGGGTTTTAAGAACCTGGGGTGATACCTTAGTTGCAGCCATCATGGCATAATCACAGACATGTTCACTTTCTTCTGGCTTCTTCTCTTATTCTTCTTCTTCTTCAATAGACCAGGGGTCAGACAGTGGTTCCACCAATGGTTCTGAATTTTCTCCCACCAGTTGTTCATTAACAACAGCAGTAACCACTGCTTCAGTAATTGTATCCACTGTTTCTCCACTGGATGCTCCTTCTTTAGTTTCCAGCCCTTCTGGAATAGACTCTAATGCTGCAAAACAGAATTCATCACTAGAAACATCATTCTTAGCATATAGAGCAAAGTTTTCATCAAGTAAATCTTCAGGCAAGCTACTCCAATCCACAAAGCCTTGGGTGAAGAAGCTTTGCTGTTCTGTTTGACCAGAAGGTTGGGTAGCTTGTTGAGGTGCAACTTGTTGCACCTGAACCTGAGGAGATGGGGCCTGTACATACTGTATCTGAGGAACAGTGGTTTGGACATAGTGCACTGGAATAGGGGTTGCAGGGTGTGCATAGTGAGCAGTGTTTACATGAGCAGCAGGGGCATATTAGGAATACTGCTCAGTGGTTTGGTTATTTTGTGGTCTAGAGCTAGGATGTGTGATGATTGGTCCATTGTTTTGACTCCTACACTCTCTAGCAAAATGACCTAACCTATTACACTTGTAGCATTTGATCTTTGATTTATCCAACCCTACTTTCAAGTTCCCATGTAACCCTGGAATTTTTCTCCCTGTTCTCTTATAAAACTTGCTGGTTCTAACACTCAGCAGAGCAAGTTGGTGCAAAATATCCTTCTCCTCCAGATCAGTTGGATCAAAGTGCTGGAGATCATTTAGTTCAAAGGACAGATTATCAGAATTCTGGTTTTCACCATTAGCTGTAAAAGCATAGTTGGATGAGAAAGAATCAGAGTTGTTAAAAGCTCCACCAGCTGTTATGTCAATGTAATGATCATAACCCTGATCCTTACTACCACCAGATTCTTTCTGACCCAAAAGAGCTGTGTTGCCAAATGTATAATCATCAGCAACCTTCCCAGTCTCTTGTAGCTTCTTTTTCTGGTTCAACTCCCTTTCATAGGTAAGGAGTCTACCATGAAGCTGGGTCAGGGTAAGTTCTTTGAACCCAATTGAATTTCTGGTTACAAAAGCAATTGTGACCCATTTTTTCAGGAACTGACCTTAGAAACCTACTATTTAGAGTTGATTTAGCAAATTCAACATTAATAAGTTTCAGTTCACTTATGAGACAACTAAAACGTTCAAACTGTTGTATTAATGATTCACCCTTAGTGTGACAAAAGGTTTCATACTGTTGATTTAAAACCTCCCTGTTGTTTTCAATTACTTCTTCAGTACCACCAAACTGTTCCTTAAGTGCATCCCACAATTCCTTGGCACTGTTACAGTGTAACAGCCCAACATAAATTTCATTTGGGAGTGCTAATGCTACTATGCTAAAAGCTTTGGCATCCAGTTCAATTTTTTGAAAATCCTGGTCAAAATAGTCTTCAATTTTCTTAGGTTCAAAAACTTTTGGATCCTCAACACTCGACACCATTGGAACATGTGGTTCAAAGGCAACCGACTTCCAACACCCTGTATTTTGTTGAGCTAAGATGTGACCTATCCTACGCTGCCAGATGTTGTATTCAGATCTGACTAACATAGGTGGTTTAAAGAGTGTGCCAATGTTATTAGTGTCCTGTGATTGTAACGCCACTCTGGTTGTTTTACAGGTACTGAATAATCAACTTTTGTACATGATTATACCTTACTCTGTTTTCAACTAAAACGAACAATCAAAAGTATCAACGAAATTGAGCTGAACTTTTACGTCAAAATGATTGTTAGATCAAATTTAACTGTCCTCGCTCTGATACCAATTGTTAGGATCTGAGTTTCTTAGATTGTGTTTGTTTAATTAAAGTGAATATGAAACAGAGATGAATTGCACAGAATAATGAAATAAACTTTGATAACACAATCAATAGAAGAAAAGTTTAAGCACACATGTTTAACATTGAATCGAATGATTGTATTTGATTACAATAAACAATACAAATGCATGCACAAGTCTCCCCCTCAGCCTGAGCTCAGTAATTGTTCGTACCGAATGACTTAGAAGAAAAGAGCTAACATACTATTTATAGTACAACCCAACCACTGAGCATCTTCGGCTGACGTCACCATGAAAGTGACATCTAACTTCCTAACAAACTACAAACATTGTTCTATACAACTACTGATTACATAAACACTGATTACAAAGACACTAAGTAAACAAACCACTGATTCTTCATTCCACTGTTGTAGGCTAAGCACTGATGTTGAGCATCAGTGCTTTCTTCAATAGATGATCAGTCCTTTGAATGAGCAGAGCTTTGGTCTTCAACAGTACTTAGGATACATAAGTAGATTGAGCTTCAGTCTTTATTCTTCATCAGGGCTTTGGATAATAACAGTTGTAAACAGCAGAGCTTGTAGTCTATCAGTTGTTGAAGCCATTGTCAAGGGGAAAGACTTGTGCAAACACTGCTTATGATGATCAGCAGTACTTGAACCAGTTTTGGCTTTACATATCATCTGTTCCTTTGTAGGGTTCAATCCCAACAAAATGCCAATCTGGAATGGGAATTGATAACAATGGACTTTGTTACCAAATTACCCAAGACACGAAAAGGTAATGATACAATTTGGGTGATTATAGACAGATTAACCAAATCTGCTCATTTCTTACCAGTGAAGAAAACTTTCAGTATGGAACAGTTAACCAAGTTATATGTAAATGAAATAGTTTCATTACATCTAATTCCTTTATCTATTGTGTAACATTCCTATTTTTATCATATAAGAATTATAGATTTGTTTAAAATTATTGGCCACTAGTAACTAGTTTTATTTTTAATATAATTACTCGACCTAAATAGTTTTAAAAACTATTTTATATATAGTTGGTTGAAATATTATATTAATTAATTGGCCTGTATATGGGTGACCTTTCTATTAAAATAAAAGTATATAAAAACTTATATAATTAGACAGGTAGATTACGGGTAAGTTGACCGTTAGAAATATGAAGTACCTAAACGGGCCTAGTGACCGTCTAATAATTAAACTATAAAAATACATTATATTTGAACCTACTCTGTTTTTAATAAAACTTGGTTCAAAATGTAGACAAAAATATTCTCGTTCTGATGACATATTTATTATTTTATAAAATGTTATATTTTAAAAGTTATACGCGCCAAATAAGTGAATCAGGTGAATTAATTATAAGAATAAAAAAATAATAAATTTTGATTTGAGAATTGTGTGTATGGGTGATCGAGATATTTAGAAAGAAATAAAATAATAATTAAATTGTATGAAACTCTTTGAAATATGTGGACATGTGTGTGCATTCTAGGTGTACATGAGAATTTATGAATCTTGTGTACGTGTCCTTTAAAGATAAGAACCTCAAAGATAAGAAGGAACTTTGCTTGTTTGAAAAGTTTTAGAAACTACAACTATAAATAGAAGAGGATGTCTTTTCCAAAATATTCACTTCAGTTTCTTTTGGTCTCAATCTCTAGCTCTCGCCTGCCTTCTTTAAATTCTATTATTTTTATTTTTTTATTTTTTTATTTTATTTTCACCTATAATGCCCTACTCCGTTTTAAGTATTTTAACTCCCGATCACCGCTACCCTTTCCGATTGATCTGAGCCCCATAACACATGTCAAGGCTCTGCCTGACTAAGTTCATTGGGGTTCTGTCTCGTGATATAGGGATAAGGTTGAATTATGGGTACTATACTTAACACGAGTGCATTATATATTTTTTATATAGCTCAGAAATTATACCCAAGATTTATACCAGGTGACTTTCTAGTTGAACCCTAAAGTTACAAAGTGGGTCCATTCTCTTTTCTCACTATTTTATTCCCTTTTTCTTTATAATTATATTAAAAAATGCTCCAAAACAATCCGTAAATGAAAAACCGGACCCCTGAAACCCCAATCCATATCAAAAATCAAGAAATCAAGATTTGTGGTCTTCTCGCGGGCCGCGTAAAGAAAAGGCGGAAGGTCACGTGGGCCGCGACAGCAAGGCAGTTACCGGATAAGCTTACGGGACGCGTGGCATGACACGTGACGCGACAACCGAAGACTCAGCCAACGACGATCTGATCAACACTCTCACGCGGGCCTCGTAAGCGTTCCCTTGAGGTTACGCGGGCCACGAGGCGCCCTGTTTCCAGCCTATAAATAGCAGTCGATAGTTTCAATTCAATTCGTTCAATTCTTTTCTTCTTTTCTTTATACGTTGGTGTTCTAACCAATAATCACCAAAGCGATGTTCTGTCCGATCGATTCAGGAACCAATTAACGATTGCCAAAATACTGTACTTTGTGAATTTCGTTAAACGGAATCCAAAGTGCTATACTTTGTGAATTTTGTTAAGGTTCGAATCTCGTGACTACCGTTAGGTTTGATTTGGGTTTTACACAAATACGTATTCCATTCTATTAAACTATATGTTTAATATCAAAATACTCCCAACTATACACTTACAATCAAATAAGCTGTTAAATCATCAGAAGATTCAGAACAACAATGTAACACCCGTCTAATTTACTTGAATTTAATAATAATTCATACCATTTTAGATAAAAGGTGTCTAGTTATAACAAAGATTTCATAATTAAAGTTCAAAAGTAGCAAAAGCTTAGCCTCCTAACGACTAAGTCAAAGCATTCAAAATTTGTTTAAAAGTTTGTTTACATCCCAAAAACATAGTCTATTAAACGTCAAAATATTGCGGAAGCTTCAAAAGTCGTGTTCGGTTCTTCGACAATTACTTGATCGCCCTCCGGATAGATTTCAACATCACCTAATGTTAAACCACATCAAATGTTAGTATTGACAATGTTTAAATGGATATAAACAAGTTTCATGGGTCAACAAACAAAATATTAAGTTTTTCCGGAACAAGGGGGCGCCGCGTGACGCCAAGAGGCTACGCGTGACGCCAGGCCCCGTTTTTCACAGAATGTTACCCAGGCTGTTGCCGTACATTCCCAGCTCAATGTTTATTCAAATCCCAACTTAAAATGGCCATAACTTATGATTCGTAAGTCCGTTTGTAGTGATTCTTTTTCCTATACGTCAGTAAATTCATTACCAACGTGCCTATTACGATAGTCATACCAAAAGTTTAGCTTATGGACCAAAGGACTATATGTCATTATGCATTTATTCGACCCATTTCAACTTCACACAATTTACTACCATTTAGCTAGTAAACTTACGACACTTTATACCCAACATCCGGGGCTTATCATCACTCACATTTCTTTACCAATCTCATGGCTCAATGCTCTTGTGATTGTCATCGCCATTTTAACTCTCTACAATACTAGAACAATAATTTACACAACTAATTGACCCGTTTGGCTCATCTTATGGAATCCTCCAATATGATGACTACCAAACTATTCTTTGTCACTCTTAGACTATTCATTCAAGTAACGATCATGGTCGCTACATTCGACACCATATTTATCCTAAAATGAGACTTCGCAAAATTTAACAACAATTCATTAAATGTAGCGGGTCAAGTTACATACCTTCAAAGTAGGCCCTTTAAACGTGATTCGCCACCCGCTTGTCCGCTTGACGCTCCTGTGTCCTTTCCTATAGAGTTCATTTATGTCATGTTTAGAACTCTCTTTAAATCATAATTCGCATAATACACCAAAACATCATAATTATGCGTTTAAACTTTGAATTTCAGTTTTTAAGCCTTCTTTGAGGCATTTTTACAAACACTTAATGGGCAGAGTTTTATATCATTCATATTCAAGTTCATAGCTTGTTATTTAGCTAAACTTTAACATCAATGAAGCTTTCATACAACATTTAAACATCATCATTTTAGAAATCACCTTCTATGACCCGTTTTACACTAGAATAATCATTCTATACCCTAGTGTTTACCAAGTTCTACATAACCCACTAATCACCTACAATGGTGTTCATGGATTTCACTAAAATTTCACATAATTTCAACTTGTATTTGTCTAGGGTTTGTCCCTAGACACTATATTGTTCCTAATTCATCATAAAACAAACATGCAACCATAAATTTCAGATTTTCCCAATTTCATGAGAATTTCAAGTTGAGAGTTTTCATCAAATTTTACATACCTTGTAATCCTCTTGTGATGAGGATCAATAATCTATGCTCGATTTTTGTTTTTGATCAGATTTGGACCTTCAATTTGGTTGTTTTTGTGGATGTTAGGGTTTGAGAGTGGGGGTGTCGCCCCCTTCCTATTCTTGATCGACCAGACCCCTCAAATGGGGTGTTTGGTTTTGTTTTTATTAAAATTAGTAATATAAGTTTCAATTTTAACATCATTGGCCCCTCCACTTATGTTTAACATATTGTTTTGGTTATTTAACCCCATTTCAAGTTATTTCTAAACTTGTAGTTAACTAGGTTATGATTTCCTAGTTAAATTATTTCTTGTTTATTTAGACTTTATAATTCTAATATAAAGTTTTTATATTTCCGGGGTGTTACAAGTCCACCCCCCTTATAAAGGGTTTCGTCCCCGAAACCGAATTACGTACCAAATAAAGTAGGGTAGAGACGTCGCATCTCCTCTTCGGATTCCCACGTAGTGTCCGAACCTTTCCTATGCTCCCACTTGACCTTGACTTGATCGATTTGTTTGTTTCGCAAGTGTTTGACCTTTCGATCTATAATCTCCACCGGTCTCACTGCATAATTCAGGCTATTATCCACTTCGATAGCATCATAATGGACATAAGCTGTTCCGTCCGCTAGACACTTTCGCAATTGCGACACGTGAAACGTGCTATGTATTCCATTCAACTCTTCCAGTAATTCGAGGTGATAAGCCACCTTGCCGACCCGTTCGATGATTTTAAATGGCCCTATAAACCTCGGGCTTAGTTTCCCCCTTTTTCTGAATCTGATAATGCCCTTCCATGGGGAAACTTTTAGCATAACCATATCACCTATCTGAAATTCAATCGGTCTTTGTCTTTTGTCGGCATAAGACTTCTGTCTATCTTAGGCCGCTTTCAAATGGGCTCGCACCACTTCAATTTTCTCATTAGTGGTTCGGATTATATCAGTAGGTGCTAGTCCTCGTGGACCTACTTCTCCCCAACATACCGGAGTTCGACACTTTCTACCATATAACATTTCATACGGGGCCATCTTAATGCTCGTGTGATAGCTATTGTTATATGAAAATTCGACCAAGGGTAGATGGACATCCCAACTACCTCCGAAGTCAATAATACAAGCCCGCAACATATCCTCCAACGTTTGTATTGTTCTTTCACTCTGCCCATCCGTTTGTGGATGGTAAGCGGTGCTAATGAACAGTTTAGTTCCCATTTGTTCTTGGAATTCACGCCAAAAATTCGAAGTAAACCGAGTATCTCTGTCTGACACAATGTATATCGGTACCCCATGACGTGCTACGATTTCATTGGTGTACACCTCCGACATTTTCTCGGATGTATAAGTCTCATGAATCGGAATGAAGTGAGCACTTTTCGTCAATCTATCCACGACTACCCATATAGCATCAAACCCGCGGTTGGTTTTGGGCAATTTGGTCAACAAATCCATAGTGATTTGTTCCCATTTCCAAACTGGGATGTCCAATGGTTGCAATTTACCATATGGCTTCTGGTGCTCTGCTTTGACTTGCAAGCAGGTCAAACACTTCTCCACATATTTCACAATATCTCGTTTCATCCCGGGCCACCAATAGTTTTGTTTTAGATCATTGTGCATCTTGGTCGCACCCGGATGAATTGAAATCGGGATTTATGAGCTTCATCAAGTAGAAGCGTCTTCACCCTACAAGTATTTGGAACCCATATCCTTCCGGATCGAGTCTTCAACCCGTTATTTCCATTCGACAAATCTTTCAACTGGCCAATTATTCTTTCTTTCTTCCAATTCTCCTCTTTCACTGCTTCTAATTGCGCCTCTCGGATACGTTCAAGTATACCCGAGATCACCACAAGCTGCATCGATCTTACTCGTATTGGGACATAGTCCGCTTTTCTGCTCAGAGCATCTGCCACCACATTTGCCTTCCCAGGGTGATAGTGTAGTTCACAGTCGAAGTCTTTCACCGTTTCTAACCATCGCCTTTGTCGCATATTTAACTCCTTTTGATCGAAGAAGTATTTTAAACTCTTGTGATCGGTGAATATAGTGCACCTTACCCCATATAAGTAGTGCCTCCATATTTTTAATGCAAATACCACCGCAGCCAACTCGAGATCGTGCGTGGAATATTTCTTCTCGTGTATCTTCAATTGCCTCGAGGCATAAGCTATAACTTTGCCCCGTTGCATCAAAATGCATCCGAGCCCCGATAGTGAAGCATCCGAATAAACCACCAAGTCTTCGACCCCGTCCGGCAATGTCAATACCGGAGCTTGAGTTAACTTTTCTTTTAGGGTTTGAAATGCTCTTTCTTGATCTACACCCCAAATGAACTTTTCTTCCTTCCGGGTTAGTTTTGTTAGCGGTGACGCAATCTTGGAGAAATCTTGAATGAACCTCCTATAGTATCCCGCAAGCCCCAAAAAGCTTCTAATCTCCAAGGGTTCTTCGGGGGATTCCATTTTGACACGGCCTCGATCTTTGACGGATCAACCATTATTCCATCGACACTTATGACGTGGCCAAGGAATTGCACCTCTCTTAACCAAAAGGCACACTTAGAGAATTTCGCATACAACCTCTCTCGTCTAAGTGTCTCTAACACCTCTTGTAAGTGGTGTGCATGTTCGGCTTCACTTTTTGAGTACACCAAAATATCATCGATAAACACGATGACTGACTTATCCA
This sequence comes from Helianthus tuberosus, assembly GCA_030545235.1. Lineage (NCBI taxonomy): Eukaryota > Viridiplantae > Streptophyta > Magnoliopsida > Asterales > Asteraceae > Helianthus > Helianthus tuberosus. Next base: position 58,771,149 of record CM060438.1, read on the forward strand.
ACATCGGCTTGCAAACCCGGTTCATGAGGTCCATGAAAGCCGCGGGTGCATTTGTTAACCCAAATGACATCACGAGGAATTCGTAATGTCCGTATCGCGTGCGGAAAGCCGTCTTCAGCACATCTTCCTCCTTGACCTTTAATTGGTGGTATCCCGATCTAAGGTCAATTTTCGAAAACCAGTTCGCACCTTGTAGTTGGTCGAATAAATCATCTATCCTCGGAAGCAGGTATTGGTTCTTTACCGTGAGTTTGTTTAACTCCCGGTAATCGATGCACATGCGCATGCTTCCGTCTTTCTTTTTCACGAATAGTACCGGTGCGCCCCAAGGAGACACACTCGGCCTTATGAATCCTTTGTCAAGCATGTCTTGAATTTGGGATATCAACTCTTGTAATTCCGACGGTGCGAGTCGGTACGGTGCTTTTGCTACGGGTTTTGCGCCCGGAATCAATTCAATCCCGAACTCTACTTCCCGTTCAGGCGGTATCCCCGGTAAATCCTCCGGAAACACATCTTCATAGTCTCGTACTACCGGTACATCTTTAATCTTCAGTGATTCTTTCTCGGGCTCATTTGCGTATATCATAAACGCCTTGCATCCTCGCTTCATAAGCTTGTGAGCTTTCAACATTGAGCATATTATGGCGTTACCTCCCTTTTTGCCATAAATAGTGACGTGTTTCCCGCTCGGAGATATTAGCTTTATCTCCTTACGAAAACACACGACCTTCGCGTGGTGCTAAGATAGCCAATCCATCCCAACGACTACTTGAAATTCCCCCATTGACATTGGGATTAGGTCTATCAAATATTCCTCATCGTCGATGCTTAATTTGCAGCCTCGACAAACATCACAAACTATAAAACTTTTGTTGTCCCCTATTTCAACTTCTAAGGGCACAGATAATTTCGTCAATACAAATGAAGGATATCGAATAAATCCATGCGAAATGAAGGATTTATTCGCACCCGTATCAAACAATACACGTGCTGGAATTGAGTTAATTGTGAATATACCTGAAACCACATCGGGTTCTGTTTTTGCTTCAGCCGCGGTAAGTTGGAAGGACCTAGCCTTCGCTTTGGGAGCTTCTGCTAGAGATTCTTTTGTGTCTCTCTTTCCAACCAACTCGGGGCATTCAGACTTTTTGTGGCTGGGTTGATAACATTTGTAACAAACGGAAACTTTTCCGGGACATAGCGATGCAGTGTGCCCCGTCTTCCCACATACCGGACACGGCTTGTCTTTGAAGCGGCACTCACCTTTGTCCGCCTTTCCACATACTTTGCAACTTGGCGACCCACCTTTAGCCTCCACTTTCTTCCCCGATTCAGTAGTTCTAGCTTTCTTTGTAGGGCTTGGATTCACATCATGTGCCCTTCGCTCACCCCTTTCATCTTGTTTCTTTAACTCGATTTCCCGCTCCCGGGCGGTGTTGATAATCTCCGTGAGGGTTTCGTACTTTGACGGAGTCATAAACTCCCGGTACTCGGCACTCAGCATGTTGTAATAGTAGTATATCTTTTGCTCTTCAGTGGTGACTAACTCGTCACAGAATCTCAGCTTATCCATGAAGATGCCCGTGATCTTATCAATTGTTTCACCCTTTTGTCTTAGCTGGATGAATTCTTCCTTAATCCTGTTAATAACCGCTTTGGGACTATGGTGTTTAAGAAACGGTACCTTAAACTCATCCCAAGTCATAACCCTCGCCGCTTCGGCTCCCATTTCCTTCTTTTTATTATCCCACCAATCCTTGGCTTGGCCCCTCAATTGACCTGTTCTGTAAGCAACAAAGTCGCCTACATCACAATGGGTCCGTTCAAACACCCCTTCGACATCACTTATCCATCTTTGGCAAATTATCGGGTTAACCTCCCCATTGTAGATTGGCGGTTTACACGCCATGAATTCCTTGTATGAATACCCTTTTCGTTCTCCTATTTTCTCCATCATAAGGTTGACAGTATCCTCCAACCTTTTAACTCGCTCTTCGACAAGCGACAACACCGTGCTTTGAATTTTGTCTATAAACCCGGATAGACTACCTTCAATTGCCTTCGCTACTTCTTTGGCAATTATCTCTTTCATTTGTTCGGTGCTTGTTTGCACCGGATTATCATCGTTTCCATCAGACATCTTGAAACTGAAATGTTTACATTTAAATGTTAAACATTTCATTTATAACATTGCTTCATTTGTTTCGGTTTAGCCAAGTCCCTAACTTGCTTTAACCGTTCACATTTAATGCACTTTTCGGGTTTGAGTGTGTTAACACGCACTTCCCATGCATATCAATTCATTTCTCATTTCTTACATAAGACATAATTTATTAACATAATAAGTTAATTTTTACCGGACGATTGATCAAGCTTGAACCGAACACTTTGTTGACAACCTTAAGCTCTGATTACCAACTTGTAACACCTGTCTAATTTACTTGAATTTAATAATAATTCATACCATTTTAGATAAAAGGTGTCTAGTTATAATAAAGATTTCATAATTAAAGTTCAAAAGTAGCAAAAGCTTAGCCTACTAACGACTAAGTCAAAGCATTCAAAAGTTGTTTAACAATTTGTTTACATCCCAAAAACATAGTCTATTAAACGTCAAAATATTGCGGAAGCTTCAAAAGTCGTGTTCGGTTCTTCGACAATTACTTGATCGCCCTCCGGATAGATTCTAACATCACCTAATGTTAAACCACATCAAATGTTAGTATTGACAATGTTTAAATGGATATAAACAAGTTTCATGGGTCAACAAACAAAAAAATAAGTTTTTCAGGAACAAGGGGACGCCGCGTGACGCCAAGAGGCTACGCGTGACGCCAGGCTCCGTTTTTCACAAAATGTTACCCAGGCTGTTGCTGTACATTCCCAGCTCAATGTTTATTCAAATCCCAACTTAAAATGGCCATAACTTATGATTCGTAAGTCCGTTTGTAGTGATTCTTTTTCCTATACGTCTGTAAATTCATTACCAACGTGCCTATTATGATAGTCATACCAAAAGTTTAGCTTATGGACCGAAGCACTATATGTCATTATGCATTTATTCGACCCATTTCAACTTTACACAATTTACTACCATTTAGCTAGTAAACTTACGACACTTTATACCCAACATCCGGGGCTTATCATCACTCACATTTCTTTACCAATCTCATGGCTCAATGCTCTTGTGATTGTCAACGCCGTTTTAACTCTCTACAATACTAGAACAATAATTTACACAACTAATTGACCCGTTTGGCTCATCTTATGGAATCCTCCAATATGATGACTACCAAACTATTCTTTGTCACTCTTAGACTATTCATTCAAGTAATGATCATGGTCGCTACATTCGACACCATATTTATCCTAAAATGAGACTTCGCAAAATTTAACAACAATTAATTAAATGTAGCGGGTCAAGTTACATACCTTCAAAGTAGGCCCTTCAAACGTGATTCGCCACCCGCTTGTCCGCTTGACGCTCCTGCGTCCTTTCCTATAGAGTTCATTTATGACATGTTTAGAACTCTCTTTAAATCATAATTCGCATAATACACCGAAACATCATAATTATGCGTTTAAACTTTGAATTTCAGTTTTTAAGCCTTCTTTGAGGCATTTTTACAAACACGTAATGGGCAGAATTTTATATCATTCATATTCAAGTTCATAGCTTGTTATTTAGCTAAACTATAACATCAATGAAGCTTTCATACAACATTTAAACATCATCATTTCAGAAATCACCTTCTATGACCCATTTTACACTAGAATAATCATTCTAAACCCTAGTGTTTACCAAGTTCTACATAACCCACTAATCACCTACAATGGTGTTCATGGATTTCACTAAAATTTCACATAATTTCAACTTGTATTTGTCTAGGGTTTGTCCCTAGACACTATATTGTTCCTAATTCATCATAAAACAAACATGCAACCATAAATTTCATATTTTCCCAATTTCATGAGAATTTCAAGTTGAGAGTTTTCATCAAATTTTACATACCTTGTAATCCTCTTGTGATGAGGATCAATAATCTATGCTCGATTTTTGTTTTTGATCAGATTTGGACCTTCAATTTGGTTGTTTTTGTGGATGTTAGGGTTTGAGAGTGGGGGTGTCGCCCCCTTACTATTCTTGATCGACCAAACCCCTCAAATGGGGTGTTTGGTTTTGTTTTTATTAAAATTAGTAATATAAGTTTCAATTTTAACATCATTGGCCCCTCCACTTATGTTTAACGTATAGTTTTGGTTATTTAACCCCATTTCAAGTTATTTCTAAACTTGTAGTTAACTAGGTTATGATTTCCTAGTTAAATTATTTCTTGTTTATTTAAACTTTATAATTCTAATATAAAGTTTTTATATTTCCGGGGTGTTACAAATAAAGTATATGCTTAATTATCAGAAGGAATAGAATCAAGAAGCTTGTTAAATCCATACTGCATGCTTATAATGTGAGTCATTCTCTTTTTATTAAATTGCTTTCAAAATCATGTTTATTTCCAGAAGTTATAATTACAGGGATTAAGTCTTTGTAATCTCCAAATTACAGCCGGTATGTGGGGTTTGTATACAATACTTGATAACCGTCACCATTGGACAACGGGTTAGCCAAGGGGTGATATGACCATAGTCACAGACATCATTGGACAACGAGATAGCCAATGGGTGGTCGAGTGACAAATACCGTGGGTATATGGTTGATATATGTAGACATTGTAATCGCTCTTAATACTGTAACTTATAACACTGTTTTCTAGTTATACTTTGCAGTGATTAAGTCTTTGCCAATCTTAAAGAAGCAAATGTAAAAACTCTTAATGCTGTGAATTATAACAAATATGTTTTATTAAAAAATGAATGAACTCACCAGTATTTCATGCTGACAAAACCTTTTTAAAACGCGTTTCAGGTAATTACAGTAGATTGGAATAAGAGTTGGATACGGCACTGAAGGGCTTTAGGAAGTGGCTTATTTTATTAATTAAATCAAAATTAAGAAATATTGTTTTATGTAATTGGGTTTATCCCTTATTAAAGCTACCTTTGTAAAACATGGGTTTATCCCATCTAATTAATAAATAAAAATCCGGTGTTTCTAAACTCTGATATTTTTCCTAACTCACGGTCCTGATGAAATTTCCGCTGCAATGATTTTCAAAATAACCACCGGTACCACTTGGCTGCTCGCGGCTCCCGATTCCGTCCAGGGGCGGTCGGGGGTTGTGACAGAAGGTGGTATCAGAGCCACTGATTTAAGCCAATAGGTGTTGTGATAATAATACCTAAGCTTAGATAAAAAGACTTAGGAAATTACTATTAACTGGTAGCACACATGATAGCATTTAGACTTGAACTTAAGAAAAGATGTCTTAGTATAAGCTTCGCTAGATACTTGTGATGGGTTTTGGTATGCCATGAACGTTGCAAGTATAATAAATAAGCAATAACACTTGACCACTATTATTTCTTATTTATTGGTACTACTTTGTTCTAGAAAATGATCCATCATTTGCTTAGTTCTTGTTGAAAGTCATAATACACTTTCCAAATCATGATTTAAGAAAAATACTATTTATGGGAAATACAAATTTTCTCCGACAAGACTGGGTACGGTGTAGCAGACTCTCCAGCTTGTCCGGATATAACAGGGTTACCTCTCCGGCTAGAACCGGGTAAGAAGGTATATAATATGTCAGCAAGTGACAAAATTCCCTAAATAGTATCATGAACAAGATATCTGACTGGTTCTTAGAAATATAAATCTGTTAAATACATTGACCTTACTAAGGGTATGTATATTACAGTATGTAAAATATATGATTATATAGATATGTATATCTATAAGGAATTCCAAAAGTCAATTAAGAATAAAGCACAAGCATATGTGTTAATAATAAATCTAGATTTCTTTATCAGAAATCTCTTGCATATATCTATAATTCCGATATCAAACATTACTTCGTTTGATCATCTACCTCGTACTCGTGCAACAATATAAACAATGGAAACCCTTTAAGTTGGGACGCCATCCAAACTATAAAGAATTTCCAATGCGTTACCATAAACTATTAACGCAAGTAAGAAGCATGTAAAGTTGTGCTAATGCACAAGAAAACACATAAAACTTAAATTATACGTCCACAGACGTTAAAGTATATCACATCCGACTTTCAAGGCAAGACCTTTGGAAAATATAATTGAGCACGACGACACCAAGGCGAATCCCGTCAATGGGAGAACTACTAATCAAAAAGCGGCACTTTGCCACGTGATCCTACAAACGGCCTAAATCTCGCTGAGGTATTTTGGAACAAGATTTCACAACCATCGGTGCACAGTCTAATCAGAGTCATAATTATTAGCACTGCAAAAGGAGTCACATATCTTTGCAAATCCCCTATTTCATTTTATTCGACATTCCTTGATAATGTCACTTAACAACGGTTATCGCCCAAAATTTCCAGATAAAATTCTTAAATTTTTTTTGTTAAAATTCTGACCTCTGTAAATAGACTTTTGCATTGCTACTTCCCCTAATGGTCATCATACCATGAGGATTTCTTTCATAGTAGCAAATATTGATCTATCTACACATTACACATGCACTGTTTGTTGCGCATGTGGTTCGTTTGATTTATGAAGACCACTGGAGGACTTCATTCCAATTTGTCATTTTATCCAAACTCAAATATCATTTTGCTATACTTGATTTTTGCACTATAAACCGCATTATTACAAAACAATGACTCTTTGATATCGAGTCAATGAAATTTTTGAAAAAAAAAATAAATAAATAAAAAAATAAAATAAAATTTTTTTTTGTTAAACCATTGAGGTGAAGAATTTATATTTATATATATATATATATATAAAATTATGTTTGAGGTATACTCTCATTTAAGTTTATGTTTAGTTATTTATTATTGATAATTAATTTTAGTTTTATTATTAGTGATAATATATTAATAGTAGTAGTGTTAGTATTATTTTTATGTACTAGGGTTATTGTCAGGGCAGCTATTGGGTAGCCTAGCCTTAGTTAGGCATGGACTGATCACCCATGCTTAAACAAGGCAGCACTAACCAATATCCAACCATGATAATGACTAGTTAATATATATAAATTAAGTCATCATACTTATTTAGTAAATTTTAATTATATATAAAAAATATTTTTTTATATATATATATATAAATATATATACTTTGTACTGTAAAGAGAAGACATATTTTCATAAAACAATACAAGAATAAGAGGGACGAATAAAATTATCTAAATAACTATCTAAGTAATCATGGACAAGACATTTTATACTTATAAGTAATTGTTCATCTTGTTTAATATTCCTCAACTATTAAATACTTATAAAAGTATTATGTATCCAGATCGACAAAAGAGTTATGCAGATCAGCGACGTAAACCCCTAGAGTTTTTATTAAAAGCTTTCAGTTGATTACACGTTGAATTTGTTCGATCACCATAATTATTGAACTATTTCAATCATTACGACACCTTGCGGTATCGGTATAAACTTGTAGCTTGGGCTAATCACAATCATTCGAATCATTCAAAACCACATCTGTCTTTCATTCGACTCATCATTTAAAATAATCTTAATGCAATTATGTATTAAGACAATGATACACTAACTCTATTGTATTTCGGTGTATCCTTGCAATTCGCTCATCTCAACACACTGATTTTTCTCATATCATAAATCAATATTTGACAAATCATTTTCATGCTTTTATTTCATTTTGAACCTGTCAATTCTAAGTCTTCCTCAGTTGACAATCAAAGTAAGTTTTATTTCGACAGTAAACTCTATTGTTTCTAAGTCATTTACAACTTGTAAACATTCAATTTAGACATTTACTGATCATATATCTCTTTTGGTTGAACCAGGTCACCTTGGAAATTAAATCATTTCATCTCATTCTTTTGTCATCAATTTCTTGAACTAATTCAGTTGAACCATTGAATCCTACTTATGGTACAACTCGTATTCACAAAATTTGATATTTTAGTTCTGGGTCATCTACCTTAATATTATTTTGGGGAATTGGCCTGTAATAATCCCACCTAGACCTTATTGGCCATTAATAATCCCACCTCAGAATATTCCCCCCACCAGTCCCACCTTTCACCTATTTTTCCTACAATGGTCCCTCGTTAAAAAACGTTAACGGAGTTAAGCTTTTTTCCAAATTATAAACAGATTTTTTAGGGCTTTTGATTAGAACGACGATACGAGTCTAATGAAGTAAAACTTGCCTCGAAACGGTGCTCCAAACGATGAAATCAGCGCTTCAATTAGGGTGTATAAGATTCCAATTAACAAAAATCAAGTCACTTGGAGCACCATTTCAAGGCAAGTTTTACATCAATGGACTTGTATCGTCGTTCTGATCAAAAACCCTAAAAAATCTGTTTGTAATTTGGAAAAAAACTTAACTCCGTTAAGTTTTTTTAACGGGGGACCATTGTAGGAAAAATAAGTGAAATGTGAGACTGGTGGTGGGAATATTCTAAGGTGGGATTATTATTGGCCAATAAGGTCTAGGTGGGATTATTACAAGCCAATTTCCCTATTATTTTTATTGACTAAAATATGACATAAGTCTAAAAGAAGTATCGTAACCAAAATCTTGAGGACGAGATTTAAAACAAGGTGGGGAGGATGTAACATTCCTATTTTTATCTTATAAGAATTATAGGTTTGTTTAAAATTATTGGCCACTAGTAACTAGTTTTATTTTCAATATAATTACTCGACCCAAATAGTTTTAAAAACTATTTTATATATAGTTGGTTGAAATATTATATTAATTAATTGGCCTGTATATGGGTGACATTTCTATTAAAATAAAAGTATATAAAAACTTATATAATTAGACAGGTAGATTACGGGTAAGTTGACCGTTAGAAATATGAAGTACCTAGACGGGCCTAGTGACCGTCTAATAATTAAACTATAAAAATACATTATATTTGAACCTACTCTGTTTTTAATAAAACTTGGTTCAAAATGTAGACAAAAATATTCTCGTTCTGATGACATATTTATTATTTTATAAAATGTTATATTTTAAAAGTTATACGCGCCAAATAAATGAATCAGGTGAATTAATTATAAGAATAAAAAAATAATAAATTTTGATTTGAGAATTGTGTGTATGGGTGATCGAGATATTTAGAAAGAAACAAAATAATAATTAAATTGTATGAAACTCTTTGAAATATGTGGACATGTGTGTGCATTCTAGGTGTACATGAGAATTTATGAATCTTGTGTACGTGTCCTTCAAAGATAAGAACCTCAAAGATAAGAAGGAACTTTGCTTGTTTGAAAAGTTTTAGAAACTACAACTATAAATAGAAGAGGATGTCTTTTCCAAAATATTCACTTCAGTTTCTTTTGGTCTCAATCTCTAGCTCTCGCCTGCCTTCTTTAAATTCTATTTTTTTATTTTTTTATTTTATTTTCACCTATAATGCCCTACTCCGTTTTAAGTATTTTAACTCCCGATCACCGCTACCCTTTCCGATTGATCTGAGCCCCATAACACATGTCAAGGCTCTGCCTGACTAAGTTCATTGGGGTTCTGTCTCGTGACATAGGGATAAGGTTGAATTATGGGTACTATACTTAACACGAGTGCATTATATATTTTTTATATAGCTCAGAAATTATACCCAAGATTTATACCAGGAGACTTTCTAGTTGAACCCTAAAGTTACAAAGTGGGTCCATTCTCTTTTCTCACTATTTTATTCCCTTTTTCTTTGTGATATAATTATATTAAAAAATGCTCCAAAACAATCCGTAAATGAAAACCCGGACCCCTGAAACCCTAATCCATATCAAAAATCAAGAAATCAAGATTTGTGGTCTTCTCGCGGGCCGCGTAAAGAAAAGGCGAAAGGTCACGCGGGCCGCGACAGCAAGGCAATTACCGGATAAGCTTACGAGACGCGTGGCATGACACGTGTCGCGACAACCGATGACTCAGCCAACGACGATCTGATCCACACTCTCACACGTGCCGCGTAAGCGTTCCCTTGAGGTTACGCGGGCCGCGAGGCGCCCTGTTTCCAGCCTATAAATAGCAGTCGATAGTTTCAATTCAATTCGTTCAATTCTTTTCTTTTTTTCTTTATACGTTGGTGTTCTAACCAATAATCACCAAAGCGATGTTCTGTCCGATCGATTCAGGAACCAATTAACGATTGCCAAAATACTGTACTTTGTGAATTTCGTTAAACGGAATCCAAAGTGCTATACTTTGTGAATTTTGTTAAGGTTCGAATCTCATGTCTACCGTTAGGTTTGATTTGGGTTTTACACAAATACGTATTCCATTCTGTTAAACTATATGTTTAATATCAAAATACTCCCAACTATACAGTTACAATCAAACAAGCTGTTAAATCATCAGAAGATTTAGAACAATAAAGTATATGCTTAATTGTCAGAAGGAATAGAATCAAGAAGCTTGATAAATCCATACTGCATGCTTATAATGTGAGTCATTCTCTTTTTATTAAATTGCTTTCAAAATCATGTTTATTTCCAGAAGTTATAATTACAGGGATTAAGTCTTTGTAATCTCCAAATTACAGCCGGTATGTGGGGTTTGTATACAATACTTGATAACCGTCACCATTGGACAACGGGTTAGCCAAGGGGTGATATGACCATTGTCACAGACACCATTGGACAACGAGATAGCCAATGGGTGGTCGAGTGACAAATACCGTGGGTATATGGTTGATATATGTAGACATTGTAATCGCTCTTAATACTGTAACTTATAACACTGTTTTCTAGTTATACTTTGCAGTGATTAAGTCTTTGCCAATCTTAAATAAGCAAATGTAAAAACTCTTAATGCTGTGAATTATAACAAATATGTTTTATTAAAAATGAATGAACTCACCAGTATTTCCTGCTGACAAAACCTTTTTAAAACGCGTTTCAGGTAATTACAGTAGATTGGAATAAGAGTTGGATACGGCACTGAAGGGCTTTAAGAAGTAGCTTATTTTATTAATTAAATCAAAATTAAGAAATATTGTTTTATGTAATTGGGTTTATCCCTTATTAAAGCTACCATTGTAAAACATGGGTTTATCCCATCTAATTAATAAATAAAAATCCAGTGTTTCTAAACTCTGATATTTTTCCTAACTCACGGTCCTGATGAAATTTCCGCTGCAATGATTTTCAAAATAACCACCGGTACCACTTGGCTGCTCGCGGCTCCCGATTCCGTCCAGGGGGGTCGGGGGTTGTGACATATTGTATCTGATAGAGATAGCCATTTTACATCTCATTTTGGACAAGTTTCCAAAAAGCAATGGGAACCAGGTTAAATCTAAGCACAGCTTATCATCCTCAAATGGACGGACAAAGCGAAAGGACAATTCAGACAATGGAGGATATGCTTAGAGCTTGTGTAATTGACTTTGGAGGAAATTGGGACGATCATTTACCATTAGTAGAATTTTCCTACAATAACAGCTATCATATGTAACACTCCGCTTTCTCACAACTTTCCTAATTTAGAAAGCGAGTCTTGAAAATCTTTTTTTTATAAACTTGTCCCTTTCGAAATGGTTAATCGTCGAGAGATCTCTTATCCTTAATTTAATTCGTTACAAGTATGGTTGTTTAATTATAATTTAATTAATTGAAGTAAGTAATTTTGCAATTTAAACGTATTTATTTTAATCGAGTTAGCCTCGTTGAACTTTAAAGTTAGTTCATACAAACTAATCTAGTCGAGTTAATCTATTAAGTTAGTTTATTTTAAAAGTTTTATAACATCACTTAGTTAATTAAAGTCAAGGACTATTTGAGTAACTTTTCTGTATTTGAAACTTACGGGGACTGTATGTGCATTTTCTGAAAGTACTATGTTTTCTTTTTTAACAAAAAAAAATATATATCAAAACTGCAAACCCCGGGACTCGAACCCGAGTCGCCAGTTCCATCACACACACACACAACCGCTATGCCACGGTCTCCACATCAAACTAACCCGCCCCTTTAATTCATTTAAACACTCGTTCTTGTCAAGTCCAAACCCACTAATTAAACCCTAGATTTAAAACACTAGCAAACCCAAATATTTATTTAACATCAGCCGCTACCCACACTTTTTCCCTCTCAAACTCTTGCTCTGCAGATTACATCTGCCATATTGTGAAACCCTAACTTCCTTAAAGCACAATAGCCCCTCATCATCTTCAATGGAATCAAAACCATTGCTCCCACCCTTCTCTCTCGATTTTCAGGCAACCGGAGCCGGGTACTCCGGCGTCTCCTTCTTCCCCGACAATGGCACACGGCGGTGGCGGCAGCAGCGCCGCTCACGGCGACGGCTGTACCGCTCGACGACAACAAGGGCGGCGTTCGACAGTTGCAGCGATGGTGATTCCGGTTCAGTTTCGAATCGAGTTTGGTTCATTCCGGTTCGAGTTCCAGCCAACGTTAATTAACTCCGGTCGACATCTTTACAGTGTTTTCAGTTCAGGTTAGCTTTGATTTTGTTTGGATCTTGTTTCGTTTCAGGCTCAGTCAACAACCGTCACCAGAAAGCTCGAGGTCGCGGTTCGGTTCAGCGAGTCAGGTTTCAGTTTCAGCTTAATCTTAGATGTTGGTTCAAGTTTGATTCGGGTCAGACGATTCAGTCGGGTTCCGGGTTGGATTGGTTCGGTTCCTTTTGGTTCGATTAGGGGTCCAGATCTGTTCGGGTGTTTAGTCACAAGAAAACGAGGACAAAGTTTAAAGTTGGTTCAAGTCGAGTTTCAGTTTCCGGTTCAGACCTGTTCTTGTTTCGGGTTCACGTCTCTTACCTCACTGTTTCGGTATACCTTTCCATCTCTCATGTTTTACCATTCTTTTATTGCAACTAATTTAAACATATGTTGTTTTCTTTTTAGTTTCTATAGATATCATACAAACACGATTTTACGTTTTATATTTTACGAGAATGCTTATATAAATTGTTTACATTATGATTGTCGTTGAGTTTTGAATATTATATCGACAAATTGCATTGTCAGGATCGTCCAAAAACAGAGGAAACTCTGCCCGTTTTTCGTAAAATCTCGTAAAACGAAACGTGCTATTTTATAAAACGAAACCTATCGAAGTCCTTTTTATATACAAAGAAAAATATAAATTTTATTGTTTCGTATTAATTAATATTTTATCGCGAAACCGAACTTTATATAACCTGTAAACGTACATAGAAAAATATATAAATAATTATATTGTTTTGTTTATTATTAAATTTTGACAATTTTATAGTCGAACCACTAATGGAAACGTATCGAATTCAAATATCTTTTATAACAATAATGATAAACGTATATTTATTTTTAACAATACTTCTATAATATTTTCGATAGAGTTAATTTAGAACTATTACTCGAACTATATAAAATATATATATGTATATAAAACTTATCCATTAACTAGATATACTCTAAATTCCAATTCAATTCCTCCGTCATAATTCCGAATACTCATACACCCCCGTTTACCCATATAGGGTGACTTCGGTGTTCCATCCTCCTAAACTCATCAACTCGTCATATGGATAATGGGAAGACTTAGCAATTATGTGAGTATACTCGATCCCTTTTCCCCTTTACATTTTGGGATGCAACATGTATAATTATGCAAACAACTTTTAAACTAAACATACTCAATCCTTGATCAAGCATGAAACTAATGTGACTTACTTGTTATTCTCGTATGCTATGTGAACGATTTGGAACGTTATATGCTCATTAACTTTGCTCGCCCACCTTAACAATTATAGCGCTATAGGATTAACGCCCCGCCCGCTATTCTATTGGGTATTGTTAAGTTACCACCCCGCTAAACTATTGGGATTAGACTATTTTAGGTGTTGTATTCTAGGGTTTGATCATATTGTACGCCAAAATTGCATACTAGTAATCACATATTATGAATCATGTTGGATTTGAGTTTTTATTCTATTATGCTATGTAAACAAACTTGTATACTCGCCTTTGCTTTTGCATTGAAACTCTATTTTAATACATGTTGCAGGTTGATTATTGAAGTATGGATGAATGATGAAACGAGTTTAGGGTGGACTAGATACACACCTTTAATCTATTTATCTTTTGATGTTATGTTGAAATTTGAACAATGTTGTTATTCCTATTTTAAATGTTGTATGACAATTTAGCACTTGCAATGAAATTGAATTTAATTAAATATTGTCACATAGTGTTATGAAGTCTCTAGCAATCTATACACACTTCGTCTCATCCCGATGTTTCCGCCATCGGTTGGGGTGTGACAGATTGGTATCAGAGCCATAACTATAGGGAATTAGGAAAAGTAGGAATGCTTTGACCTAGTCTATAGTTTTTGAGCTTTATTCTTATGTTTTACTTGAAACTACTTGCATGCTACCTTATTTGCTTTTATTTATTCTCTTCTGATCTTTTAAACATATAAGTCACTTATGTGTTAACACTTGACATGCTATACTTGTTTTATTATGTGTTAATACTTGTTCCATTGTTCGATTCTTTATGTGTTAATCTTGACATAATTCTCTATGTGTTAATACTTGTTCTATTGTCCCATTTTTATGTACCATTCTTTATATACCTTCTTATGAGTTTATACTTGCTTGTGTGTTCCTTTAACATACGCCCTTTTTCTAAGGCATTTTACTCGATTTTCTTAAACTTGAAAACACTCGTATTACACAGACGAGACGAGTTTACCAAAATAGGCGTGAAACCCACAATTTGGTAAACGACTTTCATTCCGTTTGATTCTATTTTTGCATGAAATTCACCATTAAGTTAGGAGTGAAATCCACATCTTAATGGAAATTTCAAATTTAAATTCGTCAAGTTAGGGTACGAAGTCGTCAAGTTAGGGGTGAAACCCGCACCTCGTCGACTAGTCCCACTCCTTGATTTTCAAAAATCCCGCCAAGTCTCGAATTTTTGATGGATTGGGAACATGTAGTAACTTGAAGGGTGAGTACCGTTAGCCGAGATATCGGTGAGAGTATTCCACCTATTAGGCCAAAGCATGTTTCTCAATTTCAAAGATCTTTCGACCACTTTGGTTAGTCAATGTTCCGTTTGGAACCATCCAAGTTTTATTCGAGCTTACGCTTTATTATTTTCGATCTTTTGACAAATTTGAATGATTTTTTTTTTCGAGATTTCATTTTGCGCACACATCATACTCTTACTTTTCATACGATTATACATTATTAGCCTGCATGATTTCACGTAATTTTAATTACACTTTTGTAACGAGCAGAGACATATCATCGAGATAGGAGTGATTTCCTTACCTTGACGATTAACTCCGCTTCTTTTCTCATCTTACAACGACCTCACCAACGGATTAGGGGTGATTCCCTTACCTAAGTGATCGTTACCAACGCTTTCTTTTAATAGGCTATAGTATGTAAACACGATCATGTTTATACCTAAATCATTTATCATGTATTTCAAAATGCTTCATTTATTTAAACGTATCTCTTATTATATAATCTATTTTCACATCACTTGCATACACAAAAATTTTAAATGTTACCATAAACGCGTGTTACTCGATTTTCAAAATTTCACGAAATATTACTTGTCAGCCTAGTCGGTTAATAAATCCGCTGCCCACAAATTCACCAATCAACGTAAACATTGAAACACGCTCCTCTCACACCATTAAACTAGAGATTGTTATTCTCAATTCAGAATCAAATCAATTTTTTCGCACACACCTATAAAATATTACCAATATTATTTAATCATTTACTAAAATTCCTTTTCGAAACCAATGAAACATTTTTCAACAATCACTAAGTTCATGTACCAAATTCCTTTTTCTAAGGATCAACTTTTTCACAAGAAGCTGTAAGTTTCAAAATTTTCTAACACAAAGTCACTTAAAACGATGCAAACTTATTAATCTCTAGAACTTTTTCAAAACCCCACTCGATACGACAATTAAATTCAAAACATGTGGGCAAGGAAACTTCATAAGAACCGACAAATTTTCAACTTATGTAAACTCTTTTAAAACCGCAGTAGCATTTCCATTCCTTTACAAAGTACTTTCGACATAACCAATAGATGTTTTATACCCTCTTTACATTCACAAACTAGAGCCTATATTTCGTGACAATTCAATCTATATTAACTCCACGTTTTGCGCAAACACATATTTATGCATACCATTTTACACGTTTTAGACAATATCGCACAAAGATCTCACACGTGTCACTCGTTCCCTGTTTCTTTCATACTCAAAACTTTTAATCGTTTACGCGCATAAACTCTTGTTGTTCGATTTATACTATAAACAAAATCATTATTTCCTACATCCATACTTATACACTTTATGTCTACACTTATATCCATACTTACACATTTATGTTTATAATTCAAAATTCATACATTTACGGTTATAACCACACGTATACAATTTCGTTTGTATCTATATTCATACACACATACACATTCATGCATTATACACGGGTACTTGTATTCATTTCCCCTCGTTTACGTTTATACTAATGTTCACATTCATATTTCCACCCGTACATTTTTCATACTTAAACATGTTTTACACCTATAGTCATATTCACATTCATCTCATACATTTCACTTACATCTACACTTATACAATTATGGTTACACTAATATTCACAATCATGCTTTACTCATATTTATTCGATTATGCTTACACTTATCTCCATGTTCATACACTTCGTTCATGCTTATACAATTGTTCCTACACTTATAATCATACTCATACATTTTATTCGTACTTGAACATTCACGTTACACACTTATATTCACATTCATATTCATGCATCTTATGTTCATACTTATACCTATACTCGTATTCATACTCACAAGTTTTGGGTTCATATTTATATTCGTATTCACACTCGTACTCGTGTCTATACTCTCACTTATACAATTTATGTTATACTCGTACTATCATTTATATTCACGTTTATATGATTTATGTTATACTCATACTCTCAATTATGCTCCCGTTTATACGATTTATGTTAAACTCATACTCATATGTATGCTCGCATTTATACGATTTATGATTATACTCACAT
The DNA here is from genome assembly GCA_030545235.1 of Helianthus tuberosus. NCBI lineage: Eukaryota > Viridiplantae > Streptophyta > Magnoliopsida > Asterales > Asteraceae > Helianthus > Helianthus tuberosus. The sequence goes on from CM060438.1 coordinate 58,788,321, forward strand.
ACATTCGTTTATGCTCAAATTGGCACTCGTATTTATACTCGCTTTTCATACACGCTATGCTTGTGCTCATACTCTTGCCATGCTTTTTGTGTTTATACTCACATACGTATTCATATTTGAACTTATACTATGATCATACTTTCTTCATACTCAAAAATTATACTTTCGCACCTATACGCAAGCGAAACCCGAGAGATTCGCTTACGTTGGTCTTATACTATTTGGAACGCGAACATGCTTATATGTTACACTTTTGTATGCACCCAATCTTATTTTCAAAATTTATGTATACCTTGATTCATACGCAACTAGTACAAGCTATGCGGATCATGCGATGATTGGTATAATCGTGGGTGCACACGGGATTATAGTAATGAACATATGAGAACCATAGAGTGTGCTACTGCGTATGGTAAGACATGGAACGTAACATGACACCGAATACGAGACGGACGTAATATGGTCAAAACATGGTGGATACGCCGCTGGTACATCATATATATAAGTGTCTCACCATGTTACCAAACTTTCGTAAAACGTGCCATGAGAAATTCAGTGTTTTGCAGACCTTTTAGACCTAATGCAAACTTTAAACAACTCACAAACGCATTATATCTGATTATCCACGACGATACCTCATTCTTAGCACAGTATCTTCGTCTATCCGATACTTATGCTATTCTTATACTCATGATCGTTTATTAGATCAATCGTTCTCTTCTATACTCTCATTATTCATCGTTATCCTTCGTCTTTTTATACGAACCCCGCTTGGAATCAAGTCTGTTTAAACATTTGAAACCTATCATTCCATCCTTCTTAAAGTCTTTCTCTTGAATAAATTTAGGGACGAAATTTCCTAAAGGAGGGGGACTATAACGCTCCGCTTTCTCACAACTTTCCTAATTTAGAAAGCGAGTCTTGAAAATCTTTTTTTATAAACTTGTCCCTTTCGAAATGGTTAGTCGTCGAGAGATCTCTTATCCTTAATTTAATTCGTTACAAGTATGGTTGTTTAATTATAATTTAATTAATTGAAGTAAGTAATTTTGCAATTTAAACGTATTTATTTTAATCGAGTTAGCCTCGTTGAACTTTAAAGTTAGTTCATACAAACTAATCTAGTCGAGTTAATCTATTAAGTTAGTTTATTTTAAAAGTTTTATAACATCACTTAGTTAATTAAAGTCAAGGACTATTTGAGTAACTTTTCTGAATTTGAAACTTACGGGGATTGTATGTGCATTTTCTGAAAGTACTATGTTTTCTTTTTTAACAAAAAAAATATATATATCAAAACTGCAAACCCCGGGACTCGAACCCGAGTTGCCAGTTCCATCACACACACACACAACCGCTATGCCACGATCTCCACATCAAACAAACCCGCCCCTTTAATTCATTTAAACACTCGTTCTTGTCAAGTCCAAACCCACTAATTAAACCCTAGATTTAAAACACTAGCAAACCCTAATATTTATTTAACATCAGCCGCTACCCACACTTTTTCCCTCTCAAACTCTTGCTCTGCAGATTACAACTTCCATATTGTGAATCCCTAACTTCCTTAAAGCACAATAGCCCCTCATCATCTTCAATGGAATCAAAACCATTGCTCCCACCCTTCTCTCTCGATTTTCAGGCAACCGGAGCCGGGTACTCCGGCGTCTCCTTCTTCCCCGACAATAGCACACGGCGGCGGCGGCAGCAGCGCCGCTCACGGCGACGGCTGTACCGCTCGACGACAACAAGGGCGGCGTTCGACGGTTGCAGCGATGGTGATTCCGGTTCAGTTTCGAATCGAGTTTGGTTCATTCCGGTTCTAGTTCCAGCCAACGTTAATTAACTCCGGTCGACATCTTTACAGTGTTTTCAGTTCGGGTTAGCTTTGATTTTGTGTTGATCTTGTTTCGTTTCGGGCTCAGTCAACAACCGTCACCAGAAAGCTCGAGGTCGCGGTTCGGTTCAGCGGGTCGGGTTTCAGTTTCAGCTTAATCTTAAATGTTGGTTCAAGTTTGATTCGGGTCAGACGATTCAGTCGGGTTCCTGGTTGGATTGGTTCGGTTCCTTTTGGTTCGGTTACGGGTCCAGGTCTGTTCGGGTGTTTGGTCACAAGAAAACGAGGACAAAGTTTAAAGTTGGTTCAAGTCGAGTTTCAGTTTCCGGTTCAGACCTGTTCTTGTTTCGGGTTCACGTCTCTTACCTCACTGTTTCGGTATACCTTTCCGTCTCTCATGTTTTACCATTCTTTTATTGCAACTAATTTAAACATATGTTGTTTTCTTTTTAGTTTCTATAGATATCATACAAACACGATTTTACGTTTTATATTTTACGAGAATGCTTATATAAATTGTTTACATTATGATTGTCGTTGAGTTTTGAATATTATATCGACAAATTGCATTGTCAGGATCGTCCAAAAACAGAGGAAACTCTGCCCGTTTTTCGTAAAATCTCGTAAAACGAAACGTGCTATTTTATAAAACGAAACCTATCGAAGTCCTTTTTATATACAAAGAAAAATATAAATTTTATTGTTTCGTATTAATTAATATTTTATCGCGAAACCGAACTTTATATAACCTGTAAACGTACATAGAAAAATATATAAATAATTATATTGTTTTGTTTATTATTAAATTTTGACAATTTTATAGTCGAACCACTAATGGAAACGTATCGAATTCAAATATCTTTTATAACAATAATGATAACGTATATTTATTTTTAACAATACTTCTATAATATTTTCGATAGAGTTAATTTAGAACTATTACTCGAACAATATAAAATATATATATGTATATAAAACTTATCCATTAACTAGATATACTCTAAATTCCAATTCAATTCCTCCGTCATAATTCCGAATACTCATACACCCCCGTTTACCCATATAGGGTGACTTCGGTGTTCCATCCTCCTAAACTCATCAACTCGTCATATGGATAATGGGAAGACTTAGCAATTATGTGAGTATACTCGATCCCTTTTCCCCTTTACATTTTGGGATGCAACATGTATAATTATGCAAACAACTTTTAAACTAAACATACTCAATCCTTGATCAAGCATGAAACTAATGTGACTTACTTGTTATTCTCGTATGCTATGTGAACGATTTGGAACGTTATATGCTCATTAACTTTGCTCGCCCACCTTAACAATTATAGCGCTATAGGATTAACGCCCCGCCCGCTATTCTATTGGGTATTGTTAAGTTACCACCCCGCAAAACTATTGGGATTAGACTATTTTATGCGTTGTATTCTAGGGTTTGATCATATTGTACGCCAAAATTGCATACTAGTAATCACATATTATGAATCATGTTGGATTTGAGTTTTTATTCTATTATGCTATGTAAACAAACTTGTATACTCGCCTTTGCTTTTGCATTGAAACTCTATTTTAATACATGTTGCAGGTTGATTATTGAAGTATGGATGAATGATGAAACGAGTTTAGGGTGGACTAGATACACACCTTTAATCTATTTATCTTTTGATGTTATGTTGAAATTTGAACAATGTTGTTATTCCTATTTTAAATGTTGTATGACAATTTAGCACTTGCAATGAAATTGAATTTAATTAAATATTGTCACATAGTGTTATGAAGTCTCTAGCAATCTATACACACTTCGTCTCATCCCGATGTTTCCGCCATCGGTTGGTGACATCATACCAGCATCAACGCTGCACCATTTGAAGCACTTTATGGACGAAAGTGCCGAACTCCAGTCTGTTGGGCAGAGATTGGAGAAAAGCAACTATCTGGACCAGAGGTAGTACAAGAAACAACGGACAAGATTATTCAAGTCAAGAAAAGAATAAAAGCAGCACGAGATCGTCAAAAGAGTTATGCAGATAACAGACGAAAACGATTGGAGTTTCAAGTCGGAGATAAGGTATTATTAAAAGTTTCTCCATGGAAAGGAGTAGTCAGATTCGTTAGAAGAGGAAAGCTAAGCCCAAGGTATGTTGGACGTTTTGAGATTATCAAAAGAATAGGACCATTAGCTTATCAGCTACAAGTGCCAAAGGAAATGGCAAGAATACATGATGTGTTTCATGTATGTAACCTCAAGAAATGCTTAGCAGACGAATCAGTGGTAGTACCTCTTCAGGATATAGAGGTCAATGAGAAACTTAAGTTTGTAAAGAAACCACTACAGATTGAAGATAGAAAGATCAAGAATCTCAAACACAAGAGATTAGTTCTAGTCAAGGTAAAATAGGATTCTAAGAGAGGACCAGAATACACTTGGGAGCTCAAACCAGAAATGCAACAGAAATATCCACACATGTTCTAGTAGATCTCGAGGACGAGATTTAAAACAAGGTGGGGTGGATATAACAATCCCCGAAAAACACCCCTAAACCCTCTAAATATACACCGTATACTCGTAAACGAACCCGAATAACCTTAATTTTAACAAAAAATCATATAAAACAAAGTTCTAGGGTGACTCGCGGGCCGTGACCGAGCCCACCAGGTGACTCGCGAGGCGTGCCAACCCCTGGTTTGCTGGATCCCCCTTGAGCTACGTGTCCCTTAAGGTGTGAGGTCTATACCCATGACTAACCGGGCCTAAGCCCTAGCTAGGGTGGCTGGCGGGCCGCGACAGGCTTAGCCTGTGGGCTCGCGGGGCGCGAGGGAACCAGAATCCAACCTATAAAAGGAGGCCTTCGGCCTCAGTATCAATCGTTCAATTCTTTTCTTTCTCTCTGTTCCTATAATAACTAAACGTTGCTCGATACTATACCCCTAAAACACGAAGCTCTGCCTCGTTGTAAGTATTTTAACCCCCGATCACTAATTCGTTACCATACCCGATTGATCTAGGGCTCCGTAACGCATGTCAAGGCTTTGCCTAACTCAGTTCGTTGGAGTTCTATCTCGTGTTGAAAGGCTAATGTGATTTGGGGTATCTTACTAACACGTGTGCATTGTTTAGTTTTAATAGATAATAATCAAGAATACCAACAGGAAGCAATAGTATTACCTAAGTCAACAATGTGAGTCATCCTCTTTTTCTACCAAACTGTTTTACCAAAACCTCAAATGTTTTCAATTATACTTACAGTGATTGTGTCTATGTATTCTACAATTGTTTCCGGTATGTGGGGTTTTGTATACACTACTTGTAATCCGTTACTATTGGACAATGAGTTAACCAATGAGTTACATGACCACAGTCATGGAACTGTGAACATGACAAATACTGAATGAGTATATTGGTAGATATAAACATTGTAATCGCTCTCAATACTGTAAAGTTATAAAAGCTGTTTTGATTAAAATGGTATGCACTCGCCAGTATTTCTTGCTGATAGAATCTTTTTAAAATGCGTTTCAGGTAACTTAATGTGAAGCTAATAGAAGCCAGCAGGGGAGCACTGAAGGCTTAAAGAAGTGGCTATAAAAAGTTACCTAAATAAAAGGAGTTTATGTTTTCAATAATTAGGGTTTATCCCTATAATTGTATTGTGAATGAAAACTTGAATTTTATCCCATTTATTTATTATAAAAGTTTGGTGTTTTGAAACTCTGAAACTATTTCCTAATTACAGTTCTGATGTTTAAATTATGCTGCCAAATTAATAAACACCGATACCACTTGACTGGTTCGCGGCGCCCGCTCCCAGGGTAGGGGTCGGGGGCTGCGACAACACATGTGTACATATGTGTACAATCAATGATTTCTTATGTTATTAGGCACGCTATACACAGGTGTACATAACAGATTTTACAAAAACTCAACCAAACAAACACCCCAAAAACTCTTAAAAACATAGCAAAATCCAACAATATGCTAAATCAACCCTATACTTCAAACGAATTAAACATGTACTCGAATACCTACTGATAAAAAACAGACCATTGTACCAAAACATTGTGACTAAACAACTCTTAGAACACATTATTCAAGCCCTAATTCCGATTTGATCTTCTACTACGAATTATAAAAAATAAACAACTTGCACCGCTTTTTGAAACATAAGAATATTAAAACATTAGCATCGTGTACCTTTTGTGGTTGAAAATTAGATTTGTACTCTGGTGATTTGATAGCTCCGACGATGGTCTTATGGGTTTCTTTTGCCGTCGGCGATGAAGGTGAAAGAGAGAAGATATGAGAGTTGAATAAAAGGTGAATGAAAGGATTTGATAAACTTAAAAGAGAGATATTTACGGGATTTAGGGCCATCAAGATAATATGGAAACTATTTACTTTCCGGTTTTAAATTACATAATAGTGTAGTTACAAATATACCCTTATGTATTTAATTAAATAGTAAAAATTAACCAACTAATTACAATCATGCCACTCATTTAAAATCTCAAGATCATAAAAATCAAGGTTCCAGATCAGATCACACAGTTCACTCTTGGGATGTTGTTCACTCTAGAACCCTACCATATATATACTAGGTTTTAACCTCGTGTATTACACGGGTTGAATAAATGAATTTTATATAATAAATAATAAAATAATATATCTTTAAAAACCTTCTTTATTGTACGGGTTGAATAAATGTAATTTCATATATTAAATATTAAAATGTTATATCTGTAAGAACAATATGTATTGTACGGGTTAAATAAATGCAACTTTATATACCAAATAATAAAAAGGTTATATCTTTAAAACCAGGTGTATTACACGGGTTAAATAAATGTAATAATGTTTACTAAATAATAAAAAAAGTTATATTTTAAAACCCTCGTGTATTACTCGTGTTGAATAAATATGATTTTATATACCAAATAATAAGAAAATTATATATAAAAAAACTAATGGATATACTCGGTACGTGATAGATATGGTGATTGCGGAGATGATTAATGAAAAGAAGATATAGTGACCAAACACATTATTCAATAAACAAATAAGCAGCCATTTGAGTGATAAAATGTAAATTATATTTAAAAAAACTCATAATAAATCTTATTTTATATATAAAGTAATATTGAAAGTTATATACAATTTGTTTAAAAATTATGTAATAAAATCGATATAATAATGTTTTTAATAATGAAAATAAAAATAAATAATATATTAATACAAAGTTTGGTTTTGATTATAAATAATTTGGTTCGATTTTATGTCTAGCATTATATATATTATGATAAAAGTATAGAGTTTATTAGAGAAAATTATATCATCGAAAAAATGAAGAGTAAATTTGTATATTATAAATAAAAAAAAGAGAAGTATACAATAAATTTTAACTAAATAATAATTATCTATAATTAAGTAGAAAATATGAGTTAAGTGTCATTTACGTCCCTTTGGTTTTGTTCACTTTTGACATTTCAGTTCAAATTTCAAAAATGCACAATTTTCCTCCCTAGCATTTTGAAAACGTGCCATTTTAGTCCAAAAAAATAATCACCGTTAAAATATTCAGTTAGCTTAGGGGTAAAATTCGTTTGTTTCTAAGCCGCTGGTCACGGGTTCGATCCCGGCCCGCTGCAATTTTAACTATGGTTACCCCTACGCTAACTGAATTTTTTAACTGTGGTTATTTTTTTGGACTGAAATGACACGTTTCCAAAATGTTAGAGAGGAAAACGGTGCAATTTTAAAATTTGGTCTGAAATAGCATAAGTGAACAAACCATAGGGACGTAAATGACACTTAACTCAGAAAAGATTAAATAAAATAGTATTTAGTAGGAGAGTTATCTATAATTAATTAGAAGAAATTAAACTAAATACTAATTATTAATAAAAGATTAAACTAAATAATATTTAGTAGGGGGCTTATCTATAATTAATTAGAAGAGATTAAACTAAATAATAATTATCCATAAAAGATTGACTAGAAAACTAAAAGATACAAAGCGTAATATGATGACAAGTGTCCCAAAGATGGTTTCTTTTATTATATAGTATATATATATATATATATATATATATATATATATATATATATATATATAGGAACAAGATCAGGAGAGAACGCCTCAAAGTGTGAGAACGGTGAGAATGATTCTCAGCCACAAGATCTTAATGGTTTGTGGCTGAGATTGATGCGGTGGCATTTTTGTAAATAATAGGGGCCTTAGAACTACCAGGAGGGGTAAAATAGGTTGATCCAAACAAATGTGCACATGCTAATCACATGCCATTTTTCCCCATCATATTTAAACGACAATAACTTTTTTATACGTGATTATTTTTCGAAAAAAATTTCACCATAAAACTCAACATTTTTTTTATCTTTCCAACGAGTATACTATTGATATACTTTTCAAAAAAAAAATTAACTGGGTTTTATGGCGTTTTTCTGAACTGGGTGTTTTCTGGCGTTTTAGACTAGGTATTTTCATGGCGTTTTTCCGAACTTGGTGTTTTTATGGCGTTTTAACTAGGTATTTTCATGGCGTTTTTCTGAACTGAGTGTTTATGGCGTTTTCAACTGAGTTTTTTCATGGCGTTTTTCTGAACTGGGTGTTTTATGACGTTTTTAACTAGGTATTTTCATGGCGTTTTTTCTGAATTAGGTGTTTTTATGGCGTTTTATTTGAACACCCAGTTCATGTGAGTGGGTTTTTTGACAATATTACCCCTCAGTGTAATTTAACATCAATGCCACATGTCACCACCAAAATCGTTCTCACCGTTCTCACACTTTTCACCATTCTATCTAAATCTTGACCCTATATATATATATATATATATATATATATATATATATATATATATATATATATATATATATATATAAACGGGATTAGGAGAAAACGCTCAAAAGTGTGAGAACGATGAGAACGCTTCCTGGCCCAACACGTGTCACGCCGCTTAGAGAAGGGCGGAGGGGCTTTTTTGTCCTTTCATATTTCTTTTTTTTAACGCGTGTCACTTCATCTTTCCATTTTTTTGGCGTTTCATAAATACGCGGCGTTTTTATTGTTTTTAGATCTCTGGCTCTGGCGCAATCTCATTATCTAAGACTACAGCCATGGGGTCATCGGTATCAGACAAACCACTCTCGGATGATGACATAGTGTCTGTAACAAAACAATCACAACATATGCACATATATCAACAATCTAACATTAAACATGCAATCAATAACAATGTAATCACTTATCCTTCTTAGTCTCCCAGACTAAGCCACCTAGTCTCTCAGACTAAACTACCTAGTCTCCCAGACTAATCCACACAATCTACCTGACTGAACTACCTAGCCTCCCAGACTAGACCTCCCAGTCTCTCGGACTGAACCACCCAGTCTCCCAGACTGAACCACCCAGTCTCCCAGATTGAACCATAACCATAACCTTTGAAAATGTGTTTCGTGCCTTTTAAAAAAAATATTTATTTTCCTGGATCTGGGCGTTTCGTGTATGCAATGAAAACATGTTGTAAAAGTATTTTCGTGAGAGCCCTAATGATTGTAGTCTAGACTCGAGAAGGAATCCTAGTTCGCTACAACCTGGCTCTGATACCAAGCTGTCACACCCTGACTTTTGCGGAAGCGTGATTATGGTGTGACTTTCTTAATACCATTGCATTCAATCATAACAACAATTATATGATTAAAACCATAGATTTTCATCCATTAATTAAGTTTAAAAAAAAACATGACAACATTGTCTTAAAACATAGAAATTCAAATACGAGTACAACCATGCAACTTGTTTAAAAGTTCACAAAGACTCGACCAATGACATTAAATAAACCAGGATTTGGGAGACGTGTCTCGTCCAGGATTAAGACACACTGACCAAACCCTAAGACCATGGATGACATCTTTTATTCTTAACGCAGCTTGAAACATCCAACGCCCGCCAGATCCACTACTATTTCCCTGAAATACATGTATTTTGAAAACATCAACAAAAGTTGAGCGAGTTCATGTGTGTGTTCGTGAATAAACCTTTGAAATCATTGAAAGTAAGTTTGAAAACTCCTGGTATGAAAGCAACAAGGAAAACAAATCAATTAATGTGTAGCTAATACATTAATATTTGTGACGTGGTGCAGGAAAACTCAAACCTAGCAGATTTATCTACGGGAAGAAGACATAGTCACCACATGGGCCACCCTAGTCCGCATGATCAAGCAGTACCCTTCCTTAGCTAACCATACCAAATCAAAATGTTTGTAAACAGTTTGTAACATGTACTTCACCCCCGAAGTTATAAAACAAAACCATTTATAGAAAAGGGGGAACATGAACTCACAGATTTGCGTCGTCAATCACCGTAACACAAGCTCTTCGGATATACAACGTACTAATCTATTAGACGAACGGGCCGTGCCTTAGCTTAGAATTAATATCTTTGAGTTACGTTTCTTTTAGTGTCTTTGATATTATTCCAAATTTTATAATCATTTGTTAAAATAATTAATATTTTAACTTAAATTGTATTTATTAAAATTTTGGAATAACATTATATTTTTGGCTTGATACACTTCGGGTATTTACACATGTATATCCTTCCCAAGGATGGGAGTATCTTTCACTTGTAAGTTTTTGCCTTATATCAGGATCGTATTTCGGTGTGTATTTATACGTACGAGAATACGTATCTTTATCGAATTTATTAAGTATTCTTTATACTTAACTTCATATTGATTATTCCAGAATATTATCTTTAATAGAGATTCAATATATATTCTCAAAATATATATTTAAGGGATATTACTTAGAAAAATTATTTATAATTTTTCCTTGGGCAAAATATTTTTAATTTCTCATAAGTTTCAAGAATTAATATATTTCCAAGTCCAAAATATATTTAAACTCATTTTTTCCCAAAAATGACATATTTCATATTTATTTGAGAAAAATATATATTTTACTCAAAAATATTGTATTTCGTTTTTGTGCAAGAAAATATATATTTCTTAAAAATAATGTATTTTCTAAAAACTTCAAGAAAAATATATATTTCATATTTGCCAAAAATAATATACTTTTCCTTTTCAAAATATGATATATTTTTGTAGTATTGTAAAAATCATATTTTTACTTCCTTGATTGCCAAAATATTATTTACCAAAATACACTTTGTGAATAAGTTCCGGAATATTTTGTAAGTCTTATTCCATAGTTCGGTCTCATTAATATTTTGTGTAAATGTGTATATTCATTTGTTGGAATTTTGGTATTATTTTGGATGGAAATTCTTGGTATTTTTGTGAGTTATATTATTTCAAGTCCTAAAATAATATAACTAATACACAAAGTATACAAATAATCACACACATGTGACTTCTAAATATATATATCCTAAATTCATATTTAGTCATTTTTATTTCTGAAAACTAACCTCCAATAATTATATTTTTGTATAAAACATTATGGCAAAGCTTTTGTAGCAAACTCATGGTATAAAATACGCTTGTAAATATTTGTTTAAAAATATTTTTCTAAGTGTTAATATTTTTAGAAAATTTTGCCATAGTTTCCCCTAAAAATGGAGGTTTCCATGCTTTTAAGCATATCATTTTCTTTTGTAAAAATCAACACAATCAATTCACAATCAACAATAAACAACCTTAACTTACTAATTTGCCAATAATCATGCATTTTCTACTACTTCATGAACTTGAATATTTGTAAAAATTTGTAGTAGCTTACTAGGGTTCTTAGTAAGTCTTGTTACCCTTTAAAATGTGATTAGTTCTTTAAAAACTTCATTTTTAATGAAGTTAAATGTTTACAACTTCTTGTCACATTTTCTAAAAATGTTTCTTTATGAAATCTTCTTGTTACACAAGTGTTTCTACACTTGTTTAACCATTAAAAACAAGATTTGTTTATGTAAGAACCAAGATTTAATAAAACTCGAATTTTTAACTTGGTTTCTTTGAAAGATCATTCATAAATCTCTAGATCTACATGATTAACAACTTACTTTGTTCATTATTTTTCAAGAAAACAAATTATTCTTTCAAGTTCATGATCTTTATGTGGATGATCTGTCATCCTTAATCATGTCTACTTTCACATCTTGGTAGATTATGTTTTTAATCATGATCTAGCAAGATCTTATGATGATCAACATCATTCCTACAAACAATCAATGATCAACAAGCATAACAACTCATATTCATCAAGATTACTTCATTAAACAAGCTTATGTTCATGTTTACTTCTTATGTTCTTTAGTGTTCTTCATATTTTTGTTTATGATTCTTCTTTAACCACTTAAAATAGATGTAAAATAGATAGATCAAGACTCTTACCACTAGCACAAGGCTAGGGATGATTCAAGTGAAGAAATGAAGAGGATAAAAGAAAACAAGAGAGCTCCTTCAAGATCCAAAGCCACCAAGCTCCTTAATCTTGCTTCTAGCACCTTTGTATGTATGTGAAATGGTTGAAGAAGGTTGAATGATGATGATGATGATGATGGTGGTGGTGTGATCGGCCGAGAACAAGGGAGGGGAAGAGAGGAAGAGGTGTGTGTTTTTAGTGTGTGTGAAATGAGCTCTTGGTCTTCAAGTTCTTACTTATAACCAAATTCTCATATTATCTCTTGTATAATATGTCATGATGTAGGGAACAAGAACCAATTGTTAATTGAAATAAAATCCATTTGGTGGGCCATATGTTGGCCGTAAATAGGTGGGGGGGGGGGTAGATTAGGTTTTAACTTATTAGTTACAATCTAGTTAAAAATCAAGTGTTAGTTACATGTTTTGGTTATTAGATATTTTTAGGAGGTGTTATGGTGTTCTGGGACCATAACTAGCTTGGAAATGTTAAAAAGTGCTTCTAGTGTAATTTGGTGTTTCGGGTAGTGTCCGGTTGTTCGGTTGGTTATTGGTTGGTTAAAGTGCTAAACTACGCAGTTTAGTGTGTTTTATGTATCTTTTTGTGACACTATTGATTCCCGACACTTAGGAAAGCATTCCGGACCATTTAATCATTTTTTTTGCATTATATTAGTATGTTAAAATGCTGATTTTTGCTGAATTCAGCACTTTGGGTGAGTTTTAGGCACTTTCCGGCACTTAAACTATCCCTAAAAAGCCAGTTTTGTGATCCTTACTTTCCTATACACTACACTAGTGTCATACTTAGTTTCTGGCTCATTATGTATCTCAATGCACTGTCTATCTATATGCTGAGTTCTGTCAGCATTTTCCTGACCTATCAGATAACCATGCTAACTATACTTAATGCGTCATCTAAGGCAATACAGCTTTCATGCAATATTGGTATGACATTAAATAATGCATGATGCACATGCATGTATAAAGCAGAAATCAGAAAGCAATTAATTGAAATTCAGCACAGTCATTAGGCACTAATCATAATTAATTAATTGTACGGATACCTGGATTTTTGACAGTTGTCACATTCTCCCCCTGTTAAGAAAATTTCGTCTCGAAATTTTAAGCTTAACTGCTTGCTGCAGGGGAGTTAGGGAACAAATGAGATTACTTAGCTTTCATGCGGTCCTCACGCTCCCAAGTAAACTCTGGGTGGTGACGCGCATTCCAGCGAACCTTAACAAGCTTAGCGCTACTCCTCCGAGTTTTGTTAACCTTCCAGTCAGTAACCTCGACAGGTTCTTCGGTGAAGTAGAGGGTGTCGTCAATATGAACTTCGTCAGCAGGAATGACCACCGTTTCTTGAGTTGGACTCTTCTTCAGATTGGACACATGAAATGTATCATGAACACCATTAAGTTCTGCAGGTAGTTCCAACTTATAAGCTACAAGACCAATCCTTTCCAGGATTTTGAATGGTCCAATGAGTCGTGGGTTTAACTTTCCACGCTTCCCAAAGCGTGCTACACCTTTCGAAGGTGAGACTTTCAACAAAACCATGTCTCCCACTTCAAACTCCAAAGGTTTCCTCCTTTGGTCCGCATAGCTCTTTTGTCGATCGCGAGCCGCCTTGATGCGTTCTCGGATCTTCATGATCTTATCTGTCGTCTCTTGAACCAATTCGTGACCAACTAGTTGTCTATCGCCTGCATCTGCCCAGCATAACGGCGATCGACACTTTCGTCCGTAGAGAGCTTCAAACGGTGCAGCTTGAATGCTTGTATGGTAGCTGTTGTTATAGGAGAACTCAACCAAAGGCAGGTGAGTGTCCCAACTGCCACCCAAGTCCATTACGCAAGCTCGCAACATATCTTCTAATGTCTGAATTGTCCTCTCACTTTGGCCGTCCGTCTGTGGGTGAAATGCGGTGCTTAAGTTCAACTGTGAACCAAATGCTTCTGGGAAAGATTGCCAAATTCTTGACACAAATCTTCCGTCTCTGTCAGATATAATCGAGATGGGCACTCCATGCCGTGCCACTATCTCCCTTAGGTACAGTTCAGCTAGCTTACCTGTGTTATCCTTTTCTCTGATTGGCAAAAAGTGCGCAGACTTTGTCAGATGGTCTACGATTACCTAAATCGTATCATGACCTCTGGGTGTCTTTGGCAACTTGGTTATGAAGTCCATCGAGATCTGCTCCCACTTCCACATGGGTATCTCGGGTTGCTGTAGGAGTCCTGAAGGCTTCTGATACTCGGCCTTCACTTTGGCGCAAGTCAGACACTTTCCAACATAAGTTGCAACATCACCTTTCAATCTCGGCCACCAGTAAAAATCTTTCAAATCTTGCTACATCCTATCCGATCCTGGGTGGATCAAGTACCTCGATTTATGAGCTTCGTCGAAAATAACATCTCTAAGACCACCAAAGAGGGGAACCCAAATTCGTTCCATAAAACACAAGGTTCCTTCCTTGTTGGGCATCAACTTCTTCTCCACCCCACGGAGATACTCATCCTTAAGGTTTTCTTCCTTAAGGGCTTCTCTTTGCGCAGCATGAATGCACAACGAGAGGTCCGTTTGTATAATCATCTCCAAAGCCCTAACACTTATGGGCTTAATCCTCTCTTTCCGACTTAAGGCGTCTGCCACTACATTCGCCTTACCTGGGTGATATTTGATTTCGCAATCATAATCGTTTAACGGCTCAACCCATCGTCGCTGTCTCATATTAAGCTCCTACTGGTCGAATATGTGCTGTAAGCTCTTGTGATCTGTAAAGATCGTATAGCGCGTACAATACAGATAATGTCGCCAAATCTTCAATGCAAACACCACTGCGCCTAATTCGAAATCATGTGTGGTGTAGTTCTTCTCATGAACTTTCAACTGGCGTGAAGCATAAGCGATAACCTTCTGTCACTGCATCAGCACGCAACCCAATCCCTGACGCGAGGCGTCACAGTATACCACGAAGCCATCGGTGCCTTCGGGTAGGGATAAAATAGGTGCATCGCAAAGCTTATTCTTCAGCATTTGAAAAGCTTCCTCTTGTTTATCTCCTTATTCGTACTTCTTATCCTTTTGAGTAAGGGAGGTCAATGGTTGAGCGATTTTAGAAAAATCCTCAATGAATCGGCGATAATACCCAGCTAAACCTAGAAACTGACGGATCTCGGTTGGCGTCTTCGGAGTTTCCCAATTCTTGATCGCCTCGATCTTGGTGGGGTCCACATGAATCCCATCTTCGTTTACTACATGACCAAGGAACTATACCTCATACAACTAGAATTCGCACTTCGAGAACTTAGCGTACAGTTTCTCCTTCTTGAGCAGCTCTAAAATGGCTCTGAGGTGTTGCTCATGCTCTTCCTTCGTTCGCGAATATATCAAAATTTCATCGATAAATACAATCACGAATTTATCGAGATATGGCTTGCAGACTCGGTTCATCAAATCCATAAACACTGCTGGCGCGTTTGTCAGACCAAACGGCATTACTAGGAACTCATAATGTCCATAACGAGTCCTAAAAGCAGTTTTCGGTATACTCTCTTCTTGAATCCTCAACTGGTGATAACCTGATCGAAGATCGATCTTGGAGTAATAACTTGAACCTTGAAGTTGATCAAAGAGATCATCAATCCTCGGCAAGGGGTACCGGTTCTTGATAGTCAACTTGTTCAGTTCTCGGAAGTCAATGCACATGCGAAAACTACCGTTCTTCTTCTTGACGAACAGTACTGGAGCTCCCCAAGGCGAGAAGCTTGGTCTAATAAATCCCTTGTCCAAAAGCTATTGAAGTTGCATTGACAACTGTTGCATCTCGGAAGGTGCAAGTCGATAAGGTGCCTTGGCTACAGGCGCGGCGCCTGGAACCAAGTCAATATGGAACTCGACTTGTCGTTGCGGCGGCAATCCTGGCAAGTCTTCTGGGAAGACTTCAGGGTATTCCCTTACCACAGGAATATCTTCCAGCTTCGGCTCTTCAGCTTCCTTATCAACAATGTGAGCCAAAAAGGCAACACATCCCTTCTGCATAGACTTTCGAGCCTTCAAACAGCTGATAATCCTTAGAGGAGTATCATGCTTCTCTCCATGCACTACAATCGTCTCTCCATTCACCGTCGGGATGCGAATGATCTTCTCGTGACATACGATCTCAGCTCGGTTGCTCGACAACCAATCCATTCCAAGTACCACGTCAAAGCTTCCCAACTCAACTGGTAGGAGATCGAGCGTAAACTCATGCTCTCCAAGCTCTATTACGCAACCTCTAATCACTTCATTTGCCTCTACTAGCTTTCCATTAGCTAGTTCTATCGAGTATGGGATATCTAGCTTACTGGCTACTAACCCAATTATATTCTTAAATTCTAGGGATACAAAGCTATAATCGGCACCAGTATCAAACAGTACAGATGCCAAGTGTTGGTTGATAGGGAACATACCCATAACTACGTTCGGATCCTGGCGAGCTTCCCTAGCTCCTATGTTGAAAACTCTTCCTTGGGCTTGATTGTTCTTCGGGCAATCACGCTTGAAATGCCCAATATCACTACAGCTAAAGCATCCTTGCTTGTTTCTAGTACCACCCTGGTTATTGTTTTGGCTGCGGTTTCCATTACCGGCTTGGTTTCCAGAACCACCACGATTCGCATTACCGCCATTTCCTCCTTGATTGCGGTTTCCATAACCGTTTCCACCACAGTTTCCATTGCCATTACCATTACCACTACTTCTTTGACCACCATTTCCACGACCAGTACTAGCCCAGCATGTCTCATTCGAATGACCATTCTTTCCACAATTTTCACACTTCCTCATCCTACACTGGCCGGCATGATGGAACTGGCACACATCACACTTAGGCAAAATGCCCATATAACCTTTTCCCTTATTCTCCGAACTCGCAGCACCAATCCTGACCTCAGCTGGTGGGTTCGCATCTTTCTTCTTGTTAGTACCACTGCTGCTTCCTTGGGTACCTTTCTTGAAGTTCGAGAACTTCCTCTTGTTCTTCTTTCCATCAGAGATCGAAAACTTGTTTAGCCTAATCGCTTCTTCAGTCAATGCCACACTCAAATCAATGGCTTCAGTGATCGTTGGGGGCTTGGATGTCGTCACCATGCTCATGATTTGGGGTGCCAATCCCCAAATGAAACGCTCAGTTCGCTTGAACTCTGGCTCTACCATGTAGGGGACCACGCGAGATAGGTCATGGAATCTCTGCACAAACTCAGCAATCTTGAGGGCCATCCATCTTTAGATTCCAGAACTCGGTTTCCAGCTTCTTAATCTCAGCTCTCGAGCAGTACTTCTTGCGCATCAGCTCTTTCATCTCATCCCAAGTCATAGCGTATGCTGCTTCCTTTCCCAGAGTCTGAACTTGTAGGTTCCACCAGGATAGAGCTCCATCTAGGAAAAGTCCAGAAATGTAGGTGACTTGGTGCTCTGGCGCACACTTGCTCATACGCAGCACAGAATCGGTCTTCTCAGTCCATCTAACGAAAGCTACAGCACCTCCAGTGCCGTCAAAATTCAGAGGCTTGCAATCAAGAAACTGCTTGTAAGTACAACCTGTACAAGCATCGTCATTCACAGAAGGCATTAGCAAACGCACATGGAATGTCCAAACGTATTGTAATGTGTCTTAAATGACTTAAACATTACCATGAGGTGGGTTATTTCTAGAGGGTCCTCCGTTGTGTTCAGAGCGTAAGGCCACATGTTGTGCGATTGCTTGTGAAATTCGTTCTTGAAGTTCAGCCTCTGTTGTGGGCAACTGATTGTTCCTTCGACGAGGCATCTTCTAAAGGAAGATTGTATATGTCAGGTCTTAAGTATATAATAAGTAGTACGTATATAATAGCGTATATTATAACAAGTAAGCAGGCAATCATGGCAATTCTAGCATAAACAAGTAAATCACAGCGTATTTAATGAGAACATTACGATTGAGCTTTCATTAATCATCGACCACAAATACAGTTACATGTTTTACACAATTATCGTATCAAAAGGGAACACAGGGTTACACTACCCATGTTCAAAATGTCTACCAATCTACCATAAGTTATACAGTCAAAAGGTGGTCTCCAAAAGGCTTCACTAGCTAGGCTCAATAGCGATGCTCTCACCAAAAGTAAGCTACCTACATAAAACCAAAAACCGTATATGCTGATGGTGGTGGAGTAGGAGGTGGAGGAACAAAAAGCAAGTTGCGCACATGCGCAAGCTCCTCCTCAAGCTGATATACATGACGCAACAGATAACTGATCTGCTGCTCAACGGTAAAAAAACGTGTATCAAACTCGGGAAATGGAGTAAGTGGTGCAGGAGGATGCGAAAATGGGGACGGTGATGAACAAGGGGGAACAAAAAATGGCTGACATGGACATGGCAAAGGTCACGGTGTCATCTCAAGCTCTAGGATCCTGCGACTCATGATCTCAAACTGAAGCTGCAATGAAAGAAGTAACTCATCCCGTGTATAACCAGAAAAAGGCGAGGGATGGTGGGGATCAGATATCGGCATGGTATAAGGTGGGAACCATCTAAATGGCTCATAGAGTGGTGAAGAAGTAAAATGAGCAGAAGGTGTGTACTGAGGCATGCGAGGGAAAGCTGCTGACACATGTGGGTCATGGCTAGGCCGCTGGCTAGAAGTGCCCTCCCCTGGACGGGGTGGAGGGATGTCCTGTAAGAAAGTGATAGGTAAGTCAGTGCGGTGAACATCGGACTCTCGAGGTGCCTCACCCGATCGAGTCTCTGGGTGAAAAGGAGCAACATCAATAGGTGAAGGTGCAAGTGGGGGAGTGACTGGCTTAATGACAGGAGGGTTAGCGGGTGCAGGAACTAGATCTGGTATAAGTGGTGCAATGTCAGGTATGCCAAAGGGGATAGGATCAAGATCAGGAAAATGATCAGGTGCTGGCACCGGCTCAGGAGCTGGCACCTGAACCAGATCAGCGGGTGCATCAACAGGCTGGTCATTGGGAACAAAATCAGGCTCAGCATCATGTGGAGGTAACGGTGCAGCTGACATAGCTGTATCGTCATCAGAATCAGTGGCGTATCGACGCAAACCAACTGCCTGTAAGGTAGATAAAGACACAGACTCAAAAGAATCGGGGACAGAATGTGAACTAGAATCGGAAGAAATCTTGATAACAGGAATCTCAAGTAGTGGAACAGCAACAACGTCCTCATCGAGCTCTCCATCGCCCTGAGCGTCATCGGGAGGACCATCGACAAACAGGTCAACATCATAGTCAAAAAGATCGTCAAAAGGCCAATCCTCAGGGGGAATGACCATGAGGGGAACGGGAGCGAGGATCGGTGCCACGACATGCTCACCATCTGGGTGACCGATGATAAGATGATCGTCAACTGAAATAGGAATAACGAAAGGATCCTCGTCTAGGATACCATCAGCAATCGGTAAATCAACTCTGAAATCGGGCAGCGCAAAGGGCTGAAAGTCGTCGTCATCGTTGGACATCATCTCTGGGTCACTCTCGATGTCAGAAGTAAAGATCTCTGGCTCTGGCGCAATCTCATCATCTGAAACTACAGCCATGGGGTTATCGGTATCAGACAAACCACTCTCGGATGATGACATAGTGTCTGTAACAAAACAATCACAACATATGCACATATATCTACAATCTAACATTAAACATGCAATCAATAACAATGTAATCACTTATCCTTCTTAGTCTCCCAAACTAAGCCACCTAGTCTCTTAGACTAAACTACCTAGTCTCCCAGACTAATCCACACAGTCTACCAGACTGAACTACCTAGCCTCCCAGACTAGACCTCCCAGTCTCTCAGACTGAACCACCCAGTCTCACAGAGTGAACACCCAGTCTCCCAGACTGAACCATAACCATAACCTTTGAAAATGTGTTTCGTGCCTTTAAAAAAATATTTTCCTGGATCTGGGCGTTTCGTGTATGCAATGAAAACATGTTGTAAAAGTATTTTCGTGAGAGCCCTAATGATTGTAGTCTTGACTCGAGATTCGCTACAACCTGGCTCTGACACCAAGCTGTCACACCCTGACTTTTGCGGAAGCGTGATTATGGTGTGACTTTCTTAATACCATCGCATTCAATCATAACAACAACTATATGATTAAAACCATAGATGTTCATCCATTAATTAAGTTTAAAAAAAACATGACAACATTGTCTTAAAACATTGAAATTTAAATACGAGTACAACCATGCAACTTGTTTAAAAGTTCACAAAGACTCGACCAATGACATTAAATAAACCAGGATTTGGGAGACGTGTCTCGTCCAGGATTAAGACACACTGACCAAACCCTAAGACAATGGATGACATCTTTTATTCTTAACGCAGCTTGAAACATCCAACGCCCGCCAGATCCACTATTATTTCCCTGAAATACATGTATTTTGAAAACATCAACAAAAGTTGAGCGAGTTCATGTGTGTGTTCGTGAATAAACCTTTGAAATCATTGAAAGTAAGTTTGAAAACTCCTGGTATGAAAGCAACAAGGAAAACAGATCAATTAATGTGTAGCTAATACATTAATATTTGTGACGTGATGCAGGAAAACTCAAACCTAGAAGATTTATCTCCGGGAAAAAGACATAGTCACCACATGGGCCACCCTAGTCCGCATGGGTGTGGGCTCGCTACACCCAAATAGATCTATCACTCATGTCCCTCGGTCCTACTACGAGGATTAATGGTCTTAAGCGTTGTACCCACTACTCACATGATCAAGCAGTACCCTTCCTTAGCTAACCATACCAAATCAAAATGTTTGTAAACAGTTTGTAACATGTACTTCACCCCCGAAGTTATAAAACAAAACCATTTATAGAAAAGGGGGAACATGAGCTCACAGATTTGCGTCTTTAATCACCGTAACTCAAGCTCTTCGGATAAACAAGACTACCTACAATGTACTAATCTATTAGACGAACGGGCCGTGCCTTAGCTTAGAATGAATATCTTTGAGTTACGTTTCTTTTAGTATCTTCGATATTATTCCAAATTTTATAATCATTTGTTAAAATAATTAATATTTTAACTTAAATTATATTTTTGTTAAATTTTTGGAATAACATTATATTTTTGGCTTGATACACTTCGGGTATTTACACATGTATATCCTTCCCAAGGATGGGAGTATCTTTCACTTGTAGATTTTTTCCTTATATCGGGGTCGTATTCCGGTGTGTATTTATACGTACGAGAATACGTATCTTTATCGAATTTATTAAGTATTCTTTAAACTTAACTTCATATTGATTATTCCGGGATATTATCTTTAATAGAGATTCAATATATATTTTCAAAATATATATTTAAGGGATATTACTTAGAAAAATTATTTATAATTTTTCCTAGGGCAAAATATTTGTAATTTCTCATAAGTTTTAAGAATTAATATATTTCCAAGTCCAAAATATATTTAAACTCATTTTTCCCAAAAATGATATATTTCATATTTATTTGAGAAAAATATATATTTTACTCAAAAATATTGTATTTCGTTTTTGTGCAAGAAAATATATATTTCTTAAAAATAATGTATTTTCTAAAAACTTCAAGAAAAATATATATTTCATATTTGCCAAAAATAATATACTTTTCCTTGTCAAAATATGATATATTTTTGTAGTATTGTAAAAATCATATTTTTACTTCCTTGATGTCCAAAATATTATTTACCAAAATATACTTTGTGAATAAGTTCCGGAATATTTTGTAAGTCTTATTCCATAGTTCGGTCTCATTAATATTTTGTGTAAATCTGTATATTCATTTGTTGGAATTTTGGTATTATTTTGGTTGGAAATTCTTGGTATTTTTGTGAGTTATATTATTTCAAGTCCTAAAATAATATAACTAATACAAAAAGTATACAAATAATCACACACATGTGACTTCTAAATATATATCTCCTAAATACATATTTAGTCACTTTTATTTATGAAAACCAACCTCCAATAATTATATTTTTGTATCAAAAATTATGGCAAAGCTTTTGTAGCAAACTCATGGTTTAAAATACGCTTGTAAATATTTGTTTAAAAATATTTTTCTAAGTGTTTATATTTTTAGAAAATTTTGCCATAGTTTCCCCTAAAAATGGAGGTTTCCATGCTTTTAAGCATATCATTTTCTTTTGTAAAAATCAACACAATCATTTCACAATCAACAATAAACAACCTTAACTTACCAATTTGCCAATAATCATGCATTTTCTACTACTTCATGAACTTGAATATTTGTAAAAATTTGTAGTAACTTACTAGGGTTCTTAGTAAGTCTTGTTACCCTTTAAAATGTGATTAGTTCTTTAAAAACATCATTTTTAAATAAGTAAGATGTTTACAACTTCTTGTCACATTTTCTAAAAATGTTTTTTTTATGAAATCTTCTTGTTACACAAGTGTTTTTACACTTGTTTAACCATTAAAAACAAGATTTGTTTATGTAAGAACCAAGATTTAATAAAACTCGAATTTTTAACTTGGTTTCTTTGAAAGATCATTCATAAATCTCTAGATCTACATGATTAACAACTTACTTTGTTCATTATTTTTCAAGAAAATAAAGTATTCTTTCAAGTTCATGATCTTTATGCGGATGATCTATCATCCTTCATCATGTCTACTTTCACATCTTGCTAGATTATGTTTTTAATCATGATCTAGCAAGATCTTATGATGATCAACATCATTCCTATAAACAATCAATGATCAACAAGCATAACAACTCATATTCATCAAGATTACTTCATTAAACAAGCTTATGTTCATGTTTACTTCTTATGTTCTTTAGTGTTCTTCATATTTTTGTTTATGATTCTTCTTTAACCACTTAAAATAGATGTAAAATAGATAGATCAAGACTCTTACCACTAGCACAAGGCTAGGGATGATTCAAGTGAAGAAATGAAGAGGATAAAAGAAAACAAGAGAGGTCCTTCAAGATCCAAAGCCACCAAGCTCCTTAATCTTGCTTCTAGCACCTTTGTATGTATGTGAAATGGTTGAAGAAGGTTGAATGATGATGATGATGATAGTGGTGGTGTGATCGGCCGAGAACAAGGGAGGGGAAGAGAGGAAGAGGTGTGTGTTTTTAGTGTGTGTGAAATGAGCTCTTGGTCTTCAAGTTCTTACTTATAACCAAATTCTCATATGTGTGTGTATAATATGTCATGATGTAGGGAACAAGATCCAATTGTTAATTGAAATAAAATCTATTTGGTGGGCCATATGTTGGCCGTAAATAGGTGGGGGGGGGGTAGATTAGGTTTTAACTTAATTTGTTACAATCTAGTTAAAAATCAAGTGTTAGTTACATGTTTTGGTTATTAGATATTTTTAGGAGGTGTTATGGTGTTCTGGGACCATAACTAGCTTGGAAATGTAAAAACAGTGCTTCTAAGGTAAATTTGGTTTTTCGGATAGTGTCCGGTTGTTCGGTTGGTTATTGGTTAGTTAAATTGCTAAACTACGCAGTTTAGTTTTTGTGACACTATTGATTCCCGACACTTCGGAAAGCATTCAGGACCATTTAATCATTTTTTTTGCATTATATTAGTATGTTAAAATGCTGATTTTTGCTTAATTTTGCTGAATTCAGCACTTTGGGTGAGTTTTAAGCACTTTCCGGCACTTAAACTATCACTAAAAAGGCAGTTTTGTGATCCTTACTTTCCTATACACTACACTAGTGTCATACTTAGTTTCTGGCTCATTCTGTATCTCAATGCACTGTCTATCTATGTGCTGAGTTCTGTCAGCATTTTCTTGATCTATCAGATAACCATGCTAACTATACTTAATGCATCATCTAAGGCAATACAGCTTCATGCAATATTGGTATGACATTAAATAATGCATGATGCACATGCATGTATAAAGCAGAAATCAGAAAGCAATTAATTGAAATTCTGCACAGTCATTAGGCACTAATCACAATTAATTAATTGTACGGATACCTGGATTTTTGACAGTTGTCACATGAGGGTAGGTTTGTAATTTTACAATATATTTAAAACGTATCTTTTTTTCATTTTCACAACCACATGTCACAAACCCTTATCCCCTTTTTATTCTCTCTCATCTCTCTCTCTCTCTCTCTAGAAAACGACGACCACCACCCTTGGTGGCAGAGCTATGGCGGCAGCGCGACATGGTGGTGGTCCCAGCTAGTAGGTGTGGTACGTCAGGGGCAGTGTGGTGCGGCTGGGGCGCAGCGGGGGTTTCATGTGTGATGGTGACGGAAGGTGGGGGTGTGCGATGGAGTGGGATTTGGCTCCACTACGACTGATTACACCAGATTGTTGCCCAAACACCGTCTGAAAACCCCCACACAAAACCCATCTTCATCAGACGATGGCGGCGTAGAAAGTACAAATCACCGTCATCGCCCCACCCATTTCACCTTCATCTGAAATCTTCACTGTAAGCAGATCTGATTTGCCTTTCCTTGTTAACAAACCCCAAACCCTAGAAGTCGATGGTGGTTGTGAATATGGTGGTGGTTTCTAGCAATAGTGGTTGCAAAGATGTCGGTGGCACTCATGGTTGCTAGAGGCTGGGGTGGTGGTTATCGGATGGTGCTGGTGGGTGTCGAATATGGTGGTGGCGACACTTGGGTTTTTTCTTGACTGATTATCATGTGCAAAAGAAAAAGAGCAAAATATGATTTTATATATGTTTTTAGTTTTAGTGTTTTTAAAGTTAGATTTTGATTTTTGTATAAATACACTTTAAATTAAAATAACATGATAAAATGACCGAAATACCCCCATGTGCCTTGCACATGGTAAGACTTAACTGATAATTTCAACCAGGTTAGTGCTAAAGGACGGAATGTGTAATGGGTTTTCTAAATAAAGTTCTGTGACTATAATTATTGAAGTTAAATGCTATCATTGCAACACGCTACAAAAATAAGGGACGAAAGTGTAATTTACCCTATATATATATATATATATATCTGTGTTTGTGTGCATTATAAACCTTAGCGAGCCGGCTCATGAGCTCACGAGCCGAGCCAGGCCGAGCTCAAGCTCGGCTCGTTTACATACTGAGCCGAGGTTTTTACAAGTGAGTTTCGAGAGAGCTATAAGTTTTTTGAACACCCCTACTTATCAAACGCAAATGAATTCAACCAAATGTTTATGAACATAAATGAAAAGAAACAACGTTTATGAACACAAATGAATATAGATAAAATCATTTTTCCTCACACGGATTAAAAGAATCTACAAAAAAAAAAAAATTACTTAACATAATTATCCAAACATAGTTGACATAATTAGCAGAAACATGATTAATTCACAATTAAGAATTTTTTCATGCTTTGATACAAAATGAAATTACAATGGCCAAATGAGGGATCTTGGGGAGGCATATTTGTATACCCTTATCGAAATATAACATACTTTATAATTAAAAGTTGGCAAATTTATACAAAAATGCCATTTTACAAAAACATCTACATAAACGATGTTCACCTAAGTTTTAAAACATCCAAACATACTTTTAAGTGTTTACATAAGTTTTAACATTGAGAATAAACAAAGATAAACGCGGAAGCTTCAATTTGGCGTATGTTCGGTTCTTGTACGAGCTTGATCGTCATCCAAAAATTCATATTGATCACCTATAATCAAAACCGTCATAAACATTAGTTATGAGAGTTTTATAATACATTTAAACAAGTTCGTAAAGCAAAATAAACAAAACAACAATTTTTGCCAGTTATGATGCCAATCGCGAGACGCGACCGGTTTTACTTAAGCCATGGCGGGGCGCGACGACAAATAGCTATGCCCGTCGTGGGGCGCAACAGCCCCTTTTTCACATAAAGTTTGATGCTGGAGCTGCATTTTTCCCAGCTCAACCATTTTTCACATGAAACCTCATAACTTTCATAATTCTTATCCGTTTCGCATTCGCATGAAACTTGTTTCTAAACGACCGTAAAACATTTTCCTACTTATTTAACACCTCGGGTTCGCAACAATATCGATTTATAAGCTAACGACTTATAAATCCTTTATAGAATTATTCGACCCGTTACATTTAATGCCATTTTTCGTATCTTATGGCGAGGATTTGCTCTTTATCATTTTACCCATTCCCCGGGCTTATTAAAAACTAGCGTATTCACTCCCACTACATGGTTTGCATACGCGTCAATGTCCGCTTGACAAATTTAATTCAAGCATACGTTTTTCATCAATAACTAAAAGAAATTCTAATTCTCTAAGTGTCAACTCAATCTAAGGTTCATCAATCAAAAAATTAGTGTTTCTGTTACTCGACTTACGCATCCAATGTATGGTTTGTTTGTGTGACATTCAATCACTTACAAACCACCAATTTACTATCTTCTTTATTTTGACCCGTTTGGATGTTTAAGTGAAATCCATCACTTCATTAACTTACCAAACACATCCAATTTCGCTATATCTTTACATTACACATATCAATGACCAAACTTGTCTATAGGAATGTAACGAAACAACAAGTCACGTACCTTATAGCTTATCCTTCAAACGTGCGTCCGTTCCAACTTGACCACTTGACGCTTCACCCGATTTGCCTATAGAGTTCAATCAACTTTATCTTTAGAACTCATTTTACGACTTATCACACGCAATTTACCAATTTAGTCAATTAGGTGATTCTTTTACATTTTCAACATTTCAAGATTCACTTAGGCATTTTAACGAGCATCTTGTGTGCGAGATTTTTTATGCAACCATTTTTAAGTTTATGATTAAGTATTAACCATGTTTTAACATCATATTCAAGCCTTTATGTCTGGTGTACATAAGCAACATCTAGAACTTGCATCATAACATCAAATTACACAAATTTACCACCATAACTCAAGTGTTCATCATATCATCATAAAAATCATCTAGCACATACATGATTAGCTATTCAATCACTAGTTTATGGCAGTAAATCACCAAATTTTCATCTAGAGTTTGTTCCTAGACTTGTACTCATGTCAATTTCACTATAACATTTAACATTCACACTAGAATTTCGTCTATGAATGTTTATCACAAATTCAAAATATCACCAAATATCAAAATTCAACATACCTTGTGATCTCCTAACTTGGGTGATCACGAAATTAGTTAAAGCACTGATTTTTGGCTCGATCCTCTTTGATTTTGATGATTTTTTGTGAGTTTAGGGTTTGAGAGGAGCTCCCTCTTGGCTCTGTGTTTTGATCGACTAGGAATACACACAAGTGTGTGTTTTTGGTGTGAAAATTTCATTTTTAATAAGCTTAGTTTCACCTTTTTCAATTTTAGTCCCTCCACTTCAAAGGTTATTTAAAAGGTGTATTTATTCATGTTTCTTTATTATCTACCAACATATTATTAACTTGGCTACTTATTGCTAGTTACATTATTATTGGTTATGACCAACATATGTTTATAATACATATTAGAAGGACTTCTTAAAGTCCAAAAAAATTTCTTTAAAACACCCCTAAAGCATAATGTACAAGTCTTTTAAGCACCATAAAACATCACTTTCCACTTATACCCTTTGATACTTTTAAAGCATGGTGTACAAGTCTTATAAAGCACACCAACCTTTAAATCTAATTTTGAGCGGCCATTTTTGTTCAAAATTTGAATGCCCGCTCATTCCCACTTCCCCATAGACTTTTCATTTCACATTTCACCCTCTGCTTTCTCTCCGATTTAGGGTTTCTTACTCATCCTGTCTTCTTTCTCTCTCTCTCTACAAACCCATTTCAAAATTCAACCCCTCCTCAAACAAACCGATTTCAATTTTCACCACCCAGAAGAGATCTCCGGTGCGATCCAACGACAAACACTCTCCGTACAATCTCACCGGTGTAAACACATTCTTTTCATCAACAACTTCAGGTACTCTCTTCCTTGTTTCCGCTTCGTATTCTTCGTGTTTGGTGATAGTATCGAGGTGTTTACCTAAAGAAATAGCGATTAACGGAGCTGAATCGATGATTCAGTGTATCGAAATAGTAGAACGATTCGTTATTTGCGCTTCTGCTGATTCCGCATCACGCATCTTCATTACTGTTGTTCTGTTACTTCTGTAATCATCGTTATACTTCATATATAGTCTTGATACTAGCTGATTACTTTATTTTTGTTCACGATTTTTGCTAATCTGTTGTTTAATTGAAGGTTTTGATAGTTTATTTGAGCACTTGAGCTGTTTGATTTCATGTTGTTGAAGGTTGATTTGAGCCCTAACAGGTGTTTGTTTCACCAGATTGGTTCAGATTTTGCTATCTCCGGCTGCTATTGATGGTGGTTGTCTGGTTAAGTTGGCCATTCCGACCACTCGACAACCCTAAGGTTAGATTTGTTGTTGAAACTTTTAGTTCTGCAGCATTTTGTTTTTGTTATTTGACACAGATATGTGAAATTGTAGGGTTTTCTTTCACTAGACGGCGATGTGTTTTCCGGCATAGTGACACAAGATCGATTCGACTTCTTGGTACCGTCTTTTTAACCTTATCAGCAATTTTTGTTTGTTATTTGACACAGATATGTGAAATTGTAGGGTTTTCTTTCACTAGACGGCGATGTGTTTTCCGGCATAGTGACACAAGATCGATTCGACTTCTTGGTACCGTCTTTTTAACATTATCAGCAATTTTTGTTTGTTATTTGACTTAGATCTTTGAAATTTTAGGGTTTCTTTCTCCAGCGATTCCGACATCAGATCTACTGGGTTCAACTTCTCGGTGTGTTGGTTTTAACCATATGGGCATTTTTGTTTGTTATTTGACATTTCAGATTTGTGTTGGTTTTAACCATATGGGCATTTTTGTTTGTTGTTTTGATTATTGACAGTTACAACCATCGCGATTAGGGTTTCTGTGACCATCTTAAATTCTGTTTTTTTTGCTTTGATACTAACGTTGTTTGAGGTGGTTGTTATTAACTGGTTATAGAAAATTGCCAGATTATTGATGTTATGCTAGATTTGTAGTTGGTATGATGATTAAATCTCGACCAGGATTAGCAATTTTGAAGATGATTCCTTACAGATTGGTAATCGATTTTACTGTTTAGTAGTTAGGGTTTTCGTGTTTGGTACTTATGGTTTAGTTTGTGACTCTGGGCTGTGATTTCATGATGCATTTGAATGCTGAATTGCATTTTGGTTAAGATCTTTACTGAAATATTATATATATTCAAACTCTTGAAATTTGAATTCCGATCTAGGGTTTCTCATCCTCCACCATCTTCCTCTTTGTTAGCGCCTCAAGCACAACCCGTCACCGCCGTTGAAGACAGTTCTGCCCCTCTAAATGGTGGTGTAGGTCACACTTCTTGATTACATATATGCCCTTCTAAACGGTGGTGGAGGTCACACTTCTTGATTACAGATCTGCCAGACAACACATATCTTATGCAAGGTATTTTGATGTATAATCCTGATTAATCGTTTCAGATTCTTCATCTAATATTTGCATAACTTCCCACGTCTTGATTACAGAGTCTGGAAATGAAATAGGGGGTTCGTCTAGGGATTTGGTGTTGTGGGGGTGGTGTGGGCAAGGGGGATGAAGTGGTTTGAATCGCCTCCGCTCAGTCGCTGCAACTCCTCTGAATAATGCTCTCTTTACTGGTCGCGAATTAATAGTGGTGAAGATGAAGTCGCAGGGGTCCTTCTACATCACAAGTAAGTTTATTAGTTACCGTTTTTCATGGGGCATTAAACTAAAGTGTTATTTGGTTCCATGACAGGTTCGATTCAGTTATATATAACTTAAGGTTACAAACAACACCAACCCTTTTTTCAAAGTTTACACAGGTTAACTTCTTTTTGCCTCTTTATTTTGAGTAAAATGTTTTTTCTTTAGATTTAATATAGTGCGTCTACTTAAATTAAGATTTTATGTTATTTTGAATGTGTATTCAGTAGTTGTATAATAATGTATAGATTAGTGACTCACAGTTAAGAAGTTACTTGTGGTGCACATTCGTAATTAAATATTTAATAAATATGCAGGGTATGTTGCAGTGTATTCAGATGTTTTTCTTGCTACACGAAAGTTGATTCCTTATGAGTTTGTCGTGTTTGAGGATGGTCACAAGAACCTGAGCTACACCGAGCTTGTAAATAAAGTTACTCACAACGTAAGTAGAGTATAGTACGATATTTTCATTTTATGATATGTCTCAAATATGATACATCTTCAATTTATGCAGGACTTTGATGTTGTTGTTGGTGATATTTTAATCATCACTAACTGTACCAAGGTCGTTGACTTCACACAGCCTTATATAGAATCAGATTGAGTTTTAGTGGTCCCTACAAAGAAACAAGAGTCAAGTGCTTAGGTTTTCTTGCGGCCATTTACTCCACAAGTGTGGGTCGTCACCACGGTTTTATTCATCATAGATGGAATTGTTTTATGAATACTAGAACACATGCATTACGAAGAATTTAGGGGCCCACCCAAGCAAAAGTTGATCACCATCTTCTTGTGAGTAGTTTATATCTTTATATCGTTTTTTTTTTCTATTGAGGTTGCAAAGTGGGTGGGCTGGGTAAATCAGTTTGTGTTGGAACTAAGCCTGGCAAAACGGGCGGCAAACGGTCAAAATGTTTTTAGATAAAATGGGTTCGTGATCGTGATCAAACGGGTAATTTTAAAAAGAAAAAAATAAGGGGGGTTATTGTCATTAAGTTACATCCCTTATGTGATTTAATTACTTGAAATAATGCTGATTTAAGTTATTGATATTTTACAGGTTCTTAATGACACCAGGTTCTTAATGGCAACTTTGACTTGACACATATTTTGTGGAGTTGATCTTGGTAATGCTCTGGTGATTATGCATCTACGGCTCCATGAGTTGGCACTGTTTCTTGACTTAATTTGGGCCTGCGTTTTATATTTTGATAACAAGTATGATCTTTTTTTAATATTTTGTGCATAGTCTTGTTCACATTTTTTACATATTCCTCAATATTTAGTCAACGGGTCAAGGGATCAATTCGTTTTAATCACAATAATTAAATGGCTGGGGTGTTGCTGTAATTCAGCAGTAAGAATTACTGTGTTCCTTGAGGTTGTAGTTTTGATAGTTTTAAAGAAAATATAGCTGGAATTTGATACAAATTACGACGCCAAGGGATATGATTTTGATTAGTTAAAAGTTGTTACAGCACTAGACGAAAGTTTGATATCCATGTTACCTGCTTGTATATGGCATAACCAGATGACCGGCTGATTAGAGGTGTTTGTCTTGAATTTTGATGTGC
Source organism: Helianthus tuberosus (assembly GCA_030545235.1). Taxonomy (NCBI): domain Eukaryota; kingdom Viridiplantae; phylum Streptophyta; class Magnoliopsida; order Asterales; family Asteraceae; genus Helianthus; species Helianthus tuberosus. The sequence goes on from CM060438.1 coordinate 58,819,888, forward strand.
CAATTTCATTATGGTGGTCTTAATGCTAAAACATGAATTCTCATATTTTTTCTCTGGTATGCTTATATTGTGTCAAGAATTAGGAACACTTATATTTTATTTATAATAGCTTAAATATTTTTTTATACAAATTGCTCTTTTTGTAGTTCCCTTCAATGACACCATTACAAGATATTTTACCAAACAATGCATTAGTCACTTGAGCATCTGTAGCGGTAGTGTGGTCTGAAAGTAGCAAGTGGTTGGACTTGCCATCGCTAAAGTCCTGCTCTACTGTGAAGGATATATTGGTAAAAATAGGCAATGTGCCAGCTACAAAGAGAAGGAAAAAGACCACAAGATGCGTGATTGTGGCAGCTTTACGGAAAGTGTGGCTGAGAAGAAACGCGAAAACCTTCAGAGGTGGAAGTGTATCAATCCAAAAGGCCATGGAGCATATTAAGGAGACCACGTACATTTGGTTAAACTGCAGAGCAAACATATATAATTTAGCACTAGATGGATGGTACATGGCTGGGATTAATGTAATTGTTGAGTGATGTTTTTTAGGTTAACACGAACACGACCCGTTTAAATTGATTTTCAATTTTTTATTTTGCATTTAGATACTCAAGTTACAAATTTATAACAAAAAAAAAACAAGTTGTATAAAACAATTGTTTTTAAATTATAAAACTTGATGTCAATATATCTTTTAACTTTCAAACTTTGGCATATAGAAAAACCTTATGATATTTTTAAAATTATTAATGCTTTGCTAAAGAACTAAGTGCGCCTTATGATATTTTTGCGCAGCATCAACAACTTGGGAGACTTCCGGTGGTGCATTTTGCTGCCGGTAACGTGTGACAGTTGCGGATGCGGCTTTGATGATGCAATTAGCGTGTGATGGTGTTTTTGTGGGATCTAAGGTGTTTTAATGCTAAGTGCGCCTTATGATATTTTTGCGCAGCATAAACCACACCGCCACCACCGCACCGCCGCCACCACCACCACCACCACACCGCCACCACCACCACCACCTCCACCACAGCACCGCCACCACCACCACCTCCACCACAGCACCGCCGCCGCCGCACCGCCACCACCACCACCATCGCCACAGCACCGCCACCACCACCACCACCATCGTCTGGTCACCATCACCATCGCCATAGTGGGTTGCAGGTTTGACCGGAAAACTCGAAACAGATTATATCACGCGTGGAACTTTGTTGTGGGGGTGGATATCACGCGTTATCTTTTGTTTTCGTGATAAAATAACGCACCACCCCGGGCGGCCTTACTATTTTTATTTTTTATTTTTTACAGATAGAGAATATTTCGAGTTTTCCGGTCAAACCTGCAACCCACTGTTTCGAGTTTTCCGGTCAAACCTGCAACCCACTGTGGCGATGGTGGTGGTGGTGGCGGTGCGGCGGTGGTGGTGGTGGCGGTGGTGGCGGCGGTGCTGTGGTGGTGGTGGTGGCGGCGGTGCTGTGGTGGCGGTGGTGGTGGTGGTGGTGGCGGCGGTGCTGTGGTGGCTGTGTGGTGGTGGTGGCGGTGTGGTGGTGGTGGTGGCGGTGGTGGTGGTGGTGGCGGTGTGGTGGTGGTGGTGGTGGTGCAAACCTCAGGGACCATTTTGGCTATTAACTCATAGTTAAAACTAGTAAATTATAACTACAGGGACTGTTTGTGTAATAAATAAAAGTTAAAAACTAACTTCAGTTAACTAATTGGACTGATCTAGCAACAGAACTTGGGCTCAGTGACCGTTTTAGCAACAAAAGTTGATTTTGGACTGATCTAGCATTTTGAGTCAAACCTCAGGGACGATTTTAGCAGTTTACTCCATTAAAGTTGTATAAAAATTACAAGACCAGTTAGAGAAAAACAAAATTTAAGAAGTTATAGAACCATGGTAAGCGACTATGCATGTATCTCTTTCTGCATTGGCATATATCCATTATTTTCGAAAGTAAACTGCAGGTATCTTTTTCTACATCCAACGGTTAAGCTAATATTATTCTAATTCCCATTTTAATATTTAGAAACGGGCTGAGTTTATGGGTTGGTGGGTTCAACCTGAACCCGAATATTTAAGTCGAGATCGAACATAATCCCAACCTGAAAATCATGTCATACATATGAACTCGATGCATCATATTTGGTACCCAACCCCGATGCTATGAGTAAAAAAATAACATACGTACTATACAATATATCACCAAAGGATCGATAACTAACAGAAAAACGAGTGCCAATATATCACGAATAAGAAAACTAACTTAAGTACTATACAATATATCACGAGACGACTGATAAACTAACGGTAAACAAGTATAAATCACCACTCCCGCTGCATCGCGCGGGTAAATGGCTAGTGTGTATATATATATATATATATATATATATATATAGGGTAAGGTTCATTTGAGAAACACCCTTATTGTGAGAACTGCGAGAACCAATGTGAACACAAAAAATACCTAAAACATCCAAAAAACCTACCAAAATCTTTTTTTTAATATTTTTCTAATAAAAATCGCTATATTTTGTTACAAAAAAAAAACGTATTTTTTTTCGAGTAACAGTTATGGATGCACATGTGCATATGTATCATTTCTTGGAGAAATTCCATAATATATTACCAGTAGTAGAAAAATGCACTTTCATTTACACTACCATATGTAATACACTACTTTTTACATTGCCAATATTAGAAATGCACATGTGCATCTATATGTGTCAACATGAAATAAGGTGTTTTGATACAAAAAGTTTGTGATTTTGAATGATGAAGTAGGCCCATATACATGTGTTTTGGTTAGTTATATCTAGTGGTTGATGGTTTGATTATATTTGTCACTTTATGATGTAATATGTTGTTTGGATGGTATTAAGGGTGTTGATGTACATATAATAAAGTGAAATATTGGTAATAATATTGTATTATGGATGGTAAAAAGCAATGGTATTGTATTACGGATGGTAGGCGGTAATGGTAGTATAGTATGGATGGTATGATAGATGAAATGGAATGTGTATTCAAAGTGGTGTACTAAAACACGTTATAACATGTTCATAAATATAGATGCACATGTACATTTCTAGTGTTGTTAATGTTATAACAAGTTCATACATATAGATGCACATGTGCATTTCTATTATTGTTAATGAAAAAAGTAGTGTATTATGAATGGTATTGTAAATGAAAGTGCAATTGTCTGATATTTGTAATGAATTATAGAATTTGTCAAAGAAACGATACAAATGCACATGTGCATGGATAACAGTTACTCGAATTTTTTTTTATTTTTTTGAATTTTTTTTATTATTAACGAAATATAGCGATTTTTCGAAAAAAAAATTTGGGTGTTTTTTAGATGTTTTTAGGTATTTTTTGGTTGTGTTCACATTGGTTCTCGCGGTTCTCGCAATAAAGGGTGGTTCCTAACGGATCCTTCTCCTATATATATATATATATAGAAACGGGATCAGGAGAAAACGCCCAAAGGTGTGAGAACGGTGAGAACGCATCCTGGCCCAACACGTGTCACGCGACATAGAGAAGGGCGGATGGGCTTTTTTGTCATTTTATCTTCCGCTTTTCACAGTATTGATTTATTTTTGGGGTTTAAGATTTTTGGCGTTAACCAAATTCAATAATTATATGGCGTTTTAATGGTTTCATTGTATTAACATTTTGGCGTTTATGGCGTTTTTTCAAATCTCTCTTAATGGCGTTTTTCAAGGCGTTTTAAACAAGATGGCCCATTGTTCTATTATTTCTTATATACATTTTGGCGTTTGTGGTATCTTGGCGTTTTACAATTCTTAAATTATATTACAACCACAGGGAAAAAAATAGAAGCGAAAAAAATAAATTAAAAATCCTAATCGGATCTCTCTTCACAATCTTCACTGTCATCAGTCTCTCTCTTCTTTAATACTACAAGAACTCTCACCAAATATATGGCGTTTTATGTAACACTTAAAAAACCCATCGGTTTGATTATTTTGCCTGCTCGTCTGTTGAATTGGCTTTTTGTGGATGTTTGGGGACATAGATGTGTGACGTGTGGGTGGGTTTTTTCGCTTTGTTCTTCAACTTGATCTTCATCTTTATAATCATCCCACTCTCCAGTGTCATTGATCTCTTCTCCTCATCCAAGCCTTCTTCAAGAACAAAGAACACAAAATGACATATGACTGTCATCAGTATCTTTTTCTTGAATATTTGTCCATCTCATGCAGCAAAATCTTACTGAGTTACGCCCCTCAGCTAACAAAACATTCAGTGAAACTTCACAAAGAACAATACTGAATATCCATGAAAGCATATTAGCCATCTTTGATTTTTTAAATTTTTTTGGCGTTTTACAGTGAGTGGTATTTAGTAGTATTGGCGTTTGTTTTTTTGGTTTGATCAAATGGAAGTTGCTGAGACGTATCATTTTATAAGGATGTCTTTTTTGGCGCATAGGTTAGGCGGTGCATTATTATAATAAAATATTCGTCGTTTCAATTACTGTTTTGTAATTATTGTTTTTGATAAGCTTTTATCTCTGCAGTCTGTAACACGTCCCATCTTTTAAGTTTGGCGTTTTAGATTCTAATATAATAAATTTTTCGTCTCTTCAGTTTTACTGTTTTGTAGTTACTGTTTCTAGTTACATTTTCAAGTTTGGTTTTTATTTTTTTTACTTTATTTTTTTTTATTTTTTGGGTTTTTTATAATACTTGTCCAAAGTAATTTTATTATGGTTTGGTAGTTTTTGGGGCGTTTTATGGCATGTTGGCGTTTTGACAAGCATTTGGCTGTGTGGCGTTTTTATTACATATGGCGTTGTTATTATATAGCAATCAACTGAAAAAGAAAATTAATATATATATATATATATATATATATATAAACACATGATCTTCCAAATCTTCATTGTCACCGGTCTCTTTCTTCTTTTGAAGCATCTTCACTGGCTGTTTCGACTTTTGTATGATTTTTTTTATTTTTGTTTTTTGAAGTAGTTTTTTGTCGCCGTGTGGAAGCACAAAGTCTGAAATCAGCCTCTTTTTCTTGAATATTTGTCTATCTCATGCAGCAAAATGTTATTGAGTTTACATCCTTCAGCCAACAATCTTTGAATTTCCGATGAACGATGTTTGATTTTTTTAACTTTTTGGCATTTTACCGAGAAAAAGAACGCCACTAAATAAAAGCATCTTAAAACTCTAAATTTGATCATGCTAAATCAATAATGTTTTGCTGTATGGTGATGGACAACATTGTTAATCCTCAGTTAAGAAAGTTGTCTGACAATGTTGTCCATCCCATACAGCTAAACTATATTGACAACAAACCTCAATAATGTTTTTGTATATTTTGGTGTTATAAATTGGATGGAAGTTGAAGATAAAGTCAATAAGATTTTACTCAATGAAATGGACAATATCCTCTCTTAAGGATTTTGTCCATTACATTGAGCGAAACATTACCGACAACCAAACTGAATTTCAAATAAAAGTTTTGGTTTAGAGGATATTTGATGTTTGGGTTTTTTGGCGTTTCTAAGACGAATTGTATATATTAAATATGGCGTTTGGTTTTTGTGTGTTTTAATGGAAGGTCTGAGATGTTGTATATATATAGGATGTTTTTTGGCGGGATTTTATTATAATTAATTTTGGCGTTTTATATCTAATGGCGTTTTTTAGATTATGATGGTGTGTGCTATTGTAGGTCCAGGTGGTAATTTAATGGTGTTTTATTTCATGTGATGGCGTTTTGTGTAGAGAAGTCAAAAGACGTTTTTACCCTTAATGAAGCGCGCCACAACAATAAAAGTTATGTTATTTACGAAAACGCCACCGCGTCATCTAGTCCATAGATTGTTTTGATTGGACGATCCATAACCGTTCTCTCCGTTCTCACACTTTTCACCTTTTTCTCTAAATCCTGACCCTATATATATATATATATTTCTAATCTTTTTGGGGTGTTACAAGTCCACCCCCCCCCCCCCTTAAAGAGGGTTTCGTCCTCGAAACCGAAATAGGTACCAAATAACTAAGGGTAGAGGCGTCTCTTCTCTTCTTCGGACTCACAAGTAGTGTCGGATCCCTTCCGATGTTCCCATTTGACCTTCACTTGGTCAATTTCGTTATTCCTTAAGTTTTTTACCTTTCGGTCAATAATTGCGACGGGTGTTACCACGTAGTTAAGTTTGTCATCCACTTCAATATCATCATAGTGGATGTAAGCCGTTTCATCGGCCAAACACTTCTGGAGGTGAGAAACATGAAACGTGCTATGTATACCACTCAACTCCTCCGGTGGTTCTAGTCGGTAGGCTACTTTACCTACCCGTTCAATGATTTTAAATGGTCTAATAAATCTTGGTCTCAACTTCCCTCTTTTTTTTTTTAATCGAATGATCCCTTTCCATGGAGATACTTTGAGCATGACCCTATCACCAATCTGAAACTTGATTGGTCTTCGTCTTTTATTCGCATAAGATTTATGTCGGTCTTGGACCGCTTTAAATGAGCTTGAACAACATAAATTTTCTCATTAGTGGTTCTGACTACATCTTTGTGGGTAAGTTAACGAGGACCCACTTCACCCCAACACATAGGGGTTTGACATTTTCTCCCATAAAGCATTTCATATGGAGCCATTCCAATGCTTGAATGGTAACTGTTGTTATACGAAAATTCAACTAGCGGTAGATAGACATTCTAGCTGGGAACTCTTGGGGTGAGTATCCACCTGTAGGCTAAAGCATGTCTTCGTGATACATTATAAAGACCCATTTACTTTGATTAGTCACTGTGTCGTTTGTTTGTTTTAGGTAGCGAACAAATGATCATAATCCTTATACTTCGTCGATATTTTTAATGTTCAATTTTGACTATCCAATATCGTCTCACTCGTTTTCTCTCATGTTTCTCTACTCTTTTATAATGCCTCCTCGACGTGATCAAACTCAAGATGCGGCTATGGCAGCCATAATCGCTCAGCAAATCGCTGCTGTGCTCCCAAACCTAGTAACCCAGTTGAATCAAGCAAACAACAACAATAACAACAATGCACCAGCTCCATGCAACTATAAACAGTTTAACTCAGATAAATCACTCGCATTTACTGGGTCTGAAGGAGCTACTAGGCTCCTCCATTGGTTTGGGAGTCTTGAAAGCACTTTTCGTTATGTTCAATGCCCGAATGGGTGAAAGGTTGAGCTTGCATCGAGTGTATTTCAGAAAAGAGCACTCACATGGTGGAACGGTGTGATGAGGGATAGGGGTGCCGATGTGGCAATGGCACAAACATTGGAAGAGCTTCGAGCTCTTATGATGAAGGAGTTCTGCCCACGTCACGAGCAAAGGGCACTTGAGAAGGAGTTCGATGATCTGAAATAGGATACCAGAGAACACCGTTCTTACACCGACTGGTACGAGGAATTGAGCTTGTTGTGTCTAACTATGGTTACGCCTTTAGATAAGGAAATTGAGAAATACATAGATGGCCTTCCTGACCCAGTTTAGGACATTGTCACTGGTAGCAACCCTACCACTGTCAGACAGGCTATCGAATTAGCTGCTACCTTAACTGAATCTCAAATCAGAAAAGGGAAACTGTTTCGCAAAGGCGACAAGAATCAAGCAGCTAATGCTACTCAAGAGGAAAACAAGGGAAACAAAGCCGAACCTTCTAAGAAGCGTAAGGCCTCACAAAACTATGCGATTGTTACTCAACCCAACCAGAACACTCACAACCAACCAGCTCAACCTCCTGCAAGGAAACCTTATGCCGGTACAGCACCAATGTGCAACAGGTGTAATGCTCACCACCAAGCTCACCTACAGTGTCGTTAGTTCACTTCATGTGGGCGACTTGGTCATTTTGCAAATGCTTGTCGAACTACCCGAACCAAGGTGTTCCAAACCAACCTCAAGCAAATCATGCTTAAGCTCGTTTCCAACCATGTTCTTGTTATAACTATGGCGAAATGGGTCATTTCAGAAAAAATTGCCCAAGACTTGTTAATGTAAATCCATCCCATGGATGAGCATTCAACTAACTAGACACGCGTTAAAGACGATGCTGCTTTGAACGATTAAACTTTACGTTTTTCTTTTGTTATCCAATAACCTTGAAACAATTTGGTTGGTTTATAAATAAATCGTTATTTCAATTTGATGTACAAAAACAAATGTGATTACTTGTATGTATGGCATGCCCCTACGATATCGACACCAAGGAACCATATTCCTTGCAAAGCAAACTGCTTTTGTAGTTTCTTCCATTTTTGTGATCGCTCGTGATCTCCACGAAAAGCTTACGTACTCGTTTCTTCTAAGAAACAAAGTACAAGGTACAAGTTATAACTCTTGACGGATACTCAAAGTACCACTTTAAATCCTTGCTTGGATACCTAAGGGTACTTTTCATAAGTCCTGGACTTATGCAGTATGGCAATGTGCAAGTCGATGTGACCAAACCAAATCCTTATAAGATCTTCCTATCTTTATAGTTAGATCCTTATGGATGTTTAAAGTACAAGTCGAAGTCCTTAATTGGATTCCTTGTATACGTATGTACAAATTGACGACAAGTTGATAACAAGTTGATGACCAAGTTGACGATTATGTGATTATGTGTTTAGTTGATTCAAACGCTCGCTATCCAAATCCTTGTAGAATCTTCAATAATTTCATATGATAGATTCTTAGAAAGATTTCCAAAGTTCTATCTTAAATCCTTAATGGGCTTCTATGCAATAGCTAAAACCCTTGGATTCCAAAAGTACTATTCCAAAGTTAAAGAGATCATGTGTTGATCTAGTTAAAGATATCATGTGTTGATATAGTTAAAGAGACCCCTTGGTGGTCTAGTTAAAGAGATCGTTCGTCGATCTAGTTAAATATATCATGTGTTGATATAGTTAAAGAGACCCTTTGGTGCTCTAGTTAAAGAGATCGTTCGTTGATCTAGTTAAAGATATCATGTGTTGATATAGTTAAAGAGACCCTTTGGTGGTCTAGTTAAAGAGATCGTTCGTCGATCTAGTTAAATATATCATGTGTTGATATATTTAAAGAGACCCTTTGGTGGTCTAGTTAATGAGATCGTTCGTCGATCTAGTTAAAGATATCATGTGTTGATATTGTTAAAGAGACCCTTTGGTGGTCTAGTTAAAGAGATTGTTCGTCAATCTAGTTAAAGAGACCCTTTGGTGGTCTAGTTACAGAGATCGTTCGTCGATCTAGTTAAAGATATCATGTGTTGATATAGTTAAAGAGACCCTTTGGTGGTCTAGTTAAAGAGATTGTTCGTCAATGTAGTTAAAGAGATCATGTGTTGATCTAGTTAAAGTGACCCTTTGGTGGTCTAGTTAAAGAGATTGTTCGTCAATCTAGTTAAAGAGATCATGTGGTGATCTAGTTAAAGAGACCCTTTGGTGGTCTAGTTAAAGAGATCATTTGTCGATCTAGTTAAAGAGATCATGTGGTGATCTAGTTGAAGAGACTCTTTGGTGGTCTATTTAAAGAGATCATTTGTTGATCTAGTTAAAGAGACGTTATGGTGGTTTAGTCAAGTCATTACAGGATTATTCATTCGATTTTTTTCCCTGCACATCGTAAAATGAACTGTGCGGACTGTGCAAGAAATTACGTAATTATGGATGCATACATAATTATGGAATTCAGTGCACAGAAACCACAACAAGTTTTATCATGTGTAAGAACCTATAGTGATAAGAATAACGAAACGGGAACAATGTAATAAGGGCATGGTGGATACGTCGCTGGTACTTCCTATATATAAATGTTCCTTATTACATTGCAAGCATGGTGTTATTTAAGTTACTAGAAGTTCTAGACCTTGACCAATGTTTTTTTTTATCTCTCCAACTCCAACTCCAATTTCGAGCACACACAAGTTTCCTATAATAGTCTTCATAGGAAACATTCTTCCATCTGTTGTTCGAAACTCCAAAGTTCATAGTTTCCTCATATTTTGCTACAACAAGGATATCACTTTGACATTTTCATAACGCTCTTGAGGTTCGGAACAATCATACACCAATCTATTGGAATGAAGTTTAAATCTGCGGATCTGAACTCTTTCCTATGACAGACGAGTACAATTAACAAAGTTTGCTAGAAATCCAAACGTGGCCTAGAGTTTTACTCAGGGAACGGAGGATCACTTGAGAGCAAAACACTCACATCTCTTTTCACAAGTTTCCTCTAAACTAAATTTCGGGACGAAATTTCCTAAAGTAGGGGAGACTGTAACATTTGTGCCTTTACGACCATTGTACAATTCCGAGCATTTTCAAATCTAAAGAAATCCTGTATTTCATATCCAGGATTGTACGATTACATGTGACAATTACACATTTCAATCCTTGTACGATTTCAAACTTTCGAGAAGCTTTTCTGGAAGTTATACTTAAACTGTTACGCAAACGTAATTAGTTTAACGCAGCGTACACTCCGGAACAATGACATAAGCTAAACATACCCTAAATACCCTTAACATAATTTAGAAATAAGTTTTGGAGGGTTCGGTATGTCAAAAAACAAGTTCATTCGATCATGGAGACTATTTACGACAAACTACGAAAGTCTACCAATTCTCATAGCAACGTGCACTCCGGAACAAGAAGATAAGTTAAAAATACCCTAAATATCCTTGAGATAACTTAGAAATAAGTTTTGGAGGGTTCGGTATGTGAAAAACAAGTATATTCAATCACAGGGACTAAAAGCGTCAAAACTATGAAAGTATGCCAATTCGCATATATTCTGCATTCAGACCATATAAGCACATCCAAACATTTTTTTAATCATTAAATATTGTATTTTAGTGATTATAATGAAAGAATATCCATCGTTACGCAATTTGCATCGTTTTCGCGTCCCTTCGAGCTTTCATCATAATTAAGCGCAAAACGCGACCCTACGACCGAACGAACCAACATCCACGATGTTTCTGAGCATATTTCAAGTCCCCTATGCTTTAACGTCCTTATAAAGCCTTAACATTGGGTTAACAGGGGTTAAACGTGTCAAAAATGCCTAAAACATGCTGTAAGGACCATTTGTGACAAAAGCTGAAACTGAGCTGAAGTGTGTGGCGGGGCGCGACGGGCAAGGCCCTCCTCTATCGCGGGGCGCCACCGCCCATTCTGGGCAGATTATTAATTTCAGCTGGAACCCTTGATTTAACCCATTGTTTTCATGCTTGGTGACCAAGTTTATGTGATGAACAAGTATAGAATCTGAACTTGGACACATGGAATAATCATGTTCAATCCTTAGGCAACACACATCACACTTGGCATGATGTAACACCCCGTGTTTTCGAAAGTCAAAGTCAACATTGAAGTCAAAGGAAGAAAAGATTGCTAATTGTGATATGTCACTCCTTGCTCAATTCCTGTTTTGACTTCTTTGACTTGTAGGTAGTCTATTTTTGTTGTTACGTTAGTTGTATTATGTGGAGTACTTGTTAATAATCGAGGATTAATCGATGTTTATCGCATGTTTTATCGCTTATCGCATCGCAATCGCACTCACAACTCGAACTATACATTCTGGATATTGTTTTACGTGTGTGTGCTTTTATGTGTTACTTGTGCATGCTTATGTTTATGTTAAGGTGGTTAGTCAAAACGCAATCGCAACTCAATCACAATCGAATCACAAACGCTAAACGCAAGATATTTAGGATGATTGTATGTTAGATGTAGTAGTTAGGATTAATGAGAAACTCTATCGCATCGCAAAACCCAGCACGCAAAACGCCAAAACTCAGTCGTCGGAGCCCCTCGATCGAGTGACTGCTCGATCGGATGGTCGACCGATTGGATTGCCACTCGAGCGGACAGCCATCCGATTGGTGACCCACTCGATCCATACACACTTTCCTTTTAGGGAAACCCTATAAATACCCTTCATATGCACATCACTTGATGTGACAGATCTCACTCGACTCAACTCGCTCCCGCCGCTCTTTCCCCCAATTTCTCGCGATTCTTGTAAGTTTCAACCTAAATCTTGTACTTTCTTGATCTACACGCACTCCTACACCTTTCTATCTTTAGAATCTTAACTTCATGGAGTTCTTATGAACTTCATGTTTTGGCTTCAATCCACCAAGAACAACTTAGATCTGGACGATTTCCACATAAATAAACAAGGATCTTGCATAGATCTGAACATATTCATGGTGAAAAGGATTGAAAGATGGTTTTCAAGCTTTCTTTCAACTCTTTTACACTCAATGCACTCAAAACCGATAGAATCGAAGCTTGTTCTGATCTTCTACTCATTCTTAGTAGTGTGTTAGTTCCAGATCTGAATTCTATCCAAGAGACTACAGATTTCGGGTTAAGCATGAACTACCGGCTCGAACCACGGACGGACCGGACTAGGGTGTTTCCTGTCCGATCGGATCACTTGGGGCTTGACGAGGTTCTGTTGCTTAGCACGTATCACATCGTCTCGATCAAAACTATAAACTATCAAAAACAACCAAGTGTCAAGACGGTCAGGCCATCGGAACGGATTGCCGTCCGATCGGGTTACCATCCAATCGGACTGCCATCCGATCGGACAGCCGTCCGATTGGCTAGCACCTTGGTCCCACACTTAGACTTTTGTTTAAACTTTTGAGGATCTGAACGTCGAACGGATTACTGTCCGATTTGATTGCCATTCGATCGAACTACCATCAGATCCTATGATGTTGGGACTTCAACACTTAAACAATTTTCAACATGTACAATGCATTTTCAGTTCCAACGGATTACCACCCGATCGATAGACTATCCGATCGAGTGACAACACTGCAGTGAACTTGTTCTCTGAGAATTACCTCGTCGAACGGATCGCCGTCCGATCGAACCGTCGTTCGACCGACCGACCTGATAGGTAGAGATACTTCTCTGTTTTCAAAATGCTACAACGAAAACTTCAAAAGGCAAACCATCATACACAAACACATCCTCACCAAATGAGATGACAATCTAATCAAATGGCCATCTGATCGGATGACCATCCGAACGGATTGTCATCCGATCGACTGGCCATCCGATCGGATTGCCATCCGACACTTTTCACTTTGCACAGTTTTACGAGCCGCTTATCATTTATGCTATCGTTCTGATCAGGCTAAACTCACTCTAGCGCTCCCTTCAATCCATCATCGCTGTGAGTATACTCGAACCCTTTTTGCTTTACACATTTTTGGGTGTTACATACGTTACTTATTCTAAATCACATCGAACACACTACGCAATACTTTAACGCTAACCGCTACCACATGTTATACGTGACTCGATGAATGCTTGTTTCTTATGTTTACATATAGATTGCTGTCTACCTGCCTTAGCAACGATAGTACTATAGTTTGGACTCAGCACCTTTTCACTCAGGGGTTGTTAAGGACCATTAATCACATGATTCGCAGTGGTGAATATGTGTTACGAACTGCCTTGCGCAGTCAACCCGCAGTCATTGGTATTGATAGGATCATGTCGATAACTTACGTGCTTCACTTCACACGTTGTACGTGCTGGTTATGCGTAAACGATTTCGAACTCTTTTATATCTATTAAACTTATATGCTCACATTTACACTATGTGTATTGACTTTTACTTTAATGTATGTGGCAGGTGCTTAAGATGTTAAAATGCTTGGCTTGCTGTGAAATCGAGGCTAGGAAAGAGTCTAGAAACAAATAAACGAATTGTCTGTTCTTGAAATCTGAGTTGTCGGATCAGTATTTGTTTATGTGACAATTATTTGTAATAACTGTTTTATTTGGATATGTTATGGTATGGGACATGACGTTTTAAGTATCTGGTAATTAATAGTGGTTATGGATACTCATGGACAATCTGTTTCGCTCAGTGTCGTGCCCCGATGATTCCGCCATCGGTTGGGGTGTGACACATGATCCTACACCTCTTAAACTACTATAAATAGCACTCACTTCTTATTCAATCCTTCCTCATTCATTCATTCTTTTCTCATCTGCTCTAAATTGGAGGCTACCATCTTTTGGAGGTTTCTTACTGAGCATTCTTGGATCCTAGAACACAAGTAAGTGTTCTATCCTAGCCTTGCTCATTTCTTTTAGCTATTTTAAGCTGAAAGTCAAACAGTTTGACTACCGTTTGAATTACAGTTTTGACCATGAATTGGTCAAGTCAAAGTTCAATTGAACTTTGCAACGTGATCGTAATCACGATGGTTATAATCCCTTGCAATTATACCTACTGATTACCACGTTTATAGTCGAAGTGACGAGTCAAAGTTTCGGTCAAAATGCACAATTATGTGCATTTTACGATGGAACTATTTTCGGGTATCAAAACACTTTGTTTTGATACCAAATCAGTTTTTTAACTTAGTTAAACATGTTTTGACATGTTTAACTCATCACTTCTAGTTTAGTGCTTATTTAGGGTTGTAAGTCGAGCGGTTTGACCACCGCCTTGACTTTCGAATCCGACCCGTTTGGTCGATCTTAGGATCCGACCAAACACATATTTGTGACCATAGTTGTATAGGGAATAACCTCCTAAGGTTATACCTTATGGTCACTTCGTTTGGTTAGTTGTATGATAGGTTGTTTATATGCCTTTAGAAAAAGACCAAAATGCCCTTTTCGCTCAAAAATTCATTTTAAGCATATGTAACCAAATTTTTTGACACTTAAACTGATATTGCACCTTTATTAAACATGTTTAGGCATATCAGACTTATCATAGGACTTGTTTAACCATCCGAACGCGATTTTGCACAAATGACACGTTAAAGTGGCGTAAACTACCTTAACGGGTCATAACGGGTCAAAATCACTTAGGATTCATTCCAAATCAGAATGTAGACTTTATTAAACCATTTCATATGAGTTCCAACACTCATTTGGTTTACAAGACCTCATTCTATCCAATTCCTCCGATTATGTACCGCTACTTTAACATTGTTTCCCGATGTTAGGACACATTAGGACACATTCGAAGCTTTAATATTTCACTTGATTCAAGGATACTTTGCAATCCCAAGTGAGTACATAGCTCCCCTCTTTTATGCTTTCAATTGTTTTGGGGTGACTCATATGTGCTAAATGTTTTTCATGTTTTCAAAACAATGACGATGGCTTATATAAAACACGACGATTTCAATAATGTGAATGAACTTGTTGGTGCGTTAATTCATAACACGAATGACATTCATTAGCTTTGATCAAGCCGACCAGTGGTATGTTATGGTACCATAGGACTGACAATCCCATTATCGGGCTATCCACTGGACTTGGTGGATAGTTTGGGGTAACGACAGAATCTGTTATTTGAACAAATCATGTGTTGATTTGTTAGTCGAGTTAAAGATGCCTTTCAGGGTCTATTAAAGATACCCCGTGGGTGGTATAGTCAAGTCACACATGTTTGAATGTGTTCATTAAAGAACGACCAAAAGTTTTCACAATTAAAACACAGACGATTGACGATTGGTTTATAACACGGACGATTAACGATTGGTTTTATAACACAAACAATTGAGAACATGGGCGATTTGAACGATTGATTTATAACAAGGATGAATGACTTTTGAACAATGTCATGCAACGATTTCACTTAAAGATCTAAACCATACAAGTATTCTTTCAAAGACGATTTACTACTCGATTTTACAAAACAAATGATTTCAGTCAAGATTCATGGCTACAAGGTTTTGTTTTACTTATATCAACTTGTAAAGTTGATAAAATATATTGAAATATCAAACACATTGGCCACTACATTGGCTTTTCCTGGATGGTAATGTATTTCACAATCGTAATCTTTCACCGTCTCTAGCCAACGTCTCTGTCTCATATTTAATTCTTTTTTATCATAGAAGTATTTCAGGCTCTTGTGGGCGGTAAATATTGTGCACTTCACCCTGTACAAGTAGTGCCTCCAGATTTTTAAGGAGAATACCACTTCCGCCAATTCAAGGTCGTGTGTAGGGTATTTCTTTTTGTGAACCTTTAATTTTCTCGAGGCGTAGGCAATAACCTTGCCTCGTTGCATTAAAACACACCCAAGACCCAAATGTGACGCATCGGAATATACTACCATATCATCTACGCCATCCGGTAAATTTAATACCGGGGCAAGGGTCAATTTTACTTTGAGTGATTGAAATGCCCTTTCTTGTTCAACACCCCAGTTAAATCTCTCATACTTGCGGGTTAACTTGGTTAATGGCGTAGCAATCTTGGAGAAATGTTGAATGAATCTCCGATAATAACCGGCAAGCCCTAGAAAGCTTCTGATTTCCAAAGGATTTTTCGGATGATTCCAATTCGACACCGCTTCTATTTTGGATGGATCAACCAATATTCCATCGGCAGATAATGTGCCCAAGGAATTTCACTTCTCGAAGCCAAAAAGCTCACTTCGAGAATTTAGCGTAAAGCTTTTCTCATCTAAGTGTTTCTAACACTTCTCGTAAATGACGAGTGTGATCCGTTTCGTTCTTCGAGTACACTAGAATATCATCGATGAACACTATCACCAATTTATCCAACATGGGTTTACAAACCCGATTCATGAGGTCTACGAATGTTGCGGGTGCGTTTTTTTAATCCAAAGGACATCATGAGGAATTCGTAATGCCCGTATCGTGTACGGAAATCCGTCTTCGATACATCTTCTTCTTTAACCTTCAACTGATGGTATCCCGACCTCAAATTAATTTTTGAGAACCAACTCGCGGCTTGTAGTTGGTCAAACATGTCATCGATTCTCGGAAGTGGGTATCGATTCTTTACCGTAAGTTTATTTAACTCCCAATAATCGATACATATACGCATACTCCCGTCTTTCTTCTTTACAAATAATACCGGTGCACCCCACGGGGAAACGCTCGATCGTATAAACCCCTTATCGAGTAAATCTTGTATCTGCGACATTAATTCTTGAAGCTCCGATGGTGCAAGCCTATACGGCGCCTTAGCTACCGGCTTTGCACCCAGAACCAATTCGATTCCAAACTCCACTTCACGTTCAGGTGGTATTCCCGGTAAATCCTCGGCGATTATTTCTCCGAATCACATTCTTTCTCTGAATCACATGCGTAAATCAAATACGCCTTACACCCATGTTGAATGAGTTTATGAGCTTCCATCATCGAGCATACAATGGCATTACCACTCTTTTCCCCATAAATAGTAACATGCTTTCGCTCGGAGACGTTAGCTTTATCTCCTTACGGAAGCATATGACCTTAGCGTGATGTCGAGACAACCAATCCATCCCGACGACCACTTGGAATTCCCCTATTGACATATGTATCAAATCTATTGAGTATTCTTCATCATCTATACTCAATTTGCAATCCCAACACATATCACAAACAATAAACTCTTGTGATTACCTATTTCTACTTCTAAAGGCATAGGTAACTTGTTAACACAAATGAAGGATGTTGAATAAATCAATGTAAAACAAAAGATTTATTCGCACTTGTATCAAATAAAATGCGTGCGGGGATAGAATTTATGGAAAATATACCTGAAACCACATCGGGTTCAATCTTGGCTTCTGCCGCAGTTAGATGAAAGGATCTGGCCTTTGATCTTGGAGTTTTCGTTTTCGTGTCGGTTACTTCCTTCCTTCCTTCCAACCAATTCCGGACACTCTGATTTCTTGTGGCTCGGTTGGTAACATTTATAGCAAACCAACACCTTACCGGGGCAAATTGAAGTCGCATGCCCCGTTTTCCCGCATATAGCACAAGGTTTATCTTTCAAATAACATTCGCCTTTATGAGCTTTGCCACATGTCTTGCAACTAGGCGATCCACCTTTCACATTCGGTTTCTTTGTAGATTCCGTCATCCTTGATTTCTTCGTGGGGCTTGGATTCGCATCTAATGCCCTCATTTCTCCCCTTTCCACTTGCTTCTTCAATTCTATCTCTCGTTCCCGAGCAGTGTTAATGATTTCAGTGAGAGTTTCATACGTTGAGGGAGTCATAAACTCTCAGTATTCGACACTCAACATGTTATAATAATAATATATCTTTTGCTCTTCAGTCTGCACCAGCTCGTCACAAAACCTCAGCTTATCAATGAATATTCCCATGATCTTATCGATTGTTTCACCCTTTTGTCTCAACTGGATGAACTCCTCTTTGATCTTGTTAATGACGGCTTTAGGGCTATGATGTTTAAGGAAAGGTGCCTTAAACTCTTCCCATGTCATATTCCTTGTCGCCTCAACCCCTTGTTCTTTCTTGAGGTTATCCTACCAATCCTTCGCTTGCCCCCTAAGTTGACTGATGTGTGCAAAATGCAACATATAAATTACATCAATTGTGGCATAAAACTAACCCTTTTTTAGTACTAATGTTGGAAAAAGTGTGCTTTTGTCTTCCTTTTGTATTTTCAGGATTAAATGAGCTCAAATTAACAAAAGAAGCAAAAAGACAGCAAAATCTAACATAAATACAAGAAAAGGAACAAACGTGACATGCCCAACCCCACGACAGCATCTTCCCAAGCAAAACAAGAAGACAGAAGACTGAACACGCCTCGTGCTCAGCCAGCACGGGGGCGTGCCCAAGTGTCAGCAGAAAAGACAAAGTGGTAGAAGCTTCTATTGCCCACCACGGGGTCGTGCTTAGCGGGCACGGGGCCGTGGTCAACTATAAGATTCACAGAATCCAGGCAAATCTTCATAGTACAGATATGCTTCTGCACACGGGGTCGTGCTCAGCGGACACGGGGGCATGGTCAACTAATAAGACAAGCTACAATAAATGAAGAAAGAGAAGGATGTGGACACGGGGCCGTGCCCACTGGACACGGGGCCGTGCTCGAGCTTCTGTTCAGCCTATAAATAGGAGTGCTTGGCTCAAGCTCAAACCACACCTTGGCACACCACCTCTCTCACACTTCACCCACCACCCACCACCACCATAACACCATCATCCACCACCATCATCCACTGTCCATCGTAGAGTGTGTGAGTCGTCTCGGGATCCAAGATTGATCGTAAGAGTTCTTGACAATCAAGGCCATGTTTGCCTAAGTCTCTTACATCACTTGGTGAAGACAAGTGTCTAGTGTAATACTTTTTATTTTTAATCTTTTCTCACTTTTTAATTGGTTATGTATTAATGACTTTAATAACTAGTTTCTTATATTGAAGGTGATTCTTCCTTATCGTTTATCCGTGGTGTCTTGGCATTATTTTACTGTCTATATAAAATAAAAGATTTTCACCATTCATATCTCCACGGTCTATATGGAGGTATGTTGGCTACCTGGTCAGGGGTTAAGGGAACGGTTTGGTAAGAGTCTTGCCGTTGTTCAGCGTTTAGAGATCCTGCAAGGGACCTGGGTTAAATTTAGTAGGACCTCCTTCAATATTTAACGGTATTGGATGGCGGGGGTCCAAACTCTTTAATCCCCTCATAAGTTAAACTACTATTAATACTATAACCCGGCTACTTAGGACTGTATCCCGGTTGACTCAGACTACTTAGCCGAGGGTAACGTCACCTTCAAAAGAGGGGCCTACCATAATTTGCATTAATAACTTAATTAGTTATCTTTCAATAATCCGACCCTTTAGGATTGTATCCTTGCTGACCCAAACTACTGGGTTGAGGGTAACGTCACCTTCAAAAGAGGGGCCTACTACAATAACTAAGATAATCTCTTAAATAAGTGCAAAAGTGCGGAAATAATCAAAGGTTACACTATACACGAGTCGGAACCAAGTGATTCATCTTGTCTATCTATTTTTATTTTTATTTTTATTTTCAGCATTTTAGTTAGTTTTTATTTTTCTTAGTTTAAAACATTTTTCTAAACTTTTTGATTTGATTAGACATTGAGGATAAACCGGTACTAAAAGCTCTTGTGTCCTTGGACGACCTCGGTATCTTACCAACACTATACTACGCTCACGATGGGTGCACTTGCCCATATGTGTGTTTAGTGTTAGTAAATATCGTGTTTTATAAATTTAAAACTTGGCTAAAAAAAGTGTAAAAAGGGCTTAAAATATACTTAAACCTATATATACACCTAACACGCATCAAGTTTTTGGCGCCGTTGCCGGGGACACAAGGATTTTAAGAAAGCTTAAAATCGACGGCCTAATCAGTTTTTCAAAACCTTTTTAAAACGCGTGCACATTTTTCTGCATTTTAGTTTAGTTTTGCATTTACAGTAGGTTGAACACGGCCCGTGCTCACTGAACACGGGGCCGTGCTGCACATTTTTCATAACACCCAGTAACAGTAGCTTGAACACGGGCCGTGCTCACTGAACACGCCCCGTGCTCAACGAAATCAGTAACTTTAATTAAAACGCCCAGATACAGATTCTGTACACGGGGCCGTGTTCACTGAACACGGGGCCTTGTCCAGCCTCTGTTTCCGTTTTTATTTTTGTTTTCTGATCTCGAGACTTGGTTGTGGTCTGCTGAGTGATTCTTATGGATCAATACTCAGGAGGTTACAACTACACCTATGAGGAGGATGATTATAGGAATAATTATTGCACTAATTGTGGTAACCCGCACTCGGTTCAATATTGTAACTCATATCAACCATCCAATTCATACACCTACTATGAGGAGCCCAGGTACGAGCCATCAACTTCATACACATCCTATGAAGACCAAAGGTATGAACCTCCTCCCTCATACTCATATTTTGATGAACCAAGGTATGAGCCTCCATACTCATACTTTGAGGAACCAAGATATGAGCCACCACCTTCGTATGCTTATTATGAGGAACCATGGCGTGAACAACCCACCTCGTATGAGTATTATGAAGAACAAAATTACGACCCTTATCCATCATATGCTTATAATGAAGAACAATGGTGTGAACCATCTACTTCATATGGGTATTATGAGGAACAAAGGATCGAACAACCGGATTCAAGCTTTGAAAATCCCGATCCTTTTTCTATAACCGAAGTGACCGATAGGATATTAAAACACCTTAGAGTTATCGATCGCTATATAAAAGAATCTCGCGCAAGGGAAGAGGAGTCACGCGCAAGAGAACAATTAAATAAAGAAGAGATAACTGAAAGTGTGAAAATGGAAGAACAAATAAGTGAGAAACCGACACATGAGTTAAACAACGAAAAAGGTGAGTCCGACAACGTTAAAATTCAAGAAGAGTCTAATTTTGAGGAAATTAATCTCTTGTCACCTTCTTTTGAAAATCATTGTTTAGTTCCAACTCATGCTAAGTTTTTAAAATAGTTAAACACTAACACTAAAATTGACGAAACGGTAAGTGTTAAGTTAACTATTGATCAAACCTCGCTAATAAAAGAAGACCCATTTGAAATTAACATTACACCGGTTCCATGTTTCTTTCAAAATTCATTTATTAGTAATGTCACAATCGATAAAGATCTTTGTGTTAACATAATGCCTAACTACATTTTCGAAAAATTAAGTATTAGTGATTTTTCTCCACTTCAAATACCCATTTTTCTATCCAATCGGAAGGTAATAAAATCAATCGGTATAGTTGAGGATATCTTGGTTCAAACAAATCAAATGGTAATCCCAACCGACTTTGTCATCCTTGATGACGCTCCTCTAGTGTTGGGACGACCATTTGTAAAAACACACGAAGCTTTGAAAAACCGGAAGTACAACAATCTACCTCTTCAATTAGGGGCATTCAAAAAAAGTGTCGACCTTGAGCGATCAACAAAATATCCATTCGGCAATGACGACCCCCTAATTGAAGATGAGCCAGAACCACCTGATAAGGTGGGTCTAGCCAAGGACCCTTATAAACGTGGCGCACCACAGAGGCATTCCGCGGAACTATCCTTAGTTTTAGATTAGTTTAACTTTTATATTTTCTAGTTTAGTTTTAATTTTCAGGAATAAAACACACTCGGGATGGTGAAGGATACTAAGGGAAGCTTGAACCAACAACCCATGTACAAAAACAGAGCCTCCCGACAATATTTCTTCATTACAGCAAGTTCAGCACGGGGTCGTGCTCACCCCAACACGCCCCGTGCCCGAGGTTCTGTAGAAAATGCCCAGTTCAGGTACCTGGACACGGGGCCGTGCTCACTGAACACGCCCCCGTGCCCAGCCTTCTGTTTACTTTTGGAACTGGCAGTCTGGACACTGGGCCGTGCTCCCCGTGTTCAGCTACCCAGTACCATAAAATCTTGTTTTTAACCCACTTTTACACATTTTAATCAACCGAAAAACTTATTTTTGGGACACATTGAGGACAATGTGTAATTTAAGTGTGGGGGGATGCTAAAACCTTGAATCTTGCAAGTCCTAATTACAAGCCTTACACAAAACTCTATTGGAACCGCTAATCACCCCCAAATTTTTTCCAAAAATTTTCATTTTTTTTTTGCTTGTCTAGGTTTAATTTGGGAAATTTAATTTCTAAAAAGGTTATATTTTTACAAATTTACAACCGATAGCGTCGTGATAAAAAGAACCAACATAAGAAAATTATGAAACGGCATGACAAATCTAGTTAAAATTTGATTATATATACTTGATCACATTAAAAACCCATTCCCACAAAAAGTGAGTTTTGAGCCTTTATTGAGCATACAATACATATCTTTAAACTAAATGCTCATTTTTCGTTTCTTGTGTGAATAGCCGCTTGGTTCTTACGACTCTAGAACTTGCCACGACGATACATTCCCGGTCCTTACCAACTTAAACCCGAGTAAGTAAATGACGGAGGCATTAGGACTAACCCTTTTTATTTCTACACCATTATTTTCTTTTTTTTTTACCACCTACCCAAAATCCCCCTAGTTAACCCCTTTGAGCCTAAACTTTTTTCATTTCTTAACCCAAACCAAACACCCTTTCACCCACCAAAACCCTTTTTATTTTTAAACCCTTTATTTTAGTAACAAAGCTCGGTTTTTCTTATGACTTGCTAAAAAAAAATTGATGATAAGGATGAAGCCAAAAGAACAAGTTTATCAAAAACAAATTTGTTTAAAGAAATGCTTCATCAAAATAAAAATAAAAAGTTATGAAAAAGTTTTACGAAAACCGACGCTTTTTACGCCTTTCGCCCTTTTCTACTAACCACAAACCCAACCACCTACCTTTAACCCAAGCCTAACCCTTCCCCCAAAAAAGTCCTCTTGATATTTACAAAGGTATATAGTTAAAAAGGAGGAGGATTGATTGCTTGGCAAGCTTATGGTAGGAGTAAGTTCCATGCCGCTCTCGAGTGATCCACAAAAATACATTTTCGGCCGAGTGTTGAGTAATCCCCGTAAGGTATGTGAACTTGTATATAAATAGAATTTTAAAGAGGCATGTTATGCCCTAATAAGTAATTTATCTTATGAAAAGTTTTAAATAAATCATGACGAATAGAATTGTAAATAAATAAAAATAAAACTTAATGAAGAATCTTGGAAATCCCGACACTCTATGACAAGCCCAAAAAACTTTCTTTTCTACCCATTCCATTTGGGAGTGTAAAGCCACATTATAAAGAGTTTTGCTTGAGGACAAGCAAAGATTCAAGTGTGGGGGTATTTGATGTGTGCAAAATGCAACATATAAATTACATCAATTGTGGCATAAAACTAACCCTTTTTTAGTACTAATGTTGGAAAAAGTGTGCTTTTGTCTTCCTTTTGTATTTTCAGGATTAAATGAGCTCAAATTAACAAAAGAAGCAAAAAGACAGCAAAATCTAACATAAATACAAGAAAAGGAACAAACGTGACATGCCCGACCCCACGACAGCATCTTCCCAAGCAAAACAAGAAGACAGAAGACTGAACACGCCCCGTGCTCAGCCAGCACGGGGGTGTGCCCAAGTGTCAGCAGAAAAGACAAAGTGGTAGAAGCTTCTATTGCCCACCACGGGGTCGTGCTCAGCGGGCACGGGGTCGTGCTCAGCGGGCACGGGGCCATGGTCAACTATAAGATTCGCAGAATCCAGGCAAATCTTCATAGTACAGATATGCTTCTGCACACGGGGTCGTGCTCAGCGGACACGGGGGCGTGGTCAACTAATAAGACAAGCTGCAATAAATGAAGAAAGAGAAGGATGTGGACACGGGGCCGTGCCCGAGCTTCTGTTCAGCCTATAAATAGGAGTGCTTGGCTCAAGCTCAAACCATCCCTTGGCACACCACCTCTCTCACACTTCACCCACCACCATAACACCATCATCCACCACCATCATCCACTGTCCATCGTAGAGTGTGTGAGTCGTCTCGGGATCCAAGATTGATCGTAAGAGTTCTTGACAATCAAGGCCATGTTTGCCTAAGTCTCTTACATCACTTGGTGAAGACAAGTGTCTAGTGTAATACTTTTTATTTTTAATCTTTTCGCACTTTTTAATTGGTTATGTATTAATGACTTTAATAACTAGTTTCTTATGTTGAAGGTGATTCTTCCTTATCGTTTGTCCGTGGTGTCTTGGCATTATTTTACTGTCTATATAAAATAAAAGATTTTCACCATTCATATCTCCACGGTCTATATGGAGGTATGTTGGCTACCTGGTCGGGGGTTAAGGGAACGGTTTGGTAAGAGTCTTGCCGTTGTTCAGCGTTTAGAGATCCTGCAAGGGACCTGGGTCAAATTTAGTAGGACCTCCTTCAATACTTAACGGTATTGGATGGCGGGGGTCCAAACTCTTTGATCCCCTCATAAGTTAAACTACTATTAATACTATAACCCGGCTACTTAGGACTGTATCCCTGCTGACTCAGACTACTTAGCCGAGGGTAACGTCACCTTCAAAAGAGGGGCCTACCATAATTTGCATTAATAACTTAATTAATTATCTTTCAATAATCCGACCCTTTAGGATTGTATCCTTGCTTACTCAAACTACTGGGATGAGGGTAACGTCACCTTCAAAAGAGGGGCCTACTACAATAACTAAGATAATCTCTTAAATAAGTGCAAAAGTGCGGAAATAATCAAATGTTACACTATACACGAGTCGGAACCAAGTGATTCATCTTGTCTATCTGTTTTTGTTTTTATTTTTATTTTCAACATTTTAGTTAGTTTTTATTTTTCTTAGTTTAAAACATTTTTCTAAACTTTTTGATTTGATTAGACGTTGAGGATAAACCGGTACTAAAAGCTCTTGTGTCCTTGGACGACCTCGGTATCTTACCAACACTATACTACGCTCACGATGGGTGCACTTGCCCATATGTGTGTTTAGTGTTAGTAAATATCGTGTTTTATAAATTTAAAACTTGGCTAAAAAAAGTGTAAAAATGGCTTAAAATATACTTAAACCTATATATACACCTAACACGCATCATTGACTCGTCCCATAAGCTACAAAGTCGTTTACGTCACAGTGGGTCCATTCGAAAACTCCTTCAATGTCGCTCAACCACCGTTGACAGATGATTGGGTCAACTTCCCTGTTGTAAATCGGGGGGTTTACAAGCCATAAACTTGTTATAGGGACAAGTTTTTCTCTCTACTTGTTTATCTTTCCTTGGTTGAAGCTTTCCTTCAACTCGTTTATCTTCTCATCAACCACTGAGAGTATTGTATTCTGAAGCCTTTCCATAAATCTCGGTATGCTGTTTTCTAGCTTTTCCGACCTCTTTGGAAATCTTTTCTTTCATTTTTTCGGTGATTACAGGCACCGTATCATCATTGTTTCCACCTGACATATTTGAATCTGAAACGTTTACATCAAACTGATAAACATTTCATCTCATTATTCTGTACTTCTTTTTACTTTGGTTTAGCCAAGTTTATAACTTGCTTAAACCATTGGTGTTTAGTGTATTTTCCGGGTTTGGGTGTATCAATACACTCTTCCCTTACACTTTAAACCATCCCTTTTCTAGTGTTTTATTTAGAATTCAATGTATATAATTAATTCTTATCGGATGTTTGATCAAGCTTTGAACTGAACACACTTTGTCATTAATCTTGAGCTTTGATTACCAACTTGTAATACCTTATCGAAATATAACATACTTTATAATTAAAAGTTGGCAGATTTATACAAAAATGTCATTTTACAAAAACATCTACATAAACGATGTTCACCTAAGTTTTAAAACATCCAAACATACTTTTAAGTGTTTACATAAATTTTAACATCGAGAATAAACAGAGATAAACGAGGAAGCTTCAATTTGGCATGTGTTCGGTTCTTGTATGAGCTTGATCGTCATCCAAAAATTCATATTGATCACCTATAACCAAAACCGTCATAAACATTAGTTATGAGAATTTTATAATACGTTTAAACAAGTTCGTAAAGCAAAATAAACAAAACAACAATTTTTGCCAATTATGATGCCTGTCGCGGCCCGTGACCGGTTTTACTTAAGCCTTCGCGGGGTGCGAAGGCTGTGGCGGGGCGCGACGGCAAATAGCTTTGCCCGTCGCGGGGCACAACAGCCCCTTTTTCACAGAAATTTTGATGCTGGAGCTGCATTTTTCCCAGCTCAACCATTTTTCACATGAAAGCTCATAACTTTCACAATTCTTATCCGTTTCCCATGAAACTTGTTTCTAAACGACCGTAAAACATTTGCCTACTTATTTAACACCTTGGGTTCTCAACAATCTCGATTTATAAGCTAACGGATGATAAATCCTTTACAAAATTATTCGACCCGTTACATTTAATGTCATTTTCGTATCTTATGGCGAGGATTTGCCCTTTATCATTTTACCCATTCCCCGGGCTTATTAAAAACTAGCGTATTCGCTCCCACTACATGGTTTGCGTACGTGTCAATGTCCACTTGACAAATTTAATTCAAGCATACGTTTTTCATCAATAACTTAAAGAAATTCTAATTCTCTAAGTTTCAACTCAATCTAAGGTTCATCAATAAAAAAATTAGCGTTTCCGTTACTCGGCTTACGAATCCAAAGTATGGTTTATTTGTGTGACATTCAATCACTTACAAACCACTAATTTACTATCTTCTTTATTTTGACCCGTTTGGATGTTTAAGTGAAATCCATCACTTCATTAACATACCAAACGCATCCAAGTTCGCTATATCTTTACATTACACATATCAATGACCAAACTTGTCTATAGGAATGTAACGAAACAACAAGTCACGTACCTTATAGCTTATCCTTCAAACATGCGTCCGTTCCAACTTGACCACTTGACGCTTCACCTGATTTGCCTATAGAGTTCAATCAACTTTATCTTTAGAACTCATTTTTCGACTTATCACACGCAATTTACCAATTTAGTCAATTACGTGATTCTTTTACATTTTCAACATTTCAAGATTCACTTATGCATTTTAACGAGCATCTTGTGGGCGAGATTTTTTAGGCAACCATTGTTTAAGTTCATGATTAACTATTAACCATGTTTTAACATCATATTCCAGCCTTTATGTCTAGTGTACATAAACAACATCTAGAACTTGCATCATAACATCAAATTTCACAAATTTACCACCATAACTCAAGTGTTCATCATATCATCATAAAACCCATCTTGCACATACATAATTAGCTATTCAATCAATATTTTATGGCACTAAATCACCAAATTCTCACCTAGGGTTTGTTCCTAGACTTGTACTCATGTCAATTTCAATATAACATTTAATATTAACACTAGAATTTCATCTATGAGTGTTTATCACAAATTCAAAAGATCACCAAATATCAAAATTCAACATACCTTGTGATCTCCTAACTTGGGTGATCACGAAGTTAGTTAAAGCACTGATTTTTGGCTCGATTCCTCTTTGATTTTGATGATTTTTTGTGAGTTTAGGGTTTGAGAGGAGCTCCCTCTTGGCTCTATGTTTTGATCGACCAGGAGGCGTCAAAATTTTGTTTTTAATAAACTTAGTTTCACTTTTGTCAAGTTTAGTCCCTCCACTTCAAAGGTTATTTAAAAGGTGTATTTATTCATGTTTCTTTATTATCTACCAACATATTATTAACTAGGTTAGTTATTCCTAGTT
Organism: Helianthus tuberosus; assembly: GCA_030545235.1. Taxonomy (NCBI): domain Eukaryota; kingdom Viridiplantae; phylum Streptophyta; class Magnoliopsida; order Asterales; family Asteraceae; genus Helianthus; species Helianthus tuberosus. The sequence goes on from CM060438.1 coordinate 58,847,891, forward strand.
ACATTATTCTTCGTTATGACCAACATATGTTTATATATATATATATATACATATATATATATATATACACGGGGAGGTTCATATATATATATACAAGGGTACAATTGTAAAATATTAAGTAGTTATTCTTTAATCTCATTTATTACAATCTTTAAGTAATTTATTACTCATAAAGACTATTATTCTCTACACTAATTTTCATTGCCTACACACATAAAAAGTTATCCTACACATGCTTAAATTTATCCTACACAACTCGTAACTTATCCTACACACCTAGTAATTTATCGTACACTCTAAATTAATTTTTTTTAATATTTGAAAAAAAAATATATTTTTTTGAAAATAAGTTACAAATTTAATGTAGTTAGCTATTAAAAAGGAAGACTAGATATTAATGATCTATGTAACTTTACAAATATACCCTTACATTAAAATTAAATGCAAATATTAAATGAAGTAAAATGAAACATTGTTATTGGTTGAAACTTATTCTTTTTTCTTCTTACGAAAAAATTCTTCTCATTTGAACCTTCCACTATATATATATATATATATATATATATATATATATATATATAAAACAGAATTTATATAAATTTCTAATGTTTTTGGGGTGTTACAATATTGTATAAATATAGTTACAAATTAAAAAAAAAACTAAAAGCATTAAAACAAAAATATAACATGTAAAAACCTTTAAATAAACGAACACAAATGAACATGAACGAACATAAATGTATACATTACCGAACGTTCACGAACATAAATGAACAAACGCAACATCTATTCATGTTCATTGATTTATTAAACGGACATAAATGAACTTCCTGCAGAACGGTTCACAAACTGTTCGCTGAACATTTGATTCATTTTCAGCCGTAATCCCCCTCTTTTATATATAGATTTGGAGAATCAGTGTGTTATCCATTTCTACTCACCTACTAATATGTAGAGTGTACCTTTAAATTCTATTTTGGGGTTCTAAATGGGCTGCCACTCAGCCCGTTTACAAACTTGTTTAAACTGGTTAGGTTTTAACTTTTTAACATGATCAGTCAATCTTGCGGACTAGGATTGGAATATATGAACCAATCAACCTGAATATGAAAAATATAACTAGCCTTGAAATTGTGTTATATGTATTTACTTTCCAACATGGTGTTACTGATAAAATATTTAGGGAAAAACTATCCACACACCCAGCCGTTCTCAGCAATTTGGTTAATAGGTGCATAGTAACATATTCGCATTTCCAAACCGATATGTCTAGTGGTTGTAGTTTGCCATAAGGCTTTTGATGCTCCGCTTCTACTTGTAAACAAGTTAAAAATCTTTCAACATACTTTGTCATATCTCTTTTCATCCCGGGACACTAATCATTTGGTTTCAAGTCTCGATACATCTTGATCGCCCCCGGTTGAATTGAGTATCGCGACTTATTGTAGGACCGGGTTTGGGGACCGAAACCGTGATTCTTATGGTTTTGTTCAAAGACGGAAGAGATAAGAGAGGATAAACAAACAAACTTTGTATTAATCCGGTAGAAAACATTACAAGTCGGCCCGATTACATGATAACCGAACTAATACCAAAGGAGTATACATTCCGGGAGAGATCAAGTGGTGATCTCTCCCCGGGTGAGGTCTCAAACCTCCTCTCACTCTCTTGCACACACTTGTGCTCTCACTCTCTTGTGTTGCAAATGACAAAGTGTTGGTATTTATACCAGACACAGGTTGTATGGTCGAAGGATCAAACTGACTGGTCGATAGATCATCTGTCGACCATCCAGCTTTCGAAAGATACACATATACCTCGAAGGATGCCATATCCTTCGAGGTCCATCTTCAACCTTCGATGGATATCTTTCGAGCTCATCGAAGGATACACAATCCTTCGATGCCTTATCCTTCGACACCAACATTAAACAACCATAATTTGTCTTGCAACCACACACGGTCAAACGAATAACCCTCTCGTTTGACCACTTCAAACGAGCGGGTCTATACACGTTCGATAGACCGTTTCACTAACTATTACAAATTCAGCGTAAAATAATAACTAATCTATTCGACAAGCATCGGACACAAAATCTGCATCAACACTTATGTGCTTCGTCAAGAAGGAAGTCTTTAACACCACACGTGTTTAGAACCCATATTCTACCGAACCGGGTTTTCAACCTGTTATCACCATCTATAATATCTTTTACTTGGCCTATTATTCGTTCCTTATTCCAATTCTCTTCTTTCACCGCTTTGATTTATGCCTCTCGGATTCTTTCAAGTAAACCCGAGGTTACCACAAGTTGCATCGCCCACACTCGAATGAGAGTATATCCCTCTTTTCGGCTTAGCGCATCTGCTACTATATTCCTCTTCCCGGATGATAATGTATTTCACAATCATAATCCTTTATCGTTTCTAGCCAACGCCTTTTGGTCAAAAAAGTATTTCAGGCTTTTATAGTCGGAGAAAATAGTACATTTCACTCCATACAAATAATGCCTCCAAATCTTTAAGGCAAAAACCATAGCCGCTAACTAAAGATCATGAGTTGGGTATTTCTTTTCATGTGTCTTCAATTGCCTTGGGCATAAGCAATTACTTTCCCTCTTTGCATGAGTACGCATCCGAGACCAAGCTGGGACGCGTTGGAGTATATGACCATGTCGTCAGTTCCATCTGTTAAAGTCAATACCGGTGCACTGGTTAACCTTTCCTTGAGTGTTTGAAAAGAATTTTCTTGATCATTTCCCCAAATAAATTTCTCATCCTTGCGGGTCAACTTAGTCAATGGTGATGCGATTTTGGAGAAATCTTGAATAAATCTTCTATAGTAACCCGCAAGTCCTAAGAAGCTTCTAATCTCCGATGGATTCTTCAGAGGTTTCCAGTTTGACACCGCTTCTATTTTGGATGGGTCTACTAAAACCCCTTCGGCACTTATGACATGCCCCAGAAATTACACCTTTCGTAACCAAAAGGCACATTTTGAGAACTTTGCGTAAAGCTTGAGGCATTGATCGAATTCTCGTACAACAACAATTATCACGCAAATATTCAAATGGCACCTTTCGAGGCATTGTATGGTTGTAAGTGTCGTTCGCCTATTTGTTGGCACGAGATCGGAGAAGCTCAAATCACCGGTCCCAAGCTTATACAAGAGACGACGGACAAGATTTTACAGGTTCGAGACAACTTGCTGAAAGCCAGAAGCTGACAAAAGAGTTACGCTGACAAGTGTCGCAAACCTTTGGAATTCGAAGTAGGTGACATTGTACTTCTCAATGTATCCCCTTGGAAGGGCGTAGTTCATTTTGGTAAGAAAGGGAAACTCGCTCCTCGCTACGTAGGTCCTTTCAAGATTCTCGAAAGGATTGGCAAGGTAGCGTATCGACTGGACCTACCTGAAGAACCCAACAACGTTCATCCTACATTTCACGTCTCAAACTTGAAAAAGTGTCTAGCTGAAGAAAGACTTCAAGTTCCACTTGAAGATCTTCAAATCAACGAGACTTTGCACTTCGTGGAGAAACCTGTCGAGATCATGGATCGAGGAGTCAAATAATTGAGGCGTAGTCGAATTCCTATCGTCAAGGTTCGATGGGAAGGAAAACTTGGCGCTGAGTTTACTTGGGAATTCGAAAGTGATATGAAGGCTAAGTATCCACATCTGTTCATTGCATCTTCCTAAATTTTAGGACGAAATTTCCTAAAGAATGGGAGACAGTAACGACCTGTTTTTCGTAACTTTCCTTAGTTAGAAAGCTTGTCTTGTATTTCTATTTTTGGAAACTTGTATTCCTTGTAATCGTCTTTCGTTGTAACGTTGTAAAATCCGAGACTTTGATCGTAATAAAATTCATTATTTCATACAAATCATACTTTATTTATTCGTGCATGCTTATACGTTTAAATTCATTATACATGTGATACATTATTCGTTATTCTTGTAAACGTGTAATAAACTTGCAAATACGTGTCTTACATACTCGATTTATACATTTTCACTCATGTTTATACATCATTGACACTTACGAATACTTATTCATGATTTATATACTCGTCCATATGTCTAAGTTACAAGAAATCACCTTATTATATACTTTATACCTTTAAAACACTCAAAAACATAACATATAGAAACATCAGGGACTAAATATGACAAAAATCAACAAGTTTCCACGGTTGTAAGCCGTCGCACCGCGCGACCGACCTCCCTCACCTCTGTCGTGGCCCGCCAGGCCCCGTAATCCGCAAAAACATTCGACCAGCTCATGGATTAGGCAGAATTGTGTTTGTTTATTGTGTTTCTTGCATTTAATCACTCACCTAACTAACCCTAAACCTCAACTATAAAACTCACCTCTTCCCCACTCATTTTTCACTTTACAAACACTAATCTCACTCTCAAAACACTCTAAAAACATCTGGAAATTAGATTCAAGGCAAATTCATACAAGTTACAAAAGTGAGTTCATACTCAATTTTCTTCCATTTTCTTCACTTCTTCTTCCTCTACAAAGCTTGGAACACCTCTAGGAGTGTTTCCACAGGTTTTCCATGGAAAACCAAGATGGAACGTCACCATTTTGAAGTCCAAACATTCTGTTTTGGAAGAAATCTTTATATACTTTCTTTAAACTTGTGTTTTCCTCAAGCAAACTTGTGTTCTTATGCCATTAATCAAGTCCATGATTAGTGAGCTTAACCAAGGTTGTTTCACACAAATTCGGAGGTGTTAATTGCCTCCAAACTTTTGGTTTTGTAAAGGTTTTTAACCCACAAGTGTTGAACCAACCAAGCTTGTTCTTGTAACAAGACTTGTGCTTTGGTATGAGTATGATTACTTGGAAGCCTTGGCTATCCTACTTTCAATCCACCACCTCACTTGATGATTTCCCCTTAAGAAATATGTACGTTTCCTTTCCACTTCATTCATGACCATCCGAGTTGTCCTTGTGACAACTTGTGCATTGGTGAATCTGACGAAAGAGGTTAAAGGAAGGTTATCATCCTACCTCCATGCATGACTTCTATGAAATTCCATGATAAACATGTTGCACATACTACATACTATATAAAATATATTAAATATATACATAACCGGACCCTTCATAATAATCAAATGATTATTTGTCATGGTAATAAATTATATTATCGAAGGACTTAAATCTCTCGTTACGATTCTAATGGGTATCTTAACCCATGAAATCACATCAACCCATACGGGACTCATAGTGTCAAAAAGGAGTGTTTAAGTCTAGTTAATTACTTTCTCATATACATACTTTTTTGTACTTTAAATTCCGAAACTGAATCCTTCATTATCATCCGAATACTCACACACCTATGTTTCCTCATGTAGGAGAACTCGGTGTTCTATCCTCAAACAATCAACTCTTCACGGAATTACCAAGTGGAAGCTTGCAAAACCGTGAGTACACTTGACCCATTTCCTTTTTACACAATTTGGATTGTAACATGTTAACTTACAAAATACACAAACACACACAAACATATTTTATTCTCTCAATCCGTTATACATGTTTTTGTTATGCTTAGGTTCATGCTAGCATACATACATGCTATTGTCATTTACTTAGCTATCCCATCTTAACATATATAGCGCTATATAGGGGGGCTAAACGGGTCGTGTTTACGGGTTGATGGGTTCAGCCCGACCCGAACCTGAAAATTTTACATGAACCCGAATCCAACCTGAACCCGAAAATCGTATCATACATATTAACCCGAACACGACCTGAAGTTTTGTGGGTTTACCCGAACACGAACCATTCAACCCGAATATTTTAATTTCTTTATGAAACTAATATATTAAAATTAAAATTTACCTAAAAAACACTAATGTATATAATTTAGTTATGTGTTAATTATAAAATCTCATGTTAATTTCTTTTTTAAAGTTATAATTATGACATAAAATACATACTGTATTTAAATTATGACATAAAATATATTGTAAAAAATTAATATAATATAAATGTGTTAATAGGTCAACCCGGTCGGGTAACCTAAACAGGTTCGTGGGTTCAACCTGAAACTGACCCGAACCCGTTTCGACTAAACCTAAACCCGTGAATTTCGTGTTAGGTTCGTGTAGTGTTTTCGGGCCGTGTCAGAAATTCACACCCCTAGCGCTATAGGAGTAGCACGCCACCCGTCGGGATTTTGTTAAGCTTATTATACATAAACAGTCTCGTTCACTTTTGTGGCGAGGGACGCTCATAATTCTCGTGGACACTTGGGTTTGACACTTAGTATTGCAAGCTAGATAACCTTGTATACAATTTGCCATGTGGATTCGAGTAATTCTCTTTTTATACTTATGCTATGTAATTTCAAACTTGTGTACTCGCCAATGCTTTTGCAGTGAACCATTATTTTTAACATGTTATAGGTTGATGACGTGACGCTCATGACGAATCTAGTAGGACGACTTAGAAACACGCTCAAAATACTAGATTTGCTTATTTTGTTATGTTAAATTGTTGTACTTGTCTCTTTCAATGTTGTATTTGAATTTCCTTGATGTATTTAACAATTTATTATCATGAATGAAATTGGTTTTGAATTTAATTTATTGTCACATAATGTTATGAAGTCTTTGAGCAATCTCGTTCGTCTCACTCCGACGTTTGCGCCTTCGGTTGGGGTGTGACAAATAATATAAAAAGTATAGATAAAATATATGAAAGTACACAAATCTTTAATTAAAACACAAATATACGAACATAAACGAACGCAAATGAACAAATGCTTACGAACAACTTACCGAACATTCATTAACACAATTGAACGAACAAGATCTCTGTTCATGCTCGTTCATTTAGCTAATCGAACGAAATTTCTTGTTCATATTCGTTCGTTTATTCAACAAACAAACATAAACGAACTTCCCGCCGAATGGTTCACAACTATTCGCTAAACGTTCGATTCGTTTACAGCCCTAGCAACAACGGTCCTGAATTCTTGTTTTACTAGAACGGGTAGGTTCAAATTTTTATCTTACCCAGGGCCTAAATTTTTTTTTAAGATTCTCAGGGACTGCCCTGCATTAAATTATAAGTTAAGGATGTAAACTTAATTAAATAACTAATCCTCAACCACACTTCACATCTTATTTCATCTCATGACGATGCATATGACAACATGGCACTACCATCTCTTATCGGTGGCACAACTATATCTCGACAACAGCACCACTATACTCCTTTTATCTAGGAGTGAGAAAAGAGAGTTAGGTGCTGTTTGTTTTTTCAGACATAAACTGTCTATAAGCTAATTTCATCTGTTCTCTTGTCTGCAACTGAAGATGTGGTCTGAAGCTCTACAAGCTGAAAATATAAGACTATTTGTTTTTATAAATTGATAATGTCTGCACAAACTTTGTTCAAATACTTTCCCCTCATCCCTTTCATTTTAAATCCTAGCACACCAAACACTCTCTGCCTTCTCTCTATACTCCAGCGACCGGAGCCATTTTTCCGGCCGGTAGGGCAACACATCCACATATCTAGCATCCATACCACTCACACATTCACAGATCTGAAGAAAAAAAAAACCTAAATCAAAAAATTAGAGATCAAATCAAAGCTGTTTCTTGAAGATCCAAAACAAAAAAATTAGAGATCAAATCAAAGCAAATCAAATCAGCAATTACAACTGATGAAGGATGAAATCAAATCAATAACTTACTTGATAGCTTCCGAGAGCAATGTAGGATCTGTAAATGAGGCAATCGCGTTCGATCGCATCCTCTTCGGAGAGGTTTTGAACATCGCCGCTGTTGATTGCTGCTTGAAATGCTCCGATGTAGAAGTTGTTTCTCAGTGCGAATAACAGATCTGGTGCTCCCGCCATTGTTAGGTTAGATTTAGGTCGGTGGTGTTAACAAACGCGGAGAGAAGATGATGCACCAGTTGTAGGAGATAAGTGATTATGTTGTACCCTTTCACACACACGCAGACTAGAGAGATAGAGAGAGAGAGGAAGAGAGAAAGAAAGGGTTTTGTGAAGATGTTTGAAGAAAGGGTTACATAGCTTTTTTTTTAACATGAAAGAAGCCATTTTTAGATCTGTTAAAAAAAAAAGAAAACAAACAATATTCAAGGGTAATGTCTGCGCACCTGCAGACATCAGCTCCTTGAGGATGTTAGAAGAAAAAAACAAACACCCCCTTATTCCTCACGGGCCCATAACCCAAGTGGCAATTATCAAATAATTGACAATTATAAGAGCACGCGTAGCGGTAAGATTTTTAGGAGTGTTTTTGCCCAATAATGCCATAAAAAAACCCCGCACACCGCCCTTCGGGGTGTTTTTTGTCCAAAAAATGTGTCTGGCCGCCTCCTCCACTTTTGTTTGTCCAATAAAAAGTTTCCAACTAATATTATTTGTTTTATTTTTTTAAAAAGATAACATTTGGGTAATTATTGTTGGGTATTATGAGGTATTATACCACTACACCCCTTTTTAACTTCAAGCCCCATCATGCCCCATATGTCACATGTCAGTTCATGCCCAAAGGAGGGACATTAGTTTCAAGCCCCACTACACATGATCTAAGTGACTATTTAGTTAGTTAATTATCAAGTTAGGGGTTGTTTGCCAACTTCTGAATGGGTAAGTGCTGAACCAATAAGAGCTCTGAACCATTAAGTGTTGAATCAGTAAGAGGTCTGAACCATTAAAAGCCAATATAATGCTTAGCCGTTTAGAGTCAATTGTCTGATCAATTCAGATTAGAGGTCTTAACCATTCAGACTTAATATAATGCTTAACCATTCAGAGGCAAATGTCTAAACCATTCAGACATCTGCTCGTGAAACAAACAGTCTGAACCATTAAGTGTTGAACCAGTAAGAAGTCTGAACCATTAAAAGCCTCATTAAGAGGTAAATAAACAGCCCCTTAGTTAATAATTATAATATTAAATTAACCAATTAAATAATTATGAGATAATATGGGTATTCAAGTAAGTAATTGCCATTCCAGCTATAGCTGGGTGGTAGAGGCTCTTGCCTCTTGGTGAAAATACGAGAGTTCAAATCCTAGCATGAGGTGTAGTTTAGTATTTATTGGTGTAGTTTATAAGTAGGAGTAATGCAACATTTGCCATTAAAAAAAAGTAATTAAAGTTGTTGCTAATATACAGACTTGGTGAATTAATGCGTTGTTCGTCCTACTCACCTAACTTTAAGAAATAACTAACGAGTCGCTTAGAATCCAAATATATGAACCCATCAACCCCAAACACAACACAAATAATTATCACTAGAAACCATGTTATTTGTGGGTCACCATCTCCACTCAATTAGTCCATACTAGTATTAAGCCATTGCGTTGTAGCGGTTGTCAGAAAACTGTGTTAAGTAGTAGCAATACTATACCATTGTCAACGACCATCAACACCGGAAAAGCTCGTAAAAACAAAATAAATAAAAACGAGAAAAAAATAACGCCAAGCGAAAAGCAAACGTAAAATCTTTGAATCATGCACGCTCGTTGCTAAGAAATTAAACTGAAACGTAAAACATAAAAAAATAACTAAGTTCATCGAGGACCCGCGTGTTGGACGAACTTGTCAAACGCAGAAAAACAGATGTGACGCGACGGGCCAGTCAAACGGGAAACAATATACGAAAAAATGTTGAATCCCACATGCACGTTGCGGTGCGTTAACTCACAAAATTTAGAACGAAACGAAAAACTTGGGAAAGATGAAAAGTATGGTAGACCAAAATTGAAAATAAACAAGAGTTGGGATTAAATTGCAAAAGATGAAAAACTTTGGGTTAAAACTATAAAACAAAGGTTCTAAATTGCAAAATTGAAGTTATTTATTAATTTTAGATAAAGCTAAGGATAAAAATAAGCGATATCTATATATTGGTTATTAATTAATATTAATATTAAAAGAAAATTATTAAATAAATATAAATAAAATTTATGATGTTGAAGGAGAGAATGACATATGACATTATTTGTAGTCTTTTATTATAAGTTAGAAGATATATATTAACAAGTTTTTTGTGCATTAGGAGTTGTACCCCAAGCATGGGGAGTTTTTCAAAAAAAAAAAAAAAAAACTTTGATATTTCACTTTCAACCTAGAAGTTTTATCTTTTGCATTTTAACCTATTTTTAACTCAAAGTTTTTCATCTTTTGTAATTTAACATAATACTTTATTATTTATAACTTTAGTCCCCCATACTTTTTATCTTTGGCAATTTTTTTGTTTTACATTTCGTTCTAAATTTTGCGAGTTAACATGTCGTAGCGTGCATGTGAGGTTCAACGTTTTTTGCTTTATTTTTTATATTTGACAGACCCGTCGCAACGCGTCCATTTTTTCCCTTTTGAAAACTTCGCCGCAACGGACGGGTCCTAGATCGACTAAGTTATTATTTTCTACGTTTTACGTTTCTGGTTAATTTCTTTGCATTAACACACTGTAACGGGTGTGCGTGGTTCAACAATTTTAGTCTGCTTTTCGTTTAGTGTAATTTTTACAATTTTATCTTTTATTTTTTATTTTTATGATGTTGAGAGTCGATGTGGTTGTGGCATTGGTGCTACTTGGGACGGTTTTACGAACGTTTTTTACCTATTAAATGTTTTACTATTATTTTGTTTCGGTTTACCCATATACTTCCTTTACTTAAAAACTATTTTTTACGTGCATATTTTATGTACGGGTTTGTATAAATATGATTTGTTCTACATCCCGACGTAAACTTTTTTTATAGACGAGGCAGGTCAAATATAATACGTTTTCATTTAAAGAAACCATTTTTACGTGCATATTTTTATGTACGTTTTCGTATAAATTCAAGTTGTTCTACGTTTCGACGTAAACTTTTTTGGGAAATGATTCATGTCAAATATAATATGTTTTCGTGTTTATTTTATGTATGTTTCGTAAAGTTTGTTTCGAATAGAGTGAAGTCAAATTATGGTTTCTTTTTCTACTTTTTTTTCGAAAGCTCTAACTAATCCCTTTCGATTACATGTGCATATTTTCCTCCATACCTGTTACGTTTTCTATGTATGAGTTGGGTCACATATAATACGTTATGATTGTTCGATATGAATTTGATTTACTTTACGTTTGATCCAATCACAATGCTTATACAGGTTACATTGAGTTCAACTGGATACGTCGAAATGTGTATTTTCATATGATTAATGCATCATATAACGTTTGGACTAATCCATTCAATGTTTACGATGTACTCGCGCCGCAACTAGGGGTGCAAACGAGCCGAGCTGAGCCCGAGCTTTACCAGGCTCGAGCTCGATTAACTTTATGTGAGCTCGGGCTCGAGCTTGGCTCGATTCGAGCTTTGTTTTCAAGGCTCGAGCTCGGCTCGTTTGTATTTTCTCAAGCTCGAGCTCGGCTCGGGCTCGGCTCGTTTATTATATATTAATTAATATATTAAATAAAAATAAAATAAATAATAGACTTTTAGGCTCGTGAGCTCGATAAGTGAAGCTCGGGCTCGAGCTCGTTTACTAAATAAGCTTATTTTTAGGTTCGAGGTAGGCTTGTAAACAAGTTTGAATAAGCTCGGCTCGACTCGGCTCGTTTACACTAAGGCTCGATAAGGCTCGACGAGCCTAACGAGCTTCACATGCGAGGCTCGAGCTCGGGCTCGATAAACAGATGAGCTTTATTTTAAGCTCAAGCTCGGCTCGGGCTCGATAAGGCTCGGCTCGTTTCGAGCTTTTTCTCGAGCCGATCTCGAATAGCTCGCGAGCCGCTCGGCTCGTTTGCACATCTAGCCGCAACACAGGTGGGTCTTAACCATGGTTGTAAAACAAGGTTTCCAAGGCCGAGTACTCCCCGAGTAGTCGCTACAAGGCAGGTTGCCGAGACGACTTTCTCTAACTCCGCCTAATTACTCGGAATCGATCAAACGCGGTCAAACTCAGCCAAAATCGGATCTAGTACGTCAATTCGGGCCGAGTTTGACTTAAAAAATAATAAAACATAATTTATATGACTATCATATTAAATAATGAATATTATTTTCACGTATTTTGTTATAAATATTAGTAAATTTATGTTATTAGACATATATTTAATTTCCGAAAACTAATTTCTTTATAATTTAACATGTCGGAGTACTCCCCGAGTACTCTCCGCCTATGCCAAATACTCTCAACTCCCCGGTCGACCGACTAGGGAGCGCCTAGCGACTTTTGCAACCATGGTCTTAACCCTAGTTAATATTTAATATGGAATATTGTGATGGATGGCTCTTATTGTTTTCAACTATTCCGGAAAGTTGGTCCACAACTTGAATAATTAGCACTAGAAACCGTGTTATTTGTGGGTCATCATCTCCACTCAAATTAATATTTAATATGGAATATTATGATGGATGACTCTCATTGGATTCAAACTAATTCACACCCAAAATCCGGAAAGTTGGGTCCACAGCATGAATAATTAGCACTAGAAACCGTTTTATTTGTGGGTCATCATCTCCACTCAATTATTATTATTAACCTATAAATAACTAGTTTAATACCCGTCCGTTGGACGGCTTACGCTAACAATGTAACAAATAAAGATAATGTATATTGAGGGTGTTCAGTAACACTTCTCCTTTTCTTCTTTTCCATATCCTTTTTTTTTTGAAAAGGTTGCAACCATCTAACTTTTCCTTTTCTTTTTTTTCAAACCACTAAACCTCATTCTCAAAACACATTATCCAAAAACTATAAAAATGACCTATTATCAACCACCTAAAGTTGTTATACAAGAGTGAGTGTAAGGAATATAAAGTATATACACAAACCTTGTTTACATGTAAAAACAATTACCGATGACGTAGTGTCTTCTTGCTGATTCGTTGTCTGGTCCGCATCTGACAAGTTTGGTGTATTTTTGGCATCATTTGTTGGGGGAGACTTAGAAAATTATAATCAACCTCATGTTCCATATCAACAATCACCTAAAGTTGTTAGACGCGCATTTAGATTAAGGAAAAAAAGTACATATACCAAGTTTCTCTACACGTGAAAGTGATTACCGATGACGTCGACGTTTTAGATTGTGTCGGCGAAACACGCGGTCCCCATAATGACTCGTGTACCATGTCCCATTCGTCATCATTGATCCGAGCTAAATACTCGGTAGTTTCGTCATGAAGAACATTAGCAGAAGTACATATACTATCATTTAGCATATTTTAATTCCAACAATTAAGTTTGAGAATGAAACGTAACATACTATCATTTAGCATTTAAAGAAAATTATCATGTGACGCATAAAAGAATGGAAATAGAAATAATAATAATTGGGCTCATAATCTCTAACCTAATAAATAAAAAAGATTTACACTTGGCCCAACCCCATTTAATAAAATAAGTTACACTCCTTTGTGTTACTAAAAACCCTAAAACATCTACACACCTTCAGCAGCCGACATCCCCTTTCACCCCTCTGCTTTCTCTGTCCGATCATCGGCAACCGGTGCCGGTTACCGGCCGGCTACCAGGGTCCCGTGCTTGCTGGCATGTCACCCCACACAACCCCAAGCTCCCTCTTCATCTTAACACGTCGCACACACCGCTACCCTGTCCAAAGAGAGAGGGAGAGATCGGAGAACAGGAGAGGGGCCGATCACCTATGTCACGGCAACAGAAGCAGCAAGTGGCGGCGGCAATGGATTCTGACAACTGTTTTTCGGGTAAAACGTACCGGAGGAGCCGACGACCGACTAACCGGCGGTGATGATGGTGGTGGTCGTCAGACGTGGCTACAGCACACGGGGGGGGGGTGGCGGCGACTTTAATTCCTTCCGACAGGTTCACCGGTAAAACCCTCTCCCTGTTTCTGTTATTTTTTTAAGATTGATGTTTGGTTGTTGATGACTGATGACGATGATGGTGGCAGTGAAGACACCCGACGGCGGTGGTGGCTGCCGCTAGAGCTTCGTTCAAGTTCAAATTTGGTTCTAGTGCTTAGATTCAGATTTCAGATTTTATTCGGTACGGCTTCGGGTGTTACGGATCAGATTCAGGAACGGTCAACAGTTAACCCGGTCAAAATTAGCAGTTTCCGGTGTCGTTTCAGCGGGTTGTTCAGGTCTCGTTTCGGGTCAAGTAGCTTCGTTACAGGTTCGGGTCTCTAGTTTATTTTATTCTGTTTTAAATGCAGAAAATATTTTGAAAATTTATGAAAGTAATTTTTTTTTCTTGTAATATTGATTTTAAATTGTATAAAATGATATTTAAACAAATAGAAGTTTAAAGTCTCAATATGGAACTCCTATTAGAATATGATGGTTGATAATAGTCATTTCATGTGTACAAATTGACAGGCATCAAAGGGCTTGTAACCCAACTATATCATGGTCTATATCATGGTGTGTAGTAAAAATATTCATGCTTAAGTGATTGAGGATTCTCAAAATATTGTTGGTTTTAAAAGAACACATATTTATTTAGTTTATCAAGTTATTAAGCTATTCATTCAACAATATTCCGGTTTAGGATAAAAATATATTTTACTTATATACTTCATTTTCTCTATTAAAAATACTTATATTTTTTTAAAGGATTAAAAATACTTATATACTTCATGTTCTTTATTAAAAATATATCATCCACCTGTAGTAAATGAGTTGGGGAAAAAATGTTAAATCATCATAATTAAAATTAGCCTAAATAAATAAGTCAAACTCAATCGATCAATAATAACAAAAAATCATCTAAAAAGTTATCTAGATTTCAAATTTATTTAGTTTCCATAATAAATTTCCCTGGAAAAAGAAAAAACCCCTAAAAACTCGTCTCCCACCATACTACCACCATAAACAAACCATCTAAAGTTTATGTAAGTATTATGTTTTGTATTTAGATAACCTTTGAGCTTTTAAGATGTCTATTATAAAGAGTTTGTTTAAGCACTTTTAAATAAACATTAAGATTATATAAACATAAAAGAACCTAAGCAAGAAATAAAACACTTATGTATTTAAAACGCATAATGAATAAAGTAGAGAAGATTTAAATATCCATATATCTAAAACACATAAATAAACATTAAAAAAGAGAAGCTTTACCTGTGTTTAAAGAGAATGTAGGAAGAATGTAGGAATCTTTATATACGTGTAATCCTGAATTAAAGTCAGCATTAGAAATATCAATGTATCTAAAACACATAAACAATAAAAATGAGAAGCTTTACTAACCGTGGATTAATGATTTGAGAAGTGCATGAATGTAAAAGTGAAATATGACATAAAAGCTATATTTAAAGTCTTCAATCAGAGCAGTTATTTTTACTTACAAGAGCGGTTAACTCTACCCACTATCACCATGTCCTAATTAGTAGCTATATTTGTAGTTATAATCTATGTTGCACTGGGACGGGTACGGGTACGGGAACGGGGTACGGGGACGGGTACGGGAACGGGAAACGGCAAAACTAAAAAATTCAAGAAGCGGGGACGGGACGGGTACGGGAATAAAAACATATAAAAAAATAAATATGTATTAAAGATAATGTATCACAAAACCCCAAAATAGTTATATTTATGTAAATATAATGTTAATTTATACTTTTTATGTAGATGTATAGATAAGTTTATAAGTTTAAGGACCAAATGTAAACTAGTGAAGATGGAGGGGGTTAAATGTTTAAATACATAAACTACTTTTACACTTTTTATGTAGAAAACTACAAGTTTTAGTGTTTAAATATACACTAGTAAAAATAGAGGGGTTAAAATGTTGAAATAACTAAACTTATTTAAACCAAAAAAAACCCTAAACACACCCATACAATAAAAAAATAGATAATTAAAAGATATATATGGTTTAATCTATAAATAACCTCTTTTTACAACATAAAAAAGCTATATGTACAACTTGAAGAAGCACAACTCTTAATGAAATAAGAAAAAAAAACAAATAAACATAATAAAAAAGTTTTAGGTTAAAGTTGAAAAAAACAAAACATTGAGGATGAAATGTGTAACTTAATTAAAAAGCTTTAGGTTAAAATTGATAGAACCAAAAACATGAAGGATGAAATGTGTAACTTAATAAAAGTGTTTTAGGTTAAAATAGATGAAACAAACACAGCCGTCATTCTCTCAGCATCCATCTCCAAGGTCGTCTGTTCCATTTTACTGTGTTTCTTGATTATCATCACAAGTAAGCTTATTTTCTTCGTCTTTCATCTCTATTCTTGAGCATAAAACTTTGATTTCATGTCTGTGTACATGAATCGCACGCTTGGAAACTTGAACGTCGCTTGGTTTGTTTCAATAGGAGGCGGAAACGTATCCATGCCGTCCCCATAATCCGTCCCCATCTTCAACGCGTATCCATGTCGTCCCCAGCCTGCCGGAAACGTTTCCACGGCGTCCCCGTGCCGTTTCCGTCCCCATGCAGTCCCCGGGACGGGAGACGGCACCTAGTAGCCGTTTCCGTGCTTCCTAGGTTATAATCCGACTCACTCTTGTATTATTGCATAAATGTTTGATTTTTAAAATGTAAGGAAAACCATGTAATCGGATTTATCACCACTTTAATACTTCTTAAATTTATGTATATTAGTTTGTGAAAAAAAAATTTATTTCCAAATTTAAACTTTTTTAGCATTCTTGAATCATAAGACCTGGACTTATAAAAAAATGATAATTACATGAAAATAATTCCTTAGTTCTATTCAAAATAAACTGCTTCAAACTTTGGGTTATTTAAATAATAATTACATGAAAATAAGTCCTTAGTTCTATTCAGAATAAACTGCTTCAAACTTGGGGTTAGTGATTTTAGTCTAATTTTTCACCAAACCAACGTCGTTAACAAAAGCAAAATCTTTCATGCTTTCTATAAAATTGATGAGATCTAATAGAAAATAACTCTCGTATTATTGCATAAATGTTTGTAGATATAATGAATTTAACCTTCACTTGCAGGTTAGACGTTTCGCCATATTGTGCCTCTTCGACTCCAGCTGGTGCCTACACAAAGAAGAATACGAATTCAGAAAGTATGGTACGTATTAATCGCAGATTAAAATGGAATAAAAAGAACCTTGTCTGATCTGAACTGGTCGCTTTTGATTATTTCAGAACCATTTCGAAGCTTCTGCAGTTTACTAAAATTTAGTATTTAAAAAGAAACAATAGCCAATGGAAATAAATGTGTTAACCTGCTTCATTTGCATGTTACAGTGTCCAGCAGGCTGGTCTTTGGGCATAACTGATGGCTTTGGTGGTGAGTGATCCATGCTGTGAATATTTCAGACAAAAAATGAGTGAACACGATGAAGACTGCTTCTCAAGTTCTCTTTATATAGAACACAACTGCAGCAGGTACCACCACTACCCCTTTTTTTAGGAACTGAGCAGTTAAATCCACCACTATCCATTTTTTTAGGTGCTGAACTGCCAAAAACATGGACAGAAAAACTGCTCAAACGTGGGATGCTGCTGTTCGGTTCAGTTATGTAGGGACATGGACAGAAAAACTGCTCAAACGTGGGATGGTGCTGCTCAGAACTGCTCAAAAACTGCTCAAACGTGGGATGGTGCTGCTCAGAACTGCTCAGAACTGCTCAAAAACTGCTCAAACGTGGGATGGTGCTGCTAAGAACTGCTTAAAACTGCTCAACAGCGGTTAAATTTAAGAGTTTATACGGCCCAGATTTAATCTCAGCATAATCGAACAGATGATATTGATTTGAACAGTAACTTCCACTTAATGGGTTCCATATATATATATATATATATATATATATAATATTATACATTTAAGAAGTGGTTTGAAGTGTCATTAGAAGAATAAGCAAGGAAATTACAAAATGTCAATGGACCCCATGAACATTCTTGAAGACTTCTATGAAATTTGCTATTAATCATATTTAAAAAAAAAAAGAAGAAAAAAACATCTGTGGACATTCCGTTACTTTTCCTCTTCTTTGTGCTCTCTTACACTTAGCATGATAAATGTGCATGATTTCATTTTTAGGCTAACGGGTGTTGAGGAGGGTAGTCCTTTGAGGATGATCCGCCACATAGGCGTCCACGTCAGCCGGTGTGAGGGATGAGCCTAAAGGGATGTGCCTAGGGTGTGGGGATGAGCCCCTTTGTATATGTATGTATGTATGTATGTGTGTGTGTGTGTGTGTTGGAGAACCGTCGCCACAGGCTTGAGGAGGACGATGAAGACGGGACGGGCCTGAGAGGGGCGGTGTAGCCGGCCCTAGCCGGAGCTCGCCGGCCTGGGGACGAGCCCCACACCCCATGGCCTTAGCAAGTGTAACGAATTGTCATGTCCAACATTTACGAATTGTCATGTCCTAACAGGGGCGGACTTATTAAGAAACTACGGGTTCTCGGGAACCCATTCGGTTTTTAAATTTTAGTGTAAATATATATAACAAACTGAAAAGGAACCCATAAGTAAAATATAAAGGGAACCCATAAACAAAAAAGCCTTGGTTCCACTGGTTAAGTCTGCGTTATTCTCCATATGTCACTCGGGTTCGAATCCCGTATGAGGTGTGATTAATGGTTTTTGTTCCGTTTTGTTTTTAATTTCTCTTTTTTTTCTTTAATGTAATAAAACCCATTTAGGATTATAACACAAAACCTGGATATCCGGTAAATACACCGTTAGAACCCCATTTTCTTTTAAGTTTGAATGAATAGATCCTTCCGAGTTCGATCATAGCCTTTTTATTCATATAAGTAATATTATGGGATACAGCAAAGATCAAAGAATGCTGTAACATTTCAAATCTTTTATCCAAACGTACATGTTTGTTCAATTCTCAATGTTCAATTTATATGGCATCTTGGATTGATCTGATGGATCAGATAACATAAGTTTTTACATTCTTACAAACCAGAGTTCATACGATGATTCCTGTTTGATTATGGCATTTTAAAGTTTTATTTCTAAATTATTTTATAGTATTTTAATGAATGAATAAGAAGATTCAAATTTCAGAAAAATCAAATACAAAAGTTGTCCAAATATCAGTATAAAATTACTAGCTAACCTTATTTACAGAGCTTAAGCCATGAAACTACTGGTCAGGATTCTGAGTTTGAATAATGCTTGGTTTTGAGTTTCCAAAATAGTATGACCCGACCCAAACCGAAAAAAAAATATACAATCAAGTTGATAACTATTTGAACACTAAATATTAGTGACACCTATGAAAATAATTCCAAGGTCCGCCACTGATAACCAAGAATGATTAAAATATTTAAAGGATATAGTTAATTAAAGTATTTTTTCAGCTCTCTTACTTCAACCATATAAAGATCTTAGTTAAAATGATTTTATTCAAGTACATAGTTGAGAGTGTAATGCAACGTTTTCAAAAGATGAAAACTCGTCGTCAACAACTTTAGATAGTTTTTTTATTTGTAAAGACTATCGTATTTTATATTATGTGTTTTTAAATTTCTAATGACGATTTTCTTTTCATCATTGTATCGTACTTTTATTATGTGATGAACCTTACCTCATCCGAACTGTCGAACCGACCCAAAATTCTTTAATATTGCCTGGATCCGCCACTGTGTCCTAACTCAACATTTAATATTGCCTCAAGTGTTTACTTGTCCAATCACATCATTTATCCTTTTTCTTTATTATGGTGGATAACAGTAAAGCCATTGAAGCAGCAAGAGTAATCTTAAATAAGTGAATACTAAGATTAAGGATGTTGATGCAATGTGTTTAGATGGATAGGCAGAACCCAAGGTAATCAAAACATATTTTATATTAACTAAAACTACTTCCAATTTTAATTTACAAAAAAGGCAAAACTGAAGCAGCAATTAACAAAACTAACTATTAACTACTACATCATTTAGTGAGGCAATTGAATGTTTGGGTCTTTTATTTTCTTCAAAGTTGATATTGCCTCTTCCAATTTAGACAACACCTTCAACTTGAAGCATCAACCTATTAATCCTTCTGAATCCCTTCATCTCCAAGTTCGCCTCGTTTTCGCCAACACTAATCCTAATCCTCTAATCAACTTGAACAAAGAAATAGAGACCACATATGAATCAAATAACATAATTGCCTCCAAAGATCAAACTGAATCAAGGGTCAAGGCTTACACAAAAATACAAACCCACATCTTTCATGTTTGCAAGTTGTAGCAAAGCCAGCAAGAATATACGAATATACCCTTAGGCCAAAAACATAAGACCTTTCATGCTGGTTATTCATATTAAAACATGAAGGCTCGGATGCAACCTATAGAGGTTGCCACGCCTATAACGAAGCAGAATATTATATTATTTTATATAATACTACAAAAGGCAAACATGAAAGATCTTAGGCCATGTGTAGTCATAACCCCCCTTTGTGGGCGTTATGCGACACGTGGCGCGCCACGTGTGCGGGTGGGCGTTATGGGGCGTTATGCGACACGTGGCGCGCCACGTGTGCGGGTGGGCGTTATGGGGCGTTATGCATTTAAGCCCGTAGTCATAAAGCCCCACCTAATCATTACCTATTTAATAATTTTCAATTTTATTAATTAATATAAAAAGATTGCTTGTTTGTGATTGGTGGAAACTTTAAAAGGCACCATGCATAGCGCCGCGATAATTATAGCGCTGCCCAAGATTTTTTGCCTCATAACCCCCCCCCCCCCCCCGTAATGGTGTTCGGGGGGTTATGGGGGGGTTATGTTGGCACATGGCGCCCCACTACGCATTACATTATGCTCAACCAAACCATGGGAAAAGCATAACGCCAACCCCTATAACTATAACTGATCCACTCATTACCTATAATATAATTTAAAATGTTTTTTTTTTGAACGGCATAATTTAAAATGTTTTAAGAAAACAGATTGGACTACAAGAGTAGAGTAGGAGTAAAAAAAGTTATAGCAGTAATTGTCATAAGATGATAGGGGTGAACGTTTATTTTATTGTACTTTTTATAAACTAGGTTTAAAGAAGTTCGTCATGTTGCGGCGAATTTCTTTTGTTATTTAGTCTGTGTTTACATGTGTTTTGAAATCACTACGAGCGTGTTGCGAACAGAACTGCTGACAAGAATAAAAAGAAAATGTAGAAAAAAACACTAAAATATAACCGAAAGAAAATCAACCAAAAAAGTTGTATGGTAACGATGTTGTTCGTATGAAACCTGTGGTAAGAGATGAGCAAATTGTTCTGGGTACCGGTACCAAATTTGCTGAACCGAAAGATCTTAAGTACCAATTCGGTACCGACTTTTGGCGTTTCTGGTATCGGTTCACTACCGTTTTTTACCTTCATATACCGGTACCATAACCGGTATTTTCTGTATCAGTACCGATTCTGTATCGGTTGGCACCGAGCTCATCCCTACCCATGAAACTAAAAAAGAAAAAAATTAAAAGTTGAATAAAATCAACAAAAAAAAAGTTGTACGATACCGTTGTTCGTACGGTAACCGTGATCAGGGATGAGCAAATGGTACAGGGTAGCAGTACTGAATTTCCCGAACCAAAAGATTTCCAATATCAATTCGGCACCAACTTTTGATGTTTTCTGTATTAGTGCCGGTTTTTACCTTCATGTACTGATACTGAACAGGACCGTACCGGTATTTTCGATACCAGTACTGATTCGATACCGGTTGATGTAACATCCGTCAAAATCGGGTCTCCGAAATCCGACCCGGATTGCAAAACCTGATCCTTTTCAATTAATTTCTTTTTATTTTATTATTTAGGTACTCGTCACGTATCACGCCGGGTTAAAACTGGAATTTAATAGAAGTTTATAAGCGAAACCCGGTTATATCATTTTAAAATTTAAAAGGAATTAACTAACTACGTTAAAGATGGTAGTTAAAACAAGATATAAACTTAAAACGGGTGAAAATTTTCAAAATATCAAAGTTACAAGGTTATGGGGGTTGTTTTGTAATTAATGGAAACTATACAATAAGCAAATCAACTAACTAGGTTAGTCAACTCGGTTAACTCAGTTAGTTATTTTCTATAATAGGTTAACTAGGTTAGTTAGCTCTATATAAGAAATATATTAACTAAGCTATTATATAAGTTAGATCAGTTAGTGACTTTTACAAATTGTAGGGACTGAAACAGTCAATAGCTGAAAGTGTTTTTAAAGTAAACAGCACACCACCCCGCCACCTCACCACCTCTCCCTTTTGTTATAGAACTCAGCCCGTCTGTTTTATAAACCTTAACCATTTGCGACCCATTGTTTCCTCAACCCAACCCGAGAAGTTGTAACGTTTTACCTGATGTTTTAACACCATTAAAACACTTCAAGAGCTTAATTGGGTTTTGTACTTTTTGTAAAATTGGACCATGAAAACTATACCGACTGAAGATCTGATCAAACCAAGCAAAACCTCACTGAAATTTCTTCATTTCATCAACCACATCTCGCGAATTTAATCGAAGAACAATCTAGGGCTCCAAACTTCACGTGACGATATCTCCTTCAATTCTTAACCTTTTCAGGTGATTCCAAAGCCCAACTTGCTTAATTTTTCGTGCTCTACAAAACCCCTCTAACAATATCAGTGATAGAAGGTTAATTTATCCGAATCTATATTTAGTTGAAATTAGGGTTCTTCATGCATAAAATTTGGGGCTTTTAGATTTAGACTTGTGTTTTGATGAAATTGAAAGTATAATATTGTTATATATCATACTAGTGTATTGTGTGTAAATTTTGAGAATTTTTAGACATCAATTGGAATTTTGGTGAATTATTTATGTTTTAATCACTAGATAAATCAATTAAAAATACAAGACAATTTTAAATAAATTCAATATATATTTTTATTTGGTATTTCAGAGTATATAAACCCTAGGAAATCTTAATATAAATTTTTCTTAATTTTTGGGAATTCATGAATATAATTTAGATTTATACATGTTTTAATTATTCAAAAATACAAGTTTATCACAAATAAATTTTATAAATATTTTTACTGGTTTTTTTCTATAGGTTCTATAATTGTTTTAAGACTCTTATATAAATCTTCTATAATTTTGGATAATTATCTTATCAATGGATTTCCTTTTAAGTAAATGAAATTTCTTTATAATATTTATTATTTTAAATTAAAAATGTGATAACCATGAAATCTAAGGCATGATTTTTTGTTATCTAAGTATCGATTTATCTATTATAATGAATAATCATTTAAGCCCCAAATAGGAGAACCCAACTTTCTAAAAATTTATATATTGTCCTTTCGTTCAAGTATTTCGTTATTTAGAATCTTGGTTATATTTATTCTAGGGTGATTTAGTCAATTGTTATACCTCGTGTACTCGTGCGGTAATTCTCGTGGATTAACTTTTCGCAAACTGTGAGTATACTTGAACCCCTTTTTCGTTTACCACCTTTTGGGGTGTAGCATGTTATTTATTAACTTACACACAAACTTTATTCATATTGCACAAACATTCCTCATACACGCATGCTTATTTGTTTACTTGATACTTTAAACTTGGGTTAATTACATATTGTGTTAGACTTATCATTAACTTCGTACGAGCCTATCCGTGACATATATAGCGCTATAGGATTAACGCACCGCCCGTAGACTTGAGGTTATGTCATGAGCTTATTGCGTTTCATCATTGGTTTGATATGTTGAACACATGCCGATTTTATTGTTTGTCTTGTATCAAGAGCTTGCCACATGGAATTGTTTGAAACTTATCTTTTTATGCTACGTATGAAAAACCTGTATGCTCGCCAATACATATTTGTATTAAACTATACTTTTTAACATGTTACAGGTTGAGGATGACGATTGCTATGAAATGAAGTAGCGATGATGCCTAGATACACATTTAGACGTGTAGGTTTAAAATGTTGTATCAAATTTTGTTTTGTTATGTTATGATTATGTTGTTATTTGAACTTCCTTGTAATAATTGACAATTGCTTTATGGAATGAAAAACGGTTGATTTAAATATTGTCACAAATAGCGTTATGAAGTCTATTGCAATATCGTTTTCGTCTCATCCCGATGTTTCCGCCATCGGTTGGGATGTGACAGTTGACACCAAGCTTATCCCAACCCCTGATATTAAAAAAAAGGATTAAAGTTAAAAAGTAAAGAAAATAACTATTATCTAACTTATAATAAAAGACTCTAAATAATGCCACATGACATTCTCTCCTTCAACCTCATAAATTTTATTTATATTTGTTTAATAAATTTCTTTTAATATTAATATTAATTAATAACCAATATATAGATATCACTTATTTTTATCCTTATCTTTATTTAAAATTAATAAACAACTTCAATTTTACAATTTAGACCCTTTGTTTTTTACTTTTAACATAAAGTTTTTCATCTTTTCCAATTTAATCCCAACTCTTTTTTATTTTCAATTTTGGTCCACCATGGTTTTCATCTTTCGCAACCTTTTCGTTTCGTTGTTAATTTTGTGAGTTAACGCACCGCAACGTGCGTGTGGGGTTCAACATTTTTTCGTATATTTTTTTCCCGTTTGACTGCACGTCGCGTCACATCTATTTTTCTGCGTTTGACAAGTTCGTCCAACACGCGGGTCCTGGATGGACTTAGTTATTTTTTTCTACATTTTACATTTTGATTTATTTTCTCAGCAATGAGCGTGCGTGATTCAAAGATTTTACGTCTGCTTTTCGCTCGGCGCTATTTTTTTCTCGTTTTTATTTTTTTTGTTTTTACGAGTTTTTCCGGTGTTGGTGGTCGCTGACAATGGTACAGTATTGCTACTACTTAACACAGTTTTATGACAACCATTGCAACGCAGGGGCTTAATACTAGTTATAATAATAAAAGCATTAAAAAAAGTATATATTATTATAAAATTAAAATCACTATTCATTTCAATTCGTTTATTAATACATAATAATACATAATAATAATAATAATAATTGGGAACTAACTTACTGTAAATTAATATTTTAGTTTTTAACCTTTCATTTAGTGATTTTTCTAATTTTGGGAACTAAATTACTGTAAATTAATATTTTAGCTTTTAACCTTTCATTTATTGATTTTTCTAATTTTATATCTTATTTAATTTTTAATATTATTTAATAAGATTATCTCTTTAGTTACGTTTGGATTTACTAATTTTATTTGATCTTTCACTAAATTTTTTGTATCCGTCAACAAATTATATAATTTAGGAATAATTTTTATTATCTCCGTTTGGTTTTATCAATATTTTTTTTTTCGTATAGCTTTTTTTCCATCTTTTAACGACTATCGGATTTTAAGTTCTAATATTCCGGCCCCTTCTATTTAAGTGTTTAAGTTTTATATATATTTAAAAAAACTATATTATAGAACTGGTAGGGCCCAATATTTTATCTCGCCGGCCCAGTATTTTATCTCGCCAAGGGTCCAAATTTTCTTTAAAATTTTCGGAGACAGCCCGTAATTGATCAATGGAAAAAAAAAACGAATGTAAAAATAATATATATTTGTGGCTGTTGCTACAAAAATTCGCGAATCAAGTAGATCCGTATTCCGGAATTATACATACTATAAAAAGGCTATGTCGGTGGGGTGACCCACCGGCTATGCCTTAAACCCCCCCTAAACTTTTACAATTTTGCATTTCAAGCCCCTCAGCTTTGCTACCCCCTAAACTTTTATAATATTTCATTTCAAGCCCATCAGCTTTGCTACGGCCCCTTCACTTTTGGAGTAATCAATTTTAGTCCCCCACGGGCTTTGCCTTACCCGCCCTAAACTTTTACAATTTTGCATTTCAAGCCCCTCAGCTTTGCTACCCCCTAAAATTTTACAATATTTCATTTGAAGCCCCTCAGCTTTGCTATGACCCATCCTTAGTCCCTTATCTAATTTTACTATTCTTCTACTTTAACAATTGTCATTTTTAGCTCCTAGCTTTTTACTAATTTCTATATTACTTAAAGTACAAAGTCGGTGAAACCAACACTCATTGACTTTCAAAATTTCTACTTTTAGCTTATATTTTGTAACTTGCATTTTTTTACCTATACTTTGGTAATTTATGTTTTTGGCACATATGCTTTATACCGACCCCTCAACTTTTAAACTTTGCTTTTTTACATTTTGACGTAAATTTGGTCTACACTTTCGGCCTTTATTTTGTATGTTTCCTACATATGAATCGGGTCACATATAATACGTTTTGACTTGATGGTATAAATTCGAGTTGGTCGAGTCGCATATAATACGTTATGATTGTACAGTATAAACTCGATTTGCTTTACATTTTAATCCAATTGCAACACATCTATAGGTTACATTGAGTTCAGTCGGATACGTCGAAACGCACATTATTATATGATTAACACATCACATAACGCTTTGACTAATCCGTTCGACGTTTGCGATGTACCGCGCCGCAACGCGCACGGGTCTTATTACTAGTTAAGCACTAAGATAGTAGTAACATGTCAAAGTAACTTGGATCTAGTGTAGAAGCTGTCAACACGCAGAAACCCGTTAGGGTGTCCATTGGGCTTTCAAAGCCCAATTTTAAAGACTAAACCCCAATCATCTAAAACTCTTTTAAAGTCCAAATGTCATGCAGGCCCAATTCAATTTTTGCAGCCACTAGTTGCGAACTTCTGAATTCCTATTACGTTAATCAACGCTCAAGAAGACAAGAACCAATATTGACTTTTAATTCAAATGTCATGCAAGGCCCAATTCAGCACTCAGATTCTTACAATGCATTCCAATTGCGGATTTCTTTCTGATCGGCATACACCAAAAGTCTAAAATTGTGTTGGGATTATAGTTTTTGGATGTGGATTGGTGATTCATGGTATGACAGTGAAGTTAGGTTTGACGTTGGGTGTGGGTTAAAATGCTTTGGTTGCAATTGATGTGAAGTTTGATTTATTAAGGATGCAGTTAAGCTGCTTGATAAAACTCCTCAAAGAAAGTCGCATGGATTTTCTTGATTTCTGGGTTCTCAGAAGACCCATTTCTTTGTAGATGTCTGTTACTTGAATGGCTTCTTTGATCACATTCTTCGACCTAACAATTCGGTTTTAGGTTCTTGTAAAGGTGATTTACACGAACACTAAAATTCTAATATGTTTTTTTGAACAAGAAGATGACTCCCTAGTCTCTGGATAAGAAATAGTTTCATTACGCCAGGTCCAAATATTTTCCAGGTGGAGGCTGCCTGTTGATGCAGAGCTTATCACAAAGAAGAGCAGGGGAAGATGTAAATAGCGGCATTTTGTTATGCAGATGTTAAATCTGTAAATGCTTCTCTAATGGCTCAAGGTGCCTTACCACCAGTTTCAGTAGAAACACCATCTGCTCGTGATTTGGGCATTGAAGCAGGAGTTTATGGAGCACTAGCCATGTTAACTTGAACCATGATACTACTAGCAACAGCTACACGATTCACATTGCTGATGATAACGAGCAAAATGGAGTCATCACGAAATCAGATAAATGCCCCTAAGGCGGCACACTTAAAATGGTTTTATCTCTAATACCTGTTCTAAGTTTCCAACACGCGTTCATTTGGAGAACTACACCTTTGAATGTCCTTGGTTTGTAGAAAAGAGTCAAAAGACCTGCACGAACAGGGTTCATTTAAAATTAGAGAGGTAAATGTTGGTTGACACAGTCACAGTCACAGGAAACGCTAATTTGGACCTTTCCCGATTGTGTACCACTTCATGGGGTGGCGTGGAGGTGGTCTGGGGTCAGGGGGCGTGAGGTGTCTTCATGGCGTGGGGCAAAGGTTGTTGATGATGTGGCGATGTATGACTGCCACATGACGCTATATGTCCCTTTTTTCAAGCCCCTCCACACTGAATACTTGAACATTTTCTTTGAATACGATAATCTGAACACTCTTTTAACATTTTCTTTGGAAAGGGGTAAAGTGATGCTTAAATTTCACCAAACTAGTTGTATAATAAAATGCTGATGATTATTAGAAGCTAAAAGAGTTTCCATGGGTTAATTTAATAAAAATATATTTTTTTCAATAAATAGTAGGGATAAATAAGTACCTTAGAAAAGTCCATATAACAAAAATGGATGGACCTTAAATGATTTGCATAATCCAAGGTTTAGGGTACAAACAATAAAAGCCACTAGATCAGGGACTAAAGGTGTCAAGTGGTTGTTGATACATATATGTGGACGCGACTCGACTCGACGCGACTTGGTTTGGTTCGACCCGGTTAGGTTCGGCACAAGCCCGACATTACGACATTCCTCCGTCGTGCGTCCCAGAGTTCGACACGCGAAGCACGGAGAGCCGCGAGCCTTTCCAAGGAGCCACATCACCATGACATCATTATAATGATGTCATGATGATGTCATGTAGAAGTAAATACATGAAATTGGTGAAACTGTACGTGCATGCATGTTGGACTTTCATGCTGGGCCTTCACTGTTTGGGCCTAAACCGAAGTTGACGAATCACAAGGAGTTGACGAAACAGACCTGTTTCATAGACAATGATCCTGTTTCGTCATGCATTCTTCTGTTTCGTCATATCTCATGTGTCTGTGGGTATAAATAGAGTGTTATCCTTCTGTTTCAACTAGAGAACACAGAGTGAAGAACAGAGCACACACACACGAGAGCTTTGAGAGAGTTTGCAAAATGCATTTGTAAACATAGCTTTGTAACTGAACTTTTCATAGTATTAATACAGAGGTGTTAATCGGTGAATCTTGCGTGTCGTGTATTTTCGTGTTCGATCTCGGTTTGCTTTCCCGGTTGGATTCCGCACAACCGGGTTTGTTTGTACACAAGGATTAGGCGACTAGATCCTCCCCTAGCCGGACCTACAAGTGGTATCAGAGCCTTGGCTCTTCTCCTTGTTAAAACCGAGTTGTTTTCGGGTTGTTTTTTTCGGGTTTTTAAAGTTCATATTTTCTGGAAAACATCTTAAAATCAGGAGTAAATCTTGTTGTTTTGCTTTGTGTTTGGTTAAAAACCTTGTTATTTCTCATGTTCACATGCTAGTTATGGGTTTTTATTAAACATTTGAGCAAAATCGTGTGTTTCGGAAAGTTTCGGTTTACCGGAAGCTTCATGAAGTTCATGGTGTTCTTCATATTGTTCTTCACATTTTACACTTTTTGATCTTTGAAAATTTTGAATATTGAAAGTTGTTTGTGTTTTAAAATTGTGATTTTATTAAATAAAAAAAAAAAGGACAAAAGACATCATCATTTGGTTACTTGGAAAAGGTGTAGCCGAAAGTGAGTTGAAAAGGAATCTGATTTGTGTCAGGTTGATAGAAAGTCAACATAATTAAGTCGCACAAGGTTATTGGATTTCGGTGGTGGACACAGCTTATTCAATCGCACAACATATTCAATCGCACAACATTCATTCACTCGCACAACATTATTTGGGCCTGAATTCATTTCGTCGAACAATTGGGCCTGTTTCATGGTATATTGTGGGCCTGTTTCGTCGACTTAAAAGCCCAAATCAGCCAAACCTGTTTCGCCAATTTAAATTGAAATCTTTTTCGTCGTTAAAGAGTTGAAATTTGTTTCGTCAACTTCTGTTGGGCCCTATACAATTTTTCTGTTTCGTCAAATATCCAGTACATCTATTTCGTAAAAATAACAAAGTCTGTTTCGTGGGACTTTGTTTCGTCGAGTGTGTTGGTATTTTTAACAGAAGGGTTGCAAGTGTGTCTTAACTGTTTGTTTCAAGTGTGAATTTTCAGGTATTATTATTTCTTGATCAAAAATGAATCCAAGATGGAATAGGCCGGCGGTAAATTCTGATATGTATTTTGGTACTCCGTCTCCCGCACCGGTGTCTTCTCAAGCTAATACTGGTCAATGGGCTTTCGTATCAAATCAAACTCCAAGTGTTCAAAGCATTCTCTTAAGCGAGAGTGAAACAGGAAGTTTGAATCGGCCTCCAAAGTTGATGCACTTATATGAATATCCAGGATGGATTGATAGATTTCATACATACGTCCTTGGGCAAAATACAGAATTGTGGTTGCGGTTCATCACAGATTTCGATCAAACAATAGAGGTTGCTGCATCATCTGCTGCTACGTTTGCAGATCTTACAGAGGATCAGAAGAAGGTCTATGACTTGGAAAAGAAGGCATATGCCATTCTTACTCAGGCGTTGAGTAAAGACATTTATCATCAATTTGTCAGTTACAAGACCACTAAGAGGCTGTGGGATGCATTGAAGACAAGGGGCGTAGGAAATGAAGCGACCCGCCAATTGAGAAAAGACTTGCTAAAGAAAGAGTTTGATGGTTTTTCTTGTATGGAGAATGAATCTTTAGGAGATTTGACAAGTCGATTTAACCATTTGCTGAGTGAATTGTCAAATTTTGAGGTCGTTACACCTCAAGCAGAGATTGTGAAGAAGTTTGCAGATGCCTTGCCACCTCAATGGAATACTTTCTTGGAAATCATGAAGTACAATGGCACTCTAACTACAACAACTTACAATGACTTTGTTCAAATCCTGGAGAACAAGAATCAGGAAGAAACTCTCAAGGCAAAAAGAGTTCCAGTGCCACAAAATCCAGAAATGTATTATGGAACTTCGAGCACCTCTACAAAACCTGCTTCACATGCTCCACTTCAAACAGCGTTTGTGTCTCACACTGACATGTTTGGCAATACCATCCAAGTTCCAGTTCCTCCAAAAACAGACATGTTTGGGAATCTGCTTGAACCAGTTTCTCAACCAGCACCACAACAGCAAAGCCAACGAACTGTCAGAGCAACTGATATGTTCGGAAATCCTTTACCTGTTCGACCTACCGAAACAACTGATATGTTCGGGAATCCACTTCCTCCTCCTCAATCTACCGGACCAACAGACATGTATGGGAATCCACTTCCTCCTCAACAGCAAGCATGTTATGGAAGTACATCATCTGCTAGTCAGCAGTCAAAGCCAAATACAGTACGGCTCGACACCTCAAGTTTTTCTAAAGTCAGCGTGGAGGTAGCCAAGGAACACATGGAGCTGCTTAACACTTTGGTGAGCGCATACTGTGGATTAGTTGAAGGTCAGATTGGTAACGTTAATCTGACACAAGAAGACTATCAGCAGATTGATAAAGAGGAGATGGAGATGATGGACATAAAGTGGGCCTTTGCCAGTGCTGTTAGGCGAGCAAAGGATTTCATGGAAAGAACGGGCAGAACCAGCTTGGAAGGTAGAAAAGACACCAAGTATGGGTTCGATAAACAGGCTGTTAAATGCTTCAATTGTGGTGAACGTGGTCATTTCAAGCGTGAATGTACGAGGCCATCTCAACATGGAAACCAGAATCCTTTTAGAGGTCAAGGCAACCAGCAGAACCAGAACAGGAACAATGTTCGCACATTGGTGCCTGTCAACAACCAGACTCAAGCAGGACCATCAAATGCCAACCAGGCACTTGTGGTTCAAATAGATGAAGGTTGTGATTGGTCAATCCAGTTGGGAAATGACGCTCCAGATGGCACAGCTTGTTTTGCTGAAATCGTGAAGGATCTAAATCACACCAGTGGTGGAGAATCTTCCACCAATGGTGATGAATCTTCTGAAGATGAAAACAGCTCAGGATACAGTGGAAGCTCGGATGAAGAGTCCTCGGGTTCAGGGAATGATCAGGAAGATGACACATCAAGTGCGTCAGTCGATGCAGTTATTGATGAGCTATTGGATGAAGCTGCAGCAGGAATTCAAAGAAGATCTATTTTGGTGGATCAAGCTGCTTATTCTTCGTCTTCTCTCCATTCAGCCTTTATGGCTAATGTCGACAGTTCATCAAGTCAGGTATGTGTCGATGAACCCACTTCTGTTAGCTGTGATAATTGTGATAGATTGCATGTTAGATGTGCTGATTTGGAAGCAAACATGTCTGAGTTGCAAGGCAAACACGATGCTTTACAAGCTAGTTTGTTTGAATTGCAAGACAAACATGTTCTAGTGAATGATAAGTGGTGTGAATTGCAAGGAAAACACGAGGCTTTGCAAGAGAAATATGATGTGACATTCATTCATAATCAGAAATTGACTGTTGATCTTTCAAAATGCACTGAAGCCAACATGTTTTATGAGAACCATGAAAAAGAGTTTAAATCGATGATTGAAAAATTAAAGAAAGATAAAATCGAGTTAACAAAAATGGTTTCCAGAAAACAAACTGACATTAACTTGTATATAACTCGCCTTGAGGTAATGCAAAAGGAAATGGCTTGTGTTAAAACAGAAAGTGAGGCGATACGACTCAAGTTAGATAGCTATTTAAGCTCTAGCTATGTGTTGGATCACATCATTGATGTGCAGAAAGAGAAAAAGGATGTCACATGCATTGGATATAAGCAATGTCCACCACCTGTCAGACACAATTATGATGCACTGCCCGATGAGGAGTATAGAACTCATTTTGAACCATCTGTTCCTCTAGATGTTAAGGAATTTGCAGCAGAATGTGCAACAGGTCTCGGATACAAGAAAGAAGTATCATCAGATTCAGATGTGTCAGCAGATACATGTGTGTCCTCTGCTGAACAGAATCAGGATCCTACAGTTGTGATTGAGGATACTGATTCTTCTGATGATGAATCCGATGATACTGATTCGGAAAAGTCTGATGCGGTAATCAAAGAAGAGGACATACCTCTTGAGAATCATATTCTATGTGATCCTCCCGCAAAACCCGCTAAGACTGTTCCAACCGAGTCAACATCTGCAAAAGAGTCGGAGAGTGTGGATTTGCTGTACACTCTTGTTGGTGATGATAAGATCTATTCAGACAAAGATTTTCCTATTAAAAATGTTAATCAATCTTTAATCAGTAAAGTCTTTGAAAATTCTACAAGTAAGTTTTTGGGAAAGACAGGACCATATGTTACAGTCACACAGTGTCCTCCTATCCCAAAGGCTGAAGTCAGAAAACAATTTGGGAACAGGAAATTACCGACAGTGAAAACCCAGCAAAATCATACCAAATTGAAAGGTAAGACACCGACTCAGAGTCAAAAGAAGCCGAATCAAAAGAAGAAGAAGAATGTGAACTTTGTGAAATCGAAGGGAACGGACAAAATTGAGAAGTTTGCAAATCAATCTAACTTAGATTTTGTCCAGAAAGTAACAGTGATGAAAAGGAATGAACCAAGTAGTTCAAAACCTAGTACCTCGGGATCACAAAGTTCATCATCGGCAAGACGATCACATGATACTTCGGGGTTTGTTGAACGAAGATCATGTTTTGAATGTGGTACAATCGGGCATATCATTCGAAATTGCCCGTATCTTCATAAGTTGAAAGCCAAAGAAGATGATCCCCGTGAACGCAATCACCAAAGGCGATCTGTTTCTGTAAAACAAGATCCCCGACTCATAAGAGAAAGGGAAAAGAAACAGAAACGTCAACAGGTCAAGAAAATTGAAAAGGCAATTAAAACTGATGTGGTTCAAAAGCAATCTGTTTCAGTTAAACCAGAAAACTCCAAATTTTCAAAAACTTCGAACAATCATGAAGTTAAATTTTCTAACAATCAAGCTGGTAAAACTCAACAGACCTGGAAACCAAAATCTGTTATTGAATCAGGGGGACCATCACAATTTTCAAATCATCAAAGAATAGAGGTTATTGTTGTTGATGAAAATGGAAGACCCAAGACCACAATGGCTTGGGTCCCTATCTCCAACTAATTATGTGAGTTTATGTGCAGGGTGTTCCAGGAGGAACTATCAGTAGTCATTGGATTGTTGATAGTGGGGCATCCAGGCACATGACAGGCGACATGAAGCTTCTCTACGACGTCAAATCTATTAGAGGAGGTTATGTTGCTTTTGCTGGAGATAAAGGCGGATATATTACGGGTGAAGGAATGATTTCCAACGGGGTTGTTAGCTTTGATAAGATCAACTTTGTACAACAACTTGATCACAATCTTCTTAGTGTTTCTCAAATTTGTGATAAGCAGTTCTCAGTACACTTTGATGCAAATGGATGTTATGTGCTGAAACCCGGCTTTAAAATTCCAAAAGAATGGATTCTCTTGTCGGCTCCAAGGATAAATGATTTGTATGTCCTTGATATGAGCCAAGCTATCACAACGTCTGCACAAGCAACTTGTTTCGTTTCCAAAGCCACAGAAAAAGACACAATCTCTTGGCACAGACGAATGGGTCACATTCACTTACGCAAAATGAATCATTTGGTATCAAATGAATTGGTGAATGGTGTTCCTCTTAAAAATTTCCATCTTCAAGACGTCTGTGTTTCGTGCCAAAAAGGAAAACAAACGAAAAAGCGACACCCTACAAAGAAAGTCAACACGGTGGCTGTTCCTCTTGAACGTTTGCACATGGATTTGTTCGGTCCTGTCAAGCACAAAAGTATTAGGAATGATCAATACTGCCTCGTGATTACTGATGATTATTCAAGATTTTCTTGGGTGGCGTTCATGGCACATAAGAGTGAAACCTTCGGTATTATCAAAAACTTGATCATTCAGATTGAGAATCTATATAAGTTGAAGGTTAGGCGGATACGCAGCGACAATGGTACTGAATTCAAAAATCATGCCATGGCGGAGTTTTGCACTTCAAAAGGTATTCTTCACGAATTTAGTGCAGCTTATACTCCTCAACAGAATGGCGTCGCTGAACGTAAAAACCGCACATTGATCGAGACTGCTAGGACTATGTTGGTAGAATCGCAGCTGCCCATTCCATTCTGGACTGAAGCTGTGTCCTCTGCATGCTATACGTTGAATCGAGTCCTTACAGTCAAAAGGCACAACAAGACCTGCTTTGAGCTTCTCAACAAACGGAAACCAGACTTGTCTTATCTCGAACCGTTTGGAGCTCCTTGCACAATTATCGATCCTAATGGAAAGTTTGGGGCAAGAGCAATTGAGGGATACTTTCTTGGGTATTCCACCCCGAACTTAAGAGTCTGGAATCTAGAGACTAAAAGGGTCGAGGAATGGTCTGAAGTCAGAGTACAAAGGCACACTTTGCCAGTTAGAAATCCGGGTCAGCCTTGGATGTTTGAGTACGATGACTTTTTCAATTCGATCAATGTTGAAGCAGTTGAAGAAAGTGCTGCGGCAAGGATGTTTTTCGAGAGTGACAATGCAACAGATTCACCGTTGGTTCGTCCCATTATTGTCAATCAAGAACCATCTTCAGTGAACAATAATGCTCTCGACAATGAGGATTTTCACGATGCTACCGAATTGAACGAATCTTCAGAGGATGATGAATTTCTCGATGCAGATCAAGAAGCTCCAATAACAGCAGTTCATGGTACTTCAGAGGGTACTCCTCCAGTGGGCGTCCCTGGAACAGCTGAAGCTTCTGCATCATCCTCTTCGTCAATTCCGGGCCTTGAATTGATTGTTGATCTCAATCTCAACAATCTGGGTACAAATATTCCAGTTCCAGAGAATCCAGAAACAAGGATTCACAATACCCATCCTCAACAAAACATCATCGGAAATGTACAGAGTGGCGTTCAAACAAGAAACATGTTGCGGAACAACAACAATGCAGGCTTGTATTCAACTATCCGAGAATCTGGTCAACAAAATGATTGGTCTTTCGCGTGTTATGTTTCACAGGAAGAGCCAAGAACTTGGAAAGATGCTTTGAAAGATAGCTCATGGGTTGAAGCGATGCAGGAAGAACTGCAACAATTCCAGAAGCTTGGTGTCTGGAAACTCGTAGAGAAACCTGCTGGTTACAAGAAGATTGGTACCCGTTGGGTGTTTAAATGCAAAAAGGATGACCGTGGAGTCGTTATTCGAAACAAAGCAAGGCTAGTCGTTCAAGGTTTTCGTCAGATTGAAGGGATCGACTACAACGAAGTGTATGCACCAGTTGCACGTCTAGAAGCAATTCGGATTTTTCTGGCTTATGCCTCATTCAAAGGTTTCAAGGTATACCAGATGGACGTGAAAAGTGCATTCTTACATGGTGTGGTGGAAGAAGAGGTGTACGTCGAACAGCCTCCAGGTTTTGAAGATCCTATCCATCCCGATCGGGTTTGGTTGCTCAACAAAGCTCTATATGGTCTACATCAAGCACCGCGAGCTTGGTACGCAACCTTATCTAATTATCTGCTGGAGAACGGTTTTCGCAGAGGTCTTATCGACTGCACTCTTTTCATCAAAGAACAAGATGGAGATCTTCTACTGGTACAGGTATACGTTGATGATATTATTTTTGGTTCTACTAATGATGTTTTGTGTAGGGATTTCGAGCGTGTTATGCAGGATAAATTCGAGATGAGTGCTATGGGGGAAATGACCTTCTTTTTGGGCCTACAAGTACAACAAACCGAGTCTGGGATATTCATCCATCAGACTAAATATGTTGGTGACATCTTGAGCCGGTTCCAGATGTCTGATGCAACGCCCATTGGTACCCCATTACCACAAAATCACGGAATTACTCCAGACTTGAAGGGACAAGATACTAGCCCCTCATACTACCGCGCGATGATTGGATCCCTTATGTACCTCACAGCATCAAGACCAGATATAATGTACCCAACGTGCCTGCTTGCCAGATATCAAGTGAACCCGAAGGCCTCACATCTTGCAGCTGTAAAAAGGATTTTTCGTTATTTGAAGGGTTGCCCTGACACCGGTCTATGGTACCCTAGGGATAATAACTTTGACTTGATCGCATTCAGTGATTCTGATTTTGGCGGATGCAAAATCGACGGCAAATCCACAACGGCTGGATGTCAGTTTTTGGGAAATCGCCTAGTCACATGGCAGTGCAAGAAGCAGACGTGCGTCGCTACATCAACATGCGAAGCTGAATAAATTGCTGCCTCAAGTTGTTGCTCCCAAGTCCTATGGATCCAACAACAAATGCGCGACTACGGTTTTGAATTCCTAACTACTCCTATTTACGTTGATAATTCTGCTGCCTTACAGATCACTAAAAATCCTGTGCAGCATTCAAAGACTAAGCACATCGACATTAAGTATCACTTCATACGTGATTGCTTTGAGAAAAGGCTAATCGATGTTGCTTATGTCCACACCGATGACCAACGTGCCGACCTTTTTACCAAAGCTTTTGACAAATCAAGATTTGACTATTTATTATTGGTAAACGGCATTAAGGTCAAGCAAGAGTAAAACCAACATCGGAAAATCATTTTTGTAAATACCTTTGTGTTTTAAATTTATCTTAGTTTGTTGATTTTAGGGGGAGTAAATCCAAAATTTGAAAATCCAAAAACATTGAAAAATTTCAAAAGCACAAAAACAATAGAAAAACAAAAAATGAGTTTCCTGGCGAGAAAAAGAGAAAATGATAGTACATCAGTGGTCTGTCTAAACCTCTT
Organism: Helianthus tuberosus; assembly: GCA_030545235.1. NCBI lineage: Eukaryota > Viridiplantae > Streptophyta > Magnoliopsida > Asterales > Asteraceae > Helianthus > Helianthus tuberosus. Next base: position 58,885,258 of record CM060438.1, read on the forward strand.
TAAACCTAAAATAAAAAAATTGATAAGCAGCTCTATATAAGATGTATCGGTAGGCTCACAATCATTTTAAAGTGTGCAGGGTGATATAAATCTTAAATCGACTGAAGACTGGGTGGGAACCATTCATTGGCATATGGTCTTGGTACCGAAATTTCGTTTGAGAGATTGCCGAGGTTCTGAGATATTCGGTCTTTATGCTGCTTATCATCTGGGTATCATGGTTGTATCTTTTACCGAAAAATAACGGGGACGCAAGTCTAGATCTTCCATGATACTATACATACGTGTACATATTGCATTCGACCTCAATAAGTGATCAACAATCACATGTCCACACAAAATAAGTGATAAAATATCACATTCATCCGGGAGTCAAGTTCGTCTCTCTGCTGTACGAAAGTACTGACCTGTTCACGGACTTGCTCCTGTGCCCTCATGCATCGAAAATCAAGTTCCTCATCAATAAGTGATTCTATCACATAGGGCTTGTTTTCAAATCAAAATAAGTGAGAATCTCACATCATATACGGTCAAACAGATGATAATCGGTATACTCACCGGTAAGATGAACCCTCGTGCATACCTTGATACGGGAATGTGTCGTGATGTGGATGAACACCGGTTGGTAAGTATAAATTATACCTTAACGTATCCCCTCGCCATGATTACAAATGATAAGTTGAGTTTAAGTGGACAACAATACCGATAATTGTTATAGGATGCTTATCTTAATGTTAATTAACTGAACAACAAGAGTGTTTTGGCGTGACCGTACACTGATATGATTCTCTTACCCTCGAAACTCACAAAAAGAATGTCTGTAAATATTTATTTAATGCTTTCAGTTTCTGCATCTTTGTATATATTTATTTACTGCTTTCAGTCTTTACATTTGAAATATTCAAAAATACCAAAAAGATTTTAAGTGTGTTTTAATATAAACTTTATAAAAGCCAAAAAGATTTTATTTATATCTTATTTTCGATCGTACGATGTTGGATCTCGAGTCTTCGTTACCTGAAACCTGAACGAAAACCGAAACGGCTAAAACTTCATAAACGGTCGAAATTTGCAAAGTGTTGAAAGTTAAAATTTGAAATGGATAAAGTATTTTAAACTTTCAAACTGTCGGACGGTGTTTGATTAAACAATGGTCACACGTGTGTCGTTTGTTTATGTTACGATATTCCAAGCAGTTGTTCTCATTACGCGTTTAGATTTCTTGCATGTGCAGATTCTAAAGGCAAGGAGAACATGGTCGATGACAAGCTTCGGAATGAAGACACGACGTGAAGGCACTCAAATGATGAAGATGATCGAGTTGCCGCTGACCATCATCAACACCACAAGGATCTCAATTCATAAAGAACAAGTATTTCACGAGCATAACTCAAGGGGGAGCTTATGTTAAGGGGAAGTTTGTCAACACACTTCCTACATGTAAATGGGAGTTTGTCGATACACTCTTTGCCTTCAAGACGTGAAGACTTTGAAGATCCTCCGACATAGAAGACATGAAAGGCGAATCTCGCGAGTAGCGTCCAAGGGGGAGTTTGTTGATACATATATGTGGACGCGACTCGACTCGACGCGACTTGGTTTGGTTCGACCCGGTTAGGTTCGGCACAAGCCCGACATTACGACATTCCTCCGTCGTGCGTCCCAGAGTTCGACACGCGAAGCACGGAGAGCCGCGAGCCTTTCCAAGGAGCCACATCACCATGACATCATTATAATGATGTCATGATGATGTCATGTAGAAGTAAATACATGAAATTGGTGAAACTGTACGTGCATGCATGTTGGACTTTCATGCTGGGCCTTCACTGTTTGGGCCTAAACCGAAGTTGACGAATCACAAGGAGTTGACGAAACAGACCTGTTTCGTAGACAATGATCCTGTTTCGTCATGCATTCTTCTGTTTCGTCATATCTCATGTGTCTGTGGGTATAAATAGAGTGTTATCCTTCTGTTTCAACTAGAGAACACAGAGTGAAGAACAGAGCACACACACACGAGAGCTTTGAGAGAGTTTGCAAAATGCATTTGTAAACATAGCTTTGTAACTGAACTTTTCATAGTATTAATACAGAGGTGTTAATCGGTGAATCTTGCGTGTCGTGTATTTTCGTGTTCGATCTCGGTTTGCTTTCCCGGTTGGATTCCGCACAACCGGGTTTGTTTGTACACAAGGATTAGGCGACTAGATCCTCCCCTAGCCGGACCTACAGTGGTAAAACTAAATTTCATCTGAATTTTTATGATGTAATATTTATTATGCGAATTACATTGATATAATTCATTTAGGATGGGAATGATCTGGTAGAAATTTTGTTATGAGGACAATTTCGCTTTAATTAAGGTTCTCAATTGTTGTTGATGACTTGATGCATGCTAGGTGTTTGATGAAATGCCCCTATGAATTAATACATATAAAACTTGGACGGAAAACTTATGCTATACGGATTCTAATTTACGATCATAGAAATGAAAATGGAGGATTAAACTTGACTGAGTTGATACATGTGATGTATGGGTGGGTATCTGGAAAGGTAATAATATGTTCATTCATTGGGACTGGTTCCATATTACTAATAATAGTATCCAAATACTTTCCGGATGGAGGCTGCATATTACGGCCTGCAGAGCTTATCACAGTTTAGCATTCGGTATGCAGATGTTAAACCTGTAAAAATGGCTCAAGGTGCCTTATCACTCGCTTCAGTAGAAACACTTTCTGCTCGTGATTTGGGCATTGAAGCAGAGGAGTTTATGGAGCTGTAGCCATGTTATTACTTGTGTTAATGGTGCCTCTACTCCACTGGATTCCCTTTCTGCTGCTGTTGTTCCTGGGCTTATATTGGCAACTAGTTTTGGGCTTTGTTATAACACCTTTCACTTATCAAATTGGTCAATTTGGTTATGTTTCATGTGTAAAGGATTTGACTAAAAAGGGAACTTGTCCAATGGGTCAAAGTCTTCCAAACTACACCAAAATCGCACTCTAACCATATTTGTTATTTTCATTCTGGCTCATTAATAGTGTAACACCCCGGAAATATAAAACTTTATAATTCTAATTATAAAGTTTAAATAAACAAGAATATTATTTAACTAGGAAATTATAACCTAGTTAACTATAAGTATAGAAATAACTTGAAATAGGGTTAACATAACCAAACTATATGTTGAACAAAAGTGGAGGGGCCTAAGTTGTAAAGATTGAAACTATATTATCATTTTTAATAAAAAAAAAACAAAACCAAACACCCCATTTGGGATGTCTGGTCGTACAAGAACAAGCAGGGGCGATCCCGACTCTCCAAAACCCTAAAACATCACTAAACTTTCAAATTGAAGGCTCAATCCAAGCTGAAATCGAAATTAAAGCATAGATTATTGATCCTCATCGCAAGAGGATTACAAGGTATGTAAAATTTGATGAAAACTCTCAACTCGAAATTCTCATGAAATTTGGATTTTCTGAAAATTTATGGTTGCATGTTAGTTTTATGATGAATTAGGAACAATACAGTGTCTAGGGACAAACCCTAGATCAATACAAGTTGAAATCATGTGAAATTTTAGTAAAATCCATGAACAGCATTATAGGTGATTAGTGAGTTATGTAGAACTTGATAAACACTAGGATATTGGGTGTTGTTCTAGTGTAATTTGACAATTGTAAAGTGACTTCAGAATTTTAGGAATTTTAGAAGCTAACGATTGTGTAAAATGGGTTGATTTATGTGAAACTCGGGCTAGATGATAAGCTAGGAATTTACTACATAATCATGTAAAAATTTTGCCTTTAAAGTGTTTGTTGAAATGCTTCAAAGAAGGCTTCAAACTAGAATTTTGAAGTTAAAACACCTAATTGTGATGTTTTGACTATTATGCGATATGTGATTAAAAAGAGTTCTAAACATGATGTAAATGAACTCTATAGGAAAGGATACCGGAACGTCAAGTGGACAAGCCGGCGGTGAATTGCGGTTGAAGGGCGTGCACTAAAGGTATGTAACTTGACCCGTTACATTAAACGAATTGTTGTTAAATTATGCGAAGTCTCATTTTAGGATAATTACGGTGTCAATTGTAGCAACTATGATCGTTACTTAAATTAATAGTCTAAGAGTGACACGAGATCGTTTGGTAGTCATCATATTGGGGAATTCCATAAGATGAGCCAAACGGGTCAATTAATTGTGCAAGTTGTTGTTTTAGTGTTTTAGAGAATCAAAATAGAGATACTAATCACAAGAGCATTAAACCATGAGATTGGTAAAGAAATGCAAGTGATGATAAGCCCGGGATATTGGGTATAAAGTATCATAAGTTTACTAGTTAAATGGTAGTAATTTATGTCAAGTAGGAATGGGTCGAATAAATGCATAACGGCATATAGACTTTCTGTCCGTAAGTTAAAGTTTTGGCGTGACTATTGTAATAGGCACGGTGGTAATGAAATTACAGACGTATAGGAAAAAGAATCACTAAAAACGGACTTCCGAATCATAAGTTATGGCTATTTTAAGTTGGAACTTGATTAAACTTTGAGCTGGGAATCCGCAGCATCAAAGAAATAAACATTCTGTGAAAATCAGGGCTAGGCGTGACGCGAGGCACCTTGGCGTCATGCGGCGCCCCCCTTCCGGAAATTTTTATTTTTTTCTTGGTTGTTGAATCATGGAAATTGATTATATTCATTTAAACATTGTCAATACTAACATTTCAAGTGGTTTGACAATTAGGTGATGTTGGAATCTATCCGGAGGGTGATCAAGCAATTGTCGAAGAACCGAACGCGACTTTTGAAGCTTCCGAAATGTTTTAAACTTTAATAGACTATATGTATGGAATGTAAACAGATTGTTAAACAACATTTGAATGTTTTAACCTAGTCATTAGTTGACTAAGGTTTCTGCTACTTATGAACTTGATTTATGAAATCTATGTTAATTAACCATCTTTTGTATAAAATAGTATGAATTATTATTAAATTCAAGTAAAATTAGACGAGTCTTACAAGTTGGTAATCAGAGCTTAAGGTTGTTAACAAAGTGTTCTGTTCAAGCTTGATCAATCGTCCGGTAAGAATTAACTTATTATGTTAACAAATTATGTCTTATGTAAGAAATGAGAAATGAATTGATGTGCATGGGAAGAGCGTGTTAACACACTCAAACCCGGAAAGTGCACCAAATGTGAACGGTTAAAGCAAGTTGGGAAATTGGCTAAACCGAAACAAAAGAAGCAATGTTATAAATGAAATGTTTAACGTTTAAATGTAAACATTTCAGTTTCAAGATGTCTGATGGAAACGATGATAATCCGGTGCAAACAAGCACCGAACAAATGAAAGAGATAATTGCCGAAGAAGTAGGGAAGGCAATTGAAGGTAGTCTATCTGGGTTTATAGACAAAATTCAAAGCACGGTGTTGTCGCTTGTCGAAGAGCGAGTTAAAAGGTTGGAGGATAGTGTCAACCTTATGAAAGATAAAACGGGAGAACGCAAAGGGTGTTCGTATAAGGAATTCATGGCGTGTAAACCGCCAATCTTTAACGGGGAGGTTGACCCGATAATTTGCCAAAGATGGATAAGTGATGTCGAAGGAGTGTTTGAACGAACCCACTGTGACGTAGGTGACTTTGTTGCTTATGGAACGGGTCAATTGAGAAATCAAGCCAAGGATTTGTGGGACAATAAAAAGAAGGAAATGGGAGCCGAAGCGGCAAGGGTCATGACTTGGGATGAGTTTAAGGTGTCGTTCCTTAAACACCATAGTCCAAAAGCACTACTAGAAAACATGGTTTTTGTCATGTAATTTTTGGTTACAAAATGGTAGCAATTTCCTTGTTGTCACCAGTTTGCCACCGAAAATACGGTGACAAAAACACCGGTGTCAATTGCCCTAATGCCACCAAATAGCCACCATTTTTATATTTTGCTACCTTATTTTTACCACCACAAAATTGGTCAAAATTATTTGCCACCGCTTCATGTTTTCTACGCTCCACCTTATTTGCCACCGAGTTGTGACGCGTTTTCATTGCACAATTTGCGAGTTTTGATACCATTTAGCCACCGATATTGCCACCATTTAGCCACCATTTGCTACCATTTATTTGCTACCATTTACTAATTACTGGAATATTGGTTTTTAATTCAGATTTTTTTTTCTCCATGCTATTTTCATCAAAATTACATATCAATAAAACTACAAATAATATAAAAAAAGTCTAATAAAATCCCAAAATTATTTAAAACATCTCGTTTTCAAAAGCATATAAAAAATACCAACTAAAACATAAAATAACTAAAATTATCCTAATAAGATAAACATCTAAACATTCAAAACCAAGTGTTTATAGCTTATCTTCAAACTGTAGCTGTTAACATAGCTTCAATTTGTGACATCCTATCAAGCATAACATCTTTATCCACCTTATCTTTTTTCTTTTTCAGCCAACAACCCCGCAATAATTCCATTGAACCTTTCTTGTTCTTCATCTTTTTCCTTAACGAGCTCCTTGATAACTAACTTCAAATTTTCAATCTACAAAACAACCAATGAGGCATGTTACATATACAAGTGGATGGACATTGAACATAAATACATACGTGAAAAAAATAATCCTGTTGTGGAGATGGTGATCTGATCACACTAAAAACAATCACAGACGATAGAATCAACAGGTCAACTAAAGAATAGAAATAAAAACAACAGATCACAGACGATAAATCATCACTTTGAAGCAGATGCGTCGTGGTTGACCTGCCATTTACAAACAATTATTAATACATGAAGGTTGAGGCGTACAAGATTCAAGCATCTTTTAATCTTTATTATTACAACCCAAATAAGTATCCGCTTGATCGAGTAATAAAGTTTTCAGCAATTACCACGGAATATATGCCTAAAACGCCATTCGTTTCCGTGTAAATCCTTAGCTACCAATTCCTGTGTTGGGGGTTGCTTAGACATGTCCTGCCCAAAATGAACAAAAACACGATCACAATCATTACAAATTAAACTAACACAGGAAAGAAATAGAAAGCAATTTTTTTTATGGAAACTGCTCAACCAAAACACAAAATATATAACCGACTCAACTTAGCGTGATCTTTCCATGATTGGCAGTGTCCATCTGCCGTAAGTTATATAAACAGAAAACAGAAACTTTGGTTGTAGAACAAGAGCAACACAAGATTCTCTACACGTAAACAAAAAACACAGCGAGCCGCCACAAGAAACAAGAAACTAAAGGATAAATTATAAGAAAACTGTTTAAATGGCATAGCATAGAACACCATACCATAACGCCTAAAAACATCAACTCATACTCTACTGATAAATACGAGCAACATTTTTGTACAGTCACAAAACTACTACCTCCTCCTCCCTCACCTTTTCCTTTACATCCCCTAGCCGCCCTCTCAACATTCTTTCTTATGATAAAAAGTAACTCTACGTATAAACTTTCAAACGCTACAGAATGTACAGTTTCTCAAGTCAAACCGAAGTTTATTTGCATCTAGGAGATCTTAAAAACAGACGGAGAGATGAGAGAGAAAAGGGTAGCTCAAACTAGCCTTCCTTCATTTAGTTGTACAACTTTCTTTCCTATGCGGCGTGTGCTGACTGTGCAGCAATTCTCCTTTCTGCACCCAACAATCACCGTCAGTGTTCACACAGCAAAAATAAAACAAAAAGAGTAAATTTGTACGTACTTCCAGCAGCAACAGGTTTCTCTACACGAGCAACGATATGTTTTCCATAAGTGTATTTCTTAAGTGCGTTGAGATGAACCTTAAATCATGACAATATGTGTTCTGGTTCTTGATCACTACAAGTTTCAAGTACTTTTTGCACCATGTAATTTGCAAACTGATCTTTCATCATTGCCTGAATAAAAACACAACCAAACCACTTTGTAAGCATCAATTAATATAAACTTAAAACAAAAGGTCGGTGGCAAATTCGCCACTGACACATTCTACCCCTAAACTTTTGTATAATGTCAAAACTTACCCTTTTAATTTTACAAATATCACTTCCCCCCCCCCCCCTCAAGTTTTTAAAGTAATTTTTATTTGAAAACGAGTTTGTCTATGCTTTAAAGTAACTTTCTTTCCTATGCGGCGTGTGCTGACTGTGCAGCAATTCTCCTTTATGTACGTTTTGACGTAAATTTTGTTTGGAAACAAATCGAGCCAAATATGATACGTTTTCATGGTATAAATTTGAGTTACTACGCGTTTCAACGTAAATTTAGTTCAAAAACAAGTCGAGTTGATTGTAGTCTATACTTTATCACGCAGCGTACGACGCAATCACACGTGTTTATTATATGTATGTTTTGAGTTGGTCTACGTTTCGATGTAAATTTCGTTTGGAAACAAGTTGTGTCAAATACAATACATTTTCATTCAACGGTATGAATTCGGATCACTCTACGTTTCAACGTAAATTTAGTTCAGAAATGAGTCGGGTTGATTGTAGTTTATAATTTATCACGTCGCGTACGGCGCCGCCGTGACGCGCGGTTGGTAAAAAAACTAGTTATAAAAAATGAAAACAAAATCCCGCTTAAGGAGGAGAATAAAGGAACCTGAAGGGGCTCATTTTCATCAGTAGTACCGAGCATCTTGTTCATAAGAAGGTGACGTTCACTACCATCACCAAAAGTCAAAACATTTTTCAACCATGTTTGATGCAAACTTCTGTTGACTCATCTGAACGATCTTCCCAACCAACTCTTGAATTATTATTGACCACTCATGCGGCTTTCCATGTTCCAACATATGCTGCTCAAACAAATATGACCAAAAATAACCATTTGTAAAAAAAAGTCAAAACAACCAAATTACGATAAAATCACCGATTACAAACCTGAACGATATAATTTCCATACTGATCTTGTGCTAGCATGCTTACACACGCAAGGATTTCATCCATCACCTTGCTTTGAGTTTTAGGATCCTCACAATGCTCAAGCACCCTCTGAAAGATTGAAAAGGGGTAATAATAATAATATTAATAAACTTCAATCGTACTGATGGGTTGAAAAGACCACAACTTGATCAAAAAAAGTTGTGATGATAAACTAGATATGTTCTTCAGGAACACATTCAATACATTTTTGGATAACATGGTTCCTGTTTTGATCACGTACGCAACGCATGGCCCAACAACTTTCCGGCCAATTCTCTTCGCTAAGCTGGCATTCAAGGTTCTAAAAACCGAAAATCCACCATGTGTACTAGTATCCGAAGCAGTCAACGACTTGCAAAAAGAATGCACACAAAACTTCGATTCTGAAGGTGGCGGTGTTTCCTTCTTAACTGCATTTTCGTCTTGATGTCATCACAAAAAACGTCGGCAAAACGATCAACAATCCAAACACTAAATAAAACAGACCATTTTGACTCGTCAAGTTCATAATACTCACATTCTGTTTAGGCATCAGAGTGATCTGCGCAAACACCTCATATGTATCTGGTTCGGCCTACACTCACACATCCAGCTATACATCTTCAATAGCTATACCTTCAATTGGACATTAGAAACACCAAAAGTATCTTCGCCGGAAGGTTATAAACCGGCATTTGTTAATCCGCCACGTGATTGGTAGACGCCTCAACCTATTCAACATCAATCAACAAAAACTACTTAAACATTTAACATCACAAACATATAACACAAAATCATCAACACGAACCTATTCAGGGCCCTAATTCACAAATTAACTGTAACATATTGTCTAACCAAACCAGATTTACAAAACTTCACAAAATGATTTGAAATAAAACTTGTTCTATGTGTCCTTGAGGAAAGTAAAACACTAGTTCCCCTTCACGTAGCACCGTAACAGGCGGAGGCTGGATTCCGTGTTCGAGGCAATAAAGCTCCCAACATGAGTTACCGACTTGAATACCTGCTTGACCTATGTGTATGCTTATGATCGTTGTAGGGCTCGTAAAATCAAAACAACAGATCAACTAAAAACGATATTCGGCAAAATCGAAGTGATTTTAGTTAACAAAATAGTTGAATAAACCCTAAGTACTACACTAGAAACAACAGATCAACTAAAAACTCGAAATCGGTGAAATCGAAGTGATTTTAGTTGGCATACAGTTGAATCAAGTGCGGAAATGAAGAGAGAGTGGAGGATATGTACCTTACAAGCGGATTTCCATGGCGATTAGGAACCCAAATTACGAGAATTTGGGGGTTTTGTGTCTCTATGTGGAAAGTGTATTGACAGTGAGCTTTGAAGAAGGTTGTGTGTGGTGGCTAAATGTAAAAAAAGGATTAACAATATCATTGGTTTAGACGTATGGTAGCGGGTTCTTTGAAATTGCTTCTGCAACAGGCTTAGTTTTTCGATCGTATTCTTTGAATGGCTAGACGTAGGGGAGCGGGTGAAAATCAGGGATTAAGATTTTGGGAGGGGGTTATTTGGTTGGAACCCTAATTAATCGACTTTTTAAGCGCGCAAATCCACTAAAAAATAACCGGTCTATTTGAATTTTCATATTGTCACCGAAAACATGGTCACAATTAAAAAATAACTTTTTATTTTTCGTGTTTTTGCTTATTTTTCCCACAAATTGCCACCAAAAATAAAAAGGTGGCAAAAATTGCAACCACTTTGCTACCATGTTTGTTGAAATGCCTCAAAGAAGGCTTGAAACTAGAATTTTGAAGTTAAAACACCTAATTGTGATGTTTTGACTATTATACGATATGTGATTAAAAAGAGTTCTAAACATGATGTAAATGAACTCTATAGGAAAGGATACCGGAACGTCAAGTGGACAAGCCGGCGGTGAATTGCGGTTGAAGGGCGTGCCCTAAAGGTATGTAACTTGACCCATTACATTAAACGAATTGTTGTTAAATTATGCGAAGTCTCATTTTAGGATAATTACGGTGTCAATTGTAGCAACTATGATCGTTACTTAAATTAATAGTCTAAGAGTGACACGGGATCGTTTGGTAGTCATCATATTGGGGAATTCCATAAGATGAGCCAAACGGGTCAATTAATTGTGCAAGTTGTTGTTTTAGTGTTTTAGAGAATCAAAATAGAGATACTAATCACAAGAGCATTAAACCATGAGATTGGTAAAGAAATGCATGGGATGATAAGCCCGGGATATTGGGTACAAAGTATCATAAGTTTACTAGTTAAATGGTAGTAATTTATGTCAAGTAGGAATGGGTCGAATAAATGCATAACGGCATATAGACTTTCTGTCCGTAAGTTAAAGTTTTGGCATGACTATCGTAATAGGCACGTTGGTAATGAAATTACAGACGTATAGGAAAAAGAATCACTAAAAACGGACTTCCGAATCATAAGTTATGGCTATTTTAAGTTGGAACTTGATTAAACTTTGAGATGGGAATCTGCAGCATCAAAGAAATAAACATTCTGTGAAAATCAGGGCTAGGCGTGACGCGAGGCACCTTGGCATCACGCGGCGCCCCCCTTCCGGAAATTTTAATTTTTTCTAGGTTGTTGAATCATGGAACTTGCTTATATTCATTTAAACATTGCCAATACTAACATTTCAAGTGGTTTGACAATTAGGTTATGTTGGAATCTATCCGGAGGGTGATCAAGCAATTGTCTAAGAACCGAACACGACTTTTGAAGCTTCCGAAATGTTTTAAACTTTAATAGACTATATGTATGGAATGTAAACAGATTGTTAAACAACTTTTGAATGTTTTAACCTAGTCATTAGTTGACTAAGGTTTCTGCTACTTATGAACTTGATTTATAAAATCTATGTTAATTAACCATCTTTTGTATAAAATAGTATGAATTATTATCAAATTCAAGTAAAATTAGACGAGTGTTACAAGTTGGTAATCAGAGCTTAAGGTTGTTAACAAAGTGTTCGATTCAAGCTTGATCAATTGCCCGGTAAGAATTAACTTATTATGTTAACAAATTATGTCTTATGTAAGAAATGAGAAATGAATTGATGTGCATGGGAAGAGCGTGTTAACACACTCAAACCCGGAAAGTGCACCAAATGTGAACGGTTAAAGCAAGTTGGGAACTTGGCTAAACCGAAACAAAAGAAGCAATGTTATAAATGAAATGTTTAACGTTTAAATGTAAATATTTCAGTTTCATGACGTCTGATGGAAACGATGATAATCCGGTGCAAACAAGCACCGAACAACTGAAAGAGATAATTGCCGAAGAAGTAGGGAAGGAAATTGAAGGTAGTCTATCTGGGTTTATAGACAAAATTCAAAGCACGGTGTTGTCGCTTGTCGAAGAGCGAGTTAAAAGGTTGGAGGATAGTGTCAACCTTATGAAAGATAAAACGGGAGAACGCAAAGGGTGTTCGTATAAGGAATTCATGGCGTGTAAACCGCCAATCTATAACGGGGAGGTTGACTCGATAATTTGCCAAAGATGGATAAGTGATGTCGAAGGAGTGTTTGAACGAACCCACTGTGACGTAGGTGACTTTGTTGCTTACGGAACGGGTCAATTGAGAAATCAAGCCAAGGATTTGTGGGACAATAAAAAGAAGGAAATGGGAGCCGAAGCGGCAAGGGTCATGACTTGGGATGAGTTTAAGGTGTCGTTCCTTAAACACCATAGTCCCAAAGCAGTTATCAACAGGATCAAAGAAGAATTCATCCAGCTAAGACAAAAGGGTGAAACAATTGATAAGATCACGGGCATCTTCATGGATAAGCTGAGATTCTGTGACGGGTTAGTCACCATTGAAGAGCAAAAGATATACTATTATTACAACATGCTGAGTGCCGAGTATCGGGAGTTTATGACTCCGTCAAAGTATGAAACCCTCACGGAGATTATCAACACCGCCCGGGAGCGGGAAATTGAGTTAAAGAAACAAGTTGAAAGGGGTGAACGAAGGGCACAGGACGTGAATCCAAGCCCTACAAAGAAAGCTAGAACTGCTGAATCGGGAAAGAAGGTAGAGGCTAAAGGCGGGTCGCCAAGTTGTAATGTATGTGGAAAGGGGCACAAGGGTGAGTGCCGCTTCAAAGACAAGCCGTGTCCGGTATGTGGGAAAACGGGGCACACTGCATCGCCATGTCCCGGAAAAGTTTCCGTTTGTTACAAATTCTATCAACCCGGCCACAAAAAGTCAGAATGCCCCGAGTTGGTTGGAAAGAGAGACACAAAAGAGCCTCCGGCAGAAGCTCCCAAAGCGAAGGCTAGGTCCTTCCAACTTACCGCGGCTGAAGCGAAAACAGAACCCGATGTGGTCTCAGGTATATTCACAATTAACTCAATTCCAGCACGTGTATTGTTTGATACGGGTGCGAATAAATCCTTCATTTCGCATGGATTTATTCGACATCCTTCATTTGTATTGACGAAATTATCTGTGCCCTTAGAAGTTGAAATAGGGGACAACAAAAGTTTTGTAGTTTGTGATGTTTGTCGAGGCTGCAAATTAAGCATCAACGGTGAGGAATACTTGATAGACCTAATCCCGATGTCAATGGGGGAATTTCAAGTAGTCGTTGGGATGGATTGGCTATCTCAGCACCATGCAAAGGTCGTGTGTTTTCGTAAAGAGATAAAACTAACATCTCCGAGCGGGAAACACGTCACCATCTATGGCGAAAAAGGAGGTAACCCCATAGTGTGCTCAATGTTGAAAGCTCACAAGCTTATGAAGCGAGGATGCAAGGCATTCATGATATACGCAAATGAGCTCGAGAAAGAATCACGGAAGATTAAAGATGTACCGATAGTACAAGATTATGAAGATGTGTTTCCGGAGGATTTGCCAGGGATACCGCCTAAACGGGAAGTAGAGTTCGGGATCGAATTGATTCCGGGCACAAAACCCGTAGCTAAAGCACCGTACCGACTCGCACCATCGGAATTACAAGAGTTGATGTCCCAAATTCAAGACCTGCTTGACAAGGGATTTATAAGGCCGAGTGTGTCTCCTTGGGGCGCACCGGTACTGTTCGTGAAAAAGAAAGACGGAAGCATGCGGATGTGTATAGATTACCGGGAGTTAAACAAACTCACGGTAAAGAACCGATACCCGCTTCCGAGGATAGATGATTTATTCGACCAATTACAAGGAGCGAACTGGTTTTCAAAAATTGACCTTAGATCGGGGTATCACCAATTAAAGGTCAAGAAGGAAGATGTGCCGAAGACGGCTTTCCGCACGCGATACGGACATTACGAATTCCTCGTGATGTCATTTGGGCTAACAAATGCACCCGCGGCTTTCATGGACCTCATGAACCGGGTTTGCAAGCCAATGTTGGATAAATCAGTCATTGTGTTTATCGATGATATTTTGGTGTATTCGAAAAGCGAAGCTGAACATGCACACCACTTACAAGAGGTGTTAGAGACACTTAGGCGAGAGAGGTTGTATGAAAAATTCTCTAAATGTGCCTTTTGGCTACGAGAGGTGCAATTTCTCGGCCACATCATAAGTGCCGATGGAGTATTGGTAGACCCGCCAAGGATCGAGGCCGTGTCAAAATGGAATCCTCCGAAGAACCCTTCGGAAATTAGAAGCTTTTTGGGGCTTGCGGGATACTATAGGAGATTCATTCAAGATTTCTCCAAGATTGCGTCACCGCTAACAAAACTAACCCGGATGGAAGAAAAGTTCATTTGGGGTGTTGATCAAGAAAGAGCGTTTCAAACGCTAAAAGAGAAGTTAACTCAAGCTCCGGTACTAACATTGCCGGACGGGGTCGAAGACTTGGTGGTCTATTCGGATGCTTCACTATCGGGGTTCGGATGCGTTTTGATGCAACGGGGCAAAGTTATAGCTTATGCCTCAAGGCAATTGAAGATACACGAGAAGAAATATCCCACGCACGATCTCGAGTTGGCTGCAGTGGTATTTGCATTAAAGATATGGAGGCACTATTTATATGGGGTAAAGTGCACCATATACACTGATCACAAGAGCTTAAAATACTTCTTCGATCAGAAGGAGTTAAATATGCGACAAAGGCGATGGTTAGAAATGGTGAAAGATTTCGACTGTGAAATAGACTATCACCCCGGAAAGGAAAATGTGGTGGCGGATGCTCTGAGTAGAAAAGCGGACTATGTCCCAATACGAGTAAGATCAATGTAGCTTGTGGTGACCTCGGGTATACTTGAACGTATCCAAGAGGCGCAATTAGAAGCAGTGAAAGAGTAGAATTGGAAGAAAGAAAGAATAATCGGCCAGTTGAAAGATTTGTCGGATGGGAATAACGGGTTGAAGACTCGATCCGGAAGGATATGGGTTCCAAATACTTGTGGGGTGAAGGCACTTCTACTTGATGAAGCTCATAAATCCCGATATTCAATTCATCCAGGTGCGACCAAGATGTACAATGATCTGAAACAAAACTATTGGTGGGCTGGAATGAAGAGGGATGTGGCGAAGTATGTGGAAAAATGCTTGACATGTTTACAAGTTAAGGCGGAACACCAAAAACCATACGACAAACTCCAACCGTTAGAAATTCCGGTTTGGAAATGGGAACATATTACAATGGACCTATTAACCAAATTGCCTAAGACAAATCGTGGTTTCGATGCCATATGGGTAGTGGTGGATAGATTGACGAAAAGTGCTCACTTCATTCCGATTCGTGAGACTTATACGTCAGAAAAGATGTCAGAAGTTTATACTAATGTGATAATAGCACGTCATGGAGTACCAGTATCCATCGTGTCTGACAGGGATACCCGGTTCACTTCAAATTTCTGGCGAGATTTCCATGAGCAAATGGGGACCAAATTGTTCATTAGCACTGCGTACCATCCTCAAACAGATGGACAGAGTGAAAGAACAATACAAACATTGGAGGACATGCTACGGGCGTGTATAATCGACTTTGGAGGAAGTTGGGATGTTTACCTACCATTAGTCGAGTTTTCGTATAACAACAGCTACCATGCTAGTATTAAAATGGCACCGTACGAAATGCTCTATGCTAGGAAATGCCGAACCCCGGTGTGTTGGGGTGAAGTGGGTCCACGTGAACTCGCCCACCAAGATATAGTACAAGCCACTAATGAAAAGATTGATGTGGTTCGGGCACACTTGAAAGCGGCTCAAGACAGGAAAAAGGCGTATGCTGATAAAAGGAATAGACCAATCGAATTCCAGGTTGGCGACATGGTTATGCTAAAAGTTTCCCCATGGAAGGGCGTTATTAGATTCAGGAAAAGGGGGAAACTAAGCCCGAGGTTTATTGGGCCATTTAAAATCATCAGAAGGGTCGGCAAGGTGGCTTATCACCTTGAATTACCGGAAGAGTTGAACGGAATACATAACACGTTCCACGTGTCGCAATTGCGAAAGTGTCTAGCGGACGAAACAACTTATATCCATTACGATGATATCGAAGTGGATAATAGCCTGAATTATGCGGTGAGACCAGTGGAGATTTTAGATCGAAAGGTCAAGCACTTGCGAAACAAACACATCGATCAAGTCAAGGTCAAGTGGGAGCATAGGAAAAGTTCAGACACTACGTGGGAATCCGAAGAGGAGATACGACGTCTCTACCCTACTTTATTTGGTACGTAATTCGGTTTCGGGGACGAAACCCTTTTTAAGGGGGGTGGACTTGTAACACCCCGGAAATATAAAACTTTATAATTTTAATTATAAAGTTTAAATAAACAAGAATATTATTTAACTAGGAAATTATAACTTAGTTAACCATAAGTATAGAAATAACTTGAAATAGGGTTAACATAACCAAACTATATGTTGAACAAAAGTGGAGGGGCCTAAGTTGTAAAGATTGAAACTATATTATCATTTTTAATAAAAAAACAAAAACAAACACCCCATTTAGGATGTCTGGTCGTACAAGAACAAACAAGGGCGATCCCCACTCTCCAAAACCCTAAAACATCACTAAACTTTCAAATTGAAGGCTCAATCCAAGCTGAAATCGAAATTAAAGCATAGATTATTGATCCTCATCGCAAGAGGATTACAAGGTATGTAAAATTTGATGAAAACTCTCAACTCGAAATTCTGATGAAATTGGGATTTTCTGAAAATTAATGGTTGCATGTTAGTTTTATGAAGAATTAGGAACAATACAGTGTCTAGGGACAAACCCTAGATCAATACAAGTTGAAATCATGTGAAATTTTAGTAAAATCCATGAACACCATTGTAGGTGATTAGTGAGTTATGTAGAACTTGATAAACACTAGGAAATTGGGTGTTGTTCTAGTGTAATTTGACAATTGTAAAGTGACTTCAGAATTTTAGAAGCTAACGATTGTGTAAAATGGGTTGATTTATGTGAAATTCGGGCTAGATGATAAGCTAGGAATTTACTAGATAATCATGTAAAAATTCTGCATTTAAAGTGTTTGTTGAAATGCCTCAAAGAAGGCTTGATACTAGAATTTTGAAGTTAAAACACCTAATTGTGATGTTTTGACTATTATGCGATATGTGATTAAAAAGAGTTCTAAACATGATGTAAATGAACTCTATAGGAAAGGATACTGGAACGTCAAGTGGATAAGCCGGCGGTGAATTGCGGTTGAAGGGCGTGCACTAAAGGTATGTAACTTTACCCGTTACATTAATCGAATTGTTGTTAAATTATGCGAAGTCTCATTTTAGGATAATTACGGTGTCAATTGTAGCGACTATGATCGTTACTTAAATTAACAGTCTAAGAGTGACACGGGATCGTTTGGTAGTCATCATATTGGGGAATTCCAGAAGATGAGCCAAACGGGTCAATTAATTGTGCAAGTTGTTGTTTTAGTGTTTTAGAGAATCAAAATAGAGATACTAATCACAAGAGCATTAAACCATGATGTTGGTAAAGAAATGCAAGTGATGATAAGCCCAGGATATTGGGTATAAAGTATCATAAGTTTACTAGTTAAATGGTAGTAATTTGTGTCAAGTAGGAATGGGTCGAATAAATGCATAATGGCATATAGACTTTCTGTCCGTAAGTTAAAGTTTTGGCATGACTATCATAATAGGCACGTTGGTAATGAAATTACAGACGTATAGGAAAAAGAATCACTAAAAACGGACTTCCGAATCATAAGTTATGGCTATTTTAAGTTGGAACTTGATTAAACTTCGAGCTGGGAATCTGCAGCATCAAAGAAATAAACATTCTGTGAAAATCAGGGCTAGGCGTGACGCGAGGCACCTTGGCGTCACGCGGCGCCCCCCTTCCGGAAATTTTTATTTTTTTCTTGGTTGTTGAATCATGGAACTTGATTATATTCATTTAAACATTGTCAAAACTAACATTTCAAGTGGTTTGACAATTAGGTGATGTTGGAATCTATCCGGAGGGTGATCAAGCAATTGTCGAAGAACCGAACACGACTTTTGAAGCTTCCGAAATGTTTTAAACTTTAATTGACTATATGTATGGAATGTAAACAGATTGTTAAACAACTTTTGAATGTTTTAACCTAGTCATTAGTTGACTAAGGTTTCTGCTACTTATGAACTTGATTTATGAAATCTATGTTAATTAACCATCTTTTGTATAAAATAGTATGAATTATTATTAAATTCAAGTAAAATTAGACGAGTGTCACAAATAGTTATCGAGATTGTATCTAAAATAATGTTTTGACGTATTGTAACCTTAATAACACACTGTTTCCAGGGAAGGCGACTGTGATAAACGATACTGGATCTAGCGGCTGGTTCCTGTGGTAGGATCTGCTGTTGAGAATTGGCTGCAAGTAGATATTCTCCCTTTTATGGGCATACATTCTCCTGAAACTGTACCCACTAAAAAATGAATCTGTTTTTTATTTATTATTTTTTTATATCTGGGTACCGAACCTACAGGTAGGGTATAGATAGGATATGCTTTTTGATCTCAATACATGGATCCGGAAACTGGTTTATATCAGCAAGCTGTAACCAATTATGATCTATACCAGAACAGATTTTTTTTAATACCCGGCTTGGGGGTTTTTTTTAAAAGACGATACATATCATAATAATGTAAAAAATCTCATTTTACAAGTTATTAACTTGAATACCACTAGTTTTACAAGTTATCAACTAATCACCGTTAGGATGTCCATTGGGCTTTCAAATGAAAGCCCAAATTTAAAGACTAAATCCCAGTTGTGAAAACTCTTATAAAGTCCAACAGTCATGTAGGCCCAATTCAGTTTATGTAATTCAATTTGTGCAGCAACTCAAAAAAAAAAAAGAAAAAAAAAAGAAAAGAAAAAATAACACCCAATTTGGAAAAGTAATTCCTTATGAGTGATCTCTGATGAATTTTAGAAATTTTATCACTCAGATTATTACAGTGTATTCCAGATGCGGGTTTCCCTTTGATCAGCATTATGTTTTTTTAATGCTGGAATCGAGGCCGCTGGAAGTCGTTAGCTAATCAACCTGCTTGCAAAGCGACGTTAAGTCTTTAAGACCCTTGCACACCTTTTTTAGGCAGCCGGTAAATAAACGACTAGAATGACTTATTCCAGTGTGAGCCTCCTATGGTGAACAAAATGATGGACCCTACAACAAATAACATGGGTGTTTTGTATTGTATCGAACCCCCCCCCCCCTCCCACATGGTAGCGATCCAACTAAAGATTTTGATTCCAGTGAGGACAACTATGGTAATGGTACTTGCGGTGGAGTAGGCATGGGTATCGACGTCTAAGCCCACTGTAAACATATGATGAGCCCAAACAAGGAACACCTATACGGATCATGGCATAAACAACGCCTAACTTAACGAAATATTTTTATCAATAAATTAGATTGTTTAATGCGTGCAGAACTTAACTACTAATATTTAACACTTTGTGAATTTTTTGTTATTAGTTGAAAAATGATTATTTAGTTAATTCTAACTTATTGTTCAAACTACAATTAGCTTTGCATGTTTCAAAAAACTCTTTTTTTTTATGAAAAAAGTCTAAGTTGTTTTCCATTCAACTCTATCTATTTTTTGAGAAAAAAATGGATAGCTTATGGTGGTTTTAATTGATAGTGAATTACGACGTAACTTTTCCGCATTTTTTGAATAATTCCTTACAACGTGTTTTCTTTCTACGTCTCAATGTGCAAATGTGCGTGTGATGTGTTTTTTTTAATCTTTGTTTCCACATAAAAAAGTGGTCCGTCGCAACATGCCTACAAATTTAAAACTTTTTTATATATATTCTTTTAAAAATTCATATTTTAGAGGCCCGTGATTTCTATTTGTCCATAGCCCACATATTTAACTTTTAAGTAACGATGTGGATCGAAATACACAAACTTAAAAACAAATAACCCAACGAGGTGTCAAAACTCGAAACGAATGAATAGCTCTAAAAAACCAGGAACCAAAAACGTAAACATTGATATTGATACTTAACTTGGGGCAATCAGAGTTTCTGGAAATAAGGGTCGGAGTGGGAGTTCCGTGATGGAAAAGAAAGCCTTTGTCAATAGATTAGGATATGATGATGTATAATATTCATGGGTTTTTTGAAACCTTGATTTGAGTTCGGATCACGCACTACTAGAAAATCTGAAACTTCTTACACCAGTTTTCTTAGGAAATGCGTCATAAAACTGACTTTTCTACGCATTTATGACAAACACTTGATGTAGGAAAACAGCTCGTAGGAAACCTGTTTTCAACGCATTTCCTACGCAACTTCCTACACATTTTCTACCAAACTACTGCGTCGCAAATTGCTATGAATCTCCTACAATATATTTAATTATTATCTTTTAGGATTTATTTTTTTGGCTACACATTTCTGACAAAAAAAAAAAAAACAAAAAAATTAACAAATTTTAATACAACATTATTTGTGACCCACTTCCTACAAATAGATTAGAAGTGTTGTTACAAATTTCCGAGGAAACTGAGTATTTTTTGTGACTCACTTCCAAGGAAACTGAGTATTTTTTGTGACCCACTTCCTACAAATAAATTTGAAGTGTTGTTACAAATTTCCGAGTAAACTGAGTTTTTTTTGTGACTCACTTCCGAGGAAACTGAGTATTTTGGTGACCCATTTTCTACAAATAAGTTAGAAGTGTTGTTACAAATTTCCTACGAAAATTGAATATTTTTGTGACACATTTTCTACAAATAAATTAGAAGTGTTGTTACAAATTTCCTACAAAAACTGAATATCTTTGTGACACAATTCCGACAAATAAATAATAAGTGTTGTTACAAATTTCTGAGGAAAATAAGTATTGTTTGTAACGGTTTTTCGACGAAACTGAGTATTTTTGTGACAAATTTCTGACAAAATAAAGAAACTGTATTTTTTCCAATGGATTTGTTACGCAACTGTCAATTAATTAGGGTTTTCTTATTTTTCGTCATGGATGCATCAAAAATTTGTAATAAAATCTTGAAATTTTTTTTTCTAGGAAATTCGTCATAAAAATGTAGTAATCTGTGACGAAAAAAATTGTGTAGGAAATTTCTGTAGGAAATTGTCCCTTTTTCTAGTAGTGACGCCATTCTTTTTATAAAGAGTGTATGGTAGGTATTGATACCTTTTTACATTCTGTGAAGGATGATCAAAACGATATGGAAGTTGATACTGCATCGTCTGCTACTCAAACAACTGTGAAGCATTCCCCAGAGCTGGAGATCTACTGTTATTTGCTTGTGCTCATTTTCCTGATTGACCAGAAAAAATATAATGAGGTCAGCCTGTTTATTTCTTTATTTTTATGTTTATTGTTGGCTATGGAACATTGCCCCTTTTTAAAGAACTTTTACACTTCATGTAGGCTAAGGCTTGTTCCTCAGCAAGCATCGCCCGTTTAAAGAATTTGAACAGGAGAACAGTTGATGTTCTAGCTTCCCGGCTCTACTTCTTTACTCTCTTAGTTATGAACTCACTGACAAACTATCTGACATCAGGGGGTGTGTGTTGTGCTGTGCTTATTTAATGTTTATTGATGATTCAGTGAAAGAAATAGGACATGATCAGTTATAGTATGTTTGTTTATTCACAGCAATCTTCTTGCTTTGCACCGGGTTGCTACGTTGCGTCATGATGAGTTGGGGCAGGTTTGTTCTTGTATCTTGCTACTTTTAGGAATGCTTTTGTTTATTGTTGTTGTTGTTTATTTTTGGATTTTTGGGACTGTGGCATGCAGGAAACGCTTCTCAACCTGCTACTTTGCAATTATCTTCATTACAATTTGTATGATCAAGCTGAAAAGCTCAGGTCTAAGGCACCACGCTTTGAAGCCCATTCAAATCAACAGGTTTTCTATACAATGATCCTCTTTTAATTACTTTTTTTGTATTTTTTAATGTGTTGTATGCCAATTACTATTCTTGATGAACCATGTGAAGTTAAATTGTGTTCTCTTTATTATTTTTTTCAGTTTTGCCGGTACTTGTTTTACCTTGGTAAGATTAGGACAATATTCAGCTGGAGTACACTGATGCAAAAGAATCCCTTCTTCAAGCTGCTCGTAAAGCCCCTGTAGCCGCTCTTGGTTTTAGAGTTCAATGCAATAAGTGGGCTGTGATTGTGCGCTTACTTCTTGGAGAGATCCCGGAGCAAACCGTTTTTATGCAAAAAGGAATGGAGAAGGCCTTGAGACCATACTTTGAGCTCACAAACGTGAGTCTCTTTTCTCAACTTACAATTATTGCATTAGATGTATCTTTTGATTTCTAGATTCTGCAACTTAAATTTGTTATAGGTCTGAAATTTTATTAATTGGTCAAATGTGGCTACTGGCCAAATGGGTTGGTGGGCTGACTAATGCGTCAAAAGGGGATTAAGTTGGAATGATCATTTTTTTGTTCGGGATAGGGCATGTTAGGTTGACATGTTAAATGTGCCCCCTGATTAAAACCCTTAAAATTTTATATTTACCCATTTCATTAATTACTAAGTAAAATATGCTCTTACACTTCAAGCTCTCATAAACTAAATCTTAACATATATGTCATAATTATGTAAATGGGTATAATTTGATATTATGTTTTTTTTGTTGAGTAAATATGTCATATCATTCATGGTTTTGAGAGGGATATTTGAAATTATCTCTTATTTTTTATAAAAAAAAAAAAAAAACTTAACCACTGTTAAATTATAACTATAGAAAAGACTTCGTTACAAAATAGTTTAAGGGGCTGTTTGGCAACTTCTGTGCCAATAAGTACTAACCGGTAAGAGGCCTGACTGGGTAAGAGACTCTGAACAATGTGGTAGTGGCTGGTGGTGTGTGAGTGACCGGGTGAGGGTTATAAATACAAGTGAAGGGACAAAGGGGTAAAATTTTCATTCAAATCATTTTGAAACTTGCTGCCTGATTCGGAGGTGTCCTTCTAGTGAACCAAACACACTTAATGCTGACTGATTCAGAGGTATCCTCTCAATGGACTCATTAAGAGGCTACTAAACAACCCCTAAGTAAAACGATTTAGCGGTTGTTTGCAATAAAAATAGACTCTGTGCCACTTACAACCCATTTTACTCAGCTAGTGTATGGTAACACACAGCCTGAATCAAACCAGTTGACAAGCATTTCTTTTATCAAAGAACATACATGGAAATTAACTTAAAATCGTGGACTCAAGCACCCTTTCTTGATTTTCAGGCTGTTAGAATTGGAGATCTAGAGTCGTTCAAAAACGTAGCAGAGAAATTCGCCACCACTTTCAGCTCAGACCGGATCAACAACTTGATCGTCAGACTACGCCACAACGTCATAAGAACCGGGCTCCGCAACATCAACATCTCATACTCCCGTATCTCTCTTGCTGACGTGGCAAAGAAGCTGAGACTGGACTCACCAAACCCTGTGGCAGATGCCGAGAGCATCGTCTCAAAAGCAATCCGTGATGGTGCAATAGACGTGACACTTGATCATGCAAACGGTTGGATGGTGTCTAAAGAAACCGGTGACATTTATTCCACAAACGAGCCTCAACAAGCCTTCAATTCTAGGATCGCTTTCTGTCTAAATATGCATAATGAGGCGGTTCGTGCCCTTCGGTTCCCTCCCAACTCCCATAAGGAAAAGGAGAGTGCTGAAAAGAGGAGAGAGAGACAACAACAAGAGCAAGAGCTTGCAAAACATATCGCTGAGGAAGACGATGATGATTTTTGATTGTTGCAATCATTAAGGTAATCGCTTCATCTTATTATCAAATCAATCACTGTTTGTTTCAATATGTTAAAATTACAATCATGGATTTATAAAAAAGATCAGCCTGTTTTGTTGTGGATTTATTAGGACTATGGATGTTAAAATGTTCTGGGATTTCATGGTTTTTTTTTTCTAATTGTGGCTATGACAACACCTAATTCTGGATAGATGATATCTTAGTTTTAAAAAGCGCCTAAGCCACGCAAGGCGACCAGCATTGCTTTTGTTGAATATCAAAGTTAACACAGCAAAAAAACACAAAGAAATGGGGCAATTTTCTGGTTTATTTTCTGAACTCAAAAGCAGCGATTACAAGGAAGCGAAAAAAACAAACTGAACTGAATACTTTTTTCTGAAATAAAGCTGCATCTAAACTATTTAATTGAAAACAAAATAACTTCCTAAAGTTACTGGGTCCACGTTCATTTCCACATCTCCCTAAGTCAGGTACCATTTTTCCCACTTTCTCGGTCAACCTTTTTTGCTCAGTCAACCGAGACCAAGTCACCTCAGCTAACATTCTCCCCCTGACTTGTGTCTCCGAGATCTTCAATCCCAATCAAGCTGCTCATTCCGCCAAATTTGATTCTAGCCAAAGACTTGGTAAGAATGTCAGCTTTCTGCAAATTTCCATCCACATGAATAACATAAATCAGCTCCCGTTCTACACATTCCCTGATAAAATGATACTTAGTATCAATGTGTTTACTACGACCGTGAAATACAGGATTTTTCATCAACGCTATCGCCGCTTCATTATCAACCAACAACTTTACACACTGAGGCTCCATTCCAGTCATCTCACTGATCAAATTTCGAAGCCACAAGGTCTGACAGGCAGCTGCAGTTGCAGCCATAAACTCTGCCTCACACGAGGAGAGTGCAACCGTACGTTGTTTCTGCGACACCCAAGTTATAGCATTTCCTGACAAGTAAAAAACAGTACCTGTAGTAGCTCTTCCATCACTTACATTCGTTCCAAAGCTACTGTCGCTGTATCCGACTAACTTTCCATCTCCCCCGGACCGATACTTCAACCCGTAATGAATTGTTCCTTTAATGTACCTTAGTATGTGCTTCACGGCTGCAAGATGACTCTCTTTAGGCCTCTCCATGAACCGGCTTACAACACCAACCGAATAGCTAAGATCGGGACGCGTGTGAATCAGATAACGAAGGCTTCCAATAAGTCGTCGATAATGCTTTGGGTCGAAATCTTTCCCTTTTTCATCCTTTGTCAACTTTAATTTATGTTCCATTGGCCATTGACTTGCATTGCAGTTCGCCATCCCTGCCAAATCAAGTATCTTTTTAGCATAAGCCGACTGTTTTAGAATCACCCCAGTTTCCTGTTGCTCCACTTCAATACCAAGGTAGTATGACAATCTACCCAAATCACTCATATCAAAGATGGACTTCATTTTCTTCTTGAAACTGATTATATCTTGTTCTCTAGACCCTGTGACAATTATGTCATCCACATACACACCCACAATCAGCAACGAATCTCCCTTCTTGATTACATAAACTGCTTGCTCATGTTTACACTTAACAAAGCCAAAATCTTTGAGAGCTTTATCTAACCGTGCATTCCATGCCCTTGGCGCCTGTCGTAACCCGTACAAGGCTTTGTTCAGCCTATAAACCAGATTCTCCTTACCTTTGACTTCATAACCAGTTGGCTGAGATACATATACTTCTTCCTTGAGGTCACCGTTCAAGAAGGCGGACTTGACATCAAGGTGATGTACAAGCCACCCATTTGTTGCTACAATGGCCAGAATCAACCGAATTGTTTCCATCCTGGCAACCGGTGCGAAACAGGGGCGCAGCTTCTTGGGGGCCGGGGGGTCGCCCGACTGTAGGACCGGGTTTGGGGACCGAAACCGTGATTCTTGTGATTATGTTCAAAGACGGAAGAGATAAGAGATGATAAACAAACAACTTTGTATTAATCCGGTAGTAAAACGTTACAAGTCGGCCCGATTACATGGAAACCGAACTAATACCAAAGAAGTATACATCCAGGGAGAAATCAAGTGGTGATTTCTCCCGGTGAGGTCTCAAACCTCCACTCACTCTCTTGCACACACTTGTGCTCTCACTCTCTTGTGTTGCAAATGACAAAGTGTTGGTATTTATACCAGACACAGGTTGTATGGTCGAAGGATCAAACTGACTGGTCGATAGATCATCTGTCGACCATCCAGCTTTCGAAAGATACACATATACCTCGAAGGATGCCATATCCTTCGAGGTCCATCTTCAACCTTCGATGGATATCTTTCGAGCTCATCGAAGGATACACAATCCTTCGATGCCTTATCCTTCGACACCAACATTAAACAACCATAATTTGTCTTGCAACCACACACGGTCAAACGAATAACCCTCTCGTTTGACCACTTCAAACGAGCGGGTCTATACACGTTCGATAGACCGTTTCACTAACTATTACAAATTCAGCGTAAAATAATAACTAATCTATTCGACAAGCATCGGACACAAAATCTGCATCAACAAATTCCCCCTTGTCCATTGCTGTCGAATGCTGAAAATGCAACTGCAATCGATCTTCAGTCAAGTATTCATCTTCTCTGTGTTAACAAATTCCCCCTTGACCGATGATCCAGGTAAGTAGTATCTTGACGCTCCTTGTAAAATATTTCCCCCTTAAAGTACGCGTATCCGTGTTGGGTGTTGTGCAATTTCCTCAATTGACCGATCTTCCGCTGATCTTCCAATACTCCAACCGGCATTTAATAAGGGTTCCAATCTTTAAGAACTGCATCAAGTCTTGATCTTGTCATAAGAACTCTCTTTCATACAAGCATACTACATTGATAGAGATTTCTGGTGAACTGTCTTCTGTAAACCGTCTTTGTGGAATCGACCAAGTAATGCACTTTAATCTTCAGCATCAACACTCAGGAAAGTCAGCTAGACCAAGTGTATCCCTTGCAAGCTCAACCAGCATGCTTAGTTGAACTACATCCAGATCTCATTGTCTCGCCTTTGTGAAGTTGACCACGTAATGCACTACGGATCTTCAGCATCAGTACTCAGGAAGTCAGCTTGACCAAGTACATCGTTTGCAAACTCAACGAATTGAGTTACCCCCAGATCCCTGTAAAATCCCAAAGAAACATCAAACCCAAAACCGAATCCTGCAGGTCTTCAGCCTTGAACTATCAGCTTCCATAAAGATTCCCCAGGTCTTCAGTGAACAGCGCTTTTGTAACTACTGTAGACTTTAGAAACCTGTATTTTTCCGTGCAAAACCCTTCACGCTGGCGGGAGAATTAATTAAAATTCTCAAATATGTGTCTGTGCAAAACATTCCACGCTGAACCGTTTGTATCACCAGAAAATCACAAACTCTACCACCTGTGATTGCGTTTAGAAATTTACCGAAGAAATTCAACATTTGATCCCCCTATTTCTTTGGTAAGATCTCTAAACCTTAACAGATTCTTTCCACTTCAAAGAAACTGTCGTCAAATGTTCACCAATTCCCTCCACTGAGCGGAACTGTCGTCAATCTTTATTGAATGTTCTCGGTTCCGAAAATTCACGAAAACGACTTTCTTCTTTGCATATTCTAGTTGAATAAGAACGTCCCCTAGTACCCCGTAGGATCCGACTTGTATCCCTCCAAAGACTTTGTGAACTCGTTAGGACCGGTGTTGACATTGACATTCTAGGTTCATTCATTCGTTACCAAATGCGAGAATATGACAATAAACAAAAAGGATTTCTTCGTTGCATATTCTAGTTGATAAAGCAATGTCGCCTAGTACCCCATCGGATCCGACTTGTATCCCTCCAAAGACTTTGTGAACTCGTTAGGACCGGTGTTGGCGTTCAAGGTTCATACGTTCGTCTTCAAATGCGAGAATATGACAACAAACAAAATGCTTTCGAACATTTACGAATAACCGGTAACAATCATAAACATTGACGTGCGGAAGTGAACATACTGTGCTGTTTTTGGCCCATAATAGTCGCGTCACCATTTTTGACATTTGCATCGGTAACCGTGACTACCCCACATTTTTCAAGATATCATCATCATTTTTTTTTTTTTTTTTTTATTTTATTTTTTTTTTATTTTTTTTTTATTTTTTTTTTATTTTATTTTATTTTTTTTTTTTTTATTTTTTTTTTTTTAACATGAACCTCGTCTTCTTCTTCGATACATCTGGTATCTCTCGAGGATCATCTTTCGAAGGATCGAAGGATCATCTTTCGAAGGATCATCTTTCGAAACACACATCCATACTTTCGAAGGATCATCTTTCGAAACACACATCCATACTTTCGAAGGATCATCTACGAAGGATTATCTTTCGAAGTTGTTGAGGGTTCCCACAAAATATCTGGTATCTTTCGATCCAGATCTGGATCCTTCGACCCAAAGAACATCCTTCGACCCAGATCTGGATTAAGCAGCCGCCAAGAACATCAAGAACACAGCCACTGTTTATACCGCAGATTTGACGAAAATCCTTAAAAAAAATGATATTTGATGATGAAAACTTGTTGATTTCGGTGTGAAACATAAAACCCCACACTCGTTTCAGCACAGATCTGAATATTCGGGTCCAGATCTGAGTTTTTCTCATTTTCACCCAACTTTACATCTTGAACAAAAAGCACAAAAATCACAGATCTAGAGCACATGTGACTTAGTAAACGGTTAGATTTACTAAATCGGGCACCATGGCTCTGATACCAATTGTAGGACCGGGTTTGGGGACCGAAACCGTGATTCTTGTGATTATGTTCAAAGACGGAAGAGATAAGAGATGATAAACAAACAACTTTGTATTAATCCGGTAGTAAAACGTTACAAGTCGGCCCGATTACATGGAAACCGAACTAATACCAAAGAAGTATACATCCAGGGAGAAATCAAGTGGTGATTTCTCCCGGTGAGGTCTCAAACCTCCACTCACTCTCTTGCACACACTTGTGCTCTCACTCTCTTGTGTTGCAAATGACAAAGTGTTGGTATTTATACCAGACACAGGTTGTATGGTCGAAGGATCAAACTGACTGGTCGATAGATCATCTGTCGACCATCCAGCTTTCGAAAGATACACATATACCTCGAAGGATGCCATATCCTTCGAGGTCCATCTTCAACCTTCGATGGATATCTTTCGAGCTCATCGAAGGATACACAATCCTTCGATGCCTTATCCTTCGACACCAACATTAAACAACCATAATTTGTCTTGCAACCACACACGGTCAAACGAATAACCCTCTCGTTTGACCACTTCAAACGAGCGGGTCTATACACGTTCGATAGACCGTTTCACTAACTATTACAAATTCAGCGTAAAATAATAACTAATCTATTCGACAAGCATCGGACACAAAATCTGCATCAACACCGACCCCCGGGATTTTTCGCTCAGTAGTGTTATATATGTAGTTTTCGTATAGAAATTTTTGGATATATACGTTTTTACCCCCGATTCTATAGAAATTTTTGGGTATATATGTTTTAGCCCCCTCCGTTTTCTCCGGCAAGCTTCGCCACTGGTGCGAAAGCATCCTCAAAATCAACACCCTTTTGTTGAACATACCCCTTCGCGACCAATCGAGCTTTATGCTTAACCACTTTACCATCAGCATCTCTTTTCAGTTTGAAAGCCCACTTTAGTCCAATTGCTTTATGATTGGGAGGCAATTGAACCAAAGTCCAGGTTTTGTTCTTGTTAATTGCAGCCAATTCCACCTTCATAGCTTCTATCCATTGTAAATCCTTCGCTGCTTCATCATATGTTGTTGGTTCATCGTTAATCAACAACAATTCTTGATCATACAAATTCCGTACCTCCTCATTAGACATAGCAGTCGATCTCTGGTAAACCCCTTCAATCGATTGAAACCCCTGAACAGGTGTGTGCTAGTATGACTTGTTACTATCTGAGTTTTCATGACTTGAATTTTGAGAATCAGTAATCGGCTCCACTGAAGTGCTCCCCTGTGACTCTTGTATACCTGGAGACTCAAACAAAGGGGAATTGGGGTTATTAGGTAAAGCTGGTGACATAACGTTATCTTCCAAATTGATGTTTTCCACATCTTGTGGACTGGGTCCAGCTTGACTTTCAACAACCACCTTAGCCCAACTAGGTAGTAACATGGGCTCTTTATTTTGGGCTTCCTTCCAAGGCCACTGCCTTTTTTCATCAAAATCAACATCACGTGAAATTACAATTCTCTTCTTCTTAGGGTAAAATAAACGATGAGCTTTGCTACCTGGTTCTTCACCTAGATACACCATTCCAACGCTACGATCACTGAGCTTGTTACCCTTATTCCAAACCTCTTTGGCATAAGCGACGCATCCAAAGACCTTTAGGTAATGAACTTTTGGTTTCTTACCTCTCCACGCTTCATATGGAGTTGTCTCTTTAACCGATTTGGTCTTGATTCGGTTCAGCAAGTAGACAGAGTGTCGTACTGCCTCCCCCCATAACGCATCTGGCACCTTCATTGTTTTCAGTAGTGATCGCGTCATGCTTAACACCGTTCTGTTTTGGCGCTCTACGACACCATTTTGTTGTGGTGAGTAGGGCGCCGTCAATTGGCGTCGAATCCCCTCTTGTTGGCAATAATCGTTGAACTGATGTGAGGTAAACTCACCGCCGTGATCAGTTCGTAGTGTTTTAATTTTCTGTGAGCTTTCTCGTTCCACCTGTTTCTTGAATTTCTTAAATTGAGCAAAAGCATTGTCTTTTGATTTCAACAGATAAACCCACATATATCGCGTACAATCATCAACAAGCAATAGAAAGTACCGATTACCTCCCCATGTTTGTGGAGTTATGGGCCCGCACAAATCCGCGTGTATAAGTTCCAACGGCTTCTTTGCTCTCCATTGAGCTTCACTCGGAAACGGTTTACGGGTCTGTTTAGCAACTAAACATCCTTCACATACTTGTTTTGGATGTAAGATATGCGGCATACAAACTACAGCTCCTTTTTTGCTCATGTCTTCAAGTACACCAAAATTTGCGTGCCCTCCTTCTAGCGCCAAACCCACACATCTTCTTCTAAATTCATAGCAAGACAAACTGGTTTTCCACATTTTAGAGAAATCTTGTACAATCTGTTAGGTGACCTTTTTACTTTCATGACAAGTTGTTTTCTACCGTCATACATCCTTAAATATTCTTGCATCATGTTTATTGCATACCCCTCTTCTGTCATTTGTCCAAGACTAATGACATTGCTATGAAGAGCTGGAATGTAATATACATTTGAAATTACAAATTGATCACCATTTTTGCAATCGAATAAGATTGTACCTTTCCCTTTAATATGTACCTTCGAACCGTCACCAAATCGAACTTGACCGGTCACATTTTGATCCAATTCAGCAAACAATCCGAGATGACCCGTCATATGGTTGCTAGCCCCGTTGTCTAGGTACCGTAAATTTTGGTTCGTTTCATCCTTCTCGAACTTCCCTGGAAACACTTTCTCTTCATTAAGTAGAACCATTTTCGGTTCTTCTTCGCCGCATATACTTAATAATAAGGACTGCTCGTCTTCTTCTCCTTGAGTCAAATTAATCTCCTGTTCTCGCTTCTTTTCTTGGTCACACTCAGACGCGTAATGACCAAATTGTTCACACTTGAAACACTTAATATGTTTCCTATCTTTTGGCTTTCGGTTTGCGTCATGATTGTTTGTGTAACCACCCCGGTTACCTCTACCTCGAGTACTTCCTCGTCCCCTTGAACTCGATCTACCGCCCCGGTCATTTGAAAACGAACTTCTACCCCGGCTGCCCGAGAATGGAACCTTGCTTGTTCTCTTTGTGTTCAAGTGGTTGTCTGCTTTTGTAAGTAACAAACCATTATCGCCACTAGAGTTACCTTGACGGAGCTTTAGACGGTCTTCATACGCTTTCAATCGGCCAACCGCCTCTTCAAACGGCATCGTCTCCACATCCGAATATTGCTCCATAGAGGCAACAAGTTGAAGATACATATCCGGGACCCCATCCAGCAACTTTCTCACCAATTTTTCATCTTCAAGTGTAGAACCGACACTGTTATACCTCGAAGCCAACCCACTCAATCTTCCCGCGAACTCGTCAATCGACTCACCATCTTTCATTTTCATCTTTTCGAACTCACTTGTAAGAGTATGTAAGCATGCCTTTTGCACACGAGCAGCACCAACATATCTCGTCTTCAGTGATTCCCAGATCTCCTTAGCCGTCTTTTTCTTTGCCACCTGCAACAAGACGTCCTCCAGAATCGCTTGAAAGATAAATGCTCTTGCAGTTTTGTTCTTCTTCTCGTCGACCTCAACTCCGTCTACCGGTTCGACAGATTCCCATAAACCTTGAGCATCCATCACAGCCTCCATCTTGATGGCCCAAGTAGTGTAATTCGTTGGCGTGAGTGTCGGAATTTGAAGAGAAACTGAGTTAGTTTCCTTCGGTGTTGAAGAGGTAGTCGCCACAACTGACATCGTATTGTAAGGGGGGTATTTGGGCATGCACGTTGAATCTTCAAGCTCTGATACCAAATGTTGGATATCAAAGTTAACACAGCAAAAAAACACAAAGAAATGGGGCAATTTTCTGGTTTATTTTCTGAACTCAAAAGCAGCGATTACAAGGAAGCGAAAAAAACAAACTGAACTGAATACTTTTTTCTGAAATAAAGCTGCATCTAAACTATTTAATTGAAAACAAAATAACTTCCTAAAGTTACTGGGTCCACGTTCATTTCCACATCTCCCTAAGTCAGGTACCATTTTTCCCACTTTCTCGGCAACCTTTTTTGCTCAGTCAACCGAGACCAAGTCACCTCAGCTAACAGCTTTTGTGTTGGTAAATCAAGTGGTGTACGTAAAGGAGACGTGCTTTACAGTAAAAAAATCGGTATAAGGCGCATGTTTGAGGGGCGCTTTTCTTGTCGCGACATGTTTTGAGCCTTAGTTGTTGTACATTAGGCTTTTTAGGATGTACATGTTGGAAATTTATATATTAAATCATATGTAAAGCTTATTTATAGCTAAGTTTTGGGTGGGGATGTTAAACACCTATGGGAAATATGGAAAACTTGTATAAGCACCTTGTGCCTTGTGTGTGAAAAGCGGTGTGTTTTTGCATAGGCCTCGGTTTTAGACCATGTTGCCTCGGTGTGCTTCTCGCTTTTTAAAACCAAGATAGGATGTGTTCTTGAGATGAGGTGGACTGCTAGTCAAATTCTATGAGCTTGACTAGCATTTATCCAGAAGCACTAAGCCAGTTTGAACACTCACAAACTGAACAAACATCAAGGCAAACTAATCACTTACAGTTGTATCATGTATTGTGAAATAAGGAAATGTATAATAGAGATCAATCATCAATGTGCTCAGATCAGTTTTCTTGATAGCAATTTTCTAGATGCAGTTCACAAAAGCAACGTAACCTAGCTTATAATATAAAAACGATGAACTAACTTGCCTGAAGAAGTATGAAATATAAGTTTGAAATAAAAATATGCAAGAAAAGTATTTTAAAAAATTGTAATGGTAACAGTAACATATCAACCCAAAAGAGGTTTGAGAGTTTTATTACTCCTTCAAAGTAGGGCTGTTCACGAGTCGAACCGAGCGGACCTTTGCTTGTGCTTGGCTCGTTTTCAAATCGAACCGAGCGGAGCGGCTCATTTAGAACCGAGCCTCAAATCAAGCGAGCATTTTTCGAGCGGTAAAAAGTCCGAGCGAGCGTCGAGCGAAGTTCGAGCGATTTGGACAACCGTGTAGCCCAATTTAAATTTGCTGAGAGTGATAGTGACAATGTTGGGTAGCAAGTTTCTATGTCTTTAAAAACACACATTTCATGGCATAATATTTTTCTTATGAATAACAATGTTGTGACCGACGAGGCGATGATTTATAATTATATTGCACGAACAATTACGGTGAGAATAGGAGACGATTGACTTAGGGTAACGAGATGAAACATTGAGGCGATTAGCAGGCTATCATTTATCGGTTTATGGTTTAACTTTTAGATTTGATATTAATTGTTTTATCGGCCTGGTTGAGCTAGTACGTATAGATATAGTTGTAAATTTGTATATAATGGACCAAAATATAATAGAGTGGTACATATAAAACTCTAAATTTAATTTATATTTAAGTATATACGTATGTGTAATGTGTGTATATATTTAGGTGTGTATATATATGTATAATTTATATTTGTGTATATATATGTGTGTGTATATACATGTTTATTATATATGTAAGTGTATATGTATATATACTAATTAAAAATAATAATTCGAGCCGAACCGAGCCGAGCGGACCTTTGCTCATTCTTGGCTCGTTTACAAACCGAACCGAGCAGAGCGGCTCGTTTACAACCGAGCGTCAAATCGAACGAGCATTTTCCGAGCAATTTCCGAGCGAGGGACGAGCGGTGAGCAATTTGAACGGCCCTACTTCAAAGTGATTCAATTCTCATGTGCTCAACCACTATTCTTATCTTTACAATTATAATTTGTTAATCCAATACAATCCTAGCACACAACGACCTGTGATGCACATAGGGAGGCAGTGTAATTTACAATCACAACATTTCAATCTTTTATAAGAAAGACACGACAGAGTCGTGAATACGAAAGTACAAAAATCAATAGGTTATTTCTTAAGATACCTTTTTGTTATTTGAAATGATGATTCCTACTATACTAATTGCTTTAATCGAGCCTGGATGTGTGCTTTAGCGCTTTCATTTTGGTATTATCTGGAATACTATGCTATACTGTATAATGTTACAATGTGCATCGTGTTATACGTCATTTTCTAGTGATAGGTGTTTATACGTTATTTAACTTCTTAAAATTTGATAAATCAATTTATCATCGGTAAAGTATATACAACAAATGTAAAAGAAAAGCCCTTTTGTGGTTGTTGCTATAAAACCCCACAATCTTGTATATATCCAGACTTGAGCATGAATGTGTAGATGGTGACTCCAGTCGAAGTCATCTTGGCTGTGCTGTAGCGTCGCTGTTCGTCTCCTTGATCCGAATTAGAAACTGTCAACTTACAAAACTCGGTAGAATGTCCATGGGGTTGAAGCATGCAAACAATCACATATACGACCATCATAAGTATGTTAGTGTGTTTGGATACGAGTCAAAACATCACAACCCGGATGTTTGAACTATGTTGGTCTTGGCAATAGTACCGATTGATTAGGGTTTAACTTAAGGGGAAGGAATCGAAAACAGCTAAGAATAATATAAACAAGATAGACGATTTTGATTTTTTATTTTTATTAGTATGGGGTCTTAATTATATTTACCAAATTAGTGTTTGCATGCCTATTTATTTTAGAGTTAACGTTTAACAAAATGATGTGTATACGGGTGTTCTTCTGGGTTTTAATCGGGTTTCGGGTTATTTGCAATGTTTTAAAAACCGGTTTATACCGGCCGGTTGAACCGGTTAAACCGGATGCCGGAAGCTTAGCCAGCACGAATCATACCGGTAAACTGAGGGAACGGTAATGAAGTACCGCCGGTAAATTAGCTTATACCGGTTTAAACCGGTATTCCGGTAC
Organism: Helianthus tuberosus; assembly: GCA_030545235.1. Classification (NCBI taxonomy): domain Eukaryota; kingdom Viridiplantae; phylum Streptophyta; class Magnoliopsida; order Asterales; family Asteraceae; genus Helianthus; species Helianthus tuberosus. The sequence goes on from CM060438.1 coordinate 58,921,037, forward strand.
CGAGTCAAAGGTTAAAATTTGGACTTTTAATATGTTATAGGCACAAAAAGGTGACGATTTACCTTCATAGAAAAACCTAGCGCCTAAAAAGGCAACAATAGTGAATTTTTGGATTATGAATAACTTTTAGAATATTTTTTATTATGAAAAGATAGCCTTTGATTATTTTTTGAGTAAAAATTGTATTTTATGGATTTATTGGTTAATTAGTCAACCTGGTTAAACCGACTGGTGCTACCCGGTTCTACCGGTTGAACCATTTCTGAACCTAACCCGGTACAATTTAAAAACCGGTTTTTAAAACATTGGTTATTTGGGTTTCTTGTTACTGGAATCCTATCCGTAATCCGACCCAAATAAGATTCAGGTTAATCGGTTTCGGGTATTCGGGTCGGGTTAATCGGTATACGGATTTTTAAATACAAGTTGCAATGCGTAATTTACAATCCAACATCTATATATGATAAAATCGAAACTGAATGAACAGTAATGACTTTATTATTTATTTCTTAAATTTTTAAATTAAAATTAGAATAGAATGAATAGTAATATCATTAAGAGATGAGCAAATGGTATCGGGTATAGGCATCGGTCTCAAATTTACCAAACCGATGTATTTTCGGTACCGGTTCTGCACAGGTATTCACCGGTTTTTACCCTCAGATACCGGTGCCGTACCAGTACCGACCGGTACCGTACCGAACCGTACCATACTAGGTATATTCGGTACCGGTACCCACTTTTGGGGATTTCGGTAACGGTATTTTCAGTACCAGTTGGTACCGAGCTCATCAAATCCTGTAGCAACGCAGCAATTCAAGTAATTGCACCGTTTAGAGTACTTTTTATACACACAGTAAGTAAACTGTATTTCGTTTGAATGAGGTTTTATATATACAACAACTTATTTTGCTTTCTTTTTTGTCTTTTTCTGTAATGAATGACTTGTATCATGTAAAATTAACTTGGATATTTAGAATATTGATGAGCAAATCGTATCAAATCCTGTAAACGAACCGGTATCGTATCGGTACCAAATTTACTATACCAAATCATTTTCGTTACCAATTTGGTACCCACCTTTTGGCGTTTTCAGAATCGTTACTTTCGGTTCGACACCGGTCTAGCACCATACCTGTATTTATTGATTTTTACCTTCAAATACCATACCGTATTGTACCGAGCATTTTCGGTGCCGGTACCTAATTTCGATGATTTTCCGGATCGGTGCTTTCGTTGCCGTTACCGGTACCGAGCTCATCCATATTTTAACGTGTTAGCACCGTAATAACTGAACTGAAAACAATCGAATTTCCAACGTGTAGGACGTGTGGGTCCTATTATTATATATTAGGTTATTTAAAATCGTTTTTTATGACTTAGTGATTATCCTTACCACGTCATTTTATTTATGTTTTGATATTCGGTATCTGTTTTCCGTTACTGACACGCCTTTTGTAGTCATTGGGTCCCGCCGCAACGCGCGGACGGAAAATAACTAGTTATTATTAAGTGAAAAACACAAATCCAACTTACCATTCTTATTATTAAGTGAAACACAAAATGTCAAATAAATGCACCCCTAATATGATATTTTATTCAAACCCATGCATTATTAAAGATATATGTTAACTAAATAAACGTCACTACAATAAGCACAAAACCAAACCGTATCAACCAATCGCATACACTAAAAAGAAAACGTCAAATCCTATCAACCAAATTGAAACTTTTTAGTCGCTCAAACAACCAAGGAAACAAAACATCATGTTCAAAACAAAAACAAAACATACGAGAAGATATATAGACTATTATAGTTATTATGTATGTATAAAATATAATTGATATTTTTTAATGTAATTCGGGGTAATCGGGTCAACCTGATTAACATTTTTTAACCCAATTACAGACCCGAATACTACTTTTGGGTTTCGGGTTCCATCTTGCTCGGGTTCGGGTTGGTTTTATTCGGAACAGTTTTCGAATTTCCGTAAAAAAACACCCCTAGTTGTGTATTGGTTTAAGAATTAAACAAATGTTCATATACTTGTTTTGTTAATTTGTTAATGGTAGAGGGGCTATCCTTGCTTATATGTAAATAATATAGATCTTTGGTGGCAAAGCTTAAACAAAAAATCAGGAGGGCCCGAACTCTCAAGATAAATTACACTACGAAGCGAAAAATCAAACCTCCCTGCCCCCATGGAACTCCAACCTTGTTTGGTATCAATAGAAAAGTCAACTGTGATTATCACTTTTACTCTTCAATCTAATTACAATAGTTTACAATTTAATAACGCTTTGAGTATGTGTTTTTTTCAGTTTTTGAAGCATTTAGTAATAAATACTAAAGAAAAAAATACAAGCTTATTCGACTTCTATCCAGCTGGTTTCCACTTTCCCCTTCAGTTGGGGCTTCTGTTTCCCCGGTTTGAATATTTTTGAGGGTCAAAACCAAGCGGAACAAAATTCAAAGTTGCAAAACTGAATATTAAACAACCTGCCTAACCTGGAAGTCGAACCAAACCGAATCAAACAATCTGCAAATTGAACCAAGCTTGTAAAACCCTAAATCAAACCTGCTAAGGCAAAGCTTATATGTTTATTGACAATCCATCCTAGATATTGATGTTTAATTATTTAAAATTAAAGGGTTAAAAACTAATGCTCTTTTAAACTAAATGTTCATTGTTCAATATTATTTTGAAGACTAACAAAGACAATTATATACATTTAGACATTTAAATTACTTTATACAAGTAGAATTTACCTTACAAAACCTTGCACATTAAACATATGATATGATCTTCATGTTCTAGAATTTATGCCCATGCAGAAATTTTACGCCCGTGCAGAAAATTGATGGAAAGAAGACAGTGAAAATTTAGATGGTGTTGTAACGCTTAACATATAACAAACTACATTTTGTTTTCCTATCACAGTTTCTTTCCATTTCTATTCAATATTTTCCTGTGATGTGGCTGAAAATGGTCATTTATAAAAATTGGTGTTTTTACGTTTACACAAAGAAAAATTAATATAATTATCTTATAGTATATGAACCCTTTTAATATAATTAAAAAAAGGAAGAATATGTAATTATGTTTGGAGATACCTCTTCTAGTTTGGTCTCTATAAAGGAGTTGACATCTGTCCTTACATCACATATCCCAAAATTTGTATCTATTACTTTCAGTTGAGGGGTAGACAAGTGTCCCTTGGTGAAAACTGTAATTGATGGGCAGTCTTTGATTTGTAGAGTATCCAAAGCTGGCAACGAGAAAGTCTCCTTCCCTAAGCAAAATCCCTTGAGATTCCTAAGATATTCTAGTTTTATGGAGTTTAGACGAGGTAAGATAATCTCATTCACTTTGGCATCACATTCTTCTTCTTCTTCTTCCTTCACAATTACCTCCATATTCCAGCAGTTACTTATATGTAGTTCTTGGAGTTGCACTAGACTACCAACTATGGAACATGTAAAAACATGTTCCAGATTTAGATTTACACACTGGTAAATAGAGAGAGTTGTTAGGTTTGGAAACTCCAGTACCATCCATTGGTTGCTATTCCATAAATACTTTAGATCCCTTAAGTGCTCTAACTTCACTTGTGTTAGGTTTGGATTTGGGACAAGAGTTTTTGATTCACTGGAACCACTCCCTTCCACTGCTACTACTTCAAATACCTCCTTTACCCCATCACTTGATTTTATAATAATCTGTTGAAGCTTTACCAGTTGTGGCAGCACATGAGATGGAATAATAGTCCTTCCAACATCCACTTTATTCTCTATATTAATTTCTATCAGATTATGAAAAGAGGAAGGCATCCCTTTTGAAGATGTTGGGAATGTGGTCTACAACAATAAAAAAACACAAGGCGTTTGTTATAGGCTAATTATAAAGACCCAGATTTAGAAGGTTTGAGTTTTGAACTAAAGTGAAGTGACCATTTTGGTAATTTACTCATTAGTAAACAAACTTTCATATATATAGTGTGTCCTTTGACCTGTCGGTGCCAAATTGAGTATATGATATATCTCACCCATTCATGATTCAACTCATGTTACGTTCAAAGTGGTCCATTTATACCGTATAATGTGTCTTTAAACGTAACCATACCTAGTGGTATTTTGGTGGTGGGATAAGGCTTAGGGACCATAAAGTCCTGGGTTCGAATCCCACAAGGGGGTTTTCCCAGATTTATTGGGTTTACTACTGAATTGGTATATAGGCATAATTGTCTAGTGGGGGATATGATCGCGTGGTTCCACTGGTGGCACGATGATACTCCCGTGGTCCGTGAGTGATCCAACTTACCTTTCAAAACAAATGCTTTTTAACTTCTATGGTATTTACTGATGTTATTGGTCTAAGCCAATAAGCAGCTGGTGGAGTAATAAGGAAGAGACTTGGTGTTCTAAGTGACCTAGATTCGATTTCTGTCATCCGCATAAGTTTCTGCGGCACCTGGTGATGATGAGAGACTAGGCAGAGATCGCTAGTTCGATCCTTGAACTATCGTATCTTCAGGCGAGTGTTCACAGGCTTCTACCCTAGATGAGGGTTTTCTCCGCTTCGGAGGCAAGTGTATCCCGATGTGGAGAATTTCGCTTGTAGCCCCTTTAAAGGATTCTTTGGCGTTTAAAAAGAAATTATTATGCTCTAAATCAACACTTAACATCTGAGGTGACCTCTCAATCAAAGTCATAATTACGTCTATTAGAAATCTACATGGGTACTGTTTATTGATGGGGATGATCCAGGATGTATATCAACATCTTCCGTATTTTCTTCATTAATGATATGTTTAAGCTCTAAAGCGTCCCTTAATCATATATGGTTGATAACCGCATACGAACACCTTCTTCTGGTCCACTAGATATGGCCATGAAACTAAGACATCCTTTGCCAAGACTCTCTAGATGGATATTATTTCATACAAGAGGTATATATTCCAAGTGCTTTTCTTTTCTATAAGACTAGAGGGTATGGAGAGCCTCATCCCCAAGGGGATGGGCCGCTACGTCGGTGATGTGCGTGAAGTGTATATATAAGTTTAAGTATATTTTAAGCCCTTTTACACTTTTCTTAGCCAATTTTTAAATTTATAAAACACGATATTTACTAACACTAAACACACATATGGGCAAGTGCACCCATCGTGAGCGTAGTATAGTGTTGGTAAGATACCGAGGTCGTCCAAGGACACAAGAGCTTTTAGTACCGGTTTATCCTCAACGTCTAATCAAATCAAAAAGTTGGAAAAAGGTTTTAAACTAGAAAAAATAAAAACTAACTAAAATGCTGAAAATAAAAATAAAAATAAAAACAGATAGACAAGATGAATCACTTGGTTCCGACTCGTGTATAGTGTAACCTTTGATTATTTCCGCACTTTTGCACTTATTTAAGAGATTATCTTAGTTATTGTAGTAGACCCCTCTTTTGAAGGTGACGTTACCCTCAACCCAGTAGTTTGAGTCAGCAAGGATACAATCCTAAAGGGTCGGATTATTGAAAGATAATTAATTAAGTTATTAATGCAAATTATGGTAGGCCCCTCTTTTGAAGGTGACGTTACCCTCGGCTAAGTAGTCTGAGTCAGCAAGGATACAGTCCTAAGTAGCCGGGTTATAGTATTAATAGTAGTTAACTTATGAGGGGATCAAAGAGTTTGGACCCCCGCCATCCAATACCGTTAAGTATTGAAGGAGGTCCTACTAAATTTGACCCAGGTCCCTTGCAGGATCTCTAAACGCTGAACAACGGTAAGACTCTTACCAAACCGTTCCCTTAACCCCCGACCAGGTAGCCAACATACCTCCATATAGACCGTGGAGATATGAATGGTGAAAATCTTTTATTTTATATAGACAGTAAAATAATGCCAAGACACCACGGACAAACGATAAGGAAGAATCACCTTCAACATAAGAAACTAGTTATTAAAGTCATTAATACAAAACCAATTAAAAAGTGCGAAAAGATTAAAAATAAATAGTATTACACTAGACACTTGTCTTCACCAAGTGATGTAAGAGACTTAGGCAAACATGGCCTTGATTGTCAAGAACTCTTACGATCAATCTTGGATCCCGAGACGACTCACACACTCTATGATAGACAATGGATGATGGTGGTGGACGATGGTGTTATGGTGGTGGTGGGTGGTGGGTGAAGTGTGAGAGAGGTGGTGTGCCAAGGGATGGTTTGAGCTTGAGCCAAGCACTCCTATTTATAGGCTGAACAGAAGCTCGGGCACGGCCTCGTGTCCAGTGGGCACGGCCCTGTGTCCACGTCCTTCTCTTTCTTCATTTAATGCAGCTTGTCTTATTAGTTGACCACGCCCCCGTGTCCGCTGAGCACGACCCCGTGTGCAGAAGCATATCTGTACTATCAAGATTTGCCTGGATTCTACGAATCTTATAGTTGACCACGGCCCCGTGTCCGCTGAGCACGGCCCTGTGGTGGGCAATAGAAGCTTCTACCACTTTGTCTTTTCTGCTGACACTTGGGCACGCCCCGGTGCTGGCTGAGCACGGGGCATGTTCAGTCTTCTGTCTTCTTGTTTTGCTTGGGAAGATGCTGTCGTGGGGTCGGGCATGTCACGTTTGTTCCTTTTCTTGTATTTATGTTAGATTTTGCTGTCTTTTTGCTTCTTTTGTTAATTTGAGCTCATTTAATCCTGAAAATACAAAAGGAAGACAAAAGCACACTTTTTCCAACATTAGTACTAAAAAAGGGTTAGTTTTTATGCCACAATTGATGAAATTTATATGTTGCATTTTGCACACATCAAATACCCCCACACTTGAATCTTTGCTTGTCCTCAAGCAAAACTCTTTATAATGTGGTTTTACACTCCCAAATGAAATGGGTAGAAAAGAAGGTTTTTGGGCTTGTCATAGAGTGTCGGGATTTCCAAGATTCTTTATTAAGTTTTATTTTTATTTATTTACAATCTTATTCGTCATGATTTATTTAAAACTTTTCATAAGATAAATTACTTATTAGGGCATAACATGCCTTTTTAAAATTTCATTTATATACAAGTTCACATACCTCACGGGGATCACTCAACACTCGGCCGAAGATGTATTTTAGTAAATCACTCGAGAGCGGCATGGAACTCACTCGTACCATAAGCTTGCCAAGCAATCAATCCTCCTCCTTTTTGACTATATACCTTTGTAAATATCAATAGGACTTTTTGGGTGAAGGGTTAGGCTTGGGTTAAAGGTAGGTGGTTGGGTTAGTGGTTAGTAAAAAAGGGCGAAAAGCGTAACAAGCGTCGGTTTTCGAAAGACTTTTTATTTTTGTAGCTTTTTTTTATTTTGATGAAGCTTTTATTCAAACAAAGTTATTTTTGATAAACTTGTTAGTTTATTTTCCTTAGCTTCATCATCAACACATTTTTTTTTGAAGTCAACCGAAAAACCGAACTTGTTACTAAAACAAAGGGTTAAAAAATAAAAAAATAAAAAGTTTTGGTGGGTGAAAGGGTGTTTGGTTTGGGTTATGAAATGCAAAGGTTTAGGCTCAAAGGAGCTAACTAGGGGGATTTTGGGTAGGTGGTAAAAAAAATAATGTTGTAGAAATAAAAAGTGTTAGTCCTAATGCCTCCATCATTTACTTACTCGGGTTTAAGTTGGTAAGGACCGGAATGTATCGTCATGGCAAGTTCTAGAGTCGTAAGAACCAAGCGGCTATTCACACAAGAAACGAAAAATGAGCATTTAATTTAAAGATATGTATTTGTATGCTCAATAAAGGCTCAAAACTCACTTTTGTGGGAATGGGTTTTTATGTGATCAAGTATATATAATCAAATTTTAACTAAGTTTGCCATGCCTTTTCATAATTTTCTTATGTTGGTTCTTTTTATCACGACGCTATCGGTTGTAAATTTGTAAAAATATAACCTTTTTAGAACTTGAAATTCCCAAGTTAAACCTAGGCAAGTAAAAAATGAAATTTTTTTGAAAAAAATTTGGGGTGATTAGCGGTTCCAATAGAGTTTTGTGTAAGGCTTGTATTTAGGACTTGCAAGATTCAAGGTTTTAGCATCCCCCCATACTTAAATTACACATTGTCCTTAATGTGTCCCAAAAATAAGTTTTTAAGTTGATTGAATGTGTAAAAAGGTATGAAAAAGCAAAAAATTTGTGTTACTGGGCGCTGAAAACGGCCCCGTGGTGTCCGGGCACGGCCCCGTGTTCAAGTGCCAGTAACAAAATTAAATCAAGAGAAACAGAAGCCTGGACACGGGGATGTGTTGGGTGAACACGGCCCGTGTCCAGTTTACCTGAACTGGGTATTTCTGCAGATTGTGCAGCACGGGGCCGTGTTGGGCGAACACGGCCCGTGCCGAACTCACTGTAAATGAAGAAATTTTGTCGGATGGTCCTGTTTTCCTGCATGGGGTGCTGGTTCAAGTTTCCCTTGCATCCTTTGTCATCTCAAGTGTGTTTTATTCATTTTAACACCATCCAAACACCAAATTAACTAAAACCATCATTCATTAAGTCATAGAGAGAATTACATAATAGTCCTAGAAAATGAAAAATAAAGCAGAAAATAAAAGTTAAAAATCCTAAATTAGATAGGTCAAGTGATACGTAAAATCATCCCCTAGGAGCTCTACTTCTACAATAAGAACCAAAATTCCGGAAATAGTTTTCCGGTTTCTAAAAGTCTTGTAGAACTTCAAGCCGAGCGGTGTCCCTTAGATGTTGCTAGAGCCATTCTTCTATCTCCCTCGAGAGAAGGGAGACGGCTTCATGTTCCTCAGCATCTTGTGGAGGGGGAGCGACACCAATCGGTACCCCTTGTAGTATGTCTCGAGGTGGCTCCGGATGCATGGCGTACCACTCGGCTGGTATGATGACTTCAGGAACCACATTCCATGCCCTTTGGGTAATGATTGATACCAAAGGAGGAGAAGCGAGAATGTTCAACCTTTGGTGCAAAAGGTTGACCTCTCGAAGACATCCCTCTAGTCCCACCGTCAAATGATTAATACGGTCAACCAATGCCTCTTCCACACTTGTCACTTCATCAAGGGCCTCTCTTAAGGCGTAAACATAGTTTACAAGAGAATCTTAAACCGTTGATGATCTTCTCCCCTGCCGGTTGTTTCTGGAATGCGACGAAGAGTTTCCGCTTGTTCTGCTTGCCATTATGAGAAAACATACCGAAAAGGGTTAAATTTTATTGGACCAGTACCTCGGACACGGCCCCGTGTTCAACGAACACGGCCCCGTGTTCAGATATCTGCAGGATTTAGGAACAAGGAATCTTGGGGTTTTAAATTGTTTTCGTGATTTTTAAAGCATTTTTGAACAGAAACAACTTAAAGCATTGTTGTAGAACTTATTCTGAACAAGATTCCATGATCAAAAATCTAACAAACATCTCAATAAAGCTTGAAATTATGGAAGTCTCAAGCTTTAATGGAGGTGTAAGAAAAATTGAAGAAGATGAAAGTGGATAAAAGAGGAAAGGACAAGCAGATAGTTGAGAAACTTCTTTTATAAAATACCTAGGATGGTATGTGAGAATATTCCCCAAATCTCTGTCCCTGGAATGGTTCAAATGTGCAGGATTCTTGGCTGCATTTATAGAAAATGACAGTACGTTGCGCACGGCCCCGTGTCGGCTGGACACGGCCCCGTGTGCAGAAGGAATCCTGACACATTTCTGTCCGTATTCTGATAAAATCAGAAGGGAATCTTTGGGTGGACACGGGGGCGTGCTGACCTGGACTCGGCCCCGTGTCTAGAAGCTGTCTTAAGGAATTCGTCTATTTTCAAGGAACTTCTTCAGATCGGGTGGTTCCTTACTGGATGGAACAACCCCAAAGTGCCTAAGATACCTTAATTGCTATAGATTAAGACGAGAACGCAAGAGGTTGTCGGTGAGGGTGATTCCTATGCTATATGTAGGTGGACAAGTCCAACCCTTTCCCGGGCTCTCGTTAAAGGTGTATGTCGAATCGCTCAGGTCTATGTATGCATCGAAGGAATTCGATGGGGAGTCCTTCACGGCACAATCGACACAGGGACGACTATCGCTCAAGTCCTCACTAGAGTTTGAAGTATCGTCGGAAACAACGAAGTTGTTTGAATGCTAACCCAACCCTTCTTCTTGGTTATCGTCTTGGGATAGATTATTGAAATCTTTCCTAAGTTCTTCTAACCAATTAAGAATTAGATTTTCTAATTGAAATAATTCATCGAGAAGCATTTCTCCTAGAAAATCCGGTTGGGAGCATTCGAGGGAGAGATAGGGATTATTTTTACTTTCGCCCCTCTAAAGGATGTAAGGAGACGATGGGTCTATATAGTGGGGCTTATAATTTAGAAAATAACATTCTAATTCCTTATGGTTACCACCACATAATTGACACCACGTACCATAAGAGTGCCGAAAGTAAAAAGTATCAGTATCACTCATGTTTGTGTCAGAAATTACCAACCGTCGGGATCTTACGGTTCTGTTTTCAGTAACTGAATCTTGGGCATGGGGGTGTGTTGGGTGGGCACGGCCCCGTGTTCAGCCTACTGTCTGACTTAAACAGGATTGCCAGTTCCAATGATTGGGCACGGGGCGTGTTCAGCGGGCACGACCCGTGCTGAGTTCTGCAGAAGCTGAAAAACTAAGAAAAATCCTAAAAAAAATGAAAAATAAGAAAAACGATTAGGCCGTTGATTCCTAACTTTCTTAAAATCCTTGTGTCCCCGGCAGCGGCGCCAAAAAATTGATGTGCGTGAAGTGTATATATAAGTTTAAGTATATTTTAAGCCCTTTTACACTTTTCTTAGCCAAGTTTTAAATTTATAAAACACGATATTTACTAACACTAAACACACATATGGGCAAGTGCACCCATCGTGAGCGTAGTATAGTGTTGGTAAGATACCGAGGTCGTCTAAGGACACAAGAGCTTTTAGTACCGGTTTATCCTCAACGTCTAATCAAATCAAAAAGTTGGAAAAAGGTTTTAAACTAGAAAAAATAAAAACTAACTAAAATGCTAAAAATAAAAACAGGTAGACAAGATGAATCACTTGGTTCCGACTCGTGTATAGTGTAACCTTTGATTATTTCCGCACTTTTGCACTTATTTAAGAGATTATCTTAGTTATTGTAGTAGGCCCCTCTTTTGAAGTTGACGTTACCCTCAACCCAGTAGTTTGAGTCAGCAAGGATACAATCCTAAAGGGTTGGATTATTGAAAGATAATTAATTAAGTTATTAATGCAAATTATGGTAGGCCCCTCTTTTGAAGGTGACGTTACCCTCGGCTAAGTAGTCTGAGTCAGCAAGGATACAGTCCTAAGTAGCCGGGTTATAGTATTAATAGTAGTTAACTTATGAGGGGATCAAAGAGTTTGGACCCCCGCCATCCAATACCGTTAAGTATTGAAGGAGGTCCTACTAAATTTGACCCAGGTCCCTTGCAGGATCTCTAAATGCTGAACAACGGCAAGACTCTTACCAAACCGTTCCCTTAACCCCCGACCAGGTAGCCAACATACCTCCATATAGACCGTGGAGATATGAATGGTGAAAATCTTTTATTTTATATAGACAGTAAAATAATGCTAAGACACCACGGACAAACGATAAGGAAGAATCACCTTCAACATAAGAAACTAGTTATTAAAGTCATTAATACAAAACCAATTAAAAAGTGCGAAAAGATTAAAAATAAAAAGTATTACACTAGACACTTGATGTGTGTAAAATGCAACATATAAATTACATCAAATGAGGCATAAAACTAACCCTTTTTTAGTACTAATATTGGAAAAAGAGTGTTTTTGTCTTCCTTTTGTATTTTCAGGATTAAATGAGCTCAAAAACGCAAAAGAAGCAAAAAGACAGCTAAATCCAACATAAATACAAGAAAAGGAACATTAGAGGATTGCCCGAACCCTCAACGGCACCTTCCAAAGCAAAATAGAGAAAACAGAAGGCTGAACACGCCCCGTGCTCAGCCAGCACGGGGTCGTGCCCAAGAAGCAGCAGAAAAGACAAACCTATAGAAGCTTCTAGTGCCCACCACGGGCCGTGCTCAGCGGACACGGGGGCGTGCCGAAAGTACTGCAGGCGCATTAATTGTAATTGCGAATTACAATTAATGAAGAGAGAGAGTGTCAGACGGGCACGGGGCCGTGCCCAGCGAACACGGGGCCGTGCCCAGGCCTCTGTTCAGCCTATAAATAGGAGTGCTTGGTTTCATTGCAACTCATCCCTTGGCACACCACCTCTCTCACACTTCATCCACCACCCACCACCATCACAACACCATCATCCACCACCATCATCCATTGTCCATCATAGAGTGTGTGAGTCGTCTCGGGATCCAAGATTGATCGTAAGAGTTCTTGACAATCAAGGCCATGTTTGCCTAAGTCTCTTACATCACTTGGTGAAGACAAAGTGTCTAGTATAATACTTTTTATTTCTAATCTTTTGCACTTTTTATTTGGTTTTGTATTAATGACTTTAATAACTAGTTACTTATGTTGAAGGTGATCTTTCCTTATCGTTTGTCCGTGGTGTCTTGGCATTATTTTACTGTCTATATAAAACAAAGGATTTTCACCATTCATATCTCCACGGTCTATATGGAGGTATGTTGGCTACCTGGTAGGGGGTTAAGGGAACGGTTTGGTAAAGGTCTTGCCATTGTTCAGCGTTTAGAGGTCCTGCAATGGACCTGGGTCAAATTTAGTAGGACCTCCTTCAATACTTCACGGTATTGGATGGCGGGGGTCCAAACTCTTTGATCCCCTCATAAGTTAACTACTATTAATACTATAACCCGGCTATTTAGGACTGTATCCCTGCTGACTCAGACTACTTAGTCGAGGGTAACGTCACCGCCAAAAGCGGGGCCTACCACAATACTGCATTAATAACTTAATTCATTATCTTCCAATAATCCACCCCTTTAGGATTGTATCCCTGCTGACTCAAACTACTGGGGTGAGGGTAACGTCACCTTCAAAAGAGGGGCCTACTACAATAACTAAGATAATCTCTTAATTATGTGCAAAAGTGCGGAAATAATCAAAGGTTATACTAGATACGAGTCGGAACCAAGTGATTCATCTTGTCTATCTGTTTTTATTTTATTTTTATTTTCAGCATTTTAGTTAGTTTTTATTTTTCTTAGTTTAAAACATTTTTCTAAACTTTTATTTTGGTTAGACGTTGAGGATAAACCGGTACTAAAAGCTCTTGTGTCCTTGGACGACCTCGGTATCTTACCAACGCTATACTACACTCAACGATGGGTGCACTTGCCCATATGTGTGTTTAGTGTTAGTGAAATATCGTGTTTTATAAATTTAAAACTTGGCTAAAATAAGTGTTAAAAAGGGCTTAAAATATACACCTAAAATATACAACACTTTATCGCACATCAAGTTTTTGGCGTCGTTGCCGGGGACACAAGGATTTTAAGAAAGTTAGGAATCAACGGCCTAATCATCTTTTATTTTTCTTTTTATTTTTTTAGGATTTTCTTAGTTTTTCAGCTTCTGCAGAGCTCAGCACGGGCCGTGCCCGCTGAACACGCCCACGTGCTCAATCATTGGAACTGGCAATCCTGTTTTACATCAGACAGTAAGCTGAACACGGGGCCGTGTCCACTCAACACGCCCCCGTGCCCAAGTTTCAGTTACTGAAAACAGAACCGTTAGATCCCGACGGTTGGTAATTTCTGACATAAACATGAGTGATAGTAATTATTTTTACTTTCGGCACTCTTATGGTACGTGGTGTCAATTATGTGGTGGCGAACATGAAGAAGTAAAATGCTACTTCCTAAATTATAGGCCCCACTACATGGACCCACGATCTTTTCACAACCTTAAGAGGGGCGAAAGTAAAAATAAGCACTATTTCTCCCTCGAATGCGCCCAGCCAGATATTCTAGGGGAAATGTTCCTTAGCGAATTATTTCAACTAGAAGAGCTAATTCTGAAATGGATAGAAGAGCTTAGGAAGGATTTTATTAATCCGCCCCAAGACGATACCCATGAAGAAATGTTGGAACCGCATTCCGACAACCTCGTTGCTCCCGAAAATACCTTCGTACCTAGCAAAGACTTGGACGATAGTCGTCCCTGTGTCGATTGTGCCGTGAAGGACTCTCCATCGACTTCGTTCGGTGCATACATAGACCTGAGCGATTCGGCATATACCTTCTTTAACAAGAGCCCGGGAAAGGGTTGGACTTGTCCACCTAGAATGAAAATAGGAATTACCCTCACCGACAACCTCTTGCGTTCTCGCCTTAGTCTAGGACAATTAAGGTATATTAGGCACTTTGGGGTTGTTCCAACCAGTAAGGAACCACCCGATATCGGGGAGATCCTTGAATTAGCAAAACTCCATAAAACAGCCTCCAGACACGGGGCCGTGTCCAGGTCAGCACGCCCCCGTGCTCACTAAAAAGATTCTCTGCTGATTTGGTCAGAATACGGACAAAATGTGTCAGGATTTTCTATGAACACGGGGCCGTGTCCAGTCAACACGGGGCCGTGCCCAGGGCGCTGTCGTTTTCTTTAAATGCAGCCTGATTCCTGCTCATTTTGACCACTTCAATTGACAGAGATCTCTGGAATTTTCACTCATACCATCCTAGGTAAGTGTCAAAAGAAGGTTCCAAGGGACCCTCTTGTCCTTTCCACTTTTATTCATTTCCTCCTCTTTCAAAATTTTTCAAAAGTTCCTCCATGGAAGCTTGGAAATCCTTTGATTCCAATCCTCTATGTGAAGTTTGTAAGATTATTTGCTAAAGATTCTGGGCTAAAGTTAGTTGAATAACTTTACTTTAAATTATCCGAGCTTAAAACCCAGATAACAATCATAAAAATAATTTAAAACTCCAAGAGTCTTTAGCCAAAAATCCTGCAGACAAATGGACACGGGGCCGTGCTCAACGAGCACGGGGCCGTGTCCAGGGGCTCTGTTTTGTAAAAATTTAGTCTCCTTCGGTTTTCTTCACAGAAAATGGCAAGCAGAACAAGCGGATCATCTTCAAGAAATAACCGACAAGGGAGGAGATCTTCAACGGCAGAAGATTCTCTTGTAAACTATGTTTACGCTCTAAGGGAGGCTATTGATGAAATGACGGGAGTGGAAGAAGCATTGGTCGACCGTATCAACCATCTTACCGTGGGGCTGGAGGGCTGTCTCCATGAAGTAAACCTCTTGCACCAGAGGTTGAACCTTCTCGCTTCCCCGCCTTTGGTACCCATAATAACCCAAAGGGCGTGGAACGTGGTGCCCGAAGTTGTCATTCCAGCTGAATGGTACGCCATGCACCAAGAGGTTCCTCGAAGAGTGGTGCAAGGAGTCCCGGTGAATGTTCCCCCTCAACCACCAACAGCAGAAGAAAACGAAGCCGCATTCTTCCTCCCTAGGGAGATCGAAGAATGGCTTTAAACAAAGTTTAGGAAGGAACTCGTTCGGCTAAAAGTCCTACTCTATCGGGAAATCATTCTCGAAATTTTCCTATATTGGTAGAACTCCTTATGATAACCTCGTGTACTCGCTGA
The DNA here is from genome assembly GCA_030545235.1 of Helianthus tuberosus. Lineage (NCBI taxonomy): Eukaryota > Viridiplantae > Streptophyta > Magnoliopsida > Asterales > Asteraceae > Helianthus > Helianthus tuberosus. The sequence continues at coordinate 58,936,620 of CM060438.1, forward strand.
CCTATCTAGTTAAGTTTTAATTTTAGTTTAATTTAGGATTATGTAAGTTCTCTCTATGATGAAATGAAATGATGGTTTTAATGTTTGGATGGTTTGTAATAAATAAAACACACTCATGGTGGTAAAGGATGAAAAGGGGAACGAGAAAAATGATCCCATGCACAAGAACGAGGCAACCCGACAGTTTTCTCCCTTTCAGAAGGTTCAACACGGGCCGTGCCCAACCAACACGGCCCCGTGTCGGACCACCTGCAGAAAACGCCCAGTACAGGTAACTGGACACGGGCCGTGTTCACCCAACACGCCCCCGTGTCCAGACTTCTGTTCCTCTTATTTCAATTTTGTTACTGGCACTTAAACACGGGGCCGTGCCCGGATAACACGGGGCCGTGTTCAGTGCCCAGTAACACAAATTTTTGCTTTTTAAACACTATTTTACACATCTAATCAACCTAAAAATTTATTTTTGGGACACATTGAGGACAATGTGTAATTTAAGTGTGGGGGGGGATGCTAAAACCTTGAATTTTGCAAGTCCTAAATACAAGCCTTACACAAAACTCTATTGGAACCGCTAATCACCCCAAATTTTTTCAAAAATTTCATTTTTTTTACTTGTCTAGGTTTAACTCGGGAAATTCAAGCTCTCAAAAAGGTTATATTTTTACAAATTTACAACCGATAGCGTAGTGATAAAAAGAACCAACATAAGAAAATTATGAAAAGGCATGACAAACTTATTTAAAATTTGATTATATATACTTGATCACATAAAAACCCATTCCCACAAAAGTGAGTTTTGAGCCTTTATTGAGCACACAATTTCATATCATTTGACTAAATGCTCATTTTTCGTTTCTTGTGTGAATAGCCGCTTGGTTCTTACGACTCTAGAACTTGCCATGACAATACATTCCCGGTCCTTATCAACTTAAACCCGAGTAAGTAAATGATAGAGGCATTAGGACTAACCCTTTTTCATTTCTACACCATTATTTTTCTTTTTTTTCACCACCTACCCAAAAAAATCCCCCTAGTTAGCCCCTTTGAGCCTAAACCTTTTCGTTTCATCACCCAAAACAAAAACCCTTTCACCCACCAAAACCTTTTTCTTTTTTAACCCTTTATTTTAGTAACAAGTTCGGTTCTTCGAAAAAAAAAAAAAAAAAAAAAAGAGAGAAAAATGAAGCAAAAAGAAAATAAACAAACAAAGTAATCAAAAATAACTTTGTTTGAATAAAAGCTTCATCAAAAATAAAAAGTTGCAAAAATACGAAAACCGACACTTGTTACGCTTTTTAGCCCTTTTTCTACTAACCACTAACCCAACCACCTACCTTTAACCCTAGCCAACCCTTAACCCACAAAGTCCTCTTGATATCTACAAAGGTATAAAAGTTAAAAAGGAGGAGGATTGATTTCTTGGCAAGCCTATGGTAGGAATAAGTTCCATGCCGCTCTCGAGTGATTCACTAAAAATACACCTTCGGCCGAGTGTGAGTGATTTCCCCGCGAGGTATGTGAACTTGTATATAAATAGAATTTTAAAAAGGCATGTTATGCCCAAATAAGTAATTTCTTTTATGAACAGTTCTAAATAAATCATTACGAATAGGAGTGTAAATAAATAAAAATAAAACCCTAAAAAGATCTTGGAAATCCCGACACTCTATGACAAGCCCAAAACCTTCTCTTCTACCTATTCCATTTGGGAGTGTAAGCCAAATATTAAAGAGTTTTGCTTGAGGACAAGCAAAAGTTCAAGTGTGGGGGTATTTGATGTGTGTAAAATGCAACATATAAATTACATCAAATGAGGCATAAAACTAACCCTTTTTTAGTACTAATATTGGAAAAAGAGTGTTTTTGTCTTCCTTTTGTATTTTCTGGATTAAATGAGCTCAAAAACGCAAAAGAAGCAAAAAGACAGCTAAATCCAACATAAATACAAGAAAAGGAACATTAGAGGATTGCCCGAACCCTCAACGGCACCTTCCAAAGCAAAATAGAGAAAACAGAAGGCTGAACACGCCCCGTGCTCAGCCAGCACGGGGTCGTGCCCAAGAAGCAGCAGAAAAGACAAACCTATAGAAGCTTCTATTGCCCACCACGGGCCGTGCTCAGCGGACACGGGGGCGTGCCGAAAGTACTGCAGGCGCATTAATTGTAATTGCAAATTACAATTAATGAAGAGAGAGAGTGTCAGACGGGCACGGGGCCGTGCCCAGCGAACACGGGGCCGTGCCCAGGCCTCTGTTCAGCCTATAAATAGGAGTGCTTGGTTTCATTGCAACTCATCCCTTGGCACACCACCTCTCTCACACTTCATCCACCACCCACCACCATCACAACACCATCATCCACCACCATCATCCATTGTCCATCATAGAGTGTGTGAGTCGTCTCGGGATCCAAGATTGATCGTAAGAGTTCTTGACAATCAAGGCCATGTTTGCCTAAGTCTCTTACATCACTTGGTGAAGACAAAGTGTCTACTATAATACTTTTTATTTCTAATCTTTTGCACTTTTTATTTGGTTTTGTATTAATGACTTTAATAACTAGTTACTTATGTTGAAGGTGATCTTTCCTTATCGTTTGTCCGTGGTATCTTGGCATTATTTTACTGTCTATATAAAATAAAGGATTTTCACCATTCATATCTCCACGGTCTATATGGAGGTATGTTGGCTACCTGGTAGGGGGTTAAGGGAACGGTTTGGTAAAGGTCTTGCCATTGTTCAGCGTTTAGAGGTCCTGCAATGGACCTGGGTCAAATTTAGTAGGACCTCCTTCAATACTTCACGGTATTGGATGGCGGGGGTCCAAACTCTTTGATCCCCTCATAAGTTAACTACTATTAATACTATAACCCGGCTATTTAGGACTGTATCCCTGCTGACTCAGACTACTTAGTCGAGGGTAACGTCACCGCCAAAAGCGGGGCCTACCACAATACTGCATTAATAACTTAATTCATTATCTTCCAATAATCCACCCCTTTAGGATTGTATCCCTGCTGACTCAAACTACTGGGGTGAGGGTAACGTCACCTTCAAAAGAGGGGCCTACTACAATAACTAAGATAATCTCTTAATTATGTGCAAAAGTGCGGAAATAATCAAAGGTTATACTAGATACGAGTCGGAACCAAGTGATTCATCTTGTCTATCTGTTTTTATTTTATTTTTATTTTCAGCATTTTAGTTAGTTTTTATTTTTCTTAGTTTAAAACATTTTTCTAAACTTTTATTTTGGTTAGACGTTGAGGATAAACCGGTACTAAAAGCTCTTGTGTCCTTGGACGACCTCGGTACCTTACCAACGCTATACTACACTCAACGATGGGTGCACTTGCCCATATGTGTGTTTAGTGTTAGTGAAATATCGTGTTTTATAAATTTAAAACTTGGCTAAAATAAGTGTTAAAAAGGGCTTAAAATATACACCTAAAATATACAACACTTTATCGCACATCAACACTTGTCTTCACCAAGTGATGTAAGAGACTTAGGCAAACATGGCCTTGATTGTCAAGAACTCTTACGATCAATCTTGGATCCCGAGACGACTCACACACTCTATGATGGACAATGGATGATGGTGGTGGATGATGGTGTTATGGTGGTGGTGGGTGGTGGGTGAAGTGTGAGAGAGGTGGTGTGCCAAGGGATGGTTTGAGCTTGAGCCAAGCACTCCTATTAATAGGCTGAACAGAAGCTCGGGCACGGCCCCGTGTCCACATCCTTCTCTTTCTTCATTTAATGCAGCTTGTCTTATTAGTTGACCACGCCCCCGTGTCCGCTGAGCACGACCCCGTGTGCAGAAGCATATCTGTACTATCAAGATTTGCCTGGATTCTGCGAATCTTATAGTTGACCACGACCCCGTGTCCGCTGAGCACGACCCCGTGGTGGGCAATAGAAGCTTCTACCACTTTGTCTTTTCTGCTGACACTTGGGCACGCCCCCATGCTGGCTGAGCACGGGGCGTGTTCAGTCTTCTGTCTTCTTGTTTTGCTTGGGAAGATGCTGTCGTGGGGTCGGGCATGTCACGTTTGTTCCTTTTCTTGTATTTATGTTAGATTTTGCTGTCTTTTTGCTTCTTTTGTTAATTTGAGCTCATTTAATCCTGAAAATACAAAAGGAAGACAAAAGCACACTTTTTCCAACATTAGTACTAAAAAGGGGTTAGTTTTTTGCCACAATTGATGAAATTTATATGTTGCATTTTGCACACATCAGTCAGCGCCACGTAGGCAGGGCTTGAAGGGGATGGACCTAGGCGGTGGGGGATGAACCCCTTTATATATATGTATGTATGTATGTATGTATGTATGTATGTATGTATGTATGTATGTATGTATGTATGTATGTATGTATGTATGTATGTATGTATGTATGTATGTATGTATGTATGTATGTATGTATGTATGTATGTATGTATGTATGTATGTATGTATGTATGTATGTATGTGTGTGTGTATGTATGTGTGTGTGTGTATGTGTGTATGGGTGTATGGGTGGGTGTATCTGTGTGCGTATGGATGTGTGTGTGTTAGGAGAGAGGAGAGAGGGGCGTCGAGATCGTCAGCGGGGAGCCGGAGAGGACGCGCAAGGGCCGAGGGGGGCGGTGTGGGGGACCGGCACCGGGCCAGGCCGGGCCTAAGCCGGCCCCCATACCGTCTAGTCTAAGTTGGCACTTCCTCCTCAAGTTATGTGCTTCTAGCTTATGCTAGACTTAACTTAGATTCTTACGAGTTTTAGTTCCATATTCAATTATACTAACACGTGACAAAAGAAAAAAAATTAAGATTACTTCTAACATAACATAAACCCGTTATAATATTATATGCCTTTTCTTACTAAATTTCTATATAGATTCATCATCAATTTAAGAGACATTGTATTAACATCACAAACACGTTTTTGAATAAACATATTCCAACTCGACACAAAACACATGATGTCTACATAGGGCTGCAAACGAACACGAACAAGACCTTGTTCGTGTTCGTTTGTTAAGAAATATATGTGTTCGCGAACTGTTCACGAACACTTATGGAACGAGAATTTATGTTCGTGTTCGTTTGTTAAGGAAATGAACTTGTTCGTATTCGTTTGTTAATTTTAGGTAACTGAACGTTGATTGTAACACCCCAAAAACGGGTTTGATAATCAAACCACGTTAATAGTAATAACGGGTAAAATACCGTTAGTAGTAAAATTAACCCGGTAAATATTAGTATTTAAATAAATAAACTTGATGTTAATTAAAAGGAGGATAAATACTTTGAGAAAAACAAAGTATATAGAAGGCCCGAGTTAACGGGACTTAAAATAAAACAGGTTATAACCTCCCCGAACTCACTAAGTTAACTAGGGATATTTAACTTAGTTAATTAGTGGGAATTTTGTTAGAAATAAGTAGGTCGTGGCCTACTTAATAACTAACCAAACAAGAGGGGCTAAATTGGGATAGTTTGGAAATTGTATAACAAAAATAAAATAAACCAAAATCAAACACACAGTGTGTGTGTGTGTGTGTTATGAAGATCAACCAGGAGAAGCTCCTAGGAGCTCACAACCCTAATTCCAACAAAATCAACAAATTGAAGCTCAATCCAAGCCCCGAATCAATGCATGAACACATATAAACGATCACCTAATCGAGGGGATCACAAGGTATGTCGAATTGTTGATATTGATGAAGTTGTGAAATTGGATGAAGATCACAATATGCGATTTGTGTATGAATTGTAGAAGCTAGGACCAAATTAGTGATGTATACTTGCTTAGAAACAAAACCCTAAGTGAAAATTCTATATAGGTTGCTATGATTTGAGTAATTTGATGATTTACCACACTTAGACAAGTGGGTTTTGATTATGTAGTGAAGATGATGATAAGTTTGTGTTTAAAATCATCATATTTGACAGTAGAAACAAGGTACTTGAACAAATTATAAGTTGAGTGTATGTTCATACAAGAATTGAAATGGGTTTTTGTATATTATGATGAAATCGGTAATTTCAATCATGTAAATAGATGTATGAAATCATGTTATGCACTAGTTCATATGAAGAATTTGATTATATTAGGTGTTCGGATGAATGCTAGTGATATGATGAAACGGGTCTCACTTATAGATGAGAACCCTTAGTTCTTGCGAAATGAGTGAATAAATTAGTTTTGATAATCACTTGAACTAGTTGAAGTGTTGAAAATGCAATGGACTGGTTAGAACTTTAGTTAAAACGGGGCCCTAAAAATAACGCGTACCGAGTAATTAATGGAATGCCTAAACTAGTTGTCGAACTTGAATGTGCACTTTATATGCTAATGGGCGTTTGACTTTTAAAAGTCAAACTGACCTCCAATACGATGAATGATAATTTGACATGAAATGTGTAAGGTGGAATAAACGTATTAGACTATGGTTAATCTAACCACCTTGTGGATATTGAATAACAGTTTGGCGCTTAACAAGCTAGGTGGAAGCTTGGGGAGAAAGCGGGTCAAACGAATCAAGTATGAGAAGGAAAAAAGCATAACCGGATGCAAGGTAAGTAAAGCTTACGCCCCTTTACATTATTTACAAATTACTTAATTGCAAGTAGTGTATATGAATGCTATTAAGTGGTTGGTATATGATGTTCCGACATGATTTAATGAGAGTCGGAACAAGGGAAAATGGTAAGAAATCATGGATTATGGTAAAAGGGTAAAATGGTAAATTAGTCATGTAATGACAAACAAATAAGAAACGGTTTTAAGTAAAACTAGTTCAAAAAGAAAACCGGGATAGGTTTAAAGGAATGAAATCGTAATTAAATACCATCTCATATGGACAAATGGTCAATTAGACTAAATGGGCCAAATGGTATTGTTAACACCATTTGATAATAACATTTGACATCGCTTGTTGAGTTTTTGTGATTCACAGGAATTAACATAAGGCTCACGTTACTATTAACTAGTGATTAATAGTGAAAGGTTTGAAATGGGTCGATATTATGACCCGGGCCAGGTACGCATAAATAAGTTGTTAGTTAAACATGCGATTTTGGTCAAATAATTAGTGATAGTCCTTCGTCAAAAATGAGGGACTAAAAATGACCAAAACGCCCTTGATAGGTAAATCGGGCAAACGACCCTTAGAGGTCGTTTAGATGTTAGTATTATGATTATGTAACTCTTAGATATAAGTGAGAGTTGTAAGCATAAACTTTGTGGATCAAATGCCTAAGAACGGGTCAATTACGTAGAATGACTATCCAAAGGGGTAAAAGTTAGGATAACGGTCCATTATGTTAAATCCACCACAAGATAGTTGTGATGGAATATAAGAGGCTATTTAAAAATGAGAATACGAGGTGTAGAAAGAGAAGAGCGAGATTGATGCTTAAATGCGTATAAGTCGCTTTAAACGGGTCAAAACGAGTACGTATGCAAAACGTGTTAAGGTTGCATAAGAAACCCATAATTTGAACTTTGAAAATTAGTAAATTGGTATAACATGATGTCCATGGTATTTTAAAGGTAATAAACAAGTTTGTTTGATAAAATCACAAACGGGTCAAAAGTGTCATAAGTGAATTCCAATCCGAGAGCTTGAAATCTAAAATTTTGAAAATTTAGATGTCAGATCTTTACTCCATGAGATGGAGAATTAAATTACAAACGCGTAGGAAAAAGAATCGCGTAAATCGGATAAACGGATAAAAAATTATGAAGGTTTTCGTATTAAAAACGAAAAAAAAAAAAAAAGCTGCAGACAGACCCTAAGCTACGGTCCTGGACCGTAGCCTATGGTTCAGACTTGCTGGTTGAGATTTAAAAGTGAACAGTAAGCTACGGTCTGAAGACCGTAGCCGACGGTCGAGTTCCAAACAAAATTGCGACTTTGTTTATTTGATGGTTTTGAGCTTTCGGGTTCGTTTAGACGGGTTCTAGGGTCTCATATACTAACATTTGTGATAAATTTACAATGTAGGCGTGTTTAAACTTAGGATGGATGACGATCAAGCTCAACGAAGAACCGAACACGTCCAAGAATCAAGCTTCCGCAATATATTTTGTCGTAATGTTTAAACGACGATATAAATACAAGATGTTGAAATGTCTTAAATCTTAAAAATGGTTTAATGGAATCGTATTTTCGTACGTACCCGTATAAACCCGTATTTATACGAAACTTATATAAAATATTGTATAATTGAATAAGGGTGTTACAAGTTGATAATTAGAGCTCATGGTTAAAGAGTAAAGTGTGTTCGGTTTGAGGCTTGATCGCAAATCCGGCAAGTACAAGTATGTTAATGGTTCTATATGATTAAAGTGTTGTGAACAACACATAGAGTTATTGTGTAATACAAGTTACACCAATCAAATCTATAATTGATAGATATAGCTAACAAAATTACGTGCTTTGACACGTATAGTAGAAAAGCCTTGTATTATGAAATGGGCGTTTAGTGAAGTTGACATTACTAATCTTTGTAAATGTTTTAAATAAAAGGATACTCGCATCTGAAGATGGGGAGGGTGTAACAAGTGACGGATATGATAGAAGAACGGTCCGAAGCATGACAAGTGGAGCATGCTCACCAAGGACCGAATCGCGTAACAATCGCGAATAAGAATAATGGCAAGGAACGCCCGTCGGGGCAAGCATTATCAGGTGCACGCTTTTAAATTTAATCGCACAAATAGCAATATTCAACAAATATGTAGAAAATGATTGTTGCATATGTAATTAAAAATTTGGAAAACCTGAATAGAATACCTATCCAGGATATTATTTCCAAGAAAACTAAACAGAGGCATTACTTACATAGGGCGTGATGTGAAAACTATAAAAAGGTCATGTGTGTCGTGTGTTAATCGCTTACTCTGGCCAAGTAAGTAGTGGCATATGATACCATGAACTTCTTGTAGTGGACGCATTTATGTCCAATGCAGTAAGGACGGCGTGAATGGAACGAATTAAAAAGGCACCCAAATGAGTCAAACAAGTAAGATGTTTGATAGTAAACGTAAACGCAAGTCGGATGACGGGAGCGTATTACGCTAGAATAACGAGCCCAAAAGAAGGGACAAAAATTAAAGTAAATGAAAATACAAACCAACTAATGTGAATGCTAAGGCATAGGGGATAAAGTTTGACTGTCATGGGTGATGAAATTCACACAGACAAGTCAAAGGGGTAGAATAAAAGAATAAAGGACTTGACTGAATAAAAGCGATGGATGTCGCTAAGACGACCAAATAAATTAAGGTGACGTCTAAAACCATATAAGAATGGTTACTTGATGATGACTTCGGTAAAGATACCCGATGGATGGGTAGGATTGTGGGTGAATGCGTAAATCAAGAGACGGGGACGCGAAATAGAAAGTCAAAAGACTCGGAATATGAGTCATGACTAAAAGACAATGAGAATTTGCAAACAAAAATTTTGATAACTACGTTCAACTATTTTAAAATTGAACGGGTCGAATAAAGAATGGAGTTTGACGTTCACAAGTGATGAAATTTCACACGAACAAGTCAAACGAGATAAATAAAGTATAAAAGCTTGGTAGTGCAAGTAAGCGCAAACCGAATAATGGAAGTGACGTGCTGTCGTGGTACACGCAAATTTAATCCAAATAACAACTAATAGATAGTGGTAAATGGGTATCGAACTCAGGGAGTATGTGGAAATGTGTTTATTCTATAGCTTTGCAATTTAACTACAATTAACCTAATATGCAGAAAATAAAGATCAATGATTAGGATTGTTTGTTTTAGAAAACTAAATTATCAATTACTTACTAATCAAGATTGGATTTTTAATTCAGATTATGAGAACAATGACCATCTTAGGATTCAGTTTCTTTTAACACTTATGTGAAATTCCAACTAGAAAGAGTTACATACATAGACACTTATGTGAAATTCCACGATAATTTATACACGAGTTATGTCTATGTAACTCTTTCTAGTTGGAATTTCACATAAGTGTTAAAAGAAAATGAATCCTAAGATGGTCATTGTTCTCATAATCTGAATTAAAAATCCAATCTTGATTAGTAAGTAATTGATAATTTAGTTTTCTAAAACAAACAATCCAAATCATTGATCTTTATTTTCTGCATATTAGGTTAATTGTAGTTAAATTGCAAAGCTATAGAATCAACACATTTCCACATACTCCCTGAGTTCGATACCCATTTACCACTATCTATTAGTTGTTATTTGGATTAAATTTGCGTGTACCACGACAGCACGTCAAATTTTGGCGCCGTTTCCGGGGAGTTGTGCGCAACGTGTGTCAGTTTGTTAGTTTTGCTTTGTTATTTTCGGGTTTACACTGGTGTGTTTAGTGTGCAGGTGCTACAGGTGCATGCATACTAGACGCTCTCACAAGTCGTCACCATTGTCATTTGATCCGGAGATCGAAAGAACGTTAAGGCAAAACAGAGTTTTAGTACGAGAAAACAGAATTATTGGTTCACCTACCTCACCAATCACACCACGAAACATCATGCAAGAATCCCAAATACCACCCACAACGGGTCAACCGACCTCATCATTTATACCTACTTCCACACAACCATCACCAAACACAACCATACCTAATACCACTACAAATCCTACTCCACCTCATGACACTACTCCAACCAACACCACACAACCGATCACTACTCAAGTTGAACCCAATCTTACCTTTAGCCCTTCTGCCACAATTCCACCATTGTCACACTTCTTTCCCCCAACTACGGGTCAATCATCTTCTAATTACCCAATACCACCAAATTCAACCATTGTCCATGCTACTTCTACATTTAGACCATCGAACCAATTGGGCTTTCAATACTCATCCCTTCCATTCAGGCAATCCTCGGGTATTCAAGGAGAGGGATATGATGATGGTTATGAAGAGGATTTTAGAGGGTATGAAGAGGAAGGTTTTTATTATGGGGGTGATGGAGGATATTTGGGACTTCAAGGAGGTGCGGGTTAACAAAGTCAACTGATTCAACAATTTCAAGACATGGGTAGATTACCGGTTGGAGTACAACACATTAGACCGCAAGGGCCGCAACTGCAACGCCCTACACCGCTACATCAAGTGCGTCCTCAAAATACGCAACCTCAATTTCAACGGTCGATTCCACAACAACCACCAATGCCACAATATCAATTTCAACCACCCTTTGCACCTCAAGGGGCTATGCAAATGGGTCAACCAAGAGCACCATTGGGTGCTCCTCAAAGACATCACCGGGAGGCGGTACGGGGTATTGAAGCTCACTTTAGACCAGTTATCACAAATAATCCTTCGCCGGTAGTGATTCCTCATCATGCGGATGGAAGAACTTTTGAAGTTAGAATAACCGCCCTCCAAAGTCTACCAAAGTTGAAGGGATTAGCAACGGAAGAACCCTATTTTCATTTGGAGACATACGATTCTATTTGCAACACAATTGGAGGCCAAGGGTTTTCTTCGGATGATGTCAAGTTGGTTCTCATCCAATTTTCTTTGGAAGACAAGGCAAAGAGATGGTTTCACACTCTACCTTCTACATCGATCTTTACATGAGCCGATATGCAACAAATATTCTTAGATGAATATTACACCTCTCAAAAGACTAATGATGCAAGGAGAGGTTTGAGAAGCTTCCAACAACAAGCGGGGGAGATGCTTCATGAAGCCTTCGAAAGGTTTAATATGATGTTACGGAATTGCCCTCATCATGGGATTCAATTATGGAAGTTGTTGAACGCATTTCACGAAGGGTTGAGTTCGGAGGATGCACGGGATTTAATGTCGATCACTAATGGTACATTCGGTATGAATTATGAAAATGTTGATTGGGCATTTTTAGAACAAATGGCGGTGAATTCCAAGAGGAAGGCCCAATCTTCAAGAAGGGCAAGGCATGTGATACAAAGGCGGCAAGTGCATGGAGTAGAGAGTGACAATGTTCAAACCACGAATCAAGTGTACAATGTGTGCACTAATTGCAATGAAATAGGCCACACGGCGGAAGTTTGTGTAGTGGGAATGGTTGATGAGCAAGTAGAGGAAGTGAATGCAATTCAAGGAGGGGGTGGTCGAAATTTCAATATGAACTCCAACACATACCACCCCGGGTTACGAAACCATCCTAATTTCCGTTATGGGAACGCGGCGAACCAAGCTAACCCAAACTTTCAAGGAGCTCAAGGTAACTTTGCACCTCGTCAACAATACAATCAAGGCAATTATCGGGGTGGAAACAACTATGGTTATCAAGGGCAATTTCAACAAACGGGTCAAAGTGGTTCGGGTCAAAATTCATCAAGCGGGAATGAAGTCATGGATATGCTCTGGGCTATGCAACAAGACATGCAAAAACGGAATCAACTTGATGAGGTCCGGATACAAAAGGATGAGGTTCGTGACAAAAGCATCCAATCACTAACAACCCAAATGGGTCAATTGGCAACCAATGTGGCAGAATTGAAGAAAAGCAAGGGTCAACTTCCTAGCGACACCAAGGTAAATCCTTCACATGGTTCGTCATGAGGTAATGTTAATGTTCATCATGTTAGTGTTTTAAGAAGTGGCAAAGAATTTAAGGCAAATTTGTCACCGGGTTTGGTTGAGGGGGTAGTTGAGGACATCACGGGTAATGACAGTGATGATGAAGTTTCACCGGTTAAACCTAAAGAATCAAATGTTAACAAACCGGGGTTGGGTGAAAATGAGAAAAGTGAAAAAGATGAGGGTGAACCGAGTCAAGTCCCGTTCCCATCGGCTTTACTTGACCCGGGTAGAAAAAATTTTATTGCATCAAGAGGTCCCCAAAAAGAAGAATTGTGGGACATGTTTAAACAAGTAAAAATCAATCTTCCACTACTTGATGCAATAAAACAAGTACCCGCATATGCAAAATTTTTAAAGGAATTATATACACAAAAAAGGCAACAAAAGAAGAAAATGCCTAAGCGGGTGGATTTAACCGGGCAAGTGAGTGCGGTTTTGAATGGGGAGCTTCCTCCTAAGCTCCAAGATCTGGGCATGCCATTAATTAACATACAAGTTGGTAACTTTCAAATGGCAAAGGCGTTACTAGATCTTGGAGCCGGGGTGAGCATTTTACCGGGGGGCTTATATGACCAATACGACTTTGGTCCGTTAGCAAGGGTAGAGGCAACGGTTGTTTTGGCCGATTTGTCTCATAAGCTACCTCGGGGGATGGTTCAAAACGTGATTGTAAAGATTGACGAGTTTTACTACCCGGTTGACTTTTTAGTATTGGACTACTCATCCGCGGACCCAAAATAACAACAAAATGTTATTTTGGGTCGGCCATTTTTTAGCACCGCGCATGCTGTGATCGATTGTAGATTTGGTACAGTCGATATGACCTTTGGAAACCGGAAAATGCACTTGAATGTTTTTACTAACAATTCTAATGCTGTTGGTGTTGATGAGTGTTTCATGGCAGATTTAGTTGACGGATGCAACCCGCATGAGTATGAGGAGGATGGTATGGATGTTTGCTTGTGTGATTTTTCTGAACAGTTACATGCTTATGCACTACGGGTTGAAGAGGAAAAACAGGATGCTATGGCCTTGAAGGAAGGTCGACCGCCATTGACTCACCAATTCGAAGGCTTGCCGGTGGAAATAAGCTTGGGGTACTAAACCATCGTTAGAGGAACCACCGAAGTTGGAACTCAAAGATTTGCCGAGCCATTTGAAGTATGCTTTCCTAGGGGATAATGACACTTTACCGGTCATTATTGTCTCTAATTTAGAGTTGGCACAAGAGCAAGCCTTATTGAAAGTTTTGAGAGAAAATAAAGGAGCTATTGGATGGACGATTGCCGATCTCAAAGGAATGAGTCCATCAATCGTCATGCACAAGATTATTACCACCGAAGATGCAAAACCGACACGAGAAGCTCAAAGGCGATTGAATCCGAACCTACGGGAGGTAGTAAAGAAAGAGGTAATTAAATGGTTGGATGCGGGAATTATCTATCCGATTTCGGATAGTGCTTGGGTAAGTCCTACCCAAGTTGTGCCTAAGAAGGCCGGTATTCAAGTAGTAAAGATGAGAATGGTGAACAAATTGCCACCCGACCGGTCACCGGGTGGCGTGTATGTATTGACTACCGAAAATTGAATGCTGCCACTTCTAAGGACCATTTCCCGCTACCTTTTATTGACCAAATCATTAAAAAACTGTCGGGTCAAAAGTATTATTGTTTTTTGGATGGGTATTTGGGTTACAATCAAATAGCAATACACCCGGATGACCAACACAAGACCACCTTCACTTGTCCATATGGCACCTTTGCCTTTCGGCGAATGCCATTTGGCTTGTGCAATGCACCGGCAACTTTCCAACGATGTATGATGAGTATCTTCTCGGACATGGTTGGAGAGTCGCTTGAAGTGTTTATGGATGAATTCTCGATTTTTGGCACTAGTTTTGAATCGTGTCTCAATGAATTACAAAAAGTTTTAAAAAGATGTGTTGAGAAAAATTTAGTGCTTAGTTGGGAGAAAAGTCATTTTATGGTGCAAGAGGGCATTGTGTTGGGTCATGTAATATCGGAAAGGGGGATGGAGGTGGATAAGGCAAAAATACGGGTAATAGCATCTTTGCCACCACCGAAAAATGTTAAGGGTGTAAGGTCATTTTTGGGACACGCGGGGTTCTCTAGACGTTTCATAAAAGGTTTTAGTGTTATCACCAAACCTTTATGTAACTTGTTATTAAAAGATGTCCCATTTGATTTTACTAATGAGTGTATGCAAGCTTTTAGTATTTTGAAGGAACATTTGGTCAAAGCTCCTATTTTGCAACCACCGGATTGGTCAAAGCCGTTCGACATCATGTGTGATGCAAGCGACACTACAATTGGTGCAGTTTTGGGTCAATGGGTTGACAAAAAGCCGGTGGTGATTTAATATGCAAGCAAGACTTTATCTGAAGCGCAACTGAATTACACCACAACTGAAAAGGAGTTATTAGCGGTGGTGTATGCTTTGGATAAGTTTCGTTCGTATATTTAGGGGAGCAAAGTGGTGGTATATTCGGATCATAGTGTGGTCCGGTATTTGATGGAGAAAAAAGGACGCGAAGCCCCGTTTAATTCGATGGGTGTTGTTGTTACAAGAGTTCGATTTAGAGATCCGAGACAAAAAGGAAAGTGAGAATGTAGTGGCCGATCACTTGTCTCGGGTTCCGGTGGAAGGGATTGACAATGTTAGCGAGATAAATGAAAGGTTTCCCGATGAGCAACTCTTAGCCGTATCCACTTTTGTTGCACCGTGGTATGCTCACTACATAAACTACTTAGCCACGGGTGCCATCCCAAGTCATTGGACCAAGAAGCGAAGACAACAATTTATGGTCCAAGTGAAACAATATATTTGGGATGAACCGGATCTTTTCAAGATCGGGCCGGATCAAGTTATTCTTAGGTGTGTGCCCGAAACGGAGGTGATGGAAATTTTGACTCACGCCCACTCATCCGCATGTGGAGGTCATTTTAGCGGGCACAAAACGGGTTACCGGGTTCTCTCATGTGGGTTTTATTGGCCCACTATTTTCAAGGATGCGTGTGAGTTTGCAAGAAATTGTATAAATTGTCAAAGGATAGGAAGCATTTTGAAGAGGAACGAGATGCCATTACAACCAATCTTGGTTGTAGAAATATTTGATGTATGGGGTATTGACTTTATGGGTCCCTTCCCGAATTCGAATGGTTTTCTATATATTTTGGTGGCGGTGGATTACGTCTCTAAGTGGATTGAGGCTATTGCAACAAGAACAAATGACCACTCGGTTGTTTGTAAATTCGTTCAATCCAACATCTTCTCCCGTTTTGGCATTCCAAGAGTTATCATAAGTGACGGTGGTTCGCATTTCAAGAACTTTAATTTCGGGAAATTATTGAAGAGGTATAGCGTGAATCACCGGATTGCCACACCTTACCATCCGCAAACGAGTGGACAAGTCGAAGTGTCCAACCGTCAAATAAAAGAAATTCTCATGAAGACGGTTAGAACGGATAGGAAGGATTGGTCGAGCAAGTTGGATGATGCGTTGTGGGCATACCGAACGGCCTACAAGACTCCAATTGGCACAACACCTTATCGGGTGGTTTATGGGAAGGGTTGTCACTTGCCAATGGAGTTAGCGCATCGGGCACATTGGGCAATCAAGACGGTGAATGCGGACTACGATGAAGCGGGGAAGATGAGGAAGTTGCAATTAAGCGAAATTGAAGAAATTAGAGACGAAGCGTATGAGTGTGCATCGGCTTACAAAGACAAACTCAAGAAGGTACACGATGCAAAGTTGAGGAAGAAAACCTTTGAAGTGTTTTTAAAATTTTTCAAAAACATGTAAAAATTACCCTACCCCCTCGAAAGTCCCGTGTTGTCCTCAACACAATGTTAGAGCAATTCGTAACCCGAATGTCCCCACACTTGTTTCAAACACAATCTTCAAGCGAGTACGGTAACTATGCAAACTATACAAAACAAACTAAACAAAATACTAACTATTTACACTACCAAACCTGGGCCTCTCATGGTTGTTCCTCATCGACCGGGCGTAAAATGTAGCCCGCTTTGTCAAGCTCCAAGTTGTTGATGTCGTTCCCTTCCAAGTATGGCTTTAACCGATGGCCATTCACCGTTTGTTGTTTATTTGTTTGCTCATCTTGGATGTCTACATCACCAAACCTCCCAACTCGCCGAACGACATACGGGCCCATCCATTTGCTTTTAAGCTTGCCCGCAAACATCTTGAGTCTTGAATTGTACAACCAAACCTTTTGACTCATCCCCACACTTAACCGTTGCTTGTCCCAAGCAACTCATCAAACCATTTTCAAAACAAGCGATCACATAACCAAGCATAAACATGTAGTCCTTTTACTAACCCCTTCTTAACACCCACAAAAATACACCCCTCACTATATCTCTCCTCTCGGCAACAAGTAAGCACTAGCAACTATGAGTTAGACACACAAAAGGCAAACGGGCGGTTGCACAACTATAGGCTTGTACCTAAATCAATCCTTCTCCTAACAAGTGCCAAACATGAATGCAAATCAAAGGGGCTTTAAGGTTGTAACGTGGCTAGGTGTACGGGTAGGAAATGGAATATATATGAAGTAGCGAAAACTTAACCCGGTCTTTTATTACACGAAAAGATAAATGAACAACTACCAACTTAACTACTATATACAAGATAACTCAACATCACTCCTTTTTCTTTTTCATTGCTTTTTTTTTGCTTTATTTTAACTCAAAGCAAACATTCAACATAACATTAAATATATCTACATACTACTAAAACAACCACTAACACTATAAGACCGGGTCAAGTTGGGTAAATTTTTAGGTAACTAGCTAAGGGGTAACAAACGATAGGCTTGTAGGCACAAAATGGGCAACTAAATGTCCAAACCCCCACCCCTCTCGCAACCAAGCTCATATATATAATTAATGAGGTCCAACCACCCAAATCCCACACTCGCACACACTAATGACGAGGCTACCTAAATGCCCTTATCCTTTTCGCATTCATATCCAACTAAGGACTCAAACCGTATCAAAGCACAAGTTCTAATGCACCCCTACCCGTTGCCACTCTCATCAAAGATAAGTATTATTTATTTACATGTGTGGCTTCAACTCTCACCAAGAATAAAGGGTATTAAGGGTTGCCGGTGCATTATTTAGGGTTAATCCAAGGTGTTCAAATTCTCACATTGTTTCGCTTGATTAATTTTTTTTTTCAAAAACCTCAAAAATTTCCCCCCATCCCCACACTTGGGATACATTGACCCCAATGTATGGTTTTAGGAGGACTTGATCGCTACAACTCTTTAACACCAACTGAAAGCTCAACACTCAAACCACAAATTTCTTTTTGTTTTTTTTATATTTTTTTATATTTTTTTCTTTTAAACATTACACCACCAACTCTTCCAACCCAAAACATAACATCACAACTAACACCACCCAACCACCCGACCATAAACATAATAAACCAAACAAATATTTACAAAATGTACAAGAAGGAGCACGACCTGACTAGTAATAGCGTGGCTGCGGAGGTCCAAAAATGGAAGACATCTTATCATTCCATTCTCCGAAAGCGAATGCGCCGCTACTACTTCCACCTTGTTGCGAAGCTCCTTCTTGTTGACGCGGGTCGATCCACTGTGAATGATGGAGTGGCGGGGTCGGATACGATACACTACCATCGTAAGGTGGTAGAGACGCATAATCCACATGTTGTGGATCCACAACCACCGGCCGCCCTACGTGCCAATCTACATGCATTCTTCGAGCTTGGTCATCATGGTATCGATTATTCATTTCTAACTCATGGGAATACGCATGTGTGCGATTCCACACCGCTTGACGATCGAAGTTATGCTTCAAATACCGCTCCATACTAGCACTCATCATCATTTGTTGATCAAATAAAGTACGCTCCGACCCCGACCATGACTCAAAAACGGGTGCCGGAGGACGTTGGTTCTCAATAACCTCTTGCATAGTGCCACTGTAAGCCCAATTCGGCTCGTATGAACGCTCCGTGTAATCATAGAAGGCACCACCATAACCCCTACCTAGGCCCCCTTGGCCCACATTCTCACCGTGCGGCTCATCCGCATAATCATCATCCCCACTCGGGGCTTCCGCTTCACTTTCTGGTTCTTCCTCTTCACCTGGTAGAAGATCCCTTGCATCAAATTTTAACGCCCTCCATCGTTGACCCTCCGATTTGAGCTTGTGATACCTTTCCGATTGCGTGTAGGTCCAACCAATACCCAACTTTTGTAAAGTAAAAGGCTGATGCCTTTTTGGTGCCCCTTTATCCTCTGACGTGATCGCTTTAAACTGCTTCATCAATCCCGTGATAATTCGGCAATACGGGATAATATCTCTCCCCAACTTGTTTCGGCAAATCCAGAGATAGTTCATGATCAAATATCGGATTGGAAAACGCGGAGATCCATTGAGTAACGAATAGAGGACGGGTACTTCCGGGTACCTCACTTGCTCCTTATCTCCTCTTCGTGGAATGACATTCAAAATGCAAATTGCTAGCAGCAATTTTGCTTCTATCTTCAAGTTCCTCCGGTACAAAACTCCACTATAAGTACCGGGCAAAAACAACGCCGCTAACATATCATTCCACCTCGGATGTTTCTCCGGTTTAAGCAACAAATCATCAAGACTAGGGATCATGTAATCACGAGCGGGTAGACTATCGTATTTTGCCAACTTCCGTAGTGTATCGAACGACATTTCTACCTTGATCCCATTAACCTCACCCGTCAACTTCATTTGCGATGGCCTATCGTATGTGTTGCACTTGAGGGTTGCCATCCATTCTTGAATCTCATCCATAAACAAGTTCTTGTTGTCCTTATCATAACAACTAAGCGCCGCCTCCCATCCTAAGGCGCGGAATTGGGCAAACACACCAAACGGTAGGGGTGAGCAAAAGGAAAAACCCGACCCTACCCGACCCGACCCGAGAACCGATCAAACATAAAATACAGAACCGATTCACTACCCTAAATATAGGGTCGGTTCCGGTCCATAGGTCCAAGTCGGGTTTCACCATGAAAAGAACCGACCCGACCCGACCCTATTTTATATGAACAATTGGAACCGATATAAATACCTAGGTACTTGGGTTCGGGTCGGGTTGGGTATATTTTTGGTTCGGTTCTTGGTTTTTTCGGTCCGGACCTAAACTTGCTCACCCCTACCAAACGGCCCAAATTCAACCTCTCGAACTTCCCTCTCGCAAATAAACGCTGCAGCCCTGTTTTTTAACCGGTTCATACTGTCATGAAAAAGTGTCGGTTGCCAATGCTCCGGCTGCTCATCCAATGGACCCGATTCCCATCTTGGCTTTTCAGCCGGGTCCAACTCTACCATCTCTTCATCCTCGCTTTCACTTTCACTAACTCTACCCAAGTATTGCCTCTTCTTTGGTTGCTGTTCCGGCTGTTTGCCTTTAGACGAAGAAGACGAACTTGCTCCGGCTCTTTCCTTCGTTCTTACCATTTTCCTACATACATTGTAAAGCAAACAACACAACCAAACACAAAAAGTTAGATCCTTTTCTCCAAAACATCCCCACACTTGCTTGTTACTATGGTTGTAAATGTTAGTGAACCAAAAATTTTATAATTGTTTTCTAAAAAATTGGGCATGTGTCTCTACAATGTAGAGATTCCCAAAAGTTCACTACTTAATCATCAAACTTACATCTACAAACCATAACAATGTTCAAGTAACCATTTTCATGACAAAATCTAAGAACAAGCAAGTGCGTATGAACAAATAATGCAAATAACCTTTCTTCTCACAATGCATCATCAAAAGTAACAAACAAACATCACATACCTTGATTTGAAGATGCTAGAACACAAGAGAAACAAGAACTTCAAAAACCCCCAAAATTTTCGGACCTAGGGTTTGGAATTCGGACCAAAAAATGTCGTTTTCTTACAAATCTCTTCGCAAAATCAGCAAGTATGTGAAAAATTAGTCAAGATAGACCTAGATTTCACTTGATTTGGTTAAGAATTGAGAGAGATATGGAGGATTGAAGGTTGAAGAAGGTTATGGAGTTTCTTAAATTTGGTGGGTCTTGTGAAAGAGATAGGTAGAATGTTTGTGGTTAGGGAAAGAGGAAGAAGGGAGTGGCCAGGGTTAATTCACGTGACATATATTTTTTTTTATAACCGCTGTACACAAAACGACGTATCAACTCGCCAGGTCTACTCTACCGTAATTTACGGTGGAACCTGGCAATAAACACCCACCGTAAGACAGTAGAGCTTTACCGTAACGCCAAAAAAATTTTCACTTTCCACCGTAAATTATGGTACCACCGTAAGTTACGGTGGTACCTGGGCATCCATGCTTCGCTTAAAAATGCCATTTTAAGTGTCTCTTTTTATATTTTTTCAGTTTTTTCAATTTTACGGTCTCCACCGTAAGTTACGGTGGACTTCCAATTGTTACGGTGTGTTGCTACTGAGTTACGGTGAAGAAAATGCAAGTTTCAGGGCCACCGTAATTTATGGTGGAGCCCTGATTCTTGGGTTTTGTTTCTTCTTTCATTCCATGCACGACCCGTTCCTCTCCAAACCGTCCAAAGCAGCGTTTTATCCATTTTTAGCTCCCGAACTGTGCCTGAAACAAAAGCAACCGTAGTTATCTAATTCAAGATAATTACACGATCAAATGAGGGATAAACTCGTCTTTTAACATCATTAAGGGTTGTCCTATGGACCACCCGTCACTATGTAAGCCTTTTGAGACAATCCTAAGATCCCTTTTGTGTCTATCTCGGTGAATTTCAATGCCAATGACGTAAGAAGCATCTCCGAGATCCTTCATGTCGAAGTTATGCGAGAATAACCGCTTCGACTCATGCAACATGTCTAAACTATTACTTGCCAATAGAATATCATCTACTTAAAGGACAAGTATAGTAAAGTTGCTCCCACTCATCTTGAGGTAGGTGCATTGATCCACTTGATTCTTCATAAAACCTTGTTTCTTCATGACTTCATCAAATTTGAGGTACCACTGACGTGATGCTTGTTTTAACCCGTAAATGGATTTCTTTAACTTACAGACTAGATGCTCCTGACCTTCAGGTTTAAAGCCTTCAGGTTGTTTCATGTAAACATCTTCTAAGTCTCCGTTAAGGAAAGCGGTTTTAACGTCCATATGATGCAACTCTAAATCAAAATGAGCTACTAGGGCCATGACGATCCTTAATGAATCTTTACGAGAGACAGGTGAAAACGTCTCTTGATAATCAATTCCCTCTTTCTGAGTGTAGCCATTTGCAACCAATCTCGCTTTGTAGCGTTCAACGTTCCCATTTGGTTCCAGTTTTGTTTTGAACACCCATTTACATCCTACGAGTTTGACACCGTTGGGTAATTCTACTAAATCCCAAACGTCATTTTTTTCATGGATTCAAGCTCATCAATCATTGCTTTATTCCATTCAGAAGACTGATCACTGCTAATGGCTTCATTGTAAGAGATAGGATCATTGAGCTTTCCGGGATCCATTTCAGTCAGGTAGGTAACATAATCATCCCAATTAGTAGGCCTTCTTTGCCTAGATGACCTCCTGAGTGGATTATCGGGTTCAGCGTTGTCTTGGTTTTGAGCGTTTGATGTGCCTTCGTCATGAGGTATAATGGGTTCTGATTGTAGAGGTAAATTTGGAGTTGGTGTAGTAGCTTCAGGTACAGTAGTTGCATTGGGTACAAGAGGAGTAATCGGAGTAATGGTAAGCGACGAGTCTCTCCCCCCGCGTCTTGTACTTCTTGCAATTCTTCGTAAGGGTTGGTACTGCTCCTACTGACCTTGAAATCCTCCAGGAACGTAGCACGCTTGGTTTCAACAATACGGGTGACATGGGAAGGACAATAGAAACGATAACCCTTTGAATTATCAGGATACCCGATAAAGAAATAGTTAACTGTTTTAGGGTCAAGTTTCCTTAAGAAAGGATTGTAAAGTTTTGCTTCAGCAATGCAACCCCATACTTTCATATATTTAAGACTCGGTTTCCTTCCTGTCCAAAGTTCATAAGGAGTTTTAGGGACAGACTTAGAAGGAACTCTATTGAGTATATGAACAGCTGCTTTTAACGCTTCAGTCCAGAGGAATAATGGTAAATTAGTGTTGGCTAACATACTGCGCACCATGTTCATAAGGGTACGGTTTCTTCGTTCAGCGACACCGTTCTGCTGAGGTGTACCAGGCATGGTGTATTGGTTCACAATCCCCTGGCCCTTACAAAATTCATAAAATGGACCAGGAGCTTGACCCACATCAGTATGTATTCCATAATATTCACCGCCTCTATCTGATCTCACAACTTTAATCTGACGATCTAATTGCTTTTCAACTTCAGCCTTATAATCTTTAAAAGTTGTAAGAGATTCAGATTTCTCCTTAATAAGATACAAGTACATGTAACGAGAATAATCATCAATGAAAGTGATAAATGAAGTATGTCCTGTTATGCCAGCGATTTGGTAGGGACCACTAATGTCAGTGTGAATGAGTTCTAATAAATTAGAGCTCCTAGTGGCACCTTTCTTATTCGCTAATGTCATTTTACTTTTAAGACATTTGACACATGTTCCAAAATCAGATAAATTTAGAGGAGGTAAGACTTCATCCTTTACGAGACGATTTAATCGTTCTCTTGAGATGTGGCCTAAACGTTGATGCCACAACATGGATGAAGTCTCTAAGTCTCGTTTCTCTTTCATCTTTGTGAGTGATTCATTAATGTTATATGACAACAAAGATTTGTAAAAATCATCATCTAGTTCTAATCTATAGAGACCACCATCCAGAATACCAGTACCATAAAGAACAGAATCATAGAGGATAGAGAGTTTGCGATGACCATGGGAAACAATAAAACCATCCATGTCTAACTTTGGTCCTGATACAAGGTTCCGAGTTACCTCAGGAACATATAAGGTATCATAAAGTTTAATACATAAACCGGTTTTCATAAATAATTGTAATGTTCCAATAGCCTTCACTTCTAATTCTCGATCATCCCCAACCTTAAGCGTTCTTTGGTTTCTTTCCAGCTTCCTTATTGTAAGGAATCCCTGAGTTGAATTGGTAACATGAACCATAGAACCAGAATCAAACCACCAAGAATTAGCAGGAACATATAAATTATAGGACTCAAGTATCATAAAATAATCGTTACCTTTCTTAGCCAGCCACTCCTTAAAGTCAGGGCATTCCTTCTGCATATGTCTTGCCTTTTTACAAAACTTGCAGTGGATTCTGCCTAAGGAGTTCTTAGAGCTAGAAGGTGCACTTGTATTAGGATTAGGCCTTTGAACTTTTGAAGCATCCTTCCTCTGATGATTGTTCTTCCTTTTCTTAGAGTTGGAGGTGGTGAAGCTAGCAACATCAGTAGTGTGATCCATCCTCATACGCTCTTCCTCCTGTATGCACATAGCGACCAGGTCACTTATCGTCCATTTTTCCTTCTGAGTGTTGTAATTGATCTTGAATGCTTCAATGGACGAAGGAAGCGAAGTAATGATGAAATGAACGAGGAAACCATCACTGATTTCCATTTCCAGCCCCTTCAGCTTATTGGCCATGTCATTCATCATCATGATGTGCTCGCGAATGCCGCTCCTCCCATCATACTTAGTTGTCACCAGTTTGAGAATAAGGGTACTCGCGTGTGCTTTAGACGTCCCCTTGAATTGTGCCTCCACAGAAGCTAAGTAGGTTTTAGCATCTTCAGAATCAGGAATAGCTCCTCTGATTGAATTGCTTATGGACTGCTTCATGAACATGAGAGATATGCGGTTACACCTAGTCCACTTTTCATGAGTCAACTGCTCAGCAGCAGTACTTTGAGTAGTAAGGTCCGTTGGCTTATTCTCCCTTAGTGCATAATCAAAGTCCAGCAATCCAAGTGTAAGCATAAGAGCATCCTTCCATGCAGCAAAGTTATCACCAGTCAAAGGTGGAATCCCGCAATTGGGCGCTGATAGTGGAAATAAGATGAGCAAGTTATGATACTAAGGAAGAAGTCCTAATGTGATCTAAGTGCATATTATACTAAGGCAGGCATAAGTAATGACCATTTTAATTATGAAGCTGTGATATTGTCTATTACTAACATCAAAATAATAGACTTAGTTAAAATTCTACTTAAACGAAGACAAATCAGTTTTGGCCAGAAGTGTAATCATTTAAGCATGTGTGCAAAGTGTTTGTAACAAATCAGCTTTGGCCAGAAATAAAACAATCACTTTAGTTATGCACTTGTTAAGTATGCTATACATGAAAGAATTAAATCAGCTTTGGCCAGATATTAAGACATTCACGTTTATAGTGCACACTCAACATAGCTTTCGTAATACTAGAACGATAAGTAGATGTATCAAATCAGCTTTGGCTAGAAATTATACATCAGAAGCTCATTCAAGTTAAGCCATTTTGGTTTTGTAAAACATTATCTGATTCTGATTTATTAACTAAGTATTTACAAAACCCATTATTTAATAGCAAACCACCTGTTAGCCCCGAGCTAAATCTTAGTTCACATTAAACAGCCTAAAATAATGAGGTTTCGAGTGAGATCTCGACTCAGTTATGAGATCTCGAGTCAAGTCTCGACTCATCTTGTAACATTATGAGGTCTCGACTCATTAAGGTCTCGAGTCGCAACCTTAGTGTCTCGAATCGTAATCATGGTCTCGACTACTGTGTTTTATGAGATCTCAACTGCTTGATGAGGTCTCGAGTCACAACCACGGTCTCGAGTTGTGAAGATTGAAGCCCTTAGTCGAAACCTCAGTGGTCTTGAGTCAAAACCTTATGGTCTCGAGTCGAAATCGTTGTCTTGAGTTGTAAAGATTTGAGAACACTTATGATTTCGAGTCGAGATCTTGTGGTCTCGAGTCGAGATCTTGGTCCCGGGTCGTTAAAAGGGATCTCGAACCTCCTGTTAACAGTTGTTGTTGTGAAAGCATAACTGAAAATTAGAATTCTTAGGGATTTTGAGATGTAATTTCCTATTTTAGTGCTGATCTAATTTTCTCAAATATTTCAAAAATTATAATCTGATTATCAATAAACAGTTTTCGAAAAAACTTAGAAGATAAAATTGGATCAAAACAGGAAAAAAACATTCATTAATCCTAATTACATTCCAAAATATAAAGGAATTTTCGAATTTTCCTAAGAACATATGATGAACCCTAAATAAAACCCATAATTTCTGGAACCCGAAACCTGTATTTTAAGGCTTCTAAAACAGATTTCGGACATAAAATTTAACCATATTGGTTTCGAGTCATATAATAAATCATTTAAACTTTCAAAACAGTTATATCGATGACTTCAAAAGGGGACTCGAAACCATGCTGTTAATTATATTAGTCTTTTAAAATTTATGTTTTCCAGATTTCAATCCCAGAACTAATGGATACGAAAACAGAACTGATTAATCAACATATGCTCTGATACCACATGTTGGATCAGTTCTGTTTTAAACATAATAGAAAACATGAAAACATACCTGTTACAGCAGACAGTGCAGTGGAGAATCCAGTCAGAGATGATGCCACCGAGTTCGACATGTTTGTCAGTGTGATCTGGTTCCTCCTTAGGGTGCTAACTTATGATGATGATGATGATGAAGCCGAATAAGGGGATTCGGTTATGGAGAAGAGGCCAAATATGATGTTATGATTATTAGGTTATGTGTCTAAGTGTGTTACCCTTTCACCTCTACATAAGTCTCCTTATATAAGCACCCAAGAGGAAACCTAATTAGTTAATAAGGGTAATATGGTCCATCAACAATTACCAACTAATTATTTAATAGGTTATTATATATTTTGATCTATATTATGTAAATTATTATAATGGCTACCAGATTAAATATTAAAACATAATATATTTAATCTTACAGTATTTGTCTAGGTGTCACAATGGTCCATGTTAATTTTTCGGTAGTCGGTATCGACATCGTTACATGTTTTCTACTAAAAGTTGGTTTATGCTTTGTGTATATTAAGCATAACTGAACCATAGTCTATACTCGGAGTGAAAATTTACACTTTTTATATAGATATACAATATAGAGAAGGAAAGTGCAATTTGTATATGATGGAGGATGTGTATGCAAATATTGAAACATTGGTGACCATTGGGTAAAAGTAGTAGATATGCATTAAAATACCTATCACATCGGTTCAAACTTGTACGCGTACATGCATATATTTAATTAATATTAATTAATAAATTGACGATTCAAAGCAATCTCATATTAATTTGATTTAGACATTGTACAGATTTATTAATTCGCTTTAAATTTTAAACTGATAAGAACAAATTGAATTCTATTAGATTGCAAGTGATTGTATTGAATCTTCTCGGAAAAACTAATGTCAAAATAACAATATACAAGAGTATATAATACAGGCAGTTACAAGGTGTTAACTGCAAGGCAGTTATTTGGGGAAATTGTATATCTGGTTTTATAACACTCCCCCTCAGATATACATACCGTTCATTATACACTATTAACAACATTCTTCAGGATGATGTTAAATCGATACTTCTGGACCAATATGATAAACTGATACTGCATGACTAGTTATGCTGCCTCAAACCCAATGGGACAAAACTTAGCCAAGGAAAAGAGTAAAGTGTGTATAATGCTCCCCCTCAATTTAACTAATGTCTTTTAACCTATGAAGTCCGATCTTATGTGATAACTGCTCGAAACTGCTTCTAGGTAAAGATTTTGTAAACAGGTCTGCTAGATTTTCACTTGACTTGATCTGACGAACATCAATTTCCCCTTCTTTCTGCAAATCGTATGTTGAGAAGAACTTTGGTGAGATGTGCTTTGTTCGATCACCCTTGATGTAACCTTCTCTTATTTGAGCTATGCAAGCAACATTGTCTTCATAAATAATTGTCGGCTCCTTCTTGATCTATTCTAGTCTGCATGCTTCTTGTATGTAATTAATCATTGATCTCAACCACACACATTCTCGACCAGCATCATATAGTGCTATTAATTCGGCATGATTTGATGATGTTGCTGTAAGTGTTTTCTTAGTTGACTTCCAAGAAATTGTTGTGCCACCGTATGTGAACACATAACCTGTCTGAGATTTTGCTTTGTGAGGATCTGATAGGTATCCAGCATCAGCATACCCAACAAGCTGGGACTTTTGATCTTTCTGATAGAAAAGACCTAAGTCTTGTGTCCCGCATATATACCGGAATATATGTTTCACACCATTCCAGTGTCTAAGTGTTGGATTCAAACTGTATCTCGCTAGTTCATGAACTGCAAATGCAATGTTAGGTCTTGTGTTATTTGCAAGGTACATAAGGGCACCGATCGCGCTTAAGTACGGTACTTATGGACCAAGTACTTCTTCGCCTTCTTCTTGAGGGCGATAAGGATCCTTGTGTGGATCTAGCGGTCGGACAACCATAGGTACGCTAAACGGATGTGCTTTATACATTTTGAAACGTACTAACATCTTCTGGATGTAGTTTGATTGATGGACAAATGTGCCATTGCACAGATACTCAAATTGTAGTCCGATGTATAATTTTGTCATACCAAGATCTTTCATTTCAAATTCCTTCTTTAACAACTGAGCAGCTTTCTCTATCTCTTCAAGAGATCCGATGATGTTGATATCATCAACATAGACTGCTATTATAGTGAAATTTGAGAGTGATCTTTTTATAAAGACACATGGACTGATTACATCAGACTTGTATCCTTCTTTTTCGAGATATTCACTAAGTCGATTGTACCACATACGACCAGATTGTTTGAGACCATATAAAGATCTCTGGAGCTTTATAGAACACGTATCTCGAGGTGTTGATTTTAATGCTTCAGTAAATTTTAATCCTTTAGAGATTTTCATGTAGATGTCATTTTCAGGTGTCCCGTATAAGTATGCGGTGACGACATCCACTAGTCTTATATGAAGTCCTTCAGAGATTGTGAGGCCGATTAGGAACCTAAGGGTTATCGCATCCACTACAGGGGAATACGTTTCCTCATAATCAACTCCTGGGATTTGGGAAAACCCTTGCGCTACAAGTCGAGCCTTATATCGTACAATCTCATTCTTTTCATTTCTCTTTATTGCAAACACCCATTTATAACCTACTGGTTTGACGTCTATGGGTGTTCGGACTATAGGTCCGAAAACATGTCGCTTTTCGAGCGAATTCAATTCAGCGTTTATGGCTTCTTGCCATCTTGTCCAATCATTTATGTGCATGCACTCTTCTAAAGTTTTAGGTACGTAATCATTTTCATTGATTACATCCGTTGCTATAGCATATGCGAATATATTATCAACACGTGTTTTATTCCGGTTCCACATTGTACTATCTTGTACATAATTAATAGAGATCACATTTTCGTTCGGTACCAGTGTTTCTTCTGAAACTTCATTTTCCTCTGGATTCATAGTTGTCTCTTCTGGGACATTTACCTCTACTGGGGTTTCATTTATAATCTTTTGTGAGTTTTCACCAACTGCGTTACTTTGCTCTTTTCGTTTCCGTGGGTTTTTGTCTTTGGAACCGATTGGCCTCCCACGTTTTCATTGTATAGTAATCGCTTCTGGGATTACTTCAATTCGAGCAGGTGCATTTGATGCCGGTACATGTGACTTTGTCACTCTATTCGTGTCTGTGAATGCATCTGGTAATTCATTCGCTATTCTTTGCAAATGTATAATCTTTTGGACTTCATATTCACATTGACCACTTCGGGGGTCGGAATTTGATAGCGATGATGCATTCCACGTTATTTCTTGTGTTACTAGTCTTTCTTTATCCTTATCTCCCCCTAAGACTGGGAACATTGTTTCATCAAAATGACATTCAGCATACCGTGCTGTAAACATGTCTCCCGTCATTGGTTCTAAGTATTTAATAATTGACAGGGAGTTAAAACCAATATAGATACCCAATCTTCTTTGGGGTCCCATTGTAGCACGTTGTGGTGGCGGTATTGGTACGTATACCACACAATAAAAAATTCTAAGGTGGGACAAACTTGGTTCTCGTCCGGAGACCAGTTGCAATGGGGAGTATTCATGATCAGCAGTTGGTCTCAATCTAATCAGTGCAGTGGCATGCAAAATAGCATGACCCCATGCAGAAGATGGTAGTTTACATCTCATTAAGAGTGGTCTAGCGATTATTTGTAATCGTTTAATCAAAGATTCAGCTAAACCATTTTGTGTGTGAACATGAGGTAGTGAATGTTCAACATTGATCCCGATTGACATACAATAGTCATTAAAAGCTTGAGATGTGAACTCTCCTGCATTATCCATCTGGATGTTTCTAATTTGATTGTCCGGGAAATTAGCTCTCAGTTGTATAATTTGAGCTAGAAGTCGGGCAAATGCTACATTTCGAGTAGCTAAAAGACTCACATGTGACCACCTTGAGGATGCGTCAATTAAGACCAAGAAATAGCGGAATGGTCCACACGGAGGATGAATAGGCCCACAAATAACCCCTTGGATTCTTTCTAAAAATGATGGGGATTCATGTATCAATTTAGTTTGTGAGGGCCGAGTTATAAATTTGCCCAGAGAGCATGCTGCACATGATAAGTCTTGTGGTAGCAAAACTTTTAAGTTTTTAAGAGGGTGCCCGGTTGCACTTTTGATTATTCGTCTCATCATTATGCTACCAGGGTGACCTAGACGGTCATGCCATATATTAAATGTGTCTTTATCTAATAGCTTTTGGTTACTCACCATGTATGATTCGATAGGATTGATATTAGTACAATATAATCCAGAGGATAAGGCTTCTAATTGTTCGAAAATTGTTTCTTGGCCATTTTTGTTTGAAGTAATTTGAAGATATTCAATATTATTTTCAGATATTGTTTTTAGGTGGTAACCGTTTTTTCGAATATCTTTAAAGCTAAGTAAATTTCTTCTGGATTTACTAGAAAATAATGTATTATCAATAGTTAATTGGGTACCCGAAGATAATGTTATGTGTGCTCTACCAGAGCCTTCGATAAGGTTACTGACACCAGATATAGTACCAATCGGTGTCTCTGCCGGAGACAACTCAGAGAAAAATTTCATATCTTTGAGAATAGTGTTAGTACTACCGCTATCTACCAGACATTCATCACCAATAATAGCTTTACTGGAGCTAGTATACATATTTCTTCAGGAAATAAAAATAAATAAAAGTTAATGCAAAAAAGTAAAATGAAACATTGCAAGGGTTTCAAACCAAATCAAGTACAAAGGTCAAGTACAAAGGTCACATGCATAAAGTAGAGCATAAAAAGGTACATTAAATATGTTTAAACATCACGAACATTTTCAATAAAATCACATGCATCCAAATGAACGTCTGGTATCATAGCTGGAGGTGCATCCTCAATCAGATTGGTTTCAGCATTCTTTCCTTTTTCTTTCATCATGCGTTGATATGCCTCAACGAGGTGTTTAGGGGTGCGACATGTGCGGGACCAATGATTTGACATCCCACATCTATAACAAATGTTGCCTTGGTTCCCGCTACTTTTCCCTTTTGAAGGTCGCCCCGTATTATGTCGACTCGATTCACCACCGCTATTTTTAGTGTTGTGAGACTCTTGATGCCATGTGTATCCCAGTCCTCGACCACGACCTCTGCTGGGGCCGCGGCCTCTACCTCTACCTCGTCCGCTTTGATAATTGGCCACATTCGCTTCAGGGAATGGGCTTGCACCGGCGGGTCGCGATTGATGATTTTGTAGTAGGAGCTTGTTGTTTTGCTCCGCAACCAGAAGACATGATATCAATTCAGAATATTTAGTAAATTTACGTTCCCGGTATTGCTGCGACAGGAGCATGTCTGAGGCATGGAACGTTGAGAAAGTTTTTTCAAGCATGTCTTCATCGGTTATTTTTTCACCACATAATTTTAACTCAGAGATAATGCGGAACAAGGCAGAATTATACTCACTGACAGTCTTAAAATCCTGTAGTCGTAAATGAAGCCATTCATAGCGGGCTTTGGGGAGTAAGACCAACTTCTGGTGGTCAAAACGTTCTTTGATATTTGTCCATAATTCAAGGGGGTCCTCAACAGTTAGATATTCCCGCTTTAGATCTTCGTGAAGATGATGGCGGAGGAATATCATAGCTTTCGCTTTATCTTGAGGTGAAGTTTGATTACCATCAATAATTGTCTCCCCCAGATTGTTTGCCGTCAAATGGATTTAGGCATCGAGAGTCCATGGGAGGTAGTTGTTACCCGAAATGTCAAGTGCGGTGAATTCAAGTTTTGATAAGTTCGACATTTTATCTACAAAGGAAAAAGACATGCATTTAATAACAAGCATGTGTATGTAATGGATACTATAGGAGAACTTCAGGTTCTTTATAATTAGAACTTCGGGTTCTATACAAGAAGACAATTTTCATATGTCGTGATGAGTTTGTATTTTTAATGTTTTGTATTAATAATAGATGTGTTAATGTGCCAGTATTATATTAAGTAGACTGACATATTCTGATACAAATTGTTGTGTGTGAAACTGTTACTGTGAAGAATCTTTCAGTGAAGTAGAGATGTGATGCACAACACAACATATATTTTGGGTATATTATTTAATTTAATAAAAATCAATCTCATGTGTAGTGTTACATCCGATCAAAATTTAAATATTAAACAATAATTAAAACGACGTCATTTTAAAAATTATTTAAAATAGCATCATATTATTATTGGTTAAAAGCATATTAATGTCTAGTTATAATTTTAAAATAGTATCCCAGTATAATATAATTATACTAAATCAGTTTATAATTATTACAAATAGTAGAGGACAGTTGCATACGATATATATAATACTAGGTTATCACCCGGGAAATGCTTCCCGGGCTGGAGAAAGTTATACATGTCACTTATTATTTATAAGCAATACATACTTAAATAAAATGATAAAAAATAAGTGACATGTTATATGAAATCAAAAAGCAACAGTTTACATTATAAGCTACCATCTCGTCCATAAAGATCATATCAAGCTGATATGTTTCATTCTTATTCTGATTCATCATCTTCCTTGATGTGCTCACAATCTTGACTCTAATGGAATAGTTATTTGAATAACTGTTTAAATCATTAAGCATAGTAACCTTTGCAACCTCCATTTTACAGCTGAAATTTAAAAATTAAACACTAAGTGAGAATACAATTAGCATTAGCATCAATGTAAATTAAAAAAAAAAGTAAAAAATTGGAATTCAATTTACCGATACTCGTTGAGATTTAAGATTGAAGTTGTGATTATTCACGTATATTAGGATTAAAGAGAGAGAAATTACAAACAATACATAGTCATCTAGCGAATGGAAATAAACAAAGATCTTAAGCATTTAGCGGTTATGATGCCTAATTCTGAATATGAATTCCATTCCTAGATGACCTTTCGGTTCGTCTTCATTTTTGCAGCCCACTCGCTAAAGATAATTCTCTCATTCGTCTACATAACGTACATGACATGGTTAAATAAATAGTCGGTATATAAAACATTGATATGATTAATAAAAGAAAAAGGTATGAAAACAAACCGACCTGCAAAAGATTTATGCAAGTAAAAGGGGATGGAAGCCCCCATCTTCATTTCGCTTTTCCAAGGCATCCATAGGGAAAACGACATCCTCATAAGGTGTAAGAACCCTTAGATGTGTGTTAATAAATAAATAAATATAAGGAATCAAAATAGGTTTTTAATTTTTTATATATCAAAAGGCAATGTAAACACCCATAAATGACTTTTGGTTAAACATTAAAAAAACGATATAATTAAAATATGTATATATACTTTTTGTCTATGCCATATCATGAAAACCTCAAAACCTCTTAAATTCGTACCTGAGAGGAAGAGAGTGCAGAGAGCTCGGCTATTGAAACCTAGTGACTTCTAAACGGCTTGCAATTCGCGAATCAAATTAACGCCAAGAGTTAAATAAACTTTCAAGTAAGGGCAGTTGACTTTGGGGTCAATATTTGTACATAATTAAGCTATGAACACAATATAAAACAAAGATGTTAATATTTAATAATATACATCTTGGTATATTAATCTTACTCCCTAATAGCAGCACAAATTAATGAACCCACTTCATATGTTTGTTTCTTTGGTATCCAATATAAAAAACTGTATACATTTCACTACTTTTTTTTATTTTCCCCCAACAGGTTGCATGAAAACATTTGTCACAACACTAATACTTGACTAATCTAATTTAATTGATATGAATAGATAGAGATATGGGAACCACAAATGTAGAATGAGGAATAGAAGTGAACACAAAATTTACAAACTGAGACATGGGATAGTATTGTCCTAAGAAAGAATGTCGGGGGGTTAAGGAAATGAATATGGGCCTCATAGTGAAGTGGTTGAAGTTCTCACCGTTGGGCCAAGGTGATCTAGGCCATTCATAGCCGGGGTAGGAGTCAAAGTCTGGTGCCTAATAAGAAGACTATGGGTGGGGTTTGGAGTAGAATTTGTCAAAATTGATAAAGAAGTGTAGAAAGTTGATTTAGATTTTGATGAAAAGTTTGTTTGTGAAGCGAGAAAAGTTGTTGGTGGGTTTTGTTGGTAGCATAATAAATGGGCTGGAGGGGGGGTCGGTTTAAGGATACATTTCTAGCACTCTATGCTTGTATGAAGTTCAAAATGGCTCTGGTTGTGGACAATGTGTACAAAGAGGTTGTTGGTGGGTTTTGTTTGGACCTGGGATGGAAAAGGCTCCATCGATCATCAGTTGAACTGCAAGAAACCGTGGAATTAAATGGGGATTTGAGCAAACAGATAATGAATAGAACAATTGCATTCTATTCACACCTAATACCATTTGACCCATGAGGGGTGAAAAACTAACCTGTATTTGACCCGTTAGTATGTAACTGGATCAAAACTACCACATCTACTTTACGCTTATACAAAAGGGTTAAACTAACATACTCAAATGAGAGAACAAATAAACATAACAAAGCATTAACCGTAACACTAAACATATAGCTAAAGCTTATTTTGAATTTAAACAACTACATGGTGCATGCTAGATGAAAAGAAAAAAGAATACTAAACAAAATACATTAAAATGTGTATACTCTTACCTGGCCATGTAACTGCTCCACCAGTGCATGCTCCTAAATGAGTTGTTGAAGTATTTCCCTTCCAAATCATAGGAAAGTTTACTTCTTCACTTTTCAACTTCTCCTGATAACACTGATAAAAAACCTTTTTTATGGTATAAATTTTAGTAGTGAAACTGCTTATCGATAGTGTGAGTATTGATGGCTAAAAAACATAATCAAAACACAAATTTACACATCAAACATACGCGTATGGTATTTGTCCTGGATGCGTTGACCTTACATAACAAATGGTTATTAAAATTCTAAAGTACCTTTCTAGATCTTTGTGCTTAGCCTCAACTCTCAACCTCCATGTTTGTTGGATCCTTGTCATATAGTAATTAAGCCGCATTCTTTATGACCAATTGAATGTGCAAACCTACGTGTTGAATGATCTTGCAGTTCATTCTTATACTTTTTTGCATAAACCAACTACACCATACTGAAGTTTTTCAAGCTAAACTCAATTCTCACTTCGTAATGGGTAAATAGCAAATAGTTAGTTCGATCTCTTTTTCAACACCAAATACGGCTTCTTTAGAGTTTAAAACCAGATTGTACCCTTGGTCTTCGCCTTGCGTAGCCCTATTACGTGAGGTTCTTCCGCCTGTTCCACCCATTCCGCCCAACCCATCAAACAATGATTCAAATAGATCAAACGGGTTGCTGAAATCTTTACACATCGAAATGCAAACCAACTTTAAACCTCGAAGGAGATGCACAACTTTTAAGGGTGACAAAACTGCAACCTCTGGATATCTATATAAATAAATTATTAATGTTTAGGTTAAAAGAAACCCTCACCCCTGTACCAATGCCAGCGCCTTTAAGTCCAGCCTCCCCGTATCTATCATATATGGATCGTTTTTCATCATCTGATAAAACCTGCATAACAACTTATCCATTAAAATTTTAATAAAAAAGGCTTATAAGTAGTTGATGACATGCCAAATTTACTAAAATATGAGGTAGGATGGGGTACCTTATAAGCATTGCTAATATCCTTTAAATTTTGTTTAGCTCCTGGTTCCCTGAAAGAAGCAACACTATCAAGACATTTTATATTTGTATAATGCGCGATCAAGGTTCAACCACGTCTCACCACTACATCCAACCCGCGAATGGAGATAATATATAGATGAATCATGACAACATGCATTAGATAGTTTCACAAAATTAAATAACATGGTAACACCCCCAGATATTGTCCATGCCAACTTCTCACCCGCTTACATTTTGTCATAGTCCATAACATATGAAATCAGAAAAATGGGCCCAGGTGTTCAGAAAGAGATAGAACAAAAGAGCATTTTGGAGGTACCTATGAAGAAGAAAAAAATCTACTTCACTCAACTAAGCTTTACTGAAAAGGCTAGAAATGATCCCACACAAAACCTCACGATCCCATAGTATATGGTGCTAACTTCCATAACTAACAAATTCTACAATAGATAAATCTTATTTATTCTTTGGTTTACCTTCTCAATTTTTTTTATAACGATAATTCCTCATATTTACCAAAAATAAGAATTCAATTACGGTAAACATTTTCGCTTAATTTAAAATAAATACTTAAAAATGTATAACAAAATTGGTTAGACCAAAAATAATTGACAATTATAGGAGATAATAAAACATAAGTTTACCATAAATAGTCGTTAGAATATGTTAATGATTTGAATTTAAATTTTATCTTAAATAAACAATTTTAAAATGTATGACATTAATTTTTATTTTAATAACAACTAGGTTTATACCCCCCGCGCGCGTTGCAGCGCGCTACGTAGCGTTGGTTCAAGATCACATTCTTGGCTTTTCTTCATCTAAAGTGGATCGAGCCAAACCAAAATCAAAAATTTGCAGCCTGTTCCGGTGAAGATTCACAGTTTTCAAAGGCGTGCATAAGCGTTCGTTTATAAACCAGTCTGCAATCTGATACGCACATTAAATATGATTTATAAGACGATAAACATAAATCTTTAAAGAATATATACAACTCGATTATCAACTTACCTGGCTTCTAGCGAGACGTGTGGTCCCCACGCGTGACATCACGTGTTTTTGACATTGTTAATCTTCCTAGTAACCCCACCTGTTACAACTTGTTTTTGTTAGCTATAATCTGATAGTGGGAGTTGAGATATATACACAAAACAACCATAAAGTATTCATCTTATATTAGTAAATATATATGTATATATACAAACACACAGAAGTACAAAACAACAAAAATAAGTATTCAGACGTTCACTCTTTGATAACAAAAAAATCTAAGTTGCAACCTAAATAACTTTGGTGTAATTGTACTTCCAGCAACAGTTGTGCCTGCAAAGCGACTGGTTGCAATGTGAGAGAATCAGTTGTACCTTGACATTACCATCCAAACCGGATGCAATGTGAGAGAATCAGTTGCCTTGACATTACCATCCGGATTGCCCCGCCAAGAAGTAGATAACCTCAGTTTTGTTCAAGTCTACTTGGAGGTATAAATACCAAATATATTCATCCATAACCTTAAGGTTCATTAATAAAATTGAATCTGTCATAAATATAACAAAATCACAAAGAAACTCAAGAGATTACCTGAGAAATAAAACTTACTTAGAACAGTAAGAACAAAGCATGAGTAAGTTGAAAATGACGAAAATGTCAAAACTTTGAAGGCATAGAATTTACCTTTGTCCCTGAAATGTGTGAAACGATTGAATTGTCATATACATGTAGTAACTACAGTTAACAAATTCCTTTAATCTCAATAATCCATAAAGGTTATGGATTCCAATTCCTACTTGCAAAGATTTGTGCATCAGGTAAGCTTTTCATCCTCTTTAAACATATGATTGAGATTTTCATCATATGCATTGCAAGGTTTATAAAAATTCGCATGCTAATAAAATAGGCAATATTAACATATCTAATTTAATAAACAAATTACCCTGGATTAGGACAGGGCCAGTCTCCTTCTCTGCCCCCTCTACCACCACCACCACCGCCACCAGCTCTACGGCCTCCTTTGATATCCACCTTCACCTGAAATTGAAGATAACAAAAGCACAAACTCAACCAACTGTTCAAAAATGAAAATTAGAGATGAAATTCTAGTGACATACTAACCTTGATTTTGTGTATTACCACTGTATCCTCCACCACCACCGCCACCGCCGCCGCCGCCACCATAACCTCCACCTCCGCCACAGTTTCCACCGTAAGATCCACCCGCCGAAGCAGATCTAATACCTTAGATGCCTTATGAACAACATCCTGGAAAATCGCTGTAGTTTTCTCGGTCCGATGTGAACAATACTCATCGGAAAATCGGTAATACGCTCCATCTCCGTGATCCGATGCTGATTTTCACAAACCAAAGACTGAATTTTTCGCCGTTCATGATTTGTAGAGGCTGATGCAAGGAAAAGTCTATTTTGAAGGGTCTATTTATGTAAAACCCTAATTTAGAATTGATAAAGGATCTTTCATAGGGCTTGAATTCACCAACTGTGAAGGACGATGTACAATGATCCTCAGCAACAGCAGCCGCAAATGTATCAGCTAACTTAACCCTTCAAATCGGTTGATTAGCAATTCCTACAATAATTTAAAAAAAAAACAAATATCAGCATCAATGAAACTCGACTAAAAGTACAATAACCTATTTCAACTTCTGATTCATACTCAAAAATCAGTCGATTAGCAAATCCTACATAACTAAAAAAACAAAAAACTAATCTCAGCAGTAATGAAACTTAACTAAAAGCACAATAACCTGTCTCAAATTCAAATTCATACTCAAATCGGTTGATTAAATGATAACGCAATAGATCTGTTGATTACTATAGTTAACTTACAGAGAGGATGAATATGATTGAACAGCTAATGCGATAAACTTGACATAAAATTTTCTGCAAACTGCTAGAATTTATCACTCAATCAAAAAAACATCTAATACTGATAAATTCACTAATAAAACCTGCAAATTGCTAGGGTTTACATACGGATTTTGGTTGTGGAATGTTTAACGTACCTTTTAGAGAGAGAAAGGTAGAGAGAGAAGATAAAATTTGGCGCGCAACTTGGATTGAGTTTGTTTAAGTATGGAGATCGGACGTTGGAGAAGAGATTGGAATTGTGATGGAGATCTCAGATCTTGGAGGATGATCACTTTTTGAGCTTTAATGGCCACCGTTCGTTTTTGGGATTAGATATGGAACGACGTCGTCTTTGCTTTTAGGTGTAAAAGTTGAGGAAAAGACAAAGGTTCTCACCGACCTTTGTCTTTGTTATTATATAAATATATACGTTTTGACAATTGAATATCCATCTAATGTAAGATAATTCGATTGATAGTATACACACCTTACAAATTCTGCATTATCATCTTCATGCACATGACAATTAGACAAACCACCGCAACTGGAGCAAGAAGAAGCTTCAGAAAAACAAATACCACATGGTTAAAACGAATAATAAATGTTGGACAAAATAACTAAAAATTAAGGACTAAACATGACTTACAAAAGGTTGATCATACTCATAATCAAACTTAAATGGGTAGTCCTTAGGATCAGTTTTAAGAATGTCCAAACATCCATCAGTAACGCTTTGTTCATCATTGTTCATCATCATCGATTGAGTCAACACTATGAGAACCATTACGTAAAGGCTCAAGAATACCACAAGTACAATCCACGTCATCAACAAAGCCTTTATCACTCTCGGAAAAATGAATTAACATATGATTTGCATTAGGTGGTACAAATAAATGGAAATCATTAAAAATTCTAAAAAAATATTCAAACATACATATTCAGAAAGACATTAAAAACCAAACAAAAATTAAAACTATGATGAACATTTACAATCCCTAAGAAGGAAACACAATCAATAGAAAATAAGAAACCCTAATTTCAACAACGAAAAAAAGATAATAATCAGAACAGAGGTTCAATAACAAATATTATCAATCAAAGATTTAGAGTTTTACCTGTATTAGCAGTTGAAGATTTAACCTTTTACCTGTATTATATCAGGTCTTGACTTGTATAGCGCCGTTGATAAAAACATTGAAGACATGCAAGAGAAAATAACAAAGCCTAATTTCAACAACGGAAAAACCTTAATAATCAGAACAAAGGAACAATACCAAATATTAGCAATCAAAGATTTAGAGATTTACCTGTATGAAATCGGATCTTCCGTTGTATATGAAGTATGAACGATGATGAAAACATTTAACACAGATAATGAGGAGGAGGAGTCAACGAAAAATAAGAAACCCTAATTTAAAAAACACAAAAACCTAAAGAATCAAATCAGAACAGAGGATAAATAAGAAATATTTGCAATCGAAGATTTAAACTTTACCTTGTATTACATTGGATCTTGATTTTTATATCGGTGAAGGGATTCTAGGGTTCATAAAAGAAGCATATTGTCCCAAATCATACGTATATGATCTGATTATATACTTGCAATTTAGATCGGCACACAAAAAAAAACTCAAGAAATCGTAGAAGGGATTGAAGAACGCGGAAATGATACACCTGGAAGTGAATTCGTGTGATTATTTAGATGACAGGACGAAGAAGATGTAGGAGATTAGGGTTTTGTGAAAGATCTAAAAAACAAAAGGTGTTTATATTTCAGAGAAGCAGTAGGCGGAATGAAGGAAATTAGGGCGTTATGAAGTATATATATTCAGAAATCATGGGTCGGTTTAACAAAAACAAAGGATCCGCGTGAACATTTGGACTGCATTTTCGTTTTCCGGCCAAAACCCAATCCTAGAGGCTCTAATCTAATGTCACATCAGCCCAAATATTCTTGTTTATTATATATAATAGATTATTAATATTGATCAAAAAATATTGTAGTCGTATGTCATTCTAATTTAAAAAAAAAATATTTGATCAGAAACTAAATATTAAACAATAATATTATTAA
The DNA here is from genome assembly GCA_030545235.1 of Helianthus tuberosus. Taxonomy (NCBI): domain Eukaryota; kingdom Viridiplantae; phylum Streptophyta; class Magnoliopsida; order Asterales; family Asteraceae; genus Helianthus; species Helianthus tuberosus. Next base: position 58,977,365 of record CM060438.1, read on the forward strand.
TAAATAGTGGAGGACAGTTGGCTTAGCCATCTTCCAGACACTTCCAAGCCATATCTATGGTACTATATAAAGAAAATATAATGGACAAGATAGTAATTTTATTTGTGTGCAAATTTTGCAGCATTATGTACAATAGAGGGAAGCCGTTTTAAAGAGGCTAAATTTGCACCTTTTTCAAAATTTTAAGACACCTTAAAGTGTTTTATGAATTTCATCCATGGAATAACCCAACAATTAACTCCTCAGGCAATTGAATCGTTTCTTTTACCTGGAATTGAACCATCTTAGCCCCAAAACTCAAAGCCCTTGATAGCAACCAGATCAAAAAACGTACACCAAACAAACAATGGCGACTACAACGGCTGCCGTCCGATCAATTTTCCGGTCATCATCCCTCCGTAGTGCGGCGGCGCGTGCATCCTCTCAAGCCAAACACGCTCGCTCTCCTTTTCGTATCGGTAGCCAGAACTCTCTCTCTCTCTCTCTCTCTCTCTCTCTCTCTCTCTCTCTCTCTCTCTCTCTAATCGCATCTTTAGGTAACCACCGTTCTTGGGTTTTAATTCACCCATTTCCTTCAGTCGTTCGTTATCCTACAGATCTAAGTTCCTACTTTCCTTAATTTTTTTGTCTACTTTTTGTTGACACATACTCTATGAAGAAAATAACTTGTATATAATTTGGTTTCATCTAATTCTTACTTTTTTGTATATTTTTTGTGTATTGATGCAGGGTTTTAAACAGATTCTTTTGTACTGATATTTGCAATGATACTAGGGCTTGGTTCAAATGCTATCTCGGACAAGGTAGATTCATTGCGAAAAAGGGAATAGTTAAGTGATTGAAAACAACCACATACTCTTTCTTGGATGGAGTGACAAATTGGTTAGTTTTTAGTTGTTTTGTGCGATTCCTTTATTCTGAAGTAATAATTATTGTGTGTTTGGGCTTATTAAGGGATTGACCTATTGCTACATGAAATAATATTTTTGTTTTGTCTGTTTGTTATATATGATAGTAGTTTTATACAATCTTGGTTTTGTTGGCCAATATGCATACATCTAAGTTAGAGCCTCCAATTTCTACTCATTTACTTATGAATAGGTCTTCTTGGGTTTTGTTTGATCTCTAATGGGTCAAACCCGTACAGAAATTACCCGTTCGACCTGTTACCCAAATACATATTAATAGGTATGCTTGTGGTCAACGAGTGAAGATTTACTTGTAGATTGTAACGCGTGGTCGGTAATGGGTCAAACAAAACAGACGGGCTTAAAAGGGGTGGGACTAACGGGACCGCAAGTATACTTTGTGTTGGATATCGAGCAACAGAAAAATAAAAATAAAAACATCTGTTTAATTGCTTAAACTTTGGTCAACGGGTCAATGTTTACATGTAACTGTAGGGTCATGAGATAGCTAATGAAGATATCAAGGATGAACTAGAAGCATAATATGAGCCATTCAAAAGATCTTTTTCTGCAAGATATCAATCGCCATGCTGCAGTTGTTCTTGAAAGAAGAACTATAGGTAATGACTAAAAACCTATATAAAATTTTATTTTGATCATTGATACCATAGGTATTGTATTTCTGAAATTTTGGCGCTAAAAGGTCTTTAATTTATGTCAGCTGATATGTTAGTAATAACTTTGACCATGCTGACTTTATTTTGAAAATTTGAGCATTTTGTGAGTGAAAACAAGTGTTATCCAGAATATATATCTGACCAAAGTTGGTTACGTTATGCAATGTGCCTCAAAATGTTGGTTATTGATTCTTTATGAGCTTTTTAAGCTCTGCATACTGTTTTGGTTTTATATTTAGGGAAAGTTTCAAATTTGTCCTATCCTTCTAAATTTCATAAAATCATATATGCCCTTTTAAAAACTAAAATAGCATATCTACCCATCCCATAGTAAGCAGGGCCGTTCCAATGTTTTTGAAGACCCAAAGCGAATTACGAAGTGGGGGCCCTAATTTCACCCATAAACTCTCCTCCAATCTCGATGGACCCATCGCCATGGGCCATTACCTACCTGTAGGCGTATTTGAAATCCCAACTTCTTAGTGGATAGTATAAATTTATAGTACCTATTTCTATTTTGTTGAATGGACCTAAAATAAGAGTATTCTTCTTATTCTGTACTGTTACCTATTAGTTTTTTATACTAATATTCATTAAAGTATCGTCTACTTGATTCTTTCTGAACTTGGTGTGCTTTATTTGAGGTAATATCCATCGGTTACAAATCAGTTTGGGATATATTTGATCTCTAACAGGTCAAACTGTTTGAAGGTTGACTAATCTTTTTTTATAATGCAAACAACCTTGTAAATTGCTTTATTTAAAGAAATTTGAGTATTTTTTAAATAATACAATTTCTCTAATCAAGTTTAACACAATATTTATATATAATAATAGGTAAAAAAATGAATAGATAAAAAGTGCTTGTTAGGCCGTCCCATCCAAGTTATTTAGATAATACCATTTTAAGAGTTTGGGAAGTGTTTTTCAAAGGATACATATATCAAGGGAGAAAGCCAGTTCACTGTAGTCCTTCATCCCGCACTGCTCTTCCAGATGCTGAGTTAGAGGTAAGTAAATCAACAACCTATTGTCTTTTTAATGTTAAACTTTCCTATATAAATAATAAAAAGTTCAATTACATAGTCAAAGTTTGTAACATTTTCATACAGGTGCTAAAGCTTCCAGCATGTTTTCAATTTTTAAATTATTAAATACTTCAACTAAGGTTGCATTACTAGATGAATTTCTTCCCAAAATTGTCCCTTGCAAATTGGACCACCACTCCCTGTATGATCCATGCAAATGCTGGTATGTGTTTTGTGTGTGTAAGGTTTCTAAGTTATCTACATGTATCCACATGTTTATATTTTCTTTCTTAAAATACGGTTTGCCTAAAAAATAAAAGGCTGAGATATTTAGTGGGCTTGAGGTATTAGGTGATGGTAATGCGATGTAATTATTAGTTGGGTGAAAGTTTGTAAATTGTTATGGTAGAACCTTGCAGCAAGTCATATTATGCATCGACAAATCCAAATCACAACTACCTTTTGTTATACCAATGAAATGGTTTTACTAAAACCTCTAATTTAAATTTATTTTTAGAGCAAAAGTATCTGTATGATTGGCGAACAAAGAAACCTGCAAGTATCTTGGATAAGTTTTTTAGCATGCTCATCTTGGAAGAAGATGCTGGGTGAGCTTCATCATAAATAGTCTTGTGTAAGCATCTTCCTTTTGTGAATCTAATTTTAGGTAAATTGGGATTTTTTTTTTAAATTTAGTGGTGTTTGGTTATGGTTTTAGGTTGATTCTTGGATATGCATATCCAGCTTTTGAGTGTTTTAAAACCATTGAGATTTTGGTGTCAATATTGGTAAGTTTACCATTTGCTTGTTTGCTCAACTATCTTCTAGGGATTAGATCAAACCCATTTTGTTTTGATTAATGATTGTGACATTTATGTTCCATGATAAGGTATTAGTTTCTTGTTGATGTCTTAATCTTAAAGATAAGTTGAAGAAACATATCTTATTCAAAGAATAATCATGGTCAAACTTAGACTTTTCAAAAGGTCAAACTCTTGATTTATTGTCTCAATAATTGAATCTTGGTTCTTTGGTTATGATTTCACAGGGTCATCATCGCGGTTCTTACAGTTTTTGAAAGAATAGGTGATATATTCATTTCATGGTATGTATCATAGATTATCTATGCTAATCGCTTACTGATGACGTAATGTATGTATGCATGTTTTAACATGAGAATTCACCGTAAGTCTTTTGTTTGAAAAATGTTTCTTAGGTTACCGATGTATGGAGAGATGAAGCTAGCGCTCATCATCTACTTATGGTATCCTAAAACTAAGGTAAAATATGACCATATTTCAATCTATGAAATTTTACCGCTTTTGGTTTCTATGACCATATTTCATTCTATGAAATTTTACCGCTTTTGGTGTCTAAAATGGAAATTTTTATGGGTGTTTTAGGGAACAAGATATGTATATAATGCCATGTTGAGACCGTTTGTAGCACGGCATGAGACCGTTTGTAGCACGACATGAGACCGATATAGAAATAAGTTTAAGGGAAATGAGGGCAAAAGCGTGGGATGTGGCGATTTACTATTGGCACAATTCCTCGGAGTTGGGACAAACTAGATTTTTTGAAATCATTCATTACTTGACTTCAAAACCTTCGAGGCCAAGATCCGAGGTACCATTTTTCCCTTCTCGTTTAAAAAAAAACACTAAGCAAAAACCAAAGAAGATGATATGGGTATCCAACCAGATGCTAAAGTCAGTGGCGAAGCTTGAGATTTCCGACCCGGGGGTCGAAAACGTATATACCCAAAAATTTATATAAGAAAACTACATACTCTCCGCTACTAAGCGAAAAGTTTGGGGGATTCCCCCCCCCCCCCCCCACACACACACACTATGCTGCGTTCGTGTTGGTTTTTTTAAGTCATTAGTAGAGCCAATTGGATGGAAATTATCCAATCGGATTAGACAAATTATGGTTGTTCCGGTTCATCTTGGCTATTATTAGAACAAATCCTACTACATTCACCCAACTGGATACTACAAATATTCGTTTGGATCGACTATGAGCCTGTTTTTAACTTAAAATTTAGGTCATTTGTTGTAAGTGTGCGAATAAACCGCAAGATAGTATAATAATAATAATAAACGAAACCAATGGTTTTTTTTATAAAATAAGCTTATCCGAACACTTTGTTGGTGTGGTCGAATGATAAAAAGAAATTTGCATTTGAGATCAAATAATTTGAACCACTAATTTCATTTGTTGTTCCGTTCTGTTTAGGTGTTGGCGGGACATTCGCCACTACCTCCTACGATTGCTCCACCGGTGGTTCCTCGACCAGATCAGGCTGAAGATAGGTGGGTGCCGACAAGTCCCACAAGATAGTAATAATAATAAACGAAACCCCTTCGAAGTGTTTCAGTAAAGTTGATCAAATTATTGGGATTTACATGTATTAAGGGTAACTGTATCGTCTCTTCAAGCTGGCATTGAAGCCATTAACCTTACCAAAACCCCTTGACTCCCTGCGCCGTCCTTGTATTCCAAATACTTTGTATGCCAGAATGTATATAAAATGTAGCATGCTATCATTTAACTAACATTTTAACGTTTGAATTATGTTCTCACTCCGTATTGGCGAATCCTCAGCAACGCGCGGGTTTTCCGCTAATTAAATATATATTGTTAAATGTGTATTAATAGATATATACAATACATCCCCAGCAGAGACAAAGACAGATCTAGAGAGAGAGCGAGCAAAAAAAAATGTACAATTGATACGAGGAAGACGAATGAACAGAAATTAGGTTGTGAGGCTGTTCCGGTGAGGAAAAAAAATGTTCCGGCGACAGTTACATCAACCGCCGGCGACGATTAAGAACGGGAAACCAGATCTCAGAACGCAAGTTTTGCTCTAATGACTGAGATGGCAGCGTTTTGCTCCGACGGTTGAGACGGCGTCGGTTCGCTCTGACAATTGAGGCGTCGACGTTCGCTCCGACGGTTAAGACAACGTCATTTGATGGTTTACTCCGGCAGAGACCTTGCGGGTTTGTGTTTGTGTACTTTGAAGGTATGGTTTTGATTTGATTTTCTCAAAAGTTTGAAACAACAAACAGAGACTAACGAAAAATGTGTAATTTTGACACTGAGTATTCGATTCTTAAAGACGATAAGGGATGATTGATTTCGTTTTTGGATAACAGGGCAGTCCTAATTTGTTCTAAAGTTCAAAAGGAAAACCTATTTCTTATGAACATTCCAATTTGTAATCAGAGAGTGAGTTCGATATTTAGTACCCGGATTGATGAATAAATGTTCTGAATTGCAGAGATGTTATTGACGAGCGGTTTGCAAATTCCAGTGAAGATTAATGGATGTTCCTTGTGAAGAGCAAACGTTGCTGATAACGTGATAAGAACAAATTGAATTCTATTAGATTGCAAGTGATTGTATTGAATCTTCTCGGAAAAACTAATGTCAAAATAACAATATACAAGAGTATATAATACTGGCAGTTACAAGGTGTTAACTGCCAAGGCAGTTATTTGGGGAAATTGTATATCTGGTTTTATAACATAAACATATAAAATAGACTTAAATTTTAAGGCATCACTTTTTAACCGCAAATTTGGATAACTTCGAGCATTCACATTCATTCCACCAAATTGTGTGAGTGGTGTTTTTATAATAGGAATAATGGAATTTAATAATCCCAACTTTCACCAGTTGGCCGGCAACGGACCCAGCTTTAAAAATAGCCACTGGCGGTCCCAACTTTTGACATTTTGTAAAACATTGGACCCCGTGTATTAGAAACCGACTATTTTACCCTAAAATTATCTATAAGAGATAGCTGTCGGGTCGGGTCGGATCATGTAAAACCAGTAAACATAAAATTATAGATAATTTTAGGGTAAAATAGTCGGTTTCTAATACACTGGGTCCAATGTTTTACAAAATGTCAAAAGTTGGGACCGCCAGTGGCTATTTTTAAAGTTGGGTCCGTTGCCGGCCAACTGGTGAAAGTTGGGATTATTAAATTCCATTATTCCTTTATAATATAAAGAGTATAAAAAGTGGTTGTGAGTGGAGGAGAGAGAAAATGTTACTGTTCATCTGTATATTTGGAGGGACACTATTCACCCTCTATAATTTTTTAATATATTTTGAAAGTGGTTGTGAGTGGAAGAGAGAGAAAATGTAATGATAAAGGTATAAAAATATTATTTAATAGAAAAGGAGAGAGGAAATGTAGTGTTTTTTAGTGTAATTTAGGGTGAAAATATAGTGGAATGGATGTGAATGCTCTAATAGAGCACTGGAATATTATCGTGACACAAGTGGAACCAACGGATCATATTCATCTCCTCTATACATCATAATGCCTATACACCAATTCAGTAGGAAACCCAATAAATATGAGAAAACCCCTTGTGGGAATCGAACCCAAGACATATTGGTCTCAAATTCTTATCTCACCCCAAGATACCGCTAAGCTATAAAGTCATGGGCATCATTTAAATTATTAGGAGATGTGAATTAAATTTCTTATTAGGCTACAAGGTGTGGGGTGGGGGTCTCACTGGAAGCTGACTCTTTATTTATATGTGGTAAAGATAAGGTTGTCTACATCTTACTCTCCTCAAACTCTACCTTAGCTTTGCTATTGGTGGAATTTACTGAGTATGATGGTGATATTAAGCTACGGGGTGTGGGGCGGGGGTAGCCAAGCAATGCTGGCTAAACAACACCGGGCCAGCGTTGGCCACGTCATTGCCCTGCTGGCGTGGGTTTGAAGCCTGGCGTGGAGCGAGAGGGGAGGTGAGGTGGCTGGCTTGGATTGGCTGGTGAGAGGTAACCGTCGACTATATAAAAAAAATCCACATGTCAACCCACGCTGGCCTGACCACGCCGCTTCCATACCACACTTTTTTTGGGGTGGTCTGGTGGAGCCCACACTCGCCACGTGTCGAGCAATGTCCCCAACCCAAGGCCCCCACACCCCCTCCCCACAACACTCTTATATCTATTCCGAAAATTCAGATAATTAATATTTTGTCACACCCCGATATTTCCACGTATTACCGGTGAGCCCGATGGGGAGTATCGTGACGTAGTTGATATCATCATAGTCAAATAATCACAGTTCAATGCACAACGGAAGTCTAAAGTAAATATATTACAAACCGATTCAAAAGTAACATCAATATTACAAACAGATTGTAAGATGGATCCACAGGCGGATCTTAAAACAGAAAGATAAACACTGTTCAACAGACTTTAGGCATCTAGAACTTGCAAGATTCCCTATTAACGCCCTGAGCTCCCAACCAATCACGTACAGTACCTGTCACTTAACATTTTTGAAAATTACGTCAGTTTACACTGGTAAATACAATTAACTGACGCATTTCAAAAAAGTTTAAGAAAATTGATTTGAATGCACAAGGCACAAAATATCTTTTATAACTTGGGACAATTATATAAAAATAATATTGTATACAGATTTATATGTTCGTTATACATTCAGGACCCGATGTTAGAAACCGAGTCAAGATTAACAGACACACCACAAGTATAGGCCCACAAGAGAGTGAGATACCGTTTCCCTTAAGCAACTGTCAGGTGTATGCCTACACCCCGTGCTTAAGACGTGGCCATTTTCCTAATAATGATGCCAAGGATATCCGGGACATGGTCATTAACCCCCAAAGGCTTTTATTTCAAACAAGACAGATTAAAACGGGTTACCTCAATAATTTAATCACAATCCGATTAAACATTCAATACCCGACCAAGCGGTATTATTATAATACCGTATCTCAAGCCCGTATAGGGAAAATAAGTTAAAAGTATTTACCTGAGCAATAATATAATTTTATCCTCAGCCGTATATCAATCAGTAAGCACAAGTACCTCTACTGGGGCTCTCAATCTGGAACGAAGGTTTTATTAACCTATTAGATTCCTAACGGGTCTTATTTAAGTTGTAACTTAGACCGGTTAGTTTTAAGGAAAGGTTTACAGTTCGAAACGCTAGATTAAGCGAAGACCGGATTAGAATGTGATTTAGACCCGACAAGTATGGAGACTTGTATAATATGGGTAAACTAAACACATTCTGAATTTTGAAGTGAAAATGATAAGGTTTGACCCGTTTTGGTTAATTTATGCAAACTAGTTACATAAACCGTACCGAATGCGAAAAATGCATAACGGGTAACCAAATGAGTCATGAACATGTTTCACAAGTTAATATGCCTTAAATATGTTGTGATATCAGTAGGATATCTTCCATTATGCCCAAAACGAGTTTAAAACCAATTTAAGCCCCGTAGGGGTATTTTGGTCATTTTAAAGATTATAGAAGAGGTTAAATAGCAATCTGAGGTTCTGGTGTAAAATGATCAGTAAAAATATTTATTTTAATAAGTTATATTGGTAAGATATCATATATACGTGAAATTTATCATTTATGACCAAACTATGCACCGTAGAGGCATTTTGGTCATTTCACATAAGCTTTACGGACCAAATTTGGAAATCTGAATTTAAAACTTTTTCTTACTGTTAAAATATAAAAATTTATTTAAAACATCAGTAGGTATTAAGTTTTACATGCCAAAAATAATTTTAACTTATACTATGCGTTTAAAACGTGTAAAAGTCGGTTTTAAGCGATTTTCGGGTTATAATAGGAAATCTGAGTTTTTAATCAGTTTATAAAGTTCAAAATATTTTATTTATCATATAAAATCTGTAGCAAAAAGTTTGGTGTCAAAATATTATGTAAAACTCATTTTATAGGCCAAAAGGGCAAAACCGACAATTACCGAATCAAGGCATGAACCCTATGCCATGATCAGTTTAAAAATAAATAAAAATCTTCAAAATCCCAAAATATTATATTACATCAGTGGGTAAAAGGTTTGGTGTCAAAAATTGGGTTTAGATAGGCTTTATGCTAATTACGCCGTTTAATTAATAAAAAGCTTTCTAATTACGCTATTGAGCATAACTCTTAATCTAGACCTCAAACTGATGTCAAATTTTTAGGACATGTTTATATTACAGAAATAAAGGTTTTTGTCCACTCACATTTTCAAAAATCTTGTTTTAGGGTCAAAAGGGCATAATGGTCAACTTTTAAGCATTTAACGGAAACATGCAATGAACTACGATTACTATGGAACCAAGTTGTATAACCTCAGAGGGTTACACTAACCTATAACATGGTCCTAAAGGAATCCTAAGGCATATCTAAACTAAGCTAAATCGGGTCAGAACTGAAAGTCAAAGCAAAAGTCAACTTTTGCGACTTTCGGTTCCGAACCGAGCCTAAACTCAGAATTGTCGGGTTGAACATGCTTAGACATGTTCAATTAATATTTACCAAGTTATTAAAGTGACAAAACTGATTTTATTGCTTTTATATTATCAGTTATGAATTTTTATTTAAAAACGACTTGTTTGACTTTTATTTTAATTTCTTGACCCGACCATTAACTAAACAAACGTGGTAATTAGGAAGTGCCCTTTTGAGGGTTTAATACCTACCTAATTATGATCACGTAGCCATGTTCGTTGCGAACAATGGCTTGACCGTTTAAAAGTCAAAGCGTTTATCGCAAATGCTTGACTTTTCGGCTTTAAGAGCCAAGTAATTGAACTAAGCATGAAAGGACACTTACAAAGGGTCCAAGCAAGGATGGAATTGATCTTAGAATGTTCAGGTATGAAGCACAAGAGCTCCAACTTAGAACAATTCAGATCAAGTGTGAAATGAGAGCAAGAACAAGTGGGTTTATATAGGATTTTGAGAACCGTTAGGATCGTTTCTTGATAAACGAGCATCAATATAGACCGTACAAGTGGGCACACGGTTTTGTGATACAAGGGGTACTCAAAACCATCAAAATATGGCCCATAGGATGCAAGAAACCAAGTGCAAAAACCTGAAACCAGCTGCTGAATTGATAAAACTGTTTTGCTGATCTGTGCAGACCTCGCGGCCCGCGTAAGGGAACACTCTGGGCTTACGCGGCCCGCCTGGCCATCTTTCCAGAATTGACAAAATGGTCCCTGCACTTAAGAAACATACATTTTGATGCATTTCTGACGCGTTTAAGCCCCGTTAACCTCATTACAAGGCTCTACTATGATGCCTAAACATAGGGGACATGAAACATGCTCAAAATTATGTCGGATGTCGGTTCGTTTGGTCGTACGGTCGCGTTGTTCGGCTAATTACGACGAAACACGAACGGATGCGAAAAACGACCCAAGTTACATAAATTTTTGGATGTCCGGATATATTCAGAACATAAGATATGCGCGAAAATGCAAACTTATGCACTTTTTGACGCTTTTAGTCCCTGTCGATCAAATAAGTTTATTTTTGCGCACCAAACACCTCTAAGCCTATATCTGAGCTATATAAAGGATATTTAGGGCATGTTTAACTCATGATCATATTCCGGAAGGTTCGATACCCTACGAATAGGTATACTTTTGCAGTTTGACGCAAATAGTCCTTTAATCGCAAAAAGTAGCGCGAAATGTCGTTTAAGAATATCCAAGCCTTCCATGGCCCATAATGGGTATTCCCAAGCATGTGTTTAAATATTACTACGCTCTCGTTTGCTTAAAGGGTCACCAAAAGGCGTAGATTCAAAAGTTGACGCTTTTGGTCCCTTTAATGCGCAAACTTGCGTATATCATCGATTAATAGCATCGAAGCTTTATCTAATCCATATTTGGCATTCATGGAAGTATTATTAACCACCACGATGCTTTGGGTTCGTTAGAAGGTCATTCAGAGGTATAATTAAACATATTGACACTTTTAACCCCTTAAACTTGCAAAGTTGCGCGTAACTTCACTTATAGGCATAAAAGCCTTTAATGGCCAATACTAGGCATTCCCGAGAGTATAATCAATTATCATGAAGCTCTTGGTTTGTTAAAAGGTAACTCAGATGTAAGAATTAACATGTTGACGCTTTTAACCCTTCATCGAGCAAACTTTAAATTAATTACGCAAACGGCTACTCTTAATCAACGAGCGGCTCAATTGTGAATATGAATATCGTAAGAGGTTATTCAGAAACTTATTTCAAGTAAGTTAACGCTTCCAGTCCTTCTAAAATCAAAGTTTTTGATTTTTTGCAAAATTAGTCCCTCAAATTCAACGTTTGACTTTATTAGGGTTTATTACACGTGTCAATACATCATTGGACGTGATTTTACGAGGTGTTACATATTTATAGCAACTTTTAAACTTACCAGATATTTTTTCTCTCTTTCACTAGTATCAATTTTGTTTTATCTCTAAAATCCCAACTTAAGTTATCGATCACCTACGCATTGATTGGGCTTAACATCTAGGTTTGGTCCGAGATGTGTGTGATCCGATAGCCATAATAAGACCCAAACTGGTTCTATATAGAGCAACCATTTAAAGAAACTCTACTTTCACATCTTATAAGCTTTGTCTATTTATTAAGTATTGGGGCTTATTGGTATTTAGCTTAACGTTTAAAGCAACAAGCATGGCCATTCCTTCACGAGTCCATTGCATACACCTAAAACCAGAATTTAGTAAACTCAATTCTCAACTATGACATTCAATATCAACTAAAGAATATAGTATACAATATTAGAAAATGCGTACCTTTGATGCAAAAGCCATATGAGGCACAAAAATGGCGTTTTTCATGTCAGCAAGGCCAGGTCCTCATGTATGGCTCATCTTCAAAAACATCAAGTGATCAAGACCTACTTGGAACATCAGGTTGTGTTTCAAATGCTACACAATAACCTCTTCATCAACCACGGGTCCTCTGTTGCAGTTTATAAGGATCGCTTCATGTATGTTTAAACTACATTAATTAGGCCATATTCATAGGGGAATAAACCCAAGAAAATTTGGGCTTGTAGACATGGGTATGATTACTTGAAAGTTTTTCGGTTTATATATTGGGTTTGGGTATCATTCCTTATATTTTGGGGCCTTAAACAAATGAGGCATGACCCATGTGATGGTTTAAACAACTCAAAATATAAACTAACCTTCATCTTTGAAAGCCTTTCTTTGTTGACGAGATGATAAATTTTCTTGTCCAGTACTGGATGTAGACTTATCATAGAAATTGCAAACATCAAAAAGATTTAAACCAAAAAGATTAAGAAAATTTGGGAATGAAGAATCGAGCATGTTTTGGTATCGTATTGGGAATGAAACGTGTATTTTAGAGACAATTATCTAGACGTGTTCTTCATAAGTTTGTGGCTTTAAACGGGTTGATCGGGACAAGCTAGTTGTCAGTGTTAAGTTAGGTGTTTGGCATAAAAAGTTACATAACAAAATGATGGTGGTAGTGTCTGATAATGGTAGTGAGAGGGTGGTGTGGTGGTGATGACTAGTGGTTGTTTCAACAAAGAGAAAGAGAGATGAGGGTGATGAAATGAGGAATGTTTTTTTTCAATAAAAATTGGATTTTTTTTAGTTATTAATAAATAAAAATAATCACTTATATGTAACATTACTGAAGTACCTTGCTTTGAACTGAAAAAACAAAAATGCCCTTTACTTTTAACAGCAAAAATGAACGAAGTTAAGGGCAGGGAGTATATTAGAGAACACATACAAACATTTTGGAGTAAAATGACCGTTTTTAAATGATTTTGTCAAAACAATTAAAGTGACTAAAGCACAGGGAGAAAAACGGAAGTTAACTCTTATGAAAAATAAGAAAATCTAAATAATAAATATTAGGTTAAAGAATAATAGAATCATAATACATACGTAAAAGACAAAGAACTTAACAGTTATTATTCCATATATAAATAAGCAAGTTTTTTGTGCATAACCACTTGTACCTTATGTTTTGGGAGTTTTTCAAAAAAAAAAAAAAAAAACTTGATTTTTTACTTTTAACCCAAGGGTTTTTAGCTTTTATAATTTTAACCCTACATAATTTATTTTTTTAACTTTAACCCAAAACTAAACTTGATTTTTTACTTTTAACCCAAAGGTTTTTAGCTTTTGCAATTTTAACCCTACATAATTTGTTTTTTAACTTTAACCCAAAACTTTTCATTATTTGTAATTTAACTTCACAACTATTGTCACTTATACTTTTCATCTTTGGCAAATTTTCATTTTACGTATAGTTCTAAATTTTTCGACTTAATACAACGCAACGTACGAGTGTAGTTCAACTTTTTTGTGTTTTGTTTCAAATTTTGCAAGTTAATACGGCGCAACGTGCATGTGTGGTTCAACATTTTTACCTCTATTTTTTCATGTTTGATAGGTTCATCGCAACACGCAGATCCTAGGTCGAGTCAGTATTGGTGGTTGATGACGGTTGTGTGACATTAGTACTATTTGACACCGTTTTACGCCCCGCCGCAACGCGGGGTGTGCTTTGAGGGTTTTCTAAAGAAAAAATGGTTATGCATATGGTTGTCGTGACCTTGGCTTTGGGGGTTTTTTAGAAAAAAATTTTGATTTTTTACTTTTCACCAAAAAGTATTTCATAAATTACTTTTAACACAAAACTATTTGTTTTTTTACTTTTAACCTAAAACTTTTTATCTTTTGCAATCTATCCTCGCAACTTTTTTTACTTTCAAATTTGGTCCTTTATAGTTTTCATTTTCCGCAAATTTTTCGTTTTATGTTTGGTTCTAAATTTTGTGACTTAACACATCGCAACGTGCGTCTTTGGTTTAATGTTTTTATGTTTCGTTCTAAATTTTGCAAGTTAACACGACGCAACGTGCGTGTGTGGGTGAACGTTTTTACATTGTCTATTTTTTCCCGTTTGACAGGTTTACATAACGTGCGGGTCCTAAATCGACTTAGTTATAACTAAAGAATCCATGCCGCATTGCGGCAAGTCTCAATTCTAGTTGCTATTATTTCCGAAATGTAGCTCATTTTATTTGAAGAAAATGTCAAAAATATACAGTACTTTTGCAGGCTTTTATATTTCTTGTTTATTTTAAATGATAACTATCATTTCAGCCTATTCACTTTCTTCTTCACACAAACAAACCTGCAACTACAAATTTATGCTTGTCGTCGGCCTTATTATGACCTGTCCGACCCAATATACATGACCAGCCCGAACGCCCGGCTACCGGCGCCACCACCGGCCCAATGTTGAAACGGCTGAAACCAATGAACTGGCCCGCTTTAGTCACCGGCTCCCGGCCTGACCGGTCCGACCGGTCGGCCCTGTCTGGGTAGGGCTGGCATATCGTGTATACCCGTACACGATAAGACACGACACGACACGACACGATACACGAAATCCCATACATGAACACGACACGATAACTTATCGTGTCCTTTTTTTCAAACACTTTTTTTTTAAAAGCCCTTTTTTTCAAACACGAACACGACACGATATACACGAAAATTACTTGCTAATACCTGTTAACACGACTGTTCGATTGTTATACACGAAAATTACCTGTTAATACCTGTTAACACGAACACGACATGCTATCTGAGAGTTATAGAGGGAGTTTAGGGTTTTATTTTTTTTAATTGAATGAGGAATGAAAATAGAAAGGAATTAAGGAACCCACACGCACATGGCTTATGAGTTTTATTTAATTTAATTTCTTATCATGCACTAACGGGTATTAACAGGTAAACAAGTATTTAACCTGTTTATACACGAAAATTAACAGGTAATCTCGTGTCTACCTGTTAAGGCCATACACGATACATATTAACTTCGTGTAGGTTCGTGTCGTGTATTCGTGTAAAATTGCCAGCCCTAGGTCCGGGTTTAAAAACATTGCTAGAAAGATAAAATCAAACTATATTTTATGATACATAATAAAAAATCAGCAATATCTATTAGAAATACATAACTGAAATGCAACATATCTATAATTGCTCTCTACGGATTTTTATTTTAAAAATCTAGCCATACGGTGATGAAATTGGTAAAACTAAAAAAAATATAAACAAATATTTTTAACGAATATAAATAAAGTAAAAATAATAAATAAAAGTTTAATGTCATTTTATATTCAATGTTTTTAATAGAGTGATTTTAACGAGTCTAAATAAAATAGAGTGATTTTTGTCGGTAGTCTCATTAGTCATCAAAAATCATGTACGTAGAGTCCTTCCCTTGGCTTACTTAAAGGTTAAAAAAATTATATTATTCATGAAAATATTTTCTTTTACATATATATATATATATATATATTAAAAATACTTTCCATTAAATTTAAGTAAACTAAATAAACCAATTAAAAAAACCAAAGCTATTCAAACTTCAATGCATACTTTCCAATCTACCATAGGTGTCACTAACTTTAAAACTTTAAAAAGAATAAAAAACAAGTCATATCTCCTTCTTCTTCATGTTAAAATACCTGCAAATCTCAGCGATCACCGGAAAAAAAAAAGCTTTCTGTATCATTTCTTTGTTTGCTCTTTCATTTCATTTCAAGTTCATGGGGTGCGGGGTCAAAATTTTTTGGGGTGCGCTCGAGATTTTCGCGTACGAATAACACTAATATATATTTTTTAAGGGGGACGACCACTCACCCACGGATGGCCGTAGGTCCGCCCCTGCATTTATTAAAGATAGGTAAGAATAGTATTTTATATATGTGTAATAATATCATATACAACGCATATGGGAGACTTTGGTTTGATATTTGAGAGTATCGTATGACAACCATAGGAATCAATTTAGGGTTAATGGAAGGGTAAACACATATTATAGGGCGAGGTGGTATACGACTGAAGGGTGGGAGTTGGAGGGTATGATATAAAATCGTCGCTAACCGCACATATCTAGAACAGAGATTATAAAATTGTCCTAAACTGTTGCTTCTTGAAGCTTTTTAGGGACTTTAAGCGACTTAGATTAAAAGTTGATGACCTTAAACAATCAAGATCTTCCACAAAGTTAGTTTTTATATCCGGTAACATATAATGTATAATGCTAATATTCAATCATGATACGAGTTAACCAATATTCAACAAGTAATTCAAAACAAATTAGCAAAAAAGCGTTTGAAACAGAATTCAATTGTAATAATCTAACAGAGAGTAAAGGAGCAAAAATGAAGTAATCGAAAGAAGAAATTACTAGTAAAGCTCAGTGAAGAAACACGGAACTAATATTAGGCTAATTAGTTGGGTTTATGTTTCTACCATAGAGGTTAATCTTCTTAATCTTTCCTGAGCTTGGTTGTGATCCTTCATGCAACACAAACAACACCCCGTTAAGCTCGTTAAGAGGGTAATATGGGGATTTCCCTCTTAACCAGGCTCCGGTGTGAGAATAAGTATTTGTATTGAGGAAATAATTGTGTGTTAATGGTGAGAGAGTGGAGAGCAGAATAGTTTAACCTGCGTATGAAGGAACCTATTTATAGCCGGAGTGGTGTAGGAGGAGATGGGCCGATGGGCCTTGGGCCTGGAGGCGACAACAAGGAATATCCGTTCAGTCTCTTCTATGGCAACCGTTAGTACCTTCTAGAAGATCTCTAGTGCTGGCGCACCTTGGTTGGTGCCACGTGTCCGGGTTGCAGTCCCTGTTGTCTCTCTGACATCGGCAGGCGAGTGGAGATTGTGGGGCAGTTGTCGCCGCCCTCTGATTGGTGCCAAGTAAGCGTCCTTGTGTACCTTTTGTCTCCTGCACGATTGTTGATCGTGAAGCACGATAAGGCACAACTTGCTGGACGCTTATTGGCTTACTCCTCTGCCACTCGTACCTTCTATGTCTCCTGGAATGAACTTGCGCCGTTACCCTCGCGCGACTCTTAATGGATGTCCAATTAGGTTGCGCGGGGGTTAGGTGTTGTGGGCTTTTCATTCAGGATGCTAAGTATGGAATCTTTGTTTTGTTATTGCTTGTACCCGCGCGCGGCTAAGCTTGAGCCCAAGTAGCCCGCGCGGGGTCTGCTGATTACTCAGATTACTGTATGAGGAGTATGGCCCTGCACGCGACCTGATTGGTCGGCGCGGCTTTTGGGACCATACCCCTTCAAGTCCCCCCAGTCTAGTGCTGCTTCCATGTGCGAAGTAAATGGTTGGAGCTCTGGAGTTAGAAAAAAGAAGTGAATTACTGGTTGGATGATTTTGTTAAGCTTTGGTGCCCAACGCGCGTGTAAGTGTTTGTCAGTTACTATGGCGCGACCACCGAGTTTGCTTTTTGATAGCTGTTGGTTTATAGGGTCGGCGCGCATTACCAATTGATTTATGGTGTATGCGGCGCAACCCTTGTTTCCTTCATTGTGAAGTTTTCTTGCAGATTTAGGCGGGAAATTCCTCTAATTTTGAATTCTGACAGGTTGGTGCAAATGTCGTTGATAGTGACGTTTGAGTTGACTACTGGCACGGCGATCATCATGCTGTCACTGACGGTTCTTCTTTTGACAGGCGAGTGAGGCCCACGCGCGCGTGGTAACTGTCACTCCGATAATCCCGCCTTACGTGGCGGCTTGTGGTTAGTTACGCGCGCGGCGTTCTCGGCACGTTTACCCATCGCATTAAATGCGATGAGTATATATATCCGATTGTGGAGAGAGAAGTGGACATCGTTTCCTTTGTAGTTTCTTTTCTTCTCTCTCTGATCTTCAAATCTTCAAGTTTTTCTTGAGTAATCTTCGAGTTTCCCAGAAAAGTTTGCAGTTGCACCTCCCTTTCTTATATTCCGGTATCTATGGCCGAGAAAGAGTCTGTTCAGGTTGAAGAAGGTCCACTCCCAGTTATCAAATGGGATCAAGGACTGTTTGAGCAGATCATGAGAGGCTTTCAGTTTCCACCGGAGTGGGATGCACGCTATCCCCAGCAAGGTCAGATGGCCGTCGACGCACTGTCACACCCCGACCACGTAAAACAACAAAACGTGGCGGAAACGTTGGGGAGTGTTGTAACAGAATCATTGTTTCACAACCATGGAATAAATAATTTCGTTTTATTGAATTAATGAACTCATTGTTTTATTTCAAATCAGATAAATACAACTATTATCTTTCAAATTTTAAAGTCGCTAAGGCACGAGTCCATCCTATGTATAGCATGCATCATCAATCATCACATAATAGCACCTGAAACATGTGTAAAAATAGGTACGTCAGCATAAAAATGTCTGTGAGATACATAGGTTTTATTGTAATTAGGATTCATGACTTATAAGTTTAGAAAACGTTGTTTAACAAAAGTAGTTATGATCCTTGAAAAAGGTTTTCTTTTATAAATCAAACTAAAATTTATAACAAATCGGATGATAAAATAATAATACATGGGAAATTAAATAATTAAGTAAAATGAGTTTGTATAAAATATATTGTTGGAAAAACAATATTTTGATAAAAAGGTTTATGGCATATATAAAAATATACTTTGGTTTTAAGAAAGTTGAATAAGCAATATATTAAAATATATTTCAGTTCCAATGTCGTTAACCCAAGTGTACTAAATAACGCCACAGTATGTAATGTGATGAAAACACTTATATATAAGAAGTACCAGCGGCGTATCTACCATGTTTTCATCATATTACACCGTCCCGTTATCTAAACACTAACCCAAAACCCAATTGTAAAACAAATAGTATGTTAAATATACTTTAGTTGTTAAAATAAAAAAAATTAGTAGTATATTAAAAGTATACTTTGGATTTATAAATAACATATTAAACTATGTTTTGGTTTGAAAATAACATATTAACTATGCTTTGGTTTTGAAAATAACATATTAAACTATGTTTTAATGATTAATCAAATTATATGTTGGTTTTGTACATTATCACACATGAGAGCATATCAAATTATACTTTTGGGAGTATAACTAAATATACAAAAATAATGTGATTTAAGAATTCATTCAGACCTAGTGTATCAAAATACACCTTTGAGACTATAGAAATACCACAAAGGTAATCCCTATTTGGATGGAGAAAAATAAATTGGTTTCAGACATTCCATGACAACAGGAATGGGGTGTCAAATCCTATAGCGCTATATTATACTACCAACCGGTCTGGTGAACATAAAATAAGTACTATCCAACAATTTAATTTTATAATCTTTGGAAAAATTATAGCTTAAACCATAAATAATCATTCAGTTTGTAAAAAGATAAGTACTAATATGTATAATCAATTATACTTTTGAAAACAAGAACATAACAAATAGGTGCACATGCTTCACCCCAAAACATTTGAAAACAGTAAAAGAGGGGACTATGTACTCACTTGAGGGTGCTTAGAAGTCTTGAACAACTACCAAGCAAGCTAGAGGGAGTATGGAAATCAAACGGCACCTAATATAGGTAACTACATATATAAACCGGACCTAAATCGAAAGATCGGATAGGATGAGGTCTCGTAAACCAAATGAGTGTGGGATCTCATATGATATGGTTTAACAAGGCCTACATACTAAAAGGAAACCTAACCTAAGTGTTTACGACCCATTATGACCCATTTAGGTAGCTTATGCTACTTTAACGCGTCGTTTGCGCAAAACGCGTTCGGACCGTCTAACTAGTCCTATGACAAGTATTATATGCCCTAACATACTTAATTATGTTGCATAATTAGTTAAATGACAAAAGTTTGGGTTACATATGCTTAAATATCAATTATGCATGAAAAGGGTATTTTGGTAATTTTCCTAAGGCATATAGATTACCTATCATATGACTAACTAAACGAAGTGACCATAAGGTATAACCTTGGAAGGTTATTCCCTATACAACTATGATCACCTAAAGTGTTTGGTCGGATCCTAAAGATCGACCAAACGGGTCTAGTTCGTAAGTCTAAGCGGTTGTTTAGACCGCTTGACTTACGACTCTACATAAGCACTAAACCTAAAGTGACGAGCTAAACATGTCGAAACATGTTTAACTAAGTTAGAAAATAGGTTTGGTATCAAAACAATCGGTTTTGATACCTATAAGTAGTTTGGTTACAAAATACGCAAGAATGCGCATTTTGGCCGAAACTACGACTCGTCACTACACCTAGATAACGTGGTAATCAGTAGGTATAGTCATTAGGGACTATAACCATCATGATTACGCTCACGTTATGAAGTTCAAACGAACTTCGTATTGACCATAAACTGGTCAATGCAGAAAGTCAAACCTCAGACTCGAAAAGCGATAAAAGAACGAAAGAATACTTACAAAAGGTCCCCGCAAGCTATGATCCGATTTACTCTCAGGTATGAAGCATAAACTTCAACTTAGAGAGCCAAAATCAGATCATTGTGGGTTTTGCAAGTGAAAGGAGATGGGTATATATAGGAAATCAAGAACCGTTAGGATCGTTCATCGTAAAACGAGATTCGATCTCATCCGTACACATGTGCCCATGGTTTTGTGAAACCATGGGAGCCCATAGTTTCATTAAAACCATGTGCAAATGAGGGGAACAAGCTGGAACAAGCTGGAATTTAGATTTTTCATTTAGGTCCCTTCCTAAGATAACTATGGCAGAATGACAATTTTCGTCCGTGAACTTTAGAATCTTGCATTTCGGCTCATATTTGACACGTTTAAGCCCTGTTAACCTCATTTCAAGGCTCAAAAATGAAGTTAAAGTATAGGGAACTCAAAACCTACTCAAAAATATCTTGGATGTCGGTTCGTTTGGTCGTACGGTTGCGTTGTTCGGTTAATTACGACGGGAGTCGTAACGAACGCAAAAACAATCCAAATTAACCGACGAATGGAATTTTATCATGCCAATCACTAAAATAAAATATTTTAATGATTACATAAATTTTTGGATATCCGGATATATTCAGAACGTAAGATATGCGCGAAAATGCAAACTTAAGCACTTTTTGACGCTTTTAATCCCTATTGATCAAGAAATTTTATTTTTGCGCACAAACACCTCAAAGCCTATTTCTAAGCTATATAAAGGATATTTAGGGCATATTTAACTTATGATCAAGTTCCAGAATGTTCGTTACTATACGAATCGGTATAGTTTCGCAGTTTGACACAAATAGTCCCTGCGATCGAACAAACTTGATTTCAACACACCAAACCATCCAAAACTTATTTCTAAGTTATGTGAAGGTTATTTAAGGTATGTTAAGCCTATTTCACTATTCTGAAGCATTTTTTGCATTAAACTGGTTATATTTACGTATCAGTGCGCGTATAACCTTCCAGAAAGCGATTTAAAGCTTGAAATCGAACAAGAATTTATATGTGCAAACGATACACATATTTTTACAAATCCCAAGTATGAAATACAATATTTCATTGGTTTGGTATTTGTTTGATGGTTGAAGTGACACAGGTGTCACACGCACCACCGGGGTATATAACGCTGTTTGAAGATTTCTTTTTTCAAGGTAATTTCCGGCTGTCGGCTACCCATTTTCTGGAGACGGTTCTCCACTTTTATGGGTTTCACTTGTCTCAGATGAGCCCGATGGGGATGGTTAGGGTTAGACACTTCGAGTTTCTTTGCAGATCCTAGGGTTTGGAGCCGTCGATTGACAAGTTTAGAGCTTTTTACCAACTGATCCGGAACATTGGCTTCTACTCTTTTGCCCTTCGTGGTGGTGTGAAGAAGATTCTGATAAACTCTCCTAAAAGTTTCCATGATTGGAAATGAAGTTCTTCTTCATCAGGGAGGAAGTTGTGCCAATTGCCATGATTTTCAGGGAGTCCGATAAAATTGAGAGGGAAGAGTTACCGGTACCCAAAGCTGAAGATTGGTACGCGCGCTTGATGGCTACACCCAATCGCATATTTGGTGAGCAGGTGCTGGTTGCTGCGGGCATGAGTGACAAGTGGCCTGAGCGCAGCAGGGATGTTCCTATCTTGCTTTTCGATGACAAAGGTATGCCTTAACATTTTCACCCTTCTTTTTAGTATTAGGCGCGCTTGTTTGTTAATCGTTGTTGCAGTTGCTGAACTCTACCAAGCTGCATTCCCTTCATTTGGAGGGGCGATGGGTGTGCGTCCATTGGAATCTGGCGAGGTGTACTGGTACGAGCAAATTAAGTCCAACTTCTTATATCCTCCACCCGGAATCTTTGCCAATCATCCGGCTGCAACTGAAGGTGCGCATCTACCCCAACCGAGACCTTTGCGAAGCGTGACTTCTGCTAGGGAAGAGATTTTGTATCTCTCCAGCGAGGAGTCCATAGGCTCGTCGAATGGGGAGCTAAGTTCCTAGTCTAACATCTTTGCAGGTGTGCTGCGCGATCTGGGAATTGACCCGGAAGAGAAAGCGAAGAAGGCGTCGGCGAAGAAGAAGGCTCCAAAGAAAAAGGTCACTGTTGATACTGGTGCGACCAGTAAGAAGGGCGGAAGTAGCCGCGCGACTGTGGTGATTCCTGAGAAAGGTACTCTTCGGTTTCGTCAGAGTAGCCTTGAAGACTAGGTTGTTGTTAGTGACTCACTAGAGGGTTTGTCGCATGTAGGTGAGAAGAAAGGTGATGCTGCTGGGTCGAAAAGTTTGGGGAGCGCATGGTCTAGGGCTCCGGAAGCTGGCGTGACTCCATCTTCTCACCATGAGGAAGAAGAAGAAGAAGAAGAAGAAGAAGAAGAAGAAGAAGAAGTTGAAGAAGATGTAAAATTGGTGACCCGGAAGAGATCACGAGTGGAAAGTGTTGCTGGGCCCAAGCCAGTGCAGAAAATTGTGGATCCAGTGATAGGGAAGCAGAGTGGGTTGCGCTCACTTTACAGGTTTTCGCCAGGTTAGTGTTCTGAGCCTCTTGTTCTATGTTCTCTTTCTTAGTAAAATTCCTAACATTTCACCTTTGTAGAACCGTTGAAGAAAACTCCTGAGAAGATTAAGGATCCAGAGCCGGAGAAAGCTAAGGAACCAGAAGCAAAGAAGACTAAGTTTGTGATCATCCATCCCAAGGCGACGGAGAAAGAGGTTGAGAAGGGTGTAGAGGAGCCTGTGGGTAAGGCTGTTCGCGAAACTGAGGTTTCCAAGGAGACCGAGACTGCTGCAAAAACCGTTCATGATAAAACGCAGGGTCCGGAGGTCGCAAGTGTTTTAGGGCCTGACCAGCCTTTGAAAAGGAAAAGCCCAGAAGTTGTAGAGCCTACTGTGGCTGCGTAGCAAGACGCCCCCGCCCAAACTGCTCAAGTTACATCTACTGTTGGGGGGTCTACTGCTCCTGCTCAGGCGCAGGTGGCACATAAAGATGCTGCTGCCACTGCGGCTGGAGAAGGTGGTTCTGATGCGGGTAGGCAGAAAGAAGTTGAACGAGAAACGCCAAGGCCTCGATCCCCCATAGGTCCAGAAGATACTTTAGGGGATATCTACTATAAAGTGTATACAGAGGAGGAGCGTGGCGAGATGAAGCATGTCCCCGAGTGGGGTTTAAACTTCACGCTGCTGAAGAACTTCACGCTAAGGAGCGTGTGGATTGGAAGAAGATATGTGATAATGATAACAAACGCATGTACGCAGCACACACCAAAATTACCAACCTTGAGGCCAAAGTCGCCACCTTAAAAGGAAAGGTTGAGGATGCCACGACTCAAAGAGAGCATGCTGAAGAACTTCAGGTTATCCCTTGTTTACGAAAATTTGTTTAGAAATTCTAAGTCTTTTCTTGTTGCCTTGTAGGTTGAATTCCATGCGCAACTTTTGGGCAAGACCAAAGATTTAGCTAGCAAGGATGTTGAGATAGCAGAGCTAAAACGCAGGTTGCAGGAGGCGCAAGAGAAGAACGAATCGCTAGTGATAGACCTGACTGCGGAAAAGGTGAAGGCTGAGACTGCCGAAAAGGCGAAGAAAAAGGCAGAGGAGGCGCGCGATATCAACACTTCTGCCCTGAATGTGGCCCAGAATAATTGCACTGAGGCCCAAACAATCGTTGACACGCTTGTTTCTGAGTCTGAATGGATGCGCAGTAGAGGTGTAGCTGCGGTGAGTTTATCCTCTTTTGCCTTAAGTTTTGTTCATGGCTGAACTTGTTTTTTCATAATTTTCTTATTTTGTACAGATTGCCAACTCAATTCTGAATGCTACTGAGCTAGATGAGGTTGTTGCCGCGCGTGCCGTCGGGCACCGTGGTGGCTATATGGAGTGTGCTCATCACGTCGAAGAAGCGCTTGGCCAGCATTTTGGTACTCGCCATTGTTCGGTGTCTGAACAGGCTGACTCTGTGCTTTCCCGTGTTGAACACGTTTATGACCATCTTTCATTACCTGTTATGGAGTTGGTTACTGATGCGTTAAGCACGATGATTGGAGTGCACGGCTAAAATCCATTCTTAACCCT
Source organism: Helianthus tuberosus (assembly GCA_030545235.1). Classification (NCBI taxonomy): domain Eukaryota; kingdom Viridiplantae; phylum Streptophyta; class Magnoliopsida; order Asterales; family Asteraceae; genus Helianthus; species Helianthus tuberosus. The sequence goes on from CM060438.1 coordinate 59,002,210, forward strand.
CCAGAAACTGTGGAGCTATCAGATGAAGAGGATGAAGCTGGCGGTGATGGTGACGATGGTAATGAATAGGTGTTAGTATGTGTAGGCCTTAGCCTTGTAATGTTTTTTTTTATTTGTTTTTAACCCATGTAACCGTTGCGCGTTCGCGCTCTTTGAATGGAATATGAAGTTTGACTCTTGTTATTTTTTCAAGTTACAATTATTGCATTGTTGTTAGAAACTTTGGTTAAATTAGCGCGAATGAATGTAAGTGTGGCTCGTTGTGAGTATTGTTGCCCGGTCTCGCGCTATGCTCGCGGAGGACCTTGGAGGCTTAACTCAAGAGCTCGTAATTTACTGAAGTGTTTTCGTGCTAATCAAAGTTTGACATGCATTTGTAACGTAGAAGACATACGATGACAACCATAAGGCATAGCCAACATTTGCATTAGGTAGTTGGAAACAGGCGCAATGCCATCATACATAACTGGAGAAATAAAAAAGGGCGCGTGGCCAATATAGAAAACTTAACTAGGTGCATGGCCGTCATGGATAGTTTTTACATATAGCACTTGCGCAATTGCTGAGCGTTCCATGTTCGAGGGATGATGTGGCCATCCAAAGTGCGCAGTTTATACGCCCCCTTTCCTAGCACCTCATGTACCAAGTATGGGCCTTCCCATTTTGGTGCTAGTTTTCCGGGGCGCTCGGCATTGGACGCTTCGTTGTCCCTGAAAACGTATTCCCCTAGAGTGTAGATACAAATGCGCACCCTTGCATTGTAGTACCTCTCCAACTGGGTCTTGTACTTGGCCTCTTTGATGCGCGCGATCTCGCGTCTTTCTTCTAATAGGTCCAAGTCTAAACGGCGCTCCGCCTCATTGTCAATGTTGTTGACTGTTGATAAACGTGGCGAGGGGAGGCCTATTTCTGCTGGGATAACCGCCTCCGAGCCATAAACAAGGCTGAATGGGGTCTCGCCATTGCTTGTTTTTGGCATGGTGCGATGAGCCCATAGGATGCTAGGGAGCTAATCTACCCAGCCTCTTCTTCTCGTGCCCAGACGAGCCTTTATTCCTTCAACAATGCTTTTGTTGACACTTTCTACTTGACCGTTGCCTTGAGGGTGAGCAACGGAGGAGAAAGTGTGCTCGATATTCAGCTCTTTCATCCATTGTTGGAGTTCTTCAGATGCAAAATTAGTGTCGTTATCAGTCACTATTTTGAGTGGGAGGCCAAATCTACAAATGATGTGCTCCCAGATGAATTTTCACACCATCATTGCTGAGGTTGAAGCAAGTGCCTTTGCCTCCACCCATTTAGTGAAGTAATCAACAACGACTATTATGAATTTGACAGCACCCGGGGCTTCCGGAAAGGGTCCCACCATGTCGATCCCCCATTGTTGGAAAGGCCAGGCTGTTGACACAGGGATGAGGTCGTTCTTTGGGCGTAAGGTTTTCATTCAACAGATTGTTTACCGGTGTCTGTTGCTACAAAGATCATGAACATGTATCTTTGTAGCAACAGACATCAATATTCTCCTTCATGTCGGTTTTGTATAATTATGATATTGAAAAATACATACCTAGAAGAGCAAGTATGGATCCAATAACCAAAAATAAAACTGACATGAATGACCAGTTGCAAAGTAGGTCTTTATGGCCCTGCAAGAACATGTTGTACCACTCTCATCTATTAATTATTAATCTCCCAATGGATGGCGTGTTAGACTTTGAGAAACAACAGAAAATGGAGTTTCATAGCTTCCAATATTACTTCATGACATACTGAATAACACCACTCCCAATACAAAAGTTTGTGTTTTTTTGTTTACAATGACTATTAACTAATGCTTTCAGAAAACTATATTAATCAAGAGGAAATGAGATTCACCTGTAATTCGGTCAAAATATGACCATATTGGAGTCCAATTATGCAGGCCACAGAAGCTGTTAAAGAACTGCACATCCACAATGCCAAACGTGTCATTCCCATTAAATGATTCAATAGACATAAGTCATAGTAATTATTAAATAAAAAGTGTGAGGACTAAATTGACAGATAATATATGTTTGGTCTAAAGTATTGTTTGTGTGATCAATAAGTGCAAACATATATTTTAACCGTAAACTAGTAAGCTTTATTTATCCTTGAGTAAATTGCCATTTTCGTCCCCGAGGTTTGGCCACTTTCGTCCAAAGGTTTGTTTTCCTGCATCTAGATCCAAAAGGTTTGAAATCTTGCCGCTTTATCCGACTAGTTAATTCCATCCATTTTTCTCGGGCATTTCCGTCTTTTAGACATTTTTTATTAAAATAAAAAACAGTATAAGAAATAAAGATCCACCTTTGTTGACTTTCTCCTCACCCAAACCCTTTATCATCACAAAAAAAAAATTTGTCTAAAAAGACAAAAATACCCCTGACTTAACGTTAAAAAATGGATGGAGTTAACGAGTCGGATGAAAATGGCAAGATTTAAAACCTTCTGGATCCAGATGCGGAGAAAATAACCTTTGGACAAAAGTCGCAAAAGTAGCCAAACCTCATGGATGAAAATGGCATTTTACTCTTTATCCTTTGACCACAAATGTCAAACTTGTATTTACCTGAATCATAATAATAATTCATTTTACCACGCTTTTATTACTGAATCCTTTTGTATTTGTTATTACCTTAAAATGCCTTCGGGTTCAAACGGGGCATAGCACCATGAGGGTGAAGCTTCTGAAAGTTGGCCATCCTTAGATATATTACAGCGTATCATAATATTATACACGGTACATAAATCAAGAACCAGACTCCTTGCAGTAGAATGAATACCTTCATGTTTCTGTAAACCGGCTTTGATATAAATGATCAATGCCAAGAATAAATCGATCTATCATTCCCGCAGCATTGCAGGCGGGCCCCAGATCACCTCTAACAGAACATTTCACCTATACTCAACAACACCAACACAAACATGAAACACCATATGAAAACATTAATCAGCTTTGTTCCTAAAACAACAATCATATAACAAAATAACGGTTAAGAAAGTGGTCGTACAGTATGAATAGTAGTTCCATTTTCTGAAACTAAAGAAGAAAATGTATACAAGTCGTTGAATTGCCAATCTGCAACGTACTGGCCATATGTCAACCCGATGTAGATGGTACACACGAAAAATACAGCACACCTACACCACAAACACACACATACAATGAACAATTATATCATATTACTTGAATGTGAGGATAGCCTTTATGCTATATATGTTCTCACCAGTGCCAGATGTAATTCCTTAAAAATGCTTCTTTTTTCCAGGTTTGTCGAGGAAGCCATATTTCACACACTGCGGCAACAATGTATCCAATTGCTATCCTCTTGAAATGATCACAGAAAGTGAAAAAAAATAGAACAGGGAAACAAATATTACAGTTACTGTGTGATATAAGAAATATCTATATAGCGGTCCAAAACCATATAGCGGTCAAGGTCCGCTATATGATATATAGGTTATAGCGGTGGTATAGCGGTAATTCAAATATATAAATATATAGGTTATAGCGGTGGTATAACCTATAAGGGACCGCTATAAGGGACCGCTATTTGAACCGCTGTGAGATCGTATATCCGCTAAGCACTATAGCACCACTATTGACTGCATGAGAAATATATAAGTTTAACAAGCGAGTGCATGACAGTCACTAGTTAGATGAAAGATGATATGATATTGTAGGCTGTTAAAGCATTTATAATTTATTGGTACAAATGAACAACACCTGTAGGATTCCGAGCAGGCGTATTGTTTCAACATCAACTCCATATGTTAAAGAAGTAATCCCGTGTAGGTAACCACCACCTGATCATCATGGGTGATTAGAACGTTAAGAAATATTACGTGATCATTGGTCGTTACATGTGAAAAGAATGTCTCTGTAACAATTCTAGAAACAAGATGAATAAGTTTACCTTGAAGAAAAACACCAAGAATAAAAAGTTTCACTGCTCTTACTATTGCTTTCCACGTGGCTTCGTATCGGCATTGAACTTTCTGATGGTTGAGAAAGAAAGAAAACCGATTTAGTTTCAGGTTTCTCAGTTAATATCGTTATAAGACCACATGCCACATACTTAATGATTAATACATATAGGATATCATAGCAAACTTTACAATTTATATGGATCATAAATTTCTGCAGACTTTGTTTGTTGACTAATAGTACCTTATTGTATACGATGGCAAGAGATACTCCAGCTGCAAAAAGAAACATAGGCATGACAAAGTCTGCTAAGTGTAGACCATTCCATGGGGCATGGGCAATGATAGGTAAACTAGAGCCAGCAAAATCCACAACCACCATAAGCTGAAAAATAAATAAAGAATTCACAATATTGATGACTCTACCACAAATCACATGAATGTCATATGGCACTGCAATATCTATTTTGGTCTCATCCATGATATGTCTAGAACATGGCCCAACTTAAAGCGGACCTAACTTGTGATCCGTTTGGAGTTTAAAGTTATGGGGCTGGACGAAAACGGTTTGCCCAGCCGGCGGCCCTAATTTAACTCATCTGGAGCCCCACTTTTGACTTTGATGAGTTCCCCCAAGTTTAGTCATTTTGATTGATATTGTTTCCTTTGTAAAAACGTGTGAACAGAGGATTTCATTAATTCACGTGTTTATTTAGTCATTAAAATTTCAATTCTAGCTTGAATATTTCAATTTCCCTGAATTTTGATAGATTTTCCCATTAAAAAAGGGTCTTGATGTAATACTCATTTCATTCAAGAATTAAACTTTTCTTAAATTATTCTCTTTTACCCTTTGTGCTTCTGCTTTGTGTCATTTATGTTTTGCAAGTATAAGTGCATTAAATACAACAAAAGGAGCAAAAATGAGTTCATTCTTCGTAATTGGTATCAAGTGAATAAATACATACAAAAAACTTGGGTGAGTTGAAGTTCATGTGACTATATCCAACCGAGCTAAAATTTCAACATGATGTGTACCAATTTGGAATCACGAGATTAATTGAGAGATTAGAGACTTAATTCAATTCATAGTGGGCTTCAAAAATTAACATATTAGACCCTATGCTGTCAAAAGCCCTTCGGGCATGCCGCATGGGCCTAGGCCCTCAAGCGAGGCGAGGCAAGGCGTAGGAAAAATGCCTTGCTGCAAAATTCTGAATTTTTCGGCAAAATTCTGGAAATTTCGGACTAACTTGTCTGAAACATCCAAAAATAGCCCGGAACCAGCCGAAACTAGCCCTAAACATGCCTAAAGCATGTCTAAACCTAAAAAAATGTAATGTTTATGTTGGGTAAAGTTATCCTACAAAGTCTCCTAAAAATGAGAAGGCTACAAAGACATAGTGGATCGCAAAATATAACACAATGTCAAGGAAAAAAGACACAATGACGCAAAAATATAAAATACACAATGATCTAAACAAAAATTCTAAAATCTACAAGCTAAAAATCCAAAAATGAAAACCTAAAATCTCATATCGTAGAGTTCGATGACACGGTTCCAATGCCGCTTGAATGAGGTCAATCGGAGTCCATTTGATACCCTTCCTAGGACTTCATATTTTAGGAGACTATGTATTTGATCCAAACCCTGTTTACGTTATGCGCCTTGCTTGTCTCGGGCCAAAGCGCCTTGTGTGCTTGACAACTATGATTAAACAACTAAACTACCACTAAGCAATGGCGGAGCTTAGTGTAAAGTGGGGGTGCACCTGCCCCCCTGAATGTTTCGGTTAGAAGTGTAAAATTTCCTATTTTTGGTCAGAAAATTTTAAAATTATATAGGATTGTCCCCCCAATTATTTTGCCTAAATAATTATACAATATATAAATTGGGTCCTATGACTTTACGCGGTCAACCTCCACCACTGCCACTAAGTAGTAACCCACTATTAATTAAGACTACAATGACCCACTAACTAAAATATTGAAATTAAATAAACAGGAAATAAAAAAAGATACGTGGTGGAAGTGCACACATCACAACCATACATACATGCAACTTTACCAAATCAAATAGCTGGTTCAACCATTAACTAAAACAACAAAACCTAAATCCATCAAATTACTTCTAATAAACCACAATCCCTAAGTTAACTAAACCGTCTAGCAAAATCCAGAAACCAATGCTCAAATCAACCAAAATTAACACAACAAAACACTTACGAAGATCGATAAACCGCGAAAAACATCTAGCGAAGCGATTCTCCGATTACTAATCTTCTCCACAACGATCTGCTGCTGTTGAGATTCTTCATCGTCTTCATGTTCGTTCAACAATGGCTGAACCTGAACCTGAAGCTCTGTCATTTTGCGTCTGAAATTTAGGTTAGATTTTGAACAAAATGATGACATTTGATCTACTGAATGAGTTGAACAGATGAATATGAGATCTGTTACAAGTTGTTTTGTTGATGATAGTATTTGAATTAAGAGTAAATTACTTTTTGAGTCCCTGTATTTTAGCGGTTTTAACCACTTGAGTCCAAAATCAAAATGTTTAACGCCCTGAGTCCCTATAAGCATTTTTCTTAACCATTTGAGTCCAATTTTTTAACTCTGTTTGAATTTTTTGTTAGTTTTTCTTTAAAAGACTAAATTGCCCCCATATATTATTATTATAATTATCTTACATACACACACTGATTTCTCCTCATCTTTCTCTTCCTTCTCCCTCTCAACCCTAACGCCACCATCACCATCACTGCCACACCACCATCACCACCGCTGCAGCACTCATCTCCGGCAACACCATCACCGCACCACCACCAAACTTGGTGTTTTCCCAATAATCTTTTAGGCCTATCTCCCATCCCATTTCTTCTCGTATTTAACCAAATAAACTTTTAGAACTTCACTCAGAATGCCATCTGCCATAACCATAAATTTTAGAAAACGGATTTAAAGTTATACACTTATAAATCAACTTAAGCTTTGAAATCAAGCTGCTTAAAACAACACCTTAAGCTTTTAACAATAATATGATTAAGAAAACAAAAAGAAGTATACAGAGTTACAAACTAGTATACTTATACAATAACAAAAACTAGTAATTTACAAGTGTTCCATCCAAGTCAAGGATCACACATGAAACTAGTTTCCTTATACAATTCATTATCAGGTTTGTCAAGACTCGAAGCGGATTTCGGACTCACAATTACAAAATTCTGCAATAACAAAACAGATTGGTTTAGACTTTAAACATATCCCAATATAAAGCGTTTAACAGGGAGTATGAAAACATAAAACAGAAGCAATTTGAACTGAAAAATTTCATTCAGGCATTTTATCAAACATCTTATCTTCATGATATTTGGTACCATTATAGGGCTTATGAACACCATCAACAAACAAGAACAAAGTAGGATACCCTTCAACATTATACTTCTAAGCCAACTCAGTCTCCTCACCGACATCCACCTTCACCAGCACCACCTCCTCCGCTTTCAACTCCGCCGCCGCCGCATATTCCGGCTTCAACGCCATACAATGCCCACACCACGTCGCTAAAATTAGACGTCGTCAACACCACCACATCACTCTCATCGATCTCAGCTTCCAATGCCGATTCAGAAACCTCGTATTCTCCCTTCCCGGTTTCGAAATCATCCAGATCATAGTTTTCGAAATCATGGTCATCGTAACCGTGGTGGTTTGATTCGGTGTCGTCGTGTACGGCTTCTTCTAGGAAACTGAGATCTTCTTCATCGAGATCATGAGGTTGTTTGGAGGAAGCTGTGGATCGGAGATGATTAATAGGGGATTGATAATGAAAGTAGGGTACAGGTGTTATTATATATAATTTAATTTAATTTTATATATAATATTAAAACCATGCATTAAATACTTGTTCTTTGTATTTTGTGCATTAAAGAGTTGTATCTTATGTATAAATGACTAAAATGCCCTTGTAGTTAACAGACTTTGTGGATGGTGTTGGAAAATTGGACTCAAATGGTTAAGAAAAATGCTTATAGGGACTCAGGGCGTTAAACATTTTGATTTTGGATTCAAGTGGTTAAAACCGCTAAAACACAGGGACTCAAAAAGTAATTTACCCTTGAATTAATGATATATATTTTGATGATATGAAAATTGAAACTTGAAACGGAGGGTTATTATATATATATATATATATATATATATATATATATATATATATATATATGTAGAGGATCCTGTAAAAAGTGCTCAGAGTGTGAGAAGTGTATTATAACACTATATATAATACTATATAACACCATATAAACACCGTATAACAATATGTAACACCATATAATACCATATAACACTATGTAACACTATATATCATTATATAACAAATATAACACTATACATCTATCATAGACATGCTATCAGACAACCTATAGTGTTATATTTGTTATATAATGATATATAGTGTTACATAGTGTTATATGGTATTATATGGTGTTACATATTGTTATACGGTGTTTATATGGTGTTATATAGTATTATATATAGTGTTATAATACACTTCTCACACTTTAGGCCCTTTTTACACTATCCTTACCCTATATATATATATTTTAACAGCATCTCGGTCAGGGCTATACATGACCAAAGCTCGGTTGAAGTGGGATTCGAACCTAAGCACTCCAGGGCAGGAACCCACAAAGTGGTAAACCTTCCCACCTCCCTTGCAACCACTGGGCTGAGGGTTATTATATGTGTTGTTAGCTGGACCAACTGTATATATATTGTTCAGTGGGGCCCACTTGTCCACTTGAACCGGATAAAATGGAATGGTTTGGGTTTGAAGCTTTTTAACTGAACCGGATAAGGGAACTTTTGCTACGAATAAGTTGAGCCGTCAATTATGGTTTGGTTTGCTTTGTTATTACTTTTAGTATGTAGACATCATGTGTTTTGTGTCGAGTTGGAATATGTTTATTCGAAAACGTGTTTGTGATGTTAAAACAATGTCTCTTAAATTTATGATGATTAGGGCTGCAAACGAACCAAACGTTTGGCAAACAGTTTGTGAACCGTTTGGCGGGAAGTTCGTTTGTGTTCGTTCATTTACTAAACAAACGAACACGAACAAGAAATTTCGTTCATTTAGTTAAATGAACAGAGGTCGTGTTCGTTCATTTTTGTTTGTGAACTGACATGTGCGTATATATACATAATTTTGCAATGAAATTACACACGATTTGGTTTTAAATTTATAAAAGTGATTATTACTTTTACATCAAAACACACACGAAAGAGGCAAGTGTACCCCGTCACATATGTAGTAAGGTATCGGTAAGAACCAAGTATCGATCCAAGGAAATGGGCGGAGGAATAATACTAGACCTTTGTCACTAAACTACCGGTAAAAACATAAGTTGTTTGATTTTTAATTAAACTAAAGTAAGCGTAAACAAATACATATAAAAACATGATAGATAATAGATAAATAGCCTTGCTTAATACACAACCAAGGCATGTCAACTAAGTCGGTTTTGCCGTTTTGGCACTAGAAGCATTCGGTCAATTCTCCAATTTTGAGACAATTAGTATCCCTTTCGGGAATCCTAACATGACAATCATTCGGAAAGTTAAAACAATAAACACACTTTAACCACCTAAAATTTTTCTTTAACGTGCAATTGATAAATGTCTATGAAAATCTCTTAAAAATAAGTTAGTCATCCGTTAGGAGTTTTCTAACCGCACTTAATCAAGGAAAGCGACACCGATAAACACAATGCAACCACCGAGACAAGCATAAACTAGATTAAATCACAACCGAGTTCATTTTACAAATCTTACACATAAATTCACCAAGATAACAATTTTGGCCTAAACTACTAACTAAGCTAACAAATCATGTCATTACAAACAAAGATTAACATACTAATGGCTATAATCAAGCAAGGGATTGTTGTGTTTTTGCCCAAAGGCTACAATAATACATAAACATTAATCTAAATGCTTGAAAGATTAACAAAATCATGGAAAGATTAGAAAACCAAACCATAAACAAGCATAAGATTAAGAATCTGGAAGATAATGAAGCTAATCGGCACAATGTGGCTTGAATCCGGGTGAAAGCAGAAGCCTCCGGAGCCTGAAAATCACCAGAATTGCTTCCAAAATGTCCAGAGTTATGAGCAGAATGTTTCTGCAAGTTTTTTATAATTTCCGGTCTCGCACGGTCGTGCGTCCTGTCGCACGACCGTTCACTTTTTGAATTATTGGAGGGATAGTGCACCATACTGCATGACGTCACAGATCTTGGTCGGTCTTCGGTCTCGCACGGGCGTTCTTCATATGGCACGACCATGCGTTCCCGGGATCTTATTGCACGAGCTGATGCACTCGGGTTTGGCTGATCATCGGATCCGCACGGTCGTTCCATAAGTGGAACGACCGTTCCATTCCGAGAATGCTTGCACACCTAGTCGCACTGTCGTTTATTGCCGGGCTGGGCTGGTTTTGTCGGAGTTGCACGGTCGTGCATCAGGTCGCACGACCGTTCCATTCGCCCAGGTAAGTTTTCTAACAGAATGTTCGCAGCTTCGTCGTTTTGTCCGGAAAGTCCTCGTTTTCACTATCATCTTGTCCGGTATGCTGTTTTAGGCCTGTAAACAAAAGTATACATAATTAAGTATCCGAATGACGGTTTTACGGACGAAAACACATAAAATGGGGATAAAACGGGGGACTAAAATATGTGTAAATTAGAGAATATCAAATCTCCCCACACTTGAACCTTGCTTGTCCTCAAGCAAGCTAAACTAAAATGCAATAAAAGATAGAAACAAACAAGAACGATAATTTACACACTATTATATTGAAAACAACTATAAACGGTTAGCCGGTTTTTCGAAAGACAACATCAAAAGACTCAAACCCAACAAGCATATGCAGATATATAGCGACAACCAAAAAGCCGTGACTTCACATTTAATTTACTCAACATGTTAATCTTCACACAACTCACAATGTTCACACACACTCGGTTTTATTTATGAGACATACATAAAATGTGTACGTGCAAACACTCAATGCCTCGTCAATGAAATGTGTAATATCATAAGCTTGTCATAAGATCTCGTCTCCACCAACTAACATGCGAAAAAGTGTAAATCAAGAGGTCTTTACGGGTTGTAACGTTAGGCTTGGGCGAAGGGTATGGAAATGGATATTTAAAGTGGCGAAAACGGTTAAAACTCGGTAGTAGCGTTTAACTAGCAACAAACAATACAACTATACAAACAAATGCCTTACAAAGTCGACTATTGCGCAATCGAGCTCATCAACGAAATTTTAACATTTAAGCATTCAAAATTGCTCGATTTTTGTCAACTTCACCCTATTTTAGGGTGTTTTATTTTCTGTTTTTTTTTACACTAATCATACAATAAACTAAAACAAACGCTATTTAAACGATTATTTTGACCGAGTTTCAACACAAAAAGGTTTAAAACATAAACGGGCTAAATTTGGCTAAGTGGGCGATAATGTGGGTAAACAAAGGTAAACGGGAAGGTAAACTCAAATCAACCAAAATTAATACAACAAAACACTTCAAAACACTTACGAAGATCGTTCAACCGCTAAAAACATCTAGCGAAGCGATTCTCCGATTACTAATCTTCTCCACAACGATCTGCTGCTGCTGCTGTTGAGATTCTTCATCGTCTTCATGCTCGTTCAACAATGGCTGAACCTGAAGCTCTGTCAATTTGCGTCTGAAATTTAGGTTAGATTTTGAACAAAATGATGACATTTGATCTACTGAACGAGTTGAACAGATGAATATGAGATCTGTTACAAGTTGTTTTGATGATAGTAATTGAATTAATGATATATATTTTGATGATATGAAAATTGAAACTTGAAACGGAGGGTTATGTGTTGTTGGCTGGACCAACTGTATATTGTTCAGTGGGGCCCACTTGTCCACTTGAACCGGATAAAATGGAATGGTTTGGGTTTGAAGCTTTTTAACTGAACCGCATATGGGAACTTTTTGGGCCGTCAATTATGGTTTGCTTTGCTTTGATTTTACTTTTTCGTATGGAGAGACAAGGGCCTGCAAACGAATCAAACGTTCGGTGAATAGTTTGTGAACCGTTCGATGGGAAATTCATTTGTGTTCGTTCGTTTACTAAACAAACGAATACGAACAAGAAATTTCTTTCGTTTAGTTAAATGAACAAACATAAACCGAGGTCGTGTTCGTTTGTTGTTCATGAACGTTCGGTAACGTGTTCGTTTGTGTTCGATACTTCATTAATGTTTTTAGTTTTTATAGTTATTTAAATACTTTAAAATTCTGACAAATTAAATATCTAATAAGTGTTGGTGTATTATATATTTTGTTCATGAACGATTGTTTGTGTTCGTTCGTTTCCATTTGTGTTCATGAACATTAGTTTGTGCTCATTTGTGTTCATCAATGTAACACCCTTACTCAATTATACAATATTTTATATAAGTTTCGTATAAATACGGGTTTATACGATTACACTTACGTACGGAAATACGATTCCATTAAAACATTTTTAAGATTTAAGGCATTTCAACATCTTGTATTTATATCGTCGTTTAAACATTACGCCAAAATATATTGCGGAAGCTTGATTCTTGGACGTGTTCGGTTCTTCGTTGAGCTTGATCGTCATCCATCCTAAGTTTAAACACACCTACATTGTAAATTTATCACAAATGTTAGTATATGAGATCCTAGAACACGTCTAAACGGTCCCGAAAGCTCAAAACAATAAATTCAACAAAAGTCACAATTTTGTTTGGAACTCGACCGTGGGCTACGGTCGCTTACGGTTCACTTTTAAATCTCAACCAGCAAGTCTGAACCGTAGGCTACGGTCCAGGACCGTAGCTTAGGGTCTGTCTGCAGCTTTTTGTTTGTTTTCCGTTTTTAATACGAAAACCTTCATAACTTTTTATTCGTTTATCCGATTTACGCGATTCTTTTTCCTACGCGTTCGTAATTTAATTCTCCATCTCATGGAGTAAAGATCTGACATCTAAATTATAACAACCCTCCAAAATAATTTCCGACATCCCTAAAATATTTAGAATATCCCTATATGTCCTAAAATATACCCCGGATACGAGAATTGACCCTTTATACTTTTAATTTTATAAAAATTAATTAAAAACAAAAAATTTATGGTTCCTCGCGGGGCACGACACACCTTCGAATGCCTATCGCGGGGCGCGAGCGCCTGTACACTAGGCCGCACCGGAGTGTGCCACGTGTCTGACGCGTGTGGAGTCTAGCAGTTGACTTGGCAAGCCTATAACGGGACACGTAGTCCCTGGCGGCCCGCGAAGGCCCTGCCTCCCTTCGTCGCAGGGCCGACCGACCTGTCGACCAGCCCTATAAAAGGGGCCATCAGCCTTCATTTTCAAATCGCTAAATCTCTCGATCTTTCTCTCAATATTCTGAATAGTATAAGTAATCTACGGGCATAATACCCCCTAAATTAGCGAAGCTTTGCCCCATTGTAGGTATTTTAACCCCGGTTACGTATTAGATACTCTGCCCGATTGATCTAGAATTTCCGTAACGGCTGTCGTGGTTCTGCCCGACGTGGTCGTTGGAACTTCTGTCTCGGGGAGGGTATATCGAATGTAAATATGGGTTATTATACTAACGCGTGTGCATTGTTTATTTATATAGATTATAGCCAGGAAATCACAGGAATAAGTCTAAACGAGCAATGTGAGTAATCTCCTTTTTGTAAATTGTTTTTACAAAACCTTAAATATTTTACAATGTGATTAGCAGTGATTGAGTCTTTGTAATTCTTCAATTACTGCTGGTATGTTGGGGTTTTGTATACAAAATGTGGAACACGTTACCATTGGACAAAGAGTTAGCCAATGGGTAATATGACCCACCAGTCATGATTGACAATACTGAATGAGTAAATTGTGTAGATGCAAACATTGTAATTGCTCTCAATACTGTAAAATGGTTTTACCTATCTTGATTAAACTGGGATTCACTCACCAGTATTTCCCACTGACAAATATTTTTAAAACGCGTTTCAGGTAACAAAATGTGAAAGCCAAATAGAAGCCACCTGGACAGCACTGAAGGCTTGGAAAAGTGGCTATAAAAGTTACCTAAATAAAGAGATTTTTATTTCAATAAAAATAGGATTTATTCCTATGAAAATGTGTGTAATGAAAACTTGGGATTTTCCCATGTGTTTAATATTATGAAAGCGTGGTATTTTCCTCTGCTCAAATATTTCCTAACTACGATCCTGTGTTAGGATCTGAGTTTGATTGATTGTGGTTTTGTTAACACAAATGGAAATGGATTGAAATTGATTCGCAGCGGAATTAAGATGAAATAACTTTTCACACAATCAAACAGAAGAACAATTCTAAGCAAACATGTTTAACAGAGAATCAAATGATTATATTTATTACAATCAACGATTACACTTGCATGAATGCAAAAGTCTCCCCCTCAGCCTGAGCTCAATAGATTTGCTTGTACAGAAATGACGAAGGTGAAAAAGAGCTCATGTAACAGTGCTCAGTGATGCTCTATTTATAAGTACAGAGCAAACCACTGAGCATCTTGGCTGACGTCACCATGAAAGTGACATCTAACAACTAACAAACTCTAACTACTGAGCTAATACAACTACTGGTTCCTAACTACTGATTACAATACAAAGAAAGAAAGCAAACAACTGATCTTCATTCCACTGCTTCATTCCAAGCAGAGCTTTGGTCTTCAGCAGTACTTGAGATAAGGCAGTAGCTTGATGAGCAGCACTTGTCTTCAACAGTTCTTTAGTCTTCATCAGTTGTTGTACTAAGGCAGCAGTTATAGTAAAACAACACTTTGGAGATCAGCAGTTGTTTGAGTCACATTCAAGGGGAAAGTACTGATGCAAACTTCTGCTTATGCTGGATCCACTGCTCTGATCCATTTTGGCTCTATATCATCTGTTCCTTTATTAGGGTTCAATCCCAATAATCTCCCCCTGGAACAGATGATGCCAAAACCACCCTTCATTATTAAGGATCTTTATTGTCTCATCAACAGCTCCCTAACTTGTCCTTTAAATTGAAGCTCAAAATCCAATGAGTCTGTATCATCCTCATCTCTCTCAAGTGAAAGCTCAAGTAGATCCTGCAGATCTTCAACACACAGGCCTAGTGCATTTTCTCTTGATATTTGTTTCACTTCTCCATCAGATCTGAGCAAAGTCAATACATGTGTCTTTTGATCAGACAGCCACTTTTGTATTTTTGAATCTGGTGGGTTTCTGGAGAGAGGTTTATTTCCTGATGAGTTTGGAGATGGTGGCCTGGTGATGAATCTTTTTACTACACTTAAAGTTGAAGGATCAGGAGCATTTTCTACAATAAATCTTTGAAGAGCCTCCTTCATGTAGACAGATTCTTCCTTTGCATCCTCTACATCTGTCTGCTTTTGTTTCCTTCTTTGATAAAGGATTGCAGCAGGAGGAGCAGTTGATCTTTTGATGGGCAGCTTTGGTGGTCTTTTATCAACCACTACTTCAGGGTAATTTGGATTTTGTGGAACATTAGAATCTTTCTTCTTTAATGCTTCCAGCCTCTTGTAAGTATCCAACACCTTTTCTTCCTTCCACCTCATCACCTGATTCCTTGACCCATAATCAGCTTCTATCAGCTCTTCTTTCATTCTTCTTAGCATCAAGGTTCTTTCAGGCACATCTTTCTTGTACTTTGCCCATACAGGAGGTATGTGTTTGACCTTGTCTCTTATCATCTTATGTATTCTTTCCAGTTCATCTTCAAGCTCTTTGACACTCCATTCCTTGTACATGTACCTTTCACCTTTGTACTTCTTGAAATTCATGATATGATCAAGGAAGTCTTTCCTCAGGCTCTCATCTCCCCTTTCAGACAGCTTTTGACATAAGTTTTTAGAAAACTCTTCCAGGGTTCTGACTTGTGAGAGTAAGTATTGATAGTTTCTTTGTATTTCCTTGTCAGTTTTTCCCTGTGTGTCTTTGTTGGCCATATCCTCTGCCTGTTTGGCTTTCAATTTCAAATATTCTTCAATGTTATTTGGCCTAGGATATCCTTAGACAGATGGCAAGTTCCTTTTTGCTGAATCATCTTCAGCATAAAATGAGACTATTTCATTTCTAACAGCAGGAAGATCCAAAGGATATGAAACACTTGCAGATACAATGGCAGTACTTGAAGATTGAGCTTTGATAGATGATAATGGGACAGGGTTTGGTATGGTGACAAGGGTTAAAGGTTTTGTGGTTGTTGGTGGTGGTGAAGGTTCATCATCTTCCAAAATTATCCTTCTCCTTTTTGGTTTAGGAGAGGCTGGAGATGGATCAGTGGGTTGAGTGGTGGTATTTGAAGTGGATGGTGGCTGGCTAACAGCTGTTGAAACAACTGGTGTTTCAACCATTGTTGCCATTACAACTACTGATGTGTCAGTAGAAGTTTTCTGCTTTTTAACAGGAGGTTTTTGAGTAGATGGTGGTGGTTTAGATGTAGCAGTGGTTTTGATGGTGAGAGCAGATGTTTGAGTGGTGGCAGTTGTTGGCTTAACAGTTGCTGAAACCACTGAACTATCAACAGCAGTTGATACAACATGTGTCTCAACATCTGTTGGGATGGAAGGTTTTTGTGAGGAGCTTTTGGGAGGTTTGGAAGAATGTTTTGTGATTCTGGAATGTGTGGTTTTGGGTTGCCTCACATTTCTTGTGGGCTGCTTCTTTTAGGCTTGGGATTTTCATCATCCTTTGGCTCAGAAGTACCCTGTGCATCCTTCTTCATCAAAACTTTCTTTTCTTCTTCAAACCTTGACTTTCCCTTTGCCTCCATATCCCTTTTTAACCTTAACTTTTCATCAGCCAAGACATTTAGGAACTCATCTACCTTTTTAGAACCATCTGGCCTAGGGATGTTTGCAAGCATGCTTGAATTGTCTGGTGCAATGTACAACCCATCTTCATAACCCCTTTTCTTCAATTCTTTCAATTTCTCCCCCTTTTTGGCATCATGTTCAGGGGGGGTTGTCAACAAAAATAATAGTAGGAGGGGCAGAGCCAGTGGTTTATTTCAAATGGGCCTTGATTACCTTAATGTCTGCTTGAGTATCTTTGAACCTTGACTCCATTAAATTTCTGATCTTTTGCACTTGGATGGCATGTTGCTGATCAGCATATTGTCTCTGTTGGTGGAGCATAGGTTGGAATAAGCCCCATAAAACATCAGGGGATGGAACAGCTGTTGTAGATTGAGCAGTTGATGGTGCAGCAGTGATTGTAGATCTTTGTGAATTTAACAACTGCTGCAGCATTGTTTTGATGTCTGCAACAAATGTTTCAATTCGATCTACTCTCTCGATCAATTCTTGATATTTTAAACCATCACCCAAATAATGGGATCATCTGATTTCCTACTTTGAGTGGTTGTATCAGTGGTTGACTTAGGAATTTCTTCCAAATGTATAACCGCTGATGCCCCTTATTCTTGGTACTAGGGACTTCTTCCTTCTTTTGTGGACAACTTTGGAATCACACCAGTGAATATCATAGTTTCCTCAGAAGAAATTGCCTTCAAGGGAGTCTGATTTATGAAACAACTGGCCAAATGTAGTTCAGTGGATCCAACACCTGTAGTTGCTGCTCCACTTGAACTATCACCAAGAGTTACGTGTAACTCAAGGGATGTAACCTCCTCAATTGTTGATGGGATAGCAGAAGTATAAGCATCAGACCCAGTCACTTGTGGAAGTATACTCTCAGTGATAGGTGGTTGAGAGGAACTGGTTTCTGTCTGAGCTATATCAACTGCATGCAACAAAGGCATTATGGATGGTGCTATTGTGATTAGTGAGATGATGGGGGGTGCAAAAAGAGACATGTTCATGGGATCAGGACTGAGGAAGATGATCGAATTAGACCCAGAGCTTCATATTGTGGGGTCCCTGTGTTTACAACCTGATCCTTTTGTGAGGATGCAGGAGGAGTTTTAGGCTCAGGTTGAGATCTTTCATCCATCTGCTGTGAGGAAGTAGCAGCAGTGGTTTCAAGTGACACTTGTGTTGTCACTGGCAGTTGCTCTGGGATCTCGTCTTCCAGAGTTGGCTTTTTAGTGGGTTTCGGGGGCTTTTTGGATGATTTCTTTTTGGTCTTTTTGGGAGTTTTAGGTGTGGGTTGCACAGTAGTGGTTGTGCTGCTGTGTTCACCTAGAGCAGTGGGCTCAGCAGCAGACACCTAAGGAGCAGTGGTAGCTGCTAAAGTCTGCTCAGGAGCCTCTGCTTTTGTTTTGGAAGGTTTTGATATCCTTGTAAAAGTTTCTGATGTTAGGCTGTTGCAAGGTACTGGAGCTCCTTGGATAAGCACATGTGCATTATCCTTTGAAAATTTCTTTTGAAAATAGTAGCTCAGAAACCTTGGAAATAACAAAAATGATTTTTTATCAACATGTTTAACCAGGTCATTAAAAATTTCCTGGGAATAATTAAAATTTTCACCACTTAAAATAGCATATCCCAGGTATTGTATTTTTAATGGTATCTCATTGAAAGAAGTTGTTTTATTGGAGACACATATTAAAAGAGTATGAAATAAAAATCTAGTGGCAGGGGGAAAGCTGCCTTTTTGCAGAGTATCCTTTTTCATTTGATCATCGTATCCCCTTTCAAGAAAATCTGTTTGATACTCTGATTTAGGAAAAGACTTTTCACCTTAAAGATCATCGAGTTCAAACACTTCGGAGATGGATTGTGGTGTAATGGTGACTGAAATACCCTTTATAGAGGAAGTGATGGCAACAACTTTCTTGTCTTGTTTATCAAGCTTTGCGTTATTCCAAAACTCCCGCTGAGTTTCCAGATAAATGGTAGCTTCTTTTTGCAACAAGGTTTTGTACTTTGTTGAAGCGAGGGTATCGATGATGGAATGAAATGCGGTGTTATGGTCGGTTTTCTCAAAAATACCCAAATAATTATGAGGAGTTTTGTATTAAATAGCCATTTTAGAATGACGATTATAGAAATGGAGATGAAGAAGATGAGTAATTTGAGTATTTTTGTGGGAAACTGCTTTGTGAAAGGAATTTTGAATTCAATTCGACAGTGAAAACCCTGATTGAGGGTTTGAGCAGGGTTTTAAAGGGTGAAAAAGTGAATGCTGACGTGGCAGCAATTACAAAGATCTGACGGCTAAAAACAGTCCACGTGACAACCTCTGATGAAATGGAAGACAGTTGTTTAGGAAACCACTGATGGAAGAATTACCAGTGGTTTACAACGGTTATAATGAGAACAGTGGGTGACTTTAACTATCAGTGGATAGCCATATCAGTGGATAGAAACACTGAAGTTTAACAAGAGTATTTATCAAAGACAATGAGAACAGAGGTTGACTTTCAGCAGTGGATGCATTCAGCAGAACAGATGTTTGAACCCAATCAGTGGTTATGGCAGACTTTTAAGGATTTAATGAAAAATTCATTTTTAGCTATTTTTAAGGATTGATTTTTGATTTTCTGAAAACATTTTAATGCTTTTATTCATAGAAAAACAGGATTTTGCCTGTTATTCCATGTTTAGCATGCCAATCCTCGAGATCAAACTTTCAAAGGTGGATGTGTCCAATGCTTTTGTTAGCACATCTGCCAGTTGATCTTGAGTTGGTACATGATGCAGAGAAATCAAACCTTTTTCATAGCAATCCCTCACAAAGTGATGTCTGATGTCGATATGCTTGGTGGTGGAATGTGATACTGGATTCTTTATGATATTCTCTACTGCTTGACTGTCCAACATGAGTGGTGTCTTCAAGGCAGTGATACCGAAGTCCAGCAATTGATTTTGAAGCCACAAGAGTTGGGCTGTACAGCTTGCAGCAGCAATGTATTCAGCTTTAGCAGTGGATGTTGAAATAGCTGCTTGCTTTTTGCTTTGCCAAGATACTAAGCAATTGCCCAGAAATTGGCACCCTCCTGATGTGGACTTCCTTGTGGTGTTACATCTAGCAAAGTCACTATCTGAAAATCCTGAAAGCTTGATATTCCCATTAGCTGGATACCAGATACCAAGTGTGGGAGCACCTTTTATGTATCTGAATATCCTTTTTACAGCAATGAGGTTTGATTTTCTGGGAGCTGATTGACTTCTTGCATAGACACAAGTTGCAAACATTATGTCTGGTCTAGATGCAGTTAGGTACAATAAAGACCCAATCATGCTTCTATATAGAGTTTGGTCAATCAGCTCATCCTTTTCATCAGACATGACTAGCTTATTGGTTGCCATGGGTGTACTACATGGTTTACAATCATTCATATCAAATTTGTTTAAAAGTTCTTTTGCATATTTGCTTTGATGAATGAATGTACCATTTTGCAACTGCTGAACTTGGAGACCAAGAAAGCATTGTAGTTCACCCATTGCACTCATTTCAAACTCTGCTGTCATGAGTTGTCTGAACTCTTCACACATTTTATGACATGTGCTTCCAAAAATGATGTCATCCACATAAATTTGGACAATCATCAAATCCTTTTCTCTCCATTTTAAAAATAAAGTTTTATCAATTTTACCTATTTTAAAACCTATGGAAAGTAGAAAGGTGGAAAGAGTTTCATACCAGGCTCTTGGTGCTTGTTTCAGGCCATACAAGGCTTTGTTTAGCCTGTAGACATGATCTGGATAAAATGGATCCTCAAAACCTGGAGGTTGGCAGACATACACCTCTTATTGAATTGTACCATAGAGGAAAGCACTTTTTATATCCATTTAAAACACCTTCATATTATGGTTGACAACAAAGGCCAGTGTCACGGCCCACGACCCGGTTTGACCCGTTTCATGAGCCGCGGGACAGAAATTCCCGTGGTATTTATTTAATTGAGTTTAACAGCGGAAGTTTTCATCAGGATCTTTTAAAATACTGCAATTAATTCCCGATTATTTTATTTCACAACGCGGGATATAACCCGGTAATTTACAATCATTTGATTTCACCAAGAAATCTTTTTATTTTACAAAACATGTTTCTTTATTTTATACTGAGCCACTTTTGTAAGCCTGTAGTGCTTCACGGCACTTTTCCTGGATCATATGTGATCACCTGAAACATGTTTGAAAAAGGTTTTGTCAGCGGGAAATACTGAGTGAATCATTCTATTTTGCATAATGATGCATAGTTATTAATTACAGCATAAGAGCGATTACAATGGCTTCTATCTTATTTTTATCTGGCTTTCTGCCACAATGGTGACAAGTCACAATGGTGACGATGGTCATACCACTATTAGATCAATGAACCTAAATAGTGATGATTATCCCTGTAGGTCAATGAACCTAACAGTGATTGTCCCGAGTAGGTCAATGAACCTAACTGGGAGAAAATTAGTAATGTGCACAATACCCCACTAACCAGTAATTCAAGATATCCATGACTTAGTCCCTGTAATTATAACGGGAAAATAATTTGAGGTATTGTAAAACAGTTTGATAAAAAGAGAATGACTCACATTGCAGATTTAATTTGAGCAGAGCCTAGCCTACTGATTTAGCCTTATCAACCTAATTTAATAACAGGCACACAATTTTGGGTTAATAATCAATACAACATTTACGATAACTCACGAGATCAACCATCACAACGAATGACAAAGTGCTATGCTTAAACATCCATCGGAGTCACAACGAATGACAAAGTATAATTACTTAAACATCCATCGGAATCACAACGAATGACAAAGCATCACCCTAATGTGGGCAGCACTTAAACATCCATTGAGTACATTGATCGATCGGATAATGAATCGTAATAGCGATCGTGCTAATACCCTGATTGTGGCGTCGATTTAGTGCCTGTGTGTGTTAATTGTGATAATCAGAACGTAATTCGGTGCCTGTAGCGAGAAATTACGTCGTTTAAACTTCTGAATTCAAGTCCCAAGGTCCTCTATTTATAGTCGAATTTTGTCCTGGCTTACGGACCGTAAGCCTTAACCTTTACGGTCCATAAAGGTTAGGGAATCTTTATAGGTTTGACACCTCAGGGACTAGCTTGGCTGACTTGACACTACACTGGCTTACGGACCGTAAGACTGATCCCTTACGGTCCGTAAGGGACACGAAATCACTTATAGGCTTGCCACGTTCTGGGACTAGGCATGCTGACTTGCTATCTTCGTGAATTTCAAATTTGACAACGATTTTTAAAGATAATCGTGAACTAGGGTTTACCCCCCTTAAGTTTTAGGGGCCCTGATCCTGTTTCTGAAAATTCTGAAAATCTTAGGGTTTGCGCAGAATCACTTGGGTGTCTCAATTAGGGTTTCCTTTTGGTCAAATTAATTGAATAATTATGACTTTTGAGGAGAGTTGTTACAGCCAGGAACAGTCTTATAGCTTCTAATCTTGCTACAGGGGCAAATGTTTCATCATAGTCAATCCCCTCTTCCTGTCTGTAACCTTGAACCACGAGCCTTGCCTTATTCTTGACAACAATACCCCTTTCATCAGTTTTGTTCTTAAAGACCCATTTTGTGCCAATTGGACTTACATCCTTAGGCAATGCTACAAGTTCCCAAACTTGTTGTCTCTTAAACTGTTGGAGTTCCTCTTGCATGGCCTCTACCTAACTATTGTCTTTCAAAGCATCTTGATACTTGACAGTAGAAAGCCAGCAAAGAGGCAAATGTTTTGGGATTGGCTTCTTGTGAGCACCCCTTCATTTATGTTGCCAATGATTTGATCTGGTGGATAAGACCTTAGGAAGATTAAATCTCCCTTGTATGGAATGATGGCATTGGTTGGTGAAGGCTGTAGATGTGAATCATCTGAGCTAACATCTGTTGAGGACTTTGAGGTCTCAACATATGTTTAGAAAGGTGGAGGAGGAATAGGTGGTAATGGTGTAAAAGTATGATGATTTTCATCCACTGTTGGCTCTTTATGAACGACAGTGGTTGTGGATGTGGAAGCAGAGGTTGAAGGGCTACTTTGGTCAACAACTGTTGAGGTAGCAGTGGATGGACTTTGACAGCTGTTTTGAACATCTGATTCCCTGATGGAGGATTTGAATTTCTGCTGTGGGATCACAACTTCATATCCATATTCTTGTGGAGGTGGTTTTGATGGACCTGCACTGTTAGTCTTGACAACAGTATTTTCAAAAGTAAATTTATCAAGATCAAACAATTCTGCAGGATTTGCAGGGATTTTCATTGATGAAAGCTCATTGAACTTAACACTCAAAGTCTCTTCCACTGTTTTGGTCCTTGTGTTAAACACTTTATAGGCCTTAGCAGTGGTTGAGTATCCCAAATGATATCCACTGTCTACTTTGGCTGCAAATTTTGAAATGGAATCTTTTAAATTTAAGATAAAACATGGGCAGCCAAATACTTTGAAGTATAAGATCAGTGGTTTGATTTTATACAGAATTTCATAAGCAGTCTTTTGATGCCTAGGGTTTATTAAAACTCTGTTCTGGACATAGCAGGTGTAAGACCCGTCTTAATTTAGCAAGATTATATTAATAAACTACGCATTTTACATGAAAATGCGACCTTTCAAAAACTTTTATAAGTTATCATTCATACATGATTAAAACATTCAGAAGATAGTAACAATTGTTTACATAGTTCACTTTTGATAACAAGGTTTAAACTCAAATGCGAAAGCTTCATTTATCGTGTGTTCGGTTCTTGTTAGGCGCTTGATCTTCATCCGGATAGCAGATATCATTTACCTGTAATCAAAACCAACACAAACGTTAGTTTTGATAATTATGTAACATGTTTCTTCAAGTACTTTGAGCCAAATAAGTGAAACAAACAAAATCTGCAAGTTGTACCGCGACAGGGTTCCCTAATTCTGTCGCGTGCCACGATCGTGGTCGCGTGTCGCGCCCCAACCATCTTGGTCCTTCGCGTGGCGCGAGGGTCACCATTTTCCAGCAGGTTTGTTTCTGCAACCTGCATTTTTTTTTAACATAAACATGCATAACTTTCAAACGACACATCCGTTTTACGCGATTTTTATTTCGTATTGACCGTAATGCAGTCTCCTATGTAATCAACACTAAGGTTTGTAACGATGCTGATTTATAAGCTAATGGCTTATAAATCTCTTATACAATTATTCGACCCGTTTCATAATCTATTAAACGACTTGTTTCTAAATCATTTTTAAATCATCATAGAACCTTGGACTACTTGTTAACTCAAAAATCTTTAACTCATGAACATAACTTTTATGAATTATGCGACCAATGCCCAAGCTAATTCATTTTGACCCGTTTAGGAGATTTAAACATTTAAGTTCAAATCTCGCTCTTCTCTTTCCTCACATCACATTTCCACGTTAATATGTCTACTTATACTTCGCCAATTTACGCGTACCTGGCTCGGGTCAAAGTATTGACCCGTTTTAATACCTTGCCTTAATAATTTACTGATTCATAGCAACGCAAATTCCATAATCCGTTTTACCCTGTGAGCATCGGACTCGACAAGCACTTATTAGTCATTATTCGTCAAATGGTGTTAACATTACCATTTGACCCGTTTAGTCTAAATGACCAAACATTTTGCACTTATATTTGAATGGTATTTATTTTCCATTTCATTATTTAACCCATTAAACATACTTCTTTTTTTTTATCATTTTATTCGTCCCGACCCGTATCATTTCGTGTCGGAACCCATATTTTGGATATAACCTTGGTCGTGTTTATAATCTATAAAGCAAATACTTATCCATAAAAAAAGTGTGTAAGCTTTACTTACCTTGCATCCTTGCGAGCTTCATACTTGAACTTGTATCCATTTGACCCGTTCATTACCAAACTCCTATCTAGCTTGTCAGAGTCAAACTACCATATCATATCCACAAGATGATTAGATTAGTCAACATTAACATAACCACCACACCTTATGGATTCACACACTTATTCATCAAAGTATGCTATTTATTCAACAACTATATTTTTTTTTCATAACTCTTTCCATTCACTAACCATTTGACCCGTTAGTCAAGTTACTTATACGAACTACGAACTAGTTAGTAAGTGATTTTGAACACTTTAAACATGTCACATAAAGTGTTATTTGTTCCTAACAATAAATACTTCATGACTAAATCAAGTATACGCAATCATATGTCTTTTTCTGGATTAATAATGACATTATTAATGTGCAGCGATTTTCTATACAGCTGCTGTAATTGACCATTATGACCCATTCAAAATCCGAACTAGATTAACATGTTCAAAGATGGATCGTAGAAAACTTCAATACCTTCGCAAGCATATAAGGTACACCTTCTAACGAATTTTCTATGATTTTATATGATTTTTATAAAATCAGCACAGCAACTATATTTTCATTTTTCAAACAGCTTTCAAGGTTTTGAACAGCGGTTTAATTCATTCTTTTGGCCTATTTAACAACCACATTTGTTTCTTATGATTGAAAACAGTAAAAATTTACTTCATAATCTTTCCGAAAAGGTATAGAACACCCAAATCGGATAAACGGTTGATTTTATATGATTTTTTTAAGATTAGTCGAAATCCATATAAAAAGCTGCGGAAATCATGTTTAGGGTCATTTTAAATTCGAACCAAACCATCAAATGCAACCCATTTCCATGGCTAAAACCCTTATTAAACTCTTGGTAATGGTTAGAAACCTATAACACAGTGATTGTAGGCTAAGAGATGTCAAAAACATCATCTATTTCAAGAAGTCATCATATGAATCCTAATTTTATCATCTTTGTCAGTTTAAGAACTAGAACTAAAATTAACATATATTCAAGTCCTATTTGGTGATTCTCATACACCATCATGTTTAATTTCATACAAATCAAAGATTTGTCATAAACCCACTACTCATGAAATCATCAAATCAAGCTCTACATACAAACTAGTAGACAACACGATTCACTTGGGCATTTTAACGAGCACCTTATGGGCATGATTTTTATACCTCTTCTATTTAGTTCATGGCTAATATTTTTAACCAAGTTTCAATCATTAAATCAAACCCTTATGTCTAGCACTCATGAACAATATCAAATCTTGCATCATAACATCAATTTTTCTCAGATTTACCATCACTTTTCAAGTGTTCATCATATTTTCATAAAACCCACTTACCACTTACAAGATTAATCCTTCAATCACTTGTTCATGACACTTAATTACCAATTTCACATCTAGGGTTCGTTCCTAGACTTATACTAGTGTCAATTTCACTATAACATTCAATCATTCACACTAAAATTTCATTCATGCATGATTATCACAAACTCAAAATATCACCAAACTATAAATTTCGACATACCTTACGATCCCCTTAGCTTAGTGATCGTTTATATGTATTCCAATCCGAGTTTGGTCTTCAATTGCACCTTCAATTGGAAGATTTTGTGGAGTTTAGGGTTTTACCCTTTTTTCTTCCTGCTCTGGTCATTCCCTACGCGCGCACACACATTCTATGTGTGTGTTTTGTTTTAATTATTTGTTTTAATAAAAATTAGTTTCCTACTTGACGACATTAGTACCTATAGTTTCAAGAATTTACAATTGAAACTAGAACCCATAGTTTATCATTTCATTACCCATTACTAACTAGGTTAGTTCTACCTAGTTAACTTAATGGGTTCGGAGAGCCATAACCGGTTTTATTTTAGGTCTCGTTAACTCGGGCCTTTTATGTACTTTGTTTTCTCAAAGTATTTATCCTTCTTTTTAATTAATATTAGATTTTTTATTTAAATCCTTATATTCACCGGGTTAAATTTTACCACTAACGGTATTTTACCCATTCATTATTATTAACGTGGTTTGATTACCAAACCCGTTTTCGGGGTGTTACAAGTCTACCCCCCTTAAAGAGGTTTCGTCCCCGAAACCTTTCTCACAAACTTTATCAGTTTAGATCATCTGAACCTTAGTTTTGGTGATCACTTGAGCACTATTCACACATAATAATCTTACCAAAAAGTATGGTAATGTGTTTTTGGTTTTAAGGCGTACGCGCCTTTCACGTGTAAGGCCTCGTAGGCCATTACTTTCAGCTTGTGTTTCTTATTCTAGTCACGGATTTGACCGAGTTGTCATCTGATTACTCGGTCGTATTTATTATTCGACACGTTTACTTCTAGCAATTTTTTTATATTGACCAACGCCTTGCATAAGTCGTAACTCTATTTTGACTCTGAATGGTTTTTTTTTTTACCGGCTAGACTAATTTCTCGCCGTCACTTTATACCCTGTCACTCGGGTACATCATATTGCCATCCCGGCCTTTTGCGTTTTTCTGATTTCTTGTCTCGTAACTCACGTTACAACATGGTTACATTCTACGTCACTTTT
This sequence comes from Helianthus tuberosus, assembly GCA_030545235.1. Lineage (NCBI taxonomy): Eukaryota > Viridiplantae > Streptophyta > Magnoliopsida > Asterales > Asteraceae > Helianthus > Helianthus tuberosus. Next base: position 59,029,593 of record CM060438.1, read on the forward strand.
AGTGACAGTAATCCCATCACATCTTGTTTAAGTTTATGTCGACTTTTCATAGTCGAAAATCTTTCTTTCGAATGTATCGTTTTACACATATTGGTGTTAAAACCTATATCCTTTAATATTAACCATTTCTGAGTTCGTCTCATAATATTCATATTCGTTAAAACGTTGTTTCTTACTAAAACTGAATTTTAGTTTAACGTTTTTCCTTTTAACTAAGTCAATTACTTATATCAAGGAAATTGACAACCCATAATTTATTCTTTTCCGTTCTCGTTTTACGCGAGGAATCATAGCAAGTTCCCTTGCTTTCCTCTATTGACCCGTAGGTTCTTTCACTTAGCCTTGTAGGCTATTTCCTTAGGTCTTCACCCCCTTTTAACGGGGACCCTAAGGTTTATTTCCCTTTTTTTATTCGTGACCCGAGAGTCATTCTGGTCCCGTAGACCTTAACACTGCTCGCATTCCCGAAGGTTACGATGATCCCGCAGATTCATCTTTTATTTGTGTCTATATTCAAATGTATATATACATATATAGCTTCAAAGCATCTCTTGTTATGTTTGGAATCGTTTATTTTCGCTTTTGAACTTTAGTTGACCTTGACCGTAGTCTAAGGCTTCATTTGTTTACTTTTGGACTAATTTTCTGACTTTACGTCTTCTTACGTCATTCATACGTCGGTTTATTCTATGCTTGCCATTATTTGGTTCTCACCTACATGTTTTTTTTTTGCAACCCACTACTCGGATTCTTTTACCTTACGGGTTTTTTTTTTAAGTACCCATAACCCCTTGCATAGGTTTATTAGTATTTCGCGCTTTTATTTATCCGGTTCGCGCTTACTGACACTAGCAAGCGTTGTTCTTTATTTAATTCGTTTGACTTGTTCGTGTGAAATTTCACCACTTATGAACGTCAAACTTCATTCTTTATTCAACCTATTCAACCTCGATTGGTTGAACATATTTATTCAAAATTTCTATTTACGAAATTTTATAGTCGTAACTCATAATCCAAGTCTTTTGATTTTTAACCTGCGTTCACGTCTCTTGATTTACACATGCGTTAAAATTCCTACCCATACACCGGGTGTTTTACCGAAGTCGTTATTATTGCAACCCTCCCGGTATGCATTAAGACCTCGCTTCACTTTTATATTCCGACTCTGTCCTCAAGTTTGACGTTTTACAAAAACGGCCCGTTAAGAGACATATTTGCATTTTCCGGGTTCGAGTGTAAGTACACCCCCTCCCAATACATATCTTAATCATTTTACATGTTTGTATTCTCCGGGTTCGAGTGTAAGTTCACCCCCTCTCATGCGTACCTTAATCATTTTACATGTTTCTTTGTCCCTTCACTCGGGCTCATTATCCTAATATAATACGCTTCCGTCACTCGGCTGTGCGTTTACATTATTATCAAATATTTTGCTTATCTGATTCATTTGGATACTTTTTAATTTGTCCCACTCACCCCGTCCTTACTACATTGGATGTAAGCATGTCCATCATAAAAAGTTCATGGTACCACGTGTTCACCACTTACTTGGCCAGAGTAAGCGATCAATACCTGGTATACATGACCTTTTTTTTATAATTTTCACATTACACCCCATGTAAGTAATGCCTCTATTTGTTTCTTTTGGAAACAATATCCCGGATAGATTTTCTATTCGGGTTTTTCCAAGTTTTTAATCTACATATGCAACTTTCAATCTCTATGTATTTGTTGCATATTACTATTCACATAATAATTTAAAATGTGCACCTGTAAATGCTTGCCCTAACGGGATTTTTATGTCGTTAACCTTGTTCGCGATCGTCACGCGATTAAGGTCCTTGATGAGTATGCTCTGCTTGTCATACCTCGGACCGTTCCACCGTCATATCCGCAATTTGTTAAACTCTCGCTATCTTCAGATGCGAGTGTCCTTCAATTAAAAAATTTACAAGAATTAGTAACATCAACTTCAATAATCACCCGTATTATAATACAAGGCTTTTCTACTATACGCGTCAACGCGTGCAATTTCGTCAATTATATTTATCATTTAATTGAGGTAACGTGTATCACACGATAGCCCTATTTGTTGTTTACAACACTTTAGCATGCTAAACTATTAACATACATGTACTTACCGGATTTGCGATCAAGCCTCGAACCGAACACTTTATTCTTTTAACCTTGAGCTCTGATTACCAACTTGTAAGACCCGTCTTAATTTATCAAGATTATATTAATAAACTACGCATTTTACATGAAAATGCGACCTTTCAAAAACTTTTATAAGTTATGATTCATACATGATTAAAACATTCAGAAGATAGTAACAATTGTTTACATAGTTCACTTTTGATAACAAGGTTTAAACTCAAATGCGGAAGCTTCATTTATCGTGTGTTCGGTTCTTGTTAGGCGCTTGATCTTCATCCGGATAGCAGATATCATTTACCTGTAATCAAAACCAACACAAACGTTAGTTTTGATAATTATGTAACATGTTTCTTCAAGTACTTTGAGCCAAATAAGTGAAACAAACAAAATCTGCAAGTTGTACCCCTGTCGCGTACCGTGACAGGGTTCCCTAATTCTGTCGCGTGCCACGACCGTGGTCGCGTGTCGCGCCCCAACCATCTTGGTCCTTCGCGTGGCGCGAGGGTCACCATTTTCCAGCAGGTTTGTTTCTGCAACCTGCATTTTTTTTTAACATAAACATGCATAACTTTCAAACGACACATCCGTTTTACGCGATTTTTATTTCGTATTGACCGTAATGCAGTCTCCTATGTAATCAACACTAAGGTTTGTAACGATGCTGATTTATAAGCTAACGGCTTATAAATCTCTTATACAATTATTCGACCCGTTTCATAATCTATTAAACGACTTGTTTCTAAATCATTTTTAAATCATCATAGAACCTTGGACTACTTGTTAACTCAAAAATATTTAACTCATGAACATAACTTTTATGAATTATGCGACCAATGCCCAAGCTATGCGCATAATTCATTTTGACCCGTTTAGGAGATTTAAACATTTAAGTTCAAATCTCGCTCTTCTCTTTCCTCACATCACATTTCCACGTTAATATGTCTACTTATACTTCGCCAATTTACGCGTACCTGGCTCGGGTCAAAGTATTGACCCGTTTTAATACCTTGCCTTAATAATTTACTGATTCATAGCAACGCAAATTCCATAATCCGTTTTACCCTGTGAGCATCGGACTCGACAAGCACTTATTAGTCATTATTCGTCAAATGGTGTTAACATTACCATTTGACCCGTTTAGTCTAAATGACCAAACATTTTGCACTTATATTTGAATGGTATTTATTTTCCATTTCATTATTTAACCCATTAAACATACTTCTTTTTTTTTATCATTTTATTCGTCCCGACCCGTATCATTTCGTGTCGGAACCCATATTTTGGATATAACCTTGGTCGTGTTTATAATCTATAAAGCAAATACTTATCCATAAAAAAAGTGTGTAAGCTTTACTTACCTTGCATCCTTGCGAGCTTCATACTTGAACTTGTATCCATTTGACCCGTTCATTACCAAACTCCTATCTAGCTTGTCAGAGTCAAACTACCATATCATATCCACAAGATGATTAGATTAGTCAACATTAACATAACCACCACACCTTATGGATTCACACACTTATTCATCAAAGTATGCTATTTATTCAACAACTATATTTTTTTTTCATAACTCTTTCCATTCACTAACCATTTGACCCGTTAGTCAAGTTACTTATACGAACTACGAACTAGTTAGTAAGTGATTTTGAACACTTTAAACATGTCACATAAAGTGTTATTTGTTCCTAACAATAAATACTTCATGACTAAATCAAGTATACGCAATCATATGTCTTTTTCTGGATTAATAATGACATTATTAATGTGCAGCGATTTTCTATACAGCTGCTGTAATTGACCATTATGACCCATTCAAAATCCGAACTAGATTAACATGTTCAAAGATGGATCGTAGAAAACTTCAATACCTTCGCAAGCATATAAGGTACACCTTCTAACGAATTTTCTATGATTTTATATGATTTTTATAAAATCAGCACAGCAACTATATTTTCATTTTTCAAACAGCTTTCAAGGTTTTGAACAGCGGTTTAATTCATTCTTTTGGCCTATTTAACAACCACATTTGTTTCTTATGATTGAAAACAGTAAAAATTTACTTCATAATCTTTCCGAAAAGGTATAGAACACCCAAATCGGATAAACGGTTGATTTTATATGATTTTTTTAAGATTAGTCGAAATCCATATAAAAAGCTGCGGAAATCATGTTTAGGGTCATTTTAAATTCGAACCAAACCATCAAATGCAACCCATTTCCATGGCTAAAACCCTTATTAAACTCTTGGTAATGGTTAGAAACCTATAACACAGTGATTGTAGGCTAAGAGATGTCAAAAACATCATCTATTTCAAGAAGTCATCATATGAATCCTAATTTTATCATCTTTGTCAGTTTAAGAACTAGAACTAAAATTAACATATATTCAAGTCCTATTTGGTGATTCTCATACACCATCATGTTTAATTTCATACAAATCAAAGATTTGTCATAAACCCACTACTCATGAAATCATCAAATCAAGCTCTACATACAAACTAGTAGACAACACGATTCACTTGGGCATTTTAACGAGCACCTTATGGGCATGATTTTTATACCTCTTCTATTTAGTTCATGGCTAATATTTTTAACCAAGTTTCAATCATTAAATCAAACCCTTATGTCTAGCACTCATGAACAATATCAAATCTTGCATCATAACATCAATTTTTCTCAGATTTACCATCACTTTTCAAGTGTTCATCATATTTTCATAAAACCCATTTACCACTTACAAGATTAATCCTTCAATCACTTGTTCATGACACTTAATTACCAATTTCACATCTAGGGTTCGTTCCTAGACTTATACTAGTGTCAATTTCACTATAACATTCAATCATTCACACTAAAATTTCATTCATGCATGATTATCACAAACTCAAAATATCACCAAACTATAAATTTCGACATACCTTACGATCCCCTTAGCTCGGTGATCGTTTATATGTATTCCAATCCGAGTTTGGTCTTCAATTGCACCTTCAATTGGAAGATTTTGTGGAGTTTAGGGTTTTACCCTTTTTTCTTCCTGCTCTGGTCGTTCCCTACGCGCACACACACATTCTATGTGTGTGTTTTGTTTTAATTATTTGTTTTAATAAAAATTAGTTTCCTACTTGACGACATTAGTACCTATAGTTTCAAGAATTTACAATTGAAACTAGAACCCATAGTTTATCATTTCATTACCCATTACTAACTAGGTTAGTTCTACCTAGTTAACTTAATGGGTTCGGGGAGCCATAACCGGTTTTATTTTAGGTCCCATTAACTCGGGCCTTTTATGTACTTTGTTTTCTCAAAGTATTTATCCTTCTTTTTAATTAATATTAGATTATTTATTTAAATCCTTATATTCACCGGGTTAAATTTTACCACTAACGGTATTTTACCCATTCATTATTATTAACGTGGTTTGATTACCAAACCCGTTTTCGGGGTGTTACAGCAGGCAGTGTTTACGTTCTCTGCCCAGAAAGTTAAAGGCAAACCTGAATCTGCAAGCATGGTTCTGGCTGCTTCAATCAGAGTTCTGTTCTTTCTTTCAACCACCCCATTCTGCTCTAGTGTTCTTGGGATGTTGTACTGCCTTACAATCCCTTTTGACACACAGAAGGCATCCAACTCCTTATTTTTGAATTATGTGCCATTGTCACTCCTGAAGACTTTTACTGGCAGGTCAAACTACTTTTCAACCTGTTTGACAAAGTCTTGCAATATGCCTGCAGTCTCATCTTTGGAATGTAAAAAGTAAGTCCATGTAAACCTAGAGAAGTCATCAACTATCACCAAACAATATATTTTCTTTTTAAGGCTCATGACTTGAACTGGGCCAAACAGATCCATGTGCAGCATTTTTAGGCACTTGGTTGTTTTGGACTCTTCAATGGATTTATGTGAGCTTTTATGTTGTTTTCCTTTTAAGCAGGAAACACAATGCTCAGGACATGAAAATGATTTTTGTGGTAAACCTCTTACAATGCCATTTTTTGAAATTTCAATGATTGTCTTGAGATTTGTGTGCCCCAATCTTCTGCGCCATAGTTCTAACTCTTTGTTAGAGACAGCTGAGAACAGACAAGAATCAGTTCTGGGGCTCTCTTTTGACAAATCAACCACATAAACATTGCCACTTCTTTAAGTAACAAGTTGAGTTTTTCCAGTTTTTATTATTTGTTCAATCTTTTTAACCATTTCTGGCCCAACAATCCTACAACAATCTTTAGTGAAGAATGACCCATACCCTTTGTCACTCATTTGTGATACACTAAGAAGGTTGAATTTTAGATTGTCTATTAGATTGACATTTTCAAGCTTAACATTTCCAGACAGTACAGTACCATAACCCATGACCTTTCCCTTACTATTATTACCAAAAGATATATCACACCCTCCATGAGTTTTGAAGTCTTTGAGAAGGGCTCTACATCCTGTCATGTGCCTGGAGCCTCCACTATCTACATACCACAAACTATCTAAGCATGTAGAAGCTCCCTGCACATCAAGTAAATAATTAGTTCAAGAGTTTGGTCAGTTTTTGACAAAGATGGCTTTGGATGGGGTCTCAACATTGTCTGTGTCAAGTTCAGATGAATGGGCAGTGGTTAGCTCAGGAGTTTGGTCAGTTTTTGACAAATTTTTCTCTAACCACTGTTGGGGGTCATTCCCCAACAACTGTTGATAACCAAAAGTGTGTCTGTTCACTCTGGGTTTATTTGGCCTTTTGTAGGCTTCATAAACGTGTGGAACCCTTGGGTATGGAGGTTGACCTTTACCTCTCTGGTATTGGTTAGCAAGGGGTGCATCAGTCACCTGAACATCTCTTTTAACAGAGGTTTGGTTTAGTTGTTTTGTAACGACTGTTTGGACTGGCTGAAAAGGTGGTTGTTTCTTGATTTGTGGTTTGGATGAACTCAAAGGTGTTTTTGAAATGTACTCATCCTTTTTTACCTCAAAAGATTTTAAGTACACACACTTTTGAGTGGTATGATTGGATTTACCACAGATGGTGCAGCTTTCAGATGGCAAAATTTCATTTGTTTTGTTTATATCATAAGCTTTCAGATGAAAACAATCTTTGGTCAAATGATTTTTCTTTTCACAAAAATCACAAAACAAGTTTTTGATCTTTTCTTTTCTCTTCTTCTTTGCAGACTCCTTTGCAACAGAGTTTTGAACTACTGTTGGGATGTCTTTGAGAGGAATGATTTTTGCCTTGGGAGCTTTAACACCATCAGTGGTTGTGAAGTCCATTGGTTTAAAATTCTCAAGGATGTCACACTCATCAGACTAAGTGGGTTTAAATTGGTATTTCTCAATTTCCTCAAAAGTTGAGGATCCCACAGATCTTTCAAGTGTGATTTTGTTACCAAGTTTGTCAGTGATTTTCACTTCTTGGCCATCCTTGTTTGTAGGAATGATTTCAGTGGTTTGGACAGTGGTTTAAACACTTTTGTTTTCAGCAGTGTTTTCAACTTGGTCATGTTTTCTAAAACCTACACCAAATTTTACATTGCTTTTAATTTATTTCTCAAGCATGACCTCATAACCTTTGCAGGATTCCACCCATTTCTCACATGTGATTTGGGTGGATTCCAACTCCTTTTTGCAAACTTGATATTTTTCTATCATAGTTTGGAGTTGGTCCTTGGTTATGCTCTGCTCTTGTTTGAGGCTGCAGATTTCACTCTCTTTTTATGACAATTTGTTTTTCAAATCTTTTAATGACTTTTCAAATTGCACTTCACAAGTAAGCAGTTTATCAACAAGGTTTTCATTCACCTCTTTGATGTTTGCAAATGCTATGATGCATTTGTTTGAACACAGGTTTTTAAGGACCTGAGATGATACCTTGCTAGCAGCCATCATAGCACAATCACATTCAACTTCCTTTTCATCAGTCACCTTCTCTACCTTCTCACCATGCTTCTTCTCTTCCTCTTTAGACCAGGGGTCAGTCAATGGTTCCAACAGGGGTTCTAACTTTTCATCCAACAGTACTTCACCAACAACAACAGTAACCACTGCTTCAACAACTTCATCCACTGTTTCATCAATCAACTGTCCTTCATCAGCTGTCAGCCCTTCTTGGTTTGACTCTAATGCTGCCAAACAAAATTCATCATCAAATACATCATTATTAGCATAAAGTGTAAAGTTTTCATCACCAAGTTCATTAGGTAAGCTACTCCAATCCACAAAGCCTTGAGTGAAAAAGCTTTGCTGATCTGGTTGGGCAGTGGTTTGGGTAGCTTGTTGAGGTACAACTTGTTGCACCTGAACCTGAGGAGCTGGGGCCTGGACATACTGTATTTGAGGAACAGTGGTTTGGACATACTGCACAGGAACAGTGGTTCCATGGTTTGCATAATGAGCAGTGTTTACATGGGCAGCAGGGGTATAATGGGCATAGTGCACATTTGGTTGAGTATTTTGTGGTCTGGGGTTTGAGCTAGGGTGAGGTATAATTGGTCCACTTGATTGACTCCTACACTTTCTAGCAAAATGACCCAGCCTATTGCACTTATAACATTTTATCTTTGATTTATCCAACCCTACTTTCAGATTCCCATGCAACCCTAGGAACTTTCTCCCTGTCCTTTTGTAAAACTTGTTGGTTCTGACACTCAGCAGTGCAAGTTGGTGTAATATGTCCATCTCTTCTAAGTCGGTTGGATCAAAGTGTTGAAGGTCATTCGGTTCAAAACATAGATTATCAGAGTTCTGGCTTTCTCCATTTGCTGTGAAAGCGTAATTGGATGAGTAAGAATAAGAGTTGAAGTTACCACCAGCAGTTATGTCAGTTATGTCAATAAAATGATCATAACTCTGATCCTTACTGTTGCCAGACTCTTCCTGACCCAAAAGAGCTGTGTTGCCAAATGAATAGTCATCTGCAACTTTGCCAGACTCTTGCAACTTCTTTTTCTAGTTTAACTCTCTTTCATAGGTCAGGAGTCTACCATGAAGTTGGGTCAGTGTCAGATCTTTGAATCCAACTGAATTTCTTGTCACAAAGGCAATTGTATCCCATTTTTCAGGTAGTGATCTAAGAAACCTGCTATTTTGTGTTGAATTAGCAAACTCAACATTAACAAGTCTTAGCTCACTAATGAGACAACTGAATCGTTCAAATTGTTGTGTTAATGTTTCTCCCTTAACGTGACAAAAGGTTTCATACTGTTGGTTTAAAATTTCCCTGTTATTTTCAATTACTTCTTCAGTCCCCCCAAAGTGTTCCTTCAGTGCATCCCATAATTCCTTGGCACTGTTACAGTGTAATAGCCCAGCATAGATCTTATTAGGTAGTGCGGATGCAACGATGCTGAATGCCTTGGCATCTAGTTCAATTTTCTGAAAATCCTGTTCAGTACAGTTCTCAATTTTCTTAGGAACAAAAACCTTTAGATCCTCAGCACTCGGCACCATTGGAACATGTGGTCCAAAGATAACCGACTTCCAACATCCGGTATTCTGTTGAGCAAGGATGTGTCCCATCCTTCTCTGCCAGATGTTGTACTCATTTCATTTCAACATGGGTGGTTTGAAGAGTGAACTAATGCTATTGTTAACATCTTGTGATTGTGACGTCATCTTGGTTGTTTTACAGGTACTGATTAATCAACTTTAAACGTGATTAAACCTTACTCTGTTTTTCAACAAAACAAGCAAACAATTCAAAGTATCAACGATTATGAGCTGAACTTTTATGTCAAATTGATTGTTAGATCGAATTTGATTGTCCTGTGCTCTGATACCAATTGTTAGGATCTGAGTTTGATTGATTGTGGTTTTGTTAACACAAATGGAAATGGATTGAAATTGATTTGTAGCAGAATTAAGATGAAATAACTTCTCACACAATCAAACAGAAGAACAATTCTAAGCAAACATGTTTAACAGAGAATCGAATGATTATATTTATTACAATCAACGATTATACTTGCATGAATGCAAAAGTCTCCCCCTCAGCCTGAGCTCAATAGATTTGCTTGTACAGAAATGACGAAGGTGAAAAAGAGCTCATGTAACAGTGCTCAGTGATGCTCTATTTATAAGTACAGAGCAAACCACTGAGCATCTTGGCTGACGTCACCATGAAAGTGACATCTAACAACTAACAAACTCTAACTACTGAGCTAATACAACTACTGCTTCCTAACTACTGATTACAATACAAAGAAAGAAAGAAAATAACTGATCTTCGTTCCACTGCTTCATTCCAAGCAGAGCTTTGGTCTTCAGCAGTACTTGAGATAAGGCAGTAGCTTGATGAGCAGCACTTGTCTTCAACAGTTCTTTAGTCTTCATCAGTTGTTGTAATAATGCAGCAGTTATAGTAAAACAGCACTTTGGAGATCAGCAGTTGTTTGAGTCACATTCAAGGGGAAAGTACTGATGCAAACTTCTACTTATGCTGGATGACAATAGGTCGTATTCAGTCCTATACCCACAAGATGAACCAATGCAAAACCTATCAGCTTACCCAGACCTAGATATTCTAAATCCTTATTATGATAATGACCAATACATCAGAGAGATTCTAGAAAACCCGTACCCTTACGAATAACTAATGCTACAGTACCCAGACCTGATACCAGCACCCACACCACCCATGAGCACTGAGAACCTGCGAGAACTCCGCACTTTTGGAGAAGATATAAAAGATGGAAGTGAGAGATTGAAACAAATAGGGGAATGACTTGTCTGGAAATATACGAGCGTAATATGCATTATTGGATGGATCCTCATTAAATAATAATAATAATAATAATAGTAGTAGTAGTAATAATATAATATATATGTGTATATGTTTGAATATATATATATATATATAATCACTTAGTTAACCCTATAGTTACTGATGCATACTAATAGTGTGTTTTAAATTCCAGTACCGTTTGTAATAGATGCATATGATATAAAATAGAGTAAGTCGCAATGTTTGACGATTTTGATCAATATGCGTGTTTGTGTGATCGTTTGCATTAAATATTATTTGATGATATTAATACTTGGTGAATGTTTATAATTCAGATGGCCAACCAAGTAAATCAAGAAAACCTGAATAACGACCTAGATAACAATAATAACGGAAACCAACTCAATAACAATGTCGTCCAAAACCTAGTGGCCCAAGGAATCATAGATGCTATGCCTAATATCGTCCAAGTCGTTAGAGAAGCTGAAAATAATAAAAGTAACAGTGGAAGTAAGCGACCAACTAATGAACTGTGACACCAGTGCCTCCACGGCCATCAAACAAATACCAAATCAATGAAATATTGTATTTCATACTTGGGATTTGTATAAATATGTGTGTCATTTTCACATATCAATTCTTGTTCGATTTCGAGCTCTAAATCGCTTTCTGAAAAGTTATACGCGAAGTGATGCGTAAACGTAATCAGTTTAACGCGACAAACACTCCAGAATAGTGAGACGGGCTTAACATACCTTAAATAACCTTTACATAACTTAGAAATAAGTTTTGGAGGGTTTGGTGTGTCGAAATCAAGTTTATTCGCTTACAGGGACTAAATTCGACAAACTGTGAAAATATGCCGATTCGTACTGTAACGAACATTCCAGAACTTGATCATAAGTTAAACATGCCCTAAATATCCTTTTCATAGCTTAGAAATAGGCTTTGAGGTATTTGGTGCACAAAAATTAACTTATGTGATCAACAGGGACTAAAAGCGTCAAAAAGTGCATAAGTTTGCATTTTCGCGCATATCTTACGTTCTGAATATATTCGGACATCCAAAAATTTATGTAATCATTAAAATATTTTATTTTAGTGATTGTCATGATAAAATCCCATTCGTCGCGTAATTTGGATCGTTATTCGCGTCTGTTCGTGTTTCGTCGTAATTAACCGAACAACGCAACCGTACGGCCAAACGAACCGACATCCGAGATGTTTTTGAGCATATTTTAAGTTCTCTATACTTTAACTTCATTTTAGAGTCTTAAAATGGGGTTAACGGGGCTTAAACGTGTCAAAAATGCATCAAAAGTCAAGTTCGGAGTCTCAGGGGCCTGTTCTGCCTTTTTGTGAAACTTGCTGCCCTGCACAAGGCTTATGGACCGTAAGCACATACCCATATGGTCCGTAAGGACCCCCCAGATCAGTAGAATGTTATTTCCAGCTTGATCCAGCTGTTTCCCTTGTTTGCACATGGTTTTTATCAGTCTATGGGCTTGTTTAGGGGCACACATGGTATTACAAATCAGTGGGTGCACTTGTAAGGTCCAGATTTAAGCTCGGATTTCAAGAAACAATCCTAACGGTTCTATGAAATCTATAAATACCCAACCCATTTGCACTTGATCCTCACACCTTGATCTGAATTCTCTAAGTTGAAGCTTAAAAACCTTCATACCTGAGAATTTTCAGATCAAAACTCCATTGCTTGGACCTTCTGTAAGTCCTCTTTCATGCTTTTATGCATTTTCAAGCGTGAAAGTCAAACAGTGTTTGACTTTCTGCTTTGACCAGTCAATGGTCAACGCGAAGTTCATTTGAACTTCGCAACGTGAGCGTAATCACGATGGTTATAGTCCCTAGTGACTATACCTACTGATTACCGTTTAGACTTTCGAACTCGACCCGTTTGGTCGATCATTAGGATCCGACCAAGCATGTTTAGTGACCACAGATGTATAGGGAATAACCTTTCGAGGTTATACCTTATGGTCACTTAGTTTAATTAGTTATATGATAGGTTGTTTATATGCCTTAGGTAAAATGACGGAAATGCCCTTTTCATGCATAATTGGTATTTAAGCATATGTAACCTAAACTTTTGTCACTTAACTGATTATCCAACATATTTAAACATGTTTAGGCATATAATACTTGTCATAGGACTAGTTAGGCGGTCCGAACGCGTTTTACGCGAACGACACATTAAAGTGGCGTAAGCTACCTAAACGGGTCGTAATGGGTCGTAAGCACTTAGGTTAGGTTTCAATTTAATATGTAGGCTTTGTTAAACCATATCATATGAGTTCCAATACTCATTTGGTTTACGAAACCTCATTCTATCCGATCTTCCGACTTAGGTCCGGTTATTAACATAGTTACCTATATTAGGTGTCGTTTGTTTTCCGTGATCCCTCTAGCTTTGCTTGGTTGTTATTCAAGACTTTTAAGCACTCTCAAGTGAGTACATAGACCCCTCTTTTACTATTTTCAAACTGTTTTGGGGTGGAACATGTCACACCCTGACCACGTTAAACAACAAAACATGGAGGAAACGTAGGGGAATGTTGTAACAGAATCATTGTTTCACAACCATGGATTAAATAATTTCGTTTTATTGAATTATTGAACTCATTGTTTTATTACAAATCAGATAAATACAAATATTATCTTTCAAGTTTTAAAGTTGCTAAGGCACGAGTTCATCCTATGTATAGCATGTATCAACAATCATCACATAGCAGCACGTGAAACATGTGCAAAAATAGGTACGTCGGCATAAAAATGCCTGTGAGATACATAGGTTTTATTAATGCATGATTCATGACTTTGTAAGTTTAAAAGAATGTTTTAACAAAATAGTCATGGACTTTAAAAATGTTTTCTTTATAAATCATGCGAAATTTTACAAGAAATTTGATGATATAAAAGAATGATCAATAAATAAATACGTAAGTAAAATGAGTTTGTAAAACAATGTTTTGATAAAAAAAGTTTGTAGTATATATAAAAATATACTTTGGTTTTGAGAAAGTCGAATAAGTAATATATTAAAATATATTTCATTTCCAAAATCGTTAAACAGGTAGCATATTAAATATACTTTAGTCGTCAAAATAACCGTTTTCGGTAGTATATCAAAAGTATACTTTGGTTTTAATAATAACATATTAAACTATGCTTTGGTTTTATAAATAACATATTAACTATGTTTTAGTAATTAACAAAATATATGTTGTTTTGTACAATATCACACACGAGAGTATATCAAACTATACTTTTGGGAGTGTAATAAAATATACAATAAAAATGTGATTTAAGAATTCAATCAGACCTTAGTGCGTCAAACTACACCAATTGAGACTATAGAAATACCACAAAGGCAATCTCTATTTGGATAAAAATATTGGTTTCTGACATTCCATGACAACAGGAATGGGGTGTCTAGTCCTATAGTGCTATATCGTACTACCAATCGGTCTGGTGAATGTATAAAACATGTACAATCCAACAATTAATTTTATAATCTTTGAAAATTAGTGTTTAAACCATAAATAATCATTCAGTTTGTCAAAACATAAGTACTAACATGTATAATCAATTTACACTTTGAAATCATGAATATAACAAATTGGTACACATGTTTCACCCCAAAATATTGAAAACGGTAAAATAGAGGACTATGTACTCACGTGAGGATGCTTAGAAGTCTTGAACAACAACCAAGCAAACCTAGAGGGATCACAGAATCAAACGGAACCTAATATGGGTGACTAAGTAAATAAACCGGACCTAAATCGGAAGATCGGATAGAATGAGGTTTCGTAAACCAAATGAGTATTGGAACTCATGTGATATGGTTTAACAAAGCCTATATTCTAAATCGGAACCTAACCTAAGTGCTTTCGACCCGTTACGACCCATTAAGGTAGCTTACGCTACTTTAACGCGTCGTTCGCGCAAACACGCGTTCAAGACGTCTAATTAGTCCTATGACAAGTATTATATGCCTAAACATGTTTAATTATGTTGCATAATTAGTTAGGTGACAAATGTTTAGGTTACATATGCTTAAAATCCAATTATGCATGAAAAGGGCATTTTGGTCATTTACCTAAGGCATATAAACTACCTATCATACAACCACTTAAACTAGGTGACCATAAGGTATAACCTCGGAAGGTTATTCCCTATGCAACTATGGTCACTAAACATGCTTGGTCGGATCCTAATGATTGACCAAACGGGTCGAGTTCGAAAGTATAAGCGGTGGTTTAGACCGCTTGACTTACGACTCTAAACAAGCACTAAACTAAAAGTGACGAGCTAAACATGTTGGAACATGTTTAACTAAGTTAGAAAACAGGTTTTAATATCAAAACAAAGTGTTTTGATACCTAAGAGTAGTTTGATTGCAAAATACGCATAAATGCGCATTTTGACCGAAACCACGACTCATCACTATGCCTAGTCAACGTGGTAATCAGTAGGTATAGTCACTAGGGACTATAACCATCGTGATTACGCTCACGTTGCGAAGTTCAAACGAACTTCATGTTGACCAAAGACTGGTCAAGGCAGAAAGTCAAACACTGTTTGACTTTGACACTAGGAAAGCGATAAAAGAACGAAGGAAGCTTACAAAGGGTCATTGCTTGAACTTGATCTTATAATTCTCAGGTATGAAGTTATAAAACCTCAACTTAGAGAATTTAGATCAAGTGTGAGTTGCAACAAATGAAATGCTAGGCTATTTATACTTGTAGTGAAATCACAAGATCAAAACAAGTGTTTGTGTGGCCATCAAGCATTAAATCCTAGCCATACAAGTGTTAGAGGCCAGCTAATTTACTTGGGGAGGTGCTAACTTGGCTACCACACAAAGAAATTGTAAGAATGGCCCCTGAACTTCAATCTGCTGCACAAAAATGAGATTTCTGTCCAGATCAGACCATGGCGTCACGCCACAGCAGAGCCATGTGGTGGTGTCGCAATGCCACCATGTGCCAGTTCCCAGTAAAGTTTGCCAAAATGGCAGAAATGGTCCCTGCACACCCAAACTCGCGTATTTGACGTATTTAACCTCCGTTAAGCCATTTTCAAGGCTCTATAAGGTTGTAAAAGTGTAGGGGACCTGAAATATGCTTGGAAATATCACGGATGTCGGTTCGTTTGGTCGTACGGTGACGTTGTTTGTCAAATTACGACGAAACTCGAACGGACGTGAAAACGATCCAAATTAAGCGACGAGTGGTATTTTGGCATGCCGATCACTAAAATAAAAATATTTTAGTGTGTACAAAAATTTTGGATGTCCAGATGTGGTCAGAACATAAGATATGCGCGTAAATGCAAACTTACGCCGTTTTTGACACTTTTAGTCCCTGTAAGATCAAATAAGCATATTTTCGCATACCGAACCACTCAAGGCTTATTTATAAGCTATGTTTAGGTTATATATGGTATCTTTAGCTTATGATCAAGTTTCGGACTGTACGTTGCCTTACGAAACGACAGACTTTTGCAAGTTGACGTAAATAGTCCCTGTAAGCGAATAAACTTGATTTCGACACACCAAACCATCCAAAACTTATTTCTAAGTTATGATAAGGTTATTTAAGGTATGTTAAGCCTATGTCACTGTTCTGGAGTGTTTGTTGCATTAAAGTGGTTATATTTACGCATTAGATCGCGTTTAACCTTCCAGAAAGCGATTTAAAGCTCGAAATCGAACAAGAATTGATATGTGCAAACGATACACATATTTATACAAATCCCAAGTATGAAATTACAATATTTCATTGGTTTGGTATTTGTTTAGTGGTTGAAGTGACACAGGTGTCACAGTCTCCCCTACTTTAGGAAATTTCATCCCGAAATTTAATTTTAGAGGAAACTTGTGAAGACAACTGTGATGGTTTCGCTTTCGAATGAATCCCTCGAACCCTAAGTAAAACTCTGGGCCATGTTTGGATTCTTAGCGAAATTGTCAACCGTCAAAGTGAAGTCCTTGTAGTAACAAAACATGGAGTTTCGAACTATGGACAGAAGAACGTTTCTCATGAAGACTTATCATAGGAAACTTGTGTGTGCTCGAAATCAGGGTCGGAGAGTGTAAAATATAATGACATTGGTCAAGGTCCAGGACTTCTAGTAACTTAAATAACGCTACGTTCGCAATGTAATAAGGAACACTTATATATAGGAAGTACCAGCGGCGTATCCACCATGCCCCTTTTTACATTGTTCCTGTTTCGTTATTCTCATCACTATAGGTCTTAACACATGACAAAATTTGCTGTGTTTTCTGTGCACTGAATTCCATAATTATGTATGCATCCATAATTACGTAATTCCTTGCACAGTCCGCACAGTTCATTTCATAATGCGCAGGGGAAAATCAATCGAATAAACATGAAGTGATTTGACTAGACCACCAAAGGATCTTTTTAACTAGATCAACGAACGATCTTTTTAACTAGATCAACATATGATCTTCTTAACTAGACCGTCGTACGATCTCCTTAAATAGACCACTTAAGGGATTTTTTAATTATATCATCACATGATATTCCTATCCAGATTTTTAAATCAATCTGTTTAACTAGACCACTCAAGGGGTCCAATTATAGAATAGTACTTCATAACCCAAGGGACTTTAACTACAACGTAGAAGTCCATTAAGGAATTAAGATAGTACCTTTGGATATCCTACTATAAATCCCTTATACGAAGATATGGAAGATTCTACGAGGATTTGGATATTGAAAACTTGGATCACACAAAAACATAAATAAAACTCAAAACATATAAGAAAACATATAAGCACAAAATCACATAATTTGTTTAACTTGATCTTTAATTTGTTATCTTTGGACACGGGTATTTTAAAGCACACCATGAATCCAATCCATGGATTTCATTTGGCACTTTAAACATCTTCAAGAATCTAACTATGGAGATAGAAAGATCTTAATAGGAATTCGGCTTTGTCCTTATTGAATTGTAATATACGTATTAAGGCATACGAATAATTCAATTAAGGGCTCCGATTTGAGCGATATTTATCCACAAGGATCTAATTATGAGGATAGAAAGATCCTATTTTGGATTTTGGAATTTGTGTAACGAGAGGTGTTTCGAAACCTTGCACTAAACGTGCTTAAGTCGATACACAAGGTAGAGAGTTCATGAGGTTGAGGTACTAGATATGCCAAGGCGACATATGAAGCAGAATTAGGAGTTTGAGCAGCGGCAGGATTTGCAACAGCTTTGTTTTGGATAGCAAAGCGACACATGTTAACCAAATGTCTCCATTGTCCACAGTGGGTACATTTGAAACAGGGTATTTGATTCGGATGATGACGGTGGCATCAATTGCATCAAAGAGCAGTTCCCTTGTACAGCTTCATCCCTGAGGCGAGTCATGGTGATAGCTAAATCAACGGTCCTTTGGAGTACGACGCCTATTTGTTGGGCAATTGAAGCACCTGGTTCTGACATTGTTGTTGCGATGAAGAGGCATCATGAAGATAATGAAAGATAAGGGAGGAAACAAGTGAAATGAAAACAGAATGACAATGCATAAAAATTGCGATCATTTGTTTGTTACCTAAGGCAAACAAATGAGATGGTGATTAATTAAAGTAAGTGGGTCATATTAATGTATCGCGAAGACATGCTTTAGCCTATAAGTGGACACTCACCCCAAGAGTTCCCAGGTAAGAGTGACTGGTCCAATTATGTGGATTTGTACGAACACTCTAGCCTTAGACAAAAAGCTCAGAGTACAGGCATCCACCCTTCCAGATTTCACGTGTTCACATTATAAGACCCAAACTTTGACGAGATTTTGAAAACTTAGAGGGTTCAAAACCTTATAATAAATCATCCTAGAATAGATGATTGGTTTTCAAAGCGGATTCGAAATTTATGTTCTTATTGTGGTTGTCACCTAAGGATAAGTGATGGTATTGTTTTAAAACTAAACACAAGATAACTTGTGTTAGGGTCCTAGGAAGGTTATAGACTAGGTCAAAGCATTACTAATAACCTAATTCCCTATAACCATTGGCTCTGATACCAACTTTTCTGTCACACCCCGACCACGTTAAACAACAAAACGTGGCGGAAACGTCGGGGAGTGTTGTAACAGAATCATTGTTTCACAACCATGGATTAAATAATTTCGTTTTATTGAATTATTGAACTCATTGTTTTATTACAAATCAGATAAATACAAATATTATCTTTCAAGTTTTAAAGTCGCTAAGGCACGAGTCCATCCTATGTATAGCATGTATCAACAATCATCACATAGCAGCACGTGAAACATGTGCAAAAATAGGTACGTCAGCATAAAAATGCCTGTGAGATACATAGGTTTTATTAATGCATGATTCATGACTTTGTAAGTTTAAAAGTATGTTTTAACAAAATAGTCATGGACTTTAAAAATGTTTTCTTTATAAATCATGCGAAATTTTACAAGAAATTTGATGATATAAAAGAATGATGCATAAATAAATATGTAAGTAAAATGAGTTTGTAAAACAGTGTTTTGATAAAAAGGTTTGTAGTATATATAAAAATATACTTTGGTTTTGAGAAAGTCGAATAAGTAATATATTAAAATATATTTCAGTTCCAAAATCGTTAAACAGATAGTATATTAAATATACTTTAGTCGTCAAAATAACCGTTTTCGGTAGTATATCAAAAGTATACTTTGGTTTTAATAATAACATATTAAACTATGCTTTGGTTTTATAAATAACATATTAACTATGTTTTAGTAATTAACAAAATATATGTTGTTTTGTACAATATCACACATGAGAGTATATCAAACTATACTTTTTGGAGTATAATAAAATATACAATAAAAATGTGATTTAAGAATTCAATCAGACCTTAGTGCATCAAACTACACCAATTGAGACTATAGAAATACCACAAAGGCAATCTCTATTTGGATAAAAATATTGGTTTCTGACATTCCATGACAACAGGAATGGGGTGTCTAGTCCTATAGCGCTATATCGTACTACCAATAGGTCTGGTGAATGTATAAAACATGTACAATCCAACAATTAATTTTATAATCTTTGAAAATTAGTGTTTAAACCATAAATAATTATTCAGTTTGTCAAAACATAAGTACTAACATGTATAATCAATTTATACTTTGAAATCATGAATATAAAAAATAGGTACACATGTTTCACCCCAAAAAAATTGAAAACAGTAAAAGAGGGGACTATGTACTCACATGAGGATGCTTAGAAGTCTTGAACAACAACCAAGCAAACCTAGAGGGATCACGGAATCAAACGGCACCTAATATGGGTGACTAAGTAAATAAACCGGACCTAAATCGGAAGATCGGATAGAATGAGGTTTCGTAAACCAAATGAGTATTGGAACTCATGTGATATGGTTTAACAAAGCCTATATTCTAAATCGGAACCTAACCTAAGTGCTTTCGACCCGTTACGACCCATTAAGGTAGCTTACGCTACTTTAACGCGTCGTTCGCGCAAACACGCGTTCAAGACGTCTAACTAGTCCTATGACAAGTATTATATGCCTAAACATATTTAATTATGTTGCATAATTAGTTAGGTGACAAATGTTTAGGTTACATATGCTTAAAATCCAATTATGCATGAAAAGAGCATTTTGGTCATTTACCTAAGGCATATAAACTACCTATCATACAACCACTTAAACTAGGTGACCATAAGGTATAACCTCGGAAGGTTATTCCCTATGCAACTATGGTCACTAAACATGCTTGGTCGGATCCTAATGATCGACCAAACGGGTCGAGTTCGAAAGTCTAAGCGGTGGTTTAGACCGCTTAACTTACGACTCTAAACAAGCACTAAACTAAAAGTGACGAGTTAAACATGTTGGAACATGTTTAACTAAGTTAGAAAACAGGTTTTGATATCAAAACAAAGTGTTTTGATACCTAAGAGTAGTTTGGTTGGAAAATACGCATAAATGCGCATTTTGACCGAAACTACGACTCGTCACTATGCCTAGTCAACGTGGTAATCAATAGGTATAGTCACTAGGGACTATAACCATCGTGATTACGCTCGTGTTGCGAAGTTCAAACGAACTTCATGTTGACCAAAGACTGGTCAAAGCAGAAAGTCAAACACTGTTTGACTTTTACGCTAGGAAAGCGATAAAAGAACGAAGGAAGCTTACAAATGGTCCTTGCTTGAACTTGATCTTATAATTCTCAGGTATGAAGTTATGAAACCTCAACTTAGAGAATTTAGATCAAGTGTGAGTTGCAACAAATGAAATGCTAGGCTATTTATACTTGTAGTGAACTCACAAGATCAAAACAAGTGTTTGTGTGGCCATCAAGCATTAAATCCTAGCCATACAAGTATAAGAGGCCAGCTAATTTACTTGGGGAGGTGCTAACTGTCACACCCCAACCGATGGCGGAAACATCGGGATGAGACGAAGTGTGTATAGATTGTAAGAGACTTCATAACACTATGTGACAATATTTAATTAATTTCAAATTTCATTGCAATTGCTAAATTGTCATACAATAATCAAAACAAAATACAACGTTGTTTCAACAAATAACATAACATCAAAAGATAAATAGATTAAGGTGTGTATCTAGTCCACCCTAAACTTGTTTCATCATTCATCCATACTTCAACAATCAACCTGCAACATGTATTAAAATAGAGTTTCAATGCAAAAGCAATGGCGCGTATACAAGTTTGTTTACATAGCATAATAGATTAAAAACTCAAATCCAACATGATTCATAATATGTGATTACTAGTATGCAATTTTTGGCGTACAATATGATCAAACCCTAGAATACAACGCATAAAATAGCCTAATCCCAATAGTTTAGCGGGGTGGTAATGTTTAACTTAACAATACCCAATAGAATAGCGGGCGGGGCGTTAATCCTATAGCGCTATAATTGTTAAGGTGGGCGAGCAAAGTTAATGAGCATATAACGTTCCAAATCGTTCACATAGCATACGAGAATAACAAGTAAATCACATTAGTTTCATGTTTAATCATGGATAGAGTAAGTTTAATTTCGTTCAAAAGTTGTTTGCATAATTATACATGTTGCATCCCAAAGTGTAGAGGGGAAAAAGGGATCGAGTATACTCACGGTGGTTGCAAGCTTTCCTACTTGAAATCCAGCGAGTGAGTTGGTGGATGGATTAATTTGGAGCACCTAGTCCTTTTTAGTGCAAGAGTATGAATCTGCCCGAATTCTGAATTTGCAAGTGATTTGAGAGTGAATTTGAGAGGATTAGAGAGTTGTGAAAGTGTAAAAAGGGTTAGAGAAGGTGTGTATTTATAGTGGAAGAGATTAGAGGTGATTGGAGGTGTTTAGATGTGGATTAAAGGTGATTGGGTGAGGTTTAAACTTGGGATTTCGTGCACAAAATGAAAGAAACACACATTCTGTCGAAACAACATGCTCGCGTAGCGCTAGCACGAAGGCCATCATGCTCGCGCTACGCGACGGGGTACCTCTTTCTGAATTCAAGTTTCAAAAATGACTTTTAGGCCCCTGTAGTTTATAATTAAGGGTTTTTTAGAGTTTTAGGGGCTGTTCTTGTCATATAAGCGTAGTTTAAGAGCAAGACAAGTATGAGTATCATAAACCAAGTATAATTGAGCGTACAAATGTCGAAATCAAGTATCGTTTACGTTCAAAACACGTTTTATGCATAAGTTAGCTTAATTATAAGTTTAGCACATAGTTTCCAAGAATAACGATTAAACATCAATTGATTCACAAACTCGAACATACGAGCATATATAGAGTGTGTATAACATATTTGTAACAGAATACGAGTTTCATTAATGATCCAAGTCTCGGTTTTACAATGATTACAAAGAAAGAACGATTACAAGAATACAAGGTTTCCAAAAATAGAAATGCGAACAAAACTTTCTATAAATGGAAAGTACAAAAGAGCCGGGCGTTACAATCTCCCCTCCTTTAGGAAATTTCATCCCGAAATTTAGGAAGATGTAGCGAAAAGATAGGGATACTTCGTCTTCATTTCACTTTTAAGTTCCCAAGTGAATTCAGCGCCACGTTTACCTTCCCATCGAACCTTGACGATAGGAATTTTACTGCGCCTCAATAACTTGACTCCTTGATCCATGATTTCGACGGGTTTCTCCACAAAATGCAAAGTGTCGTTTATTTGGAGATCCTCAAGAGGAACTTGAAGTCCTTCTTCAGCGTGGCACTTCTTTAGATTTGAGACGTGAAACGTTGGTTGTACGTTGTTGAGTTCTTGAGGTAAATCGAGTCGATAAGCCACCTTACCAATCCTTTCGAGTATCTTGAAAGGACCAACATAGCGAGGGGCAAGTTTTCCCTTTTTACCAAAACGAACCACTCCTTTCCAAGGAGATACTTTGAGTAGAACATGGTCCCCAATGTTAAATTCCATTGGTTTGCGTCCCTTGTCAGCATAGACCTTTTGGCGATTTTGTAACACCTCGAAAATTTACGTCCAATAATGTATTGACACGTGTCATAAGCTTTGAACGTGTGCAAGAATACTTTAGAGGGACTAAAGTTGACAAACAATGAAACTATGTAAATGTAAGGGTTCAAAATGTCAACAATGAATAAATATACTTTACAATAACCCTACATGATGTTTATAACCTTAAACGAATGGATCATGGATCATACGAAGCGAATTGTGAAAGAAAGTGAGAGATTACAAACTACAGGGGTTAAATGTGTCAACATGTTAAGTTATACCTCTGAGTGACCTTTTAGCAAACCCGAAGCCTTGTAACGATTAATTATGCTCACTAGAATGCACCATAAAAATTTCACCAAGTTTCGTTACCGTATGAGAAAGTTATGATAAAACTCGTGTATGAGGGTTAGAATCGTCAACATTGAAAATTAGGGCTTTTCGGGTGATCACAAAGTTACCCGAGGACTTAACAAAGATGGTATAAGCCCTAAAGCCCCCATATGTCAATATTAAAGGATAAGAATGCAAGAATTGTAGCGAAAACGACCTTTCGGGGGACCAGGGACCAAAATGTAATAAAAGGAAAGTTCAAAACCTGAAGCCAGCCTCCATGCGGCCCGCGTAAGGATTGCCAATACTCCAGGCGGGCCGCGTCCGACTGCCAGATGCAGAAAAAACCCACCGGTGGCTGTATCAACCTTGTAACCGACTTAAACTTCAAGATTTCGATTCTATGGGCTGCCTAAAGTGGTTTATAGCCTATAGAGGACATATGTACTGATCCTTGAACATTGGTAGACCCATTTGGCATCAATCTATGATGATCAAAGTTCATATATAAGTCACAAAGTTGCAACATGCAACCACACTTCATTTCTGGACATTTTGAGGAGCACAAGAGCTGATACAAGACTTCCAAATCATCCATTAGACACATGTAAGTACCCTTGACCTTTCTAAATTAAGTTATGCTTAGTTTATAGCCTAGAAGTCAAACCGTCGTAACTACGGTTTGACTTAGCGATAAAACACAATCGGTCCAGAGTTTTGTCGAAATAAAAGTTGTTATAAGTTGGTAATTATATGTGTAATAAACCCCTAAAAGGGCACTCACTGATTCCTAATCTAACTCGGTCGTTTGTCGAGTCAAACGTTGTCCGAAAAAGTCAACAGAATTGTGATTTTCAGATTAACACGCTATTAGCACATTAGAAGGCGTGTAACCTATTTTATCATTCATATAACCTGATAATAAGTATAAAAATTTGTCTAAGCTTGTTTGATTCGACAACTTTCTGTTTTGAACCGATTCGGAGCCGAAAGTCGCATAGTTTGACTTTCTGCTTTGACCTCGATTCTGACCCAGTTTTGATAGGTTTAGTCATGCCTTAAAGTTCCATTAGGACCTAGTTACATGTGTGTATAACCCTCTGTGTTTATACCACTTGAACCCTTGATTGTCCGACGTTTCCGTTAAATTGCCAAATGTTGACCATATTGCCCTTATGATCATATAACGAGATTTTTGAAGATATGAAAGTACAATAATCTTAGTTACTGATTATTAAGCATGTCTGTAAATTTTCACATCAGTTGGAGGTCTAGATTAGGAGTTATGCTTAATGACGTAATTAGAACGCTTCTTAGTAAGTAAACGACGTCATTAGCGTAAAGCCTATCTAAACCCAATTTTTGGCACCAAACCTTTTACCCACTGATGTAATATAATATTTTGGGATTTTTGAAGATTTTTAATTATTTTTAAACTGATCATAAGCTAGGTTTATCGCCTTGATTCGGTTAATACCGAATATACCCTTTTCGGGTATAAAATGAGTTTTACAAGTCCTTTTGATACCAATCAAATTGCTACTGATTTTAAATAATAAATGAAGTGTTTTGAACCTGTTTAACTGATCAGAAAACTCAGAATCCTATTTTAAA
Organism: Helianthus tuberosus; assembly: GCA_030545235.1. Classification (NCBI taxonomy): domain Eukaryota; kingdom Viridiplantae; phylum Streptophyta; class Magnoliopsida; order Asterales; family Asteraceae; genus Helianthus; species Helianthus tuberosus. Next base: position 59,054,931 of record CM060438.1, read on the forward strand.
CCATACGTCGCTTAAAACGGCTTTATACGCGTATTATACGCATAGTTTATGTTTAAAACCATTTTGTGATATAAGACTTTTCACCAACTGTTATAACCTGATAAATTAAGTTATTTTACTGATGTATTCAGACCCAAATCTCAGAAACTTAAATAATCTCTTTTATAACCTTTAAAATGACCAAAATACCCCTACGGGGCGTAATTAAGGATTAAACTCATTTTGGGCATAATGGAAGGTATCTTAATGATATCACAACATATTTAAAGCATATTAACTTAGGAAACCTGTTCGTGACCTATTCGGTTACCCGTTTATGCGTTATTCGCGTTCGGTTCGGTTTATGTAACTAGTTGCATAAACTAGCCAAAACGGGTCAAACGTTATCGTTTTTATCTCAAAATCCAGAGTGTGTTTAGTTTACCCATATTATACAAGTCTTCAAACTTGTCGGGTATAAATCACATTCTATTCCGGTCTTCGCTTTATCATGCGTTTGAACCGTATCTTCCTTTTGAAAACTAACCGGTCTAAGTCAAGGCTTAATTAAAGACCTGTTAGGATTCTAATAGGTTATTAAAAACCTTCGTTCCAGATTTAGGAGCCCAGTAAAAGCTATCTGTACTTGCTGATTTGATACGGCTGGGATTGAATTTATATTTAGCTCAGGTAAATACTTTTAACTTAATTTCCCTATACGGGCTTGGGGTATGGTATATAAAATACCGCTTGGTCGGACATTGAATCTTTAATTGTATGATGGTTAAAGTATTGAGATGTTTCGTTTAATTTGTTTTGTTTTCTTAAAGCCTTTGGGGGTTAATGACCGTGTCCCGGATATCCCTGGCATCATTTTACGAAATGGCCACGACCTTAGCACACAGGTGTAGGCGTACACCTGTCAGTGTCTCATTTAAACAAAGTGGTGTGTCCATTGATCTTTAACCCAGCTCAATCCGGGCTACTGAACGCATAAGAAACATGTAAATCCTGTACAAGTTTATATGTTCAAATAAGCATCCCAAGTTATAAAATATTATTTGTGCCACGTGCATTCAAATCAATCATATTTTTAAACCCTTTTCAAAATGAGTCGGTTGATTGTATTTACCAGTGTAAACTGACGTATTTTCCCAAAAAGGCTAAGTGCGGGTACTAATCGGAATTGGCTGGCTACTCCTAGCATCAATAAAGAGTCTCGCAAGCTTAGATGCCTAAAGTCTGTTAAACAGTGTTATTTTATTTTCGATCCGCCTGTAGATCCCTTACTTCCGTTGTAATATTGTGATGTTACATTATTTCGGATTATTATATATTTATACTTTTGCTTCCGCTGTGCATCTATATATTGTGTTGTTTGACTATGATGTTGCCAACCACGTCACATTACTCCCCTACCGGGCCCACCGGTAAAGTGTGTAAATATTGGGGTGTGACAGATTTCGAGCCTTGAGTAGATTATCACGGATTTGGTGAATCTTATCCGTTGCTTCTTGTATGATTTCAGGGCCAGTAAAATGTTTGTCTCCAATTTCTTGCCAGTTTAAAGGAGATCGGTATTTGCGACCATACAATGCCTCGAATGGAGCCATTTTAATACTGGAGTGGTAGCTATTGTTGTACGAGAACTCGACCAAAGGTAAATGCACATCCCAACTACCACCAAAGTCGATGACACAAGAACGGAGCATGTCCTCTAGGGTTTGGATAGTACGTTCAGTCTGTCCATCCGTTTGAGGATGAAAGGCCGTACTGAGATTCAAATGAGTACCCATAGCGGACTGAACGGTTTGCCAGAGACGCGAAGTAAATCGACCATCGCGATCGGAAATGATGTCGAGAGGAATACCATGATGGCGTATGACTTCATCAGTATAGATGCGAGCAAGTCGTTCAACCTTGAAATCTTCACGAATGCGGATGAATTGAGCGGACTTGGTTAAACGATCGATGATCACCCAAATACTATCGTGACCAGAAGGCGTTCGAGGAAGTTTGGTTATGAAGTCCATCGCAATGCTATCCCATTTCCAAACGGGGATTTCAGGTTGTTCGAGTAGACCAGAAGGTTGCTGATGCTCGGCTTTGACTTTCGAACAGGTAAGACACTTAGAAACGTATACGGCAATGTCTCTCTTCATACCGGGCCACCAATAGGACGTACGTAGATTATGGTACATCTTGTCGGCACCAGGGTGAATTGAGTACTTGGATTTGTGTGCCTCGTTTATTAGGAAGTCTCGAAGGTCTTCACGATCGGGGATCCAGGCACGATTGTCAAGGCATAGGATACCATCGGCTTTAGAGACGAGGTCGTGTTCTCTAGCGCCTCGTATCTCAACATGGAAGTTACCTTCGTTGATAGAGGCGTACTGAGCCTCACGAATGCGACGTGGAAGATCGTTCACGAGTTGAAGGCAACGAATACCCTTCATATGAGTTTTGCGACTAAGGGCGTCAGCTACTACATTTGCTTTACCTGGATGGTATTTGATTTCGCAGTCGTAGCCGTTTAACAGTTCCACCCAACGACGTTGACGCATGTTCAGTTATTTTTGGTCGAAGATATGTTGAAGGCTCTTGTAGTCAGTGAAAACCACACACTTAGTACCATAGAGGTAGTGTCGCCAAATTTTCAACGCAAAACAACTGCGCCAAGTTCAAGGTCATGGGTAGTATAGTTTTTCTCATGTATTTTGAGTTGACGAGAGGCATAAGCGATGACCTTGCCTCGTTGCATGAGAACGCAACCAAGACCATGGTTGGAGGCATCGCAGTACACCACGAAATCATCGTTCCCATCAGGGAGAGTGAGAATAGGAGCGTTACAAAGCAAGTCTTTGAGAGTCCGAAAAGATTTTTCTTGCGTAGGACCCCAAACGAAAGGGTTCTCTTTCTGAGTAAACGAAGTGAGAGGAACGGCGATTTTTGAAAAATTCGAGATGAATCGACGGTAATAACCCGCCAATCCTAAGAAGGAACGGATTTCAGAAGGAGATTTAGGCGCGGTCCAATTCTTTACGGCTTCGATCTTTGCAGGGTCAACGTGGATTCCTTTTTCACTAACAACGTGTCCAAGGAATTGGACTTCTTTAATCCAAAACTCGCATTTAGAGAACTTAGCGTATAAACGTTCAACACGTAAGAGCTCGAGTATAAGGCGAAGATAACGTTCATGATCGGCTCGAGATTTAGAATAAATGAGAATATCATCAATGAAGACGATCACGAAGCGATCCAAGTAAGGCTTACAAACACGATTCATGAGATCCATGAACACAGCGAGTGCATTGGTCAAGCCAAAAGGCATAACCACGAACTCGTAGTGCCCATAGCGAGTGCGAAAAGCGGTTTTGGGAATGTCCTCTTCGAGAACACGAAGCTGATGATAACCAGATCGAAGATCGATCTTGGAGAAACAGGTAGCGCCTTGAAGTTGATCAAAAAGGTCGTCGATATGCGAAATAGGGTAACGATTCTTGACGGTGAGTTTGTTAAGCTCACGATAGTCGATGCACATGCAGAAAGAGCCATCCTTCTTTTTGACGAAGAGTACAGGAGCACCCCAAGGTGAGGTACTTGGACGAATGAAACCCTTATCGAGGAGTTCTTGAAGTTGCGTATATAATTCTTGCATCTCAGAAGGTGCAAGACGATAAGGAGCTTTGGCAACAGGAGTCGCACCAGGTACGAGGTCAATACGAAAATCAACAGATCGAGGTGGAGGAGGACCAGGTAAATCTTTAGGAAAGACGTCAGGGAAGTCGCGCACCACTGGAACATCACTTAAACTCTTTCCCTTGCCTTTTTCTTCCACAACGTGGGCTAAAAAGGCAAAGTACTGTTTGCGTAAGTATTTGTTCGCTTGTGTGCAGGACATCAACTTCAGCCCCTTTGAAGGTCGGTCTCCATAGACGTGCAAAACATCGCCAGATGGAAGGGGTAAACGAACGTATTTCTCGTGACAAGCGATTTCAGCATGGTTCTTTTGGAGCCAATCCATGCCTATGATGACGTCGAAACTACCCAGTTGCATGGGTATGAGATCAATAGGGAAAACGTGTTGTTAAGAGTAAGACGGCAATCACGAAGAACGGAATCGACTGAGATGGACTTGCCATTGGCGACTTCAACGGAAAACGACTTAGGTAGCTTAGAGCGTGTGCAATTTAACAATGATTTGAATTCTAAGGACACAAAGCTTTTGTCCGCACCAGTATCAAACAGTATCGAAGCATAAAGATGGTTTACAAGAAACGTACCATTAATGACATCATTGTCGTTGCGCGCTTGATTTGCGTTCAGGTTGAAAGCGCGTCCACGAGGAGGTTGTTGTTGCTCTTGATTCCATTGTGGGCATTGAGGACGAAGATGATTAGTATCCCCACATTTGAAACAAGCTCTAGCGGGTCTTGCGTTTTGAGGAGCAGGTGGAGCTTGTTGTGCCTGTTGGGCTGGTGGTGCTTGCTGTTGTTGATTGAAGCGACAAAAGGTGGTGTCATGTCCATAACAGTTGCAAATGTTACAACGACGACACCTGCCATTGGCAGGGTGATGGTAATTGCAAGTGGCACACTTGGGGTGAATCCCAGTGTACGACTTTTGGGTGTTATCGGGAGCAACAGGGTTTGGGTTAACTGGCGGCATAATCGCGTTACAAACGGGGTTGGATTGCTTTAGCTTCTTCCCCCTATTGCTATTCGACTGCTGGGTAATCTGGTTAGCTGGCTTAAAAGAAACGGGGTTTGCGGCTTGCTTATCGCGTACACGGTTGTTGTTCAGGGAAGCGGCCAAACGATAAACAGCTTCGATATTGTCGAGTTTGGCAGCCTCGATCGTATCGCGCATAGCAGAGGGTAAACCATTGATGTATTTAGTTATCTTGCGCGCAGTGGTCATGACATGGTGGGGGACAATGAAGCTAAGTTGTTTGAAACGGGTGGTATAAGCTAGGTTCTCGTCTCCCACTTGTTTTAGCGCCCAAAATTCTTCCTCTAGTCTTTGTTGCTCATGCGGAGGGCAAAACTCATCCATCATCAGGGCCTTAACTTCTTCTCATGCCAACGCATATGCCAGTTCGTTCGAGCGGATGTTCCTTTCGTTCGTCCACCATTCGAGAGCTCGGGCTTGGAATACCCCAGTCGCACTACGCGTTTTGAGCTCATTGGGGCAATCACTGTTGATGAACGTGACCTCTATGCTATCAAACCACTCGAGCATGGCGGTCACTGCATCATTGCCAGTGAATGGCTTGGGATTGCACGACGAAAAGTGCTTGAAGTTGAACGAAGCGGGATTGCGTATTTCAACCTTAGAGTCGACGGAAGAGTTAGGAGTTTCAGAAGCTCGAATCTCAGTGATGACCTTGGGAACAATACGGGCAAATTGATCGGCCATGAAAGCCAATATCTTCTTCGTAGCACGGGACTTTGACTTCTTAGCCGAGTTGGAGTGACGAGAAGACATCTAAGATTCAAAAGAACGAATAGGTGAGACTTGTTCATAATGTTTGTTTAAGGAAATTGTTTGCATAAATTGATTCACATAGCATAAAGTGTCACATAGCATAAAGGGTTCAAATTAATTCACATAGCGTAAAGAGTTTAAACCTCACATAAAGCATAGTCATGAGTTCAACATAGCATAACATGGATAAATGAAAGCATTGTAAATTTAGTTTGTTCACGAGGGATTATTATTGTTTGTGATTGCGATAACGTGCGAAACGATTAAAACAAAATCTTGAAATGAACGAACGTTCAAGTATAAAATCACATATAAATTGAGATACGTAAAAGAGAGGCTCAATAAAACATAGGATTGTTTCGGGTAGAGAAAGTCGACTATTCCAAAGTGGGTTGAAAGTCCTTTCGAATTAGGGAAAACGTGCTTTGGCCTATAGGTAAGATACTCTAGTCGAGAAGTGATTAACGGTATCTTACCCTTCCGGTTACTACACATCTCTAATCGATTGAAACGATCGGGACTTTGGCGAGATTGAAAATCGAGGAATGGGACTTAATCGACGAGTTGCGGGTTTCACCCCTATCTTGACGATTTCGTACCTTAAATGTGGTTGGTACTTGTCGGGTCAAAATAAAATTTCGACACTATGACAAGGGTCCACTAGAGTTGAAATGAAAATTACCATTAAGTTGTGGATTTCACTCCTAGCTTAATGGTGAAATTTCGTGCAAAAGAAATAGTTTAAGGTAGAATGAGAGTCATTTACCAAATTGTGGGTTTCACGCCTATTTTGGTAAAGTTGTCTCGTTTGTGTTACAAGAGCATACAAATAAACAAGTGTATTCATGTTAACCTTAGGAAAGGCATATAAATTTAATCAAATAAGAAGTATAGCTAGGAAGCATGCATGGTAGAGTACAAAAGTTTTAAACAACACATAAGAGGCAAAATTCCTAAAACTATAGATTAGGGCAAAAGCATGGCAATTTTTCTAATTCCCTATAGTTATGGCTCTGATACCAATCTGTCACACCCCAACCGATGGCGGAAACATCGGGATGAGACGAAGTGTGTATAGATTGTAAGAGACTTCATAACACTATGTGACAATATTTAATTAATTTCAAATTTCATTGCAATTGCTAAATTGTCATACAATAATCAAAACAAAATACAACATTGTTTCAGCAAATAACATAACATCAAAAGATAAATAGATTAAGGTGTGTATCTAGTCCACCCTAAACTTGTTTCATTATTCATCCATACTTCAACAATCAACCTGCAACATGTATTAAAATAGAGTTTCAATGCAAAAGCAATGGCGAGTATACAAGTTTGTTTACATAGCATAATAGATTAAAAACTCAAATCCAACATGATTCATAATATGTGATTACTAGTATGCAATTTTTGGCGTACAATATGATCAAATCCTAGAATACAACGCATAAAATAGCCTAATCCCGATAGTTTAGCGGGGTGGTAATGTTTAACTTAACAATACCCAATAGAATAGCGGGCGGGGCGTTAATCCTATAGCGCTATAATTGTTAAGGTGGGCGAGCAAAGTTAATGAGCATATAACGTTCCAAATCGTTCACATAGCATACGAGAATAACAAGTAAATCACATTAGTTTCATGTTTAATCATGGATAGAGTAAGTTTAATTTCGTTCAAAAGTTGTTTGCATAATTATACATGTTGCATCCCAAAGTGTAGAGGGGAAAAAGGGATCGAGTATACTCACGGTGGTTGCAAGCTTTCCTACTTGAAATCCCACGAGTGAGTTGGTGGATGGATTAATTTGGAGCACCTAGTCCTTTTTAGTGCAAGAGTATGAATCTGCCCGAATTCTGAATTTGCAAGTGATTTGAGAGTGAATTTGAGAGGATTAGAGAGTTGTGAAAGTGTAAAAAGGGTTAGAGAAGGTGTGTATTTATAGTGGAAGAGATTAGAGGTGATTGGAAGTGTTTAGAGGTGGATTAAAGGTGATTGGGTGAGGTTTAAACTTGGGATTTCGTGCACAAAATGAAAGAAACACACATTCTGTCGAAACAACATGCTCGCGTAACGCTAGCACGTAGGCCATCATGCTCGCGCTACGCCACGGGGTACCTCTTTCTGAATTCAAGTTTCAAAAATGACTTTTAGGCCCCTGTAGTTTATAATTAAGGGTTTTTTAGAGTTTTAGGGGCTGTTCTTGTCATATAAGCGTAGTTTAAGAGCAAGACAAGTATGAGTATCATAAACCAAGTATAATTGAGCGTACAAATGTCGAAATCAAGTATCGTTTACGTTCAAAACACGTTTTATGCATAAGTTAGCTTAATTACAAGTTTAGCACATAGTTTCCAAGAATAACGATTAAACATCAATTGATTCACAAAATCGAACATACGAGCATATATAGAGTGTGTATAACATATTTGTAACAGAATACGAGTTCCATTAATGATCCAAGTCTCGGTTTTACAATGATTACAAAGAAAGAACGATTACAAGAATACAAGGTTTCCAAAAATAGAAATACGAACAAAACTTTCTATAAATGGAAAGTACAAAAGAGCCGGGCGTTACACTAACTTGGCTACCACACAAAGAAATTGCAAGAATGGCCCCTGAACTTCAATCTGCTGCACAAAAATGAGATTTCTGTCTAGATCAGGCCGTGGCGTTGCGCCACGGCAGAGCCATGTGGTGGTGGCGTAGCGCCACCATGTGGCAGTTCCCATAAAGTTTGCCAAAATGGCAGAAATGGTCCCTGCACACCCAAACTCGCGTATTTGACGTATTTAACCTCCTTTAAGCCATTTTAAAGGCTCTATAAGGTCTTCAAAGTGTAGGGGACCTGAAATATGCTCAGAAATATCACAGATGTCGGTTCGTTTGGTCGTACGGTCACGTTGTTTGTCAAATTACGACGAAACTCGAACGGACGCGAAAACGATCCAAATTAAGCGACGAGTGGTATTTTTGCATACCGATCACTAAAATAAAAATATTTTAGTGTGTACAAAAATTTTGGATGTCCAGATGTGGTCAGAACGTAAGATATGCGCGTAAATGCAAACTTACGCCGTTTTTGACACTTTAGTCCCTGTAAGATCAAATAAGCATATTTTCGCATACCGAACCACTCAAGGCTTATTTATAAGCTATGTTTAGGTTATATATGGTATGTTTAGCTTATGATCAAGTTCCGGACTATACGTTACCTTGCGAAACGGCAGACTTTTGCAAGTTGACGCAAATAGTCCCTGTAAGCGAATAAACTTGATTTCGACACACCAAACCATCCAAAACTTATTTCTAAGTTATGATAAGGTTATTTAAGGTATGTTAAGCCTATGTCACTGTTCTGGAGTGTTTTTTGCATTAAACTGGTTATATTTACGCATCAGATCGCGTATAACCTTCTAGAAAGTGATTTAAAGCTCGAAATCGAACAAGAATTGATATGTGCAAACGATACACATATTTATACAAATCCCAAGTATGAAATTACAATATTTCATTGGTTTGGTATTTTTTAGTGGTTGAAGTGACACAGGTGTCACAGAACACATGTGCCTACTTGTTACTTTCGTGCTTATCATGCTTTTGTATCATATACTTGCTATGTTCATTAGTACGCATATAGTACATGATTTCACATTGTTTTGCTATGTACGTTCACTTAAAATGCTAGTACATTGATTATCATTATTACTTTTGTTGCATATGTTTACTCAGCATATGGACACATTGTTTTACATTTCATGCTATGTATGTTCATTTTTATGCATATTTAGTACATTGTTTTACATCACATTTCATGCTATGTATGTTCATTTACTGCATACTTAGCATAGGGTTTTCACATCACATGCTTACATTTGGTATGACATTTGGTTTGTTTAAATGGGACAAAAATACGTTCATTAACATTAGCTACGCCGCTTGGTAGTAAGTAATGGTACCATAGGAATTGACAACTCCCGTTCCTGAAATCCTAGGTTTGTTTGGGTGGAAGGAATGACTGAATCCAATACACATAACTCATATAAACCTTTAATTTGTTTAAGGGTTTGTCGCCACAGTCGCAAGGCTTGAATGTATGCATTTTAACAATACCGCATAGATGTTTGTATCAGTAAGGCATGCAGTTGTTTTACAAAACATAACTTTTGATTTATTCAAATACCTTATTTTGTACATTTTTACATATGGTTTAAGTAGTCACTTTTTACTTGCCATACATGACATTGGTTTACACATTACATGATCTACATTTGATAATAGACATGGTTTATACATTAAACATTTTAACAATGGTCTAAACAAGACGTGTTGGTGGTTTGTTTGGGTAAGTGATTTAAGTAACGAGGCGTGTGTAATATGATAAAAGCATGGTGGATACGCCGCTGGTACTTCCCATATATAAGTGCTTTTATGATATTATATATCGTAGCGTTATTTAAACTATTTCAAGGTAGACATATTTCATTTTACACATGTATCATATCTTCATGAAACATTGTTTTACAAACAACATATTTTATACAAACTCATTTTCACTTGGTTATTTATTTATCTATGCATCTTTCTTTTATATCATCTGATTTCTTATCACTTTTTGTATGATTTATAAAAGAAAACATTTTACAAGGTTCATGACTAACTTTTGTTAAACATTTTCTTTAAACTTACAAGTCATGAATCCTAAATCAACAAAACCTATATATCTCACAGGCATTTTTATGCTGACGTACCTATTTTCACATGTGTTTCAGGTATTGTTGTATGATGATTATGATGCAAACATAGGATTGGACGAGGGCCTTAGTGACAATAAAAGATGCAAGACTAGTTTAATGTGTTATGTTTCTTTGTTTTCAAGACATTGTAACATCTTTTAATTCAATAAAACAAAATTTCAATTTCCAGGTGTTATGAAACAATGATTCTGTTACAACACTCCCCGACAATTCCGCCGCGATTTGTTGTTTTACGCGGTCGGGGTGTGACATGAACTCAGCCACAGCGTAAACAATGGACCATTACTTCGAGTGCCCATTCCAAAAAGAAGAAGAACCATGTCTTATGGTTGTTCTTATAAAGAATTCTGGTCCTGTAAACCAATAGAATTCTCGGGCAATGAAGGAGCCATTGCAACTCTACGCTGGATAGAAAAGACTAAGGCAGTCTTAAAAATAAGCAAGTGCGTGGAAAAGGATAAAATAATGTTTGCCTCCAATCTGTTTAAAAACTCAGCACTAGAATGGTGGAACACTATCCTCCAGTCTAGGGGAAGTGACAAGGTCTATGATATAGAATGGGAGGAATTTAAGAACATGGTGGAAAGAAAATTCTGCCCTCCCAATGAAAAAAAACAGATAGCAAATAAGTTCTTAAACCTAAGAATGACTGGAATGGATAGTAAGGGTTACACTACCTTATTCTTTGAATATGCTAGAATAGTACCGACCCTTGCATCACCTGAACCAATATTAATCTCCCGTTACATCTGGGGATTAATCCGTGAGATTAGGCACGTAGTCAAGGCAGCTAGACCTCAAACCATAGAAGAAGCTGTAGAACTAGCAAACACCTTGACTGATGAGTTAGTACGTACACGAGAAGAAGACCAGAGAAGAAACCTAGCTCAAAGGCTTACCCAAGAATTTCATTCTAGAAATTCTAATCGTGGGAAAAATATAGGTTCTACCTCTACTCCTTACTGCAAGTACTGCAAAAGGAAGCATTCTGGAAGATGCTCGATATACTGTAATTTCTGCAAAATATCTGGACACAAGGAAGAAGATTGTAGGAAGAAACTCAGTAATGGAATATGTTTCAACTGTGGAGAAAAATGTCACATCAAGCGAAACTGTCTGAAACTAGCTCCAGCCATGAACAACAAGAATACTAAAAATGCTAGAGCATTTGTTTTGACTGCAGAAGAAGCAAAGATGATTCCGGACGTGATAGCCGGTACGTTTTTAGTTAATGATGTTTTTTTTCCAAAGTATTATTTGACTCTGGTGCAAACCAAAGTTTTATTAATACTTCATTTTGCAAAATTCTCAATCAACCATTAACTAAACTCCAACAAGAATGTCTGGTAGAAACAGCAAACGGAGAAACCATTAAGATTTCTGAAATCTTGCAAGAAGCAAGATTAGAAATTTTAAATCAAAGGTTTAGTGCAAATCTGTATCCAATGAATCTGGCAGGATTTGAAGTTGTATTAGGAATGGATTGGTTAGTAGCCAATAAAGCCAGTATTTTATGTGATCAAAAGTCAATCCAAGTAAATTCACCAAGAGGTGAAAAGATCACAATTAAAAGAAATAAACCATTTAGATCAACAAAATTCATCTCTGTGATGAAAACAACAAGTTGTGTTAGAAAAGTATCCTTAGTATATTTGATTTCCATAATCTTTAACACTAAAGGAAAAGAACTAAAGGATATTCCAGTAGTATCTCATTTTTTAGATATATTTCCAGAAGAATTACCAGGAATACCACCAGATAGGGAAGTTGAATTCAGAATTCATTTACTACCAGGAAGAGCACCAATTGCCAAGGCACCTTACCGTTTGGCACCTGCAGAAATGCAAGAATTAAAGAAACAATTAGAGAAACTTTTGGAAAAAGGATTCGTACAACCAAGTTCATCGCCGTGGGGAGCACCAATCTTATTCGTTAAGAAGAAAGACGGGTCAATGCGTATGTGCATTGATTACCATGAATTAAACAAAGTCACGATTAAAAATCGGTACCCATTACCAAGAATCGATGATTTGTTTGATCAATTGCAAGGAGCTCGATTTTTCTCTAAGATCGATTTACGCTCAGGATATCATCAATTAAAGGTACAGGAAGAGGATATTCTTAAGACCGCTTTTAGGACAGGGTATGGTCATTATGAATTTACGGTCATGCCATTTGGTTTAACCAATGCCCCAGCCGCATTTATGGACATGATGAACCGAATATGTAAGCCATATTTGGATAAATTCATAATTGTCTTTATAGATGATATTCTCATATACTCTAAGAGTAAAGAAGAATATGCAGCACATTTGCATGCACTTTTAAATTTACTGAGAAAAGAAAAGCATTATGCTAAATTTTCAAAATGTGAATTTTGGTTAGAAAAGATACAATTTCTTGGACATGTAGTTAACCATGAAGGAATTCATGTGGATCCCACAAAGATTGAGGCGATTACCAAATGGAAAACCCCTGAGTCACCAACCGAGGTTAGAAGTTTCATAGGATTGGCCGGTTATTATAGAAGATTTATTCGAGATTTTTCTAGAATAGCCATTCCCTTAACAAAGTTAACCTATAAATCCATTAAGTTTGAATGGGGACCAAAACAAGAAGAAGCCTTTAAAATTCTCAAGCAAAGATTAACCAACGCACCCATACTAGCATTACCAGAAGGAACTGAAGATTTTGTAATCTATTGTGATGCTTCTAAGTTAGGTTATGGATGTGTGTTGATGCAACGTCAAAAGGTTATAGCCTATGCATCTAGACAACATAAGAATCATGAAGAGAATTATTCAACCCATGATTTAGAATTGGGAGCTATAATTTTTGCCCTGAAAATTTGAAGACATTATCTTTACGGTAGTAAGTTTACCATTTTCACCGATCATAAGAGTTTAAGGTATGTTTTCGGGCAAAAGGAGTTGAATATGAGACAAAGACGTTGGATAAAAATTCTTAGTGATTATGATTGTAGTAGTCAGTATCATGCAGGAAAAGCTAATGTAGTAGTTGATGCTTTAAGTCGAAAGTATCATGAAAAGCCAAGAAGAGTACGTTCTCTTAAATTAAATCTGCAGGTAGATTTAAATGAACAGATTAGAGAAGCACAAGAATCAGATATCAAGAATGATACTGAAAAGTTGAAAGGAATGATTAAGGAACTAGAACAAGGAACAGATGGAATATGGAGATTCCATAAGAAAAGGATGTGGATACCTAACTTAGGAAATCTACGCCACCGTATATTAGAAGAAGCCTTTAAGTCTAAGTATACAATGCATCCTGGAAATGATAAGATGTATCAGGACTTAAGAAAGAATTTCTGGTGGATAGGAATGAAGAAAGATATGGCAGCTTATGTTTCTAAATGTTTAACCTGTTCACAGGTTAAAGCTGAACACCAGAAACCCTCAGGTTTATTACAACAGTTAGAAATGCCGGTGTGGAAATGAGAATTGATAACAATGGACTTTGTTACCAAATTACCCAAGACAAGAAAAGGAAATGATACAATTTGGGTAATTGTAGATAGATTAACCAAGTCAGCTTATTTCTTATCAATGAAGGAAACTTTCAGTATGGAACAGTTAGCCAAATTATATGTAAATGAAATAGTTTCTTTACATGGAATTCCTTTATCAATTTTTTCTGATAGAGATAGTCGTTTTACCTCTCATTTTTGGACAAGCTTCCAAAAAGCAATGGGAACCAAGCTGAATCTAAGCACCGCTTATCATCCCCAAACGGATGGACAAAGCGAAAGGACAATTCAGACAATGGAAGACATGCTTAGAGCTTGTGTAATTGACTTCGGAGGTAATTGGGATGACCACTTACCATTGATAGAATTTTCTTATAATAACAGCTATCATACAAGTATCAATGTTGCACCATTTGAAGTACTTTATGGACGAAAGTGCCGAACCCTAGTCTGTTGGGCATAAATAGGAGAAAAGCAACTATCTGGACCAGAAATAGTACAAGAAACAGCCGACAAGATCATTCAAGTCAAGGAACGACTGAAAGCAGCACGCGATCGACAAAAGAGTTATGCTGATAACAGACGGAAACCGTTAGAATTCCAGGTAGGAGACAAAGTATTATTAAAAGTTTCTCCTTGGAAAGGAGTGGTTAGATTCATCAAAAGAGAAAAGCTAAGCCCTAGGTATGTTGGACCTTTTAAGATTATTAGAAAAATAGGACCTGTAGCTTATCAACTACAACTGTCAGAGGAAATGGTAGGAATACATGATATATTTCATGTATGTAATCTCAAGAAATGCTTAGCCGATGAATTACTGGTAGTACTTCTTAAGGATATAGAGGTCAATGAGAAGCTTAAGTTTGTAGAAAGACCACTACAGATTGAAGACAGGAAAGTCAAGAATCTCAAACATAAGAGATTGGTTCTAGTCAAAGTCAAATGGGATTCCAAGAGAGGACCAGAGTACACATGGGAACTTGAATCAGAAATGCAGAAGAAATACCCACACCTTTTCCAGTAGATCTCGAGGACGAGTTCTAAAACAAGGTGGGGAGGATATAACAACCCTCCAAAATAATTTCCGACATCTCTAAAATATTTAGAATATCCCTATGTGTCCTAAAATATACCTCGGATACGAGAATTGACCCTTTATACTTTTAATTTTATAAAAATTAATTACAAACAAAAAATTTATGGTTCCTCGCGGGGCGCGAGCGCCTGTACACCAGGCCGCACCGGAGTGTGCCACGTGTCTGACGCGTGTGGGGTCTAGCAGTTGACTCGGCAAGCCTATAACAGGACACGTAGTCCCTGGCGGCCCGTGAAGGCCCTGCCTCCCTTCGTCGCGGGGTGCGACCGACCTGTCGACCAGCCATATAAAAGGGGCCATCAGCCTTCATTTTCAAATCGCTAAATCGCTCGATCTCTCTCTCAATATTCTGAATAGTATATGTAATCTACGGGTATAATACCCCCTAAATTAGCGAAGCTTTGCCCCGTTGTAAGTATTTTAACCCCGGTTACATATTAGATACTCTGCCCGATTGATCTAGAATTTCCGTAATGGCTGTCGTGGTTCTGCCCGACGTGGTCGTTGGAACTTCTGTCTCGGGGAGGGTATAGCTAATGTAAATATGGGTTATTATACTAACGCATGTGCATTGTTTATTTATATAGATTATAGCCAGGAAATCACAGAAAAAAGTCTAAACTAGCAATGTGAGTAATCTCCTTTTTGTAAATTGTTTTTACAAAACCTTAAATATTTTACAATGTGATTAGCAGTGATTGAGTCTTTGTAATTCTTCAATTACTGCCGGTATGTTGGGGTTTTGTATACAAAATGTGGAACACGTTACCATTGGACAAAGAGTTGGCCAATGGGTAATATGACCCACCAGTCATGATTGACAATACTGAATGAGTAAATTGTGTAGATGCAAACATTGTAATCGCTCTCAATACTGTAAAATGGTTTTACCTATCTTGATTAAACTAGGATTCACTCACCAGTATTTCCCACTGACAAATATTTTTAAAACGCGTTTAAGGTAATAAAATGTGAAAGCCAAATAGAAGCCAGCTGGACAGCACTGAATTCTTGAAAAAAGTGGCTATAAAAGTTACATAAATAAAGAGATGTTTTATTTCAATAAAAATAGGATTTATTCCTATGAAAATGTGTGTAATGAAAACTTGGGATTTTCCCATGTGTTTAATATTATGAAAGCGTGGTATTTTACTCTGATCAAATATTTCCTAACTACGATCCTGATGTAAATTCCGCCGCCAAAATTGATTAAATAACCGATACCACCGAAACTGGCTCGCGGCCGCCCGTTTCGGGGAGAAAGGGATCGGGGGTAGTGACATAAATTCTCAAAATTTTAGATTTCAAGCTCTTGGCTTGGAATTCACTTATGACACTTTTGACCCGTTTGTGTTTTTATCAAACAAACTTGTTTATTACCTTTAAAATACCATGGACATCATGTTATACCAATTTACTAATTTTCAAAGTTCAAATTACGGGTTTCTTATGCAACCTTAACACGTTTTGCATACGTACTCGTTTTGACCCGTTTAAAGCGACTTATACGCATTTAAGCATCAATCTCGCTCTTCTGTTTCTACACTTCGTATTCTCATTTTTAAATAGCTTCTTATATTCCATCACAACTATCTTGTGGTGGATTTGACATAATGGACCGTTATCCTAACTTTTACCCCTTTGGATAGTCATTCTACGTAATTGACCCGTTCTTAGGCATTTGATCCACAAAGTTATGCTTACAACTCTCACTTATATCTAAGAGGTACATAATCATAATACTAACATCTAAACGACCTCTAAGGGTCGTTTGCCCGATTTACCTATCAAGGGCATTTTGGTCATTTTTAGTCCCTCATTTTCGACGAAGGACTATTACTAGCTATTTGACCAAAATCGCATGTTTAACTAACAACTTATTTATGCGTACCTGGCCCGGGTCATAATATCGACCCATTTCAAACCTTTCGCTATTAATCACTAGTTAATAGTAATGCGAGCCTTATGTTAATTCCTATGAATCACAAAAACTCAACAAGCGATGTCAAATGTTATTATCAAATGGTGTTTACAACACCATTTGGCCCATTAGTCTAATTGGCCATTTGTTCATACGAGATGGTATTTAATTACGATTTCATTCCTTTAAACCTATCCCGGTTTTCTTTTTGAACTCGTTTTACTTAAAAACCGTTTCTTATTTGTTTATCATTACATGACTAATTTACCATTTTACCCTTTTACCATAATCCATGATTTCTTACCATTTTCCCTTGTTCCGACTCTCATTAAATCACGTCGGAACATCATATACCAACCACTTAATAGCATTCATATACCCTACTTGCAATTAACTAATTTGTAAATAATGTAAAGGGGCGTAAGCTTTACTTACCTTGCATCCGGTTATGCTCTTTTCCTTCTCATACTTGATTCGTTTGACCCGCTTTCTCCCCAAGCTTCCACCTAGCTTGTTAAGCGCAAAACTATTATTCAATATCCACAAGGTGGTTAGATTAACCATAGTCTAATACGTTTATTCCACCTTACACATTTCATGTCAAATTATCATTCATCGTATTGGAGGTCAGTTTGACTTTTAAAAGTAAAACGCCCATTAGCATATAAAGTGCACATTCAAGTTCGACAACTAGTTTAGGCATTCCATTAATTACTCGGTACGCGTTATTTTTAGGCCCCCGTTTTAACTAAAGTTCTAACCAGTCCATTGCATTTTCAACACTTCAACTAGTTCAAGCGATTATCAAAACTAATTTATTCACTCATTTTGTAAGAACTAAGGGTTCTCATCTATAAGTGAGACCCGTTTCATCATATCACTAGCATTCATCCGAACACCTAATATAATCAAATTCTTCATATGAACTAGTGCATAACATGATTTCATACATCTATTTACATGATTGAAATTACCAATTTCATCATAATATACAAAAACCCATTTCAATTCTTGTATGAACATACACTCAACTTATAATTTGTTCAAGTACCTTGTTTCTACTGTCAAATATGATGATTTTAAACACAAACTTATCATCATCTTCACTACATAATCAAAACCCACTTGTCTAAGTATGGTAAATCATCAAATTACTCAAATCATAGCAACCTATATAGAATTTTTCACTTAGGGTTTTGTTCCTAAGCAAGTATACATCACTAATTTGGTCCTAGCTTCTACAATTCATACAAAAATCGCATATTGTGATCTTCATCCAATTTCACAACTTCATCAATATCAACAATTCGACATACCTTGTGATCCCCTCGATTAGGTGATCGTTTATATGTGTTCGTGCATTGATTCGGGGCTTGGATTGAGCTTCAATTTGTTGATTTTGTTGGAATTAGGGTGAGCTCCTAGGAGCTTCTCCTAGTCGATCTTCATAACAAACACACACTGTGTGTTTGATTTTGGTTTATTTTATATTTATTATACAATTTCCAAACTATCCCAATTTAGCCCCTCTTGTTTGGTTAGTTATTAAGTAGGCCACAACCTACTTATTTCTAACAAAATTCCCACTAATTAACTAAGTTAAATATCCCTAGTTAACTTAGTGAGTTCGGGGAGGTTATAACCTGTTTTATTTTAAGTCCCGTTAACTCGAGCCTTCTATATACTTTGTTTTTTCTCAAAGTATTTATCCTCCTTTTAATTAACATCAAGTTTATTTATTTAAATACTAATATTTACTGGGTTAATTTTACTACTAACGGTATTTTACCCGTCATCACTATTAACGTGGTTTGATTATCAAACCCGTTTTTGGTGTGTTACAAGTCTACCCCCCTTAAAGAGGTTTCGTCCCCGAAACCTTATTTACGTAGCTCATTAATTTAGACTAAACGAATTTAGTTTCGTTTTCAAGGCGTTCATTCATTCTTTTCGATCTAACGTTTTCATTTATATTGGCGCGTACGTCTTTCATGTGTAAGGCCTCATGGGCCGTTACTTTCAGCTTATATCTTTTATCTTTATTGATTATTTATTTTGGCGGTTAGTCTTGTTAGTCACCGGTTACCTTATACCCCCTCACTCGGGTATATCCATATTGCCTTCCTGAGGCTTATATGAGTTTATGATCTCCTATCCCGTAACTCACGTTACAACATGATCACTTCTACATTACTTTCTTGACCGTGAACGCGTCACGTCACGTTTAAGTTTATTTCTACTTTTGTTTATCATGCTTCTTCTTTTCGAATGTACCGCCTATCGGTGTTAAGACTTATATCCTTTAATATTAATCCATTCTGAATTTGTCTCTTAATATTCATATTTGTTAAAACGTTGTTTCTTACTAAAACGGAATTTCAGTTTAACGTTTTGTCTTTAACTTATGTCAATTTCTCATATCATGGAAATTGACAACCAGAAATTTATTCCTTCCCGTTCTCGTTCTACACGGGGAATAATAACCAGTTCCTCCACTTTACACTATTGACCCGTAGGTTCTTTTACTTAGTCTTGTAGGCTATTTCTTTAGATTTCCACCTTCTTACCCTCTTAAGGTGAGACCCCTACAATTTGTTTATTTCTATTTGTGACCCGAAGGTCTTTTTGATCCTTTTAGACTTTAACAATACTTATAATCCCGTAGGTTATGATGATCCCGTAGATCATACTTTATTCGAGTTTTTATTCAAACGTATATATGTTTATATATGTATATGGCGTCAAATCCTTTTTTTATGTTTAGAATCATTTACTTTTGCTTTTTGGATTTCATTTGACCTTGACCGTAGTCTAAGGCTACATTTGTTTTCTTTCGAATTATCTTTCCGACTTTATGACTTCTAACGTCATTTACACGTTGCTTTGTCCTACGCTTACCGTTTCCCGGTTCTTACCTATACTTCCTTACGACCCGTTACCCGGGATCTTTATTTTAGTGTTTTTAACATTCTTGTTTCGCTAGTTTGCGTTTTTCCTATCTATATTCCTTTACGACCCATCACATAGGTTCATTAATATTTCGCGCTTCCTGACGGGTGGTCCATATGACAACCCTTAATGATGTTAAAAGACGAGTTTATCCCTCATTTGATCGTGTAATTATCTTGAATTAGATAACTACGGTTGCTTTTGTTTCAGGTACAGTTCGGGAGCTAAAATTGGATAAAACGCTGCTTTGGACGGTTTGGAGAGGAACTGGTCGTGCATGGAATGAAAGAAGAAACAAAACCCAAGAATCAGGGCTCCACCGTAAATTACGGTGGCCACCGTAATTTACGGTGGCCCTGAAACTTGCATTTTCTTCCCCGTAACTCAGTAGCAACACATAGATCGTGTCCTTACACGTTATAATATGCAACAGTGCAAACCCTCAGTCGCACCAGTAGTTAAGGGAGATGTTTTCGGTTTATTCCAGTGTCCGACAACAGATATTGAGAAGGAGCAAATGAGCCAGATACCTTATGCGTCAGTAGTCGGGAGCCTGATGTATGCTCAAGTCTGTACTCGCCCAGATATCGCTTATATTGCTGGAATGCTAGGCCGTTATCAGACTAAACCTAGCCTAGATCACTGGAAAGCAGCTAAGAAGGTACTTCGATATCTGCAAGGGACGAAAGACTATAAACTGACTTATAGAAGAAGTGATCATTTAGAAGTGGTAGGCTATTCTGATTTTGACTTTGCCAAGTGCAAAGATGACAAGAAATCCACTTCGGGCTATATCTTTATGTTAGCAGGCGGACCTATCTCATGGAAGAGTCATAAACAACAGTTGACCACAACTTCCACAATGATGGCAGAGTACATTGCAGTCTATAACGCAACCTGTCATGGAATGTTGCTTAGAAATCTGATCACTGGACTCAAAATTGTTAATTCCATTTCTAGACCATTGAAGCTTTATTGTGATAACTCAGCTGTCGTTAGTTTCTCGAACAGTAACTGTAACGATTCGCATTTTCGTACTTTCTTATTTTAGCAAGTCGTGTTGTACTTTCCACTTTTAAACACTTGTACTCTCGTCGTAATCTAATTTCGTTTCAATTTGTAATATGAGACTATTGATCATAATGAAAACGAGGTTATTCTTAATCATGTTCGTGTATTCATGTTAGACTTGTGTGCACCTGTAATCAAATTCACGTTTGAACGATATATTATTCAAGGATTCTTGATTCTTTATTTAATCGATACTTGATGCTCGTTAAACTAACTAAAACTCATAAAACAATGAAATTCGGATCCTAACCCTTGAAACTCGAAAGTTGCGCGAAATAAATCGTTTATCCTTAATTCGATTCGTTATAAATATGGTTATTTATTTATTTAATTGTTTAATTAATTTTTTTACAATTTAAAAGTTTTATTCTTTTTATTTTTAATCTAGTTAACCTCGTTACGTTTTAAGGTTAATTTAAAAGGTAAAACAAGTTAACCTAGTTAGTAAACCTAGTTAACTAAATTTCAAACCTTAGGAGGGGTCTTGGTGCAAAATTATAAAACGTTTAATATTAATAGCTCATACTTTTGACTTTTCCTTTTCATATTAGCCGCAACTTACAGCTTCCAATTCCATTTCGCGTTTCCATTTCTTTTTACAAAATAAATCAAGAATTTCATATATAATCATGGCTTCATTCAGTACGTAATCATCTATATATACCCTCTCATATTTGTTCTCGACACCGTCACAACACTCTCGCATAACCTGCACTTTTGGAGAAGCTTGTATCCACGCCATAGTTTCGCCGAAGATCGGAGCTAGCCGGAAAACCCAACGGAAGCCGTATCGAAGTTTCGCCGGAAAACATCAAGAGTTTCACGTCACCTTTGTTCGGTATAATACTCTCGTATTCTTTTGATTCTGTTGAGAAGCAAAGATCTATCGACCCATTTAAGAATTTTGATGATTCTGTAGAACGTAAACAGTGGCGGTTTCGGGTGGGTTAAAACATTGTCGTTGAACACCTCGCATCGATTCGGGGTCTTATTTTGTTACCTTGTCAATCCATTTTATAAATTCGTTGTTTCATTGTTATAAAAATAATGAACTGAAGTGTGCTAACAAGAACAACTGATAAATATTTTGGTTGGGTTATTTTGGTTCGCTGGGTTCTCCTTAAAGAAGGAGATGAGCACTTGGGTGGGGTTCAAAAGAATAAAAAAATACTAAAACTTTATGTTACTCTTTTCATTTGTTAGTTTTTTTTTTTTTTTGCTTTTATCTCTTTTCTAAATCAATTTCCTTTTTAATAATTTCTTTTAATTCCATTAATAACATAGTTATATATTCAGTCTGTATCATTCATTATATTTTCTTTTACAACAACAATCCTCTAAATTTAACAATAACAACAATAACTAACAAATTTATTCTAAACCTCTTTATATCGTAAATACTAATAATGTGATAAATTTTAATTAATTCATAAACAATAACTATTAGAATCTTATTTAACCTATAAATAATCGTTATGTGATATTTTCATATCTAGGTTAATCGCCCCCGTTCTTTATTTTGAGTTTTTCCCCATCCTATTCATACGTTACTTACAAGAAATCGCAACGCAACCAATGTGAGTATACTCGATCCCATTTTCGTTTTAAACACATTTGGGTGCAACATTATTCCATATTCTAATTACACAACACTTGAGTCTTGTTTTTATCACACTCTATCCACATTTAAACATGAAACGATTTGATGCTTGTAACCCCATATTCTATGCAACTTGAACGATATTTGAATGCAACTTCAACACTCTTTGAGTGCAACTTCATTTGGATGCAACTTGAACGATATTTGAAAGCAACTTGAACGATGTTGAAAAGTGGTAGCTAGTGTCATCGTCTTCATGTTGGATATTGAGCAACATCAAAACTTGTTTTATTCTACTATGCTATGTATCAAACTTGTATACTCGCCAACTTTTTGTTGATTTTATTTTAATACATGTTGCAGGTTGATAGACAAGATTATGAAGAAGCAAGTTAGGGTGGACTAGAAACTCACCTAGAAAATAAACTATGTTTGAAATTTGATTTTTGTTTTGATCATGTTTGAACAATGTATGACATTTTAGCATTTATGAAATTGAATTTAAATTATATTGTCACAAATATAGTGTTATGATGCTTTTCAACGATTTATTCGTCTCATCCCGATGTTTCCGCCATCGGTTGGGGTGTGACAGTAACAGTTCGACTGGAGCTGGTTTATATCTCGATACAAAATATCTGTTCGTATTTGAACGAGTTGAGGAAAATAATATTTGTATTGAGTATATTAGTACTAAATATATGCTTGCGGATCCGATGACTAAAGGTCTCCCTCCTAAGGTTTATGAAGAACATGTTTGGAATATGGGATTTAGTAAAGACCTTATTTAAGCATATTGTACTAGCTTATGTTTTATGTTAATGAAATTTCCTCAGTTTGATTTTGTATGTCTCTTAGAATATGTTCAACCAGTATAATGGCATATAGACTATAAAGTTACAAATCAAACAAAGGGCTTATGCGCATTTTGATCATGACGATTAGGTTTCAAATTAAGGCTATAGTATGACTAATGGGGGTCCTGAGTCGCATAATGATTCAACGGTTGTATTTCTCTGCTATAGTACTTGTTTAAGGCTAAAATGAGTGTTAACTCCTGATCAGGCTTATCTAATACTCATAGTAAATGATTACTCGGCTAAGTGGGAGAATGTAAGATTAAATATATTATGTTTTAATATTTAATCTGGTAGCCATTATAATCATTTACATACTATAGATCAAAATATATAATAACCTATTAAATAATTAGTTGGTAATTGTTGATGGACCATATTACCCTTATTAACTAATTAGGTTTCCTCTTGGGTGCTTATATATGAAGACTTATGTAGAGGTTAAAGGGTAACACACTTAGACACATAACCTAATAATCATAACATCATATTCGGCCTCTTCTCCATAACCGAATCCCCTTATTCGGCTTCATCATCACCATCATAAGTTAGCACCCTAAGGGGGAACCAGATCACACTGACAAACATGTCGAACTCGATGGCATCATCTCTGACTGGATTCTCCACTGCACTGTCTGCTGTAACATGTATGTTTTCATGTTTTCCATTATGTTTAAAACAGAACTGATCCAACATCGACCGTGGCCAGGAGAGATTCTTGGTTCATAAGACATGCCCTGCCTCTTAAATCACCAACGCATTTTGAGCTTAGTTGGCTGTGGAGCACATGAAAACTCCACAGTTAAGCGTGCTTAGGTGAGAGTAGTACTAGGATGGATGACCTCCTGGAAGTCTCCACTGAGGCAACCAAAAACAAATCTGTGAGTTCCTAGATGTGCAACTCATCAGGGCAAAGCGGACAATATTGGTGGTGAGAGGGGCCGTATGTTACAGATAGTATCAGAGCCACTCCTAAGTCGTTCGGGATGGTGGAGCAAACCTGTGCCCAGGTGGGAGTAATACTAGGATGGGTTACCTCCTGAGAAGTCTCCACCGAGGCAACCAAACTGTATGAGCAACCCATCGAGGGCAAAAGGGACAATATTGGTGGTGAGAGGGGTCGGATGTTACAAAACAAAAATATTTATATAAGGGGCGTAGCTTAGTGTGAAGTGTGGGGTGCACCCGCCCTCTCAAATGTTTCGGTTAGAAGTGTAAAATTTCCTATTTTTGGTCTGAAAATTTTAAAACTATATAGGATTGTCCCCCTAATTATTTTGCCTAAATATTTATACAATATATAAATTGAATCCCATGACTTTCCACCCCATCAGAACTTTTGGTCAAGCTATGCCACTGATTTATACATAATATTTCAAAGATACACGTTTATGTGTTCATTGTTTTGACGATAACCGTCTTATGTATCAGCGATTTTATATTTAATGACATTGTATAATATATATCAATGGATCCCCTTTTTACTTTAGAAAATGCAAAGATATACATTTCTTTTTCATTTGCAAACCAAACTAACAAACGAGCACAAAACATGCGACATGAGACATTGCATCAAACCGTTTATATGCGTGTCAAAAACCATCAACGTGACACATGTTTTTTTCAAAACTGTATCTAAAAAACAACTTTCATCTGAATATACATATCACACCATGATTATAAAACAAATAAGTTCAATTTTTTTTTTAAATAATTTGTATTTCTAGTTAGGGTTGAGTTATCCTACACAGTCTCCAAACTATAGAAAATGTACAAGAACAAAATGGATCGCAAAATATATCTCAATATCAAACAAAATATAATACAATGACAAAGAAAAAGACACAATGAACTGAAAAAAAAATACAATGAAGAAAAAAAAACCAGTGCCATATAAAAAAAAAAACACAATGATCTGAAACAAAATTCTTAAATCTACAAGTTAAAATTCTAAAAGTGAAATCCTAAAATCTAAGATCATATAGCTTGATGAGACGGATCCAATATCGCTTGAACGAGTTCAATCAAAGTTTGTTTGATACCCTTTCTATAACTTTATAGTTTTAGGAGATTAAGCATTTAGACCCAACACTTTCTAGTTATATATTTCAGTTTATCAATATCTTTGTCCAAATACCAAATTTCTTTCTCTAAACTCTTTCAACTAAAATGTGTTCAAAAACATCTAAAACTAAATTTATTAAGAATAACATACACAACATATAACATATACAAATTTAGACAATCAATCCACTTTTGAAAACTAAACAAACCCAGAAAGGGATGGCGGCGCAGTTTGTTGCTCGTCTACATGCTATTCTTATGTAATTTGTCCTGATGATTAGAATGAAATTGCATTCTATTTAAAAAAAAAAAACAACTTTAAAGTGAAAAAAAAAAAAAACAAACCCAAGGGACTAAACATGTTAAAAAATCTCAACTCTAAACACATTCAAAGATCTTCCTATAAATACCTACCCCAATTCCCAATTTCCCCCAAATCTCCAAAAT
Source organism: Helianthus tuberosus (assembly GCA_030545235.1). Lineage (NCBI taxonomy): Eukaryota > Viridiplantae > Streptophyta > Magnoliopsida > Asterales > Asteraceae > Helianthus > Helianthus tuberosus. The sequence continues at coordinate 59,080,653 of CM060438.1, forward strand.
TAGGGTTTTCTCATTTCCCAAATCGCCAATTTTCGTTCTAATTTCCCAACAATCATGACATCATCAAAGACAATCGTGTTAAGAAGCTCCGACGGTGAAACATTCGAGGTCGACGAGGCGGTTGCGGTGGAATCTCAGACGATCAAACACATGATCGAAGTCGGTTGTGCTGACACCAGCATCCCGCTCTCTAACGTCACGAGTAAGATCCTTTCGAAGGTTATTGAGTACTTTAAGAAGCATGTGGAGACTCCCAACGCTGATGAGAAGGTTGCGGAAGAGGATCTTAAGTCGTTCGATGCGGATTTTGTGAAGGTGGATCAGAGTACTCTGTTTGATCTTATTCTGGTATGGTTTTTGTTATTTTTAATTGTTTTTATGTTGTGAATTTATTATATTGGTTATTTATATTTGTATGCCCTATTCTGTTTAATGTTTTAAAAAGTTTCACATACAATATTTGATAATGCTCCAGCATTCTTAGTTTTAGCTAAAAATTGTTAAAGTTTATTAAAAAAACCTCCCTTAACTCACTGACAGATGCAAAGCTTTGGTACAGCATTCGAAAAACGTTGTTTTTTTATAATATATATTAGGGGTGTTCAAAATTCGATTCAGATTTGAAAAATTCAAAATTCGGCTCAATTCGATTCGATTATCAAGAATTCGAATTCGATTCAATTCGAGATCGAGTCCAGTAAATCAAATACGAATTTATAATTTTAAATTCGTCCAAACAACATCAGTACCAATATTCACTTTTATGGTTTTGGTTTCAATACCAGTTGGTTTCAGTATTTTTGGATACTTTTTCAACACCTATACCGAAGGGGTACCATATAAGAGCGTAACATTATAACTCGCAACTTTATATTTGTAATTTTTCTATTATGTATGATACTATTGTAAAAATTATTTTATGTTTTCTTATGTATCAAACTCCCACCGCATGTAGGAATTCCACAGTTTAATACTTTAATACAATAGGCATAATCCTAAAAAAACAACTAACTTCAAAGTCTAATTAAAATTTCATATTGCTTTCATAGGGTAGCTCAAAACCTTTTAACGTTCTCCATTGATTTCATTTTAGAGAGATTTACATTCAAATAAATATTTAGGGTGAGATTCTTTGTATATAGCCTGTGATTGGCTGTCTAGATAATGGAAGATATGTGTGGTTCTTATGAAAAGAAATATTTTGTATTAAATAAAAATACATTAATTTACTATAACAAAAGTGTGTAGATACTTTGAGAAATATTTATGTCCAACTCGCCGGTTCAAGTTTGGCCACTGACTTTAAAGATTTTTCTTAAAATTTTGTGATTTGATTTGACTTCGTTTAAAAAATACTGGAATCATAGATTTCTTATAGTAAGTGAGTGTGTTGGTGCAACAAATATTAGACCGATGGTAGTAGCTGGGCTGGTTAGGCAAAAGGGTTAAAGGGTTTAGTTTTGCCTAATGCAGGTCGTGGGGTCCCCCCCACGTTTGCAAGACGTGGAGAGAGGTTCACTAGTTTGATTTTGTTGTTTGCTCGGGATCCTCCACTGAAATGTGTTCAGTCTCGGATGTGAGAGCAATAAGAATGTGTGTGTTGAATGTGATGAAGAGTGACTTGCATGGAACAAGTACTCAAGAGCAATGACCAGAGATTCACGTGGAATCAGAGCTGATCCAGAATGTCTTGAGCACTAAATGAAGTGTCACATATATAGGGAAGGTTATCGCTCAAAGAGGAAACCATTGACTAGTGAAACATGCTTGCAGTGGGGGACTTACCCTTTTAGGGGTTGAAGCCTTTTGACCTGCGGATAAAAGACTGCACTCTGTGCACTTGTCTTACTTTTGCGGCTAGGAGAGTTGAGTTGTTGAAGTAATCAGATATATGACCGATTACTGTACACGTGCTGCTTTATCTTAGCTCCCGGGTTTTCAACCCTTGAACCCTTTAACCTTTTGAGCATTCATGTATTTAAGTCATTTTATTTGGTCTTGGGCTACCCCCGCCATCAGCCCCCCAAGTCAGAGGCTTTTGGGCATAAGCACAAATGTTTCTGACTTTAGTACATGTGCTTTATTTTGCTTGAAGGCTTCGAAGCTTGAAAGGTTGGAAACGGTTGAGCTTTTTGATTTTTGAATTTTGACAAGACAGTTGATATGACTTGTGGCAGTTTTTCTTTTATGGCAGGCGGCGGTTTTAAATACCTTTGTTTAATTATATCATATTCTTTTCATTAATTTACATTAACTTTCATAGAAGAACATCATTTGCTCATTTTCTCTTAAGTTTTTCCTCTTTCTCAAATCAGGTTAGTTCCAATTGTTTACTTTCTGCTTATTTTCTTATATCATGGGTGCTCGTAAAGATTTAGTGAAATCGTTTTCTCGATTAACTTAAAAGGAGGTCGAATTGTTTTGTATGGAGTGGGGGATTGGGAAGAAGTTTAAACCGGTTGCGTCGGCTTGTGACGTTTCGATCGATAAATGTCCCCCTGGTTCCATTGCTTTCTACTGTTGCCATTTCGAGTTTTCTAACCTTCGTCATCCGTTTTCGAACTTTGTTTTGAATATCCTGGAGTATTATCGTGTATCTTTCGACCAGATTCACCCTCATGGTTTGGCTAGGGTTTTACATTTTGAAGTTTTGTGTCGGGCTTCTGGGTATGATCCAACCCTTTTATCTTTTCGTCGTTTTTCCGACTTCGAGACGTCTCAAGTTGACACTTGCTTGATTTCGTCTATGGTTTCTAGCCTTGGTGTCTGGAAGGACCGGTTTTTCTGGGTGTCCGAGGAGATTGTTCCTTTTAAACTTGTTTGGAGGCACCCGAATGCCGTTTTGAATGAGCCTGAGCCCTCTGTCTCTGAGATAAATGCTCATTTTCTAGAAACTCTTAGGGAATGCCCTTCAAGGCTTCGTCCCTTTCCCGAGCATTTATTGGTGTTGTTGGGTCTTAGTAAGTTATGGGAAAAACGCGATCGAGACCCGGTGCTTTTGAGAGATGGGCAGGGTATGCATTTATTCTTGTTGTGCTGTTATGTTCCTGTTTTTCGCTTGCTTATATGTTTCATTTTTGCTTATTTTGTAGTCATGTCTGCACTCGACTTTATCAAGAGTGATGATACTTCCGATGTTGCCTTTGATGATGCTGCTGCTGCTCCAGGTGAAGATGCAGTTGTCAGGGGATCCGATCATAGGTTCGAGGGTTCCGGCTATGTGAATGTCCCCAATGTTAAGGGTTTTACAAAGGCTCCGGGTTCCAAGGTTTCTGTTCGTCGTTCAAAACGTTACTTGAAAGGTGCTGATCAACCCTCTGGCTCAGAGGCCATTGATGTTAGTGACGATATTGAAGTATCGGCAGAGCAGGCTATTGAGGTCGATATGTCAAAGGGTAAGGAAAAAGAGTTGGTTGTTTCCGGAAAGAAGAAGAAGTTGGTTAAGAAAGGTAGCACTCCTACCATCCAGGGTTCATCTGTTAAAAGTGTTGAGAGCTTCGAGGGTCCAGAGGTTGCAGAGGTGTATGTTCCCAACTGGGTGGTGAAAGTTGAAGATAGCTTTAAAGACCCGACTGTTTGTACTGAGGCGTTGGCCCACTTTGCTCCTCCTGGAGTTCGAAGTGCCATTTCTAAAATGGAAGCTGATCACCTTATTTCAAGATTGATGCTGAGCTCCTGCAACCTTTCGGCCTTGCTGGCTGAAGGTGTTACTCGTTTTGCAAAAGGTATGCGGGAGTATGAGGAAGCTTCCAAGAAGAAGGAGAAAATGAAAGCCTCTATGGCTGCTATGAAGAAAGAGGTTGAAGGGTTCTCCAAGAAAGAGGAGGCTTGGGTGAAAAAGGTTGGGGAATTGACCAGGAGACATGAGATTGAGATGAACGATCTCAAGAAGAGTTTTGAAGCTGATCGATCGAAGCTAAAGGCTGATAGGGAAGCCCTGGATGTTCAGCAAAAGGCCTTTGAGGAAAAGAAGGAGGACCTAAAGGCTTTGGTTGCTCGAACCACTGGTGATAACCAGTGGCTCATTGAGCAAGGTTTTCATCAGGTTGTTACCTAACTTCTTCATTCCAAAGAGTTTAATTCTGCTCTTGGGGAAGTCTACACCAAGCTGCTGAATTTGGGAAAATACCAAGGCCTTATTGCTGGTTACAAACTTCATGAATCTGGTCACCCTTTGGAGAAGTCTCCCTTGTATCGTCCTGAAGCTTCTGAGGTTTTCAAGGGTTCCGTTCAGCAGATGGAGTTACTGACCTATCCATATGTGGGTCAGGTTGCAGCTTGTTTTGGTAAGCCCATTTCTATCTTGCAGGAACTAAAACCGGATGGTCTTAATGAAAAGGTATGTGCTGAAGTGCTCGGTTCCCTTTCAAGAAAGCGTTCTTATTCAGGAGATAGCGAGGATACCTTTTCGGGAGAGCCTGGTACTTCGAAGGATGCAAGCTTAGAAGGTTCAGCAATTGATGGTGATGGTGGTTCGAAGGCTAAGAAGTCCAAGAAGACCAAGAGGGTTAAAGGTAATGGTTCTGGAGCTTCTAAGCCTTCTGTTGATGCCTAAACAATATTCGTAGCTTTCTTAGCACTACTAAACAATTTAATGGTCTGTATGTCACTTTGAACAACTTTAGGTTTTGGCAGAAAACCCTTAAGGTTTCTGTTTTATGGTTTGGCCTTGGTGGCCGTTTAAATAATTTCTTAGGTTTGCAAGCTACTAAGGCTTGCTCTAACTTGGATGTTTGGAAGCATTTTAAGGCTTTCTTTATTATGTTACTAAGTTTCTATTACTTGCCTTGTGTTATATTTTTGTGCGTGTGCCTGTTTGGTAAGGCAGCTTGGTTGGCTTCAAGCCTTCAAGGCTTCTGGCTGTTTAAACGTATATAGCTTGAAGCCTTCAAGGCTTCCGGTTACTACTTTAGTTTTATGACCTGATGTCTTGGCTTGTATTTTTGAGTTTTGGGTTGTGTGCAACCTTTTTACCTGTGTTGTTGCATTGCCCCTTGAATTATTTCTTTATGGTATTGTCTTTGTTGTGTTTGTGTTGTCTTTATGTTTTTCATACCTTAAAGGGTTCAGTGCTGCAGTCACTTAGCCTTGGTATTTTTAACAACAAGACATAGCACCTATCCTATTATTTTCTTAGTTTGATTTTGGTTCGTAAGCCTGTTTTTGATAAATTTACTAAGGCTTAAGGAACATTTGTTGTAGGCTACTCAGACCCGTCTATGAGACGACTTTATTTTCAGTTCTAAGTCTCATGGAGTTGTATTGATTTAGGAACTCACCCCTTATATAGGTTCATTCGACCCTTGAACCTATTGAGCGATGTAGCCTGGGAGCTCATCCCCTTACATGGCCCTTGCAAACATGGAGTTTTTTGCTAGGTTCTCAACCTGATTTTAGGATAGAAAGACAAATTTGATAAAACATCATCATTCATTCAAGAGATATTGTGTTACAAAAGGTGATCATGGGACAACTCTTGAGATACAACTTGAAATACAAACCAATCTTTCTTGATTAGACATGAAACCTCTTGAGGGTTTTTCCATTCCAATGTCTGGGAAGTCTTTTACCTTCTGAGTCGGCTAGCTTATAGGATCCGCCCTTATGTGCCTCAAGGATTGTATATGGCCCTTCCTATTTTGGGTCAAGCTTTCCTTGGTTTTCTTGTTTGCTAGTGTCACACCCCAACCGATGGCGGAATCATCGGGATGTGGCACTAAGCGAAACAGATTGCTCAAAACAACATAACACTAATTGTGACAATATGAATTAAATCATTATATTAAAACTAGAAAAGTAGTACAAAGTCTCAAATATTCAAACATAAATCCAAACATTAATTAATTGCTAAAATGGGTTTCTAATGCCATCCTAGCTTGTTTTCTTGAATCTTGATCAATCAACCTGCAATATGTATTAAAATAAAATCAACAAAAACATGTTGGCGAGTATACAAGTTTGATACATAGCATAATAATTTGTATAAATGTTTCTCATATCCAATGTGAATAACATGATCATATTAACAGTATATACTCGAAACGATGTTACTCTATGTGTCCAATCCAAAGTTTAACGCAATTAACATGCCTATCCCAATGAATGAGATGGTTTTAACATAGATTAACCTAACAATACCCGCCAAAATAACGGGAGGGGCGTTTCTTAACCTATAGCGCTACCATTGTTAGGGGAGGCTTGCAAAGTTAATGAACACATAGTCATGAGAGTTTACAATAGCATAACATGTATAACATGAATCAAATGTATCACGTGCAATTTGGATAGAGTGTGCATAAAGCTGTTTGAAGTGAATAATGTGATTGATATAGAATACATATTGCACCCAAAAGTGTTAAAATGGAAAATGGGTCATGTATACTCACATTGATTGCGTTGCGCTTCTTGTAAATAACGTACAAGTAAAATGGAGAGATCCAAAGAGGATGAACGAGGGCGATTAACCTAGATATGAAAATATCACATAACAATCTCGTTATTATTTGTAGGTTAAATATGATTTCTAATGTTTAAGGTTTTCAAGTTAATTAAATCCTTTACAATTGTTTCATCATTAAAATTATAAAAAAAAATTATATGAAAATATATATTGTAGGATTTAATGACAATAGATTATATACACGTACATTCTATTCTATTTATATAAAATAGTGTTTATAGAAACAAACCAAAAATCATTGTTAAATCACATGTAAATTGTTTTCTTTCTTTAAAAAAAAATCATGCATATAGTTTGACAAAAACCAAAACAAACTGTTATGTCTTCTTCTTTATTATAACAAGATCAATCGACAGAACCTGTATATGCATATATTATTTTTTTCCTTGTTTCAGTTTAGTTTGAAACCCAAAAACGTTGAGAAGTGTAGGATTTTTAACAGAGGATTAATTACGATTCAAGTTAAATAAGAGAGTTATACCGAACGAAAGGAACCGCGAGTTCCGACGTTACAACTTCGGTTGGCTCCGGTGAGTCCCTTCGATCTCCGGTTGTGAGCTTTCTTCGGCGAAGTGCTTCCGTGTCTCCGGTAACGTTCCGGTTTGAGCCCAGACCTCCGGTGAAGCTTGGTTCTCCGGCGAAGTGCAGGGGTTAATCGAACAGAGAGGGTGAGAGGGTGGTGTCGAGATGTTGTGTGACGTTGAGGTTGTGTATCCATATCGTTTATATAGCATGCTACATGACTCGTAAATTTGGAAATGAAATCGTAATTGATTTGTAAAAAGGAAACGCGTAACAGATTGTAATCCCGGTTAATCAACGGTCAAGCAAAAAGGAAAGTTGTTTCTTCGCTGTGTATGGCTGTCGGCAAAAGAAGGGAGTAAAGAAAGTCAACTGTTCTGGGCGGCAACTATGAAAGGCAACTTGACTCCTGGTTTGTGTGATGTTCGTGAGTGGGTGAACCCGGGTTCGATCCTCGGCTTCACTTTTTATTTACTTTTTTTTTATTAAGTTTTGAAATGTTTCAAACAAACCCCTTTATTTACACTAACTATACTAACTAGGTTGTTAACTTAGATTAACTTTAAAAATTCACAATTTACCCAATAAACTAACTAGATTATTTTTATAGAAATAAAAAGAATAATGAATAACCATTTCTAAAACGAATTAAATTAAGGATAACGATTCTTCAACAATTGTTTATTTCACGAAAAATTCCAAGGTTTAAAGGTTAGGATTCGGATTTTCAAAACAGGTCGGATTTTGGGAAACCCATTCTGGCGGATGTTACAGCTAGCCTATTTGTTTCTGAGCACCAGATCTCCTGGTTTGAAGCCTCTTTTGTTGTAATAGGCTTCCATCATTTGTTTGTACTTGGCTTCTTGAATTGCAGCTTGGTCTCGTGCTTCCTCTAGGCGTTGTAAGTTCAACATGGTCTCTTTTTGGTTTGTTTCGGGATCCATGTTGACCGTTCTTTGGGTTACAACTCCTACTTCAGCTGGAATCACGGCCTCAGATCCAAACACCAAACTGTACGGTGTTCTTTTGTGGCTTGTTTTTTCGGTTGTTCTTATAGCCCATAGAACGCTTGGAAATTCCTCAAGCCAATTGCTTTAGTGCCTTCCCAATCGTGTTTTGATTCCTTCTACTATGCTTCGATTCATCCTTTCAACTTGACCGTTTGATTGTGGATATGCCACTGAGCTGAAAACCTGAGTTATTCTGAACTCTTTGCACCAAACGCTAAAAGGCTTCTCAGCGAATTGTTTTCCATTATCGGTGACAAGAACTCCCGGCAACCCATAGCGACAAATGATGTTTTCCCAAACGAAGTCAATGATCTGTTTGCCCGTGATTTTTGCAAGTGGTTTAACCTCCGGCCACTTGGTGAAGTAATCTATGGTAACTAGTAGGAACTTCACTCCACCTTTAGCTGGTGGGAATGGACCAACAATATCCATTCCCCATTTATAAAATGGCCATGCCGAGGATATTGGGACAAGGTCATGCTTGGGGCTCTTTGGTACTGGTGCATGGATTTGACAAGAATCACATTTTTTCAGTTGTTCAGTGGTGTCTCGATGCATGGAGGGCCAAAAATACCCAAGGTTCATTAGTTAGCAACCACCGTTCTTGCTCCAAAATGAGCTTCGCATATCCCTTCATGAACCTCTCTGATCAAATACTGGCTTTGTTCGGGACCGACACATCTTAGAAAGGGTGCAAGGTAACCCTTTTTGTAGAGAATTTCACTTTACAACACGTATTGTCTAGACTTGACTTTAACCCTTTCGGCCTCTGTTTGATCAGCAAGTAATTCACCATTTTTAAGGATTTTTTTAATTGGAGTCATCCAATTGAGGCCTTCTTCGGTGATCACGTCTTGAACTTCCAATTCTTCAATCGATGGAGCTTTCAACACTTCTACCAGCACCTTTTTGGTGAGATGGGCAAGGTGAGAGAAGCGAGTTTACTCAAGGCATCAGCTTTCTTATTTTGAGACCTGGGAATTTGCTTGATGGTACATGTTTGGAATGTGTTCATCAGCTCTTTGGATTTTCTTTGTACCTCTTCATATTGGGCTCTTTGGCAATGTAGCTATCATTCACTTGACTTGACACCAACAACGAGTCTGTGAAGACTTGAAGCTTTTTAACCTTCATTTCCTTGGCTAACCTCAAGCCGGCTATCAACGCTTCGTATTCAGCCTCGTTGTTGGTGGTCTGAAATTCAAATTGAAGAGCATATGTGAATTCTAACCCTTCAGGGTTGATTAGAATGAGCCCAGCCCCTGACCCTTCAACGCTTGAAGCCCCATCGGTAAAAAGCTTCCAGGCTTCAAGGTCGGAGGGTTCAGTGGCAGCTGTATTTACTTCAGTAACTGTTTGCTTTCGGACTTCTACAATGAAATTAGCCAAGACTTGGGCTTTAATGGATTTTCTTGGAACATAGGTGATGTTGTGTTCACCTAGTTCCACGGCCCATTTGGCTAATCGTCCTGAATTTTCCGGTTTTTCAAGCACACTCTTAATGGGTTGGTCGGTGACCACTTGTATAGGGTGTGCTTGGAAATACCTTCGAAGCCTCCTAGATGTTTGTACTAGGGCTAGGGCAAGTTTTTCCAAAGGAGGATACTTGACCTCTGCCAATTTTAGAGTCTTGCTGAAGAAATAAACGGGTACCTGAACTTTGTCTCGTTCGATGGTGAGGACCGCACTTATAGCTTCTTCAGCAATTGAAAGGTATACAGAGATCAGTTCTCCCGTTTATGGGGCTGCGATGTCTGGGAGCGAAGCTAGGTGTTGCTTCATTTGGTTGAAGGCTTCCTCAGCTTCCTCAGTCCACTTGAAATCCTTTTTGTCGGAGCATCCCTTGAGTGTTTTGAAAAAAGGCAATAACCTTTCAGCCAACTTTGAGGTGAAACGCTTCAGGGCTGCAAGCTTTTCATTTAAGCTTTCTACCTCCTTTTTGCTTCGTGGCGGCTTGGTTTCGAGGAAAGCTTTTACCTTGTTTGGATTGGCCTTTAAGCTTTGTTTTCCGACAATGTGCCCCAGGAACTTTCCTTCCTCAAACCCAAATGAACATTTCTCGGGGTTGAGTTTCATGTTGACCTTTCTTAGGTTCTTGAAGGTTTCTTGGATGTCATCCAGCATTTGGGATTCCGTTTTACTTTTGATGACCAGATTATCGACGTATGCTTCCATGTTTTTACCAATTTGGTTGGCAAAAGCCTTGTCGACTAGGCGTTGGTAAGTTGCACCCGCTTTTTTTAGGCCAAAAGGCATCTTTTGGTAACAAAAGATTCCTTTGTCCGTATGAAAGGCAGTTTTTTCTTCATCTTCTTCCTTCATAAGAATTTGATGATAACCCTTGTAAGCATCGAGAAAACACTTGAATGGGTAACCGGTGAGAGAGTCAACCTTGAGATCAATTTCTGGCAACGGGTAACAATCCTTAGGACAAGCCTTGTTTAAGTCCTTAAAGTCAATGCACATTCTCCAGGAATTATCGGGCTTTCGGACCATGACTGGGTTTGCAACCCAGGATTGGTACTTTACTTCTCGGAGAATTCCTGCTGAGACAAGCTTTTCAACCTCTTGGCAGGCTGCCAAGCTCCTTTCGGGTGCAAGGCTTCGTTTCTTCTGAACGACGGGCTTGACTTCGGGTGGTATTCTCAACTCATGTTCTGCAATGCTTCGAGGGATACCCGTCATGTCCTCCAGGCACCAAGCGAAAACATCGCTGTAATGTACTAGCAACTTTTCGAGATACGAGAGGGTTTCTTGTGAAAGGCTTGGATTAACTCGTATCCTTTGTTCAGGATACTTTGGGTTGATGATCAACCTTTGCTTATCTTCTTCGTTTTTGCAGCTTTCTCCTTCAACCATGTAGGCCTCTTGAGCAGGTTGAAGGGTTGCGATCCCTCTCTCGGTAGGAAACTTGACCGTGCCGTGGCCAACAGAAACAGCCATGTAAAACGCACACTGCCCCGGCCTTCCTATGATGACATCATAGTTTGAAGGTATATTGATGACCACAAAAGTGAAGGGTTGTACTCTCTCCATCTTTCCATCGCTGAATCGGACATCAAGAGTTAGCTGCCCCAAAGGCTTGAGGGGTATATCAGCAATACCTTTTATGGAGGTTCCGGAGGGTTGAAGCTTCGAACGTTCCTCATTGCTCAATTGGTTGAAGAACTTCTCAAACATGATTTAGGTGGCTGCTTCAGTGTCTATGTATGCTTTGCTTGTCTTTAGTGTTCCCACAGTTTCTTCAACCACAAGGGGGTTGGAAAGTGGGTTCTTTTCTGTTGGAGGAAAGCAGACACACTGAAGCTCCCAAGCTTCCAACCGCTGTCGTTTGTTTGGAACCTTCCCATCAAAATCCACCATGCTAACTTCCTTTCCCTTCGACTCGGCCATCTTGTCCCTTACTCCCTTTACTAAGTGGGCAAGCTCCCCTGACTTGACGGTGTAAGGCCCGCATTCGCGTCTAAAAGAAATGACATCCAAAAGAAGCTAGAAACATAATTTTTTTTAAAATGTCCAAACTTTTCACAATTGAAAGGTAAAATATTAATAACATTGATGCGCAATTTTAACAAAATTTGGGCATGACCCGTCCATACGACGAGTGTATCCCTGTTTTAACCATCACCAATATAAAAGAAATCTACAACCCGTTTGACAGACGCGACCAAAAACATAACATCAAGTTTGAAAAGTATAGCTACTAACAAGGTTTAACACAACAAGTATTTTGACCCATACTACTACTACAAAATAGCGGAAGCGCTTGAAGGTCATAGCATATGCGTGTGTTCACTCCAACTTGCCAAGTCGCCTAAGATGAGGATTTACCTACATTCATCATAAACAAATAAGTTAGTAATTCGTCACTAACACAATTAATTTAATACACCGATTCATCTTTATCATGGTTCTGCATCGTTCCATTACATTTCTAACCGTTAAACGGTTCATTACTTGCTTGCCTCAAAATAGAGATTGAACATAACTTTCATAACATACTCGCTAATAACGGATACTTGTATCTTTAACATATCTTTCATTCGAATTGTTCATGATGAACAATCACATTCTTTACATTCTTACAATTACATTCTAATCCGAGAAGACGGATCGAGTAAACTTTCATTCGTTACATACTTAACATTCCATACCTGGTTCGACTAGAAAGAACCGGATATGATACATTATCTTTCGTAACTTATTCATTTCTCATAATCCGTTTATGACGGATCTTACTTTTACATTCAAACGACCATAGATTTCAATTCTTACAACTTCAACTTAATGACACAATACTATTGAGATTATTATACATATGACAACATCATAAATAAGGATAGAAATATGGTGTACACTAGCGTACCTCGATCTTGTGAGCTTTTCGACTTCCTAGCGTTTGAACCTTCTTCTTTCACACCTATAACAACACGTTCATTCACATATTTATTTCAACTAATTTTCATTCATTCTTCTTCCAAATCACGCATATTTTTCTTTTAAGCATTCCATCAAACACTTGGCGGGTTTCGCATTTTCGGGACATTTATCCAACTAACTAAAACATGTATTTAAGCTAGTTCTTTTAATCATTCAACAATAATCAAGCAAACCTCATTCTATATCAATTCATCTAGTGTTTGTACATCATTAACAGAATTATTCATCAATGATTCACATGCATGACACTACATAATCATCCTAATTCACATCTCAATTTCATAAAGTGGGTTTTTACTAGAATCTTTCAAATAACCTAGAATCAAACATGATTCTTGTTCTAGAAGGAGATCCTAACTCAGATTTCTCACATTCAAACACAAGAATTCAAGATTGGGTTGAACCCCTCATTCAACAAATCATGATTTCAGAAAATTAAACTTACCACTTTAGAAATTGAGGTTAGCTATTCGCATTTAGGGGTTCATGCATTAGATTTCTCCTTTGATTCAAGTTCAATTCTTGATTTCTTGAAGTTAGGGTTTCACCCCTTTCCCTGCTCTCTTGTTCGATCGACCAGAACCCAGATATGGGTGTTTTCTTTTAAATTTTTATTTAATAGTTAAAACCTTTGAATTTATTACTTACACATTGAACCCTCCCACTTAGAAAGAGTGTTTAATTTAGGCTTTCCCATAAACTAACTACCATTTGTCATATTTTATTAACTATGTTAAATTCTTTGTTTATTTTTGCTTATTATTATACTAAACATTTTTGGGGTGTTACAAGTCTACCCCCTTAATTGAGGTTTCATCCCCGAAACCTGGACACATAACAATTTAAGCATTTACATACCGAAGAGAAAAGGGTAGTGCTTCCTCATTTCATCTTCCGCCTCCAATGTAAGTTCCGACCCCTTTCGGTGTTGCCATTGAACCAACACTTGTCTAACGGCTTTGTTGCGAAGATTCTTCACCTTAACGTCTTTAATGGCTATTGGTCTTTCGACATAATTTAGCCTCTCGTCCAACTCAATGTCGTCAAGAGGCACTAATGCTGTTTCATCCGCAAGACACTTCCTCAACTGCGACACGTGGAAGGTGTTGTGGATCCCGTCTAGTGAAGACGGTAATTCTAATCGATATGCAACCCTTCCAACTCGAGCCAAGATTTTAAACGGTTCGATATAACGAGGACCTAACTTACCCCGTTTGCGGAAGCGGATTATACCCTTCCATGGTGATACTTTCAATAGAACATAATCTCTGACTTGAAACTCGATAGGACGCCTTCTCTTGTCCTCATAAGCTTTTTGCCGATCCTGGGCTGCTTTCAGTCGAGCTCTAATCAAATCAATCTTTTCATTCGTTACTGCTATTAAGTCATTTGGCGCAAGTTCTCTCTGTCCAACTTCACCCCCAACACACAGGAGTTCTGCACTTCCTCCCGTATAATAGTTCATAGGGAGCCATTTGAATACCACTATGATAGCTATTGTTATAAGAAAATTCTTGTAACACATGTCTAATTTACTTGAATTTAATAGTAGTTCAAACCATTTTATACAAAAGATGCCTAGTTAACATAATATTTCATAAGTCAAGTTTATAAGTAGCATAAACCTTAGTCCACTAACGACTAAGTTAGAACATTCAAAAGTTGTTTAACAAATCGTTTACAACCCAAAAACGTAGTCTAATAGAGATTAAAACATTGTGGAAGCTTGTAAATAGTGTTCGGTTCTTCAAAAGCTAGCTCGATCATCTTCCGGTTAGTTTCCAACATCACCTAAGATCAAAACCACAACGAATATTAGTTTTGATAAAGTTACAATGGATATAAACAAGTTCCAAGAGTCAAATAATCAAGAAAATAAAAATTTCCGGATTCAAGGGGCGCCGCATGACGCCAAGGCCCCTCGCGTCACGCCAGGCCCTTGTTTTCATTGAATGTTTATTTTGCTGATGCTGCACATTCCCAGCTCCAAGTTCAATCAAGTTCCAACTTAAAATAGCCATAACTTATGATTCGGAAGTCTGTTTTTAGTGATTCTTTTTCCTATACGTCTGTAATTTTATTACCAACGTGCCTATTACGATAGTCATGCCAAAACTTCAACTTACGGACAGAAAGTCTATATATCGATATGCATTTATTCGACCCATTCCTACTTGACACAAGTTACTACCATTTACTAGTAAACTTAAGATACTTTATGCCCAATGTACCGGGCTTATCATCACTCGCATTTCTTTACCAATCTCATGGTTTAATGCTTTTGTGATTAGTATCTCTATTTTGACTCTCTAGAACACTAAAACAACAACTTGCACAATTAATCGACCCGTTTGGCTCATCTTATGGAATTCCCCAATATGATGACTACCAAACGATCCCGTGTCACTCTTAGACAATTAATTTAAGTAACAATCATAGTCGCTAAAATTGACACCATAATTATCCTAAAATGAGACTTCGCATAATTTAACAACAACTTGTTTAATGTAACGGGTCAAGTTACATACCTTCAAAGTAGGCCTTTCAAACGTGGTTCGCCACCCGCTTGTCCGTTTGACGCTCCTGCGCCCTTTCCTATAGAGTTCATTAATGACAATGTTTAGAACTCTCTTTAAACCATATATCGCATAATACACCGAAACATCATAATTATGCGTTTAAACTTTGAATTTCAGTTTTAGGCCTTCTTTGAGGCATTTTCACAAACACTTTAAGGGCAGATTTTTACATGATTAAATATCAAGTCTCTAGCTTATCACTTAGCCCTAATTTCACAACATTCAACCATTTCACACAATTGTTTGCTTCTAAAATTCTGAAGTTACCTCACAATTGTCAAATTACACTAGAACAACACCCAATCTCCTAGTGTTTATCAAATTCTACATAACCCACTAATCACCTACAATGGTGTTCATGGATTTTACTAAAATTTCACATGATTTCAACTTGTATTTGTCTAGGGTTTGTCCCTAGACACTATAGTGTTCCTAAATCATCATAAAACACACATGCAACCATAAATTTCAGATTTTCCCAATTTCATGAGAATTTCAAGTTGAGAGTTTTCATCAAATTTTACATACCTTGTAATCCTCTTGTGATGAGGATCAAAAACTATGCTCGATTTTCGTTTTTTATCAGATTTGGACCTTCAATTTGGTTGTTTTTGTGAATGTTTAGGGTTTGGATGAGGCCTGGGGTCGCCCCTGATGTTGGTCGATTTCAACAAAACACAGACAATGTGTTTTGTGTTTTCATTTTGTCAATTCATAAAAATTAGTTTCCATTTAGACACATTTAGTCCCTACTTTTTCACTTTTTGTTTGTTTGAACCCCTAACTACTCATAAGTGACTAACAAACTTAGTTAGTGTCATTTCTAGTTAGTTTATTTTACTCTTTTACTTACAACTAAATTGTAAGTTTACGAACTCGTATTTTCGGGATGTTACAAGTCCATCCCCCTTAAAAGGGTTTCGTCCCCGAAACCAAAGTACGTACCAAATAAAATAGGGTAGAGACGTCTCATTTCCTCTTCGGACTCCCATGTGGTATCCGCACCCTTCCTGTGTTCCCATTTAACCTTCACTTGGTTAATCACCTTGTTTCTCAAGCTCTTCTCTTTACGATCTAAAATCGCAATTGGTTTTACGGCATAGTTGAGACTGTTGTCCACCTCGATATCATCGTAGTGGATACGAGCAGTTTCGTCTGCTAAACATTTTCGGAGATGTGACACGTGGAATGTGCTATGAATCCCACTCAACTCCTCGGGTAATTCGAGACGATAAGCTACCTTTCCTACTCGTTCAACAATCACAAACGACCCGATAAACCTTGGGCTTAATTTCCCCCTTTTTCTAAACCTGATAACCCCTTTCCACGGAGATACTTTGAGCATGACTTTGTCACCAACCTGGAATTCGATTGGCCTGTTCCTTTTGTCAGCATACGCCTTTTGTCTATCTTGAGCCGCCTTCAAGTGTGCCCGTACCACATCAATCTTTTCATTAGTGGCTCGTACTATATCTTGGTGGGCAAGTTCACGTGGGCCCACTTCACCCCAACATACCGGGGTTCGGCATTTCCTACCATAGAGCATTTCGTAAGGTGCCATCTTAATACTAGTATGGTAGCTGTTATTATACGAAAACTCGACTAACGGTAGGTAAACATCCCAACTTCCTCCAAAGTCGATTATACACGCCCGTAGCATGTCCTCCAATGTTTGTACTGTTCTTTCACTCTGTCCATCTGTCTGAGGATGGTACGCAGTGCTAATGAACAATTTGGTTCCTATTTGCTCTTGGAAATCTCGCCAAAAATTTGAAGTGAACCGGGTATCCCTATCAGACACGATGGACACCGGTACTCCATGACGTGCTATTATCTAATTAGTATAAACTTCTGACATCTTTTCTGACGTATAAGTCTCACGAATCGGAATGAAGTGAGCACTTTTCGTCAATCTATCCACCACTACCCATATGGCATCGAATCCACGATTTGTCTTAGGCAATTTGGTTAATAGGTCCATTGTAATATGTTCCCATTTCCAAACCGGGATTTCTAACGGTTGGAGTTTGCCGTATGGTTTTTGGTGCTCCGCCTTGACTTGTAGACACGTCAAGCATTTTTCCACATACTTCGCCACATCCCTCTTCATTCCAGGCCACCAATAGTTTTGTTTTAGATCATTGTACATCTTGGTCGCCCCCGGATGAATTTAATACCGGGATTTATGAGCCTCATCAAGTAGAAGCTTTTTAACTCCACATGTGTTAGGAACCCAAATTCTATTGAAACGCATCTTCAAACCGAGGTTTCCTACTTCGAGATCCTTAACTTGGCCTACAATCCTTTCCTTTCTCCAGTTTTCCGTCTTTACTGCTTCATCTTGCGCCTCTCGGATTCGTTCGAGTAAGCCCGAGGTCACAATGACTTGTAATGATCGTACTCGTATCGGAGCATAATCTGTCTTTCTGCTTAAGGCATCCGCCACCACGTTTGTCCTTCCAGGGTGATAGTGATTTCACAGTCGAAATCTTTCACCGTTTCTAGCAATCGCCTTTGTCGCATGTTTAGCTCCTTCTGATCGAAGAAGTATTTCAAGCTCTTGTGATCGGTGAATATGGTGCACTTTACCCCATATAAGTAATGCCTCCATATTTTTAATGCAAATACCACTGCAGCCAACTCGAGATCGTGCGTGGGATATTTCTTCTCGTGTATCTTCAATTGCCTCGAGGCATAAGCTATAACCTTGCCCCGTTGCATCAAAACGCATCCGAGCCCCGATAGTGAAGCATCCGAATAAACCACCAAATCTTCAACCCCGTCCGGCAATGTCAGTACCAGAGCTTGTGTTAACTTCTCTTTTAGCGTTTGAAACGCTCTTTCTTGGTCAACACCCCAAATGAACTTTTCCTCCTTCCGGGTTAGCTTTGTTAGCGGTGACGCAATCTTGAATGAATCTCCTATAGTATCCCGCGAGCCCCAAAAAGCTTCTAATTTCCGAAGGGTTCTTCGGGGGATTCCATTTTGACACGGCTTCTATCTTTGACGGATCCACCAATACTCCGTCGGCACTTATGATGTGGCCAAGAAATTGTACCTCTCGTAACCAAAAAGCACACTTGGAGAATTTTGCATACAACCTTTCTCGTCTAAGTGTCTCTAACACCTCTTGTAAGTGGTGTGCGTGTTCAGCTTCGCTTTTCGAATACACCAAAATATCATCGATAAACACGATGACCGACTTATCCAACATTGGCTTGCAAACCCGGTTCATGAGGTCCATGAAAGCTGCGGGTGCATTTGTTAGCCCAAATGACATCACGAGGAATTCGTAATGTCCATATCGCGTACGGAAAGCCGTCTTCGGCACATCTTCCTCCTTGACCTTTAATTGGTGATACCCCGATCTAAGGTCAATTTTTGAAAACCAGTTCGCACCTTGTAATTGGTCAAATAAGTCATCTATCCTCGGAAGCGGGTATCGGTTCTTTACCGTGAGTTTGTTTAACTCCCGGTAATCTATACACATCCGCATGCTTCCGTCTTTCTTTTTCACGAACAATACCGGTGCGCCCCAAGGAGACACACTCGGCCTTATAAATCCTTTGTCAAGCAGGTCTTGAATCTGGGACATCAACTCTTGTAATTCCGACGGTGCGAGTCGGTATGGTGCTTTTGCTACGGGTTTTGCGCCCGGAATCAATTCGATCCCGAACTCTACTTCCCGTTCAGGAGGTATCCCCGGTAAATCCTCCGGAAACACATCTTCATAGTCTCGTACTACCGATACATCTTCAATCTTTCGTGATTCTTTTCCGGGCTCATTTGCGTATATCATGAATGCCTTACATCCTCGCTTCATAAGCTTGTGAGCTTTCAACATTGAGCACACTATGGGGTTGCCTCCTTTTTCGCCATAAATGGTGATGTGTTTCCCACTCGGAGATGTTAGTTTTATCTCTTTATGAAAACACACGAATTTTGCATGGTGTTGAGATAGCCAATCCATCCCAACGACTACTTGAAATTCCCCCATTGACATCGGGATTAGGTCTATCAAGTATTCCTCATCGTCGATGCTTAATTTGCAGCCTCGACAAACATCACAAACTATAAAACTTTTGTTGTCCCCTATTTCAACTTCTAAGGGCACAGATAATTTCGTTAATACAAATGAAGGATGTCGAATAAATCCGTGCGAAATGAAGGATTTATTCGCACCCGTATCAAACAATACACGTGCTGGAATTGAGTTAATTGTGAATATACCTGAGACCACATCGGGTTCTGTTTTCGCTTAAGCCGCGGTAAGTTAGAAGGACCTAGCCTTCGCTTTGGGAGCTTCTGTTGGAGACTCTTTTGTGTCTCTCTTTCCCACCAACTCGGGGCATTCAGACTTCTTGTGACCTGGTTGATAACACTTGTAACAAACGGAAACTTTTCCGGGACATAGCGATGCAGTGTGCCCCGTCTTCCCACATACCAGCCACGGCTTGTCTTTGAAGCGGCACTCACCCTTGTGCCCCTTTCCACATACTTTACAGCTTGGCGACCCGCCTTTAGCCTCCACTTTCTTCCCCGTTTCAGCAGTTCTAGCTTTCTTTGTAGGGCTTGGATTCACATCTTGTGCCCTCCGCTCGCCCCTTTCAACTTGTTTCTTTAACTCAATTTCCCGCTCCCGGGCGGTGTTGATGATTTCTGTGAGAGTTTCATATTTTGAGGGAGTCATAAACTCCCGGTATTCAGCACTCAGCATGTTGTAATAATAGTATATCTTTTGCTCTTCAGTGGTGACTAACTCGTCACAGAATCTCAGCTTATCCATAAAGATGCCCGTGATCTTATCAA
Source organism: Helianthus tuberosus (assembly GCA_030545235.1). Taxonomy (NCBI): domain Eukaryota; kingdom Viridiplantae; phylum Streptophyta; class Magnoliopsida; order Asterales; family Asteraceae; genus Helianthus; species Helianthus tuberosus. Next base: position 59,100,473 of record CM060438.1, read on the forward strand.
TTGATTCTCCCTTTTGCCTTAACTGGATAAATTCTTCTTTGATCCTGTTAATAACCGCTTTGGGACTATGGTGTTTAAGGAATGGTACCTTAAACTCGTCCCAAGTCATAACCCTCGCCGCTTCGGCTCCCATTTCCTTCTTCTTATTGTCCCACCAATCCTTGGCTTGATTTCTCAATTGACCCGTTCCGTAAGCAACAAAGTCACCTACGTCACAGTGGGTTCGTTCAAACACTCCTTCGACATCACTTATCCATCTTTGGCAAATTATCGGGTCAACCTCCCCGTTATAGATTGGCGGTTTGCACGCCATGAATTCCTTGTACGAACACCCTTTGCGTTCTCCCGACTTTTCTTTTATAAGGTTGACATTATCTTCCAACCTTTTGACTCGCTCTTCAACAAGCGACAACACCGTACTTTGAATCTTGTCTATAAACCCGGATAGACTACCTTCAATTGCCTTCCCTACTTCTTCGGCAATTATCTCTTTCATTTGTTCGGTGCTTGTTTGCACCGGATCATCATCGTTTCCATCAGACATCTTGAAACTGAAAAGTTTACGTTTAAACGTTAAACATTTAATTCATAACATTGCTTCATTTATTTCGGTTTAGCCAAGTTCTTAACTTGCTTTAACCGTTCACATTTAATGCACTTTCCGGGTTTGAGTGTGTTTAACACGCTCTTCCCATGCACATCAATTCCTTTCTCATTCTTACATAAGACATAATTTGTTAACATAATAAGTTAATTCTTACCGGACGATTGATCAAGCTTGAACCGAACACTTTGTTGACAACCTTAAGCTCTGATTACCAACTTGTAACACCCGTCTAATTTACTTGAATTTAATAGTAGTTCAAACCATTTTATACAAAAGATGCCTAGTTAACATAATATTTCATAAGTCAAGTTTATAAGTAGCATAAACCTTAGTCCACTAACGACTAAGTTAGAACATTCAAAAGTTGTTTAACAAATCGTTTACAACCCAAAAACATAGTCTAATAGAGATTAAAACATTGCGGAAGCTTGTAAATAGTGTTCGGTTCTTCAAAAGCTAGCTCGATCATCTTCCGGTTAGTTTCCAACATCACCTAAGATCAAAACCACAACGAATATTAGTTTTGATAAAGTTACAATGGATATAAACAAGTTCCAAGAGTCAAATAATCAAGAAAATAAAAATTTCCGGATTCAAGGGGCGCCGCGTGACGCCATGGCCCCTCGCGTCACGCCAGGCCCTTGTTTTCACAGAATGTTTATTTTGCTGATGCTGCACATTCCCAGCTCCAAGTTCAATCAAGTTCCAACTTAAAATAGCCATAACTTATGATTCGGAAGTCCGTTTTTAGTGATTCTTTTTCCTATACGTCTGTAATTTTATTACCAACGTGCCTATTATGATAGTCATGCCAAAACTTCAACTTACGGATGGAAAGTCTATATATCGATACGCATTTATTCGACCCATTCCTACTTGACACAAGTTACTACCATTTACTAGTAAACTTAAGATACTTTATGCCCAATGTACCGGGCTTATCATCACTCGCATTTCTTTACCAATCTCATGGTTTAATGCTTTTGTGATTAGTATCTCTATTTTGACTCTCTAGAACACTAAAACAACAACTTGCACAATTAATCGACCCGTTTGGCTCATCTTATGGAATTCCCCAATATGATGACTACCAAACGATCCCGTGTCACTCTTAGACAATTAATTTAAGTAACAATCATAGTCGCTACAATTGACACCATAATTATCCTAAAATGAGACTTCGCATAATTTAACAACAACTTGTTTAATGTAACGGGTCAAGTTACATACCTTCAAAGTAGGCCTTTCAAACGTGGTTCGCCACCCGCTTGTCCGCTTGACGCTCCTGCGCCCTTTCCTATAGAGTTCATTTATGACAATGTTTAGAACTCTCTTTAAATCATATATCGCATAATACACCGAAACATCATAATTATGCGTTTAAACTTTGAATTTCAGTTTTAGGCCTTCTTTGAGGCATTTTCACAAACACTTTAAGGGCAGATTTTTACATGATTAAATATCAAGTCTCTAGCTTATCACTTAGCCCTAATTTCACAACATTCAACCATTTCACACAATTGTTAGCTTCTAAAATTCTAAAGTTACCTCACAATTGTCAAATTACACTAGAACAACACCCAATCTCCTAGTGTTTATCAAATTCTACATAACCCACTAATCACCTACAATGGTGTTCATGGATTTTACTAAAATTTCACATGATTTCAACTTGTATTTGTCTAGGGTTTGTCCCTAGACACTATAGTGTTCCTAAATCATCATAAAACACACATGCAACCATAAATTTCAGATTTTCCCAATTTAATGAGAATTTCAAGTTGAGAGTTTTCATCAAATTTTACATACCTTGTAATCCTCTTGTGATGAGGATCAATAATCTATGCTCGATTTTCGTTTTTGATCTGATTTGGATCTTCAATTTGGTTGTTTTTGTGAATGTTTAGGGTTTGGATGGAGCCTGGGGTCGCCCCTGATGTTGGTCGATTTCAACAAAACACAGACAATGTGTTTTGTGTTTTAATTTTGTTAATTCATAAAAATTAGTTTCCCTTTAGACACATTTAGTCCCTACTTTTTCACTTTTTGTTTGTTTGAACCCCTAACTACTCATAAGTGACTAACTAACTTAGTTAGTGTCATTTCTAGTTAGTTTATTTTACTATTTTACTTACAACTAAATTGTAAGTTTACGAACTCATATTTTCGGGATGTTACAATTCTGCTAGTGGTAAATGGTCATCCCAACTCCCGCCAAAGTCTAAGGCACAAGCCCTTAACATATCAACAAGCGTTTGGATGGTTCGTTGACCATCAGTCTGAGGGTGATAGGCTGTGCTTTTGTGTAGCTTCGTGCCCATACTTTCATGAAACTTCTGCCAGTAACGAGAGGTAAATCTAGTATCCCGATCTGAAATGATTGACACGGGCACCCCGTGTCGTGATACGATCTCATTCATATAAATTTCCGCCATCCTCTCCGAAGAGTAAGCTTCTCTAATCGGTAAAAAGTGGGCACTTTTTGTGAGTCGGTCTACAATTACCCATATTGCATCATGCCCCTTTTTCGTTCTAGGAAGTTTGGTTACCAGATCCATAGTTAACTCCTCCCGTTTCCAGACTGGAATTTCCAAGGGTTGTAACTCCCCGTATGGTTTTTAATGTTCTGCTTTCACTTTGGAGCACGTCAAGCATTTCGAGACATACTTTACAATATCGCGTTTCATACCCGGCCACCAATAATTGGTTTTCAAGTCTCGGTACATCTTGGTTGCCCCAGGATGGATTGAGTATCGTGACTTATGAGCCTCGTCGAGTAGAGCGGTCTTGACCTTGCAAAATCGTGGTATCCAAATTTGACCGAATCTTGTTTTGAGTCCGGTCGAATTTTCTTCTAATTTATCGGCTATACCTTTTACTCTTTCTTTCTTTGGGTCTTCCGCTCCGAGCGACTTTATTTGGGAATCTCGTATAATATCAAGTAAACGCGGAGTAACTATCATCTTCATGGATTTTACTTGAATGGGAGGTGGAGACTCTTTTCGGCTTAACGCATCAGCCACCACGTTCGCCTTTCCCGGATGGTAAAGGATATCGCAATCGTAATCTTTAATCAGTTCCAACCATCTTCGTTGCCTCATATTCAAGTCTTTCTGTTCGAAGAAATATTTGAGGCTTTTGTGGTCCGAGTAAATTGTACATCTCGTACCATATAGATAACGCCTCCAAATTTTCAAGGCGAACACCACTGCCAATTCCAAATCGTGTGTTGGGTAGTTTACCTCATGTGGTTTCAATTGTCGTGAGGCATATGCAATAACCCTTCCCCTTTGCATAAAAACGCATCCTAAACCCTGATGTGAAGCGTCAGAATAGACAACCAGGTCCTCAGTCCCATCCGGTAATGTCAAGACCGGGGGACTCGACAGTTTCTCCTTTAATATTCGAAAGGCCTCCTCCTGTTCTTTACCCCACACAAACTTTTCTTTCTTCCTTGTCAGCTTCGTTAAGGGTAATGCTATCTTCGAAAAATCCTGTATGAACCTTCTGTAGTACCCCGCGAGGCCTAGAAAACTTCTTATTTCAGTTGGGTTTTTTGGGGAAACCCATTTCATTACGGCCTCAACCTTTGACGGATCTACTAATACACCTTCCGAATTGATCACATGACCCAGAAACTGCACCTCTTTGAGCCAGAAGGCACACTTTGAGAATTTCGCATAAAGTTTTTCTTTACGGAGAATTTCAAGTACTTCACGCAAATGCCTCGCATGTTCTGCCTTACTTCGCGAATAGACTAGGATATCATCTATGAATACGATCACAGATTTATCTAGCATAGGTCGGCATACCCGGTTCATAAGATCCATAAACGCCGCTGGAGCGTTCGTTAACCCAAAGGACATAACTAGGAACTCGTAATGTCCATATCGGGTTCTAAATGCGGTCTTTGCAGTGTCTTCTTCTTGTACTCTGACTTGATGATACCCCGAACGTAGGTCTATCTTAGAGAACCAGCTCGCCCCTTGTAATTGATCAAAAAGATCATCAATTCTAGGTAAAGGGTAGCGGTTCTTCATGGTCAGCTTGTTTAATTCTCTGTAATCGATGCACATGCGCATCGACCCATATTTCTTCTTAACAAATAAGACAGGCGCTCCCCAAGGCGACACACTCGGGCGTATAAAGCCCTTATCGAGTAGGTCTTGTAATTGTGTCATTAACTCCCGCATCTCGGTGGGAGCCAATCTACAGGGAGCCTTCGCAACCGGCTTCGCACCCGGATTCAATTCGATGCGAAATTCTATTTATCGTTCGGGAGGGAGTCCCGGTAATTCCTCCGGAAATACATCCGGAAATTTGTTCACGACATCAACATCTTCAAGTTTCGGGAGGCTTTGTCGAGCGTCTACTACATAAGCTAGGTATGCTCTACTTTCGTTAAGTACGTATTTAACGGCTTGGGCAAGGGTGCACAATTTTGTTTCCACGTTTCTCTCCCCTTGAATACTCAATTGCCTTCCACTTGGAGATTGGACAAGCATTACCTTATTTTCACAATTAATCTCTACACGGTGTCGTGCCATCCAATCCATACCTACTATCATTTTAAATTCCCCCAAAACCATAGGTATGAGGTCGATATCAAATTTTTCATCTTCTATAGTAAATTTGCAATTTCTACAAATCTCGTGTAACACATAGTTCTTACTATCGGCTACTTCTACTTCTAAAGGTATCGGTATTCGTTCAATCTTAAATGAAGGATGTTGTACGATTTCATTTGAAATAAACGACATAGTGGCTCCGGTATCGAACAAAACAAAAACTGGTATGGAGTGTATTAGAAAGATACCTGAAACCACATTCGGATGGGACTTGGCTTCTTCGGATGTGATTTGAAACATCCTCCCTTTCGCCTTAGAGCTTTCTTCGTTCTTTCCCTCCTTCTTTGATCCTTGTTGGAGTTTCGGACACTCCGACTTAACATGCCCTTTCTGGAAATAGTTGTAGCATGTCTTCGGGTTGCTAGGGCACTTGTAGGATGTATGCCCTTCTTCACCGCATTTATAGCACCCCTTCTTACCCAAAAGGCATTCCCCGGTGTGAAGTTTTCCACATGTCTTACATGGAGTAATACCACCCTTTAACTTATCTTTCCTTCCCTGATCTTGGAACCTCGTCTTTTTAGATGGGCTTGCATTTGTCCCTCTTTCTATCGGCCTCTTTTCACCACGTTCTTCTTGCCTCTTAATTTCAATTTCTTTATCCCATGCCAGATTAATGAGCTCGTCAAGGGTTTCACATTTTGAGGGAGTAATGAACTCCCTAAATTCTGCCTTCAATATGCCATAAAAGCGATTGATCTTCATTCTTTCAGTCCTCACAAAATCTCCACAAAACTTCATCTTATCCATGAAAGTGTTTGATATCTCGTTTATCGTCTCGTTTTTCTGTCGGAGGCGTAAGAAATCCTCCTGAATCTTATCAATGGCCGACTGAGGACAATGATATTTCATGAAAGGTTCCTTAAATTCTTGCCAAGTCATCATTTGGAGCTTATCCTCACCTATTTCCTTGCTATGCGCATCCCACCAGTCTTTCTCCTGGAAAGAGAGTTGACCAGTAGCGAACATCACCTGGTCTTCCTTTTAACACCTACTTCATATAAATACGGCCTCTATATTGGAAATCCATCTTTGGCATGCGATTGGGTCAATTTTACCATCATACATTGCAGGATTGCATGCCATGAAATCTTTATATGTGCATCGTCGTTCCTTGCTTTTAACTTTAGAACCCTCAATCAGTTCTTTCAATTCTTCGATCTTGCTAGTCATCATGGCATCCACAACTCCCAACACCTGACTTTCTACTTCTTGAGCTAATCGTGGAAGATTAGCTTGCATAACCCCTTCCGCCACTTCTGTGACCTTGTTATTAAATGCTTCTTGACGTGCCGTATCATCATCATCATTAACGTTTCTTGCATTAGCTATCTACACAATGTCATAGTTCCGTTTAATACAAATCATAAGCTTTCAATATATCATGGTTCGTTAGTCTGCATTTATTTAATTCGCATTCTTACATTTCAATTTGTTTTGCTCTTTTAAATTTCATAACTCATCTCATGTCATTCGATTCATCACTTTCGACTCTTACGAATCCATTCTATCGTAACCACTAATTATGATTACATACATCTATTAGGCCTTATATGGACCTTACGTAGTCATTAAATAGGCTTTCGGACAACCCGGTAACTCTAAATGTGAAAAAAAAACAAAAAAATTCAGCGGATTGCCTTTACGTGACCTGTCGGCGACGCCCAGGGCTTCCGTCGGCGACGGGCCCTGGAAAGTAGCGTCGGCCACACCTCCCCGTAAGCAGTCAGATAGGCCGTCGGCAAGCATGGGGGCGTCGGCGATGGCTTATAGCCCGTCGGCGACGGCTTCTCCTTTGCTGAAACGCTGAAGAACCATTTTCGGGGTGTTTTTTACTCGTTTTTAGGTTCGTCCCAACCATTCGATCCCTATAACTTCCCATTCAACTTCCCAATATTACTCCCTGTATATCTAACTTAATATTTTCATCATACACATAATAAACATACTTGCATCCTTATACGACTTAAACGTTACCTCATTGGCGATCTTGGAGTGAGCACACTTTCGAACGAGTCATCGGTTGAGTTCAAGCACTACTACTTGTGCTCGAATCCCTCAACCTTGGCTCTGATACCAACTTGTAAGGCCCGCATTCGCGTCTAAAAGAAATGACATCCAAAATAATCTAGAAACATAAATTTTTAAAAATGTCCAAACTTTTCACAATTGAAAGGTAAAATATTAATAACATTGATGCGCAATTTTAACAAAATTTGGGCATGACCCGTCCATACGACGAGTGTATCCCTGTTTTAACCATAACCTATATAAAAGAAATCTACAACCCGTTTGACAGACGCGACCAAAAACATAACATCAAGTTTGAAAAGTACAGCTACTAACAAGGTTTAACACAACAAGTATTTTGACCCATAATACTACTACAAAATAGTGGAAGTGCTTGAAGGTCATAGCATGTGCGTGTGTTCACTCCAACTTGCCAAGTCGCCTAAGATGAGGATTTACCTACATTCATCATAAACAAATAAGTTAGTAATTCGTCACTAACACAATTAATTTAATACACCGATTCGTCTTTATCATGGTTCTGCATCATTCCATTACATTTCTAACCGTTAAACGGTTCATTACTTGCTTGCCTCATAATAGAGATTGAACATAACTTTCATAACATACTCGCTAATAACGGATACTTGTATCTTTAACATATCTTTCATTCGAATTGTTCATGACGAACAATCACATTCTTTACATTCTTACAATTACATTCTAATCCGAGAAGACGCATCGAGTAAACTTTCATTCGTTACAGTAGGGATGGGTTTTTTTTCCCAAATACCCGTACTCGTACCCGTACCGTACCCGTACCCGTACCTGTACCCGTACCGATTTTAGGTATTTGGTACATGTATCGGTACCCAGTTTTATTGATTTTGGTATTCGGTACTTTCGGTATTGGTACGGGTACGGGTACGGGTAAAAACGGGTACTGGTACCGAATTCTATGTATACCTTTAAAAGTGTTTTTGTATTATGTTTTATTTTATATTATGGTATTTATAGTGTACTCGTATTGATTTTACCTATATGGTACCCGTATCGTATTGGTACTCGTACCAATTTTACCTATTTGGTACTCGTACTGTATTGGTACTCATGTCAATTTTACATATTTAGTACTCGTACAAGTGCTCAAAAAGTAAATAAAAACAAAATGGTACCAAGCGGGTACTGTACCGAAAATACCCGTACTCGTACCCGTACCATACCTATATATTTGGTACGGTATTTGGTACCTAGTTTTGTTCAAATTCGGTACCGGTATTTTCGGTACTGGTACGGGTATAGGTACGGGTACTGTACCAATCCCATCCCTACGTTACACACTTAACATTCCATACCCGGTTCGACTAGAAAGAACCGGATATGATACATTATCATTCGTAACTTATTCATTTCTCATAATCCATTTATGACGGATCTTACTTTTACTTTCAAACGACCATAGATTTCAATTCTTACAACTTCAACTTAATGACACAATACGATTGAGATTATTATACATATGACACCATCATAAATAAGGATAGAAATATGGTGTACACAAGCATACCTCGATCTTGTGAGCTTTCCGACTTCCTAGCGTTTGAACCGTCTTCTTTCACACCTATAACAACACGTTCATTCACTTATTTAGTTCAACTAATTTTCATTCATTCTTCTTCCAAATCACGTATATTTTTCTTTTAAGCATTCCATCAAACACTTGGCGGGTTTCGCATTTTTGGGACATTTATTGTCACACCCCGATTTCCACGTGTCACCGGCGGGCCGGTGGGGGAGTATCGTGACGTGGTTGGCAACATATTAGTCAAACAACACAATATTTAAATGCACAGCGGAAGTAAAGTATAGATTCATTTCAACCAAACAATATTGTAATATTAAGTATCACAAATAGTTGAATATAAATCCACAGGTAGATCAAAATAAAAGGAAACAATGTTCAACAGTCTATGACATCCAAGCTTGCGAGACTTATTGTGGATGCTAGGAGAGAAGCCAGCCTATTACGCGTAGTACCTGCACTTAACATTTTTGAGAAAATACGTCAGTTTACACTGGTAAATACAATCAACCGACTCATTTTGAAAAGATTTTAAGAAAATGAATTTAAGGCACAAGGCACAAATAATATTTTATAACCTGGGATAATTATTTAATATATAATACTTGTAAAGGATTTACATGTTTCTTTGAGTTCAGTAGCCCGGTTCGAGCCGGGTTAAAGATCAATAGACACACCACATTATTTAAATGAGACACCGACGGGCGTACGCCTACGCCCCGTGCTTAGGTCGTGGCCATTTCGCAAAATGATGCCAGGGATATCCGGGAAATGGTCATTAACCCCCCAAAGGCTTTAAGTAAACAAAATAATTTAAACGAGACATCTCAATACTTTAACCATCATACAATTAAAGATTCAATGCCCGACCAAGCGGTATTTTATATACCGTACCCCAAGCCCGTATAGGGAAAATAAGTTAAAAGTATTTACCTGAGCAAGTATAAATCACAATCAGCGAGTGCAAGTATCTTTTACCGGGTCTCCTATTCTGGAACGAAGGTTTATAATAACCTATTAGAATCCTAACGGGTCTTTGATTAAGTCTAAACTTAGACCTGTTAGTTTTAAAAGAATATACGGTTCGAACGCACAATTAAGCAAAGACCGGATAGAATGTGATTTAGACCCGACAAGTTTGAAGACTTGCTTAATATGGGTATATTATACACATTCTAGATTTTTGAGATAAAACTGATAAGGTTTGACCCGTTTCGGCTAATTTATGTAAACTAGTTACATAAACCGAACCGAACCGAACGCGCACGAAGCGTAACGGGTAACCATAAGAGTCCTAAACAGGTTTCCTAAGTTAACATGCCTTAAATATGTTGTGATATCAGTAGGATACCTTCCATTATGCCCAAAACGAATTTAACCTATAATTAAGCCCCGTAGGGGTATTTTGGTCATTTTAAAGATTATAAAAGGGATTAATTTAGCTTCTGTGATTCGGGTCTGAATTAATTAGTAAAATGACTTATCTTAACAGGTCATATCAGTTGGTGTTAAGTCCTTTGTGACAAAATGGTTTTAAACTCAAACTATGCGTATAATACGCGTATAAAGCCGTTTTAAGCGACGTACGAGTTAAAATAGGATTCTGAGTTTTCTGATCAGTTAAACGGGTTCAAAACACTTCATTTATTATTTAAGATCAGTAGCATTTGGATTGGCATCAAAAGGATTTGTAAAACTCATTTTATGGCCTAAAAGGGTATATTCGGTATTTACCGAATCAAGGCACTAATCCTAGCTTATGATCAGTTTAAAAATAATTAAAAATCTTCAAAAATCCCAAAATATTATATTACATCAGTGGGTAAAAGGTTTGGTGCCAAAAATTGGGTTTAGATAGGCTTTACGCTAATGACACCGTTTAATTACTAAGAAGCGTTCTAATTACGTCATTAAGCATAACTCCTAATCTAGACCTCCAACTGATGTGAAAATTTAGGGACATGTTTTATAATCAGTAACAAAGATTATTTTACTTTCACATTTCCAAAATTCTCGTTGTATGGTCATAAGGGCATTATGGTCCATATTTAAGCACTTAACAGAAACGTCGGACAATTAAGGATTTTAAGTGGTATAAATGCAGAGGATTATACAATCATGTAACTAGGTCCTAATGGAACTTTAAGGCATGTCTAAACCTATCAAAACTGGGTTAGAACCGAAGTCAAAGCAGAAAGTCAAACTATGCGCCTTTCGGTTCCGAATCGATCTTAAACAGAAAGTTGTCGAATCAAACAAGCTTAGACAAGTTCTTATACTTATTATCATGTTATATGAATGATAACATAGGTTACACGCCTTTTACATCGTTAATTATGTGTTAAATCAAAGTTTACATTTCTGTTGACTTTTTCTAATCATCTTTGACTCAACAAACAACCTAGTTAGGATGGGAATCAGTGGGTGCCCTTTTAAGGGTTCAAAGCCCACATAATTACCAACTTATAACTACCTTAAGTTTTCCTAATCGCTGGACCGTTAGCGATTAATCATTAAGTCAACCGTTAATTACGACGGTTTGACTTCTAGGCTCTAAACTAAGCAAAAATTAATTAAAGAAGGTTAAGCATACTTACAAGTGTCTAATGAACGATTTATGATGCTTGAGGATGGTCCTTATGCTCTAGAATTGATCAGAGATGAAGTTGTGCTTGAATGATCAAACTTGCAACAATGAACTTCTTTATATAATGATCTTGATCACACAAGATGGTGCCAAACAACCCTATCACTGATGTTAGATCATTCCCAAGTGTCCCTAGGGGCTAGAAACCAGTTTAGGGAGCACATGGTATTGCATACTAGTGATTTGAGTCGGTTACAAGGCTGAAACAGGCACCTGTCATGTTTCTGTCGCTGGTACCTGTCACGCGGCCCGCGTAAAGATCTGTTAAGTCTTACGCGACCCGCTTGGGCCTCCGGTTCAGGTTACACAACTTTCAATTTTTGCATTTTTGGCCCTTGGTCCCCCGAAAGGTTGCTTTCACTTCATTTCTTGCATTCTAAACCTTTAATATTGGCATTTAGGGGCTTTAAGACTTATACCCACTTTGTGAAGTCCTTGGCCACTTGGTGTTTACCCGAAAAGTCCTAAATTTCCATGTTGACGCTTCTAACCCCTTGAACACGAATTTTATCATAACTTTCTCATACGATAACGAAACTTTATGAAATTTTTATCACACATTCTAGTGAGCATGATTAATCGTTACAAAGCTTCGGGTTTGCTAAAAGGTCACTCAGAGGTATAACTTAAACATGTTGACACATTTAACCCCTGTAGTTTGTAATCTCTCACTTTCTTTCACATTTGGCTTCGTATGATCCATGATTCATTCGTTTGAAAGTATGAGCATCATGTAGGGTTAATGTAATGTATATTTATTCACTGTTGACATTTAGAACCCGTATATTCACATACTTTCCAGGTTTGTCAACTTTAGTCTTTCAAGAACATTCTTACTCACGTTCAAAACTTATGACACGTGTCAACACATTATAGGACGTGAATTTTCGAGGTGTTACATCCTCACCCCCTTAAAAGAAATCTCGACCTCGAGATTTACTGAAAAAAATAAGGGTACTTTTCTTTCATTGTGGACTCAACCTCCCACGTATATTCGGGACCTCTACGGGCATCCCATTTAACCTTTACGATAGGTACATGCTTCCTCCGAAGCTTCTTAACCCGTCAATCCTCAATCGACAATGGTTTTTCAACAAACTTTAAGCTCTCGTCTATGTGCACATCCGTATGCGGTATGACCAGCGATTCATCAGCTAGACATTTCTTTAAGTTGCAGATATGGAACACATTATGAATGCTGCTGAGCTCTTCGGGTAAGTTTAGCTTATATGCCACTGAACCTACACATTCGATGATCTCGAATGGTCCGATATACCTTGGACTTAATTTACCTTTCTTACCGAATCGCATCACCCCCTTCCAGGGTGATACTTTAAGCAAGACTTTATCACCAACCTCGAATTTCCGAGGTCTACACTTTGGATCTACGTAATTCTTCTGCCTATCTCGGGCAGCCTTGAGACGGTCTCGAATCTGGACAATCTTTTCCGTCGTTTCAAAGACTATCTCTGGTCCTGATAATTGGACATCTCCAACTTCTGCCCAACAAATGGGCGATCTACACTTTCTACCGTATAAGGCCTCGAAAGGCGCAGCTTTAATGCTGGTATGGTAGCTATTGTTGTAGGAGAATTCTATCAATGGTAGGTGTTTATCCCAACTACCACCTAAATCGATCACACATGCTCGAAGCATGTCTTCCAAAGTTTGTATAGTACGCTCACTCTGACCGTCTGTCTGAGGATGGTAAGCCGTACTAAAATTTAAGCGCGTGCCCAAAGATTGTTGGAAGCTTTTCCAAAAATGTGACGTGTATCTAGTATCTCTGTCAGAGATAATAGACACAGGTATGCCATGTAAGGCTACAATCTTATCCACGTATAACTGGGCCAGCATGTCGGAGCTATAAGTCTCCTTAATGGGTAGGAAATGTGCTGACTTAGTCAGTCTATCAACTATAACCCATATTGTATCATTTCCTTTCCTTGTCTTAGGTAACTTGGTGATAAAATCCATAGTTACCATTTCCCACTTCCAAGTGGGAAGTTCAGGCTGTTGTAGCAAGCCTGACGGCTTTTGATGTTCTGCCTTGATTTGCGCACATGTCAAGCATTTAGCTACATAGGTGGCTACAAACTTCTTCAAGCCTATCCACCAATAATTTGCCCTTAGATCCTGGTACATCTTATCAGCTCCAGGATGAATGGAATATTTGGAACTATGGGCTTCCTGAAGAATAACATCTCGAAGTCCTCCATAAATTGGAACCCATATTCATCCATTCAATCTTAGAATTCCGTCTTTGCCAAGAGATAACTGTTCCTCAGTTACTCCTAGCTTTTCATTAGGATAGTTAGCTTCCAACACAGCTTCCTTCTGTGCAGCTAACAACTTTTCAGTCAAACTGTTCTTTATCTCCATGCGCTTGGCATTGATTCTGATGGGTTTCACCCTTTCCTTTCTACTCAAGGCATCAGCGACTACATTCGCCTTGCCGGGATGATACCTGATTTCACAATCATAATCATTTAAAGTCTCCATCCAACAACGCTGCCTCATGTTTAAATCCTTCTGATTAAACAGGTGCTGGAGGCTCTTGTGATCAGAATAGATCACACATTAGATTCCATATAAGTAGTGCCTCCAAAGTTTTAGTGCGAATACAACGGCACCCAACTCCAAGTCATGGGTGGTGTAATTCTTTTCGTGCACCTTTAACTGGCGTGAAGCATAGGCAATGACTTTGCCTTTCTGCATAAGCACACATCCCATCCCGGTGTGTGATGCATCATAATAAACTACAAACTCCTCGATTCCTTCAGGCAATGTCAATACTGGAGCATCGCTAAACTATTGTTTCAGAATATCGAAGGATTCCTGCTGCTTAGTCAAACTTAATCTTCTTACGCGTCAGCGAAGTCAGGGGTGCAGCAATCCTTGAGAAGTTTTCAATGAATCGCCTATAGTATCCTGCCAAACCTAGGAAGCTACGAATTTCTGTAGGAGTCTTTGGCTCTTGCCAATTCATGACAGCTTCAACTTTAGCGGGATCTACTTGGATACCACGCTCACTAACAACATGTCCGAGAAATTGGACTTCTTGAAGCCAGAATTCGCACTTCGAGAACTTGGCATAGAGCTTTTCTTTATGAAGTAGTTCCAGAATGCAATGAAGGTGCTTCTCATGGTCAGCTTTATTCTTCGAGTAGAAGAGAATGTCATCGATGAAGACGATGACAAATTTATCCATGTAAGGCTTGCAAACGCGATTCATGAGATCCATAAATGCGGCAGGTGCATTTGTGAGCCCAAAAGGCATCACTAGGAACTCGTAATGACCATATCGAGTCCTAAATGCAGTCTTGTGTACGTCCTCATCTCTAACCTTCAGTTGGTGATAGCCTGACCTTAAGTCAATCTTAGAGAAGAAACTTGCCCCTTGAAGTTGATCGAATAGATCGTCGATTCTGGGCAAAGGATACCTATTCTTGATAGTGACCTTATTAAGCTCACGGTAGTCGATGCACAGACGCATCGATCCATCCTTCTTCTTGACAAATAAAACTGGTGCTCCCCAAGGAGACGAACTAGGTTTGATGAAACCCTTGGCTAGCAAATCATCTAACTGCGTTCTCAATTCCTTCATCTCTGTTGGTGCCAACCTATAAGGCGCCCTTGCTATTGGTGCTGATCCAGGAATAATGTCAATTCTGAATTCTACTTGCCTATCTGGTGGCAAACCAGGTAGTTCTTCAGGAAAAACTTTGGGGTATTCAGAAATGACGGGGATATCCCCAATCTTGGGCTTCGGCTCATTAATAATCACTTATGCCATGTAGATGACACAACCCTTCTTCAAACACTTAGAGTCCTTGAGTATAGACATTTGCTCAGGCAGCCCATACTGGGTATCTCCCTGGATAGTAAGTGATTCACCAGACGGAGTCTTGATCATCACTTGCTTCTTATTGCAGACAATCTGGGCCTGGTTATCAGATAACCAGTCCATGCCCAACACTATGTCAAAACCGGCTAGTTTCAAAGGAAGTAGGGACAAAGGAAAAGAGTGGTTCTTAATGGACATGAAACATCCATCTAATATGGTTGAGGCGGTTTCTAAGGTGCCATCAGCTAACTCCACCTCATATTTCACACTTAAAGTTCTAACAGGTAATTTCAACAATTCACAAAACTTATTATCTACGAACGACTTATCAGCGCCTGAATCAAATAACACTCTCGCATAAACATCATTTATGAGGAAGGTACCTGTTATCACGTTGTCGTCCTGGACGGCTTCCTTAGCATCCATCCTGAAGACCCTATCATTGGTCTTCTTTCCTTCTTCAGCCTTCTTCGCAAACTTTGGGCAATTTGTCTTTATGTGCCCCTTTTCGTTGCAACCGTAGCAGGTCGCATCCTTCATCTTTTTGCAATCCAAGGTTTTGTGTTCCTTGGACTTGCATAACCCACATGCAAAAGTTTTTGATTGTGAATGCGAATTCGATTCATACCTGCACTTCCCAAAGTGCTGTCTCTTGCAGATTTTACATCTGGGTTTTTCACCCGACTGCTGACCATCCTTCCTAGATCCTGACCCCTTCATGTGGTCATTGTTTCCCTTATGCTTCTTGTCTGAACGTCGTGAGTTGTCATCCTCACGCTTCCTCTTTTCGGTATCGGTGTTCCTCTGCGATTTCTGCCTGACCGCATCCAAGGTAAGAGACAATGATATGTCTGCTGCAGACCGAAAAGTAGCTGGTCTGGAGGCCTTCACACTTGCCTTGATCTCCGGGGCCAAACCCCCAATGAATCGAGCTATACGTTTGGGTTCCGGAGTTACCAAATATGGAACCAACCTTGACAAGGTGTTGAAACTGGTAAGGTAGGCCTGACAGTCTAGGTTTCTCATGACCAGCGACAAGAAGTCAGCTTCAATTTTCTCAACCTCATGCTGAGGGCAGTAGTTTTCCTTTATCAGTGACATGAACTGTTCCCAGGTCATATTGTACAACGGGATTTTCCCCGTAGCTTGGATCAAAGATCTCCACCAAGCTAATGCTTCTCCCTTAAAAGACTGAGACACAAATTTCACAATATCCCTATTATTTCAACCACTGATATCCACAACCGTATCCATCTCGTCCAACCAAGTCATGCAATCTACTGCTCCTTTTTCCCCAGTGAAATCCCTGGGTTTGCACGAAACGAAGTACTTATAGGAGCAACCCTTATTACGGGGTTCTTGATTATGTACGACTCTTTGGGATGGAGCACTCCTCTGGTTTGATGAGTGGTGAGAATTACTGTTGTGGGCAGTGTGGGTCCTAGAGGGTGTTCTAGAGTGTGGTGCAGATTGGGTCCTTGTATGGGTACCACTGGATTCATGGAGCTGTCTATCCATAGCTCGATTAACGGCATTATCTATCATTGTCTGTAATTCTGCACCCGCTACATTTACTCGGGCATTGTCATGCTCTCTCCTTGGGTGACTATTGATCTCGTTTGAGTCGGCCATGTAGCTTGAACTGTTACATATTGACAATAATTTATTGGTGAGTTTATTATAGAGTTGCCTTTTATGGCAATTTATTAACCGTGGTAAACGTAGACCATATATGGTTAATTTATTACTCACATTTATTTAGGATTTCTATTATAATTTATCCTAATTATAAAACAATAACAGTTTTATTAGCACATAAGGCCTAGTCACAGGGACAATTTTTAAGTTATAAGCCATGATTTCAGAGAATCAAGGCATGATGGTTTGAACAAAGTTCATTACCTTTATCAGACAGGGTCACAGACTATTACTGTCTTTTGTCTCATATGAAAATGAGAAGGGCCCGTAGGCATTATATTACCAATGGATGGTAAAAAGAACTGATCATCTTTATTGATGATTTACACCCATGATCTATAGATCATTAGTTTAGGTTAGGAATCTTTTGAAGAATCCTATTATAAGAATGACGTGTGTGATTTTGGCGGATCACATCTGCCAGGAGCGTTAACATGTTTTCAGATGTTAACAGGGATTTGAACCTTTTATACTGGTCTTACCATCTTGGCCAAGTCTTATAATGACATGTAGGCTAGGTTTTACCTTTAAGATCTTTATTTAGTATTTAATAGGCAGATCATTTTTAAAAGGAATGATTTTATTTCGTTTATATCATGTATAATATATAAATGCATAGATGATAGAAACAAAAATTTTAAACTTAACATTCCATTAAAATTTAAAAGTAGTACACTTTGCCCTAAACGGGACTTTTCACAGAAACACTTGCCCACGCAGGAGCTATACCGATAATACAAGTCCTCGCAGGGACTGTTTACAAAATAAATGTCCACGCAGGGACTAATAGAGACAAGTCCTCGTAGGGACTAAGTACAAAGATAGATGTCCACGCAGGGACTACATACACACATAAATAAATGTCCACGCAGGGACTTAATTTAAACAAGGAAATACAATAATACATATTGGGATGTAACGATCCCGTTTCTTCTTTCCTTTCAGCAAACTTGCTAAGCCACTCATGAATCCTTGATTCTTCCTACGTTCTCTCTGGAAGTCTCGCTCAACCCTTTCCAGCCTTTGACGGAGATCTTCCTGCTCTGATGGGGAAAACCGTGGTTGCTGGTGCTGTAGTGGTGGCTGAGTAGGTACTTGATACCCACGAGCTGGGCGTCCTATTCCCCAAGGGGTTCCATATGGTCCCTCAGGATTATAGGCAAGGTAGTTTGATGCCACATGGTAAGGATCCTCAGCATAGTTATAGTTAGTGTATGCTGGCGGTCCGAATGGATTGTATGCTGCTGGAGCAGTATAAGCAGGGATAGGGTTGTCAAAACCTGTTGGTGGCGGTGCAACAGGTGTCGAATTCACCTCTGATACTGGAACTGAAGGTCCACCCATCTCTGGGTCTTCATATAGTGGCGGGTAGTGGCTGCCACTAGAGTGTTGAGGGGTGCTGAAATGAAAATCCCCTGCTCGTGCTGACATCCGTGCGCCAGTCCTCCAACGTCTTGGTGGTTCTGGAGGTGCTAGATGAACTGGCAGCGGTGGAGGCGGTGGCGTGACCGCCTTGAAACGTGGATCCCCAGAGAGATCCTGCTGCTGCTGTTGAGGCGATGAATGGTGAGATGGTGTAAAGTACCACTCACACTGGTTGAACCGTGCCATGTAACTATCCAGACCTTGGTATGGTGTTCCGTGAAAAGACGAACCATCAGAGATCTCCACAGGATGGTTCGGGGTTCCGGTTGCAGGCTCGACGGGATCTGTGTCCTCGTCCATGTCCATCGCTTGATCACCGGAAAAGTGATCCTCCGGTCCTAGTGGGTTAAAGCCCACTTGTTCTGGTAGGTATTCTGCCGGGTTAAACCGGCCCTGAAAGACAGGAGTAGGGTCGTCGAAGGAACGGTGCGATAAGGATCGTTGTAGGGGTATGTATGAAGGTTGCGGGTTGTGGGGCTCATTCTCGGAATGAGGCCCATAGGAGTGATGATATGGAGGCGTTGAGCTATACGACGTAGATCGTCTGGCAGGCTCCTCATAAATCCTCCAAGGTTCTCGCGGATCTGCACTCCTTGTAGAAGAAGGAGTTCGCCGGTGCGAAGGCCCGGCCTCGTGGTCGTTAGGGGCGCTCATTGGCCCTTTTCCTCTGTCTCCTCGTCTGAATCTTGGCGGCATTGATAAACCTGTCAATATAAACAAAGGTAACAACAAGGAGAAATAAAGGACAAAGTTAAAATTAAAGTAAAAACATTTTGGATTATTCCTAAGTTCTTTGTCTAGACTCGAAGATTTAGGAATGTGCAATTATGCCATTGAGATTAAACACAAAAAAGGCTAGTGTTTAATTCACTCAATGTTGGCTCTGATACCAACCTGTCACACCCCGATTTCCACGTGTCACCGGTGGGCCCGGTAGGGGAGTATCGTGACATGGTTGGTAACATATTAGTCAAACAACACAATATTTAAATGCACAGCGGAAGCAAAGTATAGATTCATTTCAACCAAACAATATTGTAATATTAAGTATCACAAATAGTTGAATATAAATCCACAGGTAGATCAAAATAAAAGGAAACAATGTTCAACAGTCTATGACATCCAAGCTTGCGAGACTTATTGTGGATGCTAGGAGAGAAGCCAGCCTATTACGCGTAGTACCTGCACTTAACCTTTTTGAGAAAATACGTCAGTTTACACTGGTAAATACAATCAACCGACTCATTTCGAAAAGAGTTTAAGAAAATGAATTTAAGGCACAAGGCACAAATAATATTTTATAACCTGGGATAATTATTTAATATATAATACTTGTAAAGGATTTACATGTTTCTTTGCGTTCAGTAGCCCGGTTCGAGCCGGGTTAAAGATCAATAGACACACCACATTATTTAAATGAGACACCGACGGGCGTACGCCTACGCCCCGTGCTTAGGTCGTGGCCATTTCGCAAAATGATGCCAGGGATATCCGGGACATGGTCATTAACCCCCCAAAGGCTTTAAGTAAACAAAACAATTTAAACGAGACATCTCAATACTTTAACCATCATACAATTAAAGATTCAATGCCCGACCAAGCGGTATTTTATATACCGTACCCCAAGCCCGTATAGGGAAAATAAGTTAAAAGTATTTACCTGAGCAAGTATAAATCACAATCAGCGAGTGCAAGTATCTTTTACCGAGTCTCCTATTCTGGAACGAAGGTTTATAATAACCTATTAGAATCCTAACGGGTCTTTGATTAAGTCTAAACTTAGACCTGTTAGTTTTAAAAGAATATACGGTTCGAACGCACGATTAAGCGAAGACCGGATAGAATGTGATTTAGACCCGACAAGTTTGAAGACTTGCTTAATATGGGTATATTATACACATTCTAGATTTTTGAGATAAAACTGATAAGGTTTGACCCGTTTCGGCTAATTTATGTAAACTAGTTACATAAACCGAACCGAACGCGCACGAAGCGTAACGGGTAACCATAAGAGTCCTAAACAGGTTTCCTAAGTTAACATGCCTTAAATATGTTGTGATATCAGTAGGATACCTTCCATTATGCCCAAAACGAGTTTAACCTATAATTAAGCCCCGTAGGGGTATTTTGGTCATTTTAAAGATTATAAAAGGGATTAATTTAGCTTCTGTGATTCGGGTCTGAATTAATCAGTAAAATGACTTATCTTAACAGGTCATATCAGTTGGTGTTAAGTCCTTTGTGACAAAATGGTTTTAAACTCAAACTATGCGTATAATACGCGTATAAAGCCGTTTTAAGCGACGTACGGGTTAAAATAGGATTCTGAGTTTTCTGATCAGTTAAACAGGTTCAAAACACTTCATTTATTATTTAAGATCAGTAGCATTTGGATTGGCATAAAAAGGATTTGTAAAACTCATTTTATGGCCTAAAAGGGTATATTCGGTATTTACCGAATCAAGGCACTAATCCTAGCTTATGATCAGTTTAAAAAAAATTAAAAATCTTCAAAAATCCCAAAATATTATATTACATCAGTGGGTAAAAGGTTTGGTGCCAAAAATTGGGTTTGGATAAGCTTTACGCTAATGACGCCGTTCAATTACTAAGAAGCGTTCTAATTACGTCATTAAGCATAACTCCTAATCTAGACCTCCAACTGATGTGAAAATTTAGGGACATGTTTTATAATCAGTAACAAAGATTATTGTACTTTCACATTTCCAAAATTCTCGTTGTATGGTCATAAGGGCATTATGGTCCATATTTAAGCACTTAACGGAAACGTCGGACAATTAAGGATTTTAAGTGGTATAAACGCAGAGGATTATACAATCATGTAACTAGGTCCTAATGGAACTTTAAGGCATGTCTAAACCTATTAAAACCGGGTCAGAACTGAAGTCAAAGCAGAAAGTCAAACTATGCGCCTTTCGGTTCCGAATCGATCTTAAACAGAAAGTTGTCGAATCAAACAAGCTTAGACAAGTTCTTATACTTATTATCAGGTTATATGAATGATAACATAGGTTACATGCCTTTTACATCGTTAATTATGCGTTAAATCAAAGTTTACATTTCTGTTGACTTTTTCTAATCATCTTTGACTCGACAAACAACCTAGTTAGGATGGGAATCAGTGGGTGCCCTTTTAAGGGTTCAAAGCCCATATAATTACCAACTTATAACTACCTTAAGTTTGCCTAATCGCTGGACCGTTAGCGATTAATCATTAAGTCAACCGTTAATTACGACGGTTTGACTTCTAGGCTCTAAACTAAGCAAAAATTAATTAAAGAAGGTTAAGCATACTTACAAGTGTCTAATGAACGATTTATGATGCTTGAGGATGGTCCTTATGCTCCAGAATTGATCAGAGATGAAGTTGTGCTTGAATGATCAAACTTGCAACAATGAACTTCTTTATATAATGATCTTGATCACACAAGATGGTGCCAAACAACCCTATCACTGATGTTAGATCATTCCCAAGTGTCCCTAGGGGCTAGAAACCAGTTTAGGGAGCACATGGTATTGCATACTAGTGATTTGAGTCGGTTACAAGGCTGAAACAGGCACCTATCATGTTTCTGTCGCTGGTACCTGTCACGCAGCCCGCGTAAAGATCTGTTAAGTCTTACGCGGCCCGCTTGGGCCTCCGGTTCAGGTTACACAACTTTCAATTTTTGCATTTTTGGCCCTTGGTCTCCCAAAAGGTTGCTTTCACTTCATTTCTTGCATTCTAAACCTTTAATATTGGCATTTAGGTGCTTTAAGACTTATACCCACTTTGTGAAGTCCTTGGCCACTTGGTGTTTACCCGAAAAGTCCTAAATTTCCATGTTGACGCTTCTAACCCCTTGAACACGAATTTTATCATAACTTTCTTATACGATAACGAAACTTTATGAATTTTTTATCACACATTCTAGTGAGCATGATTAATCGTTACAAAGCTTCGGGTTTGCTAAAGGGTCACTCAGAGGTATAACTTAAACATGTTGAGACATTTAACCCCTGTAATTTGTAATCTCTCACTTTCTTTCACATTTAGCTTCGTATGATCCATGATTCATTCGTTTGAAAGTATGAGCATCATGTAGGGTTAATGTAATGTATATTTATTCACTGTTGACATTTAGAACCCGTATATTCACATACTTTCCAGGTTTGTCAACTTTAGTCCTTCAAGAACATTCTTACTCACGTTCAAAACTTATGACACGTGTCAACACATTATAGGACGTGAATTTTCGAGGTGTTACACTTATCCAACTAACTAAAACATGTATTTAAGCTAGTTCTTTTAATCATTCAATAATAATCAAGCAAACCTCATTCTATATCAATTCATCTAGTGTTTATACATCATTAACAGAATTATTCATCAATGATTCACATGCATGACACTACATAATCATCCTAATTCACATCTCAATTTCATAAAGTGGGTTTTTACTAGAATCTTTCAAATAACCTAGAATCAAACATGATTCTTGTTCTAGAAGGAGATCCTAACTCAGATTTCTCACATTCAAACACAAGAATTCAAGATTGGGTTGAACCCCTCATTCAACAAATCATGATTTCAGAAAATTAAACTTACCACTTTAGAAATTGAGGTTAGCTATTCGCATTTAGGGGTTCATGCATTAGATTTCTCCTTTGATTCAAGTTCAATTCTTGATTTCTTGAAGTTAGGGTTTCACCCCTTTCCCTGCTCTCTTGTTCGATCGACCAGAACCCAGATATGGGTGTTTTCTTTTAAATTTTTATTTAATAGTTAAAACCTTTTAGTTTATTACTTACACATTGAACCCTCCCACTTAGAAAGAGTGTTTAATTTAGGCTTTCCCATAAACTAACTACCATTTGTCATATTTTATTAACTATGTTAAATTCTTTGTTTATTTTTTCTTATTATTATACTAAACATTTTTGGGGTGTTACAGACGGCCTCTTCAATCCTTTTCTTGAGTTGGAAGCAATCATTAGTATGGTGGCCTTTCACTTCGTGAAATTCACAAAATTGGGTGGAATTTTTGTTTCTTTTGCTTTTAGGCATAGGCCTGGTAGGTCGGAAGCTTTGTTTCACTTCCTCTGTGGCTAGAATTTCTTAAGGGGTTTTGGTAAGGGGTGTGAAGTTCATGCCTTTTTCCCTGCTTGAGGGGTTCCGGCCTTCAGGCCTTCGTTGCTCTGAACCCTTTTGGCGTCTGTCATAGGGATGAAAGCTTCCCCTTTTTCTAGCTGGACTGTTGCCTAGCCAGCTTGATCCCCCTTTTCTTTGCTCTTTAATATCTACAGCCTCCTCTCCTCTGATGTGGCCTCGGCCCTTTCGAGAGCTTCTTCTAAGGTCTTAGGTCGGGATTTGTTGAAATCTCTGGTGAGATATTTGGATGTAATGGCGTTTATAAAACCGGCCACTCTCATTTTTTCGTCTGCCCCTACATATGTGAGACCTTCTTTCTTGTACCTTTCTATGAACTCTCGGAGGTTTTCATCACCCCTCTGTTTTATCTGAAAGATTACTGTAGCGTCTTTGACGTACCGCTTTTGTTGTGAGAAGTTGGCTAGAAACCCTTTGCTCAGATTATCGAAGCTCCGAACGCTTCTGGCTGGTAAATCGTTGAACCATATCCGGGCTGACCCAACGAGGGTTTGCATAAACTTGAGGCAGCATTCAGCGTTTGACCATTTCTCAATTCTAGCGGCACCAGTGAAGATCTAAAGATGATCTTCGGGATCCTCTGTTTCGTCATATGTCTTGATATGGGATGGCATCTTGATCTTCGTTTGAAAATCATAATCGGCTATTTGCCGTGAGAAGCATGAAAGATTACTGGGTTTATAGGGTTTGGCCAAATCCTCTTCCACCCTTGCACCCGTGTTGCTGTTGTTGTTGTTCCCTTGAGTGGCCAGTACTTGATTAATGAAGTGCTGCCACGGGAAGTTTGCCATCATCTGAGCCATCATCTGAGGCATAAGGTTGAAGCCTTGGAGGCTTCCGGGTGCAACTGGGCAGTTTACCCCTAAAGGGGTGCTCATAACGGCACTACGGGCCAAAGGAAGCACAAACAAAGCTTGTTCCCATGTAGTTGTTACTGAGGGTGGAAGACTTGCTATTGGAGATTGTAGGAGCTGGTCCAGAGTCAGCTCGTGCCCCAAGGGAGCACCGGTTGTAGCCGGTTGGGAGGAAAAGAGAGGAAACGTTGTCGGATTTGGCCTCGTGTACAGATATGGATTAGGATTTGGAGGAGGATTGCTGGGACCAGCCTCATCCCTGGATGTAGTAGGTTGTGAATTTGCAAAAGGAGGGATGGGAGGTCCAAGAGATAGTGACGGTTCTGGTTCATCATAATCCAAACGAATCCTCACTCCCTTATCTCTTTCCCTACTCACGTATTGGTTGAGGAGATACCTCAACTCTAGGAAATTGTTGGCGACCCTTTCGGGAGTAAGGTCTATTGGTGCATGCGTCTGTCGACTTCGTCTTGTATCGAGTCTTGCATTACACATGGCACGAAGATCGAGAAATCAAGTCAACAAGTAATTCCGCTTGAAAAGGTCTTTAAGTAATTCCGCACGGAATTACATATAATTCCGTGTGAGTGAGCTAATTCCGTTTGAGAATGTAATATCGCATGAGATGATTCCGTGTGAAGCATGTTTCATGCGGAATTAGGTGTGTCTATAAATAGTGGTAGATTTGTGTCATTTGGACGAAATTACTTAGAGGTTTTCCGACTGCGAAGCTCTTTCGAAGTGTCTTCAGATCTGTAAACGTTTCAGAATCAATACAAAGACAGTTATTAGTGTATATCTAGCTGATATTCATGCATTATGTCTATTTCCGCCTTTCATAGTGTATAGAACACCTCTGATCGACTCAATTCGGGTCTGACAACGATCCCACAAGTGGAATTGAAATTTGGTAATCGCGGAGCATGAATCGGCATCTTTCTTATATTGTTTGTGAAAAATTGAAATTTGGTTACTAGTATGACTTGCCGGAACTCCCAGGTTGGTAAGTGAGGAGTAGGAATCGGCATCTTGAGAATTCAATCTACAAATCGTAACTTACAAAGTGGTATTGGTTGGTAAGCCATGTGGTTGAAAACGAGGTTTTTACTTACAAGTGGTAAATTCAAGGACATTAAGTTGTACTTGTTTTTCCTACAAGTGGTTAATCAAGGTCATTAATTTGAACTTGATTGGACCATACTTACAAGTGGTATATGGTTAAAAGACAATGTGATGAACCAAACCCCTAACCTTCAAGTGGTAAAATCAACGCAATTTATTTTCTGGAAAAACCATTTGATTAAAACAAACTTAAGTGTTTTTGAAATCACAATGGGAAAATAGTTTGTTGAAAAGGGGAGTTCTGATTGTTTATGCCAAGTGGATGGCGAATTGATGCGATTCGATATCGGTTGTCATGTTGTTTGTATAGTTTGTTTTCAAATTTCTTTAAATATGTTTGCATTTTAGGGGGAGTAAAAATTTCTGAAAATCCATAAACATTAGAAAATTTGAAAAAGTCAAAAACATGATAAAATGAAAAAGAGTTTTGTTGTATAAAAGAGGAAATGATAGTACATCAGTGGACGATCACAGCATGCTAAAGAATTGGAAAGTTAAAATGTGATAAACAGTCTCACTGATGATATGCCAGTAGGTTTTTGCATATTTAGTAGATTGTGACGAGATATAAACCTAAATTCAAACTTGCTTATATTGTGGGGAAACATCTCTCGGATATATGGGTAACCCCCGAAATCTTGTTTGAAAGGTCCCTCTTTCTGAGATACTAGGTCTTTATACTCAGTGATATCTGGGGTATTATCCCGGGACTTCTGATAATGCGGAAGCAATGGCCTAGTCCCCGGAGAATACTTTACGCTTGCTTGAAATATAGCGCCGCCCTCAGCATAAAATGATGAGACAATAAAATTGCTAATCAATGCTGTTGTAAAAAAGATCCTCTAAAGGGGACTGTCACACCCCGGATTCCACGAGTCACCGGTGGGCCCGGTGGGGAGTATCGTGACGTAGTTGATATCATCATAGTCAAACAACACAATATATAAATGCACAGCGGAAGCAAAAGTTAAATATATTACAATCCGATTCAAAGTAATATCAAATATTACAACGGAATGTAAGATGGATCCACAGGCGGATCTTAAACAGAAAGATAATACCGTTCAACAGACTTTAACATCTAAAGCTTGCGAGACTTGATTATTGATGCCTGGAGTAGCCAGCCTATTACGTATAGTACCTGCATTTAGCCTTTTGGAAAATACGTCAGTTTACACTGGTAAATACTATCAACTGACTCATTTTGAAAAGTTTAATAAAATTGATTTGAATGCACGTGGCACAAACTCTTTATAACTTGGGAGAATTATTTAAATATATAATCTTGTAAAAGAATTACATGTTCCTTATGCGTTCAGTAGCCCGGATCGTGCCGGGTTAAAGATCAATAGACACACCACATTATTTATTCTGGCGCTGACAGGTGTACGCCTACACCCCGCGCATAGGTCGTGGCCATTTCGTAAAATGATGCCAAGGATATCCGGGACATGGTCATTAACCCCCCAAAGGCTTTAAGTAAACAAAACAATTTAAACGGGCCGATCAAATTATTCAATTAACCACCATACGATGGAAGATTTAATGCCCGACCAAGCGGTATTTTATATACCGTACCCCAAGCCCGTATAGGGAAAATAAGTTAAAAGTATTTACCTGAGCTAAATATAAATTCAATCCCAGCCGTACATCAAATCAGCAAGTACAGATAGCTTTTACTGGGCTCCTAATCTGGAACAAAGGTTTTTAATAACCTATTAGAATCCTAACGGGTCTTTAATTAAGTCTTGACTTAGACCGGTTAGTTTCCAAAAGGAAGATACGGTTCAAACGCATGATAAGGCGAAGACCGGAATAGAGTGTGATTTAGACCCGACAAGATTGAAGACTTGCCTTATATGGGTAATCTGGGCACATTCTGAATTTTGGGGTAAAACCGATAAGGTTTGACCCGTTTCGGCTAATTTATGTAAACTAGTTACATAAGCCGAATCGAACGCGCAAGAGGCGTAACGGGTAATCATAAGGGTCCTAACCAGGTTTCCTAAGTTAATATGCCTCAAATATGTTGTGATATCAGTAGGATACCTTCCATTATGCCCAAAACGAATTTAAACACAAACTATGCCCCGTAGGGGTAATTTGGTCATTTATAAGGTTATAAAAGAGTTTAAGTATTAACCTGAGTTACAGGTCTGATATAATCAGAAAAAATACTTAGTTTACTAAGTCATAACAGTATGGTATTGCATATATGTGAAATTTATCAATTATAACCAAACTATGCACCGTAGGGGCATTTTGGTAATTTCACATAAGCCGTAAAGCTCAAAACTGCAGTCTGAGTTAAACAACTTTTGCTCACTTGTTAAAATATTATAATTTACCTAAAATATCAGTAGGTATCAACCCTTGTATGTTTAAAATAGTTTTAGTACATACTATGCGTTAAAAACGCTTAAAAAGGCGATTAGAAGCCGTTTCCGGGTTCTATATTGAAAGCTGATATTTTTATTATTCCAGACGGCTTAAAATAATTTGTTTATCATATGAAATCAGTAGAAAAAGGTTTGAGGTCAAAAAGATATGTAAAACTCATTTTATAGCCCGAAAGGGCAAAACCGACATTTACCGAATCAAGTCTATGACTCTAAGTTATGCTCAGCCTAAAATTAATTAAAAATCTTCAAAAATCCCAAAATAATATATTACATCAGTGGGTAATGAGTTTGATATCAAAAAGTATGTTTAAATAGGCTATACACTAATTATGTCGTTTAAGCGCTAAAGAAGCTTTCTAATTACGCTAATGAGCATAACTCTCAATCTACACCTCAAATTGATGTCAAATTTTGGGTGCAAGTTTATAATTCAGTAACTAAGGTTTTTACTCTTTTACATTTTCAAAAATCACGTTTTATGGTGAAAAGGGCATAATGGTCAACATATGAGCAATTAACGGAAACATGCATATTAATTGGATAACTAATGAACCAAGGTGTATAATCACAGAGGGTTATACTAGCATGTAACCTAGTCCAATTAAAGCTCTAAGGCGTTTCTAAAACATACCAAAACGGGTCAGAACTGAAGTCAAAGCAAAAGTCAAAGCTTTGCGACTTTCGGTTCCGAACCGGGTCTAAACATAAAATTGTCGGGTTGAACATGTTTAGACATGTTCTTACACTAATTACCAAGTTATATTAATGATAAAACAGGTTACACGCCTCTCACATTGCTAATTGTGTATTAAATCGCAAATTACATTTCTGTTGACTTTTTTATTATCATCTTTGACCCGACAAACGACCTAGTTAGGACGGGAATCAGAGGGTGCCCTTTTAAGGGTTTAAAGCCCACATAATTACCAACTTATAACTACCTTCAATTCGACTAAACACTGACCCATTCATGATCAATCATTAAGTCAACCGTTAATTACGACGGTTTGACTTTTAAGCTATATACTAAGCAAAACTTAATTAAAGAAGGTCAAGCATACTTACAAGTGTCTAATGTATGATTAGGGGTGAGTTGGAAATGCACTTGAGCTCCAGAATTGATCAGGTGATGAGTGCAAGAATGTTTGCAACTTAGGAGCTTTATATAGTGATTTAAACTCCTTAGATTGTTGACATCTAAGGCTACAACTGGCCATAACTTACCCACAAGTGTCCCTAGTGCCCTAGGAACTTTTTAGGGGTCGCCCATGGCAGTGGAAATATCAACAAAGTCGGTTAAAACATTCAAAACAGGATACTGCCGGTTTTCTGGTCGCTGGGCAACCCTTGCGCACCGTAAGGGTATGGCTTGCAGTGCACAAGCCTTCTGCAGCAGCCAAAAATCCTTGGCCTTTCAAGCATTCGAAGGGGCAACCATGTATTACGAATTTTTGGCTTCTATTATTCAGAATGGGGACTCATGAACATGCCTTGAACAGTTTAGATCCCTTTAATGTTGTACATTTGTCTTGGACATTATCAAAAAGTCATAAACGATGGGTTGTCATGCATTTCTTCGTAGGATTTCCATTCTTGCAACTTGAATCAATTATTGTGGGTATTTACCGGATTATATCAGATGTTTATAATGAATATTAGGGTCTTGGGATTTATATGAGGTCGTTCAGAGGTATAAATCAACATGACGACACTTTTAAATCCTGCCATACATCTATAATTGGATCCGGGTTTATTATACTTTTGTCTTACATGACACGTGTCGTTATTTTATTGAACACGAATTTTCGAGGTGTTACAGGGACACACCAAAAGTCGAAGCCGTCATCTCTCTGCTGAACGGAAGTTCTGACCTGAGCTCTCACGGTTCTTCGCAATTTAACCCCTTACAGATATCATCTGTGGTATACTCACCTGTAAGACTGAATATTGGGATCTGGATACGGGAGTATATTCTGAGGTGGGACACTCGATTAAGTTTAAGTGCTTAAGACATTAATCTCGTATCTCGAAACAGTTGAATTTTGTGTGAAAATTTAAGTGGACCAATATACTGACAATCTAAGTGAATCGTTTAGAACTTAAAATGTTTAAAGCTTAACGGTGTTGGTGATTTGTCTCAGAAACTGATATGATCCTCTTACACAAACTCACAAAAATATTGTATGTAAATATTTCTTTACTGCATTTCTTTATGTCAAAAATCCTAAAAAATTTTAGTGTGTTTTAGCATGAAATTTTGAGAAAATTCAAAAAGATTTTCGACAACTGGTGTTGGAGGGCTGATTTTCAAAATTCCAAGTGCTAAACATGACGACTACTGGTTTGGGAAAGATTTGAGTATTTTGTGAAAGGTAGTCTGTGTTTAAATGAGAAAAGTTTTTGAAATGAAAATGATATTCCTGCAAGTGGTTCATCAGAAACTAAATGTTAAATCATTCTAAGATTTGCTCTACAAGTGGTTATCAGAAAATTTATTTTTGGGTAGAGAATTTGTGCAGGAAAACAGGATAAAAGCTAGGTGAGCTTGATAGAGTCAGGAATCGGTCCTGAACCTGTGAAAAGAGTATGAGCCAGCTTTCGATCTTGAGCAGGAATTGAACCAGGGAAGAGCCAGGAGTTGATTCTGAACCTGAGAAGAATTTGAGCCAGGTTACGATTCTGAAACTGCTGATGCTGATGAACTTAAGGAATCAAGAGATCTGATCAAGAGAATTAGAAAGCTCAAGAGCCAGTCTTAGATCCTGGAGGTTATTGGAGGAATCTGTTGATGCTAAAGAAAATATGTAAGAGCCAGAGATCCTGAAGATCAAGAGAAAAAGAAAGAAATTGAGGATGCTTTACAGTGTCAGATACTTCAAAGAGTTTGAAAGGACTGATAAAGACTGAAGATGCAAAGACTCGACACTGAAGACTTGTCAACATTCAAGGGGGAGTCTGTTGGTGCATGCGTCTGTCGACTTCGTCTTGTATCGAGTCTTGCATTACACATGGCACGAAGATCGAGAAATCAAGTCAACAAGTAATTCCGCTTGAAAAGGTCTTTAAGTAATTCCGCACGGAATTACATATAATTCCGTGTGAGTGAGCTAATTCCGTTTGAGAATGTAATATCGCATGAGATGATTTCGTGTGAAGCATGTTTCGTGCGGAATTAGGTGTGTCTATAAATAGTGGTAGATTCGTGTCATTTGGTACGAAATTACTTAGAGGTTTTCCGACGGAGAAGCTCTGTCGAAGTGTCTTCAGATCTGTAAACGTTTCAGAATCAATACAAAGACAGTTATTAGTGTATATCTAGCTGATATTCATGCATTATGTCTGTTTCCGCCTTTCATAGTGTATAGAACACCTCTGATCGACTCAATTCGGGTCCGATAACGATCCCACAAGGTCAATACGTGAGGGAGTGCTAGAGACACCGACGTTAGGGGATGGAACCCCTGATCTAGACGGAGTTGGTGTTTGGAAAGTGAGAAACTCGGGGTATGTGGCTCTAAAAGGAGTGTTCCACGGTGTCGAGAAGGACGTTGGTATAGCCACATGAGCCTGGCTAGCACTTGGGGTAGAGGTATTTGGGACTTGATTTACCTCTCCCGGAGATTCACTTTCCGACATGATAATTTCGAGAGAATGGAGCTACACTACTAGGTCTTTTGAAGAAAATTAGTGGCGTAGCCCCACGGTGGGCGCCAACTTGTTGATGCAACAAATATTAGACCGATGGTAGTAGCTGGGCTGGTTAGGCAAAAGGGTTGAAGGGTTTAGTTTTGCCTAACGCAGGTCGTGCCCCCCCCCCCCGTTTGCAAGACGTGGAGAGAGGTTCACTAGTTTGATTTTGTTGTTTGCTGGGATCCTCCACTGAAATGTGTCCAGTCTCGGATGTGAGAGCTATAAGAATGTGTGTGTTGAATGTGATGAAGGGTGACTTGAATGGAACAAGTACTCAAGAGCAATGACCAGAGATTCACGTGGAATCAGAGCTGATCCAGAATGTCTTGAGCACTAAATGAAGTGTCACATATATAGGGAAGGTTATCGCTCAAAGAGGAAACCATTGACTAGTGAAACATGCTTGCAGTGGGGGACTTACCCTTTTAGGGGTTGAAGCCTTTTGACCTGCGGATAAAATACTGCACTCTGTGCACTTGTCTTACTTTTGCGGCTAGGAGAGTTGTTGAAGTAATCAGATATATGACCGATTACTGTACACGTGCTGCTCTATCTTAGCTCCCGGGTTTTCAACCCTTGAACCCTTTAACCTTTTGAGCATTCATGTATTTAAGTAATTTTATTTGGTCTTGGGCTACCCCCGCCATCAAAGTGCATATGTTGAAAATCAGTAAAGAGTAAAGTGCCAAAATGGTATATCATGTTTGGTCACTTTTGTCCAAAACTCAATCCCTTTGTATCTGGGTCCCTATGGTTTCAGTTTTGTTACCATTTTCATCTAAAAGCAACATCAGGTCATATTTTTCAATTAACATACAGTCTTTTTTGTCTTTTTCCTCCCTTTTAATTAAGGGCAAAATTGTCAGATTTTTTAATTTATTATAATAAAACGTTAAAAGACCATTTTGCTCTTCCATAAAAGGGAGGGAAAAGATAAAAAAAAACTGGATGTTAACTGAAAAATCTGACCAGATTTTAATTTTGGATGAAAATGATAACAGAATTTAAACCACAGAGACTCAGCTTTAGAAGGTTTAAGTTTTAGACTAAAATGGTAAAAGTGACCAAACCTCAGGGACCATTTTAGTAGTTTATTCATTAGTAGACAAACCTTCATATATAGTGTGTCCTTTCTCCTTTGACCTGTCGGTGCCAAATTGAGTATATCTCACCCATTCATGATTCAACCCATGTTACGTTCAAAGTGACCCTGAGGTTTTAAATGTAACCATTTATGTGTCTTTAAATGTAACCATTTGTGTTTTAATAATATTCAAAGAGGTCCACTAAATGCTTTTTAACTTATATGGTATTTACTGATGTTATTGGTCTAGGGGAAGGTTCATTTGAGAAGAAAATTTTATTAAGAATAAAAAGAACAAAAGGGTACAATGGTAAAACACTAAATAGTTTTTTCTCATCTCATTTATTATTATGTTTGACTAATTAATTAGTCATTAAGACCATCATCCTCCACATTAAAAAAATTTGCCTACACACATCAAAAGTTATCCTACACATTTCGAAATTTATCCTACACATATTGAAATTTATCCTACACAACTCGTAATTTATCCTACACGCCTCGTATTTATCCTACGCTATAAATGAATTTTTATTTTTATTTTTTGAGAAAAATATATATCTTAAAAATAAGTTACAAATTTAATATAGTTAGTTATTAAAGATGAAACTACCAATTAATGATGTATGTAAGTTTACCAATATACCCTTATAGTTACATTAAGTACAAATATTAAATGAAGTCTAATGAAACATTTTTATTGGTTGAAATTTCTTCATTTTTCTTCTTATAAAGAATTTCTTCTCATTTGAACTCTCCACTATTGGTCTATGCCAATAATCAGCGGCTGGAGTAATAAGGAAGAGACTTGGTGTTCTAAGTGATCTAGATTCGATTTCTGCCATCCGCATAAGCTTCTGCGGCACCTGGTGATGATGAGAGACTAGGCGGAGATCGCTAGTTCGTTTCTTCACCTGTCGTACCTTCTGGCTAGTGTTCACAAGCTTCTGCCCTAAGTGAGGGTTTTCCTCGGTTCGGAGGCGAGTGTATTCCGATGTGGAGAATTTCGCTTGTAGTCCCTTTAAAGGAGTCTTTGGCGTTTAAAAAGAAATTATTGTGCTCTAAATTAACACTTAACATCCAAGGCGACCTCTCAATCAAAGTCATAATTACATCTATTAGAAATATCCGTGGGTACTGTTTATTGATGGGATAATCCAGGATCTATATCAACATCTTCCGTATTTTTTTCATTAATGATATGTTTAAGCTCTAAATCGTCCGCTGAATCATATAGTTGATAACCGCATGCGAACACCTTCTTCTAGTCCACTAGATATGCCCATGAAACTAAGACATCCTTTACCAAGACTCTCTAGATGGATATTATTTCATACAAGAGGTATATATTCCAAGTGCTTTTCTTTTCTATGGGTTGGCACTTCCTCCTAGAGTTATGTGCTTCTAGCTTATGCTAGACTTAACTTAGATTCTTACGAGTTTTAGTTCCATATTCAATTATACTAAGTTACTAACACGTGACAAAAAAAAAAATAAGATTACTTCTAACATAACATAAACCCGTTATAATATTATATGCCTTTTCTTACTAAATTTCTATATAGATTCATCATCATCAATTTAAGAGACATTGTATTAACATCACAAACACGTTTTCGAATAAACATATTCCAACTCGACACAAAACACATGATGTCTACAAACTAAAAAGTAAAAACAAAGCAAAGCAAAGCAAAGCAAAGCAAAGCAAACCATAATTGACGGCTCAACTTATTCGTCGCAAAAGTTCCCTTATCCGGTTCAGTTAAAAAGCTTGAAACCCAAACCATCCCATTTATCCGGTTCAAGTGGACAAGTGGGCCCCACTGAACAATATACAGTTGGTCCAGCTTAACAACACATAACATAACCCTCCGTTTCAACTTTCAATTTTCATATTATTACCAAAACAACTTGTAACAGATTACAGATCTCACCATATTCATCTGTTCAACTCGTTCAGTAGATCAAATGTCATCATTTTGTTCAAAATCTAACCTAAATTTCAGACGCAAATTGACAGAGCTTCAGGTTCAGGTTCAGGTTCAGCCATTGTTGAACGAGCATGAAGACGATGAAGAATCTCAACAGCAGCATCAGATCGTTGTGGAGAAGATTAGTAATCGGAGAATCGCTTCGCTAGATGTTTTTCGCGGCTTATCGATCTTCGTAAGTGTTTTGAACTGTTTTGTTGTGTTAATTTTAGTTGATTTGAGCATTGGTTTCTGGATTTTGCTAGACGGTTTAGTTAACTTAGGGATTGTGGTTGATTGGATGTAATTTGATGGATTTAGGTTTTGTTGTTTGAGTTAATGGTTGAACCGAATTTTTTTTAGAAATGGTGTATTTTGAATATATTTTTAGGATAACGGGGAAGTCAAAAAAAAAAAAAGGTTTTTGGTGTATCCGCTATTAGGAATAGCGGATTAGGAAGGAAATTAAATTGTGTTGCAGCAATGCTCAGGTAGGTGTCAGGTGGTTAAGTGTTTCCTCCTAATCCTCTATTGAGAATAGAGGATTAGAAAAACATCTGACACCCAGGCTTGAACCATGGTTAAGTGTTTCCTCCTAATCCTCTATTGAGAATAGAGGATTAGAAAAACATCTGACACCCACCTGACACCTACCTGAGCATTGCTGCAACACAATTTAATTTCCTTCCTAATCCGCTATTCCTAATAGCGGATACACCAAAAACCTTTTTTTTTTTTGACTTCCCCATTATCCTAAAAATATATTCAAAATACACCATTTCTAAAAAAAATGTATGTATCTTCCACCACGTATGTATGGTTGTGATGTGTGCACTTCCACCACGTATCTTTGTTTATTTCCTGTTTATTTAATTTCAATATTTTAGTTAGTGGGTCATTGTAGTCTTAATTGATAGTGGGTTACTACTTAGTGGTAGTTTAGTTGTTTAATCATAGTTGTCAAGCACGCAAGGCGCTTTGGCCCGAGACAAGCAAGGCGCGTAACATAAACAGGGTTTGGATCAAGTACATAGTCTCCTAAAATACGAAGTCCTAGGAAGGGTATCAAATGGACTCCGATTGACCTCATTCAAGCGGCATTGGAACCGTCTCATCGAACTCTACGATATGAGATTTTAGGTTTTCACTTTTGGATTTTTAGCTTGTAGATTTTAGAATTTTTGTTTAGATCATTGTGTCTTTTATATATTTTTGCGTCATTGTGTCTTTTTTCCTCAACATTGTGTTATATTTTGCGATCCATTGTGTCTTTGTAGCCTTCTCATTTTTAGGAGACTTTGTAGGATAACTTTACCCAACATAAACATTACATTTTTTTGAGGTTTAGACATGCTTTAGGCATGTTTAGGGCTAGTTTCGGCTGGTTCCAGGCTATTTTTGGATGTTTCAGACCAGTTAGTCCGAAATTTCCAGAATTTTGCCAAAAATTCAGAATTTTGCAGCAAGGCGTTTTTCCTACGCCTCGCCTCGCTTGAGGGCATAGGCCCATGCGGCATGCCCGAAGGGCTTTTGACAGCATAGGGTCTAATATGTTAATTGTTGAAGCCCACTATGAATTGAATTAAGTCTCTAATCTCTCAATTAATCTCATGTTCTCTCCTCCTCCCCCTCCTCGTGATTCCAAATTGGTAGTTGGTACACATCATGTTGAAATTTTAGCTCGGTTGGATATAGTCACATGAACTTCAACTCACCCAAGTTTTTTGTGTGTATTTATTCACTTGATACCAATTACGAAGAACGAACTCATTTTTGCTCCTTTTGTTGTATTTAATGCACTTATACTTACAAAACATAAATGACGCAAAGCAGAAGCACAAAGGGGAAAAGAGAATAATTTAAGAAAAGTTTAATTCTTGAATGAAATAAGTATTACATCAAGACTTTTTTTAATGGGAAAATCTATCAAAATTCAGGGAAATTGAAATATTCAAGCTAGAATTGAAATTTTAATGACTAAATAAACACGTGAATTAATGAAATCCTCTGTTCACACGTTTTTACAAAGGAAACAATATCAATCAAAATGACTAAACTTGGGGGAACTCATCAAAGTCAAAAGTGGGGCTCCAGATGAGTTAAATTAGGGCCGCCGGCTGGGCAAACCGTTTTCGTCCAGCCCCATAACTTTAAACTCCAAACGGATGACAAGTTATGTCCGCTTTAAGTTGGGCCGTGTTCTAGACATATCATGGCAGTGCCATATGACATTCATGTGATTTGTGGTAGAGTCATCAATATTGAGAATTCTTTATTTATTTTTTCAGCTTATGGTGGTTGTGGATTATGCTGGCTCTAGTTTACCTATCATTGCCCATGCCCCTTGGAATGGTCTACACTTAGCAGACTTTGTCATGCCTATGTTTCTTTTTGCAGCTGGAGTATCTCTTGCCATCGTATACAACAAGGTACTACTAGTCAACAAACAAAGTTTGCAGAAATTTATGATCCATATAAATTGTAAAGTTTGCTATCATATCCTATATATATATAATCATTAAGTATGTGGCATGTGGTCTTATAACGATATTAACTTAGAAACCTGTCCGTTTTCTTTCTTTCTCAACCATCAGAAAGTTCAATGCCGATACGAAGCCACGTGGAAAGCAATAGTAAGAGCAGTGAAACTTTTTGTTCTTGGTGTTTTTCTTCAAGGTAAACTTATTCATCTTGTTTCTAGAATTGTTACAGAGACATTCTTTTCACATGTAACGACCAATGATCACGTAATATTTCTTAACGTTCTAATCACCCATGAGGATCAGGCGGTTACCTACACGGGATTACTTCTTTAACATATGGAGTCGATGTTGAAACAATACGCCTGCTCGGAATCCTACAGGTGTTGTTCATTTGTACCAATAAATTATAAATGCTTTAACAGCCTACAGTATCTTATCATCATTCATCTAACTAGTGACTGTATGCAATCGCTTGTTAAACTTATATATTTCTCATGCAGTCAATAGTGGTGCTATAGTGCTTAGTGGATATACGATCTCATAGCGGTCCCTTATAGCAGTTCCGCTATTAGCGGTGCTAAAGGCCACTATTTGACCGCTATTCTGAAACTCGTATAGCGGTCGTAGCACTGCTTTTAGCGGGTTTTTTTTGTTTCAGCCAAAAGCCCATATTAATCAACTTTTTGTTTGAAATAAACCCAAAACTAAAGGCCCAAACCCAAAATTAAACCTAAACTGAGGCCTAAAGTCTTCACTTGCTGGACACTGGTTCTTCATCAGTCAACAAAATTAAACTTCAATCTAGAAATCGTTGGACTTCCACTTCCTAAATCCTAATTCGCTGGTGGTTCCTAATTCGTTGGTGGTTCCTACTAATATTTTGCATGATATTACTATGAATTTTGATATTACTATTAATATTTTCAAATATATATTTATATATTTGAATTACCGCTATACCACCGCTATAACCTATATATCATATAGCGGACCTTGACCGCTATATGGTTTTGGATCGCTATATAGATATTTCTTATATCACACAGTAACTGTAATATTTGTTTCCCTGTTTTTAATTTTTTTCACTTTCTGTGATCATTTCAAGAGGATAGCAATTGGATACGTTGTTGCCGCAGTGTGTGAAATATGGCTTCCTCGACAAACCTGGAAAAAAGAAGCATTTTTAAGGAATTACATCTGGCACTGGTGAGAACATATATAGCATTAAGGCTATCCTCACATTCAAGTAATATGATATAATTGTTCATTGTATGTGTGTGTTTGTGGTGTAGGTGTGCTGTATTTTTCTTGTGTACCATCTACATCGGGTTGACATATGGCCAGTACGTTGCAGATTGGCAGTTCAACGACTTGTATACATTTTCTTCTTTAGTTTCAGAAAATGGAACTACTATTCATACTGTACGACCACTTTCTTAACCGTTATCTTGTTATATGATTGTTGTTTTAGGAACAAAGCTGATTAATGTTTTCATATGGTGTTTCATGTTTGTGTTGGTGTTGGTGTTGTTGAGTATAGGTGAAATGTTCTGTTAGAGGTGATCTGGGGCCCGCCTGCAATGCTGCGGGAATGATAGATCGATTTATTCTTGGCATTGATCATTTATATCAAAAGCCTGTTTACAGAAACATGAAGGTATTCATTCTACTGCAAGGAGTCTGGTTCTTGATTTATGTACCGTCTATAATATTATGATACGCAAACAGGAATGTAATATATCTAAGGATGGCCAACTTTCAGAAGCTTCACCCTCATGGTGCTATGCCCCGTTTGAACCCGAAGGCATTTTAAGGTAATAACAAATACAAAAGGATTCAGTAATAAAAGCGTGGTAAAATGAATTATAATTATGATTCAGGTAGATACAAGTTTGACATTTGTGGTCAATGGATGAAGAGTAAAATGCCATTTTCATCCATGAAGTTTGGCTACTTTTGTGACTTTCTTCCAAAGGTTTTTTTCTCCGCATCTGGATCCAGAAGGTTTTAAATCTTGCCATTTTCATCCGACTCGTTAACTCCATCCATTTTTTAACGTTAAGTCAGGGGTATTTTTGTCTTTGTAGACATTTTTTTTGTGATGATAAAGGGTTTGGGTGGGGAGAAAGTCAACAAAGGTGGATCTTTATTTCTTATAGTGTTTTATTTTAATAAAAAATGTCTAAAAGACGGAAATGCCCGAGAAAAATGGATGGAGTTAACTAGTCGGATGAAAGTGGCAAGATTTCAAACCTTTTGGATCCAGACGCGGAAAAACAAACCTTTGGACGAAAGTGGCCAAACCTCGGGGACGAAAATGGCAATTTACTCAAGGATAAATAAAGCTTACTAGTTTATGGTTAAAATATCTGTTTGCACTTATTGATCACACAAACAATACTTTAGACCAAACATATATTATCTGTCAATTTAGTCCTCACACTTTTTATTTAATAATAACTATAACTTATGTCTATTGAATCATTTAATGGGAATGACACATTTGGCATTGTGGATGTGCAGTTCTTTAACAGCTTCTGTGGCCTGCATAATTGGACTCCAATATGGTCATATTTTGACCGAATTACAGGTGAATCTCATTTCCTCTTGATTAATATAGTTTTCTGAAAGCATTAGTTAATAGTCATTGTAAACAAAAAACACAAACTTTTGTATTGGGAGTGGTGTTATGCAGTATGTCATGAAGTAATATTTGAAGCTATGAAACTCCATTTTCTGTTGTTTCTCAAAGTCTAACACGCTATCCATTGGGAGATTAATAACTAATAGATGAGAGTGGTACAACATGTTCTTGCAGGGCCATAAAGACCGACTTTGCAACTGGTCATTCATGTCAGTTTTGTTTCTGGTTATTGGATCCATACTTGCTCTTCTAGGTATGTATTTTTCAATATCATAATTATACAAAACCGACATGAAGGAGAATATTGATGTCTGTTGCTACAAAG
Source organism: Helianthus tuberosus (assembly GCA_030545235.1). Classification (NCBI taxonomy): domain Eukaryota; kingdom Viridiplantae; phylum Streptophyta; class Magnoliopsida; order Asterales; family Asteraceae; genus Helianthus; species Helianthus tuberosus. The sequence goes on from CM060438.1 coordinate 59,140,664, forward strand.
ATACATGTTCATGATCTTTGTAGCAACAGACACCGGTAATAACATTTTTAGAATATTTGGAACAATCTGTTAAATGAAAAATTATTAATCATTAGTCGTATAACCATTAATATTGTCATTGGTTTGCTTTTTCTCAGGTATCCCTATAAATAAATCTTTGTACACTATTAGTTACATGCTAGTAACCTCAGCAGCAGCAGGAATCACATTTTGTGCATTATATCTACTAGTAAGTACCATATTCCTTTTTTATAAGAGGGCGGACAGTACAAAAATAGACCCTCTGATGTAGTAGTTGATTCAGATTATTAATTTGGCACTTTTATTATTCAATTTTTTTTCGGCTGGAAACATTTACATATTTTGTAGTTAGATTTTAATGTGCAATACTTATCTTATTTCATTTGATTACAGGTCGATGTTTACGGATGGAGACGTGTGGCATTCGGATTGGAATGGATGGGGAAACATTCTCTAAGCATATTTATTCTCGTTACATCAAACTTAATTGTGATTGCGCTTCAAGGATTCTATTGGAAAACTCCTCATCATAACATGGTAAGTGTTTTGTGGAGGTTTTTCTATAACTTTTGTAGTTTTTAAACTAATGTATTTTTTTTTTGTCTTTTAAAAATTAAATATTTTGGGCTCAAGCTCACAAGTATGAAATACAAGATTTTTATTTTTACTTGTTTTTTTTTTTTTTCATTTAGGATATAATTTAGCTTTTCCATGATAATATATAGAGTAAACTTCCGTTTTGCTCCCTGTGGTTTGGTTACTTTAACGATTTTGCTCCAATAGTTTAAAAATAGCCATTTTCCTCCCTGATCTTTCGAGTTTGTCGCCAGTTTGCTCCCTAATCTTTCGAGTTTGTCGCCAGTTTCCTCCCTGATGGAGTTAGAGGCTCGGAGCAAAATGAAGATAAGTTAGAAAAATCAGGGAGGAAAATGGCTATTTTTAAACTATTGGAGCAAAACCATTAAAAGGACCAAACCACAGGGAGCAAAACGTAAGTTTACTCTAATATATAATGCCTAATATCTAATATAAATTTAAGTATATAATTTTGTTGTGTTTTTTTTTTCAACATTTGGATATAAATTTTACTGAAAATGAGTTGTATCCAACGTAAAGTATTTGTTGGTCTCGTAATATCCAAATAATTCTTCATGCAAAGTATTTTTCTTGACCAAAGAAAAAAAACTGATTCAAGTTGTATATTTAGATATTACAAATTATTAAGGAAAAACAAAATCACCACCACCACCACCACCAATAGCAAAGCTCAGGTAGGGTCTGAGAAGGGTAAGATGTAGATAGCCTTACCTCTACCCCGTAGTAAATAGAGAGGCTGCTTCCAGTGAGACCCCCGGCTCGATGGTAGTTTTGTATCAAGCCTTGGACATAGGCACATGACACTCAGCAATTAAGACAAAGGCCAATTAGTGCATGTACTCCCTTGTCTTTTGGCTATCAACGCCACCACATGATGCAGGATTAACCATCCCCTCTTTTAACATTATTTTCACGAAATTAGTAAAATAACGTTAAAATTAGTGCACTTTCACTTTTGCCCCCCGAGCGCCCACACATATATACATTATATGCGCATACCGCAAGTGGGACGTATATTAAGGAAAAACAAAAGCACATCTTAAATGAAAAACGAAAAAGTGAAAATAGTATAACAAACTTGTGAGATTAAACCCGGGTTTTTAAACTGTGGTTACTCTTCAGTTTGAAAAAAAACCAAAAATATTTTACCTTAGTTTTAGAACTACAATAGTTTAAGAAAACTATAATTTGTATTTTGCGATTTCGCATACAGTTAGGGGTATAACTACCTAAAACTAGACGGGGACCGAAATGTTTGGAACCGGTTTGATCTCAAACCCAACATAAACGTTTAGCTAGTGATTTAATTTTACGTTCTTTCCTAAACGATATCATTCAAGGTGTTTGTTTTATTTTCTAGTAAAGCCCTAATGCCGTCTTTTCTCATCTTGTTTCAGATACACTGGATTGTGTCACACGTTGTACAAAAGTAGCATCTCTAAGTAACTTGTTTTGCACACAGGCGAGTCTCTTTCCTATACACCATTGACGCGGAACTAGTCTATACGAACAACTCTTAGATCATGACAGGTGAATCGTTATCTATAGTCTCGTTATTCATAGCTTTAAGATGAGTCTCCAGATATAATATGGTAGACAAGTTTTGTGTATTCTTTGAATTTTATAAAGAAACAACAATTATAAGAAATTTTGTACGAGCTTCTCTTAGACCCTACCAATAGTTTTGCTATCGATGAGATTTTACTGGGTATCATTTGTTGTTGTTTGTCACACCCTTGTCAAGGCATAAACGTGGGAATGCGACAAACCAAAAGCTATCATACTAGGCCTCAAGCAAGCAAGCAAGTAGTTCATGCAAAGAAATCCTTAGATGCAAGTCTCAACTAAATACATCCACATCCTTAGCTACGTCAAATGTTATCACCTGAAAAACATGCTAAAGAGCGTCAACTATAAAATTGGTGAGCACGTAGGTTTAAGACTCGATAAATATTATCACCTGAAAAACATGCTAAAGAGCGTCAACTATAAAATTGGTGAGCACGTAGGTTTAAGACTCGATAAAACTGTTAAGGAAGTTCAAACTTCAATCAATAAAGTTTGAGCTTTTACTTGCATGCAACATGTAAATTCACAATTAAACAGATAAATATTATACAGGTTATAACCAAGCCTATTGGTGTTTGGTTTTGCCCCGTTTCTATTGGTGTTTGGTTTTGCCCCGTTTAATGTTTATCACAAACAATAAGGCTCAGGTTTAAGTTCACGTTGGAGATATACACTCAAGTGTAGGTTCTTGGTGTTTGTGTACTTTAGCTAGCAGTACTACGACAAGAGTTGGGTTGTCAGCCCGAATAGTACTATTCAATCTTGTCCATCGGCTCTATCCAAGAGTTTTTCAGGTTCATGTCTAATGCAAATCAAATAAACATAGCAAGCAAATAAAGTTTAAATAGTTTGACGTGGCATGTTTCTATCGGCTCTATCCGCGGGATTATGATTTCCCAACATGCGTGATTAGGGTTTTGAGTTTTACAACGTGCGTAATTTCACAGCGTACGCTCGTACGTTAAGGAATATTGTATATTAACCGGCCTCTAAATTATAAAACCTGGTTAATTCTTTTTACAAAATTTAACTATTTTAATTAAAAATACAAGATAGTTATAATTGTCTAGTTTTAAATCTATTAGGAGAATTACTGATAATTTATCTAAATTTAGCATTTTATAAAATATACAGTAACATAAATAATTTTATGTTATTATTTCATACACCATTACTTTTATTTAGGAATCTATATGACCATTTATTTATTTTGAAGATATATACAATATGCCTCACATAAAATAATGGAATATTGGATTTTAATAATCCCAACTATTCGACGTTCGCTGCCAACAGTTCTAGCTTCAAAAATAACCATTGGCAGTCCCAACTATTGACATATTGGCCACCAATGGACCCTGACTAACAGAACCCTAACTTCGTTAGTCTCCGGTCGCCGGAAAACCGTTTTTGTCCAGAAAAAGGTTTCTAAAGGTCTGATCTAAGGTTACAAAGAGGTTTGGGACGAAAATGTTGAGTTTTCCGGCCAAAAAGTTGAGTTCTCCGGCGAAAAAGAAGTTTTCCGGCGAAAAGGGAGTTTTGCGGCGACTTTAATAATTGGGACTTTTACTAGAAAAAGGTTCCCAAAGGTCCATAATAAGTTTACAAAGAGGTTCGGGACGAAAATGTTGAGTTTTCCGGCGATCGGAGACTAACGGCGTTAGGCTTCTGGTAGTGAGGATCCATTGGAGACCAATATGTTAAAAGTTAGGACTGCCAGTGGTTATTTTTAAAGTTGGGACTGTTGGCGGCCAACGGCGAATAGTTGAGATTATTAAAATCCAATATTCCTAAAATAATTATAATCATCTAGTTAGGCTATGTTCATTGGTGACTAATGATAGGTTGGTCATCAATAAATAAGACAAAAGTTTGAGTAATTAAAAAAATTAAAAAAGAAATTCATATCAACCAAAGTTGAAAACTAGGTTGGTGGAGCAACCTTGGATGCAACCTAAAATAGTACCCCTAATAATATAATTAAGCAAATAACTTATAATATTTAAACTTTAAAGAAAAACTAAATACACGGTATTTTTTATTTTTTTTTTGTGAACATTCCGATATAATTTTTTTTAAAACCGAGTTTGTTCAAAAACATATATTTTTAGGTTGGGATGGGTTGTGAATGTATGTTAAAAATTGAGTAGAGTTGGGTTGGGTTGGGTTGGGTTGTGTAGGTGGAAGAAAGAGATGTTATTTTTTTTTAATAAAAGGTTGGGTTGGGTTAGATCACCAATGGAGATAGTCTTAATAAAATTAATTAGATGGCTAATATAACTATTTAGAGTTAGTGTTTATAAAAAGGGCATTGTAACTTATATATTTTCATGATTATTATTTCTTAGATAATACCTATCAATGCATATTATATTATATTATATTATATTATATTATATTATAATTATAATATATATTAAAACACATTATAACTACAGTATATTGAAACTCTTTGGTTTTAAATTTATTTACTAGATTGTCATTTACACTTAGTAGCTTTTCTTTTATGCCAACTTGGTAATTTAGTCAATTTTTATTTTTAGTGGTATTTCTATGCATCCCACAAAATACCTTATTTTTTATGTTTTGACCAAACATTTATGGTTCTTACACTTTTGCCCCCTCAATTTTGTTAGTTTTTTAATACCAATTTACATTCTTATCCCCTAAATTTTAATAAATTTATCGAACGTCCCCTGAACACTAATAAAGTTATTTTTATCCTTTTTAAATCTTTTTACACCACAATCCCCGAACTTTAGTAAAGTTACTGCTTTAAATTTTAACAAATTCTCCGTTACGATGTCATATTTTTTACATGTTTTCATCTTTTTATATATAGTTTCAAATAATATTAACGGTGCACATGAGTTATTCCTATCTACATTTCAACATTCATTTACGTACTGTTATTTTTCAACCATCCTGTTGTTTAGACATTTTTATAGTGTTTGATTTTTTAAACCATCTAGCACTCATGTAAAAAAATTCTATTGTTACGTGTTTTTATCTATGCATGAAGCGAACCACTACAACACGTTAGACTATATGTTAAAAAGCAACCTTTGGGTGATTGTTTGTTTGAAGAAAGTGATGCTAACGTTAAAGAGTCTTTATAGTAGAATTTCTTTTGGAGTGTGAGCTGTCGGGGGCGGTTAACAGTGGGAAGCGGTGGCATCACTAAATTTAGTTATGGGTTTTATAAACAGTTTATGTTATTGTACTGGGAATCTCTAAATGAAACATAAATAGTTATCAACTACCAAGTTCTTTCTTTTTTTATTTTAGTCGTTTTTGCTTTCAAAACAGGTTGGTTCCCCGTTGTAACGCGCGGGTGGGAACAACCTAGTTTATTTTATTTAGGCATGTATGGATTCATATAATTATTGATTAGGAGATTGTATATTTAATTATTAACATTGTTGGAAATTCATTATTTCTAAATTCAAGACTTACAAAAAAATGTGATAATATAATTAATGTTATTACATCTTGAATTAAAATACTAATCAAAGTTACTTACATTTGGTTTAGGAAATTTTATATATTATTGTTTTACACAAAACTTCTCAGATTAAGAACCCGAATCACTAGTTTTGATACACACACACACACATATATATAGTCTCGTTTATTTAACATTTTGTTATTATATATTTTTAGGGTGATTTCTTTTGGATATTTATTTTCTTATGCAGTATCATTTATGGAACGCTTAGCAAACGGTGTATGGATCTCTTTCCCCTTTTTCATTAAACTTTTTGGGGTGTATGATATGTCACGAAAATCTCATATTTATTTAATCCAAATATCTGACAAGCAAAATCAATGTGTAGTTAGGTGTTATATGTATTTGTTACTTGTTTGTTTATTTAGCTTTGTGTCTCAGTCAATTGTTTGCAAGTCATCACATTGTGGATCCACTGGTTGACCTGTTCCCCACAACCATGGGTGAATATGTATCGCCATGACGAAATTGACGCATGGAAGTCATACTAAACCCTATGGTGTGCCAAATCTAGGGATTTTCAATATTTCATGTTTGAAATATTATTTTATTATAAGTTTTATCGTATTTCATGTGGTTAATTTATCGTTTCATATTTTACCATCAGGATAAATCTTTAATACTCTATGATATTTTAATGGTTTTCATGTGAATTACTCTATTAGTTCATATTTTGTCAATGGGTTAGACTTATGTTTCTCTTTAATGTTCTATGATATTTTTCATGTGATTCGTATTCTTGAATTATGGGTTACCACAAGATCGATGACTTTATGATTTCACTTATGTCCATTTTAATCTGTCAGTCTATCCTCGCTATGAGCCATAGACTTTACTTGCGTTTGTTCCTCATAGATGTCTTCTAATCGTCGTCGTCGTAGTACGAGAATCTCTGACAACATAATGGCAGCTTTAATAGTTGAGCAAATGGTCGCGGTTATTCCTGATATTGTCATTCAAGTTCAACAGACACTCAACGCTAAAGCCTCCATGGATCAGTTCAAAGAGGTTGAAGCTAAATCGTCCTCTCACAACAACATCCGCCAAAACTATGCCATACCAGTTATTCCGCTAAATCAAGTTTCCCCTAATCTGCAAACTAACGAAAAGTCTTATCATGGACCTTTTCCACAATGCATCACCTGCCGATACCATCATCCAATCAACTCCATGTGCCGTTACTACACTTATTGTGAGCATTACGACCACTTTGTCAACATTTGCCAACGCCTTAAAACTCAAGTTGACCAACCTAGGGCTTCATCAATTGCACCACTTGTGGCTCTCTCACTTGTTTAGCCAAACGCACAACTTATGATCCAACCGTATGTCCAACCAGATACTCAACCTATGGATCAACCAATTGTGCAGCATAACACCCAACTCGTTCCTTAAGATCGAGCCTGTTTAAATTGTGGGGACCTAAAACATTTCAGAAATGTGTGTCCCAGGTTGGTTGATATTATCTGTCACACCCCCAAAATCCACAAGCGGAGTATCACCGCAGGAGGCGTGACATGACCAGGATCAAGCCACCAATCATATTGAACAATGTATAATAATAAAGATAAAACCAACCACAATATAATTGGTGTCCAAAACAATTTAATTAAGTTCAAGTTATCAATGGAAGCACAAAAGTGTAAAACCAAAACATAAGTTTTAAAGTTCAAATGTTTAACATGGAACTCAACAGTCCATGTCCCACAACGACCTTTCCTTCTCGTGCAAGCTCCATCTAAGCACCTAACGACATGCAAGGCATGTAGCAACGAATCCACAACAAAGTTGAGCGAGTTCACTGTCGCAACCCCCGATCCCTAAGCCCCGGGAACGGGCGGCCGCGAGCCAGTTTTGGTGGTATCTGGTATTGTCTAATTTGGCAGCGGAATTTACATCAGGACCGTAGTTAGGAAATATTTTATCAGAGTAAAACACCACATTTTATATAAATAAACATATTGGGACAAACCCAAGTTTTTATTACAAACTGATTTATAGGGATAAATCCAATTTTATTTGAATTAAAACGCCTTCTCTATTTAGGTAACTTTTATAGCCACTTTTCCAAGCCTTCAGTGCTGTCCAGCTGGCTTCTAATTGGCTTTCACATTGTGTTACCTGAAAACGTTTTAAAAACATTTGTCAGTGGGAAATACTGGTGAGTGAATCCCAGTTTAATCAAGGAACATCAATTTAATTTAAACAGTATTAAGAGCGATTACAATGTTTATATCTACCCAATTACTCATACAGTACTGTCAATCCTGACTGGTGGGTCATATTACACATTGGCTAACTCTTCGTCCAATGGTAACGTGTCTCACATTTTGTATACAAAACCCCAACATACCGGTAGTAATCGTAGAATTAAAAGACTCAGTCACTGCTAAATTGATTGTTAAATAGTTAAGGTTTTGTAAAAACAGTTAACAAAAAGTTTACAAAAAAACGGATCAACTCACATTGCTGTCTTAGATTATCCTTTAGGGTTTCCTGGTGACAATCTATAATTTACACAAATGCACATGTGTTAGTATAATAACCCATTTTAACATTAGTAATACCCTCCCCGAGACGGCATTCCAACGACTACGTCGGGCAGAACCACGACGGCCGTTACAGAACCCTAGATCAATCGGGCAGAGTATCTAATACGTATCCAGGGGTTATGATACTTACAACGGAGCAGAACTTCGCTATTTAGGGGGGGTATTAGACCCGTGTATAATGCACACTATGTGAAATTGAGAGAAAGAAAGAAACTTTTGGACGAATTCGACTGAAGGCCGAGCAAATCAATTTATAGGGCTGAAACCCGACTTTCTCGCAAAGGCAAAGGCCTACGCGGCCCGCATCAACGCTGGTCAACAGCGTAGCTGATCCGGGTCACAGGGTAGGTTCAACACGCGTCGGCCACGTGTCATCATCGGGCTGCGCCACACTTTTGATCTCTAGCGGCCCGCGTAAGGTTTGAGGTGTGGCTTACGCGGCCCGCCTCAAACCCAAAAATCTGATTTTTGATTTATTTTAATAATATTTAAAGTATTCGGGGCCCGTTTTCACGTAATGGGTGTATTTTAGTACATATAGGGATATTTTAAAATATATTAGGGTGTCGGAAAATTTATGAGGGTGTCGGTTTAGAGTTGTTATATCCTCCCCACCTTGTTTTAGAGCTCGTCCTCGAGATCTACTGAAACAAGTGTGGATATTTCCTTTGCATTTCCGATTCAAGCTCCCATGTGTACTCAGGTCCTCTTTTGGAGTCCCACTTTACTTTGACCAGAACTAATCTCTTATGCTTGAGGTTCTTGACTTTTCTGTCTTCAATTTGTAGAGGCCTTTCTACAAATTTGAGTTGTTCATTTACCTCTATATCCTTAAGAGGTACCATTAGTGATTCATCAGCTAAGCATTTCTTGAGATTATATACATGAAATACATCATGTATTCCTGTCATTTCCTCTGGCAATTATAGCTGATAGGCTGTAGGTCCTATTCTTCTAATAATCTCAAAAGGTCTAACATATCTGGGACATAGCTTTCCTCTTTTGATGAATCTTACTATTCCTTTCCAAGGAGAGACTTTCAATAATACTTTGTCTCCTACTTGAAATTCCAATGGTTTTCCTATGTTGTCAGCATAGCTCTTCTGTTGATCACGTGCTGTTTTTAGTCGTTCCTTGACTTGAATGATTTTGTCGGTTGTTTCCTGTACTATCTCAGGTCCAGATAGTTGTTTTTCCCTAATTTCTGCCCAACAGACTGGGGTTCGGCACTTTCGTCCATAAAGTGTTTCGAATGGTGCAGCATTGATACTTGTGTGATAACTATTATTATAAGAAAATTCTATTAAAGGTAAGTGATCGTCCCAATTACCTCCAAAATCAATTACACGAGCTCTAAGCATGTCTTCCATCGTCTGAATTGTTCTTTCGCTTTGTCCGTCCGTTTGAGGATGATAAGCTGTGCTTAGATTCAACTTGGTTCCCATGGCTTTTTGGAAACTTGACCAAAAATGAGAGTTAAAACGGCTATCTCTATCAGAAACAATTGATAAAGGAATTCCATGTAATGAAACAATTTCATTTACATACAATTTGGCTAGCTGTTCCATACTGAAAGTTTCTTTCATTGGTAGGAAATGAGCTGACTTGGTTAGCCTATCTACAATCACCCAGATTGTATCATTACCTTTCCTTGTTTTGGGTAATTTGGTAACAAAATCCATTGTTATCAATTTCCATTTCCACACTGGCATTTCTAACTGTTGCAACAGACCTGAGGGTTTCTGGTGTTCAGTTTTAACTTGTGAACATGTTAAACATTTAGAAACATAGGTTGCTATGTCCTTTTTCATTCCTATCCACCAGAAATTCTTTCTTAAATCCTGGTACATTTTATCACTTCCTGGATGCATCGTATACTTAAACTTATGGGCTTCTTCTAATATACGACGACGTAGGTTTCCTAATTTAAGTATCCACATTCTCTTCTTATGGAATCTCCAAATTCCATATGTTCCTTGTTCTAATTCCTTAATCATACCTTTTAGTTTTTCAGTATCATCCTTGATTACTGATTCTTGTGCTTTTCTAATTTGATCATTTAAATCTACTTGTAGATTTAATTTAAGAGAACGTACCCTTTTTGGCTTTTCATGATACTTTCGGCTTAAAGCATCAGCCACTACATTTGCCTTTCCTTCATGATACTGGATATCGCAATCATAGTCACTAAGCATCTCCATCAAGCGTCTTTGTCTCATATTCAACTCTTTTTGCCCGAAAACATACCTTAAACTTTTATGATCAGTGAATATGGTAAACTTACTACCATAAAGGTAATGTCTCCAAATCTTAAGGGCAAAAATTATAGCTCCTAACTCGAGATCATGGGTTGAATAATTCTCTTCATGATTCTTAAGTTGCCTAGACGCATAAGCTATAACCTTTTGGCGTTGCATTAACACACATCCGTAACCTAACTTAGAAGCGTCACAATAGATTACAAAATCTTCAGTTCCTTCTGGTAACGCTAGTATGGGTGCATGGGTTAATCTTTGCTTTAGAATTCTAAATGCTTCTTCTTGTTTTGGTCCCCATTCAAACTTAATAGATTTACAAGTTAACTTAGTTAAAGGAATGGCTATTATAGAGAAATCTCGAATAAATCTTCTATAATAACCGGCCAATCCTAAGAAACTTCTAACCTTGGTTGGTGACTCATGGGTTTTCCATTTGGTTATCGCCTCGATTTTTGTGGGATCCACATGAATTCCTACATGGTTCACTAAATGTCCAAGAAACTATACCTGTTCTAACCAAAACTTGCACTTTGAAAATTTAGCGTAAAGCTTTTCTTTTCTTAATAGACTTAAAAGTGCGTGCAAATGATTTGCATGGTCTTCCTTACTTTTAGAATAAATGAGAATATCATCAATAAAAACAGTTATGAATTTATCCAAATATGGCTTACATATTCGGTTCATCATGTCCATAAATGCGGCTGGGGCATTGGTTAAACCAAATGGCATGACAGTAAATCCATAATGGCCATACCTAGTTCTAAAGGCGGTCTTAGGAATATCCTCTTCCTGTACCTTTAATTGATGATATCCTGATTTTAAATCGATTTTAGAGAAAAATCGAGCTCCTTGCAATTGATCGAACATATCATCGATTCTTGGTAATGGATACTGATTCTTAATCGTGACTTTGTTCAATTCACGGTAATCAATGCACATACGCATCGATCCGTCATTCTTTTTAACGAATAAAATCGGCGCTCCCTATGGGGATGAACTTGGCTGTATGAATCTTTTTTCCAGCAATTCATCTAATTGTTTCTTCAGTTCCTGCATTTCTGCGGGTGCCAAACGGTAAGGTGCTTTAGCAATTGGTGTTATTCCTGGTAGCAGGTGAATTCTGAATTCAACTTCTCTGTCTGGTGGTAATCCTGGTAATTCTTCTGGAAATACATCTGAAAACTGAGACACTACTGGAATGTCTTTTAGTTCTTTTCCTTTAGTGTTAGTGATTATGAAAATCAAATACACTATAGACCTTTTTCTTATATAACTTGCAGTTTTCATTACAAAGATGAATTTAGTGGATCTAGAGGGTTTATCTCCTTTAATTATGATCTTTTCACCTTTTGGTGAATTTACTTGGATTGACTTTTGATCACATAAAATACTGGCTTTATTGGCTATTAACCAATCCATTCCTAAAACGACATCAAATCCTGCCAGATTCATGGGATACAGGTTTGCCATAAATTTTTGGTTAAAAAATTCTATTCTTGCTCCCTGCAAGATTTCGGAAATCCTAACTGTTTCTCCATTTGCTGTCTCTACTAGACATTCTTGTTGTAGTTTAGTTAATGACTGATTTAGAAGTTTGCAAAACGAAGTATTAATAAAACTTTGGTTCGCACCAGAGTCAAATAATACTTTAGCAAAAACATCATTAACTAAAAACGTACCGGCTATCACGTCTGGAATCATCTTGGCTTCATCTGTAGTCAGAACGAATGCTCTAGCATTTTTAGTGTTCTTGATATTTGTAGCTGGAGCTAATTTTGGACAGTTTGGCTTGATATGACCTTGTTCTCCACAGTTATAGCATATCCTGTTGTTGGCTTTTCTCCTGCAGTCTTCTTCCTTGTGACTTGATATTTTGCAGAAATTGCAATATATGGAGCATCTTCCAGAATGCTTCCTTTTGCAATACTTGCAATAAGGTGCAGATGTGGAACCTATATTTTTCCCAGGGTTGGAATTTCCAGATCAGAATTCCTGGGTAAGTCTTTGAGCTAGGTTTCTCCTCTGATCTTCCTCTTTAGTATGGATTAATTCATTTGTCAAGGTGTTGGCTAGTTCTACAGCTTCTTCTATGGTTTGAGGTCTAGCTGCCTTGACTACATGTCTAATCTCCCCGATTAATCCCCAGATGTAACGGGAGATTAATACTGGTTCAGATGATGCAAGGGTTGGTACTATTCTAGCATATTTAAAGAATGTAGTAGTATAACCCTTACTATCTACCCCGGTCATCCTAAGGTTCAGAAACTTATTAGCTATCTGTTCCTTTTCATTGGGATGGCATAATTTCCTTTCTACTATATTTTTAAATTCCTCTCATTCTATGTTGTATACCCTATCACTTGTTCCACCATTCTAAGGCTGAGTTCTTAAACAAATTGGAAGCAAACATTATTTTATCTTCTTCAGCACACTTGCTTATTTTTAAGACTGCCTCAATCTTTTCTATCCAGCGTAGAGTTGCAATGGGTCCCTGCCCGAGAATTCTATTGGTTTGCAGGACCAAAATTCTTTATAAGAACAACCATAAGGCATGGTTCTTATTCTTTTGGGAATAGGCACCTGAAGTACGGGTCCATTGTTCACGCTGTGTTCTGGTTCAATTGGTCGCTTACTGCTATGTTTACTTTTATTATTCGCTTCCTGAACCGTTTGAATAATAAATGGCATTGCATCTATGATTCCTTATGCCACTATGTGTTGGATAGCACTATTATCCACTGGATTTCCATTGTTATTGATGCTTGGATTCTCATTAACCAAGTTAATGTTACTCTGGTTATCGTTATTCAGATTTTCTTGATTTCCTTCATCGACCATCTGAATTTTAAACATTTACCACATATTAATATCACAAAATAATATTTAATATAGTAAATCACATGACACGCATTTTGGTCAAAAGCGTCGATCATTGCGACTTTACTCTATTCATATAATATGCATCTATTACACACCAGCACTGAAATTAAAATTACAATACCAACTGAAATAAAATTACACTAATAATAGTAGGCATCCGTAGGTTTTTTTTTCATACACATGCACACCTATTATATTATTATTATTACTACTACCATCTCCACCATCACATTCATGGATATGGATTTATCCAGAAATCCATATTGCGCTCGTCATACTTCCAGACAAGTCGCTCTCCCACCTGTCTCATTCGTTCACTACTTTCTAAAATTTCCTCACCAAATGTCCTAAGTTCTTGTACATTGTCTGCACTCATTGGGGGTGCAGGTTCTTGGACTGGGTTGGGAATCTGGGGTGCGGGTTCTTGGTATAGGGGTGCAGGTGCCTGGAATTGGTAAGGATTTTCTAAAATCTCCCTAATGTATTCATCATGGTAATAGGGATCTAAAGGATCCAAACCTGGGTAGGCTCCTATGTTTGGCATGGGCATGTCTTCATGTATCGGGTAACGTTGCACATAGTCCCTATTGTCGTCCCACCAGGGGTCGTAATTTGGGTCTAGGGGGTTTGGTGATGGTACCCTAGGTATTTCTTCCGGATTGAAGTCATGCATTTCTACTTGATTTTCAGGGTTTTCTATTTCCATTGGTTGGTCAGGGATTGGTAGTTGTGGTGGGGGTGCTATCATTTGTTCCAGGTTAGGGTCAGCTGCAGTGGTTGCTAGGATGTGGATGTTGGCTATACCCCTATTAATCATTTCCTGGGCATAGGCATCGGTTTCTCTTTTGGCTGCTGCTAGTGCTCTCTGGTCTTGTAACTTTTTCATACATTTTCTACGCTCGTGTGCCCCTCGACTGAACCATCCCCTCTTTTTCTAAGGAAATGGCTTTTCTGACTGAGCTTTAAACATGAATATTCCTTCTTCTGTATCAGCAGAGTACCCTGAGAGGGCAGGCTGAGAAGAGGAGGTGCCTTCGCTTCTAGGCGAACCAGACAATTGACGATACGCGTCAGATGGTCCTTGGTCGCTCATACTGTAAACTAACAAATAGTCAAATAACACATAACAATAAAATACAATTATGCACGTATTGTCATAATTTATTTCCTAACAATTTGAATTTTGATGTCAGCTGAACACTTCTGTTGTTGAATCAGTGGCTTAGCTCTGATACTACATTCTGTCGCAACCCTCGATCCCTAATCCCCGGGAACGGGCGGCCGCGAGCCACTTTTGGTGGTATCTGGTATTATCTAATTTGGCAGCGGAATTTACATCAGGACCGTAGTTAGGAAATATTTTATCAGAGTAAAACACCACATTTTATAAAAATAAACATATTGGGACAAACCCAAGTTTTTATTACAAACTGATTTATAGGGATGAATCCCATTTAATTTGAATTAAAACGCCTTCTCTATTTAGGTAACTTTTATAGCCACTTTTCCAAGCCTTCAGTGCTGTCCAGCTGGCTTCTAATTGGCTTTCACATTGTGTTACCTGAAACGCGTTTTAAAAACATTTGTCAGTGGGAAATACTGGTGAGTGAATCCCAGTTTAATCAAGGAACATTAATTTAATTTAAACAATATTGAGAGCGATTACAATGTTTATATCTACCCAATTACCCATTCAGTACTGTCAATCCTGACTGGTGGGTCATATTACACATTGGCTAACTCTTCGTCCAATGGTAATGTGTCTCACATTTTGTATACAAAACCCCAACATACCGGCAGTAATCGTAGAATTACAAAGACTCAATCACTGCTAAATTGCATTGTAAAATAGTTAAGGTTTTGTAAAAACAGTTAACAAAAAGTTTACAAAAAACGGATCAACTCACATTGCTGTCTTAGATTATCCTTTAGGGTTTCCTGGTGACAATCTATAATTTACACAAATGCACATGTGTTAGTATAATAATCCATTTTAACATTAGTAATACCCTCCCCGATACGACATTCCAACGACTACGTCGGGCAGAACCACGACAGCCGTTACGGAACCCTAGATCAATCGGGCAGAGTATCTAATACGTATCCAGGGGTTATGATACTTACAACGGAGCAGAACTTCGCTATTTAGGGGGTATTAGACCCGTGTATAATGCACACTATGTGAAATTGAGAGAAAGAAAGAAACTTTTGGACGAATTCGACTGAAGGCCGAGCAAATCAATTTATAGGGCTGAAACCCGACTTTCTCGCAGCCCGCGTAAGGGTAGGCAAAGGCCTACGCGGCCCGCGTCAACGCAGGTCAACAGCGTAGCTGATCCGGGTCACAGGGTAGGTTTAACACGCGTCGGCCACGTGTCATCACCGGGCTGCGCCACACTTTTGATCTCCAGCGGCCCGTGTAAGGTTTGAGGTGTGGCTTACGCGGCCCGCCTCAAACCCAAAAATCTGATTTTTGATTTATTTTAATAATATTTAAAGTATTCGGGGCCCGTTTTCACGTAATGGGTGTATTTTAGTACATATAGGGATATTTTAAAATATAGTAGGGTGTCAGAAAATTTATGAGGGTGTCGGTTTAGAGTTGTTATATTCACAGTTGGTTGTCCATTTTAAAGTTGTTCCAAAAACCATAAGTTCTTTCGAAAACCATGTGTTAATCAGTTCCTTGTTTCCCAAACCAAAACCAGTGGGGGCTACCCCATGTTAATCACTAGACCCGTTACCACATCGACTACTGACTGAAGACATGTTTATGTACCCTGCGTCAATGTCTATCATCATTGACTAAGTGCCTAGATCCATTAGTCCACTCCAGTCCTCCGCGGCACGGTGTGAGGCTTGTCAAACCTAATAGTGCTACCTAACTAATGACCCGCTCGCCATTGGCCCGATGATTAAGTTGATATAAAAAGGAGGGACTTCATGATAGAGTTTTGTCTAGTAAGTTATATATTGTCATCCTTCCTATGGAGGATGGAGGTACGTAATCTACCTAAGGAGAATATGCAGGTTTCAATGTTGTCATCCTTCCCAAGGAGGATGGAGGTACATATTCTACCCAAGGAGAATATGCAGATTCCGTTTTAGTTTCTTAACCCATTCCCCAACCACTGGGAATCCCATGCCTTATAAAAAGTGTGAACTCACCTTAGGTTAGCTCAGCAGATACACGAAAAGGTCACTTGAGCTATATGTGGTCAACCACGTCCTAACATGGTTACCATACAAGTCAGGTCTAGGTTCAAGAAGTGCACATAGGTTTACACATAAACTAACATGTTACGAATCATGTAATGATCATGGCAAACACGTAAGATCACATTCAACACGTTAACAGTCAAACATACATCATAACCAAACTTGTGCGACTCAATTGATTGGGCTCGCACAAGTTCAATGGCCCAACAGCCTTGTGTGATTCACTAATTGAAGCCCAACAATATTTGGCCCAACCTGTTGTGCGTCCTGCACAACTTTTGCGACTCACAACGGGTTGTGCGACTGAAACAACCCGGCCCAATAACATAAGTATCCCAACATTCACACGGCCCAAACAAATAAACAGAAATCAACTTGTGCGGTCCATTTCATCTTGTGCGACCCGGATTAACTTGTACGATAACAAATATCTTGTGCGACTGAGTTTTGGGCTTTAAGGCCCAATCATAATAAGGTTTAAACAGTTGTGTGTGGCCCAAGGCTTGTGCGATAAACCCCTTGTGCGAATCAGACTTGTGCGTTTGCACTTGTGCGATCAGAACTTGTGTGTTCTGATCTTGTACAATCCAAGGGTTTTGTGCGATCGGTTACGACTTTCCTTAATTCTTGCAATCAATTCCTTAATTAATTTAAACAGTTTCCTACTACACATTTAATTGATTAAATCAAGCATTTTCCAATTAATTCTCATGAACCCTAATTAATTATCAACCCATGAACATCAACCTTTGCATAATATCTGATCATTAGATCAATTATTTTTGAATTTACCATTCAACATCTTATGTTCAAAATTTACAAACTAATCAACATCCGAATCAAGACTAACAACTAAATAACATGCATTCGGTCCTAGATCTAATCAAAATCATCATACAATCCGTTGACAAGAACAATTTCATCGTATACATTTATATGTTGGAATCGAATATATATTCTCGAATCAAACATCAAACATTAAACATCATTAAACATCAAAGTTTCAACAACATAATTGCTAGCATGAAACCCTAGCTTCCATACAATCCGTAAAATCAGAATCATAACAATTCAAACTCATAACAATCATCAAAGATGTAACACTAACCGAAGTTTGTGAAATAGGATGAACCTGATCCAGATGGGAGCCTTTGGTTGAGGCGAGTGTTGTTGTCGAACAAGAGGGAGGAGAGGAGAGAGAGCTAGGAGGATTAAGGTTTGGTAAAATTTGTGTGCTAGATGGTTATGGGGTTTATATATTGACACCCCTTGGTGTCATACGAAAACAATAAGGTCCAGCCCATCATGGGCTGCCCTTTGGATCGTATTCGAACAAGAGTGTGGGTCGAGAGAGAGGAATGTGCAATTGGGTTCATTGTGTGCGGCCCAAAGAACTTGTGCGACCGGACAATGTTGTGCGACTAGATTAATATATATATACATATATTACACACAATCATATAATGCAAACACATTATTCCATTAAAAGTAACGTATCACATAATCACTTAACGTTCAAGCAAAATACATCAAAGTACAACGTAGGGTTTGAAATACGAGTTGTCACATCATCCCCAAGTTGAAAGAAATTTCGTCCTGAAATTTAGCACGTAGTTATTGAGGAAGCTAGTTAGGTTGTGTGGTTTCCTGGTTTTCCTGGGGTGTCACATCCTTCCCCTGTTGGTTTGGAATTTCGTCCCGAAATTCCGCAGTAGCTTCAGCCTCAGTAGTGGATTCACTTTTCTCGAACAACTGGGGATACTTGTCTTTCATTTGGTCTTCTCGTTCCCAGGTAAACTCTGGGCCACGACGGGAGTTCCAACAAACTCGAACAATGGGTATCCTGGTACGTTTGAGAACGTTAACGTCTCGGTCTGTAATCTCTACCGGTTCCTTGACGAATCGCAGCTGATCGTCGATGGTGAGTTCCTTGAGAGGAACTATGAGGGTCTCATCTGACAGATACTTCTTCAGATTTGACACATGGAACACGTTATGAACTCCACTGAGTTCTTCAGGTAGATTCAGTCTATAGGCCACCTTGCCAATTCTTTCAGTGATTTCGAAAGGTCCAACATAATGTGGATTTAGCTTGTCTCGTTTACCAAAACGAATCACACCTTTCCAAGGTGAGACTTTAAGTAGCACTCGATCCCCAACCTGGAACTCGAGTGGTTTCCTGCGCTTATCAGCCTAGCTTTTCTGACGGTCACGAGCTGCCGCCATTCGTTGTCGTATTTGGGCAATCTTTTATGTCGTGTCGACGACGAGTTTTGGGCCACCAACTTCTGCCCAGCATAAAGGTGATCTGCATTTTCGTCCATACAACGCCTCGAACGGAGCGGCCTGGATGCTGGTGTGGTAACTGTTGCTATATGAGAACTCCACCAAAGGTAGATGTCTTTCCCAACCATTACCAAAGTCGATTACACATGCTCGAAGCATGTCTTCAAGGGTTTGGATGGTGTGTTCAGACTGCCCATCCGTTTTCGGGTGATATGATGTGCTCATGTCTAAGCGTGAGCCAAAGGATTTGTGCATCGCTTGCCACAATTCGGATGTAAAACGTGAGTCATGATCAGAAATGATGGAGGTTGGCACCCCGTGCCTCGAGACAACTTCCTTAAGATAGACGTCTGCCAGAGTAGAGAACTTATCCATTTCCTTGATAGCCAAGAAATGTGCAGACTTTTTCAGTCGATCCACAATCACCCAAATGGTATCATTTGCTCATTGAGATCTAGGTAGGCCAGTAACGAAGTCCATGGAAATTTGCTCCCATTTCCAGGTCGGTATCTCTGGTTGCTGAAGTAGGCCTGATGGTTTCTGGTATTCGACCTTGACTCTAGCACAGGTCAAACATTTACTGACATAGGTTGCTATGTTAGCTTTCATGTGGGGCCACCAGTACGTAGTTTTGAGATCGTGGTACATCTTACTGAACCAGGATGTACTAAGTAACGAGACTTGTGTGCTTCATCCATCACAAGTTCACGTAGATTACCATAAAATGGAACCCAGATGCACCCCGCCAAGTAGTAAGCACCGTCTTCCCTTAGTTCTAACCGTTTCTTCGATCCTCGCAGGGACTCAGCCCTGATGTTTTCTTCTTTCAATGCTTCGACCTGAGCATCACGAATTTGAGCGGGAAGATTGGAGTGGATGGTATGCTGTAACGCACGTACACGCTTAGGTTTTGTTTCCTTACGACTAGGGCTGTAAACGAACCGAACGAACACGAACGAGGCCTTGTTCGTGTTCGTTCGTTAAGGAAATAAATGTGTTCACGAACGGTTCATGAACACTTACCGAACGAGATTTTATGTTCGTGTTCGTTCATTAAGGAAATGAGCGTGTTCACGAACGGTTCACGAACACAAGCGAACGCAAATAAATTTGGCGAACGCGATGAAGGATAAAGGTGGATAGCCTAGAGAGTAGCACTAGAACTTGAATTCCTTATTGTGGAATGGAGGTAGATCATATTCGTCGATGTAAATAATGAGAAAAAAAGGGAAATGGTGCAAAAACAAGGTGAAAGAGGGTTTCCTAGTTTAATTGTTAGGGTAATGTTATAAATAAAAGTTTAATAGTATAAAAAGTATAGATAAAATATATGAAAGTATAAAAATATTTAATTAAAACACGAACATAAATGAACGAATGTTCACGAACACCTTACCGAACGTTCACGAACACAATTGAACGAACGAGACCTTTGTTCATGTTCGTTCATTTAATTAATCGGACGGAATTTTTTGTTCATGTTCGTTCATTTATTAAACGAACGAACATAAACGAACTTCCCGCCGAACGGTTCACGAACTGTTCGCTGAACGTTCGGTTCGTTTACAGCCCTACTTACGACTGAGGGCGTCAGCCACAGCATTGGCTTTGCTTGGATGGTACTTGATGGCGCATTCGTAGTCGTTAAGAAGTTCGACCCATCGACGCTGTCGCATGTTCAACTCCTTCTGATCGAAGATATGCTGGAGACTCTTGTGATCGGTGTAAATGGTGCACTTGGTACCATACAAGTAATGTCTCCGTATCTTAAGAGTAAACACCACTCTCCCAACTCCAAGTCATGAGTAGTGTAGTTCTTTTCGTGAACTTTAAGTTGGCGTGATGCGTAAGCAATGACTTTTTCACGTTGCATCAACACACAACCAAGTCCCTGGATTGACGCATCACAATAAACCATGAAATCTTCTGTGCCCTCAGGCAATGAGAGAATAGGTGCGCTACAAAGCTTCAACTTCAGCTGCTGCGGATTCCTAAGCATCACCCCAACGGTAGGTGACACCCTTCTGGGTAAGAACAGTAAGAGGCTGCGCGATCCTTG
The DNA here is from genome assembly GCA_030545235.1 of Helianthus tuberosus. Classification (NCBI taxonomy): domain Eukaryota; kingdom Viridiplantae; phylum Streptophyta; class Magnoliopsida; order Asterales; family Asteraceae; genus Helianthus; species Helianthus tuberosus. The sequence goes on from CM060438.1 coordinate 59,161,613, forward strand.
AGAAATCCTTAATAAACCTTCTATAGTACCCCGCCAATCCCAAAAATTGGCAGATTTCAGTTGGAGTTCGAGGTGCAGGCCAATTCCTGATTGAGTCAACCTTGGATGGATCAACGTGAATCCCATCCTCATTAACCACGTGGCCTAGAAAATGGACTTCACGAAGCCAGAAGTCACATTTCGAGAACTTAGCATAAAGTTGTTCTGTTCGAAGAAGTTCCAAAATGAGTCGCAGATGACGCTCGTGTTCCTCCTGACTCTTGGAATAGATTAGGATGTCATCAATAAACACAATAACGAACTTATCCAAGTAGGGTTTACACACTCGGTTCATAAGATCCATGAAGACCACAGGTGCGTTGGTCAACCCAAAAGGCATAACCAGAAACTCGTAGTGTCCATAACAAGTCCTGAACGTTGTTTTGGAGATGTCCTCGTCTCGGACTCTCAGCTGATGATAACCCGATCTCAGATCAATCTTAGAGTAGAAGCTCGACCCTTGCAACTGGTTGAACAAGTCATCAATACGTAGAAGAGGATAAGGATTCTTCACGGTCACCTTGTTGAGTTCACGATAGTCAATGCACATTCGGAAAGTACCGTCTTTCTTCTTCACAAACAATACTGGTGCTCCCCAGGGCGAAGAGCTAGGACGAATGAAACCCTTGTCCAAAAGCTCTTGTAGTTGAGTAGACAGTTATTCCAATTCTGATGGGGCTAAGCGATAAGGTGCACGAGCTATGGGCGCTGCTCCAGGGGCTAGCCCGATTTGAAACTCGACCTGACGATGAGGCGGAAGGCCGGGTAATTCCTCAGGGAATACCTCAGGGAAGTCGCGTACGATTGGAATATCTTCTATCTTCTTTTCCTTCGTTGAAGTGTCAGTAACAAGAGCTAGTATAGCAGCGTGGCCCTTTCGCAAACACTTCTTGGCCTTAAGGAAAGAGATGATGCTCACAACAGCACCAATCTTGTCACTACGAATAACGAGAGGTTCTTCATCAGAACGAGGAATGCGGACGATTTTCTCCTTGCGTAGGATCTCAGCTCGATGTTGGGATAACCAATCCATCCTAATGACGATGTCGAAGCTACCAAGAACGATAGGGATTAGGTCGATAGAGAAGGTCTGACCAGCAAGGACAAGATTACAACCCTTAACTATGTGCGTAGCTTCAAGACTTTTACCGTTTGCTAGTTCTACAACATGCTTGGTGTCTAAGGGGATTGGGGTACGCTTAAGCATCTGACTACCTTTTAAGGACACATAACTAGTATCGGCACCTGAATCGAATAAAACAGAAACAAAGAAGTCATCTAGTAGGAACTTACCCGTCACAACGTTGGGATCGTTCCTAGCATCACCTTGACCAATCACGAAAGCACGTCCCCCGGCACCATTGCCATCATTGTTACCCCCATTGTTGTTCCCATTTCCTTGGTTGTTGTTGTTGTTCTGATTCAGCTGTGGACAGTTCCTTTTGAAGTGGCCTTCAACACCACACTGAAAGCACCCTTTATTATTACCCTGTTGTTGTTGCTGCTGCTGCAGCTTCTGTGGAGCTTGTTGCTGTTGCTGTTGCTGACGATTCTGATTCACAGGATATGGGCTCCTGTAATCCTTCGCTGCGTGACCAGGCTTGTTACATCTATGACAGCGACCCTTGCTACACGGCCCGCTGTGGTGCAAGTTACAACGGTTGCACTTATGTTGATTTCCCTTGTACCCTCCTTATTGACCAGGGCTCTTGTGGTCGTCAGTCCTTCGCTGCTGAGAGTGAGACTGAACCGAAGTTGAACCCTTGTTTGAATTTCCATTCCACTTGCGCTTGTTGTCGCTAGGAGCATCAGAAGTAGCGGTAGCACTAATACGCTTTGGCAGCCTGTTCTGCTCAACTGCCTGATCAGTGAGATGATGGGATAATCGAATGACTTGCTGAATCGTGAGAAGGTTAGCCGAAGTCACCATGCTCTGAATCTTTGGCACTAAGCCCTTGATATAAAGCTCGATACGTTTGCAAGGAGGGTCCACCATAGTAGGACACAAAGCAGCCAGTTCGTTTGATCTCTTAGTATATGCCTCAATCTCAAACCCCGTCATCTTCAAATAGTAGAACTCCACTTCTAACTTGTGAATGTCATCACGATGACAATACTCTTCCTTGATCAAATCTTTGAAGTCATTCCATGGGGTGGCATTAGCAGCTCCTAACCCTAGCATTTGAACCTGAGCGTTCCACCAAGTGAGCGCAACACCTTCAATAGTTCCCGTAGCAAACTTCACCCTACTAGCAACAGGGCATTCACACATTTCAAAGACAGACTCGAGCTTCTCGAACCAATGGAAGAGGCCTACAGCTCCTTCTGTACCACTGAAAGTACTAGGTCGACAGTCCATAAAGGTCTTGAACGTACACACAGGTGGCAGAGCATGCTGACCTGTCGCGCGAGAAAGAAAAGACATGGTTAAGCACGAGAGTTGGTTCGCGAGAGGAGGATCTAAACATCCTAGGATAGGTCGAAATGGCGGTTATACCTTCTGCTAGGGCTGCTGCGAGTGTCTCAGCAACTCGTTCGTTGATTAGAGCCGTCAGTTGGGCTTGAGTCAAGTTCAGGCGTCCACTCATGATCTTCACATCGAAGGAAACATAAGTGAGAATGGTGTCGCGAAAGTGCGAAAGTATGGGGTGACAGAAGAGAGCAAGCACACAAGGTTTCAAGCAGCAATTGTTACACTAACTAAGCATACCATGATCAAATGCACTACTTTAACTAACAGGCAGGCAATACAAAAATAAACCATATCACCTATAGTGTTGAGTCTTGCACGTGGAGCAAAGTGTCGTTGTGGATCGTTGAGCACTGTACAGGTTATAGTCTGGTTTTGTCAAAAAGATTTTCCCTTTTTAAAACCAAGTTCACTATAACCAATGGCTCTGATACCAATCTGTCACACCCCCAAAATCCACAAGCGGAGTATCACCACAGGAGGCGTGACATGACCAGGATCAAGCCACCAATCATATTGAACAATGTATAATAATAAAGATAAAACCAACCACAATATAATTGGTGTCCAAAACAATTTAACCAAGTTCAAGTTATCAGCGGAAGCATAAAGTGTAAAACCAAAACATAAGTTTTAAAGTTCAAATGTTTAACATGGAACTCAACAGTCCATGTCCCACAACGACCTCTCCTTCTCGTGCAAGCTCCATCTAAGCACCTAACGACCTGCAAGGCATGTAGCAACGAATCAACAACAAAGTTGAGCGAGTTCACAGTTGGTTGTCCATTTTAAAGTTGTTCCAAAAACCATAAGTTCTTTCGAAAACCATGTATTAATCAGTTCTTTCGAAAACCATGTATTAATCAGTTCCTTGTCCATTTTAAAGTTGTTCCAAAAACCATAAGTTCTTTCGTGTGCGAGGGGTTAAAGCGTTAACATTGAAAGTTATGACTTTTCGGGTTAACCGAAAGTGTCCAGGGACTTGGCAAAGTGGGTACAAGTCTTAAGGCCCTTGTAGATAAATAATAAGGGGTCAAATTTGCAAGAAATAAGCTTAGTTGACCTTTCGAAGAGCCAAGGGACAAGGATGCGGAAAATAGAAAATGTGAAATCTGATAACAGGGTCCAGGCGGGCCGCGTAAAAGACCTTAAAGTCTTACGCGGGCCGCGTCAGACCATCAGATGCAGCAACATCAGGCAGCAGCCTGTAAACACGCAGAAATGACCTTTATCCGATTTTCCTCATGTAGGATCGTGAAACGACCTAACGAGTCGATCAGAAGAGTGCTCAGACCGAATCAGAGGCGGAATTCATTGATTCGGTCTTCGTTTAGCTTGTATTCACTATTAATTGTCTCGTTTATTAATCTCTGAACGTTTACAGGACTGGAGACACCTCGACAGCACCTCGGCGTCGGAAATCAGACTATTACAAATGAAATCGTTTGAAGGCTATTTATAGGGAAGACCCTTCCGTTTGAAAATGACATAATCATTTCAAACGGAACCCTTCAAACGGTCAACAACCACAAACGGTCATCTACTTTCAAACGTACAACTATTCTACATTCTACTTTTTGTCCTTTTGTGAACATGATGTAACAATGATATCATCCTTGTGATGTCATCATCAAATATGATGACATCATACTTGTTCATATCAGTAACGAACCCGAGACTCGACATAAGACAAAGACGACAGATGAATGCACCAACAGACTCCCCCTCAGATGTTGACGAGTCTTAAGAGTCGAGTCTTTGCATCTTCAGACTTTATCAGTCTTTTTTCTTTCTTAGCATATACCAGGATCTTCTCTTTGGCTCTAACCTCGTCAGACTCCCCCTCTCATCATGATGAGATCGCCGTCTGGAATTAGCTATCACCTTGAGATCAATCCCTGGCTTTATCTCTGTTCAGCTCAACTCCTGCACACATTTTCTCACTACCACATAAGTTTTTACTTAAAAACAATAAGAAAAACTTACTGGAAATAGTTACATCAAGTTCAAATTAATGATCTCGATTAACTAATCAAACTTCTTTCACAGAGTCAGTTTCTTCTTTTAAACGCACGCTCCCAAACCAGTTCATCATGTTCAGCACTTGAAATTTTGAAAATCAGCTCTTCAACATCAGTTGTCGAAAATCTTTTTGTATTTTTCAAAATTTATGCTAAAACACACTAAAATCTTTTTGGATTTTTGAATATAATGAAATGCAATAAAGAAATATTTACAGACAATATTTTTGTGAGTTTGTGTAAGAGAATCATATCAGTTTATGTAACCAATCACTAGCACCGTTAAGCTTTAAACATTTTCAGTTCTAAACGATTCACGTTGATTGACGATATTGTTGTCCACTTAAACTCAATCTAAAAACTTTCGAAATGCTTACCGATACGTTAAGGTATATTAAGATAGCACTAAGTTCTTATGGACCCCACGATCTCAGCATATCCCCTCATCATGCAATACACTAACTCAAGTAATGCCTTTAAACTTTTATCAACTGTGATTTGTGCGAAAACAAAGCAGAATGTTTAAACATTAACAATCAGGTCGATACTTCCGTATACGCAGAGAAAGTCCAATGTTTAAACAAAATAAGAAAAATAAAACAAGTTGAAGTTGTTTAGGCTTTAACCACCAGGTCGATACTCCCGTATACACAGAGGAGGTCCAAAGCTTAAACGAAACACCAAAGAAACTAAAGCAGAACGTTTAGGCAACAACATCCAGGTCGATACTCACGTATACGCAGAGGATGTCCGATGCTTAAACAAAATAAAGAAATAAAACAAGTTTAAATCTTTGCAAAATAAAATGCACAATCACAGCGACTTTTCAGCAAAGTTGTGAAAGTTCACAAACTTAACCAGTTTTATGTCTTTCGACAATCAGCGATTACTGAGTAGGCACACAGTCAAGAAGGACAAAACTAAGTACTATGATTTCAATCATGTTTCCCACTAGAACTAGGCTTTTTCATTTTAGATTTGTATCGTTATCGCAAATCTACTAGTCTAGCTGAGCCTATCGTCACATCTTTAGTGAGACCGTTTATCACATTATAACTTTCCATTTCTTTAGCGTGCTGTGACAGTCCAACTGATCTACTATCATTTCCTCTTGTTTCAGCAAAACTCATTTTTAAATTTTTATCATGTTTTTGGCTTTTTCAAATTTTCAAATGTTTTTGGATTTTCTAAAAATTTACTCCCCCTAAAATGCAAACACATTTTAGGAAATTTGAAAACAAACTATACAATAAAGTGACAACCGATATCGAATTACTTCAATTCGCCATCCACTTGGCATAAACAATCAGAACTCCCCCTCACAACAAACTATTTTCCCATTGTGATCTCAAAACACTTAAGTTTATTTTAATCAAAATGGTTTTTTCGGAAAATTAGTTTATTTACCAACCACTTGTAGGTTCGGGGTCATCACATCATCTTGTTCCTTTCAACCACTTGTAAAGATTTAACATTTTCGAATTAAACAACAAAACCACTTGTAGAAAATCAAGTACAACTTAATGTCCCTGATTTACTACTTGTAAGTCGAAATATCACATTTGTGAATTTCTCAAGAAATGTGCCGATTCATGTTCCATGCTTACCAACCTGGGAACTCCGGTAAGTCAGGTTTTTCTATTTAAACAGACTCACCCAAGCCTGACTGTCCTTGGGTGATTTTGAATTCTTGTTCAACAATGGTGGAAAATTTTCATCATCCATTGTTAAACCTGAATTCTCCAATTTTACCTCAACCAATGGCTCCTCTGGCTTTGACAAACCAGAATCATTGCCTGCACATGGCTTGTCTGACTTTGACCTGTCAGATTCATTGCCTGATGGTGGCTTGTCTGACTTTGACACATCAGATTCATCGCCGACCATTTTCTTCTTCTTTTCATCTTTCGTCCTCAGATTTGTATCTGATGAATTCGTCTTGCTTGACTTTGCAGTCGAGGAAAGCAATTCATCAGAACTCTTATTTTTACCAACAGATGAACCCGAGGACAAGATCTTCTCGAGATACTCTCTCGCTTTCTTCCTCTTCTTCCTCAGTCTGTCTTTTTGCCCCTGTGAAAGCTTCACTTTCTTTTCTTGAACTTTAGGTTCTTGAACCTTCTGTTCTTTGGGCTTGACATTGACTGGTTTCTTCACCTGCTTCTGAGATTCAACTCTCGATCTTCTCATTGATCTCATTGAGCAATCTCTAGCAATATGGCCAATGATGTTGCAATTAAAACATCTCCTTGAATCAAACCTCCAACTCTGGCAGTTAACAACAATGTGTCCTTGATAACCGCATCGGTAACACACTCTGTTATCGTACCAATCGCCATTTTCAGTCCAAACATTCAAATCATAGCACTGTTTGGCTTGGTGATATCCATCTCTCCTCTTGTATGCTGGATTTGACTTTTGAGCACTGTGGTCCAACCTGCACCACTTATTGCCAACAATTTTTGAGTTTTCATTTTTTACTTTTTGTGGTTTTTGATTGCGATTGGATGATTGATCCGATGAACTTTTATTTTCTTTTTGAACATTTTTCAAAATTTTCTCTTTTTGTTTTTGTTCCACTTTCTTCTTCAAAGGTTTTTGCTTAGAGCATTCTCCCTTTTCAGTTGATTGTGGAACAGTTTCTTGAAACTTTTCTTTTAACTTCAAAAATAAAATCTTTTTGTTCATTTTATCATTTTCATCATCAGATTTCTCATCACAATCTTCAACTTTGACTTTGTCAAAGTTTGTGACATTGTCACTTATTGGAACGGAATTGATCGGTTTTGGACAGGGGAACTCAGATGAAGTCACAAAACCTTTCAATTTCTTTTCAAGCTCATCAATTTTGTTCCTTGAATTTTCAGCTTCGTTTTCAAGCTGAGATATTCGTTCAAGATGAGACTTGATTGTTTTTTCGTTTTCATTTTTCATGTTTTCAAGAACAGACTTTTCATTTTCCAAAACATTTATCTGTTCTTGAAATTTTGTCTCATTTGCTTTCAGATTTTTGTTCTCAAGCTTTATCCAGAAATCTTCATTTTCTGAATTCGACTCCTTTTCTTCTAACTCTTTGAATTTCTTTCGAGCACATTCACATTCTTTTTCAAGTTTGATAATTTTCTGAAGATGAGAATTTATCATTTTTTGCTATTCGATGTTGTTTTTGCTAAACACATCTCTCCCATCTTCAAGAATTTTTATTTGATTTTGAAAATCTTTTTCAATTCTTGATTTTTCAATTTCAAAACTTTTAATCTTTTCTTCAAAAACATTTGCTTTTTCTTTCAATTTCTGATTTTCCAATGTCAAACTGTTCAATTTACTTAACAGTTTGTCATTTTCAGAGTTCAGCTTTACACATGTTTCTTGCATAACAAGAATCTGCTTATCATCAGCTTGCTTTTCATTGTTCAACTTCTTGATCTCCAATGCCAAACTTTCCGCATCTTTCACGAGTTTGTCATTGTCAGCTTCAAGTTTATCACATTTAGAGCACACTGATGCAGAACTTGAAGATTCATTCTTCACAGATTCTTCATTCTTTGGAGCTTGCTCTTCCTTTGCCCTAAATGTACCTGCACAAAAGATTTTAACGAAATCAAGAGGATTTGCATACTCATCAATATAACAACCTCTTTTAATATCATATTTCATCACATATTTTGCCCTAACACATTCAACAATCCTTTTGTTTATCTCATCAATCACATCTAAGCCCATATCCATCAAATGATTTTTTAAGACATTTATCATTTCTTTCCTTTTCTTTCCATTTTCAAATTCATGAGTTTTAAGTATGCTGATGAATCTTTTTAGATGTAATTTTGAAAAATTTGAATCCTTTTTAAATTTTTTCAAACATTCACTCCATTCAATAGGTAATGCATCTGCAAACTTTTCTATTTTTTCAGCATCTGATGGAAATATCTCATGATTTTTTAAGTAACCAAGTAAGACTCCATATCGGTTCTCTAATTCTTCCAATGTTTCATTTTTCAAACATGCAAAATATTTAAACCTTTTGACCCAAAGATCCTTTTTCACATTTCTATAACTATCGTCCAAATACCCCATATACCAATCATTTAATCTTTCAAGATCATTATTTTCCATTTCATCAAACATCTTGTCCATTTTTTCAAACAATCCCGTTAAGCAAAATATCAAATTTAAGCTAGATCACCTTTCAAACAAAATATCTATCTCAAACAAAAACTATCAATCCAAGTTGTTTGAACGAACCCAAAATTTTTTTTATATTTGCTCAAATGATATCTCGTAGTCCAAAACTTTTTAATGTTCAAAACACTTAGGCCCACACACTTCGGAATTCACAGCCCAAACAACACTACTTACTGATTGGGCCTATGATTTTTTCTAAAATATTATATGATTTGGCCAACAAACTCCACTAAATCCGACAACTTAAAATGTGATCACATGTATTGGTAAATGATGTTGACACATTCAACCTACTGATCACATGCAAATAACACTATTCTATAATGTTTCACTCAAATTGAAAATAACCACCTCGGGAATGATTACCACAAATCTGACAACCACAATTGTTTCACATGTAATCTCAATTTCAAACAATATAAAGTGGCCGTCACTTATCAATTAGTTAATACACCTACAGATCTCGATAAAAACAATTGTTCATATGCAATGAATACACAAAAACCAAAGAGATCATTCACATGTAACAATCCACTATAATCGAATTCAATTTGACCGAATGTTTTATTGAACAATGAAATCACATGATCTGCTGAAATACTTTGACTTTATATCACAAACACTCTCAAACTTGATCACCTAATCACTTTCAAACGACACTTCAAACGATCAGTTTCAAACGATAAGTTCAAACGTAACACAAATTTCAAACGTAACAGTCCTGTCACGTTTGAAACTACACCATTTTCAAACGTAACGTCAAGCTTCAAACGATGTTTCAAACGTAATAGCCTATGACGTCAGCATATTACGAACATTTTCAAACGGAATGGATTTTTCGATCAGTTTTAAGATGAGTTTTAGTCTCAAATTATCAAGGATTCGTTAATACTGTGTTTCGTTTGAATTGTGAAAGTTTTAGACCGTTTTAACCGTAAACACTTGTCCAGTTTTGAAAAGAAGGTGTAGAAGATAGAATATTCCAGCGAAAACGAGCTAAATGGTAAGAACTCTTCCTCCTGAGCTCTGATACCACTTGTAGGATCGTGAAACGACCTAACGAGTCGATCAGAAGAGTGCTCAGACCGAATCAGAGGCGGAATTCATTGATTCGGTCTTCGTTTAGCTTGTATTCACTATTAATTGTCTCGTTTATTGATCTCTGGACGTTTACAGGACTGGAGACACCTCGACAGCACCTCGGCGTCGGAAATCAGACTATTACAAATGAAATCGTTTGAAGGCTATTTATAGGGAAGACCCTTCCGTTTGAAAATGACATAATCATTTCAAACGGAACCCTTCAAACGGTCAACAACCTCAAACGGTCATCTACTTTCAAACGTACAACTATTCTACATTCTACTTTTTGTCCTTTTGTGAACATGATGTAACAATGATATCATCCTTGTGATGTCATCATCAAATATGATGACATCATACTTGTTCATATCAGTAACGAACCCGAGACTCGACATAAGACGAAGACGACATATGAATGCACCAACACCTCATCTTGCTTGGCCCCTAAACAACCACTAAACACTTAGGGACACTTGTGGGAAGGTTATGGTCAGTAGTAGACTTGTGTGTCAACAATTTGTGGTGATTTGATCACTATAGAAGGCCCCTAAGTTGCAACATTGCAATCACACCTTCATCTGCACTTTGGATCATTTCTGGAGCTCAAGTATTCTCTCAAGTGATCACTAATCAAGCTTAGGACTTCAGTAAGTTTGCTAATCCTTTCTTAGTTAAGTTTTAGCTTAAAAGTCAAACCGTCGTAATTAACGGTTGACTTTAATATTAATCACTAATGGTCCAGTGATTAGTCGAATCAAAAGTAGTTATAAGTTGGTAATTATGTGGGTAATAAACCCTCAAAAGGGTTCCCCCTGATTCCCACTCTAACTAGGTCAAATGTCGGGTCAAACTTGACAAGAAAAAGTCAACAGGTTACTTAAATTCTAATTTATGCATAATTAGCAATGTAGAACACATAAAACCTGTTTGATCATTAATATAACTTGGTAATTAGTATAAGAACATGTCTAAACATGTTCAACCCGACAATTTACTGTCTAGACCCGGTTCGGAACCGAAAGTCGCATAGTTTGACTTTCACTTTGACTTTCAGTTCTGGCCCGTTTTGGTATGATTTAGAAATAACTAAGAGCTTCATTCGGACCAGGTTACATGCTAGTATAACCCTCTGAGATTATACACCTCGGATCATTAGTTATCCAATTAATATGCATGATTCTGTTAATTGCCCATATGTTGACCATTATGCCCTTTTCACCTTAAAATGTGATTTTTGAAAATGTAAAAGAGTAGAAACTTTATTTACTGATATATAAACTTGTATGCAAAGTTTGACATCAGTTTGAGGTGTAGAATAAGAGTTATGCTCATTAGCGTAAATTGAAGGCCTTATGTTAATTAAACGGCGTAATTAGCGTATAGCCTAGTTAAGCCTACTTTTTGATATCAAACTTATTACCCACTGATATTATATATTATTTTGAGATTTTTGAAGATTTTTAATTAATTTTAGGTTGAGCATAACTCATAGTCGTAGGCTTAATCCGGTAATTGTCGGTTTTGCCCTTACGGGCCATAAATTGAGTTTTACATATCTAATCAACCCCAAACCTTTTGCTACTGATTATAATGATAAATAAATTATTTTAAGCCTTCTAGAATAATAAAAATATCAGCTTTATGCATAGAACCCGGAAACGGCTTCTAATCGCCTAATTAAGCGTTTTTAACGCATAGTATGTACTAAAACTATTTTAAACATACCAAGGGTGATACCTACTGATATTTGAGGCAAATTATAATATTTTAATAGTAAGCGAAAGTGGTTTAACTCAGACTTCAGTTTTGAGCTTTACGGCTTATGTGAAATTACCAAAATGCCCCTACGGTGCATAGTTTGGTTATAATTGATAAATTTCACATATATACTTTACCCTACTGTTATAACTTATAAAACTAAGTATTTTTGCTGATTATATCAGACCTGTAACTCAGGTTAATACTTAAACTCTTTTATAATCTTTTAAATGACCAAACTACCCCTACGGGGCATAGTTTGTGTTTAACTACGTTTCGGGCATAATGAAAGACATCTTACTGATGTCACAACATATTTGAAGCATATTAACTTAGGAAACCTGTAAATGGCTCATATGAATACCCGTTACGCTTATTACGCGTTCGGTTCGGCTTATGTAACTAGTGTACATAAATTAGCCGAAACGGGTCAAACCTTATCGGTTTTCTCTCAAAATCCAAAGTGTGTATGAAATACCCATATTAAGCAAGTCTCGAAACTTGTCGGGTCTAAATCAGATTCTATCCGGTCTTCGCTGAATAGTGCGTACGAACCGTATCATTGAAACTAAGCGGTCTAAGCTAAGGCTAATTAAGGACCCGTTAGAAATCTAATAGGTTATTATAAACCTTCGTTCCAGATTAGGAGCCCAGTAAAAGTACTTGCATTTACTGTATTGGATTTATACTTTGCTCAGGTAAATACTCTTAACTTATTTTCCCTATACGGGCTTGGGATACGGTACTATAAAAGTACCGCTTGGTCGGGTATGTAGTCATTTAAATCGGATTGTGATTAATGTATTTACATAACTCGCTTTATTCTGTATTATTTGATGTATGGCCCTTGGGGGTTAAATGACCATGTCCCGGATATCCTTGGCATCATTTTACGAAATGGCCACGACCTAAGCACGGGGTGTAGGCGTACACCTGACAGATGCATTATGTAAAAACTGGTAATTGATCGGAGTGTCGCGCTCCGGTCAAAGATAATATTTATATACCCTAATTACCCTTAGCAAATAGCTAGTGGTAGTAAAGGGGTCGAACCACGAAGAGTATGTGGTTTGTGTATGGATTCGAATGAATTAAGAACAATTGTCACAATTTATGAAGCTTGCCAAATATTTTTGTATTTTTGTTTAGGAGAAAGATGTGAATTTGAACTAAGTGAATTGATTAAACTGATTAACAACTAATGATTAACGATTGCAAGAAATTTGGATACTAGAACAATAATAATAAAAAGGAATCACACCCGGTTTCGGTAATTATTAACCTAGGATTTCTATAAGTTTTAGTTTCAACTCAAATGCATTTGATTAACGGATTTAGTGTACCGTGACTTAGGTGCTACTAACTATCAACGCCCCGAAGAACGGACAAAAAGACACTTTGTAATCAACACAAGTAAATCCTAACAAAGACAACGTACAATTACATATCACCGGTTCGCAAAGTCATAACTTTTAACATCGCTCGACAATTCACGAATTCGTAACAAATGTAATACTATTGTCGAAAGTTTCAAAAATCAAATACAAATTGTCACTAAGATGAAACAAGAACAAATTGAAACCCTAAAATTAACAACTACCTACATCGGGGTGAAACCGAGATGATTAGCCGCTCATGGTTGATGCAACTTGATCACCGGATGTTTGGAATGCGGATGGAGTCATTTTGAAGCTTGTAGGATGAAGGAATGATGGAGAACTAGGGTTTATGGATGATGATGGTGAGAAGGATGATGGTTCGGTGAACTAGGGTTTGATGATTGATTGTGTGTTGGATTGATGATGATTCTTTATGATGTTGTGATGTAGAGATGATAGATAGATGGATTGATCGGTGAATGATGGATGGATATGGCTCCAAGAACAAGTTCAAAACTCAAAAGTGAGTGTAACTCCCGAAAATTGATGTCCAACAACCCCTTTGACTCGTTATTTTACCCAAAACAAACAACAACCGCGCAGCAATATTGGAGAGCCGTCGCCGACGGCCTGATGACCCGTCGGCGACGGTACGTAGATCCTGACTTGATGCCGACGCTCAAACTCGCTGTCTACGGACGAACAGAAGACGGAGAGATACACCAACCGTCGGCGACGGCCCTATAGGGCGTCGGCGACGGTTCCCAGAAGTGTAACTTTCCTGTTTTCCTTATTTCTTGAGTCCGGTTAACCCGTTCCGCATCCCGGTGGTTCCGTTTTCGCTCCGGTGACCCGTAAAGCTTCCGAAAAGCTCCTTAAACTCTGCTAGATCTGCAAAATACATATCTAATCAAAAGTAGGCTATTCGAAATTAAAACTTATGCAATAACATCAAATTAAACAATTACAAGCACCGGTTTTCGACCACGTATCACATCCCCACACTTGTCTTTTGCTTGCCCTCAAGCAAATCTGTTTTTCACTTTCACGTGGGTCGAACAACGAATACACTCCCCATTCCCGAGACTAAGGTTAAGGTCCAATGTCATGCTAAAGTTCAAATTCTTTACAATTTTCAATATATTTAACGGTAATGTGATTTTACATACACAAATGGTTACCCAAGATTAACCCGCCCGTGAAACCAATCAATTCATGCACATCCCTCACAATGTTCTCTCCACTCGGCTTCTAAATTGGCTAATATTTATAATGTATTAGCACTACAAAGAATATTCACTCAAAACCGATTAGAACACATACCCGCATAAGCTTGCAACTCAATCATTCTCCACCATTGATCACAAACACTAAGCACAAGTCATAAGGTCTTTATGAGGGTTGTAACGGGGCTAGGCTAAGGGTAGGAATTAGGATATTTTAAGGTGGCTAAGGTGATGAAAATTCGATTTTTATTACAAAAGATTATTCTAACAAACTAACTATAAACACCAAATATGAGGCAACAACATTCGCCTATTATTCAACAACTAACACTTCTTTTTGTGTTTTTCTTCAACGATTTTCAATTCTTTTTCATGACATTTTCTGATTTTGATTTTTTTTTTTTTTTTTTTTTTTTTTTACATATATGCAAACAAACAAGAACAACTATACAAAAACGACTCCTATAATCGAATTTTCATCACACGGGTTTAAAAGAAAAGGTTTAACGGTTATGGGCTATAGGGTGGTCAAACGAAAGGTTTAGGCTCAAAATGGGCGACTATGGGATTTGTTAGGGTAAGGATAGATAAATGGTTTTAAGAGAAAAGGTTTACCTAATGCCTTAATCATTCCTGTGCTTGTATTTGGTCTATAGTCTCAAACGTATCAAAAGATGCAAGTTCTACAATACATGACTAATGGTCCACTCAAACAAAGAAACATAGGTATGTAATCTATGATATAAAAGTGACTCAAAACCTCACATATCTAAAAGGGTATGGTATGTGACATGCATAAAAGACTAGTTTCTTAGGCGGATTATTCCCAAATAATCACCCGTTAAATACCCGTCATGCTATTAATTTGAACTTGACCATGACAAAAGACCAAATGGGTTGTGCCATCCCTCGTTGACTTAGTTACTTGTGCTTTAAGACCGCTTTTGAAGCAAGACATTTTTGAAAAATTTTTGAAATTTTCCCCCATCCCCACACTTGAGGTGAACATTGTCCTCAATGTGTAGTATTTAAATGAACGGGTCAAAATCTAAAATTTTTACTACTCCCCCATCCCCACACTTGAAATACATATTGCCCTCAATGTGTAAGAACTAGAGTATTAAACGCACAAGGGATGTGACACGGCTAATTTCCCCAAAATTTCACCCCGGAAAAAAAAAATATACAAAATACACTCCACTTATTTGCTAATCTAAAGATCAAAAGTAAAAAGAAACGTATGCACCTGGCTTGTGAGCTCATTCTTCGTATGCTCCTCTCCTCTTCATGAAAGCGGTTGTCCCACGAACCAATTGTACCTACAAATCTTAACCCTTGTGTAGAAGCATGCTT
The DNA here is from genome assembly GCA_030545235.1 of Helianthus tuberosus. Taxonomy (NCBI): domain Eukaryota; kingdom Viridiplantae; phylum Streptophyta; class Magnoliopsida; order Asterales; family Asteraceae; genus Helianthus; species Helianthus tuberosus. The sequence goes on from CM060438.1 coordinate 59,177,127, forward strand.
CTCACAACCACTAAAATTTGTTAGTTACCTAGTTCTACCACTTTTATGAAAATATTACCAAGCTATACATTATTTCACTTTGATTTATGTGGAAAAATAAATTACAACAACAACAACCTAACTCACTTTCGTAGGAATCACGGTTGCATTTAGCTTATGCAACAAGCCCTTTTAAACCCCCCAATAGCTTGGGAGGACGAGAGGTCTCGTGAGGGTTATATAGGGAACACACCCACAAAGTTCATTTAACTAGGCGAGAATTTAAATAACAAAATGAAAATAACGAAAATAAAAAAAATATACAACAACAACAACAAAAGACATACCATACCTCTACCGCTGATATCGCTCGTTTGGATCCACTGGCGGGTTGGGCTGGTATTGATAACCAGTGAGGGACTCGAACATCTCCCTATAGTTATCTAGCGGGCTTGACTCTTGTTGGGATCCTTGGGGTGGCGGTTGGTATGGCATCGGAACAAAACTCGAGCCAACGGCTTCGGGCCAATGAGGGGTTGGATCGGATGGCCCTTGCGGATGAGGAAGGTTGGAGTAATCAGTCCAACCCGAATGTTCAACAAATGGGAGACCGGCTTGATAATCTCTTTGATGGCGTTCTTGATCATGGAGCACCTTGAAATTATTAATCGCCATTTGGTTAGAAAAAGCCATCGCTCCCCATCGGCGTTGGTCCAACTCTCTTTGTGCAGCTTGGTTCCTAGCCGCCTCTTCTTGCAACTGTATCATGCGTTCCATTTGTGATTGTTGTAACGCATGTTGCAGCTGTTGTTCCTCCAACTGCTTTTCCACCCTCTCGCGAAAAGATGCTTGAAAACCCCATTGTTGCTGCGAATACGCCCCTTGCGCCTCTTCCCATTGGTTCCTACTAGCATGGTACTCTCTTGCTTCACCAATACCCGCCGACACATTGTCGTAGATCGCTTGATCTCCACGGTTCCACAACCGATACGACGGTATTTGCCTTTGATTCACAAAATCTGCCACATTGGCAGAGATTTCCCTATGCTTCCTCCTATACCTTTGCCTCGGACCCCGCGGCCCGGAAGGATCAACTTCCTCCTCAACATCGGGCATCTCCTCATCGCCCTCTTCTTCATCACCTTCTTCATCACTCCCTTTGTCATTAACCCGATAACTATCCCCTTGATCATCTTCAACCGTATGCAAATGCCCAAAAGCTTTCACAGTTATTTTCCAATGTCGCCTTATGGAGGCGAAGTTAAATTGATCAATGGGCTTAGACACCCACAGTGAGTCTTGAGGTAATGCATTCTGTTGGAGAATCATGGCGCTAATCAACCTTGCATAAGGAATCATCTTTCGTTTATACGATTCCCGTGTATCCCATGTGTTGATCATAACAATTTGACGCCACGAGAGCTTGGGCGTCCCATATAACAATGCATGCAAAACCCGACAATCGGGTGCCTTCACCTTTCCACGGTCTCCGAACCGTACCATAACGTTCTCTAATGAGATACCTTGGAGTATCTTTCCCATCAAAGACAAATCACTTCTCGCCTCTCCCGCACCCCCAGAACCTAGTAGGGTATCCTCTAAAAGCCTCACTGGGTCCGCTTCGTTTTTCTTGTTGTCCAAAAACTGATCATACCCATAATATTCATACGCGTCGACCCCAAGCGAGTCAAACCTCGCTATCGCGTTCATATGTTCGAAAGACATGACCATTTGATTTTTCCCAATGTTACCAATCAACTTCCACCTATGAGCCTGTCTATCAGAATGTTCAAAACGAAGGGTGGATAACCACTCACAAACTGCCCCCAAGTATACCCGAGTAGTGATATCCTCACACCAGTCAATCACCCGTTCCCAGCCAAGTTTCTCAAACCTTTTCACTATACCAATCTTCCTAAACTCTTCAACATCTACCGTACGTTCACAAACAGTCCTTTCGGGTACGGATTTTGAAACACCCGTAACCATTTTCATCTTCCACATTTTGGCTTCTAACCTCTTATTATTGTAACGAGAAAGAGCCTTTGTTTTCTCATCCTTCCATGCCAAAGCCGCTCTACTATTTTTTTCTTCTTCCCAATCCCAATCCTGTCGAATAAGCTGCCCATCACCCTCTACTACATTACTTAGTTGTTCCCATTGTTTTTGATATACCCCGGAGCCCGAACCGGCTCCCGAAGATGAACCTTGACCGGAGGTCTTTGCTTTCTTACTTCCTCGGAACATGGCTACAATCACAAGAAAAAGACAACAACAATTAGTACACTCCAAACCTTCAACAATCTCAAACTTTGAACATAGTATGTAATGTTGAACTTCAATCAAATTTTAGATGTAAAATCGCCTTTTTAAACTTCCAAAGTTGCACATTTTATCATCTATATCGATTAAACATGTTTATTCCAAAAATTTCGCAAAATTTCATGTTTTCAACAATATTCAACATCACAACTATGTTCAATCATGCACAAATCTAGTGTAATCACATCACCAAGACTAAAGCATGCTCAAATTCCACCCAAATCAAGCAAACATTCTTAAGTTTATGCTAAAACATCCTACATTATGATAAACAACCTACTCTTAAACAATGTGCTTAAAATTTCGGAAGAAATCAACAATGTATATAATAATCATGCATAAATTTACTGAAATTGCATACCTTTGATGTTAGATAACAATAAGAACTAAGAACAAGTGCAAAACAAGAAACTTGGATGAACACTCTTCAAAACCCTAAAAACTCACGTCCAGAAATCGTGCAAACGAGCAAGATTTGATGGAAACCGTTATGGGGGTTTTGTTCCTCTTGAAAAACTACACAAGTTAGGCTCAAGAATCGACTGATTTGGTGGAGATTTGAGAAGGTTATGAGAAGAAGAAGAATTTAGGGTTCTTAGTGTGTTGGGTGAAGAAGATGAAGATGGAATGTGATGAATGTGATAATGGATGGTTTAGAATGTGTCTTGGTCAGATAAGGGTCCCAAAAAACGATTTGAGTAGCCTCAAACCCGATACATAAGAGTTTAGAAGTGTTTAAGGGTTTTGGGTTCGAGTCCGGTTACAAGCACAAATCAGCGTCGGCTGAATTTAGGAGAGCCGTCGCCGACGGCCTGATGCCCCGTCGGCGACGGTGCTTGGATGTGTTAAAATGGGCGACGGTCTAACACGCTGCCTACGGACAAAATTGGGCGACGGAGTAGTTCTGAGGGCCGTAGGCGACGCCTGGGGTCACCGTCGGCGACGGTGCCTCAAAAAAAAACTTTTTTTTTTTTTTTTTTTTTTTTTTTTTTTTTTTTTTTTTTTGAAAATAGGAGGATTTTTAAGAACTTTTAATAACGGAACTATGTACAATCAAAAATCCTAAAAATTATTAAAAATCTTTTTGTGAATTTTTATGAGTTAAATTTTTAAAACGCAATAACCGTTAACGGCTCTACCACCCCCCAAAAAGTCGTGTATTGTCCTCAATGCACAAAACAAAGCCTAAAAACATACCTTGTGTCTTCATGACCCGTTCGGAATGTCCGGACTTCGCACAATCAAGAGAGATTAGTATGGCACAAAAACGATTAACAAACAAAACACACAAACAAATAAATAATTGTACATAACTTTACACAACATGTTACCGGTCCTTGTTAGTCGACCTCGTAAATCGGTGTGCTTGCCACAAAGCTCACCAATTCCTTGTTTTTGTCTACCTTCTCGTTACCATCAAGAAACGGTTTTAGCCGATGACCATTTACCGTTTGTCGTACCCCATCCTTTGGGTCCTCAATGGTAACATCACCCAATTGTCCGACCTGGGTGATCACATAGGGTCCCATCCATTTGCTCCGGAGTTTTCCGGGAAAGAACTTTAGCTTCGAATTGTAAAGCCACACCTTTTGGCCAACCTCGAACTCTTTCTTTCTCAACTTGGCATCATGCGCTTTCTTCATTCCATCCTTGTAGTTGGACGCGCATTCATATGCCATTTCCCTTAGCTCCTCCAACTCACATAGCTTGAGTTTCCTTTCCTTACCTGCATCGTCATATTGAACATTAACTTCTTTAATAGCCCATAACGATTTGTGTACAAGTTCCACCGGTAAATGACAATTTTTACCATAAACCAATCGGTACGGTGTAGTGCCAATAGGTGTCTTATGTGCCGTACGGTAGGCCCATAAGGCATCGTTCAATTTAATTGACCAATCCTTACGGTCCGCCCGCACGGTCTTTTGCAAAATCTCTTTGATTTGCCTATTTGACACCTCAACTTGCCCGCTTGTTTGCGGGTGATAGGGGGTAGCAATCCTATGGTCAACACCAAACCGTTTAAGAAGTTTCCCAAACCGAAAATTTTTAAAATGAGATCCTCCATCACTTATAATGACCCGAGGAATCCCAAACCTTGAGAAAATATCGGTTTGAACAAAATTACACACTACGGAATGGTCGTTCGTCTTGGTAGCTATTGCTTCGACCCATTTTGACACATAATCAACGGCCACCAAGATATACAAATTGCCATAGGAATTGGGGAATGGGCCCATGAAATCAATTCCCCACACGTCAAAGATGTCGACTACAAGGATTGGTTGCATGGGCATCTCATCCCTTTTTGAAATACCCCCTAGTTTTTGACACTCTATGCAATTTTTGGCAAACTCATTTGCATCTTTGAAGATAGTAGGCCAAAAAAGACCACTGTTTAACACTTTATGACCCGTTTTGTGACCACTAAAGTGACCACCACATGCAAATGAGTGTAGATGCTGCAACACGCTTGGAATCTCTTCGTCATCAATGCATCTCCTTATAACTTGATCCGCACACTCCTTCCACAAATGCGGTTCTTCCAACCGATAGTACTTGATTTGGGACATGAAGTGTTGCCTTTTCCGTCTATCCCAATGTGCCGGCATATCACCTGTAACAAGATAATTGACAATGTTAGCATACCATGGCAATTTATCTAATTTCATTATGTGCTCATCTGGGAAAGACTCATTGATCTCTACAGTTGTAGGATCCTCTTCAACTATCAATCGGGACAAATGGTCCGCCACAACATTTTCGGTACCCTTTTTGTCCCGTATCTCCAAATCGAATTCTTGGAGCAACAACACCCATCGGATTAACCTCGGTTTTGCATCTTTCTTCTCCATGAGGTACCTAACTGCAGTGTGATCAGAATAAATAATCACTTTACTACCCCATATATATGCCCGGAATTTATCCAATGCATATACCACCGCAAGTAGCTCTTTTTCGGTAGTGGTATAATTTAATTGTGCATCCGAAAGAGTCTTACTCGCGTAGTATATGGCAACGGGTTTCTTATCGACCCGTTGTCCCAACACGGCCCCCACCGCATAATCACTCGCATCGCACATAATTTCAAAAGGAAAAGACCAATTTGGCGATTGCAAGATTGGAGCCTCAACCAACTTCTCTTTCAAATTGTTAAAAGCATTTTGGCAATTTTCATTAAAATCAAACGGTTGATCTCTTAACAACAAGTTACATAAAGGCTTGGTTATATCACTAAAACCCTTAATAAACCGCCGGTAAAAACCCGCATGACCTAGAAATGACCTAACACCTTTAACGGTCGTGGGATATGGTAAAGTAGATATGACTTGTACCTTTGCACGATCAACCTCTATCCCACGACTTGACACCACGTGTCCCAACACTATTCCCTCTTGAACCATAAAATGGCTCTTTTCCCAACTTAAGACCAAACTAGTTTCGACACACCTTCTTAACACTTTATCTAGTTGATCCAAACAAGCCTCAAAAGATGACCCAAAAATTGAGAAATCATCCATGAAGATTTCCAAAGACTTCCCCACCATATCTGAAAAGATACTCATCATACACCTTTGGAAGGTGGCGGGGGCGTTACATAATCCAAACGGCATTCGCCTAAATGCGAAAGTGCCATAGGGACAAGTAAACGTGGTCTTTGCTTGGTCTTCCGGATGGATGGCAATTTGGTTATAACCAGAATAGCCATCTAAGAAACAGTAAAATTTTTGTCCCGACAATTTCTCAACTATTTGATCAATGAACGGTAAAGGGAAATGATCTTTGGAAGTTGCGGTATTCAACTTCCTATAGTCAATACAAATTCGCCACCCGGTTACCGGCCGAGTGGCTACCTCTTCACCTGCGTCATTTTTGACGACTTGTATACCCGATTTCTTGGGAACCGTCTGTGTTGGGCTCACCCATTGGCTATCCGAGATCGGGTAAATGATACCCGCATCTAACCATTTCAGCACTTCTTTCTTCACTACTTCCCGCATGTTCGGATTTAATCTCCGTTGTGCATCTCGAACGGGAGTCACATTCTCTTCCGTGATGATTTTGTGCATCACCACCGAGGGACTAATACCCTTCAAATCAGCAATGGTCCATCCAATCGCCGCCCGATTAGTGACCAAAACACCCATCAATTTCTCCTCTTGCTCCACGGTTAAATTTGATGCAATAATAACCGGGAGTGTGTTGCCTTCACCAACATAAGCATACTTGAGATGCTTAGGCAACACCTTCAATTCAACCTCCGGAGGCTCTACTAATGACGGCTTCAACTTGGTGTCGATGCTCTCCGGTAAACTCTCAACTTGGTGCGTCCATGTCGGTTTTCCATCTCTAACCGCAAGCACCTCCAAACTTCTCACTTCCTCGTCTATGCTCTTATCCATCTCCACCTGTGACCTGTCAAACATATAACAATCCTCCATTGTGTTCTCCCCATCAACGACTGTGTCGCAAAGAGGTGTACACGTGTCAACGACGTCTGCCATATAGCATTCATCATCAACTGGAGGGTTCATAAGTCCGGAAAAAACATGCAACCTTAACCTTCGGTTTCCAAATGTCATATCGACCGTTCCCGTTTTGCAATCAATTTGAGAATTCGCGGTTGCTAAGAACGGTCGACCCAAAATCACCGTAGGTTGTTTGGTTGGGTCCTTGGCCACATAATCAAGCACTAAAAAGTCCACCGGATAGTAGAAATCTTCGATTTTCACTATCACATCCGAAACAATTCCACGGGGTAGTTTAGGTGTCAAATCGGCTAACACCACGGTAGTGTTAGACGACTGAAGTGGACCAAACTCGTATTGGTCATACAAACTACCCGGTAGAATGCTTACGCTAGCACCAAGATCTAGAAGTGCCCGGTTGATTTTAAAATCGCCTACTTGAATTGAAATGATAGGCGCACCCGGATCTTGGAGCTTAGGTGGAAGTGCACCCGAAAGAATCGAACTCACATTTTCGGTTAAATCTAATTTTTTCGGAAATTTGTGAGTGCGTTTTTGGGTACACAAATCTTTCAAGTACTTAGCATACGACGGTACTTGTTTGATTGCATCCAAAAGAGGTAGATTTATCTTTACTTGTCTAAAAATTTCCAACAACTCTTCTTGTTGTGGACCTCTTTTGTTTACAACTTTTTTCACGGGTCCCTTCAATGCTTCGGGATAAGGGGCGGTATTAGCCTCCACACCCTTTTCCTTAGCCTTGGGGACGGGGATGGTCACAACGGGGGTATCATTGTTCTTTTTCAAGTCATTTTTATTTTGACCCGTTTGACCATTCTCATTCTCATCTTCACTAGCATCCTCCACCACCCCTTCAACAAACTCGGGTGGTGGTGGCTCGACACCATTATCTATGACTCGACCACTACGTAAAGAAATTTTATTTATTGGTACCTCACGTGTGTTTTTCGAGTTCGACCCTTAATGCTTAGGGTTCACTATGGTGTCACTTGGAAGTCCTCCTCCACTTCCCCGAACTTGAGCCATCTCTTGAGCAAGTTGCCCCACTTGCCTCTCTAATGCCTTTTGGGATTTGTCTCTCACCTCAAACTCTTTCCGCATTTCAATTTTAATTTCTTGATTTGCATTCCGCATTTCAGCTCTAAGTTCTTGATGCGAGTTGATGAGAGCGTCTAGTTTCGAGCTAATCGAATCATCACCTTGGGAGTTAGACGCACCACCCCCATTACCACCTTGATTGTAACCCCGTTGATAGTTGCCTTCACGGTTTTGATACCCTTGGTTACCACCTTGGTTGTAATTCCTTTGGTAACCCCCTTGGTTACCACCTTGACGATTATTGTATGAAGATCCACCTTGACCTCCTTGGTTACCCGATTGAAAATTCGGGTTCATTTGATTTGAAGCATTACCATACCGGAAATTAGGGTGATTTCTCAAGCCCGGATGGTAAGTGTTGGAGTTCATGTCATATTGCTTTCGGTCCCCATACACTTGATTGACTTCCTCGGTGTAATCACCCGACCCCGTTGGACATTGTTCCGCTCTATGCCCAATATCACCGCAACCTTCACATACTTCAAAATGAACCGCGTTCACTTCTTTCTTCTTCATTCGAGCCATTTCCCGCTCTAAAGTAGAAATCCGATCTTTAGAATCAAGATCGGGAAGTGACCGGGAAACGGGATGCTTCTTGGCTCGGTCGGCCGATTCTTTCTCTTTCGAACGCTTGCTCATTCGTTCCAAAAACTCCCAATCATCGTCTTCATGGTTGCTTAGGAGGGTCCCATTGCTTGTGGATTCAAGTCGGTTCCATGTATTGTCATCTAAACCCCGTACAAAACATTTAACTAACTCCCACTTCTCAATTTGATGATGAGGGCATCTTCGCATCATTTCTCTAAACCTTGTAAAGGCTTCATGTAACGGTTCGCCCGATAATTGGCGAAAAGACCTAATTTCATCACGAGCGTCATCGGTCTTCGCCATTGAGTAGTATTCATCAAGGAACGCTTGTTGCATTTCTCCCCAAGTGCGGATACTATTTGCGGGAAGTGTGAGGAACCATTGCTTTGCCTTATCCTTCAGTGAAAATTGGAATAGTCGAAGTTTGACCTCATCTAAAGCAAAGTTGTGACCTCCGATAGTGCTGCAAACCGAAGAAAATTCCGTCAAATGTGTATACGGTTCGTCGTTAGATCTTCCATTAAAATGAGGAAGTATGTTGATGTAATGTGGTTTACAATCAAACATCCTCCTCTCACAAACGATTGGAGAGTCGTTCTCGGTGACAACCGGCCTAAAACGATCATTCACTCCCCGTGGAGGTCGTTGACGACGATGTGGACCATTAACTTCTTGATCAACCGGTCTTCTATTATCCCGTCTTTCCCCCCTTCGATCATCTCTTCGATCATCTCTTCGATTATCCCTTGGGTTACCACCTCCCACGAAACGAGGAATCCGGTTAGGGTTTGCATTGTTGTTGTTGTTGTTATAAAACCCATCATTCCGGTTCCGTTGGTCATTGTTTCGTGGTTGACGATTGTTCCCATAACCATCATTTCTTCCACCTCCGTAACCGTATTCATCGTTCCCAACGTAATTGGCATTTTGATAGCCAAATTCCTCATCATCATATCTTCTTGCGTTGTAGACGTTTCCCCTATTCACATAGCCCCAATCTTCGTCATCGTTAGCCCTATCATCATAATATCCCCCGTCATCCGAATTTTCCGTATGAACACTCACATGTTCCGGCGATTGATAACCGGGAACACTATAAGGTTCATCATCGGGGATTGCATTCCTCAAGTCGTCGATGTTGAAGAACGGGTCTTCATTTGCGGGATTGCCGCGATCACGATTTCCCCGACGGTCGGAATTGACATTCCGGTCATCTAGGTTAATAGGTAAGGAGTTGTGTCTATGAAGATTTTGTTGTTGAGGGGTTCTTTGATTGTTGTTGGGATTTTGGTTTTGGAAAGGTGGTGTAGGTGGCCCATTGTTGTTGTTACCACCCGGTTGCTCTTGAGGCATGGGTTGAACATTTTGAGCGGGATAAAAGGTTCCTCGGGATTGGAATTGGTTTTGGTTGAGGTTTGGGTGATTGGAGTTTTGGTTTGCCATTGAACTAGTTTCAATGGATGGTGTATGTTGTGGTGTTTGGTTGGTTTGATTAGAAGCAAGTGTTGCTTCTAACCGGCTTGCTAGGTTTCTCCTTGCAACTCGTTCGATTTCCGGTTCGTAGACTAAAGGTGAAGTCCTCCCGGAGTTCCGCGTATGCATGCACTACCTGTAATCTGCACAAGTAACACACCCCGCGTAACAAGGAAAAAGACAAGTACAAAAAGAAAGCTAAACAAATTAAACAGATAATCACACAAATTCAAACAATATCCAAACACAAAGCGCACGCACTCCCCGGCAGCGGCGCCAAAATTTGATCGGAGTGTCGCGCTCCGGTCAAAGATAATATTTATATACCCTAATTACCCTTAGCAAATAGCTAGTGGTAGTAAAGGGGTCGAACCACGAAGAGTATGTGGTTTGTGTATGGATTCGAATGAATTAAGAACAATTGTCACAATTTATGAAGCTTGCCAAATATTTTTGTATTTTTGTTTAGGAGAAAGATGTGAATTTGAACTAAGTGAATTGATTAAACTGATTAACAACTAATGATTAACGATTGCAAGAAATTTGGATACTAGAACAATAATAATAAAAAGGAATCACACCCGGTTTCGGTAATTATTAACCTAGGATTTCTATAAGTTTTAGTTTCAACTCAAATGCATTTGATTAACGGATTTAGTGTACCGTGACTTAGGTGCTACTAACTATCAACGCCCCGAAGAACGGACAAAAAGACACTTTGTAATCAACACAAGTAAATCCTAACAAAGACAACGTACAATTACATATCACCGGTTCGCAAAGTCATAACTTTTAACATCGCTCGACAATTCACGAATTCGTAACAAATGTAATACTATTGTCGAAAGTTTCAAAAATCAAATACAAATTGTCACTAAGATGAAACAAGAACAAATTGAAACCCTAAAATTAACAACTACCTACATCGGGGTGAAACCGAGATGATTAGCCGCTCATGGTTGATGCAACTTGATCACCGGATGTTTGGAATGCGGATGGAGTCATTTTGAAGCTTGTAGGATGAAGGAATGATGGAGAACTAGGGTTTATGGATGATGATGGTGAGAAGGATGATGGTTCGGTGAACTAGGGTTTGATGATTGATTGTGTGTTGGATTGATGATGATTCTTTATGATGTTGTGATGTAGAGATGATAGATAGATGGATTGATCGGTGAATGATGGATGGATATGGCTCCAAGAACAAGTTCAAAACTCAAAAGTGAGTGTAACTCCCGAAAATTGATGTCCAACAACCCCTTTGACTCGTTATTTTACCCAAAACAAACAACAACCGCGCAGCAATATTGGAGAGCCGTCGCCGACGGCCTGATGACCCGTCGGCGACGGTACGTAGATCCTGACTTGATGCCGACGCTCAAACTCGCTGTCTACGGACGAACAGAAGACGGAGAGATACACCAACCGTCGGCGACGGCCCTATAGGGCGTCGGCGACGGTTCCCAGAAGTGTAACTTTCCTGTTTTCCTTATTTCTTGAGTCCGGTTAACCCGTTCCGCATCCCGGTGGTTCCGTTTTCGCTCCGGTGACCCGTAAAGCTTCCGAAAAGCTCCTTAAACTCTGCTAGATCTGCAAAATACATATCTAATCAAAAGTAGGCTATTCGAAATTAAAACTTATGCAATAACATCAAATTAAACAATTACAAGCACCGGTTTTCGACCACGTATCAGTAATCCACGTAAAGGAATCAACCTTGTGGCCATTATACCTGTGGCGTGTCAGTTAACTTAAACCGGCTCTTCTAACCGGTGCTAATGGATGGCAAATAAGTAAATCTGTATACAAGATTATATACAAATAATTGTCCCAAGTTATAAAGATATTTTTGCCGAAGTGCATTCAAATCAACTTTCAAACTCTTTTCTAAATGAGTCAGTTGAGTTGTATTTACCAGTGTAAACTGACGTATTTTCCAAAAAGGCTAAGTGCAGGTGCTAGACGAAATAGGCTGGCTACTCCAGGCATCATTACTCAAGTCTCGCAAGCTCTAGATGTCAAAGTCTGTTGAACAGTTTTCTTTTTATATTGATCCGCCTGTGGATCCTTTACTTTCCGTTGTAATACTTGGATATTACTTTATATTCGGATTGTAATATATTTATCTTTTGCTTCCGCTGTGCATTTATATAATTGTGTTGTTTGACTATTATGTTGCCAACCACGTCACGATACTCCCCACCGGGCCCACCGGTGACACGTGGAAATCGGGGTGTGACAGGTTGGTATCAGAGCCAACACTGAGTAAATTAAACACTAGCCTTTTGTGTTTAATCTCAGTTACACAGTTGCACATTCTTGAGTCTAGACAAGAACATAGGACTAATCCAAATTCGTTTCATTGTCTTTTAATTACTTCTTTGTTATTTTTCTGATTAGCCCTTGCATGGGCAAGTCATTTTCTTAAGAAGTCCTGTTTAGGGCAACCATATACTTGTTTAAATTTTAAAGGAACGATTATAGTTAAAATATCATTCCTATATTATAAGATCTACCATTATAATAAAATTGCAAAATCTAAAAAGGACAAGACCTAGCCATGTGTCACATTAAGACAAGGCCAAGACGGTAGTTCCACAATTAGATTCAGATCCTCGTTAACATTTCAATTAAGGATTGTTCTGCGTTGATTATTATTAAAAAGAATCTAAAAGGTAAAACCTAGCCTGAATGTCACTGCAGACAAGGCCAAGATGGTAGAACCTATACAAGAGATTCAAAAAAAAAATTTATATCTAAAAGCATATTATCATGCTTGACAAAGTGTGATAGGATAAAATCACATAAGTCATTCTTAAATGGGTTATTTTTAAATTCCCTTATTTATATAATCATCCCTTATGGATGAAGTGCCCACGGGCTATAACTAACGTCCTCTGAGACTAAAGACAGTGGTAGCCTACAACTCCCTGTCAAGAAAAGGTAATGAACTTTGATTCAAACCTTAATGCCTCGATTCTCTGAAATCATGGTCTATAAATTAAACTTGTCTACGTGACTAAGCCTTTTGTGCTATTATTATTAACTTGTAATTTAGGATTATGACAAAAATCCTGAACAAAATTTATATTTAGCAAATTAACTAAAATGTGTATTAAAAACATGGTTAATAAATCGTTTAAAACGATAGTACTATATGGGCTTCTAAATAAATCTTGCCCTTATTTTATTTTTGTAGCAACTAAGACTACATGGCTGACTCTGACGAGATAAACAGTCATCCTTTGGAAAACCGCGATGATAATGATAGGATTAATATAACCAAAGGAGAGCTTCGTACATTGATTGATACAGCTGTATCTAAAGCTGTAGAAGAACAATTTAAGGAGTATAGTGGGACGCATAGTCGAGCCTCATCTGTACCCCACTCTAAGTCTGTCCCTAAAACTCATTCAGAGCCTCATAACAAGCCGCCCTCTAAGAAAGAGGAGCCAAAGAAGGAAGATGATCGACATTCATCAAATGAACACAGTGTTCCATCCAAGAAGCTAGTGTTCGATAATGAACCACGTACCAAGTCTTGTACCTATAAGTACTTTGTTTCCTGTAAACCCCGAGATTTCACTGGGGAGAAAGGAGCAGTAGATTGTATGACCTGGTTGGATGAAATGGACACGGTGGTGGACATCAGCGGTTGTGCTGAAAGGGATGTAGTAAAGTATGTATCCCAATCTTTCAAAGGAGAGGCACTGGCATGGTGGAGGTCTCTCATTCAAGCTGCTGGGAAGATCCCGCTCTACAACATGTCGTGGGAGCAGTTTGTTACCCTCATTATGGAAAACTACTGCCCTCAACATGAGGTCGAAAGAATTGAATCAGATTTCTTAGCATTGGTGATGACAAACTTAGATTGTCAAGCTTACCTCACTAGTTTCAATACCCTGTCCAGACTGGTTCCTTACCTGGTAACACCAGAACCCAAGCGAATTGCTCGCTTCATTGGGGGTTTAGCCCCAGAAATCAAAGCCAGTGTTAAGGCTTCAAGACCTGCCACTTTTAGGTCGGCAGCTGACCTTTCTCTGTCCCGTACTTTAGATGCGGTCAGGTTGAGATCGCTAAAGAAATCTAAAGAAAGTAAGAGGAAGCGTGAGGATGATAACTCACGAGGGTCAGAGAAGAAGCACAAGGGAAACACTGATTCTAAGAAGTCTGGGTCTGGAAGGAATAGTCAGCGAACAGAGGAAAAGCCAAAGTGCACGACTTGCCAGAAACGCCACTTTGGAAAGTGCAGACTTGAGTCCAATTCTAAGTCAGGAGCACCTGCATGTGGGATATGCAAGTCTAAAGAGCACAAGACGATAGAGTGCAAGAAGATAAGAGATGCGACATGCTACAACTGCAATGAGAAAGGGCACATTAAGACCAACTGCCCTAAGTATGCCAAGAAGCCTGAAGAGGTCAAGAAGACTAATGCTAGTCTTTCGAATGGATGCCAAAGAAGCGGTTCTAGACGACAATGTGATTACAGGTACTTTCCTTGTAAATGATGTCTATACAAGAGTACTCTTTGATTCAGGCGCTGATAAGTCTTTCGTAGATCATAAATTTTGCAAATTGCTAAATTTACCTGTCAAAACCTTGAGTATAAATTATGAGGTAGAGTTAGCAGATGGCACCATAGAAACCGTCTCCACTGTGTTAGATGGATGTGTGATATCCATTAAGAACCACTCTTTTCCTCTGTCTCTACTTCCCTTTAAGTTGGCCGGATTTGACATAGTTTTAGGTATGGACTGGTTATCTCATAACCAGGCCCAAATTGTCTACAACAAAAAGCAGGTGGTGATAAAGACTCCGTCTGGCGAATCACTTACCATTCGAGGAGATACCCAGTATGGACTGCCTGAGCAAGTGACTATGCTCAAGGCTTCGAAGTGTTTAAAGAAGGGTCATGTCATCTACATGGCACAAGTGATTATTGATGAGCCTAAACCGAAGATAGAAGACATCCCCATCATTTCTGAACACCCAGAACTTTTTCCTGAAGAACTACCTGGTTTGCCACCAGATAGACAAGTGGAGTTCAGAATTGACATCATCCCCGGAGCAGCACCAGTTGCTAGAGCACCTTATAGGTTGGCACCAACGGAGATGAAAGAATTGAGGACACAGCTAGACGAATTGCTAGCCAAGGGTTTCATTAAACCTAGTTCATCTCCTTGGGGAGCGCCAGTCCTGTTTGTCAAGAAGAAGGATGGATCGATGCGTCTGTGCATCGATTACCGTGAGCTTAACAAGGTCACAATAAAGAATAGATATCCTTTGCCCAGGATCGACGATTTGTTCGATCAATTGCAAGGGGCAAGTTATTTTTCGAAGATTGACTTAAGGTCAGGCTACCATCAACTGAAGGTTAGAGATGAAGACGTACACAAAACTGCATTTAGGACTCGTTATGGTCATTACGAGTTCCTAGTGATGCCTTTTGGGCTCACTAATGCACCTGCCGCGTTCATGGATCTCATGAATCACGTTTCCAAGCCTTACTTAGATAAATTCGTCATCGTTTTCATCGACGACATTCTTATCTACTCGAAGAACCAAGCTGACCATGAGAAACACCTTCGCTGTATTCTCAAACTCCTGCATCAGGAGAAACTCTATGCCAAATTCTCTAAATGTGAATTCTGGCTTCGAGAAGTCCAATTCCTTGGACATGTGGTTAGTGAGCGTGGTATCCAAGTGGATCCCGCTAAGGTTGAAGCTGTTATGAACTGGTAAGAGCCAAAGACGCATACAGAGATTCGTAGCTTCCTGGGATTGGCAGGATATTACAGGCGTTTCAATAAAAAATTTTCAAGGATTGCTGCACCCCTAACTTCCTTGACTAAGAAGAAAGTAAAGTTCGTTTGGGGCCCTAAGCAGCAAGAGTCCTTTGATATTCTGAAGCAGAAGTTGAGCAACGCCCCTGTGTTGACGTTGCCGGAAGGAATCGAAGAATTTGTGGTTTACTGCGATGCATCGTACACTGGCATGGGGTGCGTGCTTATGCAGAAAGGCAAGGTTATTGCCTACGCATCAAGACAGTTAAAGGTGCATGAAAAGAATTACACCACCCATGACTTGGAGTTGGGTGCCGTTGTATTCGCACTAAAACTATGGAGGCATTATTTATATGGAATCAAGTGTGTGATCTATTCTGATCACAAGAGCCTCCAGCACCTGTTTAATCAGAAGGATTTAAACATGAGGCAACGCCGTTGGACGGAGACTTTAAATGATTATGATTGTGAAATCAGATATCATCCCGGCAAGGCGAATGTAGTCGCTGATGCCTTGAGACGAAAAGAAAGGGTGAAACCCATTCGAATAAATGCCAAGAGCATTGAGATTAAGAACAATCTGAATGAAAGGTTGTTAGCTGCACAGAAAGAAGCTGTGTTGGAAGCTAACTATCCAAATGAAAAGCTAGGGGTAACTGAGGAGCAGTTATCTCTTGGCAAAGACGGAATTTTGAGACTGAATGGACGAATATGGGTTCCAATTTATGGAGGACTTCGAGATGTTATCCTCCAGGAAGCCCATAGTTCCAAATATTCCGTTCATCCTGGAGCTGATAAGATGTACCAGGATCTAAGGGCAAACTATTGGTGGATAGGCTTGAAGAAGTCCGTGGCCACCTATGTAGCTAAATGCTTGACATGTGCGCAAGTCAAAGCCGAGCATCAGAAACCGTCAGGTTTGCTACAACAACCCGAACTTTCTACGTGGAAGTGGGAAATGGTAACTATGGACTTTATCACCAAGTTACCCAAGACAAGGAAAGGAAACGATACAATATGGGTTATAGTTGATAGACTGACTAAGTCAGCACATTTCCTACCCATTAAGGAGACTTATAGCTCCGACATGTTAGCCCAGTTGTACGTTGATAAGATTGTAGCCTTACATGGCATACCTGTGTCTATTATCTCTGACAGAGATACTAGATACACGTCACATTTTTGGAAAAGTTTCCAACAATCTTTGGGCACGCGTTTGAATTTTAGTACGGCTTACCACCCTCAGACTGACGGACAGAGTGAGCATACCATTCAAACTTTGGAAGACATGGTACGTGCATGTGTGATCGATCTGGGTGGTAGTTGGGATAACCACCTACCACTAATTGAGTTCTCCTACAACAATAGCTACCATACCAGCATTAAGGCTGCGCCTTTTGAGGCATTATACGGTAGAAAGTGTAGAACGCCTGTTTGTTGGGCGGAAGTTGGAGATATCCAATTATCAGGACCAGAGATAGTCTTTGAAACGACGGACAAGATTGTCCAGATTCGTGACCGTCTCAAGGCTGCCCGAGATAGGCAGAAGAGTTACGCAGATCCAAAGCGTAAAGCTTTTCACTTCGAAGTAGGTGATAAAGTGTTGCTTAAAGTATCACCCTGGAAGGGAGTGATGCGGTTTGGTAAGAAAGGCAAGCTAAGCCCGAGATACATAGGACCTTTCGAGGTTATCGAACGTGTCGGGTCAGTTGCCTATAAGTTAAACTTACCTGAAGAGCTCAGTGGAATTCACAACGTGTTCCACATCTGCAATCTGAAAAAGTGTTTCGCTGACGAATCACTGGTAATACCGCATACAGATGTGCACATAGATGAGAGCTTGAAATTTGTGGAAAAACCATTGTCGATTGAGGATCGACAGGTTAAGAAGCTTCGAAGGAAGCATGTGCCTATTGTAAAGGTCAAATGGGATGCCCGTAGAGGACCCGAATACACGTGGGAGGTTGAATCCACAATGAAAGAAAAGTACCCTTATTTATTTCAGTAAATCTCGGGGTTGAGATTTCTTTTAAGGGGGTGAGGATGTAACACCTCGAAAATTCACGTCCTATAAAGTGTTGACACGTGTCATATGTTTGAACGTGTGAAAGAATGTTCTGAAGGGACTAAAGTTGACAAACTTGAAAAGTATATGAAAATACAAGTTCTAAATGTCAACAGTGAATAAATATATTGTACATTAACCCTATATGATGTTTATAGCATCAAACGAACAAATCATAGATCATGCGAAGCTAAAAGTGAGAGATTACAAACTACGGGGGTTAAATGTGTCAACATGTTTAAGTTATACCTCTGAGTGACCTTTTGACAAACCCGAAGCTTTGTAACTATTAATTATGCTCACTAGAATGCGCGATATAAATTTCATAAAGTTTCGTTATCGTATGAGAAAGTTATAATCAAATTCGTGTGCGAGGGGTTAAAGCGTTAACATTGAAGGTTATGACTTTTCGGGTTAACCGAAAGTGTCCAGGGACTTGGCAAAGTGGGTACAAGTCTTAAGGCCTTGTAGATAAATAATAAGGGGTCAAATTTGCAAGAAATAAGCTTAGTTGACCTTTCGAAGAGCCAAGGGACAAGGATGCGGAAAATAGAAAATGTGAAATCTGATAACAGGGTCCAGGCGGGCCGCGTAAAAGACCTTAAGGTCTTACGCGGGCCGCGTCAGACCATCAGATGCAGCAACATCAGGCAGCAGCCTGTAAACGCGCAGAAATGACCTTTATCCGATTTTCCTCATCTTGCTTGGCCCCTAAACAACCCCTAAACACTTAGGGACACTTGTGGGAATGTTATGGTCAGTAGTAGACTTGTGTGTAAACAATTTGTGGTGATTTGATCACTATATAAAGCCCCTAAGTTGCAACATTGCAATCACACCTTCATCTGCACTTTGGATCATTTCTGGAGCTCAAGTCTTCTCTCAAGTGATCACTAATCAAGCTTAGGACTTCAGTAAGTTTGCTAATCCTTTCTTAGTTAAGTTTTAGCTTAGTTTTAGCTTAAAAGTCAAACCGTCGTAATTAACGGTTGACTTTAAGATTAATCACTAATGGTCCAGTGATTAGTCGAATCAAAAGTAGTTATAAGTTGGTAATTATGTGGGTAATAAACCCTCAAAAGGGTTCCCCCTGATTCCCACTCTAACTAAGTCAAATGTCGGGTCAAACTTGTCAAGAAAAAGTCAACAGGTTACTTAAATTCTAATTTATGCATAATTAGCAATGTAGAACACATACAACCTGTTTGATCATTAATATAACTTGGTAATTAGTATAAGAACATGTCTAAACATGTTCAACCCGACAATTTACTGTCTAGACCCGGTTCGGAACCGAAAGTCGCATAGTTTGACTTTCACTTTGACTTTCAGTTCTGACCCGTTTTGGTATGATTTAGAAATACCTAAGAGCTTCATTTGGACCAGGTTACATGCTAGTATAACCCTCTGAGATTATACACCTCGGATCATTAGTTATCCAATTAATATGCATGATTCCGTTAATTGGCCATATGTTGACCATTATGCCCTTTTCACCTTAAAATGTGATTTTTGAAAATATAAAAGAGTAGAAACTTTATTTACTAATATATAAACTTGTATGCAAAGTTTGACATCAGTTTGAGGTGTAGAATACGAGTTATGCTCATTAGCGTAAATTGAAGGCCTTATGTTAATTAAACGGCGTAATTAGCGTATGGCCTAGTTAAGCCTACTTTTTGATATCAAACTTATTACCCACTGATATAATATATTATTTTGAGATTTTTGAAGATTTTTAATTAATTTTAGGCTGAGCATAACTCATAGTCGTAGGCTTAATCCGGTAATTGTCGGTTTTGCCCTTACGGGCCATAAATTGAGTTTTACATATCTAATCGACCCCAAACCTTTTGCTACTGATTATAAATGATAAATAAATTATTTTAAGCCTTCTGGAATAATAAAAATATCAGCTTTATGCATAGAACCCGGAAACGGCTTCTAATCGCCTAATTAAGCGTTTTTAACGCATAGTATGTACTAAAACTATTTTAAACATACCAAGGGTGATACCTACTGATATTTGAGGCAAATTATAATATTTTAACAGTAAGCAAAAGTGGTTTAACTCAGACTTCAGTTTTGAGCTTTACGGCTTATGTGAAATTACCAAAATGCCCCTACGGTGCATAGTTTGGTTATAATTGATAAATTTCACATATATACTTTACCCTACTGTTATAACTTATCAAACTAAGTATTTTTGCTAATTATATCAGACCTGTAACTCAGGTTAATACTTAAACTCTTTTATAATCTTTTAAATGACCAAACTACCCCTACGGGGCATAGTTTGTGTTTAACTACGTTTCGGGCATAATGAAAGACATCTTACTGATGTCACAACATATTTGAAGCATATTAACTTAGGAAACCTGTAAATGGCTCATATGAATACCCGTTACGCTTATTACGTGTTCGGTTCGGCTTATGTAACTAGTGTACATAAATTAGCCGAAACGGGTCAAACCTTATCGGTTTTCTCTCAAAATCCAGAGTGTGTATGAAATACCCATATTAAGCAAGTCTCCAAACTTGTCGAGTCTAAATCACATTCTATCCGGTCTTCGCTTAATAGTGCGTACGAACCGTATCATTGAAACTAACCGGTCTAAGCTAAGGCTTAATTAAGGACCCGTTAGAAATCTAATAGGTTATTATAAACCTTCGTTCCAGATTAGGAGCCCAGTAAAAGTACTTGCATTTACTGTATTGGATTTATACTTTGCTCAGGTAAATACTCTTAACTTATTTTCCCTATACGGGCTTGGGATACGGTACTATAAAAGTACCGCTTGGTCGGGTATGTAGTCATTTAAATCGGATTGTGATTAATGTATTTACATAACTCGCTTTGTTCTGTATTATTTGATGTATGGACCTTGGGGTTAAATGACCATGTCCCGGATATCCTTGGCATCATTTTACGAAATGGCCACGACCTAAGCACGGGGTGTAGGCGTACACCTGACAGATGCATTATGTAAAAACTGGTAATCCACGTAAAGGAATCAACCTTGTGGCCATTATACCTGTGGCGTGTCAGTTAACTTCAACCGGCTCTTCTAACCGGTGCTAATGGACGGCAAATAAGTAAATCTGTATACAAGATTATATACAAATAATTGTCCCAAGTTATAAAGATATTTTTGCCGAAGTGCATTCAAATCAACTTTCAAACTCTTTTCTAAATGAGTCAGTTGAGTTGTATTTACCAGTGTAAACTGACGTATTTTCCAAAAAGGCTAAGTGCAGGTGCTAGACGAAATAGGCTGGCTACTCCAGGCATCATTACTCAAGTCTCGCAAGCTCTAGATGTCAAAGTCTGTTGAACAGTTTTCTTTTTATATTGATCCGCCTGTGGATCCTTTACTTTCCGTTGTAATACTTGGATATTACTTTATATTCGGATTGTAATATATTTATCTTTTGCTTCCGCTGTGCATTTATATAATTGTGTTGTTTGACTATTATGTTGCCAACCACGTCACGATACTCCCCACCGGGCCCACCGGTGACACGTGGAAATCGGGGTGTGACAATCATCATTGACTAAGTGCCCAGATCCATTAGTCCACTCTCGTCCTCCGCGGCATGGTGTGAGGCTTGTCAAATCTAATAACGCTATTTAACTAATGACCCGCTCGCTATTGGCCCGGCGATTAAGTCGATATAAAAGTGAGGAACTTCATGATAGAGTTTTGTCTAGTAAGTTATATGTTGTTATCCTTCCTATGGAGGATGGAGGTACGTAATCTACCCAAGGAGAATACGCAGGTTTCAATGTTATCATCCTTCCTAAGGAGGATGGAGGTACATATTCTACCCAAGGAGAATATGCAGGTTCCGTTTTAGTTTCTTAACTCATTCTCAAACCACCGGGAATCCCATGTCTTATAGAAAGTGTGAACTCACCTTAGGTTAGCTCGGCAGATACACAAAAAGGTCACTTGAGCTATATGTGGTCAACCACGTCCTAACATGGTTACCATACAAGTCAGGTCTAGTGTCACACCCGACCACGTAAAACAACAAAACGTGACGGAAACGTCAGGGAGTGTTGTAACAGAATCATTGTTTCACAACCATGAATTTAATAATTTCGTTTTATTGAATTATTGAACTCATTGTTTTGTTACAAATTAAATGAATACAAATATTGTCTTTCAAATTTTAAAGTCGCAAAGGCACGAGTCCATCCTATGTATAGCATGTATCAACAATCATCACATAGCAGCACCTGAAACATGTGTAAAAATAGGTACGTCAGCATAAAAATGCCTGTGAGTTACATAGGTTTTATTGAAAATAGGATTCATGACTTGTAAGTTTAAAAGAATGTTTTAACAAAAATAGTCATGAACTTAAAAAATGTTTTCTTTTATAAATCATATAACAAGTGAATAACAAAACAGATGATATAAAAGAAATATGCATAAATAAATAATTAAGTTAAATGAGTTTGTATAAAATATGTTGTTTGAAAAACAATATTTTGATAAAAAGGTTTGTAGTATATATAAAAATATACTTTGGTTTTAAGAAAGTCGAATAAGTAATATATTAAAATATATTTCAGTTCCAAAATAGTCAAACATATAGTATATTAAATATACTTTAGTCGTCAAAATAACCGTTTTCAGTAGTATATCAAAAGTATACTTTGGTTTTATTAATAACATATTAAACTATGTTTTGGTTTTATAAATAACATATTAAACTATGCTTTGGTTTTATAACTAACATATCAAACTATGTTTTTGTAATTAACAAAATATATGTTGTTTTGTACTATATCACACATGAGAGCATATCAAACTATACTTTTGGGAGTATAACAAAATATACAATAAAAATGTGATTTAAGAATTCATTCAGACCTGAGTGTATCAAAATACACCTTTGAGACTATAGAAATACCACAAAGGCAATCCCTATTTGGATAAAATATCGGTTTCTGACATTCCATAACAACAGGAATGAGGTGTCAAATCCTATAGCGCTATATCATACTACTAATCGGTCTGGTGAACGTATAAAATAAGTACAATCCAACAATTAATTTTATAATCTTTGAAAAATTAGTGTTTAAACCATAAATAATCATTCAGTTTGTCAAAAGATAAGTACTAACATGTATAATCATTTATACTTTGAAATCATGAACATAATAATTAGGTACACATGTTTCACCCCAAAACATTGAAAACAGTAAAAGAGGGGACTATGTACTCACTTGAGAATGCTTAGAAGTCTTGAATAACAACCAAGCAACGCTAGAGGGATCACGGAATCAAACGGCACCTAATATAGGTAACTAAGTAAATAAATCGGACCTAAATCGGAAGATCGGATAGAATGAGGTTTCGTAAACCAAATGAGGATGGGAACTCATGTAATATGGTTTAACAAAGCCTACATCCTAAATCGAAACCTAACCTAAGTGCTTACGACCCATTACGACCCGTTTAGGTAGCTTATGTTACTTTAACGTGTCGTTCGCGTAAAACGCATTCGGACCGCCTAACTAGTCCTATGATAGGTAATATATGCCTTATCATGTCTAATAATGTTGCCTAATCAGTTTAGATGTCAAAATTTATGTTACATATGCTTAAAATGAATTTATGCGTAAAAAGGGCATTTTGGTCATTTACCTATGGCATATAAATTACCTATCATACAACTACTTAAACGAAGTGACCATAAGGTATAACCTTGGAAGGTTATTCCCTATACAACTATGGTCACAAAATATGTTTGGTCGAATCCTAATGATTGACCAAACAAGTAGGGTTCGAAAGTCTAAGCGGTTGTTTAGACTGCTTATCTTACGACCCTATACAAGCACTAAACCTAAAGTGACGAGCTAAACATGTTAAAACATGTTTAACGAAGTTTAAAAACAAGTTTGATATCAAGACAAAGGGTCTTGATACCCAAGAATAGTTTGGTTGCAAAATACGCAAGAATGCGCATTTTGACTGAAACTATGACTCGTCACTACGCCTAAATAACGTGGTAATCAGTAGGTATAGTCACAAGAGACTATAACCATCGTGATTACGCTCACCTTATGAAGTTCAAATGAACTTCGTGTTGACCAAAGACTGGTCAAAGCAGAAAGTCAAACACTGTTTGACTTTCATGCTTAAAAACGCATAAAAGAACGAAAGAAGCTTACAAAGGGTCCATGCTAGGAAGATCTTGATCCAAAACACTCAGGTATGAAGCATAAAGCTTCAACTTAGAGCATTAAGATCAGATCATGTGGGAAATGAAATGAAATCTTGGTGGGTATATTTTAATGATTATATAAATTTTTGGATGTCCGGATATATTCAGAACGTAAGATATGCTCGAAAATGCAAACTTATGCACTTTTTGACACTTTTAGTCCCTGAATGACCAAAAAGTTTATTTTAGCATACCGAACACCTCAAAGCCTATTTCTAAGCTATGTAAAGGATATTTATGGTATGTTTAACTTATGATCAAGTTCTGGAATGTTCGTTATCACATGAATCGGCATACTTTCCTAGTTTGACACAAATAGTCCCTGCGATCGAATAAACTTGATTTCAACACACCAAACCATCCAAAACTTATTTCTAAGTTATGTAAAGGTTATTTAAGGTATGTTAAGCCTATGTCACTATTCTAGAGTGTTTGTTGGATGCATCAGTTCGCGTATAACCTTCCAGAAAGCGATTTAAAGCTCGAAATCGAACAAGAATTGATATGTGCAAACGATGCACATATTTATACAAATCCCAAGTATGAAATACAATATTTCATTGGTTTGGTATCTGTTTGATGGTTGAAGTGACACAGGTGTCACATCTAGGTTCAAGTAGTGCACGTAGGTTTACACATAAACTAACATGTTACGAATCATGTAATGATCATGGCAAACACGTAAGATCACAGTCAAACATACATCATAACCAAACTTGTGCGACTCAATTGATTGGGCTCGCACAAGTTCAATGGCCCAACAGCCTTGTGCGATTCACTAATTGAAGCCCAACAATATTTGGCCGAACCTGTTGTGCGTCCAGCACAACTTGTGCGACTCACAACGGGTTGTGCGACTGAAACAACCTGGCCCAATAACATAAGTATCCCATCATTCACACGGCCCAAACAAATAAACAGAAATCAACTTGTGCGGTCCATTTCATCTTGTGCGACCCGGATTAACTTGTACGATTACAAATATCTTGTGCGACTGAGTTTTGGGCTTTAAGGCCCAAAATCATAATAAGGTTTAAACAGTTGTGTGTGGCCCAAGGCTTATGCGATCAACCCCTTGTGCGAATCAGACTTGTGCGTTTGCACTTGTGCGATCATAACTTGTGTGTTCTGATCTTGTACGATCCAAGGGTTTTGTGCGATCGGTTACGACTTTCCTAAATTCTTGCAATCAATTCCTTAATTAATTTAAACAGTTTCCTACTACACATTTAATTGATTAAATCAAGCATTTTCCAATTAATTCTCATGAACCCTAATTAATTATCAACCCATGAACATCAACCTTTGCATAATATCCGATCATTAGATCAATGATTTTTGAATTTACCGTTAAACATCTTATGTTCAAAACTTACAAACTAATCAACATCCGAATCAAGACTAACAACTAAATAACATGCATTCGGTCCTAGATCTAATCAAAATCATCATACAATCCGTTGCCAAGAACAATTTCATCGTATGCATTTATATGTAGGAATCGAACATATATTCTCGAATCAAACATTAAACATCATTAAACATCAAAGTTTCAACAACATAATTGCTAGCATGAAACCCTAGCTTCCATACAATCCGTAAAATCAGAATCATAACAATTCAAACTCATAACAATCATCAAAGATGTAACACTAACCGAAGTGTGTGAAATAGGATGAACTTGATCCAGATGGGAGCCTTCGGTTGAGGGGAGTGTTGCCGTCGAACAAGAGGGAGGAGAGGAGAGAGAGGTAGGAGGATTAGGGTTTGGTAAACTTTGTGTGCTAGATGGTTATGGGGTTTATATATTGACACCCCTTGGTGTCATACGAAAACAATAGGGGCCGACCCATCATGGGCTGCCCTTTGGGTCGTATTCGAACAAGAGTGTGGGTCGAGAGAGAGGAATGTGCAATTGGGTTCATTGTGTGCGGCCCAAAGAACTTGTGCGACCGGACAATGTTGTGCGACTAGATTAATATATATATATATATATATATATATATATATATATATATATATACACATACATATATTACACACAATCACATAATGCAAACATATTATTCCATTAAAAGTAACGTATCACATAATCACTTAACGTTCAAGCAAAATACATAAAGTACAACATAGGGTTTGAAATACGAGTTGTCACATTATCAATACCCAAGTTCGAGCCAACCCGGTGAACCAAATAACTAGACGGCGCGCGGATGAGCATTCAACGCCAATCTTGCTCAAGTCAACAACGATGCGGTCAACAACGTGACCTAATCCTTGTGCTTTGACTTTCGAACTTTCGAATAAAACATTTTGAGCTTGATTTTGTACGAACTAGTTTAATTATATAAAAGTTGGTATGACTTTCGAATACATGTTTAACGATTCGATTTTTGTAGTGTGTTTTAAATCCTAACGAGTTGCCTATTACGAATTGAACTCAAGGAAGCACACCGTTGTAACCCTACTCACTACAAGTGGTAGTCCTAAACATCTTGAGCATCACAACTTTAACCATTTTCATAACCTATGCCCAGAGATCGCCATATTCGAGTCAAGTGCACTCGGGGACGTTAAATTCTTCTGACCACAAATTTGGTATATATACATACAAAAGATATTTTTAATAAATTTTCTATTTCAGACCATAAATTTCATTTAAATGGGTGTGCACCTCTAGATGGGCGAGGGCCGCCCTCCCACTCGCTTATCTTATGCAAAATTTATTAGCTTAGCTGGCTTGGGTGGATCGTGCAATAAGCCTCTCTCGACCCTCCTTTTATCATACGTCTTTATGAAAGCCTCTCGCCTTTCGAGATCTAGTCATTGCTTGACTGCTATAGTGAAGCTCTTACTGCCTCTCGTGAGAGAGATCCTTGAGTGGAATCGAGGCCGCTAGAAGTTGTTAACTAATCAACTTGCTTGCAAAGCGACGTGAACTCTTTAAGACCCTTGCACACGTTTTTAGCCGGCCGGTAACTAAACGACTAGCATGACTTATTCCAGTGAGCCCCCCTATGGTGAACAAAAAGATGGACCCTATAGCAAATAACATGGGTGTTTTGCATTGTATCGAAACCCGCTCCCCTCACATGGTAGTGATCCAACTAAAGATTTTGATTCTAGTGAGGACAACTACGGTCATGGTACTTTTAGTGGAGTAGGCATGGGTATCAACGTCTAAGCCCACTGTAAACATATGATGAGCCCAAACAAGGAACACCTATACTGATCAATGCATAAACAATGCCTAGCTTAACGAAATATTTTTATTAATAAATTAAATTGTTTAATGTGTGCGGAACTTAACTACTAATATTTCACGCTTGGTGAAGTATAAATATAGTCGAGTAGGAGGGGGGTCCACATGATTTTTTTTTAGTGTCATATATATGTAATAAAATCCTGGATCCTATGATTTTTTACAGTGACCACTGTGAATTTCTAGAAAAAGTAAGTGACCTTACAATCTTTTATAACCGCTTGAAAAAAGTAAATACAAATTCTAAGTTCTTTCCAAAATATAAACATAATATAGTATAATCTAAATAACAAATATGAAACAATATATATCACGTAAAAAATTAAATTCATGTTAATCATTATATTGTTTAAGCCCAAAAATAAAATTGTTAGCCTACTTGGCTTTTAAAAGTTAAAATTTAGTGATACATTAGTGGCTTCAGGATTGGTTTTATATATACATGCTACTAGGTTATAACCCC
Organism: Helianthus tuberosus; assembly: GCA_030545235.1. Taxonomy (NCBI): domain Eukaryota; kingdom Viridiplantae; phylum Streptophyta; class Magnoliopsida; order Asterales; family Asteraceae; genus Helianthus; species Helianthus tuberosus. The sequence continues at coordinate 59,204,890 of CM060438.1, forward strand.
GTGTATTAGTATTACACGAGTTGAGTAAATAAATTTATATACTAAATAACAAAACATTATATCTTTAAAAACTTCCTTTATTGCACGGGTTGAATAAATATAATTTTATATATTAAATAATAAAAAGTTATATATATATAAGAACCATATTGTACGAGTTAAATTACTGTAATTTTATATATATCAAATAAAAAAAAGTTATATCTTTAAAACCACATGTATTACACGGGTTGAATAAATGTAATATTGTTTACCAAATAATAAAAAAATACATCTTTAAAAAACCTCATTTATTACACGAGTTAAATAAATGTAATTTTATATACCAAATAATAAAAAGTTAGTAAATGTAATTTTGTATAGTGAAAATAAAAATATTTAATATATTAATAAAAATTTTGGTTTTTGTGATAAATAATTTGTTTTGTTTAAAATGTTTTAAATTAACAATTTACAGTTTCAGATAATATTTTATTAGAAAAATAGAAGAATGGTATTCGAAATTTAAAGTAGGATACAATTTAATATTAGCTAATTATTCATTTATTTATTTAATTAATATAAGATAAGTTTAGAAGTGAGGCGAGAAAATCATAAAATAAATACCTACAATGAACGACATGTGTCACACATTAAAGTTTTATTATATAGTATAGTCTAGATAAAAATTTAGATCGATATAAATAGATTATTTTGTTGTAGCAAAATTTGTTAACGAAGTCTCAATAAATTTAACTCATTATTTAAAACTCCGTAAATGTATAAATGATAAATAATATTAGTTAGAGTGAATTATGATTTTGGCCCATGTGGTTATATCACTTTTACCCTTTTATCCCAAAAAAGAATTTTTTAACATCTGAGCCCCAAACGTCTTTTTTTCTAACCCTTTTGGCCCCTAACACTAACACCATCTATTAAATGCTAGGGGACAAAAGGGTTAGAAAAAAGACGTTAGGGGTCAAAAAGATTAGAAAAAAAGACGTTGGGGCTCAGATGTTAAAAATTCTTTTTGGGCTAAAAGAGTAAAAGTGATATATCCACAGGGGCCAAAATCGTAATTTACTCTATTAGTTAAATAAATAATATTATAAATGAGAAGGAGATTAAACTAAATAATAATTATCCATAAGAAATTAAACTAAATAATATTTAGTATGAGAATTATCTATAATTAATTAGAAAAGATTAAACTAAAATAATACTTATCTATAAAACATGACCTAATATAATGACAAGTGTCCCCAAAATGGTTTCTAGGGGACAAAAGGGTTAGAAAAAAGACGTTAGGGACCAAAAAGATTAGAAAAAAAGACGTTGGGGCTCAGATGTTAAAAATTCTTTTTGGGCTAAAAGAGTAAAAGTGATATAACCACAGGGGCCAAAATCATAATTTACTCTATTAGTTAAATAAATAATATTATAAATGATAAGTAGATTAAACTAAATAATAATTATCCATAAGAAATTAAACTAAATAATATTTAGTATGAGAATTATCTATAATTAATTAGAAAAGATTAAACTAAAATAATACTTATCTATAAAACATGGCCTAATATAATGACTAGTGTCCCCAAAATGGTTTCTAGGGGACAAAAGGGTTAGAAAAAAGACGTTAGGGGCCAAAAAGATTAGAAAAAAAGATGTTGGGGCTTAGAGGTTAAAAATTCTTTTTGGGCTAAAAGAGTAAAAGTTATATAACCACAGGGGCCAAAATCGTAATTTACTCTATTAGTTAAATAAATAATATTATAAATGAGAAGGAGATTAAACTAAATAATAATTATCTATAAGAAATTAAACTAAATAATATCTAGTATGAGAATTATCTATAATTAATTAGAAAAGATTAAACTAAAATAATACTTATCTATAAAACATGACCAAATATAATGACAAGTGTCCCTAAAATGGTTTATTTTATTATATAGTATAGATATAGATATCTAGGCACTTGATTTACGCCCTCCCCATCCATTAAATGTTAGGGGACAAAAGGGTTAGAAAAAAGACGTTAGGGGCCAAAAAGATTAGAAAAAAAGACGTTGGGGCTCAGATGTTAAAAATTCTTTTTGGGCTAAAAGAGTAAAAGTGATATAACCACAGGGGCCAAAATCATAATTTACTCTATTAGTTAAATAAATAATATTATAAATGATAAGGAGATTAAACTAAATAATAATTATCCTTAAGAAATTAAACTAAATAATATTTAGTATGAGAATTATCTATAATTAATTAGAAAAGATTAAACTAAAATAATACTTATCTATAAAACATGGCCTAATATAATGACTAGTGTCCCCAAAATGGTTTCTAGGGGACAAAAGGGTTAGAAAAAAGACGTTAGGGGCCAAAAATATTAGAAAAAAAGACGTTGGGGCTCAGAGGTTAAAAATTCTTTTGGGCTAAAAGAGTAAAAGTGATATAACCTCAGGGGCCAAAATCGTAATTTACTCTATTAGTTAAATAAATAATTTTATAAATGAGAAGGAGATTAAACTAAATAATAATTATCTATAAGAAATTAAACTAAATAATATCTAGTATGAGAATTATCTATAATTAATTAGAAAAGATTAAACCAAAATAATACTTATCTATAAAACATGACCAAATATAATGACAAGTGTCCCTAAAATGGTTTATTTTATTATATAGTATAGATATAGATATCTAGGCACTTGATTTACGCCCTCCCTTTTTGGAGTCTTTATTTTTTGAGTAAAGTCCTATTTGCGTTCCTGTGGTTTGTACAGTTTAACCATTTGAATCCAAAAACCAAAATTGTCTTGATTTGAGTCCCTGTGGTCTCTAATTTTAACCATTTGAATCCAAAAGTAAACAACATCCAAATCAGAAACATTTGGTTTTTGAATTCAAATGGTTAAAATTAGAGACCACATGGACTCAAATCAAGACAGTTTTGGTTTTTGGATTCAAATAGTTAAACTGCACAAACCACAGAGACTCAAATAGGACTTTACTCTTATTTTTTTACAACTTATAAACATTTTGGAATATCTTAGTTTTATATTTCTTTTATTATATATTCACTTATATTATAACCTTTAACTTCATAAACAATAAATTATTCAGTTTATTGTTACATGTCTCAATTAGGGATACAATAGTGCGTTTGTTAAGTAATTTTTTTCTTTAATTACTAAAATGGCCTACTAATAAGGTGGTGGTCCATTGACAAAGTCAAAGTTTTTAAACACCTAGGTGAGGGAGGGGGAGGTCTTGAATTAAGTCCCACAAATGACATTAAATTAAAGAAATTTGCGGTTAAAAAAAATATTGAAAAGGGCTCAAATTTGAATTGTGTTTTACGTCCGAAGATAAATTGAATGTTGAATTTGTCAGTAATTAAACCTACATGGAGTAACACACATTTTTATTTTACTTTACATTTTAATCCTAGAAAACAATGACTAGTTATCCAAGAATCAAATAACTGATAAATACAAAGTATAAGGGAAATAAAAATTGTGTAAAGTCAGCCTACGTAGGCACACCATGCTATCACAATAGGGAAATGTACAAGGGGACGGTTCAGGGCCCAAACCCTCTAAGGGTCTGAAATTATTTGTTTTTAAATAAATTTTAAACTGTAAGTTAGGATATATAATTATTGAATTGGAAAAAGGCACAATGAAGTGCTTGGTTTGGTGGTTCGCATTTGTCTTTAACATTAAGTAGACTTGGGTTCGAATCCTACAGTCTTCAGCTTTAGTTCATTTTGGATTTTATATGTTTGTTACGTTAAATGCAAATGACATTAAGTGGCTAGTCTTGTCAGATTACGTTAAATGAAAATAAGAATCATTTATTTATTTCTTTTTGAAACACAAATCTGATGTATATGAAGTTTTCAAACAGTTTGTTCTTGTAGCTGAGAGGCAATTTAACACCAAACTTAAATCTGTTCAAACTGATTGGGGGGGGTGAATTTCGGAATCTATCTCTTTTCTCTTCCTCCATTGGCATCTTACACCGCCTCTCGTGTCCACACACGAGTGAGCAAAACGGCCTTGTCGAACGACGACACCGACATGTGGTTGAAACTGGCCTCACTCTTCTTGCTCAATCCGGTGTCCCCTCACGTTTTTGGCACTTTGCATTTGACACCGCCGTTTATCTTATTAACCGCATGCCCTCTCGGAACAATGATCGCCTCTCACCTTTTGAACACCTCTTTAAACGCAAACCTGACTTCTCTTTTTTGCGTGTGTTCGGGTGTCAATGTTATCCCCACCTCCGACCATACAACAAGCACAAAATGGACTTTCGGTCCTCACCTTGTATTTTTCTTGGCTATAGCCCATCACATTATGGCTATAGGTGCCTTGATCCCTCATCTGATCGTATCTACATTGCTCGCCATGTGCGCTTCAATGAGCGTTACTTTCCGTGTCAAACCTCACCATCCACTCCCGATTCTCCTACCACTTCTCAACCCGATCCTTATATATCCACCTACCCCACCCCGCCTTCACCCTCTACTGATCCGGTCACAGAACCGCCGGCTAGTGATCAACCATCACCTTCCCCTACAACTGATCTTCCAACACCCCCACCTTCACCTACACCTCCACCTACTTCAACTACACCTCCGGTATCACCCACCTCACCGGACCATCCCATACCCGCCTCGTCTCCTGTTCCCAGTTCACTCCAACAATCGGCCCAAGCACCTCCCTCTTCACCTACACAACCGGCTCAACCAGACCCTATTCCACAACCCCGCCCTCGACCCTCTAACCTTCGCCCTAATCCTAAACAGCGGGTGCCATACAATCAATCTGCTTTTCATGCCTCTACTTCACCTGAAATCGAGCCCACTTCCTTTGCCATTGCCAACAACGATCCTCGTTGGCGGAATGCCATGACTGAGGAGTATGCCGCCTTGCTTCGAAATGGAACTTGGTCTCTTGTACCACCTGTCCCGGATGCCAACGTGGTTGATTGTAAGTGGGTTTGCAGACTCAAACGAGACAAAACAGGTGCTATCACACGATACAAGGCTCGGTTAGTTGCCAAGGGGTTCAATCAACAACCCGGTATCGACTATCATGAAACTTTCAGTCCTGTTGTCAAATTCACAACGGTTAGGGTTGTGCTTTCTCTTGCCGTCTCTCAACGATGGCCTCTACGACAGTTGGATATACAAAATGCCTTTTTACATGGGGATTTGAATGAAACCGTTTATTTGAGGCAACCTCCTGGCTTCTCTGATCCACAGAAGCCCGACCATGTCTGCCTCCTTCATAAGTCCCTGTATGGGCTCAAGCAGGCACCGCGAGCTTGGTTTCACAGGCTTTCTACAGCCCTACATTCCTTGGGTTTTCAGGGGTCCAAAACTGACCCTTCTTTGTTCATCTATGCCTCTGGTGGTATTCTTCTCTACATGTTGGTTTATGTAGATGACATCATTCTCACAGGTAATAATCCTCAGGCCATTGATAACATTATTCACAGCTTGAGCAAAACATTTGCTCTACAAGACATGGGTACTCTGTCCTACTTTCTTGGGATCGAGGTGGCTCCTTGCGGTTCTGATCTTCTCCTCTCTCAAAAGAAATACATTTTGGAGACCATCCACAAAGCGGGTCTCTCACAGGCTCGCCCGGTGCCTACACCAATGGCTACGAGTGCCACTTTGGCTCTTGGTGACAGTCTTCCGTTTGAGAATCCGGTCAAATATCGTCAGATTGTTGGTGCACTTCAATATGCCACACTCTCACGTCCGGACATCGCTTATGCGGTTAACAAAGTGTGCCAGTTCATGCATTCTCCCACCGAAGATCACTGGTCGGCCGTCAAACAAATTCTCCGATATTTACAGGGTACTGTTGACTATGGTCTTCTACTTAAACAGAATTCCAGCTCGACTCTACACGCCTACACTGATGCGTATTCTCCCGTTCTTAATGCCTATTCTGATGCGGATTGGGCTGGATGTCCTGATGACCGTCGATCCACGGGGGGCTATGCAATCTACCTTGGTTCAAACCTTGTTTCGTGGTCAGCAAAGAAACAAAAGACTGTATCTCGGTCTTCAACAGAATCCGAATATAAAGCCCTGGCCGACACTGTTGCTGAACTCACATGGCTTGAAGCTCTCTTACAAGAATTGCGTGTTCGTATGGCCACAACACCTGTTCTATGGTGTGATAATCTTGGAGCAACATACTTATCAGCGAATCCTGTGTTTCATGCCCGCACAAAGCATGTGGAAGTTGATTTTCATTTTGTCAGAGAGAAGGTCGCTGCAAAGAGGCTATCGGTTCAATTCATATCTACCACCGATCAGATTGCTGATGTGTTTACAAAGCCACTACCAGTACATCGTTTTGATATCTTAAGATCCAAGCTACAGGTCGTCGATGTGAATGTGAACACCTGTTCAATGGAAATGTGAACACCTGTTCAATGGAAATGTGAACATGAACATAGATGTGAATGTGAACATCAACTGTGAACATATTATATATGTTATTTGTTATTCTCCCTGTAACATTATCACAATACAATTGCAATACAATTTGTTACCAAGTTTAATTTAGCCAAAAAAAACTGAAAAATGTATGAAGTTTAATGGAGCTACGGATGAACCTTTAGCCAAAGGTTCAAACAAATGGATCGATCAGAAGAAACTATTAACATATGCGCATTTAGAAATTCAGAGTTTCCGTAGGCATATTACCTTGTGATCTGTGAACATCGAGAGAGATGTTAGTGCTTTGCTGCATGTATGGAAATCAGAGTTTTTGGAAATAAGGGTCGGAGTGGGAGTTCCGTGATGGAAAGAAAGCCTTTGTCAATAGATTAGGATATGATGATGTATATTCATGGGTTTTTTGAAACCTTGATTTGAGTTCAGATCACGCCATTCTTTTTATAAAGAGTGTCTGGTAGGTATTGATACCTTTTTACATTCTGTGAAGGATGATCAAAACGATATGGAAGTTGATACTGCATCGTCTGCTACTCAAACAACTGTGAAGCATTCCCCAGAGCTGGAGATCTACTGTTATTTGCTTGTGCTCATTTTCCTGATTGACCAGAAAAAATATAATGAGGTCAGCCTGTTTATTTCTTTATTTTATGTTTATTGTTGGCTATGGAACATTGCCCCTTTTTAAAGAACTTTTACACTTCATGTAGGCGAAGGCTTGTTCCTCAGCAAGCATCGCCCGTTTAAAGAATTTGAACAGGAGAACAGTTGATGTTCTGGCTTCCCGGCTCTACTTCTTTTACTCTCTTAGTTATGAACTCACTGACGAACTATCTGACATCAGGGGGTGTGTGCTGTGCTTATTTAATGTTTATTGATGATTCAGTGAAAGAAATAGGACATGATCAGTTATTGTATGTTTGTTTATTCACAGCAATCTTCTTGCTTTGCACCGGGTTGCTACGTTGCGTCATGATGAGTTGGGGCAGGTTTGTTTCTTGTATCTTGCTACTTTTAGGAATGCTTTTGTTTATTGTTGTTTATTTTTGGATTTTTGGGACTGTGGTATGCAGGAAACGCTTCTCAACCTGCTACTTCGCAATTATCTTCATTACAATTTGTATGATCAAGCTGAAAAGCTCAGGTCTAAGGCACCACGCTTTGAAGCCCATTCAAATCAGCAGGTGTTCTTTACAATGATCCTCTTTTATTTACTTTTTAGTAACTTTTAAGTGTTAATGTGTTGTATACCAATTACTATTCTTGATGAACCATGTGAAGTTAAATTGTGTTCTCTTTATTATTTGTTTCAGTTTTGCCGGTACTTGTTTTACCTTGGGAAGATTAGGACAATTCAGCTGGAGTACACTGATGCAAAAGAATCACTTCTTCAAGCTGCTCGTAAAGCCCCTGTAGCCGCTCTTGGTTTTAGAGTTCAATGCAATAAGTGGGCTGTGATTGTGCGCTTACTTCTTGGAGAGATCCCGGAGCGAACCGTTTTTATGCAAAAGGGAATGGAGAAGGCCTTGAGACCATACTTTGAGCTCACAAACGTGAGTCTCTTTTCTCAACTTACAATTATTGCATTAGATGTATCTTTTGATTTCTAGATTCTGCAACTTAAATTTGTTATAGGTCTGAAATTTTATTTATTGGTTAAATGTGGCCACTGGCCAAATGGGTTGGTGGCAGAGGCGGACTTAGAGCTTTAATAGGGGTAGCACGGGGTACCCCTCAACCCCGTCTTCGTAGTGTAAAAATACCCCTTAACTTCATTTCCGTAGTGTAAAAATGCCCTTCAACTCCATTTCCGTTATATAAAGGATACCCCTGATCCTAAAAAAAAAATAGGATACCCCTAACTTTTTAAGCTAGTTCCGCCACTGGTTGGTGGGCTGACCAATGCGTCAAAAGGGGATTAAGTTGGAATGATCATTTTTTTGTGCGGGATAGGGCATGTTAGGTTGACACACAAACATTTTTTTTGCAAGCAATTTCATATATCCCTTGAAAACTTGCATATTATTTACCCAACCTAAATAACTAAATATTAAATTACCCCCCCCCCCCCCCTCTCCCGATTAAAACCCCTAAAATTTTATATTTACCCATTCATTAAATACAAAGTATAATATGCTCTTACACTCTAAACTCTCATAAACTAAATCTTCACATAAGATTGGGGTAGATGCCATAATTATGTAAATGGGTATAATTTGATATTATGGTTTTTTGTTGGGTAAATATGTCATATCATTCAAGGTTTTGAGAGGGATATTTGAAATTATCTCTTACTTTTTATCAAAAAAAAAAAAAAAAACGTACCCACTGTTAAATTATAACTATAGAAAAAGACTTCGTTACAAAATAGTTTAAGGGGCTGTTTGGCAACTTCTGTGCCATTAAATGCTAACTTAACAGGCCTGACTGGGTAAGAGACTCTGCTGAGCCAGTAAGAGTACGCCGATGTGGTAGTGGCGTGTGAGTGGCCGGGTGAGGGTTATAAATACAAGTGAAGGGACAAAGGGGTAAAATTTTCATTCAACATCATTTTGAAACTTAATGGGTAAGAGGCTTGCTGCCTGATTCAGAGGTGTCCTTCTAGTGTACCAAACACACTTAATGCTGACTAATTCAGAGGTATCCTCTCAATGGACTCATTAAGAGGCTACTAAACAACCCCTAAGTAAAACGATTTAGCGGTTGTTGCAATAAAAATAGACTCTGTGCCACTTACAACCCATTTTCCTCAGCTAGTGTATGGTAACACACGGCCTGAATCAAACCAGTTGACAAGCATTTCTTTTATCAAAGAACATACATGGAAATTAACTTAAAATCGTGAACTCAAGCACACTTTCTTGATTTTCAGGCTGTTAGAATTGGAGATCTAGAGTTGTTCAAAAACGTAGCAGAGAAATTCGCCACCACTTTCAGCTCAGACCGGACCAACAACTTGATCGTGAGACTACGCCACAACGTCATAAGAACCGGGCTCCGCAACATCAGCATCTCCTACTCCCGAATCTCTCTTGCTGACGTGGCAAAGAAGCTGAGACTGGACTCACCAAACCCTGTGGCAGATGCCGAGAGCATCGTCTCAAAAGCAATCCGTGATGGTGCAATAGACGCGACAATAGATCATGCGAACGGTTGGATGGTGTCTAAAGAAACCGGTGACATTTATTCCACAAACGAGCCTCAACAAGCCTTCAATTCTAGGATTGCTTTCTGTCTAAATATGCATAATGAGGCGGTTCGTGCCCTTCGGTTCCCTCCCAACTCTCACAAGGAAAAGGAGAGTGCTGAAAAGAGGAGAGAGAGACAACAACAAGAGCAAGAGCTTGCAAAACATATCGCCGAGGAAGACGAAGATGATTTTTGATTGTTGCAATCATTAAGGTAGCAGCTTCACCTTATTATCAAATCAATCACTGTCTCTTTCAACATGTTAAAATTAAAATCTTGGATTTATAAAAAAAGATCAGGCTGTTTTGTTGTGGATTTATTAGGACTGTGATTGTTAAAATGTTCTGGGTTTTCATGTGTTTGTTTAATTGTGGTTGTGACAACACCTAATTCTGGATGGATAATATCTAGTTTAAAAAAATCGGTAGAAGGCACATCGCTTTTGTGTAGGTAAGGCAAGTGGTGTACGCATAGCTTAGGGGGTGTGTGCTTTTCAGTAAGGAGTCGGTATAAGGCGCAGGTTTGAGGCGCTCTTTTTGTAGGGGGACATGTTTTGTGCATTCGTATGTTGTACAGTAGGCTTTATAGGCTCTACATGTAGGTAATCTATATATCAAATCCAACTGCACTCTCTATAAACTTGACTAGCCTTCATCAAGAAGCACAAATCCAGTTTTAACACGCACAAACTGAACAATGGCAAATAATCACTTAGGGGCTGTTTGGCAACATCTGAATCAATAAGTGCTGAATGAATAAGAGGTCTGAATGGGTAAGAGGCTCTGAACCAGTAAGTGCTGAACCAGTAAAGTGTTGTTTGGTTGCACATCTGAATGACTGTGTAAAATGACATTTTTACCCCTTATAATTAAAAAAAAATCATTTTATAAACATAATTAAAAAAACCAATATTTACCCAACTTTCGGTGTCCTGTCGTTTGAACCTTGTGATTTATTGACCATTTCTTCATTTTATAATACATGTTCATCAATCATCCTCAAACTCTCCACAGAACTTTCTCTCTCTCTCTTCTACCAAAACCATCTTTTTTTTTTTTTTGAAGATCTCTACCTAAACCATTCCTTTGAAACATCTGAGCACACAACTTTGACTTCATCCATCTCTCATTTTCAACTTGGAGAGAACCTTACATAAGCAATCGATACCCTCAAGACTCCTCTCACCCTCACTTCCTGCAGTGTATGGTAAAGATCAGAGAAACAGCGGAGCAGTCCGGCGACGGCTCCACCGGGAGCGGCGGCGGCAGTAGTTCAGGCGCACGACGTGGTTCCATGGCAGAGAGAGAGAGAGAGTCGGAGATCGGAGAGCAGAGAGCAGAGAGAGAGAAACTCGAAGAGAGAGAGATCGGAGGTTAGTTGACGGCGGCAGCGCCGCCGTACACGAAGGCGGTCGTGGAGGTGGCGATGAATTTTTTTGGCAGCAGTTTAGCGGCGTTGATGGTGGACGTTGGCTGTGGTGGCATCGCAAAAGGATGGAGGAGGAGGGAGGGAGTTACGGAGTGAAATGAGAGGTTGAGGGAGGAGAGCAGCGTGTTTTGTTAGAGGAAGGGTACAGAGGTCTTATTTTTCATTCAGCATGTTTCCATATCTGAATGATTCAGCACTGAATCATTAAGAGGTTTGCCATTAAGAGGCACAACCAAACACCTTCACCTCTGACCGAATCAGAGGTGGACCTCTGAATGGTTTCATTCAGAGCCAACCAAACAGCCCCTTACTGTCATGTCATGTTTAGATAAGTAAGGAAATGTGTAATATCCAAATAGAGATCGTCTTGATATGAATTTTCTCAATGCAGTTTCTTTGCAGTTCTCTCATATATAAAAGGAACATAACCTAGTTTATAAAACCATGAATTAAGTTTCCTGAAGGAGGTAGAACCTTCAAAGCGTTTCATTTCTTATGTCCTCAAATCACTATTTTTTTATATTTATAATTAAAATATGTTAATTGAATATAATCCTAACACATAGGGAGGCAGCGTAATTTACAGTTACAACATATCGATCTTTTTATAATAAAAAAAAGACGATTGAGTGCACAAAAATTAGTTGGTTCTTTTTAAATATTTTTTTGCTTATTGATAAGATGGTTCTTGCTAAAGACATAGTAATTGCTTTAATCGAGCCTGGATGTGTGCTTCGGTTCTTCCAATATGGTATAATCTTGAATATTATATTTTATGGTATAATGCACACATGTTAAACATAAGACAGAAACTGAGCGAGTAGATGTCAACTGACAACTCGCTTTAATCAAACATAATACTTGCTAGAAGATACTATGAACAAAACTGGGATAAACCACATTTTCTAGTGATAGGTGTTTAAACGTTATTAACTTCTCAAGGTTTGACAATCCATTTATTGTCCGGAAAGTAGATAAAACAAATGTAAAAGAAACATCCTTTTGTGGTGGTTGCTATAAAACCCCAGAATCTTGTATATCCAAATTTACACATGAATGAGAAGTTGACTCTAGTCGAAGTCGTCTTTGTGGTGTTGTAGCGTCGTTCTTCATCTCACTGATCCAGGTTATAAACTGTCAACATACAAAACTCGGTAGAAGGTCCATGGGGTTGAAGCAGTGGCGGAACTAGCTTAAAAAGTTAGGGGTATCCTATTTTTTTTTTAGGATCAGGGGTATCCTTTATATAACGGAAATGGAGTTGAAGGGCATTTTTACACTACGGAAATGAAGTTAAGGGGTATTTTTACACTACGAAGACGGGGTTGAGGGGTAGCCCGTGCTACCCCTATTAAAGCTCTAAGTCCGCCTCTGGGTTGAAGCATGCAGACAATCACATATATGAGAGATATACCATCATAAGTATGTTGTATGTTGGGATACAAGTCGAAACATCATAACCCTTATGTTTGAACTATGTTGGTCTTGGCAATAGTACCGTAGGGTTTAACTTCACGGGAAGGAATCAAAAATAGCTAAGAATAATATAAACAAGAGACAAAATTTTGATTTTTTTTGTTAATATGGTTTCTTAATTCTTAATAATATCGGCAAATTAATTTATTTAATAATTTTAAACAAAAGAGTGTTTGCATGTCTATTGATTTTAGAGTTAAGGTTTGACGAAATTATGTTGTGTACCGGTTTCTGAATTGTACATGTATACATACTTGTTTTGTTAATGGTAGAGTTGTTATCCTTGCTTATATCTAAATAATATATTGATCTATGGTATCAATAGAAAAGTCAACCGTGATTATCACCTTTACTCTTCAATGTAACGATCTCATAATAGGTTACATTTTAATAAAGTTTTGGGCATGTGGATTTTTTTTGAAGCATTTAGTAATAAAACCGAACAAAACAGAATTCAAAGATGGCAAAACCGAATGTTGAACACCCTGCCTCACTTTGAAGTCGAACCAAACTGAATTGAACAATCTGCAAATGGAACCAAGCTTGTGAAATCCTAAATTAAACCTGCTAAGGCAAATCTTAAATGTTTTTTTGACAATCCATGCTAATGCTCTTTTAAATTAAATGTTCAATTTTATACACATTAAGACATTTAAATTACTTTATACAACTAGAATTTACCTTACAAAACATTGCCCATTAAACATACGATCTTCATGTTCTGCTGGAAAATTTATGCCCCTGCAGAAATTTGATGGAGAAAAGACATGAAAATTTAGACTATTGTATACATTTTGTTTTCCATCACAGTTTCTTTCTATTTCTATTCGATTTTAAGGTAAGATATTTGAATCTTTCTGTGATGTAACTGAAAATGGTCATTTATTAAAATGGGTGTTTTTACGTTTACACAAAAAAAAATTAATATAATTATCTTTTCATATATTGAACCTTTTTATAAATTTATATAGAAGGGAAGAATATATAATTATGTTTATACGTACCTCTTCTTGATTGGTCTCTATAAAGGAGTTGACATCTGTCCTTACATCACATATCCCAAAATTTGTATCTATTACTTTCAGCTGAGGGGTAGACAAGTGTCCCTTGGTGAAAACTGTAATATCTGGGCATCCTTTTATGAGTAAAGTATCCAAAGCTGGCAATGAGAAAGACTCCTTCCCTAAGAAAAATCCCTTGAGTGTTGAAAGGCGATATAGTTTTAAGGAGTTTAGACGAGGTAAGATAATCTCATTCACGTTGGCATCACATTCTTCTTCTTCTTCCTTCACAATTACCTCCATATTTGGGCACACACTTATACTTAGTTCTTGGAGTTGCACTAGACTACCAACCATGGAACATGTAAAAACATGTTCCAACCTATCACAACTGTGAATAGAGAGAGTTGTTAGGTTTGGAAACTCCAGTACCATCCATTGGTTGCTCTTCCATAAATACTTTAGATCCTTCAGCCACTCTAACTTCACTTGTGTTAGGTTTGGAATTGGGACAAGAGTTTTTGATTCACTGGAACCACTCCCTTCCACTGCTACTACTTCAAATATCTCTTCTAGCCTTTTACATCTAAATATAGTAATCTGTTGAAGCTTCACCAGTTGTAGCAGCTCATTAGATGGAATAATAGTCCTTCCAACATTTCTCTTCTCTATATTAATTTCTATCAGATTATGAAAAGAGGAAGGCATCCCTTTTGAAGATGTTGGGAATGTGGTCTACAACAATAAAAAAAAAACACAAGGCGTTTGTTATAGGTTACATCCTTGCAAAGAGTCTTAAACGAGAAATAAATGCAATTGATGAAATTCAACAAATTTATTATGGTGGCAAAGATTTATATCATGGAATTTCTTCTACTTTTCATTCTAAGTTAATGCAATTGATGAAAAACATCATAACTGATAACCATTTTAAACAACAAGGGTTGTATACCTGGAAGTTAAAACCATGTTCAAGACTGTGTTTGCCAAAGCTTGTGCCTACGTACTTGAGCTTTGGAGTTTCCAACTGACCAGATGTAAACACCACCCATTCATCACAATCATTGATCATAACATTCACCAATGAGGGACATTGGAAGTCATTCTTTCCCAAGAAGAAACCCTTGAGGTTTGGTAGATCGTCAAGTTCAAGCGTCTCCAGATTAGGAAACACCACAACTTCTTCTTCTTCTGATGACGTTTTATTTTCTTCTTTTACAATCACTTGCATTCCATCGCATCCTTTTACTTGCAAGTGTTTGAGATGACTGAGAGTTTTAAGAGTGGAGAATGTGAATATATGTGTCAGAAGGTCACACTCATCGATAACCACAGTTATTAAGTTGGAGAGTTGAGGGACAGCTACAGTAGTAATAATGTTTTGTAGAGGTAGACTTGTTAATGAAGTACCAGCACCACTTCCTTCATCAACATTATTAGTATTGTAACAGTTCATCAATTCATTTTCAAATACCTCTCTCATCCTACTGCATGATCTAATTTTCAGCTCTTGAAGCCTTCTCATTTGTCCTAGTGCATACCATGGAATTAGACTTGACAATGCCTTACACTGCTTTATGGATATGTTTCTGGGGTATTGGCACAACGACCAATAAGAGCCGGTTACTTGAGCACTCTGCAATGAATCACAAATCATATTTATGTTAAGGGTAAATTACACTTTTCATCCTCCTTTAACTTTAATAATTACAGTCACAATCCTTTATTTGGAAAACACATTACACCTTTCGTCCTTTAGCACTAACCAAGTTAAAAATTTCAGTTATGTCTATCCACTTAAGGGTATTCTGGTCATTTCATGTTTTTATTTAAAATGCTCATTAATAAATAAACACCTTCTTCCCCAACCCCAACCCTAGAATCTTTCCTCTTCATCTCTCTCCAACCAACCTCTATGATACACAAGATAGGGTTTAATAATTTGATCTTCAGCTTATGAATCTTCATGTCCATCTCACAATCGCTTTAATATTGTTAAGCAAGACCTGACTGAGTCCAACCATTAACATGTCTACACATTCACCCTAATAAAACTTGAATTTTCCGCTAAATGTTACAGCCGAAACTAAAGCTACTTTATTATTGCATAAGTAACTTAATAAAAGACGGTCAGCATATAGAAAAAATAACTTAACAGAGTTGACCAAGATCCCGTTTCATGCTTTCCGAAACTCCCAATTGTGAAAATGGAATCAAACTTAACGCCCGGCTAATTTCGCTTGTTATTTCCTTAATCGACCGGCAATTTATCAAAAGATACACTCTATTCTTTTGACTGCATTCGGTAGTCAACTGTTTGGCGATTTTGACTTGTTGATTCAGAATCTCAACAAAACTGTTCTCTGCATCACTAGTGTCTTTTTTGTTTAATTCTTTTAAAAGCGGAACGATTCTATCCAATTTGAATCAGATCTGAAACTCATGTAACATAAATCGGTTAATCTACTATACGATTGAATTACAACAATCTGCTTATCATCCACAAACATCATCAGCAATCTGCTTATCATCCACAACACACACAGTGGTGGTGTGGTGGCAGGTGATGGTGGGTTTTGTTGGGGAAGAAAGGGTTGAGAGAGAGATAAAGAGAGATCTCAGATCTGATGTTTTATATATATTTTAGTTTATTGTTTTAATTTAATTTAATTTAATCGGTTATAAGACTAAACTACTCTTATGTGAAATGACTTAACTGAAAATTTTAATTGGGTTAGTGCTAAAGGACGAAAGGTGTAATGTGTTTTCCAAATAAAGGATTGTGACTGTAATTATTGAAGTTAAAGGCTATCCATTGCAACCCACTACAAACCTAAAGAACGAAAAGTGTAATTTCCCTTATTGTAATGTTCTTATAAATGATCTCTTTCTTTTCAATCTCAACAAAACAGCAAACGAATTAATCCCCACTCTTTCTTAGATACAAATACTATTTATTTTCATTTTAGTATCTCCTTTTACAGGTTTGCTTTACAAAGTTTTAATTCTTAACCACATCGTTTAATCAAGACGTACCAAAGCATATTATTATCATACCTGGAGTTGATCATGAATGGTATTAGTAACACTGGAAGAAATTTTGTTGCTCCTACTCCAACTATTCTTTTCATCATCGATACACTTTAGACGTCGGAGACATGTAAGCCTGAGAGTGTCCAAATGAGGAAAGAATGTGGTGTCTTGATAAGAAGATGCAGATGTAGTGTTTTCATCATCTCTTCTCGAAATAACTTCTTCCATACCATCACACCAAAATATATCGACAGTCTTTAAGTTGGATAAATATTTTGCAATAAGAGGAGAAAACAAGTACTTTATTTTGGCACACCATTCCAAGTGAATGTGTGTGAGGTTTTGGAATGGAAATTGCAAAGGTGGATGATGACGAATTAAGAATTTATTCCAATTGCACTTCCACACATGACGAATCTCATTTAAGAAGTACAGCTGTATAGTTTGAAGGTAGGGAAGTAGTAGTGGCGGTTGAATTGTTGCTAATTGTCTACTACTTGTTGGACTATCCATATCAAACACCACCTCACCCACTCTTTCATCATTCCATAAACAAAGACTTTGAAGGTGATGACACGTATGCAGAAGATAAGATGGGTATGTGACATTAATCTGCATGTAACGTTAAATGTAATTAACACTTTAAATATAATATAACATTAACAAGAATCAAATTGGAAAGAATGGAGAAAACTCCTAATTTAAACATATTAGTCACAATAATCTGCATGGAAAAAATATAATGTAATTAACGATTTAATCTCTTCAGTTTATACACATCCATACAAGAAATACTGGCGAATGTTCTCACAAATAATAAATCTTCAGATTTGGTGTTATTAAAATAAATCATTTTCAATTTAATGGTGATAACGATTTATACCAAGGCATGGAACGTTTTTGAGTCTTTTTATATCCCATGTACGTGGCAAGTGAAACAACATAATCAATTAATCAAATTATTGAATCTAACATACAAACCAAGTGGTTTGGAATAACTAGGCATGTAAATGAACCGAAGGAACACGAACAGAGGCATATTCGTGTTCGTTCATTTAACTTTAACCGAACAAGAACACAATCACGAACAAATGCATATTCGTGTTCGTTCATTTAACTTTAACCAAACAAGAACATGAACACAAACATTTAATGAACATATTTTTTTGTTCGTGTTCGTTTATTAAGAAAATGTCAAGACGAATCGGTATCGAACAGGAACGAAAACGGAAATAACAAGAACTTGGCTAAGCACCCAAATTTTATTAATGTCAAGAAACTATCACAAAACTTGACTCATACAATCCCTAATACCCAAAGCATGGTATTTATAATCTAAACACACCTATTAGATTATAACTAGGATTGCTAAAAAACTATCTATTTTAGGACATGATAATTATAATTATAATTATCCACTCCTTGATTAGTTTCCTTGCCTTGCACGCAAAGGAACATATAATTCGAAATTTCCAACAAAATGAGCATGTTTGTGTTCATTTATGTTTGTTCGTTTAAAACATAAACGAACAGTTCATGAACGTAAACAAACATAAACAAACTTAATTTAACAAACAATAAGCAACACAAATGAACATAATTTACTAAACATAAATGAACATAAAGTAAATTTTTATAAAAATTAGTGATTAATTCCAATAAATTTCATTGGAAACCCCATTTTCATTACTAGAAAGCCCAATTAAGATAAATTCCATTGGAAACCCCATTTTTATTACTAGAAAGCACAATTACCAATTAGTTATATTTATATAAGTAGTTAGAAAGTGTCTTTTATGTTTAATATTTATAAAAATACAACTACTTATGTATTTAAATTGAAACGAACAGAAATAAATGAACGAGCATAAACATAGGTATATAAACGAACATAAATGAACACAAATGAAGAACATAAACAGACGTTCATGAACTTAAATGAACGACCAAAATATATGTTCATGTTCGTTCGTGTATTTAATTAAATAAACGAACATAAATTACCTTCTCGCCGAATAAGTTCATGAACGTTAGGTTCATTTACAGGACTAGGAATAACTTAAAACATAATTTAAATTTATTTTTGACATCATATAAACCATTTATGATTGTTTTATTAGATAATTAATTTTTTAAAATTATTGAATCTACCATACAAACTAAGTGAAGTGAAATAACTAAAAATATAATTTAAATTTCCTTTTTACATCTTATAAACCATTTATGATTGTTTTATTAGATAAAAATTGACCTTTGACGTACCTCTTGGTCACCACTATTAAAGGCCGAATAGGAATAGTAACTGGTAAGTGCACCCAGATCAAAATTGGTTGAGGTAGGTGTGAATATATCTGTAAAGTTGCGACATTCTTCTATGTGAATTGTTTGTACACCTTTAAAGTGGTTGACGAGAGTATGAGATTCATTTACACCTTTCATCCTCCACAACTCTTTTAGCTTCCTTAATTTTCCCACTTCAATCTTTCTTAATCTGCTGCTATTGTGTTTCCCCATTTCACAAACACTTTCGAAGTCGATGTCGAATAACACTTCAATGGAACCACACTTTTTAACTTCAACCTCTTCTAAATGATTCAATAATGGCAATGGATTTCTTGGGAAAAGATTTGTAAGGCTGTCGCATTCTCTCACTGTAATTTGTCTCAACTTGGAAACCTCATCTTTCTCACAAGTAGACTTTTGAAACGGCCATATTTGCTTCAAGTTCTCCATCTTAGAAATATCTAATTTCTCCAACTTAGGAGTCGCATCCTAAACAATAATTAAACCTTGTTAGAACGGTAGATAACATATAACATTAAATTGTAAAATATTTATAGCTTTCGATATTAAGATAATGTATGTATGTACCTCTTTGTTGAATAATGATTGCATTGGAGAAGTAGTATCTGGATAAATGCTTGTGAAGTTGGGAAGGCCATCAAGTCTCAGCTCCATCATTTCTGGTAATTGAATAACATTGTCACACAAACTTAACATCTTTGGTAGACCCTCCAAAGACATGAAATTCAACTTCTTTAATGTTACTACTCCAACTCCACTATTCCCACCAATCAATGATTCCAAAACGGGGCACTCGGAAATTATGAGCCGCTCAAGCTGCTTCAAACCATTTGCCACATCAACTGTAAAGAGGTATGTCAATTCTTCACACTTTGAAATGTGAAGGAATCTTAACTGGGAAAATTTTTGATCCAATGAAACATCTTGAAGATGCATCATATACTTCACTTGTAATCGAAGTTCCTCTGTTCTTTCAAATAGGTCCTTGATATTGCATTCTTTAAGCTCGTTGCACTCAGCAACAAGATTTAGCGTGTTTCGGAATGAATATTTTTCGTAGTTTTTCAACTCACAACCTATAGATAGCCTGAACCTTTCAAGGTTCTTAAAGGACACATTTTTCAGGTTAGGTTTATTCACAATGAACTCCACCTCTAATGCAATAAGACCTAGTGAAAGCTTCTCTAATTCGTGAAAGTTGGCAGGTGTAAACTTAACAGGGCTGCCTTTAGAAGCTCTCATATAAAGCTCCTCAAGATTGTCCTTCAAGTCTTGCAATACACCCTGATCAATGTATAGGTCAACACATCCAGTCAAATCTAGTAACTTTAGTTTTTTCAACTTCCCAATCGCCAATGGCAACCTTCTTATGTTACAATGAACAAGGCTCAGTGTTTCCAAGTTGCAAAGACTTCCAAGAGAAGAGATATCACCCGTCAACGAGCATGAACAGAGACGTAGTGTTCGAAGTGTGGTTGAGTGCTCGAATGTCTTCGGAAGCACGGGAATACCCATATTCTCATAAGACACAACCTCAAGTTTTTTCATTATTTTGTCCATATCTTTTGGAAACTTAGAGAGCTCATACCCGTCCATTAGAACCAAAAGTGAGAGGTTTGTGTAGCTTATGTCTGCAGGAAGTTCAGACATACCTGTGCACTTTAATAGAACTCTTTCATAAGAGTTTTTTGCATGGTGCTCCGATGACATGTTATTATGGTTGACAATTGAAGCCTGTTTGACTTTTGAAAAATTATTTAAAATAAAAGCACGCACGAGATCATGCATTTTGACACATCCGATGCGATCACTTTTTGTCAACAAGTTTGCACGTATAAGGTTGTTAGTACAGATGTTGGCCTCCATTCTTGCATTTTCTAAAGTTTGCACTTTAGTAAACACCTTTAATCCCCATCCATACATCATCAAGTCCTCAATAGGTATATTAAAGCCACCAGGAAATAAACCACAAAGAAGAAAAATTGCTTTCTCGTCATCCCTCAGGAACTTTTCATAACTCATCTCAAATATTTTGTGTGTGGAGCTTTCAATGTCTTGAAGGTCACCTGCATCTAAACGCTTGCTGACAGCATGCCATTCATCCTCTATGCCACCACTAAGATTTCTAGCAATGGTCTTTATGGCTATGGGTAAGCCACCACATTTCCTCACAATGTGTTTTCCTATGTCTGTGAGTGCATTATCATCTCCATTTGAAGGAGATGGTCTCACAATTCCAAAAAACAGAGCTTCTGATTCTTTATTATCTAAGAAGGTAATATTAAAAACTGAATCAGGTTGAACACCCATACGAGTACAAACTGAGCCATCACGTGACACCAACAACAGCTTGAAACCATTTGGTAAAGGACTTAGTCCAACATTTTTGAGGTCGAACACCTCCCAAATATTATCCATTATCACCAAAACTTTATTTTTCTCGTTTTCTGACATATTCAGAAATTCTTGACGAAGATGCTCAGCCCTATTACTTTCATATTTTTTAGTTAAATCATTACCAGTAAGGCATTCTGCAAAAATCTGTTGAAGAGCAATTGGGTCAAACGTTTGCCCTATTTCCACCTTCACAACTTTATAGAACATATTTTCATTTTGCACAACATGGTTTAGTTGTTCTATCATTGTGGTCTTTCCTAAACCACCCATCCCACATAGAGCAATCATCTTTTGGGTCTCATTATTTGATTGAAGGGATTCTAATAGAGCATTGAATATCGGAACTCTAGATTCAAAGTTGTAACCATGTGCAGAAGTAGAGGCAGCCTTAGGACGAGGTTTTGGTGCATTAGTAAATTGTATGTTATTCTTTTGTGCGTCAAGAAGTTTTATCTCCTTGAGAATTTCGAAAGATTCTTTTCCTGCTTTGTATCTCTTTTCAACATTGAATAGCGCGATTGTTTCTATTAAATTACTCCTTTTACTCAGTTCTTCGAAGTCTGCTAACCATGGCGCCACATTGTCAGGTACCAAAAGATTGTTTTCATCAGCTGCCTTCTTTTTATCTTGAATACCTTGTTCTGTGATCTTCAACATATTCATTGCATCCTTCATATCTTTAACATAGTTTGTAGAGGAAACAAAGAAATCCAGTGGTTCTTTAATGGGCTCCATCAAAAGCCCAACCACACCATCAATACATCCATTACTATATCGACTTAGAATCGACGACATTTTCCAAAACTGCAGTAATTAACAAACAATAAAAATAATTAATAACAAAATGAAGAAAGTGTAGTTACCAAATCGGTTTGGCATGTATATATTCATCCCCAAGGGATATGGTGTGGTGGTAAAGGTGCCTCCCCTCTAGCCAAGAGATGGAAGGTTCACATCGGTATAGGAGTAGACTAGGATTAAAGAGCCGTTATAAAAAAATTATATATATATTCATTACTATATTAGGAGTAGCTTCGGTTTCCTACGATTCGATATGGTGAAGATTGTGGAAGAGCTTGTTTGGAAAGTCTTGCAGGTGAAGGATGATGGTGTCAAGTTGACAGCAAATGTATCTAACTTCATACGTGGAAGGAAGCTGCCAGGCCAGTACAACAACAGCTATAGACTGAATAAAGATCCTAGATCTAGGCCCTCATTAAATCATGTCCATGAAAGAGTGGTCCCACCAAGACCAGCAAATAACTATAGACATCCCAATCCTTCAAGGCCTGCGAACAAGGATACACAACCCATTACGAATGTGCCCAGGCAATCTGGCAATAGCGAGCTAGTCAAAGAGGCAACAGTACCTGGGTGCATGGGAGGCGGGAACAAGTCGAAAAACGGAGGAGCTCATCTTATTAAATACCTGGGAAACAACGAGTTTCCGTGTCTAAAGAAACTATCGGGAGAGCCCTGGTGGGGGTTGCAAAAAACCTAGAAATACTTAATAACTTAAGGGAGCTGGTACAACTTTTTGTTACCAACGTTGGAGGATTGAGAGTTTTGTTGTCCTTTCCTACTTATGAAGAAACAAATTAATTCTTGTTACAAAAGTTTGAAGGGTGGAAGAGTTTATTCGAAAGTCTGGACGTATGGGAAGGCAAAGACATTGAGTATGTGATAGGACTCTACCTTGTCAGCGGGTTGACCCATCTGGGTCCAACGGGTCCTGGTTCAATTACCTTGACGGCTATTGGAGTGAAAGTCAAAGGGCTGAATTTAGGGGCTAAACTTTAGGATTCGTAACTTCTCTATTTCTTATAAAGGTATTTCATTTCTGCCCTAGTTTTCTATGTCTTGTTTAGTTTGATTATCTAAGTGTTTTTGTATTAGAGATTAGCTATTAGCTATCTTGAATCAGGCCAACTATCTTTTATTTCAATAAATCAACCCTTTATTTTCCGGTATCTTTCATTTGGTTCCATTGTCGGGAAACGAAGAGAAGATGTATCAGAAATCCGTAAATTACAGAGATGCTATCGCTGCTCAATTAGCAGCCACATGAGCGCGACTGGATTCAATTTTTGTAGCCATGAAGAATGATGTTGAAACAATCAAGGCCTAGATGTATGGAACATCCACTATCATGGTACATTCTAGTCCAATGATTGATCCTATCATCCCTACTCACATTGCTCATCCTAAACATAACTTAGAACCCAAGGATGAACCTCAACGCCTATTGACAAATCTGGTCAATCGGACCATACCATCCTCACCATCATTTTCTGCCTCTGCACCACCGTCTCCTCTGGCACAACCCCCAACAGTAGCATCTCTACCACCTACTTCTTCCACCCCACCACATATTACCGTTGAATTGCCACCAAAGCACATCGCTACCTACACTTCTCCTTGCCTCACTACGTCCTCAAACAAACCTCCACCATCACCAACAATCACACCGGTTCTACGAGTACCCTCCCCTGTGATGTTTACAACCACGCCCATACAAGGGACAAACTTTCTAGCAGCTCTTGTACCACCAATCACATCACTACCAACTTCAACTGGGCGTCAAAATGAACTGCCAAATCGGTATGGGGTGGCACAAAGTTGGGTTTTCGACACCGGCCAGCAAGAAGCTCAAAACTCTACTACTTACCACCATCTCTCCATTGAACCGTTCAAGGAACAATTAATGACTGGAACATATCAATTTTCGCCTAATCAACTTGAGGACAAGTCGTTTCTCTGGGTGGGAAGTATTGATAGGACTCTACCTTGTCAGCGGAATGACCCATCTGGGTCCAACGGGTCCCGGTTCCATTACCTTGACCTAGTCAATAAAGACCAAAGATTTGGGGTTGAATTAATGGGGGTTGACTGCTATTGGAGTGAAAGTCAAAGGGCTGAATTTAGGGGCTAAACTTTAGGATTCGTAACTTCTCTATTTCTTATTTAAGTATTTCATTTCTACCCTAGTTTTCTATGTCTTGTTTAGTTTGATTATCTAAGTGTTTTTGTATTGGAGATTATCCATCTCGAATCAGGCCACCTATCTTGTTATTTCAATAAATCAGCCCTTTATTTTCCGGTATCTATCAGTATGAATGGGTGGCTTGGGTTAGCATCAAAGGCATTCCAATCCTCGTCTGGGATAAACAGGCGTCCCAACTGGATAGGAGAAGCTTTTGTAAGAGTGGTACATGATGAGTGAACCGTAGGAGGATCTTTAAGTTGATTAAATAAGAAAGAAATTGATATATTTGATGTTTAAATTAGTGAATCTAGATGACTATGGCGAACTTGATGATTGCAGGTTAAAGGAGCTAAGGAGGTGTAAAGAAGAAGCATGGAACAAACGGGAGCTTAAAATGGAAGGAATACAGAGCATAAATGAAGAAAATAATTTATGGTAATTGAAGAATTAAGAAGATTAGGGGATGAAATTACAATAACATGGGCGAAAACGGCGAAGAAAGCGGAGTTGAAATGAGAAAGTTAGGAAGAAACTAAAATTTCTTAGCCGAAGCCTACTGTAGCTACCGTAAGCTATGGTAGACCCTGACAAAAATTGCTATCGTAAGACAGAAACAAGTCACCGTAGGCCATTTGAAGACCATCGTAAGCTTATGGTGTAGCTTACACTTATGGTGTAGCTTACGGTGGATCTAGACGCAAATTTCGTAACTCCTTTTTAAGTGTTGGTGGTTGTGACTTTTGGACATCCTTATCATTATCTTCTATCCAGAACTTGTGGGAGGCGAATTTAGGGTGATAAGATCATATTTTGGGTGTTTCAATCATTGCTTTTCCATCTTTGATTCATATGAACATCGGAATTGAAGTGATGATCAACCGAACTATGTGTGGCTAAGTTCTTGTATGTTTTCCCTCGGATTGTAAGGTTTCGAACTAAATGTTTATGATTATTTATGTTATTTCTGGGATAGTATTTTAATCATTTTGATTATGTTACTATGGTGTTTATGAGTTTGATTTGTAATTGTTTGTATTGTTGAATTTCCTTTTCTGAACCATCAGTTCTTGGTGCCATTGGCAATCGAGATTTATTGGAAGGGATTCGGGGTTGGCTATACTAAACTAGTTATCGGGTGACTAACTTGCTTTTTGTAATCCAAGTACTTAGTCTCCTTTTATCACAATCAAACACGTATTCACGAACTATATCTATGTAGTTCTTCCTAGATTAAATTTTCACATTAACATTTGTAGAAACGTGAAACTGGGGGAGAAAATATCCTCTCATCTCTGAATAAATCTTGTTAAGTGTTGTTTAGTTAATTTTAATTAAACAAACCAATCAATCAAAACTTGAGATTACTTTTTCGACATTTTTGCTTTAACTCTAGTAATTTGCAAACAGCTTAGGTAATACATTTTCCACAAACTCATTGTGTTCGATACCCATTTACCACTAGCTATTTAGTGTATTTGGTTTGTTATTGACCGAGACTTCGACCTCGCGTCAAATTTTAGCGCCGTTGTCGGGGAGTAGTGCGCAACGTGTGTTTTCTTTAGTAGTTTGGTTTGTTATTTTCGGGTTTACGCTGGTTGTGTTAGTGTACAAGTACTTACAGGTGTATTCATACTATAGGCTCTCACAAGCTATCACCACTAGCATTCAATCCTGAAATTGAACGAACACTTTGACGAAATTGATTTTTACTAAGGGAGAACAAAATCATTGGATCTTCTACTACACCGAAAAACACAATGGAACCACCACCTTCCACTACGGGTCAAACAACACCAACCACACCTCCACCAATTCCTACTACAATTCCTACACCATCCAGTGAAGTGAAACCAACCAATACCACCCTTCCTAGGAGCACACAAACAAAGCATTATTTTAGCTATCACCTTTAATCAACTGTGCCACCTTTTACCCACTTTTTTCCAACTTCTGGTCAATCATCATCTCAACAAATTCCTCCACCTCCATTCCAACAAAACCCATCTATAGTCCATACTACCCCTGCTTTTCAACCACCATTACAATCTGGCTTGAAATATTAACAACCTCAGTTTTTACAGACTATGGGAGCGCAAAGGGATGGGTATGATGATGGGTATGAGGAAGATTTTTCAGGATATGATAAGGAAGGATATGTGTTGGAGGGTGATGGAGAGCAAATGGGAACTCAAGATGAATTTGCTTATGTACAAAGGCAACGAACGGAACCGATGCAAGGGTTTGGGAGACTACAACCACAAGTTGTGCGTCAACAAGTGCCACAATAAGGGCAACAATTTCAAAGATAAATGCCTCAACAACAAGTGTTTCAACCACCACCTCAACAGTTTGCACCCCAAAGGCCAAAGGCTAATGCAAAGACAAGCAAGTCAACAACAACCAAGAGTGCGATTGGGTGTTCTGAGAAGACATAACTGGGAAGAAGTACAAGGTATTGAAGCTCATTTTAGACCGGTTATCACTAATAACCCTTCTCCGATTGTGATCCCTCAAAATCATGAAGGGAGGACATTTGAGGTTAGAACCAACTCTCTCCAAAGTTCACCAAAGTATAAGGGGTTGGCCACGGAAGAACCATACTTTCATTTGGAGGCTTATGACTCCGTTTGTAACACTACTGGTGGTCAAGGATTTTCATCCGACGATGTTAAATTGGTGCTTTTCCAATTTTCTTTAGAAGACAAAGCGAAGAGATGGTTTTATATGTTGCCTTCCGCCTCGATTTATACATGGGCCGAAATGCAACAAAGGTTCTTGGAAGAATTCTTCATGGCTCAAAAGACCAATGATGCGAGACCTAGTCTAAGAAGCTTTCAACAACATGCGGGGGATATGTTTCATGAGGCTTTTGAGAGGTTCAACATGATGATTAAAAATTGCCCTCGTCATGATATTCAACTTTGGGAATTGTTAAATGCTTTTCATGAAGGGTTAAATTTGGAAGATGCTCGTGACTTGATATCTATTACTAATGGTACATTTGGTACCAATTATGAGCAAGATGATTAGGCATTTTTAGAACAAATGCCGGTTACTTCAAAGAGGAAGGCCCAATCATCTAGAAGAGAGAGGCCGGTTATTACAAGACCACAAGTGCATGTTATGGATGATGGGGGAGTTCAGCCCACTAATCAGGTATATGATGTTTGTGCTAATTGTAATGAATTGGGCCATTCGGTGGATAGATGTTCGGTCATTCAAGAACAATTTAAAGAGGTGAATGCAATTCAAGGTCAAGGAGGGGGTGGTAGAAATTACAACATGAATTCTAACACGTACCACCGGGGTTGAGAAACAACCCTAACTTCCGATATGGCAATCCAGCAAATCAAGCCAATCTTAATTTCCAAGGGGCACCTCAATCAAATTATGTTCCTCGTTAACAATATGCAAATCAAGGAGATTATCGGGGCGTGAACAATCAAGGCTTTCAAAGGCAATATCAACCACCAAACAATGAGCAAACTGGTGGTCGGGACCATCCAATTCAAGTGGAAATGAAGTCATGGATTTGCTCAAGGTGATGCAATTAGAGATGTAAAGAAGAAATCAAATGGATGATGCTCGTCTTCAAAAAGATGAAATCCGTGAAAAGGCGATTCAATCTTTGACCACTCAAATGGGTCAACTTGCAAGTGAAGTCGCACTTTTGAAGAAAAGCAAAGGTTAACTACCGAGTGACACAGTGATAAATCCCAAGAACATCAAAAGCATGAACATCAATGTGGTAAGCATCGTTCCTAATAGTGAAATTAATGAAACATTTCTAACTTTTTTCGTGTTAAGTGAGTGCAGGTATAGAAAAGGATGCCGAGGTTGAAAATGACAAAGAGCATGGGGCACCAATCGTGCCTATCCGAGTGGGAAAATTAAAAATTCCTCAAGCATTGTTGGACTATGGGGCGGGCATGAGTGTGCTACCAGGCGATTTATATGACATGTATGACTTTGGTCCGCTGCAAGATATAGATACCATGGTGAGTTTGGCGGATGAAAGTTGGAGGCATCCACAGGGAGTGGTTAGGAATTTTATGATTCAATTGGGAGAATTTGAATATCCAGTGGATTTTCTGGTCTTAGATTATGTTTCTACCAAAATGGCATCACAACAAAGGGTAATTTTAGATCGACCGTTTCTCTATATAGCAAATGCTAAAATCAGTTATAGAGATGGGATCATTACTGTGACCGAAAAGAGCTGTAAGTTATCCTTTGATGTTCAGACTAGGGTGATTAGTTATGAGTCTATTGAGGAGAAGGGTAGAGAGTCTAATGATCATATGAAAAGTGTGTGTCAAAGAATGTAAACAAATAAACCCCACTGGATCGTGAAGTAAAGCATGAGGGGTCAAGCAGGAGTGTATTTGATTACCCACTGAATAGACATGGGATGGATGCATTTTACGTAAAGGCACAATGCAATAATGGAGATGGCAGGAACCGTTTCTTTGAGCCACTGTAACAACCCGAAAATATAAAACTTTATATTGAAATTATAAAATGTAAAATAAACAAAAAAAAATTAATAATAATAAACTAACTAGGAATAAATAACCTAGTTAGTCATGAACCTAGTCATAACCAAGAAACTTGGTTGAAAACATGGAAAATCTAACTTAATATTAGTAGGAGGGCCAAAGGTGTTAAGTTGAAAACTTGGTTTTTATAAAACAAAAATTAAAAACCCAAACACACACTGATGTGTGTGTCTGGTCGAAATAAACACAGGGGCGACACAGGGTTCCCTCACAAACCCTAGTTCATGCAATTTTCTCCAAATTGAAAGTTCTAATCTGTTCTAAATCGCCACGCAAGGATCTGTCACGACACGTGACGGACATGTTTTAATTTTTTTTTTTTTTTTTTTTTTTGTGATTTGAAGCTGGAACATGTCTTTACGCACTATATCAATGTCAAAATAACGTTTTAGGTGGTTTTGACTTTAGGTGACAATGGGGACTTTCCGGATGGCGATCAAGCATGTTTTGAAGAACCGAACACACTCTTTTGAAGCTTCCGCAATAGTTTAACTTTGTTTTAGACAATGTTGTGATGTAAACATTTTACTAATCATGTCATGAATGTTTAAGCTAGTCGGTAGTTGACTAGTATATGGTTACTTAGAACTTTGTTTTGGTAACTTATGTTTCAATTAAGATACTTTTTATGTAAAATCCTATAAATTATTGTTAAAGTCGAGTAGTAATTAGACGGGTGTTACAAGTTGGTGATCAGAGCTTAAGGTTGTCAACAAAGTGTTCGGTTCAAGCTTGATCGATCGTCCGGTAAGGATTAATTATTTATTTCAGTAGATCTTATCCTATGTAAGTGAAAGAGATGGAAATTAATGTGCACGGGAAGAGTGCATTAATACACTCAAACCCGGAGAATGCACTAAATCAGAACGGTCAAAGCAAGTTACGAACTTGGCTAAACCGAAGCAAACAAAGTTATGAAATAAATGAGATGTTTAATAATTGATGCAAACGATATGAAATATGTGAAAAGTGTATGGGAGGAGTGTATAAATACGCTTGAACCTGGGAAATACACTAAGTAAGAAAGGTAAGGCAAGATATGTACTTGACCAAACCGAAAAAAAAGAATAACACATTACTTATGATTAAGTGAGTGTGATATAAATTTCTGTATAATAAGATGGAAATGAATTAAATAAGTATTGACTAACCATTATGGATATTTCAGTTAAAGAAATGTCTGGAGTAATCGGAGATTATTCGACATCTCAATTGACTGAACAAATGAAAGCTAAGATTTCCGAGGTAGTCGGAAAAGCTCTAGAAAATAGTCTATCACAATATATTGATAGATTACAAACCACAATCGTGCCGGTGGTGGACGATATGATGGCTGAATTGAAAGATAGCATATTACAAGAAATAGAAGAAAGGAGGGTGTTGGATATGAATCCAAGTTCCGTAAAGAAATCCAAGTCTAATAAAGCTCCCAAGAAAGGAGTTACAAAAAGTGTGTTATATCAGTGCAAATTTTGTGGAAAAATTCACAAGGGCACATGTGGTAAGCCAATACATAAGAAGTCTAAATGTCCAGAGAGGCTTGGAACCAAAGACACAACCGACACAATGTCTGATGCCCAGAAGTCAAGGACAAGGTCGTTTTATATAACAGCCACAGAGGCTAAAGCTGAACCTGATGTCATTTCAGGTATGTTTCTTGTAAATTTAATTTAACACAAATTTTATTCGATACGAGTGCGAATGATAGTTGCATAAGGGCATATATGAGTAATGAATTGGGTGAATTATGTAAAAGAAATACCTATATAAATGTATATATATATATATATATATATGTAGATAAGAAAATAAATAACGGTGAGCATGTGAAGCCGAGACAAAAAGTAATCCCGATGAAAATTGCAATGGGAAGGAGTGCACGTACACTCGAACCCGGGAACTTAATGAAGTGAATAAATGTTGTAATGGGAAGGAGTGTAATTACGCTCGAACCCAGGAATTGCAATAGTAATAAATAGCGAAGACAAGGTTATAGACTTGGTCAAACTAAATAAAACGTGTAGAAGCATCATTTACATCAACAAACGATATAGATAAATTTCATGCAACAATAAGGAATAATAAAATTAAATGAATTAATTTTGTTATTGTTACAATAGGACTAAGGTTAAAGATGAGAAATTAAGACTCGGACCGAGAATATCCGCGAAAAAGAAGTTAAATGGATGATACGTATTATTCGCTACTATGAATAATAAAGTATCAATAAATGCAAATTTAGAAACTTGGGTATGGGTAACCATCCAAGTAATACATTATTAATCAAATCCTCATGAGGAAGAAAGATGATCGCAGTGATGGATGTGATTATATAAAAGCCTAGTAAAATAAACTTTATGAAAGTGTTAGAATAAGAACGGGTAAACCCCAAAAGCCGTATAACCATAACAGTGGTTTTACTAAATAAGACTTAAGAAATGGGCTTTCGGAACATTAGTAAAAGAAACAGACCTAAGGGTCGCTAACAACAGAAAGGTGGTGTTCGGATTAAATAAGCAAAATGCTTAATAATAAAGGTAAACGGAAGCCAGATGACGGGAGCGTGTTACACTAAGGTAATAAGCCCAAGGGAAGCGATAAGAATTAAGGTGAATAAAAATATAAATCAATAAACAAGAATGTTAGGAAATAGGGGTAAAGTTTGACTATCATAAGCGATGAAGTACACACGAACAAGTCAAACAAGATGAATGAAATAATAAAAGACTTGGTGGAATAAGGGCGACGGAATACGCTAATACTACTGAATAAATCAAAACAAAGTCTTAATGCATGCCGGAATGGCTGCTTTGATAATGACTTCGGTAAAATACCCGATAGATGGGTAGGAATACGGATCTATACGTAAGCCAAGAGACGGTGGCACAGATTTAAAAGTCAAAAGACTTGGATTAAGAGTTATGACTAAAGGACAATAAAATTTCGCAAAAACAGAAATTTCCATAGTTATGTTCAACTATTTTAATATTGGACGGGCCGAATAAAGTATAATACTTGATATTCCAAGTAAGCGCAACCCGAATAATGAAAGTGCGAAATATTACTGAACCAATGTGATAGGTCGTAAAAGATTATGGAAAGGAAAACGCAAACCAATAAAACTGGGGTGTTAAAAACATTAAGATAACGAACCCGGTAACGGGTTGAAAGGAAATAGGGGCATAAACCAAATAACGGTATGAGTAAAATAAACCGACGCGAATGTGACATAAGAAGTCATAGAGTCGGAAAGATAATCCGAAAGAAAATGAGTGTAGCCTTAGACTATCGTCAAGGTCAAATGAATAGAAGATGATCCATGGGATCACCATAACCTCCGGATTATAAACAATGTAAAGGTCTATGGGACCAAAATGACCATTGGGTCGCAAATACAAAGGAACAAACTATGGGGTCTCACCCTAAAAGGTGAAGACCTAATAGAATAGTCTACAAGGCTAAGTAAAGGAACCTGCGGGTCGATAATATGAAGCGTGGGAACCAATTATGATTTCTCGCGTAAAATGATAACACGGAAGAATAATCCTTGTCGTCAATTCCTTGACATGATTAATCGACATGTGTTAAAGAGAAAAACATTAAACTAAAATTCAGTTTTAGTAAAGAAACAACGTTCTAACAAATATAAATATTATGAGAGAAGTTAGAAAATGATTAATACTAAAGAACATAAGCCTTAACGCCGATAGGTGTAAGACGATGCATTCAAAAGAAGATTCATAATAATGAAAAACTGACGAAAATCTAAACATGACATGATGTGATCACGGACCCAAGAGTGGTACAGAATACAGCCATGCTGTAATATGAGTTACTAGATATGAAATGATAAACACGTAAAGGGCCGATGACGGCAATATAGCATACCCGAATGACGCGGTATGAGGTAAAATGGTGACCAATTAGTCTAGACAATAAAACAAGTTGTAGTCAAAATAATGTTGTGACTTATGTAGAGCGCTAGTCAATATAAGACTAGCGTGAAGTAAGTATGTTGACGGACTCAGTGATAGGATGGTCAAAAGACAACCCGGTCAAAAAGGCGACAAAGATAGGAAATAAGTGATAAAGGGTTACGGTCCAATAGGACGTTTGCCTAAAAGACGCACATGTCGATACAAATGAAAACCTTGTGCCGGAAAAAGAAAGAATGCCTTGGAAAACGAGACAAAGATAGTTAGGTCTAAATCAAAGGACTACGTAAAGAAGGTTTCGGGGACGAAACCCTTTTAAGGGGGTGGACTTGTAACACCCCGAAAATATAAAACTTTATATTGAAATTATAAAGTGTAAAATAAACAAAAAAAATTAATAATAATAAACTAACTAGGAATAAATAACCTAGTTAGTCATGAGCCTAGTCATAACCAAGAAACTTGGTTGAAAACATGGAAAATCTAACTTGATATTAGTAGGAGGGCCAAAGGTGTTAAGTTGAAAACTTGGTTTTTATAAAACAAAAATAAAAAACCCAAACACACACTGATGTGTGTGTCTGGTCGAAATAAACACAGGGGCGACACAGGGTTCCCTCATAAACCCTAGTTCATGCAATTTTCTCCAAATTGAAAGTTCTAATCTGTTCTAAATCGATTTCCAAGCACAAAATAGTGATCTCCTCTGAAAAAGGATCATAAGGCAAGGAAATCGGAACGTCAAGTGGAAGAGCTAGTGGCAATACGCGTTTGAACGGAACGCTTTGAAGGTACGTAACTGCGGTTTCGTTAAGTTATGTTCGATTATGTGATTTCGTTAGTAGACTTTAAAATTTGCATAATATATGAAGTTGATATTAGTCGAAGTGACGAAGATCACTAGATAAATAAACGGGTCAAATATCGGTTAGAATAAGTTTGGTGTGTTGTAAAATGGTGGTTCCATTAAACAACCAAACGGGTCGAACAACGGTTGAAATTGTAGTGTTGAAGTGACTAAAACGTCACTAATTAAAAATTGAGTTATAAAAGCGTAAACCACGGAACGGACGTGATACGCTGAGGTTAACAAGCCCGGGAATGGGTAATCATGGTTAGAGACCAATGTTGATGATTTGTGCAAGTATGTCATTCGACTCGTTACATTGAGTAATTTGATAGCTTGAATATGTATAGTTGCGTTATAGAATAAAGGTTGTGTAGATTAAAGTGGAAATGTTCGTTACTTGAAATAATAAGATAAGAATTGGTTAGAAGTCGTTTGGTAGTCATTGTAATGGAGGATATCCGTAGATGAGCCAAACGGGTCGAATAATGGCGAGTTAATTGGTAATAAGTTGATTTAATAAGTTAACAAGGGCGGTAACAATCACAAGAGCATGAAGCCATAAGTTTGGTAGTGAAGTGCTGGTGATAATAAGCCCCGGAAGTTTGGGTAAAAAGCGCCCTATGTTAATATTAAAGAAGTGGCAAAATAAGGGTAACTAGGATGGGTTGAATAATTGCATAGTGATCTTTAGTTGTCCGGTCCGTAAACCAAAATTTTCGGTATGGCAATCATCATAGGTACGTCGGTATTGAAATTACAGACGTATAGGAAAAAGAATCACCTAAAACGGACCTACGGATCGAAAGTTATGACCAATTGAAGTTGAAATTGGTAAAAATCCGGAGCTGGCAGGAAATGCAGGTCAGCAACCCGCACCTGCTGGAAAACGTTATCCCTCGCGCCATGCGACAGGATCACATAGATCATGCGCGACACGCGAGAGCCGTCGCGCCACGCGAGAGCCGTCGCGCCACGCGAGGATCTGTCGCGACACGTGACGGACATGTTTTTTTTTTATTTTTATTTTTTTGTGATTTGAAGCTGGAACATGTCTTTACGCACTATATCATTGTCAAAACTAACGTTTTATGTGGTTTTGACTTTAGGTGACAATGGGGACTTTCCGGATGGCGATCAAGCATGTTTTGAAGAACCGAACACACTCTTTTGAAGCTTCCGCAATAGTTTAACTTTGTTTTAGACAATGTTGTGATGTAAACATTTTACTAATCATGTCATGAATGTTTAAGCTAGTCGGTAGTTGACTAGTATATGGTTACTTAGAACTTTGTTTTGGTAACTTATGTTTCAATTAAGATACTTTTTATGTAAAATCCTATAAATTATTATTAAAGTCGAGTAGTAATTAGACGGGTGTTACAGCCACCATAAACGGGGGTGGCATGGTCTGGTAGAAGACCGAAAACTTAGCGCTGCTTAGGAGACAACCCGGGGTTTACACTGATCTTGTTGTTCCTTTATCTTTCTATGTTTCAGGGCCATGGCAACACTCAAGTGTGGGGAAGGTGTGCGGATATTTTTGTGAAGGTGGTGATAGGGAGTTGGATCATCTACAACATCTGTTGTGTCAAACTTCACCAAGTCCATGTACTATTTCCTTAGTCTTATTATGTTCTTTAGCCTTGAAATGTTGGTAGTTAGTTTGTGTGCTTTTGCTTCATAAAAAAAAAAATCATGTTTGTCGATGTACTTTTCTTCCAAAACCATACATTGGAGACAATGTATCCCAAGTGTGGGGATGGAGGAAATTTTTCTGAAAACTAAAAAAAAAAATTAAAAATTTTTGAAAAAAATTATAATAAAAGTGCCGTCTGAATTGAACGCTTGTCATTGTATCCACACAACATACCGGCAACTCTTTGTCCTTACATGGTGAGCGTTTGGGCCACACATTTGCATTGATGATAATTCTTTCTTTGATTGAGAGTGGCAATGTGTGGTAGTGCATTAGAACTTGTGCATTAGATATGTTCCGAGCCCATAGCTTAGCATGTTTGTGAAAGTGATAAGGGCACTTAGGTAGCCTCGTCTCGATGTGTACTAGTGTGGGAACTTGGGGGTTGGGTCTCATACATTACACATATGAGCATGGTAGCGAGAGGGGTAGGGGTTTGGTCCAATAGTAGCCATATTTGAGCTTAGAGCCTATCATTGATGACCCATAACTGCCCAAAATTTTTTACCCGTTTGAGAAGATCTGGCCTAATAGTTGTGTTGTTTAGTGTCTCTTTGATTTCATGTTTAGAAGTTATAAAAAACGTGAAAATTAAAAAAAAAGAATGATAATAAATGTTGTATTAGTTGAAAGAAAAAGAAAAAGAAAAAAAGTTGTCGTAATTAGTTAGTTGTTTTGTTTAGATGTAATAATAAGGCCAGATCGGCTCACTGCGCTACTTCACCTATATCCCTTTATTCCTACCTTAACACTTAGCCTCGTTACAACCTTATAAGTCCTTTTGATTCAAATGCATGCTTAAGTGTTTATCTTGGCAGAGGTTCGATTTTTGCACAAGCTTATTATTGTAAGATAACACATATGCTTCGAGTGCATTCTAGCACATTGTTGCTAGCAACCATATATCACCGAGAGGAGTGTCTTGTGAGGGGTTGTTGCGTGGTTAATAATGAAAAGTTTGTAAAAGATGACGGGCACTTATGTGGTTTGTAACGTTTTGTTATTGAAGTTGATTTTGTGGAGAATTCTTTTGAATGAGTTACTTGGGGGCAAGCAACAGTTAAGTGTGGGGATGTGATGGATGAACCATAGGAGGATCTTTAAGTTGATTAAATAAGAAAGAAATTGATATATTTTATGTTTAAAATGGTAAATCTAGATGACTATTGCGAACTTGATGATTGCAGGTTAAAGGAGCTAAGGAGGTGTAAAGAAGAAGCATGGAACAAACGGGAGCTTAAAATGGAAGGAATTCGGAGCATAAATGAAGAAAATAATTTATTGGAATTAAACAATTAAGAAGATAACATGATAGAGGATGAATTACGAGAATGGGAGAAAACGGCAAAGAAAACAGAGTTGAAACGAGAAAGTTACGAAGAAACAAAATTTCTTAGCTGAAGCCTACCTTACGGTAGCTACAGTAAGCTACGGTAGACCCTGACAAAAATTGTTGCCGTAAGACAGAAAGAAGTTACCGTAGGCCATTTGAAGACCACCGTAAGCTACGGTGGAGCCAGACGCAAATTTTGTAACTCCTTTTTAAGTGTTGGTGGTTGTGACTTTAGGACATCCTTATCATTATCTTCGATCCAGAACTCGTGGGAGGCGAATTTAGGGTGACAAGATCATATTTTGGGTGTTTCAATCATTGCTTTTCCATCTTTGATTCATATGAACATCGGAATTGAAGTGATGATCAACCGAACTATGTGTGGCTAAGTTCTTGTATGTTTTCCCTCGGATTGTAAGGTTTCAAACTAAATGTTTGTGATTGTTTATGTCATTTCTGGGATAGTATTTTAATCATTTTGATTATGTTAATATGGTGTTTATGAGTTTGATTTGTAATTGTTTGTATTGTTAAATTTCGTTTTCTGAACCATCAGTTCTTGGTGCCATAGGCAATCGAGATTTATTGGGAGGGATTCAGGGTTGGCTATACTAAACTAGTTATCGGGTGACTACCTTGCATTTTGTAATCCAAGTACTTAGTCCCCTTTTATCACAATCAAACACGTATTTATGAACTATGTCTATGTAGTTCTTCCTAGATTAAATTTTCACATTAACATTTGTAGAAACCTGAAACCGGGGGAGAACATATCCTCTCATCTCTGAATCGAAATTTTGTTAAGTGCTTTTTAGTTAATTTTAATTAAAAAACCAATCAATCAAAGCTTGAGATTACTTTTTCTGCATTTTAGCTTTAATTCTAGTAAGTTGCAAACTGCTTAGATAATACATTTTCCACAAACTCACTGTGTTCGATATGCATTTACCACTAGCTATTTAGTGTATTTGGTTTATTTTTGAGTGAGACTTCGACCTCACATCAGTACACAAATCTAAAGCTGATGAAAGAGATAGTGTTCTATCCTATGACAGGATAGCCATGTTTGTTAACATGGGAGAAAGAATAAACTGCAAGGTATTAGTGAAACATTGTGATCTTGAGTATGAGGTTTGGGTCACGGAAGATGATTATCAATGGTGCCCTAGTTTCATGTTCAAAGAAGAGGCTTATCTTAATTACAGGTTTTACCTAGTAAAATTGTTTAAATTAAAAGAAACAAAAAATAAAAGAACATAAATGTAAAAAAAAAACAAACGCCATGTCTTCGTCTCGAGTCCAGTCCAATGTCTTCTTGCCATTTATTCAATGAATCTTTGTATTGAATTGTGAGTTGAGAAGTGCACATCTTGGTTGAAATACGAATATATATAATTTATAGTAGTAAGGGTGGAGGGTATGGAATTGAGCCCCTAGGGGCTTCATCGAGAACCACAAATTAATCAGCCAATTGTCGAATTTGTCTCTCAACAAAATATTGTTGAACC
This sequence comes from Helianthus tuberosus, assembly GCA_030545235.1. Lineage (NCBI taxonomy): Eukaryota > Viridiplantae > Streptophyta > Magnoliopsida > Asterales > Asteraceae > Helianthus > Helianthus tuberosus. The sequence goes on from CM060438.1 coordinate 59,243,051, forward strand.
TGAACCTGAGAGAATTCAGGAATTTGATGTAACACTAGGCATCTGTAAAACACTAGGCATCCATAGAATGATCTTGGAGAAGCTGGTTACATTCTAGGAATAAAGATTTATAGAGATATATCTAAGCGGCTACTTGGACTTAATCAAAGTACGTATATCGATAAGGTCATTCGGCGCTTTTCGATGCAAGATTCCAAGAAAGGTCTCTTACCAATGGCAAGTGGAACCATACTGAATAGCCATCAATGTCCCAAGTTGGACAAAAAGAAAGAGAATATGAAAAAAGGCTCCATATGCCTCTGGTGTCAGTTCCATCATGTATGCCATGTTATGTACTAGATTGAACGTATCGTACGCTCTAAGCTTGACTATCAGATATCAACAGAATCCTAGTAAAAGTCATTGGATTGCTGTGAAAAATATCCTAATGTACTTAAAAGAACTAAGGATATGTTTCTGATATTTGGCGGTTTGGAAGAAAAGATAAAAGTAAAGTGTTACACTGACACAAGCTTCCAAACGGATCGTGATGATTCACGAACTCAGACAGGCTATGTTTTTACTTAAGATGGTGGTGCTATAACTTGGAAGAGTTCTAAGAAAAACGTGGTGGCCCAATCGACCACTAAATCAGAATATATAGCGGATTCAGAAACTGCTAAGGAGGTTGTTTGGATGAAAAAGTTCATTACTGATCTCGGAGATACCAAGCATACTGAAGCCTATCGAGATTGTGACAATACATGTGCAAATGCTCAGGCAAAGGAACCAAGGTTGCATCACAGCACGAAGCATATTCTCAGAAAATTCCACTACATATGGGAAGTTTTGGAAAGAGGGGACATCATAATAGAGAAAATTCATACTGATCAGAATCTAGCGGACCCGTTTACTAAGCTTATGCCTCAAGTGAGACACGAGAAGCATGCTGATAGTATAGGTCTTAGATATGCTAGACAGTGGTTCTTATTTTGTAAATTAGTAATTTACTGCATTTTGAACCGTAAACAATATTTTAAGTTTATTTGAATTTAATGGTTGAATGTCTTTTAAACTATTATATATGTTTTCAAGTATTAGTACGTTAAGTATTTATGAATATTGTATTCTAAAATGCTCGTAATCTATCAAATTCTTGAGAACCAATCTGGTACAAGACTATTGTGAATTAGATGGTTGATCTAAATAATGGATACTCAAAGTGTTGAGAACCATATTCACTTATATGATTAGTTGAATCATATTGGGCGTAACTTGTTTCAAAATGATCTTCATGGATCTTAGTCATAAGACGTTTTGAATAGGTACGATCATTATATCCTTAGACCTCAGTACATACTAGAACTAACTCGAATGAATGGTTGCTCTTTGATTCTATTTAACGTTGTACGTAACCGGTGGTAATAAGGATAGTTTTGGGAATGATCTGAAGTTTAGTGGGAGTTGTTTGTAGCTAAAGGGAACTGTGCTTCTATACTTAGGAAAGGAACACTCTGGCGCCTTTCGTTGGTTTGAACTGGTGTTAAACGCGTGGCCACGCTCAAACTATAGTAGTTTGATAAACCACTTCAAATCAGGAGCGAAATTAGAAATGGTTGAATAATATATGAGAATGAATAGGATCTATGTCTCATATTCAACAAGTGTTCAATACAGAGAGATAAATGAGTCGATTAACCGGAGCTATAGTATTTGCATAAAAAAAAGAATTGATTAGTGCAAAGATTTAGTTGACATAATTCTGTCATACCTTGTCAGGGGCAATATAATGCAGCTAGGCACCCACTATTGTCTAAATTGAAACTTATTCGGCCAATAGACCAAGTGGGAGATTGTTGGATATAATGTTCAGTTGTCGATTAAAATTCAACGTTGCCATGAAGGTACGACTCAAAGAGTTACACTTTGGGCAACGAATAACTAACGGTGTTTTAATTGTTAATCACCTAATCACGAAATAATAAGCGTAATAAAAGAAACAGGTAATTATTTAGAATAATTACGGAAAGCAAGATTTAATAAGATAAATTATAATTAATTTGTTATTATAATAAATAAAGTATATGTATATGTGTGTGTATATATATATATTGTTAATTATGAGATAATTATAAAGAAATTGATAGTATATATAACATTTTGAGTAGTGTCTTGTCTAAAGTACAAAAAGAAACCTTATTTTTTATTTTTCATCTATTATTGCACCGCAAAGTGAATAGAATTGGTGGATGTGCGTGGTCTTTTTTTGTTGTAGTTATTATTATTTTTTTACTGGTTTAAGACCCGTGTATTACACGGATATTCTCACAATAAATTATATTATTTAATAGTGTTAAAAGAAATGTTCACATAAAATTTTAAATGAAAGAAATGTTCCATTACTAATTTTGATTTTAACTAGTGTCGTAGTTACCCGTGCGTTGCGCAGGGACGAGGTTGGAATTCAGAACGTATAGCACACCATGACAACCAATAAAAAAAATTGTAAAATTAATTAAAATGATATATTTGCGTCGTAACTCGACTCTGAACATCAAAATAATAACAAAAGGTAAAACGATATAGTATATAACAAAGGTAAAAATAAGGTAAACGAAAAAGAAAACCAAAGAAACTTGGTCGGTTTCGGCGCGCTCTTTATAGCAAAGAAAAAAAAGTTAAAAATTATGTTCAAAATAGTATCGGCGTGTTTGTTAAAAAAAATATTAAACTAAAAGAAAAACCTTTGCCACAGTCGTTATTGCAACGAAAAAAATTAAAAAAAATATGTCTAAAATGGTATTAAGGTGTTCATTAAAAAAAAACTATCTAGAGGTAGAAAAGTAATTTGGTTAAAGTAAAAAAAATACAATAGTTAAACTACATGAGTTGTAAATGAAAAAGTTTATACTAAATGACAAAATAGAATAAAGGACAAAAAATTGATGATGTTGTAAAACATGCATTGAATTAGAGTCGAAACCATTTACTACTTCAAAATTTTAAATTCAATCCAATTGATAATTAAGGAAAAATTAGTTATTATATCAGCTTTTAATGTTAACGAGACTATTACATTTGAATCCGTAGATGAATATGGGTCAAACTTAAGAAAAGAAAGATGAGAACGAAAGTGTTTGAATTCGTAAGTAAATACGGATCAAACAGTTAAGAATGATAATGGAATGAAAATGTTTGAATCTGTAAGTAATTACGGATCAAACAAGTAAAAAAGAAAGCAGATAGGAAGTGTTTGGATCCATAGATGAATACGGATCAGACATATAAGAAAGAAAAGTATGAAGGAAAGACTGTGTCCTTAAGTAAGTAAGGAAGTAAATGAAAGAAGGCTAAATGATAGGGGTTGGAATTCGTATACCTAACTAAGCTAAGTATAACATTGTAAGTAAGTGGTGATGATAGCTTACTCGGGTTAAGTATTGCTCGATTAACATAATATATAAAAATATGCAATGTGTAGGGAAACGCATATGGGATAGGCTGTAGCCAAGCGATAAATGTAAGAAAAAAAATGAAAATTATTGTTTTACTTCCTGAAAGGTTAAACGAATTTAAGTGTAAATTATAAGACAAGTAATAATGAATTAGTATGAAGGATTTGATTCATTAAGTAAGTAAAACCTTTGAAAGTTGCTGATGTAGCAAGAAACCTTAGTTGAAAGAAATAACTTCGAATAAGTTACTTATGAGGTATGTTAGTAATCGACTCATGAGATTCAAAATGGATGATGGGCTAGTACTCGGATGGATGATTTATGTAATTTACAAGAAAGAGAACTTTTACAAGAAAAGCTAAGATAATGTCTTGTAAGTATGCTTGATTTGGAAGGTAGTACCAATATGTACTTCAATGCACATACGATAAGAAGTGGCACTTGACTTTAATAGGTCAAACTGCAAAAGTTCGTAAAATAATTAACTAAATGAGAGATTTATATGTAAGAATGGAATGTGTAATATGGGATAGTTTGCATGTAGGGAAATTGTAAAAGGGTTACAGGTGAATAACCGTCGAAATGTATGAATATTTTAGTGAAATAAATTTCAAGAAATGTTCATAATGGTCGTCGAGTGGTACTGTACCTGAATGATTGTAACTATGGAAATTCTGATAGAATATACAAGATGGCAAGTACCGTTAGAAATACTAACTTTGATGTTGGGCTTGTTGGTCATGTTCATCTGAACAAGACATTGTTGAAAGGTTGCACTTAGGTGGAAGCTTAACAGATGAATGGATATGATTAATTCAGGTATTGCATGACTCACAATGAACCAGGCCGATTCGGGTCGCAGGCCATTGGATTATGCAATGAAATCAAGGTTAGTAAAATGTTTAGCTCGAGATTACAAGTAAGAACTGGTCATTGAATAATGATAGTATGGTATGATAATATAATGACCCCTCATATGAATACGAAAATAATTAGAAGGAATGTTAGTATGGAATGTTGGGATTAGTTTATGGTGATCAAAATGAAATATCATAGATGATATATGAATAGAATGAAATAAATCAATTTATTTTGAATAAGTACAGACATGAATGTATTATATTTAATTAGAAAGATAGAAACAAGTCATAAATTTAGGTCTGTACGAGCAATAGATTGATGAATAAACCGCTAGTGACGAAGTGTGTTAGAAACTAGCACTATAGAGTGATAGCGACAATAATAAGAGCTCTAGATAGATTCTGACTTTTTATTTGATGATGACTGTAATCTGCTAGATTTAAGAAGGAAAGGGCAATGCGTATAATTATGTATATTTTGCTAGAAACTAGCATTATACCATGAATGAAGACGACACTAATAAGAACTCTGGATCGGGTTCTTGGAGTTAGAAGGTCGTCACCAAGACGAGCTTGCAATCAAGTTGATGGGGCGGAAAGAAAAGATAGTTAATGTCAAGTAGGAATAAGAAAGGTTTCGGGGACGAAACCTCTTTTAAGGGGGGTCGACTTGTAACGCCCCAAAAATCTAATATTTAATAAATATGGCATATACTAGAATTATGTATGAAATAACTTAACTAGATTTGACTAACTAGGATTAGTTAACCTAGTTTATATATCTACTAGTCTCAAGAAGGAAAGAAATAAAATAACTATAGTACAAGGGTTAGTCTTGCACATTTTAAGTGAAGTATGGATTAAGTGGGGAAGACCACAAACATTAGACATAAGTCTGGTGTTTGGTGTCGATGCAAGCCAAGGAGCCAAGAGGGTTTCTCATGGTGATGAATGTTGAAGAATTGAAGTAGAATCCAACCATATCTCTCTTGCATGAATCAAGATTCTACATCATCTAGCCCTAACAATCATGTGGTAAGTTAAATTATGAGTTCTAGTGATTGTGGATAAAAGGGGTTAGAATGAATCCATGAATTTGATTGAAATTGGAATGAATACTTGTTAATGCTATAGTGTTTAAGTTGATTTATGGTCGAATTTTGAGTTATCTTAATGATTTAGTATGAAACCCATGTGCATGAGTATAAAGATGATTATGATGAACGTGTAAATGTTAAATTGTGCTTGTGTAGATGCATAAGATGTTATATGATAGTTTTGATAGTTAAATATGATGTAGAATTATTGACAATGTAATTTTGTTTAAATATATTGGTTCTTGAGTTGAATTTGGGAGAACATGATTAAACCACTTGTACATTATGCTTAGAAAGTGGTATGCACACCAAGTGTTTGATGAAATGCTTAGGTGAAATTGATAAGTGGAATTGTATGTAAATAGCAAATGATAATGGGTGAAAATGATAATGAGAAATTTGATAGTAAAATATTATGAGGAATATGTCCTTGATGAAGTCCATGTAAGAACGTAGTTAATGAATGATTCGGTAGGAGTGCGCCTTATGGGTTTACACAATATGCTTGATTGATGTAACGCACACCTTGTGGATTATCCGATTTGCCTATTAGTGACTGATAAGTAAGGGTGAAACATATGAGATCCTAGAAAGGGGTAGTGTTGGAAGGATGTTGGGTTAGCTAAGTATGTGATAGGGTATTAGTTGGGAAGTTATGAAAATGCTAACGTGAACGAAATGAATATACATGTAATTAGGTGATCATGTGTTCGTATGTATTTTACTACATGGGTATTAAATGTTTATGGTGCCATTAGTATGACCGACCACATCGATATGGACATATGTTCCTAAGTTTGAAGTTTGTATACTTAACCGTTGACTTTATGAAAAGTCAATGAATATTAGAATAGCATGATTAGAAATATTAATATGATTGTAAGACTAGGAGGATTGAATGATGCATGATGGATCATTATTTGTCATACTTGATGGTATGTTAAAGTGCGTAAAATTAGAATGATGCATTGTTAAATCTATGCCTTGTGCTTGTTGGAATTGACTATTGAAAGTCAAATGTGAGATATGAACTAGATACAATTGGTGATATGTAAATCTTGTATGCTAACAAGAATGTGGATGTGGTGACATGTAAAGGATAAGCATCATGTCAAGATGATGCAAGCACAGATGTCAAACGGGTCAAGAGGAGGCGAAAAAGCGATCACGAATACAGACGCTTAAGGTAAGTGATTTCCGGAATCACTTTTTAGTATTTAAAGAGAATTGTTAATCTTGTTATATGGTAAATGTTGAGAAGTATGCAAGAACGTAAAATCAACGGAAGTATTAAGGTAAGTTTTGTGGTAATGAGTCGAAAATGGTTAACTAAGTCGGAAAGTGTGTGATAAAGAGCAAACTAGTCAAAACTAAGAAGTGGAGTGAAGTAAGGTGTTTGGCCATAAAGGCATGGGGTAAAGTGTTGGTATGATTTGGGGACTTGCAAAAATGTTACTATACGTTTGGGATGTTCATGGTGCGTAAACGGGAGTCGAAACGGCTGAAACAAAGAAAACCGGCGTCAGCAACACAGGAGCCGCGTCGCCGACGGGGGTTTCCTGCGTCGCCGACATCATCTGCTTGTTCAAGATTCCTCCAAACGTACTCCCACACTGGCTACACACATCAGCCATCAACGCAACAATCTGGCCAGCGTCGCGACGCAGAGGTTGGGCATCGCCGACGCGGCCCCCATTTTTGGTTTTTCTGATTTAGTTGTTTCGCGTATCCGGTTGATCCTGGTTCTGTCCCGGTAACCCGTAAGATGTTTTTAAGGCTCTTAAGTTACGTTAGAGCTGTAAAAGTTAACTACATGTGAAATTTGAAATATGATTAATGATTGTGGTTTTTTTTTGTATGTGGGTGTCATATACACAATTATACAAGTATATGATTAAGACTTGGATTGAACAAATGTGTTTTATGCGTGAAAGGATTTACTTATTTACAAGTATGATCGTAAGTGGATAGGGTGTGTATGATCTAAGTACGGTATTTACATATTCATGCTTGTCTATGTCTTTTGATCAATTTCAATTACTCGCTCGTCTTTGATCATTGCCCAGCCGATTTAGAGTTTCCATATTAAGTAACGCCTGGTTTGGTTAATTTCATTTTGATTCATTGTATATTTGTTAAAATCTACTGATTATACATGGGTCGATTATCTGTATTATTGAAGAACTCCTAATCATATGAGTTCTTCTAGGGTTTGGTGGTTTTTTGGTTTGGTTATAATTTTCTAATAAAATCTTTAGTCATCATTTTGTCGCTATATCCGCGTTCTTGTATACATTCGTAATTGTTGACACCACTTGTAATTAAGTTATTGACAAAAGAAAATCATCCGTGCAGTAACTAAGTTACTGCTCATAGTAACTGATTATCGAAATTAATCGTCAACCGTTTTAATCGCCATACTTACACACTCTTTCACAAAGCATTCACCATAACGTTGTGATGGTTAACAACCTATTTAAAAAACTTTGGTCCCATTTGGGTTTTTTTTCGTAACAGGATATCAATACTCATTCTTGATTCTTTCTCAAATGTCCGATTAAAATTTGAGAGTACCACTGAGATATTATAATTTGAAAGCGTTTACATGATTCAAAGAAATTATCTAGGACTTTATTAGCAACTACAAAACTTATAGGCCTAAAGGGAATTTTCTAGCCCTTCTATTCTAAAGTGATGTATAGGTTAAAACATATTATTTTTTAAGAACTAAATAGTTATGACAATTAAAGATGGTTTTAACTTACTAATTACTTTTTCTTACAAACGTATCTCTATTACGATAAGATGAGTAATTATGCATCATTCTCCTTTGTATGCTTAAATTCCAGTAATTAATATATAAAAATAATAATAATCTGTACACTTGTTGAGGTGAATAGTAAATGAATAATACATCGATAAAAGAGAATACCTGAGTGGTCTGTGGTTACTTTCTCTTCTGATCTGCTACTTGTTCAAGGAATCGGAATTTGTAGGGAAAGATTATGAGGTGTGAAGAAGAAGAAAGCAAAGGGGAATACCAAGCCCAGCTTTATATAACAGCATTTGGTGGAGTCTTTGTAACTTTAAATCTTAAAAGTCTTTTTTATATCATTTTTAAAGTCTCTTTTATATCATGCGTATTTGGTGGAGCGTATTTGGTGGAGTCCTTGTAACTTTAAATCTTAAAAGTCTTTTTTATATCATTTTAAAGTCTCTTTTATATCATTTTTATATACAAAAGATGTTCGTTTTCTCGAATCTCATAGTTGTAGCTGACACGGACTTGTCAAACCTTTATTTATTTAAATTTCTAATTAGCTGTAAAATATTTATTAAAAACTACTTTTCACCTAACCTTCTAATTAGCTATAAAATATTTATTAAAAACTACGTTTCACCTAACCCTCCCTGTAAGTTGTAATTTTAATAGGATATATATCAGCCTCCAATGATTGCATTTCAGGTATAAAAATATACAAGACTTTGCCAATTAGTTATATGTTACTTGTTACATGTCATGTATAAAAATATACAAGACTTTGCCAATTAATTATATGTTACTTGTTACATATTATTGCTCCAGCATAAAATGGTGTTGTCGGTCTGATAAATAAGATCAGGAAGTACCCTACTAAGAGCAAAATGCCGTTAGTTTTATGTTTTTATTGCACGTGGGAGTCTACAATCAGCATCTTACGTGAAATTAAGTCTTGAACTCTAGTGAGAAACTATAGAGAGAGAGAGAGAGTATTATCGTCATAGTGTTGTGAAGAACATGTAGTAATGCTTATACGCTTTAGTAAAAAGTGCAGTTAATTAACTTTCCTTTGTTGCGATATTGCCCTGCTAATATCTTTTATCCGTAGTTACAAGAATGATGTACATATTTGTTGATGCGGTTAGATTTTTACACGGGTTCAAGGTATTTTCCTATCATCACTTTTTATGTGAGTATCGTCGTTTGGTCCAAAAGTCTACTGATGGAAAGAACAAACTACCCTTGAGTATTATATGTTCCTGTTTTGGCCTTAATTATAGGCAGCTTGAGATGATTGGTGAGGATGAAGGAGACGTTGGGTATGTTAGGCATAGAGCTTTTAGGAGTTTTTAGATTTAATCTTTTAAGAAAAAGCTCCTAATCAATAAAAAACCTTGTTTGGTTGAAGGAGCTTGAAGCTTTTAGGTTAAGAGCTTGAAGCTTTTGGTTGAACGCTCCTGCTAGTAGCGTTTACAAGGAGCTACAAGCTTTTAGGGGAAAATAACTATTTTAACCGATAATCAACTTTTTAATTTACCAATTTAAATTTTTTTCATATTTAATTTAGGGGAATTCACGAAACTAGCCTTGACCACTCCGTTTTTTCAATTTTGGCCAACTGACCCGGCTCCACGAGCCGGCACCGTCAACTGAACCGGCTCGAACCTTGTGTTGTGCCGGCTCAAGGAGTTCCGTCAACGATGACCAATCTGATGGAGACACGTGTCCGACAAACTGCTCGGATCAGCTGAAACGGCTCCGAGCAGGTGAACCGGCTCAAACCTTGTGTTGTGCCGGCTCGTAGCATACCTGAACCGGCTCGAACCTTGTGTTGTGCCGGCTCGTAGCATACCTGTGCCGGCTCGTGGCACACCATCACTCTACCGCCACCATCACCTCCACCGCCACCATCACTCCACCGCCACCATCAAAACCAATACTCTCTCTCTCTCTCTCTTTCTCAAAACCAGTACATCGACAATCTAAGTGAACTGTTTAATTCTTAATGTATAACTAAGCTCAACGGTACTTGTGATTTGTCAAAAACTGATATGATCCTCTGTCGCAAACTCAAACAAAAATACTGTCTGTAAATATGTTTGTAAATATTTTTTTTGTTTTATTTTCAGAAAAATACAAAAAGATTTTGATTCTGCTTTATTTTCGACAATTGATGTCTGGGATGCTAAGTTTCAAAATCTTAGTATGCTGTTTGTGTTTCTGAAAATAAACAAGTTCATTAGCTTGAAACTTGAAGTTTTTTTAAATAAAAAAACAGTTTGTGATATCTCCAAGGTCATTAATTTGGACTTGGATGATTAACTGCGAGGGAGTTGGATTCTTAGATTGTTAAATTTTGTTAAGAAAATCAGGGTTTTCAATCCTGGATGTTCAAAACGTTGTTACTTATGAATGTTTAAGTATTGCAGATGTGATTCCAGATTACGATCCCGACAGCTGAGTCTAAAGGGGAGTCTGAAGATGAGCTCAATGCAAGGGGGAGCTTGTAACCGGAAATCATGGTGTCGATCCCAAAAGCACGGAAGCTTAAACGAAAGGGGGAGCCTGAAGAGAGTGATTTTGATAGAGAGAAGAAGATAAAGATTGATGGATGCTTACAGTGTTAGACAATTTGGAAAGAGCAAAGAGACTGATCAAGACTGAAGATGTGTCATGCTAAAGATTAGACACTGAAGACTTCGTCAACATCCAAGGGGGAGTCTGTTAGTGCAATATGTCTGTTGACTTCGTCTTGTATCATGTAGTGTAATTAGAATGATAGATCAGGGCTCGTTGTTCGAGAAAAACAGGTTTGAGTGTGATTACGCTATTTCGCACGAAATAGCACTTGCTTATTCCGTGCGAAATTACTAACCTATAAATACCTGATGTCTTCAATTCATTTGTAACTTTTCTGATTCGGTAACGAAGTGCTGCCGAATTGTCTCCAGGTTGTAAATCACTGTTATATCAATAATAGAGACAGTTAAATATATATCAAGCTGTATTCAAGTCCGTTTCATTGATTCCGCCTTTGATTCGGATCCAAACTCTTCTGAACGACTCATTCAGGTCGCACAACGATCCTACAAGGGGAATAGGGGGTTCTCATCGTAACCACTCTCCGGCATGAGAATAAGTATATGTTTTGAGGAGTAAGTATGTAATTAAGAGAGAGAGAGAGAGCAAGGAAGTGGATCCTTAAACCTGTAGATGAAGGTTCCTATTTATAGTCGGGGTGGTGTGGAAGGAGATGGGCTGATGGGCATTGGGCCTTGTAGTCGACAACAAGGAATATCCGTTTTGTCCCCTCTGCCATGACCGTTGGTGCTTCTGGGCGAGAGGAGAGTTGCCGGTAGCAAGCCTTCCTTCTGGAAGAAGGTTGCCGGTAGCAAGCCTTCCATCGGGAAGAAGGGGGATCTAAGAAATTTATACACCGAGGTCTCGCCTGGTAAGTGTTCTTACACTTGTTTTTTGCTGTCTCTTTTCACCCTTTGTCCTTTGCTGACAATTTTTCTTTTGTTTGTTTTCAATTGCAGAGGTTTCAAAGAAGCTGACTGCGCGGTCGAAAACCACTGTCCTTTCCCCCAAAACTGCTGTTAAGAAGAAAGAAGTTGAGACTTCTAAGGCTGAGAAAAAACCAGTTGACATAACTACGGAGATCGAGAAGGATCCGGAGGTTGTGAAGACTGCTGGGAGTAAACAACCCACGTTTGAGTGCATGGAGACTGATGCACGAGTTGAGAACCCTATCGCGCATCAGGCCGCCCACATCCAAAAATAAAATATTGCATCAACTACTGGGGGGTCTGGTGGCGATGTTCGTGAAGAAGAACACGTGGATACCCAGAATGTTGAGGGTAAGGGCGCCGATGGATCTGGCGCGGGCGACATAAAGGATAACCCGTTCATGACTCATAGACGGGGACCTTCGCCGATCCGGCCTGAAGATACATTGGGCGATATTTATTACAAGTCATATGATGAAGGTCACGCCAATGAAATCCAAGCGTCGGTTTGGAAGGTGGGGTGATTGTGATGACGGTGGGGTGATTCTGGAGGATAAATTACAAGTTTTGTCCTTTAAATAAGTAAAAAGACTAAATTACCCTGTGTAATAAGATTTAATAGAAAAATTTAACTGGGTTAAGCTCAAATGACGTAACTTGCAATAACATTTCCTATAAAGGGCAAAAACTGTCAAAATTCATTGAAAATGTCACCGCCTGTAAAATAATATATAGATAAAGGACAAAACTTATAATTTTTCAAAAATAATATGTAGCATAAAGTTATAAGAGTAAAGTATTGGGGTCCAAATATGTACAAAACTACAAATGTCTGAATGAAGTATACCACTAGCAATTTGATTTTGGGAGGGAGAAACAAAGAGAAATTGGGGAAAAATTCTAGGGTTTACAACACGCGATAACGACACCGATTCTCGATACCAAATTTCCACCCAATTACTACCGATAATCAACAACAAAATGCTACCGGTGAATTAAATCCAAACGACACCGGAAGAAGATCAGGAGCAAGATAAACCTAATTCCGGTGAATTAAATCCATCTTCAGACGAAATCAGATCAAACAATTTCACCGTTGAAACCACAGACGATGTGAATAACACAGAGCATGATCATAACATCGGTGACTCAGTCACTCGGTCTGACTCGGTTGCACTAGTTGAGAAACAAGTGAAGCTGGAAGATGGCGTCATGGAGGGTGACGTGGCGGTGGTGCGTGAGGTTGGGGACGAAGTTAAAACCCTAGAAAACCAGAAATCGTTTCTGTTAGAGCCGAATTCGGCCGGTGAAGACGAGTCAGGGACCGAGGAGGAGCAAGCAGAGTTTATGAAGGAGTTAGAGAGTTTTCATAGAGAGAGGTTTTTGGAGTTTAAGCCTCCTAGGTTTTATGGAGAGCCATTGAATTGTCTTAAGTGAGTTTTATCAATTCACCTTGTATAACTTTTTATTTTATCATATTTGTGTTGATGATTATATTGTTTGATTTTGGTTTAATTTGTATGTCAGGTTATGGAGATCAGTGATCAGGCATGGCGGCTATGAACAGGTTTTTTTAGTCTCACAAATCTTTTGTATAGTGTGTTTTTGGTTTTAAATGATACCTGTTTATCACATTAGTATCTAGGGATTGTCCTTGTATTCATTTGCCTTAAACATGCTAGAAAGCAGCTGTTGTTTTTTATTATAAGGGCGGGCCGGTGCCCGGTGGTCATATGTATTATGCTGCAAGACCTGTTTATAATGATTAATGGTTACGGAAGTATTTGGTTTACTTAAGCTTGTACCTTGAAATATGGAGACCGCGTATAAATTTACTAAAATGGCTTAGTTAAACAAAGTTGTCTCTAGAACGTTGTCAATAAGTTGTCTGATAATGAGTTAACCTTAGACATCCCCTTTTTGAATCTTGGCACACCGCACAGCTTTTCTTTTTGGATGCTTCTTGGTGTAATCAAAGGAGATGTTAAAATTGAATGTTTTTGAATTTTGACATGAATTTTTGTGATTCAAAGACCGTTTTTATTTTTGTTTAGATAAAAAATCTCTTATGATCTTTTTCGAGCACAATATGAAGATTTCAACCATCTTTATATGTTCTTGCATTTGCAGGTGACCTCAGGCAAGGTGTGGCGGACAGTGGGAGAATCATTAATCCCCCAAAGTAAGCATCAAATGCTTGTGTTTGGCTTTTGTTTATTCATCTTATTTTACTTTAAACAGTCTTATTGAGAAAACCTTGGTTTGCATGACTTGGTCATAGTCTTGTTGTTTATTCTGTTAACTGCATTATCATCAACATTTGAGTACAAATCGCTTATATTGATATCAAGATGTTTTTGTGACAATCCACTAATAGACAGATTTTCAACGTCAAATGTGGTCTTCTGACAAGCCATTGTTTCTGGATGTTAATATACGAAATCTAGTCACAACTCAAGAACATTGAGATCATACTTCTTTTCCCAATTAAACGATTTCTACACGTGCTCTTTTTCTTGGTCAGTTTCATTCGAATCTTACAGGAGTCATGGAATCTTATCCTTTATATCGTCAACATTTGAAAACATTTTTGTTGTCTTATATGCTATGTGGAGTTATGATGTGATTATGGCATACTGTTATTTAATGTTAAGAGAAAACATTGAATGGTGTAAAAGAAAACAGCGCTTGAAGTCACTTAATAAAGAAAAACTTGCAGCAATAAAGAATAATGTGAACTTCATATTTCTATTTTTTTGCTCTCTCATTATGTTAATTGTGATGTGTGATTACATTTATAAGTTTTTTCTTGAAGACTAATCTCACAGTTTAACACTTATTATTCATTTTATACAGGACTTGTACTACTGTATCATGGACGTTCCGATGTTTTTATGAGAAGGTTCTAACTTATCTATTCCGAGTTATTTTTTCTTTTTTACTTAATAGCAATGAACACAGAACGTTAACTGTTTTTCTTTGACCTTGCTAATCATATATCCGCTAAAGTTATCTTTTAGGTTCATCATCGTAGTTATAGGTATTAACACAAACAGAGTTGGCTTAGTGCTATCTACTTTAATGTTCTTTCAGTAAATGATTTGAGTGTGTTTGAATACATCACTAAGAAGTTGTACGTTTTTATCATGTTACTTTCGTTAGCAACTTGGCATATATATGAGTTGAGTTGGTTTATTTCTTTGCCAAATGCCAACTGAAGCGGTTACGAAAGTGAAATCAACAATGACTCTGTTAGGATGCTTTTAGTTTCTTCATTACAAATATCGCTGGTTTGAAATATTGCAGGCATTGCTTGAATATGAGAAATATAAAATGAGCATCGGGGATCTGCCATTTTCTGATACTTCTTTTCCAGGACCTGCTTCCAGTGCAAAACAGGTACCTCATATTTTATCTACTCAGTTCGATTGGTGATATTCATCATAAAGTGCGACTGTCTATAAAAACGTTAATTAATTCGATATTCATCATAAGCGCATAGCAACTTACCTATTCAGTTATATATAAATGTAGCCGTATTCTTCATTAAATATGACTAATCATGAACATTGTTACTGTTTGTAGCCCAGTATAAATCAAACCCCTGGATCAGGAAGGGCCAGAAGAGATGCAGCAGCACGAGCCATGCAGCGTTGGCACTCTCAACGTCTTCTCAGTAACGGTGAGGTTGGGGGTCCAATCATTAAGGTATAATTTTGTGTGTTTTTAATCCATCACATTAATATTAGAGTAAAATGTCATTTTTGTCCCCTGAGGTTTGGCCAGTTTTGCGACTTTCGTCCAAAGGTTTGTTTTTTCACATCTGGATCCAAAAGGTTTGAAATCTTGCCATTTTCATCCAGCTTGTTAACTCCATTTTTTTTTTCAAATGTTAAAACAGAAATATAATTTTTATATCTGTAATTAACAATATCAAATTCTGTATTATAGAAGTTTTGAGAAGTTTTCTAGATAAAATTATAAATAATACTAATGAATAACTAAACAACAATCTATTTACGAGTAATGATATTCTTTGGGTTAGGAATAAATTCAAAGGTTTAACTATAAATAAGAAATCGTAAGAAGGGCATCAAACGGATTCCGATTGACCTTATTAAAGTGGCATTGGAACCGTTTCATCGAACTCTACGATACGAGATTTTAGGTTTTCACTTTTGGATATATACCTCGTAGATTTTAGAATTTTTGTTTATATCATTGTGTCTTTTTATTTAACATTGTTTCTTTTCTATATTTGCGTAATTGTGCCTTTTTTGCGACTCATTGTGCCTTTTTTCTTCGACATTGTGTTACATTTTTCAGCATTATGCTATATTTTGCTGGATATTGTGTTATATTTTGGAATTTTGCGATCATTTGTATCTTTAACACTTTTTAGATCTAGGAGACTTTGTAGGATAACTTTACCCGATATAACGCAAAGCCAGGAGATCATGATTCCTTGAATCTCTTTAATAAACATAGCAACAACAATCATATAAACACAAAAGTCATTCATTCCCAAGAAGAAACCCTTGAGGTTTGGTAGACGGTCAAGTTCAAGCGTCTCCAGATTAGGAAACACCACAACTTTTTCTCCTGATGATGATGACGTTTTGTTTTCTTCTTTTACAATCACTTGTATTGTCTTGCATCTTTTTACTTTCAACTGTTTGAGATGACTGAGAGTTTTAAGAGTGTTGAAAGTGAATATATGTGTCAGAAGGTCACACTCATAGATAACCACAGTTTTTAAGTTTGAGAGTTGCGGGACAGCTACAGTAGTAATAATGTTTTGTATAGGTAGACTTGTTAAAGAAGTACCAGCTTCACTTCCTTCATCAACATTATTAGTATTGTAACAGTTCATCAATTCATTTTCAAATACCTCTGTCATCCTACTGCACTTCTCAATATTCAGCTCTTGAAGCCTATTCATTCGTCCTAGTGCATACCATGGAATTAGACTTGACAATGCATCACAATCTTCTATGAATATCTCTCTGGGGTATTGGCACAACGACCAATAAGAGTCGCCGGTTACTTGAGCACTCTGCAATGAATCACAAATCATATTTATTTTAATGTTCTTATAAATGATCACTTTCTTTTCAAAGACTACTTATTTTAATTTTAGTATCTCCTTTTACGGGTTTACTTTACAAAGTTTTAATTCTTAACAACATCGTTTAATCAAGACTTACCAAAGCATATTATTATCATACCTGGAGGTGATGATGAATGGTATTAGTAACACTGGAAGAAATTTTGTTGCTCCTACTCCAACTATTCTTTTCATCATCGATACACTTTAGACTTCGGAGATCTCCAAGCATGAGAGTCTCCAAATGAGGAAAGAATGTGGTGTCTTGATAAGAAGATGCAGATGCAATGTTTTCATCATCTCTTCTTGAAATAACTTCTTCCATACCACGACAACCACATATATAAACAGTCTTTAAGTTGGATAAATATTTTGCCATAAAAGGAGACAACAAGTACTTTATTTTGGGACAAGAATCCAAGAGTATGTGTGTGAGGTTTTGGAATGGAAATTGCAAAGGTGGATGATGACGAATTAAGAATCTATTCCAATTGCACTTCCACACATGACTCATCTTCTCTAAAAAACTTAGGTGTATAAAAAGTTGCGTATAAAAAGTTATTGACGTTTGAAAAAGACGGGGGGAACTTGCATGTGGGTTTTTGAATTTAAAAATGTTAAATTTACCTTTATACCCTTAATATAGAAAATTAATTATTTTAATGGTAAACACTATTTACAATTTTGCCATTATAATCTCAACCATTAGATTAGATTATAGATCAAAGGGTGTAGATTCTTTCCTACAGACCTACACTTCTCACAAAACACACCCTTTTTACAATAACCTTACCTTTGGGTATATGTCATAATTATGTAAATGGGTTGATGCAGTTTCGCGTGCAATCAAATGGCTCAAGATCACTTCGTTAATCAAAGTCTCATAACGAACCGATAGGTTCAAGAACAACGTTCTTTTCTATTAAATTTCAATCAAAAACTACGTAACCAATAAACTCTAGATCCCATTTTATAGTTGGGCATTACAATTCAAATAGGAAACTAAATAACAAAATATCAGGAAATTAAAATTCAAATAAATATAAAATAATATCTGATGTAGGGATATCAGATATTATTTTATATTTATTTGAATTTTAATTTACTGATATTTTGTTATTTAGTTTCCTATTTGAATTGTAATGCCCAACTATAAAATAATATCTGATATCCCTGCATCATGGGTATAATTTGATATTATGTTTTTTGTTGGGTAAATGTCATATCATTCAAGGTTTTGAGAGGGATATTTGAAGTTATCTCTAACTTTTTATTCAAAAAAACATAACCACTGTTGATTATTTATAACTATAGAAAAGACTTCGTTACATAATAGTTTAAGGGGTTGTTTGGCAACTTCTGTGCCAATAAGTGCTAACCAGTAAGAGGCCTGATTGGGTAAGAGACTCTGAACGCTGAGCCAGTAAGAGTACGCCGATGTGGTAGTGGCTAGTGGTGTGTGAGTGGCCGGGTGAGGGTTATAAATACAAGTGAAGGGACAAAGTGGTAAAATTTTCATTCAACATCATTTTGAAACTTAATGGGTGAGAGGCTTGCTGCCTGATTCAAAAGTGTCCTTCTAGTGAACCAAACACACTTAATGCTGACTGATTCAGAGGTATCCTCTCAATGGACTCATTAAGAAGCTACTAAACAACTCCTAAGTAAAACGATTTGGCGGTTGTTTGCAATAAAAATAGACTCTGTGCCACTTACAACCCATTTTCCTCAGCTAGTGTATGGTAACACAGCCTGAATCAAACCAGTTGACAAGCATTTCTTTTATCAAAGAAAAACATGGAAATTAACTTGAAATCGTGAACTCAAGCACACTTTCTTGATTTTCAGGCTGTTAGAATTGGAGATCTAGAGTTGTTAAAAAACGTAGCATAGAAATTCGCCACCACTTTCAGCTCAGACCGGACCAACAACTTGATCGTGAGACTACGCCACAACGTCATAAGAACCGGGCTCCGCAACATCAGCATCTCCTACTCCCGTATCTCTCTTGCTGACGTGGCAAAGAAGCTGAGGCTGGGCTCACCAAACCCTGTGGCAAATGCCAAGAGCATCGTCTCAAAAGCAATCCGTGATGGTGCAATAGACGCGACACTAGATCATGCGAACGGTTGGATGGTATCTAAAGAAACCGGTGACATTTATTCCACAAACGAGCCTCAACAAGCCTTCAATTCTAGGATTGCTTTCTGTCTAAATATGCATAATGAGGCGGTTCGTGCCCTTCGGTTCCCTCCCAACTCTCACAAGGAAAAGGAGAGTGCTGAAAAGAGGAGAGAGAGACAACAACAAGAGCAAGAGCTTGCAAAACATATCGCCGAGGAAGACGATGATGATTTTTGATTGTTGCAATCATTAAGGTAATCGCTTCATCTTGTTATCAAATTAATCACTGTTTGTTTCAGTATGTTAAAATTACAATCTTGGATTTATAAAAAAGATCAGCCTGTTTTGTTGTGGATTTATTAGGACTATGAATGTTAAAATGTTCTGGGATTTCACGTGTTTTTTTTTTTTCTAATTGTAGCTATGAGTTATGACAACCACTACTAGAAAACTGCTACTTTTCCCACGTCAATTTCCGTAGGAAATCCGTGGGTAACTGCGTTTACCCACGGATTTCCCACGAAAATGGGCTGTGGGAATTTTGCTCGTGGGTAATTTTTTTCTGACGCATTTCCTACGGAATTTCCTACTCCTTTCCCACACAAATGTTTCGTTAGAATTCTCCTACTTATTTCTCACGGAATTAATTTTCTTAACTTTCCGACGCATTTCCTACGGAATATTTATTTTAATTTTCTTATATAATATTTATTATATAATATTTATATATTTTAATTTTCTTACACAATTCCTACGGAAAAAAAAATCAGCCAAAATGGGGAAATTCCCCCTGGATCGGTGTGTGCCTGGGATCGAACTCGAGACCTATACGTTATAACCGAAGTGTCTTAACCAGTTTATCCTCCTGTACAGGAGCTGATATATCTTAGATTTAATTCTATATATATACTATTTGAGTCAATATTTTTCTACACATTTCCTACGAATATTAATTAAAAACATATTTCGTGAGCAATTTGTGAGCAATTTGCCGATAATTTCTGACTCACTTCCTACGGATAGGAAATGAAACATATTTCGTAGGAATTGTGTTGGTATTTTCCTACACTTTTTCTACGGATATAAATAAATTTATTTTAAAAATAACATATATTGATATAAATAATAAAACTTTATGTTTTAATATCAGTAATTTCATTTTATTATAAATTTTTTTTAATGATAATTTGGATTCCTACGCATTTCCTACCAATAATTAAAATGAAAACGGATTCCGTAGGAGATCGGTCGGAATTTTCCTACACTTTTCCTACGCATAACAATTCCTACGAATTTCCGACTAATGGTTAAAATGAAAACGGATTCCGTCGGAGATCGGTCTGAATTTTCCTACACTTTTCCTACGCAAACCAATTTGTCGTTCTTTTGTCGCTTTTTTTGTCACAAAACTAAGACCCTTTTTAATACGTCGGAATTTCGCAGGAAATGTGTAGCCATTTTCGTTCGTAGGAAATGCGTAGGAAATTTTGGTAGGAAAAATAGCAGTTTTCTAGTAGTGAACACCTAATTCTGGATAGATGATATCTTAGTTTTAAAAAGCGCCCAAGGACGCAAGGCGTCCTTAGGTGCAACCGGCATCTCCTTTGTGTAGGTAAATCAAGTGGTGTACGTAAAGCCCAGGTGAGACGTGCTTTACAGTAAAAAAATCGGTATAAGGCTCATGTTTGAGGGGCGCTTTTCTTGTCGCGACATCTTTTGAGCATTAGTTGTTGTACATTAGGCTTTTTAGGATGTACATGTTGGAAATTTATATATTAAATCTTATGTAAAGCTTATTTATAGCTAAGTTTTGGGTGGGGATGTTAAACACCTATGGGAAATATGGAAAACTTATATAAGCACCTTGTGCCTTGTGTGCGAAAAGCGGTGTGTTTTTGTATAGACCTCGGTTTTAGACTTAAGCATGAATGTGTAGATGGTGACACCAGTCGAAGTCATCTCGGTTGTGCTGTAGTGTCGCTATTCGTCTCCTTGATCCGAATTAGAAACTGTCAACTTACAAAACTCGGTAGAATGTCCATGGGGTTGAAGCATTTAAACAATAACATATATGACCATCATAAGTATGTTAGTGTGTTTGGATACAAGTCGAAACATCACAAACCTTACGTTTGAACTATGTTGGTCTTGGCATAGTACCGATTGATTAGGGTTTAACTTAAGGGGAAGGAATCGAAAACAGCTAAGAATAATATAAACAAGAGAGACGATTTTGATTTTTGATTTTTATTAATATGGGGTCTTATTTATATTTACCAAATTAGTGTTGCCTATTGATTTTAGAGTTATCGTTTAACAAAATGATGTTGTGTATAGGGGTGTTCTTCGGGGTTTTAATTGGGTTTTGGGTTATTTGGGTTTCTTGTTACTGGAATCCTATCTGTAATCCGACCCAAATAAGATTCAGATTAATTGGTTTCGGGTATTCAGGCCGGGTTAATCGGTATACGGATTTTTAAATACAAGTTGCAATGCGTAATTTACATTCCCACTTAACATTATTATTATTAAGTGAAAAACACAAATCCAACTTAACATTATTATTATTAAGTAAAAACACAAAATGTCATATAAAAACACCCCTAATATGATATTTTATTCAAACCCATGCATTATTAAAGATATACATTAACTAAATAAACGTCACTACAATAAGCACAAAACCAAACCGTATCAAACAATCGCATACACTAAAAAGAAAACGTCAAACCCTATCAACCAAACTGAAACTTTTTAGTTGCTCAAACAACCAAGGAAACAAAACACATCATGTTCAAAACAAAAACAAAACATACGAGAAGATATATAGACTATTATAGTTATTATGTATGAATAAAATATAATTGATATTTTTTAATGTAATTCGGGGTAATCGGGTCAACCCGATTAACATTTTTTAACCCAATTACCAACCCGAATACTACTTTTGGGTTTCGGGTTCCATCTTGCTCGGGTTCGGGTTGGTTTTATTCGGGACAGTTTATTTCCGTAAAAAAACACCCCTAGTTGTGTATTAGTTTAAGAATTAAACAAATGTTCATATACTTGTTTTGTTAATTTGTTAATGGTAGAGGGGCTATCCTTGCTTATATGTAAATAATATAGATCTTTGGTGGCAAAGCTTGAACAAAAAATCAGGAGGGGCCGGACTCTCAAGATAAATTACACAACGAAGCGAAAAATCAAACCTCCCTGCCCCCATGGAACTCCAACCTTGTTTGGTATCAATAGAAAAGTCAACTGTGATTATCACTTTTACTCTTCAATCTAATTACAATAGTTTACAATTTAATAACGCTTTGAGCATGTGTTTTTTTTTTCCAGTTTTTGAAGCATTTAGTAATAAAAACTAAAGAAAAAAAAAATACAAGCTTATTCGACTTCTATCCAGCTGGTTTCCACTTTCCCCTTGAGTTGGGGCTTCTGTTTCCTCGGTTTGAATATTTTTGAGGGTCAAAACCAAACGGAACAAAATTCAAAACCTCCCTGCCCCCATGGAACTCCAACCTTGTTTGGTATCAATAGAAAAGTCAACTGTGATTATCACTTTTACTCTTCAATCTAATTACAATAGTTTACAATTTAATAACGCTTTGAGCATGTGTTTTTTTTTCCAGTTTTTGAAGCATTTAGTAATAAAAACTAAAGAAAAAAAAATACAAGCTTATTCGACTTCTATCCAGCTGGTTTCCACTTTCCCCTTGAGTTGGGGCTTCTGTTTCCTCGGTTTGAATATTTTTGAGGGTCAAAACCAAACGGAACAAAATTCAAGGTTGGCAAAACTGAATATTAAACACCCTGGAAGTCTGATGTAGCGTGTGTTATTATATTACGTTGATTCTGCGAATACCCGTGATGATCTTCCCCAAACCCCCAAAATTCAACCCAAGAGACACAGAATTTGAAGTGAAAATTGAGTAAATTCAAAATTGATGTCTGACCATCCAACTTACAAGAGAAACATATAAATAATGACAGAAATTCGAAATGGGCCACAAAAAAGCCATGGGCCAAACACAAGCCCAAAAACAAAATGCCCAAAACACCGAAAAAAACATAAAAAGATAAATAACTGATAGAAATAAGCGTTTTTTTGGCTCGGACGCCTAAAACGGACCCCCGTAGCCCAAGTTAGAGCCATTTTAGTGCCCGCTCCTCCACACTTGGACCCGCATCAAAGTCAACCAAACCGAATCAAACAATCTGCAAATTGAACCAAGCTTGTAAAACCCTAAATCAAACCTGCTAAGGCAAAGCTTATATGTTTAATGACAATCCATCCTAGATATTGGTGTTTAATTATTTAAAATTAAAGGGTTAAAAACTAATGCTCTTTTAAATTAAATGTTCATTGTTCAATATTATTTTTAAGGCTAACAAAGATAATTATATACATTTAGACATTTAAATTACTTTATACAAGTAGAATTTACCTTACAAAACCTTGTACATTAAACATATGATATGATCTTCACGTTCTAGAATTTATGCCCCTGCAGAAAATTGATGGAAAGAAGACAGTGAAAATTTAGATGGTGTTGTAATGTTAACATATAACAAACTACATTTTGTTTTCCTATCACAGTTTCTTTCCATTTCGATTCAATATTTTTCTGTGATGTGGCTGAAAATGGTCATTTATAAAAATTGGTGTTTTTACGTTTACACAAAGAAAAATTAATATAATTATCTTATAGCATATGAATCCTTTTAATATAATTAAAAAAACGGAAGAATATGTAATTATGTTTGTACATACCTCTTCTAGTTTGGCCTCTATAAAGGAGTTGACATCTGTCCTTACATCACATATCCCAAAATCTGTATCTATTACTTTTAGCTGAGGCGTAGACACGTGTCCCTTGGTGAAAACTGTAATTACTCGGCATTCTTTGATTTGTAAAGTATCCAAAGCTGGCAATGAGAAAGCCTTCTTCCCTAAGCAAAATCCCTTAAGAGTCCAAAGATGTTGTAGTTCTAAGGAGTTTAGACGAGGTAAGATAATCTCATTCACTTTGGCATCACATTCTTCTTCTTCTTCCTTCACAATTACCTCCATACCCATGCAGTCTCTTATACTTAGGTGTTGGAGTTGCACTAGACTACCAACCATGGAACATGTAAAAACATGTTCGAGATCTTTACAATAGCGAATAGAGAGAGTTGTTAGGTTTGGAAACTCTAGTACCATCCATTGGTTGCTCTTCCATAAATACTTTAGATCATATGCGAAGTGTAACTTCACGTGTGTTAGGTTTGGAATTGGGACAACAGTTTTTGATTCACTGGAACCACTCCCTTCCACTGCTACTACTTCAAATACCTCCTTTACCCTCCAACATCTTTTTATAGTAATCTGTTGAAGCTTTACCAGTTGTGGCAGCGCATGAGATGGAATACTAGTCCTTCCAACATCCACGTTATTCTCTAACATCTTAATTTCTATCAGATTATGAAAAGAGGAAGGCATCCCTTTTGAAGATGTTGGGAATGTGGTCTACAACAATAAAAGAAAAAGGTGTTTGTTATAGGTTACATCCTTGCAAAGAGTCTGAAACAAGAAATAAATGCTTGCTTCCATCACTATTTCAACAAATATATTACGGTGGCAGGGATTTATAGCATGGATTTCTTCTACTTTTCATTCTAAGTTGATGCAATTGATGAAAACATCATAACTGATAACCATTTTAAACAAAAAGGTTTGTGTACCTGGAAGTTAAAGCCACTTTCAAGACTATGTTTGCCAAAGCTTGTGTGTATGTACTTGAGCTTAGGAGTTTCCAACTGACCAGATGTAAACACCACCCATTCATCACAATCATTGATCATAACGTTCACCAAAGAGGGACATCGGAAGTCATTCATTCCCAAGAAGAAACCCTTGAGGTTTGGTAGACGGTCAAGTTCAAGCGTCTCCAGATTAGGAAACACCACAACTTTTTCTCCTGATAATGATGATGTTTTGTTTTCTTCTTTTACAATCACTTGTATTGTCTTGCATCTTTTTACTTTCAACTGTTTGAGATGACTGAGAGTTTTAAGAGTGTTGAAAGTGAATATATGTGTCAGAAGGTCACACTCATAGATAACCACAGTTTTTAAGTTTGAGAGTTGCGGGACAGCTACAGTAGTAATAATGTTTTGTATAGGTAGACTTGTTAAAGAAGTACCAGCTTCACTTCCTTCATCAACATTATTAGTATTGTAACAGTTCATCAATTCATTTTCAAATACCTCTGTCATCCTACTGCACTTCTCAATATTCAGCTCTTGAAGCCTATTCATTCGTCCTAGTGCATACCATGGAATTAGACTTGACAATGCATCACAATCTTCTATGAATATCTCTCTGGGGTATTGGCACAACGACCAATAAGAGTCGCCGGTTACTTGAGCACTCTGCAATGAATCACAAATCATATTTATTTTAATGTTCTTATAAATGATCACTTTCTTTTCAAAGACTACTTATTTTAATTTTAGTATCTCCTTTTACGGGTTTACTTTACAAAGTTTTAATTCTTAACAACATCGTTTAATCAAGACTTACCAAAGCATATTATTATCATACCTGGAGGTGATGATGAATGGTATTAGTAACACTGGAAGAAATTTTGTTGCTCCTACTCCAACTATTCTTTTCATCATCGATACACTTTAGACTTCGGAGATCTCCAAGCATGAGAGTCTCCAAATGAGGAAAGAATGTGGTGTCTTGATAAGAAGATGCAGATGCAATGTTTTCATCATCTCTTCTTGAAATAACTTCTTCCATACCACGACAACCACATATATAAACAGTCTTTAAGTTGGATAAATATTTTGCCATAAAAGGAGACAACAAGTACTTTATTTTGGGACAAGAATCCAAGAGTATGTGTGTGAGGTTTTGGAATGGAAATTGCAAAGGTGGATGATGACGAATTAAGAATCTATTCCAATTGCACTTCCACACATGACTCATCTTCTCTAAAAAACTTAGGTGTATAGTTTGAAGGTAGGGAAGTAGTATTGGCGGTTGAATTGTTGCTAATTGTCTGCTACTTGCACTATCCATATCAAACACGACCTCACCTACTCTTTCATCAGTCCATAACTTAAGATGTTGAAGGTGATGACATGTGTGGAGAAGATAAGATGGGTATGTGACATCTGGAATGTAATCATCCACTTCTGACATGACATTAATCTGCATGTAACACTAAATGTAATTAACACTTTAATTTCTTCCTTTAACACATTAAATATACTATAACATCAACAAGAATCAAACTGGAAACAATGGAGAAGGCTCCTAATTTAAACATATTAGTCACAATAATCTGCACGGAAAAAAATATAATGTAATTAACGATTTAATCTCTTCAGTTTATACACACCATACAAGAAACACTGGCGAATGTTCTCACAAATAATAAATCTTCAGATTTGGTCTTATTAAAATAAATCATTTTCGATTTAATGGTGATAATAATTTATACCACGGCATGGAACCTTTTTGAGTTCTTTTATATCCCATGCACGTGGTAAGTGAAACAACATAATCAATTAATCAAATTATTGAATCTAACGTACAAACTAAGTGGACTGGAATAACTAGGCATAGGCCTGTAAATGAACCGAACGAACACGAACAGAGGCATATTTGTGTTCGTTCATTTAACTTTAACAGAACAAGAACACAAACATTTAATGAACATGTTTTTTGAGTGAATTGCAAATTTTGTCCTTTATCTTTATATCAAATTGCAAGCGGTGTCCTTTACCTTTAAAATTGATGTGTTTTGTACTTTATGTTTTAAAATCCTGCATGGTTTGTCCTTTGACCCTAACCCAGTTTATTTTTCCTGTTAAATAGAATCATGTGCATGTCACATGAGGGTAGATCCGTCTTTTTTCACTATCATCTTCATTTTCACCCAAATTAAATAACCAAACCCTAGATCATATGCCTCCCCAAATTTCCCCCTCTATCCCAGTTGCCACCACAACCCACAATCACCACCACTGGAAACCCACCGCCACCATTAGACTATTGACAACCATCTACCTTTTCTATCTCTAAAAACGCAGACACACATTACAAGTAATGACGATCCTAACAATCATCTAAACACGAATTAATCAGGACAGCAACTTTTGTGTATATATGAAGTATCTGATCAAATGTTCTTTAAATTTGACTTGCAGCAAATATATATTTTTTAATATTTGTTACATGAGACAAATAATGTTTATCTACTAGCATTTTGTTAGATTTTGCCTTCTGTTCAAGAAGGCCTACTTCATCAAACATCGTTTGGTTCTCTCATGGTCATTATTCTAATTAGGATTTAGGGCAGTGAAGTACGACATGCCTAAGATGCGGGTAAGACAACAAGTAATCAAGATCCTAAAATCATCTCTAAAAACACACACACACACACACACTCACCTTTCTCTCTCCAAAATCATCCAAACACGAACCTGATTCTGACTCAACAAACAAAACACCTTCTCCATTACAATTAATCATGATCGTACCACTCTCATATCTATCCAATCGTCCAACCATCGGATAGAACGAGACGAGCACTTCTACAAATTAAAGGTCCATAGATGCTTTGGAGCATTTGCTATGGTCTCTGAAGGGGGAATGAACGATGATTTTTTTTATTGTGATGTTCAACTTGATGTTTGGATCTGTTTTCATGGTCATATTGAAGGTTGATTGGGAATTGAACATGGTGGTGCAGGTGTTGGTGTTGGTGTTGGAGAGAAGGTAGGTGAGTGTGGTGGGTGGGATGGTTGATTTATTTATTTATTTTTAATTACTTATTAGGGGAAAAGACATTAATACCCTTAGATGGGGTCCACGTAATCTAATTTAACAGAAAAAATTAACTGGGTTATGGTCAAAGGACAAACCATGTAGGATTTTAAAACATAAAGTACAAAACACATCAATTTTAAAGGTAAAGGACACCGCTTGCAATTTGATATAAAGATAAAGGACAAAATTTGAAATTCACTCCATGTTTTTTTGTCCATGTTCATTTATTAAGAAAATGAGCAAGTTCGTGTTCATTTATGTTCATTCGTTTAAAACAAAAATGAACAGTTCACGAACGTAAACAAACTCAAAAGAGCATAATTTAACAAACAATAAGCAACACAAATGAACATAATTTATTAAACATAAATGAACAAAAAGTAATTTTTTTTTATAAAAATTAGTGATTAATTACAATAAATTTCATTGGAAACCCCATTTTCATTACTAGAAAGCCCAATTAAGATAAATTCCATTGGAAACCCCATTTTTATTACTAGAAAGCCCAACTACCAATTAGTTATATTTATATAAGTAGTTAGAAAGTTTCTTTTATGTTTAATATTTATAAAAATACAACTACTTATGTATTTAAATTGAAACAAACAGAAATAAATGAACGAGCATAAAATAGTTATATAAACGAACATAAACGAACGTTCACGAACTTAAATGAATGAACAAAATATGTGTTCATGTTCGTTCATTTAATTAATTAAATGAACAAAAAACTGTGTTCTTGTTCGTTCGTTTATTTAATTAAATAAACGAACGTAAATTAACTTCTCGCCGAACAAGTTCACGAACAGTTCATGAACGTTCGGTTCGTTTACAGGACTAGGAATAACTTAAAACGTAATTTAAATTTATTTTTGACATCATATAAACCATTTATGTTAGTTTCATTTGATAAAAATTGAAAGTTGACGTACCTCCTGATTACTCTCAATCATTTTATTGCATGTCGAAACATAATTGGTAAGTGCCCCCAAATCAAAATTGGTTGTGGTAGGTGTGAATATATCATTAAAGTTGTCACAGTGTTTTATCTGAATGGTTTGTACATCTTTAAAGCTGTTGATGAGGGTATGAGATTCATTTACGACTTCAAACCTCCACAACTCTTTTAGCTTCCTTAGTTGCTTCACTTCAATCTTTCTTACTCTGCTGCTACTGTGTTTCCCCATTCCACAAACACTTTCGAAGTCGATGTTGAATAACACTTCAATGGAACCACACTCTTTAACTACAACCTCTTCTAACTGATTCAATAATGGCAATGGATTTCTTGGAAAAAGATTTGTAAGGCTATCACATTCTCTCACTCTAACTTGTCTCAGCGTGGAAACCTCATCTTTCTCACTAGTAGACTTTTGAAACGGCCATATTTGCTTCAAGTTCTCCATCTTAGAAATATATAATTTCTCCAACTTAGGAGTCACATCCTAAACAATAATTAAACCTTGTTAGAACGGTAAATAGCATATGACATTAAATTGTAAATTATTTATAGCTTTGGATATTAAGATAATGTATGTACCTCTTTGTTGAATAATGATTGCATTGGAGCAGTAGTATCTGGATAAATGCTTGTGAAGTTGGGAAGGCCATCAAGTCTCAGCTCCATCATTTCTGGTAATTGGATAACATTGTCACACAAACGATTTTAAATAATCTAATATATAATAATAGGACCCACACGTCCTACGCGTTGGAAATACGTTTGTTTTCAGTTCAGTTATTACGGTGCTAACACGTTAAAATATGGATGAGCTCGGTACCGGTAACGGCACCGAAAGTACCAATTCGGAAAATCATCAAAATTAGGTACCAACACCGAAAATGCTCGGTACAATACGGTATGGTATTTGAAGGTAAAAATCAATAAATACAGGTATGGTGCTAGACCGGTGTCGAACCGAAAGTAACGATTCTAAAAACGCCAAAAGGTGGGTACCAAATTCGTACCAAAAATGATTTGGTATAGTAAATTTGGTACCGATACAATACCAGTTTGATTACAGGATTTGATACGATTTGTTCATCAATATTCTAAATATCCAAGTTAATTTTACATGCTACAATTCATTAATGACAGAAAAAGACAAAAAAGAAAGCAAAATAAGTTGTTGTGTATATAAAACCTCATTCAGACGAAATACAGTTTACTTACTGTCTGTATGAAAAGTAATTTAAACAGTGCAATTAGTTGCATTACTGCGTTGCTACAGGATTTGATAAGCTCGGTACCAACCGGTACCGAAAATACCGTTACCAAAATTCCCAAAAATGTGTACCGGTATCGAAATACCTGGTACGGTACGATTCGGTACCGGTCGGTACTGGTACGGCACCAATATTTAAGGGTAAAACTCAGTGAATACTGGTGCCGAACCAGTATCGAAAATACTCCACCGGTTTGACAAATCGGGTACCAGTACCGGTACCCGATACCATTACTCATCTCTCTAATTTTAACATATAGGTAATATAATTTACTGTTCATTTCCTTAAGTTATTAATATATAGGAGAATGTTCAATTTTAGGGTTATTGGATTTTATCACCCCAAACTATTGGCTATTGGCCGCTGCCACCTCCAACTATCACTTTGACGTCCGTCACCCCCAACTTAACACTTAGTGTGTTCTGTCACCACATCGTTAACAGATCACTAACTTTAAATCACGTTACTATACTTTTGGGGGTGTCATAGGGATCTTAGGAAGGTTTTAGGGATCTTAGGACACCCCAAATATATAGTAACAAGATCAAAAGTTAGTTGATCAGCTAACGACGTGGTGACAGAACACACTAAGTGTTAAGTTGGGGGTGGCGGGCGTCAAAATGATAGTTGGAGGTGGCAGTGACCAATAGCCAATAGTTAGGGGTGATAAATTCCAATAACCCTCAATTTTATTTTGAAGAGTGTCAAATCAAAGACAATTATACACATTAAGACATTTAAATTACTTTATACAACTAGAATTTACCTTACAAAACCTGCTCATTAAACATATGATCTTCATGTTCTATCTGGAAAATTTATGCCCTGTAGAAAATTGATAGAGAAAAGACGTGATGTAACTGGAAAATTGTATACATTTTGTTTTCCATCACAGTTTCTTTCCATTTCTATTCGATTTTAAGGTAGGATATTTGAATCTTTCTGTGATGCAACTGAAAATGGTCATTTATTAAAGAGTAAATTGCCAAAATCGTCCTTGAGGTTTGGACATGTTCGCCAGTTTCGTTCAAAACAACTTTTTTGTACCATATGGTCCTTCACTTTTGGGATTTTTTGCCATTTTCAGCCAAATGTCTAATTTGGCTTATTTTTTCTTGCAAATATTTGGATGAAAATGTCAAAAAGTTCCAAACCTTAGGGACAATTTTGGCAAAAAAAAAGGTTAGACGTTTGGATGAAAATGACAACTTAGCCCAAAAATGAATGACAAAATAATACAAAAAAGTTGTTTTGGATGAAACCGGCAAACGTGGCCAAACCTCAAGGACGATTTTGGCAATTTACTCTTTATTAAAATTGGTGTTTTTACGTTTACACAGAAAAATTAATATAAATATCTTTACATATAATGAACCTTTTTATAAATTTATAAAGGGAAGAATATGTAATTATGTTTATACGTACCTCTTGTAGTTTGGTCTCTATGAAGGAGTTGACATCTGTCCTTACATCACATATCCCAAAATGTGTATCTATTACTTTCAGCTGAGGGGTAGACACGTGTCCCTTGGTGAAAACTGTAATTGATGGGCAGTGTTTGATTTGTAAAGTATCCAAAGCTGGCAATGAGAAAGCCTCCTTCCCTAAGCAAAATCCCTTGAGATTCCTAAGTACTTCTAGTTTTAAGGAGTTTAGACGAGGTAAGATAATCTCATTCACTTTAGCATCATATTCTTCTTCTTCTTTCTTCACAATTACCTCCATCTTTTTGCACCAGCTTATACTTAGTTCTTGGAGTTGCACTAGACTACCAACCATGGAACATGTAAAAACATGTTCTAGGCTCCAACAATCCTGAATAGAGAGAGTTGTTAGGTTTGGAAACTCCGGTACCATCCATTGGTTGCTCTTCCATAAATACTTTAGATCCTCTAGCCCCAATAATTCCACTTGTGTTAGCTTTGGAATTGGGACAACAGTTTTTGATTCATTGGAACCACTCCCTTCCACTGCTACTACTTCAAATACCTCTTGTATCCCACTACATAATGTTATAGTAATCTGTTGAAGCTTTACCAGTTGTGGCAGCGCATGAGATGGAATAATAGTCCTTCCAACATCCTCTTTCTTCTCTATATTAATTTCTATCAGATTATGAAAAGAGGAAGCTGGCATCCCTTTTGAAGATGTTGGGAATGTGGTCTACAAAAATAAAAGAAAAATGTGGTTACATCCTTGCAAAGAGTCTAAAACAAGAAATAAATGCTTGCTTCTATCACTATTTCAACTAATTTATTACGGTGGCAGAGATTTATAGCATGGAATTTCTTCTACTTTTCATTCTAAGTTAAAGCAGTTGATGGAAATCAATTAAGACATCATAACTGATAATCATTTTAAACAAAAAGGTTTGTATACCTGGAAGTTAAAACCATGTTCAAGACTGTGTTTGCCAAAGCTTGTGTGTACATACTTGAGCTTTGGAGTTTCCAACTGACCAGATGTAAACACCATCCATTGAGGGCAATCATTGATCATAACGTTCACCAATGAGGGACATTGGAAGTCATTCTTTCCCAAGAAGAAACCCTTGAGGTTTGGTAGACGGTCAAGTTCAAGCGTCTCCAGATTGGGAAACACCACAACTTCTTCTTCTTCTGATGACGTTTTGTTTTCTTCTTTTACAATCACTTGTATTGTCTTGCATATTTTTACTTTCAACTGTTTGAGATGACTGAGAGTTTTAAGAGTGGAGAATGTGAATATATATGGAAGAAGGTCACACTCATAGATACCCACGGTTACTAAGTTGGAGAGTTGAGGGACAGCTACAGCGGTACTGTTTTGTAGAGGTAGACTTGTTAAAGAAGTACCAGCACCACTTCCTTCATTTTCAAATACCTCCATTAACGTTCCACAATTATAAATTTCCAGCACTTGAAGCCTTTTCATTTGTCCTGCTGCATACCATGGAATTAGACTTGGCAATGCATCACACTTGTATAAGGTTATCTTTGTGGGGTATTGGCACAACGACCAATAAGAGCCGGTTACTTGAGCACTCTGCAATGAATCACAAATCATATTTATTATTATATTGTTCTTATATATGACCACTTTCTTTTCAATCTCAACTAAACAGCAAACCAATTTATCCCCACTCTTATTTTAATTTTAGTATATCTTTTTACGGGTTTACTTTACAAAGTTTTAATTCTTAACCACTTGGTTTAATCAAGACGTACCAAAGCATATTATTATCATACCTGGAGGTGATGATGAATGGTATTAGTAACACTGGAAGAAATTTTGTTGCTCCTACTCCAACTATTCTTTTCATCATCGATACACTTTAGACTTCGGAGATCTCCAAGCATGAGAGTCTCCAAATGAGGAAAGAATGTGGTGTCTTGATAAGAAGATGCAGATGTAGTGTTTTCATCATCTCTTCTCGAAATAACTTCTTCCATATCATAGCAATCATCAATATACACACTCTTTAAGTTGGATAAATATTTTGCCATAAGAGGAGACAACAAGTACTTTATTTTGTGACAACAAAACAAGGATATGGTTGTGAGGTTTTGGAATGGAAATTGCAAAGGTGGATGATGATGAATTAAGAATGTATTCCAATTGCACTTCCACACATGACTCATCTCTTTCAACCGATATAGGTTTATAGTTTGAAGGTAGGGAAGTAGTAGTGGCTGTTGAATTGTTGCTAATTGTCTACTACTTGATGGAATATCCATATCAAACACCACCTCACCCACTCTTTCATCTTCCAATAATTCAAGACGTTGAAGGTGATGACAGGTGTGGAGAAGATAAGATGGGTATGTGACATCTGGAATGTAATCATCCACTTCTGATATGACATCAATCTGCATGTAACATTAAATGTAATTAACACTTTAAATATACTATAACATCAACAAGAATCAAATTGGAAACAATGGAGAAGGCTCCTAATTTAAACATATTAGTCACAATAATCTGCACGGAAAAAATATAACGTAATTAACGATTTAATCTCTTCAGTTTATACACACCCATACAAGAAACACTGGCGAATGTTCTCACAAATAATAAATCTTCAGATTTGGTCTTTTTGAGTTCTTTTAATGGTGATATCAATTTATACCACGGCATGGAACCTTTTTGAGTTCTTTTATATCCCATGTACGTAGCAAGTGAAACAACATAATCAATTAATCAAATTATTGAATCTAACATGCAAACTAAGTGGACTAGAATAACTAGCTAGGCCTGTAAATGAACTGAACGAACACGAACAAAGGCATATTCGTATTCGTTCATTTAACTTTAACCGAACAAGAACACGAACATTTAATGAACATATTTTTTTGTTCGTGTTCGTGTTTGTTTATTAAGAAAATGAACATGTTCGTGTTCATTTATGTTTGTTCGTTTAAAACATAAACGAACAGTTCAGGAACGTAAACAAACTTAAAAGAACATAATATAACAAACAATAAGCAACACAAATGAACATAATTTACTAAACGTAAATGAACATCAAGTAATTTTTTTATATAAATTAGTGATTAATTACAATAAATTTCATTGGAAACCCCATTTTCATTACTAGAAAGCCCAATTAAGATAAATTTCATTGGAAACCCTATTTTTATTACTAGAAAGTCCAATTACCAATTAGTTATATTTATATGTGTAGTTAGAAAGTTTCTTTTATGTTTAATATATATAAAAATACAAGTACTTATGTATTTAAATTGAAACGAACAGAAATAAATGAACGAGCATAAACATAGGTATATAAACGAACATAAATGAACACAAATGAACAAACATAAACGGACGTTCACGAACTTAAATGAACGAACACAATATGTGTTCATGTTCGTTCACTTAATTAATTAAATGAATAAAAAACTGTGTTCATGTTCGTTAGTTTATTGAACGAACATAAATTAACTTCTCGGCGAACAAGTTCACGAACAGTTCATGAACGTTTGGTTCGTTTACAGGACTAGGAA
Source organism: Helianthus tuberosus (assembly GCA_030545235.1). NCBI lineage: Eukaryota > Viridiplantae > Streptophyta > Magnoliopsida > Asterales > Asteraceae > Helianthus > Helianthus tuberosus. The sequence continues at coordinate 59,277,990 of CM060438.1, forward strand.
TAACTTAAAACATAATTTAAATTTATTTTTGATATCATATAAACCATTTATGTTAGTTTTATCTGATAAAAACTGAAAATTGACGTACCTCCCGATTACTCTCAATCATTTTATTTTTTCTTTTCCTTTTTTCCAAATTCCCACTGTTAACCATTGAATAGTAACCGGTAAGTGCACCCAAATCAAAATTGGTTGTGGTAGGTGTGAATATATATGTAAAGTTGCCACAGTCTTCTATGTGAATGGTTTGTACATCTCTAAAGCTGTTGACGAGGGTATGAGATTCATTTACGCCTTCAAACCTCCACAACTCTTTTAGCTTCCTTAGTTGCTTCACTTCAATCTTTCTTACTCTGCTGCTACTGTGTTTCCCCATTCCACAAACACTTTCAAAGTCGATGTCAAATAACACTTCAATGGAACCACACTCTTTAACTACAACCTCTTCTAACTGATTCAATAATGGCAATGGATTTCTTGGAAAAAGATTTGTAAGGCTATCACATTCTCTCACTCTAACTTGTCTCAGCGTGGAAACCTCATCTTTCTCACTAGTAGACTTTTGAAACGGCCATATTTGCTTCAAGTTCTCCATCTTAGAAATATCTAATTTCTCCAACTTAGGAGTCACATCCTAAACAATAATTAAACCTTGTTAGAACGGTAAATAGCATATGACATTAAATTGTAAATTATTTATAGCTTTGGATATTAAGATAATGTATGTACCTCTTTGTTGAATAATGATTGCATTGGAGCAGTAGTATCTGGATAAATGCTTGTGAAGTTGGGAAGGCCATCAAGTCTCAGCTCCATCATTTCTGGTAATTGGATAACATTGTCACACAAACTTACCATCTTTGGTAGGCCCTCCAAAGACATGAAATTCAACTTCTTTAATGTTACTACTCCAACTCCACTATTCCCACCAATCAATGATTCCAAAACGGGGCACTCGGAAATTGTGAGCCGCTCAAGTTTCTTCAAACCATTTGCTACACCAACTGTAAAGAGGTATGCCAATTCTTCACACTTCGAAATATGAAGGAATCTCAACTGGGAAAATTTTTGATCCAATGAAACATCTTGAAAATGCATCATATACTTCACTTGTAATCGAAGTTCCTCTGTTCTTTCAAATAGGTCCCTGATATTGCATTCTTTAAGCTCATTGCACTCAGCAACAAGATTTAGTGTGTTTCTGAATGAATATTTTTCATTGTTTTTCAACTCACAACCTATAGATAGCCTGAACCTTTTGAGTTTCTTAAACACATCTTTCAGTTGAGGCTTATTTGTAATGAACTCCAACTCTAATGCAATAAGACCTTGTGAAAGCTTCTCTAATTCGTCACAATTGGCAGGTGTAAGCTTAACAAGGCTACCTTTTAAAGCTCTCATATAAAGCTCTTCAAGACTGTCCTTCAAGTCTTGTAATACACCTTCATCAATATAAAGGTCAACACATCCACTCAAATCTAATAACTTTAGTTTTTTCAACTTCCCAATCGCCAATGGCAACCTTCTTATGTTACAATGAACAAGGCTCAGTGTTTCCAAGTTGCAAAGACTTCCAAGAGAAGAGATATCACCCGTCAACGAGCATGAACAGAGACGTAGTGTTCGAAGTGTGGTTGAGTGCTCGAATGTCTTCGGAAGCACGGGAATACCCATATTCTCATAAGACACAACCTCAAGTTTTTTCATTATTTTGTCCATATCTTTTGGAAACTTAGAGAGCTCATACCCGTCCATTAGAACCAAAAGTGAGAGGTTTGTGTAGCTTATGTCTGCAGGAAGTTCAGACATACCTGTGCACTTTAATAGAACTCTTTCATAAGAGTTTTTTGCATGGTGCTCCGATGACATGTTATTATGGTTGACAATTGAAGCCTGTTTGACTTTTGAAAAATTATTTAAAATAAAAGCACGCACGAGATCATGCATTTTGACACATCCGATGCGATCACTTTTTGTCAACAAGTTTGCACGTATAAGGTTGTTAGTACAGATGTTGGCCTCCATTCTTGCATTTTCTAAAGTTTGCACTTTAGTAAACACCTTTAATCCCCATCCATACATCATCAAGTCCTCAATAGGTATATTAAAGCCACCAGGAAATAAACCACAAAGAAGAAAAATTGCTTTCTCGTCATCCCTCAGGAACTTTTCATAACTCATCTCAAATATTTTGTGTGTGGAGCTTTCAATGTCTTGAAGGTCACCTGCATCTAAACGCTTGCTGACAGCATGCCATTCATCCTCTATGCCACCACTAAGATTTCTAGCAATGGTCTTTATGGCTATGGGTAAGCCACCACATTTCCTCACAATGTGTTTTCCTATGTCTGTGAGTGCATTATCATCTCCATTTGAAGGAGATGGTCTCACAATTCCAAAAAACAGAGCTTCTGATTCTTTATTATCTAAGAAGGTAATATTAAAAACTGAATCAGGTTGAACACCCATACGAGTACAAACTGAGCCATCACGTGACACCAACAACAGCTTGAAACCATTTGGTAAAGGACTTAGTCCAACATTTTTGAGGTCGAACACCTCCCAAATATTATCCATTATCACCAAAACTTTATTTTTCTCGTTTTCTGACATATTCAGAAATTCTTGACGAAGATGCTCAGCCCTATTACTTTCATATTTTTTAGTTAAATCATTACCAGTAAGGCATTCTGCAAAAATCTGTTGAAGAGCAATTGGGTCAAACGTTTGCCCTATTTCCACCTTCACAACTTTATAGAACATATTTTCATTTTGCACAACATGGTTTAGTTGTTCTATCATTGTGGTCTTTCCTAAACCACCCATCCCACATAGAGCAATCATCTTTTGGGTCTCATTATTTGATTGAAGGGATTCTAACAGAGCATTGAATATCGGAACTCTAGATTCAAAGCTGTAACCATGTGCAGAAGTAGAGGCAACCTTAGGACGAGGTTTTGGTGCATTAGTAAATTGTATGTTATTCTTTCGTGCTTCAAGAAGTTTTATCTCCTTGAGAATTTCGGAAGATTCTTTTCCTGCTTTGTATCTCTTTTCAACATTGAATAGCGCGATTGTTTCTATTAAATTACCCCTTTCACTCAGTTTTTCGAAGTCTTCTAACCATGGCGCCACATTGTCAGGTACCATAAGATTGTTTGCATCTGCTAAGTTCTTTTTATCTTGAATACCTTGTTTTATGACATCCAACAAAGCCATTGCATCCTTCATATCTTTAACATACTTTGTAGAGGAAACAAAGAAATCCAGTGGTTCTATAATGGGCTCCATCAAAACCCCAACCACACCATCAATACATCCATTAATATATCGACTTAGAATCGACGACATTTTCCAAAACTGCAGTAATTAACAAACAATAAAAATAATTAATAACAAAATGAAGAAAGTGTAGTTACCAAATCGGTTAGGCATGTATATATTCATCCCCAAGGGACATGGTGTGGTGGTAAAGGTGCCTCCCCTCTAGCCAAGAGATGGAAGGTTCACATCGGTATAGGTGGTTGTAGGAGTAGACTAGGATTAAAGAGCCGTTATAAAAAAATTGTATATATTCATTACTCTATTAGGAGTAGCTTCGGTTTCCTACGATGTTGGTCCCAAACTTGAATCTTGATACGAAAAATAAAGATGAAACAAGAACTAGAATAAACAATAAGAATTTCAATTGAATCTGATTGAATGTATTGTACAGAATGATTGAGAGTTATTTACAATTGAAAATCCTAACCCTATTTATACATATTGAAGAAGTGCGAATCCAATAGACGTGTTTCTTCACGAACAAGCATGTCTTTTGATCTTGTGGCTGAAATCAAAGATGAAGAGATTGCGTCCCTTTGTTCTTGTTTCCTGATGTCGATCAGTGAAGGGTTGCGACCCCCTGGATGTGTCGATCCAAAACATGTAGGTTATTATATCTTTCACCTTGTCGCATCCGGTCCTCGCACTTATTAAACTAAACTAATTATGACATAAACTAAACTATCAACTAATTACAGAAACAACCCTTATACTAAGGATGTGAAGGAGATTATGATATCATTCACCCCCTAATCTCGAACATCCTTAAGTTGCATCTTGATCTTTCTCTATGTCTTGCTTGCCATCATGATCCAGTTCTTCAACTTGTGCTATTAGAAGAGTTGGTTCTTCGTCTTCTTGCACGATATTTGCTTCTTCTCTTCTTTGGGTCGGTTTAGGACAATCTGAGGCATAGTGTCCATAATCATTGCAATTATAGCACCTTACCTTGCTTATGTCAAACACGAATTTGTCTTGATTTCTTGGGTATCTCTTCCGTCTATCATAATCATGATTATTATCCTGTGACATGTCATCTTCTCTTTCTTCTTGTCTGAACCTGCCACGGCCTTGGCCTCGTGACTGATTATGTCTTCCTTGTCCACGTTTTCTAGAGTGTCTATCACGACCAAGATTGTTGTCGTGATTTGTGAACAAAAGTTTATCATTGTTATCGGTATGACTTCCCTTTTTAGACATGATTCTTTCTTCAAATGTCTTAAGTCTACCGATGGTCTCATCTAGTGAGATCGTGTCTAGATCATTATTTTGTTCCAAGGATGCAACCATATGGATAAACCTTTCAGGCACGGAATTTAGTAACTTTCGTACCAACGTAGGCTGATCAAATGTTGATCCTAGGCTGGTTGCCTTATTAACCATACTGTTCAACTTGGCAGTGAACGAATCAATAGATTCTTCTTCTTTCATATGCAACATATCAAATTCAGATTTGAGTGTTTGCATTCGTGCCTTTTGCACCATGTCTATACCAACATGTCTAGTTTTTAATGCCTCCCATACCTCTTTTGCACTTTTGCAATTAGCAACTTGCAATATGAGATCTTCGGGTAAGGCTTGAAACAAGTATGCAATCGCAGTTTTGTCTTTCTTGACATCTGGTTGCGTATCTTCACTTGGTTCAATCATCTCCCATAATCCGTTTGCCTCAAGTATAGTCTTGATACGGATAGCCCAAATTATATAATTTGTGGACTTCAAAATGGGACATTGGAAATGGTTTAATGAACCACTTTCCTTTTGCATAACAATTATTTCTTTATTGCCACTATTATCACCCATGTTCTTAATGGGGACAAATAAATAATCTCAACAAACTTTGATGAGAATTTGTTAAGTAATGAAAATTTAACAAGGAATTAAACTAATTCCAAACAGTGACTTATTCTAATGGGATTCCAATAAGATTAGGACTTGAAAACAATCACAGGAACTTTTAGACTGGTTCCTAATCCGGATTGAAAACAACTAATCTTTAGACAACTCGAAACTATTAATACGAGAATTAGAAAAGAATTTCTTTCTAATTCTTTATTGGAATGAGAACCAAAAGTCAATAATCAAAAAAAAACTTCCTGATCGATAGAAAAAAACACAAAAACAGATTTGTAAAAATTTAACCTGGACTTTTGTGAGTAGTGTCTTCGGAAACGAAAAACGTATGCGACCAGTTGACACAAAGAACAGCCCTTTGTCTCTGAATCAATTTGTTTCTGAATCAACTTGTTTCTGAAATCGATTTTATTCTCTTGCTCTGAATCGATATATACTCAAATCGATATTGCTGAAACAATTTGATGTTGATTATTTGGCTTCAAGATTTCTGGTTCTGAACCGATTAAGATTTAATCGATTGGTACTGAATCGACTAAAATTGATTTGGTTTCTTCTGTTCGTTCTTTCCTCGTGGCTTTCTGGTTCTGAATCGATGTTATACTGAATCGATTTGCTTCTCCTTCTTCAATACTGATTTGATTTTACTGAATCAAATTGTTGCCTGAATCGATTTCCTTCTGAATCGATTTTGATTTCTGATTCACGGGTTGAAGAACGAATTGAAAACGTATCAGATTTGAACCCTAGGCTCTGATACCAATTGTTGGTCCCAAACTTGAATCTTGATACGAAAAATAAAGATGAAACAAGAACTAGAATAAACAATAAGAATTTCAATTGAATCTGATTGAATGTATTGTACAGAATGATTGAGAGTTATTTACAATTGAAAATCCTAACCCTATTTATACATATTGAAGAAGTGCGAATCCAATAGACGTGTTTCTTCACGAACAAGCATGTCTTTTGATCTTGTGGCTGAAATCAAAGATGAAGAGATTGCGTCCCTTTGTTCTTGTTTCCTGATGTCGATCAGTGAAGGGTTGCGACCCCCTGGATGTGTCGATCCAAAACATGTAGGTTATTATATCTTTCACCTTGTCGCATCCGGTCCTCGCACTTATTAAACTAAACTAATTATGACATAAACTAAACTATCAACTAATTACAGAAACAACCCTTATACTAAGGATGTGAAGGAGATTATGATATCATACGATTCGATAAGGTGAAGAATGTGGAAGAGCTTGTTTGGAAAGTCTCCCAGGTGAAGGATGATGGTGTCAAGATGACAGCAAATGTATCTTACTTCATCCGTGAAAGGAAGCTGCCAGGCCAGTACAACAACAGCTATAGACTGAATAAAGATCCTAGATCTAGGCCCTCATTAAATCATATCCATGAAAGAGTGGCTCCACCAAGACTAGAAAATAACTATAGATATCCCAATCCTTCGAGGGCTGCATACAAGGATACACAACCCATTTCGAATGTGCCCAGGCAATCTGGCAATAGTGAGCTAGTCAAAGAGGCAACAGTACCTGGGTGCATGGGAGGCGGGAACAGGTCGAAAAACGGAGGAGCTCATCTTACTAAATACCTGGGAAACAATGAGTTTCCGGGTCTAAAGAAACTGATCAGGAGAGCCGTGGTGGGGGTTACAAAAAACCTAGAAATACTTAATAACTTAAGGGAGCTGGTACAACCTTTTGTTACCACATCCCTGGAGGTTAGATACATTGGGGGATTGAGAGTTTTGTTGTCCTTTCCCACTTATGAAGAAACAAATGAATTCTTGTTACAAAAGTTGAAGGGTGGAAGAGTTTATTTGAAAGTCTGGACATATGGGAAGGCAAAGACATTGAGTATGAAAGGGTGGCTTGGGTTAGCATCAAAGGCATTCCAATCCTCGTCTAGGATAAATAGGCGTCCAACCGGATAGGAGAAGCTTGTACACGAATCTAAAGCTGATGAAAGAGAGTGTTCTATCCTATGACAGGATAGCCATCTTTGTTAACATGGGAGAAAGTATAAACTACAAGGTATTAGTGAAACATTGTTATCTTGAGTATGACGTTTGGGTCACGGAAGATGATGAACAATGGTGCCCTAGTTTCGTGTTCAAAGAAGAAGCTAATCTTAATTACAAGGTTTTACCTAGTAAAATTATAAGGTTTTACCTAGTAAAATTGATAAACATAAACATCCACCCTGACAAAATGAACAAAACCCTAATTTAATATTATTATGAACGATTGCGTTCCTGCTATTAGTGGAATCGTATCAATACATCCAACTCGAGCAAACGACTTGTCCTCAAGTCGAAATTCCGCAAGTTGTGCCATGCGATCAACCATTCAATTGAAGGGCTAAACCGCTTCCTGGACCCCACAACTGTCTCGAAGGACCCAACCATGGTCTTGAACAGAATGAAGCTGGATATCAAGTTTCCCATCTTCAATAATAGGCAGGAGAGTATCCAATGGAGCAGAGCGTTGAGCAAGAGCAAATCTGGGCATCTTAACAGGGATGATCGGTAGGATGCAAAAGCCCGGTAAGAATGCAAGCTCACTAGCCAGTGGTCCCACCTCATGGAAGACTACTGACCAAAAATCTGGGTGATAATCTCTCATTCCGATGTTTGGCGTTACATTGATCCAATTCTGCTATCTTCGATTGAACACCCGAAACCTGCTCACATTGATCTTCGTCATCACTAGGAGGGCTATCGTCTAGGACTTCCTCCTTAGCAAGATCTGGTCGTGAGTTGTGGGGCTCTTCCCGAGATTCCTTAATATTAAATCAAGCCTTGATCTCTACGATATCCTCCTGCATAGCTATCAACGAGTCTAATTTGGTTGCAACTGATGCTAATTGAGAAGCGAGCGCGGCCTGATCTAGTGATGGTAGAATCTGACTGGTTTTGGTGGCTAATTGGGTAGTGATTTGGTCAGGGATAGTGTCACTACCCCCACTTCCACCCTTCAATGATTCCCTCGCTTCCAATTTTGCAGCCAATTGTGTGGCGATGTGATCGTCAGAACTGTACCGGGTTTGCACCACCTTCAAAATTCTCGGCAATGGAACCACTGTTAAGAACCAGAAATACAACATACTAAAATTAAGAACAATTTGCCAAATTCGAGACAGGGTGAAAAGTTGGTCTGCCCATTTACTCTTGCTCGGAGAAGGATTCAAGTTGCCTCATCTCGGTGTGTCTTTTATGCTGAAGAAGACGAGAATGCAGATCATTTGTTCATCTCCTACAGCCTCACTCAACAGGTATGGGATTTTGTAGCAACCTGGTGTAAACTGAGTTCATTTTTCACTTTTTGGGATTAGATTTGGTGAATGTTCATGATCACATATGAGGATAAAAAAGGTGGAAGAAAGTTGTGTATGTTGCGATCCAGTGTGCAATTTGGCGCATATGGAAGACCCAGAATGACACATTATTTAATTGGAAGCAACCAATGCTAGCGAGGATTAAAGAAAAAAAAGAACATGGAGCTATCTATAGGTAAGAAACCGATCGAAGAGTGATGGTCTTATGATAAGACTCCACTGTATCAGTGGGTCGACCCATCTAGGTCAAACAGGTCTCAGTTCAGTTTCATTGACCCAATCAATTAGGAGCAAAAGTTTAGGGCAGAATTAGTCGGAGGCTGAAGGTTAGGGAGTCAAAGTCAAGAGGAAAGTATGGGGCTGAAATTTAGGAATAGTAACTCTTCTATTTTATATTTAAGTATTACATTTCCTGTTCTAATTTTCATGTCTTGTTTACTCTGATTGTTAGTGTTCTTGTATTGGAGATTAGCCCTCTCGAATCAGGCCAACTATCTTATTATTTCAATAAAACAACCCTTTCGTTTCTAGTATCTATCATTTGGTTCCATTGCCGAGAAACGATGCCTCCAAGTACCCTGGTAACCCTGATAGCGGCGATGATCATACTGATCCAGTTGCCACTCAATTAGCTGCAATCGCAACCCAATTTGAGTTCCTAAAAGGTGAAGTTGCTGCCCTAAAGTTTCAACAAGAAAAGTCCAGTCGCGGCTTAGGGAAGAAGTCTGATGAAGGTGAGACTTCTTGGCGGAATAACCAATACCGTCCTTCTACAAAGATCATACTACCCGCCTTCAGTGGTGGTGATCCAAGAGGCTGGATTCTTAAAGCAGAAAAGTACTTCAAATACTACGATGTTTCTGATGAAGATAAGGTTGATGTAGCAGCTATGCACCTTGAGGGTGACGCTCTCGATTTGTACTCTTGGTTATCCACTAATCAAGAGATGTCATTTTGGGAGGAACTGGTACATGCTCTACAGAAAAATTTTGGTCTAGTTGAGTTTCAAAACCCAGACGAATATCTATGCAATATAAAACAAACAGGATCTGTTCAGGAATATGGACAAGAATTTTCCTGGAGATCCGCCCGAGTTTATAACTGGCCAGATCATTGCCTTCTTGGGGTATTCCTAAATGGGCTCAAAGAAGAGCTCAAAGTTGATGTCAGAACTCACATGCCAAGGACGGTGTGTAATGCCATGAGTTTAGTGCTAAAGTATGAGTCCAAGGGTGGTGGTTGAAGACTTGAAAAAACTACAACTTGGAGTCCCGATTCTAAACCCTACCAAATAGAACCCGAGCCTGCAACAACTCTCTGAAATCAAGTGGTAGCCACCAGTTTACCACCTGTTCATATCTCTGATACAGAAAAACAGAACCGGTTTCTGAAGATGTACGGGACCAGAATAAGGAAGGTATAACAGTCACTGACAACTCTCTTGATGATATGGCTGAGATTAGCCTTCATGCACTTTTTGGTCAGTCACTTACGTCGACTATAAAACTTCATGGTATTTTAGATACAACTGAAGTTCAAATTCCGGTTGATAGTGGTTCAACACATAACTTCATTTCAGAAAAGTTGGTTAGCGAGCTAAAACTCATTACCCAGGTTGCTCCTTTCGGTGTGCAAATTGGGAATGGTGATATTGATGCAGGCCCAACTGTAGAGGATCGGGCCATGACATTTCTGGAGGCCCATGATCGAGCTTCCAAGGGTGTTTTACGAAAACGAGCATAACTTTGGCTACGGGTCTCCGTTTTAGGCGTTCGACCAGTCAAATCGAAGCTTGAAACGAGGAGCACGTCGTGGCAAGGCCCCAAAGGGGCCTTGTCCAAGTTTCGCCCCAAAAAACGGATTCTAAAGGGTGTTTTGGACACTTTTTATGTTTTTTCGGTGTTTTATGCATTTTGTTTTTGGGCTTGTGTTTGGCCCATGGCCTTTTTGTGGCCCATTTAGAATTTCAGTCTCTATTTATGTCTCTCTTGTAATTTGGATGGTCAGAATTGAATTTTGAGTTTAATCACATTTCACTTCAAATTCTCTGCATCACATTTCACTTCAAATTCTCTGCCCTTTGGGTTGGATTTTGGGGGTTTGGGAAGATCATCACGTGTATTCACAGAATCAACGTGATCCGTTCTTCGTTATCTTGACACACGCTACATCAGTTGGTATCAGAGCCGAATTCTTGGCTCAAAATGTCTCCGAGGAGAAATAGGCCACTCGATGAAGTGTATGAACGGGAGTTGGAGCAGCGACTTATGGCGCGGGTGGATCAACGTTTGGATCAAGTGGTCGATTAGTTGACTGACCGGATGGCTGACTCGATCAATCGTAGGAGGCAGGGACCTAATGATGGATATGGTTCTGATTTCAGTAACCTATTTGGTGATGGTTTGAATTCCGAGGACGATCAGGAAGGGCGACCAAGGAGAGAACGGGGAGAGGGCAATAGGCATTGGGTTTCTGGGATAAGAGTTGATATTCCAGAATTTGATGGGACTAGTTTGAATCCGGAGTGGTTCATCGATTGGTTGGCTACCGTAGAGGAGGTGTTTGAGTACAAGGAGGTGCATGAAAATAAGCGGGTGACTTTGATCGCTACCAGGTTACGTGGTAGGGCCTCTGCATGGTGGCAACACTTGAAGTTAACACGAAATAGGCTCGGGAAGTCAAGAATCGTGACATGGACCAAGATGAGAAAGTGCTTGCGGTCCAACTTTTTGCCTCATAACTTTCAAAGGTTGATGTACCAACGTTTGCAAAATTTAAAACAGGGGCTAAGTCGGTTGATGATTATACAACGGAGTTTTACCAACTGATTGCTAGGAGTGATGTTGGGGTGAACCTGGTAGTCAGGCGCTCTTGCTATACACCAAAGACAGATGGGGATGACTGGCTTAAGCATAATATCTTCCACTCAACATGTACCATTTTGGGTAAGGTTTGCACGTTTGTTATTGATTCTGGAAGTTGTGATAATTTGATATTTGAAGAGGCGGTCCAGAAGTTGGCTTTGAAGACAGAGAGTCACCCCAAGCCTTATAAGCTTCAATGGCTTAAAAAGGGAGGTGAAGTAACGGTATCTAAGAGAGCCCTTGTTTCTATTTCTATTGGGTCCATATATAAAGATGATGTTGTGTGTGATGTGGTCCCTATGGACGCGTGTCACTTATTGTTGGGCAGACCTTGGGAATATGAGCGTAATATAGAGCATGAGGAATTACGTCGGCAGGTTGAAGACTTAATTTCTAAAGGGTACGTTCCGGAAAGCATGAGTCCTTGTGTTGTTCCTGCTCTGTTAACTCCAAAGAAGGATGGGACGTGGCGTATGTGTGTTGACAGTCGTGCAGTCAACAAGATCACTGTGAGGTACAGATTTCCAATTCCCCGACTTGATGATTTACTTGACCAAATTGGCGGTGCCACTATTTTCACAAAACTAGACTTGAAGAGTGGGTACTACCAGTGAAGGGGTAAGGTCCCAAAAACCTCATAAAAAGGATTTGAGACCATACCACAGATTGGCCTTTTGACCTTTTAAGCCTTGCGCGGCCGCGCACTGGTATTACAAAAAGGGAGAAAACAGTCAGCAAATCTATAGTTGCGCGACCAAAGGGAAACATAAGTCCTTGCGCCTTCCTCCATTTACAAAGGATTAGAATCCTTTGTTCTATACCTCCGCCTAAATATCCAGACTTGAATATTATTTTACCCAGACTTGGGATTCTCTCGTCCGTGTCCACACAGTAAGGTGTCACACCAGATTACAGCAGTAATCTTCTAGAAAGAAATATAATCGTGCACCACCCAGACGGTTATAACCGTCTGGACACGTGTCATCACCACAAGCAACTCTGAAATCACAACGAAGGCATGCAATTGGGGAGTAATCTCCACTTAATCATTTTCCACGTGGCAACTCCCCAGCCATAGATCAAACCACGATCCGTGTGCATTCACATCGGATCGAGACAACTTAACAAAGGATCAAAGAACTTAACGGAGGAAAAGATAACCGCTACGGCGTTAGCATCTTCCGTCATCTTTTCAATAACAGGTTTTCCCTCCCAAACTCCCGGCTATAAATAAGAGAACTGTTCAGGTATAAACTCAGATTACTCTCACTTCTCAAATACTTATCTTCTCCAATTATCAATACTTATTCTCACGCCGGAGTCGGGTCAAGGAGAGAACCCCCTTCTCCCCTTGGCGAGGCTAACGGTGTTCTTTTTTTGCAGAACCACCGGAGAAGAAATCCCGTTGCACTGAATCAACCGAGAGAGAGCTAACCCTTTTATGCGGATTCAAACCCCCTAACTATCTCGGTTCCGGCCGTTTAGTTAGTGTTTCTTCATTGGCGCCCACCGTTTTCTCAGTTTTTCTAGTTTCTATCTCGTTCGATTCAGTTCATTCCGTTTTCTGTTTTTGCACATGGCAGAAAATTCGTCATCTCACCGGCAACCTGGTCCTCGACCAAACGTCGGAAACAATTTACAGCTAGAAGAATCTCCAGAACATTGGTTTAGCAGATGCCAAGCTGCTTTAAACACAATCGTTATTCAAATCGCCAGATCTGATTTGTCAAACATCAGATCTGGAAAAGAAATTAATACCACAGTATTGGACCCACTAACACCACGTAGGGGGGATATCCAATCCAGCCAATATAGCAGTTATCAAAAACAAATACACATGATTCAGGGAGGTCCATCACGAAGACCAAATAAATGAAACTATGATCAACATTGGAGAGAACAGCAAGTCGTGTTTCCTGTTGTTCCTGGGGGCCCTCAGGAAGAACGACCAGTGATTATCACTGGTATTTTCGGTCATTACCGAACCGACTATATGTTCATAGATCCAGGAAGCTCGATGGACATCATATACGAACAGTGCTTTAAACAACTCGATCCAGAAGACAAAGCACGTCTGGAACCGGTCGATTTTCCTCTCACCGGATTCTGTAATGAAGCTGTATTCCCATTAGGGCAAATTGTTTTCCCGGTGACCTTGTCTGATGGCGAGCACTCACGAACAGTTACAGTCAATTTCATGGTCATGCCGGCAACATCACGTCATGATGTCTTGCTCGGGAGAAGGTCACAAAGGGAATTTAGCATGATCACTTCTATTCCACATGCTGCCTGCGGATTTCCGACAGAGACTGGAGTTGCAATACTCTATTCAAGCAAAGAAGTCATGTTCGTAGACGACGAACCACCGGCAAAGGTAGTCAAACCTTCGGCACCAAATGAACCAGAGAAATGGGTTCTAAACAACGAGTACCCAGAGCAGACCATTCTACTAGGACCAGCCATTTCACCAGCAACACGCATACAACTGAAAGAATTATTGTCTAACAACAAAGATATATTTGCCTGGTGCCCAGCAGACATGACTGGAGTCCCACGCGACATCGCGCAACATTGTCTAAACATCAAACCATCAGTAGAACCTGTTGCTCAGGGGAGGCGCAGTTTCAGTGAAGAAAAAGCAAAAGCAATGGACGAGCAAGTAGCAGAGTTACTTAATGCGGGAATCTTGCGCGAAGTAAAATACCATACATGGGTAGCCAACCCAGTGATGGTCCAAAAACATAGCGGCGGGTGGAGAATGTGCGTCGACTTCAAAGACCTGAATAAAGCATGCCCAAAAGATTGCTACGCGCTTCCAGAGATAGACAAGAAAGTCGACTCTCTAGCATCATTCAGATGGAAATGTTTTCTTGACTGTTACAAGGGTTATCATCAGGTCCAGATGAAAGAAGAAGACGAAGACAAAACGGCATTTCGCACAGATAAAGGCGTTTTCTGTTATACCAAAATGCCGTTCGGCCTGCGCAACGCAGGCGCAACTTATCAACGCCTAATGGACACAATTTTCAAAGATAATATTGGCAAGACTGTCGAGGTATACATGGATGACCTCGTCATCATGAGCCACGAGGAAGGCATAATGCTTGACAATATTCAGCGCACATTCGACTCCTTGCGCAGCGTAAGCCTAAAACTCAACCCAACTAAATGCTCCTTCGGCATGGAAGAAGGAAAATTTTTGGGATTCATCGTCACAAAAGATGGGTTTAAAGTAAATCCAGAAAAGGTGCAGGCTATTCAGCTAATGCCATCACCCGCAACAGTTAAAGAAATGCAAAGGCTTGCCGGACGTCTAGCGGCTTTAAACAGATTTTTGGCTAATCACGCAGCAAAGTCTTATCCATTCATCAGTACGCTACGAAATTGCGCAAAGAAAACTGACTTCCAGTGGACTTCTGAAGCGGAAACCGCATTCAAACAAATGAAAGAATGTTTAATTCAGCTGCCAACACTGACAGCCCCAAAAGAAAAAGAGCCACTGATTTTATATCTATCTGCCGCGGAAGTAGCAGTTGGTGCTGTATTAATGGTAGAACGCGAGAACATCCAAACGCCAATCTATTACATCAGCAAAATGCTCACCGGCCCAGAAACTCGGTACTCAATGATAGAAAAGCTAGTCCTAGCACTAGTACATGCATCCCGACGCTTACGCAGGTATTTCTCGGGTCACGCCATCACAGTTCTTACCAATTACCACTTAGGCCAGATCTTATCCAAACCCGACGTGGCGGGACGACTGGCCAAATGGGCAATTGAACTGGGAGGCTACAACATTTTTTACAAGCCAAGACCCGCAATCAAAGGGCAAGTTCTAGCAGACTTTGCCACTGAAGTTCCTATCGATAAAGTACAAGAATGTGAGGCAATCCAGAACCCAACACCTGTTTTCGACGACAGAGTCTGGACCTTACACACAGATGGTGCCTCCAATGACGATGGAGCAGGAGCAGGTCTCCGATTAATCAGCCCAGACAACCACGAGCTTACGTATGCTATACGCTTAGATTTCAAGAGTACGAATAACGAAGCCGAATATGAAGCCTTCTTGGCAGGTCTCCGCCTAGCGTTAAAAATGGGGGCAAGAAATCTTGAAGCCAATGTTGATTCAAAACTGGTAGCTGAGCAAGTTAATGGCAATTACGATGCAAAAGAAGCTATGGCGTTGTACCTTGAACAAGCGCGGATGTTAATCAGCCAATTTCAAACATTCAAAGTTAATCACATAAACAAAAGCGAGAACAAACATGCTGACGCGCTAAGCAAGTTAGCCGCTACTAGCTTTAAGCATCTAGCAAAGGAGGTACGCATAGAGGTATTATCCAATCCTTCCATTCATCTCAAGCAAGTAAGTGTTATAGAAATGGGAGATCCGTCCTGGATGTCTCCAATTATCTTGTACCTTCAACACGGGAAACTTCCGGAAGGAAAAGCAGAAGCTCGAAAAATACAACACAAAGCAATAAATTACGAAATGGCGGATGGCGTCCTTTACCGAAAATCATTCATGGGCCCATTACTACGCTGCGTAGATAAAACAGACGCGCAATACCTTATCAGAGAAATCCACGAGGGATTATGCGGGATACACGCGGGACCACGCATGGTCGTGGCAAAAGTAATGAGCGCCGGATATTACTGGCCAGGAATGCACATGGATGCAGTCGATCTATTAAGAAGATGCGAGGCATGTCAACGCCATGCACCAAAGACACTCTGACCCAAAAATCCGTTAATTCCCGTTACCTCCGCCTGGCCATTTCAACAGTGGGGCATCGACCTTGTCGGGCCATTTCCTGACGCGCCAGGTGCAGTAAAGTTCATCATCGTCGCGGTAGATTACTTCACCAAATGGGTGGAAGCAAAAGCCCTGGCCTCAACAACAGCAATGGTAATCCGCAAATTTATATGGGAACATATAATTTGCAGATTTGGATTACCATTGCGCATTATTTCCGACAATGGTACAAATTTCGCAGCAGACGATCTCCAAAAGTGGTTCAAAGAAATGAAGATCGAGCATAACTTTGCGTCCGTTGCGCATCCTCAGGCAAACGGACAAGTAGAAAGCGTAAACAAACAAATTGTTGACGGCATAAAAGCGCGACTCGGAACAGCACGCAGAGGATGGGTTGATGAACTCCCCAGCATTTTCTGGGCACATCGCACAATGCCAAAGACTAGCACTGGCGAAACTCCGTTCAGTCTAGTCTATGGGTCTGAGGCTGTCATTCCAGCTGAGATAGGCTTACCCTCACCGCGCATGATAGCCATGGAAAAACAGAACAACGAGCAAGAAAGGAGAATGGATTTGGACCTTCTCGAAGAAAGGCGCGAGAACGCCGCCATAACAGAAGCAAGGTACAAATCTAAGCTCGAAAAATATTACAATGCGCGCGTCCGCGTGTGCACCTTTGTCCCTGGTGATTTCGTCTTGCGCGATAACGAAGCTTCAAACGCTGAAAAGCCGGGCAAATTAGCGCCAAGATGGGAGGGACCGTACGTCATTAACGAAGTACTAGGCAAGGGGGCATACACCCTAAAAAGGATCGATGGGACCTCAGTCCCTCGCACCTGGAACGCACAGCAGTTGCGCAGGTGTTACATATGAGCTAAACCTTCAAAAGCGGAAAGCACATACAGGCAATGTATTTCTTTATTATGTTTTGTATTACGAGCCTTGCGCTCTTATCAAGGCAGACATCATCTTTACTTTATTTCTGTTTATGACAAATTGCATATAATTCTTTTGGTTTTTGCGAAAACAATATGGTACACATTGTACACCTCATGAACAGTCTAAAGGCAAACTGACACGCCTTTATAGACAAACGTTCACACATGAGCACAATGCCATCTCTCATTCGCCTAACCTATGAAAAGAAATTAAGTACATGCAACATATTGTAAACTAAACAGCAATTTACATGCACAGCAGTGCATCAAAATATACATTATCCAGTGTAACATAAAACAAAGATCGCGACAACGATCTTTGGAAATTTTTAGTACCAAGAACTAAGAATATTTACAACGATCACACCAGTGATCTTCAAAACAGAAGTTTGTGGCAACAAACTAACATAAACACCAAAAGAGCTACACTGTTCTTAGGGCCAAAACACAACCGGCAACACGGTCATCTTCAACATTTAATCACACCACCAGTTTTTTCCGGCGTCGATACACCAGCCAACAGCTTCCTCTCCGGATCATCGGAAAACGGGTCGTCAGTCCATAGGCATCCAACACAACATCACTAGCATCAGCAACCCTATCTGACCGGCAAACTTTATCGTCAGCACCGGCAACCAGGGAAGGGTCAAGAACAGCAGCTTTTTCTTCTCCGATAAACATCAACGGTGAAGAATTAGCAAGAAGGAGTAAGGCTTCAACAGCGTCACGAACCTCTAAGATGTCTGAAAGTCGCCGGGAGCGAACAGAACTTTTTCCTTTCATCTCTTCCAAACTAAAGCAAATATGCATCCACCACATATGCATATAAAGGAACAATACCCCAGAATAAGACAAAACTTGACCATCATGATTAATGGTCAGAAAACATCACATCTAAGCGGCGCTACAGGAACTAGGGTCATATCCCCATTAATGAGGACTGACAAAGCGCCATTACGTATCTCGATGTAAGAAATCAAGCTCTCGTAAATCTGAATTTTTTATAAAATGACGTCATCAGACGTTAGATCATAATTACAAAATCCAGCTTCTAGAAAGCAAAATCACCTTTTTAAAATATATCACGAATCTTCCCATACAAGCCACCTAAATTCCCGCCAAAACTCTTTCTCTCATAAGTCTAGTGCTCCACTTACTTGCATAAGAGCAACACTAGACTGGGGGGACTTGAAGGGGTAAGGTCCCAAAAACCTCATAAAAAGGATTTGAGACCATACCACAGATTGGTCTTTTGACCTTTTAAGCCTTGCGCGGCCGCGCACTGGTATTACAAAAAGGGAGAAAACAGTCAGCAAATCTATAGTTGCGCGACCAAAGGGAAACATAAGTCCTTGCGCCTTCCTCCATTTACAAAGGATTAGAATCCTTTGTTCTATACCTCCGCCTAAATATCCAGACTTGAATATTATTTTACCCAGACTTGGGATTCTCTCGTCCGTGTCCACACAGTAAGGTGTCACACCAGATTACAACAGTAATCTTCTAGAAAGAAATATAATCGTGCACCACCCAGACGGTTATAACCGTCTGGACACGTGTCATCACCACAAGCAACTCTGAAATCACAACGAAGGCATGCAATTGGGGAGTAATCTCCACTTAATCACTTTCCACGTGGCAACTCCCCAGCCATAGATCAAACCACGATCCGTGTGCATTCACATCGGATCGAGACAACTTAACAAAGGATCAAAGAACTTAACGGAGGAAAAGATAACCGCTACGGCGTTAGCATCTTCCGTCATCTTTTCAATAACAGGTTTTCCCTCCCAAACTCCCGGCTATAAATAAGAGAACTGTTCAGGTATAAACTCAGATTACTCTCACTTCTCAAATACTTATCTTCTCCAATTATCAATACTTATTCTCACGCCGGAGTCGGGTCAAGGAGAGAACCCCCTTCTCCCCTTGGCGAGGCTAACGGTGTTCTTTTTTTGTAGAACCACCGGAGAAGAAATCCCGTTGCACTGAATCAACCGAGAGAGAGCTAACCCTTTTATGCGGATTCAAACCCCCTAACTATCTCGGCTCCGGCCGTTTAGTTAGTGTTTCTTCAACCAGATTCGACTCAGGCCTGGTGATGAGTGAAAAACCGCCTTCAAGACTCGTGAGGGGTTGTATGAATGGTTAGTGATGCCTTTTGGTTTATCCAATTCCCCTAGTACGTTTATGCGGGTCATGAACCAGTTGTTTAGGCCCCTTATTGGTAAATTTGTGGTGGTCTATTTTGATGATGTTCTTATTTATAGACCTGATTTGAATGAGCATGTACGACAGATTTTGACCTTGTTCCATAGGGATAACTTTTATGCAGCCAAGAAGAAGTGTGTTTTGATGGTCCCTAAGGTCCTGTTTTTGGGGTATGTTGTTTCTGGTGAGGGCATACAGGTAGATGAATCAAAGGTAGTGGTTGTTAAGCAATGGCCAACTCCAACTACGATAACTGAAATACGTAGTTTCCCTGGTCTTGCTTCATTTTATAGACGGTTCATTCGAAATTTCAGTTCCCTTATGGCGCCAGTGACTGACTGCATGAAAGGGAAGACTTTTATATGGACTGAGGAGGCAGAATTAGCTTTGCAGTTAATCAAGGAAAAGCTTACAACAGCGCCAATTCTAGTATTGCCAGATTTTTCTCAGGTTTTTGAGTTGCACACAGATGCCTCGCAGGGTGGTATTGGGGCAGTCCTAAGTCAAGGGGGTGTCCAGTTTCCTATTTCAGTGAGAAGTTGACTGGGCCAAAGTTGCGTTATAGCACTTATGATGTTGAATTTTATGTAGTGGTCCAGGCTGTGAAACATTGACGTCATTATTTGTTTCACAAGGAGTTTGTTTTATTTACAGACCATGATTCATTGAGGCATATCCACAGTCAAGATAAACTATCACATAAGCATGCCTGGTGGATGGTTTTTTTGGAAAAGTTTACTTTTGTTGTGAAGCATAAGTCTGGAATTTCGAATCGTGTGGCGGATGCCTTGAGCAGAAGGAGTAACCTGCTTGTTTCTTTGAGAGTTGTTATACCCGGGCTAGACAGTCTCATGGAACAGCTCACAACAAATTCATATTTTTCTGTTATTTTGCTGGACGTGCAATTTGGGAAGAGGTCAGATTTTCTTGTGCATGACGGTTTCCTTTTTAAGGAAAATCAATTATGTATCCTAATTCCAGCCTCCGCCTTCAAATCATTAAGGAACTGCATGGTGAAGGGCACGTTGGAAGAGACCGTTCTCTACGATTGGTGTAGTCTTCTTATTTTTGGCCTACTACGCGCAGGGATGTTGATCGGTTTGTTAGACGTTGCAGGATCTGTCAAGTTTCAAAAGACACACCTACCAATGCGGGTCTTTATATGCCTCTGCCCATTCCTCTGCAGCCTTGGGTAGATGTTAGTATGGATTTTGTGTTGGGATTACCACGTACTCAGCGTGGTAATGATTCGATCTTTGTAGTAGTGGACCGGTTTTTGAAAATGGTGCACTTTATTCCTTGCAAGAAGACAACAGATGCAGTTAATGTGGCTCAGTTGTTCTTTGGGGATATCTATCGTTTGCATAGTTTGCCATCCTCTATTGTTTCTGATCGTGACACTCGTTTCTTGAGTCATTTTTGGCGCAGCCTATGGAAAATGGTGAACACTCAGCTTAATTTCAGTAGCGCCTACCACCGTCAAACTGATGGGCAGACAGAGGTTGTTAATCGGTCACTTGGTAATCTTTTGAGGTGTCTTGTGGGTGATCATGTGAAGTCTTGGGATCAAAACCCGTGTCAGGCTGAGTTTGCCCATAATCATGCTGTTAATCGGAGTATTGGGTTTAGCCCATTTGAGGTCCTCTTGATTTGATGTCACTTCCTGTCCCAGGTTCTGTCCCAGAAAGGTGCAAGATTTTTTGGTGGGGTTACATGAAGTTCATAAAGCTGTGTAGGACAACTTGGCCCACGCTAATTCAAAGTACAAGCAAGCTGCAGACCAAAAGCGTAGGCAAGTTGATTTTGAAGAGGATGACTTTGTTTGGGCCATTTTGACTAAGGATCGTTTTTCAGTTGGGGAGTATAATAAATTGTCAGCCAAGAAGATTGGGCCAGTGGAGATTGTGCAGAAGATAAATTCGAATGCCTATCGTCTGAAGTTACCAAGCCACATTGTTGTTCTGATGTTTTCAATGTCAAACATTTGCTGCCTTTTCATGGGGATTCGTCTGATGATGAGTTCACTACGAATTCGAGGTCGAATTTTGTCTACCCATGAGGGAATGATGCAGGCCCAAGTGGAGAGGATCGGGCCATGACATTTTTGGAGCCCATGATCGAGCTTCCAAGGGTGTTTTACGAAAACGAGCATAACTTTGGCTACGGGTCTCCGTTTTAGGCGTTCGACCTGTCAAATCGAAGTTTGAAACGGGGAGCACGTCATGGCAAGGTCCCTTGTCCAAGTTTCGCCCCAAAAAATGCATTCTAAAGGGAGTTTGTTATGCAATTTGTTTTTGGGCTTGTGTTTGGCCCATGGCCTTTTTGTGGCCCATTTCGAATTTCAATCTCTATTTATGTCTCTCTTGCAATTTGGATGGTTAGAATTGAATTTTGAGTTTAATCACATTTCACTTCAAATTCTATGCCCTTTGGGTTGAATTTTGGGGGTTTGGGAAGATCATCACGGGTATTCACAGAATCAACGTGATCCGTTCTTCGTTATCTTAACACACGCTACATCAGATATAATCCAACGCAATCAAGTTTGCAAGGATGTCCCACAGCAACTCTCTAATCTTCAAATAATACAAGACTTTTACCCGTTTGCATTAGGGGGGGCTTACGTAGTTCTTGGTATTAAATGGTTGGCCACACTAAACAGGGTTCAAGCCAATTAGAACGAGATGTCACTGGGATTCACCATCAATGGTCAAGATTACAAGTTGCAAGGACTGTCACTAAATCTTCAATATTCTGCCACTCTCCACCATCTCGCAGTCAAACCATTTAGGAAACACACACAAAAGCTACCAAGGAATTTCCACCTTTTCGACTTGAGGACAAGTCATTTCTCCAGGGGGAAGTATTGATAAGACTCCACTGTATTAGTGTGCCGACCCATCTGGGTCAAACAGGTCTCAGTTCAGTTTCATTGACCCAATCAATCAGGAGCAAAAGTTTAGGGCAGAATTAGTAGGAGGCTAAAGGTTAGGGAGTCAAAGTCAAGAGGAAAGTACGGGGCTGAAATTTAGGAATAATAACCCTTCTATTTTATATTTAAGTATTACATTTCCTATTCTAATTTTCATGTCTTGTTTACTCTGATTATTAGTATTCTTGTATTGGAAATTAGTCTGCTCGAATCGGGCCAACTATCTTACTATTTCAATAAAACAACCCTTTCGTTTCTAGTATCTATCATCTTACCTACCTGGGAAAAGTGGTGGACATTTGAATTGTCATTTATGGGGGTTTAGTAAAATGTGTATGTTTTGAATGTTGGTGACGTATCTGTTTTGAGCTAACAAGAGGTTGGCGGTATAATAAATCTGTTGGCCATTATAAAAATATTATATATAGTGCCAGTTGGCGGCTATGAAGCACGGGGACGTGATGGAACGATGAGTACCAGTCCCGGGGACGGCGTGGTGACGGAAACGCGCCGAAAACGCCATGGGGACGTCCCCCGGACGTTTCCGGGAATAAGGGGACGGTAATGATACGCTTCCGGTAATATGGGGACGGCAGTTCCACGTTTCGGGGACGTTTGCTCAGAGTTATCAAAGGCGCGCTCGGGCCACTCTCTGGCTGGATTCCGACAAGCTTCTGCAAGTTCCGGTCACATTTCGGTTTGAACAAGTCTGGTTCACACAAATAAATCTTTTGCTTTTCTGAAACCATGGACATTGTTGATTTTTTCTTCTTTCATGGAGTTTTTTTGAGTTGCAGTAGGAAACAAGAAAGAAAGAGAGTATAGTAGTGAAGAAGATGAATCGAAAGATGATGGGTGAGTAGAGTAGGCTGTAAAAGACTTTTTTCTGACCTTTCCTCCTTTTTTACGTCTCATCCATTTTTCTAATATTTTTTTCTTTGTTTTATGGGTTTTATTCTTTTTGTTTTTGCTTTAATTAAATGTTACATTTAATTGTTTCTACACTACCCTTTGGTTGTACACAAAGGTAGATAAAGAAAAAGTTACATAAATAGGGCAATCTGGGTCTAACTAGATCAAAGAAGCAAAAGGAAAATTAGTCTGAATCATTTAATTTTTAAATGTTCTATAATAGCTTTTATTTGTTTTTTCTAATTTTTGGTTCACAAGTTTTTTTGTTTTCAATTGTTTATATATCTATGATGGGTAAAAAATCGGAACTTGAAAGCGATTTGCTTGTTAACGTTTGATTAGATTAGGAAGATATGGGATTTTTATACTTTACATCAATATATACCTATTTTGGGGTTTTGTGTTACATTATCTTTAATATATATTTATTTTTTATATGTTTTTATTCCCGTACCCGTCTCGTCCCCGCTTCTTGAATTTTTTAGTTTTGCCGTTTCCCGTTCCCGTACCCGTCCCCGTACCCCATTCCCGTACCCGTCCCAGTGCATCATACTTGGCGGATAAAGTGATAGAGCTCTTTCCAAGAACCGAAAGTCGAGCTATCAAAATATTTATAAGAGCATCCACATCGTTGAGATGTGGACGATTCCAGAATTTCGGACTTGACAAACCGGATGACCACATGTGATGGAGGTGGATTGGTTTGGAGGAGGGGCGGTTCGATGCACCGGACGAGTCCGGAGGTGTGAGGGTGGGTCCCTTGTGGAACCCCTCTGTTTTAAATAAAAAAACTTTAAATCGTTTAAATTAAAAGAAACAAAAAATAAAAGAACATAATAAATGTAAAAAAAAACAAATGCTATGTCTTCATCTCGAGTTCAGTCTAATGTCTTTTTGCCATTTTTTCAATGAATCTTTCTATTGAATTGTGAGTTGAGAAGTGCACATCTTGGTTGAAATACGAATATAATTTATAGTAGTAAGGGTAGAGGGTATGGAATTGAGCCCCTAGGGCTTCATTGTGCCACCTCAGTTCCACCTCTTCAATAGTACCCCCCTCCTCCCTAACTTGGAGGGTATGGGACAAAACCCCCTATATTTAACCAGCGTCCCCCCCCCCCCCCAATTCACACACACATATCTCGTTAGTGTTTGCCATTTCAACAACAACCCACCAATAGCGCCCCCATGATAATGCCTATGGTGTGGATGGAGGGGGGGGCACTATTGTGTAAATTTTGCTTAAGTGACATAGGGGTGGCGCCCATACCCTGTAGATTAAAGAAATAGCCGTTTGAAAAAATAGTCGTTGTAAAGGGTGGTTTCTAACGGATCCCGTTGAAATATAGATTTTTTAGGTATTTTTGATTGTGTTCACATTGGTTCTCGCGGTTCTCGCAATAAAGGGTGGTTCCTAATGGATCCTTCTCCTATATATATATATATATATATACATCAACCAATTAAAACGCCCAAAATCCACTCATCAATCAAGAGCCTTCACTTCACAACCCAAATGCCCCCTTACGCTGGTGGAAAACCCCAAGCCCAAACATAAACGCCATTGACAACGCCGTTCCAAAGGTGGTGTGTGCGGCTTGGTGTGACACAAACGCCGCACAAGTGCCACAAAACCACGCCCACACCATCAGTGGCGAAGTTTGAGATTTCCGACCCGGGGTCGAAAACGTATATACCTAAAAAAATTATAAAAGCTGGGGTCGAAAACGTATATACCTAAAAATTCTATACGAAAACTACATACCGGACACTACTGAGCGAAAAGTTCGGGGGTCCCCCCCACCCCCACTATGCTGCGCCCCTGCACACTCTGTGGTCTCGGTGTTAAGGAAAAATGGTTGTGCTTTAAAATGATATGCCATGCTGACGAGGCAGACTCGTTCAATGTTGTGAATGTTCTAACAACTAGCAATCTAGGATGATCACACAGGCGCAGGATACAAATAACTCTGAAATTTTGCATGAATAGTATGCGAGAGCTAAAACTTTTGCAGGAACAGTATACGAAAGCGTGTTTAAATATTAAATCTTCATTAAAAGACGACAAAACCTTCAAATCTTCTTGTGTCAAATCTTCAGCACGAGGATGAAGAACATCAACAACAAAAATGAATTCGATTAAACAATTCAAAAATGAAAGTGAACCTAGATCGTTCACTTCCCTGGTCAATACATATGCGAAAGCACGTAATATAAATTCGTCTAATGTGATAATGCCAAAATCAAGACAAGCTTGATGAACTTTGACGAACTCAGTGTGATTTGATGAATTTGCGATCGAAAAGCCTACGACTAAAGAATTCAAATGCTGAAAATGAAAAATCGTGCAAACAGAGTAAAAACACGAATTCGATAAGAAAACTGTAAATGAACAACATCATCAAATGAAATCGCAATCACTGAATCGAGCAAGTATGCCCTGATACCATGTTAAAAGGAAAGATAAACTGGAGGAATTTTCTGATTTTCATTGATAACTTGAAATAAAGATACAAACTAGTTGAGAGTTTTTTTTTCCAAAGTAGTGTTAGTAGAAAAAATATTTACCAAAATGGTGTTACTAGAAAACTATGGGTCTCGGAAGAAACAGGGGATTGGATCCCTGATTGTATTACTGACGTTGGTTGTTGGGAGGTTGAATCTGATAAGAGTTTTGAATTTGGAGAAGACGAAGATGGAGGAAGTGTCAAGTCGCCGACGGCCGCTGTGAGACCGCCGGAAAGCCTTTTCGGTAGACCGGAAGTCCAAATGGTTGGAAGTCAGAAAAGTAATCTCGGCAAGGTGCATCAGTAGATGAAGGGGCGAAGTCGGCGCATGCTGTTGACAGGGGGCTGAGGTCAGCGGGGATGGGTCGGTTCAATTCCCAAATGTTGCTGATTTTATTCCCGAGATCTTGGAAGAGGGTGAAATTCCTGATGTCGTTATTGGGGGGGAAATCAATTTCGCGGATAAAGACTATGGGCCTAGCAAACCTTTTAGGGCCCAGAGGAAGCCCCGAAAATTTAAGGCCCCAAAAAATAATCTTTTTGTTAGCAACTTGGGGCAGCCAAGTTCAAAAAAGAGGAGGAGGGCTGATGTTCTGTTGGGTCACGTTTTCCCGGAGGCCGCTAGCGGTTCGAATGGAGAGGAAGGGCTTCCAATCGACCTTAACGTGAGGGTTCGTGAAGAGGATTACTGCCAACAGGGGGATAACAGTTATAGGAAGCAGGACGGTGTAATGGACGCCAACACGGCCGCTGAACCGGAGAACCGGAAGAAGTCTTTCTCTAATGAGAAGGAGGTTTACAAAGAAGCTGAGAAAACAATTGAATTAGTGGCAGTATTGGGTGTGGATCTGAGTAATTACAGGGAAATGGTAGAGGAGATGATTAGGAATAAAGGCGTTCGATCAGGTATGGGATGTCCTTGATTTTCAGTTGATGTTGGTGGGGTTTGTTTGTTGCAGGAGACCGGT
Organism: Helianthus tuberosus; assembly: GCA_030545235.1. Classification (NCBI taxonomy): domain Eukaryota; kingdom Viridiplantae; phylum Streptophyta; class Magnoliopsida; order Asterales; family Asteraceae; genus Helianthus; species Helianthus tuberosus. The sequence continues at coordinate 59,304,607 of CM060438.1, forward strand.
CGAGGGCTCGTTGCGGTGTCAGGCTGGTGTATTTGGGCACTGTTTTTTCGTAGTTCCTCTCCTTTGGTTAAGGGGTTAGTGTGGGGCTTTTTGGGGTTTGAGGTTTCTAGGTTTTTTGGTGTTTTAGGTGTTCCTTTCTTTTTTCTCTTGTTGGGTTGTTTTTTGGTGTAGTTTCCCTGGGTCTTGTTGTATTCTAGGTGTGGTGCAGTCCTGCGCTTTTTTTGTCAGGCTGGCCAGTTTTTTAATGAAGTTTACCTTTCAAAAAAAAACTATTTACCAAAGTGGTTTTTTCTTAAATATTTACTTATTTCTCACTCCTTATCTCATTGGATGACTCCCAATTTATTAAAACAACTTTAATTAACCTATTTTTTATTAACCTTAAAAAGAAACCTTTTTTTATAATAACTACCAGGGAAAAAAGTACTTAATATAAAAGTCGCTGTGTGAATTTAATAATTTAAGTAATAGCATATGAAATTTGTGTTTAATAAATTAAAATGTACTCAAATATACATACAGTCAATTTTATATTTCTTTTTACTTTTTTTTTTTTACATAAACAACAAATTAAGTATTTTTTTTTTAAATGGAGGGACCAAACAGCCAATTGTGTTTATGTATATATATGCATACTCGAATCAATTTATATGAATCATTAACTAGAAAAAATTACTGCAAAATAAGAAAAAAATAACTATTATTTGAAGTATGTAAAAAATGAATGCTCATCAAGCTACTACAATTTATATTTCATATAAAGTATTTTCGTTATGATTTGTATTTGGCTCTCTATATTTCGATTTTTTTCTACTAATTTGAAAAATACTTCAAATGTTGGAATGGTATTGTTTTATGTTGATCGAACATGAGTGTTCCAACCTAGGAAAAAACACGTTGCCTAGTACAGTAAAAGCAATTCAAAACTTATTCGGGCTTTTCAAGTTCACCCAAATCGGAGTTTGCCTACCCTATTACTGAACCAATGGAACTTCGGATTACCCGATATCCAATTATGTGATACCTGATATCCAATATACCGAATCCGTAGTACCCAAATGACATTCCGATCGATCGGTTTGTTCAGGTTCGGTTAGTGTTAACCAATGCAATTAATTAAAAAAATATTATATTTAGTTATTTATGTTAAAATAAGTAAAATAAATATGGGTTCAGTTAGTGTTAGCTAATGCAATTAGTTAAAAGAAAATACTATATTTTGTTATTTATGTAAAAAATAAGTAAAAGAAATATAAATTGATTGTTTGTATATTTGAGTAAAATTTTAATTTATTAAACAACATATTAATTAAATTATTAGAATCTTCCATAATGACAACTAGTAATATTCCCCGCGTGTTACGGCGGGTCTACGGTAGCATCGGTTCGATTTATAACAGGATCGGTATGGTAACGGCACTCGATATAGTAACCAAAAGATACAACCAAAAAATAAAAGTAATGATATAACTAAAACGATGTCAACACGTGTTTTACAATGGTCAAAAGACGAAAACCATAAAAATGAATATCGGTTCCAATAATAACGATACCAGTACCAATGTTGTTAGGTCAAAATCGACAGGGCATTGATGTTGCTAGGACGGTGTCAGTTTAGTTAGTCACGGTAAGGGTATGGTACCAACACTCGCTATAGCTTACAATATATAAAATATACTCTCTACTGCTACCGAAGTTGTTCAAATGGTATTGGTTCGGTTCGTCACAATAAAAAACAAAAAAAATTAATTATATTTGACTCATTCGATTCAAACAAAACTTATATTTAAATATAGATAAAAATAAGCATGTCGCAACACTATATTCGAAATTTTATAAGGGATTACTTGTATTATTAAAATAATGTAAAGGATAAACGCCGTTGACATATAATAAAAATACTAAAACGTAGATAAAAAATATACATATCGTACTGCATACTAAAAGTTATTTAAAATATTATATCATATCATAGATAAACAAAATATATTTAATTACTATAATAAAATAATTAAAAGCTAAAAAAGTATAATAACATATATAATTGTAATTTTGTTCACTGTTCATGAACACTATCTTTTAATATGTATAATATAATAATAGCATTTTTTTTTTCCTGTTTTCATTAGAAAAGGCTTATTTTAAGATTCATAAAAATACAAGTTACATGTTTAAAGAACCACCATGATTAAATCACTAATTAATAACTATTTAATAAATTTTAAACAATTGGGAGCCATCCAATAAGATAAGGAGTAATAAACAAATAAATATTCAAGAACACACCACTTTAGTAAATAGTTTCTAGTAACACCATTTTAATAAATAACCTTTTCACCAACACCACTTTAGGAAAAAAAACTCAACTAGTTTATATACGAAATTACGGAAAAAAAAAAAAACTAAGCTACACTAGCTAAACACTAGTAAACACGAAAGTTTGACTTTCGTGTGAATTAAAAACATCATCAATAATTTATGTAACGTAAGTATATTAATAAGTTAAATTTTGTAATATTATATTAAAGTTTCAATTGTTTAAGTTACATTTTGTAATATTACTAGATGGCACACCCCGCGCGTTGCGGCGGGTGAGGCGTTTATGCAACATTTACATTTATAAAGTCCGGGTGAAGCGTTTCTGCAACATTTACATTGTCCGGGTGTGCGTTGCGACGGGTGAGGCGTTTCAGCAACATTTACAAAGTCCATATGTAATACACACCGTTAACAGTATTTAGCATTTTGCATATGTATGAGAGGTTTTGTAACATTCCGTGAAATTGAGAACGCAAGAAAATAGAAATAACATAACATTAGGTTAATCTTGTTTCTGCACACAAACTACATGTTAACTGTATTCTTCCATATGCGAAGATTTAAAGGTAATGTGTTTTCACAATACTTCCTAGATCCTAGATATCTCATATCCAAATGATTATTTAGTTCACTGTAATATTTACAATTTTTTAACAGTCATAAAAAAATTAAAACCTACATAATACACACCATACATTTACTTGTCACGTCCACATAAATCTATCCATTAATCACCTTTTTTAGTTAAATCCATCTAATAGCATTAGTATAGATTTATTAATATTTCGAAGGTAAAAATGTCTTAACATCAAATATATTTGTATAGATTTAATATTTTAAAGGGAAAAAAGGTTTTAACATCAAATGAAGCACAAAACACAAATTACTCACTCCCCCCTCTAAGCACAATAAATAAACTAAAATGGTTTATTGGTTTAGGACTTTTCTCCCTCTCTAAAACACTCACGCACAAACACCAGATCAAGAGAGGTAACAAGAGGCTATTAAAAAAAGAGGTAGTTAGAAGCCATGATTTCAGAAAGGCTAAAAATCTTTGAGGAGGAAGTCGAGATATAGAAATTTTGAGACCGGAGATGGCAGCATGCAACACCACAACAGATCCGCCGCTAACAACCACCATGCTCCCACAACGACCCGGTGGTCCAATCAAACCCTAGATCTCGTTCTGATATTTTATTCTATTAATAATAATACAAAAGACATTCGAATCTTTTGTGAGAGGTGTTGATGGAGCCGACCAAGGTCTGGTAAAGCTCCGCCGACCTCCGGTGAGATTTAGGGAAGCTTCTTCTTTGAGCAGAAAGACTACGATTCGGCCGTCGGCCGTCGGGCAGAAGCTCAGCTCCGGCGGCTTTCACTCCTTTCTTGTCGGCTTCCCACTGCATCTTTGTTGTTTGTAGTATACCGTTCCTTGGCAACAATCGAATCTAGGCTTCAATGGTTTGGTTTGGGGGTTTTGATTTGTTTGACTCTCTAATCTGGTCATTTATCTCTTCTGACTTGAAATAGATCCACCTCTCTCTTCCTTTATGTTACACATATAAATACATAGATGACTCAGCATTAAACCAGCCAGTGGTTTTGTCAGAAACCACTATCCAACATTATAAGCCCAGAATACAAGCTGCAATGCGTCCAGTTGTTGCAAAATAATAATATATAAATATTAAAGTTTCAATAGTTGTGCTATAAGTTAGATTTCAATAGCTTTTTTATAAGTTAAATTTTACTGGATATGGATATGGATACGGATACGGTTATTAAGTTAAAAAAAAATAGAGTTCCAATTTTATATAAGTTTCATCATCATAAAAAAATATATGTAGTAAAAGTTTACAAGTATTTATACTAAATGTACTAAGTTAGAATCATCTGTATTACACAGCTTAATTTTTTGTAATTTTAAAATATGTGGGATCATAAGAAAGCAAAAGAGGAAACTGAGAATCACAACTCCTAAATATATAATTTAGAAAAATATAAACAAAATAACAGCGACTTAAAAATTGTATTATAAAAATGGCAAAGTTTAAATAATGAAAAAGTGTGAGGTTGATGAAAACGACATAACAAATGTTTTAAATTTAATAATTAAAACGAAATCCGGTAAACTTGAAATAGGTAAGGATCCGCCTATAGTTAAAAGGTATACAGTTTAGGTAGAAATTAAGGATACCTAGAATTGTGTCATGTATCCCCTAAGATTTTTATTTATTAGGTATATATAGAGATAGAAATAGAGATTATGATAAAGATAGTGATTATATAACTCAATCATGGTTGAATGTATTTTTCTTTATCAACTTGATGATAATAGTGGTGATTTGAGATTTGAAGCACTTAATAGTAAAGATGATTTGAGATTTGGGATTAGGATCAAATACAAAGGATAAAATAAATAAGAAGGGTAAGAAGGATTCTAGTCCATTGATCTTAGATTTAGAGGGTTGAGATTAGTTGTAGGGAAAATAAGATAATAGAAGGGCATAAAGGGAATCCTATATTTATGGATTTTCTCTCTCTACATGCAAGGCACATGCCAATTCCCCCATCGATTTAAAACGTCCATAACTTTTTCATACGACATTTTTTTTTTAAAAAAAAAATTCATCATAATAACGAGCGTTTTTTATCTTTAATATGAGTACCATATTATCATATAAAAATAAAATTAAAAATTTCATTTTTACTGGGTTTTTTTGTATTGTGTTAAAGTTTTCAGGTCATTGTGTCTTTTAACTGGGTTTTGGTCAGTAGAGTTTCTATACGTTGTGTTATTATCAAAACCTATAACACAATGTTAATTTGGGTTCTATCCATTGCGTTTTTATAAGAACCTATAACACAATATATGACACAATGAAGATGGTGTTATATATGGGTTTTCTATAAATTGTGTTATTAGTTCAGGTCATTGTGTTTAATATGTTATTCATTGTATTTTAATATGTTGTCCATTGTGTTTTAATAATTTGTTCAATTTTTTTATTATCTTTGTTCATTGTGTTTTAGTTTGTTGTGTATTGTGTTTTTAGTTTGTTTTCCATTGTGTCTTCATCTGCTCTCCATTGTGTTTTTTATCTGTTGTCATTAATTGTGTCTTTTATCTGTTGTCATCAATTGTGTTTTTATTTAGTCTGATACTTATTGTGTTATATGTTATCGCCATTGTGTTATGCGTTATGGTCATTGTGTTTTAGTATGTTGTTCATTGTGTCTTTATTTGTTATCATTGATTGTGTTTTTGATCTACTTTACGTTGTGTTTTACATCATGTCCATTGTGTTATTATCAAAACCTATAACACAATGTTAATTTGGGTTCTATCCATTGCGTTTTTATAAGAACCTATAACACAATATATGACACAATGAAGATGATGTTATATTTGAGTTTTCTATAAATTGTGTTATTAGTTCAGGTCATTGTGTTTAATATGTTATTCATTGTGTTTTAATATGTTGTCCATTGTGTTTTAATAATTTGTTCAATTTTTATTATTATCTTTGTTCATTGTGTATTGTGTTTTTAGTTTGTTTTCCATTGTGTCATCATCTGCTCTCCATTGTGTCTTTTATCTGTTGTCATCAATTGTGTTTTTATTTAGTCTGATACTTATTGTGTTATATGTTATCGCCATTGTGTTTATGGAAGTACACGACATTATGTTTTGTGGGCATCTGCGGATGTTGATTGTGTTTGTGATTTTGATTCAACCAGTTTCATTTTAGGTGAATAGGAACTACTTAAGAAATTCAGATATAGGTTAGGAAGTGCGAAGTGCTCATTCGTTCTACCCAAGTCTGATTTCCAGCTTTGGGAACAATGGGGTTGAAATAGATGGTTACCGTCTAAGGGGAATGATCCACTAAGACTATCCACTATCACAACCCAACCCAACCCAACCCAACCCAATCTTTCATTAAAATACTAATTTCTCTCTCTTCCACCTATACAACCCAACCCAATTCAATTTTTCACCCACAATCACAACCCAACCTAAACTAATATTTTATTAAATAAAAATGATTTATAGTTTTTGTTTACAAGGAAAAAGACAAAAAAAAAATTAAATATTAATATTAAGTGGTTGCAACCTTGGGTTGTATAAACAACCTGGTTGTGATAAATAATGAATTATTAAATTAAAAAATTGCTTGTTTTTTTTTGTCTTATTATCCACATGGCAACCGTTTGGGGAGTTTGGTCACCATAGTGGATAGTCTAAAAAATGGATTTTGCCTAAGTAGCCTAATAAGGATTGTGATGATGACATGTGGCACTCCTAATAAGTAGGAATGAATGGCATTTTGGTCATTATAAATAAGAGTGAAAATGACATGTGACACCCCTTTTGTTTTTTAAAAATACAACAAAAAAATCTAGTAAAAAAAATCTAGCACAAAAAAACTAGTACAAAAAATATAGCACAAAAAATGTAGTACAAAAATATATAGCACAAAAAAATCTAGCACAAAAAAATATAGCACGAAAAAATTCAGCAAAAAAATGTAGTACAAAAAAATCCAGCACAAAAAAATTGAGGAAAAAAAATTAAAACAAAAAAATTTAGCACAAAAAAATTAACACATAAATATAGTACAAAAATTCAACACAAAAAAATGTTATACAACATAGAAATGCAACACATTTAAGTGGGTTTTTTTAGTCTTCATATTTTATATAGCAATATGGTACTCTAATTAAAGATAAAAAGACGCTCGATTTTACGGTGAAATTTTTATGAAAAAATAATGTCGTATAAAAAGTTATGAACGTTTAAAAAATGGGGGTGGAATATGCATGTGCCTTGCATGTGGAGAAAGAAAATCCATAAATAGGATTTTCCCAAGATACCCTTGCACTCTTCCTTTCTCCTACCCTTTCTTCTTAACCATTGATTTGAAAAATGAATGGTTAAGATTACTTCCCATCCTACTTAGGGAAAATTAACTTTTTATTTGATCTCACCCCTGCTAAAGTCTAAAGGGTTGCCTCACATAAAACTCAAATAATGGTACAAATTATATTTTGGATTATACGCATAGAATATAAGCACTAAAAGAAAAAAAAACTCAAAATTAATTAGTTAATAAATTAATTTTCTAATTACTCTAAATCAGCTTCTAATTAATGTCGATAAATACTAAATTAAGTAACTGTTTTAGGTATTTGAGAACCATTTTTCTTTTTTCATTTGTTAATCATACACACACTTATGGTCATGATCTTGGTTGACTTTAATTAGTTATTTCAAAAGACAGACACACTTTGTATTGTATCTTCCTGCTTCTTTTGTTCAAAACAAAGATCCATGAAGTATTCTGAAACCCAAACATATAAAAAATGACAAGGAAAGTGGATCTCATTTCAACATACATGAAAAGCAAACACAAACCCATTGTAAGCATAAAATATATACAAACAAAATGCAGCATGAGTTTATATTTGTAGATCAATGCATAAAGGGGTCTACCTGAGTGTTTTTTGCTTGATCGGTAGAGAAGATGACTTGGAGGATAAGGTTATGAGATTCAAAACAAACTCCAAGCCACAAGTTATTATATCATACTACTTGCAAAGGGGAAGGGGTGTGATTGTAAATTTTAGTTGACTCAAACCAAAAGTCTTTTTATACCATTATTTTTATATTGATAAATAATTAATTTTAAAATCTAAGCACATGAGAAAATGAGATAATAAAATACGGAGTGATTTGGTTATCTTTATCTATACTTTCTATAAAAGGAGAAATCTGAATGACATAAGAAAAGCTGATGTGTCAGCTAGAGAGGCTGTCCAATAAGGCTTTTCTTATGTGTTGGTACACTTTATGTGGACGCGACTCGGTTCGGTTCGACACGGTAAGGTCCGGCTCGAGACCGACGTCGCGACATTCCTCCATCGTGCACCCCAGAGATCGACACGCGAAGCACAGAGAGCCGCGACCATTCCCGCCGACACATCACCATGACATCACCTTAGTGATGTCATAATGATGTCAATGAAAATCTAAATACCATGCTTGACGAACTTTGAATTCCATATATGACGAAGTCCCATTTCGTCATGATTTATAAATGACGAACTCCCGTGATTTCGTCATGACTCATCTATGGCGAACTCCTTGGATTTCGTCAGTATGAGTGTGTGGCGAACTCCTTGATTTCGTCACACATGGTTTTCGTCGCATAGGTTTTCGTCGATGGACAGTATAAATAGCTAAGTTGTTATCAGTTTAGTAATGCGAGTATTGTGAGACTCCACGAGAGCTAAGAGACTTGTGAGAGTTTATTGTACAAGCATTGTGTGTATATGTTTGTGAATGTTCTCATCCATTTAATCGAAGTTAATCTTTGGTTACTTGCTGTTGTTATTTATCTAATTTGTTCGGTTTGCAACGTCACGGGGATTCCGCACCCGCGATCGTGTTTGTGATAAACAGGGAATAGGTTTTCGTATCGGATCCTCCGAGAAAAACGGACCTACAAGTGGTATCAGAGCCTTGGCTCTTTTCCTTGTTTAAAACCAAACATTGTTAGTGTTTTATCAAGTTGTTTAATCGTTTTTCAAGAAACTGTTCTTGGTGATATTCATATTTTCTGGAAAATATCTTGAAAAATCGGTGCAATCCTTGTTGTTTTTGCTTTAAGCTTGTTTAAAAAACCCTGTCTATTGCATATTCATATATTAAAAGGTGGGTTTTTTGTTGAAAGTTTATGCAAAATTCATGTTCGGAAAGTTTGTCCGGTGAAATTTTTGACCGGAATCTTCAAGAAGTTCATCTAATATTCATAGTGTTCATCATATCTTCATAACTGTTCTTGAATACTTATATTGTTTGATCTGCTTTGAGTTTAAATTAAAGTGATATTGATTATTATACTATTGTTTGACAATAATGTACATTCATGATGATGGTAGGTTGAAAAAGAAGCTTAGTAAATCAGAAAAGTAAGGGTGGTTTGAATTTGTGTCGCCAACTTTGTCAGAAGAGATAAGATTTATTTTGAAAATATCTCACGTCACCTTTCAGTTTCGTCCAACATCAGTTTTCATCAAAACAGATTTCGTCAACTTCCTATCTTCGTCATGCATGGTCTTCGTCAAACATAATCTATCTTCGTCAAACATAATCAATCTTCGCCACACAAGAGTCTTCGTCAAAGGGTGTCTTCGTCCCATTCAAGAGTCTTCGTCGAAAGGGGTGTTCGTCGAGGAGGGTAATGACGAACACTTGAGTGTTCGTCGCACATGGTCTTCGCCATCTTATAGAGTTCGTCAACCATACATTAAACTTCGTCAACCAGTCTTCGTCACACCATACATCTTCTTCACTGGTTGATTTCATTTCGTCATCAAACTTCGTCACCCTTTGAAACTTCGTCGCATTAACTTTTTTTTTTCACAGAAGGTTTACAAAAACGTTTTAACCATTTGATTTCAAGTTTTTAAGCAGGTAAACTTGTTCATACATCAAATATGAGTACAAATCCATTCGATTGGAGCATTATCACGGTCCCTGATATGTCATGGGTTAAGTCCTTGATGCCACAAGAAAGGATTTCGCCTAGTCAATGGGCGTGTGTGGCAAATCAAAATCAAAGTATCCAAAACCTGCTCATGAGCGAAAGTGAAACGGGTAGCAATAACTGTCCGCCAAAACTCAACCACATGAATGACTATCCATCGTGGAAATGTCGTTTTCAGACTTATGTTTTAGGTCAAAACACCGAATTATGGACGTGTTTCACCACAGCATATAACATCGCTCTTGAGGAAGCCGGATCAAATGCTACGACTTTGGCGACCATGGCCGAAAATGATAAGAAGGCGTATGACCTTGAAAAGAAAGCGTTTACTATCCTTACGCAATCATTGTATAAAGATATCTACCATCAATTCGCCCATTGTACCAGCACCAAAGCCTTGTGGGACATCCTAGTTACAAGAGGAGAAGGAAATGCGGCCACACGGAAGACGCGTCATGATTTACTAAATAAAGAGTTTGAAGGGTTTATGTTTGTGCAGAGTGAAACACTGAATGAGATGACAACTCGTTTTTATCATTTAATTAGTGAAATGATTTCTTACAAGGTTGTTGTATCTTCGTAGGAAATAGTCGCACGGTTTGCTGATGCTCTACCACCAAAGTGGAGCCCATTCATTGAGTTGTTAAAGCATACAGGTGTATTGGATACTATCAGTATCTATGAGTTTGTTCAAAAGCTGGAGAACAAGGATGCAGAACCCCAATCCCAATTTGATATAAATGCCTATCTTCCGAAACCTCAAGTTGCCACACCTCAACCCCAATTTGATCCAACTGCCTATTTTCCTAAACCACCTCAAGCCCAACCACAACAAGCCTTCTATGGTAACAAACCTAATACTTCAAATCTTTCCAAAATGAGTGTAGAAGCTGCACGGGATCACATGGAAATTCTTACCACTATGGTTAATGCCTACGGCGGATTAGTCGCAGGTCAAATTGGAAACATTAATTTGACCAACGAAGATTATCAGCAGATAGACAGAGATGAGATGGAGTTGATGGACATTAAGTGGGCGTTTGCTAGCGCTGTGAGAAGGGCAAAGGATTATATGAGCAGAACAGGGAGAACCAGCTTGGAAAGCAAAAGGGATACCAAGTACGGGTTTGACAAGGGTGCTGTCACATGCTTTAATTGCGGTGAAAAGGGTCATTTCAAGCGTGAGTGCAAACGCCCTAGCAACCAACAAGGCAACCAAAATCCCTTCCAAAATCAAGCTAACAATGAAAGAGGGATAGTAGCTACCAGCAACACAAGCCAGTCGGGTCCTTCAAACGCCAACCAAGCATTGATAGTTCAAGCTGATGAAGTGTGTGATTGGTCCGTACAATTTGGAGATGGAAATCAAGTAGGAATTGCATGTTATGCGAAGATCACCAGTCACATCAAGCATGTGCACAAAGAAGAATTCTCTGAAGATGATGATAGTTCGGGATACAGTGGCAGTTCGGATGAAGAATCGGATGTGAATGAGAGAACTGGTTCTGAAGGTGATAGTTTGTTGAATGATGCTGTGGAGGTCAAGTGTCAGAAATATGTCTTGATCAAGAAAGCTGATGCTACATCAGAAGAACTGGAGAAGATTCTCACTTAAGATGGATCTTTCTCTTTTCAGACTGCCTTTATGGCTAATGTCTCAGCTTCTACAAGTCAGGTAAAATCTGAAACTCCTAGCATATGTAGTGATTGTGCTGATACAAAACATGAATGTGCTGATATGAAACAAGAATCTGAAAAGATTCACAGTCACAATCAGAGTTTGGTTATTGAACTGTCAAAGTGCAAAGAGGCAAACATGGCCTTAGCTCGCAACGAAAAAGATTTTAAATCGGTAATTGAAACACTCAAGAAAAGTGTTTCTGAGTTATCAAAAATGGTTTTTAATAAGCAAACCGGTATTAATAATTACATTAATATCATTGAGGCAACTAAGAAAGAGCTAGCCGAGGCGAAATGTGAGCATGAAGCGATCAAGCTCAAATTGGAGAGTTACTCAAACTCCCGATATGTGCTTGATCACATCATTGACGTTCAACAACTAAAGGGTAATGTTAAAGGCGTTGGGTATAAGTCGTGTCCGCCTCCTTTGAGACACAACTATACCAAGATGCCCGATGAGGAGGAAATGCCGCGTTTTGAGCCAACTGTACCTCTTGATTATGAGGAAGTTACAACTGGCTTAGGGTTCAAAACGGACAATTCATCAGAGGGCTCATGTAACACCTTCAAAATTTATGTCCAATCATGTATCGACACGTGTCATGAGCTTTAAACGTGTAAAAGATTACTTATGAAGGACTAAAGTTGACAAACAAAGAAAGTATGTGAATATAAGGGTTCAAAGTGTCAAAAATGGATAAATATACCTTACTGTAACCCTACACGATGTTTATACCCTTAAACGAATGAATCATGGATCATACAAAGCTAATTGTGGAAGAAAGTGAGAGATTACAAACTACAGGGGTTAAATGTGTCAACATGTTTAAAGTATACCTCTGAGTGACCTTTTTTAGCAAACCCGAAGCTTTGTAACAATTAATTATGCTCACGAGAATAAGTGATAAAAATTTCACAAGGTTTCGATAAAGTATGAGAAAGTTATGATAATATTCGTGTACGAGGGGTTAAAAGCGTCAACATTAAATCCTAGGGCCTTACGGGTGATCACAAGGTTAACCAAGGACTTAACGGTGTTTGGTTATGTCATGGAGCCCTTAAAAGTCAAGTTAGAGGGCCAAAAGTGCAAGAAATAGACTCAAAACCCCGTATAAAAGGACCAGGGGCTGAATTGCAATTAATGAAACTTGTTTGGCCTGTTCTAACCACTCACACGGGCCGCGTAAGGTATCAGGGGACCCTTACGCGGGCCGCCTGAGCACCCCAGCGACAGAAAAACCACTGGCAGCTTCCAGTTCAGGGCTGTAACCGACTCAAAAGCTTGTTTTCTTATACCAGGGACTCCTCAGATGGTTTAACATGCAATAGGGGCACCTGTAATGATCTCATAACATCAGTAGACTTCCTTGTCATGATCTTGTTGCATCAAAATGGGTATATAAGGAGCTCCAATGTTGCAACATTGAGTACACTCACTTGCAAACTTCACAACTTCACTTCTGGAGAAATTTGGAGCTCAAGCACCCTTCCTAGGAGTCACTAGTCGTGCTTAGGACCCTTGTAAGTGCCCTTAACTTGCCTTAATTCAGTTTAGCTTAGTTAATTAGCCTAAAGTCAAACCGTCGTAATAAGAGTTTGACTTCGTGATTATTTAAAATTTATCCAGTCAAATCTCGAATTGAAAGTACCTATGAGTTGGTAATTATGTGGGCAATAAACCCTTAAAAGGGCACCCTCTGATTCCCACTCTAAGTAGGTCAATTGTCGGGTCAAACTTAATCATAAAAAGTCAACAGAAAGCTTATTGTCAAATAAACGCATAATTAACAATGTAGAAGCTATGCAACCTGTTTTATCACTAATATAACTTGGTAATTAATGTAAGAACATGTCTAAACGTGTTCAACCCGACAATTTTCAGTTTAGGCTCGGTTCCGAATCGAAAGTCGCATAATTTGACTTTTGCTTTGACTTTCAGTTCTGACCCAATGTAGCATGTTTTAGAAATGCCTTAGAGCCTTAATAGGACCAGGTTACATGTTAGTATAACCCTCTGTGATTATACAACTTGGTTCATTATATGCATGTTTCCGTTAAGTGCTTAAATGTTGACTATTATGCCCATATGACCTTAAAATGTGATTTTTGAAAATGTAAAAGAATAGAAACCTTAGTTACTGATTTATAAACTTGTCCCTAAAATTTGACATCAGTTTGAGGTCTAGATTAGGAGTTATGCTCATTAGCGTAAATGAAAGGCTTTTTAGTAATTAAACGGCGTAATTAGCATATAGCCTATCTAAACTCAATTTTTGATACCAAACTTTTTACCTACTGATATAAAATAATATTTTGGGATTTTTGAAAATTTTTATTTAATTTTAGGCTGAGCATAACATAGAGTTCTAAGCTTAATTCGGTAATTGCCGGTTTTGCCCTTTTAGCCTATAAAATGAGTTTTACAAATTATTTTGATAGCAAACCTTTTGCTACTGATTTTATATGATAGATAAATTATTTTAAGCCTTCTGGAATAATAAAAATATTAGCTTTTTTTATAAAACCCGGAAATCGCTTAAAAATACCTTTTTACGCGTTTTAAACGCATAGTATGTGCTAAAACTATTTTAAACATATAAGACTTGATACCTACTGATATTTTTAGTAAATTTTTATACTTTAATAGTAAGCAAAATTTTTAAACTCAGATTTCCAGATTTGACCCTTAAACCTTATGTGAAATTACCAAAATGCCCATCGGTGCATAGTTTGATTATAAATGGTAAAATTCACATATGTATAATACCTTACTGATATAACCTATTAAATTAAGTATATTTACTGATTATATCAGACCGAAACTGAGATTTATATTAAATCTCTTTTATAACCTTTTAAATGACCAAAATACCCCTACGGGGCATAATTTGAGTTTTAAATCCATTTTGGGCATAATAGAAGATACCTTACTGATGTCACAACATATTTAAGGCATATTAACTTAGGAAACATGTATATGACTCATATGGTTACCCGTTACGCACTTTTCGCGTTCGGTTCAGTTTATGTAACTAGTTTGCATAAATTAACCGAAACGGGTCAAACCTTATCATTTTTGTCTCAAAATCCAGAATGTGTTTAGTTTACCCATATTATACAAGTCTCCAAACTTGTCAGGTCTAAAGCACATTCTATCCCGGCCTTCGCTTAATCGTGCGTTTGAACCGTATCTTCCTTTAAAACTAACCGGTCTAAGTTTAGGCTTAATTAAAGACCCGTTAGGATTCTAATAGGTTATTAAAAACCTTCATTCCAGATTAGGAGCCCGGTAAAAGCTACGTGCACTTGTTGTTTCTGATTTATACTTTGCTCAGGTAAATACTCTTAACTTATTTTCCTTATACGGGCTTGGGATACAGTATTATAATAATACCGCTTGGTCGGGTATGTAGTCATTTAAATCGGATTTTGATTAATGTATTTACATAACTAGTTTTAATCTGTATTATTTGGTGTATGGCCTTTGGGGGGTTAAATGACCATGTCCTGGATATCCTTGGCATCATTCAAAGAAATGGCCACGACCTAAGCACGGGGTGTAGGTGTACACCTGACAGTTGCATTATGTAAAAACTGGTAATCCACATAAAGGAATCAACCTTGTGGGCATTATACCTGTGGCGTGTCAGTTAATCTTGTCCGGCCCTACAAACCGGCCCTGACGGATGACAAATAAGTAAAACTGTATACAAGATTATTTTTAATAATTGTCCCAAGTTATAAAAGAATTTTTGTGCCATGTGCATTCAAATCAATTTTCTAAAACATTTTCAAAATAAGTCAGTTAATTGTATTTACCAGTGTAAACTGACGTGTTTTCAAAAAAAAAAAGGCTAAGTGTAGGTACTAGACGAAATAGGCTGGCTACTCCTGGCATCATTAATCAAGTTTCGCAAGCTTTAGATGTTAAAGTCTGTTGAACAAAGTTTCCTTGTTATCCGATCCGCCTGTGGATCCGTTTCAACTATTTTGTGATACTCAATATTACAATTTATTCAGTTGAAATAAATTTATCTTTTGCTTCCGCTGTGCATTTAAAATTGTGTTGTTTGACTATGATAATATCAACTACGTCATGATACTCCCCACCGGTAATATGTGGAAATATCGGGGTGTGACAGGTTGGTATCAGAGCCAACACTGAGTGAATTAAACACTAGCCTTTTGTGTTTAGTCTCAGTTACACAGTTGCACATCTCTAAATTTTCGAGTCTAGACAAAGAACTTAGGACAAATCCCGATTTGTTTTGTTTTTGTCCTTTATATATTTCCTTGTTGTTATCTTTGTTTATGTTGACAGGTTCAATCATGCCACCAAGATTCAACAGGGGAAGAGGAAAGGCACCAATCGCAGGCCACGACCATGAGGCCGGGCCCTCACACAGACAAACCCCACCAGCCTCAATGAGTACGAGTCCTCAAGAGCATTGGAGGACGTATATAGAGCCAGTGAGGCGATCCGTCTCGCTAAGTTCGTCACCATCCTATCACCATTCCTACGGGCCTCATTCTGAAAATGAGTCCCATAACCCGCAACCATCTTTCATCCCCCTCCAGAGATCCAGCCCTCACTATTCATTCGATGACCCGACACCTGTCTTCCAAAGCCGGTTCAACCCGGCAAACTACATTGAAGAACCAGTGGGTTTTAACCCACTAGGACCTGAAGACCACTTCTCGGGCGACCATGCGATGGACATGGACGAAGACACAGATCCCGCCGAGCCTCCAACCGGGACCCCTAACCACCCCATCGAAATTTCGGATGGGTCACATTTTGTTGGATCACCTTATAATGGTCCCGACAGCTATGAGGAGAGGTTCAGACAGATCGACTGGGTGTTTACTCCCAGTTACCACAACTCACCGTAGCAGCAGCAGCCACAACAGGATCCCTCCGAGGATTCCCATTTTGTAGCGGTCACTCCGCCACCACCACCAGTTCAGCAACAGCCTCCGGAGCCACCGAGGCGAAGAAGATCGAACGCACGAATGTCCGTGCTAGGAGGAGTGTGTATCAGCACCCCTCAACCTTCAAGTGGCAGCCACTACTCGCCACTCCATGAAGAACCGCATATGGGTGGGCCTTCAAACCCTGTCTCAGAAGTAAACTCTGCGCCTGTCGCGCCACCACCGTTGGGCTTTGGCGACCCAATTCCTACATGCACCGATACAGCGACGTATAATCCCTTTGAGTAACCGACCCATACCAACTACAACTATGCTAGTGTTGACCCGTACCAGGCAGCATGGGATTACAACGCTCTCCATCCGGAAGGATCCTTTGGGGTCCCATATCAAGCTGGATACCCACACTATGGGTACCCACCTTATGGGTATCAACAACCGCCACCTCCTCAACCTCCGCTATATCAGCAACCCCCGCAGCCGCCAGTGATGTCGCCACCGCAGCATCAGGAGATTCTTCAAAGGATTAATGAGGTGCGGCAGGAAGTGCGGGAAGACCGAAGGCAAAACCGAGGAATGTTCAAGGGTCTGGTGAACTTAATCAAGGGGAAAATCAAAAAGGACCATTAAATCCTTCACTTGTTTAATTGTATTTCTTTAATGTTTAATCATGTCCCGGTGTGGACATTTGTTTATGTATTCTGCCCCTGCGTGGGCATGTCTTTCTGTATTCTGCCCCTGCGTGGGCATGTCTTTTGTTAACCCCTGCGTGGGTATGTTATTTCTGTTTAAGTCCCTACGCGGGCATGTTATTTTGTGTAGAAGTCCCGTTTAGGGCAAACCTGTACTTGTTTAATTTTTGGTAGTGGAATGGTTTAATTTAAATTTTCATTTTTGCTAAATTATATGCATAAACATAAAATATGAAATAAATGAAAATATAACATTCCTTTTATAAGACCTATCATTATAATAAAATGATAAAATCTAAAAAGGACAAAACCTAGCCACGTGTCATTGTAAGACAGGGCCAAGATGGTAGTTCCTCAAATTAGATTCAGATCCTTATTAACATATCAATTTAGGATTTCTGCGTTAAATATTAAAAAGAATCTTAAGGGTAAAACCTAGCCACATGTCATTCTAGATATGGCCAAGACGGTAAAACAAAAGATTCAAAACCTTGTTAACATCTGAAAACATGTTAACACTCCTGGCAAAATGTGATTCGATAAAATCGCATAAGTCATCTTTGCATTGGATGCTTCCAATTTCTTTTATTATATTAAACATCCAGTAAGGATGTAATGCCTATGGGCTATATTCATTGGCATAAAAGACAAAAGACAGTCGTGGTCTTCGACCCCCTGTTAAGAAGAGGCAACGAATTATAATTAAAACCTCAATGCCTTGATCCTATAAGATCATGATTAAAAATTTAAAACCGTCCATGTGACTAGGCCTTTGCTATTAATATATTTTCAATTATAACTAGGGATTATTATAATGAAAAATCCTGAATATATATGCCTAACAAATTAATCAAAATGATTTCTTAAATACCATGATTAATAAATCATCTAGGATGATAAAACAGTTATAGACCTTTAAGTAAATTAAAATCATTTATCTTATGTAGCAAACAAGCTACATGGCAGAATCTGAGGAGATCAACAGTCACCCAAAAGAAAATCATGATACCACCAGGATCAATGTAACTGGTGCGGAACTTCAAGCGCTGATTGATAATGCTGTTACCAAGGCCATAGATAGGCAATTAAATGAGTCAAATGGTACTCGAATCAAGGCCTCATCTGTACCCCATTCTAAACCTAAGACTCACTCTGAGGCTCATAGTAAACCACCATCAAAGAAGAATGATGACGATCATCACTCCTCAAACCAGCATAGCGTTCCGTCTAAGAAAATTGTATTGGGTCAGGAGCCACGTACAAAGACTTGCTCCTATAAGTATTTCGTATCCTGTAAACCCCGAGATTTCACTGGGGAAAAAGGAGCTATCGACTGCATGACGTGGTTAGACGAGATGGACACCGTAGTTGACATTAGTGGTTGTGCTGATAGGGATGTTGTGAAGTATGTATCTCAGTCGTTTAAAGGAGAAGCACTAGCCTGGTGGAGGTCTCTAATCCAGGCTACTGGGAAGATTCCATTGTACAATCTGTCTTGGGATCAATTTGTTGCACTCATCAAAGAGAATTACTGCCCTCAGCATGAGGTTGAAAAGATTGAGTCAGACTTCTTATCTCTGGTGATGAAAAACCTAGACTGTCAAACTTACCTTACTAGCTTTAATACCATGTCTCGACTGGTTCCGTATTTGGTAACACCGGAGCCTAAGCGAATAGCTCGTTTCATTGGGGGTTTAGCCCCAGAGATCAAGGCCAGTGTCAAGGCATCACGACCTACTACTTTTAGGTCAGCAACTGACCTATCTTTATCCCTCACCTTGGATGCGGTCAGGCTAAGATCGCATAAGAACTCGGAGGAAGGTAAGAGAAAACGTGAGGACGATAACTCACGAAGGTTCGAGAAGAAGTTTAAGGGAACCACAGACCACAAGAAGAAGTTTGGGTCTGGCAAGAGTAGTCAGCAAGCAGATGAAAAGCCAAAGTGCAAAACCTGCCAAAAACGTCACTTCGGAAAATGCAGGTTTGAATCCAAGTCTCAGTCAAAACCATTTGCATGTGGGATATGCAAATCCAAGGAGCACAAGACGATAGAGTGCAAGAAGATAAAGGATGCAACGTGATTTAACTGCAACGAAAAAGGGCACATCAAAACCAATTGCCCTAAATATGCCAAAAAACCTGAAGAAGCCAGCAAGGGAAGCGGTGCAGGACGATAACGTGATCACATGTACCTTCCTTATAAATGATGTTTATGCAAGGGTATTATTCGATTCAAGTGCGGATAAGTCATTTGTAGATAATAAGTTTTGTAAGTTGTTGAATTTACCTGTTAAAACCCTAAGCGTGAAGTATGAAGTAGAATTGGCTGATAGAACCTTAGAATCCGCCTCAACCGTGTTAGATGGATGTTCCATATCCATTAGGAACCACTCTTTTCCTTTGTCCTTACTTCCTTTGAAATTAGCTGGTTTCGACATAGTAATAGGAATGGATTGGTTATCTCATGACCAAGCCCAGATAGTTTGCAATAAGAAGCAAGTGGTGATCAAGACTCCGTCTGGTGAGCCACTTACCATTCATGGAGATACCCAGTATGGACTGCCTGAGCAAGTGTCTATGCTCAAAGCATCTAGGTGCTTGAAAAAGGGTTGTGTCATTTATATGGCACAGGTAACTATTGATGAACAGAAGCCAAAGATTGAAGATATCCCTGTCATTTCTGAGTACCCAAAAGTTTTCCCTGAAGAACTACCTGGCTTACCACCAGATAGACAAGTAGAATTCAGAATTGACATCATTCCTGGAGTAGCGCCTGTCACAAGAGCGCCTTACAGGTTGGCACCAACAGAAATGAAAGAGCTGAGAACACAATTGGATGATTTGTTAGCCAAAGGTTTTATTAGGCCTAGTTCATCTCCTTGGGGAGCGCCCATTCTGTTTGTAAAGAAGAATGATGGATCGATGCGTCTATGCATTGATTATCGTGAGCTAAACAAAGTCACTATCAAGAATAGATATCCATTGCCTAGGATCGACGATCTGTTCGACCAATTACAAGGGTAAAGTTACTTCTCTAAGATCGACTTTAGGTCAGGCTATCATCAACTGAAGGTTAAAAATGAAGATGTACACAAGGCTGCATTTAGGACTCGTTATGGTCATTACGAGTTCTTAGTGATGCCTTTTGGGCTCACTAATACACCTGCCGCATTCATGGATCTCATGAATCGCGTCTGTAAGCCCTACCTAGATAAATTCATCATCGTCTTCATCGATGACATTCTCATCTACTCGAGGAGTCAAGCTGACCATGAGAAGCATCTTCGTTGTATTCTTAAGTTGCTTCAACAGGAAAAACTCTATGCCAAATTTTCAAAATGTGAATTCTGGCTTCGTGAAGTCCAATTTCTTGGACATGTTGTTAGTGAGCGTGGTATCCAAGTAGATCCCGCTAAAGTTGAAGCTGTCATGAATTGGCAAGAGCCGAAGACGCCTACTGAGATTCGTAGCTTTCTGGGTTTAGCAGGATACTATAGGCGATTTATTGAAAACTTCTCAAGAATTGCAGCACCTCTGACTCTACTAACTCGAAAGAATAGCAAATTTGACTGGGGGCCTAAGCAGCAAGAATCTTTCGATATTTTGAAGCAGAAGTTGAGCAACGCTCCAGTACTGACGTTGCCAGATGGAATTGATGAATTTGTGGTATATTGTGATGCATCACACACCGGTATGGGTTGTGTGCTTATGCAGAAAGGCAAGGTCATTGCCTATGCTTCACGTCAGTTAAAGGTGTATGAAAAGAACTACACCACCCATGACTTGGAGTTGGGTGCCATTGTATTTGTACTAAAACTGTGGAGACATTATTTGTATGGTACCAAATGTGTGATCTATTCTGATCACAAGAGCCTTCAACACCTGTTTAATCAGAAAGATTTAAACATGAGGCAGCGAAGATGGATGGAGACACTGAATGACTATGATTGTGAAATCCGATACCATCCGGGCAAGGCGAATGTAGTCGCCGATGCTTTGAGCAGAAAAGAAAGAGTGAAGCCTATAAGAATCAATGCCAAGAGCATTGAATTAAAGAATAGTTTGAATGAAAGGTTGTTAGCTGCGCAGAAGGAAGCTGTACTAGAAGCTAACTATCCTGATGAAAAGCTAGGAGTAACTGAAGAGCAGTTATCTGATGGCAAGGACGGAATTCTGAGGTTAAATGGACAAATATGGGTTCTAGTTTATGGAGGACTTCGGGATGTTATCCTCTAGGAAGCCCATAGTTCTAAGTACTCCGTTCATCCTGTAGCTGATAAGATGTACCAGGATCTGAAGGCAAACTATTGGTGGATAGGTTTGAAAAAGTCTATAGCTACCTATGTAGCCAAATGTCTGACGTGTGCACAAGTTAAAGCTGAACATCAAAAGCCGTCAGGTTTGTTACAACAGCCTAAACTTCCCACCTAGAAGTGGGAAATGGTGACAATGGATTTCATCACCAAATTGCCAAAAACAAAGAAAGGAAATGATACTATTTGGGTGATAGTTGATAGACTGACTAAGTCAGCACATTTCCTACCCATCAAGGAGACTCATAGCTCTGATATATTAGCCCAGTTGTACGTAGATAAGATTGTATCCCTACATGGCGTACCAGTGTCTATTATCTCGGATAGAGATACTAGATACACATCTCATTTTTGGAAAAGTTTCCAACAATCTTTGGGTGCGCGCTTAAATTTTAGTACAGCTTACCATCCTCAGACGGACGGGCAGAGTGAGTGTACCATCCAAACTTTGGAATACATGCTTCGTGCATGTGTAATTGACTTAGGTGGTAGTTGGGATAACCACCTGCCATTGATCGAGTTCTCCTATAACAATAGCTACCATACAAGCATTCAGGGAGCACCTTTTGAGGCCTTATATGGTAGGAAGTGCAGAATGCCTATTTGTTAGGCAGAAGTAGGAGAGGCTCAATTATCAGGACCGGATATAGTCCTTGAAACGACGGACAAGATTGTCCAGATTCGTGATCGCCTGAAAGCTGCCAGGGATAGGCGGAAAAGTTATGCTGATAAAAGGCGAAAACCTCTAAAGTTTGAGGTTGGTGATAAAGTTCTGCTTAAAGAATCACCCTGGAAAGGAGTGATGCGATTTGGTAAGAAAGGTAAGTTAAGCCCAAGGTATATAGGACCATTCGAGATCATCGAATGTGTCGGATCAGTGGCTTACAAGTTAAACTTACCTGAGGAGCTCAGTGGTATTCACAATGTATTTCACATCTGCAACCTAAAGAAATGTCTAGCTGATGAATCGCTAGTCATACCACATACGGATGTGCATATAGATGAGAGCTTGAAATTTGTGGAAAAACCTTTGTCGATCGAGGATCGACAGGTTAAGAAGCTTCGAAGGAAGCATGTGCCAATTGTCAAGGTTAAATGGGATGCCCGTAGAGGTCTCGAATACGCGTGGGAGGTAGAGTCCACAATGAAAGAAAAATACCCTCATTTATTTCAGTAAATCTCGAGGTCGAGATTTCTTTTAAGGGGGTGAGGATGTAACACCTCGAAAATTTATGTCCAATCATGTATCGACACGTGTCATGAGCTTTAAACGTGCAAAAGATTACTTATGAATGACTAAAGTTGACAAACAAAGAAAGTATGTGAATATAAGGGTTCAAAGTGTCAACAATGGATAAATATACCTTACTGTAACCCTATACGATGTTTATACCCTTAAACGAATGAATCATGGATCATACGAAGCTAATTGTGGAAGTGTAGGTCCACCCGAAGGATCGAGTAACCTCTATTCCCTGTTTTCCGACAAACCCAAAAGTGCGGAATCCAAACGGGTAAGTTAAACCAAGTGACGAACACGTAAAACACAAGATTCACCGATTAACACTCCATTGTATTAATCTAGAAAACGGTTACAAAGCAATGTTTACAAGATGCTCTCATAAACTCTCAGTGTGTGTGTGTTTACAGTGTTCGCTCCGAAATCTATTCAGACTTCTCTCTTTGTTCTGTTTGCTTTCTGTTGTTTATATACTGAAGTGGTCGACGAAATCCAGTTCTTGACGAAAACCCATTGACGAAATCCAATATCTGGACGAAATCCCTTGATTTCATCCCATGTGTTTTCGTCCCATTTGGTTTTCACCACAAAGGTGATTTCGTCCAAGTTGATTTCACCTAAGGTGTTTTCGTCGCATGTTTGGGCCTGGGATATTGTCAATTGGGCTTCATGTGGTTGGGCTTCTTCAAAGGACTTCATCACTTGGGCTTTGACATGGATGGGCCAAATAAATAAACAAACAAACAAACAAGCTATACTAAATGCAAACTGCACACACGCAGTTGCATTTACACAAACGTTACAAAGTAAATCGCATACCGAGTCAAGATAGGAGGTTGTCTTGACTACGGTCTTCACTTCGTAGCCGAGTCGAACCGAGCCGAGCCGTATCCACATAATATGTATCAACAAACTCCCCCTTGGATGCTGCTCGTGAGGTTCGTAATCTCGTTCTCCATCTCTTGATGGTTCTTTCATTCTTGTCGTAGGATCTTCAAAGTCTTCACGTGTTGTAAGAAGACAGTGTATTAACAAACTCCCGTTTTCATTTAGGAAGTGTATCAATAAACCCCCCCTTTGATTATGCTTGTGAATCTTTTGATTTTCGATACTTTAGATCCTTGTGGTGTTGATGATTGATCAGCGGCAACTCGATCATCTTTATCATTTGAGTGCCTTCACGTCGTGTCTTCATTCCGAAGCTTGTCATCGAACATGTTCTCCTCGCCTTTAGTATCTGCACATGCAAGAAAGCTAAACACGTAATGAGAACAAACACTTGGAATATAGTTATCATAAACAAATGACACACATGTGACCATGTCTTCAACTACCGTCCGACAGTTTGAAAGTTTAACAAATTGTTCAATTTTAGATTTTAACTTTCAAAAACTTGCAAACTCTGACCGTTTATGAAGATTCAGTCGTTTTGGTTTTCAGTCAGATTTCAGGCAACGAAGACTTGAGTTCCAACATCGGTTAATCAAAACTAAAGCAAAAATAAAATCTTTTTGACTTTTATAAAGTTTATATTAAAACACACCTAAAATCTTTTTGGTATTTTGAATATTTCAAACTTAAAGACTGAAAGCAGTAAATAAATATATACAGAGTTGCAGAAACTAATAAAAGTAAATATATACAAACATTCTTTTTGCGAGTTTCGAGGGTAAGAGAATCATATTAGTGTACGGTCATGCCAAAACACTCTTGTTGTTCTTTTTGTTAACAATTTGATAAACATCCTATAACGATTATCGGTATTGTTATCCACATAAGCACAACTTATCATATGTAATCATGGCGAGGGGATACGTTAAGGTATGATTTATACTTACCGACTGGTGTTCATCCACATCACGACACATTCCCGTATCAAGGTATGCACGAGGATTTCATCTTACTGGTAAGTATACCATTTATCATCTGTTTTGACGTATATGAAAATGTGAGAAGCTCACTTATTTTGAATGAAAACAAGCCCTATGTGATAGAATCACTTATTGATGAGGAACTTGATTTTCAGATGCATGAAGGGCACAGGAGCAAGTCCGTGAACAGGTCAGTACTTTCGTACAGCAAAGAGTCAAACTTGACTCTCGGATAAATGTGATAAATTATCACTTGTTTTGAGGACATGTGATTGTTGATCACTTATTGAGGTCGTATGCAGTATGTACACGTATGTATGATATCATGGAAGATCTAGACTTCGTCTCTGTTTGTTTCGGTAAAAGAAACAACCATGATACCCAGATGATAAACAGCATAAAGACTACATATCTCAGAACCTCGGCAATCTCTCAAATGAAATTTCGGTACTAAGACCATATGCCAATGAATGGTTCCTACCTGGTCTTCAGTCGATTTAAGTTTATATCACCCTGCACACTTTAAGATGATTGTGAGCCTACCGATACATCTTATATAGAGCTGCTTATCGTTTTTCATTTTGCATTTTAGTTTAAAGAGGTTTAGACAGACCACTGATGTACTATCATTTTCTCTTTTGCTCGACAGGAAACTCATTTTTGTTTTTCTATTGTTTTTGGGTTTTGAAATTTTTCGATGTTTTTGAATTTTCAAATTTTGATTTACTCCCCCTAAAATAAACAAACTTACAATAAATTTTAAAAACACAAAGATATTTACAAAAACGATTTTCCGATGTAGATTACTCTTGCTTGACCTTAATGCCGTTTACCAATAATAAAAAGTCAAATCTCGATTTATCAAATGCTTTGGTAAAAAGGTCGGCACGTTGGTCATCAGTATGGACTTTAACAACATCGATTAGCCTTTTATCAAAGCAATCACGTATGAAGTGATACTTAATTTCGATGTGTTTGGTCTTTGAATGCTGCACAGGATTTCTAGTGATAGATAAGGCAGCAGAATTATCGACTAAAATAGGAGTAGTTAGGAATTCAAAACCGTAATCGCGCATTTGCTGTTGTATCCACAGGACTTGGGAGCAACAACTTGAGGCAGCAATGTATTCAGCTTCACAAGTTGATGTAGCGACACAAGTCTGCTTCTTGCACTGCCATGTTACGAGGCGAGTTCCTAAAAACTGGCATCCAGCCGTTGTAGATTTGCCGTCGATTTTGCATCCACCAAAATCAGAATCACTGAAAGCGACTAGATCAAAGTTATCATCCTTAGGGTACCATAGACCGGTGTCTGGGCAACCCTTCAAATAACGAAAAATCCTTTTTACAGCTGCAAGATGTGAGGCCTTCGGGTTCACTTGATATCTGGCTAGCAGGCATGTTGGATACATTATATCTGGTCTTGATGCTGTGAGGTACATAAGGGATCCAATCATCGCGCGGTAATATGAAGAGCTAACAACTTCACCCTTCAAGTCTGGATTGATCCCGTGATTTTGCTGCAGTGGGGTACCAATGGGCGATGTGTCAGACATCTGGAATCGGCTCAAGATGTCTTGGACATACTTAGTTTGATGGATGAAAATCCCAGACTTCATTTGTTGCACTTGCAAGCCCAAAAAGAAAGTCATCTCCCCCATAGCGCTCATCTCGAATTTATCCTGCATTACACGCTCGAAATCCCTACACATAACATTGTTAGTAGAACCAAATATAATATCATCCATATATACCTGAACCAGTAGAAGATCTCCATCTTGTGCTTTTATGAAGAGAGTGCAATCGATAAGACCTCTGCGAAATCCATTCTCCAGCAGATAATTAGATAAAGTTGCGTACCAAGCTCGCGGTGCTTGATGTAGACCATAGAGAGCTTTGTTCAGCAACCAAACCCGATCGGGATGGATAGGATCTTCAAAACCTGGAGGCTGTTCAACATACACCTCTTCTTCCACTAGACCATGTAAAAATGCACTTTTGACGTCCATCTGGTAAACCTTGAATCCTTTGAATAATGCATAAGCTAGAAAGATCCGAATTGCTTCCAGACGTGCAACAGGTGCATACACTTCGTTGTAGTCTATACCTTCAATCTGACGAAAACCTTGAACGACCAATCTTGCTTTGTTGCGAATAACGATTCCACGGTCGTCCTTTTTGCATTTATACACCCAACGAGTACCAATCTTCTTATAACCAGCAGGTTTCTCTACGAGCTTCCAGACACCAAGTTTCTGGAATTGTTGCAGTTCTTCCTGCATAGCTTCAACCCAAGAGTTATCTTTCAAAGCGTCTTTCCAAGTTCTTGGCTCTTCCTAAGAGACATAACACGCGAAAGACCAATCGTTTTGTTGACCAGATTCTCTAATCGCCGCATACAAGCCTGCGTTGCTGTTGTTGCGCAACATGTTTCTTGTTTGTATGCCACTTTGTACATTGCCTGTGATGTTTTGATGAGGATGGGTATTGTGAATTCTTGTTTCAGGGTTTTCCGGAACTGGAATGTTTGTACCCAGATTGTTGAGATTTAGATAAACAACCAATTCAATACCCGGAACTGACGAAGAGGATGATGCAGTAGCTTCAGCTGTTATAGGGGCGTCCACTGGAGGTGTAGCCTCTGAAGTACCATGAACAGCTGATGTAGGAGCTTCTTGATCTGCATCTATAAATTCTTCATCCTCTGAAGATTCGTTCAGTTCGGTTGCATCGTGAAAATCCTCATTGTCGAGAGCATTATTATTCACTGAAGATGGCTCTTGATTGACAACAATTGGACGAACCAATGATGAATCTGTTGCGTTGTCACTCTAGAAAAACATCCTTGTCGCAGCATTTTCTTCAACTGCTTCAACATTGATCGAATTGAAAAAGTCATCGTACTCAAACATCCATGGTTGACCTGGATTTTTGACTGGTAAAGTGTGCCTTTGTACATTGACTTCAGACCATTCCTCAACCCTTTTAGTCTGTAGATTCCAGACTCTTAAGTTAGGGGTGGCATAACCAAGAAAGTGACCTTCAATAGCTTTTGCCCCAAACTTTCCATTAGGATCGATCATTGTGCAAGGAGCTCCAAACGGTTCAAGATATGACAAATCTGGTTTCAGTTTGTGAAGAAGCTCAAAGCAGGTCTTGTTGTGCCTTTTGACTGTAAGGACTCGGTTCATCGTGTAACATGTGGAGGCCACAGCTTCACTACAGAATGGAATGGGCAACTGCGATTCTACCAACATCGTCCTAGCAGTCTCGATCAATGTACGGTTTTTACGTTCAGCGACGCCGTTCTGCTGAGGAGTATAAGCCGCACTAAATTCGTGAAGAATACCTTTCGATGTGCAAAACTCCACCATGGCATGATTTTTAAATTCAGTACCATTGTCGCTGCGTATCCGCCTAACCTTCAACTTATACAAATTCTCAATCTGAATGATTAAGTTTTTGATAATACCGAAAGTTTCACTCTTGTGAGCCATAAACGCCACCCAAGAAAATCTTGAATAATCATCAGTTATCACGAGGCAATATTGATCATTCCTGATGCTTTTGTGCTTGACATGTAAGGCCCGCGTTTGTGTCTAATAGAAATAACGACCAAAAGACACTCGAAACGTAACTTTTTAAATGACCAAACTTTTTGTCAATTCAAGAGGTAAATTACCAATAACATTAACGAACATTATTAACAAAATTTGGGCATGACTCGTCCATACGACGAGTCCATCCCTGTTTTTTTTTTACCAACACTTACATAAAAGAAAACTACAACCCGTTTTACGGACGCAACCAAAAACATAACATCAATTTTGAAAAGTATAACTACTAACAAAGTTAAACACAACAAACATTTTGACCTATAATATTACTACAAAATAGCGGAAGCGCTTGAAGGTCATAATATGTGCGTGTGTTCACTCCAATCTTGCCAAGTCGCCTAAGATGAGGATTTACCTACATTCAACAACAAAGCTTTAAAAGTTAGTCATTATACTTATTGCGCTTACAATACCATCATTTTAGTTCCATTCGTTTATGTACTTTCATTCCTCTTATGCATTCGATTACCCAATTAAATGGGTATGGCATATATTCTCATAATGTGATTAAAGCATACACTTACGACCCGGTAACATCGGGTTGATTGCTTTCGACATAAATCCTTCGTTCTGTCCATTAAACAGATTAACTTCATACATTCGTTATTGCATTCATGATCACCCATTCTAAACGGATGATACCTTATTCTTACTCGACTTGTTCAATTCGAACCGGTCGACTTGCATAGCTTATCATAACTTTCGTTAGCATAATCAAATCCACAAGGGATTTGCTTTTCATTTACTAATCACCATCTTCATTTTAACTAGGATTGTTCATCATAATTACTAACAAAATTTAAGTAAGGTTTTGTATGCAATAGAACATACCTCGGTCTTGCGTGCCTTCCGTTTTCCTAGTGCTCGTACCTTCTTCCTTCACGCCTACATTACAACATTCATTCATTCATTTAGTCTATTTACTTCAATATACCATTTTCCATGTTACACATACATTCATCTCTTAAGCATTTCAACAAACACTTGGTAGGCATCATAATTAAGGTATAAGGTACAAGTCTTTAAAGCACAATTTTACTAGTTCATCATCATCCAACATTCACATCTATTCTAATTTGCATAACTATTTCCTCCTACATCAATTTATCTAGCATTCAAGTATTACAAACCAGGTCACATATCAAGATAACATACAATCATAATCATTATGATCTTCCTAATCATAACATAATTTCACAAAGTGGGTTTTCACTACAACCTCTCATGCAACCTAAAATCAAACATGATTCTTGTTCTAGAAAGCAATTCTAACTCAGATTTCCCATATTTGATACAAGAAATCAAGATTGGGTTGAACCCCTCTTTCTACAAAGCATAATTTCAGAAAATTGAACTTACCACTTCACTAACTAGGGTTAGATTTTCGAAAAAGGGGCTCATGCACTGGATTATCTTATGATTTAGGCTTCAATTGCTTGATTTCTTGAGTTTAGGGTTTCCCCCTTCTTGCCTGTTCTTGATCGATCCTCCCTAGACACACCCACTGTGTTTGGGGTTTAATTTGTTTTTAATAATTTAAGTTTAATCACTTTTTCACTTTACCCCCTACACTTAGTTGCTATTTATAACTCTAATCTTTAAACCACATTTAACTATCATTTCGCCATAATCCTTAATCATTTTAAGTTTATTATTTATCCTCACTTATCTTTATTGTGTTTTCATTTTTTGGGGCGTTACAAGTCTACCCCCCCTTAAAAGAGGTTTCGTCCCCGAAACCTAGACACAAAATAAATTCGAACTTTTACGTACCAAATAGAAAAGGGTAGTGCTTCCTCATTTCATCTTCCGCTTCCCATTTAAGTTCCAATCCCTTTCGGTGTTGCCATTGAACCAACACTTGTCTAACAGATTTATTGCGGAGATTCTTCACCTTGACGTCTTTAATGGCTATTGGTTTT
Organism: Helianthus tuberosus; assembly: GCA_030545235.1. Classification (NCBI taxonomy): domain Eukaryota; kingdom Viridiplantae; phylum Streptophyta; class Magnoliopsida; order Asterales; family Asteraceae; genus Helianthus; species Helianthus tuberosus. The sequence goes on from CM060438.1 coordinate 59,334,743, forward strand.
TCGACATAGTTCAACCCCTCGTCCAACTCGATATCATCGAGAGGCACTAACGCGGTTTCATCCGCAAGACACTTCCTTAACTGCGACACGTGGAAGGTATTGTGAATTCCGTCTAAAGCACGCAGTAATTCTAATCGGTATGCTACCCTTCCAACTCGAGCCAAGATTTTGAACGGTCCAATATATCGAGGGCCTAACTTACCCCGTTTGCGAAACGGATTATACCCTTCCATGGGGACACTTTCAGCAGAACGTAATCTCTGACTTGAAATTCAATAGGGCGCCTTTTCTTGTTTGCATAAGCTTTTTGCCAATCTTGGGCTGCTTTCAGTCGAGCTCTAATCAATTCTATCTTTTCATTTGTTACTGCTATTAATTCACTTGGCGCAAGCTCTCTTTGCCCCACTTCACCCCAGCATACGGGAGTTCTACATTTTCTCCCGTACAGTAATTCATAAGGAGCCATTTGAATGCCACTATGGTAACTATTATTATAAGAGAATTCTACTAGTGGCAGATGGTCATCCCAATTTCCCCCAAAGTCTAAAGCACACGCTCTCAACATATCGACAAGTGTTTGAATGGTTCTTTCTGACTGGCCGTCAGTCTGAGGGTGGCAGGCGGTGCTTATGTGTAACCTCGTGCCCACACTCTCGTGAAACTTTTGCCAGTAACGGGAGGTAAATCTGGTGTCCCGGTCCGAGACAATTGACACGGGTACTCCGTGTCAAGTGTAAGGCCCGCGTTTGTGTCTAATAGAAATAACGACCAAAAGACACCCGAAACGTAACTTTTTAAATGACCAAACTTTTTGTCAATTCAAGAGGTAAATTACCAATAACATTAACGAACATTATTAACAAAATTTGGGCATAACTCGTCCATACGACGAATCCATCCCTGTTTTTTTTACCAACACTTACATAAAAGAAAACTACAACCCGTTTTACGGACGCAACCAAAAACATAACATCAAGTTTGAAAAGTATAACTACTAACAAAGTTAAACACAACAAACATTTTGACCTATAATATTACTACAAAATAGCGGAAGCGCTTGAAGGTCATAATATGTGCGTGTGTTCACTCCAATCTTGCCAAGTCGCCTAAGATGAGGATTTACCTACATTCAACAACAAAGCTTTAAAAGTTAGTCATTATACTTATTGCGCTTACAATACCATCATTTTAGTTCCATTCGTTTATGTACTTTCATTCCTCTTATGCATTCGATTACCCAATTAAATGGGTATGGCATATATTCTCATAATGTGATTAAAGCATACACTTACGACCCGGTAACATCGGGTTGATTGCTTTCGACATAAATCCTTCGTTCTGTCCATTAAACAGATTAACTTCATACATTTGTTATTGCATTCATGATCACCCATTCTAAACGGATGATACCTTATTCTTACTCGACTTGTTCAATTCGAACCGGTCGACTTGCATAGCTTATCATAACTTTCGTTAGCATAATCAAATCCACAAGGGATTTGCTTTTCATTTACTAATCACTATCTTCATTTTAACTAGGATTGTTCATCATAATTACTAACAAAATTTAAGTAAGGTTTTGTATGCAATAGAACATACCTCGGTCTTGCGTGCCTTGGAATCGGAGGACATTGTGTTACCACAACATGTGATCCTGTCTTTCCCAAGAACTTACTTGTTGAATCCTCAAAAATTTTACTAATTAAAGATTGATTAACATTCTTAATAGGAAAATCTTTGTCAGAGTAGATTTTATCATCACCAATAAGAGTGTATAGCAAATTCACACTCTCAGACTCTTGTGAGGAAGTAGACGTGGACTCGATCAGAACAGTCGTAGCAGGTTTTGCGGGAGGATCACATAGAATATGATTCTCGAGAGGTATGTCCTCTTCTTTGATTACCGCATCTGACTGTGTTGAGTTAGTATCATTAGATTCATCATCTGAAGAATCAGTATCCTCAACAATGATTGGAGGATCCTGATTTTGTTCAGCAGTTACAAAAGTATCTGCTGACACATCCAAATCTGATGATACTTCCTGTTTGTATCCAAGTCCCGTTGCAAATTCCTCAACGTCTAAAGGAACAGATTCTTCATAATGAGTTCTATACTCCTCATCAGGCAGTGCATCATAATTTTGTCTAACAGATGGTGGACATTTCTTATATCCAATGCACGTGACATCCTTTTTCTCTTTTTGTGTGCCAATGATGTGATCCAGCACGTATCTAGAGTTAGAATAACTGTCTAGCTTAAGCCGGATCGCCTCACTTTCACACTTTGTACAGGCTAACTCTTTTTGCATGAACTCAAGACGATTAATATAACAGTTTATGTCTGTTTGTTTTCTTGAAACCATTTTTGTCAGTTCAGTTTTATCTTTTTTTAAATTTGCAACTAACGTTTTAAATTCCTTTTCATGATTTTCATAAAACATGTTAGCCTATTTGCATTTCGAAAGATCCACGATCAACTTTTGGTTGTGGATAAATGTTACATCATAGTTGTTTTGCAAAGCCTCATGTTCGCTTTGCATCTAAAGAAATATGTTTGTTTTGCAAGTCAAACAAATTAGCATTTAAAGCATCATGTTTGCTTTGCAACTTAGACATATTAGCATCCAAATCAGCACATTTAACACAATTATCACAATTAATGACAGTTGGTTCATCGACACATACCTGGCTTGATGAACTGCCGCCATTAGCCATAAAGGCTGAATGAAGAGAAGAAGAAGAATAAGCAGCTTGATCCACCAGAATAGATCTTCTATCATTCCTTGCTGCAGCTTCTCCTAACAATTCATCGATATCTGTATCGATTCTCCCACTAGATACATTGTCATCGCCTGAGGTTGAGGTTTCCTCATCTAAACTCCTTGAATAACCAGAACTTTCTTCATCTGAAGATTCACCACCACAGGCGGAAGATTCTCCATCACTGGCGTGCTTCAAATCCTTAGCAGCTTCAGCAAAACAAGCTGCTCCTCCTTGATCACCAATGCCTAATTGCATTGACCAGTCGCAACCTTCATCTATTTGCACCACAAGAGCTTGATTGGTGTTCGATGGTCATGCTTGATTGTTTGCAGGGACCAAGGTGCGATCGTCATTCCTGGTTTGATTCTGATTTTGTTGGTTGCCTTGACCTCTGAAAGGATTCTGGTTCCCATGCTGAGCTGGCTTTGTGCATTCCCTCTTGAAGTGACCACGTTCGCCACAGTTAAAGCACTTAACAGACTGCTTATCGAACCCATACTTGGTGTCTTTCTTGCTTTCCAAGCTTGTTCGACCCGTCTGTTCCATGAAGTCTTTAGCTCGCCTAACAGCACTAGCAAAAGCCCATTTGATGTCCATCATATCCATCTCTTCTTTATCGATCTGCTGATAATCTTCTTGAGTTAGATTGATGTTTCCGATCTGCCCTGCAATCAACCCACAATACGAGCTCACCAATGTGTTTAGTATCTCCATATGATCTTTAGCTACTTTAACGCTAACTTTGGAGAAATTTGACGTGTCAAGCCGTACTGTATTTGTCTTTGATTACTGACCAGCAGATGATGTACTTCCATAACAAGCTTGCTGTTGTGGAGCTGGTGGTAATGGATTTCCATACAAGTCTGTGGTTGGAGCTGGCTTCACAGGAACTTGTATCGTATTACCATATAAATCCGTGCTTGTAACAAACGTCGTCTGAAGTGGAGCATGTGAAACTGGTCTTGCAGAAGTGCTAGAAGTTCCATAATACATATCAGGATTTTGTCGCACTAGAACCCTTTTCGCCTTTAGGGTTTCTTCCTGATCTTTGTTCTCCAAGAGCTGAACGAAGTCATTGATGTTTGTCGTAGCCAATGCGCCATTGTATTTCAGGATTTCCAAGAAACTATTCCATTGAGGTGGCAATGCATCGGCAAACTTTGTGACTACCTCTGCTGGAGTTGTTACAACCCCATAATTACCCAATTCAGTCAGCAGGTGATAGAATCGACTTGTCATGTCTCCCAAAGATTCACTTTCCATACATGTGAACCCATCAAACTCCTTTTTGAGTAAGTCATGTCGCAATTGGCATGACTTTTCATTTCCTAGACCCCTTGTCTTCAATGCATCCCACAATCGCTTTGACGTCTTGAAGCTGACGAATTGATGATATATTTCCTTGCTCATCGCCTGAGTCAGAATAGCATATGCTTTCTTTTCTAAATCATATGCCTTTTTCTGATCTTCTGAAAGATCGACAAATGTCACGGCAGTTGAAGCAGCAACCTGAAAAGCTTGATCGAAATCTGTAGTAAAACATAACCATAGTTTCGTGTTTTGCCCATTGACATACGTCTGAAATCTATCAACCCAACCAGGATATTCATTTATGTGCATCAGTTTCGGTGGACGATTCAGACTTCCGGTCTCGCTTTCGCTTAGGAGTATACTTTGAATACTTGTAGTTTGATTTGAAACAAACGCCCATTGACCTGTCGACATTTGATTCGCTTGCGAAGATGCAGGTGCGGGAGATTCAGCCCATGATGGTGACAAACCGGTGCTACGATACTTGCTTTCTGTATTAGATGTGGGTACATGAGATTCAGCCCATGAGGAAGATAAACGTGTGTTTGTATACTTGCTCTCTGCAGTTGACGGATTACCCTACCAGTTCGGATTCATTTTTTATGTTTAATGACTAATACCAGAACAAATCACCCAAATCAAACAGTTAACAATGAAATAAAAGTCTACTGTTAGAAATATCACAAGTATGAATGATGAAAATAAGGTGTTTTCGTCTGAAGAATGATAAAAAAATCAATAGTGATTTCGTCTGAAGAATGATCATGAAATCAATAAGGGTTTTCGTCCAAACAAGACAAGCACAAGTGATTTCGTTGGTTCAACACAAGTGATTTCGTAATCAGGTGATTTCGTTGAATGATGTTTGACGAAATCAGACTTGGATTTCGTTCAGCATAAGTGTTTTCGTTGAGAAGGGATTTCGGCCAAGACAAGATGTGTTTTCGCTGATAAGGGATTTCGGCCAAGACAATATGTGTTTTCGTTGAGAAGGGATTTCGGCCAAGACAATATGTGTTTTCGCTGATAAGGGATTTCGGCCAAGACAATATGTGTTTTCGTTGATAAGGGACTTCGGCCAAGACAATATGTATTTTCGTCCAGCAACAAGTTGACAGGGTGTTTTCGTTGAAGCTTGATTTCGTCCAAGATCAAGTGATTTCGCTGTGCTGTATGATATTGTTGACTAAATGTGATTTCGTTGACAAAGGTGACCTGCAAATAAAAGATATTTCTCAAAGCTTATCAAATCTTATCCTTCTGACAACAAACCCAAAATGTCAAACAAACATGCTTTCGGCACTATGGTTACCAACTATCCATCATGCCTTTTGTACAATATTTCAAACAATCAATATTATAATCACTAACACTTTAAGAACATATCAATTCAAGATCAAACAAAGATAATGTGTGAAGAACAGTTTGAATAACACCAAGAACACTATGAATATCAAATGAACTGGATGAGTTTTCTGGTGACCAATAAATTTATGAACAACAATTTTGTAATAAAGTTCAATAAAAACCCAATCCCAACAAGTATACAAGAGTTTTAACAAGGTTTTATATGAACTAGAAGCAAAACAATCAAGATTTTCAAGGTTTTAACAACGTTTTTCCAGAAAATGTATGAACTTTAAAGATCAAAACTCAAGAAAAACACATTAAAAACTAAGAAAAATCAAGAACACAAACTTGGTTTTAACAAGGAATCGAGCCAATGCTCTGATACCAATTGTAGGTCCACCCGGAGGATTGAGTAACCTCTATTCCCTGTCTTCTGACAAACCCGAAAGTGCGGAATCCAAACGGGTAAGTTAAACCAAGTGACGAACAGGTAAAACACAAGATTCACCGATTAACACTCCATTGTATTAATCTAGAAAACGGTTACAAAGCAATGTTTACAAGATGCTCTCATAAACTCTCAGTGTGTGTGTGTTTACAGTGTTCGCTCCGAAATCTATTCAGACTTCTCTCTTTGTTCTGTTTGCTTTCTGTTGTTTATATACTGAAGTGGTCGACGAAATCCAGTTCTTGACGAAAACCCATTGACGAAATCCAATATCTGGACGAAATCCCTTGATTTCGTCCCATGTGTTTTCGTCCCATTTGGTTTTCACCACAAAGGTGATTTCGTCCAAGTTGATTTCACCTAAGGTGTTTTCGTCGCATGTTTGGGCCTGGGATATTGTCAATTGGGCTTCATGTTGTTGGGCTTCTTCAAAGGACTTCATCACTTGGGCTTTGACATGGATGGGCCAAATAAACAAACAAACAAGCTATACTAAATTCAAACTGCACACACGCAGTTGCATTTACACAAACGTTACAAAGTAAATCGCATACCGAGTCAAGACAGGAGGTTGTCTTGACTACGGTCTTCACTTCGTAGCCGAGTCGAACCGAGCCGAGCCGAGCCATATCCACATAATATGTATCAACAGGAAGAAAGTGAGAAATTACAAACTACAGGGGTTAAATGTGTCAACATGTTTAAAGTATACCTCTGAGTGACCTTTTTAGCAAACCCGAAGCTTTGTAATGATTAATTATGCTCACGAGAATAAGTGATAAAAATTTCACAAGGTTTCGATAAAGTATGAGAAAGTTATGATAATATTCGTGTACAAGGGGTTAAAAGCATCAACATTAAATCCTAGGGCCTTACGGGTGATCACAAGGTTAACCAAGGACTTAACGGTGTTTGGTTATGTCATGGAGCCCTTAAAAGTCAAGTTAGAGGGCCAAAAGTGCAAGAAATAGACTCAAAACCACGTATAAAAGGACCAGGGGCTGAATTGCAATTAATGAAACTTGTTTGGCCTGTTCTGACCACTCACACGGGCCGCGCAAGGTATCAGGGGACCCTTACGCGGGCCGCCTGAGCACCCCAGCGACAGAAAAACCACTGGCAGCTGCCAGTTCAGGGCTGTAAAAGACTCAAAAGCTTGTTTTCTTATACCAGGGACTCCTCCAATGGTTTAACATGCAATAGGGGCACCTGTAATGATCTCATAACATCAGTAGACTTCCTTGTCATGATCTTGTTGCATCAAAATGGGTATATAAGGAGCTCCAATGTTGCAACATTGAGCACACTCACTTGCAAACTTCACAACTTCACTTCTGGAGAAATTTGGAGCTCAAGCACCCTTCCTAGGAGTCACTAGTCGTGCTTAGGACCCTTGTAAGTGTCCTTAAGTTTCCTTAATTCAGTTTAGCTTAGTTAATTAGCCTAAAGTCAAACCGTCGTAATAAGAGTTTGACTTCGTGATTATTTAAAATTTGTCCAGTCAAATCTCGAATTGAAAGTACCTATGAGTTGGTAATTATGTGGGCAATAAACCCTTAAAAGGGCACCCTCTAATTCCCACTCTAAGTAGGTCAATTGTCGGGTCAAACTTAATCATAAAAAGTCAACAAAAAGCTTATTTTCAAATAAACGCATAATTAACAATGTAGAAGCTATGCAACCTGTTTTATCACTAATATAACTTGGTAATTAATGTAAGAACATGTCTAAACATGTTCAACCCGACAATTTTCAGTTTAGGCTCGATTTGGAATCGAAAGTCGCATAATTTGACTTTTGCTTTGACTTTCAGTTCTGACCCAATGTAGCATGTTTTAGAAATGCCTTAGAGCCTTAATAGGACCAGGTTACATGTTAGTATAACCCTCTGTGATTATACAACTTGGTTCATTAGTTGTCTGATTCATATGCATGTTTCCGTTAAGTGCTTAAATGTTGACTATTATGCCCATGTGATTTCTGAAAATGTAAAAGAATAGAAACCTTAGTTGCTGATTTATAAACTTTTCCCTAAAATTTGACATCAGTTTGAGGTCTAGATTAGGAGTTATGCTCATAAGCGTAAATGAAAGGCTTTTTAGTAATTAAACGGCGTAATTAGCATATAGCCTATCTAAACTCAATTTTTGATACCAAACTTTTTACCTACTAATATAAAATAATATTTTCAGATTTTTGAAGATTTTTATTTAATTTTAGGCTGAGCATAACATAGAGTTCTAAGCTTAATTCGGTAATTGCCGGTTTTGCCCTTTTGGCCTATAAAATGAGTTTTACAAATTATTTTGATACCAAACCTTTTGCTACTGATTTTATATGATATATAAATTATTTTAAGCCTTCTGGAATAATAAAAATATCCGCTTTCTTTATAAAACCCGGAAATCGCTTAAAATGCCTTTTTACGCGTTTTAAACGCATAGTATGTGCTAAAACTATTTTAAACATATAAGACTTGATACCTACTGATATTTTTAGTAAATTTTTATACTTTAATAGTAAGCAAAAGTTTTAAACTCATATTTCCAGATTTGACCCTTAAACCTTATGTGAAATTACCAAAATGCCCATCGGTGCATAGTTTGATTATAAATGGTAAAATTCACATATGTATAATACCCTATTGATATAACCTATTAAATTAAGTATATTTACTGATTATATCAGACCGAAACTCAGATTTATATTAAATCTCTTTTATAACCTTTTAAATGATCAAAATACCCCTACGGGGCATAATTTGAGTTTTAAATCCATTTTGGGCATAATAGAAGATACCTTACTGATGTCACAACATATTTAAGGCATATTAACTTAGGAAACCTGTATATGACTCATATGGTTACCCGTTACGCACTTTTCGCGTTCGGTTCAGTTTATGTAACTAGTTTGCATAAATTAACCGAAACGGGTCAAACCTTATCATTTTTGTCTCAAAATCCAGAATGTGTTTAGTTTACCCATATTATACAAGTCTCCAAACTTGTCAGGTCTAAATCACATTCTATCCCGGTCTTCGCGTAATCGTGCGTTTGAACCGTATCTTCCTTTAAAACTAACTGGTCTAAGTTTAGGCTTAATTAAAGACCCGTTAGGATTCTAATACGTTATTAAAAACCTTCGTTCCAGATTAGGATCCCGGTAAAAGCTACGTGCACTTGCTGTTTTTGATTTATACTTTTCTCAGGTAAATACTCTTAACTTATTTTCCCTATACGGGCTTGGGATACGGTATTATAATAATACCGCTTGGTCGGGTATGTAGTCATTTAAATCGGATTTTGATTAATGTATTTACATAACTCGTTTTAATCTGTATTATTTGGTGTATGGCCTTTGGGGGGTTAAATGACCATGTCCCGGATATCCTTGGCATCATTCAAAGAAATGGCCACGACCTAAGCACGGGGTGTAGGCGTACACCTGACAGTTGCATTATGTAAAAACTGGTAATCCACATAAAGGAATCAACCTTGTGGGCATTATACCTGTGGCGTGTCAGTTAATCTTGTCCGGCCCTACAAACCGGCCCTGACGGACGACAAATAAGTAAAACTGTATACAAGATTATTTTTAATAATTGTCCCAAGTTATAAAAGAATTTTTGTGCCATGTGCATTCAAATCAATTTTCTAAAACATTTTCAAAATGAGTCAGTTAATTGTATTTACCAGTGTAAACTGACGTATTTTCCAAAAAAAAGGCTAAGTGCAGGTACTAGACGAAATAGGCTGGCTACCCCTGGCATCATTAATCAAGTTTCGCAAGCTCTAGATGTTAAAGTCTGTTGAACAAAGTTTCCTTGTTATCCGATCCGCCTGTGGATCCGTTTCAACTATTTTGTGATACTCAATATTACAATTTATTCAGTTGAAATAAATTTATCTTTTGCTTCCGCTGTGCATTTAAAATTGTGTTGTTTGACTATGATAATATCAACTACGTCACGATACTCCCCACCGGGCCCACCGGTAATATGTGGAAATATCGGGGTGTGACAACTCATCTGATAGCAAGGAAAAGTCATCATGTGCTTCAAATCAAAGTCCTCTAACCGTTGAGGACTATGATTCTTCGGATGATGAATCAGATGTGAGTGATGAGGATAAATCTCTTGACGATAGAAAAGGAGTAGAAGTGCCTTTTGAGAATCACATTCTGTGTGATCCTCCTACTCCTGCTGTGCAATCAACTGGTGCTAAACAAGAGATAGATCCTATCACTGAGACAGTGTCTACCATTAAAAGTGATAACGTGTTGTATACTTTGGTCGGTGATAGTAAAATTTATTCAAACAAAGATTTTCCAATCAAAAACTTCAATCAATCCTTGATTGATAAAGTGTTTGAAGATAATACAACTAAGTTTTTGGGTAAAGCGATCCCGAGAGTTTATGTAACTTAATGTGATCCTATTCCAAAAGCTGAAATTAGAAAACAACATGGAAATCAGAAATTACCGACTAAGCAACAACCTATCACCTTTAAGGGTAAACAACAACAACGAGCTCAAAAGCCTAAGGCTTTACGCCCAAAGGCTGAAACAAAAGGAGCTCGTTACAAGAAGAAAAACAAAGACATTAAATTTGTGGCCTCCATGGGTACTGATAAAGTTGAGACTTTTGAAAATAAATCCAATACTGAGTTTGTTCAAAAGGTCAAAAATTTTAAACGTAATAGTGATAACAATTACACCCAACACACAAACAGGTGTGAAGCTAGTACCTCGGGGTCTACAAATTCAATGTCAGGTCATCGAACAGAATCTCCTAATTTTGTTGAAAGTAGATCATGCTTTAAATGCGGGGAGTTTGGCCACATTATCAGAAATTGCACAAACTCTCCGAAACCAAATTTTGTAGAAAGAGCCCCTTCTGAACAAGGTCACCAACAACGTCGTTCTGTGTCACCAAAAACTGACAAACGCACTGTTAAAGAACAGGAAACAAAACAACGACGTCAAAATGTGAAGGTGATCGAAAAGGCTTTAAAACCAGAAACTGTTAAAAGGAAACCAATTTTTCCACAACCGTTAAAACCGGAGATTTCTAAATCTGTAAATAATACACAATCCGGTAAACGGAAACAAGCTTGGAAACCAAAAACAGATAAAGTTTCAGGGGGAGTCTCACCAGTTCCAGGTCATCGCGAGGTTGAAATAACCTTTGTCGATGAACAGGGACAACCCAAGTCTATCAAGGCTTGGGTCCCCCTCTCCAACTAATCTCTGAGTGAGTGTGCAGGATGTTCCAGGAGGAACTATCGATAGTCATCGGATTGTTGATAGTGGAGTGTCCATGCACAAGATCGGCGACAAAGAAATTGTTGCCTTTGATGGAGATAAAAAGAAAAGAAGACAGAATTGTCTGTCGTAAGAAATTGAAAACCTTCGAAAAAATGAAAATCATACCAAAGTTTGATTGTTCAAAGCTTTGATCGGGTCCCCGGGATAGATTAAATCAAAATGTACGCACCTGCAGCACGTCTGATGCTCAAAATCAACAAGATGAACGTGCAGTGTACATTTCTTCGCGATGTGATTGAAGAAAATGTGTTTGTTGAACAAACCAGCCGGGTGTGCGGATGCCTTGGCGTGGATTGAACAACCGCACACTACTTCTGAAGGAGAAAGACAAAGACCTTCACTGGTGCAATGTGGAAGAACAGCCGGACCCAGAGGTTTATGATCTTGTTGCTGTGAAGAGATTTTTCAGTAGCTACAAAATCAACTTTGAAATCCACACCGGGTGGATATCCAGTTTGGGAGAGCACTCAGATTCCTTGCAATGCATGAAGCTGTTACACAGGATACGGTTTTAAATTTCATCTCTCCTATACTTGTCTATATTTAAGCTGCTTTATGAATTATTATCATCTCGTACAACACTCTTTGGCCAGACACGTTGATCTCGAATATCACCTCACACGTGATTGTTTTTAATATGAAACTCGTCAATGTTGTCATGGTCCGCACCGCTTACCGACGTGCCAACTCATTTTTCCAAAATTCGATAAATCATTTCTGATTAAATTAATTTTGGTAAACGGCATTGAGGTAAAACATGAGTTAACCGACATCGGAAAATCGTTTTTGTAAATACCTTTGTGTTTTTAATTTTATCTTAGTTTGTTGATTTTAGGGGGAGTAAATCCAAATTTGAAAAATTCAAAAACAGTGAAAAATTTCAAAACCCAAAAACATGGCAAAACAAAAATGAGTTTCCTAGCGAGCAAAAGAGAAAATGATAGTACATCAGCGGTATGTCTAAACCTCTTTGAAATGAACTTAAAATGAAAAATGTTAAGCAGCTCTATATAAGATGTATCGGTAGGCTCACAATCATTTTAAAGTGTGCAGGGTGATATAAATCTTAAATCGACTGAAGACAAGGTAGGAACCACACATTGGCATATGGTCTTAGTACCAAAATTTCGTTTGATTGATTGCCGAGGTTCTGAGATATTCGGTCTTTATGTGTAACACCCGTCTTGATTTTTTTTAGAATTTAATGTAAATACGTGATTTATATAAAATCTGACCCATTTAAAACATGAGTTCCAAAAGTAAAGTTTTAAAGTAACAAACATTAGTCAACTACAGACTAATTCAAACATTTAAAGTTGTTTAACAAACTGATTACATCATAACATTGTCTAAACAGAATTAATTGATGCGGAAGCTTCAAAAGTTTGTGTTCGGTTCTTCAAAAGCTTGCTTGACCACCATCCGTAATCCTTGAATACCTAAAAACTGAAATGTTTACATTACACATTAGTATTAGAGTACTTAGAAATATTACATAATCGAAACTACGCTTAAAACGGATTCGATTTAACGAAGATATGCAAAATTCAACATAAATGTCAAGGCTCTACCGTAACTTACGGTAGTCACCGTAAGTTACGGTAGCTCCAAGGAAACTTTGGTTCCACCGTAACACAGGAGTGAACCACCGTAAGCTTTTGGTCCCTACCGTAAATTACGGTGGGTACCGTAATTTACGGTAGTCACTGCAATGCTATGTTTTGATTGTTTTGGTTATTTTGCCCAAACCAAATTCTAGGATTTCTCATTCTAACAACCAACACACTGATTTCTAGTATTCTAATATGTCTTTTATGAACGATATCAAAGACCGAGTAATCATACTACAATGCATTAACCACGCATCGTTTGATTATTCGACCCGTTTGGCTCATCTATGGAATCCTCCATTATGATGACTACCAACGCGATCTAACCAATTCTTTACTTATTATTCAACATAGCGAACATTATCGCTTTATTTCAACTCGACTTCTATCCTACAATTCAACTACACATATGCTAGTTATCAAATTATCAAATGTAACTAGTTAAGTTACATACCTTCAAAGTAAGCCTTTCAAACGCGATTCGCCACCCGCTTGTCCACTTGACGCTCCTGCGTCCTTTCCTATAGAGTTCATTTATAACATGTTTAGAACTCCCTTAAAACCATATATCGTGCAGTAAACCGAAACATCAAAATTATGTGTTTCAACTTTGAATTTCAGTTTTAAGCCTTCTTTGAGGCATTTTCACAAACACTTTAAGGGCAGATTTTTACATGATTATATAGCAAGTCCCTAGCTTATCATTTAGCCCAAATTTCACATCAATCATCCCATTTTACATAATTGTTAGCTTCTAAAATTCTGAAGTCACTTCAAAATTGTCAAATTACACTAGAGCAACACCCAATTTCCTAGTGTTTATCAAATTATACATAACCCACTAATCACCTACAATGGTGTTCATAGATTTCACTAAAAATTCACATGATTTCAACTTGTATTTGTCTAGGGTTTCTCCCTAGACACTATATTGTTCCTAATCCATCATAAAACAAACATGCAACCATAAATTTCAGATTTCCCAATTTCATGAGAATTTCAAACAGATAATTAACACCAAATTTTACATACCTTGTAACCCCCTTGTGATGAGGATCACTAATCTATGTTCGGACTTTGATTTGGGACAGAAATTAGCCTTCAATTTGGTTGTTTTGTGGAGGTTAGGGTTTTTGGAGAGCTTTGGTTGCCCCCCCTGCTTGCCTGGTTCGACCTCAGCACACCAAGTGTGTTTGAGTTGTTTAATTTTTTGTTTTATCATTATTAGTTTCAAATTAAACACTTTTGACCCCTCCACTTTCATTCTTTATTTGTTTTAACTACTAACTACTCATAAGTGACCAACTAACTTGGTTAGTGTCATTCCTAGTTAGTTTATTTTACTAGTTTATTTGCAACCTAATTACAAATTTATGAACTCGCATTTTTGGGATGTTACAAGTCCCCCCCCCCTTAAAAAGGGTTTCGTCCCCGAAACCAAAGTACGTACCAAATAAAGTAGGGTAGAGACGTCGCATCCCCTCTTCGGACTCCCACGTAGTGTCCGAGCCCTTCCTATGCTCCCACTTGATCTTGACTTGATCGATTTGTTTATTTCGCAAGTGCTTAATCTTTCGATCTAAAACTTCTTTGGGCCTTACAATATAATTCAAGCGATCATCCACTTCGATATCATCGTAGTGAATATAAGTTGTCTCATCCGCTAAACACTTCCAAAGATGTGACACATGAAATGTGCTATGAATTCCGCTTAGTTCCTCCGGTAGTTCAAGGCGGTAAGCTACCCCTCCTACCCGTTCTATAATCGCAAACGGCCCGATAAACCTCGGACTTAATTTTCCTTTTTTTCTAAACCTGATAACCCCTTTCCATGGGGATACTTTGAGCATGACTTTGTCACCAACCTGGAATTCGATTAGCCTCTTCCTTTTGTCAGCATACGCCTTTTGTCTATCTTGAGCCGCTTTCAAGTGTGCCCGAACCACATAAATCTTTTCATTAGTGGCTCGTACTATATCTTGGTGGGCGAGTTCACGTGGGCCCACTTCACCCCAACATACCGGGGTTCGGCATTTCCTTCCATAAAGCATTTCGTATGGTGCCATCCTAATACTGGCATGGTAGCTGTTATTATATGAAAACTCGACCAATGGTAGGTAGACGTCCCAACTGCCTCCAAAGTCGATTATACATGCCCGTAGCATGTCTTCCAACGTTTGTATCGTTCTTTCACTCTGTCCATCCTTCTGAGGATGGTACGCAGTACTGATGAACAATTTGGTTCCCATTTGCTCTTGGAAATCTCGCCAAAAATTTGAAGTGAACCGGGTATCCCTATCAGACACGATGGATACCGGTACTCCATGACGTGTTATTATCTCATTAGTGTAAACTTCTGACATCTTTTCTGACGTATAAGTCTCACGAATCGGAATGAAGTGAGCACTTTTCATCAATCTATCCACCACTACCCATATGGTGTCGAATCCCCGAATCATTTTAGGTAGTTTGGTCAATAGGTCCATAGTGATATGTTCCCATTTCCAAACCGGGATTTCCAAAGGTTGCAATTTCCCATAAGGTTTCTGGTGTTCCGCCTTGACTTGTAAGCAAGTCAAGCACTTTTCCACATATTTTACCACATCCCTCTTCATTCCGGGCCACCAATAGTTTTGTTTTAAGTCGTTATACATTTTGGTTGCTCCCGGATGGATGGAATAACGGGACTTGTGAGCTTCATCAAGTAGAAGCTTTTTAACTCCACATGTGTTAGGAACCCAAATTCTATTGAAACGTGTTTTCAAACCGAGGTTGCTTACTTCGAGATCCTTAACTTGGCCAACAATCCTTTCCTTTCTCCAGTTTTCCGTTTTTACTGCTTCATCTTATGCCTCTCGAATTCGTTCAAGTAAGCCCGAGGTCACAATGAGCTGCAATGATCGTACTCGTATCGGGACATAATCTGCCTTTCTGCTTAGGGCATCTGCCACTACGTTTGCCCTTCCGGGATGGTAATGCATTTCACAGTCGAAATCTTTCACCGTTTCTAACCATCGCCTTTGTCGCATATTTAACTCCTTCTGATCGAAAAAGTATTTTAAGCTCTTGTGATCGGTGAATATGGTGCACTTTACCCCATATAAATAGTGCCTCCATATTTTTAATGCAAATACCACCGCAGCCAACTCAAGATCATGCGTGGGATATTTCTTCTCGTGTATCTTCAATTGCCTCGAAGCATAAGCTATAACTTTGCCCCGTTGCATCAAAACGCATCCGAGCCCCGATAGTGAGGCATCCGAATAAACCACCAAGTCTTCGGTCCCGTCCGGCAATGTTAGTACCGGAGCTTGAGTTAACTTCTCTTTTAGCGTTTGAAACGCTTTTTCTTGATCAACACCCCAAATGAACTTTTCTTCCTTCCGGGTTAGTTTTGTTATTGGTGACGCAATCTTGGAGAAATCTTGAATGAATCTCCTATAGTATCCCGCAAGCCCCAAAAAGCTTCTAATTTCCGAAGAGTTCTTCGGGGGATTCCATTTTGACACGGCCTCGATCTTTGACGGGTCTACCAATACTCCATCGGCACTTATGATGTGACCGAGAAATTGCACCTCTCGTAACCAAAAGGCACACTTAGAGAATTTCGCATACAACCTTTCTCGTCTAAGGGTTTCTAATACCTCTTGTAAGTGATGTGCATGCTCAGCTTCACTTTTCGAGTATACCAAAATATCATCGATAAACACGATGACTGACTTATCCAGCATTGGCTTGCAAACACGGTTCATGAGGTTCATGAAAGCCGCGGGTGCATTTGTCAGCCCAAATGACATCACGAGGAATTCGTAATGTCCGTATCGCGTGCGGAAAGCCGTCTTTGGCACATCTTCTTCCTTGACCTTTAATTGGTGATACCCCGATCTAAGGTCAATTTTCGAAAACCAGTTCGCACCTTGTAGTTGGTCGAATAAATCATCTATCCTCGGAAGTGGGTATCGGTTCTTTACTGTGAGTTTGTTTAACTCCCGATAATCGATACACATGCGCATACTTCTGTCTTTCTTTTTCACGAACAGTACCGGTGCGCCCCAAGGAGACACACTCGACCTTATGAATCCTTTGTCAAGCAGGTCTTGAATCTGGGACATCAACTCTTGTAATTCCGATGGTGCGAGTCGGTACGGTGCTTTAGCTACGGGTTTTGCGCCCGGGATCAATTCGATTCCGAACTCTACCTCCCGCTTGGGCGACATTCCTGGTAAATCATCTGGAAAAACATCTTCAAAGTCACGTACTACTGGCACGTCTCCAATCTTCGGTAATTCTTTCTCGGGCTCGTTCGCATATATCATAAATGCCTTGCATCCTTGCTTCATAAGCTTGTGAGCTTTCAACATCGAGCATATTATGGGGTTGCCTCTTTTTTCGCCATAAATAGTGACGTGTTTCCCGCTCAGAGATATTAGCTTTATCTCCTTGCGAAAACACATGACCTTCGCGTGGTGCTGAGATAGCCAATCCATCCCAACGACTACTTGAAATTCTCCCATTGACACCGGGATTAGATCTATCAAGTATTCTTCATCATCGATGCTTAATTTGCAGCCTCGACAAATATCACAAACTATAAAACTTTTGCTGTCCCCTATTTCAACTTCTAAGGGCATAGATAATTTTGTCACTACAAATGAAGGATGTCGAATAAATCCATGCGAAATGAAGGATTTATTCGCACCCGTATCAAACAATACACGTGCTGGAATTGAGTTAATTGTGAATATACCTGAGACCACATCGGGTTCTGTCTTTGCTTCAGCCGCGGTAAGTTGGAAGGACATAGCCTTCGCTTTGGGAGCTTCTGCTGGAGATTCTTTAACGTCTCTCATTCCGACGAAGTTCGGGCATTCGGACTTTTTGTGGCCGGGTTGATAACATTTATAGCAAACTGAGACTTTACCCGGGCATAGCGACGCCGTGTGCCCCGTCTTACTACATATGGGGCATGGTTTGTCTTTGAACCGACATTCTCCCTTGTGCCCTTTTCCACACACTTTACAACTTGGCGACCCACCTTTAGCATCAACCTTCTTTCCCGATTCTCCAGTTCGAGCTTTCTTTGTAGGGCTTGGATTCACATCCTGTGCCCTTCGTTCACCTCTTTCAACTTGTTTCTTCAGTTCGATTTCCCGTTCCCGAGCAACGTTTATGATCTCGGTAAGGGTCTTGTATTTTGAAGGAGTCATGAACTCCCTATACTCGGCGCTCAACATGTTATAGTAGTAGTATATCTTTTGTTCTTCATTCGTCACCAATTCGTCACAAAACTTCATCTTATCCATAAACATTCCCGTGATCTTGTCTATGGACTCGCCTTTGTGCCTAAGTTGCATGAACTCTTCCTTGATTTTATTGATGACGGCCTGGGGACTATGATGTTTAAGAAACGGCGTATTAAACTCCTCCCATGTCATGGCCTTAGCCACTTCGCTTCCAATCTCTTTCTTTTTGTTATCCCACCAATCTTTCGCTTGACCCCTTAATTGACCCGTACCAAAAGCTACGTAGTCATCTTCATCACAATGGGCCCTCTCAAATACCCCTTCGATATCGCTTAGCCATCGCTGACATATAATTGGGTCAACTTCCCCATTATAGACTGGCGGTTTGCACGCCATGAACTCCTTGTATGTACAAGGTTTTCGTCCTCCGGACTTTTCCTTTGCTAAATTGGCAATATCCTCCAATTTCTTGATTCTTTCCTCAACCACTGATAGTACCGTGTTCTGGATCTTATCGATGAAACCAGACAAACTATTTTCGATTGCTTTTCCAACCTCTTCGGCAATCACTTCTCTTGTTTGCTCGGTGACTCTCGGCACCGCATCATTGTTACCTTTACCCGCCATCATGAAACTGAAATGTTTACATTAAACATTAAACATTTCAGTTATAACATGGCTTTATTTGCTTTGGTTTAGCCAAGTCCGTAACTTGCTTTAACCGTTCGCCTTTAGTGCACTTTCCGGGTTTGAGTGCGTTAATACGCTCTTCCCATGCACATTGATTTACATCTTGTTTCTCACATAAGATAGGATCTATTAGAATAATAATTAATTCTTACCGGACGATTGATCCAGCTTGAACCGAACACTTTGTTGACTACCTTAAGCTCTGATTACCAACTAGTAACACCCGTCTTGATTTTTTTTTAGAATTTAATGTAAATACGTGATTTATATAAAATCCGACCCATTTAAAACATGAGTTCCAAAAGTAAAGTTTTAAAGTAACAAACATTAGTCAACTACCGACTAATTCAAACATTTAAAGTTGTTTAACAAACTGATTACATCATAACATTGTCTAAACAGAATTAATTGATGCGGAAGCTTCAAAAGTTTGTGTTCGGTTCTTTAAAAGCTTGCTTGACCACCATCCGTAATCCTTGAATACCTAAAAACTGAAATGTTTACATTAAACATTAGTATTAGAGTACTTAGAAATATTACATAATCGAAACTACGCTTAAAACGGATTCGATTTAACGAAGATATGCAAAATTCAACATAAATGTCAAGGCTCTACCGTAACACAGGAGTGAACCACCGTAAGCTTTTGGTCCCACCGTAAATTACGGTGGATACCGTAATTTACGGTAGTCACTGCAATGCTATGTTTTGATTGTTTTGGTTATTTTGCCCAAACCAAATTCTAGGATTTCTCATTCTAACAACCAACACACTGATTTCTAGTATTCTAATATGTCTTTTATAAACGATATCAAAGACCGAGTAATCATACTACAATCCATTAACCACGCATCGTTTGATTATTCGACCCGTTTGGCTCATCTATGGAATCCTCCATTATGATGACTACCAACGCGATCTAACCAATTCTTTACTTATTATTCAACATAGCGAACATTATCGCTTTATTTCAACTCGACTTCTATCCTACAATTCAACTACACATATGCTAGTTATCAAATTATCAAATGTAACTAGTTAAGTTACATACCTTCAAAGTAAGCCTTTCAAACGCGATTCGCCACCCGCTTGTCCACTTGACGCTCCTGCGTCCTTTCCTATAGAGTTCATTTATAACATGTTTAGAACTCCCTTAAAACCATATATCGTGTAGTAAACCGAAACATCAAAATTATGTGTTTCAACTTTGAATTTCAGTTTTAAGCCTTCTTTGAGGCATTTTCACGAACACTTTAAGGGCAGATTTTTACATGATTATATAGCAAGTCCCTAGCTTATCATTTAGCCCAAATTTCACATCAATCATCCCATTTTACATAATTGTTAGCTTCTAAAATTCTGAAGTCACTTCAAAATTGTCAAATTACACTAGAACAACACCCAATTTCCTAGTGATTATCAAATTATACATAACCCACTAATCACCTACAATGGTGTTCATATATTTCACTAAAAATTCACATGATTTCAACTTGTATTTGTCTAGGGTTTGTCCCTAGACACTATATTGTTCCTAATCCATCATAAAACAAACATGCAACCATAAATTTCAGATTTCCCAATTTCATGAGAATTTCAAACAGATAATTAACACCAAATTTTACATACCTTGTAACCCCCTTGTGATGAGGATCACTAATCTATGTTCGGACTTTGATTTGGGACAGAAATTAGCCTTCAATTTGGTTGTTTCACGGACTTGCTCCTGTGCCCTCATGCATATGAAAATCAAGTTCCTCATCAATAAGTGATTCTATCACATAGGGCTTGTTTTCAAATCAAAATAAGTGAGTTTCTCGTCAAACAGATGATAAACGGTATACTCACCGGTAAGATGAACTCTCGTGCATACCTTGATACGGGGAATGTGTCGTGTGTGGATGAACACCGGTCGGTAAGTATAAATCATACACTAATCGTATCCCCTCGCCATGATTACATCTGATAAGTTGAGCTTATGTGGACAACAATACCGATAATCGTTATATGATGCTTATCTAAATGTTAACTAATTGAACAAAAAGAGCGTTTTGGCGTGACCGTACACTGATATGATTCTCTTACCCTCGAAACTCGCAAAAAAGAATGTCTGTAAATATTTGTTTACTGCTTTCGTTTCTGCATCTTTGTATATATTTATTTATTACTTTCCGTCTTTACATTTGAAAAATGAAAAATTCCAAAAAGATTTTAGGTGTGTTTTAATATAAACTTTATAAAAGTCAAAAAGATTTTGCTTCTAGTTTATTTTTGATTGACCGATGTTGGAACTCGAGTCTATCCTACCCAAAATCCTGATTGTAAGCCGGAAAACAATTGCACCTTCATAAACTGTCGAAGTTAACAAGTTTTGAAAGTTAAAAGATTAAAATTGATCAATTTTTAAACTTTCAAACTGTTGTCAATCGGTGTTTGATTGAGATTTGATCTCGTATGTGTCGTTTGTTTATGTTTACTATATTCCAAGCGTTTGTTCTCATTGCGCGTTTAGCTTTCTTGTATGTACATATGCTACAATCAAATCAGCTAAAGGCAAATAGAACGTGTTCGATAACGAGCTTTGGAATGAAGACACTACGTGGAGGCACTCAAGGGATAAAGATGATAGAGCTGCCGCTGACCCTTCATCAACACCACAAGGATCTAAAGTATTGAAGATCAAAAGATTCATGAGCAACATTCAAGGGGGAGTTTGTTGATACACTCCCTGACTGTGTCACGTGAAGACCTTTTAAAGATCCGACAATGTGAAGAACGAACCATCACGAGTAGCGTCCAAGGGGGAGTTTGTTGGTACACTTTATGTGGACGCGACTCCATTCGGTTCGACTCGGTTCGGTTCGACTCGGTTTGGTTCGACACGGTAAGGTCCGGCTCGAGACCGACGTCGCGACATTCCTCCGTCGTGCACCCCAGATATCGACACGCGAAGCACAGAGAGCCGCGACCATTCCCGCCGACACATCACCATGACATCACCTTAGTGATGTCATGATGATGTCAATGAAAATCTAAATGCCATGCTTGACGAACTTTGAATTCCATATATGACGAAGTCCCATTTCATCATGATTTATAAATGACGAACTCCCATGATTTCATCATGACTCAACTATGGCGAACTCCTTGGATTTCGTCAGTATGAGTGTGTGGCGAACTCCTTGATTTCGTCACACATGGTTTTCGTCGCATGGGTTTTCGTCGATGGACAGTATAAATAGCTAAGTTTGTTATCAGTTTAGTAATGAGAGTATTGTGAGACTCCACGAGAGCTGAGAGACTTGTGAGAGTTTATTGTACAAGCATTGTGTGTATATGTTCTCATCCATTTAATCGAAGTTAATCTTTGGTTACTTGCTGTTGTTATTTATCTACTTTGTTCGGTTTGCACCGTCACGGGGATTCCGCACCCGCGATCGTGTTTGTGATAAACAGGGAATAGGTTTTCGTATCGGATCCTCTGAGAAAAAACGGACCTACATTATGTCATTATTACATCATAAAGACTAATATTAAAAGACTTTAAAATTCAAAGGTGGCCCACATTCAAATTCCAAAGGACTGCCATTAAACCACTGCCCATCTCCAAAATTAAAAATATGTTATAAAATCAAACCTATGCAATTAAAACCAATGCCCATTCAAAATTATGGCTCCAAATTCAAAATTCAAAATTATGGCTCCAGATATATAAGATACCATCTTCTTCAATCAATTACTCTCTCTAATCCATTTCTCTCTCTAAAAACACCTCTATGCTTCCATTAATTTCCAGTGAGATTGTAAAGTGAGATTTGAACCTCCAACTGTAATCAACGATCTCGCCGACCACCGCTGCTCAAAGCGAATATCTCTACCAGGAACGAGTGTTGGAACAATGTTCGAATACGGCGGAAGGCTCAACTCAATTCATCGATGACTGCGTTGTTCTTCAAGGTATTCCATCTTCCTTTCTCCACTCTGATTATCGTTCGTTTTGCATACGGCCAGTGCTTTATCTGCCATTCTGGCCTGATGAAACAATGGTTAACCGGGTAGGGTTAACTCACTGGTCTCGTCAAGAGGGTTAATCCCTTCTTTCCGAGGATCGTTGGCTGGATCGTCTGGTGGTGGGTTTCCTGCACAAGGAAACAAACCGTGACTCGTAACAAGGAGGATGGGGTGGGGGGTGCTCCTTGTTACCACTCTCCGGCGTGAGAATCAGTAAGTTGCTTGGGAAGCAAGGTATGATAGTAGTAGTATTGAGAGAGTTGGAAAGTGATACCTCAAACCTGGTTTGGGGTGAGTATTTATAGCCGAGGAGTGAAGGAGGGTAGTTGAGTAGCTAGTCTGACATCGCACAGCTATTTGCAGGTGTGTCGGACCTGTCGGATGCTGTGGTGATGCCACGTCCGGCTGTGGTGTCAGACTGTTGTTCATACGTGGGCTAGTGGGTGACTGTTCCCAGTGCCACTTGCACTGTGGTGTCAGACCCACTTGCCTTGTAGGCAGGATGCGGTGCCAGGCCGCATCGCTGCTTGCGGTCACTGATGTTGTTCCCGCATTGGTTGTTCCATCCATGATTTGCGAGGGATGCGGTGTTGTGCCGCATCGCCTGTTGAGTCACTGTTACTGTTGTCCAGATCCCTTGTCGTGACGAAAATGTTCATAGGATGCGGTGCGAGGCCGCATCTCTATGCGTAACATTAGTTTCCATCCTTAAGGTAAGTCTTCTCATCGATGGACAGTTTGGACCGCAGTGTTCGCGTGTGTCTACGCGGACACTGGATAGTTAATTTCTGTTGGGGGTTTTTAATGAGGGTAATGGTCATTCGCGGTCGTGCTGACGCGATATTTGGGACCATACCCCTTCAAGTCCCCCCAGTCTAGTGTTTCTTCCGTATGCGAGTCGCATGTGGGAGGGATACTGGACTATGTTATCTAGAAGGTTAAGATTATGCCATGCAGATGGCATCTTTTTTAAGTAGTAGGCCCTTTCTAGTGGATTGTTTCTTCCTTTGAGAAGGGTGCATGGTGAGCAAGTTCCGTCTGATGCGGAATTCTCAGCCATAGACTTAACTCTGTCTATCTTTTGTTGATGTTATCAGCCACCTGTTGGTGTTTCGGACCAACCTTTGAGATGGTGACTGGAGGTATTAGCAAACTTCGAACCAACCTTTGAGATCGTGACTGAAGATGTCTTCTTCAGTGTAGTTGGAACCTGTGTCAGTTCGTGCAAAGTTGTAAGGACTTTGCTCAAGCTCTATGTTCGGCAACTGGACATGTAACGATGATCCCTGTTTTGTGGGGTGCTCGTGTTCTCCAGTTAGCTTTCTAGTAACCGCACGTCCTCTGCGGTTTATCACTCTAGTAACCGCACGTCCTCAGAGGTGTAGCTCTCTGGTACGCGTTCGTTCTTTGCGGTTACCTCGTTGCCGAACCTCGTTTGCCATGTTTCTTTGAGGATCGTGGGGTAGTTGCATCATTGTTGGCCGTGTTTGGTCGAACAATGTGAATCTGGACTATGGGCAAATAAACATGATCATAGGCAGGGTTGTGCCCACCATTGTTTATTCTATGCAGTCCATAGGTGGGTAACTAGTCATATGCAGACTTGTTACCGCTGTTCTGGAGCCACTTTCCTTCACGCTTTGGTGGAAAGTAGTTGTTCTGTAAGTAGTGTTGCCGGAAGAGATATCCGTAGATACTTGGGAAGTTGGTTGAAACTCCGGCATTCATTTTGTAGCCACTTTCCTCCATGGTTAGTTGGAAAGCAGTTTTCCTTGAAATAGCTTTGCTCTTCCGCGTGGTGGCTTAGTTGTGGTTCTTCCGTAGCTACCGTTCGCATAGTTGCGGTTTGTAGCAAAGAACTCGCTTCTAGAAGTCTTGTAGCCTGGATGTGGCTCTTGAAGGTTCAGGGGACAGGGTTGCTGATGTGCGGTTGGTCAGCATACTTGTCATGTTCCTTAAGGAGAAGCTGTTTGCGTTCCCTCTGTGGTTGTGAACCGGAAACGAGGGTTTTGAAGGTTGAAGAAGCTTTCATATGGTGCGGTTTACCGCATCCTGAGAGGCGGTTTTCGCAGTCCAAAGAACCGTGCTGGTTCTGAGTATCTGACACACCTGTGTGGGTTGGTATGCGTCATCTCCGCATATTCCGCGTGTGCTCGTGGATATGTGCGGTGTATGACTTATACCCCTTTATATAATTTAAAGATATATATTTTTGCCTTTTTTGAGGGGTATGTAAAAAACGACATGCGGTATGGGTTATGGTGCGGTAAACCAGAGAAACCGCATGCCGCTTGTGTTTGGATAAGGTTGTCGCTTTCTGTCGCTTACGTCACGATTGCACGTGTGGGTTGTTGAAGTTGGTAGGATTCTGACATGTGCTGATTTGAAAAGACGTTTACACTGACCGAGGTCATAACTGCACTGTAGCAGGGAGTGAAAAAGTCTTCTTTGTCAGGCGCGTGGGCGGCCACGCGCGCGTGATAACCGTCAGCGGAAAGGTCGCTGACCACGTGTCGCCTTGTAACTCGTCTATTTTGAACGTGTTGAGGCGGTTACTGTATCGCATTTATTGCGATGAGTATATAAAGGAGGAACCGTTTGGTTTCTCCTTACTGTTCAAAATTTTCGAAAAATCTGTTGAGAGAGAGAGAGCATTCCCTTCGTCTTCTCCGATTAATCTGTCATTTATTCCGGCCATCTTTTGAGTTTTTCTGAGTTTTTTCTTTAACTCGAAACTTCTTCTCTACATATTTCTGATGGCTGATCCATCTAACCCACATAATGTGGAGGGTGAAAACCTTGAAGCATCTTCTCCGGTGGCCGGAGAAGAAGAAGATGATGGTGGCAGTGTTCCTGGTGGTGGTCTACCACCATTGAAGTGGTCGAGAACGTCATTCGACCAACTGATGGTCGATATCCAGATGCCCCGCGAGTATGGGGCTGTTTATCCCCAAACTGGTGACACTGGTGCATGTGCTCCGGCCGGTTATATCACCATGTGGGCCGACTCTTTTACAGATGGTAACCTTCGTTTACCATTGACCGTTTTTGTTGCTGAAGTTTTAGAGTTTTACAGGGTCCATATCTCCCAGATGAGTCCTTTTGGGATGATCCGTATTAGGCATTTTGAATCGACTTTTCGTGCTCTTGGTCTGCCGGTTACCGTTGATAATTTCCGGGGATTTTATCAGTTGACGGTGAACACCGGTTTCTTTTCTTTCAGGGAACGGTACGGAAGTACCAAGTTAATGACCCCTCCGAAGGGTATCACCAAGTGGAAGTGCAAGTTCTTCTACGTTAAGGCTGCCGCAGTTGTTGTTAATATGACTATGCGGAACGTTAATGAGCCTATTCCTGCGGAGGACATTGCTATACCTACCGCGGGGAAAGTGGAGTGGTTCTCAAGGTTGAAGACCATTGAGCATAGGCAGCTGACCAACGATGAGTTGTGGGTGCTGCGGATGATGTTGACCCGGCCTAATAGGAACTTCATGCCTATTGTGCGGGAGAAAACTGGTGGTAAGTGTTACCACCCTTGTGCAGTTTCTTTATTCCTGTGTTCGTCATTAATTTGTATATGTATTATCAGAAATTGTGGAAGTGTGGAAGATATTTGATCCAACCTTTACTGGCAAGGTTGATATTGTTAAGACTGCGGAAGGTAAAGGTTTTAATTTGGCGATTGTCTCTTACTTCCGCGTTGCTTCACGCGAGGTAATGACCGCACCCCTGCCGCAGGGTAAAGGTATGATTCATAACCTTTACTATTGCTCTATAAGGTTCTTTGCTGATTCACTATGTGCAGGTACTCTTGGGAACCTTGGCAAATTTGAGTCAAAGGGTGCTCCCAAAAAACATGCTGAGAAGAAACACATAGATAAAGCCGCGCGGGGTCGCGGTAAGAAAAACCCTGAGGCGCATGTTGTTCCGCCTTTGGTGCCGCATGCAGCAGGTATCTCTCGTTCTCATTTCCGCAGATATACCGATTATGTGGTAGTATCTGACACCCTTGAGGGCTTGGGTGTTCCAGGTGCTGGTGCGGCCACAGGTGGAACTACTGCGGGTTCCAAACCAGGTGAGAAGAGGAAAACGGAGGAAGCTGGTGATGCTGGTGGGAGAAAGAAACCGAGAATTCAGACCAGGCGTAAGGCCTTTGTTGGACCAAGGAAGCCTGCGGTTGTATCTGGTATGTGATGCATGACCTTAACAAGTATTATGTGTTTATACTTGTTACTTTAAAGTATCTGTGTTGATTTCAGAACCGCAAGATGAAGGGTTCTTCGACTTTGATGCTCCTCCTCCCCCTCCCCCGCACGACACTGCTGCGGGTGCGGGGGTTCATAAGGTTGCTACTCCTGAAGTATCTGTGCGGGAGGTGGACACTGGGAAGCGTCCCGCGGCCCAGATCTATGATACGGTTGATCCGGGTGATAATGTTATCACCCCCGAGGATATTGGTGAGTTTGGCTATACCGGAAAGCCAAAGTCTCCTGGTACCGAGAAGGCTTCCGGTTCCGCTTCTGGTGGTGCGGGTTTTGTAGAGACTCCTATTCAGCCTGACGAGACTGAAATGGAGTATTATTATCGCTCCTACACAGAAGACCGGGCCATGTCTTACCACCGCCCTCCGTGGTCTGTGCTGCAAGGGGATGATATTTCCGCTGATCCCTCCGCTTGTAGGGAGGTTTTGAGTGGTTTGGGCACTCCTTTTGAGGTAAATCGGGCCCTTTCTTTACCGACTGAGGTCCAGATGAATCAACTCTCCTCCATGCTTGTGGGGGGCTCCATAATGGCGAATGCACTTATGGAGAAGTGCAAGGTGCTGGGGCGCAAGGGGGAGGAGAATGCGCGTTTGCGGGCCGAGGCCGAGGAGTTGGTGAAGGCTGCCCGTGAGGGTGCAGCGCAGCTTGAGAGGGATAGAGAGCAGCTTGAGAGGGATAGAGCTGCGTTTGAAAAGCATAAGCAGACTGAGGAATGGGCTGCAACTGCTGAGCTTAAACAGGTTCGTACTCTTTCAAAACTGCTGTCTGATGAGCGTAAGCGTTGGAAAGAAACCCTTTCTGATGAGCGCAATACGCTATCTCATGAGCGCAAGACTTGGAAAGAATCTTGGGGTAAACAGAATGAAACTCTCTTTCATGTTCGTCAGGAGCTTATAAATGCTAAGGCAACAATTTCTGCATTGGCTAAAGAGAAAGCTGAGGCCGTTGCGGCTGCCCAGGGGGCCAAGGAAGCAGAGGTTCGTCTTGCCAAGGCTCTGGAAGAGGCCAAAGAGGCAGAGGCTCGTGCTGCGAAAGCTCTTGAAGGGGCAAATGTTGACCGCACCAAGTTAAGCAAAACTATCTTGGACCTTCAGGTATAAGTTTTTCCTAACTTTGAAATTGTCTCACAAATTTGTTGATTCTTTTTGTATACCTTTAATTTCTTGTTTAAAAGGCTGAAGTGCGGACCCGGGGGGCCACTATTGAGGAAGTCTCTGCCCGTGCTGCTGAAGTTGAAGTGCGGGCAAGAGAGGCTGAAGAGGCTAGAGATAGCCACGCTTCTTCCCTTGAGTTGCTCAAGGCTGATCATGAATGGATGCGTATGCACGGGATCGGGCATGTAAGTATCCGTTGCCTTGTTATTTTTGTAGGTTTGCCTTTGATAACCATTGTATGCATATTTCGCAGATTGTTACTGCCATTCTTGACGCACCCGAGACCGTAGCAGGTATTAACGAGATCAGGGATCGTGCCCGGGATGCTGGTTTCAAAGCTGGCTATAACCGCTGTATTAGTCATTTGAACATTGCAGCGCGTGGCGAGCTTACTGATGAGCGGTCCGGGTTTCATGGAGTGGACACTGAAGCGCTTCTTGCTGCTGCGGTTCAGGAGTTTAATGATACAACCCTCACCGGCCTTGAAGAACTTGAGAAGTGTCTCGAAGCGGAGGATTATGTGGACCGCTTGCGAGTCTTATACGCTGGTGAAGACGATGAAGAAAAGCCATTTGTTGAGGGCAAGGATGGTGCGGGCCCCAGTGGTACAAAGGAAGATTAGGTTGGTCTGCGTGCCACTTTTGTTTCCTTATGTAACCGTTACAAACTTCATGTAAATTCCCTGTGCACCTTGCGGGTGTAGAAAAATTTTTTTGAATGTAAAGAATTGTTTGTTTCAATTTTTACAAGTGTTTGTATTACTTGCATGTTTGAATTTGTACGCGTTTAGCGTTACTGCGTGTGTTACTAAATCTGTATTGCCTTTTTCATATCTAGGTGATGCAAGGATTAAGATTTGTCTTTGGTTAGACAAACATTATTGCCATTGCTGGCCTATTACAATAGTTGCGTGTGGTTACCACTCTGTATGGGTATCACGAATGAAGATTTTGCTAATCTGTTTTTGTGTATACCTCAGAATGGGACACGCATTTGTAATAGAAATAAATAAACAATATTGCATTAAATCGTCTATTTATTTATTTGCAAATGGCCTGCGGCCCGATAGGTTACATGCAGAAAACATGGCTTACATATAACAGCGTCGAAGTTGCTGTGCGTTCCATGTGCGTGCGATAGTTTCGCCTTCTAATGTTTGCAGTTTGTACGCGCCTTTGCCCAGGACCTCTTGGATGAGGTACGGTCCTTCCCACTTGGGGGCAAGTTTCCCTGGGCGTTCTGCGTTGGATGCTTCGTTGTCACGAAGGACGTAGTCTCCAGGGTTGAAAGTACAAATGCGAACTCGTGCATTGTAGTATTTTTCCAACTTGGTTTTGTACTTGGCCTCGTTGATGGCCGCGTTTTTGCGCCTTTCTTCCAAGAGGTCCAAGTCAACCCTGCGTTCCTCATTGTTGTTCATCTTGTTGATGGCCAACATTCTAGGTGAGGGGAGGCCCACCTCCGCGGGGATCACTGCTTCAATACCGTAGACCAGGCTGAAGGGGGTCTCGCCGTTGCTTGTTTTTGGGCTTGTCCTGTGGGCCCATAAAATACTTGGGAGTTCATCAACCCAGCCGCGTCTGGCTGTTCCCAACCGTGCTTTGATGCCTTCGACTAAGCTTTTATTGATACTCTCGACTTGGCCGTTCCCTTGTGGATGCGCCACTGAGGAGAATATGTGTTCAATGTTTAGCTCTTTTAGCCATTTTTGAAAGTCGTCGGCAGCGAAGTTGGTACCGTTGTCGGTGACGATGCACATTGGTAGACCGAAACGGCAGATGATATGTTCCCACACGAATTTCCTTGTTATCATAGCGGTGGTTGATGCAAGTGGCTTTGCTTCTACCCATTTTGTAAAGTAATCAACAGCCACTATGATAAACTTCACTGCTCCTGGTGCGTCTGGAAATGGTCCCACCACATCAATTGCCCATTTTTGGAATGGCCATGCGGTAGTTACGGGGATCAAGTTGTTCTTGGGACGCAAGGTCTTGGGAGCGTGTCGTTGACAATTGAAACACTTGCGTAAGACTTTGACTGCATCCAGGTGCATGCCCGGCCAATAGTACCCGGCGTTCATGATTTTGGCCACCACCATGCGTGGCCCTGCGTGTATGCCACATATCCCCTCGTGAATTTCTTTGATAAGGTATGTGGCATCTTGGGGGTTGACGCATCGAAGGAGTGGCCCCAGGTATGATTTACGGTATAAGATACCATCTACCATTTGGTAATGACACGCTTTGTATTGCAACTTGCGTGCCTCTGCTTTGCTTTCGGGAGTAACTCCTGATTGTAAGTATGCAATAAGTGGTGTCATCCAGGATGTTGTACCGTATTGGATGACATTGACTTGGCGCAGGGGTATCGAAGGATTTTGCAGGACTTCGATGCGTACCTCTTTCGCCAGGTGTTGGAAGCTGGTGGACGCAAGTTTTGATAGTGCGTCTGCGGGTTTATTTTCACTCCTGTTGATGTGACGAATATTGAAGGAGGTGAACTTTGACTTCAGTTGCAGGGCTTGTTCGAGATAGAGAATCATGGTATCCCCCTTTGCGGCATAGTCACCGCGTATCTGTCCTGCAACTAGTAGCGAATCGACGTGTGCTTCCAAATGTTTGACGTCGAGTTTAATTGCCAAACGCAACCCTGCCAGTAGAGCCTCATACTCCGCTTCGTTATTTGTACTTTCGAAATCGAGGCGTATTGCGTAGGTTAGCTCTTGGCCATCGGGACTGACAAGTCGCAAACCTGCGCCGGAACCATCTTCGTTAGATGCACCATCTGTGAATAGTGCCCAGGTTTCTGTGGATGATGGTTGTGGTACAGGGTTTTGTTCTTCTTCGCATTCTTGGATATGGTTTGCTGGTACTTCAGCGACGAAGTCAGCCAAGACCTGGCCTTTGATTGCGGGGCGCGGCTTATAGTTCAGTGAAAGCGCGCCCAGCTCGATTGCCCATTTTGCTAACCTCCCAGAGATGTCGGGTTTGGATAGGATCGGGCCGATCCTATAGTTGGTTAACACTGTGATGACGTGGTTTGCAAAGTAACGTCGTAAACTAGGGATGGGCTTTTTTTCCCAAATACCCGTACCGTACCCATACCCGTACCTGTACCCGTACCGATTTTGGGTATTTGGTACATGTATCGGTACTCAGTTTTATTAATTTTGGTATTCGGTACTTTCGGTATTGGTACGGGTACGGGTACGGGTAAAAACGGGTACTGGTACCGAATTTTATGTATACCTTTGAAAGTTTTTTTTTAATTATGTTTTATTTCGTATTATGGTATTTATAGTGTACTCGTATTGATTTTACCTATATGGTACCCGTATCATATTGGTACTCGTACCAATTTTACCTATTTGGTACTCGTACTATATTGGTACTCATGTCAATTTTACCTATTTAGTACTCGTATAAGTGCTCAAAAACTAAATAAAAACAAAATGGTACCAAAACGGGTACTGTACCGAAAATACCCGTACCAGTACCCGTACTCGTACCCGTACCGTACCTATATATTTGGTACGGTATTTGGTACCCAGTTTTGTTCAAATTCGGTACCGGTATTTTCGGTACTGGTACTGGTACTGGTACGGGTACGGGTACTGTACCAATCTCATCCCTATCGTAAACGTCTCGATGCGTGCACTAGTGCTAGTACCAACTTTTCCATGATGGAGTACCTTGTCTCTGGGTCGTTAAGCATTTTGCTGATGTAGTAGATGGGTGTTTGGACTCCTTCCCGCTCCACTATAAGTACCGCGCCTACCGCGTTGTCCGCGGCAGATAGGTATAAGATAAGTGGCTCATCTTTTCGTGGTGCGGTTAAAGTTGGGAGTTGGATCAAACACTCTTTCATTTCCCGGAAAGCTTTCTCGGCCTCTGCGGTCCATTTGAAGTGTTCCTTTTTTAGACAGCTCCGCAGGGTCTTGATGAAAGGGTAAGACTTAGCTGCGTGGTTGGCTAAGAATCTATTGAGTGCGGCTAGCCTACCGGCTAGTCGTTGCATTTCCTTCATCGTAGAAGGCGATGGCATGCGCTCGATCGCCTGAACTTTTTCCGGGTTTACCTTGAATCCATCTTTGGTTACAATGAATCCAAGGAATTTGCCTTCTTCCATTCCAAACGAGCATTTCCCTGGGTTGAGCTTCATGTTAACGCTTCGCAGAGTTTGGAATGTTCTTTCGATGTCGTCGAGCATGGTGTTTTCCTCCATGCTCATGACGACCAGGTCGTCCATATAGATTTCGACACTTTTGCTGATTTGACCGCGAAAGGTGTCGTTCATCAACTTTTGATAGGTTGCGCCCGCGTTGCGCAACCCGAACGGCATTTTGGTGTAGCAGTAATTCCCAATGGGAGTGCGGAATGCCGTTTTATCTTCATCGTCGATTGCCATTTGTACTTGGTGATAGCCTTTGTAACAATCGAGGAAGCACTTCCATCGAAATGGTGCGAGGTTATCGACCTTCTCGTCGATTTCCGGGAGTGCGTAACAATCCTTGGGGCAGGCCTTATTGAGGTCTTTGTAATCGACACACATGCGCCAGCCCCCGCTTGGTTTTTCTACCATGACTGGGTTGGACAGCCAAGTCTGGTACTTCACCTCTCGCAGGATGCCTGCGGAGAGCAGTTCCTGTACCTGCTCTTCCATCGCCGCGTTTTTTGCTGATCCAAGGTGGCGTTGGCCTTGGATCACGGGCTTCATACCTGGCATGGTATTTAAGAAGTGTTGCGCAATTTCGCGCGGTACCCCTGTCATATCTGCGGGTGTCCATGCGAAAATATCTTGATTTCTGAAGAGGAGTTGCTTCAGGCGCGCTCTGATGGTAGGTGTCAAGGCATGGCCCAACGTGACTGTTTGTTCTGGGTGTCTTGCATTAAGAACCCATTTTTCTGGTTGGGTGTTGGGGGTAGGCCTTGCTACCTTTGTCGGACGCAGTTCGTCCGTAGACATGACTTCCCTTTGGGCGTATATTATCGCGATCCCCGTTTCGGTTGGAAAACCGATGGCAGAATGGGGGACGGATGTTATCATGTTGAAGTCGCCTTGGGATTCCCTCCCGAGAATCACGTCATACTTTGAGGTGTGAGGTAAAACCATGAAGTTTACCTCCTCCGTCCTTGTGTGCCTTCCGTTGGTGAGGCGCACAGGGAAAGTAATTTGTCCCAAGGGGAAAACGGTTTCCCCTGAAAATCCAGCCAGCGGGTAGTCCGCTGGCTGCAGTCGATCTTTGTCTTCTTGATCGAACTGGTTGAAGCACTGCTCGTATATAATATCGGACGTACTGCCCGGGTCGATGAACAATCTCTCGGTGCAGTAGTGAGCCAGGTGCCCAGTGATAACCACGGCGCGCCTATCGCGCGGTCCGCCTCGGACTCTTGGAAAGACGACTTGCTCGTCCTTCCAGTCATTGTCCGGTCTTCTCGCCGCCTTACGCGGTCTTCCTTTCCCTCCATTGATCATGTGGGTAGAGGCCACGTACATGGCCCTTTTACCCGTGGAGGTGCCCTCGTTGTGGGGAGTGATGCGCTTTGTAGCTTTTTGTGCGCCTGTCAACAGATGTTGCAGTTTCCCCTCCTTCAGGGCTCGCTCAATCTCCAGTCGGAAACTGATGCAGTTGTTGGTGGTGTGGCCCGAGTCCTTGTGATAATCACAGTAGAGTGCGGGATCTTGATTCTTTTTGGACTTCATTGGTTGGGCCGGTCTCAGGGATTGTGCATCCGTGAGGAGAACGTCGCTTGGCGACTGGTTGATCTCGGTCCAGTTACGGTCCCGAGACTCTTTCTTTGACGCCCGGTTTTCTCGATGGGCGTTGATTGTAGCCCTTGCGTCGGGCTAGTTGTTCCGGGGGGCATATGGCTTGGGATCGCTGCCGCGATTCCATGTGTCCCTGTTGCGCTTATTGCCGCGCTTGGGCTCTTGGCGGGAAGACTGGCCTTCCACTAGGGGTTGTGCCTTTGACATGTGCGGTCTGAGAGACCGCTGAGTTTGGGCATATGTTTTGACCTTAGCCATGACATCTTCCCACTTCTTAGGCAAGCCGTTGCCGCCGGAAATATTCATAACCATTTGTTCGTCTTTGACTGCCACAATGAAATGGTTACGTGCCATCTGGTTGTCAACGTCACCTATCTCTAGGATCTCTTTATTGTAACGGACAACGAATGCGTCAAGCGATTCGTTGTCTCTGCGCCAGATGTTCATGACGTCCATTGAATCGCGTTCATGGCGTCGTTGTTGGCTAAAGTGTGCGAGGAACTTTTGTTGCAAGTCCTCGAACGAGGTTAGTGACCCTGGTGGTAGGGAATCGAACCATGCCCTGGCCAGACCTGTTAGGGTCTGTGGGAAAAAATGGCACCAGGTAGGTTCGTCCCACCTACCGTTACACCCAGCACCGACGAAGATGTTGTTGTGATCATCTGGGTCGGTCGAGCCGTTGTATTTCCCAATGTTTAATGGGAATTTTGTAGTGGTGACATCGGCGTTGGCGATCTCTGGGACAAACTTAGAGTTTTCGGCCGCAGATTTCGGCCTGTAAGGTTTGCCCTGGTTGCGCTTTGCAGCGCGGAGGTATGTAGTGCGGTGTTGAGAGGGAGGAACATAGTTGCGTCCTCCTGGTCTACTGTTGGTGGAATGGGACTCCCCGCGGTATGTACTGTCATCTGGATCAGTATGGCCATACCCTTCATGGTGGGACTGTGGTCCCAAACGACTCTGAATGTTTGTGTTGCGGCGTAATGTAGATTGCCGCCTTCTTTCATCTTGAGAGCCTAAACGGCTATGTACGGAGTCCCTGCGGCGGGACCCGTATGAGGAATCGTCCTCATTTATTGTGCGGACATCACAATAGGAGGAGCCGCGGTCCTCTTGTCTGCTTCTGGAGGCTGGATGTGTTGGTGCTCTGTCGTCGTATCGTAAAATACGACCGGCAGGTGTACGCGGTATCGGGGTAGGTCTGATACCTCCTTGTTCGTCGGCGCAAGCTCTGTTGTACGTTGCGGCTAGAAGGGCTGCTTGTTGGTCATACCAGGTATGAGGGCTCATGCCTGGAGGTATGACAGCAGCGTATTGTGACAAATCGTGTCCAAATGTAAGGGATGCGCCCCCTTGCGTTGACGTGCCAATGTGTTGGGCATTTGGGGCTAGGGGAATGGTTCCCGCAGGCCCTTGGTTTGCGGGGTTTAGGTTATCCCCGGTAGTGTTGTTTTGACGATCAGACATCTTTGGAAAGAAAAGGATGATTGGAAAAAAGTGCTAAGAGTAGCGGTGGGCGCCAATGATGAAACAATGGTTAACCGGGTAGGGTTAACTCACTGGTCTCGTCAAGAGGGTTAATCCCTTCTTTCCGAGGATCGTTGGCTGGATCGTCTGGTGGTGGGTTTCCTGCACAAGGAAACAAACCGTGACTCGTAACAAGGAGGATGGGGTGGGGGGTGCTCCTTGTTACCACTCTCCGGCGTGAGAATCAGTAAGTTGCTTGGGAAGCAAGGTATGATAGTAGTAGTATTGAGAGAGTTGGAAAGTGATACCTCAAACCTGGTTTGGGGTGAGTATTTATAGCCGAGGAGTGAAGGAGGGTAGTTGAGTAGCTAGTCTGACATCGCACAGCTATTTGCAGGTGTGTCGGACCTGTCGGATGCTGTGGTGATGCCACGTCCGGCTGTGGTGTCAGACTGTTGTTCATACGTGGGCTAGTGGGTGAC
Organism: Helianthus tuberosus; assembly: GCA_030545235.1. NCBI lineage: Eukaryota > Viridiplantae > Streptophyta > Magnoliopsida > Asterales > Asteraceae > Helianthus > Helianthus tuberosus. The sequence goes on from CM060438.1 coordinate 59,370,625, forward strand.
TGTTCCCAGTGCCACTTGCACTGTGGTGTCAGACCCACTTGCCTTGTAGGCAGGATGCGGTGCCAGGCCGCATCGCTGCTTGCGGTCACTGATGTTGTTCCCGCATTGGTTGTTCCATCCATGATTTGCGAGGGATGCGGTGTTGTGCCGCATCGCCTGTTGAGTCACTGTTACTGTTGTCCAGATCCCTTGTCGTGACGAAAATGTTCATAGGATGCGGTGCGAGGCCGCATCTCTATGCGTAACATTAGTTTCCATCCTTAAGGTAAGTCTTCTCATCGATGGACAGTTTGGACCGCAGTGTTCGGGTGTGTCTACGCGGACACTGGATAGTTAATTTCTGTTGGGGGTTTTTAATGAGGGTAATGGTCATTCGCGGTCGTGCTGACGCGATATTTGGGACCATACCCCTTCACGGCCGATGCTTTATATGCCATTCCGAAGATTTTAGTTTGTGTAATTGGAATCTGAGATTTTATTTTGTAATTGGAATATTCTGTTTGATTTAGAATGTATTGAAGGTTAATTAGAATGTTAGGTGATGACATAAGATAATATTTGTAAAATTGAAATCTAAGATTTTAGATTGTGTACTTGGAATATTATATTTAAGTTCTGTTTAATTTAGAGTTTATTGAAGGTTTATTAGGGTTTATAATATTATAATATTTAATATTAAATTTAATGTTTGATAGTTTATAGATGTTAGGTGATTTTAGTTTGATAATATCTGTAAAATTGAAATATGAGGTTTTAGTTTGCATACTAGGAATATTCTGTTTATAATTAATTTGAACTAAAGGTTGAATGTTCTCGATTTAGATCTACCTTTCAATTACTTAACTACTAATTGTTAAAGACTTAAATCTGTATCTAGTGGTGGCAGTGGTTGTTGAATAGATGAAAATTATATAATTTTTTTACATATACAGGTGTTGGTAGAGTTTGATTCAAGCTTTCATACTCAACTAGATAATCCACCTTCTTATTTGCTTATAAAAAAACACTATAGTACTTTCAATATTAGATGTTTGATTTTTTTTGTAATGTGTACAGTTGGGAACTCGCTTCTGACTCTTTAATAATCTAAAGCAAAATTTGAAGCTGCTGGTTTGAAGGTAATGGCGATTGATAAAGTTACATGTTTTTTGTCATTCATTCATGTGTTGCTTCAAAGGTGTGATGCTAAATCAATCAACCTCATGCCGCTTATGATATATTTTCAACTTGATTCAATATGTGAGATTTTCAATATGTAAACTCCAGGATACAAAATGATGATTCTATAACTACTGATGCCGTAACTTCTTATTTTGAATTTTTTTATGAACAGGTCATGCGAGATCCTAATGGAGCTAGCAAAGGATGAAAACACTGTTGGGTTTCAATTTCTGATTGTAAAGAGACCAAACTGGTATGTAGCTATTATTTCAATTTTTAATTGTGAAATTGATTCATCACAGGTTCTTGAGTTGGTTGGAGATGCAGAAAAGAGCCTCACCGGGAGGAGAGAATGGTTGAAAATGTAAATCCTACACATCTTGCTTGATTATTTAGTGATTTGTTCTTTTGTAGAAATTAATTGTGAAATTGATTCATCACAGGTTCTTGAGTTGGCTGGAGATGCAGAAAAGAGCCTCACCGGGAGGAGAGAACGGTTGAAAATGTAAAATTGAAAACGTGTAAGTTGGTTAGCTTAAAGGGGGAGGAAGAACCTAGACTGTTGATCCATCCAGCTGAGCTGTCGAGTTCTTGAACAACTCTTATGCAGGTTCGACATTATTTTATAGTAGTGATATTGTTTTGCAGTCCATGATTTGAATGTGTAATTGTCAGTAAGTTTGAATTACTTCACTGAGATTTGAGAATCAAATTGCAAAAAATTGCAGGTTTTTTTATGCCAGGAGCACACAAGCAGTACATGAACTTCAATTCAATGGATTGAAATTTGAAGATTATTTATTAACAAGTTTTATATTTTTTACTCGAGTTGTTCATAAACATTTAATTATTTTAACTGCTATATAGTTATCAAATCACAGTCATTCAATTGAAATGAACATTTGGTTTCATTTTCCCCATTCAATAAGCCGAGTTGAGAACCGAAATCTTTGACAAGATTTTGCTATTTTTCTTGATGTTTTCTTCCTTTTGGATTGTGGCAGGTGTGCAGCAAATATGGATGGACATATGTGAAAATGAAGCAGAGAAAGACAATATGTTAATGGAATTAGAAAGAGAGTGACTCGAAGTGTATAGAAGAAAGGTTGATGAGGCTTCAACTGTTGTGTTAATGGAATGAGAGCGATTACAATGTTTACATCTACCCAATTACTCATTCAGTACTGTCAATCCTGACCGGTGGGTTATATTACACATTGGCTAACTCTTTGTCCAATGGTAACGTGTCTCACATTTTGTATACAAAACCCCAACATACCGGCAGTAATTGAAGAATTACAAAGACTCAATCACTGCTTAATCACGTTGTAAAATATTTAAGGTTTTGTAAAATCAGTTTACAAAAAGGAGATTACTCACTTTGCTGTTTTAGGTTTTCTGTAAGGGTTTCCTAGTGATAATCTATAAATTACACAAATGCACACGTGTTAGTATAATAACCCATTTTAACATTAGTAATACCCTCCCCGAGACGACATTCCAACGACTATGTCCGGCAAAACCACGACAGCCATTACGGAACCCTAGATCAATCGGGCAGCGTATCTAATACGTATCCAGGGGTTATGATACTTACAACGGAGCAGAACCTCGTTATTTAGGGGGGGTATTATACCCGAGTATAGCGTACACCACGTAGAATTTGAGAGAGAAAGAAAGATTTGGGACGAGTTGGACTGAAGGCCCGAGGCCTTCTTTTATAGTGCTGGTCGACAGGTCCGTCGCGGCCCGCGACGAAGGAAGGCAGGGGATGTCGCGGCCCGCGACATAGGGGTTTACGGCTCTAGCTTTGTCCGGTCATTGGGTAGCTTTGACAGGTGATAGGCCACGTGGCAGCTCAGGGTTGCGCCACTTGCCCAGGCGCTCGCGGCCTGCGTAGACTCAAGTGGAGTCTGTCGCGGCCCGCCAGGGCCCCTATTTTCTTGTTTTTAATTAATTTTAATAAAATTTAAGGTATTCGGGGTCCGTTTTCGCGTATGGGGTGTATTTTAGGGCATATTGGGATATTTTAATTATTTTTAGGGTGTCGAAAATATTTCGAGGGTTGTTATACCTAATCCTTGTGCTTTAACTATCGAACTTTCGAATAAAACATTTTGAGCTTGATTCTGTACGAACTAGTTTAATTATATAAAAGTTGGTATGCCTTTCGAATACATGTTTAACGATTCGATTTTTGTAGTGTGTTTTAAATCCTAACGAGTTGCCTATTACGAATTGAACTCAAGGAAGCACACCGTTGTAACCCTACTCACTACAAGTGGTAGTCCTAAACATCTTGACCATCACAATTTTAACCATTTTTGTAATTTGTGCCCAGAGATCTCAAAATTCGAGTCAAGTGCAATCGGGGGCGTTAAATTCTTCTGACCTCAAATTTGGTATATATACATACAAAAAATATTTTTAATAAATTTTCTATTTCAGACCATAAATTTCATTTAGATGGGTGTGCACCTCCAGATGGGCGAGGGCCGCCCTCCCACTCGCTTATCTCATGCAAAATTTATTAGCTCAGCTGGCTTGGGTGGATCGTGCAATAAGCCTCTCTCGACCCTCCTTTTATCATACGTCTTTATGAAAGCCTCTCACCTTTCGAGATCTAGTCATTGCTTGACTGTTATAGTGAAGCTCTTACTGCCTCTCGTGAGAGAGATCCTTGAGTGGAATCGAGGCCGCTGGAAGTTGTTAGCTAATCAACTTGCTTGCAAAGCGACGTGAACTCTTTAAGACCCTTGCACACCTTTTTAGACGGCCGGTAACTAAACGACTAGCATGACTTATTCCAGTGAGCCCCCCTATGGTAAACAAAAAGATGGACCCTACAGCAAATTGGTGTTTTGTATTGTATCGAAACCCCCTCCCCCTCACATGGTAGTGATCCAACTAAATATTTTGATTCCAGTGAGGACAACTATGGTCATGGTACTTGTAGTGGAGTAGGCATGGGTATCAACGTCTAAGCCCACTGTAAACATATGATGAGCCCAAACAAGGAACACATATACTGATCAATGCATAAACAACGCCTAACTTAACTAAATATTTTTATCAATAAATTAGATTGTTTAATGCGTGCGGAACTTAACTACTAATATTTCACAGTTGGTGAAGTATAAATATAGTCCAGTAGGAGGGGGGATCCACATGAATTTTTTTATTTTTAGTGTCGTATATATGTAATAAAATCCTGGATCTTATGAATTTTTTATAGTGACCTCTGTGAATTTCTAGAAAAAAATAAGTGACCTCACAATCTTTTATAACCGCTCGAAAAAAGTAAATACAAATTCTAAGTTCTTTTCAAAATATAGACATAATATAGTGTAATCTAAATAACAAATATGAAACAGTATATCACATAAAAATTAAATTCATGTTAATCATTATATTGTTTAAGCCCAAAAATAAAATTGTTTGCCCACTTGGCTTTTTAAAGTTAAAATTTAGTGATATATTAGTGGCTTCAGGATTGGTTTTATATATACACGCCATCTCTAGGCACTTGATTTACGCCCTCCCTTTTTGGAGTCTTTATTTTTTTTACAACTTATAAACATTTTGGAACATGTTAGTTTTATATTTTATTTTATTATATATTCACTTATTTTATAACCTTTAACTTCGTAAACAATAAATTATTCAGTTTATTGTTACATGTCTCAATTAGGGATACAAGAGTGCGTTTGTTAAGTAATTTTTTTCTTTAATTACTAAAATGGCCTACCAATGAAGTGGTGGTCCATTGACAAATGCAAAATCTTTAAACACCTACGTGAGGGAGGGGAGGTCTTGAGTTAAGTCCCACATATGACATAAAATTAAAGAAATTTGCCGTTCAAAATAAATTACTAAAAAGGCCTCAAATTTGAATTGTGTTTTAAGTCCGAAGATAAATTGAACCGCAATTTCATAGTGGTTTTTGTTAAATTTGTCAGTAATTAAACCTACATGGAGTAACACATATTTTTATTTTACTTTACATTTTAATACTTGCATCAACGAAAATCCTAGAAAACAATGGCTAGTTATCCAAGAATCAAATAACTGATAAATACAAAGTACAAGGGAAATAAAATTATGTACGTCAGCCTACGTAGGCACACCATACTATCACAATACCGCAATAGAGGATGGTCGATGACCAACCTATCCTTCGTCGCACAATAAGCAACCAACATGTTGATGGTATATAAGCAATCTTGGTATTCATAGCCTAGTGTTTGTTTCAGGGCAGGCCCCGGGGGGGGGGGGGGGTGTTCAGGGCCCAAACCCTCTTCGGGCCCGAAATTATTTGTTTTTAAATAAATTTTAAGCTGTAAGTTAGGATATATAATTATTGAATTGGAAAAAAAAAAAAGCAGAATGAAGTACTTGGTTTGGTGGGTTGCATGTCTATTTAACGTTAAGTAGACTCGGGTTCGAATCCTACAGTCTTCAGCTTTAGTTCATTTTGGATTTTATATGTTTGTTACGTTAAATGCAAATGACATTAAGTGGCTAGTCTTGTCAGATTACGTTAAATGAAAATAAGAATCATTTATTTATTTCTTTTTGAAAACGGGATCATTTATTAGTTCAAAAATGATTATTTAAATTAATTCTTAAATTATTATTCAATAGCTTTACATGTTTCAGAAAACCATTCTTTTTATGAAAAAAGTATAATTTTGTTTTTCATTCAACTCTATGTATTTTTTTTTGAAAATAAATTTGGATATGTTACGGTGGTTTTAATTGATATTGAATTATGATGTTTAAAAATTACGACGTAACTTTTTCGTATTTTCTCAATAATTCCTTACAATGTGTTTTCTTTCTACGTCTCAATTTGCAAATGTGTGATGTGTTTTTTATCTACGTTTCCACATGAAAAAACGACCCGCCTCAACATGTTCACAAATTTAAAACTTTTTTTTATACATATTCTTTTTTAAAAAGTTCATATATTAGGGGCTCCTATTTTCTATTCGTACGTAGTGCACATATTTTAACTTTCAAGTAGTGATACGTTGTGGATCGAAATAACCCAACGAGGTGTCAAAACTCGAAACGAATGTATAGCAATATTACACAACCAGGTCTAAATTTTGCATGTTCTAAAAAACAAGGGACCAAAAACGTAAATATTTATATTGATACTTAACTTGGGGCAAAAGCTAGATCATCTTCTTCTTCTCTAGGTAATTATTCTAGGGTTACAATCAACCTCCCGAAGTTTGAAATTTCATACTCTTTTATATCTTCCGTAACTTGATTTCAATTTCACAGAAGAAAATGACGCAGGATGTTGAGATGAAAGAGCAGCAGGCTCCTTCAAATTCCACTTCATCTACTGTTTCTGTTTTGCAGCGTAAGAATCCTTGCGATTTTGTTTGTTTTTGTTGTAGTAGCGTCTTTATATATGATCCTGTTTCGATTGTAGTTAGTTTTGAATCCCTGTTAGTTCTTGTTTTGTGTACTGTGGAATTTGTGTAATTGACATTCAGATTTGAAAGAAATGGCGGCATTGGTTGTAAGAATAGTTGCGATTTTGTTGTAGCATGTTTATAGATATATGAATGTATGATCCTGTTTCGGTTGTAGTTCGTTTTGAATTCGTGTAAGTGCTTGTTATGTTTACTGTCTGGATGGAAATAGAACATTAGGAATTGAATGATTTGGATTTACTGTGTGGAATCTATGCCAAATTGATGTTCAGATTTGAAGAATTCTACTTCATCTACCGTTCCTGTTTTACAGCGTTAGACAATTTTGTTTGTTTTTGTTGTAGCATGTTTATAGATATGATCCTGTTTTGGTTGTAATTAGTTTTGAATCTGTGTTAGTGCTTGTTTTGTTTACTGTTTGGATGGAAATAGAGCATAAGGTATTGAAAATTTTGGATTTACTGTGCTGAATATATGTCAAATTGATATTTAGATTTGAAAGAAATTGATGCACTGATTGAGAGGGGAGCATGTGCTCAGGAAGTAAGAATAGTTGCGATTTTGTTGTAGCATGTTTACACGTATAAATGTATAATCTTGTTTTGGTTGTAATTCGTTTTTAATCCGTGTTAGTGATTGTTTTGTTTGCTGTTTGGATGGAAATAAGACACTAGGAATTGAAAGTTTTGGATTTACTGTGTGGAATCTATGTCAAATTGATGTTCAGATTTGAAGGAAATCGCGGCATTGATTGAGACCGGAGCTTATGCTCGCGAAGTTCGTCGGATTTTGAGGGCTGTTAGGCTGACAATTGCATTGAGGAGGAAGTTGAAGGCTTCGGTGATTTCTTCGTTCCTCGGTTTCGCTCTTGCACCTGGATCGGAAGCGCACCAACGGCTATCTTCATATCTCCCAAAGGTTAGCTTTTCTTGTTTAATTTATTATAGTATGAGCTTAGAGGAAAACTGCACATGGGATGGGATTCTAAGTGTTAAGAATTACCTTACCTACGTGTGCTATGAAGACTTGAACTTCAGAGTGTATGCTGATGCATATGTGTAATGAAACTACCATCGAACTTGTAGCCAAAAAAAACTGAAAAATGTAACTATGAAGTTTAATGGAGCTACCGATGAACCTTTAGCCAAAGGTTCAAACAAATGGATCTATCAGAAGAAACTATTAACATATGCGCATTTAGAAATTCAGAGTTTCCGTAGGCATATTACCTTGTGATCTGTGAACATCGAGAGAGATGTTAGTGCTTTGCTGCATGTTTGGAAATCAGAGTTTTTGGAAATAAGGGTCGGAGTGGGAGTTCCGTGATGGAAAGAAAGCCTTTGTCAATAGATTAGGATATGATGATGTATATTCATGGGTTTTTGAAACCTTGATTTGAGTTCGGATCACGCCATTCTTTTTATAAAGTGTGTCTGGTAGGTATTGATACCTTTTTACATTCTGTGAAGGATGATCAAAACGATATGGAAGTTGATACTGCATCGTCTGCTACTCAAACAACTGTGAAGCATTCCCCAGAGCTGGAGATCTACTGTTATTTGCTTGTGCTTATTTTCCTGATTGACCAGAAAAAATATAATGAGGTCAGCCTGTTTATTTCTTTATTTTATGTTTATTGTTGGCTATGGAACATTGCCCCCTTTTAAAGAACTTTTACACTTCATGTAGGCGAAGGCTTGTTCCTCAGCAAGCATCGCCCGTTTAAAGAATTTGAACAGGAGAACAGTTGATGTTCTGGCTTCCCGGCTCTACTTCTTTTACTCTCTTAGTTATGAACTCACTGACGAACTATCTGACATCAGGAGGTGTGTGCTGTGCTTATTTAATGTTTATTGATGATTCAGTGAAAGAAATAGGACATGATCAGTTATTGTATGTTTGTTTATTCACAGCAATCTTCTTGCTTTGCACCGGGTTGCTACGTTGCGTCATGATGAGTTGGGGCAGGTTTGTTTCTTGTATCTTGCTACTTTTAGGAATGCTTTTGTTTATTGTTGTTGTTGTTTATTTTTGGATTTTTGGGACTGTGGTTTGCAGGAAACGCTTCTCAACCTGCTACTTCGCAATTATCTTCATTACAATCTGTATGATCAAGCTGAAAAGCTCAGGTCTAAGGCACCACGCTTTGAAGCCCATTCAAATCAGCAGGTGTTCTTTACAATGATCCTCTTTTTAGTATTTTTTAATGTGTTGTATACCAATTACTATTCTTGATGAACCATGTGAAGTTAAATTGTGTTCTCTTTATCATTTGTTTCAGTTTTGCCGGTACTTGTTTTACCTTGGGAAGATTAGGACAATTCAGCTGGAGTACACTGATGCAAAAGAATCCCTTCTTCAAGCTGCTCGTAAAGCCCCTGTAGCCGCTCTTGGTTTTAGAGTTCAATGCAATAAGTGGGCTGTGATTGTGCGCTTACTTCTTGGAGAGATCCCGGAGCGAACCGTTTTTATGCAAAAAGGAATGGAGAAGGCCTTGAGACCATACTTTGAGCTCACAAACGTGAGTCTCTTTTCTCAACTTACAATTATTGCATTAGATGTATCTTTTGATTTCTAGATTCTGCAACTTAAATTTGTTATAGGTCTGAAATTTTATTAATTGGTCAAATGTGGCTACTGGCCAAATGGGTTGGTGGGCTGACCAATGCGTCAAAAGGGGATTAAGTTGGAATGATCATTTTTTTGTTCGGGATAGGGCATGTTAGGTTGACACACAAACAATTTTTTTGCAAGCAATTTCATATATACCCTTGAAAACTTGCATATTATTTACCCAACCTAAATAACTAAATATTAAATACCCCCCCCCCCCCCCGCGGATTAAAACCCTTAAAATTTATATTTACCCCTAAATACAAAGTATAATATGCTCTTACACTTCAAGCTCTCATAAACTAAATCTTCACATAAGATTGGGGTATATGCCATAATTATGTAAATGGGTATAATTTGATATTCTGTTTTTCTGTTGGGTAAATATGTCATATCATTCAAGGTTTTGAGAGGGATATTTGAAATTATCTCTTATTTTTATCAAAAAAAAAAACGTAACCACTGATGAATTATAACTATAGAAAAGACTTCGCTACAAAATAGTTTAAGGGGCTGTTTGGCAACTTCTGTGCCAATAAGTGCTAACCGGTAACAGGCCTGACTGGGTAAGAGACTTTGCTGAGCCAGTAAGAGTACGCTGATGTGGTAGTGGCTGGTGGTGTGTGAGTGGCCGGGTGAGGGTTATAAATACAAGTGAAGGGACAAAGGGGTAAAATTTTCATTCAACATCATTTTGAAACTTAATGGGTAAGAGGCTTGCTGCCTGATTCAGAGGTGTCCTTCTAGTGGACCAAACACACTAAATGCTGACTAATTCAGAGGTATCCTCTCAATGGACTCATTAAGAGGCTACTAAACAACCCCTAAGTAAAACGATTTAGCGGTTGTTGCAATAAAAATAGACTGTGCGCCACTTACAACTCATTTTCCTCAGCTAGTGTATGGTAACACAGCCTGAATCAAACCAGTTGACAAGCATTTCTTTTATCAAAGAACATAGATGGAAATTAACTTAAAATCGTGAACTCAAGCACACTTTCTTGATTTTCAGGCTGTTAGAATTGGAGATCTAGAGTTGTTCAAAAACGTAGCAGAGAAATTCGCCACCACTTTCAGCTCAGACCGGACCAACAACTTGATCGTGAGACTACGCCACAACGTCATAAGAACCGGGCTCCGCAACATCAGCATCTCATACTCCCGTATCTCTCTTGCTGACGTGGCAAAGAAGCTGAGACTGGACTCACCAAACCCTGTGGCAGATGCCGAGAGCATCGTCTCAAAAGCAATCCGTGATGGTGCAATAGACGCGACACTAGATCATGCAAACGGTTGGATGGTGTCTAAAGAAACCGGTGACATTTATTCCACAAACGAGCCTCAACAAGCCTTCAATTCTAGGATCGCTTTCTGTCTAAATATGCATAATGAGGCGGTTCGTGCCCTTCGGTTCCCTCCCAACTCCCATAAGGAAAAGGAGAGTGCTGAAAAGAGGAGAGAGAGACGACAACAAGAGCAAGAGCTTGCAAAACATATCGCTGAGGAAGACGATGATGATTTTTGATTGTTGCAATCATTAAGGTAATCGCTTCATCTTATTATCAAATTAATCACTGTTTGTTTCAATATGTTAAAATTACAATCTTGGATTTATAAAAAAGATCAGCCTGTCTTGTTGTGGATTTATGTTCTGGGATTTCATGTGTTTTTTTTTTTTTTTTTTTTTTTTTTTTTTTTTCAAATTGTGGCTATGACAACACCTAATTCTGGATAGATGATATCTTAGTTTTAAAAAGCGCCTAAGGCACGCAAGGCGACCTTAGGTGCAACCGGCATCGCTTTTGTGTAGGTAAATCAAGTGGTGTATGTAAAGCCCAGGTGAGACGTGCTTTACAGTAAAAAAATCGGCATAAGGCGCATGTTTGAGGGGCGCTTTTCTTGTCGCGACATGTTTTGAGCATTAGTTGTTGTACATTAGGCTTTTTAGGATGTACATGTTGGAAATTTATATATTAAATCATATGTAAAGCTTATTTATAGCTAAGTTTTGGGTGGGGATGTTAAACACCTATGGGAAATATGGAAAACTTGTCTAAGCATCTTGTGCCTTGTGTGCGAAAAGCGGTGTGTTTTTGCATAGGCCTCGGTTTTAGACCATGTTGCCTCGGTGTGCTTCTCGCTTTTTAAAACCAAGATAGGATGTGTTGTTGAGATGAGGTGGACTGCTAGTCAAATTCTATGAACTTGACTAGCATTTATCCAGAAGCACAAAGCCAGTTTGAACACTCACAAACTGAACACACATCAAGGCAAACTAATCACTTACAGTTGTATCATGTATTGTGAAATAAGGAAATGTATAATAGAGATCAATGTGCTCAGATCAGTTTTCTTGATAGCAATTTTCTCGATGCAGTTTCTTTCCAGTTCACAACCCATAACCCGTGAAGCTCACGGGCATATAACCTAGTTTATAATATAAAACGATGAACCAACTTGCCTGAAGAAGTATGAAATACAAGTTTGAAATAAAAATATGCAAGAAAATTATTTTAAAAGTTGTAATAGTAACAGTAACATATCAACCCAAAAGAGTTTTGAGAGTTTTCTTACTCCTTCAAATTGATTCAATTCTCATGAATGTGTAGATGGTGACTCCAGTTGAAGTCATCTTGGATGTGCTGTAGCGTCGCTATTCGTCTCCTTGATCCGAATTAGAAACTGTCAACTTACAAGACTTGGTAGAATGTCCATGGGGTTGAAGCATGCAAACAATCACATATACGACCATCATAAGTATGTTAGTGTGTTTGGATACAAGTCGAAACATCACAACCCTTATGTTTGAACTATGTTGGTCTTGGCAATAGTACCGATTGGTTAGGGTTTAACTTAAGGGAAGGAATCGAAAACAGCTAAGAATAATATAAACAAGAGAGACGATTTTGATTTTTTATTTTTATTAGTATGGGGTCTTAATTATATTTACCAAATTAGTGTTTGCATGCCTATTTATTTTAGAGTTAACGTTTAACAAAATGATGTGTATAGGGGTGTTCTTCTGGGTTTTAATCGGGTTTCGGGTTATTTGCAATATTTTAAAAACCGGTTTATACCGGCCTGTTGAACCGGTTAAACCGGATGCCGGAAGCTTAGCCGGCACGAATCATACCGGTAAACTGAGGGAACGGTAATGAAGTACCGCCGGTAAATTAGCTTATATCGGTTTAAACCGATATACCGGTACCGAGTCAAAGGTTAAAATTTGGACTTTTAATATTTTATAAGCACAAAAAGGTGACGATATACCTTCATAGAAAAGCCTAGCGCCTAAAAAGGCAACAATAGTGAATTTTTGGATTATTTTTTTATTATGAATAACTTTTAGAATATTTTTTATTATGAAAAGATATAGTCTTTGATTATTTTGAGTAAAAATTGTATTTTATGGATTTATAGGTTGATTAGTCAACGAGGTTAATTAGTCAACCCGGTTAAACCGACTGGTGCTACCCGGTTCTACCTGTTGAACCATTTCTGAACCTAACCCGGTACGATTTAAAAACCGGTTTTTAAAACGTTGGTTATTTGGGTTTCTTGTTACTGGAATCCTATCCGTAATCCGACCCAAATAACATTCAGGTTAATCGGTTTCAGGTCGGGTTAATCGGTATGCGGATTTTTAAATACAAGTTGCAATGCGTAATTTACAATCCAACATTATTATCAAGTGAAAAACACAAATCCAACTTAACATTATTATTATCAAGTGAAAAACACAAAATGTCAAATAAACACCCCTAATATGATATTTTATTCAAACCCATGCATTATTAAAGATATATGTTAACTAAATAAACGTCACTACAATAAGCACAAAACCAAACCGTATCAACCAATCGCATACACTAAAAAGAAAACGTCGAATCCTATCAACCAAACTGAATCTTTTTAGTCGCTCAAACAACCAAGGAAACAAAACATCATGTTCAAAACAAAAACAAAACATATGAGAAGAAATATAGACTTTTATAGTTATTATGTATGTATAAAATATAATTAATATTATTATGTAATTCGGGTTAATCGGGTCAACCCGATTAACATTTTTTTAACCCAATTACCGACCCGAATACTACTTATCTTGCCCAGGTTCGGGTTAATCTAGTAACACCATAATCGGGTTCGGGTTGGTTTTATTCGGGACAGTTTTTGAATTTCCGTAAAAAAACACCCCTAGTTGTGTATTGGTTTAAGAATTAAACAAATGTTCATATACTTGTTTTGTTAATTTGTTAATGGTAGAGGGGCTATCCTTGCTTATATGTAAATAATATAGATCTTTGGTATCAGTGGCAAAGCTTGAACAAAAAATCAGGAGGGGCCCGGATTCTCAAGATAAATTATATATTATATGGACAGCGTATATCATAACCGCTGACAGATTAAATCATGGCCGTCTAATATACTCAACTTTAAATCTCATCCGCATAAACTCCAAAAATTAACCGTAAAAGTGACGGTTCACAGAGGTCTTGGAGTCTCTCTCCTAATTTGCAGTGGTTTCTCAATCGTGGACACGTTCTCTGTTTTTCTCTCCCTCTTTTTTCTCTGTTGCAACCACATACTACCTGCTTTATATGTCGACAAAAGATTATAGTATGCCAAAATCCAGAAGCATCTTCTCCACCACCCATCGCCTCCTTCGCAACGCCATAACCGGGATTCCAGAGAGAAGAAATGATGACACGGACATTGACCGTCCACCAAATCGTAGTTCTCATCCTAATCGTTCTTCTACGAGGCCACCTCAGAGGGATTACGAAAGCCATGGTGCAAGCCCTAGCTCTCTTCGCCATCTCCTTATCGTAACCGTCGTGGTGGACACTCTTCTCCTCTTCGAAGATCATCTCAATTTCTCCGTTTAAGTTGTTTCGCTGGGACGACAGTGATTATGATGATTGTCGTGGTAGTCCTCGTGAAGGTTTCGGGGATCTGGTGTGTCGAATTTAGGTTAATAATTAAATTAGATATTGTTTTGAACTTCTTGTGTGAAAGTTGCTTGGTGGATGAAGTGTGAAACCTCAAAAGCTATTTTATTATTATCTACAATTGAGATATTGCATTCTCATATGATTGTTTGGTGAGATTTTATATAATGATGTTTTGTTTTCACTGATTTGTTGTAGCACGTTTGTTGCAGATATGGAATATGAGATCTCAAGTGAAATTTACCATTCTTTGCACTTGAGCAAAAGCTCTAAGCCACCTATTAGTTGAAAAGCCAAATTTGTTGGTGTAGATCTTGCAGGCTCTTAGCGTGTTCACAGGTCAGGTTACTTAGTTATAATCTATAGTAAGATTTTGTGATTAGTTGACCCTGGATATTTTATATTTATAATTTCTTACACTGGAGATCTGTATTACTTTTTAGGAAGTGAGGGACGCACATTAGAGGAAGCCAGATCTTAAAATCTTTCGTTAAGTGATTAAATGCCCTTGGACGTAATAGTCCTCATGTACTTATCAAAGATCCTAAGCTAACGAGGCTTCTTAAAGATTCATTTGAGGTTAAGTTCTTTAGGATACTGACACTTTCTTTACTTAATTTTGCATGTTTAACTTTTATTCGAGCAACTTATGGTCGTAATGATAATATTTCAACATTTGCAGGTACTGCACGAACGTCATTATTAGTCCAAGATTTATGTCTCTAAGTATATCAAGGATTGTGATTTAATTGTGATTTATATTTACCTTAAATAGATTGATTGTTTAGGGTCTATATATATTCTGGTTTGTATTGTTCTTCATCATAAAATACAATATACAGTTTTATACCAAAGTTATTTTGGTATCAGAGCTTCCTGCCGACAACCTCTTTTTTTTTTTTCCGATCAGCCACAGCTGCTCCTCTATCAACGGTCCACAATGACCATCACCGCCTTCACATCTACAGACAAAACAACCCACAACTCTCACAAGTTTGGGTTCAAATTGAGTCCTACCAATTACGGTTTCTGGAAGACTATGATCCAGCCCTTTCTAATCACAAATGATCTTTTTGATTACATTGATGGTTCCCTGATCTGTCCACCTAAAATCCTTCCCTCTACATCCTCTGCCTCTGACAAAGAACCTGCAACCAAACCTCAAAACAACCCAGACTATTCTGCTTGGATCTCGAATGATGCTCACATTCGTATGCTCCTGCTTTCCACCATCTCTGAGGCATCATTTAAGCATGTCCAAGGTGATACCTCTCGTGAACTTTGGCTGGCCTTGGAACGTGCTTATGCACCACACACATCCTCTCGAGAATACACTCTTAAAACCCAACTTCTCAAGATTGAGATGAAGCCAGAAGAGACATCCGCTGATTATATTACACGAGCACAAGAATACTCAGATGCCCTAGCAAACATTGGTGAGCCAATGAAAGACAAAGATATTGTTATGCTTGTTATTGCAGGTCTAAGAGAAGAATACGACTCTTTGAAACCCACCCTGATTGGAAGGCAGCCCTGTGTTACTCTCTTAGAACTTCCAAGCCTCCTTGCAGACTACGAGTACATGATTAAAAAGGCTGTTCCAGTCATTCCAGCAGTTCAAGCCTTTTTTACTACGGCCAACCAAAATTCCTCACATTCTAACAGCAGCTCAAGCCCCCAACTACCCGATGAAACCATCAAGTCTCTTCAGCAATTAATGACCCAATTGGGCTTTACTGTTCAACCTGCATCACAATCCAATCAGGCATTCTACACTAACCGTGGATCTGCCACCCGTGGGGCGTACAATCGCCGAGGCCGTGGCCGGTACAACAACCATCAAAACAACCGCCAATCTGGCCCTAACACAGGTACTGATTCTAGATTTTCTTGGGCATCTAATCAGAATACAGTCTACGGTTCTTGCAACAGGTGTGGCATTGGGCACGTTCCTTCACAATGTCCCAACCGTGACCCAGCCACTATTCGTCCACCACGACAGCCTCCTCAAGCAAACTATGCTGATCATCGGTCACAAACATCATCTTGGCTGCCGGATACTGGTGCTAGTAGTCATGTGGCACCTAATCTCAGTGGCTTTGAGGACTTTGAACCTTATCACGGTAAGGATTCTCTATTTGTTGGTAATGGCACAAGTTTACCCATTCTTCATATTGCCTCTACAAAATTTGAATCACCCAATAAAACTCTTTCCATTAACAAAATTCTTCATGTTCCTAAAATCAAACGAAACCTTCTTTCTGTACAACGTTTTTGTCAAGACAATAATGTATTCTTTGAATTTCATGCTACCTTTTTTTGTGTGAAGGATACGGTTACCCGCACTATCCTCCTCACAGGTCCAAGTAAAGACGGGCTCTACTCATTTCATCTTCCAAAGTTTCATCCTGTTTCACATGTTGCATTTTCAACTATTCGAGCATCTCCTACAACTTGGCATCAAAGACTTGGACATCCTCACTCTCAACTTTTAAAGTCGATGATTTCAAGACATAGTCTTCCTGTTACAAATTCTGTTTTTCCTTTTTGTAACTCATGTCCTATGGGAAAATCTTCAAAAATGCATTTGTCCTCTTCAAACTATAAAAGTTCATGTGTTTTGGATTTAGTGTTTTGTGATGTTTGGGGTCCAGCCCCAGTTGCTTCATTTTATGGACATCGTTATTTTTTGCTTTGTGTTGACCATTACACCAGATATATGTGGCTTTTTCCTCTTAAACAAAAATCTGATGTTTTCACCACCTTTAAACAGTTTCATTCAATGGCTGAACGACAGTTTAAAACGCACTTAAAAGCTGTCCAAACAGATTGGGGAGGGGAATTTCGCAACTTATCCTCATTTTTTAAAACCCTTGGCATCATACATCGTCTCTCCTGCCCGCACACAAGCGAGCAAAATGGCTTCGTTGAGAGACGCCACCGTCATGTGGTCGAGACTGGCCTCACACTATTGGCACAATCTGGTGTTCCAATGCGCTTCTGGAATTTTGCATTTGAAACGGCAGCATACCTGATTAACCGCATGCCCTCTCGCACTTCCTCACACATCTCACCTCTAGAACAACTCTTTCATCATAAACCTGATCTTTCTTTCTTACGCGTCTTTGGATGCCAATGTTTCCCTCACCTACGTCCATATAATCCGCACAAAATGGATTTTCGCTCTCTACCTTGCATATTTCTCGGGTATAGCTCATCTCACCATGGCTACCAATGTCTTGATCCCACTACCAACCGTCTTTACATTGCTCGGCATGTCCGGTTCAACGAGGCATGTTTTCCATTTCTCCAACCACGTGCATCTTCCAACCCCTCACCTTCACCTGATCCTTACTTTTCCTCCTATCCATCTCATGCCCCCCTTTCTACACCATCAGCCCAATCATCTAACCCCAACACTACCCAGCCCGAAGCCACAAGTTCACCAGACCTACAACCTGCCACCACCCCACCAACATCTCCAATCAGCTCACCCGTAATACAACCTGACACTAACCCACCAGAATCCGCCTTTACAAATCAAAACCAAGACAACTTTGAGGCTTCCCAATCTGCCTCTCCATCATCCACCATTCCCGAACCACCACCCTTACCACAACCACCTCTCCAATACACATACAGCCGTCGCCACACTCAACCAATCTCCACCACCCAATCTATCACTGATTCCCCACACCCTGGAGCTCAAACTCGTTCCCGACCCTCCAACCTAAGACAAAATCCTAAACCTAGGACTCCCTACAATGCCTCGGCTTTTCATACTTCCACCAACTCAACACCAACCGAACCTTCAACCTTCGCTGTTGCCAACAAAAATCCTCACTGGCGCGCTGCCATGACCGAGGAATTCAAAGCCTTAATGAGAAATGGTACATGGACTCTAGTACCACCTGTCCCTAATGCTAATATTGTCGATTGTAAGTGGGTGTACAGGTTAAAACGTGATGAACATGGCAACATCAAACGCTACAAAGCTCGTCTAGTAGCAAAGGGTTTCAACCAACAACCGGGAATCGATTACCATGAGACATTTAGCCCAGTGGTTAAATCCACTACGGTCCGTGTGGTTTTATCTCTTGCCGTCTCAAGGAAATGGCCACTTAGACAACTTGATGTGCAGAATGCCTTTTTACACGGTGATCTTAAAGAAACTGTTTATCTGCGCCAACCACCAGGTTTTATAGATTCCCAAAAACCGGATCATCTATGCTTGCTTCACAAGTCCTTATATGGTCTCAAACAAGCTCCTAGGGCTTGGTTTAATCGCCTTTCGGGGGCCCTATTACAACTTGGGTTCTCGGGTTCTAAGACGGATCCATCCTTATTTATTTACTCCCATCATGGTGCCTTACTTTATATGCTTGTCTATGTAGATGATATTATTCTCACCGGTAACAATCCGCGGCTGATCAATCATATCATTCAACAATTAAGCACCAAGTTTGCGATCCAAGACATGGGTCAACTTTCATACTTCTTGGGCATTGAGGTAGTTCCCAAAGGTAAGGATCTGATTCTCTCTCAGAAGAAATATATCTCAGACCTTATTCACAAGGCAGGCCTTTCTCAATCCAAACCAGTTAACTCTCCAATGGAAATCAATTCCAATTTAGCCCTTGGTGACAGCCCTCAGCTTGCTGATCCTGCTCAATTTAGACAGATAGTTGGCGCCTTACAGTACTTGACTCTCTCCAGACCGGACATTACCTTTGCAGTCAACAAAGTTTGTCAGTTTATGCACTCTCCAACTGAAAATCACTGGTCTGCAGTCAAAAGGATTCTTCGGTATCTTCATGGCACTTCTAATTTTGGTCTTTTGATTCAGCAAAATTCAGCCCCTGTCATCCATGCATACACGGATGCTCATGACCACTCTCTTACTGCCTTTTCTGATGCCGACTGGGCTGGCTCTCTTGATGACCGTCGATCCACGGGGGGATATGCCATCTATCTTGGCTCCAATCTCATTTCATGGCGTGCCCGTAAACAACGCACCGTCTCTAGGTCATCCACAGAAGCAGAATACAAAGCCTTAGCAGATACTGTTGCTGAGCTAACATGGCTAGAGGCTCTTCTGAAAGAACTTCACGTTTCTATGACATCAGCTCCCATCTTATGGTGTGACAATCTAGGGGCTACCTATCTTTCAGCAAATCCCGTCTTTCATGCCCGTACAAAACATGTGGAAATTGATTTTCATTTCGTTAGAGAGAAGGTGGCTCAAAAACAACTCTCGGTTCAGTTTATAAAGACAGAAGATCAGATTGCAGATGTGTTCACCAAGCCCTTATCCTCAAAACGGTTCTTGCTTCTTAGATCCAAGCTACAGGTCGCTCCCCGGCCTTAGCTTGAGGGGGAATATTAGTCCAAGATTTATGTCTCTAAGTATATCAAGGATTGTGATTTAATTGTGATTTATATTTACCTTAAATAGATTGATTGTTTAGGGTCTATATATATTCTGGTTTGTATTGTTCTTCATCATAAAATACAATATACAGTTTTATACCAAAGTTATTTGTCATTAATTGTAATTGTTGAGGTGAAGCACCGCATGTTTCCCTAGTGTCTCTCATCACCATGGTTGGGTGGGTACTATAGCCTTAAATCATCATTTATTTACAAACTTTGTTCTAATTTCATGATTTGTTAATTCAATCGTGCCATGACTTTAATTTTTTTCAGATTGATTGAATAAAATGGGTGAGAATTTATTTGGAGTTTCAATTTTGTAATGACCTCACCTCACCTCAACCTCGTCAGCTGCTGCAACGTGCTCAACGCCAGATTTTAATCTCTTGCTACCAGGTATACTTATATGAATCTCTTCATTTGAAACACAAATTACAAATTAATATGGTCAGATTTTTTGTTTCCATCAGTCAACTTATAAAACTGTAATTATTTGAACAGATACTAAAACTGCAACTGCAACTCGATTATATTATGAATTTGATTGTAC
Organism: Helianthus tuberosus; assembly: GCA_030545235.1. Classification (NCBI taxonomy): domain Eukaryota; kingdom Viridiplantae; phylum Streptophyta; class Magnoliopsida; order Asterales; family Asteraceae; genus Helianthus; species Helianthus tuberosus. The sequence continues at coordinate 59,390,784 of CM060438.1, forward strand.
TTAATGTTTTTTGACCAATAATTTGTGGTTTCCAAATTTCATGAACAAGGAATTTTATCAAAAGACTTCGGGGAGGTTGGGGTGGATTTGGTGAATCTGTTCAGGGGTACTCCGGGGTCGGGTTACAACATCCTTTCGGGAAAGAGTGTAGGTTGTTGTTCGACCAGCAACTATGTAGAAAATACCCCAACTTATTTGAACCGGAAAGGGTAAAAAATGTTGTTATCGCGAACAGGTTGTCGATAGAAAATGGACTGAACAGGTTATCCGTATCGTGGCGGCGACAGCCGGCGAGTATGGTGGAAGTGGCGGAGCTCACAGATCTGACTAACGTAATCTCGATGTTTACAGCGAGGGCTGGGGAAGACTGGTGGACCTGGACACTGGATAGTTCAGGCTGCTTCTCAGTAAGATCATTGCACAATCATGTCTAAAAGCCCTCTTTTTATTGATTTGAAACTGGAGTTTGAGTGGAACAAATGGTCTCCATCAAAGTCAACTTTTTGGTGTGGAGACTTATCCAAGATAGGCTTCCGACGATAAATGGACTCGCGAGAAGAAATATTAATGTGGGCTCCAATACATGCAAGCTCCGTGATGAGTGGATGGAAACGGCTTTACATTGGTTTGGATCATGTAACATGGTACAACAAGTTTGGGAATATGTTCGCCATTGGTGCAGGTTGAAGTCGATATTCATCCTAGAGCTAAAGGAATTGGGGAAGATACACAATCACACCCGGGGATCGAAGAAGTGGAGGACTACGATTTATTCAGTGATACAAACCGCTATTTAGGCAATTTGGCGGCATCGTAATGACGCGGTCTTCAACAATAAACGACCAGCGTTGGTAAACATAAAAGAGGAGGTTCGCTCAATGAGCTTCCTTTGGTTGATGAGCAGAGCAAAGGCCAATGCATTGACATGGGATAACTGGGTATTGTTTGATTTGTCATGTTTAGGGGCATAATTGTATTGTACTGTTCTTTTTGTTGGTGTATGTATGAACTGCCTGGTTAACCAGTTGTTAGCCAGGTTATTATTAGAATAAAGACTTTGTTGGCCTTAAAAAAAGGATATGCAAGAGTTAAAAAGTGGCATCTATTTGTAGGTTCCTACATGTTATCCACACTTTGCAGGTGCTACAATACACTACCTTCTGAGTACGTTGGCTACGGGAATTGTGAGTCAAGGTTTTGGTTCTGTTAATCTATAACCATGTATGAAACATGATTGTTGTTAGTCAATCCATAACTATATGCATTGTTAATATCTTTTTTGGTTCTGTTATCAATTTCTATGGTTTATCTCCCTGGTTAAATTTTATTTTACTTTTTGTAGTATGCTCATCGTAGATGTGTCCAAAGATGATGTAATCAGAAGGGTGATATTATATGTGAAATATGCCACCAAGTGGGCTTTTACATATTATATGAAATTTTCTGAATGTCTCCAACCTTGCTTTTTCGTTTTTAGGCATATTATACATGTCAATGTAAACTCATTTGATGAGTTCATATTAAACATGTAAACGTAAATAAAAACTTTTGTTATTAAGACGCTAAAAAACCCGTCCACTGGACGGGTATACTACTAGTTACACTATGAAGCGAAAAATCAAACCTCCCTGCCCCCATGGGACTCCAACCTTGTTTGGTATTAATAGAAAAGTCAACTGTGATCATCACTTTTACTCTTCAATCTAATAATCTTACAATGGTTACAATTTAATAACGCTTTGAGCATGTGTTTTTTCAGTTTTTAAAGCATTTAGTAATAAAAACTAAAGAAAAAAACTACAAGCTTATTCGACTTCTATCCAGTCGGTTTCCACTTTCCCCTTCAGTTGGGGCTTCTGTTTCCTCGGTTTGAATATTTTTGACGGTCAAAACCAAACGAAACAAAATTCAAAGTTGGCAAAACTGAATATTAAACACCCTGGAGGTCGAACCAAACCGAATCAAACAATCTGCAAATTGAACCAAGCTTGTAAAACCCTAAATCAAACCTGCCAAGGCAAAGCTTATATGTTTATTGACAATCCATCCTAGATATTGGTGTTTAATTATTTAAAATTAAAGGGTTAAAAACTAATGCTCTTTTAAATTAAATGCTCATTGTTCAATATTATTTTGAAGGCTAACAAAGACAATTATATACATTTAGACATTTAAATTACTTTATACAAGTAGAATTTACCTTACAAAACCTTGTACATTAAACATATGATATGATCTTCACGTTCTAGAATTTATGCCCCTGCAGAAAAATTGATGGAAAGAAGACGGTGAAAATTTAGATGGTGTTGTAACGCTTAACATATAACAAACTACATTTTGTTTTCCCATCACAGTTTCTTTCCATTTCGATTCAATATTTTTCTGTGATGTGGCTGAAAATGGTCATTTATAAAAATTGGTGTTTTTACGTTTACACAAAGAAAAATTAATATAATTATCTTATAATATATGAACCCTTTAAATATAATTAAAAAAACGGAAGAATATGTAATTATGTTTGTACATACCTCTTCTAGTTTGGTCTCTATAAAGGAGTTGACATCTGTTCTTACATCACATATCCCAAAATCTGTATCTATTACATTCAGCTGAGGGGTAGACAAGTGTCTCTTGGTGAAAACTGTAATTGATGGGCAGTCTTTGATTTGTAGAGTATCCAAAGCTGGCAACGAGAAAGCCTCCTTCCCTAAGCAAAATCCCTTGAGATTCCTAAGAGATTCTAGTTTTAAGGAGTTTAGACGAGGTAAGATAATCTCATTCACTTTGGCATCACACTCTTCTTCTTCTTCCTCCTTCACAATTACCTCCATATCCCAGCAGTTACTTAAATGTAGTTCTTGGAGTTGCACTAGACTACCAACCATGGAACATGTAAAAACATGTTCCAATCTGGGGCAAGTATCAATAGAGAGAGTTGTTAGGTTTGGAAACTCCAGTACCATCCATTGGTTGCTCTTCCATAAATACTTTAGATCATCTAGATGCTCTAACTTCACTTGTGTTAGGTTTGGAATTGGGACAACAGTTTTTGATTCACTGGAACCACTCCCTTCCACTGCTACTACTTCAAATACCTCCTTTACCCCATTACAATTACACATAGTAATCTGTTGAAGCTTTACTAGTTGTGGCAGCGCATGAGATGGAATAATAGTCCTTCCAACATCCTCTTTAGTCTCTATATTAATTTCTATCAGATTATGAAAAGAGGAAGGCATCCCTTTTGAAGATGTTGGGAATGTGGTCTACAACAATAAAAAAAAACACAAGGCGTTTGTTATAGGCTATTTACATCCTTGCAAAGAGTCTGAACCAAGAAATAAATGCTTGCTTCCATCACTATTTCAACAAATTTATTATGGTGGCAGGGATTTATAGCATGGAATTTCTTCTACTTCATTCTAAGTTTAAACAAAAAGGTTTGCGTACCTGAAAGTTAAAACCATGTTCAAGACTGTGTTTGCCAAAGCTTGTGTTTACGTACTTGAGCTTTGGAGTTTCCAACTGACCAGATGTAAACACCACCCATTCATCACAATCATTGATCATAACGTTCACCAATGAGGGACATCGGAAGTCATTCATTCCGAAGAAGAAACCCTTGAGGTTTGGTAGACGGTCAAGTTCAAGCGTCTCCAGATTAGGAAACACCACAACTTCTTCTTCTGATGACGTTTTGTTTTCTTCTTTTACAATCACTTGTATTCTATGGCATCTTTTTACTTTCAACTGTTTGAGATGACTGAGAGTTTTAAGAGTGTTGAAAGTGAATACATGTGTCAGAAGGTCACATCTATAGATAACCACAGTTATTAAGTTTGAGAGTTGAGGGACAGCTACAGTAGTAATAATGTTTTGTAGAGGTAGACTTGTTAATGAAGTACCAGCACCACTTCCTTCATCAACATTATTAGTATTGTGACAGTTCATCAATTCATTTTCAAATACCTCTGTCATCCTACTGCATTGCTCAATTTCTAGCTCTTGAAGCCTTTTCATTTGTCCTGCTGCATACCATGGAATTAGACTTGACAATGCCTCACAACCCCATATGTCTATCTTTGTGGGGTATTGGCACAACGACCAATAAGAGCCGGTTACTTGAGCACTCTGCAATGAATCACAAATCATATTTATTATATATGATCACTTTCTTTTCAATCTCAACAAAACAGCAAACCAATTTCTCCCCACTCTTTCTTAGATACAAATTAATACTACTTATTTTCATTTTAGTATCTCCTTTTACGGGTTTACTTTACAAAGTTTTAATTCTTAACCACATCATTTAATCAAGACGTACCAAAGCATATTATCATACCTGGAGGTGATCTTGAATGGTATTAGTAACACTGGAAGATATTTTGTTGCCCCTACTCCATGTATTCTTTTCATCATCGATACACTTTAGAGATGGGAGAAACCTAAGCTCCAGAGTGTCCAAATGAGGAAAGAATGTGGTGTCTTGATAAGAAGATGCAGATGTAGATGTTGTAATTTCATCATCTCTTCTCGAAATAACTTCTTCAATTCCATTACAACAACCTATAGCGACACTCTTTAAGTTGGATAAATATTTTGCCATAAGAGGAGACAACAAGTACTTTATTTTGTCACAGCATTCCAAGCGAATGTCTGTGAGGTTTTGGAATGGAAATTCCAAAGGTGGATGATGACGAATTAAGAAACTATTCCAATTGCACTTCCACACATGACGAATCTTCTTTAAAGAAAGTAGGTGTATAGTTTGAAGGTAGGGAAGTAGTAGTGGCGGTTGAATTGTTGCTAATTCTCTACTACTTGTTGGACTATCCATATCAAACACCACCTCACCTACTCTTTCATCATTCCATAATTGAAGACTTTGAAGGTGATGACAGGTGTGGAGAAGATAAGATGGGTATGTGACATCTGGAATGTAATCATCCACTTCTGACATGACATTAATCTGCATGTAACATTAAATGTAATTAACACTTTAATTTCTTCATTTAACACTTTAAATATAATATAACATTAACATGAATCAAATTGGAAAGAATGGAGAAAGCTCCTAATTTAAACATATTAGTCACAATAATCTGAACGGAAAAAATATAATGTAATTAACGATTTAATTTCCCCATTTTACACACACAAGAAACACTGGCGAAAGTTCACACAAATAATAGATATTAAGATTTGGTCATATTAGAATTAATTAATTTTCAATTTAATAGTGATAACAATTTATACGATTGGATGGAACGTTTCTGAGTCCTTTTATATCCCATATACTTGGTAAGTGAAACAACATAATTAATTTTTTTAAAATTATTGAATCTACCATACAAACTAAATGAAGTGAAGTGAAATAACTAAAAATATAATTTAAATTTCTTTTTTATATCTTATAAACCATTTATGATTGTTATATTAGATAAAAATTGAACTTTGACGTACCTCCTGGTCACTCTCAGTCATTTCATTCTTTCTTTTCCTTTCTTCCAAATCAGCACTATTATTCACCGAATAGTAATCAGTAAGTGCCCCCAAATCAAAATTGGTTGTGGTAGGTGTGAATATATCATTAAAGTTGTCACAGTCTTCTATGTGAATTGTTTGTACATCTTTAAAGCTGTTGACGAGAGTATGAGATTCATTTACGCCTTCAAACCTCCACAACTCTTTTAGCTTCCTTAAAACATCCACTTCAATCTTTCTTAGTCTGCTGCTACTGTGTTTCCCCGTTCCACAAACACTTTTGAAGTCGATGTTGAATAAGACTTCAATGGAACCACACCTTTTAACTTCAACCTCTTCTAAATGATTCAATAATGGCAATGGATTTCTTGGAAAAAGATTTGTAAGGCTATCACATTCTCTCACTGTAATTTGTCTCAACTTGGAAACATCAGCTTTCTCACTAGTAGAAATTTGACACGGCCATATTTGCTTCAAGTTCTCCATCTTAGAAATATCTAATTTCTCCAACTTAGGAGTCACATCCTATACAATAATTAAACCTTGTTAGAACGGTAAATAGCATATAACATTAAATTGTAAATTATTTATAGCTTTGGATATTAAGATAATGTATGTATGTACCTCTTTGTTGAATAATGATTGCATTGGAGAAGTAGAAGTATCTGGATAAATGCTTGTGAAGTTGGGAAGGCCATCAAGTCTCAGCTCCATCATTTCTGGTAATTTGATAACATTGTCACACAAACTTACCATCTTTGGTAGACCCTCCAAAGACATGAAATTCAACTTCTTTAATGTTACTACTCCAACTCCACTATTCCCACCAATCAATGATTCCAAAACAGGGCACTCGGAAATTGTGAGCCGCTCAAGTTTCTTCAAACCATTTGCTACATCAACTGTAAAGAGGTATGTCAATTCTTCACACTCTGAAATATGAAGGAATCTTAACTGGGAAAATTTTTGATCCAATGAAACATCTTGAATATGCATCATATACTTCACTTGTAATCGAAGTTCCTCTGTTCTTTCAAATAGGTGCCAGATATTGCTTTCCTTAAGCTCGTTGCACTCAGCAACAAGATTTAGTGTGTTTCTGAATGAATATTTTTCATAGATTTTCAACTCACAACCTATAGATAGCCTGAACCTTTTGAGTTTCTTGAAATTTTTCAGTTGAGGCTTATTCATAATGAACTCCAACTCTAATGCAAAAAGACCTTGTGAAAGCTTCTCTAATTCGTCACAATTGGCAGGTGTAAGCATAACAGGGCTACCTTTTAAAGCTCTCATATAAAGCTCTTCAAGACTGTCCTTCAAGTCTTGTAATACACCTTCATCAATATAAAGGTCAACACATCCTGTCAAATCTAATAACTTTAGCTTTTTCAGCTTCCCAATCGCCGATGGCAACCTTCTTATGTTACAATCAACAAGGCTTAGTGTTTCCAAGTTGCAAAGACTTCCAAGAGAAGAGATATCACCCGTCAATGAGCATGAACGGAGACATAGTGTTCGAAGTTTGGTTGAGTGTTCGAATGTCTTCGGAAGCACGGGAATTCCCATATTCTCATAAGACACAACCTCAAGTTTTTTCATTATTTTGGCCACGTCTTCTGGAAACTTAGAGAGCTCATACCCGTCCATTAAAATCAAAAGTGAGAGGTTTGTGTAGTTAATGTCTGGAGGAAATCCAGACATACCTGCCCACTTTAATAGAATTCTTTCATAAGAGTCTTTTGCAAGGCGCTTCGCTGATATGTTATCGAGGTTGGCAATTGAAGCTTGTTTGACTTCTGAAAAATTACTTAAAACAAAAGCACGCACAAGATCATGCATTTTGACACACCCGTTCTCATCACTTTTGGTCAGCAAGTTTGCATGTATGAGATTCTCAACACAAATCTCCATATCGCTTCTCGTTGTTGCGAAAGTCTCATCATCTTTAAAAATACTTAATCCCCATCCGTACCTTAACAAGTCCTCTGTACGAATATTGAAATCATCTGGAAATAAGCCACTAAGAAGAAAAATTGCTTTATCCTCATCCTTTTCCAGATTTTCATAGCTCATCTTAAATATGCTATTTGTGATGCTTTTGAGGTCTTCAAGATCATCTCTCTCTAAACGCCGAAGTGCCTTTTCCCATGCCTTGACTATTTTGCCTCGAAGAGTTATGGCAATTGTCACTATGGCAATCGGCAGCCCACCGCATTTCTTCACAATAGCTTCTCCTGTTCTTTGACGTTTGTCATCATCACCATCCGAAGGAAATGGTCCCACAGTTTCAAAAAACAAAGTTGTTGCTTCTGTGTCACTTAAAACACGTACTCTAAAAACAACTTGAACCCTCATATTATGGCAAACATCTTCAAATCGTGATGTAAACAACAACTTGAACCCATTTGGCAGAGGACTTAGTCCAACTTTAGTGAGATCGACTTTCTTCCAAATATCATCCATTATTACCAAATTCTTCTTTTGGCCTTGTTGTGACTTCGCCTCAAACATCTTACGAAGACGATCAGCCCTCGCATCTACAGTTGTTTCATCTAAACGCTCACCACTGTATTCTGCAATAGCTTGTTGAAGAGATTTTAGGTCGTTGTTTTCCCCAATAACCACCTTTACGACCCAATCGAATGTTCCTGAATCTTTCACAGCCTGCATTAACTGTTCCATCATTGTGGTCTTGCCGACACCAGCCATCCCACATAAAGCAATCATCTTTTGGGACTCGTTATTTGATTGAAGGGCTTGCAATGCATCATTGAATACAGAAACTCTGGACTTGAAGTTGTTTTGGGTACCCATAGGAACCGGTGCAGAGGTGGATGACCCAATAGGAGTAGAACGGACCTCAGCAAGACATATTTTTTCATGAGTAAACACGATCTTGGATTTATCTTCTTCAATAACTTTTATCTCCTGGAGAATACCATAAGCCTGTTTTCCTACTGTGTATCTCTTTTTAACGTTGAAGCATCCAGTTGCTTCTATTGAATTGCGTCTTTCATTTAAATTTTCAACTTCTTGCAGCCATGGCTCCGCATGAGCAGGTACTACTTCTGTGTGTACAAGTGCCTTGTCCTTTTCATCTTGAACTTGTTTTCTTGTGACTTCTAGTTGATCCAATTTCTTGTTCATAGCTTTAACATACTTTGTGGAGGATACCAAGAAACCCAAGTGTTTCTTAACAGGGACCAACAAAGATTCAACAATCGGACTGATAATTGAACTTACAATAGCATCCATTTTTCAACACTGCAGTTTTTAAAAAGAAAAATAATCAATAACAAAGTGAAGGAAGTGCAATTACCAACAAGAAGTTACTCATATATTCAATACTCAATTAATTTACATAGCTATTTCCTTTTTCACTAAATTACATTTTTATTTAAAATAGATGGGGTTACTATCTGAACCACGCCTGGCAACACTGACCCGAAGACCTAATTTTTGGTCTTTATTGGTCTTAATAGTGACCCTTTGGGTGATTCTGGGCATAAGTAAACCCGTAAACGGATCAGGACATGTTAAACTAAAACAAGTAAATTCTGAGAACGGGTTAGAATGGGTTGGATTAAGATTGAAAAATGGTTAGAATGGGTAGGATTAACACTAAGAAAGGGTCAGACGGGCAGTATACTGACGTTCCGGTCACCGCTTGTACTAATGACCGACGCCGCCACCACCAATTATCATCAATCGCCGTACTTCCGAATGCCGCCACCACCACCACTGATTATCATCAACCGCCGTACTTCCCGAACGCCGCCGCCACCACCACCGGGGGCCGCCACTGTTGGTAATTTTAGTGATTATCAAGATTTGTAGTGGTATTAGATTAACTCGCTGAATAGGCATTCTCGTTATAAATTTATTGAGTTAGGTGATGCAGGAATAGCGAACTTGATTGTTGTAACGAGTTTGGGTGTGTAATCAGGTTGGGCCTAATTAATTTATTAGTTATATTGAGCTAGTCATAAATATTAAATTAAATTAATATGGTCTTGGGCCTTGACTATTGGCCGACCAATTTAGATCAGCATGTGATCTTCATTAATTTAATGAAAAGATCAATTGCCATGCCATTCTAAGATGAGGTCTAATTAAATTAAAATATTAGAAGTTGATTTTCGTGGACATAACTACTGTTCTGCAAATCATGGAAGATGGCGGCTTTCTTTTGAAACAAAATTTTACTCAGATCGATGTCTATTCGTTTAAAAAAATGGAAGATGGCAGTTTTCTTTTGAAACAAAATTTTACACAGATCGACGTCTATCCGTTTAAAAAAAAGGACATACGGTATTTTTGATATTCTCAAAATCTAAATCCTGTTCTTGTTAGGAATTGAGTTTAATCCGATCGAACCGATCAAATAGTTCGTTATGATAGTTCTCATACGACTCTCCAAGCAGTTTCATTTTGATTCACTGTGGCCTCATCAATTCAACCAACAAAGAACGAACTATTTCAACATGACTGGTGAATCTGCGAGCGACATGACAAACAAATTTGCGAAGTTGGAGAAATTTGAAGGGCATGATTTTAGGCGCTGGAGGAAGAAGATGCACTTCTTGTTAACCACACTAAAAGTTGTGTGTGTTCTGAGTACACCGATGCCTGGGGAAGGGGAAAACGAAACTCTGAATCAACAGAGAAAGAGATTGAAGTGGGAAAATGATGACTATATATGCAGAGGGCATATATTGAATGGAATGTGTGATGGGTTGTTTGATCTGTACCAGAATGCAGTGTCTGTCAAGGATCTTTGGGATTCTCTTGAATCTAAGTATATAGTAGAGGATGCATCTAGCAAAAAATTTCTTGTAAGTAATTTTAGTTCCTACAAAATGGTTGATGATAGACCAGTTATGGAGCAATATAATGAATTATTGCACATATTGGGTCAATATACTCAACACAATTTGTATATGGATGAGTCGATTTCCGTTTCATGTATCATTGATAAACTCCCTCCATCATGGAAAGATTTTAAACACACCCTTAAACATCAAAAAGAAGAATTGACTTTGGTACAATTGGGAAGTCACATTCGGATCGAAGAATCTCTTCGGGTTCAAGAAGTTGATAAAATAAGGGTAAAAGTGTGGTTGGTCAGTCTTCAATTAACATGGTGGAACATGATGGGAAATCGGGTAAATATAGCAAGTTCAAGGGAAAGAAACGCAAATTTGATCATGATGATAAAAATTCAAACAAGAAAGCCAAAAAGACATGTTGGTGGTGCCACAAAGTGGGACACTTCAAAAAGGATTGTCAGGTGAAGTTCCAGGGAAACAAAAAAGGTTCGGGTGGAGAGAGTCCAAGTGGGTCCAAGGATCCACCGACACAAACGGGTACGTATTCTAACTTACATGTAAATTTGATTGACTCTAATGATTACTTGACAATAACAAAGGTTCCATTTACACCCACTCTTAATGGAAATAAATTTTATATGCAAACAGATTCTTGTGTCCATGAGTTAAATATCTGTAAAAAACCTTTACAATATAATATAAATAATTTTGGTACAAAATTGAATTTAAGGAAAAGTTCAACTAATAAATTACAACACATAAGTAATGTTGGTCGATGTGAGCAGAGGCTTGAATATGGCCAATCATTGGACCCAAGTCAAATTATATCAAATGACTTGGACTGTTGGAATAAATTAAAGCAAGCAGTGAGTGATGGCTTTATTTTGGAAAAGCCATTAGGCTTGAAGGATCAGCAACAAGAGTGTGGTCCAATACCAGACCCACTCGAAAATATTAATGAAGTGTCCAGCCAAATTATAAAATCTGCTTGGTTCTCAAATGAAAACCAGTCGGGTTACGATGGTGGGAACTGTTCAGAAAATAATAAGTATTTGGGTTTTGATTTAAATACAAGTCACCCAAATTAACTCGCAAGATTCTTCGAGATCTTGTACAAATAAAGTTTTTTATTCGGGTGATTCTTCGGACTTTAATATTAATTCGGCTGCGAATTATATCTCTTTTATCACTGAATCGTTTTCTGTTAAGGATGATGAATTTGCATGGTGGGTAGACTCGGGAGCTACGGTGCATGTTGCAAAGATCTAAGATGGTTTGAAGAATGCAAACCTATTGACGATGGATCTTAATTACGAATGGGAAATGTAGCAACCGAGCCTATCAAAGGTGTCGGGAAAGTCAAGCTTGTATTTACTTCTGGCAAACACTTAGGCTATAGGGTGTGGTTGGAGCCCCAAGGGGCTTTATCAGTACACCTCAGCTCCACGTCAGCGCCATGTCACCCTTGGGGCTTTATCACACCCCTCTTTAACTTGCATGGTGTGGATGGAGCCCCTTATTAATAAAAATAAAAAAAATAAAAAGATTTCATTGGGTTAATTTACATGGGCCCCACCTGATAAAGCCCTTCGAGCTCGTTACCATGGTGGCGAAGGTTCAATGGCGCCCCGGCATAGCGCCGGGGGGTGTGGGACGATGGCGCCTAGGGGCGCTATAGGTGTCCAGCTGGCGAGGGTGGCTCCCCCACACCCTCCAACCTTATTATTAGATTATGTGTTGTATGTTCCAGGTATACAGAAGAATTTTTTGTCAGGTATTGTATTAAATAATTATGGTTTTAAGCAGGTCATTGAGTCTGACAAGTTTATCTTGTCAAGACATGGAACCTTTGTACGATTTGGATATTTATCTAATGGTATGTTTAAGTTAAATGTTCATGTTCTGTTTGCTAAAGAATCCGTGTGTATTGCTTCTTCTAGTAATAAAGTAGATAATGAATCAAAATTATGGCATGCTAGATTAGGACATGTTAATTATTTTAGAATGAAAGACACGTCAAAAATGAGCTTGATACCCGCTTTTGATATGAATAATATCAATGTCACACTTGCAAGTTAACCAAGATAACAAGAAAACCTTTTAAAGATGTCAAAAGGGAATCTAAGGTTTTGGAACTCATTCATTCCGACTTATGTGATTTTCATAATACTCCATCGTTTGGAAACAAGAAATATGTTGTGACATTTATTGATGATGATTCTAGGTTTTGTTATGTTTACTTGCTACATACAAAGGATGAAACTTTAGATAAGTTTAAAATATATAAACAAGAAGTAGAATTGCATCAAAAGGAATTAATTAAAAATCTTCGTACTTATAGAGGTGGTGACTATTATGATCCAGTTTATTTCCAATCTACTGTATCATATATCAAACTACTGCTCCTTATACAGCTCAACAAAATGGTGTATCTAAGAGGAACAATAGGACACTGAAAGAAATGGTTAATTCCATGTTGTCTTATTCGGGTTTGACTAAAGGATTTTGGGGGGAGGCTATGCTGACAGCCTGCTACTTATTGAATAGGGTTCCAAATAAAAGGACCAAGGCAACCCCATATGAGCTCTCGCACAAACAAGCACCAAACTTAAGTCATCTTAAAGTTTGGGGTTGTAGAGTTGTAGTCAGACTCACTGAACCTAGGATGAGAACCTTAGGTGCGAGAGGAATAAATTGTATATTCATTGGATATGCCGAACATCCTCCGGCTCATAGGTTTTATGTGACAGAACCAAATCATTATGTGTCTGTTCACACAGTAATTGAGTCAAGAGATGGAGATTTTGGGAATGAGGATATGTTCTCCTCGGTACCTAGACTTAAAGATATGCCTCTGTGACAATCCGGGTTTTCCCTACTTGTTCCTTTATACGTTGTCATAACGTGAAGTTATTAAATGTGAATTATTAAATTGTACTCGTTATGTGTAAATGTATTATTGAAGATGTGATATAAATATTATAATTGCACCGCACACTCCCTGATGCGGGCCCAAGTGTGGAGGAGCGGGCCATCTTGTATTTGGAGGCCCAAGATCGTGTAACAAAAGGGGCTTCACTAAAATGGCTCTAACTTGGGATACGGGGGTCCGTTTTGGGCGTGCGACCAGGCGAAACGAACGTCAGAACGAGCTCCATCTTGCTGCAAACGGCCTGCGGCAGTTTGGGTCATCGTCCGGGCCAAAAAACGCTTATTTCTATTAGTTATTTACGTTTTTATGTTTTTTGATGTATTTTGGGCATTTTGTTTTTGGGCTTGTGTTTGGCCCATTGTCTTTTTTAGGCCCATTTCGAAATTATGTCCCTATTTATGTGTTTCTCTAGTAATTTGAACAATCAGACCTGAATTTTGAGATAACTCATATTTCACTTCAAATTTCGTGCCCTTTGGGTTGAATTTTGGGGGTTGGGGAAGAACTACACGGGTATTCGCAGAATCAACGTGTTTGATCTTCATTTTCGTAACACACGCTACATCACTCCCATATATACATATTAAATAGATCCAGCCACACATAGGGAAAGGAATGTGTGCGTACATGACTACTAAACCCATACCATGACCGCACACCTTCTAATACTGGGCCGATGCCAGCCCAATTCAGCACTTAATGGACCGCACACTAGCATGTGCGGCCCCCTTCCATGCGTATATAGACCTGCAGCGCAAAACCCTAGGGAATGTTCCCCTAATCATTGACGGCTGCACATTCTCTCTCTCTCTTTCTCTCTCTAGCACCATTCCCTTTTAGGACACTTTTCCCTTTTTGGAAGATTTCAAGAAGCTATTCAGCAACCTTCTTTTATTTGAAGTTCCTATCATTTCTTTTTAAATATCTCATCTATTTCTACACAATTCCTTTCATCGATTCCAGGTTAGTGATACGATGTTTGATCCATTGTAAGAAAAGGATAACGTGCTAAGTGTGACGTGTTGATATAGATTATCGGATAATGGTAAATGACATGCTAGACATTGTTGTAGAAATAATAATCACTTGATGTTAGGATATAAATATTGATACGTTAATGATATGAAGTGAATCTAGAAATCGTTGTTTTTAAAGATTATGGATTTCTTGTGCTTCAAGTTGTTGAGTGGTCAAAGTCTGATTTTATGCACGTTTTGATGAGTTCGGATGAATGAAACCCTAGATCTGTTTGGAGGATTCATGTGCTATGTTGTGATATTAATGATTTGTGTTTTGTGTTTAATGAAAAGTTCATCTAATGAAAGTGTATGACTGGGAATAGGATTAGATAAGAATGAGGAACATGACAATTGCATTAGAGTTCATAGGGAATTTGTATAAAGTTTGTGTTTTGTTTGATTTGATCATGAAATCTAGATTACATATTGTTTAGGATAATTTGAAGCCGCACACCCATGCAATGCACCACTTGAAATGCATATGGTACAGCCCAACGCAGCGCACTGCACACCTGTGTACCAGGTGTGCCGCACACTCATATAGTACAACCAAAAGTGCATCATGTGCAAACGGGTGTTGCATGGTCGCACACTAGAAGCCCGCACACTCCTGCATACGACTACTGATGCACAATGTACAAGCGGACTGTGCATGTTCGCACACTGTCGTGTGGTACACACCCAAAATGCATAGCGTACAACTGGCCAAAGCATGACTGCACACTTTAATGTGTGCCGTACACTTGAAGCTGGACCGCACACTCACATTTTGGGCCGCATCCTCTGATAATGGACTGTTATTTTGAGTGGGCCACACACACACACTTGTACGCTGGATTATGGTTGACTAGGTCGCACTCTTATAACCAGGCCGCACACTCTCGTAGTGGGCCACACAATTTATTGGACCACACACTTAGAATATGCCTGATGGACTGATATGTTACTGTTCACAGAATTGAGTTGATTTATAGATTCCTAAATGTCCCGCATGTTTATTATGCGATACGTAATGCTTATGTGCTACTTTTAGATACACATAAGAATGCGTGATGTTATTTACGTACGAACCTAATCACTATTGGTAACCGTAGTAAGGCGTGGTTAACCAAACTCTAAGAACAAGTAATTACCTGCCGAGCAAAACAAAGGTGAGTTCACACACTAAAAGCATGTGTCCCGGGGGGGACAATGGATGAACTAAAATCCTTGGGATGGATGTCTTTAAACTACTATTCCCGGGGGGAATACAGTCGAATACTATTTATATTTCATATCTTAGCGAACTAAACGAAATATGTTCGCTGATGAACCTGATAAACGCCCGGGTGGCTGAGGATTTGGCAGCCATCCCGGAGGTAACTTATCATTCTAGGATGTTTAGATCCTGTACTCGTATTGTCTTATCATTCTTAATCTATTCGCTCCGTTTTACGCGACAGGTCAACCTGCACCACCTCAACCCCACGTCTGCACTTTCAAAACCTTTATGGATTGCAAACCTCTCTCTTTCAGTGTCACGAATGGAGCAATTGGCCATTTACACTGGATCGAGAAAGTCGAATCTATGTTCGTTGTGTGTGAATGCCCTACTAACAACCGGGTGAAATTTGCTACTGGCACCCTGGAGGGGAACGCGCTTTCTTGGTGGAACGCGCAGGTTCAGATGCTCGGATTGGCGGACGCCAATGCCCCCCCTAAAATGACTTCAAGGAATTGATCCAAGAGAATATTGTCACAGGGATGACATCCATAAACTCGAGACGGAGTACTACGAGTTGAAAATGGTTGGATCTAAAATCGATATACACACTAAATGATCCAACGACTTTGCTGCTCTATGCCCCAACATGTCCCAGCCTACATACAGAAGAATCGAGCTTTATCTCAAAGGCCTAGTTCCAAAAATCCAAAGTTTGGTGACCTCAGCTAATCTCCATATGATCCAGCAAGTCGTCCATCTAACGCATCGCCTCACCGATTAAGCTGTAGAACAGGGCAAGCTGCCCAAACGAATCAGTGCTACTGTTGATACCTCAGAAGATAACAAACGCAAATAAGATGGCAACCAGGGCAAAGATGCTAATCTCACACAAGCTCCAGCTCAGCAAATGAAGTTCGAAGGCAACAAGGGTCAACACCAACAAGCACCGACCAACCAGAACCAAGACGATTATCGAGGAAACCATCCCAAGTGCAAAAAATGTAATCGGCACCACAATGGGCCGTGTGCAAGGAATCAGTGTCAACGGTGCAACAAATTGGGGCATGAGGCCAAGGATTGTAGAAGCTCGTATCCAGCAAGAAAAAACCAACCTCGGCAACATCAGCAGCATCATGGCAACATTAAAGGTTGTTTTTCAGTATGGAGCTGAAGGACACATCAAGAGGGATTGCCCCCAGCTGAATCAAAATCGTAATAACAACAATCAGGGAGCTGGGAACAACAACAACAACGACAACAATGGTGCGAGAGGAAGAGCATTCGTGATTGGAGCTGGTGAAGCAAGGAATGATCTCAACGTTGTGTCGGGTAAGTTCCTACTTGATGATCATTTTGTTTCCGTACTTTTTGATTTTGGAGCCGATGGTAGTTATGTATCCTTACGTGTAAGTAAGATGCTTAAGTCTACACCAACTCCTTTAATCTCTAAACATGTGGTCGAATTAGCCAACGGTAGAAACATCGAGGCCACTCACATCATCAACGGTTGTAAACTTCTACTATCCGGTCAAACTTTTGTTATCAATCTTTTTCCCATCATTCTTGGAAGCTTCGATGTTGTCATTGGAATGGATTGGTTATCCAAACATCAAGCAGAAATACTTTGTCAAGAGAAAATTGTCCTCATTCCTCGCTCCGTCGGTGAACCTTTTGTTATTCAAGGCGACAAGAGTGGTGCTATTGTTGGTATCATCTCATTCTTGAAAGCCCAAAAGTGTTTACGAAAAGGCCACACTGCTAGCTCTCGTCACCGACACACAGGAGGAAGCAAAGAAGATTGAAGATATTCCTATCGTTCGTGACTTTCCCGAGGTATTTCTTGAAAAATTACCTAGTCTTCCACCTTACCATCAAGTTGAATTCTAAATCGAGCTAACTCCTAGAGCGGCACCTATAGCTCATGCTCCTTACCGACTAGCCCCAGCCGTACTAGAGGAACTATTTACGCAATTACAGGTTCTATTAGAAAACGGTTTTATTCGTCCTAGCTCATCACCCTGGGGAGCGCCTGTACTGTTTGTTAAGAAAAAGGATGACACTTTTCGTATGTTCATCGATTACCGCGAACCGAACAAGGTAACTATCAAGAACCGTCACCCACTCCCACGTATCAACGATCTGTTCGACCAGTTGCAAGGGTCGAGCTTCTATTCCAAGATAGATCTGAGATCGGGCCATCATCAACTGAGAGTCCGTGACGAGGACATCTTAAAAACCGCTTTTAGAACTCATTACGGTCATTACGAGTTTCTGGTTATGCCATTTGGAATGACAAACGCACCTGCGGTTTTTATGGATCTCATGAATCGAGTGTGCAAACCTTACCTCGACAAGTTTGTAATTGTATTCATCAATGACATTTTGATCTACTCGAAGAATCGAGAGGAACACGAGAAACATTTACGTCATATTCTGGAACTTCTTCAAAACGAACAACTCTACGCCAAGTTCTCGAAATGCGACTTTTGGCTTCGTGAAGTCCATTTCCTCGGACACGTGGTCAATGAAGCTGGGATTCACGTTGATCCAGCTAAGATTGACTCTATCAAGAACAGGCCAACACCAAAAACTCCGACCGAAACCCGTCAGTTCTTGGGTTTGGCGGGTTACTATCGCAGATTTATCGAGGGATTTTCGAAGATTGCTCAACCCCTCACAACTTTAAGTCAGAAAGGAATCACCTACAAATGGGGTGATGCCTAGGAGGCCGCGTTCCAGCAACTAAAGAAGAAACTTTGTAGCATACATATCCTTTCTTTACCTGAAGGCACCGACGATTTCATTGTCTACTACTATGCGTCTATTCAAGGACTCAGATGCGTGTTGATGCAACGTGAGAAAGTTGTTGCTTACGCCTCACGACAACTCAAAGTTCACGAGAAGAACTACACTACACACGACTTGGAACTGGGAACTATAGTCTTCGCGCTTACGATATGGAGACATTACTTGTACGGTACCAAGTGCACGATTTACACCGATCACAAGAGTCTCCAGCACATACTTGATCAAAAGGAGTTGAACATGTGGCAACGCCGGTGGGTCAAACTCCTAAACGATTACGAGTGCACAATCAAATACCATCCAGGTAAGGCCAATGTTGTAGTCGATTCCCTCAGCCGAAAAGAAACCAAACCTAAGCGTGTGCGTGCGCTTCAGCTTACCATTTATTCAATTCTCCCTGACCAAATCCGAAACGCTCAGGTTGAGGCGTTGAAGGAGGAAAAACTTTTAGCTAAGTCCATGTGGGGCATTGAGAAGCAACTTAAGCTCAAAGACGACGGTCTACACTATTTCATGGAACGTGTATAGGTTCCATCTTACGGAAGCCTCCGAGAGCTTGTTATGGACGAAGCACACAAGTCTCGCTATTCGATCCATCCCGGATCTGACAAGATGTATCATGACCTCAAGGCCTTGTACTGGTGGCCTAACATGAAAGCTATCATTGCTAAGTACGTTAGCAAATGCTTGACCTGTGCTAGGGTCAAAATCGAATACCAAAAGTCGTCGGGACTATTGCAACAACCAGAGATACCAACGTGGAAATGGGAGCAGATTTCCATGGACTTCGTTACCGTGTTACCAAAGTCCCAAAGCGGAAACGATACCATTTGGGTGATCATAGATCGTTTAACAAGTCAGCACATTTCCTCGCGATCAAAGAAACTGACAAGTTTTCAAAACTAACAAGCATCTACTTGAAAGAAGAAGTTGCTAGGCACAGGGTGCCGACTTCTATTATCTCTGATCGTGACCCACGTTTTACATCCGAATTGTAGCAACCTTCTTTCATTTGAAGTTCCTATCATTTCTTTTTGAAGATCTCATCTATTTCTACACAATTCCTTTCATCGATTCTAGGTTAGTGATACCTTGTTTGATTCATTGTAAGAAAAGGATAACGTGCTAAGTGTGATGTGTTGATAAAGATTATCGGATAATGGTAAATGGCATGCTAGACATTGTTGTAGAAATAATAATCACTTGATGTTAGGATGTAAATATTGATACGTTAATGATATGAAGTGAATCTAGAAATCGTTGTTTTTAAAGATTATGGATTTCTTGTGCTTTAAGATGTTGAGCGGTCAACGTCTGATTTTATGCATGTTTTGATGGTTTCTGATGAATGAAACCCTAGATCTGTTTGGAGGATTCATGTGCTATGTTGTGATATTAATGATTTGTGTTTTGTGTTTAATGAAAAGTTCATCTAATGAAAGTGTATGACTGGGAATATGATTAAATAAGAATGAGGAACATGATAATTGCATTAGAGGTCATAGGGAAATAGTATAAAGTTTGTGTTTTGTTTGATTTGATCATGAAATCTGGGATACATACTATTTTGGATAATTTGAAGCCACACACCCATGCAATGCACCACTTGAAATGCATATGGTACAGCCTAACGTAGCGCACCGCACACCTGTGTGCCAGGTGTGTCGCACACTCATATAGTACAACCACAAGTGCATCATGTGCAAACAGGTGTTGCATGGTCGCACACTAGAAGCCCGCACACTCCTGCATACGACTACTGATGCACAATGTACAAGCGGACTGTGCATGTTCGCACACTGTCGTGTGGTACACACCCAAAATGCACAGCGTACAACTGGCCAAAGCATGAATGCACACTTTAATGTGTACCGCACACTCGAAGCTGGACCACACACTCATATTTTGTGTCGCATCCTCTGATAATGGACTGTTATTTTGAGTGGGCCACACACATACACTTGTACGCTGGATTATGGTTGACTAGGCCACACTCTTATAATCAGGCCGCACAGTCTCGTATTGGGCCACACAACTTATTGGACCACACACTTAGAATATGCCTGATGGACTGATATGTTACTGTTCACAGACTTGAGTTGATTTATAAATTCCTAAATGGCCTGCATGTTTATTACGTGATATGTAATGCTTATATGCTACTTTTAGATACGCATAAGAACGCGTGATGTTATTACGTACGAACCTAATCGCTATTGGTAACCATAATAGGGCGTGGTTGACCAAACTCTAAGAACAAGTAATTACCTGCCGAATAAAACAAAGGTGAGTTCACACACTAAAAGCATGTGTCCCGGGGGGACAACGGACAAACTAAAATCCTTGGGAGGGATGTCTTTAAACTACTATTCCCGGGGGGAATACGGTCGAATACTATTTATATTTCATTTCTTAGCAAACTAAACGAAACTCTATCATTAAGTCCCCACTTACTATACCGATTAATCGCCGGGGGCGAACGAGATATTAGTTGATAGCGCTATTAGGTTTGACAAACCTCACACCGTGACCGGGGGAATTGGGCGTGAATTGTTATACCTTGCAACTTAGTCAATGATGATAGACATTGACTTGGGGCACAAACAACTTGACAGTCACAAGTATTCGGTATTATGCAGCTTAGTAGCTTACAGATGGGGTAGCTCCCCATAACATGATTATAAATAAGCGATTGAACAACTTACGTTTTTGGAAATAAAACTGGTAAACTCGTGAACTCGCAAACTTTATGTTGACACCCTACTGCATGCTTTGCAGGTACTCATTGACAGCTCGGGAGCTTGCATCAGGAAGTGTAGTAGTCGCGTTAACCCTTGTTGGGTTTCTTAATAATGTGCATGAACTTTAAACTACTGTTTTAAGCCTGTTAAACTTATGCTTCCGCTGTTGACCTTATTTATTACTTTAAAACTATGAACTATGGACTTTAGTCACTAATCGTATTGGTTGTGATGAAAATTGTTTTATTATACATAATGTTCAATATGATTGGTGCATGATCCTGGTCAGTCACACGCCTCGCGGTAGTACTCCGCGTGTGGAATTGAGGGTGTGACAGCCTCAGAGTTTAAAAGATTTTGAAAGAAACTTTGTCAATACGAAAGATGTACCTTCTACTAGTACGGAACCTGGGAAAAGTACTAGGGTAAGGAAAGCTAAGAACTTTGGTGATGATTTACAGCTTTATTTGATTGAAGGATCAAGGGATAAAATTGAATACCAATATCAATATTGTTTCAATATTGAAGAAGATCCAAAAACTTTCAGTGAAGCAATGGCTTCAAGGGATGCTTCCTTTTGGAAGGAAGCTATTCAAGATGAAGTTGATTCAATCATGCAAAATAAGACCTGGAAGTTGACAGATTTACCTCCTTGTCGATGCAAAACATTAGGATGTAAATGGATTTTCAAAAGAAAATTGAAAATGGATGAAAGCATTGATAAGTTTAAGGCCAGGCTAGTGATACAAGGCTTTAGACAAAAAGAAGCAATTGACTTTGTTGATACATATGCTCCAGTAGCAAGAATATCTACAATTAGGCTGTTGCTGGCTTTAGCAGCTATTCACAATCTTGTAATTCATCAAATGGATGTAAAGACTACATTCCTAAATGGTGAATTGGATGAAGAAATATATATGAAACAACTAGAAGGTTTCATTATGCCAGGAAATGAACATAAGGTTTG
This sequence comes from Helianthus tuberosus, assembly GCA_030545235.1. Classification (NCBI taxonomy): domain Eukaryota; kingdom Viridiplantae; phylum Streptophyta; class Magnoliopsida; order Asterales; family Asteraceae; genus Helianthus; species Helianthus tuberosus. The sequence continues at coordinate 59,412,768 of CM060438.1, forward strand.
CAAGCTGGTTAAGTCTTTACATGGCTTGAAACAAGCTCCTAAACAGTGGCATAAAATTTTTGATGATGTGGAGTTGTCAGATGGTTTTATACTTAATCAAGCGGACAAATGTGTATATAGCAAATTTGACTCCTCAGGAAAAAGAGTTATAATTTGTCTATATGTTGATGACATGTTGATATTTGGTACTGACTTAGGTCAAGTTGTTAAAACCAAAGAGTTCTTGTCATCAAAGTTTGCCTTAAAAGATATGGGGGAGGCTCAGGTGATTCTTGGTATAAAGATCACTCGAGGGAACAATGGTATATCAATCTCTCAATTGCATTATATTGAGAAGATCTTGAAGAAACTCAACAGTTTAAATTGTTTTCTAGTTGCAACTCCTATTGATCCTAACATTAGGCTTATGCCTAATCAAGGTAGCTCCATATCTCAACTTGAATATTCCAAAGCAATAGGATGTTTGATGTATGCTATGATCAACACAAGGCCTGATATTTCTTATGCGGTGGGAAAACTTAGTAGATTTACAAGTAACCCGAGCACACATCATTGGCAGGCAATAAACAGATTGTTTAAGTACCTGAAAGGAACTATAAATTATAGTTTGTGCTATTCAGGTTTCCCATCAGTACTTGAAGGGTTTACTGATGCAAGTTGGATGAACAATAAGGAAGATCATTCTTCCACAAGTGAATGGGTGTTCTAACTCGGTGGAGGTGCCATCTCCTGGGCCTCAAAGAAACAAACTTGCATCACAAATTCAATAATGGAATCTAAATTTTTAGTTTTAGCTGCAGTTGGTAAAGAAGCTAAATGGCTAAGGAATTTGATCTTTGAGATTCCTTTGTGGCCAAAACCGATATCACCTATATCTATCAGATGTGATAGTGCAGCTACTTTGGCTAAGGCTTACAGCCAAGTGTATAATGGAAAGTCTAGACACCTAGGTGTTAGACATAGCATGATTAGAGAATTAATCATGAATGGAGTGATATCTATTGACTTTGTAAGATCTAAGTATAATATGGCTGGTCATTTAACTAACGGGTTAGGAAGAGATCTCGTGAACAAATCAGCCAAAAGGGTGGGTTTAAAGTCCATACTTTAATACCCTATATCAAGACACCCAATTCCCATCTAATACAACGTTAGATGCTGAATTCAATGTAGAAAGCTTGTTATAAAGATATTGGAACACAATATTAGAATTATCCCAAGGTTTGTGTTCAGACTGCAAGATAAAGTAGGTTGAAGTATAACTTCTTAATAGTTCTTTGATAAATTGCATTTGCAGGTCAAGAATAAAGAAACTACCTATAAGAGTATGAAGTTTAGCCGCTTCAAGAAGCTTGGACTTGGCTTTGATGTACTCTTTAAGGATTGGAAATAGGCTAGTAAAATATAGTGTCATGTAAAAACATACGGGTTGTAAACTTATGTGTATTTTGCCTTCAAGTATTCAAATGGATAGCAAGGGTTCAATCCATAGCGACACCTCGATATTTGGATCGTGTAATTTACTAAGATAAAAAATCAATTCTCAGGACATTTTCATTTATGCATGAGTTTGAAATCTTTGAGAATTGAGTTGGGTTAATCATGGATATCACTAAAATGGGGGGGGGGGGGGTGATGTTGGTAATTTTAGTGATTATCAACATTTGTAGTGGTATTGGATTAACACGTTGAATAGGCATTCTCGTTATAAATTTATCGAGTTAGGTGATAGAATGACGAACTTGATTGTTGTAACGAGTTTGGGTGTGTAATCAGGTTGGGCCTAATTAATTTATTAGTTATATTGGGCTAGTTATAAATATTAAATTAAATTAATATGGTGTTGTGCCTTGTACATTAGCCGACCAATTTAGATCAGTATGTGATCTATATTAATTTAATGAAATGAAAAGATGAATTGCCTTGCCATTCTAAGATGAGGTCTAATTAAATTAAAATATTAGAAGTTGATTTTCGTGGACATAACTACTCTTCCCTAAATCATGGAAGATGGCAGTTTTCTTTTGAAACAAAATTTTACACAGATCGACGTCTATTCGTTTAAAAAAATGGAAGACTGCAATTTTACACAGATCGACGTCTTGTTGCCTCGCTGTACTTTAAAAGTTGTGCGCCCTGCCAATAGGCAGGAACGTCGGTCCGGGAACAGGAAAACGTTATAGTGCTTTAGCATCCAACGGGCTCTTTCTGTCTGGAAAGACGGGGAAGGGATTAGCGAGTTAGTTGCTTCCCTCTTTCAGGATGTAAAGGAGAAAGGGGCGGTTTTTGGGTCCGACCCGTCTCCCGAGGGTCGGGAGGGCCGAACCAATGTTAAGCAGTGCCTTCGTAAAGTGGCAGATGGTCATTTCACAGCTGCGGTCAAGGTGTTGTCCTCTTCTGGCGTTGCCCCCTTTGGGCCCTCCACTATGAAGGCCCTCGCGGAGAAACACCCGGTTACGCCCCCTCCGGTTGTGCCGGCAGACACAATCCCGCAGGCACCCTTAACTGTTGATGCGGAATGTGTTTTGGGGTGCATTAAGTCATTCCCCAAAGGAACTTCTTGCGGGAGAGATGGGCTCAAGGCGCAACACTTACTGGATAGCTTTTGTGGAGAGGGGTCCTCAACTTCCTCAGGTTTACTTTTAGCCATCACCGGGGTTGTCAATGTCTTCTTGGGGGGGTTATGCCCCAGGTCTCTTGCTGAGTTCGTTGCCTCCGCCCCTCTGACCCCCTTGCTGAAACCGGATGGGGGGATCCGTCCTATTGCGGTCGGGGCCATTTGGCGTAGGCTGGTATCTAAGATAGCGATGAAAAAGGTAGGGAAAGAGATGGTTAGGTACCTGGGGGATCATCAATTCGGGGTTGGGACACCAGATGGGGCTGAAGCTATCCTCCATAGCGCGAACAGGTTCCTAAACGCCTTTCATGATGATGGGGCCTTCGCCATGCTTACCGTTGACTTCTCCAATGCTTTCAACCTAGTGGATCGCACAGCTCTTCTGCGGGAGGTTGGGATTCGATGCCCATCTATATTTCCGTGGATACATTTTCTTTATGGGCAAACCGCTAGGCTCTATGTGGGTAATGACTGTATTGGGTCGTCCACGGGGGTCCAGCAGGGGGATCCTTTGGGGCCTCTTTTATTCGCCTTAGTCTTGCACCCCCTCGCACAACGTATATGAGACAGTTGCACCCTACCCTTCCACGCGTGGTATTTGGATGATGGTACTATTATGGGAAAAACATCTGAGGTAGCAAAGGCTCTGGCTATTATTCAATCTTAGGGACCACCTTTGGGGCTCCGGCTTAATATAAAAAAAACAGAGGTATATTGGCCGTCTTGCAATGGAGTAAAATTAGACGCTAGTTTATTCCCGAAGGAGATTGGAAGACCAACGGGGGGCGTGAGACTACTTGGGGGAGCTGTGAGCCGGGACCCTAGTTTCATTAGTGCTTTGGCTGCGCGGCGAGCTTCCCGGGCAGTGGACCTTATGAGTAGCCTTTCGCAACTCCGAGACCCGCAAAGTGAGCTTCTCCTGTTGCGCTCTTGCATGGGTGTCGCCAAGCTCCTTTTTGGTCTGCGAACTTGTCAACCTGTGTTTGTAAAGGAGGCGGTAACCTTATTCGATAAAGGGCTACGGGGGGCTATAGAGGACATTGTGGTATGTGGGGGGCGTTTTTTGGGGATTTTCAGTGGCGGGTTGCTTCTCTGCCCTGTAAGATGGGGGGCTGGTGTAACAACTCTCATCAAAAGTCATAATTATTAAATTAATTAGTCCAAAAGGAAACCCTAATTGAGACACCCAAGTGATTCTGAATAAACCCTAAAATTTTCATAATTTTCAGAATCAGGATTAGGGCCCCTAAAACTCAGGGGGGGTTAAACCCTATGGACGATTATCCATAAAAAACGTTGGCAGCAAGTAAATTTCGAAAATTACCAACTCAGCAAAGCTAGTGCCAAACGTGGCAAGCCTATGGCTAGAAAATAGGTCTCACGCGGCCCGCGTGAGAATAAGCTTAACCTGAGGCGGGCCGCGTAAGGGTGAAATTTCACCTATAAATAGTGGGGTTTGGGACTTGAATTCTGGTACAAAAACGACGTACAAATTCGCAAAATTCACTGAATTACGTTAGAATTACTATACCAACACACACGGGTCTCGAAATTCTGCCACAATACCGGGTATTAGCATAATCGCTGCTACGATTCATTTATCAGACGATCAAGATATCCAATGCATGTTTAAATGCCGCCCACATTAGGGTTATACTTTATCGTTCGTCATTAATTTGACGAATTGTCGTTAATTCGATAGGTAAAGTATTATACTTTATCGTTCGTTGTTAACTCAACGGATCATCGTTAATTCGATGGGTAAAGTATTATACCTTGTCATTCGTTGTTAATTCAACGGATCATTGTTAATTCAATGGACAAAGTATTGCATTTTGACATTCATTGTGAGAATTTGATCTCGTAAATTATCGTAATTGCTGGATTAATTACTAACCCAGTTTTGTGTGCATTGTTATTATATTAGATTAACAGGGCTAAATCATAGATTAGACTCTGACCATATTAAATCAGCAATGTGAGTTATTCTCTTTTTATCAACTGTTTTACAATACTCCAAATTATTTTCAAAGTTATAATTACAGTGATTAAGTTTATGTAATCACCAAATTACAGCCGGTATGTGGGGTATTGTGCACAGTATTACAGTTTTATCACTTTAGGTGGGCGAACCTAAATTTAGTGATATTCGTCATTCATTGGGGCAGCCAATGGTGATATGACCACAGTCACCGTAAAGATTCGAGTGACAAATACTGTGGGTAGTTGGCTTGATATCAGAAACATTGTAATCGCTCTTAATACTGTATATTATAACAATGTCATTTTAGTAAATAGAATGATTCACTCAGTATTTCCCGCTGACAAAACCTTTTTCAAACATGTTTCAGGTGATCTGTTGTAATTCAGGAAAAGTGCTGGGGAGCATTTCAAGCTTAAGATAGTGGCTCATTATAAAATAAAGAAATAAGTTTTGTAACATAACGATTTCCTAGAAAAACCATACTATTGTAAATTATCGGGGTTTTATCCCGAATAAAATAATCGGGTAAAAGTTTTAGCTTTAAACGATCCTGTTTCCGCTGTTAAACTCAATTAAATCAATACCGCAGTATTTCTGTCCCGCGGCTCCTGAAACGGGTCAAACCGGGTCGGGGGCCGTGACAGCTGGGGCTTCTATCGGCCATGGGCGTCTCCATTTACGGTTTTGTTGCCTCGCGTGCTCAATCGTGGGAACTGCAAGATCACATATTGCGCGAGAGTGGGGTTGTTGGAATGGATGGGGATTATGACATGGCTCTGGGGGAGTTGCATAGACACCTCCCGGATTTGGATATTGGCGATTTCACTAACAAGGACACCGCCCCACCGAAGACCCAGAAGACTTTGGCGAGTGCTCTGTTTTGTCGTATCGCTCAGAATATTGGATCAGATTTCCGTACGACTCCTCGTCAGAACGCCGTCCTAGAATGCTTGCGGGGCCCCCACGCCCAAGATTTTCTATCGGTCATCCCCATCGAGGGCTTAGGCCAAAAGATGTCAGCCGTTGAACACCGCTCTATCTTAAAATATCGGCTCATGATTCCTATGTTCCCTGATGATGAGCAATGCCCGATTTGCCGGAAAGCTTGCTTAGACCAATTTGGGGAGCATGCTCTGCACTGTAAAGAACTGCCAGGTTTTAAGTATAGGCACGACTGGGTGCGGGATGTCTTGGGGGACATCCTCAAACGGGCGGGGATCTCGATGAAGAAAGAAGCCCCCGTAAACTTTTTGACAGACCCGAGGGAAGGAAGATCCACATTGCGCCCCACGGACGTTTTAGTTTTCGGGTGGGATGCAGGTAAACACGCTTGTGTTGATCTTACCGGGGTTTCCCCCCTTGTAGGCTTTCGGGATACAGGTTTTGTCCCTGGTCAGGCGGTTGCAAGGGCGGCAGCGAAGAAAAATGACAAACATGCAAAAGCCTGCGAGGATAATCAACATTCCTTTATCCCTTTTGCCTTTGATACCTTTGGCTCGCTAGCCCCAGAAGCCATCAGATTTCTTGAACGGGTCCAACGGGTTGTTCACAGCAACATTTCGTCTCCTAGGGGGCGGGGTTTCGTCTTTACTAGGTTAGGTTTCGCTATTCAAAAAGGGGTAGCGGCGCAGCTTGTTGCCCGCTTACCGGCTATCTTGGTGTAATTTATTTCAATTAAAAAAAATATATGCTAAAAAAAAAAAATTGCATTATCGACGTCTATTCGTTTAAAAAAAAGGACATACGGTATTTTTGATATTCTCAAAATCACAATCCTGTTTTTGTTAAGAATTGAGTTTAATCCGTTCGAACTTTTGAGTATACCGATTAAATAGTTCGTTCTGATAGTTCTCATACGACCCTCAATTCAATCCAAGCAATTTCATTTTGATTATCTCATCAATTCAACTAACAGCCACCACCGCTGATTATCATCTACCGCTGTACTTCCGAACGCCGCGCCGCCACCACTGATCATCATCTACGCCGTACTTCCGACTGCCGCCGCCACCACCGATTATCACCAACCGTCATACTTACGTTTTCTTTTTAATTACTTTTTTTTGTTATTTATATTATTAAAATTTGCCTGTGTAATTTTAACATCAGGGTCCATATATTTCTTTCTGCTCACAATCAGTGAATATATTGAGATATAAGATAACTGGGATTAATAATGAGTAACCGAACACGTAACGAGATCCAGTTATCCATCGACGATTGATTACGTGTGTGCATGGGCGGACCCACATGGTCCGGGTCGGGGTCCACGGACCCCAATCTTTTTTTTATAAAATAGTAGAACCGATATGTTAAATTTTTCAAGGACCTCATAGTATTGAAAGCAAAGATGGTGTGCTAGTAAATCCCCTTGGGTTTCAACAAATAGATCTCATGTTCAAGTCTTAAATGTCTTGTTTTTTTAGTTTATCTTTTTGGGATTATTACATATATCCCCCTATTTAAAACCTTAATTACATATTTACCCAACCTAAAAATTAAATTACACATTTCCCCATAGTGTAGGAAAATACACAAATACCCTTTCAAACATAAAAAAAAACCCTAATACGTTTCATTCACTCCCTCCCACAATGTATACGGCTCCTCCCAGATGACGACAATGATTGCCAAATCCTCCACCAACGAACCACCAATCGTAATCGGCGATAAGAATCGGCAACGAGAAGATAACCAGCGAAGATAACCGGCAACACGCCATCGTATTTTGAGAACCGTAACCGAAAAGAGAAGTGAGTTTATTTAAAGATAATTGCAAAGGCTGCTAATGATTTAATATTGAAAGAAATATTTCTTTTTCGTTTGAATTACGTCAACTGAGGAAGATGGACCATTGAAATTTTATCTATATTTAAGTTGAAGTTAATGAAAAACAAATCTGACAGATAAACAAAAAACCTAAAAATTAATTAAAGTTGTATACACTAGGTTTATTGTGTTTGATTCATGGTATTTGTTGTGTTTGATTCATTAACAGTAGGTTTGTGATTTTTATAGTTTAGTAAATAAAGGGTAAAATAGTCATTCTTTTATCTATTTTTAATAGGATGGGTATATATGATATTCTTAGTTTTTAGTAAGGGGAAATATGTAATATAATTTTTAGGTTGGGTAAATATGTAATTTATGAAGTTTGTAGGGGGATATATGTAATTGCCCCTATTTTTTTCCATCAAAATTAAATTAGTGTTTTAATACTTGATTATCAAATAAAAACTCCCAACATATAATGTAATGGTTTCATGTCCATTAAATGCTTCTACATTATTTCCTAGCCCTGACCCGACTACGATGACCGACCCGAAAATTTTAATATTTGATTGTGAAAAATCCTTACATAAAAAATGGACCCCAATGAAAAAAATTATTGGGTCCGCCACTGCGTGTGTGCCCGGGCCAACTAACGTGGAGGTAGACGCACTTGGTCGCCCGTATGTGTAATTGGCTCCTCACGCTTAACCGCATCTGAATACATGTAACCAGGCATTTGAACATGCATAAACCTACACATGATCGCGCTTAACGGGCGCCTAAACTAGAAAGTCAAAATAACATTTTTTTTTTAAACCAGCCTGTTTTGACCCAAAAACGTTCTGACCCAAACCTGTTTTGACCCGCAACCCAAACCCACCAAACCCGAACCGTTCGCCAGGCCTAATATGAACTCTACAGTGTTGCGTTACATACTCACCTTAACAAGATAAACTATTTGGATTACACACAGAAAATAAGCATTAAAAGATAGTGAAGAAAATTAATGAATAATTATACTTCTCTTAATTGGAGGTGAATAGTATAGTAAATGAATAATAGATAGATAGATAAAGGAGAGAATAATACCTGAGTGAGTGGTCTGTCGCTACTTTCTCTTCTGATCTTCTACTTGTTCAAGAAAGAATCGGAATTTGTAAGGAAAGATTATGAGGTCTGAAGAAGAAAGCAAAGGGGAATACTAAGCCCAACTTATATTTTTTTTTTTTTTGAACGGCAAAGCCCAACTTATATATTTGGTGGAGTCTTTGTAACTTTAAATCTCAAAAGTCTTTCATATATCATTTTTCAAAGTCTTTCATATATCATTTTTTAAAGTCTTTCATACATCATTTTTTAAATACCTATATCATTTTTATATACAAATGATGTTTGTTTTATTCGAATTTGATAGTTGTTGCTGGCACGGAACCTACGTGTCAAACCTTTATTTAAATTTCTAATTAGCTATTAAATATTTATTAAAAACTACGTTTCACCTAACCCTTGTAAGTTGTAATTTTAATACGATACTCGCCTCCAATAATTGCATTTCATGTATAAAATACACAAGACTTTGCCAGTTAATTATGGTTTACATTATTCTCACATCAACCCTATATCCTATTTTCACATACCTTTTCACTTTTATCTCTCTATAGAGAAAGAGAGGATTGATGTATGAATATTAACTCCCTTGATTTTATATTACTTGTTTGTTACATATTATTGCTCCAACATAAAAAGGTGTTGTCGGTTATAGATAGATAGATAAGATCAGGAAGTACCCTGCTAAGAACAAAATGACGTTAGTTTTATGTTTTATTGCACGAGGGGGTCTCCTACAATCAGCATCCGATGTGAAATTAAATCTTGAGCTCTAGGGAGAAAGTAAATAGAGAGAGAGAGTATTATCATCATAGTGATGTGAAGAACATGTAATAATGCTTATACGCTTTAGTAAAACGTGCAGTTAATTAACGTTTATCTGTTGCGATATCGCTCTGTTTATATTTTTTATGCGTAGTTACAAGAATAATTAATGTGCACGTTTGTTGAGGCGGTTAGATATATCTACACGGGTTCAAGGTATTTTTGGTGTTTTTTTTTTTTTGAAAATTAACTTTCATTAACAAACAACCGAACCCGAAAACCGAGCCGGAACAAACAACAAACAGAAAAAAGAAACAGAGACTACATAAATACAAATTTACACCAATTACTCCACTCGATGAATTGAAAAGACGACCTATGTTTCAGCCAAAAGAACCCCAAAGATCTTAAATCGCTAAAAACTTCTTCCGCGCAAACCCGGGCTCCTGAAAAAATCACTTTATTTCTGGCCCTCCAGATGCACCAGCAAGCAATAATAATAATGCCCTGTAAAATCTTTTTTTCTGAAAGGCCCAACCTACTAAACTTATGAATTTCCAGCAAGTCTTTAATAGAGAACGCATAAATCATCGGGATGTGACACCATCTACTAACCTTTTGCCATATAAGATCAGCGAATTGGCACGAAATAAAAAGATGATCGACTGACTCTGTTTCGCAGCCACAAAGAGAGCATGATCCGATTTGATTAATAATACCCCTATGGTATAAAACATCATACGTCGGAATACGGTTCATTTCCATCCTCCAAACGAAAATATTACACTTCAAAGGAACCCATTTACACCAATCAATCACATAAACATTCGAATCACATCTGTCACGGACGAGTAACTCCTTGACCGATTTCACCGAAAAAAGACCTGTTGAATGGCCCAACCATTTCCATTTATCTCTACCACTACCGAGGGAAAACGAAGACAACATACCCGAGAGAATAGCCAGCTCCGCAACCTCTGCAGCCATATCCGGCTCGTGTTTCCACAGCCACGAACCTCCTCCAGCCAATCTATCGCTCACCAAACAACACTTAACCACCTCTAGCCGAAAAAGACAGGGAAGAATATCTTTCAGAGGAGACTCGGATAACCAGGGATCTAACCAAAAAAGAACTTCAGAACCCGAGCCTACCTCTCCTCTAAAAATACTGCGAATGGACTTGTTACCCACAAACGGCTTGTTCATAGCATTGCATAAATTGACAAACTCCCCTGACGGATTTATTACAAGGCAAAAAAGCCCACTCCGATCGGCCCGAATGGATAGCATTTACAACTTTGACCCATAAATTATCGAATTCGATTTTAAACCTCCATCCCCATTTACTAAGCAAAGCCAGATTGACATCTCTTAATTTACACAGCCCTAAACCTCCTGCTTTCTTCGGAAGAGACACCTGTCACACCCCGATTTCCACGTGTCACCGGTGGGCCCGGTGGGGGAGTATCGTGACGTGGTTGGCAACATAATAGTCGAACAACACAATAATCAATATGCACAGCGGAAGCAAATTTAGAAGATATAATACAACCGAATTTAATATTGTAATACTAAATGTCACAATATTCGGAAGTTTATCCACAGATGGATCGAAAATAAAATAGAATTAATAGTTCAACAGACTTCAGGCATCTTAAGCTTGCGAGACTTCTATTGATGCTAAGGAGAAATCCTAGCCAATTTCGTTTAGTACCTGCATTTAATCTTTTTGGGAAAATACGTCAGTTTACACTGGTAAATACAATCAACTGACTCATTTTAGAAAATGATTAAAAATTGGTTTGGATGCACGTGGCATAAACATTTTATTTAACTTGGGAGAATTATTTAATATTATAATCTTGTGAACGAATTACATGTTCCTTGTGCGTTCAGTAGCCCGGATCTTGTCCGGGTTAAAGATCAATAGACACACCACATTATTGAGTTATACACTGACGGGTGTACGCCTACACCCCGTGCTCAGGTCGTGGCCATCTCGTAAGATGATGCCAAGGATATCCGGGACATGGTCATTAACCCCCCAAAGGCTTTAAGTAACAAGACTGTTTAAACGAGCCTATCAAATTATTCAACTACCCACTTAATGGTGGAGATTTGATGCCCGATCAAGCGGTATGCTATATACCGTAACCCAAGCCCGTATAGGGAAAATAAGTTAAAAGTATTTACCTGAGCAAGTATAATTCACAATAAGCAAAATGCACGTAGCTTTTACTGGTACTCCTAATCTGGAACGAAGGTTTATAATAACCTATTAGAATCCTAACGGGTCTTTAATTAAGCTTAAGCTTAGACCGGCTAGTTTTAAGATACGGTTCATACGCATGATTAAGCGAAGACCGGATAGAATGTGATTTAGACCCGACAAGTTTGAAGACTTGTTTAATATGGGTTTATTATTCACATTCTGAATTTTGAGATAAAAACGATAACGTTTGACCCGTTTCGGCTAGTTTATGCAAACTAGTTACATAAACCGAACCGGACGCAAATAACGCATAACGGGTAACCGAATAGGTCGCGAACAGGTTTCCTAAGTTAATATGCTTTAATTAAGTTGTGATATCTGTATGATACCTTCCATAATGCCCGAAACGAGTTTAATCTCATATTAAGCCCCGTAGGGGTATTTTGGTCATTTTAAAGGTTATAAAAGAGATTTATAATACTTCTGAGATTCGGGTCCGAATACATCAGTAAAATAACTTAATTTATCAGGTTATAACAGTTGGTGAAGAGTCTTATCTCACAAAATGGTTTTAAACATAAACTAGGTGTTTAATTCGCGTATTAAGCCGTTTTAAGCGACGTACGGGTTAAACTATGATTCTGAGTTTTCTGATCAGTTAAACAGGCTCAAAACACTCCATTTATTATTTAAAATCAGTGGCAATTGGACTGGTATCAAACGGACTTGTAAAACTCGTTTTATGGCTTAAAAGGGCATATTCGGTATTTACCGAATTAAGGCGATAAACCTAGCTTATGATCAGTTTAAAAATAATTAAAAATCTTCAAAAATCCCAAAATATTATTTAACATTAGTGGGGAAAAGGTTTGGTGCCGAAAATCGGGTGTAGATAGGCTATGCGCTAATCGCGCCAATTAATTAATAAAAAGTTTATTATTTACGCTAATGCGCATATCTCCTAATCTGGACCTCAAATTGATGTCAAATTTTGAGGGAAAGTTTATAAATCAGTAGCCGAGGTCTTCGTCTACTCATATTGCCAAAATTCTCGTTTTACGCTTAAAAGGGCGTTATGGTCAATTTAAAGCATTTAACGGAAACGCGCGAAAGAATCGGATAATCAACGAAACCAGTACAGAGGCTTATACTATCATGTAACCCGGCCCTAATGAAACTTTAAGGCATGTCTAAACCTATCAAAACCGGGTCAGAACCGAAGTCAAAGCAAAAAGTCAAACTATGCGCCTTTCGGTTCCGAATCGATCCTAAATTGAAATTTGTCGAATCAATCATGTTTAGTCATGTTCTAACATTGATTACTAAGTTACATTATGGTTAAAACAGGTTACACGCCTCTCGTATCGCTAATTACCCGATTAAAGCTCCTGTTGACTTTTTCAAGACACCTTTGACTCGACAAACGACCTAGTTAGGATGGGAATCATTGAGTGCCCTTTTAGGGGTTTATTACCCATATAATTACCTACTTAAAGGTACTTTTAAATCGAGATATGACTGAGCTATCATTAATTAATCTTGAAGTCAAACCGTAGTTACGACGGTTTAACGGTTTGACTTTTAGCTAAAATACTAAGCTAAACTTAATTAGAAGGGGTCAAGCATACTTACTAGTGTCTAATGGATGATTAGAAGGGTCTTGGTTCTGCTCTTGTGCTCCTCAAATGCTCAGAAGTTGATGTTGTGAAGGTATGATCAAAGTTGCAAATTTGAGAGCTTTATATAGTGAACTAAGGCACCATAAGGTGTTGACAACTAAGTCTAGCACCCACCACAATCAATCAACACTTGTTTCTAGTGTGTAGGGGGTGCCTAAGGGCCAAGAAGGATGAGGAAAGTCGGTTTAAAATCGATCACAAGGCCATGGCAGACAAGAATCAACAAGGATCACAAGTTCTGCCCAGATCAAGCCCTCGCGTAGCGCGAGGGTGAACATGTTAGGGCTCGCGCTACGCGAGCCTATAGGGTCAGCCAACAAGTTTTGTTAATTTGCAGTTTGGTCCTTGGCTCTTCAAAATTCGATTAGGCACTTGTTTTCTTGCAGTATGAACCCTTATAATTGACGTATAAGGGCTTCAAGACATATACCTACTTTGTTAAGTCCCCGGGTAACTTTATTGTTACCCGAAAACGCCTAACTTTCAACGTTGACACTTTAACCCCTCGCACACGAATTTGATCACAACTTTCTCATACGTTGACGAAACTTTATGAAATTTTAACCGTGCATTCTAGTGAGCATAATTTATCGTTACAAAGCTTCGGGTTTGTCAAAAGGTCACTCAGAGGTATATATTAAACATGTTGACACATTTAACCCCTGTAGTTTGTAATCTCTCACTTTTAGCTTCGTATGATCCATGATTTATTCGTTTGAAGGTATGAGCATCATGTAGGGTTAATATACAATATATTTATTCACTGTTGACATTTAGAATACGTATATCCACATACTTTCCATGATTGTCAACTTCAGTCCTTCTATAATATTTCTTTCACACGTTTAAACATTTGACACGTGTCTACACATTATAGGACGTGAATTTTCGAGGTGTTACAACACCCTATCCCATGCCACCCAATGGGTCTTCCTAACATTGCTCGAGCCACCCCATAAGAACTTTCTAATGATGCTTTCTAGATCTTTGACTACTTTCACAGGAGCCTTATAAAGGGACATATAGTAAGAAGGTAAACTCTCGAGAACCGACCGAATTAAGGTAACCCTTCCTCCTATAGATAACATCGCTGCCTTCCAAAGAGTGAGACGCTTTTCAAACATATCGTACACCGGCCTCCAATTGTTTATACGATTCATGTTAGCACCGACCGTCAATCCTAAATATTTGAACGGAATGGAATCGGCCTTACAGCCAATCCAATTCGCCATATCCTCGACATCATTGCTATTAACTCCATTACCGAATATACTAGACTTGCTAAGATTGATTTTAAGCCCCGAGCAAGCGTAAAAGCACCGAAGGATCCTAATAACGTTGGCAATGTTATTTTTGCTCCACTCCCCCATAATCATTGCGTCGTCCGCATAGAATAAATGAGAAACCAAGAGATCGATATCTGGAAGATGGATACCTTGAAACACATTAACCTCACAAGCCTTATTGAATAAGCAAGACAATGCCTCCATAACTACAACAAAAAGGAACGGGGAGATCGGATCACCCTGCCTCATACCTTTACTACATCCGAACTCAAAAGTAGGAGAACCGTTCACCAAGACAGACGCCCTGGCTGATTTCAGAATGCCTGATATCCAGCCGCACCACTTCTCCCCGAAACCCATATGTTGAAGAATATCCAAGACAAAGCCCCAGTTCACGTTGCCGTACGCTTTCTCGAAATCGACTTTGAGAAAGAAGACCTGTTTCTTGTTTTTTCTCGCCCACGAAAGCAACTCATTAATAACCAAAGGCCCGTCAAGAATGAATCTTCCCTTAAGGAAGGCGGACTGGGAATTAGAGATAATATCGTTTAAAACCGGCTTCATCCTATTGGCAAGGATTTTAGAAATCACTTTGTTAATGACTCCCACCAAACTAATAGGACGATAATCACTCAACCCCAACGGATCTCTAGACTTCGGAATTAAAGCAATAAACGCCGAGCCGCATCCCCTATTTATCATACCAGTCTCGAAAAATGCAGCCATAATACTGAAGAAGTCATTTTCAAAAAGATCCCAAAAATAAGTAAAGAATCTAAAGTTGAACCCATCCGGACCGGAGCCCGGTCTTTACCGCATTCGAAGACAGCAACTTTGATTTCCTCCTTAGAAAAACCAGCTTCTAGATTGGCCGCTATAGACGGGGAGATCTGCTTCAGCTAAGGACAAACCAGTCGAGGTCGGTTATCGCAATCCTCCACGAACTTGTCTCTGAAAAAGCGGAAAGCCTCCTTTTTTACCAAAGTCGGTTTAGAAATCCACGACCCATTCATTTCAATACCGTGAATCGAGTTGCTCGCTTTCCTGCTGTTAATCATACAGTGAAAAAATTTTGAGTTTTCGTCTCCTTCCTTCGCCCATTTGATACGGGATCTTTGTCTGAGATCCATTACTTTTGCCTCCTCCGCTTCTCGAATAATTTTTTTATTCTCGTAATAAATCCATTCCTCTTCCTCAGTAAAGTCTCTTGAGTCCAAAGAAGCTTCTAAAACGTCATTTTCACGTTTAGCGGCCACCACTTCCTCTCCTTCCTTGCGTATCATGTCAACTTTCCAAATTCTAAGACGATCCCTAATGAAACTCAGCTTATTGATAAAAGACACATCCGGATGAGTATCGGTTGGAATAAATTCACTAACAGCCTTTTTCACAACTTCATCGAAGCCTTGTTTCCCGAACCAGGAGTTAAATACCCGAAAAGGACGCGGGCCGAAATTCTTAGCTTGACACTCCAAAATAATGGGGTTATGATCTGACCACATCCTAGACAAAACCCGACAGCACGCCGTCGGCCAAGCATTGAAAAAGTCGGAGTTCACTAAGAACCGATCGAGCTTACTAAGTTTGTTACCAAAGTCAGAGCAAAATGTGAACTTCCGGCCACTCATATTATATTCGATCAACCCCGCGTCAAAGATAAAATTATTAAAATTGTTAGCGCAATTCTGCTTGAAGGCACAATTCCTCTTCTCCTCTCTAAACCGAACCGCGTTAAAGTCGCCTGAAATAACCCAGAATCCTTCATTTGTATCGATAATTTGTTTCAGCTCCTCCCACAAAATCAATTTAGCTGACACACTTTGAGGGGCATACACATTCAGAAAGTTAACAGGAGATATACAGCCCACCAAGGACCCTTTGATATGCAGATAATGTCTATTCCTGGAGCCGCCGATTTTCCGAAACAAATTAGCGTCGTATTTATCCTCCCAACCACCCTAGCCCACCCATTATATAAACCCTCCAGCCTCCACAACACAGCATCGCCAGTTCAAATTCATCCTTCTTCACCCACCACTATTATTTCACCTGCAATCGTCGGCTTTACGTAAGTGGCTACAAGTACAGTTGAAGACGGCTTTGAATCTTCTGGTGGATTTATCGAGTTTGTAGTCGGTGACGCCGATTAGAAGAATGCCCTTCGGAATCCGTATGCAATTAGCGGGTTTCATCTCATCTCACCTTTATTTTTATTTTTTATTTTTTTTAGATTAGCATTTTTATTTCATTCCAATCATCAGGGCATTACATAAGGATAGCAGGTAGACGAGCAACAAACTGCGCCGCCATCCCTTTCTGAATAGAAAACCCTAATCTACTAAAAACAAAGCCTCGCCCCTGTGGGGTCGAAAAGTTGCTATGGACCACACGCTGAACTCTAGACAAGAACCGAACTGCCTCCGGCGCCAAGGAGCCGAACGTGTCAAACGCCAGGGGGACAAAGGCATGCTGATTATCCTCATAAGCTTTCGCGTGCTTTTCCACCTTCTTTGACTCTGCTTTCAGTACCGCTTGCCCTGCCACAAACCCATTTTCCCGGAACCCGGCTAGTGGGGATACACCTGTGAGATCGACACAAGCATGTTTCCCGCCCTCCCAACCAAAAACTAGCACGTCAGCTGGGCGTAGGGTGGATCTCCCCTCCGACGGGTCTGTAAGAAAATTAACCGGTGCCTCTTTCTTCGCCGAGATCCCTGCTCGTCTGAGAATATCCATTAACGCGTCTCGCACAAAGTCATGGCGATACTTAAACCCCGGCAACTCTCTACAGTGTAACGCATGCTCCCCGTATTTATCCAGGCATGCTTTACGGCAGACTGGGCAAGTTTCATCATTCGGGAACATGGGGATCATCAAACGGTACTTAAGGATTGACCGGTACTCCACCGCTGACATACGTTGACCCAAACCTTCAATAGGAATAACCGTTAAGAAATCCTGAGCGTGAGGCCTCTGTAGGCATTCAATGACGGCTTTCTGGCGGGGTGACAAATGGAAATCTTCTCCCAAACTTTGGGCGATTCGACAACAAAGGGCTTTCGCCAAAGTTTTCTGTGGCTTTTTGGGGGCGGTGTCCTTGTTAGAGAAACCGCCAAGATCAAAGTCAGGTAGAGATTCATGCAAGCGTTCCAAGGCGCTGGCATAATCTGGATCAGTGTTAGCAACCCCACTGTTACGTAAGATGTGGTCCTGCAACTCCCAAGATTGAGACCTGAAAGCCACAAAGGCATAGGCAGCCACATCCCGGGCCGAAAAAAGGCCCAACCCACCAAGCCTCATTGACAAGGTCACGATTCGCCACTGTAGATCACCAAAAAAAAGGACCCCCACATACGACAATGTCTTCTATTGCCTCCCGAAGACCTTTATCAAAACATGAAACATCATCATCCACAAAGGGGGGCTGGCAGGTTCGCAAACCAAATAGCAACTTTGCAACCCCCATACAAGATCTAAGCAAGAGGAGTTCGCTTTGAGGATCCCGCAACAAGGGAAGGTGTCCCATAATGTCAACAGCACGCGTTGCCCTCTTAGCCGTTAGACCACTAATAAAACTGGCATCACGGCTGACTGCCCCTCCTAGCAGTTTGACACCTTTCTCCGGCCTCCCAATCTCACTGGGGAAAAGCTGGCCGGACCTTCACCCCGTTGCATGTCGGCCAAAATACTTCAGTTTTTCTAATATTAAGCCGTAGCCCCAAGGCTGGAACCTCCGAACCGATGATGTCGAGAGCTTTAGCAACCTGAACAGCGTCCCCGATAATTGTCCCGTCATCCAAGTACCAAGCATGGAAGGGGAGTTTACAGTTTTCCTGCACCTGAAGCACTAAGGGGTGTAAGGCTAGGGCAAAAAGCAAAGGTCCCAAGGGATCCCCTTGCTGCACTCCCGTGAATGCGCTGATGCGGTCATTCCCCACGTATAGCCTAGCAGGCTGAGCATACAGAAATTGAACCCATGGGAATATGGAGGGGCAATGGCGATGGACCTCGCGAAGCAAAACTGAACGGTCAACTAAGTTGAAAGCGTTGGAAAAATCAACCGTAAGCATGGCCAGCGAACCATCTGAATGAAAAGAATTAAGAAACCTGTTAGCGCTGTGCAGCACCGCCTCCGCCCCATTGGGGACCCCCACCCCAAATTGATAGTCCCCCAAGTACTTAACAGCTTCTTTCCCAACTTTCTTCATGGCTACTTTGGAGACTAATCTTCTCCAAATTGCCCCCACAGCAATGGGGCAAATCCCATTATCAGGCTTCAACAAAGGGGTTAGGGGCGCCGAAGCAACAAAATCCGCGAGCACCTTAGGACATAACCCCCCTAGCCAAATGTTTACCACTTCAGTGATGGCAGTAAGCAGTCCCGAGGCAGTCGCCGACCCCTCGCCGCTAAGAGCGTCCAACAGGTGTTGGGCCCGCAGGCCATCTCGCCCACAAGATGTCCCTTTCGGGAAAGATTTCACACACCTGTGGACGCAGTCTTCATCCACGGATAACGCAGGTTGTGAAAGAGGAGTTGAAGGGAGGTTCGGGGGCGGTGCGAAGGGATGTTTGTCGATAAGGGCTTGCATGGTAGATTCCCCCCGGGGAGCAACCCCACCGGAACACAACACCTTAACTGCAGCAGTGAAGTGACCATCACTCACTTTCCTGAGACATTGCTTGATGTTGGGGCTAACCTCCTCAGCTATCTCCCGTTGTTCCTCCCCCCCCCCCCCCCCACGCACGACCACTTCTCCAGTATCGGCAAGAAGGGAATTGACCAAAACCTCAAAACCAGAGCCCTCCTTCCACATAGCTAAGGCCCGCAAAATACTATCACATTGCAAGGATTTTCGATTACCCGACCTTCGCTCTTGCCTAGAAGACGGCTTAACCACCTTAAGGGTACAACGGGGTAAGAGCAAGAGTTTGACCCAACTTTCGACAGTCCCAGGGGAAGCTACTACTTTATGGATGGCACCTGTCAAAGCTTGTGCAAATGCCAAACGACAGCTTGGGGGGATGCTCTTAACAATTCGAACCGGAAGGGAGAAAACACGTTCAAGGAGATCGACATCTCCCATCACTCCCTGCGGGGTCCTAAGCTCAACAACCATCACAGGATCTTGGGGCCTTGGGATCCCCACGACAAAATCCTCATCAGACCCGGATTTTCTAGAGAACGTGAAAACACCATCAGGATGATGACACCCCCTACTAAGTGCGTGTGTCTTCATGCACCTCCCACACAACCAATATCCCAAAACTCGCAGGGTTTCCCCAACATTCGAAAACAATTCTAAGTCCTTAGAAAGCGCACCTTGAAGGGATTCTTTACGATCATCTTTAAAATGGAATTGCTGAAAATGCACGATCAATCTGTTATACCCAGAAGACCCAGGCTTGCCGTCTTTACACTCATGGAAGTTCCTGAAGGGGCATAGCCACACTCCATTGGACGAGGTGGAGCCAACATCCCCTTCAGAGGCACTGGATACCATGCTCCTACCCTTGGCAGAGCCCATTGGAAACAATCAAAACCGAGAAGTGATAACGAGTCCTCCTTCTCGAGGTGAGGAGGAGGCCAAGTACCAACCCACCCAAGAAACGAAGGAGGGGAAAGCAACCTACAGTTGCTCACCCTCCCAGACACCTCACCAAGAAAGAGCTACGTCATGAGTGCGCGACTTGTGGCAAATCCCAATTTTAACTTGAACAAGAATTAATCACCCAAGAGCCCTAAAATGTCCCCCTTTGGCTCCAACCAATTGCAAAGATACCAATCAAACAAACAAACGAAATGTTATAGATTAATGATTTTACCTCGGTTGAAAAAAAAAAAAAAAAAAAAAAAAAACCCAAACTCAAAACAATCAATCACCAAAATTTGGGTCAAGCATTTTATCAAACAACTGGTGTGCAAGTCGATTCTGAGCCTAAAAATGTGTTTAAAGTCTGAGGCGATGAACAGCAACAATTCGTGTGTGGTGGGTGTTTGGAGTCACATGGAGAAATCATTCAAAAAAGGATGAATCATCAGAATTTAGAAGTGCAAACAAATAATTGAAGTGGGTAATATCGGAAACAGGAGAAGTGCAAACAAAACTCTATGATTACATTATTTTCTTTTAGAGATATAGGACGTTCAAGATGAAAGACAGCAAGAAATGAGGAAAAAAAAAAGAAAAGAAAAGCCATTACCTTTACTGATTTCTCACCAGTAAAGTCCTGAGTGGAGAAGAGGGCCCCCAAAGAAACAAGCAGAAGAATGTGTTTCAAGATGAACACAACACTAAATCATGAAGTGAAATCAGGAGTGCATATGGAAGATGACTTGAAGAATGAGAGTTAATTGACGAAAAGTAAAAACAAGCCCTAAAGAGTAGAAAACCACAAAATTGGGGGTTACAGTGAAGAAGAGTTCAATTGGATCGTGCACATATATCAAGAAAACGGTAATGAAGGAAATGATAAGAAAATGGGACTTTTTTGTTTGTAAATTAGGTTAAGTTTTTCTTTTCACCTGTGTGATTCTTAATGTTTGTAAATGAGATAACCAGATGATCAATGGCCAATTCCTTTTAAATTATCATAGCCCCAAATCTTGCTTCTGTTGCAATTGAGTTATACGGATGCCACCGCCTCCCAACCATGAGATCGAAAAGTGGCTAAGGTAAAATTCAATGAACAAAGATCCTCTATTTGATTGATTTCAGTTTTTTTTTGGGGCTTTATTTGGGTTTTATGGATTTAATTGCACATTATTCAGTAGCAGTTCGTTTTCCTCTCATCGGTTTTTTTATTTCATTTGCAGTTTACTCTGTTTTGCAGAATTTGGTTTCACAACTTCACATTAGATATAAGTTTTGTCTTGAAAAACTTTTTTTTTTCTTTCTGAATCCTCACTATTCTGCTATTTTATTTATGGGATTTGAGTAGTGAGTTAGTTATTGTTATTTTTAATGGTCACGATCGCATAAATAAGTGTTCTTTTCAATTTAAATGGTTTTATAGAATCATTTGCATATTTGTAATAAGTATTGGTGAAGATCATCTTGTAACCCCAAATAATCTTATGCCTTTTGTCCAGTGAGTAGCTGTTGGCAGGGTACCTGCACTCATAGTATTCTCAACCAAAGATGGAACACGGGTATGTTTTTGCTGCCAAAATTTTGTTTTTGATTCGCTCTTAATGTTGATACTTGATAGTAATGCAATGTGTGTGTTTATATTGTTGTTTATCTATTTCTAAATAAATTTCTGGTACGAGATTACATTCATTTGTGTGTATCGGTTACCCGATTATGTGATTAGTAAATGTCGATTGTTGATTTGAAGTACCTGTAGACCTTAGCAAGTTTGTGTTTGCTAGACCTTCAAAGCCTTCTGAAACACTCTTCAAGTCAGTACTACTTTCATCATTTATAATAATTTCTTTTGTTCAATCTTGTGTACCCATATTTTATACAGGTTAGCATTGCCACTTTTCATATCAATAAAAGTGTTTTTATGATTCCCCTTTTCATATCCATGTCCATATTGAGGTCTAATAGTAGTTGATAGGATTTTGAGTTATCTGATGATCTTCATTACAATATAGGGTCATTAAATGTTGTTGATACTGTTTTGAAATTGTTCTGGAATTTTGGATGCAGTTTTGCAAGAACATTGTTATGGAAGGGGTTGGAAGTTTGACCTTGAACAATGATAATCCACTCACTGAAGAAGCATTAGCTGCTAACTTCTTGATTCCTTATGATGAAAATATGGGTGGTGGAGATTCTCTTGCAGAGCTATGCTGTGGTTCTTTGAAAGTTTTTAAACCCTATGCTGCATGTTTTTGTAGCAAAAGGTATGCTTAGTTTTCATTATAAGAACATAATGATCATTAAGACTTATCAACTCTGAGCTTTTACTTCTGATTTGTACCGAGAACTTGTCCTAATTATTGGCTCTAGATTCATTGTCAGTTTCATTGATGCTTGAAGTAACCTTGTATCAGGAACTCTTGCTAATACATCATAGGATAGTATTAGCAGGTTTCTCAAACAAGTTGGTTCATGTCTTAATTGGGAATCTGCTGACTTCAACTTGCAAGCATGCAAAGAAATGGTTATTTTTAAGTGTATTCAGTTCTCTTATTTGTTGCTATTGATTGTTGATCTTAATCATCGGTTCATTTTACAGTTAAAGAGGAAGTAAAAACAAGTTAAAGGTAACCGCTACACACTAAATATATTGAAGGCCCGGGTTCTAAGCACTCATGCCCTCTTAACATAAATGACAGAAGTCATTAGCAAGCTAAGTCTGAATTAGTAGATGTAATAGCTGATTCAGATTGGGAAGATGAATCAAATACCAATTTGAATTTGAAAATAACCGTCCAGGTTATGTAAACAAGGATATCATTGTATACTGTGATTTATCGCTAGGTATAACTAAGCAGAAGCTCTATATGTCGAGCTCCTGCTGAAGAAAAGGTTAATGTTAAAAATTCTTTTGGTCAAGAATATAGTTTAAGTTAAAATAAGAAGGTTCAGAATTTCCGTCCAATTATACATAACCTAAAGATGTTTCTTTAGTTGCCACAGGAAGTGGCTGGCTGAGCTTCAACATAGGGCGCATTGGCTATGTTTAACTGGATGCGGACAATTGATTGATAGTGACTGTGATGTTCCTTTAGTTTAGGTTATTTTCTAAACCATTATTTACACTTAGACATTGATTTGCACTCTTTTGGTGGTACTTATTATGGTACATCTGTTCTCATAACAAAACTTGCTGAAGTTATAATTTTAAAATATTAATTTATATAAAAAAAGTTGTTTAAATAGGCCGTGTTTGTGTGAACCTACGAAAACTCATGTCATGTTTGTCTTCATGTGCCTAGCACAGTTGCGGGTTTCCATCAAGTTATTAGGTTCACGTTGGATTCGACTAACACGACCCATTCAACCAGCTTAGTAATTCTTATATACTTTACTGCTTTATGTAATTAAAAGACAATTGGTTTTCTAATTGTTTCATGTTAAACTATCTTGTATTTCGTTTGATATTTTATAGTTTGTGAGGTTTTTTTACTCATTATTATTTAGTATTGCTGTTTAAAATAATCCATTTTTGTCAAAGAAATGTGAATTCTTTCTCCTCAATCTTAGAAATAGTTATTTGTTTTTCCTTTTTAACTTTTACTTAACCGTTCGCTTATGGTTTAGTTACTTTGTGTAAATATGTAATAGTTGATAAAAAAAAGTAACAAGTCGATATAAATTTTGTATTGGTCTCGTGATATCAAAAAGGACTTTATGTTAGTTTTTTTTTTTTTTTTTTTTTCCACTTAGAAACGGAAGGCAAAAAGGTGTGAGGAGGGGGTTACTTAGTTTTACATTAGTTGCTTCACGTCGTTCTCATGAGTTGTAGAAACAAGAGAATCACTCAGATCTGTCTTTCGGATGTTCAGGTTTTTGTTTTCAATATACTAAGACCGTGGGGCATGGTGGGGCGGGGGTTTGGGGCATGGGTTGACACGTGGAGTTCGAGCCCCCCCGTGGGTGAGTGACGTGTTCGTGGGGTATGGCGGGGCGTGGCTAGCCCATGTGGCTTGGCCAGGTTTATTAAAATAAAAAAAACCTAAAATTAAAAAATACACACAACATTAAAAAAAAACCTAAAATTTTATTAAAATTTCCTAAAAATTACAAAATTCTACAAAAAAAAAAAGGATTACAAAATAAATAAAAAAACCTAAAGGGTTAGGTAGATTTCGAAAAGGGCGAGCTTGTCAAACCGTTTCCGCTCCTTGCCCCGGAACTCGATGTTGGCCACCGCCACCCGGTCTTCGTGACTTATCTTACCGCCCGGGACGCTGTCGTAGTAGGCTTTAAAACGATCGAGCTTCGGTCGTAGCTCGCGCCACTTGTGTTGGCACGCGTTTAAATTGTGCCGGTCGTTTCCCACGTTGTGCCGGTAGCTAGCGAAAGCTTCCGGCCAGTAATGCGTCTCACCGGGTTGGCGGCCCTTCATCGCGTCCACGACGCTCGTGACAAGGGCTAGCTCTTCCTCGTGCGTCCAAGAGGCCATCGATCAAGTGTTTGTGGGTAGCGGTTCGGGTAGGTGACTTGGGTTGGGGTAGCGATGTGGACAGCCGGTGGGGTTGGGGGTTATATAGCGATGTGGACAGGTGGGTGGGTGAACCGTTTGGCTTGGCCAAACGGTTATATTTTAAAATTTAAACATGGCCCGCTATAACCTAGCCAACAAGCGAATAGGAGCCAGCCACGTAGGACCGCTAGGCATGCCCAACGCCCGGGCTGAAACTTCCGCCCAAGAGGCCACGCCCAAATCCAAACCCACCCGGGGTGGTGACTTGGGCGTTTTCAGCCAACCCACGCCCCAACCCCCGCCCCATACCCCATAGTCTAAATCATGATATTCGTTGTTATTTTGATTCACATACATGCCAGCTTCTAAACAATTTTCTTACAATGATGTTCCTTCAAGCTCCTCGATCTCAGTTATAACTCATTGGTATGAAACGTACACATCTTCTAGCTTCGGCGCGTGACATGTTGCCT
Organism: Helianthus tuberosus; assembly: GCA_030545235.1. NCBI lineage: Eukaryota > Viridiplantae > Streptophyta > Magnoliopsida > Asterales > Asteraceae > Helianthus > Helianthus tuberosus. The sequence goes on from CM060438.1 coordinate 59,437,764, forward strand.
CGATTGAGTACGCACCGTCGAAAGTTTGGTCCTCAAACGGCATGTTTAAAAAGTTTCCGCAAACGACGTCGCATAGGTGACTCAATCCGGCTTTTTTTATGAGCTTTTGCTCTATTTAACTGATGTAATTCAGAATTAGTTTGGTGTAATTAGGAGTATAGACTGGTCATGTTCGTGGGTGGCGGGTCCAACCCGAGCCGAACACGAAACTTGACACAGACCCGAACACGGCCTGAACCCAAAACCAAGAGCACGGCCTGAACCCAAACATCTGCTTAAGGTCAACATCTATTTCACTATTCGTCAACATCTGTTTGACTTTTGGTCAACATCTGTTAACACTGTTAACATAAATTACAAATAATTAGCTAATAGACGACACACAATTAGCATATTAAATCATCAAGACCCTTAACAATTTGACCATATGATTTAATCGTGTGTTTTGTCTTAGATGGGACAACTCGAAAAGAAAATTCACTAAAAGGATAACATATTAAACGGGTCAAAAAAAAGCTCAAAGTGTATTTTACTGCATAAATACTGTTACATACAAACACTGTTAACATAGACACTGATGCAATATCTGCTGTTGATGCTGAACTACTATTGTTGTTGGGCAGTGGTTCACCTTTGGTTGTTTAGATCTTTGGCTAATTCTTGTATCTTTGCTGAGTCAGGATTTTCTACCAACATCTGCTTGATGGCCAATTTAAAATATTAGGATTCTTGTTGCGCATGTTCTTCTTCACCCATCTGTTTTTGCCTCTTTGTTTGATAGACAACAGCAGCAGATGGAACAGTGGGTTTAGAAGATCTTTTAGTTGGTACGGTATGTTTGATTGAAACCTCTGATGCTGGATAATCTGGCTTTTTAGGAACAGATGGATCTTTCTTTCTTCTTTCTTCCAATTTTTTGTATGTCTCTATCACTTTAATCTCTTTCCACCTTGTGATTTGATTCCTTGAGCCATAATTTGCAGTTATAAGCTCTTCCTTCATTCTCTTCAACTTCAAAGCACTTTCAGGTACATTCTTTTTATACTGGGACCAGACTGGTGGGGTTGGTTTTATTGTTGAGTCTTCAAGCATCTTTTGTATTCTTGCAATTTCTTGCTTGAGCTCACTTATGGTCCAATTTTTGAATTGATACTTTTCTGCCTTGTATTTCTTATTTTGTATGATGAGCTCAATGTAATCATTCCTTAGGGTTTCATCATCTCTTTCTGATAACTAATGACAAAGATCTTTTGAAAACTGCTCTAATGTTCTGACTTGGCTGAGCAGATATTGCAGATATCTCTGTATTTCTTTATCAGATTTTCCTTTTGTGACTTTTTTTGAGATATCCTCTGCTTGTTTAACCTTCAGTTGAAGGTATTCATGAATGTTCTTTGGCAAAGGATACCCTTGAAGAGATGGAAAACTCCTCTTTTCAGGATTATCTTCAGAATAGAAGGATTTGATCTCCTCCCTAAACTGCTGGAAGATCCAGAGGAAATTTCACACTCAATGGAACAAAGTCAGTAGTTTGGTCAGGGGTTAGAATTGAAGCAGTTGAAGCAGGTTTTTGTACAGTTGATATGATAAGAGGTTGTGAAGATATTGGAAGTGGAGAAGCTACAGTGTCATCTTCAAGTTTGACATTTGTTATCCTCCTTCTTTTGATTTTTGGTGTGGTTGAAGGTGTTGAACTTGGAGTTGGATTTGTGGATTGAGTGGTGGTTGGTAAAGTAACAACAACATTTGTTGTGACAACAACTGTTGAAACCACTAATGTATCAACAGCTGTTGATATAACAGGTGTCTCAACATCTGTTGGCTTTGTAGTTTGAGGTGAGGAACTTTTGGGGATTTCAGAAGGTGATGTATACACCACTGATGTATCAACAGCTGTTGATATAACAGGTGATGTGCGGTAAAGTGTCGTATATATTAGGTATATATTTGAAGCCCTTTTTAACACTTATTTTTAGCCAAGTTTTAAATTTATAAAACACGATATTTTACTAACACTAAACGCACATATGGGCAAGTGCACCCATCGTTGAGCGTAGTATAGTGTTGGTAAGATACCGAGGTCGTCCAAGGACACAAGAGCTTTTAGTACCGGTTTATCCTCAACGTCTAATCAAAATAAAAAGTTTAGAAAAATGTTTTAAACTAAGAAAAATAAAAACTAACTAAAATGCTGAAAATAAAAATAAAATAAAAACAGATAGACAAGATGAATCACTTGGTTCCGACTCGTATCTAGTATAACCTTTGATTATTTCCGCACTTTTGCACATAATTAAGAGATTATCTTAGTTATTGTAGTAGGCCCCTCTTTTGAAGGTGACGTTACCCTCACCCCAGTAGTTTGAGTCAGCAAGGATACAATCCTAAAAGGGTGGATTATTGGAAGATAATGAATTAAGTTATTAATGCAGTATTGTGGTAGGCCCCGCTTTTGGCGGTGACGTTACCCTCGGCTAAGTAGTCTGAGTCAGCAGGGATACAGTCCTAAATAGCCGGGTTATAGTATTAATAGTAGTTAACTTATGAGGGGATCAAAGAGTTTGGACCCCCGCCATCCAATACCGTGAAGTATTGAAGGAGGTCCTACTAAATTTGACCCAGGTCCATTGCAGGACCTCTAAACGCTGAACAATGGCAAGACCTACCAAACCGTTCCCTTAACCCCCGACCAGGTAGCCAACATACCTCCATATAGACCGTGGAGATATGAATGGTGAAAATCCTTTATTTTATATAGACAGTAAAATAATGCCAAGACACCACGGACAAACGATAAGGAAAGATCACCTTCAACATAAGTAACTAGTTATTAAAGTCATTAATACAAAACCAAATAAAAAGTGCAAAAGATTAGAAATAAAAAGTATTATACTAGACACTTTGTCTTCACCAAGTGATGTAAGAGACTTTGGCAAACATGACCTTGATTGTCAAGAACTCTTACGATCAATCTTGGATCCCGAGACGACTCACACACTCTACGATGGACAATGGATGATGGTGTTGTGATGGTGGTGGGTGGTGGATGAAGTGTGAGAGAGGTGGTGTGCCAAGGGATGAGTTGAAATGAATCCAAGCACTCCTATTTATAGGCTGAACAGAGAGCTGGGCACGGCCCCGTGTCCGCTGGGCACGGCCCCGTGCCTGTCTGACACTCTCTCTCCTCATTAATTGTAATTCACAATTACAATTAATGCGCCTGCTGTACTTTCGACACGCCCCCGTGTCCGCTGGGCACGGCCCGTGGTGGGCAATAGAAGCTTCTATAGATTTGTCTTTTCTGCTGCTTCTTGGGCACGCCCCCGTGCTGGCTGAGCACGGGGCGTGTTCAGACTTCTGCCTTCTCTATTTTGCTTTGGAAGGTGCCGTTGAGGGGTCGGGCAGTCCACTTATGTTCCTTTCCTTGTATTTATGTTGGAATTAGCTGTCTTTTTGCTTCTTTTGTGTTTTTGAGCTCATTTAATCCTGAAAATACAAAAGGAAGACAAAAACACTCTTTTTCCAATATTAGTACTTAAAAAGGGTTAGTTTTATGCCTTATTTTGATGTAATTTATATGTTGCATTTTACACACATCAAATACCCCCACACTTGAACTTTTGCTGGTCCTCAAGCAAAACTCTTTAATATGTGGCTTACACTCCCAAATGGAATAGGTAGAAGAGAAGGTTTTGAGCTTGTCGTAGAGTGTCGGGATGTCCAAGATCTTTTTGGGTTTTATTTTTATTTATTTACAATCCTATTTGTAATGGTTTATTTAGAACGTTTCATAGGAGAAATTACTTATTTGGGCATAACATGCCTTTTTAAAATTCCATTTATATACAAGTTCACATACCTCACGGGAAAAATCACTCACACTCGGCCGAAGGTGTATTTTTTAGTGAATCACTCAAGAGCGGCATGGAACTTATTCCTACCATAAGCTTGCCAAGCAATCAATCCTCCTCCTTTTTAACTTTTATACCTTTGTAAATATCAAGAGGACTTTGTGGGTTAAGGGTTAGGCTTGGGTTAAAGGTAGGTGGTTGGGATAGTGGTTAGTGGTTAGCAGAAAAAGGGCGAAAAGCGTAACAAGTGTCGGTTTTCGTAAGACTTTCTATTGTTGTAACTTTTTATTTTGATGAAGCTTTTATTCAAACAAAGTTATTTTTGATGAACTTGTTTGTTTATTTTCTTTTTGCTTCATCATCAACATTTTTTTTTTGAACGATCATACGAAAAAGAACCGAACTTGTTACTAAAACAAAGGGTTAAAAAAAATAAAAGGTTTTGGTGGGTAAAGGGGTTTTTGGTTTGGGTGATGAAATGAAAAGGTTTAGGCTCAAAGGGGTTAACTAGGGGGATTTTTGGGTAGGTGGTAAAAGAAAAAGAAAAATAATGGTGTAGAAATAAAAAGGGTTAGTCCTAATGCCTCCATCATTTACTTACTCGGGTTTAAGTTGATAAGGACCGGGAATGTATCGTCATGGCAAGTTCTAGAGTTGTAAGAACCAAGCGGCTATTCACACAAGAAACGAAAAATGAGCATTTAGTCTAATGATATGTAATTGTATGCTCAATAAAGGCTCAAAACTCACTTTTGTGGGAATGGGTTTTTATGTGATCAAGTATATATAATCAAATTTTAACTAAGTTTGTCATGCCTTTTCATAATTTTCTTATGTTGGTTCTTTTTATCACTACGCCATCGGTTGTAGATTTGTAAAAATATAACCTTTTTGAGAACTTGAATTTCCCGAGTTAAACCTAGACAAGTAAGAAAAATGAAATTTTTGAAAAAAATTTGGGGTGATTAGCGGTTCCAATAGAGTTTTGTGTAAGGCTTGTATTTAGGACTTGCAAAATTCAAGGTTTTAGCATCCCCCCCACACTTAAATTACACATTGTCCTCAATGTGTCCCAAAAATAAATTTTTAGGTTGATTAGATGTGTAAAATGGTGTAAAAAGCAAAAATTTTCTGATACTGGGCGCTGAACACGGCCCCGTGTTATCCGGGCACGGCCCCGTGTTCAAGTGCCAGTAACAAAATTAAAATAAGAGAAGCAGAAGTCTGGACACGGGGGCGTGTTGGGTGAACACGGCCCGTGTCCAGTTACCTGAACTGGGCGTTTTTCTGCAGGTGGTTCAGCACGGGGCCGTGTTGGTTGGGCACGGCCCGTGTTGAACCTTCTGAAATGGAGAGAATTGTCGGGTTGCCTTGTTCTTGTGCATGAGTTCATTTACTCGTTCCCCTTTTCATCCCTTACCACCATGAGTGTGTTTTTATTCCTGAAAATTAAAACTAACTAGAAAACATAAAAATTAATCTAATTTAAACTAAGGATAGTTCCGCGGAATGCCTCCGTGGTGCGCCACGTTTATAAGGGTCCTTGGCTAGACCCAAAGCCGGTCATATGTCACCCAAGTGGGATGTATTGCATCCCATGTTACACCGTCGGAGAGCATCATCCAAGCTTGAGTCTATGACCTGCATGTAGTTGACCGGGTCTTCGTCCTCAATTCTTTTTCCACATTCAAACTTCACCTCCTTATCCCCAAACTTCAATGTTAACGTTCCGTCGTTCATGTCCACCACCGCTTGGGCGGTGGCTAGAAATGGCTTCCCGAGGATGAGAGGGACATCGGTGTCTTCTTCCATGTCTAGGATGACAAAGTCGGTTGGGAAAACGAATTTGTCAACTTTTACCAACAAATTCTCAGCGACACCTTGTGGAAATTTGACGGATCTGTCGGCGAGTTGTATGCTCATCTTTGTAGGGCTCGTTGTTCCTAGGCCGAGTCGTTTGAACATTGATGTGGGCATGAGGTTAATGCTAGCCCCAAGATCGGCTAATGCATTACGAACGGGAGATTCCCCAATCGAGCAAGGAATTGTGAAACTCCCGGGATCGATCTTCTTTTGTGGAAGTTTGTTGAGCACTAAGGCGGAGCATTCTTCGCCTAAGTTAACTAATTGCAATGATTCAATTTTCCTTTTGTTTGTGAGGAAATCCCTCATAAATTTTGCGTATTTAGGCATTTGGGTTAGGACCTCGATAAAAGGAATATTAACATGCAATTGTTTTAGTAAATTTTCAAATTTAGCGAATTGCTCGTCGGTCTTTTGACGATTTAACCTACCGGGGTACGGAATTGGAGGAGTCTTGGTGGGCTCTTGAGTTGGTAGAGAAGCTTTTTCTGGCGCAGAAGGAGTCACAGGCTGGCTAGAATGGCTTCTTTCATTTGGCGGCAATGGAGCATCCTCGGGACCCACGGTTCGATTTCTTAATGTGATGAGATGTACTTGTGCCTTCGGGTTGGTTTCGGTATTACTAGGTAACGCGCCTTGTGGTCTCTCGGAGAAATTTTGAGCTAGTTGATTTAATTGTTTTTCAACGTTTTGAATGCTAGCTTGTTGATTTCTAAAATTCGATTCCAATTGTTGAAATCGATCCGAGTTTTTCTTTTCAGTGTCAGAGATGAGGCGAGATACAGTATCTTCAAGCCTTTCTCTTCCACCTTGTTGTTGAGAGAAATTTTGTGGTTGTTGAAAATTAGTTCGTTGGTTTTGTTGGTTACTACCATTGCCGGGATCTCTCCAACCAAGGTTTGGGTGGTTACGCCGTCCTTGGTTGTAGGTACCCGTTGGAGGACCTGACGGCCTAGGTCTATTATCAATGTAGTTTACCATTTCTGTTTGTTCATCTAATTCTTTCATACAACTCCAATTTTCATGTGACCCACCACACCCTTCACAAGCCATAACCGAGGCCGTTTTTGTCATTTCTAGTTTTTTGATTTTTGAAGAGAGGGCCTCGATTTGGGCTTGTAAAGAGGTGCTTTCATCAACCTTATGGGCGCCCGGGGCAATAGATTTATTACCTCGGGGAGTGTGCCATTGAAAATTGGTTTGAGCAATTTGCTCAATTTGGTTATATATTTCATTTGGGCGACGATTACCTAAAAGTCCCCCGGAGCTTGAATCAAGTGTTTGTCTTGTGTGTGGCAACAACCCATTGTAGAAAGTGGATACTTGTTGCCACACCGCCAGACCATGATGAGGACACTTTCTTAGAAGCTCCTTGAACCTTTCCCAAGTTTCATATAAGGATTCCCCATCCTCTTGTGAGTATGTATTAATTTCAGTCATTAATTTAGCCGTTTTAGCAGGAGGGAAATACTTATATAAAAACTTTTGGGCAAGTTCATCCCAAGTGTTTACCGATCCAACTGGGAGGGTGTTAAGCCAAGCCTTAGCTCGGTCTTTTAGTGAAAATGGAAACATTCGAAGGCGGATGGCGTCATTTGATGCTCCATTGATCCGAAAGGTATCACATATTTCTAAGAAGTTAGTAATATGTAGATGGGGATCCTCGTCCGCAAGCCCGTGGAAGGTTGCAGAGTTTTGGAGCATTTGTATCAAATGCGGCCGAAGTTCGAAGTTATTGGCTTCGACATTCGGTGCATTGATAGCGGCGCCGAGATTGCCTACGGTGGGCCGTAGGTAATCCATGAGGGTACGTTGGTCCGCCATTGGAAGTGGGTCCCCCGAAACTTTCTCTTTATTTTTGGCTTTAAGTCTTTTTCTGAGAAAGCGTTCGGGTTCTTCTAGAGGTTCTTTTATGTCTCTACTAGAACTGGAGCTCATGCACTACGTAGGAGGTTCAGACGTGGCGCCTAGGTTCCAAGTCCTGCAATAAAAACAGAAAAGAACGTTGGTCAGAATATTCACCACGGCCCCATGCTCAGTGAACACGGCCCGTGGTCAGAGGCACAGTGATTGTTTTCTGGATCCCTGTTACTGGGAGTTGGACACGACCCCGTGGTGGACACGACCCCGTGGTGGGCAATAGAAGCTTCTATAGATTTGTCTTTTCTGCTGCTTCTTGGGCACGCCCCCGTGCTGGCTGAGCACGGGGCGTGTTCAGACTTCTGCGTTCTCTATTTTGCTTTGGAAGGTGCCGTTGAGGGGTCGGGCAGTCCACTTATGTTCCTTTCCTTGTATTTATGTTGGAATTAGCTGTCTTTTTGCTTCTTTTGTGTTTTTGAGCTCATTTAATCCTGAAAATACAAAAGGAAGACAAAAACACTCTTTTTCCAATATTAGTACTTAAAAAGGGTTAGTTTTATGCCTTATTTTGATGTAATTTATATGTTGCATTTTACACACATCAACAGCTGTCTCAACATCTGTTGGCTTTGTATCAACCATCCAACCATACAATACTTGCCGAAACCATACAATACTTTGTAGTTTGAGGTGAGGAACTTTTTGGGATTTCAGAAGGTGATGTATCAACTACTGATGTATCAACAGCTGTTGATATAACAGGTGTCTCAACAGCTGTTGAAGTACCCTACTCTTCCTTTTCCATCAGAACTTCCTTTTCTTTTTCAAATCTTTTAGAACCCTTTCGTTCCATTTTCTCTTTTCTATTTGCTTTTTGTTCAGCAAAGGCATTGAGAGTCACATCAACCTTCTTTGTACCATCTGGCCTTGGAATTTCTACAACAGGTTTAGCCTTTGGATCAAGTTTTAGATACAAACCATCCTTTCCTTTTTTTCATTTCTCCCCCTTTTTGGCATCATCAGGGTTTTCTACATAGCTCACTTGTTGTGGTAGCAAATGATGAAGCAGTGGATCGAGACTTTGAGGATTGTAACAACTGTTGCAGCATATTTTTGATATCTGCCACAGATGTTTCAAGATTGGTAACCCTCTCCGTCAAATTTTGATATTATAAACCATTATCCAATTTAATGGGATCATCTGATTTCCCACCAGTAGTGGTTGTTTTTTAACTAGCAGTGGATAGCCAACAGTGATTTAAACACTGATGTTTGGAGTTAAACAAATGTTTAACCTTAAACAGATGTTTGACATAAATAGTTGTTTGGCCATAAGCAGATGTTCGGCCTTAAACAAATGTTTGACCTTAAACAGATGATTGCCCATAAACAGATGTTTGGTCTTAAACCAAACATCTGTTTAAGGTCAACATCTGTTTGACTATTGGTGAACATCAGTTTGACTTTTGATGAACATTTGTTTCAGTTTTGCTCAACATCTCATTTAGTATTCAACAGAAATTTGAATAACACAATCAGTGGTTTGAACATCTGGTTGACTTTTGGTCAACAGTTGGATGGAAACCAATGTTAGATTAAACAGTATGAATGAATAAACACTGAAGTATCATAAAACTGTGAATGAATATCATGAAAAATTAGATGTGATACAACAGTTGAGAGGAGAACTTTGCATTTTAGGCTTGCTTCTTATTTTGATTAACTCTTGATGATGTTGAGAGTTTTTATTAACACTGACATTTTAGAATATGTTAAGATGCATGTTGAGATTATTAAAATAAACTATTACATAGAAAAATAGAAATTTAATGAAATATTTATAAACTATTACACGCTAGAGTTAACACTTGTTAGGATTTCGTAGACTCTGGCCTTTCTCCATGTGATTTCATGCTCTCTTTTGTTTTTCAGGTCAGTTAGCATGTTGTAGATTTTCTGATCCTGTTTTAGAAGTTGTGTGAGAAACTCTTCTGCATTCTTCTGGAAATCTGATGGAGGAGAGTGGAGGACTTCATCAAGCAATGCTATGCTGTTCCAGGTTTTCTTGTAATTAGTGTCATTGATTATGTCGACTTTACTGTTTAGTTCTTCGTCTGTTCTTTTTTCTTTGAGTGACCACATCAAGAATTGGGTTTTAACATCGCTGGTGTCTGACCAGTGGTAGAAGCTGAAGTTTTCCATGTAGATATTTGTTGGATTTTCTGACGTGGAACAATCTTTCACAGATAGTGATTTGTAGGACAATTTGTTGATGTTTTGAATCAAAAGTAATTATCGGTCTTTTATAGAGTTTAAAAAAGCGTCTACATGGTAAATGAAGAGGTTAATTGTAATTATGATAATCTGCTTTTGTTCTTTGAACTTCAAAAATTTGTCCCTTGGGTTTCTTGGTATTTAATTTTAATGTTTTCCCATAAAAGTTGGGGTTTGAAAAGGTTTTTGCATTAAAAGATTGCTGTTTTGAAATGTTTATATAAACTCATGGCCACTTCACATGTTTTTCATCACGATTTCCTATGAAGATATCATACTTTCAAGAAAATCGAGTAATATAGTTTATTCAAATGGCGTCATTCACTTCTGAAAAATCAGATGATTTAAAGTAGCATTTTGTGAAGCATATAGTGGAACAGGTGTATGAAGATAGGGCTACTCTTCAAGAGCTGAAGAGATGTTTTGATGGATTGCAAGTTGGCCTGTTCACGAGAGAGCAGGTTTCCAGAAATCTTTTGCGGATGCCTTCAACTTCAGTTCATGAGCTTTGTGTTGTTAGCAATATAGAGTGCGGTGATAGAGACGTAGAGTTCATGGCGATGCTGAAGGACATACATCGAGAGGTTCAGCAATCCATGGAGTTGAAGTTGACATTTCTTAATTCTTACGGTTATTGTTAGATTTAGGGGCTATTTGGTAGCCTCTTAATGACCATTCAGATGCTACCTCTTCATGGTTTAAAACCTCTGAATGAATAAGAGGTAACCTCAAGTCTGAATGGTTAAGAGGTAACCTCTGAATGGTAAATCATCACATGTCACTTTCTTCTACCTTCTCATTAGTAAATTTTTTAATGGTTCCATTAAGAGGTAGCCTCTTAATGACCATTCAGAGGCTACCAAACAGCCCCTTAAAAGTTTAGTTGTTCAGTATGTTATGTAATAATTGGACTTTTAATGTCATGAATAAATGAATAAATTTTAATCTTATGAATCTATGTTGCGTTTGTAGGAAAAAAAAAGAGAGAGAACGTCAATTTTAAATTACCATTTTGCGTATTCTGAATTTCAAAATTTATTGATATAATCAGTAATTACTGATTTGATTTGAAAGCAATTGTCATCATGACATTTCTAATTTTTATTTTAACTTTAATTAAGAGAAAATAACCGTCAATTTGAAATTCCCATTTTGCATATTTTAAATGTCCAAAGCTCAAGAAATTAACATTAATTACTGATTTGATATGCAACAAAATGTCATCAACAGTTTTTTTTATTTTTTTTTATTTTAACTTTAATTTTTATCACCAAAACAATATTCGAGGAACTCTTATCTCATTGGAATGTAACGATTAGGTAAAATTGTAATTTCATTGTAATTCTAGTTTTCATTTGATAATTTCATTCTATAATTAATTAACCACACCAACAATAAAAATGTGAGCAGAGGATGTTTTTTAGGAAAACCAATGATTGTCAATATCAGTGGATGTTAACAATAAAAATGTGAGCAGTGACTATTTTTTAACTATCAGTGCATAGCCAACAGTGATTGAAACACGGATGTTTGGTCAGTTAGTGGTCAACATGAAGAATGAAGAAACAGAGGTTTTCTTTCAGCAGTGGATAACATTTAACAATCAGATGTTTGAACCAAAACAGTGGTTGTAACAGACTTTTAAGGATTAATGAAAACTATCATTTTTAACTATTTTGAGGATGTTTGACCTTAAACAGATATTTGACCTTAAACATTTGTTTGGACATAAACAGATGTTTGTGCTTAAACAAATGTTTTACCTTAAAAAGAAGTTGGCCCATAAACATATGTTTGCAAAAAACGACCAATTTCAAGAATACTATACCCAAACAATCAAAATGAGGAGCTCAATAATCATCCAAGTGTACTTCATTTTTATTTAGTAGTATAAAGAGCAGACCACTGTTCAATTTATAGTACAGATCAGTTAGCATGCTGGGGTGATGTGATAAATACTGTTACATATAAACATCTCAGTGATATGACATCTAACAATCTAACAGAGTATAAAACACTGATGTGATATATACTGTTACATATAAACACTGTTAACATAAACAAAGGTAGAATATCTGCTGTTGATGCTGAACCACTGTTGTTGTTGGGCAGTGGTTCGTCTTTCAGTTTGTATAGGGTTTGTCTCGAGAGATAAACTATAGCGAACCATTGCTACACTAAACACTGTTACATAAGAAACACTGATACATAAATACTAAAGTTGAATTCGCTGTAGATGCTGAACCACTGCTGCTACTGAGCAGTGGTTTTCCTTTTGTTGATCAGGCTTTAGGTACATAAGTGCTTGTCTTTAACAGGGCTTTGTCTTCAACAGTGGATATGCCTCATTAGTCTTTAAGTCCATCAGTCTTTATAAGGAGCAGTGTTTAATTATAACAATCCTTAACATGAACAACTGTTATAACCACTCCATAACCCTTTGAGAGGAAGCAAGTGTCCGTCTACTCAATTGAGAGGAGTCATTGCATTACATCCCTGTTGAAAAACAGAATCCATAAATTTAGAGAAAATGGATTTGAAAGATGATAACCCAATAGTGAAAAACAGAATCCATCAATTTGTGAAAAACAAAAACTACAAACATATCAAAATCAATCTACTGGTAATCACATGGTACACCAATGCAAGCATCTGAATAAACAATAACATATCAAAGATAATTTACCAATACTTACCGAAACCATAACTGGCAGAATTATGTGCGGCTCTTAACTACATTATGTAGAATCTGTACAACTAACAAATAATCAAAGAACAAAGAAACAAATAATCAGAGATAAGATACATAAGTGCTTGTCTTTAACAAGGATTTGTCTTCAACAGTGGATAGGCCTCATCAGTCTTTAAGTCCATCAGTCTTTATAAGGAGCAGTGGTTAGTTATAACAGTCCTTAGCATGATCAGCTGTTATAACCATTCCATAACCCTTTGAGAGGAAGCAAGGGTCGATCTATTTAATTGAGAGGAATAATTGCATTACATCCCTGTTGAAAAATAGAATTGATAAATTTAGGGAAAGTGAGGTTGAAAGATGATAACCCAACAGTGGAGGATCTCATTCTATAGCTTCGATAAATTCAAGGGTATTCTCAAATAATAGTTCCTGGATGGTTCCAAAGAAGCAGCACTTTGGACATCTGTTGTTCTTCAAACATCTATTATCTATTATCTATTCTATCTATTATATATAATAAATGAAAGTTATTTGGTCCACATGACCCAAATAACTTTCATTTATTATATATAATAGATAGAATAGATAATAGATAATAGATGTTTGAAGACAACAGATGTCCAAAGTGGTGCTTCATTGGAAGCATCTAGGAAGAATTACATGAGAATACCGCTGAATTTATCGAAGCTGTAGAATGAGATCTCCACTGTTGGGTTATCATCTTTCAACCTCACTTTCCCTAAATTTATCAATTCTATTTTTCAACAGGGATGTAATGCAATTATTACCTTATTTAAGATACCTTCAACTGCATCTTCTAATAAATCAACATTCATTTCACTCAAATGATAGCTTCAACTGCATCTTCTATCATGAACTATCTAAAGAAATGGATGAAATCATCCAAAAATACCCAAAATAAAACTAATTAAACCATCCAATATTCTTGAGTACTCACCATTAATGTGATGACCAATATAAAATCAAACCCTAAAAGCATACAAATCATAATGAAATATGAAATCAGGTAGCAAGTGACCAATCAATCAACCTCATAATCATATAGAAGCCTAAAAATAAAATAAAATGAAAATTAGATAAGTGAAAATCAAAACTGAACAGGAAACCTAACCAAAAATTAACCAAACACCTGATGTTGAATCCACTGTAGATGTTGAATCCACTGTAGATGCTGAACCACTGCTGTTACAAACAGATCATACCTCGGGAACTGGAAATTTAAAAGGATCGGCTTCAAAGGCTTCAACAATCGGAAGATTCAAATCTCAAGCAAATGAAACCCTAATTTCAAAAAGAATAATCGGTGAACATATTCATAGATCAATAATCAACATATGTTGTACTCATATCATCATTGTTAAGAAAAAAACCCTTAGTTTCTGAACATATTCAAACATACCAGTTCATGGCGGAAATCTAGCTGCAGGTAAGCGGATCTGAACTTTGATGACCATCGATGACAACAACCTTGGAACCATATGATGAGATTAGGACTAGAAATTAGGGTTTAATTAGAAACTTTGTATGAAAATAAGAAGAAATCAACACAGATCTATAAACATACAAATCAAACCTCAAATGGAAGAACCTTACCGACGAAGAAGATGAAAGAATCTTGTAAGAGAAAAACCGCAGAACCCTTAGCCGGCGCCCCATCTCTCGATCTATCTCTCGAATCTTCTCTCCTTCTTTCAAGATGAAGAGCAAAAAGAATTCTAGTGAGTTTAGGGTTTATGGAGAATAAATGGGAGAAAGAAGAATCGATGATGGAAGAATTGGATGAAGGAAAGGATCTTTAGGGTTTAGAGAAAAGAGAAAGCCTGAAGGAGAAAATGAGGCGACAAAATGATTTAGGGTTTTTATAGGAGGGATTAAAGGAGAGTGTTACTGTTGGGCGGGAAAATGGGATTCAGGATGCGCTAATTAAGTGACACGTGGCCCAAATCACTTTCATTTATTATATATAATAGATATTAATAATAAATTAGTGAAAATAAAAACTAGGAATATTAACCTAGTAAAATACAAGATATAAATGATAGGGGAATCAAGGATTTCTAATCATTTTACATATTCTAAAAACTTGAGGGACTAAATATGACAATTCATGAAAGAATTTTATTAACTAGATAAGAATTAAAACACACACTTTGTGTGTTTTAGTCCCTGGTCGATCATCAGAGCAAAAGAAAAACATAGCTCTTGCTCTTAACCCTAATTCATCATATTCTACTAAAAAATCAAACAGAGAAAAGGAAATTCGAACGGTTTTAAGCTAAATTCGTGATCATCACACTTAGTAGATCACAAGGTATGTTCAATTTTCATGTTTGGTGATGTTTTGATTTCTTATGAACTCCTATAATCTAACATCTTGAATGAAAACTTGATGTTATGGTTAAATTAGAATAATTACAAGTCTAAGAACAAGTCTTAGACAAGAAATTTATAAATTCATGCCATAACCTATTGATTTAAATGTTTATCATATAGGTGTTATATGGGTTTTGTGATAAACCCTAGAATCATTAGAATAATTGATGTTATTTAATGGTTATGATGCAATTTCAAGTGTTGTTCATGGTATTCTTATCATATGAATATGAAAAGGATGCTTTGATAGGGTTGATTAGTTACTTATGAATCATGGTAATGTTATTGTAATGATTTGCATATAAGATGTTTGACAAAATGCTTGAATGAACTTGAAATAAGTGAGAAATATAAAGGAATCACTTATTTGACTAGTTAGAAACATTGAGTATTGAAATCTTGAAATATGAATTCTAAGCGATATGTTCGCATTGTATACTATAGGTAATTTGGGGGGATCGTCAAGTAATCAAGGCAGCACGGATACCCGTTTGAAAGGAAAGCGTTAAAGGTTCGTAGCTATGCGCTCTGAAGATTTCGTTATTAAATTATGTCAATTGTTATTGAATGATAAATGTATCATTTTGAAGTTTGAAGAGTGTCAAAACGGTGGATTCCGTATAGACAAATCGAACAAATTTAATAAGAGTTTGAAGTTATGATAAGATAATAAAAGTGATGGATTTCACTATAATAGACAAACGGGTCAATTTGACCCAAATGGTGATTGTTTGGTAATATAAAGCGATGGATTTCGTTAAGGAAACCAAACGGGTTAAAACAACCAAAGTAATGAAACTTTGGTGAAATAAAGCGATGGATTTTGCTAAGAAAGCTAAACGGGTCAATAGGATGTCTTGATGTAAACCGGAAAGGTTACATGAATAAAGACATTGAAATGATGCCGGATTTTTAATTTATACATATTATGGAAATTAGCCGAAGAAGGGTAACGCTGAAAATAAGTCATAAACTCAGGATTTAGTATGACTAAATTATGCATGAAAGTCTAATATTGGTGTTAAGTTGTTTAACTAGTTAGAGTTAAACGGGTCGAATAAATTTATCCATATAATTAAGGGCGCATAAAATGCATAAATAAAGCCCCGTTATTTTGGATATGTTATATGTGTTAGTCGTATAAAAGTTTTGAATGTTAAAATCAAGTTATTATTATTAAAACACAAGCGGGTCAAAATAACATGAAAATTCCTATAAGCGGAGGGCTTAAATTAAAGAAATTTGTTCATATGAATGTTGGATTTTAATTCTATGTTATAGAATATCGAATTACGATCACGTAGGAAGAAATGTGACCCAATTCGGATTGACAACGAAGAAGTTATGATGTTTTTCGTATGAGTTAGTTTGGCTGGGAAAATGCAGGCTTGAAACCAAAATGGTCTGTCGATTTGCACTTGTCGCGTCACGCGACGGAGGGAACCACGAATGGTCGCGGCACGCGACACCTGTTGCGCCACGCGACAGGTTTGAAGATTAGTGTCACGGCACGCGACGGGTTCCCAGTGTTGAAATTTGTTGCTGGTTGTTGTTTGAACCATTTAAACTCATATAAACAAGTAATTAGCATTCATAACTAACAAATTTGAATGTTTTGGTGATTAGGTAACTCATGAAATGTGTCGGATGAAGATCAAGCGCGCAAAATGACCGAACACACAGATTACAAAGCTTCCACTAATATAATAGTTTCTTTTGAAACCAAACATATGTAAACTATTATTATCATCTTTAGGATGTTGTTGTTTTTAGTTTGTTAAACACTAAATGTTTGAAGAACATGGTATGTTATCATATAAAAATGATGAATATGTGATATAAAATATCGTATAAATTATAAGGGTCTTACAAGTTGGTAATCAGAGCCTCATTAAGACAAAGTGTGTTCGGTTCAAAGCTTGATCAAGACATCCGGTAAGAGTTACTTATAAATGAGTCAAGATTTAAAGATTTAAATGATGAAAAATATGTGAAAAGTGTATGGGAGGAGTGTATGAATACGCTCGAACCCGGGAAATACACTAAGTAAGAAAGGTAAGGCAAGTTATATACTTGGCCAAACCGAAAAAGAATAATACATTACTTATGATTAAGTATGTGTGATATAAATTTCCATATAATAAGATGGAAATGAATTGAATAGTTATTGATTAACTATTATGGACGTTTCAGTTAAAGAAATGTCTGGAGTAACCGGAGATGATTTGACATCTCACTTGACTGAACAAATGAAAGCTAAGATTTCCGAGGAAGTCGGAAAGGCTTTAGAAAATAGTCTGTCGCAGTTTATCGATAGATTACAAACCACAATCGTGCCCGTGGTGGATGATATGATGACCGAATTGAAAGACAGTCTCTTAAAAGAAAGAGATGAAAGGAGGGTGTTGGATGTGAATCCAAGTACTCCAAAAAAATCAAAGTCTAATAAAGCTCCCAAGAAAGGAGTTACAAAAAGGGGGCTACATAAGTGTAAAATATGTGGAAAATTCACAAGGGTAAATGCTGTAAGCCGGGACATAAGAAGTCTGAATGTCCAGAGCTGGTTGGAAACAAAGAAACAACTGACACAAAGTCTAATGCCCAGAAATCGAGGGCAAGGTCGTTCCACATGACATTCGTAGAGGCTAAAGGTAAACCTGGTGTTGTTTCAGGTATAATTCTTATAAATTCAATTCCAGCATGAATTTTATTTGGTACGGGTGCGAATAGATCTTTTGTTTCATATCGATTTATTCAACACCCTACATTCGCGTTAACGAAATTACCTATGCTTTTAAAAAGAAGAAATAGGTAATAATAAAACGTTTTGTTGTTTATGATATTATTGAAACTGCAAATTGAGTATTGACGATGAAGAATATTTCATCGATCAAATTCCCTTATTCATGGGAGAATTCCAAGTGGTAATCGGGATGGATTGGCTAGCTCGATATCACGCAAAAGTAATTGGTAACCGTAAGTAGATACAACTAATGTCTCCAAGCGGAAAACATGTTACTACTTATGGGGAGAAAAACAGTAGCCCCATAATTTGCTTATTTCTTTAAGCTTATAAGCTTGTCCAACGTGGATGTAAGGCATATATGGCTTACATACATGAATTGACTAAAGAATTCCTAGAAACTAAAGATGTACTAGTGTAAAGGATTTTGAATATGTTTTCCCGAAAAATCTACCGGGGATACCACCTGAACGCGAGGTGGAGTTTGACATCAAATTAGTTCTGGGCACGAAATCGGTAGCCAAAGCTCTATATCGATTAGCGCCATTGGAACTATACGAATTGTTATCACAATTGCATGATTTTCTTGACGAAGGATTTATTCGGTCGAAAGTTTCTCCGTGAGAAGCGCCAGTATTATTCATAAAGAAGAAAGACGAAAGCATGTGAATGTGTATTGATTACCGGGAGTTAAACAAACTCACGGTAAAGAATCGATACCAGCTTCCTAGGATCGACGACTTGTTCGGTCAGTTGCAAGGAGCAAGTTGGTTTTCAAAGATCGACTTAAGGTCCGGTTATCACCAGTCGAAAGTGAAAGAAGAAGATATACCGAAAACAACATTCCGAACGCGTTATGGACATTACGAATTCTTAGTAATCTCTTTCGGATTAACCTATGCACATGCGGCTTCCATGGACTTCATGAACCACGTCTGCAAATTGATGCTAGATAAGTCAGTGATAATATTCATTGACAATATTCTCGTGTATTCAAAGAGTGAAACGGATCATGAGTGTTATTACGTGAAGTACTTGAAACGCCTAGGCGTGAAAGACTTTACGCCAAATTTTCGAAATATGCCTTTTGGCTATGTGAAGTACAGTTTCTAGGGCATGATATTAGTGTCGATGTAGTGTCGGTAGACCCGTTCAAAATAGAAGCTGTGTCTAAATGGAAACCTCTGAAGAATCCATCAGAGATTAGGAGTTTCCTAGGTCTTGCGGGTTATTACCGGAGATTTATACAAGATATCACCAAAAAAAATCGCAACGCCCTTAACCAAATTGACCCGTAAAGATGAGAAAATTGTATGGGGAAGCGCACAAGAAGATGCCTTTCGAATACTTAAAGAAAAGAATGACCAGTGCTCCGGTATTAACATTACCAGATGGGACTGAAGATATGGTCGTCTATTCTAACGCATCCCAGCTTAGTCTCGGGTGTGTACTTATGCAACAAGGAAAAGTGATCGCGTATGCTTCCAGATAATTAAAAATTCATGAAAAGAATTATTTGACACATGATCTTGAATTGGCAATAGTGGTTTGTTCCTTAAATATATGGAGGCATTACCAGTATGGTGTGAAATGTATAATTTTCACTGACTATAAAAGTCTCAAATACTTCTTTGATAAAAAGGAGTTGAATATGAAACAAAGACGTTGGTTAGAGATAATGAAAGAATTGTGGGCCAGCTCAAAGACTTGAAAGATAATAGTAATGAATTGAAAACCCTTTTCGATCAAATCTGGGTACCAAACACATGTAATGTTAAAACTCTTATTTTTGATGAAGCCCACAAGTTCCATTATTCTATTCATCCGGGAGCTACAAAAATGTACCAAGATTTGAAACAAAATTATTGGTGGCCTGGAATGAAGTGAGACATCATTAAATATGTAGAAAATTGCTTAACTTGTTTACAAGTAAAAGCAGAACACCAGAAGCCTTATAGTAAACTTCAACCGTTAGACATTCTAGTGTGGAAATAGGAGCACATCACTATGGATCTGTTAACTAAACTACCAAGAACATCACGTGGATTTGATGCCATATGGGTAGTAGTTGATAGACTGACCAAGAGTGCTCATTTTATTCCAATTCGGGAAACATACACTTCCGAGAAGATGTCGGAAGTATACACGAATGAAATTATATCTCGCCATGGAATACCGATGTCTATCGTATCAGATAGAGATACACGGTTTACTTCAAACTTTTAGCACGAATTCCAAGAGCAGATGGGTACTAAGCTGTTCATTAGTACCGCATATCATCCGCAGACCGATGGGCAAAGCGAAAGAAATATTCAAACGCTCGAAGACATGCTACAAGCATGTATTATTGATTTTGGAGGTAGATGGGATGTTTATCTATCACTAGTTGAATTTTCATATAACAACAGCTATCATTCCAATATTGGAATGGCCCCGTACAAAATGCTTTACGGCAGAAAATGCCGAATCCTGGTGTGTTGGAATGAAGTGGGTCCGCGAGAGTTAGCCACAAAGATGTAGTCAGGATCACTAATGAAAAGATTGAAGTGATCTGGGCTCATTTAAAAGCTGCTCAAGATAGACATAAGTCCTACGCGGATAAAAGAAGAAGACCAATCGAGTTTCAGGTTGGGGATATGGTCATGCTTAAAGTATCTCCATGAAAAGGTGTCATTCGATTATGAAAACGGGGGAAATTGAGTCCACGATTTATTGGACCCTTCAAAATCGTGGAGCGTGTGGGTAAGGTAGCTTACCAACTTGAAATACCAGAAAAGTTCAGCAGTATGCATAGCACTTTCCATGTTTCACATCTACGAAAGTGCTTAGCTGATGAAACAACTTATATAAGCTATGACGACATTGAAGTTGACGATAAACTGAACTATGTCGTAAAGCCTATCGCAATTCTTGATCGAAAGGTTAAAGAAATTGATCAAGTAAAAGTCAAATGGGAACATCGAAAGGGATCGGACACCACTTGTGAGTCCGAAGAAGAGATGAGATGCTTATATCCTTCCTTATTTAGTACGTATTACGATTTCGATGATGAAATCCTTTTAAGGGGGGGGGGGTAGACTTGTAACACCCCAAAAATATTAAACTATATATGTGTATGTATACATGTATAAGTTATAATATTAATAATAAATTAGTGAAAATAAAAACTAGGATTATTAACCTAGTTAAATACAAGATATAAATGATAGGGGAATCAAGGATTTCTAATCATTTTACATATTCTAAAAACTTAAGGGACTAAATATGACAATTCATGACAGAATTTTATTAACTAGATAAGAATTAAAACACACACTTTGTGTGTTTTAGTCCCTGGTCGATCATCGGAGCAAAAGAAAAACAGAGCTCTTGCTCTTAACCCCAATTCATCATATTATACTCAAAAATCAAACAGAGAAAGGGAAATTCGATCGGTTTTAAGCTAAATTCGTGATCTGAACACTTAGTAGATCACAAGGTATGTTCAATTTTCATGTTTGGTGATGTTTTGATTTCTTATGAACTCCTATAATCTAACATCTTGAATGAAAACTTGATGTTATGGTTAAATTAGAATGATTACAAGTCTAAGAACAAGTCTTAGACAAGAAATTTATAAATTCATGCCATAACCTATTGATTTCAATGTTTATCATATAGGTGTTATATGGGTTTTGTGATAAACCCTAGAATCATTAGAATAATTGATGTTATTTAATGGTTATGATGCAATTTCAAGTGTTGTTCATGGTATTCTTATCATATGAATGTTAAAAGGATGCTTTCATAGGATTGATTAGTTACTTACGAAACATGGTAATGTTATTGTAATGATTTGCATACCAGATGTTTGATAAAATGCTTGAATGAACTTGAAATAAGTGAAAAATATAAAGGAATCACTTATTTGACTAGTTAGAAACATTGAGTATTGAAATCTTGAAATATGAATTCTAAGCGATATGTCCGCATTGTATACTATAGGCAATTTGGGGGGATCGTCAAGTAATCAAGGCGGCATGGATACCCTTTTGAAAGGAAAGCGTTAAAGGAATGTAGCTATGCGCTCTGTAGATTTCGTTATTAAATTATGTCAATTGTTATTGAATGATAAATGTATCATTTTGAAGTTTGAAGAGTGTCAAAACGGTGGATTTCGTATAGACAAATCAAACAAATTTAATAAGAGTTTGAAGTTATGATAAGATAATAAAAGTGATGGATTTCACTATAATAGACAAACGGGTCAATTTGACCCAAATGGTGATTGTTTTGTAATATAAAGAGACGAATGTCGTTAAGGAAACCAAACGGGTTAAAACAACCAAAGTAATGAAACTTTGGTGAAATAAGGCGATGGATTTCGCTAAGAAAGCTAAACGAGTCAATAGGATGTCTTGATGTAGACCGAAAAGGTCACATGAATAAAGACGTCGAAATGATGCCGGATTCTGAATTTATACATATTATGGAAATTAGCCGAAGAAGGGTAACGTTGAAAATAAGTCATAAACTCAGGATTTAGTATGACTAAATTATGCATGAAAGTCTAATATTGGTGTTAAGTTGTTTAACTAGTTAGAGTTAAACGGGTCGAATAAATTTATCCATATAATTAAGGGCGCATAAAATGCATAAATAAAGCCCCGTTATTTTGGATATGTTATATGTGTTAGTCATATAAAAGTTTTGAATGTTAAAATCAAGTTATTGTTATTAAAACACAAGCGGGTCAAAATAACATGAAAATTCCTATAAGCCAAGGGCTTAAATTCAAGAAATTTGTTCATATGAATGTTGGATTTTAATTCTATGTTATAGAATATCGAATTACGATCACGTAGGAAGAAACGTGACCCAATTCAGATCGATAACGAAAAAGTTATGATGTTTTTCGTATGAGTTAGTTTGGCTGGAAAAATGCAGGCTTGAAACCAAAATGGTCTGTCGATTTGCACTTGTCGCGTCACGCGACAGAGGGAACCACGAATGGTCGCAGCACGCGACACCTGTCGCGCCACGCGACAGGTTTGAAGATTAGTGTCACGGCACGCGACGGGTTCTCAGTGTTGAAATTTGTTGCTGGTTGTTGTTTGAACCATATAAACTCATATAAACAAGTAATTAGCATTCATAACTAACAAATTTGAATGTTTTGGTGATTAGGTAACTCATGAAATGTGTCGGATGAAGATCAAGCGCGCGAAATGACCGAACACACAGATTAGAAAGCTTCCGCTAATATAATAGTTTCTTTTGAAACCAAACATGTGTAAACTATTATTATCATCTTTAGGATGTTGTTTGTTTTAGTTTGTTAAACACTAAATGTTTGAAGAACATGGTATATTATCATATAAAAATGATGAATATGTGATATAAAATATCGTATAAATTATAAGGGTCTTACTAGTGGCAGATCTAGAAAACCTTCATAGGGGTAACGTCTTAAAAGAAAGGGGTAACGAAATCGAAAAAACGTTAAAAAATGTCGAATTTTTCCAAAATTTACGCTACCGCCGGAGCGCCAAGGGGTAGCGGAGGCTATCCTTCTCATAAGGTACATCCGCCCCTGGGTCTTACAGCATTCTAAGTCAGAGTCACCATCCCCAACCAAGATTATGTAGGCCTGCGCTACTTTTCTTAGTTTCTAGCTCAATTATTCTATTTTTTTTTCTTTTTCATGATTAAAAATTCTAACAATTTTAGTTTATAACGGAATTCTTTATACTATTATTGGCGGTTTCAATTTCCTATTTTTCCTAGATTAGTACCCACTAATAGACCGACAATTAAGGTAAAATTAAATCAAAGGAACCTAAAACCGAACCGGGCCTATTCACATATCCCAAACTAGACACAAGCTCGACTTAATTAATCTCATATTATCATTATTAGAACCCGAACAAAAACCCATCTTTTCTATCATTTCCCGTTTCAATTTTGCAAACTTCTTTATTCAAAAGACATTTTCTGATATTTCAAATTTTTTTTCGATTTATTTTAATTTTTATGACTCGACTACTACTACTATGTATCCCATCCCCACACTTAAAGATTGTATTGTCCCTGATGCAAGAACGAGAATACGACTCAAACTAACTACCTAAAAAATAAAAACTAAAAACGAAATAAACAATACAAAGTATACAAGTGAAACGACTTAGCTGAATATGCGAGACTGTCAAAGTGCCAGTCAATTCCACATATGCCCTCCAATCCGAACACGCTCAGCAAATAATTCCTAACTCTCTCACGCTAACGGAAGCGCCAAAACCAACACCATACCTATCACATCCAAAATAAACATACCAAAATAACATACGATAGATAAAAGTGTTTTAAAACATCCAACACACCTACAAATCATCCAATCTACACCAACCCATCCAACCAAGTAGCCAAATATTCAAAAATTAGGAGTACAAACCGGATATAATAAAAACAGCATAAAAGAAAAATAAAAGATATTGCATAAAACTCCATATGCTGCTATCCCCACACTAGTCCTCATCACTTGACTCCTCCTCAGGCTGATGGAAGACCTGATATGGCTCAACTCCCTACATACCACTGGATCCTACTTGTGGCTGTCGAAAATTATGAGGAACTCTTATACGTAAACCCTCCATCATGTGCCTCATACTGTCTTCCAGCCTCTGCTGACCCTGCTCATGAGCTCTACGACTCTCTTCCATCACATGCCTAACTCCATCAAACTGCTCATCAATATAACCACGCAAATCCCCAAAACCTGTCTGCATCGAATCATATAAAGAATCTAAAGTAAGTGGATCAGGTCGTTGCGGTCTCAATGGGTACTGCCTAGCTGGAATCTCATGTTGTGAAAGGGGCATCTGGTAACCAGTAGGAATGGCCCCTTGCATAACTGCTGCAGCACCTGAACCAGGAGGAGGCTGAGCCTGTGGACCCTGACGAATGGCTTCCCACTCAACCGGATCAGAGTATGTCAATATCCTTGCAGCCTGTAGATCCCTAACACTCATGAAACAAGGGTCTGGGCCCTCTCTCATCCTATCCGCTGGATATCTATAAAAAAACCCCATGCTCTCAGCCAACCAACTCACAAACGGCCCACAATACACACGAGCACCCAGGCCACCTCTCCAAAGTCTCCTCATCGACCATGTGAATATAGTATCCAAGTTCGCCGGCTTCCTCTCAACCATACATATCAAGCAAAAAAGACTGACTTGATTCACCTTATTATCTCCTTGCCCCTGCCAACCAATGTAGCTGAAAGAATCTTGTGGATATATCGATAAACCGGATCTATGATATCACTCGTAACTAGACCAGTAGAGTATGGAACTATTGATATAGTACCCTAGAATCTAACCAACTCATCAACCTGAACGCTGTACCGACGCCTTTTCTTGAACACTCCTTGCAAACTTGTAATAAACTCGGGTGTCTGTACCTCTTCTGGTGTATAAAACTGTGTGGCCACTGCGAATTGTGGAATCGTCATCTCGTATGACTGCCTACCCAAGGCAAAGAAAACTGCATCCTTCTCGTTAAAGTTCCCTTGCTTATAATCAAAGGTGGAATGGGACTCTAAAGTAATTTCTTTGTATTGACTTGCATCACAGTCTAAAATCCTCCTAAACTTCGGACCCAATAACTGCTCGACTCTAGCTCTCGCCCCCAGGTGATCCATCAATCCCCAATCAATCCTTCTAAACGGTAGCAGATCTACCGTATACAACGTAGCCAACCTTTGAGATTCACCCGAATCCAACTCGAATTGCAACAAAGGGCTATCCAAAAGCCCCATACTCTGACCGTGAGGAACCCCCGGTCCAATATATTCAACTACCCTAACATACTCTTGTTGTTGCATTGGTTCCCATTGAGTCGGGCCTCCTCTTTGGCGAGTGGTTGGACCTCTCTTCTTACCAGCTCTGCTAGATGAACCTTCACCTGACAATCTCCTAAACAATTCAAGATTGACAAGACAAAGCAAAGCAGATTATTTGTAATGAACTATTTTTTGGTATTTTTTTAATTTTTTAATTTTTTTGGATTTTTGAATTTTTTTTAAGAAAATGGCATAACCGTATAGCATTTCATTTGCGGTTAAAACCGAAAATAAGTGAAAAACAAAATCGGGTTACCGTTTACAAAAGCATAAGTTATAAACAAGCTCACCCGAATGGAGATTGAGTACGGGCGAAGTGTTTTGTACCTGTACGTGCATATAAGTAAACCCAAGACCAAACTTAAACCTAAGACTCGACTCAAAATACAAGACTCAATGTACACTACCTCCTCCCGGCTCTTTAATTGTCCTCAATTAAATCCCAAGTGCCAAAACAAACTAACATTGAGAGTTAAATGAATTAAAGTTAAAAACTTTATGATAGCATTAGTGAAAACGGGTCAAAATTATGTAATAAACCTCAAGTTCATCTAAAAAATAACCAACCCGAATCCCCACACTCAATTTTTACCAAACCCTAGATCATAGTAGCATAAACATGTGTAGAATACACCAAACGAGCCACCCGCAACTTGCATTGTACTGAAATACCCAAACCAAGCCAACCGCAACCTCAAATTACCACTAACCATGGCAAAACACACGACTAAAACAAGACCCGACACTAAAACTAATGCCAAACTAATGCCAAACTAAGTAAGAACTGAAATAGACGACTCATAGTACAAAGATTACAAGAATACATACCTTGGATTTGAGGTAAACAAGAAAAACTAAGATAAATCTGGTTGAAGCTTGAAACCCAAAGAAAAATCCCATTTTTATGGTGAAAAGTGGGGGAATTATGGTAGAAATCGGTTGGGTGATGATTGTAGGTGAAATGGGAGTGTAATTGTGGGTGAAAATGGCAGATTTACAGTGGTAGGTGATGGTGTAAGGTGGTTTGCGGCGGAGTGGAGAGAAGAAGTTAGATCAAATTGATGAAATTTGGGATTTAAACAATTCTCGGCTGCAGATAGGGTCTCTTGTGCCCCGCGACATACATAAGAGTCTGTCTAGCGTGCCGCCACCGAGTGAAATTCATCCGGGGTCATTAATCTCTCGCGGGCCGTGACAAAGAGACATATGTCTCTCGCGCCCCGGCAGAAGCCAATTTTCATAGAAAGTTTCGTTTTTTGGCCAGTTTCATGCCTTAGAAAAAAATTCAAACATTACCAAACCTCCCAAAACTCAACCCAAAATTTTTCTGACACTGGAACTTACCTGAAAACTTGTTTTTCTCGCCAATCCCTGCACATCCTCGGTAATGAATCCCTGCAAATGACTCAAAACATAGAAACAAAGACCGAAACACTACCGAAAAAAACCATTAGCTACGAAAAATAAGCAAAATTAACGAAAATACAAACGGTACAAACTCTACACTTGAGATCACTCAAGACACTAAACGGTGGTGTTTGAAATATCTTCGAGAGGAGTTTCCTCCCTCTCGCTCTTGTCAATCAGGCCACCTAAATAATGCTTCAATCTATGGCTGTTCACCTTCCAAGATCCTTTAGTAACTTTAACAAATAACTCAATTGCGCCATACGGGAACACCTCCTTCACAACATAAGGTCCCGTCCACTTCGACTTCAACTTTCTGAGAAATAACTTGAACCTCGAATTATAAAGAAGCACTTTATCACCGACTTTGAACTCCTTCAACCCCTTAAGCCTCCTATCATGCAACGCTTTCGTTTTCTCCTTGATATTCCAAGAACGCTCATACCCCGCATCTCTAAGGGCCTCTAACTCATGAATTTGGAAAAATCTTCTCCTAGCCGCTTGAGTAAGGTCAAGATTGACGGTTTTAAGAGCCCAAAGTGCTCGTTGCTCCAATTCAACCGGGAGATGGCAAGATTTGCCATAGACAATCATGAATGGCGTGGTCCCTAAGGATGTTTTGTAGGCGGTACGAAATGCCCACAAAGCATCATCAAGTTTATCCGACCAATCCTTACGACTCTTTCCTACCGTTTTCTATAATATACTCTTCACTCCCCTATTTGCATTCTCTACTTGACCGTTCGTTTGTGGATGGTAAGCGGTAGGCAAACGGTGAGTAACTCCATAATGCTCTAATGCCTTCTCCATCACGGCATTACAAAAATGTGACCTCGGTCACTAATGATGGCTTTGGGTATACCGTAACGAGTAAACAACTTCTTTAGGAATCTCACCACCACCCGGGCATCGTTCGTAGGCAAAGCTTGAGCTTCAACCCACTTCGAAACGTAGTCGATCGCCATGAGGATGTACCGATTCCCACTAGAAGGGGGAAAAGGTCCCATGAAGTTGATGCCCCATACATCAAAGATTTCAAGAATTTGAATGGGATTTTGAGACCTCTCATTCTTGGATGAGATATTTCCAGTACGTTGGCAAGCATCGCATGTCCTAACGAATTCTAAAGCATCCTCAACGACTGTAGGCCAAAATAAACCGCAATCAAAGACTTTTTGTGCGGTAGTGTGTGCTCCATGATGTCCTCCCGTCAACCCCTCGTGCACGTGTCTAAGAATATCTATACCCTCTTCCTTGCTAACACACCTCCTAAGAATACGATCTACTCCTATCCTAAAAAGATAAGGATCATCCCATATGTACTTCTTCGCATCCCTAAAGAACTTCCTCTTTTGTTGGGCATTCATATCCTTCATTACATACCCATTTGCAAGATAGTTCGCCATATCACTAAACCACGGCAACCCTTCTTTCTCCGCCGATACAAAATCGATGGACTCGTGAGGGAATCTATCTCCTATAGCCTCCTCACGAATCTCCTCCCTACTAGGATCCTCTAAACGCGAAAGATGGTCCGCCGTGACATTCTCCGCTCCTTTCTTATCCCTAACTTCTATGTCGAACTCGGAAAGGAGTAGAATCCAACGGATGAGACGGGGCTTAGCGTCCTTCTTTTGGAAAAGATAACGCAAAGCCACATGATCGGTGAACACTATGGTCTTTGAAAGCACAAGGTATGAACGAAACTTATCGAAAGCAAAGACGACGGATGGAAGTTCCTTCTCGGTAGTAGTGTAATTCTCTTGGGCGTCATTGAGGGTTTTACTCGCATAGTAGATCGGGTGAAAGTGATTCTCTCGTCTTTGACCCAAGACCGCCCTGACCGCGTAGTCACTCGCGTCACACATGAGCTCAAAATGTAAGCTTCAATCGGGGGATACAAGAATGGGTGCACTCACGAGTTTCTCTTTAAGGAAATCGAACGCTTGAAGACACTCCTTATCAAAGACAAATGGGACGTCCTTCTCAAGGAGTCGAGTCATGGGGTGAGTAATCTTAGAAAAATCCTTAATAAAGCACCTATAGAAGCCCGCGTGACCTAAGAAACTATGAATGGACTTAACACTAGTCGATGGAGGAAGCCTGCTAATTGTATCTATCTTGGCACGATCTACCTCTATACCAGCTCTAGAAAGCTTATGCCCTAAAACCATCCCCTCCGTAACCATGAAGTGACACTTTTCCCAGTTAAGTATCAACTTTGTCTCAACACACCTCTTCATCATTCTCGCTAGATTACCTAAACATTGATCAAACGAATCGCCATATACCGAGAAATCATCCATAAAAACCTCCATAGAGCTCTCAACCATGTCTTGAAAGATAGCTATCATGCACCGTTGGAATGTAGCCGGAGCGTTACATAATCCAAAAGGAATGCGTCGGTACGCGTATGTGCCATATGAACATGTAAAAGTCGTCTTCTCTTGGTCTTCCAGCGCGATAGGGATTTGGAAATAGCCGGAAAAACCATGAAGGAAACAATAGAATTGTTTCCCCGCGAGACGCTCTAGCATTTGGTCGATAAATGGGAGTGGGAAGTGGACTTTCCGGGTGGCGTCATTGAGCTTGCTGTAGTCAATACACACACACCAACCGGTGACCATACGAGAAGGGATGAGCTCGTTTTTCTCGTTCACGACAACCGTCATCCCCCCTTCTTAGGGACGACTTGAGTAGGGCTCACCCATGAAGAATCGAATATGGGGTAAATCAAATCGGCTTCCATTAACTTCAACACCTCTTTTCTAACTACCTCTTTCATGTTGGGATTTAGGCGCCTTTGAGGTTGCACCACCAGTTTAAACTCATCCTCCATAAGAATACGGTGGGTATAAAAAGTGGGGCTAATCCCCTTAATGTCGGACAACTTCCAAGCAATAGCCTCCTTGTGCTCCTTTAGCACCTCAACTAACTTCCTCTTCTCCTCCTCCGTCAATTTAGAAGAAATAATGACGGGCATACTAGAATTTTCTCTTAAGAAAACATACTCTAGGTGTGACGGAAGGACCTTAAGCTCTAGGGGTGGAGTATCTACGGGTTTACTCTCACTCTCTTCGTTAATCTCACAAAGCTCTAAGGTTTCAGGAACCCAGGTCGAATCTACCTCCTCACCCTCATCAACAAACTCCTCTTCAACTACTCCCTCACTAACTAGATCGGCACCACTAATAAAATCTATGCACCTATCAACGCACGAGATGAACGAATCTAGGAAGTAAATGGAGTGACACGGGCCACTAGAATCATCACTACCACTAGGGTGTTGCATGGATCTATCTATCTCAAAGGTAACTATCTCATCGCCCGCACGAAGTGAAATCTTACCGTCAAAGACATCGATGTCTGCCTTTGCGGTATGAAGGAATGGACGGCCAAGAATGATCGGAACTCTCTCATCAGCCTCCATATCTAAAACCACGAAGTCTACGAGAAACACAAACTTATCTACCTTAACAAGCAAATTCTCTATGACTCCACGAGGATACTTGACCGAGCGGTCGGCCAAG
Organism: Helianthus tuberosus; assembly: GCA_030545235.1. NCBI lineage: Eukaryota > Viridiplantae > Streptophyta > Magnoliopsida > Asterales > Asteraceae > Helianthus > Helianthus tuberosus. The sequence goes on from CM060438.1 coordinate 59,468,263, forward strand.
GACAATGACATGCACGTGGGTGTAAGCTCTCCTAACCCTAGTTTCTCATAAAGAGAAAATGGCATCAAATTGATGCTAGCACCTAAGTCGGCTAAGGCATGAGCAGGGGTAACGACACCCCCGAAGAAGCATGGAATGGTGAATGTACCCGGGTCGGTTAGTTTCTCCGGTAGCTTATTCAAGACCACCGCGGAACAACCTCCGGTCAACGAAATGTTTGAAAGCTCACCTATCCTATTCTTACGCTTAAGAAGGTCCTTAAGGAATTTGGCGTATTTAGGCATGGACTGTAAGGCTTTGATGAAAGGAAGGTTGATCTTTAATTGCTTGAACATTTCTAGAAATTGCCCATATTCCTTTGCATATTTTTGATGCTTAAGGCGGGCGGGGTAAGGGATGCGTGAATGATCAACTAGCGGTGAAGGCCTAACCCCTATGGGACATTTTTCAACACTTTTTTCCACTTGAGGCTCCTCGGTGTGTGCGGTACTTGCTGGGTCTAGCCTATGTTGCACCTTACCGGGAGCTTCCATCTCTATCTCCTCGGCTACCTCTTCCTCACCCTCTATCTCTACCCTCTCTCTAACTACCTCCCCTAAACTCTTTCCACTACGGGTAGAAATAGCCTTAGCTGAATGCTTAGCCGGGTTTGGGTAGGTATTTCCCGAAAACTGACTAGGGGGGTTCTCTTGTAGTTGATTGGCTATACCACCTACTTGTCGCTGAAGATCTAAGAGTGCGGATTGTTGGTTCTTATTGTAAAGCTCTTGATTTTTATTTATTTGCTCTTGATTTTTAGCGAAGTTACCAAATTCGGTTAAGGTTTTCAGAGTAACCTGATCTCTCACCATCAACTGAGCAAACATCTCCTCAATCCTACCTAGACTACCCTCTGAACCTTTACCACTAAGCTGACCTTCTTGGTTTGACCCCCCCACTAGAAAATTGACCACCCGAACCTGAACTACCAAACTGACCCGTCTGACCTGACCCTCCACTAGTGTATAGACCTGGCCCCTGTTTTGATACCGGCCGGATGGGAAACCAGGAGGATTACCGTAAGAGCGGAAGTTATTATTATTATTATTACTACTACTCCAGTTGGAGTTATAATTAGAATTATTATTATTAAACGGACCCCTAGACTGATCGGCTATGTACTTTACCTGCTCAAGAGTGAGCGTGGGACACTCTATAGTATCGTGGCCTCCCCTACAAACCTCACATATATCGACCTTTTTCTTAATCTCATTAAGCTCCTGTTTAAAATTTTTCTCCATCCTATCTAGAGCAGCAGCTACCAATGAGTCCAAGCCAACTTGGTTTACCCCTCGAACGGTCGAGGAGGTACTAGTCACAGGAATGAAAGTCCTGCTGGTAGTGCTATAGTCCATGTAAGAATGGGCAAAACTCTCAAAAAGATCATTACACTCAACTACTGTCTTTTTACCCATGAGTTGCCCTCCAGCAGAAGTATCAAACCGGGCTTTGATCTCGAGGGTGAGACCATTGTAGAACTTTTCTACGAGTGCCCAATCTGACAAACCATGCTGAGAACAACGAGAAATCAAGGTTTGGAACCTCTCCTAGGCCAGGTGGTAAGGCTCATCAGGCTCCATCCGGAACGAATGGATCTGATCGCGTAGACGAGATGCTTTGGCGGGTGGGAAATATTTAGCTAAGAAAGCATCTCGTAAACCTGCCCAGGTGATGAAAGTTCCTGCTGGCTGTGAATCGAACCAGACGGCTGCGCTGCCAGTGAGAGAAAATGGGAAAACCTGAAGGTATCAGACATCAAGATTCACACCTTCAGTAGAAAGGGTGCTACACAGGCGGGTAATGCGATTAATATGGGCGGGGGCATCCTCATCATCACGGTCGTGGAGTTGGGACGAATTAGTGATGGCCGTCATGATGTAAGATGGGATTTGCCATGACCTGTCATTGTTTATGTTCGGAAGGGTGATGGGTGAAGTAGCCCTGGTGAAACCGGTGGTGGCTTGTTCGTAAACGGTTTGGCTACTGGCCATTTGGTTATCGGGTGTAGGACTAGGTATACAGGAACAGGAAGGTGGTGGGGAATTGTGGGGTGACGACTTCGCGGTGAAGTCAAAGTCTGGTGGTTTAGATTGGAGTGTAGAGTCAGAAGTGGCTGAAGATGAAGTAGAAGATTTACTAACCTTTAAACTAGAAGACGAGAAGGCAAACTTGTCGATCGGCGGCTTCGGTGGTCCCTATGAACGTGTATGGGGCATTCACTGCAAAACCGAAAATAAACAAGTAAGACGACTCTAACAAAAGACTGTAAAATAAAAATAAAAAGACACTAGAACTATTTAGACTCCTACAACTCAAAAACACACAAATAGCACGTAATGATATCAAATGAAGTCCAAACAAAGTAATCAACGCAATTACCAAGAATCCCCGGCAACAGCGCCAAAAACTTGATGTGCTAAAAAGTAGTTTAATAAAATTAACTAAATTAACCTAATTCTAGACTATAAGTAATACTCTAGACTCACTAAGACACACTAAACTACTAACCGGCAAGTGTACCGATCGACTCTAGTATAGCTAATGTAAGTCCGGATATCGAACCCACGAGACTCTATCGAACTATGTTAATGACTCTATTTAGACTAGACTGACATGGACTGAACTATTTTGTTTATTTGATTGGGGGGGGGGGGGGTTTCTAAAAATCCTAAGAAAGCAACAAAACTAAATTAATTAACTAAATTAACTAAACGAACTACTTTGGACTTTACTCAGATGGTGGAAACACTACCTAGACTCGAATCCTGGTTGCTTTTAGTTATGGATTTTATTTGAATATTGATTATTATGGACCGGGATCTTAAGATTCTAAACCTCTCGAGTTACAAACTAAGCCTCCTAACCCTTCTCAAGAGTACATTAGGGCACCCTAAAGGCTGTTATAGTCACCGGTAAATTAGACTCTTTTTCAAGACCTCTAATGATTTATGAAAGTACCTAGAAGACTCTCTCCGTTTCGGGACTCAAGTAAAGGATAAAATTAGACTTGTTAGACAACAGCTAATAGGTTTACTTCCTAAGAAGGTCCCACCTTACGGTTTAATCGCTTGACCTAACAATAACCTCGCACCTTTCAGCTATTGAGGGTTAGTAGAACATTTGATTTTATAATATTACCGAATATTGCTTTTAAGGTCTATTACGTATTCAACCCTAAAGATTCATGATTTATTATGTGATATAGACACTCACCGAAATCTAGAACCTAACACAACTCTATTATGTGATAAAGACCGTCACCAAGAATTTTGTAAAGCAATAAACAATACTCAAACACAATCAAGTATGCATACACATCTAGCTAATAATCAAATCGCCTACAATACATAAATAAATCCGTAAATATCATAAATTCATAATAAAAATCCAAACTTTATTCAACCATTCATCTTGTCTAGGTAGTTAATTAAATCTAGCCAATCAAAGTCATAGAAACAAGCATAAACAAAGTATTTTTACAGAAACAAAGCATAGTCAAAGAAAAAGAAACACAAGCGAAAACACCCGGATGTTAGGTAGACGACCCGAATGATTCTCTGAACTTCCAACCTTCAACCGGCAGCTTCAAATGCACAAAAACGCTTCAAACTCAGCTCCAAGTTCGCCCAAAAGATTGCTAATTCGCCAAGTTAGGGTTTTTGAATGTTTAATATGTTTTTATATGATCTGCAGCTGAAAACATTGCCCAACTCGGAGAATTCTGCCGAAAACACTATCTCGCGACCCGCGAGAGAGATATGGGAATGGGTCGCGGGGCGCCACCGGCTAACTGACGTCTTCAACTCTATAAGTCTCTCGCCACCCGCGAGAGACACTCTTGCTTGTATCGCGGGCCGCCAGAAGCTCTTTTTTCCAGTATTTTAACTCTGTTTCAGCTCCCGAGCTCTCCAACACGTTCCAGGACTTGTCGTTTCTATGTTTTAACTAGTTTTTTGCATTTTCCAGCAGTTTCAAATGCCCAAGACCTGCAAAACGCAATTGGATCAGTAGACGCAAATTCTAACGAAAACTAAACTATAACTAACAGAAAACTATACAAACTAAACACGAATAAAAGATGTATTTTCCAATGCATCAGTGGAATGATGGTGGTTGAAGGGGAGTTACAGAGAAGAAGCAGAGAAAATGGGGATGGGTGGGGTGGACCTCACTTTCTTTTAATATTATATAATTATTTAAATAGATAATTAATAATATTTTTTATTAGTAAGAGTGTTTTAGACATTTCGTCCCTACCTGACACCAAAAACTAACTCCCATCCGTGCCAGGGACTACCCGGGAACGAAAATTGAAAAGTTAGGGACTATAGAGGTAATTTTAAAAAGTTAGGGACTAAAGGTGAAAAAATGGCAAACCACAGGGACTATCCGGGCATTTAACTCTTTAAAAATCTAAAGGTTTTTTATAATATATATTAATTAATATTAAGTTTATAAAATATTAAAGGTTTTTTATATATTAATATATATTACTTTTTTTTGTTTAAGGGTTTTTAATTTAAGTTTTATATATATATATATATATATAGGCTAATTATAATGAGAAAACTCACCCCAGTTAAGAAAACCCAAAAAACCCAATTGTGTGGACTAGAAACATCCACACCATTAATGTAAAATATGAGATAAAAGGTAATTTTGGAATTTTGCACTAGACATGGAGAAGGTTTTGTGCTCACATCCCATCACCCTCATACTTCGCTATCTCATCCCACACACTTCTCTCTCTCTCTCTCTTTCTCTCTGGATAACTATTTTCCATATCTAAAATCTGAAACAAAAAACTTCTTTTTCTTATCAAAATCCTTCATAATCAACAACCAAAACTCCAGATGCTCCGAACAAAAAAGATGCTCCGAATAAAAAAGATGCTCCAGATGCTCCAGTTGGAGATGCTCTAGATGCTCCGGGAAGATGCTACCAGATCCAAAAGATGCTCCAGATCCGGTTGAAGATGTTCGATGTTGAAGATGATGTTTCAGATGACGGTTCGATGTTGAAGATGATCCAAAAGATGTTTGATGTTGAACATGATGTTCCAGATCTAAAAGATTCTCCAGATCCATAAGTATGTTTGTGTTTTTGTAGATCTTCATTTTTTTGTGTTTTGTAGATCTTCACTTTTTTGTAATTTTCAGATTTGCAATTTTTTTGTGTTCCTGATCTAAAAGGTCCTCCAGATTTACAATTTTCAGATTTGCAATTTTTTGTGTTTTATATATCTTCATTTTTTTGTGTTTTGTAGATCTGCAACTTTTTTTTTTATTTTCTTGTTTAAGAAGATGAATGTTATTAAGTTCTTGTTTTCTGGATATTTTGTTTTTTTATTACTGATTGTATGGTTGAATCTAAAAAATCTATTGTTGTTGGAACTTTGTTAATGAAGTTATATTTTTATATACATTTTGTAACATTGCTAATTACATTACTTATGTTAGATTATTGTTAATGAAGTTTGTTTTTGATGTAACAATTCTCTTAACAATTCTTTGCGTCTTAGTTACGAAATGTAACAATCAAAGAAAAAAATGCATGTTACATTTTTTCGTGTTACATAAATAATGTATGTTACTGAAAATAAAGTGCATTGTTACACTATTTTAGATTGTTGTAAAAATAAAGTGTGTTGTTACATTTTTTCCCAGATTATTATAAAAATAAAGTGACTGTTACAGAAACAAAGTGTGTTATTACTTTTTTTTGTGTTAGAAATGTAACAATCAATCAAAGCAAAAATGTCTGTTACATTTTTTTTGTGTTATAGAAATAATGCACGTTACAGAAAATAAAGTGTATTGTTACACTTTTTTAGATTATTGTAAAAATAAAGTGTGTTGTCATTTTTTTCCAGATCATTGTAAAAATAAAGTGTTTGTAACAGAAACAAAGTGTTACATTTTTTTGTGTTACGAAAAAAGTGGTTGTTACATATGTGATGTAAAATTGATCATGTAAAGATTATATGTTATATTTCTATGTAACATTTGATCATGTAAAAATTATATGTTACGTTTCTATGTAATATTTTATGTTACAGAAATAAAGTGTGTTCTTACAAATGTGGCGTAAATTGATAATTAAAAAATGTATGTTACATTTTTATGTAACACAAATACAAATGTATATAAAAAAGATACAAAAGATCTGATGTATATAAAAAATGAAAAAAAGAGAATTACATCAAAAAAACAAAAATCTGACACATGCAATTCCAATTTTCCCAACATTCATAATTTTAACACATGATACCCGAAAATACCCTTTGTTGTACTCTCAATTATTATTATATTAAAAAGCAATAAAAGTGTACAACCAAAATGATCAGAACCATCCATCTTATTAATCAGTGGCTATTATTGGGTTTCCAGGGTTTCTTTAACTCAAAAGGGTTTTTAATTTATCCTTACCCTATATATATATATATATATAAGGGAAGGTTCAAATGAAAATCACTAGTTATTGTGAAAACTCGAAAACTAATTAAAAAAGCCAAAAAAACATACCAATTTTTTTTGCATAACAATTTTCGCAGTTTTTTATATATAAAAAAAATTTCAAAAAAAAAAATTGTACTGCACATGTGTAATACTACACATGTGTATGTGTACTACACATGTGTACTACAAATTTTTTTTTTTTTTGAAAAAAAATTATATAAAAAAACTTGTGATTTTTATAAAAAAAATTGAAAAAAAAAATTTGGTGCGTTTTTTAGGCTTTTTTTAGTTAGTTTTCACAATAAAAGTGGTTTTCATTTGAACCATCCCCTATATATATAACTGATAAAAGAAAAAAATTGGTTTTTAGATGAAAATGACAACTACCAAATTATTTAGTGTGAGTTAACTGACTTTTTTTTACGAAGTTAGTGAGTTAAACCAAAATGATAAAAAAATGGAAAACTTGGAGACATAGAAGAGAAAAAAAACTATCTGGGATAAAATGATAATTTGAAACAAATCAAAGGGACTATAATTATTTACACATTGGTAAAAAGGTTTGATGATGAAAAGGTAAATGGAGATGTAATTATGTTTGTACTTTTGGAAAATGATGTAGAAACAGTCAGTAGGTGATTGTTTTCTTTGGGAGTTTGTTGCGATTTTATTCCTTGTGGTTTGGGTCATTTTCTCAGGTTCGTCTAAAGGTTTGAAACATTGCCACTTTAGTCCAAATAGTTTCAAGCGTTGCCATTTTAGTCCACTAGGTTAACTCCGTCCATTTTTTATGTTAGCTAAAAGGGTAATTCGGTCATTTTATATGATCGAATTGTCCTTCTAGTTAACAGAATTACATATAAAATAACCAAAATGCCTTTCTAGTTAACAAAATAAAGGGATGGAGTTAATCCAGTGGATTAAAATGGCAGTAATTAAAACTATTTGGACTAAAATGACAACGTTTCAAAACTTTGGACTAAATTGACAAAATAACCCAAACAAAAGGGACTAAAATAAGATTTAGCTCTTTCTTTTATGTTGTTTTCAAGCTATAATGGTTTTTTTTTTTTTATGTATGACATATGTAAATCATTTTACTTTAGTTAATTTTGTTGATATAGGTTTCCCCCATTGACCATAGTTCAAGAGGCTTTGTGTTTATTACTATTTTCCATAACCAAATTAGATACCGAGATGTTAATTGTAAGATTAAGGGAGTCATTACAAAGGTCCGGTATCTAAAGAATTATTATTTGGTTAAGAACCTAACATCCGTGACCAACATTGTACATTCCTATTCTATATTGTATTTTTCCATTGGTCTTTCAATTCTCTTAGTATCGACAATGGAAGACCCATGATTTTTATGGGGTGTGGTTTTTCAGTCTTTCGAATGTATCTTAACTGGTCGTCTAAATATATATATAGAAAAAGTATAAAATACAGGTTAACGTACATTACGGCTTAACGTACATCACGTACGATAGATAATTACGCACGTTCATTTTAAAATCACGCACGTTATAACTCAAAAATCCAAAATCACGCATGCTGAAAACAATAATCACGCATGTTGTCGTACGTGATGTACGTTAAGCAGTAATGTATTTTACACTTTCTCTATATGCGTAATTATCTGTCGTACGTGATATATATATATATATATGGTAAGATTCCTGTAAAAAAGACATTTTTTTCTTGAGAAGTGTGAGAAGACATAGAAATTGACATTTAGGCATGATGTTTTGGGTTATTTTGGCAAGAAAAGCACCAAACATAACAATTTAAAACACAATGCAATGTATTATAGGCATGAAATTTAAAATACAACTAAAACACACTACTTAACGTTCTTGGCATGATGCTTTAAGTTTCAAGCCTAGAATTCAATGCATTGTGTCTTAAATTGTTAAGTTTGGTGTTTTTCTTGCCAAAACAACCCAAAACATCATGACTAAGTCCAAAACTTGATGCCTACATGTCAATTCCTATCCCTACTCATGAAAAATATCATTTTCACAGGAACCTATATATATATATATATATATATATATAGGTAGAGCGTCCTGTACATTAATCCAGAAGTGTGAGAAGTGTATTATAACACTACATATAACACCATATAAATACAGTATAACACTATGTAACACCATATAACACCATATAATACTATGTAACACTATATAACAAATATAACACTATATTTTGTCTGATAGCATGTGTATGATTGAAGAAACACTAGTTTAATTGACCGGAATCAACTGAATCAGGGGGTTTGAATCTGCATAAAAGGGTTTATCTCCTCTCGTTTGATTCGTGGGTAAGTGATCTTCTTCCTTTCACAATAACTGCAAAACAACCACCGTTAGACTAGCCACGGGGAGAATGGGGGTTCTCTCCGTGACCACCATCCGACGTGAGAATAAGTACAGGTTAGATGAAGAAGAAGAAGTGAAAGTGAAGTGAATGTAAGTTGAGAATTATACCTGAATTATCCTTCTATTTATAGCCGAAGTTTGGGTGGGAAAACCTGTTGGTGAAATATTGACGGAAAGTGCCCTTTCCGTAGGCGGTTATTTTCCCTCCGTTAATCGCTAACGATTTTGTGGATGCACATGGATCGCGATTTTGATCAACGGTTAGGGTGTTGCCACATGGAAAGTGGACAAGTGTGGATCTCTCTTCAATTATGTGCCATCATCGTGACTTCAAGGGAGCCCGGGATGATGCCACGTGTCCATTCGGTTATAACCGTCTAGTGGTGCACGATGGAGCCTTCTAGAAGGATATAGTTGTAATCTTGTGTGGCTCTTCTTTATGTTAATTCTGTGGTAACAGAGAAGTTTAATAATATCCAAGCCTGGGTATTATTTATGCGGAAGTGTTTAGCTAGGATTTTCATCCTGTCTGCTATGGAGATGGGCGCAAGGATTTGTTATTCTCCTTTTTGCGCGCAGGTGTTGATTATTGTTTTCTTTCTAAGTTTTCTTTGTAGGACCAGTGCGCGGCCACGCAAGGTCTAAAGAGAGTTAGAAAGATGAGGTTGTGGTATGGTTCCAAATACTCTAAGCAAGGTTTTTGGGACCTTACCCCTTCAACTCCCCCAGTCTAGTGTTGCTCTTATGCAAATAAGTGGAACACTGAACTCTGAGAGATAGGTGCTTTTTGTTGTAGGGTTTTTGGCGTGAAGGTAGAGAATCTTCTTGTAGAAGATACTCTTGCTTTTCATTCTGATTTTGAAAATCCTGACGTTGGGCAGGTGGAAAGGTACAGTAATGACTGTTGACATGTGACAGGCTGTCACTGTCAGTTGTACGTTACTGACCGTGTTTCCCACGCGCGCGTGAACTCGCGTTATTGCTTCCACCCACTCGTCCCTGATGCTTTGATAATCGTGCTAACCCCGAAAAGGTGTTGTTGCAGTTATCTAGGGTATTTATGGCGGTGGGTATATAAATCTTTTCACTTGCTTATTTTGTCAATCATTGCTTTCTTGAAAACCCATTCCTTCTTCGTCTCCTTTATCGGTTTTTGAGAGACTCTGTGATTTCTCTCTTCTATGTCAACCGGAGATCATCATGAAGACTCTGCTGAAGAAATGGCCGTCGAACTTCCACCATTGAAGTGGTCTAGGGAAATCTTCGATGGCTTGGTTCGAAATCTCAAGTTTCCTTCTAGTTGGGATGCTCGGTACCCTGATGAGGGTCAAACGGCGGCGGATGCTCCGGCCGGGTATATCACTTTATTTTGGGACTTTTTCTCTGCAGGCAATTTCCGATTGCTTGCAACGAAATTTTTTATTGATATTCTGGCTATTACAAGTTTCATATCTCCCAGATGCACCCTATTGGGATGGTTAGGGTTCGTCACTTCGAATTTGTTTGTCGTACAATGCATATTGAACCATCGGTTCCTCGATTTCGAGTGTTCCACCAAATGCACTGTTCTCAGGGATTCTACTCGTTTATGCAAAGGGCATCTGCGAAAAAGATCTTGCTTCAACCCCCAAAGTCATTCCATGACTGGAAACAAAAGTTCTTTTTCATTAAAGTTAGGGTTATTCCGATAAGAATGACTTTTAGGGGGAAAGAGGATGTTCCCACCGAGACGATTCAGACTCCTTTTTCCGAAAATTGGTATCAGGATTTGAAGGACGTTCCGTCCATTGCTCTGCCGGAGAAAGCCCTGGTTGGTGCTAGCATGAGCTTGAACCATGAAGAGAAGCCGGTGTATATGGAGGATGGCAAAAGTAAGATTTGGGGTTTGCCCTGTTTGCTTCCCTTTCTTGTGTGTGTGTGTGTGTTTTTTTTATTTTTCCTTTTCTTCTCTTCTTTTTGCAGTTGTTTCCTTGTATGTTATTGTTTTTGAGAGAGAAGGTGGGAAAATGGCTACCATTCCCAAGAAACCTGATGAAGAGCTTTGGTATCATCGAATTGTGAGGAATTTTGTTCTTCCGTGAGATGATGACCTAGCCTCGCACCCTGCTGCTGGTGCTGGTAATTTTCTATCATAGCCCTATTTCCTGCTGTATTTGCGCGTTTGAATAAGTCAATCTTTGTGTTTTTTAGTGAGTGAGCTGTCTAAACTGGGCATTGGCTCTGAAAAGAAAAGACGTGCGCCCGCTGCGCCAAAAAAGAGTGATGTGGAGAAAACTCAGTCTTCTAAAGTAAAAAATCCGGGAGGAGAGAAGAAAGGTATGCGCCATTCCTCTGACTCCTGGTGTGATTATGTGGTGGTATCTGATTCGTTGGAGGGTGGTATCTGATTCGTTGGAGGGTCTTGCGCCTGCAGTTGTGAGGAAACCTAAACCGGAACTAAAGGATACTACTGACATCCCTCCGTCGAACCCTGATGATCCTATCGACTTAGAGTCGAGTCCTGAGCATCTGTTAAGGAAGAAAACGGGAAAGAGAAAACAAACTGATGCCGAAGCTGAAGGTCAGCCTGACAAGAAGGTCCGGAGGAAGAAAATCACCAGAAGGGGCAATCTTGATACCTTTATTGCGGAACCTGTTCTTGGTTGATGTTTCTCTTTGTTTTTCTCTAATGCATCTGGAATGATTGTAATATATATGTTTGCTTTTGCAGAAAAGCCAAGCTCCCCTGTTCACACAGAGCCATCTTCTGTGGTCAATGAGGAGCTTCAGCCCTTTCTTCCTCGCGTCCCGGTTAACGAGCCGTTAGGGAGCGTTGAGATTCCTGAGAATGAGGCGGAGAAGACTGCTGGGGCAGAGAATCCTGAAGTTGAAAACCCTATTGATGTAGCTGCGGATGCAGGAAAAATTACCAGTCCAGAGGCTGTGGACGTTGGTGCTGGTCATCCACAAACTACTGAGTTTGTTGCTCAAGATGTGGAGAAAGGGAAATCTGCTCAAGAGATCCCTATAACAACGTCTCCTTCCGTTGTTTCTGGTTTTGAGAATGTTGAAAAGAATCCCGGTGAGAACCAATGTTCTTTTGTCCAATCTGATGATAATTCTCCTATCCGCCCGGATGAAACTCCGGGGGATTACTATTACAGATGCTATTCGGAGAAACAAGCAGATGAAGTTCACATGCCGGTGTGGAAGTTGAAGAAAGGGGATACTTTCTCTGACTGGCATGTGTGCCGAGAGTGGTTGCAGGGGACCTTTCCCCGTGGGGAGATCAAGTTCCAAGAAGGGCGCCCTCATGAGCAGACTTATCATGCCTACCTAGAAGAGGCTGCTAGCTATACATCCACTACGCACCGTATAGTGCGTGAATGGCATAGCATGCATAAGGATTGGGCTGCTTTTAAGGCGTCCAAGTAGAAAGCTGCCGAGGAAGAAGCCCGAGTTGCCCAGTTGAGGGCTAAACTAGAAGCTGATCAAGCCAAGTTTGAGAATGATCGGAAAACTGAAGAATGGTCTGTTGTGGGGTGGAAGAGAAAGGCGGAAGCTGAAGCTGCCCTTTTTTCTGAGGAACGCAAAAATTGGAAAAAGATCTGTGAGAAGGATAATGCTGAAAAGATGGGTCTCCGCAATGTTATCAACAATCTTAAAGCGGAAGTTGAAAAGTTGAAGAAACAAGATGCGAAGATCGAGAAATTGAAGGAGGAAAAAGCTGATGCTGAAGCCGCGCGAGATGAAGCGTGTTCTCATAGGGAGCGGAGTGAACAACGAGAGGTACATACCTGCGCTACTCTTGCCCTTCGAGATAAGGAGATGGAAGAACTTATTGTTTTACTATCTGAGCAGGAACAACTTAAGAAAGACCCGGAGCTTGAGCGGACTGAGAAGGCTGAAACTTCCGGTCGTCTTGCTGAAACCGAAGAAAAGTTAGAAACTTCTGAAACTGCGCAGGTAATGGCGGAGAGTGAGCTTGAGCCGCTAAAAAGTGACATGTTATGGCTGAAAGAGCGTGGAATTGCAAGTGTAAGTTTCTTCTTTCTTTTGTAATTCCCATAGATGTTTTGCGTGTCTTCTTACTTTGTTGTTCTTTTTTGTGCAGGTTGCTGAATCGGTCCTTAACTCCGAAGAGCTAGACAAAACTGTGGCGCACTTGTTGGTTGCTGTGCGGAATGATGGTTATGCCCAAGGGTACGCGGAATGTTCCCACCATGTAGCTAATGCTTTGAAGGTTGACTGGGATACTAGCAAGTCCGCCACCCATGATGTTAATACACACGCTGCCCTTGTTGCTACGAAGACAGAATTTAATAACTTACAGCTCCCGGTTATGGATCTTATCAATGTTGCGCCGCAGTCTGAAGACCATGTGGCGCAATTGAAAGAAATCTTCCCAGACGAGGATGAAGACCTAGCTTAGGTTTTCTTTGTGTTTGTATGAACAATTAACTTGTAGTTTTTGGGATGTGGATCCCGTCTTGTTAATGCGCTGTTGCGCGAGTAACTTTTGGTTAATACACTGCCGTGTATATTTGTAATTTTTTGTTAAGGCGTATGGTGCGCCAGTAACTAGTATGGGATGTGTTTTAATTTACAATATTTTGCATGAGTTCAATTGCTTTGATTAGGTAAGGCGAATAAAGGTGGTATAAAGCTCATGTGTGAGCGTAAGGTCCTGCGCGATGTTTTTGAACGCTGACCGCTAATGAGACTTGTATTATATCTACCATAATGTTTTTGCACTTACCAAAAGGAATTGCATGCACTTTGTAATAACACAAAGATAATAGAAACTTTGTTTTGATTCATGATAGGGCACAAAGGCCATGGTACAAAGTTTTCTTAGGATAATTACATGAAACTTAACTTACTTATACTATAGCCCTCGGCATGGATTGGTAAGCTACTGGACTTGACCAATATGTGAGGAGACTATTGTATGCTGCTTAGTTCTTCGCCTTCTTGCTCGGGCCCTCCTCGCCGCGAGTAATTTGTTTTATATCTTTACGCACATTCTGCAATAGGTGTGTGAGCTCGCCGCTTTTGTGCGCTTTCTCAATCTCAGTGCGCAGGGAGATACAGTTGTTGGTAGTGTGACCATTATCTTTATGATAGTCACAGTATTGATTCGGATCCTGACCCCTCTTATTCTTCATTGGCGGAGGGGTTTTGAACTGATAGTCTTCCGTGCTAAGCACCTCCACCGGGGTTTTAGTCAGGGGGGTCCACTGCCTCTCTCTATTTTCTTGTTTTGTCTCCCTTTGCGCAGTGAGTTTGTTTATAGTGGCTCGCGCATCTTTGGATGAGTAGTTTCCAGAATTTGAATCACGCCAATTCTTTTTAAACATTTTGTTACCGCTGGCGCTCATATCTGTTGGGCGGCTGTGCGGTGGAGGTGGTCTGTTAGTGCTGAGGTTTTTTTCTGTCTGGGCGTACACTTTAGCTGCCGCCATTAGCTTCTCCCAGCTTTTTGATAGCCCCTCCGTTCCGGACAAAACCTTGATCATGTCATCACAGCGGACGGCATATTTAAACTACGCTCTGATCAAGTGTTCATGGACATCTCCTATCTCAAGCACTTCTTTGTTGTAGCGCGTGATAAAATCTTCTAAGCTCTCGTCATCGCGCCTCCAAATATTCATGACGTCTGCAGTATCTCGGATCGACCTTCTTTGTTGGCTGAAATGCACTAAGAATTTTTCTCTCAGATCCACCCATGATGTTATCTTCCCAACAGGTAGATTATCGAACCATATCGTGCGGCACCTGTGAGAGTCTGGATGAAGAGGTGGCACCACATTGGTAAGGTCCATCCTCCTACCAGACCTGCACTAGTGAAGACCCGAAGATGATCATCCGGATCTGTCATGCCATTACTTGCCGACATTAGATGGGAGTTTTGATTTTTCCAGGGGAGCCAAAGCGATCTCACTGATGAATTTGGAATTCTCTACTGCCTCCGCCGGGTGGTAGATCAAATTGAAATCGTGTTCTGTTTCAGGATTATAAATTGCGCGAGGTTTACAACTTTTGTAATTCGGTTGCAATCGATTGAACACGCTTGTACTGTCCCCTTCGTGGTATATTCTGTCGTACTCATTGGTGTGGGTGTCCCGTCGGCCCAACCTGGAGTAGACTGACTGCCTTCGGTGAGAATGAGACTCATCATGATATTCTCTTCGTCGATTTTCAGAGTGAGTATGTTCATATCTCGCTGGAGATCTAGAGTAAACTTCCGTGTCTTCTACCTGGACTCGTGATGGTGTATCATGATGGGAAATATGAGGCACTGATGGTGCTCGAGTGCGAGATACAGGTCTTCGTGACTGAGTGGGAGGAGCAGTTTGTGCATAGAGTTGTGCATACACAACATTTATTGCTCCTTGGGATCTGACATACCAGGAGATAGGGGTTTCTCCAGGAGGTAGGATTGAGCTTATTGGAATTTCAGGCTGCATTCCTGGAGTGACAGGATCATTCGGATGATTATCAGTGTACTGAACTTCATTATCATCTGAAGCCTCCACAATCCATTCAACTTGGGTGTTGTGAGCAAAATTTGGCCAAGGGCCGGTTTGACGGTTCGTCGGAGTTTCTTCCATTTGAAAAATGGAGATGAAAAGGTGAATCGAAACGAGAAGAAATGAGTAAAACTGAGAAATCGGTGGGTGCCAATGAAGAAACACTGGTTTAATTGACTGGAATCAACTGAACCAGGGGGTTTGAATCTGCATAAAAGGGTTTATCTCCTCTCGTTCGATTCGTGGGTAAGTGATCTTCTTCCTTTCACAATAACTGCAAAACAACCACCGTTAGACTCGCCACAGGGAAAATGGGGGTTCTCTCCGTGACCACCCTCCAGCGTGAGAATAAGTACAGGTTTGATGAAGAAGAAGAAGTGAAAGTGAAGTGAATGTAACTTGAGAATTATACCTGAATTATCCTTCTATTTATAGCCGAAGTTTGGGCGGGAAAACCTGTTGGTGAAATATTGACGGAAAGTGCCCTTTCCGTAGGCGGTTATTTTCCCTCCGTTAATCGCTAACGATTTTGTGGATGCACACGGATCGCAATTTTGATCAACGGTTAGGGTGTTGCCACGTGGAAAGTGGACAAGTGTGGATCTCTCTTTAATTCCGTGCCATCATCGTGACTTCAAGGGAGCCCGGGATGATGCCACGTGTCCATTCGGTTATAACCGTATAGTGGTGCATGATGGAGCCTTCTAGAAGGATATAGGTGTAATCCTGTGTGGCTCTTCTTTATGTTAATTCTGTGGTAACAGAGAAGTTTAATAATATCCAGGCCTGGGTATTATTTATGCGGAAGTGTTTAGCTAGGATTTTCATCTTGTCTGCTATGGAGATGGGTGCAAGGATTTGTTATTCTCCTTTTGGCGCGCAGGTGTTGATTATTGTTTTCTTTCTAAGTTTTCTTTGTAGGACCAGTGTGCGGCCGTGCAAGGTCTAAAGAGAGTTAGAAAGATGAGGTTGTGGTATGGTTCCAAATACTCTAAGCAAGGTTTTTGGGACCTTACCCTTTCAATGATAGATGTATAGTGTTATATATTGTTATATAGTGTTATATAGTGTTACATAGTGTTATATAGTGTTATATGGTGTTATATGGTGTTACATTGTGTTATACAGTGTTTATATGGTGTTATATAGTGTTATATATAGTGTTATAATACACTTCTCACACTTGTGAATTAATGTACAATATCCCTACCCTAAATATATATATATATATATATATATATATAGGATTAGGTTCAAAAGTGAACACTAGTATATTTGGGAACTGAGCGAACTAATCCTGGCCATACACGTGTGTAAATCAATGGCCAGGATTTGATGATGAAATACACTTGTCTATTTTAAGATTTGATGGTGAAATCCAAGCCATACACGTGTGTAAATCAATGGCGGATTTGTTCACTCAGTTCGCAAATACGCTAGTGTTCACTCTAGAACCTCACCCTATATATATGTATAAATAATTCGAGTCAACCGAGTCGAACCGAACTGAGCGGACTTTTGCTCATGTTCGGTTCGTTTCAAACCGAACCGATCCAAACCGAGCGCCTTTTTCAATCGAGCTGAATCGAACGAGAAAATTCCGAACATTTTTTGATCGAGAATCGAACGAGTCTCGAGTGTCGAGCAATTTGAACAGCCCTACCACAGATGATGGTGTTCACATCTATATATTGATGAAGGGTTCAGTTATATATGGTGTAGCTTGCTTATTTTAACAATGAAACATGATTCATAGTAGCTATGGCCCATTGATACGATAAACGGGACCTTGACACAACTTTCACGGTACAAATTCTTATTCCAAAACTCTTCCATTCTTTGTCCATTTGCTTATATGCAACAAAAATGCAAAGTCACTCAACTAGGACATTTTTTATTCTTTTTGTGAGATCTTCTCATATTTTATGAAATGGTTCACAGGGTAATATAAGTTATGTTATTCCTTTATAATGTACCTGTATGTTTTATAGTACTTTTTATTTGTTTCCAATGGTGATTTACAATAGAATCAATGCATGTTGTCTTCCTCAACTATTGTAAAGACTGGTCTATAATAGGAGCTTCCTTAATTTCAACTTGTGTTTGTTTCATCATCATTAATTTCAGAAATTCCTTTCATTTAGATAATTGCTTGATGATTATCAATAATGCTTATTATAATTGGTTGTTAAGTTGCATTGCGTGATTTTATTCATCATCTTACAACTTGTGAAACTACGCTCTATTGATCAGTTTTGTTTAAACATAATGGAAAACATGAATAACATACCTGTTACAGCAGGCCAGTAGAGAATCCAGTCAGAGATGCAGCCATTGAGTTTGACATACTTGTCAGGATGATCTGGTTCCTCCTTAGGGTGTAAGATTATGATGGTGATGAAACCGAAACAAGGGTTGGTTTTGGTTATGGGGAGAAAGACGAATTGATGTTATTAGGGTTGTGTGAATTGTGTAATTGTCTAACCCTTAAACTCTCTAATAATCTCCTTATATATACACCCAAGAGGAAACCTAATTAGTTAATAAGGGTTATATAGTCCATCAACAATTACCAACTAATTATTAATAGGTTATTAATATATTTTGATCTATATAATATAAATGATTATAATGGCTACAAGATTAAATATTATAATAATTATATATTTAATCTCACATTCTCCCACTTAGCCGAGTAATCATTTATTATGAGTATTAGATGAGCCTGGCCAGGAGTTAACGCTCATTTTAGCTTTAAACCAAGAACTATAGCAGAGAAATACAACAGTTGAATCATCATTCGACTCAGGACCCCCATTAGTCATACTATAGCCTCAATTTAAAACCTAACAGTTATGATCAAAATACGCATAAGCTGTTTAGCGTCTGATTTGTATTTATATTTATATTTGTCTATATGTCATTACACCGGCAGAACATATGTTAGAGACATACAAAATCAAACTGAGGAAATTTCATTAATTAAAACATAAGCTAGTACAATATGCCATTAAATAAGGTCTTTAGTAAGTCCCATATTCGATACATGTTCTTCGAAAACTTTAGGTGGGAGACCTTTAGTCATCGGATCCGCAAGCATATCTTTAGTACTAATATACTCAATACAAAGATTATTTTCCTCAACTCGTTTACAAATATTTTGTATCGAGATATAAACCAGGTCCAGTCGAACTGTTACTGTTCGAGAAACTAACGGCAGCTGAGTTATCACAATAAAGCTTCAATGGTCTAGAAATGGAATTAACGATTTTGAGTCCAGTGATCAGATTTCAAAGCAACATTCCATGACAGGTTGTGTTGTAAACAGCAATGTATTCTGCCATCATTGTGGAAGTTGTGGTTAACTGTTGTTTATGACTCTTCCATGAGATAGGTCCGCCTGCTAACATAAAAATGTAGCCCGAAGTGGATTTCTTGTCATCTTTGCATTTGGCAAAGTCAGAATCAGAATAACCTACCACTTCTAAGTGATCACTTCTTCTATAAGTCAGTTTATAGTCTTTCGTCCCTTGCAGATATCTAAGGACCTTCTTAGCTGCTTTCCAGTGATCTAGGCTAGGATTAGTCTGATAACGGCCTAGCATTCCAGCAATATAAGCGATATCTGGGCGAGTACAGACTTGAGCATACATCAGGCTCCCGACTACTGACGCGTAAGGTATCTGGCTCATTTGCTCCTTTTCAACCTCTGTTGTCGGACATTGGAATGAACTGAAAACATCTCCGTTAACTACTGGAGCGACTGAGGGTTTGCACTGTTGCATGTTGTAATGTGTAAGGACACGATCTATGTAAGTCTTCTGAGACAATCCTAAGATTCCTTTGTGTCTATCTCGGTGAATTTCGATGCCAATGACGTAAGAAGCATCTCCGAGATCCTTCATGTCGAAGTTATGCGAGAGTAACCGCTTCGACTCATGCAACATGTCTAAACTATTACTTGCCAATAGAATATCATCTACGTAAAGGATAAGTATAGTAAAGTTACTCCCACTCATCTTGAGGTAGGTGCATTGATCCACTTGATTCTTTATAAAACCTTGTCTCTTCATGACTTTATCAAACTTGAGGTACCATTGACGTGATGCTTGTTTTAACCCGTAAATGGATTTCTTCAACTTACAAACTAGATGTTCCTGACCTTCAGGTTTAAAGCCTTCAGGTTGTTTCATGTAAACATCTTCGTCTAAGTCTCCGTTAAGGAAAGCAGTTTTGACGTCCATCTGATGCAGCTCTAAATCAAAATGAGCTACTAGGGCCATAACGATCCTTAATGAATCTTTACGAGAGACAGGTGAAAACGTCTCTTGATAATCAATTTCCTCTTTCTGAGTGTAGCCCTTTGCAACCAATCTCGCTTTATAGCGTTCAACGTTCCCATTCGGATCCAGTTTTGTTTTGAACACCCATTACATCCTACGGGTTTGACTCCATTGGGTAATTCTACCAAATCCCAAACATCATTTTTCTTCATGGATTCAAGCTCATCAATCATTGCTTTGTTCCCTTCAGAAGACTGATCACTGCTAATGGCTTCATTATAAGAGATAGGATCATTGAGCTTTCCAGCATCCATTTCAATCAGGTAGGTAACATAATCATCCCAATTAGTAGGCCTTCTTTGCCTAGATGACATCCTGAGTTGATTATCGGGTTTAGCGTTGTCTTGGTTTTGAGCGTTTGATGTGCCTTCATTATGAGGTATAATGGGTTCTGATTGTGGAGATGAAGTTGGTGCAGTAGCTTCAGGTGCAGTTGTTGCATTGGGTACAAGAGGAGTAAACGGAGTAATGGTAAGCGACGAGTCTCTCCCCCCCCCCCCCCGTGTCTTGTACTTCTTGCAATTCTTCGTAAGGAAGGGTTGGAACTGCTCCCACTGGCCTTGAAATCCTCCAGGAACACAGCACGCTTGGTTTCAATAATACGGATGACATGGGAAGGACAATAAAAACAATAACCCTTCGAATGATCAGGATACCCGATAAAGAAACAGGTAACTGTTTTAGGGTCAAGTTTCCTTAGGAAAGGATTATAGAGTTTTGCTTCAGCAATGCAGCCCCATACTTTCATATATTTAAGACTCGGTTTCCTTCCTGTCCAAAGTTCATAAGGAGTTTTAGGGACAGACTTAGAAGGAACTCTATTGAGTATATGAACAGCTGCTTTTAACGCTTCAGTCCAGAGGAATAATGGTAAATTAGTGTTGGCTAACATACTGCGCACCATGTTCATAAGGGTACGATTTCTTCGTTCAGCGACACCATTCTGCTGAGGTGTACCAGGCAAGGTGTATTCGTTCACAATCCCCTAGCCCTTACAAAACTCATAAAATGTACCAGGAGCTTGACCCACATCAGTATGTCTTCCATAATATTCACCGCCTCTATCTGATCTCACAACTTTAATCTGACGATCTAATTGCTTTTCAACTTCAGCTTTATAATCTTTAAAAGTTGTAAGAGATTCAGATTTTTCCTTAATAAGATACAAGTACATTTAACTAGATTAATCATCAATGAAAGTGATAAATGAAGTATGTCCTGTTATGCCAGCGATTTGGTAGGGACCACTATGTCAGTATGAATGAGTTCTAATAGATTAGAGCTCCTAGTGGCACCTTTCTTATTCGCTAATATCATTTTTCCTTTAAGACATTTGACACATGTTCGAAAATCAGTGAAATCGAGAGGAGGTAAGACTTCATCATTTACGAGACGATTTAATCGTTCTCTTGAGATATGGCCTAAACGTTGATGCCACAACATAGATGAAGTCTCTAAGTCTCGAATCTGTTTCATCTTTGTGACTGATTCATTAATATTATATGACAACAAAGATTTGGAAAAATTATCATCTAGTTCTAAGCTATAGAGACCACCATCCAGAATGCCAGTGCCATAAATAACAGAATCATAGAGAATAGAAATTTTTCTATGACCATGGGAAACAACAAAACCGTCCATGTCTAACTTTGGTCCTGATACAAGATTCCGAGTTACCTCAGGAACATATAAGGTATCATAAAGTTTAATACACAAACCAGTTTTCAAAAATAATTGTAATTTTCCTATGGCCTTCACTTCTAATTCCCGATCATCCCCAAATTTAAGTGTTCTTTGGTTTCTTCCCAGCTTTCGGATTGAAAGGAATCCCTGAGTAGAGTTGGTTACATGAACCATAGAACCAGAATCAAACCACCAAGAATTAGTAGGAACATTTAAATTAAAGGACTCAAGTATCATGAATAAATCGTTACCTTTCTTAGCCAGCCACTCCTTGAAGTCAGCGCATTCCTTTTGCTTATGTCCTGTTTTCTTACAGAACTTGCAATAGGGTTTTCCTAAGGAGCTCTTAGACCTGGAAGGTGCACTTGTATTAGGATTTGGCTTTTGGACTTTAGAAGCATCCTTTCTATGATAATTGTTCTTCCTCTTCATAGAGTTGGAGGTGGTAAAGTTAGCAACATCAATGGTGCGATCCATCTTCATACGCTCTTCCTCCTGTACGCACATAGCGACCAGCTCACTCATCATCCATTTGTCCTTCTGAGTGTTGTAATTGATTTTGAATGCTTCATAGGATGAAGGAAACGAAGTGATGATGAAGTGAACAAGAAAACCATCACTGATTTCCATCTCTAGCCCTTTCAGCTTATTGACCATGTCATGCATCATCATGATGTGCTCGCAAATGCCGCTCCTCCCATCACACTTAGTCGTCACCAGCTTGAGGATAAGAGTGCTAGCGTGTGCTTTTGATGTTCCTTTGAATTGTGCCTCCACAGAAGCCAGGTAGGTTTTAGCATCCTCAGAATCAGGAATAGCTCCTATAATTGCATTGTGTATGGACTGCTTCATGAACATGAGAGACGTGCGGTTACACCTAGTCCATTTTTCATGAATTATCTACTCAGCAGCAGTACTTTGAATAGTAAGGTCCGCTGGCTTATTCTCTATTAAAGCATAATCGAAGTCTAGCAATCCAAGTGTAAGCATGAGGGCATCCTTCCATTCAGCAAAGTTATCACCAGTCAAAGGTGGAATCCCGCAATTGGGTGCTGATAATGGAAATAAGATGAGCAAGTTATGATACTAAGAAAGAAGTCCTAATGTGATCTAAGGGCATGTTATACTAAGGCAGACATAAATAATGACCATTTTAATTATGAAGCTGTGATATTGTCTATTACTGTAACAACCCGCACTTTCATGCGTTATTACTACTCGATATACTCGTTATGCCTAACACCAGAGATTCGGATCATAATGTAACTATATTGCATATATCGCTATTCGAAGGATAATCGCATATTTTCGAAATATAATACCACCATGCTACACTATTATCACAAACACTAACACTCATGAAGGCATTGAGTGAGGACCTATTCTACCCTTCTCAGTGGCCGTGGTGTGTCGAAACGCAGACAATTAACGCTAACAAGGACCCTCGGGTGAGTGCTATAGCTCCAGTCGTTGTGACGATGACGACGATACGAGTAAATGGTACCCCGTCAGCCTTTGTGGCACTACACGCAATAACGTTCACGATGACATCAAGAAAGGACCTATACTACCCTCATTGATGGCTGTGAAACGTCGCTAATAATTGCATACTTAAACGAAAACCGATTGTTATATCGAAACTTTGGAAAATGGATACGTAAATACGACCCCTAGTGATATATATACGTATATAATAATGATATAAAAATAATATAAAAAGCACGTACTTCGAAAACTATCAAAACTATTAAAAACGAAGAAATTCGTCACGTCAGGATAGCCATCCGGACGGATAGCCATCCGGACGGACAGCAATCTGGACAGACAGCAATCCGGACGGATGGGCAATCCGGATCTGTGACTCCCTTCTCCACTTTCGCCTATAAATACCATATCACATCACTTGAACAGTGATGTGACAGCTCCCACTCGGCCAAACACGCTCAGGACCCTTTTCTCTCGATTTCCTCGCGATTCCGGTAAGATTTCACCTAGAAACTTGTACTTCCATGATCTACACTCCATTCTACATCATTCTAACTTTTCAAACTCGATTTCTAACCGTGACATCTGCCGATTTGAGGCGTTTTGAGGTGATGTCACCAAGAGTTCTGATGAACTTCAAGTTGTGGCCTCATTCCACTACAAACGACTCAGATCTGGGTGATTTCCACTTGTTTTGATAACAAATCTCACATAAATCGGTGCATCTAGCCAAGGAACTGTGCGATTTCGAGTTAACCATGAAAAACCATCAAGAACGACCAGATCTGATGGAATGGGGTGATTCCCGGCCGTTAGAACGGGTCGGAACTGATGAAATTTCAAGTGTTAGTGCGAAATTACACTACCCTAGTAAAAACGAACGTATTCCTTCCGTTAAACACTCGGAAACAGTGTTCAGGATGCGAAGCAAACGTATCGTCCGCACGGATGACATGTCCGCACGGATGACATGTCCGCACGGATGACATGTCCGTACGAATGACATGTCATCCGGACGGATACATGTCATCCGGACGGAATACATATCAATCCGCACGAACAACCTGTCGATCGTACGGATAACATGTCAATCCGCACAAGTTACACTTGTCCGCACGGATAACATGACAATCCACACGAGTTACACTTGTTCGAACGGATAACACTTACAATCCGCACGAGTCAACACTAATCCGACCGGATAGCCTGTCATCCGACCGGATGACGGCCATCCGACTCAGATCCATATGCCATCCGATCGGATGAGCCCATCCGAATAGGTAACCACCATCCGACCAGATGACTGACTTTTCGATGCTATTTCTCGCTTAACCGTGCATCGTTTACTATATCCTTCAATGATTAACGCAGACGTACTCGCAACCGATCCAATCAAGTTGTATTCTCGCTAAATACGCACTGTGAGTATACTTGAACCCTTTTTAACCGCATTTTTGGGTGTAACATACGTTTCTAACAAATCGAACTTATCTAACAAAATATTCAATCAATCGAATTATTACTTGCGAATAGCTGTTATGCATAGATATACGTGATGCTAGTTGCATATGTGCTAGGGCTTATACTCGCGACGTCCCACCACGACTAGTATAGTACTATTGCGCCCGACGGGGTCTAGTTATGCCATCGTACATTCGAGCATCGAGGGCTTAGTTGGTAGTATCAGTTTTGTGAGTATGTATGTCGTGTATTACGTTTATGCATGTGGAAATTCGCAACACTTTTTATCTATTATGCTATACTTATCAAACCTGTATACTCGCCAATACTTTGTATTGACAAATATTTTAACGTATGTTGCAGGTTAGATCGCAGACTATATCAAATCAAGCTAGGAAGTCTAGAAACTCAACTAAAATCTAGGTTGTCGGGTTGTATTGTTCGAGAGGACAAGAAATCTGTGATAACTTATGTGATTGTATTGTTGTTAGTATGGGATAACGAATGTATTAAATATTATCGCAATATAGTTGTTATGGATTCTCGTGAGCAATCTGATCCGCCTAGTGCCGCGCCCCGATGATTCCGCCATCGGTTGGGGTGTGACAGATTGGTATCAGAGCCATAACTATAGGGAATTAGGCCAGACTCGACCTAGTCCGGGTCGACGTCTTAGAAATTGACCTAGTCTATAGTCTAAGTATCAACAGGCCGACTCGTACGAAACCAGTAGGGTTTGTATCGGGCCTACTCGATACTCTCGATCGAAATTGCTAAAAGCTACAAGTTTGTGTGAACATCGCGTACCACAACTTCACACGAAGAAGCCTTTCCTAAGGCTGAAATACTACTTAGCCTTTTCTAAGGCCGACACAATACACATGTTTTCGAAAATACTCGCATAACGAAACCGAGTGACCCAGTCAAGATCAGGTGTGAAAACCAAGAACTCTCGACAGGATTGCTCACTCAGCGCATTTTTCTAGCACGAGAACCTTTCATCGAGCTAGGAGTGACATCCACATCTCGACGAAAGCCTCCATTTCGAAATCTAGTGGAACTCCCGAATTTATTCGAAGAGCATAACCACAATTAGGAACGAAACTGTTAAGTCAGGGGTGAAACCCGTACCTTAATAAGACGTTCCACTCTCTAAATTAGTTTTCAAAAGCTCTCCCCAAGGACTCGACTATCATGATAACTCAAGCCACGTGATGACTAGGAAAGCGAATGCCATGAGCTGCATCCCAGTGGAAGCATGAAACTTTCTAGGTCAACGCACATGCCCGAACTTGTTGAGCATAGTTGGGTTACCATGGGTAGTCGACGCCTAAACACCCAAGGCACTCTATCATACGACCTGCCAATCTTACAACTGGTTGGGAACTTATTTACGTTTTGAAACTTTACGCTTTATCGATTTCTCGATTTCACAATTTTCACTCCCTACTTTATAAACGCACAATTCGCACTGCCATCGCAATCCAAAACGAAACCCAAATGTTCGCAACAACACTAATGCATAATCTATCGTCTTCGCTCTCGTTATATCACCTCAACGCGTTCTCGCATATTCTAAGTCGATCTGTATGTGTATGATTAAAAAATTACAACTATATAAATACATATAAATACGTATAAACAAACAAGTCAATGTGTGAGAACTTAGGGATTACATGTCTCCTATGTGATTCGTATTACTACTATACTATCTATACTATCGCACCAAGTTTTGAACGCGCCCAATCGCATCGCAAAACTCAAAAATCATTATGATCGAATCTCACTCTAAGTCTCTTTCTGTCTAGATGCCTTCCGACAACTCTACTTCGAGAATGTTAGCAAAGAGACGAGCCAAACGAAGGGGCGAAAAGAGGATTGCTTCGATTGTGACCAGGGAAGTGGTCAAAGTCATTCCTCAGATTGTCACACGAGTGCACTCTCATATTAACTCTCGAACTTCGGAAGACGTTAAGACAGAAGAGCCGCAATCTACATTTCTTTACAAACACTTCAAAGCCTGTGATCCGATGGTCTTCACGGGTGAAGGAGGTGTTTCTCAGCTACTCCAGTGGTTCGACTCTATCGACGTTACCCTTCGTCAAAGTGGGTGTCCCGATAGTTTCCGTACTACTTGCGCTACCGGAGTATTCCAATCTCGAGCACTCGACTGGTGGACTGCCGAACGTAACAAACGGGGAATCTCCGCAGCTTACGCTCTCTCTTGGGATGAGCTGAAGGAGCTCATGAAGAAAGAGTACTGCCCTCCTCACGAGATCCAGAAGCTAGAAAACGAATTTTGGGAAATCAAGCAAACCAAAGGTGACAATGCTGGCTACACCGCAAGGTTCAAACAGCTTAGCATAATCTGCCCAAGTCAGGTCAACACTTCAGAAAAAGCCATTTCGAAGTACATTCGTGGCTTGCCTGAGTGTGTGGGTGATTTCGTCGAAGCTGCAAAACCTGCTACCATCAAAGAAACCTACCGCTTAGCTGCAGAAATCAATAACAAACGACTCATGGAAGGATTATTTTCAAGGAATCCTGTCAAGCAAGCTCATCAAGCAATCACCAGTAATCCTTCAGGCGAACATGTTGACGAACCTTCTGATGAATCTACTAACGAACCTTCTGACAAATCTGCTGGTGATTCTTCTAATGAATCAGCTAACGATTCTTCTAACGAATCTGCTAACGATTCTTCGGATGGATCTACTGCCGATTCTTCTGACAAATCTGCAGACGGATCTTCTGACAAATCAGCCAAAGACTCTGCAAGTGAGTCTTCAGACGAATCCTCCAACGATGACACCTCTTCGCAAGACACCGACAAACCCAGCCGCAAACGAAAGACTTCAAGCCCGAGCTCATCGACAACCGAACTGCTGCAACCGAAACCTCTTCGAACAGTTCCGATGTTTCCAAAACGAGCCTACACTGGAGCTCATCCTCAGTGTTACTCGTGTACCTATCATCATCCAGTTGGGGCTGACTGTCGCTATTGCAATAACTGCAACCGTTACAGTCACTTCACCCGCAACTGCCGCATCGAACCGTGAACTTGAGTACAACAACAACAGCTCCAGCAAAAGTCTTCCGCATCAGACACCTAGCAAGCGTAGGATAAAGTTGTAATGATACGATTTTCGACGTTAGTTTCTAAGTTTTGAACCTACTCCATTTACTCGATGTTGCCACTATGCATAACATTAACTCTCGTTCTCGTGTTCTCTCACTCTCTAGTCGTCGCACTTAGACTAAATTAACACACATACTATATACTATATCACGAAGTAACGTGTTTTACCCTCACTACACTCTTGGAACGAGGTACGATAAACGTGCAAGGAACAACTAATCACGGGTGCACACGGGATTATTTGGGTCAGTGCACGGAGATCATAGTGAATTCTAAGGTGCCATAAGCGTTGCGACGAAGTATGACACCAAATCACGGGATCTAAGTAGTAGGGGTCAAGCAAGGTGTGCTTTATCATACTACCGAAGTTCCCTGAAGAAAGTGCCACGTGGAGTTGAACGTTATTAGACCTATTATACTATTGTGATTATTTTCAACACACTACACTCAACCGCAAGGCGTAACAAACCGTATCATTGCGAGACTTGTAGTAAGTCTGCAAATGCAGTGCAATCGCCTCATCGATGGACTCTGGAGAGTCTACCTCACAGGACAATTGCATCAACGCAAGACTGATCGTGAGTCTATAGCAAACAATCTCATAAACGCTCAAGGTATTGCTGAGTGAGGACCTATTCTACCTTCCTCGATAACCGTGATGCGTCGAAACGTAACGTTAAGCTTACTCGAAACAAAACTCGACTAATCACAATCCCTCATCTTGTGTATCTCACAATCTCTATCGCTTATTATGTGAATCTATGTCGCTTGCTGTGTATCAATCTATCGCTGTCGCCTACCGTTATCAGTGGTGTTTATGTAAGTTAGCACACATGACCTCGCTTCACGAGAGGAAACTCATATGATTAAAGCAAGGTGTTTTAGTCATATCGGCGGGCTTTCGTGGAAAAAGGCCATGTGGGTTTAATGTGGAATCTAATAAAAAACGCGCTAGTCGCTTATCGCTTATCGCTCGACGCCTACCCAGACACGACACATAAACGTTTTGTGTCATCAGGCTACCCGCGCACGCTGTCGTAGCTACGTTCGCAATTTGACTCGCCGGTCTAATCTATTCGATTCTATCCTACGTTCGGTCCGATTTTCTATCGATTGGGCCAAGTAAACGTAAATTCTATCTGTGTCATATCGGCGCACCGGACACCGCCCCACGAAACAGAAGTAATATGAGCAAAACATGGTGGATACGCCGCTGGTACTTCCTATATATAAATGTTTTAAACATATTAACGAAATTTCGTGGGAAAGTGCCAAGTGGGGCTCGGTGATTAACTACCTTCTGTACTATTAAAACTGATTTTCATAAAACTTTTGTTAAAAAAAAAAACCATGGGACAAGTGAAATTCCTCACAATGTGGAGGTAACATCGAACCAGCTTAACTCCATGTCCAAGGGGAGCTTTCACGAGTCCAATTTTTCCCTAAAACCTTTTTCAATGACAAAAATAAGACTTTCTTGAGACATTGGTTCAGCATCGAGTTCAGCTGAACCCGTGTCGTAGGAGAGTTTCCGTAACCCCAGTTTTCATTTTTTCGAATTCCTTAAAATGTCTGAAACCTAAACTTTCTTGCAACGTTGGTTAACAATGGACTCAGCTAACCCTACGTTATGAGAAACCTTTCAAAGTTCTTCAACTTACAATCGCATCGAACTAACGAATTCTTCGCAACATGAGGTGCTTTGTAACGACAACTCGTGGGATATTACTTTCGTCTTTACGTCGCCTTCTCGCTATCGCAGTCGATCTCTCTTATTCGAAACGTTCTCGCTGTCAATCTACGATCAAATCACTCGCTGTATCGCTACTCGTACAAGACCAACTCGTAGAAGTCTACCTATTGGATTAATTTCGGGACGAAATTTCCTAAAGTAGGGGATACTGTAACAACCCGCACTTTCGTGCGTTGTTACAACTCGATATACTCGTTACGCCTAACACCAGAGATTCGGATCATAATGTAACTATATTGCATATATCGCTATTCGAAGGATAATCGCATATTTTCGAAATACAATACCACCATGCTACACTATTATCACAAACACTAACACTCATGAAGGCATTGAGTGAGGACCTATTCTACCCTTCTCAGTGGTCGTGGTGTGTCGAAACGCAGACAATTAACGCTAACAAGGACCCTCGGGTGAGTGCTATAGCTCCAGTCGTTGTGACGATGACGACGATACGAGTAAATGGTACCCCGTCAGCCTTTGTGGCACTACACGCAATAACGTTCACGATGACATCAAGAAAGGACCTATACTACCCTCATTGATGGCTGTGAAACGTCGCTAATAATTGCATACTTAAACGAAAACCGATTGTTATATCGAAACTTTGGAAAATGGATACGTAAATACGACCCCTAGTGATATATATACGTATATAATAATGATATAAAAATAATATAAAAAGCACGTACTTCGAAAACTATCGAAACTATTAAAAACGAAGAAATTCGTCATGTCAGGATAGCCATCCGGACGGATAGCCATCCGGACGGACAGCCATCCGGACGGACAGCAATCCGGAAGGACAGCACTCCGGACGGATGGGCAATCCGGATCTGTGACTCCCTTCTCCACTTTCGCCTATAAATACCATATCACATCACTTGAACAGTGATGTGACAGCTCCCACTCGGCCAAACACGCTCAGGACCCTTTTCTCTCGATTTCCTCGCGATTCCGGTAAGATTTCACCTAGAAACTTGTACTTCCATGATTTACACTCCATTCTACATCATTCTAACTTTTCAAACTCGATTTCTAACCGTGACATCTGCCGATTTGAGGCGTTTTGAGGTGATGTCACCAAGAGTTCTGATGAACTTCAGGTTGTGGCCTCATTCCACTACAAACGACTCAGATCTGGGTGATTTCCACTTGTTTTGATAACAAATCTCACATAAATCGGTGCATCTAGCCAAGGAACTGTGCGATTTCGAGTTAACCATGAAAAACCATCAAGAACGACCAGATCTGATGGAACGGAGTGTTTCCCGGCCGTTAGAACGGGTCGGAACTGATGAAATTTCAAGTGTTAGCGCGAAATTACACTACCCTAGTAAAAACAAACGTATTCCTTCCGTTAAACACTCGGAAACAGTGTTCAGGATGCGAAGCAAACGTATCGTCCGCACGGATGACATGTCCGCACAGATGACATGTCCGTACGAATGACATGTCATCCAGACGGATACATGTCATCCGGATGGATACATGTCATCCGGACGTATACATGTCATCCGAACGGAATACATATCAATCCACACGAATAACCTGTCGACCGTACGGATAACATGTCAATCCGCACAAGTTACACTTGTCTGCACGGATAACATGACAATCACATGAGTTACACTTGTTCGAACGGATAACACTTACAATCCGCACGAGTCAAAACTAATCCGACCGGATAGCCTGTCATCCGACCGGATGACGGCCATCCGACTCAGATCCATATGCCATCCGATCGGATGAGCCCATCCGAATGGGTAAGCACCATCCGACCAGATGACTGACTTTTCGATGCTATTTCTCGCTTAACCGTGCATCGTTTACCATCCGACCAGATGACTGACTTTTCGATGCTATTTAAAGCCCTTAGTCGAAACCTCAGTGATCTCGAGTCGAAACCATTGTCTCAAGTTGTAAAGTTTTGAGAACCCTTATGATTTCGAGTCGAGACCTTGTGTTCTCGAGTCAAGACCTGATGGTCCGAGTCGCAATCTGATGGTCTCGAGTCCACTGTTAACAGCTGTTGTTGTGAAAATAACTGAAAACTCGAAATTTTAGGGATTGTAGATAATGTTTCCTGTTTTATTATTGATCTAAACTTATCAAAATATTTCGAAAATTATAATTGGTTATCTATTAACTGTTTTTCGAAGTTTTAAAAGATAAAAATCAGATCAAAAACAGTAAAAACATCCATTAATCCAAATCATATTCCAAAACTTAAGGAATTTTCGAGTTTTCTTAGAACAAGTGATGAACCCTAAAAAAATAAAACATAATTCTGGAAACCCGAATTTTAATGGTTTTGTAATGGATTTCGGAACAGTAAGTTTTACCCATTATGATTTCGAGTCAATTATTAAAATTCCTTTTCGAAAATAGTGATTCGGGACATTGTTAAAGGACTCGAAACCGGCTGTTTATAATACTTTCAAAAATTCTGTTTTCCAGATTTAAATCCCAGAATTAACGGATACGAAAATAGAACCGATTTATCAACATATGCTCTAATACCACATGTTGATCAGTTCTGTTTAAACATAATGGAAAACATGAATAACATACCTGTGACACCCCAGGAAAACCAGGAAACCACGCTACCTAACTAGCTTCCTCAGTAACTACGTACTAAATTCCGGGATGAAATTTCTTTCAACTTGGGGATGATGTGACAACCCGTATTTCAGAACCTTTTTTTGTGCTTGATGTAACCTGTATGAACATTACGTGATAGCTTGATGTGTTTGATTTCAATAAAAATGTTATGAGTTTGTTATCTTATGTGTTAGGTGTTTGTAATGTGAGTTTGTATGTATGTATAACAAACGTGGTCGCACAACATTGTCCGGTCGCACAAACTCTTTGGTCCGCACACCTTAATCCTAGTCGGACACTTCTTTCTCGGCCCACGTTGCTTGAACTCAAGACTAAGGGCAACCCAAAGATGGGTTTGGCCCACTCCCCTTGTGCGAATACACATACCCATTATGAGGGGTTTTGTTCCTCATAATTTACAAACAAGAAAACACACACAAACCCTAAACTCTCTTTCTTCTCTCCTCCACTCGATGGCAACAACTCTTGTTCCTCCGAAGCTCTTCTTGGATCGCTGCACTATCTCTCTCGTTCCATCACTAGTGTGCACTCAAACCCTCGGTTAGCATGTTTGGTTTTGTTTTAGTTTGTATTCTTTGTTGATTTTTCGGCCATGAGAATATGTGGACATATGATATGTTATGATCAAAATATGATATAAAGTTGTTACATGATTTGCATGAATCGAATGGATGGATTAACTCGGATAGTAAACTGTTAGAAATAGCATGATAAAGAAAGTTCGGTTAGTAT
The DNA here is from genome assembly GCA_030545235.1 of Helianthus tuberosus. Classification (NCBI taxonomy): domain Eukaryota; kingdom Viridiplantae; phylum Streptophyta; class Magnoliopsida; order Asterales; family Asteraceae; genus Helianthus; species Helianthus tuberosus. The sequence goes on from CM060438.1 coordinate 59,500,874, forward strand.
GATGTTATGCATGAATTTAGATGATGATCGCATGATTAAATGGTGATATGCTAGGACCGAATTCATGCTACTAGAATTTATGATTCTCGAATATGTGTTGTATTGTTAGGTTGATGTACACATAAACTAGGGTTACATGTTAGTGTTCAAATTCATTAGGATGATGGTTTGACTGAATGCTTTCAATGATGATTGATTGTTCTTGTTTAGATGATAATTAGGGTTAAATGAATATGCATGATTGTTGAATGAATTGCCGTTTGATCTGAATTGAAACTACCAAAACTGTTAGCAAATGTTACGGAGATAATAGGCTGAGAATAAGGAAGGTTGTTACACACTTGGTCTCGACACGGGTTGCGAGTCGAGAATCCATAGTCTCGACTCGAGACCACATTAGTACACAAACAGCAAGACTCGAGACCCTCAGTTGGGGGTCTTGTTGCGACTCGAGTCCACCTGGTCTCGAGTAACGAATGCGTGATCCGAGATCTCTTCTGTTGCGACTTGAGATCCTTAGGCCAACAACCCGAGACCGCACAGTCTCGACTCGAGACCACCAGCTCGCACATCTGATATGGACTTGCACATTATCACAGGCCCAAGAACTTGGGCCGCATATTTGGGCCTTATTTGTGTACGTGAATGTTACTGTTAAGTATGTTATGTGTTATTTATTAACTGCCATGATGTTGTGTATATGCCATGATCAATCTGTGTATGTAAACTATTAGTTATCTGTGAAACATACGTGTATTATATAACAACCCTCCTAAATATTTTCCCCGATGCCCTAATATATTTTAAATAACCCTATATGTCTTAAAATACACCCCATATGTGAAAACCGAGCCCAAAATATGAAATAGCATTTAAAATAAAAATAAAAACAAAAATTTTGTTTCGCTCGCGGGCCGCGTAAGACCACATAAGGGTCTGCGCGGGGCGCGACAGATCATGAACGCGGCGAAACCCTGAGTCGACACGTGTCATCAACGTGTTGAACCTATACCATGACCCAGATCACCTACGGCCTAACCCCCCTACTACGCGGGCCGCGTAGTCCCTTGTTACATCTTACGTGGGCTGCGTAAGACCCAAAATCAGCTCATATAAAGCTGGAGCTCGGGCCTTCAGTCCAAACTCGCTCAATTCTTCGATCTCTCTCTCTTTCTCAAATCTGAATTATAGGCATAATACTCGGGTATAATATCCCCCTAAATAACGAAGTTCTGCTCCCTTGTAAGTATCATAACCCCTGGATACGTATTAGATACGCTGCCCGATTGATCTAGGGTTCCGTAACGGCTGTCGTGGTTCTGCCCGACGTAGTTGTTGGAATGCCGTCTCAGGGAGGGTATTACTAATGTTAAAATGAGTTATTATACTAACACGTGTGCATTTGTGTAAATTATAGATTGTCACCAGGAAACCCTAAAGGATAATCTAAGACAGCAATGTGAGTAATCTCCTTTTTGCAAATTATTTTTACAAAACCTCACACAATTAATTATATATTAAGCAGTTATTGAGTATTTGTAAGGATACAATTATCGTCGGTATGTTGGGGTTTTGTATACAAAATTTGTTACTGCCTTGCAAGGAGTGACATTTCCACAAGTCGGGTTTGACAGTACCATGGGTGGTAATTGATATGACTTGGAAACAAATGTAAATGCGAGACCGCCCTCAATACTGTACAATGGTTTTTATTAAACTTGATTAAACTGGGATTCACTCACCAGTATTTTCCACTGACAAATTGTTTTTAAACGCGTTTCAGGTAACAAAATGTGAAAGCCAAATAGTAGCCAGCTGGACAGCACTGAAGGCTTGGAAAAGTGGCTATAAAGTTACCTAAAATAAATAGATGTTTTTATTAAATAAAATAGAGTTTATCCCTATGAAAATGTGTGTACTTAAACTTGGGATTTTTCCCATGTGTTTATTATTATAAAAGCATGGTATTTTACTCTGATAAAATATTTCCTAACTACGGTCATGATGTAAATTCCGCTGTCAAATTGAATAAACACGCGATACCACCGAAACTGGCTCGCGGCCGCCCGTTCCCGGGAAATAGGGATCGGGGGTTGCGACAGAAGGTGGTATCAGAGCTAAGCCACTGATTCAGCCACAGAAGTGTTCTGCTGACACCAAAATTCAATCTGTTAGGAAATAAATTACGGAAATACGTGCATAATTGTATTTTATTGTTGTGTGTTATTTGACTATTTGTTAGTTTACAGTATGAGTGACCAAGGACCATCCGACGCGTATCGTCAGTTGTCTGGTTCGCCTAGAAGCGAAGGCGCCTCTTCTCAGGCTGCCCTCTCGGGGTACTCTGCTGATAATGAAGAAGGAATATTCATGTTTAAGGCTCAGTCTGAAGAGCCATTCCCTCAGAAAAAGGGAGGATGGTTCAGTAGGGGAGCACATGAGCGTAGGAAACGTATGAAAAAGTTACAAGACCAGAGAGCACTAGCAGTTGCCAAAAGAGAAACCGATGCCCATGCCCAGGACATGATTAATAAGAGTTTAGCTAATTTCCATATCTTAGCAACCACTGCAGCTGACTCTAACCTGGAGCAAATGATAGCACCCCAACCACAACCACCATTTCCCGACCAACCAATGGAAATAGAGAACCCTGAAAATCAAGTAGAAATGCATGATTTTAACCCAAAGGAGATACCTAGGGTACCAGCACCTAACCCCTTAGACCCAAATTACGACCCATGGTGGGACGACAATAGGGACTATGTGCAACGTTACCCGATACACGAAGACATGCCCATGCCAAATCTAGGAGCCTACCCAGGTTTGGACCCTCAAGATCCCAATTATGATAACGATGTATACATTAGGGAGATTTTAGAGAATCCTTACCAATTCCAGGCACCTACACCCTGATACCAGGAACCCGAACCCCAGATTCCAAACCCAGTCCTAGAACCTGCACCCCCAATGAGTGCAGAAAATGTACAAGAACTCGGGACATTTGGTGAGGAAATTTTAGAGAGTAGTGAAAGGATGAGACAGGTGGGAGAGCGACTCGTCTGGAAGTACGACGAGCGCAATATGGATTTCTGGATGAATCCATATCCTTGAATGTGATGGTGGAGATGGTAGTAATAATAATAATAATAACATAATATAATAATAAAATATATGTGTATGTGTATGAAAAAAATACTACGGATGCCTACTACTAGTAGTGTAATTTTAAATTTCAGTCGGTATTGTAATTTTAATTTCCAGCATTAGTTTGTAGTGGATGCATATTATATAAAAATAGAGTAAAGTCACAATGATCGACGCTTTTGACCAAAATGCGTGTCATGTGATTGGTTATATTAAATATTATTTTGTGATATTAATTCGTGGTAACTGTTTAAAATTCAGATGGCCGACGAAGTGAATCAGGAAAATCTGAATAACGATAACCAGATTAACAATAACCATGGCGGAAACATCGGGGAGTGTTGTAACAGAATTATTGTTTCACAACCATGGCAATTAAAGTTATGTTTTATTTATCAAACAAGAGAGTTACATTGTCTTTAAACGAAAGAAACAGAAGTACACAACATTATTTAAACTAATCTTGCTTCTTTTATGTCACTAAGGCCCGAGTCCACCCTAGTGTATCCTGAATCAAACCTATGCACCAGCTCCTGAAAACACATGTGAAAATAGGTACGTCAGCATAAAAATGTCTGTGAGATACATAGGTTTTGTGAAAATAGGATTCATGACTTGAGTTTTAAAGAAGTGTTTAATAAAAATTAGCCATGAATCTGGTTAAGTGTTTTCTTTTATAAATCATATGAAAACTTGGTAAGAAAATTAGATTATATAAAAGAAAAATGTATGGTTAATTAAATAAGTAAAATGAGTTGTATAAACTGTTTTGTAAAACAATGTCTTGTGAAAATATGTTATTTATGTAAAATGTTATATGTCTAAATTGAAATGATTTAAATGACGCTACGATGTGTAATATCATAAAAACACTTATATATAGGAAGTACCAGCGGCGTATCCACCATGCTTTTATCATATTACACACGCCTCATTACTTAAATCACTTACCCAAACAAACCACCAATGTAAATTGTTCATGTTTAAACCAATTATCAAGAATGTTCATGTGTAAACCATATCTATTGTAAATCATGTAATGTGTATGCCAATGTTAAAATGTTTATGTCAAGTGTAAACTATGTAATGTGTAAACCAATATCATGTATGGCAAGTGAAATATATCAACTACCATAGGTAAAATGTACAAAACAAGGTATTGAAGTAAATCAAGGTTATGTTTTGTAAAATAACTGCATGCTATACTGATACAAACATCTATGCGGTATTGTGAAAATACATACATTCAAGCCTTGAGACTGTGGCGACAAACCCTTAAACAAATTAAAGATTTATCTGAGTTATGTGTATCGAATTCAGTCATTCCTTCCATCCAAACAAACCTAGGATTTCGGGAATGGGAGTTGTCAATTCCTATGGTACCACTACCTACTAACCTACAGCGAGATCAATGTTAATGAATATATTTTTGTCCCATTTAAACAAACCAAATGTCATACCAAAATGTAAGCATGTGATGTAAAACAAATGTACTAAGTATGCAACAAATGAACATACATAGCATGTGATGTAATGTAAAACAATGCACTAAGTATGCACTAAATGGACATACATAGCGTGAAATGTAATGTAAAACGATGCACTAAGTATGCACTAAATGGACATACATAGCGTGAAATGAAATGCAAAACGATGTACTAGGTATGCAACAAATGGACATACATAGCAAAAACATAATGAAATCATGTACTATAAATGTACTAACGAACATAACAAGCATACGATATGAAAACATGGAAAGCACGAAAGTAACAAGTAGGCACATGTGTTTCACCCCAAAATGTTTGAAAAACAGTAAAAGAGGGGACTATGTACTCACTTGAGATTGCTTAATAGCCTTTAGATAACCACCAAGCAATGCTAGAAAGATCACGGAATTAAACGACACCTAATATAGGTACTATGTTAATAAACCGGGCCTAAATCGGAGGATCGGATAGGATGAGGTTTCGCAAACCAAATGAGTATGGGAACTCATGTAATATGGTTTAACAAAGCCTACATACTAAAATGAAACCTAACCTAAGTGCTTACGGCCCATTACGACCCGTTTAGGTAGCTTATGCTACTTTAACGCGTCGTTTGCGTAAAACGCGTTCGGACCGCCTAACTGGCCCTATGACAAGTAATATATGCCTTAACATGTCTAATATTGTTGCCTAATCAGTTTAGATATCAAAATTTAAGTTACATATGCTTAAAATGAATTTATGCGTAAAAGGGCATTTTGGTAATTTTCCTAAGGCATATAAACTACCTATCATACAACTAACTAAATGTCGTGACCATAAGGTATAACCTCGGAAGGTTATTCCCTATACAACTATGGTCACCTAATGTGTTTGGTCGGATCTTAATGATCGACCAAACAGGTCGGGTTCGAAAGTCTAAACGGTTGTTTAGACCGCTTACCTTACGACCCTATATAAGCACTAAACCTAAAGTGACGAGCTAAACATGTTTAACGAAGTTTGAAAACAGGTTTGATATCAAAACAAACGGTTTTGATACCTAAAAGTAGTTTGGTTACAAAATACACAAGAATACGCATTTTGGCCAAAACTACGACTCGTCACTATGCCTAGATAACGTGGTAATCAGTAGATATTGTCACAATGGACTATAACCATCGTGATTACGCTCACGTTATGAAGTTCAAACAAACTTCGTGTTGACCATAAACTGGTCAATGCAGAAAGTCAAACACTGTTTGACTTTCGTGCTAAAAACGCGTAAAAGAACGAAAGAATACTTACAACGGGTCCAAGAATGGAAGTTTGATTCCAAATATTCTCAGGTATGAAGTGATAAACACATCAACTTAGAGAATTTTCAGAATCAAGTGTGAGTTGGGAGTGAAATGGTGGGGGTTTATATAGATTTCATAGGACCGTTAAGATCGTTTCTTGAAACCCGAGATTTGATCTAGGCCGTACACTTGCACCCATTATTTTGCAAAACCATGGACACTTAAAAATGGCCCATAGTAAGCTAAAATACCATTTGCAAGAGTGCACAACAGCTGGAACAGCTAGAAACAGCTGAAAAAAAGATTTGTGCAGATCTGGTGACTCCACGCGGCCCATGTAAGGGACAAGGAGGGTCTATGCAGCCCGCCTGGTATCCAGTTCAGCAAACAAAGTTTCAGTATTAGCAGTTTTGGTCCCTGCAGTGTTTAAGCTCAATTCCGACACATCTAAGGCCCGTTAAGCCAACTTTAAGGGCCTACAATGATTCCTAAACATAGGGGACATGAAACATGCTCAAAAATATGTCGGAAGTCGGTTCGTTTGGCCGTACGATCACGTTATTCGGTTAATTACGACGAAATACGCACGAACGCGAAAAACGATCCAAGTTACGCGACGAATGGAATTTTCTTATGCCAATCACTAAAATAAAATATTTTAATGGTTGCATAAATTTTTGGATGTACGGATGTATTCAGAACGTAAGTTATGCGCGAAAATGCAAACTTATGCACTTTTTGACGCTTTTAGTCCCTGAATGATCAAAAAGTTTATTTTAGCACACCGAACCCCTCAAAGCCTATTTCTAAGCTATGTAAAGGATATTTAGGGTATGTTTAACTTATGATCAAGTTCCGAAATGTCTGTTACAGTACGAATCAGCATACTTTCGCAGTTTGTCGAAATTAGTCCCTGTAAACGAATAAACTTGATTTTGCCATACCAAAGCTTTCAAAACTTATTTCTGAGTTATATAAAGGTTATTTAAGGTATGTTAAGCATATGTTGATATTCCAGAGTGTTTGTTGTGTTGAAATGGTTACGTTTACGCATCAGATTGCGTATAACTCTCTAGAAAGTGAAATAGAGTTTGAAATTGAACGAAAATCAAAATATGCAAAGTGTCAAACATAAATAAACAAACATTGGGATCAAATAACATTATTTTATTGATAACTGAACTGCTTACAATGATCACAAGCACAGATGTCACAGTCTCCCCTACTTGTGGAAATTTCATCCCGAAATTTGTTTAGAGGAAACTCGTGGGAAAAGATGTGGATATTTCGCCTTCATTTGATCTTCACGTTCCCAAGTAAATTCTGGTCCATGTTTTGATTCCCAGCGAACTTTGACCAAAGGAATGCACTTGCACTTGAGCCACTTGACTATACGGTCCATGATTTCCACTGGTTTCTCAACAAAATGCATCGTGTTATCAACACGAATCTCGTCAAGCGGTATGTGGAGGTTCTCATCAGCTAGACACTTCTTGAGATTGGACACGTGAAGGTTGGATGAACATTTCTAAGTTCAGGAGGTAACTCAAGTCTGTAGGCTACCTTACCGATTCTTTCGACGATCTTGAATGGTCCAACATATCTAGGTGCAAGTTTTCCTGTCTTTCCAAATCTGATCACACCTTTCCAAGGTGAGACCTTAAGTAATGCGCGATCACTGACTTGAAATTCCAAGGGCTTGCGTCGTCGGTCCGCGTAACTCTTTTGACGGCTTCCAGTTGTCTAAAGGTTATCACGAACTTTCTTAACCTTATCTGTTGTCTCTAGAACGAGGTCAGGTCTAGTAAGTTGAGCCTCACCGATCTCATTCTAGCAGACTGGTGAACGACATTTTTGACCATAGAGAGCCTCGAAAGGAGCCATGTTGATGCTGGAGTGATAACTATTGTTGTAGGAGAATTCAATTAACGGAAGATACGAATCCCAACTACCACCAAAATCGATTACACAAGCTCTAAGCATATCCTCCAAATTCTGGATTGTTCTTTCAGTTTGGCCATCTGATTGCGGATGGTAAGCTGTGCTTAAATTAAGTTGGGTTCCGATAGCAGATTGCATGGTTCTTCAAAAGCAAGATGAGAAACGAGCATCTTTGTCAGAAATAATGTTCAAAGGAACACCATGTCTAGATACAATTTCATCCACATAAATTTTAGCAAGCTTGTCAGCAGATAGATCCTCACGGATCGGCAAGAAATGTGTTGACTTTGTAAGACGATCAACAACTACCCAGATGGCGTCATGACCTGTCTTTGTGCGTGGAAGTTTGGTAATAAGATCCATTGAAATGTTTTCCCGTTTCCAAACTGGAATCTCTGGTTGCTCCAATAAACTAGAAGGATGTTGATGTTCAGCCTTAACCTTAAGACAAGTAAGGCATTTAGATACGTATAAGGCAATGTCTTTCTTTATACCAGGCCACCAATACTGAGTACGAAGGTCCTTATACATTTTGTCTGCACCAGGATGAATAGAATAACGAGACCTATGAGCTTCATCCATAAGCAAGGTGCGAAGATCATCCTGGCTTGGGACCCACAAACGGTCCATGAAATAATATGATCCATTGTCCTTTAGTTCGAGATCAGGCTTGATATGATAGGGTAATTCCTTACCCATTAAGTCTTGTGAAACACAAGTATGTTGAGCCTGAGAAATGCGTGCTTGAATATTAGATCGAACACGAACACAATGAAGCTTGACATGCTCTTTACGACTCAATGCGTCAACCACGACATTCGCCTTACCAGGATGGTAGCGAATCTCGCAATCATAGTCGTTTAGAAGTTCAACCCAACGTCGCTGCCTCATGTTGAGTTCTTTCTGATTGAAGATGTGCTGAAGACTTTTGTGGTCAGTAAAAACCACACATTTAGTACCATACAAATAGTGTCTCCAGATCTTAAGAGCGAAAACAACTGCACCTAACTCAAGATTATGAGTGGTGTAGTTTTTCTCGTATACCTTCAACTGCCTTGATGCATATGCTATGACTTTATTCCTTTGCATAAGAACACAGCCAAGACCCAAATTTGATGCATCACAATACACGACAAAATCATCATTGCCCTCGGGCAAAGATAGAATAGGCGCATCACAAAGTTTCTGCTTCAAGGTCTGAAATGCTTCTTCTTGTTTGGTTCCCCAATCAAAGGGTTTGTTCTTCTGAGTTAAAGCAGTTAGAGGAACTGCAATCTTTGAGAAATTTTCAATGAAGCGGCGGTAATAACCCGACAGGCCAAGAAAAGAACGAACCTCAGTAGGAGTAGTAGGTGTATCCCAAATCCTTAATCGCACTGATCTTGGAGGGATCTACATGAATACCTTGTTCATTGACGATATGTCCCAAAAATTGAACTTCCTTAAGCCAAAATTCACACTTGGAGAATTTGGCAAAAAGTTGCTCTCTCTTCAGGAGTTCCAGAGTAAGACGAAGATGTTGCTCATGATCAGCTTGCATCTTAGAATAAATCAAGATGTCATCAATGAAAACGATGATGAACTTATCCAAATACGGCTTGCAGACCCTATTCATCAAGTCCATGAAAACTGCAGGAGCATTAGTCAAACCGAATGGCATAACTGTGAACTCATAATGCCCATAACGAGTGTAGAAAGCTGTCTTGGGAATATCTTCTTCATGCACACGAAGTTGATGATACCCAGAACGAAGATCAATCTTTGAAAAATAAGAAGCACCCTGTAATTGATCAAAGAGATCATCTATGCGAGGTAGGGGTTATCGATTCTTGATGGTAAGCTTGTTAAGCTCACGGTAATTGATGCACATCCTGAAAGATCCATCCTTCTTCTTGATAAAAAGAACGGGAGCACCCCAAGGCGAAAAGCTAGGATGGATAAAACCTTTGTCTGAAAGCTCTTGAAGCTGCTTAGATAACTCTTGCATCTCGGACGGTGCAAGACGATATAGAGATCTAGCGATAGGATTTGCACCAGGTACAAGATCAATACGGAACTCGACTTGGCGCGCTGGGGGTAAACCAGGTAACTCTTCAGGAAACAGCTCAGGATAATCCCGAACAACCGGGATATCTTGAATAGACTTACCTTTGCCTTTCTCTTCTACTATGACATGTGCCAAGAAGGCCACATAATTCTTGCGCAAATACTTCTGAGCCTGAGTACAAGACATGAGCTTGAGACTACTAGCAGGTTTCTCACCACAAACCTGTAGAATCTCACCTGTTCAGAGCGGAATACGAACAATCTTTTCAAAACAAACTACCTCTGCGTGATGCTTGGCTAACCAATCCATACCCACTATAACGTCAAAACTCCCAAGTTGCATCGGTGTGAGGTCGATAGGAAAAATATGGTTGTTAAGGTTCAACTGGCAGTTACGAAGAACAGAATCGAGAACAACGGGTTCACCACTAGCAACTTCTACTGTCAGGGGTTTTCCTAGTTTCGTTCTAGACATGCGAAGCAATAGCTCAAAAGATAGTGACACAAAACTCTTATCGGTGCCTGAATCAAAAAGAACAGAAGCAGACTGATTATTAACAAAGAACGTACCGTTCACCACCTCGTTGTCTGCTTGTGCCTCTTGAGCATTCATATTGAAGACTCGACCTCGAGCCTGAGCCTGATTCTGATTTGTGTTGACCAGCCTTGGACACTAGTTTCGGTAATGAGTCAGGTCCCCATAATTATAGCATGAACCAAGAGGAAAATGAGGTCGTGCAGCTTGGTATTGCTGTTGAACAGGCGGTTGAGCAGCCTGCTGAGCTAGGTTACGGGCTGCTTGATTGGGAGCAAAGCGACAAACATCAGAAAGATGACCCGACTTCCCACAGTTAGTACAGAAACGACACTGCACTTGCGGTTGATAGTGGCTATTGCATCTATTGCACAACGGTGCATTTCCTGCATACCGTTTCTTCGCTAGCGGTTGTGCAGGCTGATTGGGAGCTGTCTGGTCGGCTTGGGCAGTGACCGCAAAATTCTGGGAAGCCTTACGCTTCCTAGATCCCTTTGTAGAACTGGTTTCCTTGCCCTTCTTGTTCTTACCCTTCTTGTTTTCACCCTTGTCAGACGACTGCTTCTTTCCTTTGTCACCCTTCCTGTGTAACCTACCCTTTCGGACTTGTGACTCAGTCAATGTCGCAGATAACTCGATTGCCAGACGAACTATGGTAGGGTTACTACCAGTGACGATGTCTTGCACGGGGTCAGGTAAGCCATCAATATACCTTTCGATAGCTTTCTCGAGTAGGGTAACCATGGTAGGGTAAAGTAAGCTCAGCTCTTCATACCTATCAGTGTAAGCTCGGTGCTCACCACTATCCTGCTTCAAGTCATCAAACTCCCTTTCTAAAGCCCTCAGTTCATGACGAGGACAGAATTCCCTCATCATAAGAGCCCTAAGCTCAGCCCATGTTTGTGCTAGAGCAACCTCAGCACCACGGTCTCTCATAACCCCGTTCCACCATGTAAGAGCCCTCTTTTGAAAAACGCTAGAAGCAAACTCAACTTTCCGATTATCAGGACACTGAACATGACGAAACGTACTCTCAATGCTTTTGAACCACTGTAGGAGCCCAGTTGCTCCTTCAGAACCACTAAACTTGAGTGGTTTAGCCGAATTGAAATTCTTGAAATTGCATGGAGCATTTTGGTTATTGTTGGCTTGGTTCACTTGAGCAATAATGTCTGGGAGTACAGCAGCCATTTGCTGCGCAATGATAGCTGCCATTTATGCAATAGGTACCGGATTTTCGCGACGAGGAGGCATTCTAAAAGAGAAAACGAGTGAGATGATTAGATGAAAAGAATGAGGTAATACAAAAATCGATAAAAGCAAAGATGGTGGTCATTCGTCCGTACCACAAAGCAAACAAACGACACACAACGACTAATCAAAGTAAATGGGTCAAAAATAATGTATCGCGAAGACATGCTCGCCTATAAGTGAACACTCACCCCAAGAGTTCCCAGGTAAGAGTGACTGGTCCGATTATGTGGATTTGTACGAACACTCTAGCCTTAGACAGAAAACTCAGGGTACAGGCATTCACCCTTCCAGTTTGCACGTGTTCACACTATTTAGAAACCAAAACTTTGACGAGATTTTGAAAATTTGGAAGGCACAAGGCCAAAAGAATCATTCAAAAACAGATGATTAAATTTTCAAGATCATTCTAAAAAATGGAAGGGTTTAAAACCTTATAACAAATCATTTAAAAACAGATGATTAATTTTCAAAAATCAATTCGGAAAGTGGTGTTCTTGTTTTGGGTAATCACCAAAGGACAGGTGAAGTGCATGTTTTAAGATCTAAACACAAGATAACTTGTGTTAGGGTCCTAGAAAAGTTATAGTCTAGGTCAAAGCATTACTAATAACCTAATTCCCTATAACCATTGGCTCTGATACCAACTCTTCTGTCACACCCCGACCACGTAAAACAGCAAATCGTGGCGGAAACGTCGGGGAGTGTTGTAACAGAATTATTGTTTCACAACCATGGCAATTAAAGTTATGTTTTATTTATCAAACAAGAGAGTTACATTGTCTTTAAACGAAAGAAACAGAAGTACACAACATTATTTAAACTAATCTTGCTTCTTTTATGTCACTAAGTCCCGAGTCCACCCTAGTGTATCCTGAATCAAACCTATGCACCAGCTCCTGAAAACACATGTGAAAATAGGTACGTCAGCATAAAAATGCCTGTGAGATACATAGGTTTTGTGAAAATAGGATTCATGACTTGAGTTTTAAAGAAGTGTTTAATAAAAATTAGCCATGAATCTGGTTAAGTGTTTTCTTTTATAAATCATATGAAAACTTGGTAAGAAAATCGGATTATATAAAAGAAAGATGTATGGTTAATTAAATAAGTAAAATGAGTTGTATAAACTGTTTTGTAAAACAATGTCTTGTGAAAATATGATATTTATGTAAAATGTTATATGTCTAAATTGAAATGATTTAAATGACGCTACGATGTGTAATATCATAAAAACACTTATATATAGGAAGTATCAGCGGCGTATCCACCATGCTTTTATCATATTACACACGCCTCGTTACTTAAATCACTTACCCAAACAAACCACCAATGTAAATTGTTCATGTTTAAACCAATTATCAAGAATGTTCATGTGTAAACCATATCTATTGTAAATCATGTAATGTGTATGCCAATGTTAAAATGTTTATGTCAAGTGTAAACTATGTAATGTGTAAACCAATATCATGTATGGCAAGTGAAATATATCAACTACCATAGGTAAAATGTACAAAACAAGATATTGAAGTAAATCAAGGTTATGTTTTGTAAAATAACTACATGCTATACTGATACAAACATCTATGCGGTATTGTGAAAATGCATACATTCAAGCCTTGAGACTGTGGCGACAAACCCTTAAACAAATTAAAGATTTATCTGAGTTATGTGTATCGAATTTGGTCATTCCTTCCATCCAAACAAACCTAGGATTTCGGGAATGGGAGTTGTCAATTCCTATGGTACCACTACCTACTAACGAATGGCGTGATCAATGTTAATGAATGTATTTTTGTCCCATTTAAACAAACCAAATGTCATACCAAAATGTAAGCATGTGATGTAAAAAAAAATGTACTATGTATGCAACAAATGAACATACATAGCATGTGATGTAATGTAAAACAATGCAGTAAGTATGCACTAAATGGACAAACATAGCGTGAAATGTAATGTAAAACGATGCACTAAGTATGCACTAAATGGACATACATAGCATGAAATGAAATGCAAAACGATGTACTAGGTATGCAACAAATGGACATACATAGCAAAAACATAATGAAATCATGTACTATAAATGTACTAACGAACATAACAAGCATACGATATGAAAACATGGAAAGCACGAAAGTGACAAGTAGGCACATGTGTTTCACCCCAAAATGTTTGAAAAACAGTAAAAGAGGGGACTATGTAATCACTTGAGATTACTTAATAGCCTTTAGATAACCACCAAACAATGCTAGAAAGATCACGGAATTAAACGGCACCTAATATAGGTACTATGTTAATAAACCGGACCTAAATCGGATGATCGGATAGGATGAGGTTTCGCAAACCAAATGAGTATGGGAAGTCATGTAATATGGTTTAACAAAGCCTACATACTAAAATGAAACCTAACCTAAGTGCTTACGACCCATTACGACCCGTTTAGGTAGCTTATGCTACTTTAACGCGTCGTTCGCGTAAAACGCGTTCGGACCGCCTAACTAGCCCTATGACAAATAATATATGCCTTAACATGTCTAATATTGTTGCCTAATCAGTTTAGATATCAAAATTTAAAGTTACATATGCTTAAAATGAATTTATCGCAAAAGGGCATTTTGGTAATTTTCCTAAGGCATATAAACTACCTATCATACAACTAACTAAACGTCGTGACCATAAGGTATAACCTCGGAAGGTTATTCCCTATACAACTATGGTCACCTAATGTGTTTGGTCGGATCCTAATGATCGACCAAACGGGTCGGGTTCGAAAGTCTAAGCGGTTGTTTAGACCGCTTACCTTACGACCCTATATAAGCAGTAAACCTAAAGTGATGAGCTAAACATGTTAAAACATGTTTAACGAAGTTTGAAAACAGGTTTGATATCAAAACAAACGGTTTTGATACCTAAAAGTAGTTTGGTTACAAAATACGCAAGAATACGCATTTTGGCCGAAACTACGACTCGTCACTATGCCTAGATAACGTGGTAATCAGTAGATATAGTCACAAAGGACTATAACCATCGTGATTACGCTCACGTTATGAAGTTTAAACGAACTTCGTGTTGACCATAAACTGGTCAATGCAGAAAGTCAACCACTGTTTGACTTTCGTGCTAAAAATGCGTAAAAGAATGAAAGAATACTTACAATGGGTCCAAGAATGGAAGTTTGATTCCAAATATTCTCATGTATGAAGTGATAAACACATCAACTTAGAGAATTTTCAGAATCAAGTGTGAGTTGGGAGTGAAACGGTGGGGGTTTATATAGATTTCATAGGACCGTTAAGATCTTTTCTTGAAACCCGAGCTTTGATCTAGGCCGTACACTTGCACCCATTGTTTTACAAAACCATGGGCACTTAAAAATGGCCCATAGTAAGCTAAAATACCATTTGCAAGAGTGCACAACAGCTGGAACAGTTGGAAACAGCTAAAAAAAAGATTTGTGCAGATCTGGTGACTCCACGCGGCCCACGTAAGGGACAAGGAGGGTCTACGCGGCCCGCCTGGTATCCAGTTCAGCAAACAAAGTTTCAGTATTAGCAGTTTTGGTCCCTGCAGTGGTTTAAGCTCAATTCCAACACATCTAAGGCCCGTTAAGCCAAATTTAAGGGCCTACAATGATGCCTAAACATAGGGGACATGAAACATGCTCAAAAATATGTCGGATGTTGGTTCGTTTGGCCGTACGATCACGTTATTCGGTTAATTACGACGAAATACGCACGAACACGAAAAACGATCCAAATTACGTGACGAATGGAATTTTCTTATGCCAATAACTAAAACAAAATGTTTTAATGGTTGCATAAATTTTTGGATGTCCGGTTGTATTCAGAACGTAAGTTATGCGCGAAAATGCAAACTTATGCACTTTTTGACGCTTTTAGTCCCTGAATGATCTAAAAGTTTATTTTAGCACACCGAACCCCTCAAAGCCTATTTCTAAGCTATGTAAAGGATATTTAGGGTATGTTTAACTTATGATCAAGTTCCGGAATGTCTGTTACAGTACGAATCGGCATACTTTCGCAGTTTGTCGAAATTAGTCCCTGTAAAAGAATAAACTTGATTTTGCCATACCAAAGCCTTCAAAACTTATTTCTAAGTTATGTAAAGGTTATTTAAGGTATGTTAAGCATATGTTGGTGTTCCGGAGTGTTTGTTTCATTGAACTGGTTACGTTTACGTATCAGTTTGCGTATAACTCTCTAGAAAGTGAAATAGAGTTTGAAATTGAACGAAAATCAAAACATGCAAAGTGTCAAACATAAATAAACAAACACTGGGATCAAATAACATTATTTTATTGATAACTGAACTGTTTATAATGATCACAAGCACAGATGTCACATGAAGTACATGTTACAAACCGTTTACAAACATTTATACATGGTATGGTTAGCTAAGGAAGGGTACTGCTAGATCATGTGAGTGGTGGGTATGACGCTTAAAGCCATTAATCCTCTTTGTAAGACCGAGGGACATGAGTGATAGATCTATTTGGATGTAGCGAGCCCCACCCATGAGTCCGTCGAGTGGACCATGTGGTGACTATGTCTTATTGTCGGAGACAAAGTCTGCTAGGTTTGAGCTTTCCTGCATCACGTCACAAATATTAATGTATTAGCTACACATTAATTGATCTGTTTCCTTGTTGCTTTCATACCGGGTTTTCAAGTACATACAAACATACTTACAAATGTTTCAAAGGTTTATTCACAAACACACACATGAACTCGCTCAACTTTTGTTGATGTTTTCAAACTACATGTATTTCAGGAAACTGAGTATGGATCTGGCGGGCGTTAAAGTTTCAAGTATTGTCTGGAATAAAAGATGTCATCTGGTGTCGAATGGTTTAGAGTGTGTATCCTATCCTGGATAGGATACATGTTTAAAAGCCTAGTTATCATTAGTGTCTTTTGAAAAGTCCTTGTGGAACTTAAAACATGTTGGTGTTGTACTCTGAATACGAAGTCTGCGTTTTTGGGATTTAAATCAATGATGTTGTAATGTGTTAAAACTTAATCAATGGATGAACATCTTGGATTTATCATATAGTTGTTTGTTATGGTTGAATGCAATGATATTAAGCAAGTCACACCAAATCACGCTTCCGCAAAAGTCAGGGTGTGACAGTTACCATTGTTGGGTTTTTCACATGTTTATCAAAGCTAATTTTATCCAAATAAAATTAAAACGCAGTGGAATATATATTTAAAACATGTTACTTTACAAGATTTAAAACCATTTTAAATGCAAAACCCAATAACTGGATCCATATATGACATGCATGCTATCAAAATGCAACCATAGGGTGTTTTAAGAAACAACCTTTCAAAGAGCAAGGAGATGGAAGATGATGATGATTCTTGGATGGTAGCTTCTAAACAAGAAAGCCTCAAGCTAGTATACCCCAAGCTTCCAACGAACACCCTTAAATTGCTAGGATTTGTACACTTGAAAACTCACTTAAAATTCCTCTAAACAACCATATGTTGGCCGAAATATTTGAGAGGAATGAGAGAGTTCTTGCAACTTGATTTTGGTTAGAGAAAAAGTATGAGATGTGTGTGAGAGATAATGATCAAAATCCAATATATCTTTCAAGAGATTCTTGCATGTATGGAAAAGGGAAATCCCACCTTGGGAAGACATATATGGCCGGCCATAGGGCCACCATTTTGGTCCAATGAAAATTTTTCCCTTTTTCATTTTAAGTCTTGTATTATATATTTATAACTTTTTATAAATATAACATATATTTATAAGACTTTTATGCAACAAATCATAACTTTTATAATGTTATTTAACCTATTAAATAACAAGATAAAATATTCTCTCAAGATAAATTATCCATATAATTTATTAATTTCTCAAGTGCATTTATTTAGAAAACCAATTTCTAAATATTCTAAGTGTTAATATTTATTTGTTTGATCATATCATAAATAAATATTGTAGGTGTTTGTCTAGCTTGTTATTGGGTATGACCCGACTTGGATCATAACGTACTAGCCACATCAATTTAATATGTGTCTTGGGCATACAGAGTCCAACAATCTCCCACTTGCGCAAGATACATAGAAGATTGATGCAAGTAGTAAATAACGCCTAACAACGGTTTACTACCCCTAATACATATGATGAAGTGCCATTCAATAACATCATCCCCTTCAAGTCCCTTACTTGAACATGATTTAGGTGAATCTATCATTTATCCTTTCGTTACAGATGTCATGTCAAATCCAGAGACATAGTGTGATCATTCTCTATTGATTTAACTTTAGCAGGCCTTAGACATCTTACTCTCAATGAATAAGAGGAACAAATCCCTTCTTGACTACATACGTCTCTCACAATCACCTCGTACCACACCTGAGCTTAGCCTTATGTACTGTCTTATTACAGACAGCGAAGAACTAAGTCAAGGTATAATATTTGGTGAATATCAAGACCCAATATGTATCTCAGGTCAGAGGATACTATGATATTTGCCTTTGCTCAAATTTACTTATGATCAATCACAAATGATTCCATGCAGTAACATTTGAGAGCGGGTCAGTCCAATATTTGTATCCCACAAATATCTATGAACTTTGGCAGCAACACTTTGCTCTATATTCATATCTAATGAATATCCACAAATCCAAGTTCATAATAGTCTTACATTCATATTTGTTCCCACAAGTATGATCGACCACGAACATTTAGAATAATTAATTTTTTCACAGATTTAAACATGCTAAAATGGAACATAACTCAAAATACCATAAAAGAGTTAAAATAACAATTGTTCCAATATCCAAATACAAAATAGATCAAATCCAATCACTAGAATATCGAAGTCCTAAGGCACAAGTATGACCCTCATGTTTTGGCCGTTCAATGTGCCTAGTCTTTTGATGTGCACGAGGTTCCTTGATTTGAGCAATCGCACCCTCGTTATCACAAAAGATCTTTAGGGGGTCTTGAATGGTAGGGACTACCCCTAGGTCGGCAATGAACATCTTTAACCACGCAGCTTCTTGCACTGCCAATGAAGCGGTGATGTATTTTGATTCTGTAGTGGACAATGCTACAACATCCTGCTTCGAGCTCTTCCATGAGACTGCAGCTCCATTCAAAATGAAGACATACCCAGATTGTGATCGAGAACCATCTCGATCAATTTGGAAACTCGCATCCGTGTAACCCTTTACAACGAGTTCCTCTTCACCAGATCCATATATTAGAAACATATCCTTAGTCCTCCTAAGGTATTTCAATATGCTCTTAACAGCCATCCAATGACTGTTACCTGGATTTTGCTAGTATCTACTTGTCATGCTTAAAGCGCATGACACGTCCGGTCTAGTGCATATCATTGCATACATTATGGATCCTATAGCAGAAGCATATGGGATTCCTTTCATTCTTTCTTGCTCATCCTTTGAGCTTGGACATTGAGTCACATTCAATATTGTCCCCTTTTGAATATGTACCAAACCTTTCTTAGAGTTCTCCATCTTGAACCTTTTCAAGACTTTGTCAATGTATGCACTTTGGTTTAAACCTATCAAGCGCCTTGATCTATCCCTATAGATCTTTATTCCCAAAATATAGGCGGCTTCTCCAAGATCTTTAATGGAAAAACATCTTCCAAGCCAGGCTTTTACACCTTCCATGGTTGGAATGTCATTTCCAAATAGTAGAATGTCATCGACATACAATACTAAGAAAGTGACGGTGCTCCCACTAGCTTTCTTATACACACAAGCTTCATCGCCGTTCTTGATGAACCCAAAATTCATAATTTCTTCATCAAAACGGTGATTCCAACTTCTCGATGCTTGTTTCAAACCATAGGTTGATTTCTTTAACTTGCACACTTTGTTAGGATGTTTTGGATCGACAATACCTTCAGGCTGAACCATATAGACATCTTCATCAAGATATCCATTGAGGAAATCCGTTTTAACACCCATTTGCCAGATCTCATAGTCATAATATGCAGCTATGGCAAATAATATCCTAATCGACTTTAGCATCGCCACGGGCGAGAAGGTCTCATCATAATCAACCCCTTGAGTTTGAGTGAAACCTTTTGCTACAAGTCTTGCTTTATAAGTATCCAAGTTACCATGCATATCCGTTTTCTTCTTGAAAACCCACTTACTTCCAACTACTTTGGAGTTAAGAGGTGGCACAACCAACTCCCATACTTGGTTGTCATACATGGATTGCATCTCTACGTTCATGGCTTCAAGCCATT
Source organism: Helianthus tuberosus (assembly GCA_030545235.1). Taxonomy (NCBI): domain Eukaryota; kingdom Viridiplantae; phylum Streptophyta; class Magnoliopsida; order Asterales; family Asteraceae; genus Helianthus; species Helianthus tuberosus. The sequence goes on from CM060438.1 coordinate 59,520,827, forward strand.
TGTCGCAATCGGATTTTGACATTGCATCATGGTATGTGGTTGGTTCATCTGAATCTACCACGTAGCATCCATCCATGAAAAATCCATATCTTTCAAGTGGATTACTAATTCTACCAGATCTGCGAACGTTTTGTGTATGTTGATCAACCGTTTGATCATCTTCAACAACCTCTTGTTGAGTGCTAGTATCGATGAAACGTGTATCAGCTTGTGGTTCTTGATCCTCATCAAGTTCCACTGTTCTACTAGTTCCTTCCATAAGGAACTTATCTTCCAAGAACTTAGCCTTTCGAGCAACAAATACCTTTTGCTCTGTTGGATCGTAGAAATAATATCCTATGTCATCTTTAGGATATCCTACGAAGATACACTTAGTGGATCGTACTTCTAACTTGTTTGGGGTGTATTGTTTCACATAAGCATCACAACCCCATACCTTCAAATATGATAATGATGGAACCGTTCCATGCCATAATTCAAAAGGTGTCTTATCCACTTTCTTGGTTGGGGCCATATTTAATATACGAGCCGCAGAGAGCAAAGCGTAACCCCAAAATGATAGAGGCAATGTGCTTCTACCCATCATAGATTGAACCATATCCAATAGAGTTCGATTCCTCCTCTAAGATACACCATTATGTTGTGGTGTTCCAGGTGGAGTAAGTTGTGAGATAATTCCACAACTCCTAAAATGATCTTGAAAAGCATCACTAAGGTATTCACCTCCTCTATCGGAACGAAGAACTTTGATTGTCTTGGTGAGTTGATTCTCTACTTCGTTTTGGAAGATTTTGAACGTTTCAAAAACTTCATGTTTGTATCTTAGCAAGTACACATAACCATAACGACTGAAGTCGTCAGTAAAAGTTACGAAGTATCTTTCACCATTCCTAGTCATTGGCTTAAAAGGACCACATACATCCGAATGTATGATGCCTAATAAATCTTTTACCCTATGGTTTGTGCCACTAAAGGGTTTCTTGGTCATTTTACCTTGTAAACAAGATTCGCATGTATCAAATGAACCAATTTCATTTGTTTCCAAAAGACTATTCTTTTGAAGTATTTGCATGCGATTTTTGTTTATATGACCAAGACGACAATGCCAAAGATAGGTCTCACTCAAATCCATTTTGAGTTTCTTGGTGTTTGCTTGGTACATCGAATTATCAAATGATATATCATCATGAACCAATTCATAAATACCATTTGAAGGCGTAGCTTTAAAGTAGAACATGTCATTCATCAAAGCATAAATTTCATTGTTCGCAAACTTCAAATCAAATCCATATTGTCTTAAAAGGGAAACAGAAATAATGTTCCTAGTCAAACTAGGAGCATACAAAACATTTTTCAAGCAAATTTCCAAACCACTTGGAAGTTTTAAAACATAGTCTCATTGGGCTTCAACTTGAACTTTCGCTCCATTGCCCATGAAGAGACTAGTGTCTCCCTTCTTGTAATGCTTATTTCTTTTGAACCCCTGAAACGAATTTCAAATATTAGTTCCACATCCGGTATCTAATACCCATGTGTCAGAAGAAATAACATTTAGATCAACATGTATCATAAAGATTGTACCTGAGGTTTGCCCCGCATCCCTCTTGTTTTTCAACTCTTTGAGATAGGTTGGAAAATTCCTTTTCCAATGCCCTATCTCTCCACACTCAAAGCATGGATCGCTCGTGGCAACTTTTGCCTTCTTCTCTTTTGGTTTTGGTAGTTCTGCTTTAGCCTTTCTTTTTCCTTCCCTTTAACGTGCCCCTTTCCCTTGGCAACATTTGCTTTGGTGTCGGGGTGATGTCCTTTCTTGCCTCCCTCATTGATCGTTAGAACGGGTAAAGCCTTTTTACCCATTCCCGCTTCGGCCGTTTTGAGCATTGCATGAAGTTCACCAATGCTCTTGTCCCGTCCATTCATGTTATAGTTCACCAACTCTTTAGAGACAAGACAATTGAGCCTTTCAAGGCGATCAATGTGGCTTTTCATCTTAAGGACATAAGATGAGACCAATTGGGTTTCCTCCATTCGACATGCATGAAGCGCTCGAACCGTTTCGAAGCGTTTTACCCTTGCTTGTTGTAGCAACATTTCCTTCAATTGGGTGATCATGTCGTATGCCCCATGATGTTTAAAATCCTTTCGAATCTCGGGAATCATAGTTCCCAACATGAGGCATGAGGCTTGCATGGAGTCCTCGGTATACTTAACACAATCATTGTAGGCTTCTACATCTTCCTCGTCTGGTTCATCGGGAATAGGATCGTCCAACACATAGGATATCTTCTCTTGCTTGAGAACGATTCTAAGTTTCAAAACCAATCCATGAAGTTGTTAAGGTTGAGACGATCCTTTTCAAGGATGGTTCTTAGTGATAGGTTTCGGACGGTTTGGGTAATCGGGTTTGCATTGTTAGCGGCCATCTACAAAATTTAACAAAGTTCAATTTTAGTATTTTCGATATTATTAAAATTTTAATCATTAATACCCTTTTATGTCTCATAGACAATTAATAATTAAGATCTAGAATCTAATGTTACATTTAAATATTGGTTAGGTGACCTTTATCCCATTATTTAAATTAACAAGGTAGTCAACGTTTGACGATTGCAACCCTTTGCAACTTCTAGCCATATGGGATCGGTTAAACATCTTTATGTTTAGTTGGCATGTTTAATCCCATCAACACCTTTGTTCCCCATGCTTCGGTGACCCTAAGTTCATGGTTTCCAAATCAAGTCGTCCAACTTATACACACATGTGAGTTTACACATATAAGTGGTTAGGTGACCTTTATCCCACAAACATGGTAACCCCACCTCAAATATACAAGTTCCCTCAATATGGTTATGCACCTTTTTGATATATGTGTTGTGCTTGTATGGTTATTTTATTTATGGTTGTTTGGATGATATTTGGATATGCATTCTTAACAACTAATAATCCCTAACAAGCTTAAAATTAGTTCTTAACAAAATCATTAAAATGGTTAATAAAAGATTTTATTAAAAGTTAATGATTTTATAATAAAATGGGTTTTATTAAAAGAACCTTGAAAATTGGTTTTCACTAAAGTACCATTGATTTGAATGCATGCAAATATATGGTACACAAAACTTTTCTAAACTAGAATTTTGAAAAATAAAAACCCCTTTTATAAAACAAGTCAAACACCATCCTTTTATACAACACTCGAATCACTTGGGAACTCTTTATTAAGTCACTAAGGCCTTGACCATTCCTATATGAGCATGCATCAATATCATCATCAAACATCACCAACTATGGTACCTAAAACATATGTGAAAATACGTCAGCATAAAAATGCCGGCGAGTACATAGGTTTTATGTGAGTGTCAGATTCATGGCTCGCTTACCTTTTGAAATAACTCAAACAATTTTGTTATCCGATATTAGAAAACTTAGTATTGTAAAATGTTTGTATTGTAAATTAAATAACCAAGTCAAAACAGATTAGTTATAATTCATAAAACCTCGATGCCATGAATCTTAACTCAAAACATTTGTTTATGTAAATCCAGATTGTAAATCGTTTTTGTAATAAAACTCGAATGGTTTATATTATTAGAAAAACCTTGTAATATAACTTGTTTTGATAACATTTGCCCAAGTGATCAAGATAACGCAACGGTATATAATGTGTTAAAAGCACTTATATATAGGAAGTACCAGCGGCGTATCCACCATGCTTTTAACACATTACACCCGCCCCGTTACCTAATCACTTCCCTAACCCAATGGTTCAAACAGTTCCAAACGGTTTACATCAATCAATCAGTTCCAAACGGTTCACATAATCAATCAGTTCCAAACGGTTCACATAAATCAGTCAGTTCCAAACGGTTCACATTGATCAAACAGTTCCAAACTGTTCAAATTCTCAAGAGTGATCACATGACGATTCCATTCTTGGATGGTTGGTTTGCCCCTTGTTCAAAATGTAAAACAATGTGTCCATATGCTGGATGAACATATGCAACAAAATGTAATATATGAAAATCAATGTGCTAGCATGCTAAGTGAACATACATAGCAAAACATAATGAAATCATGTACTATATGCGTACTAATGAACATAGCAAGTATATGATATAAAAGCATGAAAAGCACGAAAGTAACAAGTAGGCACATGTGCTTCACCCCAAAACAGTTTTAAAACAGTAAAAGAGGGGACTATGTACTCACTTGAGGATGCTTAGAAAGTCTTGAATAACAACCAAGCAAAGCTAGAGGGATCACGGATATCAAACGGCACCTAATATAGGTAACTACATTAATAACCGGACCTAAATCGGAAGATCAGATAGGATGAGGTTTCGTAAACCAAATGAGTGTTGGAACTCATATAATATGGTTTAACAAAGCATACATACTAAAACGAAACCTAACCTAAGTGCTTACGGCCCATTACGACCCGTTTAGGTAGCTTACGCTACTTTAACGCGTTGTTCGCGTAAAACGTGTTCGGAACGCCTAACTAGTCCTATGACAAGGATTATATGCCTAGACATGTTTAAATATGTTGCATAATCAGTTAAGTGACAAAAGTTTGAGTTACATATGCTTAAATACCAATTATGCATGAAAAAGGCATTTTGGTCATTTTACCTAAGGCATATAAACAATCTATTATACAATTAATTAAACTAAGTGACCATAAGGTATAACCTCGGAAGGTTATTCCCTATACATCTATGGTCACTAAACATGCTTGGTCGGATCCTAAAGATCGACCGAAGGATTCGACGATAAGTTGTTAACTTAAAAGAAGCGAAGAAATTATACTTGTTTAGTTCGTTTATTCGTCGGTAATAATTAATAAGTCTTGAAAAGACTTGATTCTCGAGATATTTAAAAAATAAATAAATATTTATATTAAAATATATAAATATATCGTTAAGATCGCTTGTCGTCCCGAGAAGTCGTAGTGTATGTAACAAATATTTGTATGAAGACATCATGTAACAACTCGTATGCGATATATATGATTTATAGTGTGCCATTTAGGTGTTTTGAAATAAATATTATTTTACAAAAGTATCATCGAGTTGTTGAATGTTTGAAATGAATAGATAAACTATATCTATCTTATAAAAGAACTCGTGTCGTACGGTATTTAAAATAAATATATAAGCTATATTTACTTTTATAAAACGAATTCGTGTCGTTTAATATTTCAAATAAATATATAAACTATATTTATTTTATTAACACAATCGTCGTGTCATTTGATATTCGAAATAAATATATAAACTATATTTATTTACATAAAAGAAGTCGTGTTGTTTGTTACGTATGTGGTTTCGTTTCAAATAAGCACTTCATCGAAGTTCAAATATTATTTCGCTAAATCTAATTATTGATTTGTGATTTGAATGACCTGCATTATTGTAATTGTTGGCTCCTTTGTTATCAAGTTAACACAATTTTCTTGAAATTTCTTTTTTTTTCAAGTTACATACATGGTTTTTCGTTGTGACCATGCCGAAAGTTTTCTTGTCGATACATGTATTTATTGTCGGCTTGCGCCAAAACCAAGTTCAATTGTTTGAACTTGTTCATTACACATATTCAATTCAAGACACCATATGATGTATTGAAAACATCATATTCAAATTCGTTTCAACAAGCGTTTCATTTGTTCCTAATCGCAGTAGACTTGTTTGTTCTACGACTCCATTAAGTCGTTTGATGATTTCGACACCTTGTGGTGGCGTTTTCATTGATTTGAAGCTTGCGCTAATCTCGTTTACACATATCATGCACGGATTTAAATTATTTATTTATTGATTTGTTTTAAATCCGCATTGAATTACCATATTAAAGCAGTCTTAACACAATCGTGTGTTAAGACAATGGTACACAAAATCATTTTTATATTTTGGTGTACCTCTTAACGATTCTTTCAACATCGATCGAATGTTTTGCGATATTCATTGCTTCTTCATCTTTGATCGAAAACACTATTTCCTTGATGTTTCATTTTCAATTGAAATTCCTATGATGTTGTTAGAAACAAATTTTCATATTTACTTCATTGCGCTTTCATTTGACTTCAAACACGGTGAATTTGTTTTATCACCGCTATTATTGAATTATTTAAATCACTACGACACCTTGTGGTGTCAGTACAAACTTATAGCTTGGGCTATTCGTGGTTGAGCGTTTCATGCAAAACACAGGTGATACTTGTTCGATCACCGCTATATTGAATTGTTTCATTCACTACGACACCTTGTGGCATCGGTATAACTTGCAGCTTGTGCTGATCACGATCGAGCGCCTCATGCAAACTGTTACATTTGAGCTTGTTGATTCTAAGTTTATCCATTGGATGTTATTGCTTCTAGAACTCATTTACATGTTATAAACGTTCATACGGAATTCGATTGGTCGAAGTTCCTGTTCTTTGTTGGACCCCTGTTAACTTAGTCACACTAGTGACTGTATCTATACATCTTGTTTCCTTTGACATCAACTTTTGAAACACATTTCTTTTAAACCGTTGGGTTCCTATTATGGAGGAATGTCCTTGAATTCACATGATTTGAATAAGTCTTGATCCGATTTCGTGGTCATCCACTTTGATACTATTTGTATTTACCTACACATAATGTAACTCTAAGGAGTTAACGTAGTCTAAATTTCGAGGACGAAATTTCATTAACAGGGGGAGAATGTGACCACTGGTGATTTACGGCTCCTAATTACATTATTAACAAACATTAGGACGATAATAAATAGTGTTTAAGATGCAAATTAACTCAATTAGGCCTTTGGAGTGCTTAGAAACGGCTAACCGGCTTTACAGGGTGTGAACGGTGGTTTACGGAAAAATCTGCTGGATATTGAGCGACAACGAACTGATGCCGTGCAAAATACTGACAACGCCGACAAATACGGATTTCCTATGAATATTTTATATTTAGAAATTAATGTTGTGAATTTATTGCGCTTCCATACATCGCAAAACGCAAACAGGAACGAGAAACGCGACTGCAGGAAACGCACCGGTAACGAAACGGAAGCATCGACGTGTTACCTTCAGAACTTACATTTTACGCTATATTTAGCTCCGTAATAAAATATTAGTAACTACAGTCGAAACCGGATCAGAAAACAGAATTAAAACAGCTACGACGCGATCCTACGCGATTTTTATCGTAATTGACGAACGACCACGACAACCGGCTACCGGCATACATTTTACAGGATTTCGGATATAAAAATATACGTTATTGTATTTTACGGAGCACGGGTGTGAAAATGGGTCTCGTAGAGAGGATCGGGCCACTCGAAATGCAGGGGCTGGGCTTGTGGGCCTTGGGCCCAAGCCCAAAGCCCACTACATAAACCTTTAGTATATAAGGGGTGGGGGGGGGGGTCTACCCCTTATTCCCTTCATTTGAAGATCACAAACAAACACACAGACTTTAAGTCTGTTTCTCTCTCTCTCTCTCATGACCATACACCGGCGACCGGAGCCGGAGATGTTGACGAGCTCTGGCGCCTTTCGTCTTCTCCGGTAATCACACGACACACCCACACCCTTAGCATCCACCTCCCGCACATCCACACCCCCCTCTCCTTTCTCTTTGTCGAGCGGCGGTTGACAGCGCCGCCTGAAGCGGCGGCGGTGGTGGTCATTGTCGCTGATTTCCGGCGAAACACCCCCCCTTTTTGCGATCCAGCAAACGATCACCACCACCACAGTCCGGTGGTGGTGCGGCGACGGTAACAAGTAGAGAGAGAACGAGAGACTCGAACCGGTGGTAGGCAACTCGGTCCGGCAGTCGGAGACTCGACCCGGTGTAGGCAACTCGGTCCGGCAGTCGGAGACTCGACCCGGTGTTCGGAGACCCGGTCCGGTGGTCGGCATCAAGGACCGGCGGTCCATGTCTTTATCCGGCGAGTTTCACCGGTAAAATCCCATTTTTCTTCATCTCTTGTCTTCTGAAAGATTATGATGATGATGTTTATGAGTTCCGACGGTTTACGACAATGAAGTCCGGCGACCGGAGCCGTGGCGGCGGCGGCAGCGGTGGTTCTTGCTCTCCGACGACGTATGGCGGTGGTGGTGACTCAGGTCCCTGGATTCAACAGTTTTGATTTCCAATTTGGTTTTTGGTTCGGGCTAACTTCGGGTTCGGATTGGTTCGGTTCAGGTGTCACCTCGGTTTGAAGCTCGGGTCAGCTACGGTCAACGAAGTCAGCCGGTTATCTCGGGTCAACTCAGCTCGGGCCCGGGTCAACTCAGTCAGCAGTTTTAGTGACGGGTTCGGCTCGACTCAGTCCAACTCGGCTCAACTCGGTGTATTTCGGTTCGACTCGGTCGACTCGGTTGGACTGAGTCGACTCGGTCAAAGTCAGCCGGTCAACTCGGTTGACTCGGTCAACTTGGTTGACTTTTTCGGCGTTCAACACGAGAAATGGTAAAGGTTTAACAATGAGATTGGTTTGTTATTTTTATATAATTTTAATATTACGTGTGAAACGAGCTCGAAACAACTTGATATACGTTTTGATATAGTTGACAAAAGTAACATATATATATTGATTGAATTTTGAAGAATAACGACAACTTGCGTTGTCGGGGGCGTCCAAAAACAGAGGAAACTCTGCCCGTTTTTCGATAAAATCCGTAAAATAAAGCGTTTTTATGAAACATAACATCGGATTCAAATAATTTTTTTTAGTAAAACAAATACGAATATCGACGACACTTCACAACATCACGAAAGCGACGATTCGGAACATTATTTGCGACAATAAATATAGTTCTTATATTTGTTCTAAAATTTTGAAATCTCGACAATTCTTTTATAAGGATAAATATAAGTTATGTATTTATTTCAAATATCAAAAATACGGATTCGTTTTATATAAATAAATATAGCTATATATATTTATTTCCGTTTACAAACAACACGACTTCTTTTATGAAAATAAATATAGTTTATATATTTATTTCGAATACCAACGACACGACGATGGTGTTAATAAAATAAATATAGTTTATATATTTATTTGAAATATTAAACGACACGAATTCGTTTTATAAAAGTAAATATAGCTTATATATTTATTTTAAATATCATACGACACGAGTTCTTTTATAAGATAGATATAGTTTATCTATTCATTTCAAATGTTCAACAACTCGATGATACATTTGTAAAATAAATATAACTATTTATATTTATTTCAAAACGCCTAAACAGCACACTATAAATCATATATATCGCATACGAGTTGTTACATGATGTCTTCTTACAAATATTTGTTACATACACTACGACTTCTCGGGACGACAAGCGATCTTAACGATATATTTATATATTTTGATATAAATATTTATTTATTTTTTTAAATATCTCGAGAATCAAGTCTTTTCAAGACTTATTAATTATTACCGACGAATAAAAGAACTAAACAAGTATAATTTCTTCGCTTCTTTTAACTTAACAACTTATCGTCGAATCGTTCGGTGAACGATTCGGTAGAGCTCGGTAACATGTAGTTTAGTTACTGCGTTTATTTAGAACTTATAAGATATTCCGTGTTAGGAATATTGTAGAATGCACGCTAGCGAGTCTCATCTTGGAAACGACATCACGAAGTCGTATTTAGCTAGCTTTGCACATGGAAATACAGGTGAGTTCATAAACCCACCTTTTTACGGTTTTACATTTTTATAAATGTTTTCGGGGTGGAAAGACATGCACGTTTTGCAGAAACACACAAAGTTTTCGATGAACAAAGACTGCATATTTTAGACAAAGCACGTTTTGCAAGAACATACAAAGTTTTTGAACGAACGAAAACTCGTATTTCTAAATCATGTTACGAATGGATTTCGAGGAAACTCAAATGGTTTACGAATGGATCATACTAAATATACCGGTTTTTACAAAACAAATGCGTATTATCAAAATGTGAATGATTTTCATGACTAGGGATGGTATCGTCTAGTTATAATATTGGGACTGGGTTGGTCTGCGTTTGAGGAACGGGACACCCAGTGAGTTTCGTGTTCCCCCTTTTCTTTAACTGTTTTCAGTTTTATAACTTCGGGGGTGAATTACATGTTACAACTGTTTACAAACATTATTATTTGGTATGGTTAGCTAAGGAAGGGTATACTTAGATCATGTGAGTGGTGGGCATAACACTTAAGGCCATTAATCCTCGTTGTAGGACCGAGGGACATGAGTGGTAGATCTATTTGGGTGTAGCGAGCCCCACCCATGAGTCTGTCGAGTGGACCATGTGGTGACTATGTCTTATTCCCGGAGACAAATTTGCTAGGTTTGAGTTCCATGCATCACTTCACACATATCAATGGCCTTGCAAACAATTGGTGATCTATTTTTACTTGTTGCTTTCATACCGGGGTTTTACAAATTACATACCATGTTTTATACAAATTCAAGGCATAGGATTATGCGGGCATGAAGCCAAAGTCAGGGTGGGCATTGACGGTTATACAAACTTTACAAACACAAGAGCTTACAAATACATGGTTCTACTAACATAATGCGATACAAATACAAAGTTTCCATATAACTTGACAAGAAAATGATTTTTAAATTCGTTTTCTCAATAATATTTCACAAACCGGTTATCAAAAAGATTTGTTTTAAATCTTTTCAAAACAAACTATGAACTCGCTCAACTTTATATTGATTTTTCGCATGTTTCTTTCTCAGGTTGCATTTCTAAGATAAGGCACGGTTGGAATAGGAGAACCATGTGGAGTCGAGTACTTAGTGGGCGTTCAATTTCTAGAAGTCTTAGCTTATTTGCTTCCGCTGTGCAATGAAGATACCAGTCCAGTCACGCCAGCTCTGATATTTTCGGGGTGTGACAAAACCATAGAAGAAGCTGTAGAATTAGCAAACACCTTGACTGATGAATTAGCGCGTACCCGAGAAGAAGACCAAAGAAGGAACCTAGCACAGAGACTTACCCAGGAATTCCGCTATGGTAATTCCAACCGTAGGAATGTAGGTTCTACCTCTGCACCCTACTGTAATACTTGCAAGAGAAAGCATTCAGGAAAATGCTCCACTCACTGCAATTTCTGTAAGTTACCAGGACACAGGGAAGAAGATTGCAGGAGGAAATCTAGTAATGGATTGTGCTTTAATTGTGGAGAAAAAGGTCACATCAAGCCAAATTGTCCAAAATTGGCTCCAGCTACGAACAACAAGAACACTAAAAATGCTAGAGCATTTGTTTTGACGGCAGATGAAGCCAAGACGATTCCGGACGTGATAGCCGGTACGTTTTTAGTTAATGATGTTTTTGCTAAAGTATTATTTGACTCTGGTGCGAACCAAAGTTTTATTAATACTTCGTTTTGCAAACTTCTTAATCAATCATTAACTAAACTTCCACAAGAATGTCTAGTAGAGACAGCTAATGGAGAAACTGTTAAGATTTCTGAAATCTTGCAGGGAGCAAGAATATAAATTTTAAACCAAAAATTTATTGTAAACCTTTACCCAATGAATCTGGCAGGATTTGATGTTGTGTTAGGAATGAATTGGTTAATAACCAATAAAGCCAGTATTTTATGTGATCAAAAGTCAATTCAAGTAAATTCACCAAGGGGCGAAAAGATCACAATTAAAGGAGATAAACCATCTAGGTCCACAAAATTCATCTCTGTAAAGAAAACTGCAAGCTATATAAGAAAAGGATCATTAGTGTATTTGATTTCTATAATCACTAACACTAAAGTAAAAGAACTAAAAGACATTCCAGTAGTGTCTCAGTTTTCAGATATATTCCCAGAAGAATTACCAGGACTACCGCCGGATAGAGAAGTTGAATTCAGAATTCACCTGCTACCAGGAACGGCACCAATTGCCAAAGCACCTTATCGTTTGGCACCTGCAGAAATGCAGGAACTGAAGAAACAATTAGACGAATTGTTGGAAAAAGGATTCATACAGCCAAGCTCATCACCATGGGGAGCGCCAATTTTATTCGTTAAAAAGAAAGATGGATCAATGCGGATGTGCATTGATTACCGTGAACTGAACAAGGTCACGATTAAGAATCTGTATCCATTACCAAGAATCGATGATCTGTTCGATCAATTGCAAGGAGCTCGATTTTTCTCTAAAATCGATTTAAGGTCAGGATATCATCAATTAAAGGTACAGGAAGAAGATATTCCTAAGACCGCGTTCAAAACAAGGTATGGCCATTATGAATTTACAGTCATGCCATTTGGTTTAACCAATGCCCCAGCTGCATTTATGGACATGATGAACCGAATATGTAAGCCATATTTGGATAAATTCATAATTGTCTTTATAGATGATATTCTCATTTACTCTAAGAGTAAAGAAGAACATGTAAGGCATTTGCATGCACTTTTAAGTTTACTAAGAAAGGAAAAGCTTTATGCTAAGTTTTCAAAGTGCGAGTTTTGGTTAGAACAGGTACAGTTTCTTGGACACTTAGTTAATCATGAAGGAATTCATGTGGATCCCACAAAAATCGAGGCAATTACCAAGTGGAAGACCCCTGAGTCACCAACCGAGGTTAGAAGTTTCTTAGGATTGGCCGGTTACTATAGAAGATTTATTCGAAATTTTTCTAGAATAGTCATTCCCTTAACCAAGTTAACCTGTAAATCTGTTAAGTTTGAATGGGGAACAAAACAAGAAGAAGCCTTTAGGATTCTTAAGCAAAGATTAACCCATGCACCCATACTAGCAATACCAGAAGGAACTGAAGATTTTGTAGTTTATTGTGACGCTTCTAAATTAGGTTATGGATGTGTGTTAATGCAACGTCAAAAAGTTATAGCTTACGCCTCTAGACAACTTAAAAATCATGAAGAAAATTATTCAACCCGTGATCTTGAATTAGGAGCTATAAATTTTGCCCTTAAGATTTGGAGACATTACCTCTATGGTAGTAAGTTTACCATTTTCACTGATCATAAGAGTTTAAGGTATGTTTTTGGACAAAAAGAGTTGAATATGAGACAAAGACGCTGGATGGAGATGCTTAGTGATTATGATTGTGATATCCAGTATCATGCAGGAAAAGTGTAACACCTCGAAAATTCATGTCCAGTGAAATAAAGACACGTGTCATGTTATGCAAACGTGTTATAAAAACGAATCCGAATAAAGATGTACGGTAGGATTTAAAAACGTCGACATGTTAATTTATACCTCTGAGCGACCTATTAATAAATCCCTAACCAGGATATATTTAATCAACATATGAATTATGTTTATAAATCTGGCTATCCTAAATAATAAATTGGTTACAACCTTAGACATGGATCCAACATCAATTTCTTGGTATTTCCGTCAATTTAAACCTCCCACAAAGTACCAAAATGTGTAAGTGCATCCCTAGACATGAAATGGCTGAAAACATGGTCCCCATTCTGATTAAAATGCATGAGATTCGGAGATGTAGACATTGCATGGTCACAGCCTGAATTAAAACGAAATTTTGTCCCCTGCTGAAGCCTTACGGACCGTAAGGGTTGGAGCTTATGGTCCGTAAGCAGTGTATCTGGGCGATTTAATTGACAGCTGCCTGTCCAAACGGTTACACCGCCTTATTTCAGTGGTATTCGAAAATCAGGGACTCTCTAGGTGGTTTTTAGCATCTTAGGTGCACCTGGGATGATCTTACAACACCTATAGACTAATTTGGCAAGATCTAAAGCTTTTGGGTTCACTATATAAGAAGATCAAACTTGCTACATTTTGGACTTTCATTTGCAACTTCTCTCAAGATAGTCTCTGGAGCTCTCCTGATCAGCAACAAGTTTCCTAGTGGTCCCTAATCATACTTAGGACTTTTGTAAGTGTCCTTAAACCTTTCTAATTCAGTTTAGCTTAGTTAATTAGCTAAAAGTCAAACCGTCGTAATTAGAGTTTGACTTCGAGATTACTCATAATTTATTCAGTCAAATCTCAAATTGAAAGTACCTATAAGTAGGTAATTATGTTGGTAATAAACTCTTAAAAGGATACTCTCTGATTCCCACTCTAATTAGGTCAATTGTCGGGTCAAACTTGTTATTAAAAAGTCAACAGAATGCTTATTTTCAAATTAATGCATGATTAGCAATGTAGGAGGCATGCAACCTGTTTTATCATTAATATAACTTGGTAATTAATGTAAGAAGATGTCTAACTATGTTCAACCCGATAATTTTCAGTTTAAACCCGGATCGGAACCGAAAGTCGCATAATTTGACTTTCGCTTTGACTTTCAGTTCTCACCCGTTTATGCATGTTTTAGAATTTCCTTAGAACTTTATTTGGACCAGGTTTCATATAAGTGTAACTCTCTGAGATTATACAACTTGGTTCATTAGTTATCCGATTCATATGCATGTTTCCGTTAAGTGCTTAAAAGTTGACTATTATGCCCTTTTGACTTTAAAACGTGATTTTTGAAAAAGTAAAAGAGTAGAAACCTTAGTTTCTGATTTATAAACTTGCACCTTAAATTTGACATCAGTTTGAGGTCTAGATTAAGAGTTATGCTCATTAGCGTAAATAAAAAGCTTTTTAGTAATTAAATGGCGTAATTAGCATATAGCCTATCTAAACCCACTTTTGATATCAAACTTTTTACCCACTGATGTAATATAATATTTTGGGATTTTTAAAGATTTTTATTTAATTTTTGGCTGAGCATAACATAGGTCTCTAAGTTTGATTCGGTTAATGCCGGTTTTGCCCTTTTAAGCCATAAAATGAGTTTTACAAATCCTTTTGACCCCAAACCTTTTTCTACTGATTTTATTTGATAAATAAAATATTTTGAGCCTTCTAGAATTATAAAAATATCAGCTTTCCTTTGAAAACCCGTAAATGGCTCCACATCGCCTTTTTAAGCGTTTTTAACGCATAGTATGTACTAAAACTATATTAAACATATAAGGTTGATACCTACTGAGATTTTTAGTATATTTTTATGTATTAACAGTAAGTAAAAGTTTTTAAACTCAGGTTTCCAATTTTGACTTTTTAAGCCTAAGTGAAATTACCAAAATACCCCTAAGATGCCTAGTTTGGTTTTAAATGATAAATTTCACATATAGGTCATACCCTACTGTTATAACTTATTAAATTAAGTGTATTTACTGAATAAATCAGATCTGTAACTCAGATTACTAATTAAACTCTTTTATAATCTTTTAAATGACCAAAATTCCCTTACATTGCATAGTTTGAGTTTAAATCCATTTCGGGCATAATAGGGGATATCTTACTGATGTCTCAACATATCTAAGGCATATTAACTTAGGAAACTTGCATATGACTCTTGTGGTTACCCGTTACGGCCTTTTCGCGTTCGGTTCGGTTTATTTAACTAGTTTGCTTAAATTGACCGAAACAGGTCAAACCTTATCATTTTTGTCTCAAAATCCAGAATGTGTTTAGTTTACCCATATTATACAAGTCTTCAAACTTCTCGGGTCTAAATCACATTCCATTCCGGTCTTCGCTTAATCGTGCGTTTGAACCGTATCTTCCTTTAAAACTAACCGGTCTAAGCTTAAGCTTAAATAAAGACCCGTTAGAAATCTAATAGTATAATAAAAACCTTTGTTCCACATTAGGAGCCCAGTAAAAGCCATCTGTACTTGCTGTATTTGACTTATACATTGCTCAGGTAAATACTTTTAACTTATTTTCCCTTATACGGGCTTGGGATATGGTATATAAAATACCGCTTGGTCGGGCATTTGACCTTAATCGTGGGTGGTTAAGTATTATCAATATGACCCGTTTAAAAATCTGTTTTGTTTGTTTTACGCCTTTGGGAGTTTAATGACCATGTCCCGGATATCCTTGGCATCATTCAAAGAATGGCCACGACCTTAGCACACGGGTGTAGGCGTACACCCGTCAGTGCATTTACAATTATTAAGGTATAACCGTTGGTTTCCCGCCGCGGGACTATACTATGTGGTGTGTCTATTAATCTTTAACCCGGCACGAACCGGGCTACTGAACGCATAACAGACATGTAATCCTTTTACAAGATTATAATATTAAGTAATTATCCCAAGTTATAAAATGTTTTGTGCCACGTGCATTCAAATCAATTTTCAAACCTTTTTAAAATGAGTCAGTTAAATTGTATTTACCAGTGTAAACTGACGTATTTTCCAAAAAGGTTAAGTGCAGGTGCTACACATAATACGCTGGATACTCCAGACATCAATAATCAAGTCTCGCAAAGCTTTAGGTGTCAAAGTCTGTTGAACAGTTTTCCTCTTTATTTTGATCCGCCTGTGGATCTGTTTCAACTACATTGTGATACTTTATATTACAATTTATTTGGTTGAAATAAATCTATCTTTTGCTTCCGCTGTGCATTTAAATATTGTGTTGTTTGACCATGATGATATCAACTACGTCACGATACTCCCCACCAGGCCCACCGGTAATACGTGGAAATATCGGGGTGTGACAAAAAGCAAATATAGTTGCTGATGCTTTAAGCCGAAAGTATCATGAAAAGCCAAAAAGGGTACATTCTCTTAAGTTAAATCTACAAGTAGATTTAAATGAACAAATTAAAAAGGCACAAGAATCAGTAATCAGGGATGATACTGAAAAGCTAAAAGGTATGATTAAGGAATTAGAACAAGGAACAGATGGAATTTGGGGATTCCATAAGAAAAGAATGTGGATACCTAAATTAAGAAACCTACGCCACCGTATATTAGAAGAAGCCCATAAGTCTAAGTATACGATGCATCCAGGAAGCGATAAAGTGTACCAGGATTTAAGAAATAATTTTTGGTGGATAGGAATAAAAAAGGACATTGCAGCCTATGTTTCTAAATGTTTAACTTGTTCACAAGTTAAAGCTGAACATCAGAAACCCTCAGGTTTGTTACAACAGTTAGAAAGTCCAGTATGGAAATGGGAATTGATAACAATGGATTTTGTTACTAAATTACCCAAAACAAAGAAAGGTAATGATACAATCTGGGTAATTGTAGATAGGCTAACTAAGTCAGCTCATTTTCTACCAATGAAAGAAACTTTCAGTATGGAACGGTTAGCTAAATTATATGTAAATGAAATAGTTTCATTACATGGAATTCCTTTATCAGTTGTTTCTGACAGAGATAGCCGTTTTACCTCTCATTTTTGGACAAGTTTCCAAAAAACCATGGGAACCAAGTTAAATCTAAGCACCGCTTATCATCCTCAAATGGACGGACAAAACGAAAGGACAATTCAGACAATGGAGTACATGCTTAGAGCTTGTGTAATTGATTTTGGAGGTAATTGGGACGATCACTTACCGTTAATAGAATTTTATTACAATAACAGTTATCACACAAGTATCAATGCTGCACCATTCGAAGCACTTTATGGACGAAAGTGCCGAACCCCAGTCTGTTGGGCAGAAATTGGGGAAAAACAACTATCTGGACCTGAGATAGTGCAGGAGACAACCGACAAGATCATTCAAGTCAAAGAACGGCTGAAAGCAACACGTGATCGACAGAAAAGCTATGCTGACAGCAGGCGGAAACCATTGGAATTTCAAGTAGGAGATAAGGTATTATTAAAAGTCTCTCCTTGGAAAGGAGTGGTAAGATTTATCAAAAGAGGAAAGCTAAGTCCCAGGTATGTTGGACCTTTTGAGATTATTAGAAGAATAGGACCTATAGCTTATCAGCTACAACTGCCAGAGGAAATGGTAGGAATACATGATGTATTTCATGTGTCTAATCTCAAGAAATGCTTAGCTAATGAATCATTAGTAGTACCTCTTAAGGATATAGAGGTAAATGAACATCTCAAGTTTGTAGAAAGGCCACTACAGATTGAAGATAGGAAAGTCAAGAATCTCAAGCATAAGAGATTAGTTCTGGTCAAAGTGAAGTGGGACTCCAAAAGAGGACCATAATACACATGGGAACTTGAATCAGAAATGCAAAGGAAATATCCACACTTGTTCCAGTAGATCTCGAGGACGAGTTCTAAAACAAGGTGGGGAGGATATAACAACCCTCCTAAATATTTTTCCCGACGCCCTAATATATTTTAAAGGGTTTTTGGATTTTATCACCCCTAACTATTGGTTATTGGCCAATGCCACCCCCAACTATCACTTTGACGCCCGCCACCCCCAACTAAACACTTAGTGTCTACGTCGTTAACTGATCACTAACTTTGATCCTATTACTATACATTTGGGGTGTCCTAAGATCTCTAAAACCTTCCTAAGATCCCTATGACACCCCAAAAGTATAGTAACGGGATTTAAATTTGGTGATCAGTTAACGATGTGGTGACAGAACACACTAAGTGTTAAGTTGGGGGTGACGGACGTCAAAGTGATAGTTGGGGGTGGCAGCGGCCAATAACCAATAGTTTGGGGTGATAAAATCAAATAACCCTATTTTAAATAACCCTATATGTCTTAAAATACACCCATATGTGAAAACCGAGCCCATAATATGATATAGCATTAAAAATAAAATAAAAACAAAAAATTTGTTTCGCTCGAGGGCCGCGTAAGACCACATAAGGGTCTACGCGGGGCGCGACAGATCATGAACGCAGCGAAACCCTGAGCCGACACGTGTCATCAACGTGTTGAACCTATACCATGACCCGGATCACCTACGACCTAACCCCCCTACTACGCGGGCCGCGTAGTCCCTTGTTACATCTTACGCGGGCCGCGTAAGACCCAAAATTAGCTCCTATAAAGCTGGAGCTCGGGCCTTCAGTCGAAACTCGCTCAATTCTTCGATCTCTCTCTCAAATCTGAATTATAGGCATAATACTCGGGTATAATATTCCCCTAAATAACGAAGTTCTGCTTCGTTGTAAGTATCATAACCCCTGGATACGTATTAGATACGCTGCCCGATTGATCTAGGGTTCCGTAACGGCTGTCGTGGTTCTGCCCGACGTAGTCGTTGGAATGCCGTCTCGGGGAGGGTATTACTAATGTTAAAATGGGTTATTATACTAACACGTGTGCATTTGTGTAAATTATAGATTGTCACCAGGAAACCCTAAAGGATAATCTAAGACAGCAATGTGAGTAATCTCCTTTTTGCAAATTGTTTTTACAAAACCTCACACAATTAATTATATATTAAGCAGTTATTGAGTATTTGTAAGGATACAATACCGCTTGGTCGGGCATTTGACCTTAATCGTGGGTGGTTAAGTATTATCAATATGACCCGTTTAAAAATCTATTTTGTTTGTTTTACGCCTTTGGGAGTTTAATGACCATGTCCCGGATATCATTGGCATCATTCAAAGAATGGCCACGACCTTAGCACACGGGTGTAGGCGTACACCCGTCAGTGCATTTACAATTATTAAGGTATAACCGTTGGTTTCCCGCCGCGGGACTATACTATGTGGTGTGTCTATTAATCTTTAACCCGGCACGAACCGGGCTACTGAACGCATAACAGACATGTAATCCTTTTACAAGATTATAATATTAAGTAATTATCCCAAGTTATAAAATGTTTTGTGCCACGTGCATTCAAATCAATTTTCAAACCTTTTTAAAATGAGTCAGTTAAATTGTATTTACCAGTGTAAACTGACGTATTTTCCAAAAAGGTTAAGTGCAGGTGCTACACATAATACGCTGGATACTCCAGACATCAATAATCAAGTCTCGCAAAGCTTTAGGTGTCAAAGTCTGTTGAACAGTTTTCCTCTTTATTTTGATCCGCCTGTGGATCTGTTTCAACTACATTGTGATACTTTATATTACAATTTATTTGGTTGAAATAAATCTATCTTTTGCTTCCGCTGTGCATTTAAATATTGTGTTGTTTGACCATGATGATATCAACTACGTCACGATACTCCCCACCGGGCCCACCGGTAATACGTGGAAATATCGGCGTGTGACAGGTTGGTATCAGAGCCAACACTGAGTGAATTAAACACTAGCCTTTTGTGTTTAATCTCAGTTACACAATTGCACATTCCTCGATTCTCGAGTCTAGACAAAGAACTTAGGAATTTTCCAAAAAATTGTTTTATTTCTAACTTTGTCTTATATATTTTTCTTGTTGTATCACTTGTTTGTTTTTGACAGGTTGACAAAATGCCACCAAGGATGAGAGGAAGAGGAAGAGGAAAAGGGCCACTTGTCGCCCCAAATGACCATGAGGCCGGACCTTCGCACCGGCGAACACCGTCAGATCCCCACAACCCGGGTCCTCAAGATCCCTGGAGGACCTATATTGAACCATCTAGGCGCTCAGTTTCACTGAGTACCTCCCCTTCTATTCCACACTCTTTTGGGCCTCATTCTGAAAATGAGCCCCACAATTCCCACCAATCCTACATTCCTCTTCAAGGACACAACTCACCTTTCGACCACCTGTCGCCTGTTTTCCAGGGCCAGTTCAACCCTGCCGACTACCTTGGAGAACCAGTGGGTTTTAACCCACTTGGACTTGAAGACCATTTTTTCGGTGGCAACGCGATGGATATAGATGAGGACACCGATCCTGCAGAACCACCATCTGGAACCCCTAACCACTCCATCGAAATTTCAGATGGGTCACCTTTTGTGGGATCACCTTATAATGGTCCCGACAGCTATGAGGAGAGGTTCAGACAGTGTGACTGGGCCTTTACCCCCAGTTACCACAACTCTCCCCTGCACTAGCAGCAGCAACATCAGCAGCAGCAGAATCCTTCCGAGGATTCCTGATTTGTCGCGGTCACTCCACCGCCACCACCACCACAGCAACAGCCTCCGGAGCCCCCGAGGCAGAGAAGATCGAATGCACGGATATCCGCGCAAGGGGGAGTGCGCATCAACACCCCTCCACTTTCAAGTGGCAGCCGATACTCGCCACTTCATGAAGAACCGGAGATGGGAGAATCTTCACACCCTGTCTCAGAAGTAAACTCTGCGCCAGTCGCGCCACCACCACTGGGTTTTGGAGACCCAATACCTACATACACTGGTGCGGCGGCGTATAATCCCTTCGAGCAGCCGATCCACACCAATTACAACTATGCCGAAGCCGATCCTTACTTGGTAGCTGCGAACTACAACGCTCTCCATCCGGAAGGTCCCTATGGAGGCCCTTGGACTACGGGATACCCGACTTATGGATACCCACCATATGGGTATCAGCAACCGCCGCCTCCTCAACCTCCGCTTTATCAGCAACCCCCGGAGCCGCCGGTGATGTCACCACCACAGTATCAAGAAATCCTTCAAGGGATAAATGAGGTGCGGCAGGAGGTGCGGGAAGACCGTAGGCATAACCGAGGGATGTTCAAGAAAATGATGGATTTGATCAAGGGAAAAAGCAAGAAGGATCACTAAATCCTTTGTTTGATTGTTTATTTTAGTGTTGTAATCATGTCCCTGCGAGGACATTTGTTTCTGTACTCTGCCCCTGCGTGGGCATATTTTTATGTTCTACCCCTGCATGGGCATGTCTTTATGTTGACCCCTGCGTGGGTATGTTTGTTAGTTTAGCCCCAGCGTGGGCGTGTTGTTTATGTAAAAGTCTCGTTTAGGGCAAACTTGTACTAGTTTAATTTTATTGGAATGGTTAATTCAAATTCTTCATTTTTAAATTATATGCATGAATATAATAAATGAATAAATGAAAAATAACTTTTATTTTATAAATTTACCATTTTAATAAAATAATAAGAATCTTAAAAGGTAAAACCTAGCTTGTATGTCATCATAAGACCTGGCCAATATGGTAAAACCTGTTTAAAAAGATTCAAATCTCTGTTAACATCTGCAAACATGTTAACATTCTTGGCTAATGTGATCCGCAAAATCACACATGTCACCCTTTTGATAAATTACCTAAATTCCTTATTATTATTTAAACATCTGATAGTGATGTAATGCCTACGGGCTATAACTAATGTCATATAAGACAAAAGGCAGCCGTAGTTTATAGACTCCCTGCCAAGAAAGGTAATGAATTTTAATTCAGACCCTAATAACTATATCATCTAAATTTATAATTTAGAAATTGTCCACGTGACTAGGCCTATTATGCCAATATTATATTTCATTCTAAGATTAAGGGTTACTAGTAAAAAGTCCCGAATGAAATTACTTACAAATTAACTAGTATGGCTCTTTAATTATCATGGTTAATAAATTATCAAGATGATAGACCTATTATAATTCCTTAAATGAATCAATGTCGTCATCTTATGTAGCAGTTCAACTACATGGCCGAGTCTGACGAGGTCAACAGTCGGCCCAAGGAAAATCATGACACCACCAGGATCAATATAACTGGTGCAGAACTTCAAACATTGATTGACAACACCGTCACTAAAGCCATAGAGAGGCAATATAGTGAATCGAGTAGTACTCGAAGCAGGACCCGATCTGTACCCCATTCTAAGCCAAAAACACATTCTGAGGCTCACAGTAAGCCACCCTCTAAGCTAGATAAGCCAAAGAAGGATGATGACGATCATCACTCCTCGAACCAACACAGTGTCCCGTCAAAGAGGATCGAGCTTAAACAGGAACCGCGTGGAAAGTCCTGTACGTATAAATACTTCGTCTCATGTAAACCCAGAGACTTTACTGGGGAAAAGGGAGCGATTGACTGCATGACATGGTTGGACGAGATGGATACCGTGGTTGATATCAGCGGGTGCGCTGAGAAGTATGTAGTAAAGTTTGTGTCTCAATCGTTCAAATGTGAGGCCTTAGCCTGGTGGAAATCATTGATTCAAGCTACAGGGAAGATTCCGCTGTACAATATGACATGGGAACAATTTGTTACCCTCATCAAGGAGAACTTCTGTCCTCAGCATGAGGTTGAAAGGATTGAGTCAGATTTTCTGTCGTTAGTGATGAAAAATTTGGATTGCCAAGCTTACCTTACGAGCTTTAATACCATGTCAAGATTGGTTCCATATCTGGTGACCCCGGAACCCAAAAGAATAGCTCGTTTCATTGGGGGATTAGCCCTAGAAATTAAAGCAACTGTAAAAGCTTCTCGGCCAACTACATTCAGGTCTGTAGCTGATATATCCTTGTCCCTCACACTGGACGCGGTCAGGCAGAGATCACTGAGGAACACAGATACCGAAAAGAGGAAGCGTGAGGATGACAACTCACGACGTTCGGACAAAAGACATAAGGGGAATCAGGATCACAAAAAGAGTTCTGGATCCAAGAAAGATAACCATCAGTCGGGTGAGAAACCCAAATGTAAGGTTTGTAAGAAGCACCATTTTGGGAAGTGCAGATTCGAGTCAAAATCCCAGTCACAGTCAAAAGTTTGTGGGATTTGCAAGTCTTCTGAGCACAAGACTTTAGACTGTAAAAAGATCAAAGATGCTATGTGCTATAGTTGCAACGAGAAAGGGCATATCAAGACCAACTGCCCAAAACTCGCAAAAAAGGGCTGAGGATGGGAAAAAGACCAATGCTAGGGTCTTCAAGATGGATGCAAAGGAAGCTGTTCAGGACGACAACGTGATCACAGGTACTTTTCTCATAAATGATGTTTATGCTAGAGTATTGTTTGATTCTGGAGAGGATAAGTCTTTTGTGGATAACAAGTTTTGTGAATTGTTGAAATTGCCTGTAAAAGCCTTAAGTGTGAAGTATGAGGTGGAATTAGCTGATGGAACCGTAGAAACCGCCTCAACTGTTTTAGATGGATGTGTTATATCCATTAGGAACCACTCTTTTCCTTTGTCCCTACTTCCCTTTAAGCTAGCCGGTTTTGATATAGTTATAGGTATGGATTGGTTATTGCATAACCAAGCCCAGATTGTGTGCAACAGAAAGCAAGTGGTAGTCAAAACTCCGTCTGGTGAGTCACTTACCATTCAGGGGGATACCCAGCATGGATTGCCTGAGCAAGTGTCTATGCTCAAGGCATCTAGATGCTTGAAGAAGGGTTGTGTCATTTATATGGCACAGGTTACTATGGATGAGCCGAAGCCTAAGATTGAAGACATTCCCGTCATCTCAGAATATCCTGAAGTTTTTCCTGAAGAACTACCTGGTTTACCACCAGATAGGCAAGTGGAATTCCGAATTGACATCATTCCTGGAGCAGCACCTGTTGCTAGAGCACCTTATAGGTTGGCACCAACAGAGATGAATGAGTTGAGGACGCAGTTAGATGATCTGCTAGCCAAAGGTTTCATTAGACCTAGTTCATCTCCTTGGGGAGCACCGATCTTGTTTGTCAAGAAAAAGGATGGATCGATGCGTCTGTGCATCGATTACCGTGAGCTTAATAAGGTCACTATCAAGAATAGGTATCCCTTGCCCAGGATCGACGATTTGTTCGATCAACTTCAAGGGGCAAGTTATTTTTCTAAGATCGATTTGAGGTCAGGCTATCATCAGTTGAAGGTTAAGGATGAAGATGTACACAAGACTGCATTTAGGACTCGTTATGGTCACTACGAGTTCCTAGTGATGCCTTTTGGGCTCACTAATGCTCCTGCCGCATTCATGGACCTCATGAATCGCGTCTGCAAGCCCTACTTGGATAAATTTGTCATCGTCTTCATTGACGACATCCTCATCTACTCGAAGAACCAAGCCGACCATGAGAAACACCTTCGCTGTATTCTTAAACTTCTACATCGTGAGAAACTCTACGCCAAATTTTCGAAATGTGAATTTTGGCTGCGAGAAGTCCAATTCCTTGGACATGTGGTTAGCGAGCATGGTATCCAAGTAGATCCCGCTAAGGTAGAAGCAGTTATGAATTGGCAAGAACCAAAGACGCCTACAGAGATTCGTAGCTTCCTGGGTTTTGCAGGATACTATAGGCGATTTATCGAAAACTTCTCAAGGATTGCTGCGCCCCTAACTTCGTTAACACGTAAGAAGGTTAAGTTTGATTGGGGCCCTAAGCAGCAGGAATCCTTTGACATTCTTAAGGAAAAGTTGAGCAACGCTCCTGTATTGACGTTGCCTGACGGAATTGATGAGTTTGTAGTATACTGTGATGCATCACACACCGGAATGGGTTGTGTGCTTATGCAGAAAGGCAAAATCATTGCCTATTCTTCACGACAGTTAAAGGTGCATGAGAAGAATTACACCACCCATGACTTGGAATTGGGTGCCGTTGTATTTGCACTAAAACTGTGGAGACATTACTTGTATGGAACCAAGTGTGTGATCTATTCAGATCACAAAAGACTTCAACACTTGTTTAATCAGAAGGACTTAAACATGAGGCAAAGACGATGGATGGAAACTTTGAATGACTATGACTGTGAGATAAGATACCATCCAGGCAAAGCAAATGTGGTTGCGGATGCCTTAAGCAGAAAAGAAAGAGTGAAGCCGATAAGAATCAATGCCAAGAGCATTGAGATAAGGAATAGTTTGAACGAAAGGTTGTTAGCCACACAGAAGGAAGCTGTGTTGGAAGCTAACTATCCTTATGAAAAGTTAGGAGTAACTGAGGAGCAGTTATCCTATGACAAGGATGGAATCCTAAGGTTAAATGGACGAATATGGGTTCCAGTTTATAGAGGACTTCGGGATGTTATTCTCCAGGAAGCCCACAGTTCCAAATATTTCGTTCATCCTGGAGCTGATAAGATGTACCAGGATCTAAAGGCAAACTACTGGTGGATAGGCTTGAAAAAGTCTGTAGCTGCCTATGTAGCTAAATGTTTTACGTGTGCACAAGTCAAAGCTGAGCATCAGAAGCCGTCAGGTTTGCTACAACAGCCTAAACTACCCACATGGAAGTGGGAAATGGTGACAATGGATTTCATCACCAAGTTGCCAAAGACAAGGAAGGGAAATGATACTATATGGGTGATAGTAGATAGACTGACAAAGTCAGCACATTTCCTACCCATTAAGGAAACTTATAGCTCTGACATGCTAGCTCAATTGTACGTAGATAAGATTGTAGCTCTGCATGGCGTACCAGTGTCAATTATCTCTGGCAGAGATACGAGATACACCTCTCATTTTTGGAAAAGTTTCCAACAGTCTTTGGGCACGCGCTTAAATTTTAGTACGGCTTACCACCCACAGACAGATGGGCAAAGTGAGCGTACAATCCAAACTTTGGAAGACATGCTTCGTGCATGTGTGATTGATTTAGGTGGTAGTTGGGATAACCACCTGCCTTTGATCGAGTTCTCCTATAACAATAGCTACCATACGAGCATTAAGGCTGCGCCTTTTGAGGCATTATATGGTAGAAAATGCAGAACGCCTATTTGTTGGGCGGAAGAAGGAGAAGTTCAATTATCAGGACCTGAAATAGTCTTTGAAACGACGGACAAGATTGTTCAAATTCGCGATCGCCTGAAAGCTGCCAGAGATAGGCAGAAAAGCTACGCAGATCCAAAGCGTAAACCTCTAAAGTTTGAAGTTGGTGATAAAGTTTTGCTTAAAGTATCACCCTGGAAGGGAGTGATGCGATTTGGTAAGAAAGGCAAGTTAAGCCCAAGGTATATAGGACCATTCGAGATTATCGAATGTGTTGGGTCAGTGGCTTATAAGTTGAACTTTTCAGAAGAGCTCAGTGGTATTCACAATGTATTCCACGTCTGCAATTTGAAGAAATGTCTAGCCGATGAATCGCTAGTCATACCACATACAGATGTGCACATAGATGAGAGCTTGAAATTTGTGGAAAAACCTTTGTCGATTGAGGATCGACAGGTTAAGAAGCTTCGGAGGAAGCAGGTACCTATCGTAAAGGTTAAATGGGAGGCCCGCAGAGGTCCCGAATATACTTGGGAGGTAGAGTCTACCATGAAGGAAAAATACCCTCATTTGTTCCAATAAATCTCGAGGTCGAGATTTCTTTTAAGGGGGTGAGGATGTAACACCTCGAAAATTTATGTCCAGTGAAATAAAGACACGTGTCATGTTATGCAAATGTGTTATAAAAATGGATCCGGATAAAGATGTACGGTAGGATTTAAAAACGTCGACATGTTAATTTATACCTCTGAGCGACCTATTAATAAATCCCTAACCAGGATATATTTAATCAACATATGAATTATGTTTATAAATCTGGCTATCCTAAATAATAAATTGGTTACAACCTTAGACATGGATCCAACATCAATTTCTTGGTATTTCCGTCAATTTAAACCTCCCACAAAGTACCAAAATGTGTAAGTGCATGCCTAGGCATGAAATGGCTGAAAACATGGTCCCCATTCTGATTAAAATGCATGAGATTCGGAGATGTAGACATTGCATGGTCACAGCCTGAATTAAAACGAAATTTTGTCCTCTGCTGAAGCCTTACGGACCGTAAGGGTTGGAGCTTACTGTCCGTAAGCAGTGTATCTGGGCAATTTAATTGACAGCTGCCTGTCCAAACGGTTACACCGCCTTATTTCACTGGTATTCAAAAATCAGGGACTCTCTAGGTGGTTTTTAGCATCTTAGGTACACCTGGGATGATCTTACAACACCTATAGACTAATTTGGCATGATCTAAAGCTTTTGGGTTCACTATATAAGAAGATCAAACTTGCTACATTTTGGACTTTCATTTGCAACTTCTCTGGAGCTCTCCTGATCAGCAACAAGTTTCCTAGTGGTCCCTAATCATACTTAGGACTTTTGTAAGTGTCCTTAAACCTTTCTAATTCTGTTTAGCTTAGTTAATTAGCTAAAAGTCAAACCGTCATAATTAGAGTTTGACTTCGAGAATACTCATAATTTATTCAGTCAAATCTCGAATTGAAAGTACCTATAAGTAGGTAATTATGTGGGTAATAAACTCTTAAAAGGATACTCTCTGATTCCCACTCTAATTAGGTCAATTGTCGGGTCAAACTTGTTATTAAAAAGTCAACAGAATGCTTATTTTCAAATTAATGCATGATTAGCAATGTAGGAGGCATGCAACCTGTTTTATCATTAATATAACTTGGTAATTAATGTAAGAAGATGTCTAACTATGTTCAACCCGACAATTTTCAGTTTAAACCCGGATCGGAACCGAAAGTCGCATAATTTGACTTTCGCTTTGACTTTCAGTTCTCACCCGTTTATGCATGTTTTAGAATTTCCTTAGAACTTTATTTGGACCAGGTTTCATATAAGTGTAACTCTCTGAGATTATACAACTTGGTTCATTAGTTATCCGATTCATATGCATGTTTCCGTTAAGTGCTTAAAAGTTGACTATTATGCCCTTTTGACTTTAAAACGTGATTTTTGAAAAAGTAAAAGAGTAGAAACCTTAGTTTCTGATTTATAAACTTGCACCTTAAATTTGACATCAGTTTGAGGTCTAGATTAAGAGTTATGCTCATTAGCGTAAATAGAAAGCTTTTTAGTAATTAAATGGCGTAATTAGCATATAGCCTATCTAAACCCACTTTTGATATCAAACTTTTTACCCACTGATGTAATATAATATTTTGGGATTTTTAAAGATTTTTATTTAATTTTTGGCTGAGCATAACATAGGTCTCTAAGTTTGATTCGGTTAATGCCGGTTTTGCCCTTTTAAGCCATAAAATGAGTTTTACAAATCCTTTTGACCCCAAACCTTTTTCTACTGATTTTATTTGATAAATAAAATATTTTGAGCCTTCTAGAATTATAAAAATATCAGCTTTCCTTTGAAAACCCGTAAATGGCTCCACATCGCCTTTTTAAGCGTTTTTAACGCATAGTATGTACTAAAACTATATTAAACATATAAGGTTGATACCTACTGAGATTTTTAGTATATTTTTATGTATTAACAGTAAGTAAAAGTTTTTAAACTCAGGTTTCCAATTTTGACCTTTTAAGCCTAAGTGAAATTACCAAAATACCCCTAAGATGCATAGTTTGGTTTTAAATGATAAATTTCACATATAGGTCATACCCTACTGTTATAACTTATTAAATTAAGTGTATTTACTGAATAAATCAGATCTGTAACTCATATTACAAATTAAACTCTTTTATAACCTTTTAAATGACCAAAATGCCCTTATAAGGCATTGTTTGAGTTTAAATCCATTTCGGGCATAATAGGGGATATCTTACTGATGTCTCAACATATCTAAGGCATATTAACTTAGGAAACTTGCATATGACTCTTGTGGTTACCCGTTACGCCCTTTTCGCGTTCGATTCGGTTTATGTAACTAGTTTGCATAAATTGACCGAAACGGGTCAAACCTTATCATTTTTGTCTCAAAATCCAGAATGTGTTTAGTTTACCCATATTATACAAGTCTTCAAACTTGTCGGGTCTAAATCACATTCCATTCCGGTCTTCGCTTAATCGTGCGTTTGAACCGTATCTTCCTTTAAAACTAACCGGTCTAAGCTTAAGCTTAAATAAAGACCCGTTAGAAATCTAATAGTTTAATAAAAACCTTTGTTCCAGATTAGGAGCCCAGTAAAAGCCATCTGTACTTGCTGTATTTGACTTATACATTGCTCAGGTAAATACTTTTAACTTATTTTCCCTTATACGGGCTTGGGATACGGTATATAAAATACCGCTTGGTCGGGCATTTGACCTTAATCGTGGGTGGTTAAGTATTATCAATATGACCCGTTTAAAAATCTGTTTTGTTTGTTTTACGCCTTTGGGAGTTTAATGACCATGTCCCGGATATCCTTGGCATCATTCAAAGAATGGCCACGACCTTAGCACACGGGTGTAGGCGTACACCCGTCAGTGCATTTACAATTATTAAGGTATAACCGTTGGTTTCCCGCCGCGGGACTATACTATGTGGTGTGTCTATTAATCTTTAACCCGGCACGAACCGGGCTACTGAACGCATAACAGACATGTAATCCTTTTACAAGATTATAATATTAAGTAATTATCCCAAGTTATAAAATGTTTTGTGCCACGTGCATTCAAATCAATTTTCAAACCTTTTTAAAATGAGTCAGTTAAATTGTATTTACCAGTGTAAACTGACGTATTTTCCAAAAAGGTTAAGTGTAGGTGCTACACATAATACGCTGGATACTCCAGACATCAATAATCAAGTCTCGCAAAGCTTTAGGTGTCAAAGTCTGTTGAACAGTTTTCCTCTTTATTTTGATCCGCCTGTGGATCTGTTTCAACTACATTGTGATACTTTATATTACAATTTATTTGGTTGAAATAAATCTATCTTTTGCTTCCGCTGTGCATTTAAATATTGTGTTGTTTGACCATGATGATATCAACTACGTCACGATACTCCCCACCAGGCCCACCGGTAATACGTGGAAATATCGGGGTGTGACAAAAAGCAAATATAGTTGCTGATGCTTTAAGCCGAAAGTATCATGAAAAGCCAAAAAGGGTACATTCTCTTAAGTTAAATCTACAAGTAGATTTAAATGAACAAATTAAAAAGGCACAAGAATCAGTAATCAGGGATGATACTGAAAAGCTAAAAGGTATGATTAAGGAATTAGAACAAGGAACAGATGGAATTTGGGGATTCCATAAGAAAAGAATGTGGATACCTAAATTAAGAAACCTACGCCACCGTATATTAGAAGAAGCCCATAAGTCTAAGTATACGATGCATCCAGGAAGCGATAAAGTGTACCAGGATTTAAGAAATAATTTTTGGTGGATAGGAATAAAAAAGGACATTGCAGCCTATGTTTCTAAATGTTTAACTTGTTCACAAGTTAAAGCTGAACATCAGAAACCCTCAGGTTTGTTACAACAGTTAGAAAGTCCAGTATGGAAATGGGAATTGATAACAATGGATTTTGTTACTAAATTACCCAAAACAAAGAAAGGTAATGATACAATCTGGGTAATTGTAGACAGGCTAACTAAGTCAGCTCATTTTCTACCAATGAAAGAAACTTTCAGTATGGAACAGTTAGCTAAATTATATGTAAATGAAATAGTTTCATTACATGGAATTCCTTTATCAGTTGTTTCTGACAGAGATAGCCGTTTTACCTCTCATTTTTGGACAAGTTTCCAAAAAACCATGGGAACCAAGTTAAATCTAAGCACCGCTTATCATCCTCAAATGGACGGACAAAGCGAAAGGACAATTCAGACAATGGAGTACATGCTTAGAGCTTGTGTAATTGATTTTGGAGGTAATTGGGACGATCACTTACCGTTAATAGAATTTTATTACAATAACAGTTATCACACAAGTATCAATGCTGCACCATTCGAAGCACTTTATGGACGAAAGTGCCGAACCCCAGTCTGTTGGGCAGAAATTGGGGAAAAACAACTATCTGGACCTGAGATAGTGCAGGAGACAACCGACAAGATCATTCAAGTCAAAGAACGGCTGAAAGCAACACGTGATCGACAGAAAAGCTATGCTGACAACAGGCGGAAACCATTGGAATTTCAAGTAGGAGATAAGGTATTATTAAAAGTCTCTCCTTGGAAAGGAGTGGTAAGATTTATCAAAAGAGGAAAGCTAAGTCCCAGGTATGTTGGACCTTTTGAGATTATTAGAAGAATAGGACCTATAGCTTATCAGCTACAACTGCCAGAGGAAATGGCAGGAATACATGATGTATTTCATGTGTCTAATCTCAAGAAATGCTTAGCTAATGAATCATTAGTAGTACCTCTTAAGGATATAGAGGTAAATGAACAGCTCAAGTTTGTAGAAAGGCCACTACAGATTGAAGATAGGAAAGTCAAGAATCTCAAGCATAAGAGATTAGTTCTGGTCAAAGTGAAGTGGGACTCCAAAAGAGGACCAGAATACACATGGGAACTTGAATCAGAAATGCAAAGAAAATATACACACTTGTTCCAGTAGATCTCGAGGACGAGTTCTAAAACAAGGTGGGGAGGATATAACAACCCTCCTAAATATTTTTCCCGACGCCCTAATATATTTTAAAGGGTTATTGGATTTTATCACCCCTAACTATTGGTTATTGGCCAATGCCACCCCCAACTATCACTTTGACGCCCGCCAACCCCAACTAAACACTTAGTGTCTATGTCGTTAACTGATCACTAACTTTGATCCTATTACTATACATTTGGGGTGTCCTAAGATCTCTAAAACCTTCCTAAGATCCCTATGACACCCCAAAAGTATAGTAACGGGATTTAAAGTTGGTGATCAGTTAACGATGTGGTGACAGAACACACTAAGTGTTAAGTTGGGGGTGACGGACGTCAAAGTGATAGTTGGGGGTGGCAGCGGCCAATAACCAATAGTTTGGGGTGATAAAATCAAATAACCCTATTTTAAATAACCCTATATGTCTTAAAATACACCCATATGTGAAAACCGAGCCCATAATATGATATAGCATTAAAAATAAAATAAAAACAAAAAATTTGTTTCGCTCGAGGGCCGCGTAAGACCACATAAGGGTCTACGCGGGGCGCGACAGATCATGAACGCGGCGAAACCCTGAGCCGACACGTGTCATCAACGTGTTGAACCTATACCATGACCCGGATCACCTACGACCTAACCCCCCTACTACGCGGGCCGCGTAGTCCCTTGTTACATCTTACGCGGGCCGCGTAAGACCCAAAATTAGCTCCTATAAAGCTGGAGCTCGGGCCTTCAGTCGAAACTCGCTCAATTCTTCGTTCTCTCTCTCTCAAATCTGAATTATAGGCATAATACTCGGGTATAATATTCCCCTAAATAACGAAGTTCTGCTTCGTTGTAAGTATCATAACCCCTGGATACGTATTAGATACGCTGCCCGATTGATCTAGGGTTCCGTAACGGCTGTCGTGGTTCTACCCGACGTAGTCGGTGGAATGCCGTCTCGGGGAGGGTATTACTAATGTTAAAATGGGTTATTATACTAACACGTGTGCATTTGTGTAAATTATAGATTGTCACCAGGAAACCCTAAAGGATAATCTAAGACAGCAATGTGAGTAATCTCCTTTTTGCAAATTGTTTTTACAAAACCTCACACAATTAATTATATATTAAGCAGTTATTGAGTATTTGTAAGGATACAATTATCGTCGGTATCTTGGGGTTTTGTGTACAAAATTTGTTACTGCCTTGCGAGGAGTAACATTTCCACAAGTCGGGTTTGACAGTACCGTGGGTGGTAATTGATATGACTTGGAAACAAATGTAATTGCGAGACCGCCCTCAATACTGTACAATGGTTTTTATTAAACTTGATTAAACCGGGATTCACTCACCAGTATTTCCCACTGACAAATTGTTTTTAAACGCGTTTCAGGTAACAAAATGTGAAAGCCAAATAGAAGCCAGCTGGATAGCACTGAAGGCTTGGAAAAGTGGCTATAAAGTTACCTAAAATAAATAGATGTTTTTATTAAATAAAATAGGGTTTATCCCTATGAAAATGTGTGTACTTAAAATTGGGATTTTTCCCATGTGTTTATTATTATAAAAGCATGGTATTTTACTCTGATAAAATATTTCCTCACTAAGGTCCTGATGTAAATTCCGCTGCCAAATTGAATAAACACGCGATACCACCGAAACAGGCTCGCGGCCGCCCGTTCCCAGGAAATAGCGATCGGGGGTTGCGACATATTACTTGAACATAAACCTGACTTATATGGTAACCATGTTAGGATGTGGTTAACCACAATTAGCTCAAGTGACCTTTCTGTTTATCTGCCGAGCTAACCTAAGGTGAGTTCACACTTTCTACAAGGCATGGGATTCCTGGTGGTTTGGGAATGGGTTAACGGTTAATAAGGAAACCTGCGTATTCTCCTTGGGTAGAATACGTTCCCCCACCCTCTTAGGTGAAGGGTGACAACATTGAAAACTGTGTGTTCTCTTTGGGTTGGACACGTACTCCCACCCTCTTAACTGAAGGGTGACAACATTGATTGACACTAGACAAAACTCTATCATTAAATCCCTCATTTTTATATCGACTTAATCGCCGGGCCAATGACGAACGGATCATTAGTTAAATAGCGCTATTAGGTTTGACAAGCCTCACACCGTGCCGCAGAGGATGAGCGTGGACTAATGGACTTGGGCACTAGTCAATGATGATAGACATTGACGCAGGGCACATAAACTAAACTACAGTCAGTAGTCGATATGGTAACGGGTCTAGTGGTTAACATGGGGAAGCCCCCCACTGGTTATGGTTTGGGAAACAAGGAACTGGATAACTCGTGGTTTTCGAAATAACTTATGGTTTTTGGAACAACACTAAAATGGATAACCAACTGTGAACTCGCTCAACATTGTTGCTGATTCATTGCTACATGCCTTGCAGGTCGTTTGGTACTTAGCTGGAGCTTGCATGGGAGGAGTCGTTATGGAGCATGAACCATTGAGTGTTCATGATAAACTTACAAATTTATAAACTTATGTTTTGGGTTTTGAACTTTATGCTTCCGTTGATAAGTTAGACTTGGTTAAACTGTTTGACACCAATTATATTGTTTGGTTTGGACTTTTACTTATTTAAATTATATTCTTCAATATGATTGGCGGCTGGATCTTGGTCAGTCACGCCTCCTGCGGTGATACTTCGCTTGTGGATTTTTGGGGGTGTGACAATACCTATTACAGTAGACAGGCCAGCAGAGAATCCAGTCAGAGATGCAGCCATTGAGTTTGACATACTTGTCAGGATGATCTGGTTCCTCCTTAGCGTGTAAGATTATGATGGTGATAAAACCGAAACAAGGGATGGTTTTGGTTATGGGGAGAGAGACGAATTGATGTTATTAGGGTTGTGTGAATTGTGTAATTGTCTACCCTTAAACTCTCTAATAATCTCCTTATATATACACCCAAGAGGAAACCTAATTAGTTAATAAGGGTAATATGGTCCATCAACAACTACCAACTAATTATTAATAGGTTATTAATATATTTTGATCTATATAATATAAATGATTATAATGGCTACAAGATTAAATATTATAATAATTATATATTTAATCTCACATTCTCCCACTTAGCCGAGTAATCATTTATTATGAGTATTAGATGAGCCTGGCCAGGAGTTAATGCTCATTTTAGCTTTAAACCAAGAACTATAGCAGAGAAATACAGTCGTTGAATCATCATTCGACTCAGGACCCCCATTAGTCATACTATAGCCTCAATTTAAAACCTAACAGCTATGATCAAAATACGCATAAGCCCTTTAGCGTCTGATTTGTATTTATATTTATATTTGTCTATATGTCATTACACCGGCAGAACATATGTTAGAGACATACAAAATCAAACTGAGGAAATTTCATTAATTAAAACATAAGCTAGTACGATGCCATTAAATAAGGTCTTTAGTAAGTCCCATATTCGATACATGTTCTTCGAAAACTTTAGGTGGGAGACCTTTAGTCATCGGATCCGCAAGCATATCTTTAGTACTAATATACTCAATACAAAGATTATTTTCCTCAACTCGTTTACAAATATTTTGTATCGAGATATAAACCAGGTCCAGTCGAACTGTTACTGTTCAAGAAACTAACGGCAGCTGAGTTATCACAGTAAAGCTTCAATGGTCTAGAAATGGAATTAACGATTTTGAGTCCAGTGATCAAATTTCAAAGCAACATTCCATGACAGGTTGTGTTGTAAACAGCAATGTATTCTGCCATCATTGTGGAAGTTGTGGTTAACTGTTGTTTATGACTCTTCCATCAGATAGGTCCGCCTGCTAATAAAAAGATGTAGCCCGAAGTGGATTTCTTGTCATCTTTGCATTTGGGAAAGTCAGAATCAGAATAACCTACCACTTCTAAGTGATCACTTCTTCTATAAGTCAGTTTATAGTCTTTCGTCCCTTACAGATATCTAAGGACCTTCTTAGCTGCTTTCCAGTGATCTAGGCTAGGATTAGTCTGATAACGGGCTAGCATTCCAGCAATATAAGCGATATCTGGGCGAGTACAGACTTGAGCATACATCAGGCTCCCGACTACTGACGCGTAAGGTATCTGGCTCATTTGCTCCTTTTCAACCTCTGTTGTCGGACATTAGAATGAACTGAAAACATCTCCGTTAACTACTGGAGCGACTGAGGGTTTGCACTGTTGCATGTTGTAACGTGTAAGGACACAATCTATGTAAGTCTTCTGAGACAATCCTAAGATCCCTTTGTGTCTATCTCGGTGAATTTCGATGCCAATGACGTAAGAAGCATCTCCGAGATCCTTCATGTCGAAGTTATGCGAGAGTAACCGCTTCGACTCATGCAACATGTCTAAACTATTACTTGCCAATAGAATATCATCTACATAAAGGACAAGTATAGTAAAGTTACTCCCGCTCATCTTGAGGTAGGTGCATTGATCCACTTGATTCTTTATAAAACCTTGTCTCTTCATGACTTCATCAAACTTGAGGTACCATTGACGTGATGCTTGTTTTAACCCGTAAATGGATTTCTTCAACTTACAGACTAGATGTTCCTGACCTTCAGGTTTAAAGCCTTCAGGTTGTTTCATGTAAACATCTTCATCCAAGTCTCCGTTAAGGAAAGCAGTTTTGACGTCCATCTGATGCAGCTCTAAATCAAAATGAGTTCTTGGGGCCATAACGATCCTTAATGAATCTTTACGAGAGACAGGTGAAAACGTCTCTTGATAATCAATTTCCTCTTTCTGAGTGTAGCCCTTTGCAACCAATCTAGCTTTATAGCGTTCAACGTTCCCATTCGGATCCAGTTTTGTTTTGAACACCCATTACATCCTACGGTTTGACTCCGTTGGGTAATTCTACCAAATCCCAAACATCATTTTTCTTCATGGATTCAAGCTCCTCAATCATTGCTTTGTTCCCTTCAGAAGACTGATCACTGCAAATGGCTTCATTATAAGAGATAGGATCATTGAGCTTTCCAGCATCCATTTCAGTCAGGTAGGTAACATAATCATCCCAATTAGTAGGCCTTCTTTGCCTAGATGACCTCCTGAGTTTATTATCGGGTTCAGCATTGTCTTGGTTTTGAGCGTTTGATGTGCCTTCGTTATGAGGTATAATGGGTTCTGATTGTGGAGATGAAGTTGGTGCAGTAGCTTCAGGTGCAGTTGTTGCATTGGGTACAAGAGGAGTAAACGGAGTAATGGTAAGCGACGAGTCTCTCCCCCCCGCGTCTTGTACTTCTTGCAATTCTTCGTAAGGGTTGGAACTGCTCCCACTGACCTTGAAATCCTCCAGGAACACAGCACGCTTGGTTTCAACAATACGGGTGACATGGGAAGGACAATAGAAACAATAACCCTTCGAATGATCAGGATACCCGATAAAGAAGCAGGTAACTGTTTTAGGGTCAAGTTTCCTTAGGAAAGGATTATAGAGTTTTGCTTCAGCAATGCAGCCCCATACTTTCATATATTTAAGACTCGGTTTCCTTCCTGCCCAAAGTTCATAAGGAGTTTTAGGGACAGACTTAGAAGGAACTCTATTGAGTATATGAACAGCTGCTTTTAACGCTTCAGTCCAGAGGAATAATGGTAAATTAGTGTTGGCTAACATACTGCGCACCATGTTCATAAGGGTACAATTTCTTCATTCAGCAACACCATTATGCTGAGGTGTACCAGGCATGGTGTATTGGTTCACAATCCCCTAGCCCTTACAAAACTCATAAAATGGACTAGGAGCTTGACCCACATCAGTATGTCTTCCATGATATTCACTGCCTCTATCTGATCTCACAACTTAAATCTGACGATCTAATTGCTTTTCAACTTTAGCTTTATAATCTTTAAAAGTTGTAAGAGATTCAGATTTTTCCTTAATAAGATACAAGTACATTTAACGAGAATAATCATCAATGAAAGTGATAAATGAAGTATGTCCTGTTATGCCAGCGATTTGGTAAAGACCACTAATGTCAGTATGAATGAGTTCTAATAGATTAGAGCTCCTAGTGGCACCTTTCTTATTCGCTAAAGTCATTTTGCCTTTAAGACATTTGACACATGTTCAAAAATCAGTGAAATCGAGAGGAGGTAAGACTTCATCCTTTACGAGACGATTTAATCGTTCTCTTGAGATGTGGCCTAAACGTTGATGCCACAACATAGATGAAGTCTCTAAGTCTCGAATCTGTTTCATCTTTGTGACTGATTCATTAATATTATATGACACCAAAGATTTGGAAAAATTATCATCTAGTTCTAATCTATAGAGACCACCATCCAGAATGCCAATACCATAAACAACATAATCATAGAGAATAGAAAGTTTGCGATGACTATGGGAAACAACAAAACCGTCCATGTCTAACTTTGGTCCTGATAAAAGATTCCGAGTTACCTCAGGAACATATAAGGTATCATAAAGTTTAATACACAAACCAGTTTTCAAAAATAATTGTAATGTTCCTATGGCCTTCACTTCTAATTCCAGATCATCCCCAACTTTAAGTGTTCTTTGGTTTCTTCCCAGCTTCCGGATTGAAAGGAATCCCTGAGTAGAGTTGGTTACATGAACCATAGAACCAGAATCAAACCACCAAGAATTAGTAGGAACATTTAAATTAAAGGACTCAAGTATCATGAATAAATCGTTACCTTTCTTAGCCAGCCACTCCTTGAAGTCAGCGCATTCCTTTTGCATGTGTCTTGTTTTCTTACAGAACTTGCAATAGGGTTTTCCTAAGGAGCTCTTAGAGCTGGAAGGTGCACTTGTATTAGGATTTGGCTTTTGGACTTTAGAAGCATCCTTTCTATGATAATTGTTCTTCCTCTTCTTAGAGTTGGAGGTGGTAAAGTTAGCAACATCAGTGGTGCGATCCATCTTCATACGCTCTTCCTCCTGT
The DNA here is from genome assembly GCA_030545235.1 of Helianthus tuberosus. Lineage (NCBI taxonomy): Eukaryota > Viridiplantae > Streptophyta > Magnoliopsida > Asterales > Asteraceae > Helianthus > Helianthus tuberosus. Next base: position 59,559,563 of record CM060438.1, read on the forward strand.
ACGCACATAGTGACCAGCTCACTCATCGTCCATTTATCCTTTTGAGTGTTGTAATTGATCTTGAATGCTTCATAGGACGAAGGAAGCGAAGTGATGATGAAGTGAACAAGAAAACCATCACTGATTTCCATCTCTAGCCCTTTCAGCTTATTGGCCATGTCATGCATCATCATGATGTGCTCGCGAATGCCGCTCCTCCCATCACACTTAGTCATCACCAGCTTGAGGATAAGAGTGCTAGCGTGTGCTTTTGATGTTCCTTTGAATTGTGCCTCCACAGAAGCCAGGTAGGTTTTAGCATCCTCAAAATCAGGAATAGCTCCTATAATTGCATTGTGTATGGACTGCTTCATGAACATGAGAGACATGAGGTTACACCTAGTCCATTTTTCATGAATTATCTACTCAGCAGCAGTACTTTGGGGAGTAAGGTCCGCTGGCTTATTCTCTCTTAAAGCATAATCAAAGTCTAGCAATCCAAGTGTAAGCATGAGGGCATCCTTCCATTCAGCAAAGTTATCACCAGTCAAAGGTGGAATCCCGCAATCGGGTGCTGATAATGGAAATAAGATGAGCAAGTTATGATACTAAGAAAGAAGTCCTAATGTGATCTAAGGGCATGTTATACTAAGGCAGGCATAAATAATGACCATTTTAATTATGAAGCTGTGATATTGTCTATTACTAACATCAAAATAATAGACTTAGTTAAAATTCTACTTAAACGAAGATAAATCAGCTTTGGCCATAAGTGTAATCATTTAAGTATGTATACAAAGTAATCGTGACAAATCAGTTTTGGCCAGAAATGAGACAATCACTTTAGTTATGCACTTGTCAAGTATGCTAGACATAAATGAATTAAAATCAACTTTGGCCAGAAATTAAGACATTTCACGTTTGTAATGCATACTCAACATAGTTTTTTATAATACTTGAACAATAAATAGATGTATTAAATCAGCGACCAGAAATGATACATCAGAAGCTCATTCAAGTTAAGCTATTTTGGTTTTGTAAAAAGTTATCTGATTCTGATTAGGTAATTAAGTGTTTACAAAACCAATAATTTAATAGCAAACCACCTGATAGTGCGGATCAAACTTCGCGGTGAGTTCGCTGGGGGTGCAGGGCTAAATTTTCGGGGCGGAGCCCTGAGCTAAATTTTAGTTCACATTAAACAGCCTAAAATAATGAGGTTTCAAGTGAGATCTCGAGTCAGGTCTCGAGTCACGTCTCGACTGAGTTATGAGATCTCGAGTCAGTTATGAGGTCTCGAGTCGCAACCTTGGTCTCGAGTTGTAGCCTTATGGTCTCGAGTCGCAACCTTATGGTCTCGAGTTGTAAAGATTTAAAGCCCTTAGTCGAAACCTCAGTGATCTCGAGTCGAAACCATTGTCTCAAGTTGTAAAGTTTTGAGAACCCTTATGATTTCGAGTCGAGACCTTGTGGTCTCGAGTCGAGACCTGATGGTCTCGAGTGGCAATCTGATGGTCTCGAGTCCACTGTTAACAGCTGTTGTTGTGAAAATAACTGAAAACTCGAAATTTTAGGGATTGTGGGTTAATGTTTCCTGTTTTATTGTTGATCTAAACTTATCAAAAGATTTCAAAAATTATAATTGGTTATCTATTAACTGTTTTTCAAAGTTTTAAAAGATAAAATTCAGATCAAAATGTCGCAACCCCCGCCCCCTATTTGTCCCGGGAACGGGCGGCCGCGAGACCAGTTGTGGTGGTATCATTTTTGTTTATCATTTGGCAGCGGAAATTTCATCAGGACCGTAGTTAGGAAATATTTATCAGAGTAAAACCACCATATTTTATATTAATAAACACATGGGTAAAACCCAAGTTTCTTATTACAACGTGTTTATAGGGATAAAACCTATTTTATTGAATTTAAAACTTCATCTTTTAGGTAACTTTTATAGCCACATTTTTCCAAGCCGTCAATGCTCTCCATCTGGCTTTCTTCTAATTGACTTTTACATTTTGTTACCTGAAACGCGTTTTAAAAACATTTGTCAGTGGGAAATACTGGTGAGTGAATCCCAGTTTAATTAAGAAGAATTTTATCCTTTAACAGTATTGAGAGCTATCACATTGTTTATTTCTACACAAATACTCATTCAGTATTGTCAATCCTGACTGGTGGGTCATATTACACATTGGCTAACTCGTTGTCCAATGGTAACGTGTTCCACATTTTGTATACAAAACCCCAACATACCGGCAGTAATTGAAGAACTACAAAGACTCAATCATTGCTTAATCGCATTGTAAAACATTTAAGGTTTTGTAAAACAATTTACAAAAAGGAGATTACTCATAAAAAGGTTTACAAAAAGAAGATTACTCACATTGCTGGCTTAGGTTTTCTGTAAGGGTTTCCTGGTGATAATCTATAATTTACACAAATGTACATGTGTTAGTATAATAACCCATTATTTACATTAGTAATACCCTCCCCGAGACGGCATTTCAAGGACTACGCCGGGCAGAAACTCGACAGCCGTTACGGAACCCTGGATCAATCGGGCAGCGTATCTAATACGTAACCGGGGTTATAATACTTACATCGGGGCAGAACTTCGTTAATTGGGGGGTATTATACCCGAGGATTATGCCTACTATGTGAAAATTGAGAGAAAGAAAAGAACGTGAGCGATTTGAGACTGAAGCACGAGCTCCCAATTTATAGGGCTGTAATTCGAGTCTCTCGCGGCCCGTGTAAGAGTAAACTTAGGCTTACGCGGCCCGCGTTGTAGGGGGTCTAGGCCGTAGCTGATCCGGGTCACGGTATAGGTTCAACACATTGCTGCCACGTGGCAGCTCAGGGCTGTGTCTGATCTTGTAGCTGTCGCAGCCCGCGTAAGAAGTAGCCAAAGGCTACGCGCCCCGCGAGCGACACCAGAATTTTGTTTTTATTTTATTTTTAATGCTAGATCATATTTTGGGCTCGGTTTTCACGTACGGGGTGTATTTTAAGACATATTGGGGTATTTTAAAATATATTAGGGTGTCAAAATATTTTGGAGGGTTGTTATATCCTCACCACCTTGTTTTAGAGCTCGTCCTCGAGGTCTACTGGAACAAGTGTGGATATTTCTTTTGCATTTCCGATTCAAGCTCCCATGTGTATTCTGGTCCTCTTTTGGAGTCCCACTTCACTTTGACGAGAACTAATCTCTTATGCTTGAGGTTCTTAATCTTCCTGTCTTCAATTTGTAGAGGCTTTTCTACAAACTTTAACTGTTCATTTACCTCTATGTCCTTAAGAGGCACTACTAGTGATTTGTTAGCTAAGCATTTCTTGAGATTAGATACATGAAATACATCATGTATTTCTGTCATTTCCTCTGGCAGTTGTAGCTGATAGGCTACTGGTCCTATTCTTCTAATAATCTCAAAAGGTCCAACATACATGGGGCTTAACTTTCCCCTTTTGATGAATTTTACTACTCATTTCCAAGGAGAGACTTTTAATAACACCTTATCTCCTAATTGAAATCTCAATGGCTTTCGTCGATTATCAGCATAACTCTTTTGTCTATCACGTGCTACTTTCAGTCGTTCCTTGACTTGAATGATTTTATCTGTTGTTTCTTGTATTATCTCAGGTCCAGATAGTTGCTTTTCTCCAATTTCTGCCCAACAGACTGGCGTTCGGCACCTTCGTCCATAAAGTGCTTCGAATGGTGCAGCATTGATACTTGTGTGATAACTGTTATTATAAGAAAATTCTATCAATGGTAAATGATCGTCCCAATTACCTCTGAAATCAATTACACAAGCTCTAAGCATATCCTCCATTGTCTGAATTGTCCTTTCGCTTTGTCCGTCCGTTTGAGGATGATAAGCGGTGCTTAGATTCAACTTGGTTCCCATGGCTTTTTGGAAACTTGTCCAAAAATAAGAGGTAAAATGACTATCTCTGTCAGAAACAATTGATAGAGGAATTCCATGTAATGAAACTATTTCATTTACATATAATGTAGCTAATTGTTCCATACTGAAAGTTTCTTTCATTGGTAGGAAATGAGCTGACTTAGTTAGCCTGTCTATAATCACCCAGATTGTATCATTACCTTTTCTTGTTTTGGGTAATTTAGTAACAAAATCCATTGTTATTAATTCCCATTTCCAAACAGGCATTTCTAACTGTTGCAATAAACCGGAGGGTTTCTGATGTTCAGCTTTGACTTGTGAACAAGTTAAACATTGTGCAACATATGCTGCTATATCCTTTTTCATTCCTATCCACCAAAAATTCTTCCTTAAGTCCTGATACATTTTATCACTTTCAGGATGCATCGTATATTTAGACTTATGGGCTTCTTCTAATATACAGTGACGTAGGTTTCCTAATTTTGGTATCCACATCCTTTTCTTATGGAATCTCCAAATTCCATCTGTTCCTTTTTCTAATTCCTTAATCATTCCTTTTAATTTTTCAGTATCATCCTTGATTACTGATTCTTGTGCTTTTCTAATCTGATAATTTAAATCTACTTGCAGATTTAACTTAAGAGAACGTACTCTTTTTGGCTTTTCATGATATTTCCGACTTAAAGCATCAGCTACTACATTTGCCTTTCTCGCATGATACTGGATATCGCAATCAAAATCACTAAGTATTTCCATCCAGCGTCCTTGTCTCATATTCAATTCCTTTTGCCCAAAAACATACCTTAAACTTTTATGGTCGGTGAATATGGTAAACTTACTATCGTAAAGGTAATGTCTCCAAATTTTAAGGGCAAAAATTATAGCTCCTAATTCTAGATCATGAGTTGAATAATTTTCTTCATGATTCTTAAGTTGTCTAGAGGCGTAAGCTATAACCTTTTGACGTTGCATTAATACACATCCATAACCTAACTTAGAAGCGTCACAATAGATTACAAAATCTTCAGTTCCTTCTGGTAACGCTAGTATGGGTGTATGGGTTAATCTTTATTTAAGAATTCTAAATGCTTCTTCTTGTTTTGGTCCCCATTCAAACTTAAAGGATTTACAGGTTAACTTAGTTAAGGGAATGACTATTCTAGAAAAATCTCGAATAAATCTTCTATAATACCCGGCCAATCCTAAGAAACTTCTAACCTCAGTTGGTAACTCAGGGGTTTTCCACTTGGTTATCGCTTCGATCTTGGTGGGATCTACATGAATTCCTTCATGATTGACTAAATGTCCAAGAAATTGTACCTGTTCTAACCAAAACTCTCACTTCGAAAACTTAGCATAAAGCTTTTCTTTTCTTAATAAACTTAGAAGTGCGTGCAGATGGGCTGCATGTTCCTCTTTGCTTTTGGAATAAATAAGAATATCATCTATAAATACAATTATGAATTTATCCAAATATGGCTTACATATTCGGTTCATCATGTCCATAAATGCAGCTGGGGCATTGGTTAAACCAAATGGCATGACAGTAAATTCATAATGGCCATACCTCGTTCTGAAAGCGGTCTTAGGAATGTCCTCTTCCTGTACCTTTAATTGATGATATCCTGACCTTAAATCAATTTTAGAGAAAAATCGTGCTCCTTGCAATTGATCAAACAGATCATCGATTCTTGGTAATGGATACCGATTCTTAATCGTGACTTTGTTTAATTCACGGTAGTCAATGCACATACGCATTGATCCGTCCTTCTTTTTAACAAATAAAATTGGTGCTCCCCAGGGCGATGAACTTGGCTGTATGAATCCTTTCTTTAACAATTCATCTAACTGTTTCTTCAGTTCCTGCATTTCTACGGGTGCCAAACGGTAAGGTGCTTTGGCAATTGGTGCAGTTCCTGGTATCAAATGGATTCTGAATTCAACTTCTCTGTCTGGAGGTTGCCCTGGTAGCTCTTCTGGAAATACATCTGAAAACTGGGATACTACTGGAATATGCCTTAATTCTTTTCCTTTAGTGTTAATGATTATAGAAATCAAATACACTAATGATCCTTTCCTTATATAACTTGTTGTTTTCATCACAGAGATGAATTTTGTGGATTTAGAGAACTTATTTCCTTTAATTGTGATCTTTTCACCCCTTGGTGAATTTACTTGAATTGACTTTTGATCACATAAAATACTGGCTTTATTGGCTATTAACCAATCCATTCCTAACACAACATCAAATCCTGCCAGATTCATGGGGTAAAGGTTTGCAATAAATTTCTGATTTAAAATTTCTATTCTTGCTCCCTGCAAGATTTCAGAAATCTTAATGGTTTCCCCATTTGTTGTCTCTACTAGACATTCTTGTGGGAGTTTAGTTAATGATTGATTAAGAAGTTTGCAAAAATGAAGTATTAATAAAACTTTGGTTCGCACCAGAGTCAAATAATACTTTAGCAAAAACATCATTAACTAAAAACGTACCAGTGATCACATCCGGGATCATCTTGGCTTCTTCTGCTGTCATAACAAATGCTCTAGCATTTTTAGTATTCTTGGGGTTCGTAGCTGGAGCTAACTTTGGACAGTTAGGCTTGATATGACCTTGTTCTCCGCAGTTGTAGCATATCCTGTTGTTAGGCTTTTTCCTGCAGTATTCCTCCTTGTGTCCCGATATTTTGCAAAAGTTACAGTATATGGAGCATCTTCCTAAATGCTTCCTTTTGCAATACTTACAGTAGGGTGCAGAGGTAGAACCTACATTTCTCCCACGATTAAAATTTCCAGAACGGAATTCTTGAGTAACTTTCTGGGTTAGGTTCCTCCTTTGATCCTCTTCTCGTATATGGACTAATTCATCTATCAAGGTGTTGGCTAGTTCTACAGCTTCTTCTATGGTTGGAAGTCTAGCTGCCTTGACTACATGTCTAATCTCCCTAATTAATCCCCAGATATAACGGGAGATTAAAACTGGTTCAGGTGAAGCAAAGGTTGGTACTATTCGGGCATATTCAAAGAATAATGTAGTATAACCCTTACTATCTACCCCAATCATCCTAAGGTTTAGGAATTTATTTGATATCTGTTCTTTTTCATTAGGAGGACAGAATTTCCTTTCTACCATGTTTTTAAACTCCTCCCATCCTATATTATAAGTTCTATCACTTCCTCTAGACTGGAGGATAGTGTTCCACCATTCTAGCGCTGAATTCTTAAACAGATTGGAAGCAAACATTATCTTATCCTCTTCCGCGCATTTACTTATCCTTAAGACTACCTCAGTCTTTTCTATCCAGCGTAGAGATGCAACGGCCCCTTCATTGCCCGAGAATTCCATTGGTTTACAAGATCAGAATTCCTTATAAGAACAACCGTAAGACACGGTTCTTCTTCTTTTAGGAATGGGCGTTTGAAGTACGGGTCCATTATTCACGCTATTTTCAGGTTCAGAGGGTCGCTTACTATCATGTTTACTTTTATTTTCGGTTTCCCTGACCGTTTTGATAATATATGGCATTGCATCTATTATCCCTTGTGCCACTATATGTTGCATGGCACTGTTATCCACTTGGTTTCCGTTATTGTTGTTGTTTGGGTTCTCATTATCCAAGTTAATGTTACTCTGGTTATCGTTATTCTGATTTTCCTGGTTTACTTCGTCATCCATCTGGATTTTAAACATTTACCAATTATTAATATCACAAAATAATTAATAATTTAGGCAATAACCACACAATACACATATTGGCCAAAATCGTCGAGCATTGTGACTTTACTCTTTTCTATTACAGTATGCGTCAAATACACACTAAGACTGGAATTTAAATTACAATACTACTATGCATCGCTAACCACAAGTGGTCTATACTACAACATATATTATTATTATTATATATATTTATTTTTTTTCATACAAATATATTATTATTATTATTACCAACTCTACCATCTCCTTCACTGGTCTGGATTCATCCAGTAATCCATATTGTGCTCGTCGTACTTCCAGACGAGTCGTTCTCCTACCTGCCTCATCCTCTCACTACTCTCCAAAATCTCTTCTCTGAAAGTTCGGAGCTCATGCACATTATCTGCACTCATTGGGGGTGGAGGTGCTGGTAGTGGGTCCGGGTACTGGGGCATGGGATTCTCCTGAGGGTACGGATTCTCTAAGATTTCCCTAATGTATTCATCGTTATCGTAGTAGGGATCTAGAGGGTCCAGACCTGGATAGGCTGCTAAGTTTGGCATAGGTTCGTCGTTTAGGTGGTAGCGCGGCATATAATCCCTATGATCATCGAACCATGGATCATAATCCGGGTCTAAGGGATTAGGGGCTGGTATCCTAGGTATCTCCTCAGGATTGAAATCATGCATTTCTACTTGATTTTCAGGGTTGTTTTCTATCTCCATCGGCTGAGTAGGAAACAAAGGTAAGGGTTGTGGGGCTACTAGTTGTTCCAGGTTTGGGTCGGCAGCAGTTGTTGCTAGGCTATGAAAATTAGCTAAGCTTCTATTAAGCATATCCTGTGTATGGGCATCTGACTCTCGCTTAGCAGCTGCTAGGACTCTTTGTTGTTGCAACTTTCGCATTCTTTTCCTACGCTCGAATGCTCCCTTACTAAACCATCCTCTCTTTTTCTGAGGGAATGGCTCTTCAGACTAAGCCTTAAAGACAAACATTCCTTCTTCATTATCAGCGGCATACCCAGAGAGGGCAGGCCGTGAAGGTCCTTGATCACTCATACTGAAAACTAACAAATAGTCAAATAACACACAACAATAAAATACAATTATGTACGTATTTCCATAATTAATTTCCTAACAATTTGAAAAATATACTGATGTCAGCAGAACACTTCTGTGGCTGAATCAGTGGCTTAGCTCTGATACCACCTTCTGTCGCAACCCCCGCCCCCTATCTGTCCCGGGAACGGGCGGCTGCGAGACCAGTTGTGGTGGTATCATTTTTGTTTATAATTTGGCAGCGGAAATTTCATCAGGACCGTAGTTAGGAAATATTTATCAGAGTAAAACCACCATATTTTATATTAATAAACACATGGGTAAAACCCAAGTTTCTTATTACAACATGTTTATAGGGATAAAACCTATTTTATTGAATTTAAAACATCATCTTTTAGGTAACTTTTATAGCCACATTTTTCCAAGCCGTCAGTGCTCTCCAGCTGGCTTTCTTCTAATTGGCTTTTACATTTTGTTACCTGAAACGCGTTTTAAAAATATTTGTCAGTGGGAAATACTGGTGAGTGAATCCCAGTTTAATTAAGAAGAATTTTATCCTTTAACAGTATTGAGAGCTATCACATTGTTTATTTCTACACAAATACTCATTCAGTATTGTCAATCCTGACTGGTGGGTCATATTACACATTGGCTAACTCGTTGTCCAATGGTAACGTGTTCCATATTTTGTATACAAAACCCCAACATACCGGCAGTAATTGAAGAACTACAAAGACTCAATCACTGCTTAATCGCATTGTAAAACATTTAAGGTTTTGTAAAACAATTTACAAAAAGGAGATTACTCACAAAAAGGTTTACAAAAAGAAGATTACTCACATTGCTGACTTAGGTTTTCTGTAAGGGTTTCCTGGTGATAATCTATAATTTACACAAATGTACATGTGTTAGTATAATAACCCATTATTTACATTAGTAATACCCTCCCCGAGACGGCATTCCAATGACTACGTCGGGCAGAACCTCGACAGCCGTTACGGAACCCTAGATCAATCGGGCATCGTATCTAATACGTAACCGGGGTTATAATACTTACATCGGGGCAGAACTTCGTTAATTAGGGGGGTATTATACCCGAGGATTATGCCTACTATGTGAAAATTGAGAGAAAGAAAAGAACGTGAGCGATTTGAGACTGAAGCCCGAGCTCCCAATTTATAGGGCTGTAATCCGAGTCTCTCGCGGCCCGCGTAAGAGTAAGCTTAGGCTTACGCGGCCAGCGTCGTAGGGGGGTCTAGGCCGTAGCTGATCCGGGACACGGTATAGGTTCAACACGTTGCTGCCACGTGGCAGCTCAGGGCTGCGTCTGATCTTGTAGCTGTCGCGGCCCGCGTAAGAAGTATCCAAAGGCTATGCGCCCCGCGAGCGACCCCAGAATTTTGTTTTTATTTTATTTTTAATGCTAGATCGTATTTTGGGCTCAGTTTTCACGTACGGGGTGTATTTTAAGACATATTGGGGTATTTTAAAATATATTAGGGTGTCAAAATATTTTGGAGGGTTGTTATACAAAAACAGTAAAAACATCCATTAATCCAAATCATATTCCAAAACTTAAGGAATTTTCGACTTTTCTTAGAACAAGTGATGAACCCTAAAAAAATAAAACATAATTCTGGAAACCCGAAACCTGAATTTTAATGGTTTTGTAATGGATTTCGGAACAGTAAGTTTTACCCATTATGATTTCGAGTCAATTATTAAAATTCCTTTTCGAAAATAGTGATTCGAGACATTGTTAAAGGACTCGAAACTGACTGTTTATAATACTTTCTAAAATTTTGTTTTCCAGATTTCAATCCCAGAATTAACGGATACGAAAACAGAACCGATTTATCAACATATGCTCTAATACCACATGTTGATCAGTTCTGTTTAAACATAATGGAAAACATGAATAACATACCTGTGACACCCCGGGAAAACCAGGAAACCACGCAACCTAACTAGCTTCCTCAGTAACTACGTACTAAATTTCGGGACTAAATTTCTTTCAACTTGGGGATGATGTGACAACCCGTATTCTAGAACCTTTCTTTGTGCTTGATGTAACCTGTATGAACATTACGTGATAGCTTGATGTATTTGATTTCAATAAAAAATGTTATGAGTTTGTTATCTTATGTGTTAGGTGTTTGTAATGTGAGTATGTATGTATATATAACAAACGTGGTCGCACAACATTGTCCGGTCGCACAAACTCTTTGGGCCGCACACCTTAATCCTAGTCGCACACATCTTTCTCGGCCCACATTGCTTGAACTCGAGACTAAGGGCAACCCAAAGATGGGTTCGGCCCACTCCCCTTGTGCGAATATACATACCCATTATGAGGGGTTTTGTTCCTCATAATTTACAAACAAGAAAACACACACAAACCCTAAACTCTCTTTCTTCTCTTCTCCACTCGACGGCAACAACTCTTGTTCCTCCGAAGCTCTTCTTGGATCGCCGCACTATCTCTCTCGTTCCATCACTAGTGTGCACTCAAACCCTCGGTTAGCATCTTTGGTTTTGTTTTAGGTTGTATTCTTTGTTGATTTTTCGGCCATGAGAATATGTGGACATATGATATGTTATAATCAAAATATGATATAAAGTTGTTACATGATTTACATGAATCGAATGGATGGATTAACTCGGATAGTAAACTGTTAGAAATAGCATGATAAAGAACTAGGGTTAGTATGATGTTATGCATGAATTTAGATGATGATCGCATGATTAAATGGTGACAGGCTAGGACCGAATTCATGCTACTGGAATTTATGATTCTCGAATATATGTTGTATTGTTAGGTTGATGTACACATAAACTAGGGTTAGAAGTTAGTGTTCAAATTCATTAGGATGATGGTTTGACTGAATGCTTCGAATGATGATTGATTGTTCTTGTTTAGATGATAATTAGGGTTAAATGAATATGCATGATTGCTGAATAAATTGTCGTTTGATCTGAATTAAAACTGCCAAAACTGTTGGCAAATGTTACGGAGATAATAGGTTGAGAATAAGGAAGGTTGTTACACACTTGGTCTCGACACGGGTTGCGAGTCGAGAATCCATAGTCTCGACTCGAGACCACATCGGCACACAAACAGCAAGACTCGAGACCCTCGGTTGCGGGTCTTGTTGCGACTCGAGACTGGACTCGAGACCACCTGGTCTCGAGTAATGAATGCGTGATCCGAGATCTCTTTTGTTGCGACTTGAGATCCTTAGGCCAACAACCCGAGACCGCACAGTCTCGACTCGAGACCACCAGCTCGCACATCTGATATGGACTTGCACATTATCACAGGCCCAAGAACTTGGGCCGCACATTTGGGCCTCGTTTGTGTACGTGAATGTTACTGTTAAGTATGTTATGTGTTATTTATTAACTGCCATGATGTTGTGTATATGCCATGATCAATCTGTGTATGTAAACTATTAGTTATATGTGAAACATACGTGTATTACTTGAACATAGACCTGACTTATATGGTAACCATGTTAGGACGTGGTTGACCACAATTAGCTCAAGTGACCTTTCTGTTTATCTGCCGAGCTAACCTAAGGTGAGTTCACACTTTCTACAAGGCATGGGATTCCTGGTGGTTTGGAAATGGGTTAATGGTTAATAAGGAAACTTGTGTATTCTCCTTGGATAGAATACGTACCCCCACCCTCTTAGGTGAAGGGTGACAACATTGAAAACTGCGTGTTCTCTTTGGGTAGGACACGTGCTCCCACCCTCTTAACTGAAGGGTGACAACATTGATTGACACTAGACAAAACTCTATCATTAAGTCCCTCATTTTTATATCGACTTAATCGCCAGGCCAATGACGAACGGGTCATTAGTTAAATAGCGCTATTAGGTTTGATAAGCCTCACACCGTGCCGCAGAGGATGAGCATGGACTAATGGACTTGGGCACTAGTCAGTGATGATAGACATTGACGCAGGGCACATAAACAAAACCACAGTCAGTAGTCGATATGGTAACGGGTCTAGTGGTTAACATGGGGAAGCCCCCCACTGGTTATGGTTTGGGAAACAAGGAACTGGATAACTCGTGGTTTTCGAAATAACTTATAGTTTTTGGAACAACACTAAAATGGACAACCAACTGTGAACTCGCTCAACATTGTTGTTGATTCATTGCTACATGACTTGCAGGTCGTTAGGTACTTAGCAGGAGCTTGCATGGGAGGAGTCGTTATGGAGCATGAACCATTGAGTGTTCATGATAAACTTACGAATTTATAAACTTATGTTTTGGGTTTTGAACTTTATGCTTTCGCTGATAAGTTTGACTTGGTTAAACTGTTTGACACCAACTATATTGTTTGGTTTGGACTTTTACTTATTTAAATTATATTGTTCAATATAATTGGCGGCTGGATCCTGGTCAGTTACGCCTCCTGCGGTGATACTTCGCTTGTGGATTTTTGGGGGTGTGACAGTACCTATTACAGCAGACACGCCAGCAGAGAATCCAGTCAGAGATGCAGCCATTGAGTTTGACATACTTGTCAGGATGATCTGGTTCCTCCTTAGGGTGTAAGATTATGATGGTGATGAAACCGAAACAAGGGTTGGTTTTGGTTATGGAGAGAGAGACGAATTGATGTTATTAGGGTTGTGTGAATTGTGTAATTGTCTAACCCTTAAACTCTCTAATAATCTCCTTATATATACACCCAAGAGAAAACCTAATTAGTTAATAAGGGTAATATGGTCCATCAACAATTACCAACTATTTATTAATAGGTTATTAATATATTTTGATCTATATAATATAAATGATTATAATGGCTACAAGATTAAATATTATAATAATTATATATTTAATCTCACACGCTCATCTTCTTTTTACCATCAGTATTCATCGACAAGTTCAACCAATATATAAAACAAGGATATTAAATTTAAATAACCCAAACTCTTATCATTTGATTGATAGCACTCGCAACTTACGAATTGTACCACGTCACTTCCAACTTTCAACTTATTTTTTTCTGGCACTCCAAACTAACCGAACCCTAACTTAGTTAGTTTTTTTGCTGATGTAGCATCTAATGTGGCACTTGTTTAGTGACGTGAAATCTAATGTCAGCTAACTGGGTTAGAGTTCGGTTAGTTTGGGAGTGCCAAATGAAAATAAGTTGAATGTTGAGAGTAGCGTGGTATAATTCGTAAGTTGAAAGTGTTATCAGCCAAAATGATAAAATTTGAAGTTAATTAAATCTAATATCCGGAAGTAATAAGTTTAGAGAAGAAATCTATATCAATAATTTGGCTCCTTCCATTACTCACCACTAGTAGTAAGACCCGTGTGAACACACGGGTAGGTTTAATAACGATCGAAATCAAATACTAAAAAACAGATTATAATATATCATTTAAATTGTTTGCGTTTAGTTACATATCTTTATAAAACAATGTTAAAGACAGTATGTGTTAGGACATAAAAATTTCATTACTATGTTACGAAAAAATTATTAGTTCAGGTTTGCGTTTAATTACATATCTTTATAAAACTGTTGTCCGATGGACGTGTTGTTGTTAGTATTATAAGTATAATGATAAAAGTTTTTGTCTACGTTTGTATGTAAAATATGATTTGAATTTATTTAACTTTGCACCTGATTGTATGGCGATTTGTGGTTTTAAACTTCTAATAGACTTCCTCATCATTCTCTCCATCCAGTAAGTTAAAAATATATATAGCAGAGCCATACAATCAGGTGCAAAGTTAACATAAATAGATGTATTTTAATCACCTATTTGACCTTTCGAGATGATAGACAATTATAATTGGCCCATTAACTTGTGAACTTGTTGACTTTTTCATCTGTTAGATTACTGAAAGAAGCTCTCGGATCATGTGAACTTGTTAACTTTTTCAAAGTCAAACATCTTTTCATGAATGGGAACAGTCATCTCCGTCACGATCACAGATAATAACATCCTCATCAAAATCATAAATAACTGCATTCAACCAAATCGACCCATAAAATTTTCGTCAATTAAATAGAAGAATATCAATCTTAAGGATACAATCATGAGGTAAATGTGAGAATTATTCATTACTACCTCTGTTTGGAACTCTTTGTCGCCTTGTTTGAAATCAGTTGCAAGGACTTTAATAGCAATTGCTTCACCTGTGCTCATCTCAGCTTTATAAAATGGACCAATGGCCCTTTGGCTTACATCTACTTGGTCAAGAAAATGAAACTAAAATGGTTAATAGTAAAACAGAAATAGCAATGTCTATGAATTATAAGAGAGTTGAGAAGCAGTAGAGCGTCAAACTGAACTCAACATACTTGTAAGAATACTCATAAAGTCTAAAAGCAGCATCTACATGACCCTTCTTAACCATTATCCCCTGATCTAAAACAAATCCCAGCTATAAACATACCAGATCCGGGCTTTCAATATTCCTCTAAAAACTCAGATCTGTCAATAACCTCAGATCTATCAATAACCTCAGATCAAGTAAAAGATCTTTGACTCTGCAGATGGAACCAAATGTGAGTCCAGAAGACCCAAAATACCGTCATAAATTTTGCTTAGTTCGGTCTCGTTTGTCGCCCTATAATCCTTAATTAGCTTGACATGATCTTCATTCTCGCGGCTCTCTTTCTTCTGCTCGATAGAAGATATGATCCTCCATGATGCCATCCTGGCTCCGATCACGTTCTTGTAAGCCACAGAAAGAAGATTCCTTTCCTCCACGGTCAACTCCTCGGAGTCAACGATCTTCACGACCTTTTCCATAAACTCGACCATTTCTTCATATCGTTCGGCCTGCTCTGCCAGCTTAGCCATGTACACATTGTCCTCACGTGAAGCTTCGGTTGAGTTCAGAATAAAAAAAAACATTTGCTTGTTACAACACCATATTATAGAAAAGACCACTCATAAAAAATTAATTATAACTTCAATATGTAACATATGACCTGGTTCCATCAGCGCTATATGCCATTGTCGTACACCAAAGGCCAGGGGCATCATAATCTACTCTTGACCCCAAACAATCATAAAGCCATGCTTTGATTTTCCCATCAATTGTTGTTGAGAAAATAAACAGCACGAAAAAAAAGGGTTGATTGTGCAGACGACCACGTGTGAATAGGTTAGAATCTAAAAATTTAATGATAGCTGGATATCAGCACAATAAAAAATGTGTGGATAAAGACACAAAAAGATACTTACCTGTACAAAAGCAATATCATTTACACCACTAACATGGGCATCTATCTGTAAAAACATGACAGCAGGAGATATTTCCTAAAGTAGAATTAAAAGTGTACCAGATAGAAACAATTAAAAAATAACAGAAACAAAAGGTATCTTTAACAAATTTAATGATGTTCACCTCAAAATTCTCAGTACCCAGTTCTTCTGACTATTCCAGAACTGGGTATGCAGCTGACCCAACAGTTATGCGAGCCATCAATGCAAGGTTTTTCATCAGCACGCATGCCTGTAACAGCAGCCAAACAAATTTGAAATTAATACCAAATCATGAATATATTTATTAACTTGGCTAATTGAAAGATATGCAGAAAATTAAAAAAAATCCAAGAAATTTAAGAATAATACTGAATTGATTTAAAACCAGCTGAACAAAGCATGAAAAGAGCAACACATACATCAATCAAGGATATCCCAGATAATTAAAAAATCCAAGAAATTTAAGAATATTACTGAATTTACCTTCACGTTCCATAGGAGAGCATAGTCTTCTTAAATGTGACAAAGTAGATGCATATGTCAAACGATTCAACACCTACAGATTTCATAAAGCATACGTAAGAAAAGAATTGTAAACAACCCACTGTGGTGTTAATGTAATTATAAGGAAAAAAAGCAAAAACCACCTGCATAACACCGGTCGCCTGCCCCCAATTCCCAGTAGCAAGTGAGTATGTAAAGCCGCTGGTACTTGTTTTCGCTTTAATTGCAAATTTCAAATTAAAATCCTTCCCATTTTCTACACACTGCAAATTAATGAAATATGATTATGATATTAGAGGAGATATGATACTATGCATTTAAGAAGCTTAAAATATTAGTTACCTTCTGGTGCGTATCCTCTTAGATCTCTCGTTAAGTTTCGAAAGAGCTGCATCAACACACAATCAACACTTTAGACCTATTCAAGGATCTAATACGTTTCAAGTAGAGATAGATGAAATAAAAACACCAAATTTGCATCAAAACCAACTGTAATCGGCGAAATAAATACAAATTATAGACCGAGCCTAATTTGATAATCAAATAGCAAGCTACAAAACTTAAATTGTACCATGACTCAGCTGATTTTACCTTGTAATCAATGTATGATCAGTACCTAAATGACGAAGCTTCCTCAATCAGCCAATACGCGTTGGTTATCAGGTTTACTTTGAAATTTCTAAAACCAGTTTAACTAATCCGAAGAACATCCCTACACCAAGGCTTCAATTTTTATCTATGAAAATCAAGTAAAACCCCCAATTTTGTCAAGAACCATAATAAAATATAAAGACACAAAACAAAAATTATACAAAAAATGTATATAAAGATTACCGACATGAAGATCTATGCTAATACCAACATCCGATGCTTCAAATCAACCTGCAGTTCATTTTTTTAGCATTAATAACCAACAAATAAAATTCAAAATAAATTTACCTTAACCAAGTGCAATCACGAACTGTAGTTAAAAAATCCACACATGAAAATTAAACCCTAGATATGCAACTTTAGAGCAACAAAAATCGGATTCAAGAACTGAAGCGATTGACCTAATAAAATCAAAAGAAGGTCGTCGAACATACCTCGGTTTGTCGGGACCTACCTCAACCACCATCTACGCCTGGGAACTCGTCTTTATTTCCACCGATCTGCTTGAGTTCTACCACTGGAACCCTAGACTACAAAACAACAAATCTATCTTGAATTCTTATAAACCCTTGTTGCAACAACTACAACATATGAAAGCGAGAACAGAAAATGAAAGAGTATACCTTCAAACTTCAAAACAACAGCTCAATTTGAACTCTTCTTAAACCCTAATCAGATATGTATTAAAAAGGGCCCTAAATCGAAAACGAGAGGTCGGATTCTTCATCGATCTAGTGAAATCACCTTCATGTTCTTGAAACGCCAAGAGAGAAAGGGGCAGCAGAGGTTTGAGATCTGAATGAAATGGAGAGAGAAAACTTATCTCCTCTTAGATAAAGTGGAGCCAAATTTTGAAATTATGATTTGAATTATGTGGAGCCAAAAACTTATCTCCTCTTAGATAAAGTGGAGACAAAAAAATTAATAGAATATATTAACATTTTAATTATTATTTATGACACCGAACACTTAAAACTATTAGTCGTGAATGATAAATGATTTAAAATTTTCGGCCGTGAATGAGTAAAACTTGTGTAAATCAAACGTGAATGGCGCTGGTTCGAATAGGCTTTATCGACCGAATGGGATAAGTTTGTTCCGTATGAGAATTTGACACTTCCGGAGAATGGAATGGACTTATTTCGGACAAACGGACACTCTTTTTAGCGAATGCAAAATCTACGAATGAAGACGAATCTGCGGACAAACTTCTGAACGAATGACTTTTCGGATGAATTATGTTTCGCCGCGAATGAACTTCAATACTGCAGATGGCAGCGGATAAACAAATTTCTGCGGCTAAAACTGATTCTGCGAACAAACGAAATTCTGCGCAAATGACCTCTTTCTGCGATTGACAGGTTCTGCGATTAGACTTTTCGAATGACCCGACGTCTGCAGTAAACGTTTCTGCAACGAATAACAGATCAGCAAATTGAACTTTTCATGAAGGTCAAACTGCGGCTGCTTTACGAATGAACTATTTAGTTCTACGTTGATCAACAGTTTCGAAAACTATACAACAACGAATTAAACTGATTCAGCAGTGGCTGTATAACGACGGATTAAACCGAATCTGTTATTGTTTCACTTTCGGTCGGATGAAAATGTTTCTACCGGACGTGCTTCTCAATCATTCGGATGAGTACCACAATCGGCCGATTGTACACAAATCTAGTGAATTCGGGCGAAAAGGCTTCTAACTCAGACTAATAGACTTGTAAATCAACGAATGGCCAATCACTTTCTTCCTCAATCGGACGGACGGACGCTGACTTGCTGCAAATGACAAATTCTATGAATGATCAATTCTGAGCGTATTCTTGAACAGATTTTACGACTGATTATAACGTCTTAACAGATACAGATTTGCAGCAACTGATTATAATGACTCATAACAATCTTAACAGCAGCGAATAACCTTTCTGTTCCAGATTCGTAATGATCTACAGTACTGTTGTACAACTTCTGCAGATTTGTAACTGATCCTCGTGTAATAAAATTCACTGCAAATTATAAAACACTCACTCAAAACTGATATGTGTTTTGTTTTTGAATATTGAACTCGAGTGAGACCACAAAAAAATTGATGCAGAATTATCAATACATGTGCACCCTATCACTTTTAAAAAAACCTTTTTACCTTCATTTATCTATACAACCTGCGACCATCAATGTATTTAAGAAGCTTAAAATTTTAGTCACCTTCTGTGCGTATCCTCTTAGATCTCTCGTTAAGTTTCGAAAGAGCTGCATCAACACACAATCAACACTTTAGACCTATTCAAGGATCTAATACGTTTCAAGTAGAGATAGATGAAATAAAAACACCAAATTTGCATCAAAACCAACTGTAATCGGCGAAATAAATACAAATTATAGACCGAGCCTAATTTGATAATCAAATAGCAAGCTACAAAACTTAAATTGTACCATGACTCAGCTGATTTTACCTTGTAATCAATGTATGATCAGTACCTAAATGACGAAGCTTCCTCAATCAGCCAATACGCGTTGGTTATCAGGTTTACTTTGAAATTTCTAAAACCAGTTTAACTAATCCGAAGAACATCCCTACACCAAGGCTTCAATTTTTATCTATGAAAATCAAGTAAAACCCCCCAATTTTATCAAGAACCATAATAAAATATAAAGACACAAAACAAAAATTATACAAAAAATGTATATAAAGATTACCGACATGAAGATCTATGCTAATACCAACATCCGATGCTTCAAATCAACCTGCAGTTCATTTTTTTAGCATTGATAACCAACAAATAAAATTCAAAATAAATTTACCTTAACCAAGTGCAATCACGAACTGTAGTTAAAAAATCCACACATGAAAATTAAACCCTAGATATGCAACTTTAGAGCAACAAAAATCGGATTCAAGAACTGAAGCGATTGACCTAATAAAATCAAAAGAAGGTCGTCGAACATACCTCGGTTTGTCGGGACCTACCTCAACCACCATCTACACCTGGGAACTCGTCTTTATTTCCACCGATCTGCTTGAGTTCTACCACTAGAACCCTAGACTACAACACAACAAATCTATCTTGAACCATTGTTAAATGCCAGTTGCTATATCAATGTTCCATTCAAGTACCATAAGTTCTGCACATTTAAACATGTTGATATTTAATAACCAAGTCTCAGATTGTGCATTCATGGTGAACTTGCAAAACATTCGCATTGTCAGAATGCCAGGCTCAAATTGTGCATAAAGATGACAACACCATGGCTGCAAGAGAGGTTGCATGAACAACTGCCATCCTACAACCTTGCCATGCCAAATAATTGTCTCATGTCTGTATATATAAACAATGATCTGGAACAATGATCAATACCAATAAATAATCCTTTACTTCCTATCCTATTCGCAATGTATCTCCTGTTTCTTTTGATCACACACATTAAACACAATCCCATTATCCTTAAAGAATCACCATATATCTGATTTCCACCTAACAATTCCTGTATCGTTAACTATTCCGACAGGAATTCACAATAACACTACCCAAACCAGTAAATAACCTATTGATGCATAAGCCTTTAGTATTGGACCTTACATACTCTAATGAGCCGGCTAAAACTCTGTTTCCGTTACAGCCTACAGTTTCTATGATTTTCTCATGAACCTGGTCACCGACTTCCGTCAGCCAGTGTATATTAGAAGTATTGAAGCCGGATCGGAGATGGAGAGCAGCATGAGCAGGCCAGATCGGAGTGGAGGCCGGATCGGACATGCTTAAACATAAATAGAGGAGATGATATTATGGTTTTGGGTAGGAGATGATGCAGGTTCTCTTCTTTTTCTCTAATTTCTCTCTCTGTGAGTAAATTTCAAAATGATTAGGTGTATGTTTTAAGAGAGAGAAGTATTGAAATTATGGTTTGAATTTTGAAGTTTTGAAACTGGAGCCATATTTTTTGAAATTATAGTTTGAATTATGTATTATATATCATATTGAGTAGGGTTCGCACGGAAAGTGTGTTTTTCCTAGAAAGTCTAGGAAGCGATCTGGTCCATCCGATTGGTGTGTTTAAGGGTTGAGATTAAATCAATGGCAATCTTGTAATATTTGAGTTTAATTAATTGATTGTTTTAAATGAGTAGGGGCAATTTTGTCAATGGCCGTGTTTTAAATCAATTAGATAACCGCCCAGTTCCTAAATTCAAGCGATTTTCCCTCTCTCTCTCCAAACCCATCTTGGAAACCCCAATCCCTACCAAAAATAACTACAATCATGGAAGAAGATAACTTTAGAAACGATGGAGAGCACCAGATCAAATTAAAACACTTCTCCATCTCCACCATCTCCGAGTTCATCATCACCATTCAAATATTGTTCTTATCATCTCCGTTTTCTTGACGATGTGTTTTAACAGCAAATAGATTCATACAGTTGTGTTTTAGCATTCAGATTCATACAGATGTGTTTTAACAGCAAACAGATTCATACAGTTGTGTTTTAACAGCAAGCAGATTCATACAGTTGTGTTTTAGCATTCAGATTCATACAGATGTGTTTTAACGGTAAACGGATTCATACAGTTGTGTTTTAGCATTCAGATTCATACAGATGTGTTTTAACAGCAAACAGATTCATACAGATGTTTTTAACAGCAAGCAGATTCATACAGTTGTGTTTTAGCAAGCAGATTCATACAGATGTGTTTTAACAGCAAACAGATTCATACAGTTGTGTTTTAACAGCAAGCAGATTCATACAGATGTGATTTAACAGCAAGCAGATTCATACAGTTGTGTTTTAGCATTCAGATTCATACAGTTGTGTTTTAGCATCCAGATTCATACAGATGTGTTTTAACAGCAAGCAGATTCATACAGTTGTGTTTTAGCATTCAGATTCATACAGTTGTGTTTTAACAGCAAACAGATTCATACAGTTGTGTTTTAACAGCAAGCAGATTCATACACTTGTGTTTTAGCATTCAGATTCATACAGTTGTGTTTTAACAGCAATCAGATTCATACAGTTGTGTTTTAGCATTCAGATTCATACAGTTGTGTTTTAACAGCAATCAGATTCATACACTGTGTTTTACCATCTTTATATTGTGGGATCTATAAAAAAAATTGACTTTAGCCCTGTAAACTGTTAAAACACAGCACCAAGAACATGCTGATAAATTCCAGTAATCTTCTGAACAATGGAATATGCGATGTAATGTGACATGGAATTTTAGTTAATGAACACATTGACTTCCAGATTTGAATTCGAAAATAATAAAAATTCCGAAAATCATGGAATTTTAGTTAATGAAGATACATTCCAAAAATAAAATTAAAATGTGAAATTACATGATAGCCCTTCTACTTAAAATCCCTCAATGACACATGTCCAATTCTTATTCCTTCCTAGACTTTCTAGGAAAAATAGACTTTCCACCCAACTCCTACTCATATTATATTATTTAGATTTATAGATTTATATATATATATATCCGAATTATGACATCAGCATGGACAACGTGACATATCTCAGAGGTTGCCATGTAAGCAAATCTAGGTCAGCGGCTAATCTCCTTTTATAGATAGTATAGATTGTCATTCAAGGGTTACCTTAAGCTAATTAAGCAACAAACTTTTCAACCGATTTTATATTTTCACTTTCACCCCCACACTTTGATCAATACATCAATAGCCCTCCCATTTCACTTTCTCACACCTTCACCTTCAACCCTTATTTCTTTGTGTTGAGGTTTTTGTTGGTTTGAGCAATCGACTCCAACGAGTCACACAATATACACATCACCGGTCACCACCTTCAAACCAGCTAAACAACACACAAACACAGTGAATTAGGGTTTCGAAGTTCAAATCAGGTCTTATTTCGCTCACAACTCTCGTTTAACGGCTTCAGTCGAGGTTTAATTTTGTTCGTAAGTTCAAATCAATGTATGATTTCATTCATAAATTTCAGTTTCGATTTCGTTTACTAGTTTCGAGTTTGATTTCTTAACTTATTTGATTTCATTTGAGGTTTAACTTTGTCATAGGGTTTTAGGAAATAACTATTTGCGAAAGATGCAATTGTAATTGTATGATAAATTGATTCATATTGCGATAGGGATAGCATTGCATTACTGTTATGATGTTTGAATTCGTTTCAGTTTTTGTGAATACTCTGTGTTTCTGTTGAGATTTGACATTGTGTTAGGGTTTTGAGAAGATATATGCAAAGTTGTTTTGTGAACTGTAGTGAATGCTGTTTAGTGATATGATACATTTTGTTAGAGCAATGCGTACAAATATTTGTTGATTGCTTATAGATTCACAAGATTATTGACTTAGGGTTTTAGGAAATAACTAGCTGTGAAAGATGTGATTGTAAGGGTTGTACTGCAGCATGTATTGTATGATAGATTGATGCATATTGTGATAGCGATAGCATCGCAATATCGCATCACATTGTTGTTTTGGTGTACCAATTCGTTTTGGTATGTGTGCAGTGCAGACTCTGTGTTTCTATTGTGATTTGACGTTGAGTTAGGGTTTTGCAAAGTTGTTTTGTGAACTGTAATGAAAGTTCTTGATTGATATGATGTATTTTGTTTGAGCGTTACACTTGGTTTTAAAATGCGCGCATAATGCGTGATGCGCACATTGCGGTGGAAACAGCGCATCAGGTGTAACGATGCGAACAGATTACGTGATGCGGCGGTGATGCGGTGATATCGCATGATGCGAAGCATTGCAATATGTGGTCTGATGCGTGCAACATGTAAAATGAAGGGGGTTTTTATTTTGGCTTTGGAAGGAAAATGAAGAGTCACCTTTTTTTATTTTTTATTTTTATTTTACACAGCTGGAAATATACACAAAAGATAACTTTTCTAAAAAGTAAGCCTTGGAAATTGGAGTTTTGACTTCTGAAAAGACTAAGTATGTTTTATTAATGTTTTGTTATTTTAAAGACTAAGTATGTTTATTAATGTTTTGTTATTTTAAAGACTAAGTATGTTTTATAAGTTTGTTATAAGTAGTTTTTATATGTATGATTATTTTATGGTACTTTTATACTAAGAGACGTCCAGTATACGTGATGCGTGCGCATCACGCATCGGATTTTTGGACCAAAACGCATCAGAGCGCATTACGCAATTTAAAACCAAGGCGTTACAAATATGTATCTTAGGACGTTTGCATATAGCTTTGAGATTCACTAGATTATTGACTTGATTGTAGTTCTCAACTTCTCATGGAGTTGTTAGTTCTAGTTGTACAGAACAGTTAGTCCAAGCATTACAGTTAATTGAAGTGTCATATGTCAATTCCAACTGTTTTGTGTTCTTAAATATTTAGCTATTTGCATGGTTTGATGCCATCTCATTGTCAATGACTAATGGTTTCATTAATGGTCAGGACAAAGTGTTAACTCGGAGATCCCAAACTACAATATAGAAAGCAATGTCGATAGTTACGCGCTCCAAACGGATTTTTTCAATCGTTCAGAAGAGCAACAAGAATCCTCGCTTGTATTCAAGTGTGTCTGCAAATGGTCCCAATGAACCTATCATTTCTTCCTCTATTCTCGGTAACCAGACTACATCTTCAACTCCACCACCTCCACCACCACCGCCGGAAGGTGCAGCTGCTGGCAAAGCAGGTGGGCAACCATGGAGTTTCCTTAAGTATACTTTAATTGCTGCACTTACTGGAGGTGTTGCCACTGCTGGTTATGCGACCTACGGTATGTGTTTTCCTTTTACACGTGAAATTTCACAAGTTGCCAACTGTTTCTTGCAAAAATCGAAGTGACTAGCAATTTGCATAAAACTTATTCTGAGAGGCTCTTTCACTCATAATAGAAAGAGAAAATATACAAGTAAATCAACAGCAAGTAGTATGTTTTGTCTTCTTTTTCCTATTCGTGCAGTATTAACAATGTACACATTCATTGTTTTGCAGCATACACTTTAGAAGAAGTTGATGAGAAGACAAAGGCTTTGCGTGCATCAGCAAAAGTTTCTGTAACCGATGATATGTCTTCTTTTGATGTGCGTATTACCTTGTAGAATCCCTCATTTTTAAATGTATGAAGGTTTGACTGATATATATTCAGTGTATGATGATGAACTTGAATTGATAGACTGAGTTGTTGCAATAGATGAAGATAGGGAAATTTCATGTGAATTGTGATTTGATTATAAGTATATTCCGTGGCAGTAATGTAACACCAAAGTAAAAGTAGTGTTTCGGTGATGGTAGTTGTGTAATGATCTAGATATTATAGGAATTTTGATGCATGAAATGAGATAGAAAGCAAATTTCTTGTTTCGACATCTATCTGTATCATCTTCACTTGATCAAACCATTTTCTAACCATATACATGTTTAATATGAGGATAACGCCTTTGTTTATTGATCAATTATCTTAGATATCCACTATGATCATGGAATGTGAAGCCTCAAATTCTAACATATGTACTTCTTTTAAATGCAGAAATTTCAAGCAATGCTAAAGTCAGCTACAATGGCAGGTTCGTTTTGGGTGCTTTTTTCTGATGCTATTGCTACATGTTTACTATTCTTTTAAATATATTATTTATCTACTTATTGTGTTTGTGGTTTTACTACTCTTATGTTACAGTACCTGCCAAGTTAGTTGAGCTTTATTTGGATCTGCGCGCTACTACAGAAGAGCATGTCCGAGTGCGTATACATTCTTTCAAACTTATTTATCGTCACATTAAGCTCAGTCTTCAATCAGATTAAGTTACTGTTAGTTATTTTATTTTTAAATTTTTTGCTTACAAATCTTGGTTCTTTATAGGGATTTACTGAACCCTCATCAGAGATGCTTCTTCCAGATTTGCACCCACAAGAACAGCACGTGTTCACACTGGTTTTAGATCTTAACGAAACTTTACTGTATTCTGATTGGAAGGTATATAACACATTTCATCATCACTTTTGCATTTATACTCTTATCCTTCAACTAGGGGTGAGCAGAAAACCGAAAATACCGAACCGAAATCCAAAAAAAACATTTAACCGAACCGGAAAAAAACCGAACCGCACAAACAAACCGAACCAAACCGAATAACCTAAAAATCATTTTTTTAGTGTTTGTTTTATATTGATTAAGGAATTATTAGAGTTTTATTCTTGAATGTTAAGTAATTATAATAAAAACACTAACATGTTTATTTATCTTTGAAATGATTTATCTATTGCCTACAAGAAATAACAAAATTTAACATAAAAATTAAATGATTTTCAAAGTATTATAAAAGAAAATGTCTTTATAAAAACTTTGGAGAAACATAAAAATAGATTGGAAGGTTAGGTTTATGTGAGCTATATCAATTAAAAAGGTTAAATATAATAAGTTAAATGTAAACATCTAAGAAAGATTATTAAATATTGGATCATACTCTTTTATTAATCTTACGTCATTTTGTTCCAAAAACCAAAAAACCGAACCGAACCGTTGCTAAACTGAAAGAAACGAAACCGATAAAACCGAAATGGGGCGGTTTTTAAAAACCGAACATTTCGGTTACGGTTTCAGTTTTACAAGAAAACCAAACCGCACCGTGCACACCCCTACCTTCAACATAGGGGGTTGTAGTTGACGTTTTCTTATTTCTATCATGTATATGCCTAAAGCGTGATCGAGGTTGGAGAACATTCAAAAGGCCAGGAGTTGAAGCCTTTTTGGAGCACCTTGCTCAGTTTTACGAAATCGTAGTGTATTCCGATCAGCAAGCTATGGTATATATTCTTTCCTTCCCCTTTCTCTCTTACTTTGAGGTTGTATTGTTGACGATCTCTGGCTTTTGTTTGTGTGCAGTATGTTGATCCTATTGTTGATAGATTGGATGAAAAGCACTGCATAAGGTATCGGCTATCAAGGGCTGCAACTAGATATCAAGATGGGAAGCACTATAGAGTATGTCGTTACATTTAATCTTTTATTTGATATTATCCTGCATGGCTGTTGTCTTTTAGAGTTTGTCCCCTTTTTTTAACTAAACTATTGACTCTAGTGGAGGTGGCAGATGAGCGGGTTGGGTGAGGTGGTTAACGAGTCACATAATGGGTAATTTTTAGGGGTGTCAATCGTGACGGGTTGCGGGTTGGCGGGTTGAAATGTGCAACCCAAACCCGGCCCATATTATTATCCGTGTCAAAGATTTCAACCCTAACCCGTACATATATAATTCGGGTCAACCAAACATGACCTGTTTAACCTGTATTTTTAAATGAGTCATACATGTTGACGATTTATAAGCTAGTTATTGGGTTTGGTTTTAAGCGGGTTATCGATAACATGTTTAATGGTGAGTATGAGCTTGACAAGTAAATAATATAATGTGCCAAAACTAACATTATTATGACTGTAACATAGAAACGGAAAAAACCAAAACAAATATATAAATATAAAGTTTTTTTTTTCTAAATAGTTAAACGGGTAACGGGTCAACCCATTTTTATTCAGGCCAACCCAAACCCGGCCTGTTTTTAATACGGGTCAACGGCGAACCCGACCTGTTTTTCAAACGGGTCATGTTAGTCGACCCAAACCTGTTTTTTTTCGTGTCTGGTTCGGGTCGGGTCAAGAATTGCCGCCCCTAGTAATTTTCAAATAGACAAATAAGGGATGAAATGAATTGGGTTGGGTTTGGTTGACCTAAAATACTTTAGCGTGTCAAATGTATTTAAAGAGATGTATTTTTTTCTATATCAGATATAAGTGAGGTTTCATGCTTTAGAAGTACACTTTTGACAAATGTGTCACCTTAAGCTTAACAAATACCCCATTATATTCACATAAAGTATCGTTAGATACAGTTACAAAATTATATTCACGGAAAGTGTGTCATTGCATCAGATGTTGTTTCTTGTAGGATTTGTCAAAGCTGAACAGAGATCCCAGAAGGGTTTTGTATGTGAGTGGTAATGCTCTTGAGAGTTGCCTTCAGCCAGAGAACTGTGTACCAGTAAAACCATGGAAATGTGAAGCTGATGACACAGCACTTTTGGATCTAATTCCGTTTCTTGAGTGTAAGCACTTGAGTTTTAATAAAAAGTTGATGTATCATTGTATCTGTATACTCTATGCTAGCTGAATTTGATGCTGTTTTTAATTGCAGACGTTGCACGTCATAGGCCTGCTGATATTCGACCTGTACTAGCCTCATATCAAGGACGTGATATAGCCAAAGAGTTCATTGAACGTTCTAAAGAACACCAGAAGTAAGTTTCACTGTTTTTACTACCTTATAAGGGGTGCAAATGAGCCGAGCCACTCGAGCTTGGCTAAAAAAAAGCTGGAACGAGCTGAGCGTAAATGAGCTCGAGCTCGAGCCTTATCAAGCTCGGGCTGGCTCACGAGCCTAAACGAGCCGAGCTTGAGCTTGAAAAACTACCTATGATCCGAGCTCGAGCTTCAGAATCAAAGCCCAAATCGAGCTGAGAGCTTTCATAAGTTAAACGAGCTCGAGCTCGAACCTAGTCGAGCTCGGGCTTGGCTCGGCTCATCTGCACCCTAACAAGTTATTTAATCCAATGTAGATTTTGTTTCAAGAGTATGGTAGTTTTCAAAGGTAATGCTTATTTACGCATTTTAAAAGTGTGGTGACCGGGGTTTGCAACCCTTTTTGAAAATTTTTATTTAAGATACAAGCTCTTTTAAATAATGTGTAGTATTTAATATTTAATATAAAATCTAAGTATACAATTTTGTTCAGTTTTTTTTTGTCTACATTTTGATATTTATTTTATGGAATACTAAGTTGTATTCAACATAAGTATGTTTTGGATTTACGAGACCAAGAAATGCTTTATTTTTTTATACAACTGGTTTTTCAATAAATATCACAAAATATGAGCAAAAGAGTAAACGATATCTTAAATGGAACATTGAAAATAAAAGGAAAACAGAGAGTAAAAATTTCAAACTCGAGTTTTGCAGAGGAGAGGATTCGGGGTCACAAACCGCGGTTACTAAATTTCAAAAAATGAAAAAAGTTATGATACTTCTTTAAGTCATTTAAAAAAACCCCCATACAACTGAAAAGGTTATCGCTTTATTCCCAAATCAATGTAATTTTTCTGTTTCCTAGAAATTTTAGTTCTAGATTACTGTTTAGCTCGTTGGTTAAATATTTTTATATTAAAAAAAGGTATTATGTTTTAAATTTAGGGTATTTTTACTTTCTGTAAAACAATATATTTTATTTCATGGTGAATAAATCAGTACAGCATTTCCTCTTGAGATGTATCACTAGTGTTGTCTAAAGATGTATGTTATGATGATTCAGGAAAATGCAGGAGCAGAAGCAACAAGGACGTCTGTGGCGGCGCTGATTTGCTGGGTTCTATGAGACGCCGATAAGTAAATCTGTTTTAGCAGATTGAGACTAAATTGATTACGACTATAAAGATTGTTGTTCCGTTTAGGCTGTATACATCAATCAGAGGAGAACGTTTAGTTACTGTGATCTCCGTTCTTGTCATGAATTTTTCGACGTGGAGAAAAGTTTTGAAAATAAAAACTTGAACATGACTGCTAAGTTTTGGTTCTTCACTTGCATGTTTTGTTTTCCATGAATTTAATATAGGAGACCCCTCCATGTCTTTCAGTGTCTCACACATTCTAACATAGTTGTATCCCTTACCTTGAATGAATTTAAATCACATATTTTCTAGTGGATAGATGGATGACGCCTTCGTATAGAACAAGTTAGGAGATGCGAAATGTATGTGAAGAGATAATTCTGATTTGAAGGGTTATCTGGAGAGTTAATATGGGTTGAAGATAATATAAGTTAGTTGGAGATAAAATTAGTTTTAATTATTTGTTTATTAGATAGGTTTATTTAAATTAGAGTTTGAGTTGGACTAGAAATAGTTTATGTTTAGTATAAATACAGGGTTATTTATTCAGTTTTATTTGTCGAGTTAAGTTTAATAATACAATGAGAATGAGATGTGTTAGTCTCCAAATCGTGTGTGTTTCGTTTTGTATGTTCATGATTGGAAGCCTGGGCCACCAATTGGTATCAGAGCTTGGTCAAAAGCCGAAGAAGAGAAGCCGAAGCCACGATCGATCACACGTTCAAGATTTATGAAGCCGAACTCGACCAGGGGTAATGGAGATGAATAAAGGATTGCCGAGTAAGTTTATCCGTCTACTTATAGTGTTTGATTATTGTAGCAGAAAGAAAAAGAAAAAAAGAAGGAAGAAAGAAGAAAAAAAAGGGTGTGGTGAATGTTTGAATAATATCTCTAAATTGATATTGAAAGTTTGAATTGTTATTCAAAGTGGGTCGGTGAATGAATGTGTTCATTATGGAATGGTTAAAAGCGGAAAGCTACTATGCATGAAGAGTAAAAAAAGAAGAATATAGCAGCTTAAAGAATTCCAAGTCTAAAGCTGGGTGTACATGGGCTACCAGCCAACATGAGCTGCATGGAGATCAAGGTATTTATGTGAAGTAGGTTCTGTTAAGTGGATCTCATGTTAATTAAAATAAAAACACGGCTAGTAATTAAAAGGGTGTTGGTGCACGATGAATGAAGATTTAAAGGTCGAAGAAGCTCGTCCAAGCGAATGAAGAATAGCGAACCAACTGGGAACAACGAACAAGAAGCAAGACAAATCTGGCCGGCGTGTAAATTCGAATAAAGGAGGTGGTCGAATCCGTAACCAGTTAGGTTGTGTCCACGCGAAGCTGTAATTCGATCAATGAGAAGATTGAAGCCGTTAATAGCTAAGTCGAAAAATCCGTGTGAAGACAAGGAGAAGATCAACAATCAAGAGTAGGAAAGTACCGAGAAGATGAGACTGTTTTAGGTTGTGTAGAAGCAGCCAATCTCGTCGAAACTGAAGAAGATTAATCACTCCGTTTAAGTGATCAGAATAGGTGCGGCAATCTTGTAATTCGATGAAGATGTGATCGGATCCGACAAGATCAGGGCCAAGAAATCAAAGAAGGTGTAGAAATCTTGTTACTTGATCAAGGTGTGAACGAATCCGACAAGATCCGTGCGAGTAATCAGGAAGGTGTGAAATCTTGTAATTCAATTAAAGAGTAATCGAATCCGGCAAGATCAGTTACACATAAATTGGTATTTTGTGGATAGTTTCTACCGTTAAAGAAACCAGTGGCTACCACAAACAGTTTATATCATTAAGGAAGAGTTCATAGTCGAAGAACAGTGGATCAACCAGTGTAGTTTGATCATTCGACTCAGATTAACTCATAACATGTGGTTGTTGCGATCAGATATTCGGACAAGACAGGATGTGAAGCGGGTCCAAATCAGAATTAAGGGGGGGTGAATGAAGAGATAATTCTGATTTGAAGGGTTATCTGGAAAGTTAATATGGGTTGAAGATAATATAAGTTAGTTGGAGATAAAATTAGTTTTAATTATTTGTTTATTAGATAGGTTTATTTAAATTAGAGTTTGAGTTGGACTAGAAATAGTTTATGTTTAGTATAAATACAGGGTTATGTATTCAGTTTTATTTGTCGAGTTATGTTTAATAATACAATGAGAATGAGATGTGTTAGTCTCCAAATCGTGTGTGTTTCGTTTTGTATGTTCGTGATTGGAAGCCTAGGCCAACAGTATGTGTATATAATTTTTAAATGTATTCAGATTCTTTAAAATATCACCAGATATAAACTGTAATTTGCACTGCCAAATTGTACATTATTAGTCACCTATGAGGTGGTTTACACTAGTTGTCTAAATTTTATATTTGACAATTATGGTATTTATAATTAATTTTCCCGTTTATGATGCATGAAAGGTGGCGTGACTAAAGTCTATATACTACACTGTTCTTTTGAACTTGAATAGATGATATGATATGATAAAAGAAAAAGATCTTTAAAACATACAACCTATTTTCTTTAGTATCCCCAAAGTTAATTTTGTGTTACCGGAACACTAAACGTCAAAATATTACTTTTAGAAGTGAGTTCCATGAAATAGGAAATATATTCGTACTATTAATTATCATAACCTGAAAGTAGATTTGGCAGATCATCAATGGCTACTGCCACCTGATCGTAGTCCCATATTTCGACGAGGCCAAGCTTGAGAAGCCCAATGTGCAAACGTCCAGTTTCAACAGTTGAGTTTGGTCCATGAGAACTAAAAGAAGGCCCAAAATAGGAAAATCTGCATTGTTTTAGGCCCAACTAATTGAGGCCCATGACTTGCACAAGTGTAAGCTAGAGATGTAAACAGGAACAGGTTCCCTGACCCGGTGAAACCGAACCGAACCGAATCCGGTTTGGTACCGTTCTATACAAACCGGTTCGGGTTGATATAGGAACTGTAGGAATGAGACAGGTTCCCCATCTCCACATGAAAAACTGAAACGGATTGGTTTTTGGCCAAACCGGTTTGGAATCGATGCCAAAAAAACGATCTAGAACCGGATCAGACCGTCGGGTGGTTTTTTATTGTTAGAAAATGGTAATATGACCATTTTTTGAGTAATTACACTTTTCGTCCTTTATGTTTGTATTGACTTGCAATGGATAGTCTTTAACTTCAATAATTACAGTCACAATCCTTTATTTGGAAAACTCATTATTCGTCCTTTACCACTAACTAGGTTAATTTTTTTTTTGTTAAGTCTATTCACTTAAGGGTAATTTTGTAGTTTTACCTATTTACTTAATAAAATATATTTAGAAAAAGAAAATCTCAAGGAAATATATTTTATATTTATAAATCAACCACTCACACATTCTCAACTATCTCTTCTAAACCCCTGCAACCTAATCTCCTCACCACCACCGCTCCTGCCGCCGACCACCACCACTCCTGCCACTTGCAAATCTAAAAAGTCGACATGAATGTTTACCACAATTGATGAATCAAAACCACAAGAGCAAGAAACAACAAACCATATGCAACTAAACAGAATCATAAACCAAGAATCTAATCTTCCAAACTAAATGCTTAAACTGAACTATCAAAACCCCCCTAATCAAACATCATTAAAAGATCCAACAAACAAAGGTCAACAAAAAGTCAAAATCAACAACCCAATTTACCGCATAGTTGCTGCAAGTCAAAATCAACACCTCTTGGAAAAAGTCACATGTCTAGTACTCAGATTCTCAATTTTCTTGATCTCAATCTTTCCCCTACCCATCTTTTATTGGAGGAACTATTCTCAATTGTTATTCCCTTTTTATTGCCTCTGTATTGCCTTCTTTAAAGGCTTTTTTCCAGGCCTAATTTTAAGCCTTTTTATGTATTTATATCCTTTTTGGGATGATAGAAAGACAGATCAATGAAAACAATATTGGCCATATCGAAATTTAATATGGCATCAGAGCCTATTTCTTAGAAAAAAAAACCCACCAAACCAAATTATTCTCGGTGACTATCTACATGGCCGGAGACAAAGAAGACACCTCGAAGAACACCATCAGCGCTGGGAACGATCACACCTCACCTTATTATCTGCACCCGTCCGATTACCCCAAGCAGATGCACGTGAATGAGGCTTTAAACGACAATAACTACATCGATTGGATTCAGGAGATGGAAACCTTCTTGTTTGCAAAGAACAAGATAGGTTTTGTCAATGGAACCATACCGAAACCAACAGAAGCACACGGCGATTACATGTTGTGGCTTCGTTGCGACACCATGCTAAGGGGTTGGCTGAGCACGACCATGGAAAAGGAAATCAGGGTTAGTGTGAAATATGCTAAAGGTGCAGAAGAGTTCTGGAAGGACATGCGGGAACGATTCGGTAAAGAAAATGCCCCTAGGGCATATGAACTCAAGCAACTTTTGTCATCGACCAGGCAACATGGATCCTCTGTATCGGCATACTACACCAAAATGAGAACGTTATGGGACGAAATCGGTTCCGCTTTCCCTGTCGCTGGATGTTCTTGTAACGGGTGCACATGTGAAATCTGCAAAAAGATGACAGAATCCAGAGACAAGGAAAGATTATATGAGTTTCTACTCGGACTTGACAATGAATTTTCAACCATTATAACGCAGATCCTTGGCATGAAGCCGACACCCACCCTGGGGGAGGCGTATCACCTAGTTTCGAAAGATGAGCAGCAAAAGGCTGTTATCACCGGGAAGAAAACAAGCACAGAATCCGCTGCATTTCATGCCTTGATGAAGAAAGAGGGAGTAGGTGGCACCCGGAACCGAATTACATCTAAAACCAACAAGAAGACAGCTGATGACGAAGTAGAACATTGTAATTTTTGTGATAAAAGCGGGCATAACCGTGACGGGTGTTTCAAGCTGATTGGGTACCCGGAATGGTGGCTCGGGAAAGGCAAAGGAGAAAAGGGAAAGCCTAAAGCCGGTCATGTTGAGACAGGTGCGACAGCAGATGAGCCGATTCAAAACAAGACAAGCCCCATTCCTGGCTTGAGCAATGAACAGTACAAACAGTTCATGCACATGCTTAGCGGGAAAAGTATAGGCAATGTTGAGGTTCCACAACCTGTAGCAAACATGGCAGTTATATTCGATGAAGGTACCGATTGGATTGTGGACTCGGGTTGTACCGAGTACATAACCAATGTCCTTGAAACACTTCATGGTGATTTAGAAACAAAACAAGAAGTCCCTGTACTTATTCCTAATGGCTTTTCAGTACCTGTTAAGGGAAGGGGGTTAAGTACCCTACCAGATGGGTCAAATATTTGCAATGTCTTATATATTCCTGAACTCACTTGCAACTTACTATCTGTTAGCCGATTGACCAAATACCTCAGATGTTTCCCGATTTTTTTTTTTTGTCATACGGGACTTGAGTTCGAGGAGATTGATTGGGACGGGTAGGTGCGAGAAAGGCCAATATCGGATGCGGATGGTGGGAAGCGAGAGGATGGCAATGATGGTGGGACGTGATCTTTGGCACCAACGTTTGGGACATGCGTCCCATAGTAAACTCTCTTATTTCAATTTTATTTCTTCAAAGGCAAATGATAACATCTGTGATTCGTGTGTGAAAGCAAAATTTGCTAGACTTCCTTTTATTGATAGTTCCACTAAAACGAAAGAATGTTTTGAGCTTTTGCATTGTGATATATGGGGAAAGTACCGAACACCTTCCTTAACAGGAGCAAATTATTTTTTGACCATAGTCGACAATTTTAGTAGATCAGTTTGGATATATCTTTTAAAACACAAGTCAGATGCTAGTGATTGTCTTGTTAATTTTCACAAAATGGGCAAGACTCAATTCAATAGGAACGTAAAAAGAATCCGCTGCGACAATGGGGGGGGGGGGGGAGTTCACATCAAATCGAATGACATTTTTTTACAATCAAGAAGGAATAATATTGGAAACCACTTGTCCGCACACCCCTCAACAAAACGGGGTGGTTGAACGCAAGCACCGACACTTGCTCGAAACTGCGCAGGCATTGAAATTTAAGGCGAGTTTACCATCGACCTTTTGGGGGGAGTGCATCCTCACAGCAGCTTACATCATAAATAAGTTGCCTTCCAAAGTCATCGGTAACAAAACCCCCTACGAAATAGTCTTTAACCGGAAGCCCGAGTCTGATCATATGAGGGTTTTTGGTTGTCACACCCCAAAAACATCGCAGCGGAATATAAAACGTAGTGGTGACGGAAGCTGGTGCCCATTTCTATCTTGGTGCTTGATGCATTATAGTGTTGGACATATTAACTTAATTAAAACATAAGTTTTTAAGCATGACGTCCCATAACATGACACAATTATGACATAGTTAAATTGTCTTTGATCCTTACGGATCTTATTACATTTGTCCCAGAAAGTTTTAAAATTAGTCCAAAATATTTAAGTGATAAAACATGCATCAACAACCACAAGATACGCCATAATTCCCGAAGCCGAACTTAAGTACCTGTAGAACACGTTAAAAATCAAGTGTCAACACAAAGGAAAGTGAGTTCACGTATTTTCATAGAAGCAATATTATTCCAAAGGAAAACTTTCTGATTCGGTGTTTATTTGAAAACATCCATATAATTTTTAAAAAGTCCATTTTACTTCCTTAAATAAAATCCATGGGCCCTCCGTCGCAATTTCATGAACCCAACAATATTGTTACTACCCATGTTTTGTATATTAAATTATTGCGTCAATTTTCGGACTCGTATGTTAGCTAGACGATACGAACTATATATTAACCATGTAGGGATAATCAAAGCTAGACAATAAACAGAATCAAAATTCGTCGCTTGACTTGATACGGGGCAACCGGTCACGACGGGGTTGTCAACCCGATAGATCTACCAACAATTCCTCGCGTACATTACTTAAATGATTAAACAACATCATGGGTGCAGGGTTCTTTCTCGAAGAACAATATGATGTCTGCCTCACGTACAATATATATATATATATATATATATATATATCCTACTAATATGACAATTAATACACGTAATCGTACGAATCCCCTGAAATCCCCAACGAAATGTAAGCCTATGCTGATATTCGTACCAACTATACAGTTGTTTGCCCCCAAACATATATTCATCAAAACATTTTATCTCGAAATGTATAATTTATCAACTCCATATATTTTCAACAAAAATATAATTTATCTTAAAAGGTACGTTTTAATCCAAAAACATTGTAAAACCTTTTATTGGCGTGTTCTACCCCCATAACATATATAAAGCAGTAAAAAGAGGGGTTTAGTGGCACTCACCTTTGGGTGCGTATTTTAAATAGTGCAATCCCAGAGATTGATTTTCTACACGTCCTAATATAAGAACGATTCTAAATCAATATGCATAACACAAAATTCCTAAGTTTCTCCGTTTCTTAGAATTATCACATAACTTTGAGATTTTCTCGAAAAGTTGTCATTTTTTATTATGTTGGCACGTTTATATATATGAGTCCATATATATATATATATATATATTTATGATTTTGCGACTTTAACAATTTTATTGGTGACCATTATTGTGTAAATCCATTAATTCTCCCGTTTATACGCAATATATCTACGATTTGCGCGTCGTAATATATATACATAAATGTTCACATAAATTAACACCGAAACACGCAAAATCTTGTTAACTTATCTATTTTGTCACTTTTAGAGCCAATATACATAAAATATCTCATACATATCAAATTTCATGCTCGACAAACAAGTTACACATTTAACGCAATTTTTACCGTTTCTACCGCACAAAATGCACTAATATATACATGCATAATCCAATCTTTAAAATCATGTTAAAACTTAACATATCTTCACATTATCATGTTTAAATCACATAACACATTTTAACACATAAGGTTTACCCAAAATTTTACCCTTACTAGTGTACTTAGAAAAATGCATATTTTAGCGATTCGGTAACGTTTTCGGGCGTTGGAAGTCACGTATGACCAACCAAACACCAAGTAAACTTAAAATTAGTTAAAATACTTATTTTTAAACTAAAAATATCAGTTTACTTAATGATCTAAATCAGTTTTATAAAAATCACTTGAAAAGCCGATTTTTGACAGTTTTAACGCATAGTTTTGCGTTAAATGTTACTATAATCATCCCAATCTCGAAACGAATTGATATTTTAACATAATACATGTTATTTAATGATAAAAATAGTGGTTATAATCAGATTAGTGCAGTTGTTGTGCAAGTCACATAAATCATGCGATTTCACGTATTTTACAACTTTTAATGCACCAAGTACAACATGCAAAGCTAGAAAACATTATGACAAAGTTATATGTCACTAAACACTTTAAAATAACTTTATTTTAGTGTTTATAATCTGCACAAAACTGATTTTTACTAAATCATACACAAAACACATTATTTCACCTATTTTACAAGTTTCTAAGCCTCATGTATAACATGCAAAGTTAGTAAACCTTATGACAAGGTTTTATATCATTAAATACTTCAAAATAATCATATTTTAATGTTTGTAATCTGATCAAATATCATTTTTATCAAATCATGTTCAAATCATCATTTCATTCTTTCATATCATCATGCATGTTCATGTATGTGCATCTAATGCACCCATACAATCCTTAACATCATTACTTATGATCCAGTTTATATTCATCATGAATTTAACTCATATTCAAACATTCAAGAACATTCTAATCTTCATATGATCATTATCAAAACACCACTTTTCATATAAACTCATTTCAATTCAAAAAGCTTTCATATGACACCTTTTAAACATGCATGCATTCATCTTTTTGATTCTTATCATTCAAGAACATCAAGAAAACTAAAACTCAAACTTCATATATATATATATATATACACACACACATACGGCCACACATATACATACAAGTTCATTCATTTTATTTTTCCTTAAAAACCCATTTTTAGTTTTTAAGTTTGTAAATTATCCAAGAACTTTGAGAAACTTCCATCATCATCAACATCATCAAGAACCAAGAATATGGTTTTTTTAATGTAAATTTTATACCTTCTAGTTCTTGAATGAATTTTAGCAAAGTTTTGATGATATGAGACTTAATTGTTGCTTGAAACCACTTCTAAACCATCAAATGAACTTATAAACACCTTGTAATGAGTTTGAATCCTCAAGAACATGGTTAGAAATTTCAAAATTGATGTGATATGGGTGTGTTTCGGCTGGTTTGTGAAGAGAGAGAGATGAAATGGAGTTTTTGAATTTGGTTCTTTGGAATTGTGAAAGAAGAATGAAGCTCTTTTAAACATAATCATCATCTCACCTCATTTTGATCCAATAGATGGAGGTGAGAGAGAGAGAGAGAGTAACTACATTGCATGGCTGCCACAAGACCTTCTCTCTCTTACACATACCCCTATACACGTTTATATATATATATACATCACATTCCAGGCTTTAAACTGGTATTTTACTGGATACCGGGTATTTTATCTAGCGTTTTAATCCTGTTTTAGTGCGTTTTAAATTATTTTTAACACTATATAAAAATAAACTGAACAAAATATTATTGAACAATATTTTGTTTGCCTGGACTGGCTACGTTGTCGGTATTTGGCAGTATGCGCGCTGTGCTGCGCGGTACGCGCTTAAAATCGCAAAAATAGGGATTTATGCGTTTTTATTTATTTTTATCATTCTAAAGTGATAAACTCATCAAATTATTACTAAAATGATTATCAGTGGCCTTGACAGGCTGTGTTGACAGTATTTCGTCGGTATACGCACTGCATCGCGCGGTACGCACTTAAACTCGAAAAATAGAGTTTCTTAGCGTTTTAATTTATTTTTCCTCAAGAGTATGATTAAAATTATTATTCTAATAATAAAAGACTATTTTTAGGATTTTAACACTGATCGGGTGGTCACCGACGTTGTTTCACATTTTAACCGTTACGCGATAAGCGTTTACCTTACCGTTGCCAACATAATTTTACCAAGGTTTAAATTTATCAACTTATTAAATTTCACATATAAACATCATAATCAGTCAGATACAGCCCTGTTACCTATTCACAACACGTGTTACAATTGTACGGTACGACCTGAAAAGCCGGGTGTCACATTGGTTGCCTCGCCTACTACCGGAGCACAGAAACGAAGGGTGACAAGTTTGAGGTAAGAGGGAGGCCGGGCATATTTTTGGGATGCCCATTCGGAACGAAAGGGTGCAAAGTCCTAGACATCAAAAATAACAAACTTGTAGTTTCGAGGGACGTAAAATTCTTGGAAAATATTTTTCCACATGACAAAGTGAATGCTCGTTTTGAAGAAAAGGAGCCAGAAATTCTTGTCTTACCTCCATGGTATCATCCCATACATGATGAACCATGCACTAATGAGCAAGGAGAAAGCCATGCACATTTGCATGAGGAGAATATCCCCATGCAAGATCACGAAGAGGGCCATTTTCACAATGAAGAAATAGAGGACATCATGGCAGATGAGGTAGGTCAAACTGATAATCATGAAGAAGAAGGTCATGAACCAACACCAATGCCAACGAGGGAAAAGAGAAATAGATCACGGCGCATCTAAATGATTACATCGTCCGTCCCCCACCATCCATAGATCAAGATCCACCCGTCTCAAATCAAAACTCCTCCACCGTACACTCAATCGCTAACTTTATATCTTATGACAAGTTCTCTAACACACACAAATCTTTCTTAGAGGCCATCAGTTCCAATGATGAGCCGATGACGTTTAACGAAGTAGTGCAGGATTCAAACTGGAGAGAGGCCATGAAGCAAGAGATTCAAGCACTTGAACAAAATGGCACATGGACCCTTGAGGACTTGCCAAAAGGAAAACATGCCATAGGATCAAAATAGGTGTACAAACTAAAGTATAAACCGAATGGGGAAGTAGAAAGATAAAAGGCGAGATTGGTTGCAAAGGGATTCACACAAATGGAGGGAGTCGATTTTCATGACACCTTCGCGCCAGTCGCTAAGCTTGTTACTGTCACACCCCGACCACGTAGAACATCAAATCGTGACGGAAACGTCGGGGAGTGTTGTAACAGAATTATTGTTTCACAATCATGACATACAAAGTTATATTTTATTTATCAAACAAGCGAGTTACATTGTCTTTTAAACGAAGGAAAACAAAGTACACAACATTAACTAAACTAATCTTGCTTCTTTTATGTCACTAAGGCCCGAGTCCACCCTAGTGTATCCTGATCAAACCTACGCACCTGCTCCTGAAACACATGTGAAAATAGGTACGTCAGCATAAAAATGCCTGTGAGATACATAGGTTTTGTGAAAATAGGATTCATGACTTGGGTTTTAAAAGAAAAGTTTAATAAAAATTAGTCATGAATCTTGTTAAGTGTTTCCTTTTATAAATCATATGAAAACTTGATAAGAAATCAGATTATATAAAAGAAAGGTGTATGGTTAATGAAATAACCAAGTAGAAAGAGTTGTATAAAATAAACTGTTTTGTAAAACAATGTCTTGTGAAAAATATGTTGTTTGTGTAAAATGTAATATGTCTATACTGAAATGATTTAATTAATGCTACGATATGTAATATTATACAAGCACTTATATATAGGAAGTACCAGCGGCGTATCCACCATGCTTGTATCATATTACACACGCCTCGTTACTCAAATCACTTACCCAAACCAACCACCATTGTAAATTGTTCATGTATAAATCAATTGTCAAGTGTTATTGTGTAAACCATATCAAAATGTCTATGTCTAATGTAAATCACTAAATGTGTATATCAATGTCAAAATGTTTATGTTTAATGTAAATCATGAATTGTGTATCCAAAAATATCATGTATGGCAAGTGAAATACATCAACTAAACCATAGGTAAAATGCACAAAACAGGGTATCGAATTAAACATAGTTTAAATCAAAGTTATGTTTTGTGGAACAAATGCATGCTATACTGATACAAACATCTATGCGGTATTGTTATAATGCATACATTCAAGCCTTGTGACTGTGGTGATAGACCTTTAAACAAATTAAAGGTTTATTTGTGTTATGTTTATTGAATTCGGTCATTCCTTTCATCCAAACATACCTAGGATGTTAGGAACGGGATTTGTCAATTCCTATGGTACCACTACCTACTAACGAATGGCGTGATCAATGTTAATGAATGTATATTGTCCCATTTGAACAAACCAAATGTCATACCAAAATGTAAGCATGTGATGAATAACAAATGTACTAAGTATGCAACCAATGGACATACATAGCATGTGATGTGATGTAAAATAATGCACTAAGTATGCACTAAATGGACATACATAGCAGAAACATAATGAAATCATGTACTATAAATGTACTAATGAACATAACAAGCATATGATATGAAAACATGAAAGGCACGAAAGTAACAAGTACGCACATGTGTTTCACCCCAAAATGTTTGGAAAACAGTAAAAGAGGGGTCTATGTACTCACTTGAGATTGCTTAGTAGTCCTTGAGTAACAACCAAACAATGCTAGAGATCACGGATATCAAACGGCACCTAATATAGGTAACTATGTTAATATACCGGACCTAAATCGGAGGATTGGATAGAATGAGGGTTCGTAAACCAAACGAGTATGGAGACTCATGTAATATGGTTTAACAAAGCCTACATACTAAAATGAAACCTAACCTAAGTGCTTACGACCCATTACGACCCGTTTAGGTAGCTTATGCTACTTTAACGCGTCGTTCGCGTGAAACGCGTTCGGAATGCCTAACTAGTCCTATGATAAGTAAAATATGCCTTATCATGTTTAATATTGTTGCCAAATCAGTTTAGATACCAACAGTTATGTTACATATGCTTAAAATGAATTTTGGCGTAAAAAGGGTATTTTGGTAATTTACCTAAGGCATATATACTACCTATCATACAACTACTCAAACGATGTGACCATAAGGTATAACCTCGGAAGGTTATTCCCTATACAACTATGGTCACCTAATGTGTTTGGTCGGATCCTAATGATCGACCAAACGGGTCGGGTTCGAAAGTATAAGCGATTGTTTAGATCGCTTACCTTACGACCCTATATAAGCACTAAACTAAAAGTGACGAGCTAAGCATGTTAAAACAAACGGTTTTGATACCTAAGAGTAGTTTGGTTACAAAATACGGAAGAATGCGCATTTTGGCCGAAACTACGACTCGTCACTGAGCCTAGATAACGTGGTAATCAGTAGGTATAGTCACTAGGGACTATAACCATCGTGATTACGCTCACGTTATGAAGTTCAAACGAACTTCGCATTGACCATAAACTGGTCAACGCAGAAAGTCAAACAAAGTTTGACTTTTAACGCTAAAAGAATAAAAAAGAACGAAGGAACACTTACAAAGGGTCCCCGAAAGCTTTGATTTCTCAAGTATTCTCAGGTATGAAGTGGTCTCACTTCAACTTAGAGAACTCTCAAGAATTTAAGTGGGTTTTGATCAAGGTATGGGGGGGGGTATTTATAGTTTTCGGAGAGCCGCTAAGATCGTTCCTCGAAAACCGTGCTTCAATCTCCACCCTACACCTCAAGACCCTGGTTTTACAAAACCATTTGAGCCCATAGTATTGCCCAAAACCATGTGCACAAGTGGGTAACAGCTGGATCAAGCTGTTAACAACATTCTACTGTCTGAGACATGCTTACGGACCGTATGGGTGAGGGCTTACGGTCCGTAAGCCAGCAACTTTGCTGAATTGGCAGTTTTGGTCCCTGTTGGTGTTTAAAGCTCATTTCGACATGTTTAAGGCCCGTTAAGCCAACTTTAAGGCCCTAAAATGATGCCTAAACATTGTGGACATGAAACATGCTCAAAAATATGTCGGATGTTGGTTCGTTTGGTCGTACGATCGTGATGTTCGCTTAATTACGACGGAATGCGCATAAGCACGAAAAACGATCCAAATTGCGTGACGAATGGATTTTTCTTATGCCAAACACTAAAATAAAATATTTTAGTGCTTACATAAATTTTTGGATGTCCGGATGTATTCAGAATGTAAGTTATGCGCGAAAATGCAAACTTATGCACTTTTTGACGCTTTTAGTCCCTAAATGACCCAAAAGTTTATTTTAGCACACCGAACCCCTCAAAGCCTATTTCAAAGCTATTTAAAGGATATTTATGGTATGTTTAACTTATGGTCATGTTCCGGAATGTCTGTTACAGTTTAAATTGGCATACTTTCGCAGTTTGTCAAATTTAGTCCCTGTAGGCGAATTAACTTGTTTCTGCCATACCAAAGCCTTCAAAACTTATTTCTAAGTTATGTAAGGGTTATTTAAGGTATGTTA
Organism: Helianthus tuberosus; assembly: GCA_030545235.1. Taxonomy (NCBI): domain Eukaryota; kingdom Viridiplantae; phylum Streptophyta; class Magnoliopsida; order Asterales; family Asteraceae; genus Helianthus; species Helianthus tuberosus. Next base: position 59,603,400 of record CM060438.1, read on the forward strand.
AGTATATTTTGATGTTCCAGAGTATTTTTTGCGTTAAACTGATTACGTTTACGCACCAGTTTGCGTATAATTATCCAGAAAGTGATGTAGAGTTTGAAATTGAACACGAGTCAAAACATGAAAAAGTCAAACATAAACAAACAAATATTGGGATCAAATAACTTTTTTTTATTGATAACTATACTATTTACAATGATTTCAGACACAGATGTCACAGTTACCGTTCGAACTCTACTCATGGTGGCTACAAAAAGGGATTGGGTGATCAACCAGCTCGACGTTAACAATGCCTTTTGACACAAAGAGCTGGATGTGGAAATATACATGAAAATTCCGCAAGGGTTCGAGAAGGTAAGAGAAGACAAAGTGTGCATGCTCAAAAGATTGCTCTATGGTTTGAAACAGGCATCGAGGAATTGGTACCAAAAGTTTACCACAGCTCTGCAACAGATCGGCTTTCAACAATCTCAAGCCGATCACTCCTTATTCACTTTCAAGACCAAAGAATCGTTCGTTGCGGCCCTTATATACTATTAGGGATAGAATTTTATCGCCTATGGATCACGGATCCTCAAGTGTAGCATGGATCACGTATCCTCAGTTCAATTTGAATTAAGGATCCTCAGGAGACGCTGCAGGAATAAGGATCCGGGATCCTCATTATTATTCTAGCTTAACAATTGTTTCCATCACCTTTTGGCTTGTTTTGCAGGTATGTTCCGAAGAAGACTTATTCCATGCGAGATTCCAGGGGAATATGCTCTATATTTTCAACATGTGCACGAGCTAGTGACCGTTAGTGGTGATCGTGGGTGATGGGCCGATTTTTCGGATAGTTAGTTAGGATATTTTTAGCTAAGAATAAAGGGGCATTGAGCTTATTTTTAGAAACACTTTTGCACTCTGATTTACGTACAACACTTCTGCTACTCTCTTTCTCGAACACACACACTAGAACTCATTGTATCAAGCTCAATACTTCCGAAGTTATAAACTTGTTTATTCAATATACTTGATAGTGATAGTTTTCACTATCCGAGGTTTTTTGTGCCGGAGATCATACATTGATCAAGGGCTTTTTCCTCATTTAAATCCTTGTGTTCAGCATTCATTTCATTCATTCATTGTTTATACATTTGATCATCTAATCAAGCATCACACCTCACAAAATCAAATTTGGCTGTATTATCCTCGTGTGATTTTTGACCAAAACAGTTTGGCGCCCACCGTGGGGCAATTGGTGCTTCAATTCTGAGAAATTTTGTTCATTTCATTCATTTCTCTTCATTATCTTCAACTAGATCGCTTCTCAAGCGAAGAACACTTCAAGCTCCATGCCGGCGGTCACCTCTTCACAGGGCATTCCACATTTGCCTCCTGCACCTTCTGGATCCCAGAAGAATGCTGAGAATGCTGCGAAGAAACAAACTCCCATTTTCTCGAAATCAACTACTGTTGTTTCTTCTAGTCCTACTAACAATGATCTTTATTCTTTGATTTTGCAAATGAAGGATTATATGCAACAACAGGACAAAACTAATGACAGGATCCTTTGAGAGATTGACGATATCAGGAAATTGAAGAGACCAGCGGAGGATCACTCTCCATTGCTGCCTAGATCACTGAATTTCGACACTCCAGCCACAACCGCCCAGCACTCTACAGCATCAGGTGTCCAGTACCAGGGTGGATCATTGAGTATGCTTCATGGATCATCGGCAATGACTCAGGCTCAAGGATCCTACTTTCATCCTTCAGGATCCTCTCTTCTGCCTCAAGGATCCTCCTTCCAACATCAAGGATCCTTCACTAGTTCAGGAGGATACATGGGGAAGCAGACAGTTCAGGGATCCTACTCTCAGTATCCAGGATCCTCATCTCAGGTTCAAGGATCCTCATCTCAAGGTCAAGGATCCTCATCTCAGGCTCATGGATCCATGGATTATCCTCCAAGACCCCCAGCTTTGGTATATCAAGGATCCAACATCTTTCAGGATCAAGGATCCTTAAGAAGTGCAGAACCTAGAAGTTCAGAGATTCAATTGGGAGACTTTATACCTATGCAAACTATCGCTTCATCTGCTCCCTCAATTATACCAGAATCTCATCAATATGGATTCACATCAGGAATTCCAACCCTGAATCCTTCAGGAGGTAACACTTTAAATACTTCTTATATTGCTAACCATGGCTTTGTCCAGGATACAGGAATCAACCAAGCTATGGCTAGGGAATTGTAGAAACTCAAGGATATGATATCCAACGTTCCAGGAGTGGTTAAGCCCATTCCTGAAATTCCAGATGGAAGCCATAAGATATCTCGCTTTGCACCACCTATTTGTGATGCAGAAATACCAAAAAGGTTTCAGACACCAAACATGAAGCTGTATGATGGCTCAACTGATCCAGAAGAGCATGTAGCTCAGTACAGAGAAAGAATGGAGATCAATCCCATTCATGAGAGGTTAAAAGAAACATGTCTATGCAAGGGTTTCGGATCCACACTGACAGGCTCAGCTCTTAAATGGCTGCTAAGTCTTCCCCCTTACTCTATTACTTCATTTGCTGATCTAGTTAATTTGTTTAATAGCCAATTCTCATGCAGTAGGAGATTTGAACGATTAACTAGTGATCTATATAGGGTAACACAAGGTCAAAATGAATCACTTAGAGATTATATCACTAAATTCAGTAGAGAATCCTTAGAGATTCCTAATTTGGATATTGCTACGGCTGTAGAAGCTTTCAAAATGGGTTTACTTAAGGATTCACAATTCTATGATGATCTTGTCATGATCCCTTGCAGGAATCTTGATGAAGTAAGAACCAGGGCCCTTAGATTCATCCGTCTAGAGGATGATAAAAGGATCCAAGAAAGACTGGCAGGATCCTCTAAGCAGGAAAAACAAGGATCCTACTTCAGGAATAACAAGTCCAAATCATATAACAAGTCTGATAATCAAAATGTGCATGCAGTGGAGCAGAAAGAGGATGACGAAGATTATCCACCCATTTCTGAATATTGCTTTGCTGTTGATAATAATGAACTAATTCTTGCAATGCAGAATCTAGGTGAAAAAGCAAGATGGCCCCAGAAAGAATGATAAGCCAACTGCTGCAAAAGATAAATCCAAATGGTGTGCCTATCATGAAGATTTCGGTCATCTTACTGATGAATGCATAGCACTCAGGAAAGAAATTGGTTACTTATTAAGCAAAGGGAATTTGAAGGAGCTATTTGGAAGGAAAAAATCAAGGATCCAGGATCCTGAAAAGATTTCAGAAAGAGCTCCTGCTCCCTCAGCAGATGCACAAATTATCAACTTCATATCTGGTGGATCAGACATATGTGGCACTTCCTTTTCAGCAGCCAAGAGACAAGCCAAAGAGATAAAGATGGATAATGGGGATAGATCCATTCGAACCTCGATCCTTACACAGGAGAAAGTTATATCCTTTGATGAGGATGATCGTGTGGATATTCAGGATCCTCATCATGATGGTCTTGTTATTACATTGTTTATATCTAATCATTTTGTTCACAGGATTCTGATAGATGTAGGAAACTCAGTGAACATCATTCAACTTGATGTCCTCAAGAAGATGAACATCCCTGAATCAGAAATTACCCCAAGATCATCAGTTCTTGTGGGATTGAGTGGGGAAACCAAGAACACATTGGGGGACATTAAACTTCCCATTTACATAGAGGGAGTTAATTCCTTTCAAAAATTTTGTGTTATAGATTGCTTATCCTATTGCAATGTTATCCTTGGCAGGCCATGGATACATGACATGAAAGCAGTTCCATCTACGTATCATCAATGTGTCAAACTCCCTACTCCATGGGGTGTGGTGAAGATAGAAAGTGACCAACAAGAAACTAAAAATTGTTACACTTCATCAATGAAGCCAACCTCAAGACCTAGGGAGCAATAGCAATTAAAGTATCCTCCAAGAGATGTCCTGGAGGCAAGAGAACAGGATGTGAAAGATATCCTGATGGATCCTCAGGATTCCGAATCCAAAGTTTTCATAGGATCCGGTATACTCGACAATGTCGAACAGGATCTAGTATCCTTCCTCAAGAGGAGAAAAGCTACATTTGCCTGGAAGCATGAGGACATGACAGGTATTTCTAAAGATATTATCACTCATAAACTTGGTATTGACAGGTCATTCAAACCCATACATCAAAAGAGGAGAAAGTTTGCACCAGAATGGAATGCCATCATCCAGGAGGAGGTAGATAAACTGCTCAGAGCAGGTATGATTAGAGAGGTTAAGTATCCAAAATGGTTAGCCAATGTGGTTGTTGTTCAAAAGAAAAATGGAAAGTGGAGGGTATGTGTCGATTTCACTGATTTAAACAAGGCATGTCCCAAGGATCCTTTCCCATTACTCCACATTGACTCCATGGTGGATGCTACCGCGGGTCATGAGTTGTTGACTTTCATGGATGCTTCATCTAGATTTCAGCAAATTCAGATGGAACCATCCGATCAAGAGGATATAGCCTTTATGACCCCTACTGGTATCTATTGTTATATTGCTATACCATTTGGACTAAGAAATGCAGGTGCTACCTACCAAAGGCTAGTCAATATGATGTTTAAAGAACAAATTGGACACATGATGGAAGTCTATATAGATGACATGGTGGTTAAGTCCAAGAGAGCTGAGGATCACCTTAGAGATTTGGAAGAAGCATTTGATATCCTTGATAAATTCAATATGAAACTGAATCCTTCCAAGTGTCACTTTGGTGTAAAAGCAGGGAAGTTCCTAGGTTACATGGTGACAAAAAGAGGCATAGAGGCAAGTCCAGAGCAAATTAAGGGGATTGTGAATATTAAGTCTCCCGCCAATGCTAAGGATGTGCAAAGGTTGACAAGGAGGATCGTAGCCTTGAACAGGTTCATCTCAAAGTCATCAGAGAAATGAAAGGAATTCTATGACATCCTGAGAAAGAACAAGAAATTTGAGTGGACTGAAAAGCATGAGAATGCTCTCAAACCCCTTAAGGATTACATATCCTCAGCTCTAGCCTTGATGAAACCGGAAAAGGAGGATATATTATCCTTGTACTTGGCAGTTTCTTCTAAGGCAGTAAGTGCAGTCCTTGTAAAGGATCATGAAGGTACCCAACATCCTGTGTACTATGTACGTAAAAGTTTGCTCGATGCTGAATCCAGGTATTCACATTTAGAAAAACTTATCCTTGCTTTGATTATGGCATCTACTAAATTACGCCATTCTTTTGAAACTCATGCTATTATTGTTAAGACTAACTTTCCAATTAAGAATGTTCTCAGGAAACCTGATGTTTTGGTCAAAAATCAAGCTAAGATAATGCAACCAAACTTTCTGTTGTGAGGTGTGATGCTTGAATCAATGAACAATGCTAAGGATCACTCAGAAATAAAATGAACAAGTGACACAAAGATTTATACGAGGAAAAAGCCCTTGATCAATGAATGATCTCCGGCATAAAAAACCTCGGGTGATGGAAACTACCGATCACCAACTCAAATTAAACAAGAAATGTATTACAACTTCGGATGATAGCGAGCCAGTTACAAGGATCACTATAGTGTAATGTGCAAAAAAGTGTGTAATCGCCAAGTGAATTGTCAAGAGCTGGTGAGAGCAGTTGCGAGAGTGTGTGTTAAACTAAAAATAGCCAAGTGTTTCTATATAGCTCGCTAACCCCTTTTAAAAATGGAAAATATCTAAGCTAACAAACATTCCGCATTTCGTGCAAGTCTTCCACGACTTCCATAACGTCCACTTCATTCATGCACGTGCGGCATAAATATGGAATATGCTCCAGGAATATCGCCAAGACCAAGTCCAAGCTTATACTCCTGCAAAACAACATCATATTCAAAGCAGACAATCGTTAGTATAAGGATCCTTATGATGATCCATGATCCTGATCCTACAATACTTTCTGAGGATCACTAATTCAGACAGAATTGAGGATCACTAAGCCCAACAGTAAATGAGGATCACTGATCATTGGAAAATCCTCCCCTAACAATTGCCCCCAAAATATAAGGAGTAATTTGTAAATAAACGAGTTATATTTTCTTGTTCTTATCCATAACCAACTAACGGATATATAGCCGTTGTAATCGAACTATCCGTTGCCATCCTGACGTCACTGAAGTGACTACCCTGCAAGATCATCATTATAAATTGAAGTTAGAGATAAGGGTTAGAGAGCATTTAAATTCGTGCGTTTCCTCCTTTAAATCCTCATTCGAAGATCTGATCAGGTAATTCTCTCTCCTTTCTCTCTTCATCTTCTTTCTTTCTTCCTTCTTTTCTCATCTTTTTCTGCGATCAAGATGATGTTGAGATCTTCGCCGGCTAAGGATCACCGTAAGGACAGTCCCTTGAAGACCCAAGGGATCATCAAAGATTCTGCGAAAGAAAGATGCTGCTTTACCGATCCACAGATAGACAGAATCCGCCATTGTTTCCCGGCGAACACCGTTTTCAAGACTTTTGATCCCACCATCCTGAGTGACTATGTTTCTGAAATCTGGGTGGCTTTTCCGGTCACATCATTTACAATAGGATACTCGTATCCTTTTCCAGACTTCACCCAATCCTTTTTCTCTCTCACCGGCATCTCCTACATCCAAGCAATGCCTATGATCTGGAGGGTCTTGTATACCCTTGAAAGGATCATTGAACATGAAGGAATTGATCTGGGAATGTCGGAGTTTGCAGAGATGTATGACCTTGTTAGCCATGGATCCCACCGATATCTACTCAAACATAAACCTGGTGAAGAACACCCCATCTTCAAAGCCACTAAGAATGACACTAACTGGAAACGACGATTCTTCTTTGTCAGAAGGGATTCTATTCCTGATGGAAAGGATCTGCCTAGAAAATGGACCACCCATGGTAGGATAGAGGATCCTTAGAAGGATCACCAGATGACCTTGTTTCTGCTGAGGATCACTAACATCCTTTTGTTTCTATTCTGCAGCTATCACTGTCGCACACCTTATTTCAACACCTGCAATGGAGGAAAGGCTTGCTGCTTTTCGGAGGCTTGATCCTGAAATAAGATCATTTAAAGCAAATACCCAGGATTCTCAAGAGGTATCCTCAGGTTCTGTCACAATGTCAAGTAAGTATCCATGTTTATATGTAATTAAATGCTTAAATTAAAATGAAATAAGGATACTTATCTGTTTTTGAATGTGTAGGTGCTGGAAAGTCATCAAAGTCTGCTACCCGTTTCAGTGTCACCGATCTCACCACTGTTGGTCCCAGGTCCGGGAAGAAAAAAGCTGCTGCTAGCCCAAGTACTGCCATCCCCAAGCCTACTGCTTCCAAAGGAAAGAAGAGGAAAGCCTCTGAGGCTGACAATCTAGAAGGCCTGCCTCTGATCCGCCACCGGTTCCTTGAGTACTTTGCAGATGTAAGGATCACTAACTTAGCTTAGTTATCCTGCCCACTTGAGGATCATGTGATCCTAAACTTCACATTGTCTTTTTTGTAGAAATTTGCTGAAATCGAGGACTACGTAGGCAATGTTGAAGAGATTGAGCAAAAGTGTGTGGACCTCCAAAAGATCATGCTGGCTAAGGATAAGAAAATTGCCTCCCTTGAAAATGATGTCAATCTGGTGAAGAGGGAACTCGTCCTGGCTCACATTACTGCTGATCAGGAGAAAAATGAGATCACCAATGATGCTAAAATCTCCGCTGCCATCGCTATGTACAACACCCAGTTGCAGATGGCCCAAGAAGCTCTGGATCCTGACTTCGGCAAGAACAGCTGGGACATAGAGGGCTGGAAGGCTAGATTGGCTGAGCTGGATGATGAAGAAGAGGCTGGTGAGGTCTTGGCAATCGAGGCGAGTGGAAGTGGAGTCAAGGATCATGTGGAGGATGCTGGAGCTGGAGGAGATGGTGATGCAGCAAAGGTGTAAGCTGCAGGAATGGGCGATGAAGGACATTTCTAGACGTAGCCGGAGCCCATTTTTTTAGAATTTGGTAGTTTTATTTTGGTTATGGTGTTTTGAAACAATGATGGGTTGTAATAACTTTAGACAGTAGCTTCTAGGGTGAAGGATCATTGATCCTTGAACAATAGGCATGATAATGGGTGGTGGATGGATCCTCTGTTTGGGGGATGAAGCCACTCGTTATCCTTCCATCTTTTATTTCCTGCACTACAAAGACCCGTAAACAATGGACACCCTTTGCCAACCCATGTGGACGGGCCACGTTTTGCTGGTAGAAACGTGGGTTGGCAATTTTGACAACCTTAAAGGGTTTAACGTTTTGTGAATAAAATAACTTTAACTTCTCGGCTAACTGTAACACTCATCTTGTAAATCCGACATTTTAAAGGTTTTCGTATATAAAACAAAAATTTAACATGTAATTACTATTAACGATTCTTAGAAATTCGAGTAATTTAAAACTTTTACAAATTAAAAGTTTACAACATAATTTATATATATAAGTTCGTCATTTACAACGACATCAAAACGCCGTGCGGAAGCTTCATTCTGATGTGTTCGGTTCTTGTAAATCGCTTGATCTTCATCCGGGTACTCTTGATATTCACCTATGATCAAACCAACATAAAAGTTAGTTTTGATAACTTAAATATAAGTTTAAACATGTTCTACGCGTCAAACGACAATTAAAAATAGTTTTTTTCCAGTTTTTATGTCTCTCGCGTATCGCGAGAGACTCTGACAAACTTGTCGCGTGGCGCGACGTCTGTCGCGTGTCGCGCCCCACACATTGTGACCCGTCGCGTGGCGCGGGGGAAACCAATTTCCAGCGGGTTTGTTGCCGAAACCTGCATTTGCCCAGCTATAAGTTTAATCGAAATTTAACTTTAAAATGTCATAACTTTTGTTCTACTTATCCGATTCGCGTGATTATTTTTCCTACGCGACCGTAATTTAGTTCTCCATTTCATGGAGTTAAAATTCAGCATTCAAACTAATAAAATTCCGAATTTCTAAGCATTCGGCTTATTATTCAAAATCAACATTTTGACCCGTTTGTATTTAAAACCACCAACTTGTTTCTAACTAATCAAAATACATGTTCCAATGTATTTAACACAAAATATCTAGCTCGGGTTTGTAATTGCTAAAATTTGCGTGACTAGCGCGCAAGCTATGTGCATAAACTGTTTTGACCCATTTAGGTAATTTAAGCAATTTAGTCTAAAACTTGCTCTTTTCTTTTTGACACTACAATACCTCCATATCTAAATAACTATATATAATCCACCACAACTATTTTGTGGTGGATTTAACATAACGAACCCCTTTTCCTCAATTCTATCATTCAACTAGTCATTTTACGCAAATGACCATTTTTAGGCATTTAAACTACGAAATTTATGCCTACAACTCTTACATGTAACTAAGGGTTACATAATCACAATGCAAGTTTCTAAACGGCCTCTAGGGGTCGTTTGCCCGTTTTACCCATTAAGGGATTTTCGGTCAATTCTATTCTCTTATTTTACGACGAAAGACTCTCACAATCATTTGACCAAAATAGCACTTTTAGCTACAACATAATAATGCGTACCTGGCCCGATCAACATGTAGACCTGTTTCATTTTTATACCTTCATTTTACTAGCCGCTAATCCAAAGCGACGCAATTATTCAATTTTTTGTTCAATCCTGAGAACATATAACTTGACAACCAAATGTTAGTCAATATTGCCAAATGGTGTTTTCATCACCATTTGGCTCGTTTGGCCCATATGACCAAACGTTTACATACATAACAAAACATGGCTTTAACTACCAATTCGCCCATCCGACCCATTTCGGATTTTACCATTAGATCCCTTTTTTTTATTAACCAAGGTTTTTCATCATTTTATATGTCCCGTATTATTTCGTGTCGGAAACATATTTTGGATATAGCATTTTATCGTATTTACGATCTATGAATAAATACATGTAAAAAAAAAGAGTGTAAGCTTTTTACTTACATTGAATTCTGATTATGCTTTTCTTCTCGTACTTGATTCGTTTGACCACTTCTTTCCCAAGCCTCCACCTAGCTCGTTAAGCATCGAACTATTGTCAACATTTACAAGGCGGTTAGATTAGTCATTAACAATCACGACTATTCCACCTTACTCATTTTCTATGTCGAAACTACTATTCGACTTCCTCATTAGTTAGCTTAACTTATCATAAGTTAACTATTTTCGATCACATGGTTTACACAATTAAGTCTAAATCAACATGATATTTAGAACTCTTATTGTTTCATATTTCGCATAATTTGCCATATCATTCAAATGTGCGTTTCACTCGAAATTTCAACATTTTAGCTTTCATTTAGGCATGTTCATATCACTGAAAATAGGCTGTTTTTGGTGACCTGTTTAACCTGTTTACAAGTCTTCAAAAATTATGATTTTTTTATGTGGCGTACCTCTCGGAGGGTTAGATCTTGTGTTAAAATTTCAAGATCTAACTCTTTACCAAAAATTCATAAAAATTCATTTACTATGCTGCAATCAGATTCGTCACTTCTGACTGCAGCTTACGGAAAAATTCATTAAAAATTCCTCGTTTATCCGATTGACGAAATTCCAATTGGCGATTCTTTTAATCACTTAAAACTTTCTACAGTAAGAATTTGAGATCATAACTCAATTCCTAAATTGAGTTATGACATTCGTAATGGGCTGCAAATTCTGCCAGAAAACGCAGCTTGAACCTTTGATACGGAAAAATTCATAAAACGCTCAATTTTCGTCGAAAAAATGCGATTCCAGTGGGGTTTTAAAGATATTTCCTGGAATTACATTTTAGACTCAAGAAACACATGTTTTTGTCACGTTTTGTCCACGTTACAGCCAATACAAGTCGGCTGTAAATTCTGATCAGAAGCTGTTTGAATTCAGCTTTCAATCAAAACATGTTTATGACATTATGGCACTATTTTTAGCCATCAAAAACCCTAAAAACATCACATTACACGAATTTAGCATCATCACACTTATCACCTTCAATGGTGATCATGAATTCACAAGATTTAGACCTAATTTCATCATATGCTTGTCTAGGGTTTACTCCTAGACACTACAATGTCCCTATTTCATCACATAACGAACATGCAACCATCTAATTCGAATTCTCTAAGTTCATCCAGAAATTTAGAAGGAAATTTTCAACAAAATTTACATACCTTATGATCCCTTTTCAGAGGAGATCACCAATCTATGCTCAGATTTTGTTTTGGAACCGATTTGTGCCTTCAATTTGTGAGATTTGTTGAGTTTAGGGTTTGAGGAAGAATCCTGGTCGCTCTCCTGCTTCTGATCGACCAAAACACTAATTTGTGTGTTTGGTTTTTATTTAATTTGTTTTAACAAATTCTAGTTTCAAGTTTTACAACTTAGGTCCCTCCACTTTAGTTTCTGTAATAACTTTGGTTAATTTTAACCCTATTATAAGTTATTTCTAAACTATTAGCTAACTAGGTTAAAATCCCTAGTTAGCAAATTCTTGTTTATTTAAGAATCCTAGTATTCACCGGGTTTCTTTTACCACTAAAGGTAAATTACCCGTCTTTTAGTATAAACGTGGTTTGATTACCAAACCCGTTTTCGGGGTGTTATACTAACTCCCGTGTTGCTATCCTTGTTAGTACTTTACTTTTCAATTGTTGTGATATTCATTTTGTCTAAACTTATCATGTAAAGAAAAAAATTGATAAATATCTTCAAAAAGTTTAGAATATAATCAAGGATCACATATCCTTTAGTTAGTAGGTTCTGAAAAGTAATATAGTTTAAGGATCATAAGTTCAGTTGTCAAAGGATAAGGGTCACTCAAATGAATAATGAATAAAATCAAAATAGTTAAGGATCATACCTGAGAACCCAAGTTAGGATCGTAACCTTTAACACTTATAATCAGGATAACCAAAAGACAAATCTCAGTAAAAGGTAAGGATCAAGGATCCTTGGTCGTTTATCTCCAAAAACCTGAAATAGGATACAACTTGGGACTAAGCCGATATAAGAGTTAGTAACTGGGGACGAGCCCAACATTTCTGGGGACAAGCCCAAAGGATAACTGGGGACAAGCCCAAAGGATAACTGGGGACAAGCCCAAAGGATAACTGGGGACAAGCCCAAGGATAACTGGGGACAAGCCCAAAGGATAACTGGGGACAAGCCCAAAGGATAACTGGGGACAAGCCCAAGGATAACTGGGGACAAGCCCAAGGAGACAAGCCCAAAGGATCGTGTGTAAACTGGAGTATGGCCCTTACTGGCGACTATCCAAACTTAGTGACATGAAAATGCCAAAACCTTAGCTAACGTGAAAACGTTAGAAACCTTAGGAACGGATGTATGGTACGTCTACCATTATACGTAGGATCCTGAATATAGCCAGTACAATGAAATTGTCAGCCCCTAAAGCGAGTACTGGTCCCATTGCCATGAACTATACCAGGATCATCGTGCGCTACTGGCGAAACTGGGGACAGGCCCAAACTGGGGACTAGCCCAAATAACTGGGGTCAAGCCCAAATAACTGGATACTTCTGTGGATACTCAATCCTTTGTTAAGGATACCCGAACCTTCAAAACTCAGAATCAAGTGAAAGGAGGATAAAGGATGCAGGATCCTTACCCTTATATAAGATAATTAAAGAATGAAATAGTTAGAGATCAGAATATTACCAGAATGAGGATCATCTGTCATGTGAGGATCCTTCAAGGATACTTGTCAGGTAAGGATCATGAATCCTTGTTACATGAAGTATTTCTTTAAGTGGACATCATTCCAATCTCTTGGTAACAAATCACCTTCCATTGTTAGCAATCGATATGCCCCCTTTCCTGCCTCAGCTTCGATCAAGTAAGGGCCTTCCCACTTTGGTGCCAACTTTCCATCAGCAGGATTTGTGGTATTCTGAAATGCTTTCCTTAACACCATATCTCCAACTTGGAATTTCCTGATCCTGACATTTTTGTTGTAAGCTCCAGCCATCCTTTATTGATAACTGGCCATCCTTATCCTTGCTAAATCCCTGAGCTCTTCTATAGTATCCAAGTCTTGAACCAAGTTTTCAGCATTTTCTTCAGGATCACGAATGCTTGTTCTTGCAGTAGGAACCACCATCTCTGTAGGGATCACTGATTCTGCTCCAAATACCAAAGAAAATGGAGTTTGGCCGGTGGCATTCTTGGGAGTTGTCCTATCAGCCCATAGTACATAAGGTAGTTCTTCTGCCCATTTTCCCTTCTTGGATCCAAGCTTTCTCTTCAAATTGTTGATGATGATCTTGTTGGATGATTCTGCCTGACCATTAGCTTGTGGGTGGACTGGTGTTGACGTTATCATCTTAATCCCCCAGCTGTCACAAAAGTTAGTAGTTCTACTCCCAATAAATTGGGATCCATTATCACAAACAATTTCAGAAGGGATACCGAATCTAATAATAATGTTTCTTTTAATAAAGGATATAACTTCCTTTTCTCTGACTTGAGCAAAGTCTTCAGCCTCTATCCACTTGGAGAAGTAATCAGTCATAGCAAGCATAAATACTTTTCCACCAGGTGCCTTAGGAAGCTTGCCAACTATATCCATTCCCCATCTCATAAATGGCCAAGAAGAGGATATAGGATGTAAAAGTTCTGCTGGTTGGTGAAGGATATTACTATGTCTTTGACAAGGATCACATTTCTTGGCATATTCCACAACATCCTTCTTCATGGTAGGCCAATAGTATCCTGTTCTCAGGATCCCTGAGAATAATGCCCTGCCCCCAGTATGGTTTCCACAATCTCCTTCATGGAAATCCTTTAGGACTTCTTGGATTTCAGGATCCTCAATGCATCTTAGATATGGACCTGCAAGAGATCGTTTATACAACGTATTATTCAATATTGTAAATTGAGACACCTTGATTTTGAAAGCCCTAGGGTTTTCTCCTGTAGGGATCTCTCCATGTTGTATGTATCTCATGATTGGAAGGATCCATGATCTTGAATGATATTGAGTATCATCACTAGGGATGATTGCAGAATCCTCTCCTATCTCCATAGCTATATGATCCTCGATAGCAGGGGTCAGGATATGGATAATAGGGATCTTGATATCCTCCGGGATCTTCAAGGATGATCCTATATTGGCTAATGCATCAGCCTCTGCATTCTCTTCCCTTGGTACATGTGTCAAACTAAAGGAAACAAAAAAGAGTGTCAATTCTTTGACTATCTCTAAATATTTGATTAGTTTTTCACCTTTAACAACATAGGATCCATTAAAGTGATTAGTGATTAGTAATGAATCTACATGTACCTCAAGATACCTGATCCTCATATGCTTAGCAATTTGCAAACCAGCTATCAAGGCTTCATACTCAGCCTCATTGTTGGTAGTTTGAAATTCACAAGCTATGGAGTGGGGTATTATGTCCCCCTGTGGCGATTTTAGTAGTATTCCAAGCCCTGTTCCTTTGACATTAGAAGCACCATCAGTGAAGAGTATCAAAGGATCCTTAGTTTCTTCAAGCTGTTGGACCTCTAACTCAGCTTCCTTTTGCAAGTCACTACTGAAATCTGCCACAAAGTCAGCTAAGGCTTGGGATTTAATGGCAGTTCTAGGCTCATATCTTATATCATAAGCACTAAGCTTCACTGCCCACTTAGCCATCCTTCCTGACATTTCAGGTTTCCTGAGAACATTCTTAATTGGAAAATTAGTCTTAACAATAATGGCATGAGTCTCAAAATAATGTCTTAATTTAGTAGATGCCATAATTAATGCAAGGATAAGTTTCTCTAAGTGTGAATACCTGGATTCAGCATCAAGTAAACTCTTACTTACATAATAAACAAGATGTTGTATACCTTGGTGATCCTTAACAAGGACCGCACTTACTGCTTTGAGGATACTGCTAAGTATAAGGATAATATATCCCCTTTTTCTGGTTTCATCAAGGCCGGGGCTGAGGATAGATAATCCTTAAAAGCTTTGAGGGCACTTTCATGCTTCTCGGTCCATTCAAATTTCTTGTTCTTCCTCAGGATGTCATAGAATTCTTTGCACTTTTCTGAGGATTTGGATATGAACCTGTTCAAGGCTGCAATCCTGCCTGTCAATCTTTGCACATCCTTGGCATTGGCAGGAGATTTGATATTCACAATAGCCTTAATCTGCTCTGGACTTGCTTCAATGCCCCTCTTTGTCACCATATAGCCTAAGAATTTACCTGCTTTGACACTAAAATGACACTTGGAAGGATTTAGTTTCATATTAAATTTATCAAGGATATTGAACGCTTCCTCCAAGTCTTTAAGGTGATCCTCAGCTTTCTTGGACTTAACCACCATGTCATCTATATAGACTTCCATAGTGTGCCCAATTTGTTCCTTGAACATCATATTGACTAGCCTTTGATAAGTAGCACCTGCATTCCTTAGTCCAAATGGCATAGCAATATAACAGTATATACCAGTTGGGGTCATAAAGGCTGTATCCTCTTGATCAGATGGTTCCATCTGGATTTGTTGAAATCCAGATGAAGCATCCATAAAAGTCAACAACTCATGACCCGCGGTAGCATCCACCATGGAGTCAATGTGGGGTAACGGGAAAGGATCCTTGGGACATGCCTTGTTTAAATCAGTAAAATCGACACATACCCTCCACTTTCCATTTTTCTTTTGAACAACAACCACATTGGCTAACCACCTTGGATACTTAACCTCTCTTATCATACCTGCCCGAAGTAGCTTATCTACCTCCTCCTGGGTAATAGCATTCCTTTCAGGTGCAAACTTCCTTCATTTTTGATGAATTGGCTTGAATGACCTGTCAATGCCAAGCTTATGAGTAATTATATCCTTAGATATACCTGTCATGTCCTCATGCTTCCAGGCAAAGGTGGATTTCTTCCTCTTAAGGAAGGATACTAGATTCTGCTCGATTTCGCTAAGGATCCCTGACCCTATGAAGATCCTAGATTCAGGATCATCAGGATCCATGAGGATTTCTTTTACATCCTGCTCTCTTGCCTCCAAGACATCTCTTGAAGGATACTTTAATTGCTATCGCTCCCTTGCTGTTGAGGCTGGCTTCATTGATGAGGTATAGCAATTCTTAGGTTCTTGTTGATCACTCTCAATTTTCACCACTCCCCATGGACTTGGAAGCTTTACACGTTGATGATAGGTGGATGGGACTGCCTTCATATCATGTATCCATGGCCTGCCAAGGATAACATTGCAACAAGATAAGCAATCTATAACACAAAAATTTTTATATGAGTGCAATCCTTCAATATAGATTGGGAGTTTGATGTCCCCCAATGTATTCTTGGTTTCCCCAGTGAATCCCACAAGGACTGAGGATCTTGGGACAATATCAGACTTCAGGATATTCATCTTCTTGAGGAAATCAAGCTGAATGATGTTTACAGAGCTTCCTCCATCTATAAGGATCCTGCGAACAAAATGATTAGAAATAAACAGGGAAATAATAAGACCATCATGATGAGGATCCTGAACATCAAGACGATCATCCTCATCAAATGTTATGATCTTATCCTCGGTGACAGTGGACGTCCTGATGGGTCTGTCTCCATTATCCATCTTGGTTTCCTTGGTATGTCTTTTGGCTGCTGAAAAGGAGGTACCATAAATGTTTGATCCACCGGATATGAAGTTTATAACTTGTGCATCTGCTGGAGGAGCAGGAGCCTTTTCCGGGATCCTTTCAGGATCCTGGATCCTTGACTTCTTTCATCCCAAAAGCTCTTTCAAATGCCCCTTGCTCAACAAGTAACCAATTTCCTTTCTAAGTGCAATGCACTCTTCAGTGAGATGCCCGAAATCCTCATGATATGCACACCACTTGGACTTATCTTTTGTAGCAGCTGGTTTATCACTTTTTCTCGGCCACCTAGCTTTCTCACCTAGATTCTGCATTGCAAGGATTAGTTCATTGTTATCAACAGAAAAACAATATTCAGAAATGGGAGGATAATCCTCATCATCCTCTTCATGTTCCACTGCATGCACATTCTGGTTATCAGACTTGTTGTAGGACTTTGATTTGTTGTTCCTGAAGTAGGATCCTTGCTTTTCCTGTTTTGAGGATCCTGTCAATCTCTCCTGGATCCTTTTGTCATCCTCTAGGCGGATGAACCTAAGGTCCCTGGTTCTTACTTCATCAAGATTCCTGCATGGGGTCATAACAAGATCATCATAGAACAATGAATCCCTAAGCAATCCCATTTTAAAGGCTTCTACAGCCGTAGCAATATCCAGGTTAGGGATATCTAAGGATTCTTTACTAAACTTAGTGATATAATCTCTAAGTGATTCATTTTGACCTTGTGTTACCCTATATAGATCACTAGTTAATCGTTCAAACTTTCTACTACAAGAGAATTGACTATTAAACAAATTAACTAGATTAGCAAATGATGTAATAGAGTAAGGGGGAAGACTTAGCAGCCATTTAAGAGCAGATCCTGTGAGTGTGGATCCAAATCCCTTGCATAGACATGCTTCTTTTAACCTCTCAGGAATTGGATTGATCTCCATCCTCTCCCTGTATTGAGCTACATGTTCCTCTGGATCCGTTGATCCATCATACAGTTTCATGGATGGTATCTGAAATCTTTTGGGTATCTCAGCATCACAAATAGGTGGTGCAAAGCAAGATATCTTATGGCTACCATCTGCAATTTCAGGAATGGGTTTAACCACTCCTGGTACGCTGGATATCATATCCTTAAGCTTCTGTAGCTCCCTAGCCATAGCCTGATTGATACCTGTATCCTGCATAGAGCCATGGTTAGTGTTATATGAATTATTAAAAGTGTTACCTCCCACAGGATTCGTGTTTGGAATTCCAGATGTGAATCCATATTGACGGGACTCTGGTATGATTGAAGGACCAGAGGAAGCAATGGTCTGCATTGGTATGAAGTCTCCTTGATGAACATCCGTGCTCGGGGGCTGCATGCTTCTTGGGAATCCTTGATCCTGAAAGATGTTGGATCCTTGAGGCTGAGAAGATCCTTGAACCTGAAAGGACCCTGGATTCATAAAGGATGCTTGGACCTGGGAGGATCCTTGGACCTGGGAGGACCCTTGGACTGGGAAGGATCCTTGGACCTGGGAGGATCCTTGGACCTGGGAGGATCCTTGGACCTGGGAGGATCCTTGGACCGGGAAGGATCCTTGGACCTGGGAGGATCCTTGGACCTGGGAGGATCCTTGGACCTGGTGCATTCCTAAGTATCCTCCTGAGCTGATGAAGGATCCCTGATGCTGAAAAGAGGATCCCGATGGCTGAGAGCAGGATCCTTGGGGATGGAAGTGAGAGCCAAATGCCTGACTCATAGTTGCTGTTCCATAACGCCTTTCTGACGGACCACTTTGATACTGGATGCCCGGAACTGCCGATTGTAGGGTAGTTACGACTGGAGTGTCAAAATTCAATGACCTTGGCATCAGAGGAGAATGATCCTCCACTGATTTCTTCTGTTTCTTGATATCACCAATCTCTTGGACGATCCGTTCATTGGTTTTGTCCTGCTCTTGCATGCGATCCCTCATCTGCAAAATCAGATTAAAAAGATCATTAGTAGTAGGATTAGTGGAAACAGAAGAAGTTGGTGGTTTTTGGAAAATGGGGGTTGTCTCTTCGCAGCATTCTCAGCATTCTTCTGGGATCCAGAAGGTGGTGGAGGCAAAGGAGGAACGCCTTGTGAAGAACTGATTGCCGGCATAGAGCTCTAGGTATTCTTTGTTGAGGAAGCCATTTGCTAGATTGTAACGAACCGAAATGATCACCAGAATAATAATTTCTCAAGAACGAAGCACCAATTGCCCCACGGTGGGCGCCAAACTGTTTTGGTCAGAAATCAAGCTAAGATAATGCAACCAAACTTTCTGTTGTGAGGTGTGATGCTTGAATCAATGAACAATGCTAAGGATCACTCAGAAATAAAATGAACAAGTGACACAAAGATTTATACGAGGAAAAAGCCCTTGATCAATGAATGATCTCCGGCATAAAAAACCTCGGGTAATGGAAACTACCGATCACCAACTCAAATTAAACAAGAAATATATTACAACTTCGGATGATAGCGGGCTAGTTACAAGGATCACTATAGTGTAATGTGCAAAAAAGTGTGTAATCGCCGAGTGAATTGTCAAGAGCTGGTGAGAGCAGTTGCGAGAGTGTGTGTTAAACTAAAAATAGCCAAGTGTTTCTATATAGCTCGCTATCCCCTTTTAAAAATGGAAAATATCTAAGCTAACAAACATTCCGCATTTTGTGCAAGTCTTCCACGACTTCCATAACGTCCACTTCAGTCATGCACGTGCGACATAAATATGGAATATGCTCCAGGAATATCGCCAAGACCAAGTGCAAGCTTGTACTCCTGCAAAACAACATCATATTCAAAGCAGACAATCGTTAGTATAAGGATCCTTATGATGATCCATGATCCTGATCCTACAATACTTTCTGAGGATCACTAATTCAGACAGAATTGAGGATCACTAAGCCCAACAGTAAATGAGGATCACTGATCATTGGAAAATCCTCCCCTAACACCTGAAATGTCAGGTAGGATGGCAAAATGGGCAGTAAAGCTTAGTGCTTATGATATAAGATATGAACCAAGAACTGCCATTAAATCCCAAGCCTTAGATGACTTTGTGGCTGATTTCAGTAGTGATCTACAAAGGGAAGCTGAGTTGGAAGTTCAACAGCTTGAAGAGACTAAGGATCCTTGGATACTCTTCACAGATGGGGCTTCAAATGTCAAAGGAACTGGACTAGGCATACTACTAAAATCGCCACAGGGGGACATAATACCCCACTCAATTGCTTGTGAGTTTCAAACTACTAACAATGAAGCTGAATATGAAGCCTTAATAGCTGGTTTGCAAATTTCCAAGCATATATGGATCAGGTATCTTGTGATACATGTAGATTCATTGTTAATTACTAACCACTTCAATGGTTCTTATGTTGTTAAAGTTGAAGACTAATCAAATATCTAGAGATAGTCAAGAAATTCGCAGACTCTTTTGCTTCTTTTAGTTTGACACAGGTACCCAGGGAAGAAAATGCAGAAGCTGATGCATTAGCCAACCTTGGATCATCATTGAAGATTCCAGAGGATATTAAAATTCTCATCATCCACATCTTGGCTCCTGCTATTGAGGATCATACAGCTATGGAAATAGTAGAGGATTCTGCAATCATACCTAGTGATGGTGCACAATCACATTCAGGATCTTGGATCCTTCCAATCATGAGATATATAAAACATGGAGATATTCCTACAGGGGAAAATCCCAGAGCTTTCAAAGTCAAGGTATCTCAGTTTACAATACTAAATAACATGTTATATAAACGATCTCTTGCAGGTCCATATCTAAGGTGCATTGAGGATCCAGAAATCCAAGAAGTCCTGAAGGATTTTCATGAAGGAGATTGTGGAAACCACACTGGGGGTAGAGCACTGTTCTCAAGGATCCTTAGGACAGGATATTATTGGCCTACTATGAAGAAGGATGCTGTGGATTATGCCAAGAAATGTGATGCTTGTCAAAGACATAGCAATATCCTTCATCAACCAGCCGAGCTCCTACATCCTATATCCTCTTCTTGGCCATTCATGAGATGGGGAATGGATATAGTTGGCAAACTTCCAAAAGCACCAAGAGGAAAAGTGTTTATGTTTACCATGACTGATTACTTTTCCAAATGGATAGAAGCTGAAGCATTTGCTCAAGTTAGAGAAAAAGAAGTAATATCCTTTATTAAAAGAAACATTATTACCAGATTTGTTATTCCTTCTGAAATTGTTTGTTGTTTTGGTCAAAAATCAAGCAATGATAATGCAACCAAACTTTCTGTTGTGAGGTATGATGCTTGAATTAATGAACTACACTAAGGATCACTCTGAAATGTAATGAACAAGTGACACAAAGATTTATACGAGGAAAAAGCCCTTGATCAATGAATGATCTCCGGCATAAAAAACCTCGGGTGATGGAAACTACCGATCACCAACTCAAATTAAACAAGAAAATATATTACAACTTCGGATGATAGCGAGCTAATTACAAGGATCACTATAGTGTAACGTGCAAAAAGGTGTGTAATCGCTAAGTGAATTGTCGAGAGACAGTGAGAGCAGTTGCGAGAGTGTGTGTGTAGCTAAAAATAGCCAAGTGTTACTATTTAGCTCCCTATCCCGTTTAATTATGGAAAATATCTAAGCTAACAAACATTCCGCATTTCATGCAAGTCCTCCACGAACTCCATAACGTCCACTTCAGTTAAGCACGTGCGGAATAAGTCATGGAATATGCTCCAGGAATATCGCCAAGACCAAGTCCAAGCTCGTACTCCTGCAAAACAACACCATATTCAAAGTAGACAATCGTTAGTATAAGGATCATTACAATGATCCATGATCCTGATCCTGTAATACTTCTGAGGATCACCAATTCAGACAGAATTGAGGATCACTAAGCCCAACAGTAAATGAGGATCACTGATCATTGAGAAATCCTCCCCTAACAATTGCCCCCAAAATATAAGGAGTAATAATGTAAAATAACGAGTTATATTTTCTCGTTCTTATCCGCAATGAATCAATCGGATAACTAGCCGTTGTAGTCGGACTAGCCGTTACGAGCATGACGTCATTGAGATGACAATCCTGCAAAATCATCATTATAAATTGAAGTTATAGATAGGGATCAATTCGCATTTAAATTCAAGAGAAACTCCCTTTAAATCCACATTCGAAGATCCAGCAGGTATCTCTCTTCCTCTTCTCCCTTTACGTTTTCTTTCTCTGTTCACCTTCTTCTCTACCACCATGACCAAGATGATGCTAAGATCCTCTCCGGCTAAGGATCATACGAAAGACAGTCCTCTTAAGAGCCAGGGGATCATCAAAGATTCAACGAAAGAAAGATGCTGCTTTACCGATCCACATATAGACAGGATCCGACATTGCTTTCCGGCAAACACCGATTTCAAACCATTTGATCCCACCGTTCAAAGTGATTATATTTCTGAAACCTGGGTAGCTTTCCCGGTCACTCCATTCACAATAGGATACTCATATCCTTTTCCTGAATTCACCCAGTCTTTCTTCTCCCTTACAGGCATCTCCTACATTCAGGCTATGCCAATGATCTGGAGGGTCCTATATACCCTTGAAAGGATCATTGAGCAAGAAGGCATTGATCTGGGAATGTCTGAGTTGGCAGAGATGTATGACCTCGTTAGCCATGGGTCTCATCGGTATCTACTCAAACACAAACCTGGTGAAGAACACCCCATCTTCAAAGCCACTAAGAATGATACCAACTGGAAACGGTGATTCTTCTTTGTCAGAAGGGATTCTATCCCTGATGGAAAGGATCAGCCAAGGAAGTGGACCACCCATGGTAGGATAGAGGATCCTTAGAAGGATCACCAAATAAGTTTGTTTCTGATGATGATTACTAACATACTTTTGTTTCTTTTATACAGCTATCTCTGTCTCGCACATTATACCATCACCTGCCACCAAAGAGAGGCTTGCTGCTTTTCAGCAACTTGATCCTGCCAAAAGATCATTTAAAACAAACACCCAGGATTCTCAAGAAGTATCCTCAGGTTCTGTCACTATGTCGAGTAAGTATCCTGTTTTTTGTATAGTTAAATATTTAAATAAATAGTTAAATAGAACCGGGATAAGAATATTTATCTGTTTTGGGTGTGTAGGTGTTGGAAAGTCATCAAAATCTGCCTCCAAATTCAGCATCACTGACCTTGACACCGTCCGATCCTCAAAGAAAAAGTCTGCTGCTAGCCCCTCTGTCGTAATCCCCAAGGCGACCACTTCAAAGGGAAGAGGTGGAAAGAAAAGAAAAGCATCTGAAGCTGACAACCTACAAGGCTTGCCTCTGATCCGCCATCAATTCCTCAAGTACTTTGCTGATGTAAGGATCACTGACTTAGCTTCGTTATCCTATCCACTTGAGGATCACGTGATCCTAACTTTACATTGTCTTCTTTGCAGAAATTCGCCGAAATCGAGGACTATGTTGGGAATGTTGAAGAGCTTGAGGAGAAATACTCTGACCTCCAAAAAGTGGCGGTGCTCAAGGATCACAAGATTGCCTCCCTCGAAAAGGACTTCAATGATGCCAAAACTTAATTGGTTGCAGCTCAGATCAATGCTGACTATGAGAAGCACGAGATCATGCAGGATGCTAAAGTCTTCGCTGCCATTGCCATGTACAAGACCAAATTGCAGATGGCCCAAGAAGCTCAGGATCCTACCTTTAACAGGAGCAATTGGGACATGGAGGGCTGGAAGGCTAGGCTGGCTGAGTTGGAGGATGAAGAAGAGGCTGAAGAGGTTCTGGCAATCGAGGCTAGTGGCAGTGGCAAGGATCATACGAAGGATACTGGAGCTAGAGGGGATGGTGATGCAGTGAAGGTGTAGGCTGCATGAATGGGCGATGAAGGACATTTCTAGACGTAGCCGGAGCCCATTTTTTTAGAATTTGGTAGTTTATTTTGGTTATGGTGTTTTTTGTTGAACAATGATGGGTTGTATTTGAACAATAGTAATTAGGGCTAAGGATCATGGATCCTTTGAACAATAGGTAGGATTACAAATGGTGGAGGGATCCTCTGTTTGGGGGATGAAGCCATTGTGATCCTGCCGTCTTTTGATTCCTTCACTTTCTAGACCTATGAACAATGGACACCCTTTGCCAACCCATGTGGACGGGCCACGTTTTGCTGGTAGAAACGTGGGTTGGCAATTTTGACAACCTTAAAGGGTTTAATAAAATAACTTTAACTTTTTGGCTATCTCTCGTGTTACTATCCTTATTAGTTTTTTACTTTCCAATTGTTGTGATATTCATTTTGTTTAACTTTGTTAAAAAAATTTAATAAATATCCTCAAAAAGTTTAGGATATGATCAAGGATCACATATCCTATAGTTGACGAGTTCTGAAAAGTAACATATTTTAAGGATCATAAGTTCAGTTGTCAAAGGATAAGGGTTACTCAAATGAATAATGAATAATGAATAAAATCAAAATAGTTAAGGATCATACCTGAGAATCCAAGTCAGGATCTTATCCTTTCACACTTATAATCAGGATAACCCAAAAGACAAACCTTAGTAGAAAGTAAGGATCAAGGATCCTTGGTCATTTATCTCCAAAAACCTGAAATAGGATACAACTTGGGACTAAGCCAATATAAGATAAGAGTTAGTAACTGGGGACAAGCCCAACAATTCTAGGGACAAGCCCAATATACTAGGGACAAGCCCAAATGATAACTGGGGACAAGCCTAAAGGATAACTGGGGACAAGCCCAAAGGATAACTGGGGACAAGCCCAAAGGATCGTGTGTAAACTGGAGTATGGCCCTCACTGGCGACTATCCAAACTTAGTGACATGAAAATGCCAAAACCTTAGCTAACGTGAAAACGTTAGAAACCTTAGGAAAGGATGTATGGTACGTCTACCATTATACGTAGGATCCTGAATATAGCCAGTACAATGAAATTGTCAGCCCCTAAAGCGAGTACTGGTCCCATTGCCATGAACTATACCAGGATCATCGTGCGCTACTGGCGAAACTGGGGACAGGCCCAAACTGGGGTCAAGCCCAAATAACTGGGGTAAAGCCCAAATAACTGGGGTCAAGCCCAAATAACTGGATACTTATGTGGATACTCAATCCTTAGTTAAGGATACCTGAACCTTCAAAACTCAGAATCAAGTGAAAGGAGGATAAAGGATGCAGGATCCTTATCCTTATATAAGAGAATAAAAGAATGAAATAGTTTGAGATTAGAATGTTACCGAGATGAGGATCATCTGTTCTGTAAGGATCCTTTAAGGATACTTGTCAAGTGAGGATCATGGATCCTTGTCACATAAAATATTTCTTCAAATGGACAGCATTCCAAGCTCTTGGTAGCAAATCACCTTCCATTGTTAGCAATCGATATGCCCCCTTTCCTACTTCAGCTTCAATCAAATAGGGGCCTTCCCAGTTTGGTGCCAACTTTCCATCAGCAGGATTGGTGGTATTCTGAAATGCTTTCCTTAATACCATATCACCAACTTGGAATTTCCTGATCCTGACATTTTTGTTGTAGGCTCCAGCCATCTTTTGTTGATAACTAGCCATCCTTATCCTTGCCAAATCACTGATTTCTTCTATAGTATCCAAGTCTTGAACCAAGTTTTCAGCATTCTCTTCAGGATCACGAATGCTTGTTCTTGCAGTTGGAACCACCATCTCTGTAGGGATCACTGATTCTGCCCCAAATACCAAAGAAAATGGAGTTTGGCCTGTAGCATTCTTGGGAGTTGTCCTATCAGCCCAAAGCACATAAGGTAGTTCTTCTGCCCATTTTCCTTTCTTGGATCCAAGCTTCTTCTTCAAATTGTTGATGATGATCTTGTTGGATGATTCTGCCTGACCATTAGCTTGTGGGTGGACTGGTGTTGATGTTATCATCTTAATCCCCCAGCTGTCACAGAAGTTAGTAGTTCTATTCCCAAGGGCATCCATTCGCTAGGTTGGGTTTACGAAGGGGGTAAATCAAGTAGAAGAAGCATTAACCATCCAATAAGGTAATGGGGGAAATCTTGTGATCGGTGGAAATTATGGTATGGTTGTTAGCGTTTCGTTATACTGGTTTCCAATCAAAGAAGCAGGGGATTGGTGAGGTTCATGCGAAGGATCGAGTAAAAACAGGGGTCCACCAATGACAGAAGAATTCAACCAAGTAATCTGTTGCTTAGAAGCAATTCTAGTAGTGAGGTGTGGCAGCACGACACACAAAAAGGGAAGTTCGTTGCATCACGATCACGAAAGTATATCGCTCGTCCAAAGCAGAGTTTGGTTGGTAGGGTTGCGAGTTGCAAAGCGACGAACGCGTGCAACTGTGGCTGCTTCGTTTCTGGTAACGACGACCAGTGGAGATGATGAGGTCCGTCAACAGGAATGCGTGGGTATAGTTTTCCAAAACCCGAGTTTGTTTGAGCCAGGTCTGGTCTTCGTGAATGTTGACGTACAAGCCGAATGTACGGAGGGTCAGATGGTGACGTCATGTCGAGCTAAGCGTGTAAATAGATAGAATGCATAAACAGTTGTCGTAGCGGGGTGACGAGAAATTAGAATAGAATTTGACCACCATTTGTCAAATTTCAAGTAAACAATTGCATATCATAAAGAATGCAGTAGGGCTAATAGACAACATGCTACTACCCTAAATAAACACACCATAAACACCACACCGGACAAAAGTAATCTAGCAAGTAAGAAATATAAACTTAAATCATACCACCTAGTGTGTTGAGTCTTGCACGTGGAGCGAAGCGTCGTTGTGGATTGTTGAGCACTGTACTGGTTATAGTCTGGTTTTTATCAAAAACTTTTCCCCTTTTAAAAAACCAAGTTCGCTATAACCAATGGCTCTGATACCAATCTGTCACACCCCCAAAATCCACACGCGGAGTATCACCGCTTGGAGGCGTGACATGACCAGGATCGAGCCACCAATCATATTGAACAACTCAATTTAAGTAAATAAAACCAAACATAATACGATTGGTGACCAAAGCTAGTTAACCTTGTTTAGTTTAAACAGCGGAAGCATAAACGTGAGTTCAAAAGCATAAGTCCATAGTTTATAAGTTAAAGTCCAAACATAAGTTCCGTAGGTTTATAAAGTTCAGTTATTAAGTATGGGATGTAACAACCCATATTCCACAACAACCTTCTCCTCGTGCAAGCTCCCAAAAGCATCTAGCGACCTGTAAGGCATGTAACAACTAGTCAACAACAAAGTTGAGTGAGTTCACGTTTGGTCGTTTAGTTTTAAGTTGTTTCTGAAAAACGTGGTTTGACTTTCGTTGGCTTATTTGCCGTGGGGGTTACCCCGTAGTTGAAAGTATGTTTAACCATTTCCTTTATCTTTACCCAATCCATAACCATGATCAGTGGGGGTTTTCCCCGTTTGAACTACTAGACGGAATGATATCGACTGCCACGCAAATAAGTTGTGCCCTATATCAGTGTCTATCATCACTGACAATCTGCCATAGTCCATTAGTACACGCCCGTCCGAACGGCACGGTGTGAGGTTTGTTAAACCTAATAGCGCTATTAACTAATGACCCGCTCGCCATTGGCCTCGGCGATTAAGTCGATATAATTTGAGGGACTTCATGATAGAGTTTTGTCTAGCTAGTTTTAAGGTTGTTGTCCTACCCAAGGAGGACGAACGTACGTATTCTGCACCAGGAGAATTCGTAGGTTTAATAATGGCATCCACTCTACGGGGGATGGCCGTACATATCCTACCCAAGGAGGATATGTAGATTTAGTTTTAATTCTTTAACCCATTCCCAAACCACCGGGAATCCCATGCCTTAGAAAGTGTGAACTCACCTCGGTTTGCTCGGTTAGATTCTCAATATGGCTAACAGTCAAGGTCGGTCAATCACGTCCTAGTATGATTTACCAGTTAGTCATTTAGTGGCTTTCAAATAGAACACAAAGTTCCTACACGTATCTATCACATAACATGCATCACTGTAACGGTTTATGCCCACCTAAGTTTCCCGTCCATTCCCCACTCAAAATCAAACATACGATAATGCACATAACATATATAACATGTCAAATCATTCACAGATAGCATACTCGACATTTAGACACGCAAGTCACAACTTATGTCAATTCAGCATTAATACTCAAAACCGGCTGTTTTCGGACATTTAAATAAAATAGTTAGATTATTCCAAAAATTCCCAAATTTTTATAGAATGTCATAAACATTCCATATTTTATTGTGTAAAAATATCGGGGTCCGGTTCATCACCAATATTTTATAAAAATTCATATTCGGGACTGAACTCAGATTCATGTATTTCTGACCACAGTCCACGAAACAATTTATTAAAAACTCATCGTAAGTCCGATTTGCGAAATTCCAGTGGGGTAATTACAAATACATCGGTTACCATCTACCGTACAAATTTCATGGTCCGATTCATCACAAAACTCCGGTTATGACTGAAAGTACGACACCCATTTATTGCTGTCAAAATTCAGCTTAAGTAGCTGTTACAAATTAACACTTTAAAAATAGTAAACGGAGTCCAAAAATTACGATTCCGGTGCCATTAGAACCGTATTTCATAATAACATATTTTAGATTCAAAATATCGATTTTTCGTTGAGGTTAAGACCTGTTTACAGCCAACAGAAGTGGGCTGTAAAAGTTAGACAGATTCTGATTCTTTTGAGTTTAACCTTCTAAATCATGTTCGATCGATTCCGTTAACAAGTTTAATGACCACAACAACATCATATACTAATATTATTCAGTAAAGCATCAGATAATCACCCAATCATCATAATCACACAAGATCTACATGGTTTACACACATATTCATCAATTAACCAACATGTTCAAGACTTTAGTGCAAGTTCTTTAGTGTTTCATAACTTTAATCATCAAATCACTTATTAACCACTTAAATAACATGAAGAATGAATGGATCTAAGTTCTTACCACTAGCACAAGGCTAGGAGGGTTCAAGTGTGGAAAAGTGGTGGTTAAAAGGAAGCGAGAGAGGTCCTTCAACTTCCGAACGCACGGAGCTTCGTTGTTCACCTTCTTGCACCTTTGTATGGATGGAAAATGGCTAGAAAGTGACTTGATGGTGGGTGTATGGTGGTGGTATGATGGCAGCCGAAAGTGAGGGAGAGAAAAAGGGTTGAGTGAAGTGATGAGTGGTAGATTATATAAGGTCTTCCATAAGGCATATTCCTAGCATATTCCTGGCATATTCCTAGCATATTCCTGGCATATTCCAAGCATATTCCAAGCATATTCCTGGCATATTCCAAGCATATTCCAAGCATATTCCTGGCATATTCCAAGCATATTCCAAGCATATTCCTGGCATATTCCAAGCATATTCCAAGCATATTCCTGGCATATTCCAAGCATATTCCTGGCATATTCCTAGATTTACTGCGTTGTCTGCGTTTTGTTGTAGAAGCACTGTGTCGCGCAGAAACACACGGTACGCGCTTAAACTTGAAAAATAACGTTTTTTTTTAATTTTCAACACTCAGGAAAATATAACGGACTATTTAGTGACCTTTCCGTACACTATTAGTATATTAACAAGTACATGTAAGTATAACACAGATATCAGAAAGCAGTTAAGTGATTTCGCACATTCGTCAAGCACATTAATTATTATTAATAAATTGTACGGTTACATGTAAATTCGAGGGTTGTCACATTCTCCCCCTGTTAAGAGAATTTCGTCCCGAAATTTAGCGCGTGGTTACTGAGGAAGCTAGTTAAGTTGCGTTGTTTTCCTGATTTTCCTGGGGTGTCACATCATCCCCCCGTTGATTTGGAATTTCGTCCCGAAATTCTGCAGTAGCTTCAGCCTCAGTAGTGGTTGCGTTTTTCTTAAACAGCTGGGGGTACTTGAGTTTCATTTGGTCTTCGCGTTCCCAGGTATACTCTGGGCCACGACGAGCATTCCAACGAACTCGAACGAGAGGTATTCTTGTGTGCTTGAGAATCTTAACATCTCGATCAGTAATCTCTACTGGTTCCTCGACGAATCGCAGCTGGTCGTCGATTGTGAGTTCCTTGAGAGGAACTATGAAGGGCTCATCTGACAGACACTTCTTCAGATTTGATACGTGGAATACGTTGTGAACTCCGCTGAGTTCTTCAGGTAGATCCAACCTGTAGGCGACTTGGCCAATTTTCTCAATGACTTTGAATGGTCCGACATAACGCGGATTGAGTTTGCCTCGTTTGCCAAAGCGGACTACACCTTTCCAAGGTGAGACTTTGAGTAGCACTCGATCCCCAACCTGGAGCTCGAGTGGTTTTCTTCCCTCATCAGCATAGCGTTTCTGACGGTCACGAGCTGCCGCCATTCGCTGTCGTATCTGAGCAATTTTCTCGGTGGTATCTACCACATGTTCTGGGCCAGTGATTTGGCTGTCACCAACTTCTGCCCAACAGAGAGGCGATCGGCATTTGCGTCCGTACAATGCCTCAAACGGAGCGGCTTGGATGCTGGTGTGGTAGCTGTTGTTATATGAAAACTCCACTAACGGGAGGTGCTTTTCCCAGCCATTACCAAAATCGATTACACATGCCCTAAGCATGTCTTCAAGGGTTTGGATGGTGCGTTCAGATTGCCCATCCGTCTGCGGGTGGTAAGCGGTGCTCATATCTAAACGTGAGCCAAAGGACTTGTGCATTGCTTGCCACAGTTCAGAAGTAAAACGTGCGTCACGATCAGATATAATAGAGATTGGCACTCCGTGCCTTGATACCACTTCCTTTAGGTAAATGTCTGCAAGAGTAGAAAACTTATCCGTTTCCTTGATGGCCAGAAAATGTGCAGACTTGGTTAATCGATCTACGATCACCCAAATGGTATCGTTTCCGCGTTGAGATCTGGGCAGGCCGGTAACGAAATCCATGGAAATTTGCTCCCATTTCCATTTCGGGATCTCCGGTTGTTGAAGTAGGCCTGATGGTTTCTGATATTCAGACTTGACCCTCGCACAAGTCAAGCACTTGCTGACGTAGGTTGCTATGTGGGCTTTCATGCCAGGCCACCAATACGTAGTCTTGAGGTCGTGGTACATCTTGTCTGAACCAGGGTGTACAGAATAACGAGACTTATGTGCTTCATCCATCACAAGCTCGCGTAAGTTGCCATAAAATGGAACCCAGATGCGTCCGTTTACATAGTAAGCGCCGTCTTCCTTTTGTTCTAGCCGCTGCCTCGATCCTCGTAGGGACTCAGCCCTGATGTTCTCTGCTTTCAATGCTTCGACCTGGGCATCTCGAATCTGAGCAGGAAGGTTAGACTGGATGGTAAGCTGTAATGCTCGTACACGCTTAGGTAAAGTATCCTTTCGACTGAGGGCGTCAGCCACAACATTGGCTTTGCCCGGATGATACTTGATAGCGCATTCGTAATCATTCAAGAGTTCGACCCATCGGCGTTGTCGCATGTTTAACTCTTTTTGCTTGAAGATATGCTCGAGACTCCTGTGGTCGGTGTAAATGGTGCACTTGGTACCGTACAGGTAATGTCTCCATATCTTAAGCGCGAATACATCTGCTCCCAGCTCCAGATCATGAGTAGTGTAGTTTCTTTCGTGAACTTTAAGTTGGCGCGATGCGTAGGCAATGACCTTGTCACGTTGCATCAATACGCAACCAAGTCCTTGGATGGAAGCGTCGCAATAAACCACGAAATCATCGGTGCCTTCTGGCAATGAGAGGATAGGCGCGCTACAAAGTCTATCCTTTAGATGTTGAAATGCGGACTCCTGTGCATCACCCCAACGATAGATGACGCCCTTCTGAGTCAGTGAAGTGAGAGGTTGCGCAATCTTGGAGAAATCTTTTATAAACCTTCTGTAATATCCGGCCAAACCCAAGAATTGGCGGATTTCTGTTGGTGTGCGGGGTGCAGGCCAGTTCTTGATCGATTCAACCTTAGATGGATCCACATGAATTCCATCCTTGTTTACCACGTGGCCTAGAAAGTGGACTTCGCGAAGCCAGAAATCACATTTCGAAAACTTGGCATACAACCGTTCTTTTCGAAGAAGTTCCAGCATAAGTCGTAGATGCTGCTCGTGTTCCTCCTGACTCTTAGAATAGATCAGGATATCATCGATGAACACAATAACGAACTTATCCAGGTAAGGCTTGCACACTCGGTTCATGAGATCCATGAAGACTGCCGGTGCATTCGTCAGCCCGAATGGCATAACCAGAAACTCGTAATGGCCGTAACGAGTTCTGAATGCTGTTTTGGAGACGTCCTCATCTCGGACTCTCAGCTGATGGTATCCCGATCTCAAATCAATCTTGGAGTAATAGCTTGACCCTTGCAACTGGTCAAACAAGTCATCAATACGTGGAAGAGGATAACGATTCTTCACAGTCACCTTGTTAAGTTCGCGATAGTCAATACACATCCTGAAGGTACCGTCTTTCTTTTTCACGAACAAGACTGGAGCTCCCCAGGGTGAAGAGCTAGGACGTATAAAACCCTTTTCCAAGAGTTCTTGTAGTTGTGTGGACAGTTCTTCGAGTTCTGATGGGGCTAGACGATATGGTGCTCGAGCTACTGGCGCTGCTCCAGGAGCTAGCTCGATTTGAAACTCAACTTGGCGATGAGGAGGAAGACCAGGTAATTCCTCAGGAAATACCTCGGGAAATTCGCGCACAATAGGGATGTCTTCAATTCTCTTCTCTTCCGTAGATGTGTCAGTAACGAGTGCTAAAATGGCAGTGTGGCCCTTTCGCAAACACTTCTGGGCCTTAAGGAAAGAGATGATGCCTTCGACTGCACCACTCTTGTCGCCATGAATCACGAGGGGTTCTTTATCAGAACGAGGAATGCGGATGATTTTCTCCTTGCAAACAATCTCGGCTTGATGATGAGATAGCCAATCCATCCCAATAACGACGTCGAAGCTACCAAGTGTGATAGGAACAAGATAGATGGGGAAAGTATGACCAGCTAAGACGAGGTTACAACCTTTAACTACGTGTGTGGCTTCAAGGCTTTTACCGTTAGCTAGTTCTACCGTGTGTTTGGTGTTCAGGAGTGTTGGGGTGCGCTTAAGAATTTGGCTAACTTTCACGGACACATAACTAGTATCGGCACCCGAATCGAATAAAACAGTAACGAAGAAGTCGTCCAGAAGAAACTTACCCATTACTGCGTTGGGATCGTTCTTTGCATCACTCTGAAGGTTTCAAGGAGTGATCACCGAGGATCGAGAGTCGAGCCTTCCAAACTCTCTATGGTAGAGGGTGTTCATTTCAGTGTCTTTGCATGGTGGAGCGAGAGCGAAATGTCACTGTGGTAAGAGAATGACGGTTTGGTCTAAGCAAATGGTAGAAATTAGACATAACATAAACCAATAATCATGTGTAGGTACAAAAGCTAGTGTAAAGATTCCGCGTATTTAAGAAGACTGTCATGGAATAATACGATTTCTTATAGTGTAAGGTGGATCAGGTAAGCTTATAGATTATCGTGTTCGCCTGTAGGTTGAGTGATCCATATCTCCGCTCTCGAACGTTCTGAAGACTATCTCATCAGTAAGGGCATCCATTCGCTAGGTTGGGTTTACGAAGGGGGTAAATCAAGTAGAAGAAGCATTAACCATCCAATAAGGTAATGGGGGAAATCTTGTGATCGGTGGAAATTATGGTATGGTTGTTAGCGTTTCGTTATACTGGTTTCCAATCAAAGAAGCAGGGGATTGGTGAGGTTCATGCGAAGGATCGAGTAAAAACAGGGGTCCACCAATGACAGAAGAATTCAACCAAGTAATCTGTTGCTTAGAAGCAATTCTAGTAGTGAGGTGTGGCAGCACGACACACAAAAAGGGAAGTTCGTTGCATCACGATCACGAAAGTATATCGCTCGTCCAAAGCAGAGTTTGGTTGGTAGGGTTGCGAGTTGCAAAGCGACGAACGCGTGCAACTGTGGCTGCTTCGTTTCTGGTAACGACGACCAGTGGAGATGATGAGGTCCGTCAACAGGAATGCGTGGGTATAGTTTTCCAAAACCCGAGTTTGTTTGAGCCAGGTCTGGTCTTCGTGAATGTTGACGTACAAGCCGAATGTACGGAGGGTCAGATGGTGACGTCATGTCGAGCTAAGCGTGTAAATAGATAGAATGCATAAACAGTTGTCGTAGCGGGGTGACGAGAAATTAGAATAGAATTTGACCACCATTTGTCAAATTTCAAGTAAACAATTGCATATCATAAAGAATGCAGTAGGGCTAATAGACAACATGCTACTACCCTAAATAAACACACCATAAACACCACACCGGACAAAAGTAATCTAGCAAGTAAGAAATATAAACTTAAATCATACCACCTAGTGTGTTGAGTCTTGCACGTGGAGCGAAGCGTCGTTGTGGATTGTTGAGCACTGTACTGGTTATAGTCTGGTTTTTATCAAAAACTTTTCCCCTTTTAAAAAACCAAGTTCGCTATAACCAATGGCTCTGATACCAATCTGTCACACCCCCAAAATCCATACGCGGAGTATCACCGCTTGGAGGCGTGACATGACCAGGATCGAGCCACCAATCATATTGAACAACTCAATTTAAGTAAATAAAACCAAACATAATACGATTGGTGACCAAAGCTAGTTAACCTTGTTTAGTTTAAACAGCGGAAGCATAAACGTGAGTTCAAAAGCATAAGTCCATAGTTTATAAGTTAAAGTCCAAACATAAGTTCCGTAGGTTTATAAAGTTCAGTTATTAAGTATGGGATGTAACAACCCATATTCCACAACAACCTTCTCCTCGTGCAAGCTCCCAAAAGCATCTAGCGACCTGTAAGGCATGTAACAACTAGTCAACAACAAAGTTGAGTGAGTTCACGTTTGGTCGTTTAGTTTTAAGTTGTTTCTGAAAAACGTGGTTTGACTTTCGTTGGCTTATTTGCCGTGGGGGTTACCCCGTAGTTGAAAGTATGTTTAACCATTTCCTTTATCTTTACCCAATCCATAACCATGATCAGTGGGGGTTTTCCCCGTTTGAACTACTAGACGGAATGATATCGACTGCCACGCAAATAAGTTGTGCCCTATATCAGTGTCTATCATCACTGACAATCTGCCATAGTCCATTAGTACACGCCCGTCCGAACGGCACGGTGTGAGGTTTGTTAAACCTAATAGCGCTATTAACTAATGACCCGCTCGCCATTGGCCTCGGCGATTAAGTCGATATAATTTGAGGGACTTCATGATAGAGTTTTGTCTAGCTAGTTTTAAGGTTGTTGTCCTACCCAAGGAGGACGAACGTACGTATTCTGCACCAGGAGAATTCGTAGGTTTAATAATGGCATCCACTCTACGGGGGATGGCCGTACATATCCTACCCAAGGAGGATATGTAGATTTAGTTTTAATTCTTTAACCCATTCCCAAACCACCGGGAATCCCATGCCTTAGAAAGTGTGAACTCACCTCGGTTTGCTCGGTTAGATTCTCAATATGGCTAACAGTCAAGGTCGGTCAATCACGTCCTAGTATGATTTACCAGTTAGTCATTTAGTGGCTTTCAAATAGAACACAAAGTTCCTACACGTATCTATCACATAACATGCATCACTGTAACGGTTTATGCCCACCTAAGTTTCCCGTCCATTCCCCACTCAAAATCAAACATACGATAATGCACATAACATATATAACATGTCAAATCATTCACAGATAGCATACTCGACATTTAGACACGCAAGTCACAACTTATGTCAATTCAGCATTAATACTCAAAACCGGCTGTTTTCGGACATTTAAATAAAATAGTTAGATTATTCCAAAAATTCCCAAATTTTTATAGAATGTCATAAACATTCCATATTTTATTGTGTAAAAATATCGGGGTCCGGTTCATCACCAATATTTTATAAAAATTCATATTCGGGACTGAACTCAGATTCATGTATTTCTGACCACAGTCCACGAAACAATTTATTAAAAACTCATCGTAAGTCCGATTTGCGAAATTCCAGTGGGGTAATTACAAATACATCGGTTACCATCTACCGTACAAATTTCATGGTCCGATTCATCACAAAACTCCGGTTATGACTGAAAGTACGACACCCATTTATTGCTGTCAAAATTCAGCTTAAGTAGCTGTTACAAATTAACACTTTAAAAATAGTAAACGGAGTCCAAAAATTACGATTCCGGTGCCATTAGAACCGTATTTCATAATAACATATTTTAGATTCAAAATATCGATTTTTCGTTGAGGTTAAGACCTGTTTACAGCCAACAGAAGTGGGCTGTAAAAGTTAGACAGATTCTGATTCTTTTGAGTTTAACCTTCTAAATCATGTTCGATCGATTCCGTTAACAAGTTTAATGACCACAACAACATCATATACTAATATTATTCAGTAAAGCATCAGATAATCACCCAATCATCATAATCACACAAGATCTACATGGTTTACACACATATTCATCAATTAACCAACATGTTCAAGACTTTAGTGCAAGTTCTTTAGTGTTTCATAACTTTAATCATCAAATCACTTATTAACCACTTAAATAACATGAAGAATGAATGGATCTAAGTTCCTACCACTAGCACAAGGCTAGGAGGGTTCAAGTGTGGAAAAGTGGTGGTTAAAAGGAAGCGAGAGAGGTCCTTCAACTTCCGAACGCACGGAGCTTCGTTGTTCACCTTCTTGCACCTTTGTATGGATGGAAAATGGCTAGAAAGTGACTTGATGGTGGGTGTATGGTGGTGGTATGATGGCAGCCGAAAGTGAGGGAGAGAAAAAGGGTTGAGTGAAGTGATGAGTGGTAGATTATATAAGGTCTTCCATAAGGCATATTCCTAGCATATTCCTGGCATATTCCTAGCATATTCCTGGCATATTCCAAGCATATTCCAAGCATATTCCTGGCATATTCCAAGCATATTCCAAGCATATTCCTGGCATATTCCAAGCATATTCCAAGCATATTCCTGGCATATTCCAAGCATATTCCAAGCATATTCCTGGCATATTCCAAGCATATTCCAAGCATATTCCTGGCATATTCCAAGCATATTCCTGGCATATTCCTAGATTTACTGCGTTGTCTGCGTTTTGCTGTAGAAGCACTGTGTCGCGCAGAAACACACGGTACGCGCTTAAACTTGAAAAATAACGTTTTTTTTTAATTTTCAACACTCAGGAAAATATAACGGACTATTTAGTGACCTTTCCGTACACTATTAGTATATTAACAAGTACATGTAAGTATAACACAGATATCAGAAAGCAGTTAAGTGATTTCGCACAGTCGTCAAGCACATTAATTATTATTAATAAATTGTACGGTTACATGTAAATTCGAGGGTTGTCACATTATCTGTCACACCCCCAAAATCCACACGCGGAGTATCACCGCTTGGAGGCGTGACATGACCAGGATCGAGCCACCAATCATATTGAACAACTCAATTTAAGTAAATAAAACCAAACATAATACGATTGGTGACCAAAGCTAGTTAACCTTGTTTAGTTTAAACAGCGGAAGCATAAACGTGAGTTCAAAAGCATAAGTCCATAGTTTATAAGTTAAAGTCCAAACATAAGTTCCGTAGGTTTATAAAGTTCAGTTATTAAGTATGGGATGTAACAACCCATATTCCACAACAACCTTCTCCTCGTGCAAGCTCCCAAAAGCATCTAGCGACCTGTAAGGCATGTAACAACTAGTCAACAACAAAGTTGAGTGAGTTCACGTTTGGTCGTTTAGTTTTAAGTTGTTTCTGAAAAACGTGGTTTGACTTTCGTTGGCTTATTTGCCGTGGGGGTTACCCCGTAGTTGAAAGTATGTTTAACCATTTCCTTTATCTTTACCCAATCCATAACCATGATCAGTGGGGGTTTTCCCCGTTTGAACTACTAGACGGAATGATATCGACTGCCACGCAAATAAGTTGTGCCCTATATCAGTGTCTATCATCACTGACAATCTGCCATAGTCCATTAGTACACGCCCGTCCGAACGGCACGGTGTGAGGTTTGTTAAACCTAATAGCGCTATTAACTAATGACCCGCTCGCCATTGGCCTCGGCGATTAAGTCGATATAATTTGAGGGACTTCATGATAGAGTTTTGTCTAGCTAGTTTTAAGGTTGTTGTCCTACCCAAGGAGGACGAACGTACGTATTCTGCACCAGGAGAATTCGTAGGTTTAATAATGGCATCCACTCTACGGGGGATGGCCGTACATATCCTACCCAAGGAGGATATGTAGATTTAGTTTTAATTCTTTAACCCATTCCCAAACCACCGGGAATCCCATGCCTTAGAAAGTGTGAACTCACCTCGGTTTGCTCGGTTAGATTCTCAATATGGCTAACAGTCAAGGTCGGTCAATCACGTCCTAGTATGATTTACCAGTTAGTCATTTAGTGGCTTTCAAATAGAACACAAAGTTCCTACACGTATCTATCACATAACATGCATCACTGTAACGGTTTATGCCCACCTAAGTTTCCCGTCCATTCCCCACTCAAAATCAAACATACGATAATGCACATAACATATATAACATGTCAAATCATTCACAGATAGCATACTCGACATTTAGACACGCAAGTCACAACTTATGTCAATTCAGCATTAATACTCAAAACCGGCTGTTTTCGGACATTTAAATAAAATAGTTAGATTATTCCAAAAATTCCCAAATTTTTATAGAATGTCATAAACATTCCATATTTTATTGTGTAAAAATATCGGGGTCCGGTTCATCACCAATATTTTATAAAAATTCATATTCGGGACTGAACTCAGATTCATGTATTTCTGACCACAGTCCACGAAACAATTTATTAAAAACTCATCGTAAGTCCGATTTGCGAAATTCCAGTGGGGTAATTACAAATACATCGGTTACCATCTACCGTACAAATTTCATGGTCCGATTCATCACAAAACTCCGGTTATGACTGAAAGTACGACACCCATTTATTGCTGTCAAAATTCAGCTTAAGTAGCTGTTACAAATTAACACTTTAAAAATAGTAAACGGAGTCCAAAAATTACGATTCCGGTGCCATTAGAACCGTATTTCATAATAACATATTTTAGATTCAAAATATCGATTTTTCGTTGAGGTTAAGACCTGTTTACAGCCAACAGAAGTGGGCTGTAAAAGTTAGACAGATTCTGATTCTTTTGAGTTTAACCTTCTAAATCATGTTCGATCGATTCCGTTAACAAGTTTAATGACCACAACAACATCATATACTAATATTATTCAGTAAAGCATCAGATAATCACCCAATCATCATAATCACACAAGATCTACATGGTTTACACACATATTCATCAATTAACCAACATGTTCAAGACTTTAGTGCAAGTTCTTTAGTGTTTCATAACTTTAATCATCAAATCACTTATTAACCACTTAAATAACATGAAGAATGAATGGATCTAAGTTCCTACCACTAGCACAAGGCTAGGAGGGTTCAAGTGTGGAAAAGTGGTGGTTAAAAGGAAGCGAGAGAGGTCCTTCAACTTCCGAACGCACGGAGCTTCGTTGTTCACCTTCTTGCACCTTTGTATGGATGGAAAATGGCTAGAAAGTGACTTGATGGTGGGTGTATGGTGGTGGTATGATGGCAGCCGAAAGTGAGGGAGAGAAAAAGGGTTGAGTGAAGTGATGAGTGGTAGATTATATAAGGTCTTCCATAAGGCATATTCCTAGCATATTCCTGGCATATTCCTAGCATATTCCTGGCATATTCCAAGCATATTCCAAGCATATTCCTGGCATATTCCAAGCATATTCCAAGCATATTCCTGGCATATTCCAAGCATATTCCAAGCATATTCCTGGCATATTCCAAGCATATTCCAAGCATATTCCTGGCATATTCCAAGCATATTCCAAGCATATTCCTGGCATATTCCAAGCATATTCCTGGCATATTCCTAGATTTACTGCGTTGTCTGCGTTTTGCTGTAGAAGCACTGTGTCGCGCAGAAACACACGGTACGCGCTTAAACTTGAAAAATAACGTTTTTTTTTAATTTTCAACACTCAGGAAAATATAACGGACTATTTAGTGACCTTTCCGTACACTATTAGTATATTAACAAGTACATGTAAGTATAACACAGATATCAGAAAGCAGTTAAGTGATTTCGCACAGTCGTCAAGCACATTAATTATTATTAATAAATTGTACGGTTACATGTAAATTCGAGGGTTGTCACATTCTCCCCCTGTTAAGAGAATTTCGTCCCGAAATTTAGCGCGTGGTTACTGAGGAAGCTAGTTAAGTTGCGTTGTTTTCCTGATTTTCCTGGGGTGTCACATACCTGATCCTCATATGCTTAGCAATTTGCAAACCAACTATCAAGGCTTCATACTCAACCTCATTGTTGGTAGTTTGAAATTCAAAAGCTATGGAGTGGGGTATTATGTCCCCCTGTGGCGATTTTAGTAGTATTCCAAGTCCTATTCCTTTTATATTGGAGGCTCCATCAGTGAATAATATCCAAGGATCCTTGGTTTCTTCAAGCTGTTGGACTTCTAACTCAGCCTCCTTTTGCAAATCACTACTAAAATCTGCCACAAAGTCAGCTAAGGCTTGGGATTTGATGGCAGTCCTTGGTTCATATCTTATATCATATGCACTTAACTTCGCTGCCCACTTAGCCATCCTTCCTGACATTTCAGGTTTCCTGAGAACATTCTTAATAGGAAAATTAGTCTTAACAATAATGACATGAGTCTCAAAATAATGTCTTAATTTAGTAGATGCCATAATTAATGCAAGGATAAGTTTTTCTAAGTGTGAATACCTGGATTCAGCATCAAGTAAACTCTTACTTACATAATAAACAGGATGTTGTATACCTTGGTGATCCTTAACAAGGACCGCACTTACTGCTTTTGAGGATACTGCTAAGTATAAGGATAACACATCCCCCTTTTCCGGTTTCATCAAGGCAGGGGCCGAGGATAGGTAATCCTTAAGAGCTTTGAGGGCACTTTCATGCTTTTCAGTCCATTCAAATTTCTTATTCTTCCTAAGGATGTCATAGAATTCCTCACACTTTTCCGAGGATTTGGATATGAACCTATTCAAGGCTGCGATCCTGTCTGTCAATCTTTGCACATCCTTTGCATTGGCAGGAGATTTGATATTCACAATAGCCTTGATTTGCTCTGGACTTGCTTCAATGCCCCTCTTTTTCACCATATAGCCTAAGAATTTACCTGCCTTAACACCAAAATGACACTTGGAAGGATTAAGTTTCATATTAAATTTGTCAAGGATATTGAATGCTTCCTCCAAGTCTTTAAGGTGATCCTCAGCTTTCTTGGACTTAACCACCATGTCATCTATATAGACTTCCATAGTGTGTCCAATTTGTTCCTTGAACATCATGTTGACTAGCCTTTGATAAGTAGCACCTGCATTCCTTAATCCAAATGGCATAGCAATATAACAGTATATACCAGTTGGGGTCATAAAGGCTGTATCCTCTTGATCAGATGGTTCCATCTGAATTTGTTGAAATCCAGATGAAGCATCTATAAAAGTCAACAACTCATGACCCGCGGTAGCATCCACCATGGAGTCAATGTGGGGTAATGGGAAAGGATCCTTGGGACATGCCTTGTTTAAATCAGTAAAATTGACACATACCCTCCACTTTCCATTCTTCTTTTAAACAACCACCACATTGGCTAACCATCTTGGATACTTAACCTCTCTTATCATACCTGCCCAAAGTAGTTTGTCTACCTCTTCCTGGATAATAGCATTCCTTTCAGGTGCAAACTTCCTCCTCTTTTGATGTATAGGCTTGAATGACCTGTCAATGCCAAGTTTATATCCTTAGATATACCTTTCATATCCTCATGTTTCCAGGCAAAGGTAGTTTTCCTTCTTTTAAAGAAGGATACTAGCTCCTGTTCAATGTCGCTAAGGATCCCTGGTCCTATGAAGATTTTGGATTCAGGATCATCAGCATCCATGAGGATTTCTTTCAAATCCTGTTCTCTTGCCTCCAAGACATCTCTTGAAGGATACTTTAATTGCTATTGCTCCCTTGGTCTTGAGGCTGGCTTCATTGAGGATGTATAACAATTCTTAGCCTCTTGTTGATCACTCTCAATTTTCACCACTCCCCATGGACTTGGAAGCTTTACACACTGATGATAGGTGGATGGGACTGCCTTCATGTCATGTATCCACGGCCTGCCAAGGATAACATTACAACATGATAAGAAATCTATAACACAAAACTTTTGATAAGAATGCAATCCTTCAATATAGATTGGGAGTTTGATGTCCCCCAATGTATTCTTAGTTTCCCCACTGAATCCCACAAGTACTGAGGATCTTGGGATAATGTCAGACTCCGGGATATTCATCTTCTTGAGGACATCAAGCTGAATGATGATCACAGAGCTTCCTCCATCTATAAGGATCCTGCGAACAAAGTGGTTAGAAATAAACAATGTAATTACAAGACCATCA
Source organism: Helianthus tuberosus (assembly GCA_030545235.1). NCBI lineage: Eukaryota > Viridiplantae > Streptophyta > Magnoliopsida > Asterales > Asteraceae > Helianthus > Helianthus tuberosus. The sequence continues at coordinate 59,645,617 of CM060438.1, forward strand.
TGATGAGGATCCTGGACATCAACACGATCATCCTCATCAAAGGTTATGACTTTATCCTGGGTGACAACGGAGGCCCGGATGGTTCTGTCTCCATTATCCATCTTGGTTTCCTTAGCATGTCTTTTTGCTGCTGAAAAGGAGGTACCACAAATGTCTGATCCACCGGATATGAAGTTTATGACTTGTGCATCTGCTGGAGGAGCGGGAGCCCTTTCTGGGATCCTTTCAGGATCCTGGATCCTTGACTTCTTTCGTCCCAAGAGTTCCTTCAAATGCCCCTTGCTCAACAAGTAACCAATTTCCTTTCTTAGTGCAATACACTCTTCAGTGAGATGCCCGAAATCCTCATGATATGCACACCACTTGGACTTATCCTTTATAGCAGCTGGTTTATCACTTTTTCTCGGCCACCTAGCTTTCTCACCTAGATTCTGCATTGCAAGGATTAGTTCATTGTTATCAACAGAAAAGCAGTATTCAGAAATAGGAGGATAATCCTCATCATCCTCTTCTTGTTCTACTGCATGCACGTTCTGGTTATCAGATCTGTTGTAAGACTTTGATTTGTTGTTCCTGAAGTAGGATCCTTGCTTCTCCTGTTTTGAGGATCCTGTCAATCTATCCTGGATTCTTTTGTCATCCTCTAGGCGGATGAACCTAAGGGCCCTGGTTCTTACTTCATCAAGATTCCTGCAAGGTGTCATCACAAGATCATCATAGAATAATGAATCCCTAAGCAATCCCATTTTAAAGGCTTCTACAGCAGTAGCAATATCCAAGTTAGGAATATCTAAGGATTCTTTACTAAACTTAGTGATGTAATCTCTAAGTGATTCATTTTGACCTTGAGTTACCCTATATAAATCACTAGTTAATCGTTCAAACTTTCTACTACAAGAGAATTGACTATTGAACAAGTTAACTAGATTAGCAAATGAAGTAATAGAGTAAGGGGGAAGACTTAGCAGCCATTTAAAAGCAGATCCTGTAAGTGTGGATCCAAATCCCTTGCATAGACATGCTTCTTTTAACCTTTCAGGGATTGGATTGATCTCCATCCTCTCCCTGTATTGAGCTACATGCTCCTCTGGATCCGTTGAACCATCATACAGCTTCATAGATGGTATCTGGAACCTTTTAGGTATCTCAGCATCACATAAGGGTGGTGCAAAACGAGATATCCTATGGCTACCATCTGCAATTTCAGGAATGGGTTTAACCACTCCTGGAACACTGGATATCATATCCTTGAGCTTCTGTAACTCCCTGGCCATAGCCTGATTGATACCTGTACCCTGCATTAAGCCATGGTTAGTGTTATATGAATTATTAAAAGTGTTACCTCCCACAGGATTTGTGTTTGGAATTCCAGATGTGTATCCATATTGACGGGATTCTGGTATGATCGAAGGACCAGATGAAACAATGGTTTGCATTGGTATGAAGTCTCCTTGATGAACATCCGAGCTCTGAGGCTACATACTTCTCAAGAATCCTTGATCCTGGAAGATGTTGGATCCTTGAAGTTGAGATGATCCTTGAACCTGAAAGGATCCTGGAACCAGAGAGGATCCTAGGACATGGAAGGATCCTTGGACCGGGAAGGATCCTTGGACCTGGGAGGATCCTTGGACCTGTGAGGATCCTTGGACCTAGGAGGATCCTTGAACTGCATGCATTCCCAAATGTCCTCCTGACGTGAGGTATCCTTGATGCTGAAAAGAGGATCCCGATGGTTGAGAAGAGGATCCCTGAGGCTGGTAGTGAGAGCCAAATGTCTGACTCATTGTTGTTGTTCCATGACGCCTTCCTGGTAATTCACCCAAGTATTGCACGTCCGGAGCTGCTGAGTGCTGGGAAGTTATGACTGGAGTGTCGAAGTTCAGCGACCTTGGCATCAGAGGAGAGTGATCCTCCACTGATTTCTTCTGTTTCTTAATCTCAGCGATCTCCCGGAGGATCCTTTCATTGGTTTTGTCCTGCTCTTGTGCGTGATTCCTCATCTGCAAAATCAGAGTGTAAAGATCATTAGTAGTAGGATTGGTTGAAACAGAAGAAGTTGGTGGTTTTGTGAAAATGGGGGTTTGTTTCTTCGCAACATTCTCAGCATTCTTCTGGGATCCAGAAGGTGGTGGAGGCAAAGGAGGAACGCCTTGTGAAGAACTGAATGACGGCATAAAGTTTGAAGTGTTCTTCGCTGAGGAAGCCATCTGCCTGGTTGTTATGAACCGAAATGACCACAAAGGTATGAATCTTCTTAGGAATAAAGCACCAATTGCCCCACGGTGGGCGCCAAACTGTTTTGGTCAAAAATAAAGCAATGATAATGCAACCAAACTTTATGTTGTGAGGTATGATGCTTGAATTAATGAACCACACGAAGGATCACTCTGAAATGTAATGAACAAGTGACACAAAGATTTATACGAGGAAAAAGCCCTTGATCAATGAATGATCTCCGGCATAAAAAACCACGGGTGATGGAAACTACCAATCACCAACTCAAATTAAACAAGAAAATATATTACAACTTCGGATGATAGCAAGCTAATTACAAGGATCACTATAGTGTAACGTGCAAAAGGTGTGTAATCGCTAAGTGAATTGTCGAGAGACAGTGAGAGCAGTTGTGAGAGTGTGTGTGTAGCTAAAAATAGCCAAGTGTTTCTATTTAGCTCGCTATCACGTTTAAATATGGAAAATATCTAAGCAAACAAACATTCCGCATTTCATGCAAGTCCTCCACGAACTCCATAACGTCCACTTCAGTTAAGCACGTGCGGAATAAGTCATGGAATATGCTCCAGGAATATCGCCACGACCAAGTCCAAGCTCGTACTCCTGCAAAACAACACCATATTCAAAGTAGACAATCGTTAGTATAAGGATCCTTACGATGATCCATGATCCTGATCCTGTAATACTTCTGAGGATCACCAATTCAGACCGAATTGAGGATCACTAAGCCCAACAGTAAATGAGGATCACTGATCATTGAGAAATCCTCCCCTAACATTTGTGATAATGGATCCCAATTTATTGGGAATAGAACTACTAACTTTTGTGACAGTTGGGGGGATTAAGATGATAACATCAACACCAGTCCACCCACAAGCTAATGGTCAGGCAGAATGTAACACCACTTAAAAATGTGTCCAATTATGTAAAGACACGTGTCCTGAACTCTGATTATGAGAAAAATTGAGTTTGAAGGATTAAAGTTGACAAACGGTGAAAATATGAAAGCAAAAGGATTAAAAGTGTCAACATGTTAATTCTACCTCTGAGTGACCTTTTAATGTTTCCTAAGCTTTGAAAAAATATAAATTTACCCTCATGAATATCTGATAAAGAATTCATAAGCATTCGGTTGAATTTGTGATAAATTGTTCAACTTGCAAGAAATAAAGTTTCATGTGCAAAACCGAAAAATCTTCATTCATGGCCATTTCTAAAGACTCCAAGGGAACACTAGTGCATGGCATGGTAATCTGAGAAATGCAGACCTGATCATGTGACTATTCCTGTTGAAAATGTCTGAAGATTCGAGTTTAAAAAGTTGCATGATCAAATATAAAAATTCTCAATTTTTTTGTCTTCTGGTCATCGGATGCGGAGCGTATGGTCCCAGGCTTACGGTCCGCATAAACTGTAACTGGGCGATGCAATTCAAGGTTGGTTACGGACCGCATCCACTTGGACTTACGGTCTGTAAGGGGTGGATGCGGACCGCAAGAGATTTTGCTTACGGTCCGTAAGCTCGTCGCTGGGTAGAAGTTTTGGACAGATGTATGTTTCAGCTGCATAACCGACTCTAACTCATTTGTATCAATACCATGGGCTGTTAAACGGTAATATTAAACCACCAGGACACCTGGAGTGATCCTAGGGACTTCCTTAACAGCTGAAATGATCTAGGGACATGGCAAATCACTATATAAGAAGTGTTAGTTCATATTTCATATGCACATTTGCAAACAACTTTCAAAGGACTCATCTCTGGAGCTTGCAAGGACTAGGAGAAGAATTAGAAGTGTAGAAAAGATAGCAAGGACCATTAGTAAGAGTTTTAATCCCTGCTTAGTCTTTTTAATTAGCTTATAAACCGAAAAGTCAACATATCGTAATTTAACTTTGACTTTCGGTTTAATATTTTCACATGAATTAAATTAATAAAACAGAGGTTCTAAATTATATTTTAGCATCCTAATGACTTGGTAATTAATATTAGAACATGTTTTATCAGTCCTAATCCGACAATTATCAGTCTAAGGTCAGTTTATAATCGAAAGTCGCAAATGCTTTACTTTTGCTTTGACTTTCAGTTCTGACCCATTTAAGCTTAATTCTCCCATGTTTTAAGCTTCCATTAGGACCACATTACTCAGTAGTATAACCCTCTGGAGTTATATTGTTTGATCCTTAGTAGTTTGAATTATATGCACCTGTTTGTTAATATGCTTATAAATGCCGTAAATGCCCTTTTGACATATAAATGAGATTTTTAGAAATGTGAGAGGACAAAAACCTTTGCTTTTGATATTTAAACTTGTCCCAAAAATTTGACATCAGTTCTTGGTTCCAAATTGGAGTTATGCCCGATATCGTAATTAGAAGCTTTTTTATTAATTAATTTGCGGTATCTTGCATAATGCATGTCTAAACTTGGATTTTGAACCAAAACTCATTACCTACTGTTAAGATATTATTTTTAAGGAATTTTAAGATTTTAGTTCAGATTATAATATGTTTAAAACATAGAGTTCTTGTGTAATTCGGTTAATGACGATAATACCCTTTTTAGGCATAAAATGAGATTAACAAATGATTTGAATGCCAAACCTTTTTCTAATGATTTCATACATTAAATAAATTATTTTGAGCATTTAAAACTGATTAAAACGTCAAATTTACTTAAACATCTTGATTATCGTCAATTAGCGAGTTTTACACTAATTAGGTGCATAGTATGGTTTAAAATCATATCTACCACCTAAGACTTGTTACCTACTGAGTTTTTAAACAAATTTAAATATTATTACAGTAGGTATAAGTTATGAACTCAGGTTTCCAAAAATGTCCTTAAAAGCCTATGTGAAATGACCAAAATGCCCTTTCGGGGCATAGTTTGGCCATAAATGGTAAACCTCACATATATGTAATATCTTACTGATGTAATGAGATAAATTAAATATTTTTACTGATTTCAAAAGACCAGAACTTCAATTTGTCATAAAATCTCTTTTATAAGTATTAAAATTACCAAAATGCCCTTACGGGACTTAAATTGGTACAAAATTACTTTTTGGGCATATATGTTAACATCCTATTGATGTATTAACATATTTTAAGCATAATAAAATTTAAGACCTGAATATAATTCTTTTGGTTACCCGTTACGCGTTTACGCGTTCGGATCGGTTTATGTGACTAGTATACGTAAAATAGCCGAAACGGGTCAAACCTTATCATTAAATCCTCAATTTCCAGAATGTGTTTAGTTTACCCAGATTATAAAATTATCCAAGCTTGTCAGGTCTAAACCACCTTCTATTCCGGTCTCCGCTAAATCTAGCGTTTAGAACCGTAAAGTCTCTTTCAAGCTAGCCGGTCTAAGTCCTTGACTTAACTAAAGATCCGTTAGCATCCTAATAGGTTATTAAACCTTCTATACAGATTAAGTAGCATCCAGTAGAAGGTACCATCATAAAGCTTTAGGATTTACGGCTGAGTTACCTTCACTTTTAAGCTCAGGTAAATACTTTTAACTTATTTTCCCTTATACGGGCTTGGGATACAGTAAATTATTACCGCTTGGTCGGGTATGAAATCATTTAATCGGATTGTGATTAATAAATTTACATAACCCGTTTTAATCTGTCTTGTTTGATAACATAAACATTGGGGGTTAAATCGACCGTGTCCTGGATATCCTCAGCTCATTTCATTTGGGAATGGCCACGACCTATGCACGGGGTGTAGGCATACACCTGACAGATGCAAATGCTAAATAATATATAAACCCACATGTTGGGGATAACTCATTTGTGGGTTCTATAAGTGGTGAGTCGGTTAATCATGACCGGCTTCCAACCGGCCCCAATTGTATGACAAACATGTAAATCTGTATATAAGATTATCTTTAAATAATTGTCCCAAGTTATAAACAATTTGTGCCATGTGCACTTAAATTAATTTTCATAAATGTTTTCCAAAGAGTCAGTTAATTGTATTTACCAGTGTAAACTAACGTATTTTCTTAAAGACTGATTGACAGGTACCTCTCATAATAGGCTAGAGCTATTAGGTGTCATAAGAGGATCTTGCAAATCCATAGATACCTGAAGTCAGTTACTTTGTTTTCTTGTATTTTAATTATGATCCGCCTGTGGATCTTATTACAATCCAGTCTGTATATTTTTCATTCGAACACACAGACATTATGGTTTGTAATAGTTTATTTACCAAGCCTTCCGCTGTGCTATTATATTGTGTGTATTGACAATGATGATATCAACTACGTCACGATACTCCCCGTCGGGCCCACTGGTAATATGCGGAAATATCGGGGTGTGACAGGTTGGTATCAGAGCCAACATTGAGTGAATTAAACACTAACCTTTTGTGTTTAATCTCAATGACACAATAAGCACATTCCTTAGACTTCCGAGTCTAGGCCAATGACCTAGGATTTATTCTTAACTTTCCTTTGCTGTTTATATTTTATTTTATTTAACTTGTTTTGACAGGATTAACCATCAACAATGCCGCCCAGAGTGAGAGGCAAAGGAAAAGGTCCAATGCGAGGTGGACCATCAGGACACGTAGGACCATCCCATCGGCGCACCTCGTCTGCGTCATTTTCTAGTTCAAACTCTCATGACCAGTGGGGTCATTCTTTCAAACCAGCGAGACACTCTGTCTCGTTGAGCTCATCACCTTCTTTTCATCCATCTTTCGGGTTGCCTGTTCCAGACGAGCTCCAGTATTCGCAACACTCCCATAATTCACATCATTCGCATGAGTCTCACCAATCCTATCATTCCTTGCATTCTCATTCATTTCATCATTCGGATTCTACCTACTCTCCAGCCCAGTTTAATCCAAATGACTATGTCAATGACTTTTTGGGATACAACCCTTTGGGACCCGAGGATCACTTTCCTCATGAAATGGAGGCAGATGACGACCCGGACCCAGAAATGCAAACCGGAACACCGGGCCACCCTATCAGTATTTCGAGCGGTTCTCCATATCAAGGATCGTCGTACCAAGGGCCCGATCCATTTAAAGAATGGTGGTCGAAGTATGAATGGGAATTCACCCCTTCATATCATAACTCTCCTGCTCAACCGCCTTTGGTTGAACCTCAGCTTCAAGCAGTTTCTCCTCCACCTCTTCCTATTGAGGAGCCGCCTCAACAGCCACCTCAGCCACCTCCCGAGCCACCAAGGTGGAGGAGGAATGCTCGAATGTCGGTGAGTGGGGGACCACGGTTCGCATCCCCTCATGGTTCAAGTTCTTACCCTCCTATTCCCGAGGACCCCAAAATGGGTGGACCCTCGCACGCAATGCAGGAAGACGATCCTCCGCCGGTCTCACATGCACCACCGCCACCAATGGGTTTCGACAACCCAATCCCGACTTACCCAGGTTCTTCTGGGTACAACCCTTTTGAAAACCCATCTGGATACCCATCGGATTATGGAAACCATGATCCATACCTTACAGCTGCACAATACAATGCACTATATCCTTCTTCTTACCCTCCAGTTTATCCAACTGGATATCCGGTACAGGGTTACCAATACCCACCTTACCATCAACCTCCTCCTCCCCAACAGGAGCAAACTCAGGAGATCCTGCAAAGGTTAGACAGGGTTGAGCATGAAGCAAATGAAACCAAAAAGAAGCATAATAGCTTTCTCAAGGGCCTTGCGAGCCTTATTAAGGGGAAGAAGAAGTAGGAAGTTGTTTAATTTATCTTGTATTGTCTTTTAATCAAGTCCCTGCGAGGACATTATTTTTATTTTCTGTACCAAGTCCCTGCGTGGACTTATTTCCTATTTCTGTAGCCCCTGCGTGGGCATTGTGTTGTTTTAAGTCCCGTTTAGGGCATCTTTATATTAGTTTTATGGTTTAATGAAGTTTATCTTTAGATTTTAAATATGTATTTTAATACGTCATCATGCTAAATCATTTCAATTTTAAATTGATCTGCTAAAGAAGTTCTTAGAGGTATAACCTAGCCAAAATATTAAATGGCTGCACCGTTGACTTCTTTGACCCGTAAGAATGTAAAATTTGATTGGGGTCCAAAACAACAAGAATCCTTTGAGATTCTTAAGCAAAAATTGAGCAATGCTCCGGTGTTGACAGTGCCTGAAGGCATTGAAGAGTTTGTCGTTTACTGTGATGCGTCGCACACCGGAATGGGTTGTGTACTTATGCAAAAGGGTAAGGTGATTGCTTATGCATCACGACAACTAAAGGTGCATGAAAAGAATTACACTACCCACGATTTGGAGTTAGGTGCCGTTGTATTCGCACTAAAGTTGTGGAGACATTATTTTATGGAACAAAATGTGTAATCTATTTGGATCACAAAAGTCTCCAACACTTATTCAATAAAAAAGAGCTCAATATGAGACGACGCCATTGGATGGAGACTTTAAATGATTATGATTGCGAAATTCGCTACCATCCTGGAAAAGCGAATGTAGTCGCTGACGCTCTAAACCGAAAGGAAAGAGTTAAACCTATTAGAATTAATGCCAAGAGCATTGAATTGAAGAATAGTCTAAATGAAAGGCTATTAGCTGCACAGAAAGATGTTGTTTTGGAAGCTAATCTTCCAGATGAAAAGTTAGGTGTAACTACTGAACAGTTAACACCTGACAAGGATGAAATTCTCAGATTAAATGGAAGGATTTGGGTTCCTATTCATGGAGGACTTCGAGATGTAATCCTCCAGAAAGCTCACAACTCCAAATATTCAGTTCACCCTGGAGGTGACAAAATGTATCAGGATTTGAAAGCAAATTATTGGTGGATAGGTTTGAAGAAATCTATTGCCACACATGTAGCTAAGTGCCTGACTTGTGCTCATATTAAAGCTGAACATCAAAAGCCATCAGGTCTGCTTCAACAGCCTGAACTACCCACATGGAAGTGGGAGATGGTAACAATGGATTTCATAACTAAGTTACCTAAAACAAGGCATGGAAATGATACTATATGGGTTATAGTTGATAGACTGACTAAGTCAGCACATTTCTTACCCATCAAGGAGACTCATAGCTCTGAAAAGTTAGCCCAGTTGTACGTAGACAAGATTGTATCTCTTCACGGAGTGTCGGTGTCTATTATCTCTGATAGAGATACTAGATACACCTCACATTTTGGAAAAGTCTTCAACAATCATTAGGCACTCGTTTGAATTTTAGTACAGCTTATCATCCGCAAACTGATGGGCAAAGCGAGCGTACAATTCAAACGCTGGAAGACATGCTTCGTGCATGTGTTATTGATTTGGGAGGTAGTTGGGATGACCACCTACCCTTGATCGAGTTCTCCTATAATAATAGCTACCATACAAGTATTCAGGCTGCGCCTTTTGAGGCATTATATGGTAGGAAATGGAGAACGCCTATTTGTTGGGCAGAAGTAGGAGAAGCTCAGTTATCAGGACCTGATATAGTCCTTGAAACGACAGATAAGATTGTCCAGATTTGTGATCGCCTGAAAGCTGCCAGAGATAGGCAGAAAAGCTATGCTGATAAAAGGCGAAAACCTCTAAAGTTTAAGGTTGGTGATAAAGTATTACTAAAAGTATCACCCTGGAAAGGTGTGATGCGTTTTGGTAAGAAAGGCAAGCTAAGCCCTAGATATATCGGACCATTCGAGATTATCTAATGTGTCGGCAGTGTAGCTTATAAGCTAAATTTTCCTGAGGAGCTCAGTGGAATACATAATGTGTTCCACATCTGTAATCTCAAGAAGTGTCTAGCTGATGAATCATTAGCTATGTCTCATAAAGACGTACAGATTGATGAAAGCTTGAAGTTCGTTGAAAAACCTTTGTCGATTGAGGATCGACAGGTTAAGAAGCTTCGAAGGAAGCATGTACCGATAGTAAAGGTCAAATGGGATGCCCGTAGAGGTCCCGAATATACATGGGAAGTTGAGTCCTCTATGCGACAAAAGTACCCTCACTTATTCCAGTAAATCTCAGGGTCGAGATTTCTTTTAAGGGGGTGAGGATGTAACACCACTTAAAAATGTGTCCAATTATGTAAAGACACGTGTCCTGAACTCTGATTATGAGAAAGATTGACTTTGAAGGATTAAAGTTGACAAACGGTGAAAATATGAAAGCAAAAGGATTAAAAGTGTCAACATGTTAATTCTACCTATGAGTGACCTTTTAATGTTTCCTAAGCTTTGTAAAAATATAAATTCACCCTCATGAATATCTGATAAATAATTCATAAGCATTCAGTTGAATTTGTGATAAATTGTTCAACTTATAAGAAATAAAGTTTCATGTGCAAAACCGACAAATCTTCATTCATGGCCATTTCTAAAGACTCCAAGGGAACACTAGTGCATGGCATGGTAATCTGAGAAATGCAGACCTGATCATGTGGACTATTCCTGCTGAAAATGTCTGAAGATTCGAGTTTAAAAAGTTGCATGATCAAATATAAAAATTCTCAATTTTTTTGTCATCTGGTCATAGGATGCGGACCGTATGGTCCCAGGCTTACGGTCTGCATAAACTATAACTGGGCGATGCAGTTCAAGGTTGGTTACGGACCGCATCCACTTGGACTTACGGTCTGTAAAGGGTGGATGCGGACCGCAAGAGATTTTGCTTACGGTCCGTAAGCTCGTCGCTGGGTAGAAGTTTTGGACAGATGTATGTTTCAGCTGCATAACCGACTCTAACTCATTTGTATCAATACCATGGGCTGTTAAACGGTAATATTAAACCACTAGGACACCTGGAGTGATCCTAGGGACTTCCTTAACAGCTGCAATGATCTAGGGACATGGCAAATCACTATATAAGAAGTGTTAGTTCATATTTCATATGAACATTTGTAAACAACTTTCAAAGGACTCATCTCTGGAGCTTGCAAGGACTAGGAGAAGAATTAGAAGTGTAGAAAAGATAGCAAGGACCATTAGTAAGAGTTTTAATCCCTGCTTAGTCTTTTTAATTAGCTTATAAACCGAAAAGTCAACATATCGTAATTTAACTTTGACTTTCGGTTTAATCACTAATGGTTCAGCCACTGATCAAAAACGAAAGTGGTTATGGAACCATATTAAGGTAGGTGATTAACCCTTAAAAGGGCACCTCCTAATTATTTCGTTTGACTAGTTAATTGTCGGGTAATTAATATTTTAACATGAATTCAATTAATAAAACAGAGGTTCTAAATTATATTTTAACATCCTAATGACTTGGTAATTAATATTAGAACATGTTTTATCAGTCCTAATCCGACAATTATCAGTCTAAGGTCAGTTTATAATCGAAAGTCGCAAATGCTTTACTTTTGCTTTGACTTTCAGTTCTGACCCGTTTAAGCTTAATTGTCCCATGTTTTAAGCTTCCATTAGGACCACATTACTCAGTAGTATAACCCTCTGGAGTTATATTGCTTGGTCCTTAGTAGTTTGAATTATATGCACTTGTTTGTTAATATGCTTATAAATGCCGTAAATGCCCTTTTGACATATAAATGAGATTTTTAGAAATGTGAGAGGACCAAAACCTTTGCTTCTGATATTTAAACTTGTCCCAAAAATTTGACATCAGTTCTTGGTTCCAAATAGGAGTTATGCCCGATATCGTAATTAGAAGCTTTTTTATTAATTAATTTGCGGTATCTTGCATAATGCATGTCTAAACTTGGATTTTTAACCAAAACTCATTATCTACTGTTAAGATATTATTTTTAAGGAATTTTAAGATTTTTGGTCAGATTATAATCTTTTTAAAACATAGAGTTCTTATGTAATTCGGTTAATGACGATAATACCCTTTTTAGGCATAAAATGAGATTAACAAATGATTTGAATGCCAAACCTTTTTCTAATGATTTCATACATTAAATAAATTATTTTGAGCATTTAAAACTGATCAAAACGGCAGATTTACTTAAACCTCTTGATTATTGTCAATTAGCGAGTTTTACACTAATTAGGTGCATAGTATGGTTTAAAATCATATTTACCACCTAAGACTTGTTACCTACTGAGTTTTTAAACAAATTTAAATATTATTACAGTAGGTATAAGTTATGAACTCAGGTTTCCAAAAATGTCCTTAAAAGCCTATGTGAAATGACCAAAATGCCCTTTCGGGGCATAGTTTGGCCATAAATGGTAAACCTCACATATATGTAATATCTTATGATGTAATGAGATAAATTAAATATTTTTACTGATTTCAAAAGACCAGAACTTCAGTTTGTCATAAAATCTCTTTTATAAGTATTAAAATTACCAAAATGCCCTTACGGGACTTAAATTGGTTTAAATTACTTTTTGGGCATATATGTTAACATCCTACTGATGTATTAACATATTTTAAGCAGAATAACATTTAAGACCTGAATATAATTCTTTTGGTTACCCGTTACGCGTTTACGCATTCGGATCGGTTTTTGTGACTAGTTTACGTAAAATAGCCGAAACGGGTCAAACCTTATCATTAAATCCTCAATTTCCAGAATGTGTTTAGTTTACCCACATTATACACGTATCCAAGCTTTTCGGGTCTAAGCCACCTTCTATTCCGGTCTCCGCTTAATCTAGCGTTTAGAACCGTAAAGTCTCTTTCTAGCTAGCCAGTCTAAGTCCTTGACTTAACTAAAGACCCGTTAGCATCCTAATAGGTTATTAAACCTTCTATACAGATTAAGTAGCATCCAGTAGAAGGTACCATCATAAAGCTTTAGGATTTACGGCTGAGTTACCTTCACTTTTTAGCTCAAGTAAATACTTTTAACTTATTTTCCCTTATACGGGCTTGGGATACGGTAAATTATTACCGCTTGGTCGGGTATGAAATCATTTAATCGGATTGTGATTAATATATTTACATAACCCGTTTTAATCTGTCTTGTTTGATAACATAAACATTGGGGGTTAAATCGACCGTGTCCTGGATATCCTCAGCTCATTTCATTTGGGAATGGCCACGACCTATGCACGGGGTGTAGGCATACACCTGACAGATGCAAATGCTAAATAATATATAAACCCACATGTTGGGGATAACTCCTTTGTGGGTTCTATAAGAGGTGAGTCGGTTAATCATGACCGGCTTTCAACCGGCCCCAATTGTATGACAAACATGTAAATCTGTATACAAGATTATCTTTAAATAATTGTCCCAAGTTATAAACAATTTGTGCCATGTGCACTTAAATTAATTTTCATAAATGTTTTCAAAAGAGTCAGTTAATTGTATTTACCAGTGTAAACTGACGTATTTTCTTAAAGACTGATTGACAGGTACTTCTCATAATAGGCTAGAGCTATTAGGTGTCATAAGAGGATCTTGCAAATCCATAGATACCTGAAGTCTGTTACTTTGTTTTCTTGTATTTTAATTATGATCCGCCTGTGGATCTTATTACAATCCAGTCTGTATATTTTTCATTCGGACACACAGACATTATGGTTTGTAATAGTTTATTTACCAAGCCTTCCACTGTGCTATTATATTGTGTGTATTGACAATGATGATATCAACTACGTCACTATTATGTGTTATGGGCTGATAGAACAACTCCCAAGAATGCCACTGGTCAGACTCCATTTTCTTTAGTGTTTGGAGCTGAATCAGTGATCCCTACAGAGATGGTGGTTCCTACTGCTAGAACAAGCATCCGTGATCCTAAAGGAAATGCTGAAAACTTGATTCAAGACTTGGATACCATAGAAGAACTCAGGGATTTGGCAAGGATAAGATTGGCTAGTTATCAACAAAGGATGGCTGGAGCTTATAATAAGAATGTCAGGATCAGAAAGTTTCAAGTTGGTGATATAGTGTTGATGAAAGCATTCCAAAATACCACAAATCCTGCTGATGGCAAGTTAGCACCAAAGTGGGAGGGCCCCTGTCTTATTGAAGCTGAGGCAGGAAAGGGGGCATACCGTTTGTTAACAATGGAAGGTGATCTGTTACCAAGAGCTTGGAATGTTGTCCATTTGAAGATATACTTCATGTAAGAAGGATCCTTAGAGGATATATGATCCTTATTCTGGTAATGACTTGATTCTAATTTATCTAATCCTTTAATTTATTTGATTACAAGGAGAAGGATCCAGGATCCTTTATCCTTTTTCACTAAGTTATGAGTTTTGCAGAAATGGGTGCATCTTTGACAAAGGATCACGTATCCACATAAGTCTCCTAAGTTTTATGGGCTTGTCCCCAGATTTATGGGTTTATCCCTAGTTTTTGGGCTTGTCCCCAGTTCAAGGTATCTATTACCTCCTACGAATCAGGTTCTTACACCTTCTCCAATAACGCATGATTATCCTGGTGCAGTTAAAGGCAATGGGACCAGTACCCGCTTTAGGGGCTGACAATTTCATTGTACTGGCTGTATTTAGGATCCTAAGTATAATGGTAGACGTACCATACATCCGTTCCTATGGTTTCTAACGTTTTCACGTTAGCTAAGGTTTTGGCATCTTCATGTCACTAAGTTTGGATAGTCGCCAGTAAGGGCCATACTCCAGTTTACACAAGATCCTTTGGGCTTGTCCCCAGATTGTTGGGCTTGTCCCCAGATACTAACTCTTTCTTTTACAGATTGGCTTAGTCCTAAGTTATGTTTTATTTCAGGATTCCAAAGCTAAACAGTTAAGGATCTTGGATCCTAACTTTCTACAAGGGTTTGTCTTATAATTGTTACAATTGTATGCATTAAGGATATAGGACCCTAACTTGGATTCTCTGGTATGATCCCTAGTTACTCTAACTTTATTCTTGGTTTATCAATGTTACCCTTATTCTTTGACAACAGGATATATGATCCTAAAGTTAACTTGCTTTTTAAACTTTTCGACTAAAGGATGTTTGATCGTTGATCATATCCTAAACTTTTTGACATAAACTGATTTTTATACTTTCATTATTAACTTGTAAGTTCAAAGAAATATGCAATAACAATTGAAAGTCAAATATATGAAAGTTAAACAACACAAAGATAGTCGAAAGGTTAAAGTTTTATTTATTTATCCAAAGTTAAAACCCTTAAAAGGTTGTCAAAATTACCTACCCCGAGCATCTACCAGCAATACGTGGCCCGTCCGCTGGGGTAGGTAAAGGGTGTCCATATTAACAAGTCTTAGAGTGAAGAAAAGTAAAGACAACAGGATAATAGTGGACTCATCCCCTAAACAAAGGATCCCTCCACCAGCTATCATCCTACCTATTGTTCCAAGGATCCCTGATCCTTAACCCTAATAGCTATTGTTTAGTTATTACAGACCATCATTGTTCGGAATCAAAATACCATCAAACAAAAACCACAAAACCATAAAAAAATGGGCTCTGACCGTGTCTAGATATATCCATCATCGCCCATTACTGCGGCCTAAACCTTCGCTGCATCCTCATCACCTTTACCAGCTACCTCCTCCACAGGATCCTTAACCCCACTGCTCCCGGCTCCATCAGTTGCTGCCTCCTCAGTTTCATCCTCATCATCCAGCTCCGCCAACCTCTGCCTTCAAGCCTCCTGGTCCCAGGCAGACCTATTAAAGGCAGGATCCTTAGCCTCCTTAGCCATTTGCAGCTTAGTCTTCAGCACGGCAATAGTGGCAGAAAGCTTAGCCCCTTCCATTACCTCTGCCTTCTCCTGCTGAGCTGTGATCTGAGTCAGGACCAATTCCTTATGCAGCAGGTTGATATCCTTCTCAAGGGAAGAAATCTTCTTGTCTTTAGCAAGGAACATCTGTTAGAAGTCTAGCTTTTGCTGCTCAGCTTCGGCCACGTGTTGATCAAGGAGCATTTGGACCTCGGCGAATTTTTGCATAAAAGAAGTGTATAGTCAGGATCCTTTATCCTCATAAAGGAAAGTTCAGACTCAAGGATACGGGATCCTTACCTCGGAGACGTATTCCTCAAACTAATGTTGAATGAGAGGGAGGCCTTTAGCGGGCTTAGCGATCTTTCTCTTTTTGACACCCTTGCCCCGTGTGCTCATGCCCTTAGGATTCGGGATGCTTGGGCTTGCAGCCAACTCCTTTTTGAGAGATATTGAGGAGGCGAATTCATTAAGATCACTTACGCTGAACCTGGAAGCAGACTTTGAGGATTTGCCAGCACCTATAGATACAAAACACAGATAAATATTCATACCTTATACCTATTTAAACATTTATTTACACATAGATATGCATACTTACTTGACATTGTGTAGGAACCGGAGGAGATTTCTTGAGAATCCTTTGTTTTGGCTTGAAATGTTCTGATTGCAAGGTCAAGCTTCCAAAAAGCTTCAATCCTCTCTTGGGTGGCAGGTGAGTCTTGAATATGTGACAGAGTTATTGCTGCAAAGACAAAAAGAAGGATCAGTTATCCTTAACAGAAAAACAATCCTACTATGGTCCTGGTCCAAGGATCCCATATCCTACCCTGGGTGATCCACTTTTTCGGGAGGTCATTCCCATTCGGGATGGAGTTCCTCTTTACAAAGAAGAACTGGTTTCTCCAGCTGGAATCATTTTTGGTGGTTTTCAGAATTGGATGAGCCTGACCAGGTTTGTGCTTGAAAAGAAAATGATGAGAACCATGGCTGACAAGATTATACAACTGACTCAATTCAGACATCCCTATTTCAACACTTTCCTGCTCAATGATGTTTTCAAGTGTGTAGAAGACTCTCCACATCATCGGCATGGCTTGTATGTAGCACATACCGGTGAGTGTGAAGAATGCTTGTGTTAGAACAGGAAAAGGATAATTGAACCCTATCAGAAAAGGGGTTACCGGGAAAGTGATCCAGGCATCAGACACGCAGTCACTCTTCATGGAAGAGTCAAAGGGTCTAAAGACGGTTCCTTCCGGGAAGCGGTGACGTATCGGATCAATCTCGGGATCGGTGAAGCGACAAAGTTCTAGTGAAGGATTTTTTGTTACGCCCTGGCTCTTCAGGGGGCACTCCTTCTTAGGATCCTTAGCAGGGGAGGATCGGAGATTCATCTTGGCCATGGGATTTTGAAGAAGAAGAGAATCGGAAGAAGAAAATTTAGAGAGAAGGAAAGAGAGATACCTGTTGAGGTCTTCGAACGAAGATTTAAAGGGAGAAACTCTCGAATTTAAATGCAAAATATATCCCCTATCTCTATCCTATTTATAATCATTGTTTGTTGCAGGGATGACCCTCGCTGACATCAGCCTCGCAACGGCTATATCTCCAAGTAACGGCTAGTCCGAATTTCATTCAAACATGACTATCTAATTGGATATCAACTAGTCATGTGTAGCATGGATCACGGATCCTTAGTTCAGTTTGAATTAAGGATCCTTAGGAGACGCTGCGGGAATAAGGATCCAAGATCCTCATTATTATTCTGACTTAACAACTGTTTCCATCAACTTTTGGCTTGTTTTGCAGGTATGTTCCGAAGAAGACTTATTCCACGCGAGATTCCAAGGGAATATGCTCTATATTTTCAACGTGTGCACGAGCTAGTGACCGTTAGTGGTGATCGTGGGTGATGGACCGATTTTTCGGATAGTTAGTTAGGATATTTTTAGCTAAGAATAATGGGGTATTTAGCTTATTTTTAGAAACACTTTTGCACTCTGATTTACGTACAACACTGCTGCTACTCTCTTTCTCGAACACACACACTAGAACTCATTGTATCAAGCTCAATACTTCCGAAGTTGTAAACTTTTTTATTCAGTATACTTGATAGTGATAGTTTTCACTATCCGAGGTTTTTTGTGCCGGAGATCATACATTGATCAAGGGATTTTTCCTCGTATAAATCCTTATGTTCAGCATTCATTTCATTCATTCATTGTTTATACATTTGATCATCTAATCAAGCATCACACCTCACAAAATCGAATTTGGTTGCATTATCCTTGTGTGATTTTTGACCAAAACATATACGTAGATGACATGATTCTCACGAGGAATGACGTTAGAAAAATCAAAGAAACCAAATCTTTCCTCGATGAGGAATTCAGCATCAAGAACCTCGGGCCTTTAAAGTATTTCTTGGGGATAGAAGTAACATGAACTCGAAAAGGACTAATTTTGAATCAACGAAAATATGTCCTTGACATTCTCAAAGACAGTGGAATGATGGGTTGTCGGCCAAGTGCATTCCCCATGGAACAAAACATCAAACTTGGAAGAAGTGATGAAGAAGTTCGAGCTGATGCTAGCCAATATTGCAGGCTTGTGGGTAGACTTTTGTATCTTCAAGCAACTAGGCCAAACATCACCTACCCAGTCAATGTTCTTAGCCAATTTGTCAGTGACCCGCGAGCAAACCACATGGAGGTGGCAATGAGGGTATTAAGGTATTTGAAAGGCACAACAAGACAAGGAATCCTTCTCTCCAAAGAAGGTGGAATCAACCTCGTAGGTTATACCGACTCAGATTGGCTCGGTTGCCCAGATACAAGACGATCAAGAACTAGTTATCTCTTACTTCTAGGTGGGGCGCCCATCTCATGGAAGTCAAAGAAACAATTAGTTGTATCCCGCTCTTCGGCAGGAGCTGAATATCGAGCCATGGCAGTCACTGTTAGTGAAATTCTCTGGTTACGATGGTTGTTAAAGGATCTTGGTGTCGAACAAGATAATCCAACCCAGTTATTTTGCGAAAATATGGTTGTCAAACATATAGCCCATAACCCGGTGTTCCATGAACGAACAAAGCACGTGGAGATGGATTGTTACTTCGTAAAGGAGCGCGTTGAATCAAGAGAAGTGGAACCTTTACATATTGACACGAAATCTCAGATCGCGGACTTATTCACGAAGTCATTGGGGTCTTGACAATTGCAATCGCTACTTGGCAAGTTGGGTATTTGTGACCCGCATACTCCAACTTGAGAGGGAGTATTGGAGGAAACTATTCTCAATTGTTATTCCCTTTTTATTGCCTCTGTATTGCCTTCTTTAAAGGCTTTTTTCCAAGTAGGAATGGCAATGGGCCGTGCTTGGGCCGGGTATTGGTAATACCAGACCCGTACCCGGTTGTAATTCTTTGGCCCATACCCGGCCCGTTACCCGTCGGGTAATTACCCGTCGGGTATCAGGCATACCCGCGGGTATCGGGTATACCAGTTAATTTCTTAAAAGTGCCCGTTGGGACAAATGTGCAATTTTTACTTTGATGTTTATATAATTTACTGTTTTAATGACTATAAAAATGAAAATATAATTAATAACTTACATATCATATTCAGACCACATATAACAAACTAAATCAAAACAATTACTTAATTAAGTATTGTATCAGGACCACCTAATTGCATAAACATCCACATAATAAAGGGTGATAGCTTCCATATCCAATATACATGCTCAAAAATAAGTTATATGTTCACTAAACACTTGTCAAATACATATCCACATATGACTATAGAGAAGGTAATAAGTACATGTACTAAGTTTATATATATGGAAATCTATAGTATGATACTTTCGGGTATTATTCGGGTAAATGGGCCGGGTATCACTAAATCCCATACCCATACCAGTACCCGAACTTTTTATTTTCTAAGCCCGTACCCGCCCATACCCATTGGGCTTCGGGTATACCCGGCCCGTATTTTTCGGGTTTCGGGTATGCCCGTCGGGCTTGGGCTTTTTTGCCATCCCTATTTCCAGGCCTAATTTTAAGCCTTTTTATGTATTTATATCCTTTTTGGGATGATAGAAAGATAGATCAATGAAAACAATATTGGCCATATCGAAATTTAATATTTTTAACTAACAAAATCAAAAAACACCCACAACCCAAATCACAAAACCGATCAAGAAACACAACCCAGATCCCCAAATCAAAAAAGTGAATGGGGTGGCATGTTATAAATACCAAAAATTTCTAATCTTTTGTGAAAAAATCCAAACTTGACCACAACAATCGACTTTTTAGATCTGCAAGTGGTAGGAGTGGTGGTGGTCGGAGGCAGGAGTGGTGGTGGTGAGGAGATTAGGTTACAGGGGTTTAGAAAGAGAGAGTTGATAAATGTCACCTTCTTACGAATACGAGCATGACGAGCTTTTCTGTTATCTTGACAAGTTCTGGCGGACGCTTGTACAACTAGAGAAGTTGTTCGAGACGATAGTGATGATGATGATGATGAAATCAATGGTGGTTTAATCAGAAGCTTATGGTGGTGATGAAGATTCGACTAGGGGCATGCGCTCTATAGAAATGAGAGCGAAACTAGTAACATCGTTGCCTGTCAGTCCAACACCGACACGGTGTTTGGGATTCCTTCTCAATAAGGACTTACTAACTTATATAAGTCATAAGTAAGAAGTTAGAAATTCTAACTTCTCAAAAATAACTTCTCAACACACAAAATCTTCTTAAATAAGTTAATCCAAACACTACAAAAACTACTTATTAACTTTTATAAGTCAATAAGTCATAAGTTGCTCCAAAATAAACTAACCCAAACACCCCCCAACCACGCCTGCTGTTTCTCTCGCACAGCTCAACAGATGAAGAAGATAACATTTTATTGAACAACTCACTGTAATAAGGAATTTATAAATATAAAATATATTTCTTGAGTTTTTCTTTTTCTAAATATATATTTTATTAAGTAAATAGGTAAGATTATAAAATTACCCTTATGTGAATAGACTTAACAAAAAAATTTAACCTAGTTAGTGGTAAAGAACGAAAGGTGTAATGAGTTTTCCAAATAAAGAATTGTAACTGTAATTATTGAAGTTAAAAACTATCCATTGCGATTCAATACAAACATAAAGGATGAAAAGTGTAATTTACCCCCATTTTTTTACTGTTTTCTTCACCCCAACGCACCAATTCCTCCTAAGTTAGTATAAAACGGTATTTGAAGTTTTGGGTTGATTACAGCACTAGAAAACGCACAACTGAAAATGCAAACACCTCTCTCGTATACACTTGTTTTTTTTTGTCCGCTTTGCTTGTTTGCTACTTCACTAGTTTACTACGCTTTATGGCTTCACCCACAACCATCTGTTGTCGGTCCCTCAAACAAGCCAATCGTTGTTCAAATTCTTGAAGCAACTCTGAAAAAATATCATTTTGGTGAAAAAGGCTGAAACTTGTTGGAATCAACCGGATCCAAAACGTAAAACACACAAGGATTTTTGTGATCAACTCAATCACGACTCTATCTTTATATTAATATCGAACCAAAAAAACAACCTAATAATTACATAGCCCAACGGATCTGCTCGTCTTTGGTTGGGCTAGGGGAAACATGCTTGTGTGGACCTCACGGGGTTTCCCCTCTGGTTGGTTTAAGGGAAAACAGGTTTGTAGCTGGACAAGCAGCAAGAAAGGCAGAATTGAAGAAAGTTGATAAGCACGCTAAAGCTTGTGCAGAGAACCAGCATGTTTTTGTCATTTTTGCCTTTGACACATTTGGCTTCCTAGCGCCAGAAGCTATCTAATTCCTGACCATGGTCCAACGGGTCATCCACAACAATTGTTCAGTCCCAGGGGGCAGGGTTTTGTCTTTGGTATATTAGGGTTTGCAATTCAGAAAGGGGTGGCGGCGCAACTTGTTGCCCGTCTACCTTCTGTTTTGATGTAACTTGGCAAGTATGAATGAAAGTGCTTTTGTTCAGGAAAAAAAAACAACTCATCTATTTATACTAAACTAATTACTTGCTAAACAAGCTATCCTAAACCAATACTAACTCTAATACTTAATTAACCAATAAATATAACTAGAATTACGACCCGCCGCAATGCGGCGGGGATTCTTTAGTTATAACTAAGTCGATTTAAGACGCGCACGTTATGTTAAACCTGTCAAACGGGGGAAAAATAGACGAAGTAAAAACGTTCACCCACACACGTACGTTGCGTCGTGTTAACTCGTAAAATTTAGAACGAAACGTAAAAACGTTAAACCAAATACGCACGTTGCGATGTGTTAAGTCACAAAATTTAGAACGAAGCATAAAGCGAAAAAATTTGCGGAAAACGAAAACTAAAAAGGACCAAAGTTGAAAGTAAAAAAGGTGTGAGGTTAGATTGTAAAAGATAAAAAGATTTGTGTTAAAAGTAAAACACAAATAGTTTTGGGTTAAAAGTAAGAGTAAAATGCATGGATAGTCCCTGTGGTTTGGTGAAATTTCACCTTTAGTCCCCAACTTTTCAGAATTACAC
Source organism: Helianthus tuberosus (assembly GCA_030545235.1). Lineage (NCBI taxonomy): Eukaryota > Viridiplantae > Streptophyta > Magnoliopsida > Asterales > Asteraceae > Helianthus > Helianthus tuberosus. The sequence goes on from CM060438.1 coordinate 59,668,024, forward strand.
TCTTAGTCCCTGTGGTTTGACAAGTTGTTACTCAGATAGTCCCTAAAGCGGATGAAGGTTACTCGGATAGTCCCTGTGGTTTGACAAGTTGTTACTCGGATAGTCCCTGTGGTTTGACAAGTTGTTACTCGGATAGTCCTTGTCATTTCACACCCACTTAACCAGAAAAACTAACATCCATCCGCTTTAGGGACTATCCGAGTAACAACTTGTCAAACCAAAGGGACTGAGAGTGTAATTTTGAAAAGTTGGGGACTAAAGGTGAAATTTCACCAAACCACAGGGACTATCCGTGCATTTTACTCTAAAAGTAATTTATGAAATACTTTTGTGTGAAAAGTAAAAAAAATCATTTTTTTTTTTGAAAAACCCACAAAGCCAATGTTACAACAATTATATGCATAACCATTTTTTGTTTGGAAAACCCCAAAGCCAAGATTACCACACATAAGTAAAAAAAAAAAATCAAAGTGGTTAAAATCGCAAAAGATGGAAACTTTTGAATTAGAAGTGAAAACATTAATCAAAAGGGTTATAAATTGTATAAGATGGAAACTTTTGAATTAGAATTGAAAAATCAAATTAATCAAATGGGTTAAATTACCAAATATTAAAACTTTAAACTTAAATTATCAAAGATTAAAACTTGAGGGTTAAAAAGGAAACAAAGATTAAACTTTAAACTTAAATTGTCAAAGATTAAAACTTTAAGGTTAAAAAGAAAAATTCTATTTTTTTTTTTTGAAAAACTCCCTAAGCATAAGTTACAACACATATATGCATATACAACTTGCTTCTTTATAGGTTAATAATAACAAGTTAAACTTATTAAATCAAACTAATAATTATCTCTAAACAACTAACTACAAGTTAAACTTATTAAATCAAACTAATAATTATTCCATATATAAGTTTGCAAGTTTTTTGTGCATAAGCACTTGTACATTGTGCTTTGTGAGTTTTTCAAAAAAAAAAGTTGATTTTTTACTTTTAACCAAAATGTTTTTATCTTTTCCAATTTTAACCCTACATAATTTGTTTTTTTAACTTTAACCCAAAACTTTTCATTATTTCCAATTTAACTTCGCAACTTTTGTCACTTGTACTTTTCATCTTTCGCAAATTTTCGTTTTACGTATAGTTCTAAATTTTTTGAGTTGATACGACGCAACGTGCATGTGTTGTTCAACGTTTTTACCTCTATTTTTCCATAATTGACAGGTTTGTCGCAACACGCATATCGTAGGTCGAGTCAGTGTTGGTGGTAGATGACGGTTGTGTGACATTAGTACTATTTGACACACCGTTTTACGCCCCACCGCAATGCGGGGTGTGCATTGAGGGGTTTTCAAAGAAAAATGATTACGCATATGGTTGTCGTAACGTTGGCTTTGAGGGTTTTCAAAAAAAAATTGATTTTTTTTTACTTTTCACCCAAAAGTAATTCATAAATTACTTTTAACCCAAAACTATTTTTTTTACTTCTAACCCAAAACTTTTTATCTTTTACAATCTATCCTCACAACTTTTTTTACTTTCAACTTTGATTCTTTATAGTTTTCATTTTCCGCAAATTTTTCGCTTTATGCTTGGTTCTAAATTTTGTGACTTAACACATCGCAACGTGCGTCTTTGGTTTAACGGTTTTACGTTTCGTTCTAAATTTCGGGAGTTAACACGACGCAACGTGCGTGTTTGGGTGAACGTTTTTACATCATCTATTTTTCCCCCGTTTGACAGGTTTAACATAACGTGCGGGTCCTAGATTGACTTAGTTATAACTAAAAGAATCCCCGCCGCATTGCGGCAGGTCGCAATCCTAGTTATCTCTAAACAACTAACTAATATTTTTTTTCTCTTTTTCGACTCACCATCTTTATCTTTTATTCCGCTTTATGGTATCACACAAGTTGATCCCGAACCATTAGGATTAACTAGTCAGAACTTATTAGGTCTAATGTGGAATGGCTCTAAAAACGCACGTTGCAGGAGGTGTGGTACTTTTCTCCAACCAAACTCAAACTCCAACATGAGAAACCATATTACAAAATAATTGCAAGACGATAAAAGAAAATCCAGTAAAAATTGGTCAAACTTCTATGATCCACAAGGTAATATTTTTGTTTATGACTTTAGCAAGGTTTAAGACCGAATGACGAAGTTCGCGATTCAAGAAGCTTTGCCGTTCACTCACTTCCACAACCCTCGCTTGACAAAGATGATTCGAGACACGCTCCAACCTCGTTACAAACACGTAAGTCGTACTACTTTAAAAAGCTTTTTGTATGAAATTGTGGAAATAATCTGAAAACATTTAAGTGCATTTTTTGAAAACTTACAAACCGGTGTGTACCTAACTACCGATGTTTGGTCGGCTCAGCATGGTCATCTGGAATCGTACCTTTGCGTCACCACTCATAAGGTAGATCCTAATATGTGGCAAACGATGAAGAATATGATTGCATTTGAATTGTTTGAGTATCCACACATACCGAAGAAAATATATTTCGAGTATTTAGCTAATGTCATAAAAACTTATAAATTAGAAAACAAAATATTCTCAATGTCGTTCGACAACACGTCAAACAATAATGTCACGGTTGAAAAATGATAAGTAAAATATAAACCAATTTGTAACAAAGTTTTTTTTTTCCATACACGATGTGTCACACAAATTATTAATTTAATTGTGCAAGACATTCCCGTGTTTTAAAATTTTAAAAAAGGTTATATAAATCAAGTCGAGAATGATATAGGAAATATAATAAATACTGTCTAGATACGTCACGACACTTATTAGGTCCGAATTAGGACGTGCGTACTAGGTGGAATTCAACATGTAAAATGTTTAGAAGCTTTTTAGTACAAAAATAAACTTTGCAACCTTTTCATAATCAAATTGCTTTGCGTGGTTGAGTTACACCGTTTCTCGATGAAGGTTGGGCTTGTTTTGAATATCTAAGTGTCTAACCGAATTTCTCGAGGTTTTCAAAATGCAACTACATGATTATCAGGGTTTTTTTTTTTTATCCCACGAGTTCGAATGTAATGCAAGAATTATATTTAATGGCTCAATCAATATATGAGTTTGAGGGGGAAAAATGATTTGTTTGAGCAAAATGATCCCCCCACCAAAAAAATTCCAAACCTTTTTTTGAAGAAATACCACCCGCTATTATGTGTGCCCTAGCCATAATCCCGTGCTTAAATACCACGAGGGTTGTTACTATAATCGATGAAATATAAATGGCTTTACGTTTGTATCAAAGTTAACCAAATTAGCCAACCAACACAAAACGTACTTTCGACAATCATTTTCAAGCAATGTATGATGTTAATGTAGGACTCAGTGCAAGTCGGGGTAGTTCGAGTCGGTAAAATCTTAAGGGCTTGGTTATTCACACATCCCCCTTGGTTATTTGCACATCCCTTGAACCCTATAGGAAGCGTATAGGGCAATACGGTTCCTCTGGGTCCAAGCGTATTGAGCAATACACTTCCTATATGTGTACTTGAAGTACAAACTTTTCAGAAGATGGCCAGCTAATGATTAGGGGACCAGAGGAAGCGTATAGGGCAATACGGTTCCTCTGGGTCCAAGCGTATTAAGCAATACACTTCCTATATGTGTACCAAACTTTTCAAAAAATGGTCAGCTAAAAGGAAGCGTATTGCCCAATACGATTCCCATAAGTTTAATAGGAAGCGTATAGGGCAATACACTTCATATTAGTTTTACTTAAAAATTATAAGTTGCATCAAATTTTTAACTTATTATTGTTATCTTATAATATTTTTATAAAAACACTTATTAAACAAAATAATATATATATATATAATGTATGGGGCAATATGGTTTCCTTGGACCCAAAGTATAGGAAGCGTATGGGGCAATATAGTTCCCCTAGACCCAAAGTATAAGAAGCATATGGGGCAATATGGTTCCCCTAGAGCCAATATATAGGAAGCGTATAGGGCAATACGGTTCCTCTGGGTCCAAGCGTATTAAGCAATACACTCCCACGGTCATCATCAATACTCGTCAGACTCCTCGTCAGACTCAGCGGGCCACGCCTAGTAGAGGGTGACGGGCTGTGCCGTGTATAGGACGTGCCTGGAGCCTATAAAAAATTCAAACAAAGTACTCATTACATAACATTAAAATTGTTCGTAGAAAATGAAATAAAACAAAATAACATACGTGCATGGAAAGGTTGGACAGAGGAAAGAGCGGCATGGTCTGGCCGGACCGAGGAAAATGTGGCAAGGAAAGGTCGGGCTGAGTATAGGACTGTAGGGTCTGGGTAAAGGATGGCATGGACGGGTCGGGCTGCTGCGTAAAGAACGGACCCTGGTCCGGATAAACTCGTGGTGGTGGACGGGGCGGAACCGATATACCCATGTACTTATACATTTCACCCATGCCAGTCATCAGCCACCCTATTTCATCATGCATCTGATCCATCTGGCGACCGTGGGATGTTATCTTCTGACCATGCAGTGTTAGAAGTCGCATTTGCTCATCTTGGTTACGTAAAATCCTATCGAGAAGACGGTTGGTTGACGGAAGCAACCTAACCGCGCGATAATCTCTCTGTGGATGCTGATGATCCCCCTGTTCATGCTGAGGCGGGACCTCAACATCATCATGCCCGCCATCCTCGGGCATACGATCGATAGTCGTGGTGTACACGTCATGAACCAACTCCTCTTCTGTGTAAAAACCGGTGGCGACGGCAAATTGACGAAGCGACGTCTCAAATACCTCGCCGAACAGACGGAATGTGATCTCGGGTGATAGGGCCGGCAAGTTCGGATCATCAAAATCCGAGTTCGGCCGGTCATCCGGTCGAGGTCTATAGCGGAATGTGGAGAGAAACTCCACCATCAACGGCCGATAAGATGGTGCGGCTCCTATTCGAAATACACGATCCCACGGGCTATCCTGCCCGATAACCTGTCGAACAGCGTCCGCCACCCCACATGGTTATCATAAATATGTTTTGGGTATTACAATAATGTATAAACGTTTTTTTGACACATTTTTATAAAATGGATTCAGATTAGGGGACCAGGGGAACCATATTGCCCCATACGCTTCCTATACATTGGCTCTTGGGGAACCATATTGCCCTATACGCTTCCTATACTTTGGGTCTAGAGGAACCATATTGCCACATACGCTTCCTATACTTTGGGTCCAAGGAAACCATATTGCCCCATACGCTTCCTATACATTGGCTCTAGGGGAACCATATTGCCCCATACGCTTCCTATACTTTGGGTCTAGAGGAACCATATTGCCCCATACGCTTCCTATACTTTGGGTCCGAGGAAACCATATTGCCACATACATTTCCTATATATATATATATATATATATATATATTGTTTTGTTTAATAAGTGTTTTCATAAAAACATTATAAGATAACAATAATAAGTTAAAAAGTTGATGCAACTTATAATTTTTAAGTAAAACTAATATGAAGTGTATTGCGCTATACGCTTCCTATTAAACTTATGGGAATCGTATTGGGCAATACGCTTCCTATTGGGTCACTTTTCAGACCTTTATAGTTTTGAACTGCGTGCGCGTCAGAGAATATTGTACCAATAGGAACCGTATTGCCCAATACGCTTCCTATTGGTGTCTCATTTAATGCTTCAAACCCTATAGGAAGCGTATTGGCCTATATGGTTTCTATTGAGGGATGTACAAAAATTTTAGAGGATGTGTAGATACCATCACCCAATCTTAAATTTAATTTAATTAATACTGTTAGACAACCAAAAGACAAAGAAAACAAAGGATAAAACACCCCAAGCAACGAGCTACAAAGGGATCATGGCTCAAATTTTGTTACTAGCATGACCCCCAAGAATTACTAAAAAATTTGATATCTTGGCTTGGTGGAAAGGAAAGGAATATCAATTTCCAATCTTAGTCGCTATGGCCCGTGATCTACTAAGCATCTAAGTTTCTGCGGTAGCTTTGGAATCGGCCTTTTCTTTTAGTGGTAGAGTTTTATCGATGCCGTGAACAAGACTATCTCCCCCGTCGTGACGATGTACATACGTTTAAAAGATCACTTGAACGCGGTGGATCATGTACAAGTGGAAACAACTCTCAAATACCAAACGGAAATTGAAGAAAAAATCCATGATGAAGAGGTGCAAGTGGGAGTGTGGGACTAAGTCGTATTTTTATTTATTTTTTCCTTTGTCGATTTTTTTTAAATGTGCGCACCGACACTAAACCGAACCAAAACCGGCTTTCAAACCGCAAATTATGGCGGAACCAAAACTGGTTCGACATGGAACCGGCAAAGCCTAAACTGGTTCCAAACCGTTTTGTGTTCGAAAAAAAAACATTATGCGGATCACGGAGACAGGATCCAAACGGACCAAACCCGTCTATTTGAATTCCAGTTAGGTTCATCCACTTACGACTCTTCGCTACTATATAAAAATGTTCAAACGTACTCATAATCTCAAAAGTCTTCATCAAAATCAGTTGCAGTTTCTTGATTACTTTTTAACAAAATGGCCGACAATCACCCCATTTCATCTTCTGCTGATAATGTTACCGCCGCAGAAACTGAAGCAACAAACCGACTAAAAAGAATTACTCAACATTTCGGTAAATACTCACATATTCTTATCAAATGGGGACGCCATTGTCATCAACCGCGTTACATCAACCTTCTAAAACAAGAAATCTTTGATAATCTGGTTAATCTGTACGCATATGAGTTCGCCGCTCGGTGGCAGCACTACACACACTGTATAGAATTTTATTCTCCTCCAACAGGCGTGCCTCTGCACGTCTATGCTGCTCGATGCTACATTTCGATGTGGTTCATCGATCTGTATGTTTCGAATCGCAATGTTGTAAGTAACCTTTCTGACATTGCGTTCTACGAGCATTTTCAAGAAGACCTTGTTCTGGTTTATAATAAGTATGATGGTTATTTGGCATTACTCAACGCATCGATTCGGCCTACTTATCTTACGCATAGTCTTGATGATGCACCATACATTCCTATTATTGTTGATTCTGTTAATGTAATTGATTCGAATCCTTTTGGTATTAATGACTTTACACCGAAAGAAGTATGTTATAAATTTGCGCTTATGATGAATGGAAGAAGCCTTGGGCATTCGACGCCGCTCTCTAAGGATGCAATGGGACGCCCTTGGTGGTTATTCGATTGGCATTTTGATAAGCGTGCGTATGCTTAGTTTCCATCAGAAGGTAACTTTGATCTTGAGGATGTCTCCTTTGCTTATATTCTTGGAACTGCCTGCACGCCGAATATTGAACCTAGTGATGTTGATGATTGGCTGTATTTCGCTGACGGGATTGTACCAAAAAGTTTATATCCCAAGAAGTATGATCGTGTGACTGAGAGACGGTTTTATGGGTCTCATGAAGTTAGGACCATGGAGACCGATGCAGAGTTCTCTCTCGCTCGGGCTCTTGCTACTGCAGAAGGAAAGAATGATCAATCAGGTGAAGAAGCTCCAGAAGACATCTTGCTGACGCCACGGTTTAAGTTAATCGATTGGGTGTATCATGATCATGTTATTTGGCATGTGGACAACCAAGGAAGGGTCAGAATGCATACATAGTTTTTTCAAAATGTTCCTGAATCATTATGGTAATCTTTCATTTTTGACCAGTTTGTTTAAAAAGGTTGTTTTTCATTGTTCTTTTTACTGTGTTTGTCTAGCATGTGCTACAATCAGTTGACTTTTTCCCTTGACCTATTTCAAGATCTATTACAAAGTTGTTTGTTAGAATGTTTGATGTATGAAAAATGGGATTTTGAATTCAAATGGGTACGTTTTAGTTGAAATGAACTTTACATTCCATATTGTATGATGATCATATGCATATAATATGGCTTAACCAATCTGAGCTCAGCAGAGCTGGATTGAGTTCAAACTGATCAGTTTACTCACTAATATTTAAGCAGAGCTCGAGCTAACACTGGGTCTGATCAGTTTCATTTGCACATCTTATTATAATATCACTCTCTTGTTGCCCGCTGCAAGAATTCACTGTTAGTACTCATGGGTATAAATTATAAAATTACAATGCGAGACAAATGAGATGAGCAAAGAGTAAGAGCCTTGGTTGGCATACTCCTCCATGTCCTTTTAATAGATCTGATAGACTGATAATGTATTAACTACCTTAATGATTCTTCAGTGAGCCCATTGAGTTGTCTCTTGCTTCTCGCTTCTGCAGCCGAAGCCTATTGCTAAGGATACATTACCAACTTAAACATTCATTTTCACCTTCAACTCCCATGTAACTTGCTCATCTGATATAATTAACATATTACTTTAAGGCTCTCAACCTGTATTGACCTAATTTACACCTTTAATAATTTACTAGAAAGATTTATTAATCATCATACAACAACAACCATACCGCCTGTATCTCACAGATAACAAAGCTATTGGTAGAGTCTTGAGAAGGTGGGTGACATGTTATATCATTTAACTTGGCGTAAAATAAGATATCCACTTGTTGCCTCTTTGATTTGATTAGATGCCTTGCATCCCCTAAGTTCAAGTTTTTAGCATTGAAAGCCTTATGTAGACTCTCACACTTGCATTTTTTATGTAAATTTCAACAAAGATTACATCTACTTTCTTATCTATGTCATAACACCATCACGAGTAACAACCTTGTAAAATAATGAGAATTGATTTAGGATTGTTGCCATCATCACCAATTTCAATTTTGGTCTCATACTATGTACCCTTTGTGAGATTAAATATATTATTGTTATAATATTTAATCTTGTAGCCATTATAATCATTTATATTATATAGATCAAAATATATTAATAACCTATTAATAATTAGTTGGTAATTGTTGATGAACCATATTACCCTTATTAACTAATTAGGTTTCCTCTTGGGTGTATATGTAAGGAGATTATTAGAGAGTTTAAGTGTTACACAAGTTAGACAATTTCACAACCCTCGTAACATCAAATTCGGCTCTCTCTCCCTAATCGAAACCTCCCTAGTTTCGGTTCATCACCATCATAATCTTACACCCTAAGGAGGAACCAGATCATCCTGACAAGTATGTCAAACTCAATGGCTGTATCTCTGACTGGATTCTTTGCTGGCCTGTCTGCTGTAACAGGTATGTTATTCATGTTTTCCATTATGTTTAAACAGAACTGATCAACATGTGGTATCAGAGCATATGTTGATAAATCGGTTCTGTTTTCGTATCCGTTAATTCTTGGATTGAAATATGGAAAACAAAATTTTTGAAAGTATTATAAACAGCCGGTTTCGAGTCCTTTAACAATGTCCCGAATCATTGTCTTTCGAAAAGGAATTTTAATAATTGACTCGAAATCATAATGAGTAAAACTTACTGTTCCGAAATCCATTGCAAAACCATTAAAATTCAGGTTTCGGATTTCCAGAATTACGTTTTAATTTTTTAGGGTTCATCTTTTGTTCTAAGAAAACTCGAAAATTCCTTAAGTTTTGGAATATAATTTGGATTAGTGGGTGTTTTTACTGTTTTGATCTGAATTTATCTATTAAAATTCTCAAAAACTGTTAATAGATAATCAGTTATAATTTTCGAAATCTTTTGATAAGTTTAGATCAACAATAAAACAGGAAACACTATCCCACAATCCCTAAAATTTCGAGTTTTCAGTTATTATCACAATAACAGCTGTTAACATTGGACTCGAGACCATTAGATTACGACTCGAGACTACAAGGTCTCGACTCGAAATCATAAGGGCCCTCAAATCTTTACAACTCGAGACAAAGGTCTCGACTCGAGACCATAAAGTTTCAACTCGAGACCACTGAGTTTTCGACTAAGGCCTTCAATCTTTACAACTCGAGACCGTGGTTGCTACTCGAGACCTCATTATGAGTCGAGATCTCATAAAATATAGTAGTCGAGACCATGGTTCCGACTCGAAACAACAAGGTTGCGACTCGAGACCTCATAACTGACTCGAGATCTCATAACTCAGTCGAGACCATGCTAACAGGTGGTTTGCTATTAAATACTTGGTTTTGTAAACACTTAATTAACTAATCAGAATCAGATAATTTTCACAAACCAAAATAGCTTAACTTGAATGAGCTTCTGATGTATCATTTCTGGCCAAAGCTGATTTAATACATCTATTTATTGTTCAAGTATTATAAAAAGCTATGTTGAGTATGCATTAAAAACATGAAATGTCTTAATTCTGGCCAAAGCTGATTTAATTCATTTATGTTTAGCATGCTTGACAAGTGCATAACTAAAGTGATTGTCTCATTTCTGGCCAAAGTTGATTTGTCATGATTACTTTGCACACATACTTAAATGATTACACTTCTGGCCAAAGCTGATTTGTCTTCGTTTAAGTAGAATTTTACTAAGTCTATTATTTTGATGTTAGTAATAGACAATATCACAACTTCATAATTAAAATGGTCATTATTTATGCCTGCCTTAGTATAACATGCCCTTAGATCACATTAGGACTTCTTTTCTTAGTATCATAACTTGCTCACCTTATTTCCACTATCAGCACCCAATTGCGGGATTCCACCTTTGACTGGTGATAACTTTGCTGAATGGAAGGATGCCCTCATGCTTACACTTGGATTGCTGGATTTCGATTATGCTCTTAGAGATAATAAGCCAGCGGACCTTACTACTCAAAGTACTGCTGCTGAGCAGATAGTTCATGAAAAATGGACTAGGTGTAACCGCATGTCTCTCATGTTCATGAAGCAGTCCATTCATAATGCAATTAGAGGAGCACTTCCTGATTCTGAAGATGCTAAAACCTACTTGGCTTCTGTGGAGGCACAATTCAAGGGGACATCAAAAGCACACGCTAGCACTCTTATCCTCAAGCTGGTGACGACTAAGTATGATGGGAGGAGCGGCATTCGCGAACACATCATGATGATGCATGACATGGCCAATAAGCTGAAAGGGCTAGAGATTGAAATCAGTGATGGTTTTCTTGTTCACTTCATCATCACTTCGCTTCCTTCGTCCTATGAAGCATTCAAGATCAATTACAACACTCAGAAGGATAAATGGACGATGAGTGAGCTGGTCGCTATATGCGTACAGGAGGAAGAGCGTATGAAGATGGATCGCACTACTGATGTTGCTAATTTCACTACCTCCAACTCTAAGAAGAGGAAGAACAATTATCATAGAAAGGATGCTTCCAAGGTCCAAAAGCCCAATCCTAATACAAGTGCACCTTCCAGCTCTAAGAGCTCCTTAGGCAAACCCTACTGCAAGTTCTGTAAGAAAACAGGACATAAGCAAAAGGAATGCCCAGACTTCAAGGAGTGGCTGGCTAAGAAAGGTAACTATTTTTTCATGATACTTGAGTCCTTTAATTTAAATGTTCCTGCTAATTCTTGGTGGTTTGATTCTGGTTCTATGGTTCATGTAACCAACTCTACTCAGGGATTCCTTTCAATCCGGAAGCTGGGAAGAAACCAAAGAACACTTAAAGTTGGGGATGATCGGGAATTAGAAGTGAAGGCCATTAGAACATTACAATTATTTTTGAAAACTGGTTTATGTATTAAACTTTATGATACCTTATATGTTCCTGAGGTAACTCGGAACCTTGTATCAGGACCAAAGTTAGACATTGACGGTTTTGTTGTTTCCCATGGTCATCGCAAACTCTCTATTCTCTATGATTCCGTTGTTTATGGTACTGGCATTCTGGATGGTGGTCTCTATAGATTAGAACTAGATGATAATTTTTCCAAATCTTTGTTGTCATATAATATTAATGAATCACTCACAAAGATGAAACAGATTCGAGACTTAGAGACTTCATCTATGTTGTGGCATCAACGCTTAGGCCACATCTCAAGAGAACGATTAAATCGTCTCGTAAAGGATGAAGTCTTACCTCCCCTCTATTTCACTAATTTTGGAACATGTGTCAAATGTCTTAAAGGCAAAATGACCTCAGCGAATAAGAAAGGTGCCACTGAGAGCTCTAATTTATTAGAACTCATTCACACTGGCGTTAGTGGTCCTTACCAAATCGCTGGCATAACAGGACATACTTCATTTATCACTTTCATTGATGATTATTCTCGTTACATGTACTTGTATCTTATTAAGGAAAAGTCTGAATCTCTTACAACTTTTAAAGATTATAAAGCTGAAGTTGAAAAACAATTAGATCATCAGATTAAAGTTGTGAGATCAGATAGAGGCGGTGAATATTATGGAAGACATACTGATGTGGGTCAAGCGCCTGGTCCATTTTATGAGTTTTGTAAGGGCCAGGGGATTGTAAACCAATACACCATGCCTGGTACACCTCAGTAGAACGGTGTCGCTGAACGAAGAAATCGTACCCCTATGAACATGGTGCGCAATATGTTAGCCAACACTAATTTACCATTATTCCTCTGGACTGAAGCGTTAAAAGCAGCTGTTCATCTACTCAATAGAGTTCCTTCTAAGTCTGTCCCTAAAACTCCTTATGAACTTTGGACAGGAAGGAAACCGAGTCTTAAATATATGAAAGTATGGGGCTGCATTGTCACGACCCTCGACCCCACCCAGGATGGAATCGAGAGCCGCGAGCAGCCAAGTGGTACCGGTGGTTATTTTGAAAAGTAGTGCAGCGGAAATTTCATCAGAACCGTGAGTTAGGAAAAATATCAGAGTTTAGAAAACACCGGATTTTATTTATTAAATAAATGGGATAAAACCATGTTTTAAAAGGTAGCTTTAATATAGAATGAATGTGAATACATAAAACAACTTTTCTTAATTTAATTTAATTGGTAAAATAAGCCACTTCTGTAAGCCTTGTTGGTGCCGCATCCAACTCTAATTCCTGATCTACTGTAATTACCTGAAATGCATTTTAAAAAGATTTTGTCAACAGGAAATACTGGTGAGTTCATTCATTTTTATAAAATGACCCTTAGTTATAAATTACAGCATAAGAGCGATTACAATGGCTTCTATCTTATTTTTATCTGGCGCCGTGTCACATTGCGTGACGATGGTCATACCACTATTGGGTCCTGTCACCCAAGTAGTGACGATCACTGTTAGGATATATTAGCCTAACCAGTGAAAATTAGTAATGTGCACAATACCCCACTAGCCAGTGATTCAAGATATCCACGACTTACTCCCTGTAATTATAACTTTTGAAAATAATTTGAGGTATTGTAAAACAGTTGAGAAAAAGAGAATGACTCACATTGCAGATTTATATAGGCAGAGCTTAGCTTATTGATTAGCCTTGTAACCTAATTTAATGCACACGAACTAGGTCAGTAACTAATACAGCATTTACGATAACTCACGAGATTAAAACCTTCACAATAAATGACAAAGTGCAATACTTAAACATCCATCGAATTAACGACGAATGACAAAGTATAACCCAAGTTTGAGCAGCACTTAAACATTCATCGGATAGTTTCAATCGATCGGACATTGAATCGTAGCAGCGATCAAGTTAATACCCTGTATCGTAGCAGCGCCTCGCTATAATAAAAGTAAATTTCGAATTTGTGTAGTGAGCTCTCGTTTTTGTGAAATGATTTCGACAACAGTGGACTGCTCATGGCCATTCCTATTTATAGGTGAAATTTGGGTCTGTCGCGGCCCGCGTGAACCTCCGGCCGATCTTTACACGGCCCGCGTGGCCACCTAGTCTATGCGTAGGGTTGCTGGGTCACCAGTAGGTGTGCCACGTGGGTGACACGTGGATCCGGAACACTTATCCGGTCAACAGGGAGTTGACGCGGCCCGCGTAAGTGTCCGCTTATCTTTACGCGGCCCGTCTAAAGACCATAAATCTTGATTTCTTGATTTTTTATATGGATTGGGGTTTCAGGGGTCCGGGTTTTTACTTATGGATCAATTTGGGATATTTTTTAATATAATTATATCACAAAGAAAAAGGGAATAAAATAGTGAGAAAAGAGAATGGACCCAGTTTGTAACTTTAGGGTTCAACTAGAAAGCCTCCTGATATAAATTTTGGGTATAACTTCCGAGCTATTAAAAATATATAATGCACTCGTGTTAAGTATAGTAACCCTAATTCAACCTTGTCCCTATGTCACGAGACAGAACCCCAATGAACTTAGTCAGGCAGAGCCTTGACATGCGTTCTAGGGCTCAGATCAATCGGAAAGGGTAGCGGTGATCGGGAGTTAAAATATTTAAAACGGGGCAGGGCTTTATTATTATTATAGATGAAAATAATAAAATAAATATTAGAAATCTTGAGAGAAAGAAAAAAAATTGGCCAGGGAGAAGGCAAGAAAGGAATGTCAAATTGGCTTCATGTCTTCTACTATTTATAGTACACTAACTTAGAGGCAAAGCAGCCTACTACACACGCATACATATGAGTGTACAAAAGAATTCATTTCTTGCTTACACGTGCACTTACATCTTAGTTTTAAGTTATTATTATTATTTAATATATATATTATTAGGGAGCCGCTAAAATAAGAACAACCCCCAGTTATGAGAACCACTCTCCACCAATCACATTCAGCCAACAAAAAGGGTAATTTGGTCATTTACCCTATATGTCATATCCATCCTCTCTCCTCTCTTTAAAAGATGCACTCTTCTCTCTCCTCTCTCCTCTCTCCTCTCTCCTCTCTTCTCTCTTTTCTATTTAAAAGTTGCAGCTCATCTATGTCTCTCTCTTTCTTCATACAAGAAATCACCAAATCTCTCTCATCCGCCACCACATCCCCCCCACTCCGGCAACCCCTAAACACCACACCCCCTTCGATCTGCAACCTATCTCTCATCTCCTCCAAACCCCTCCGATCTGCAACCTATCTCAGATCTGCAAAAGAGACGGTGGCTGCAACTGTTCGGAGACGACCGGTGAAGGGCGATTTTGTGGTGGTGCGGTTTGACCTCCGGCCGGTGGGTGAGGGGGGGTGTTGTTCTGAAGATGGTAACCGAACCCCATCGTTCCCCACCCGAACCACTCTCTTCTCTCTGCTACTCCGGTGACCGGAGATGGTGACCGAAGGGGGGGTTTTAGTGGTGGAAATGGTGGGTTTGGCCGGTTGGTCGGCGGCGGTGGATGAAGGCGGTGGTGGTGGGTCAGCCCCACCCTGTGACGGCGACGGTGGTGGTGGGTCACCCACACCCCTGTGACGGCGACGGTGGTGGTGGATCAGCCACACCTTGTTGGTATTTCTTTGATATTTTTTTTGGTTTAGATCTGTTGATATTGACTTTTCTGAGGTTGAATCTGGGTTTGAATCTATGGGGTTTTGACTTTTCTTGATGGTTTGTTTTTTACGATGATGTTCTTGATCTGTTGAATTTTTTGTATGTGTTCTTTCTTTTTCTGGGTTTTGAATGTTTGAATCGGTTGAAGCTTTTGGCCTGTGTTCTTGATCTATGGGGTTTGAATGTTTGATATGTGGGTTGAATGATGTTCAGGTTCCTTGTGGGTTTTGAATGTTTGAATGTTTTACGAGGTTCAAAATCTGAGGTTTTTTTTATCCGATCCGTATGTTCAGGTTCCTTGTGCCATTTTTGGGTGTGTTTAAATCGGTTGAATCTGGTTGAATCTGGCGCCTTTTTGAATCGGCGGTGATGATAAAAAAAACGGAAGATGGCGCGGCAAGGACGGCGTGGGGTAGGTTTTTTAAACCTGCAACCCCTCTTTTGCAGCCTTTTGATTATCTGCTAATCTGAGCCAAACCCCGTTTTATTTTTCGAGATACCCTTTGTTTTGATGTTTTTGTATTTTTCCCCTCTAGTCGATGATGATAACGATATATCTGAGACACCCCCCCCCCCCCGAGTATGCGATTTCTGGGTGCGTTCGTGTTTTTGCGTAAAAAAGTTTTTGTTAAAAAAAAAGTTAAATCGTAAACTTTTTTAACGTAAAAATGTAAACTGTTTAACGTACAAACGTAAAACTTTTTACGTAAAAAGTTTTACGTAAAACGTAAAAAGTTTACGTAAAACGTAAAACGTACAACGTAAAAAGTTTGCGTTTCTGGGTGCGTTCGTGTTGCGTAAATAATGTTTTTGTAAAAAAAAACTGTTAAACCGTAAACTTTTTAACGTAAAACGTAAAAACGTAAACTTTTTAAACGTAACACGTAAAAGGAAAAAATCGTAAAAAGTTTTACGTAAAATGTAAAAAGTTTTTAACGTAAATCGTAAAACGTAAAAACGACGCGTTAAAAATGTAAAAACGTAAAACGTAAAAAAAAAACGGCGCGTTAAAATGTAAAAAACGTAAAAGCGTAAAACGTAAAAAAAACGACGCGTTAAAAATGTAAAAAACGTAAAACGTAAAAAAAAACGGCGCGTTAAAACCAAAACAGCGTAAAAACGTAAAAAGTTAAAAAACGACGCGGTAAAACGTAAAAAAGTTCGGCGCGTTAAAAAACGGGCAAAAAACGTAAAAAAACGGTGCGTTAAAAAAACGGGCGAGTTAAAAAAAACGGCGAAAAAAACGGCGCGTTAAAAAAACGGGCGGAAAAAACGGCGCGTTAAAAAAAACGTGTAAAACGAAAAAATCGTAAAAAGTTTTACGTAAAATGTAAAAAGTTTTTAACGTAAATCGTAAAACGTAAAAACGACGCGTTAAAAATGTAAAAACGTAAAACGTAAAAAAAAACGGCGCTTTAAAATGTAAAAAACGTAAAAGCGTAAAACGTAAAAAAAACGACGCGTTAAAAATGTAAAAAACGTAAAACGTAAAAAAAAACGGCGCGTTAAAACGAAAACAGCGTAAAAACGTAAAAAGTTAAAAAACGACGCGGTAAAACGTAAAAAAGTTCGGCGCGTTAAAAAAAGGGCAAAAAACGGTGCGTTAAAAAAACGGGCGAGTTAAAAAAACGGCGAAAAAAAACGGCGAGTTAAAAAAACGGCGAAAAAAACGGCGCGTTAAAAAAAACGGCGCGTTAAAAAAACGGGGCGCAAAAAACGGCGCGTGGAAAAGCTGCGGTAAAAAACTTAAAAACGTATAACGTAAAAAAAAAACGGCGCGTTAAAAATGTAAACAACGTAAAAACGTAAAACGTAAAAAACAACGACGCGTTAAAAATGTAAAAAACGTAAAAACGTAAAACGTAAAAAAAACGGCGCGTTAAAACGAAAACAACGCAAAAGCGTAAAATGTTAAAAAACGACGCGGTAAACCGAAAAAAAGTTCGGCGCGTTAAAAAAAGGGCGAAAAACGTAAAAAAACGACGCGTTAAAAAAACGGGCGCGTTAAAAAAACGGGCGAAAAACGGCGCGTTAAAAAAACGGGCGGAAAAAACGGCGCGTTAAAAAAACGGGCGAAAAAAACAGCGCGTGGAAAAGCCGGGGCAAAAAAAAAAACGGTGCGTTAAAAAAACGGGCGAAAAAAACGGGCGAAAAAAAACGGGCGTAAAAACGGCGCGTCAAAAAAACGTAAAAAGTTTAACGTAAAACTTAACTTGTAAAAAGTATAAAAAATGTGTTAAAAAAATCTGAATTTTAAAATGTTTTTAGTAAAAAAGTTATGTTTAAAAAAAAAGTAATAATATAATAAAACAAAAAACTAATAAAAAACAATAAAGATAAAAAGACAAAATAGAGTTATTTTACTAAATTACCCTTTTGGATTATAATATTAAAGACATAATAAGACAAAAACCATTTAATATTAATTTTTGTAACCTTTAATCTCATCCATCAATCAAGTTGATCAAATGGCTAGAAAGTGGTTCTCATGGTTCTCATAACTGGAGGTGGTTTTCATTTTAGCGATCCCCTATATTATTATACCCATATGTTTATCTTTTTATCATTATTATTTTATTTTAAATTGGACACGTACGTCCATATCATATTTCATATGTTTTTATTTTTAATTATTATATATTATAATTAATTTAACTGCTTTACTTATTTGGCGTTTATAACTTCTAAAATATAACGTTTTTATAAAAGAATGAATATGTCATTAGAATGAGAATATTTTTGTCTACATTTGGAACCAAGTTTCATTAAAAATAGAGTAGGTTCAAAATAAAATGTATGTTTATAGTTTAATTATTAAACGGTTCCTAGGCCCGTCCAGGTACTTCATATTTCTTACATTTAACTTACCCGTAATCTACCCGTCTAATAATATAAGTTTTTATATACTTTTATTTTATTAGAAAGGTCACCCATATACATGCCAATTAATTAGTATAATATTTCAACCAACTATATATAAAATAGTTTTTAAAACTATTTGAGTCAAATAATTATATTAAAATAAACTAGTTACTAGGGGTTAATAAATTTAAACAACCTATAATTTATATGATAAAATTGGGAATGTTACATGCATTGCTGAAGCAAAACTCTATAATCCTTTCCTAAGGAAACTTGACCCTGAAACAGTTACCTGTTTCTTTATCGGGTATCCTGATCACTCAAAGGGTTATCGTTTCTATTGTCCTTCCCATGTCACCCGTATTGTTGAAACTAAGCGTGCTGCGTCCCTGCAGGATTTCAAGGTCAGTGGGAGCAGTACCAACCCTTACGAAGAATTGCATGAAGTACAAGACGCGGGGGGGGGGGGGAGAGACTCGTCGCTTACCATTACTCCGTTTACTCCTCTTGTACCCAATGCAACAACTGCACCTGAAGCTACTGCACCAATTTCATCTCCACAATCAGAACCCATTATACCTCATAACGAAGGCACATCAAACGCTCAAAACCAAGACAACGCTGAACCCGATAATCAACTCAGGAGGTCATCTAGGCAAAGAAGGCCTACTAATTGGGATGATTATGTTACCTACCTGACTGAAATGGATGCTAGAAAGCTCAATGATCTTATCTCTTATAATGAAGCCATTAGCAGTGATCAGTCTTCTGAATGGAATAAAGCAATGATTGATGAGCTTGAATCCATGAAGAAAAATGACGTTTGGGATTTGGTAGAATTACCCAATGGAGTCAAACCCGTAGGATGTAAATGGGTGTTCAAAACAAAACTGGATCCGAATGGGAACGTTGAACGCTACAAAGCGAGATTGGTTGCAAAGGGCTACACTCAGAAATAGGGAATTGATTATTAAGAGACGTTTTCACCTGTCTCTCGTAAAGATTCATTAAGGTTCGTTATGGCCCTAGTAGCTCATTTTGATTTGGAGCTGCATCAGATGGACGTCAAAACTGCTTTCCTTAACGGAGACTTAGACGAAGATGTTTACATGAAATAACCTGAAGGCTTTAAACCTGAAGGTCAGGAGCATCTAGTCTGTAAGTTGAAGAAATCCATTTATGGGTTAAAACAAGCATCACGTCAATGGTACCTCAAGTTTGATGAAGCCATGAAGAGACAAGGTTTTATGAAGAATCAAGTGGATCAATGCACCTACCTCAAGATGAGTGGGAGTAACTTTACTATACTTGTCCTATATGTAGATGATATTCTATTGGCAAGTAATAGTTTAGACATGTTGCATGAGTCGAAGCGGTTACTCTCGCATAACTTCGACATGAAGGATCTCGGAGATGCTTCTTACGTCATTGGCATCGAAATTCACCGAGATAGACACAAAGGGATCTTAGGATTGTCTCAAAAGACTTACATAGATCGTGTCCTTACACGTTACAACATGCAACAGTGCAAACCCTCAGTCGCTCCAGTAGTTAAGGGAGATGTTTTCGGTTCATTCCAGTGTCCGACAACAGAGGTTGAAAGGGAGAAAATGAGTCAGATACCTTACGCGTCAGTAGTCGGGAGCCTGATGTATGCTCAAGTCTGTACTCGTCCAGATATCGCTTATATTGCTGGAATGCTAGGCCGTTATCAGACTAATCATGGCCTAGATCACTAGAAAGCAGCTAAGAAGGACCTTAGATATCTGCAAGGGATGAAAGACTATAAACTGACTTATAGAAGAAGTGATCACTTAGAAGTGGTAGGTTATTCTGATTCTGACTTTGCCAAATGCAAAGATGACAAGAAATCCACTTCGGGCTATATCTTTATGTTAGCAGGCGGACCTATCTCATGGAAGAGTCATAAACAACAGTTAACTACAACTTCCACAATGATGGCAGAATACATTGCTGTTTACAATGCAACCTGTCATGGAATGTTGCTTAGAAATCTGATCACTGGACTCAAAATAGTTAATTCCATTTCTAGACCATTGAAGCTTTACTGTGATAACTCAGCTGCCGTTAGTTTCTGGAACAGTAACAGTTCGACTGGAGCTGGTTTATATCTCGATACAAAATATTTGTTCGTTCGTGAACGAGTTGAGGAAAATAATCTTTGTATTGAGCATATTAGTACTAAAGATATGCTTACGGATCCGATGACAAAAGGTCTCCCACCTAAAGTTTTCGAAGAACATGTATCGAATATGGGACTTACTAAAGACCTTATTTAATGGCATATTGTACTAGGAGTTAACTGCCATTTTCGTCCCTGTGTTTTGGTCACTTTGGCCATTTCAGTCCATTTCTCAAAAATGCGCCATTTTCGTCCCCCACGTTCTGGAAAGGTGCCATTTCAGTCCAAAAATCATAACCCAGTTAAGTCAGTTAGTAAATAAGGACTGATTGTGTAAATTTGTAACATAAAGGACTGATTGTGTAAATTTGTAACACCACCACCACTAGCCCTGCCACCACCACCACTCCGCTGCCACCACCACCACCACCGCCACCATCGCCACTCCGCTGCCACCGCCACCACCACCACTCCGCTGCCACCACCGCCACTCCGCTGCCACCGCCACCACTCCGCTGCCACCACCACCGCCACCGCCACCACCGCCACCACCACCACTCCGCTGCCACCACCACCACCACCACCACTCCGCTGCCACCGCCACCACCAATTTTGTTGATGATAATGTTGTTGCTGCTGTTACTGTTGCTTCCTTCAAATATTAATAGAGGCGATGATGATGAATTTGTCGTCGTCTGAGTGGATCGAACAAAGCTTGAAACAGACCGTATCTTGGCGGGGTAATATCCGGAGGCTTCTATTTGAAGCAAACGTGATGTTTGCCGCCGCCACCGCACATTCTCGTTCATCGTTCATCACCGCACCATCACATTCTCGTTCATCATTCATCACCGCTCCACCACAGCCCTGCCACCACCACTCTCACAGATGTCACCGCACCATCACATTCTAGATGAAGTTTGGCCAATGATAGTTCTTGATCCTTCTCTGTATTCACCTGCTGAACTAAATTGCCGATGCATCTGAATGGTGAGCTGGAACCCCTTGGTCTGATAGAGCTTTTTTCTGTCTTGTCTGTTAAAGGTGCTCTTCAGATACAGGCTTTGATGAATCCATCTGCATCACACGTACCATTGCTTCCAAAGACTTGTACTGTTTAAACGAATTAGATTAGCTAATATGTAAATAAACAATACTATAAGAAAGTGAGTTGCTTTTGAACCTTTTGTTGATACTGAGAAGCTTGAGCTTCTGCATGAATTACAAGTTCAGAAATGTATTCTTTACATTGCTTGATCTGCAAGACAATTGCAGCAAACTTGTTAGATGAGTTAAGAAACGAATCACACAAAAGAAAAGCTGTGAGTTTTCAGTAATTTGATGAAAGCTTCATGAGCCATAACCAATTGCTTCTTCAACAATAATAGTGCGTTTTCTGGCTCATGGCTACTTGAAGTTTCTTCGACTAACATGTTTTCCAGCACATCTTCATCATCAGAAAGAATCGAGCTGGAAGTAGAAACGTCAGTTGCAGATCCATCCAAGTCTTCAAATATGGATCGGTCATGAATAGAACTTAAATAAACCATCATGTTTTCAAGTTTGTTTCTTATTGCAATAAGTTCAGCTATTATCTGAAACTCATCTTTGGACTTTTCATCATGTTCTGTATTATACTGTATTTCAGTCAAAGCCATTGTCACCGGAGTAGAGAGGTAAAGGTGATGGTGGTGGTGATTGCAGAGCATAGAGAGAGAGTAGAGAGAGAGTGGTGGTGGTGGTGATGGCAGTGGTGGTGGTGGCAGCGGAGTGGTGGTGGTGGTGGCAGCGGAGTGGTGGTGGTGGTGGTGGTGGCAGCGGAGTGGTGGTGGTGGCGGTGGTGGCGGTGGCGGTGTGGTGGTGGCGGTGGCGGTGGTGGCGGTGGCGGTGGCGGTGGCGGTGGTGGCGGAGTGGTGGCGGTGGCGGTGGTGGCGGAGTGGTGGCGGTGGCAGCGGAGTGGCGGTGGTGGCGGTGGTGGCGGTGGTGGCAGCGGAGTGGTGGTGGTGGCGGTGGCAGCGGAGTGGCGATGGTGGCGGTGGTGGTGGTGGCAGCGGAGTGGTGGTGGTGGCAGGGCTAGTGGTGGTGGTGTTACAAATTTACACAATCAGTCCTTTATGTTACAAATTTACACAATCAGTCCTTATTTACTAACTGACTTAACTGGGTTATGATTTTTGGACTGAAATGGCACCTTTCCAGAACGTGGGGGACGAAAATGGCGCATTTTTTAGAAATGGACTGAAATGGCCAAAGTGACCAAAACACAGGGACGAAAATGGCAGTTAACTCTTGTACTAGCTTATGTTTTAATTAATAAAATTTCCTCAGTTTGATTTTGTATGTCTCTAACATATGTTCTGCCGGTGTAATGACATATAGACAAATATAAAAACAAATCAGGCGCTAAAAGGCTTATGTGTATTTTGATCATAACTGTTAGGTTTTAAATTAAGGCTATAGTATAACTAATGGGGGTCCTCGAATGATGATTCAACGGCTGTATTTCTCTGCTATGGTTCTTGGTTTAAGGCTAAAATGAGTGTTAACTCCTGGCCAGGCTCATCTAATACTCATGATAAATGATTACTCGGCTAAGTGGAAGAATGTGAGATTAAATATATTATTGTTATAATATTTAATCTTGTAGCCATTATAATCATTTATATTATATAGATCAAAATATATTAATATCCTATTAATAATTAGTTGGTAATTGTTGATGGACCATATTACCCTTATTAACTAATTAGGTTTCCTCTTGGGTGTATATGTAAGGAGATTATTAGAGAGTTTAAGTGTTACACAAGTTAGACAATTTCACAACCCTCATAACATCAAATTCGGCTCTCTCCCTCCCTAATCGAAACCTCCCTAGTTTCGGTTCATCACCATCATAATCTTACACCCTAAGGAAGAACCAGATCATCCTAACATGTATGTCAAACTCAATGGCTACATCTCTGACTGGATTCTCAGCTGGCCTGTCTGCTGTAACAGGTATGTTATTCATGTTTTCAATTAGGTTTAAACATAACTGATCAACACCCTTGTTAAACTATATTTTTGTTCCAAGCATACATACATCATTATTCTTGTCTTCCTAGTTCACATATTCAGTAGCAATGGAATGGAGACTTCTATATTTTCAACGGCTCCTTTCAGTTGGATGTTTGTTTGTTTGTTTGTTTGAGGCTGATCAACATTCTCTTCTACAATTTGTGAAACTACACTACCCTGATGATTGGATCATTCTCCAATCGTTGTTTAGCCGCATTGACTAATTGTTTGCATTATTTCTATACAGTTTGTGAGATTGCACTCACCTTTTCAGCATTAGGAACCTTATTGATTTGCTACTGGTTTTTTGGTTTTTTTATTGCACATATCAGTAGCAAATCAATAAGGTTCTTGACCGATATCCAATAAGGTTCCTAATGCTGAAAAGGTGAGTGGAGTGGTCATGACCGGAGATAATTGACCGATAAAAAAAACCAAAAAAAACAGGAGCTTGACCAAAAAGGGGGTCAAGGAACCTTATTGGATATGCCGAACACATATCAGCATTAGGACAATTATCTCAAATATCGGTCCTTGACCGATATCCAATATTTTACCACTGTCACACCCCAACCGATGGCGGAATCATCGGGGCGTGGCACTGAGCGAAACAGATTGTCCAGAAGTTTCCATAGCAACTATCATTACCATTCAATTAGAGCAATACGTCCCATACCGTATCTTAAATAGTCAAACAAGTTATTACAGATAACATCAAAACAAATATTCTGTTCCGACAACTCACATTTAAATAAGTAGCAATTGTTTATCTGCTTCTAGAGACCCCTAATACGTTATCTACAGACAACTATTTGTTGGGCTCTAGAGCTTTATTCTAGCTTCCATTCCCTACCACACATGCATCCTAAGCACCTGTCACATACGTTAAAATAAAGTCAATACATAAAATGTAAAGGTGAGCATACAAGTTTGATAGTAGCATATAGAGTTCGAATTCGTTTACGCATAACCAGCACGTACACATAGTGAAATGAAGCATGTTAGTTATCGACATAGATCCATCGATACCAATGACTGCGGGTTGACTGCCCGAGGCAGTTCGCAATACATGATTACCATTGTAATCCATGCAAGTAAAAGATCCTTAACAACCCCCGTGTGAACGGGTGCTGAGTCCAAACTATAGTACTATCGTTGCTAAGGCAGGTAGACAGCATTCCATGTGTAATCATAATAAACAAGCATTCATAAGCCACGTATAACATGCATAAATGGTTTAGCGTTAAAATAGCTTGAGTAGTGTGATTGTTGTAGTTTGAATATTCGTAACGTATGTAACACCCAAAAGTGCTAAAGCAAAAAGGGTTCGAGTATACTCACAGCGATATGGATTGAAGGGAGCGTTTTTCAGCTAGTACGGTTAGCCTGAATAGATTCGATAACGTAAGGATAAGTGGTACGCAAAATGTGACAACCCTCACCAAACCAGGTATCCGTACGACTTAATTAATAATTAATTATTGCTTAATTACTGTGCTTGCTTGAACTTGTGAATAAACTGCTACTTGAATACTGATACATGCACTTACTTGCATCATACTTTACTTACCGTCACTATATTATTTACATGCTGAACCTTAGTGACAAACATGATGCACAAAAGCACAGTAGCACTATAAACGGATAACCTATTGAACATGCTGATAAAGCCAGCATCAGGCAGACACTGCCTCTAAGGCCTGTATGAGCCAGAAATATTTTGCTACACTAGTGGTGAGTGTAGGGATACAAGGGTTGTAGAACTGCGTCTCTAGGAATAAGTTACAATGACTGGATGTGCCTAAAACGTACTTTAAGTACAAAACTCAGCACTTTACATAATAATTCAGCTTTTAGCTAACTAATAAAGTGCCAAAACATGAGAAAAATATTACTAGACACTTTCCAAAGTGTCAGAAATGAGTTGTGTCACTAAAAAGGGTAATAACGACACTTTAAAGCTTTGTTAAGCACTTTAACGGATTACTATCCAACCAAACAACCGGACTATACCCGAAACATGAAAATATTGTTATTTTCATTATTTATCTTTTTCTGAGCCAGTTAGGGTCCCTGAATACCCTAACACCCATTGTAACGCGTGACACACAACTAACCGGGTTAAGCACTTAACTAACTTACTTAACCTAACTAAGTCCTAACTAATTGGTTGGTTATGGACTAGAACCCCCCCCCCCCTCTCTCTAACCGTCCCCAACTAAGAAGGGACACACTTGTACTCTTGTTGATTATTTTAATCTTAAGTGTCTAATATCTAGATGGCACATAAACCTTTGGTTAATACTCACCCTAATTGCCTATAAGATCATGGTTTAACCTATCATTCATTTCACAACACTCATAACACAACAACACTCCCTCTCTCTCTCTAGAAAGCTCACGGCCGAACCCCCCACACCCATCCATCCATTTTCGATTTTTATCTTGCAAGTTCCAATCATCTACAAGTGTTAAGGGTCGCATATAAGGAGTCTTGGTGCAAGCGGAAGGCGAAGGACCTCACTCTCTTGCTTTTATCCACCCTTTTTGCGTCTAGATTCTTCCCTAGCCTCGAGCTAGTGGTATGTTGCTTAAATCACCTTCTTGAACTATTTTGAAGAGGTTAATATGATTTGTAACGGTTAAAACTCGTAATCATACAAGATGACACACAAAAGTCTACTTAAAACACTAAAAAGGTGGTTAAAAGCTCACTAGTTGTGTAAATGTTGTAGTAATTGAAATTTGTGATTATTTGGACCCGATCTATGTTGTGGTAGCTCGGATCATCATTTAACCCGGTTTAGTCATGATCTTGGATTGTGACATAAAGCTTGTTTAAGTGTAACAAGGGTTAGAAGATGAAACTCTACCACACACATATCATGAACTTGTGTAAAAGTGTTTTAGTTTGTAAAATAGTGTTTAAAACTAGTAGATCTACGTATCTACAAGTGGTATTTTCAAAGGACCAAGCGTTAAAGAAATCATGCTTTCTAAAAATGGATCTTACACTAACAAGAATGGTTTTTAACACAAAGTTTCGACAAACTAACTATTTTTGAAAAAGTTGACGAGAAGTTGTAAAGACGGAACTTCCATAAAAACGAGGTTTTTACAAAATCGGATTGTTTTATATATAGATCCACTAAAAGTAATGAGATTTACTTCACAGTTTGGATAAATCACAAGTTCATGAAATTTATGCGATTTATATACATATTTTGGCTAATTTGTGATTTGAACATGGTTTTGATTGAATAAGAAGATTGTTGGTTTGATTTATAAAAGAAAATGATACACTTGAAAGCGTGGCCACCTCCAGTTACAGAGGAAACTCTGGCGAAATTTTTCCAAAAAGCCTAACACTTAGAAATACTTTCACTATAAGTGTTAGAAATACATTTTGCCTTGTTTTCAAAATATAAGTCTCGCCACGACTATATTTACAAAACATCGGAGGTGGGATTTTCACAAAATAAAACGTGATACATATATATATTTAGTATATATTCTTCTTTCACAACATCACTTGTATAAATGTTTATGATTATTTTGTGAACTACGTAAATATTATTTTTAGAGTAAAAATAATATTACTAAGTATTATTTTGGGAAAATCACATGTATTAAAATATAATATTTTTGGGAAGAATATTTATATTTTGGAGTTAGGAAATAAAATATATTAAGTGAGACTTAATAGTGAAATCTGAATGTTACGAACGCACATGTATTAAATCCCCCATTCTTGGGAAGGAAAATAACTACCAAGTATATACAGAATATAAACACGAAATAGTTGCCTAACTATTTCCCAAAAACTTAAACCATAAAGCTAAGGCACGGCCGTCCGTCTAATAGAATTAGTACGTGTAGGTCGTCACACAGCTGTTGATTTGGAGGCATACTTGGTAGAGACGCACCACAGTGAGTTCATGTCCCCCTTTTCTCTTAATTGTTTTCAGTTTTCTAAACTGCGGGGGTGAAATACATGTTGCTTTGATTATAAGTACATTATACATGGTATGGTTAGCGTAAGGAGGTTTATTACTTAGATCATGTGAGTGGGTAGGCAGAAACTGGAGGCCATTAATCCTCATTGTAGGACCGAGGGACGTAAGCGGTAGATCTATCTGGGTGTAGCGAGCCCAACTCTAGGCCCAACAGAACGGACCTCTGGGAGGCCCAACAGAACGGACCTTGGAGTGACTTTGTACCCAACGCTAAATCTGCTAGGTTTGAGTCTTCCTACTTGCACTTCACATATATCAGTGTCCTTGCAAACCATTGGTGATCTCAATTCCCTTATTTGCTACATACCAGAATTTTTATACTCACAAAGGTTTACTTACTCACTTACACATGAACTCGCTCAACATTATTGTTGATTTTTCAACTTACATGTATTTCAGGAAATTAAAGATCTGGCGCGGTATGTTATGTTTTCCCGCTGCATAAGGGTTCCAAGGTCATCCCAGTTTAGGAAATGTGACTCTTTCCTGGACAAGTCACAAATCTTAAACTGCGTTTATTTCATGTCGGTGTTTATGTTATTCAAGACAATGTTTTATGTTATGAGGTTGTAAGTCTCTAAGACAATGTTGTGTTACTATGGTTTTAAAACTTAATCGAATGGATGACCTTGCATGATTTTATCTCATATAGCTTTGTTATGGTTAAGCTATGGTATTAAGAAGTCACACCAAAATAACCACGCTTCCGCAAAGCCAGGGTGTGACAGCTTGGTATCAGAGCTCTGATCATAGCGAACTAGGATTCCTTTTCGAGTCTAGACTATGATCACTAGGGCTCTCACGAAAACATTTTTCTGCATACCACTTAAGTCCAGATCCAAAACTTTTTACAAACAAATGTTGAGCACATTTTATTCATTATTTTTAGCTCAGTCCGGAAAGGTTGAGGCTCGGTCTTGGAGGCCGAGGCTCGGTCTGAGAGATCGAGGTAGTTGGCTAGTTGGACTAGGAAGAGTAGGCTCAGTCTTGGAGGCTGAGGCTCGGTCTTAGAGACCGAGGCTCGATCTAAGAAATCGAGGTAGATGGCTAGTAAGACTAGGAAGAGTAGGCTCAGTCTTGGAGGCTGAGGCTCGGTCTTAGAGGCCGAGGCTCGATCTAAGAGGTCGAGGTAGATGATAGAGCAGTCTTAGAGACTGGGAAGAATTTGGCTAGTGGGACTAGGAGAATTATTTGATTGACTAACATGTTTATATGATTATATGATTGATTATTATACGTATATGTGTTTGTGTTACAAACGTCATGCTTTCATCATGTACTAGAAAGATGGACACTACGAATCCCATGGCCATAGTGTCAGACGACATAGTTTCATCGAAGCACGAGGTGTACACTTCCGATACTACCGGCACAGACAATGACGACTTTCAGCCCTTTTGCGCTGCCTGAAGTCGTAGCAGAGCCTACTGATGGCCATCTTGTTGGGAATTTGCCCCTTGCCGCTTATCCTGTTGATGATATGCCCCCCCCCCCCCCGACGTGGCCTCTGATGACGATAACGATCTACTAAAGGAGGACCCATTCGAGGGCAGGGCCCTATTGCTGCTGGTATTAGACTACTGCATGCGGACGCTCCTGTAGGGGAAACTCATGTCCATTCCCCTATCCCAGACTCATTTGAGTTTCTGACATCCGCATCTTCGCATATACAGGGAGTGCAGCACCATTCACACGACGCCGACCCTGATACGGCATCATCAGCTGCACCGTTTCCCGCACCCATCCTGGAGTTTGATCACAGTATTGAGGGTGATCTTGTCCTTCCACCAGGTTTTGATCCAGACCATGACCTTGAGTTCATACACTTAGACCAGTCCTTGGAGGATCCTGTAACCCCCTGTGTTTGTTGATCCAGCTGATCTTGAGATGGAGTTTTGATCCGGAGCCAGCCGTGGCCCCTGAGCCAGGCGTTGCTCCTGACCCCGCATTGGAGCATGACCCTGTTCATGCCGATGCACCTGCTGTTGCTCCTTGATTGATCATCTGCTTGGACGAGAGAAAATTTGGGGTAACTGTGCAAGACAATTTATTATTACGGGGGCCCACGTAATAACGACTTGTAGTGCACAGAAATCCTGGTGGACTCTGCGGGTCAAGCTAATGAAAACCAATGTAGCAGGAAATATCTAAAACATGAATGACCAAGGCGAGGCGATGTAGCCTCGAGTTCATTCTATTACAAGCAACAAGCCAAATTGGCCAGCCTATGTGAAGGCTCAGAAATTTATTTCCCCACTCATACATTGAGTATATTCGCGTGTGAAATTGGGTGATTACATGATGGCTTATGTTTCTATATACCTCATAGACAATTGAAACGTTGTCTAACCCGCTTCACACCACTTCGACAAAAGGGAATGTCACCCAGACGTGACGCAAACACCAGTATGTTGCCAAGGACAGAAGCCGAGCTGCAAGAACGCATCTCACAGATAAATGCACGACATGATGCCCCCCGCTCTAAGCACAACGATGGCATTACTGGAGATAACCCTCCAACTGGCTGCACCTATAAACAGTTCCTGAACTGCAAGCCTTTGAACTTTGACGGAACAGGAGGCGCCGTTGCATTTGTTCGTTGGTTCAAAAAGATTGACTCCATTCCAAGAATGAGTGACTGTCCGTCCCAACAGAGTGTTACCTACATCCCGGGGTTATTTCTAGATAACTCACTCTCATGGTGAAACCTTCAGTCTCAGACCCTTGGCACAGACGCTGCTTATGCACTGAGCTGGGACGAGCTCAAGGAAACGATTGAGAAGAAATGTTGTTTTAGGACTGGAATTCAGAAGCTTGAGGTGGAGTTCAGGAATTTGGAAATGGACATACCAGAAATTCCTGAACTTGTCCAGCGATCGCACGGCTTGTCTAGGGTCGTCCCCTACTAAGTCATTGATGTTGTGTAATACAGTTGTGTACTCGTAAGCTTTACATTTTGGTCTCGATTTGTGGCAGTGCAATCGCAGTGATCTATTGTTTATGTTCTATGACATGAGATGTTATGTGGCTGATCTATTTATAGCATGAGATGTTATGTGCTGATATTGATGAATACATACGTGCACTTGACTTGCTATTACCTGACCTACGTAAAACATCTTTTAGAAGATGCCGCCAAGACGCGAAATGCGCATGCCCACCTCTGAGGCAGAACTTCAAGAGATGATTGCTGCAGCTATAGCATAGCACGAGGCCCTACGCTCCGAACCTAGCAGAGGCACCTCAGAAAATAACGGTTGTTCCTACTGGCACTTCCTCAACCACAAGCCTCCGAAGTTCGACGGCACTGGGGGTGCCATAACTTTTGTAAAATGGATTGAAAGTATGGAATCCATCTTTCGAATGAGTGGCTGTGCGCCAGAACAACAAGTCCCATACGTTTCCGAGCTGTTTCAAGATGGAGCTCGATTATGGTGGAATCTTCAGGTTCGAATAATGGGCCTAACTACAGCATACGCGTTAACTTGGGATGAGTTGAAAGGAATAATGCGTAAGAAGTATTGCACCCAAACAGAAACCCAGAGGTTGGAAGGTGAATTCCAGAGCATGATGATGGAAGGTCCAAAAATGTTGGAATACATGCAAAGACTTCATGATTTGGCACAAGTCGTTCCGTACTTGGTGGAACCAGAATTGAAGAAATTAGGACATTTCATTTGGGGATTGGCACCTCAAGTCTTGAGCTTGATGACAACATCAACGCCACCAACAACTGATGTTGCAAGTAAGATGGGTCTGGCACTCGTTACGGAAGCAATTAGACTAGAAAAACTTGCAAACCCTGACAAGGAGACTCAGGTAGAGTCGTCTGGAAAGAACAAAAGGAAGCTTACCGAAGATACCCAAACGAATAAGGATGAACAAAGATCTATTCGAGGTTGTTTTGATTGCGGGGACAAAGGACATTTCAAGAAAGACTGCCCTAACAACAAACAAGCCAATGTTAAGGGCTACTTAGAAACTAAACCAAGACATGCTGGGTGCAAGTATCACCATGATTGTGGATGTCGGAAGCCTAGGTGCGGGAGGAGAGGACACAACCAGGATGGTTGTGGGATGAAGGGTCCCAGACAAGGAGAAAACAGTGACAACGCTCAAGGTGGAAATGGGAGGTATCCAGGATGCTTCCATTGTGGGGATGTTGGACATCTTAAGAGGGAATGCCCGAAGTTGAAACAAGACCGTGAAAAGACATCCAACATCGGTGCTTGTGAAGTATGCCAGGATCCAGGCGTGACTACTGGTACATTCTCTAATAACCAAAACTTTTGCATCTATTTTGTTTGATACTGGCGCCAATTCTAGCTTCGTATCGTTAGAATTTAAGAACATCCTTGGTTTAGCCGCTAATAAGTTAGATATTCCCTACTCAATCGAATTGGCTAATGGGAAGTTAGTAGAAGCCAATGAAGTTATCAGAGGCTGTGTGATCGAATTAGGAGAGCGTGAGTTTGCTTTGGATTTACTACCAGTCCAGTTGGGAAGCTTCGACGTGGTGGTAGGAATGGATTGGTTATCAGGCAACAAGGCTGAGATAGTTTGTCACGAAAAGGTCGTTCGTATCCCCACCGAAGATGGCGAAACAATTGTGGTTCACGGGGAGAAGCGTGATACGCCGTTAAGAATTATCAGCTGCCTGAAAGCGCGAAAGTGTTTGCAGAAAGCATGTGTTGCCTTCCTGGCACACATTGTGGATAAGAAGGCTGCTGAGCCAAGAATAGAAGACATCCCTGTCGCGAGGGAATATCCAGAAGTCTTCCCAGAAGACTTACCTGGACTGCCACCTCAGAGACAAGTAGAGTTCCGCATTGACTTAGTTCCAGGCGTCGCGCCTGTGGCTAAGGCACCTTATAGACTTGCTCCGTCTGAGATGCAGGAACTGTCGACACAACTTCAAGAGTTGTTAGACAAGGGATTTATCCGACCAAGCTTCTCGCCTTGGGGAGCTCCAGTTTTGTTTGTCAAGAAGAAGGACGGTAGTTTTCGTATGTGCATCGACTACCGGGAGTTGAACAAGCTGACAATCAAGAATAGGTATCCTCTGCCAAGAATTGACGATCTGTTTGACCAACTGTAAGGGTCAAGCTTTTACTCAAAGATCGATCTTCGATCTGGATACCATCAGCTAAGGATACAAGAGGAGAGTATCCCGAAGACAGCCTTCAGAACTCGTTATGGACACTACGAGTTCCTTGTTATGCCGTTTGGATTGACAAACGCACCTGCAGTCTTTATGGATTTGATGAATAGAGTTTGCAAGCCGTACTTGGACAAGTTCGTGATTGTGTTTATCGACGACATCTTGATTTATTCAAGGACAAAGGCTGAGCACGAACAGCATTTAAGAACTATTTTGGAGCTGCTGAAGAAAGAACAGCTGTACGCCAAGTTCTCTAAGTGCGAGTCTTGGCTACGTGAAGTCCAATTTCTTGGACATGTGGTGAATGGAGATGGAATCCATGTGGATCCAACCAAGATCGAAGCGATCAAGAATTGGGAAACGCCAAAGACGCCAACCGAGATTCGACAATTCTTGGGATTGGCTGGCTACTATCGAAGGTTCATTGAAGATTTTTCAAAAATCGCTCAACCTTTGACGCTCCTCACGCAGAAAGATAAGAAGTTTGATTGGGGAATCAAACAGGAAGAAGCGTTCCAGATATTGAAGGACAAGCTCTGCAATGCGCCAATCTTAGCACAACCGGAAGGTACAGATGATTTCGTGGTATACTATGACGCCTCGCGTCAAGGATTGGGTTGTGTGTTGATGCAACGCCAAAAGGTTATTGCTTACGCATCACGTCAACTGAAAGTGCACGAAAAGAACTATACCACACATGATTTGGAACTTGGCGCAGTGGTTTTTGCATTAAAGATCTGGAGACACTACCTTTATGGTACAAAGTGTACAATCTTTACAGATCACAAGAGCCTACAACACATATTCAACCAGAAGGAGCTGAATATGAGGCAGAGACGATGGATTGAGTTGCTGAACGATTACGACTGAGAGATAAAGTATCATCCAGGGAAGGTGAATGTATTCGCCGATGCCCTAAGTCGAAAGGAGAGGATCAAGCCCATAAGGGTTAGGGCTTTAGAAATGATTATCCGAACCGATCTTTCCTTGCGCATTCGTGCCGCGCAGAAAGAAGCTCTCAAGGAAGGAAACCTTGAAGAAGAATATCTCCGTGGGATGGAGAAGCTACTGGTACCAAACGAGGAAGGAACGTTATGTTTTGAGAAAAGGATTTGGGTTCCTTGGTTTGGAAGTTTAAGGAAGGTTATTTTCGATGAAGCTCACAAGTCACGGTACTCTATCCACCCTGGAGCGGATAAGATGTACCAGGATCTCAAAGATTACTATTGGTGGCCTAGGATGAAGGGCGACGTTGCTGTTTATGTGAGCAAATGTTTAACATGCGCTAAGGTGAAAGCAGAATACCAGAAGCCTTCAGGACTTCTGCAACAACCTGAGATTCCCAAGTGGAAATGGGAACAAATCTCCATGGATTTTATTACAAAGCTGCCAAGAACGCCAAGAGGCCATGACACTATCTGGGTGATAGTGGATCGATTAACGAAGTCAGCACACTTCTTACCTATCAGAGAGAAGGATAATACGAGCAAATTGGCCGAAATATACATGAGAGAGATCGTTGCACGTCATGGAGTGCCTCTCTCGATCATCTCTGATAGAGACGGAAGATTTGTGTCAAGGATATGGCAATCCTTCCAAGAAGCCTTTGGCTCACAATTGAATCTGAGCATTGCGTTTCATCCGCAAACCGACGGGCAGAGCGAGCGAACGATACAGACTTTGGAAGACATGCTGAGAGCGTGTGTTATGGATTTGGGCGGTAGTTGGGATAAGCATTTACCTTTGGTCGAATTTTCATACAACAACAGCTACCACACCAGTATTGGTGTCGCGCCATTTGAAGCCCTTTACGGACGCAAGTGCAGATCACCCCTATGCTGGGCTGACGCAGGTGATAGGCAGCTTGCTGGTCCCGAAATCGTCCAAGAGACGACAAATAAGATTGCGCAGATTCTAAAACGCATCGAAGCAGCTCGCCACAGACAGAAAGCCTATGCGGATCCAAACCGGAAACATGTGGAATTCCAAGTTGGAGAAATGGTGTTATTGAAAGTTTCACCCTGGAAGGGTGTGGCACGCTTCGGAAAGCGTGGGAAGTTAAATCCGCGCTACATTGGTCCTTTCAGAATTCTGGAAAGAATAGGACTAGTAGCATACAAGTTGGACCTACCTGCTGAACTCCATTCAGTCCACGATACGTTTCATGTATCCAACCTGAAGAAAAGTCCAACTCAAGATGACATTGCCATTCCCATCGACGAGATCCATGTTGACGACACGCTCCACTTCGTTGAAGAACCGATGGAGGTTACGGATTGGAAGGTAAACAAGACCCGCCGGAGCAGTGTCAAGCTCGTCAAAGTTCGTTGGAATGCCAGACACGGTCCTGAGTACACCTGGGAGCGTGAGGACCGGATGAAAGAGAAATACCCCCACCTTTTTCCTAAGAACCCTGCATCTACAAGCAGAACTTAAATTTCGGGACGAAATTTATTTAACGGGGGGAGAATGTGACAACCCTCACCAAACCAGGTATCCGTACGACTTAATTAATAATTAATTATTGCTTAATTACTGTGCTTGCTTGAACTTGTGAATAAACTGCTACTTGAATACTGATACATGCACTTACTTGCATCATACTTTACTTACCGTCACTACATTATTTACATGCTGAACCTTAGTGACAAACATGATGCACAAAAGCACAGTAGCACTATAAACGGATAACCTATTGAACATGCTGATAAAGCCAGCATCAGGCAGACACTGCCTCTAAGGCCTGTATGAGCCAGAAATATTTTGCTACACTAGTGGTGAGTGTAGGGATACAAGGGTTGTAGAACTGCGTCTCTAGGAATAAGTTACAATGACTGGATGTGCCTAAAACGTACTTTAAGTACAAAACTCAGCACTTTACATAATAATTCAGCTTTTAGCTAACTAATAAAGTGCCAAAACATGAGAAAAATATTACTAGACACTTTCCAAAGTGTCAGAAATGAGTTGTGTCACTAAAAAGGGTAATAACGACACTTTAAAGCTTTGTTAAGCACTTTAACGGATTACTATCCAACCGAACAACCGGACTATACCCGAAACATGAAAATATTGTTATTTTCATTATTTATCTTTTTCTGAGCCAGTTAGGGTCCCTGAATACCCTAACACCCATTGTAACGCGTGACACACAACTAACCGGGTTAAGCACTTAACTAACTTACTTAACCTAACTAAGTCCTAACTAATAGGTTGGTTATGGACTAGAACCCCCCCCCCCCCTCTAACCGTCCCCAACTAAGAGGGGACACACTTGTACTCTTGTTGATTATTTTAATCTTAAGTGTCTAATATCTAGATGGCACATAAACCTTTGGTTAATACTCACCCTAATTGCCTATAAGATCATGGTTTAACCTATCATTCATTTCACAACACTCATAACACAACAACACTCCCTCTCTCTCTCTCTAGAAAGCTCACGGCCGAACCCCCCACACCCATCCATCCATTTTCGATTTTTATCTTGCAAGTTCCAATCATCTACAAGTGTTAAGGGTCGCATATAAGGAGTCTTGGTGCAAGCGGAAGGCGAAGGACCTCACTCTCTTGCTTTTATCCACCCTTTTTGCGTCTAGATTCTTCCCTAGCCTCGAGCTAGTGGTATGTTGCTTAAATCACCTTCTTGAACTATTTTGAAGAGGTTAATACGATTTGTAATGGTTAAAACTCGTAATCATACAAGATGACACACAAAAGTCTACTTAAAACACTAAAAAGGTGGTTAAAAGCTCACTAGTTGTGTAAATGTTGTAGTAATTGAAATTTGTGATTATTTGGACCCGATCTATGTTGTGGTAGCTCGGATCATCATTTAACCCGGTTTAGTCATGATCTTGGATTGTGACATAAAGCTTGTTTAAGTGTAACAAGGGTTAGAAGATGAAACTCTACCACACACATATCATGAACTTGTGTAAAAGTGTTTTAGTTTGTACAATAGTGTTTAAAACTAGTAGATCTACGTATCTACAAGTGGTATTTTCAAAGGACCAAGCGTTAAAGAAATCATGCTTTCTAAAAATGGATCTTACACTAACAAGAATGGTTTTTAGAACACACAAGTGTGTAAACACTTGTGTAACACAAAGTTTCGACAAAATAACTATTTTTGTAAAAGTTGACGAGAAGTTGTAAAGACGGAACTTCCATAAAAACGAGGTTTTTACAAAATCGGATTGTTTTATATATAGATCCACTAAAAGTAATGAGATTTACTTCACAGTTTGGATAAATCACAAGTTCATGAAATTTATGCGATTTATATACATATTTTGGCTAATTTGTGATTTGAACATGGTTTTGATTGAATAAGAAGATTGTTGGTTTGATTTATAAAAGAAAATGATACGCTTGAAAGCGTGACCACCTCCAGTTACAGAGGAAACTCTGGCGAAATTTTTCCAAAAAGCCTAACACTTAGAAATACTTTCACTATAAGTGTTAGAAATACATTTTGACTTGTTTTCAAAATATAAGTCTCGCCACGACTATATTTACAAAACATCGGAGGTGGGATTTTCACAAAATAAAACATGATACATATATATATTTAGTATATATTCTTCTTTCACAACATCACTTGTATAAGTGTTTATGATTATTTTGTGAACTACGTAAATATTATTTTTAGAGTAAAAATAATATTACTAAGTATTATTTTGGGAAAATCACATGTATTAAAATATAATAGTTTTGGGAAGAATATTTATATTTTGGAGTTAGGAAATAAAATATATTAAGTGAGACTTAATAGTGAAATCTGAATGTTACGAAACCACATGTATTAAATCCCCCATTCTTGGGAAGGAAAATAAGTACCAAGTATATACAGAATATAAACACGAAATAGTTGCCTAACTATTTCCCAAAAACTTAAACCATAAAGCTAAGGCACGGCCGTCCGTCTAATAGAATTAGTACGTGTAGGTCGTCACACAGTTGTTGATTTGGAGGCATACTTGGTAGAGACGCACCACAGTGAGTTCATGTCCCCCTTTTCTCTTAATTGTTTTCAGTTTTCTAAACTGCGGGGGTGAAATACATGTTACTTTGATTATAAGTACATTATACATGGTATGGTTAGCGTAAGGAGGTTTATTACTTAGATCATGTGAGTGGGTAGGCAGAAACTGGAGGCCATTAATCCTCATTGTAGGACCGAGGGACGTAAGCGGTAGATCTATCTGGGTGTAGCGAGCCCAACTCTAGGCCCAACAGAACGGACCTCTGGGAGGCCCAACAGAACGGACCTTGGAGTGACTTTGTACCCAACGCTAAATCTGCTAGGTTTGAGTCTTCCTACTTGCACTTCACATATATCAGTGTCCTTGCAAACCATTGGTGATCTCAATTCCCTTATTTGCTACATACCAGAATTTTTATACTCACAAAGGTTTACTTACTCACTTACACATGAACTCGCTCAACATTATTGTTGATTTTTCAACTTACATGTATTTCAGGAAATTAAAGATCTGGCGCGGTATGTTATGTTTTCCCGCTGCATAAGGGTTCCAAGGTCATCCCAGTTTAGGAAATGTGACTCTTTCCTGGACAAGTCACAAATCTTAAACTGCGTTTATTTCATGTCGGTGTTTATGTTATTCAAGACAATGTTTTATGTTATGAGGTTGTAAGTCTCTAAGACAATGTTGTGTTACTATGGTTTTAAAACTTAATCGAATGGATGACCTTGCATGATTTTATCTCATATAGCTTTGTTATGGTTAAGCTATGGTATTAAGAAGTCACACCAAAATAACCACGCTTCCGCAAAGCCAGGGTGTGACACAAAATAGTACAAGTGAGAGTGGTTAGGATGGCTGATCGTGCAGATCAACTATCCGTGAGAGGGAGTCATCCGTGCGCGTGAACTATCCGTGCGGATGGTGATCTGTGCGGATGGTGACCCATCCGGATAAGCTATCCGTGCGCGTGAGCTGTACGTGCGGATGGTAATCCGTGCGGACTAGTCGCGCGTGCGGATTGCTTATCCATACGGACAAGTTGTTCGTGCGGATAATCGTTCGAGTGGATTGTTTCTTCCTAAGGATGTGTTTGTCTATGATGGCTTGTGCTTTGGAGTTTTCGTTATAGCATTTAGAAAACATTTAAGTGTTTCTACCTTTCAAGCCGGTCGCGCGGACAACAGTCCGTCCGGATGGTAGTCTGTGCTGACAATGGTAATCCGTGAGGACAGTCTGTGCGCGCGGGCAGAGACAATCCGTCCGGATATCCTGTCCGTGCGGACGACTTGGCCGTGCGGATGAACATTGTTTGAATTTACTCAAGGTCTCAGTATCTCATGATCTGAAGAGTAATCCATTCAGAGGTCGTCCGTCCGGATTGCTCATTCGTCGATACTCAAACCTTGTTTGGAAAGTGGGTCCCAAGGGTAGCTCGTCCGGGTGACAACCCGTCCGTATAGCCTGTACGTGCGGACAGCTAGTCCGTGCGCACAGCTTGTCCGTGCGGACAACTGGTCCGTGCGGACAGTCTCTGGTCTGATTGTTCCGTTCGTCTACTCTTGGTTTCTGTTGTCGTTTATCGAGACGTTCTGATTACGTGGCAACCACTTGGAGTTGTATTCTCATCCGCACGACTAGACCGGTCAGGAACCACCCTAACTTGGCCTGTCGGCGACTCAGAACGGTCATTCCGGTTGACCCCGAAACCAGGTGTCTGATGGGTAGAATCCAGATCTAGGACTAGTGCATCACTATTAACGAGTAGAACACTAGAACCGATCAGATTCGTACCGATTTTAAGGGTAAAAGAAGGAGAGAACTTAGGTTTATTTCTTTCAACTCTTTTATCCTTAGAAAAGTTTAGATCTAGGTGATGTTGTTGTGAAATCTTGTGGAAATCGTTTCGATCTGAGTTATTCTTGGTGGAATGAGGTCAAGCTTGAAGTTCATGAGAACTTCATGATGACGTCACCCGAGAATACCTCAAATCTTGATGATTTTATGGTTAAAAGTTGAGATTTGAAAGATGAAAAGGTGTAGAATTGTGTAGTAATCATGAATGTACAAGAATTAGTGCAAGATCTTACCTGGATTGAGAGAAATCTGAGAAAAGGTGAAGAATGCGTGCGGTTCGGACGTCACTTGCCAAAAGTGGAAAAGTTGGAGAGTGACCCGTGTATTTATAGGATGCTAAAAGGGGAAAGGGTGAGCCGTGCGGATGGCACGTAACCCGGATAGGTTATCCGTGCGGATAGGTCATCCGTCCGGATTGGCAGTCCGTGCGGATTGGCAATCCGTGCGGATGTCGCCTGATTTGGTGCGTTCGGTGCGCTGTTGCTTCGGTTTCGATTTGCGAGCGATTCGATAGGGTTTCCTAGTCAAATTACTTTCAGTCCCAACTACTTCTTATATGGTTCGACTCGGAATTCGGGTTCGGGTTCGTTTACATTCGAGTTGGACTTCGAGTTCGATTGAGTTCGCTTGATTATCACAACATAACATAAAATAGACATGCACAGGTAACACGTAAGACACACACACACACGTATAAACAACAAGTAAAATACGTAGCTCGAGTCACGATTGTCGATTCGATTAACATTGCTTGATCTTTAGTTGTTTAACTTTATCGCATTGTTACTTCCTATCGTTCACAGTCGTAGGTCGATTGAAATACGATTAATATGATGCGATTATTGTAATAAACGACACTTACTCCACATAATATAAATGAAATAAAAACAGTTCTACGAGTCGAGTCGCGCGAAATCGGTCGTTGACTTTGACCTTGACTTTGACTTTCACTCGTGAAAACACGGGGTGTTACAGCCTCCCCTTGTTTAGGGAATTTCGTCCCGAAATTAAGCTGAAAGCTGTAACTAGGTCGTGAATCACGTGTGAGAGTTCTTCGTTTGGACTACTGAAAATCGTCAAATTAATCGACTTTTTACGGATAAAATTGCTGATTTTTGGATAAGTTATGCGAAATTTTCTGATCTAAAAGTCTATAAAGTTTCAGATCTTAATTCGAAGCCATTTGGGAGAAATTTGTGTTTTTGTTTGAAGAATGTTGAATGCTGCTGTTGATGTTCACCGTACGGATGGCAATCCGTGCGGATAACATATCCGTGTTGACTTGTTGACTAGCTTATTCGCATGAATAATTGTTGACTTTGAGTCGTGCGGAATCCGTGAACGTGTGTGACTAAACATAATCGTAACGGAGTCGAAACCGATCCTACAAGTGGTATCTGAGCAGGTGCTCGATTGCCCGGATCAAATATACTAGAATGTAGCAAAATCGATGATTCTATTGACAAATCTGAAATCGTACAAGAACTTGAGTCACGCGAATGCCAAAGAGCAAAAGTCCCTAATTGAAACCGTAAGGCTCCTATTTATAGGCCAAGGGAATAAGGAATCTTTCTTTATTTACAATTATGCCACCTTGCCTTTCTTAACCAGACATTACTCACTCGTTAAACAACTGTGGATACTTTGTCTTCATGTCGCTTTCGAGTTCCCAAGTGAACTCCGTGCCACGTTTGCCTTCCCATCAGACCTTCACGATAGGAATGCGTGAGCGCCTGAGCTGCTTGGTTTGGCGATCCATGATTTCGACAGTTTTTTCCACGAAGTGTAATGTTTCGTTCACTTGTAGATCATCTAGAGAGACATGTAGATCGTGGTCGGCGATGTACTTTCGGAGGTTTGACACGTGGAAAGTCGGATGGACATTGCTAAGTTCCTCCGGTAATTCGAGTCTGTAGGTGACTTTTCCGATCCTTTCCAGAATCTTAAAAGGTCCAACATATCGAGGCGCGAGCTTCCCCTTCTTGCCGAATCGGACTACACCCTTCCAAGGTGATACCTTTAGGAGTACGTAGTCACCAACGCCATATTCACGGGGTTTGCGCTTTTTATCGGCGTAAACTTTCTGTCGATCCCGAGCTTTCGCTAGGTTGTCTCGAATTTGGAAAATTTTGTCTGTCGTTTCTTGTAGCAGCTCCGGACCGGTTAGTTGCGAGTGACCGATCTCGTGCCACACAATAGGCGATCGACATCTTCTTCCGTATAAGGCCTCGAAAGGTGCCATCTGGATGCTAGCCTGGTAGCTGTTGTTATACGAGAATTCGACTAGCGAAATGTGTTTATCCCAATTACCTCCGAAGTCTATAACACACGATCGTAGCATGTCTTCAAGAGTACGAATCGTCCTTTCAGTCTGACCGTCGGTTTGTGGGTGGAACGCAGTACTTAGATTAAGCGTTGTACCGAGTGCCGTTTGAAACGTTTCCCACAATCGTGAAGTAAACCGAGCATCACGATCAGAGATGATGTCATGAGGCGTCCCATGTCGACAAATGATCTCGTCGGTGTAGATTCGGGCTAATCGTTCTACCTTGTAGTCTTCTCGTATTGGCAGAAAGTGAGCTGATTTAGTCAAACGGTCAATAACAACCCAAATGCTGTCGTGACCTGATGACGTGGTTGG
The DNA here is from genome assembly GCA_030545235.1 of Helianthus tuberosus. Lineage (NCBI taxonomy): Eukaryota > Viridiplantae > Streptophyta > Magnoliopsida > Asterales > Asteraceae > Helianthus > Helianthus tuberosus. The sequence goes on from CM060438.1 coordinate 59,710,033, forward strand.
AAGCTTGGTTACGAAATCCATAGCTATGCTCTCCCACTTCCACATGGGAATTGGTGGTTGTTCGAGCAAGCCAGAGGGTCTTTGATGTTCAGCCTTGATCCTAGCACAGGTTAGGCATTTTCCGATGTAGAGGGCGATATCCCGTTTCATACCCGGCCACCAGTACCTATAGCGAAGGTCATGGTACATTTTGTCAGCACCGGGATGGATAGAGTATCGAGATTTGTGGGCTTCATCCATGATAATCTGTCGCAAATTGGTTCGCTTGGGAATCCAAATTCGGTCTAAGAAGTGGAATATCCCATTTGATTTGCTCACAAGCTGGGCTCCATCGTGGTAGATTCTTTCTTTCTTCAAGGTGCGTTCGTTGAAACACGCATGTTGGGCGTCGCGAATGAGAGCTTCGAGGTTGTGTGATGTGTGCAAAATGCAACATATAAATTACATCAAATGAGGCATAAAACTAACCCTTTTTAAGTACTAATATTGGAAAAAGAGTGTTTTTGTCTTCTTTTTGTATTTTCAGGATTAAATGAGCTCAAAAACACAAAAGAAGCAAAAAGACAGCTAAATCCAACATAAATACAAGGAAAGGAACATTAGGGGACTGCCCGACCCCTCAACGGCATCTTCCCAATCAAAATAGAGAAGGCAGAACACTGAACACGCCCCGTGCTCAGCCAGCACGGGGCCGTGCCCAGCCAGCACGGGGCCGTGCCCAAGAAGCAGCAGAAAAGACAAACCTATAAAAGCTTCTATTGCCCACCACGGGCCGTGCCCAGCGGACACGGGGGCGTGTCGAAAGTACAGCAGGCGCATTTATTGTAATTGTGAATTACAATTAATGAGGAGAGAGAGTGTCAGACAGGCACGGGGCCATGCCCAGCGGACATGGGGCCGTGCCCAGCTCTCTGTTCAGCCTATAAATAGGAGTGCTTGGATTCATTTCATCTCATCCCTTGGCACACCACCTCTCTCACACTTCATCCACCACCCACCACCATCACAACACCATCATCCACCACCATCATCCATTGTCCATCGTAGAGTGTGTGAGTCGTCTCGGGATCCAAGATTGATCGTAAGAGTTCTTGACAATCAAGGCCATGTTTGCCTAAGTCTCTTACATCACTTGGTGAAGACAAAGTGTCTAGTATAATACTTTTTATTTCTAATCTTTTGCACTTTTTATTTGGTTTTGTATTAATGACTTTAATAACTAGTTACTTATGTTGAAGGTGATCTTTCCTTATCGTTTGTCCGTGGTGTCTTGGCATTATTTTACTGTCTATATAAAATAAAGGATTTTCACCATTCATATCTCCACGGTCTATATGGAGGTATGTTGGCTACCTGGTCGGGGGTTAAGGGAACGGTTTGGTAAAGGTCTTGCCATTGTTCAGCGTTTAGAGGTCCTGCAATGGACCTGGGTCAAATTTAGTAGGACCTCCTTCAATACTTCATGGTATTGGATGGCGGGGGTCCAAACTCTTTGATCCCCTCGTAAGTTAACTACTATTAATACTATAACCCGGCTATTTAGGACTGTATCCCTACTGACTCAGACTACTTAGCCGAGGGTAACGTCACCGCCAAAAGCGGGGCCTACCACAATATTGCATTAATAACTTAATTCATTATCTTCCAATAATCCACCCTTTTAGGATTGTATCCTTGCTGACTCAAACTACTGGGGTGAGGGTAACGTCACCTTCAAAAGAGGGGCCTACTACAATAACTAAGATAATCTCTTAATTATGTGCAAAAGTGCGGAAATAATCAAAGGTTATACTAGATACGAGTCGGAACCAAGTGATTCATCTTGTCTATCTGTTTTTATTTTATTTTTATTTTCAGTATTTTAGTTAGTTTTTATTTTTCTTAGTTTAAAACCTTTTTCTAAATCTTTTATTTTGATTAGACGTTGAGGATAAACCGGTACTAAAAGCTCTTGTGTCCTTGGACGACCTCGGTATCTTACCAATGCTATACGACGCTCACGATGGGTGCACTTGCCCATATGTGTGTTTAGTGTTAGTAAAATATCGTGTTTTATAAATTTAAAACTTGGCTAAAATAAGTGTTAAAAAGGGCTTAAAATATTCACCTAAAATATACGACACTTTCACGCACATCAAGTTTTTGGCGCCGTTGCCGGGGACACAAGGATTTTAAGAAAGTTAGGAATCAACGGCCTAATCATCTTTTATTTTTCTTTTTAATTTTTTTTAGGATTTTCTTAGTTTTTCAGCTTCTGCAGAGCTCAGCACGGGCCGTGCCCGCTGAACACGCCCCCGTGCTCAATCATTGGAACTGGCAATCCTGTTTTACGTCAGACAGTAAGCTGAACACGGGGCCGTGCTCACCCAACACGCCCCCGTGCCCAAGATTCACTTACTGAAAACATAACCGTTAGATCCCGGCGGTTGGTAATTTCTGACATAAACATGAGTGACAGTAATTGTTTTTACTTTCGGCACTCTTATGGCACGTGGTGTCAATTATGTGGTGGCAAACATGAAGAAGTAGAATGCTACTTTCTAAATTATAGGCCCCACTACATGGACCCACCGACTTCTTACAACCTTAAGAGGGGCGAAAGTAAAAATAAGCACTATTTCTCCCTCGAATGCGCCCAGCCAGAAATTCTAGGGGAAATGCTCCTTGATGAGTTATTTCAACTAGAAAAGCTAATTCTGAATTGGTTAGAAGAGCTTAGGAAGGATTTTATTAATCCACCCCAAGACGATGACCATGACGAAATGCTGGAACCGCATTCCAACAACCTCGTTGCTCCCGAAAATACCTTCGTACCTAGCAAAGACTTGGACGATAGTCGTCCCTGTGTCGATTGTGCCGTGAAGGACTCTCCATCGACCTCGTTCGATGCATACATAGACCTGAGCAATTCGGCATACACCTTCTTTAACGAGAGCCCGGGAAAGGGTTGGACTTGTCCACCTAGAATGAAAATAAGAATTACCCTCACCGACAACCTCTTGCGTTCTCGCCTTAGTCTAGGACAATTAAGGTATCTTAGGCACTTTGGGGTTGTTCCAACCAGTCAGGAATCACCCGATACTAACAAGTTCCTTAAAAACTAGACAACTTCATAAAACAGTCCCTCGACACGGGGCCGTGTCCAGCCAACACGCCCCCGTGTCCATCAAAAGATTCCATTCTTATCAGTACGCCAGAATACGGACAAACTGTGTCAGAACTCCACCTGCACACGGGGCCGTGTCCACTGGGCACGGGGCCGTGTCCAGGATGCTGTCGTTTTCTATAAATGCAGCCAAGAATTCTGCACATTTGGACCAACTTGGGGCAGAGATTTGCAGGAATCTTCTCTCAAACTATCCTAGGTAAGTCTAAAAGAAGGTTCCAACAACCCATCTTGTCCTTTCCTCTTTTAGCCATTTCCTTCTTCTTCATCTTTCTTCAAGAACTACCATTAAAAGTTTGAATTCTTCCAACTTTGTGGTAAGGATTAATGAGTTTTGTTCAAGGAATCTTGGTAAAAACATGTTATGTAACATTGTTTTAAGTTATAGCGACTAAAAAGACCCCACAAGTTCAGAAAATAACTTAAAAATCCAAGTTTCCTTGCTCCAAAATTCTGCAGAAAGATGAACACGGGGCCGTGCTCATTGAGCACGGGGCCGTGTCCGGTAACTGTTTCATTAAATAAACTTTTTCAGTTTAGTTTTCGTAGAATGTCGAGTGAAAACAGCGAAACATCTTCTGTGCATTCGTCAAACAGCCGAAGAGGAAGAAGACCCTCCATTGAGGCTACACTGGTGCACTATGTGATAGCATTATGGGAGGCTCTCGACGAAATGACATCGGTAGAGGAGGTCCTAATTGACTGTATTAACGATCTTACGATGGGACTTGAAAGCAGCTTCCAAGAAATTAACCTCTTGCACCAGAGGTTAAATATTCTTGTAGCACCTCCAATGGAACCAGTCCTCCCTCAACAGGATTGGAACCTGGCACTCGGAATTAACAATACCGGGTGGGAAGACTTTCCGGCGGAACCTCCCGTGGAACACCAACAAGAGATCCCGGTGGAAATTGAAACTCCTCAAACTAATGCCAATGAGCCTTCTTTTCTCCTTCCAAGGGAGGTGGAAGAGTGGCTTGCCGACATTTGAGGGGAACCACACACGGAAAAAGGAGTTCAAAAAGGCCTTGTCTAACCAAGATTAGTTACTTCTTGGAAATTTTGCTAACTAAAATAAAGTAGAGGCTAGAACTCCATGGTTTATTATTTCTTTGTTTTATCTAGTCTAATTTTAATTTAGGATTATGTAAGGTCTCTTTATGATTGCAATGAAATGATGGTTTTTAAGGTTTGGATGGTTTTTAATGAATAAAACGCACTCATGGTGGTAAAGGATGAAAAGGGGAACGAGAAAAATGAACTCATGCACAAGAACAAGGCAACCCGACAATTCTCTCCAGTTCAGAAGGTTCAACGCGGGCCGTGCCCAACCAACACGGCCCCGTGCTGAACCACCTGCAGAAAAACGCCCAGTTCAGGTACCTGGACACGGGCCGTGATCACCCAACACGCCCCCGTGTCCAGACTTCTGCTCTTCTTGTTTCAATTTTGTTACTGGCACTTGAACACGGGGCCGTGCCCGAATAACACGGGGCCGTGTTCAGTGCCCAGTAACACAATTTTTTGCTTTTTAAACACTATCTTACACATCTAATCAACCTAAAAATTTATTTTTGGGACACATTGAGGACAATGTGTAATTTAAGTGTGGGGGGGATGCTAAAACCTTGAATTTTGCAAGTCCTAAATACAAGCCTTACACAAAACTCTATTGGAACCGCTAATCACCCCAAATTTTTTTCAAAAAATTTCATTTTTCTTACTTGTCTAGGTTTAACTCGGGAAATTCAAGAATCTCAAAAAGGTTATATTTTTACGAATTTACAACCGATAGCGTAGTGATAAAAAGAACCAACATAAGAAAATTATGAAAAGGCATGACAAACTTAGTTAAAATTTGATTATATATATACTTGATCACATAAAAACCCATTCCCACAAAAGTGAGTTTTGAGCCTTTATTGAGCATACAATTACATATCATTAGACTAAATGCTCATCTTTCGTTTCTTGTGTGAATAGCCGCTTGGTTCTTACAACTCTAGAACTTGCCTTGACGATACATTCCCGGTCCTTATCAACTTAAACCCGAGTAAGTAAATGATGGAGGCATTAGAACTAACCCTTTTTATTTCTACACCATTATTTTTCTTTTTCTTTTACCACCTACCCAAAAAATCCCCCTAGTTAACCCCTTTGAGCCTAAACCTTTTCATTTCATCACCCAAACCAAAAACCCTTTTACCCACCAAAAACCTTTTTATTTTTAACCCTTTGTTTTAGTAACAAGTTCGGTTTTTCGTAATATATATATATATATATGTGTGTGTGTGTGTGTGTTGTTGATGAAGCAAAAAGAAAATAAACAAACAAGTTCATCAAAAATAACTTTGTTTGAATAAAAGCTTCATCAAAATAAAAAGTTACAAAAATAGAAAATCTTACGAAAACCGACACTTGTTACGCTTTTTCGCCCTTTTTTCTACTAACCACTAACTACTATCCCAACCACCTACCTTTAACCCAAGCCTACCCTTAACCCACAAAGTCCTCTTGATATTTACAAAGGTATAAAAGTTAAAAAGGAGGAGGATTGATTGCTTGGCAAGCTTATGGTAGGAATATGTTCCACGCCGCTCTCGAGTGATTCACAAAAAAATACACCTTCGGCCGAGTGTGAGTGATTTCTCCCGTGAGGTATGTGAACTTGTATATAAATGAAATTTTAAAAAGGCATGTTATGCCCAAATAAGTAATTTCTCCTATGAAAAGTTCTAAATAAATCATTACGAATAGGAGTGTAAATAGATAAAAATAAAACCCAAAAAGATCTTGGAAATCCCGACACTCTACGACAAGCCAAAAACCTTCTCTTCTACCCATTCCATTTGGGAGTGTAAGCCACATATTAAAGAGTTTTGCTTGAGGACAAGCAAAAGTTCAAGTGTGGGGGTATTTGATGTGTGCAAAATGCAACATATAAATTACATCAAATGAGGCATAAAACTAACCCTTTTTAAGTACTAATATTGGAAAAAGAGTGTTTTTGTCTTCTTTTTGTATTTTCAGGATTAAATGAGCTCAAAAACACAAAAGAAGCAAAAAGACAGCTAAATCCAACATAAATACAAGGAAAGGAACATTAGTGGACTGCCCGACCCCTCAACGGCATCTTCCCAAGCAAAATAGAGAAGGCAGAACACTGAACACGCCCCGTGCTCAGCCAGCACGGGGCCGTGCCCAAGAAGCAGCAGAAAAGACAAACCTATAGAAGTTTCTATTGCCCACCACGGGCCGTGCCCAGCGGACACGGGGGCGTGTCGAAAGTACAGCAGGCGCATTTATTGTAATTACGAATTACAATTAATGAGGAGAGAGAGTGTCAGACAGGCACGGGGCCGTGCCCAGCGGACACGGGGATGTGCCCAGCTCTCTGTTCAGCCTATAAATAGGAGTGCTTGGATTCATTTCATCTCATCCCTTGGCACACCACCTCTCTCACACTTCATCCACCACCCACCACCATCACAACACCATCATCCACCACCATCATCCATTGTCCATCGTAGAGTGTGTGAGTCGTCTCGGGATCCAAGATTGATCGTAAGAGTTCTTGACAATCAAGGCCATGTTTGCCTAAGTCTCTTACATCACTTGGTGAAGACAAAGTGTCTAGTATAATACTTTTTATTTCTAATCTTTTGCACTTTTTATTTGGTTTTGTATTAATGACTTTAATAACTAGTTACTTATGTTGAAGGTGATCTTTCCTTATCGTTTGTCTGTGGTGTCTTGGCATTATTTTACTGTCTATATAAAATAAAGGATTTTCACCATTCATATCTCCACGGTCTATATGGAGGTATGTTGGCTACCTGGTCGGGGGTTAAGGGAACGGTTTGGTAAAGGTCTTGCCATTGTTCAGCGTTTAGAGGTCCTGCAATGGACCTGGGTCAAATTTAGTAGGACCTCCTTCAATACTTCACGGTATTGGATGGCGGGGGTCCAAACTCTTTGATCCCCTCGTAAGTTAACTACTATTAATACTATAACCCGGCTATTTAGGACTGTATCCCTGCTGACTCAGACTACTTAGCCGAGGGTAACGTCACCGCCAAAAGCGGGGCCTACCACAATATTGCATTAATAACTTAATTCATTATCTTCCAATAATCCACCCTTTTAGGATTGTATCCTTGCTGACTCAAACTACTGGGGTGAGGGTAACGTCACCTTCAAAAGAGGGGCCTACTACAATAACTAAGATAATCTTTTAATTATGTGCAAAAGTGCGGAAATAATCAAAGGTTATACTAGATACGAGTCGGAACCAAGTGATTCATCTTGTCTATCTGTTTTTATTTTATTTTTATTTTCAGCATTTTAGTTAGTTTTTATTTTTCTTAGTTTAAAACCTTTTTCTAAATCTTTTATTTTGATTAGACGTTGAGGATAAACCGGTACTAAAAGCTCTTGTGTCCTTGGACGACCTCGGTATCTTACCAATGCTATACTACGCTCACGATGGGTGCACTTGCCCATATGTGTGTTTAGTGTTAGTAAAATATCGTGTTTTATAAATTTAAAACTTGGCTAAAATAAGTGTTAAAAAGGGCTTAAAATATTCACCTAAAATATACGACACTTTCACGCACATCATTGTGCTGGGCTTGAACATTACGAGTGCTAAGCAGATAGCTCCGTCTGCTAAGTGCGTCGGCAACAACATTTGCCTTGCCTGGGTGATAACGAATCTCACAGTCGTAATCGTTGAGAAGTTCTACCCACCGGCGTTGACCCATATTTAGTTCCTTCTGATTAAAGATGTGTTGTAGGCTCTTATGATCGGTGAAGATCGTACACCTTGTACCATACAGGTAGTGTCGCCAAATCTTTAATGCAAAAACAACTGCGCCTAGCTCGAGATCGTGGGTTGTATAGTTCTTCTCGTGGACTTTGAGCTGACGAGATGCGTAAGCTATGACCTTGTCTCGTTGCATTAGGACACAACCGAGACCGAGGTTGGAAGCATCACAGTAGACAATGAAATTGTCGTTTCCGTCGGGTAGTGTGAGAACAGGAGCATTGCAAAGCATGTGTTTGAGGGTTCGAAAGGCAGACTCTTGTTTGGTCCCCCAGACAAAAGGCTGGTCCTTATGCGTGAGAGAGGTAAGTGGTACAGCAATCTTCGAGAATCCTTCGATAAATCGTCGATAATAGCCCGCTAGCCCGAGAAAGGAGCGGACTTCAGACGGGTTCTTAGGCGTAACCCAGCTCTTAACAGCTTCGATCTTCGCCGGATCGACGTGAATACCCTGACTATTTACAATGTGACCCAGAAACTGAACCTCCCCCAACCAAAAATCGCATTTGGAGAATTTGGCGTAGAGTTGGTTCCCCTGGAGTAACTCGAGAACCAAACGTAGATGTTGCGCGTGTTCGGCTCTCGTTTTGGAATAGATCAAGACATCGTCGATGAATACGATGACGAAACGGTCGAGATATGGTTTACACACTCGATTCATCAGATCCATGAAAACCGCTGGTGCGTTGGTTAGGCCAAAAGGCATGACAACGAATTCGTAATGGCCATAACGAGTACGAAACGCGGTTTTGGGTATATCCTCCTCCTGTATCCTCAGCTGATGATATCCGGAACGTAGATCGATCTTCGATAAACACGTAGCGCCTTGTAGCTGATCAAACAAATCGTCGATTCGAGGCAGAGGATAGCGGTTCTTGATAGTCAACTTATTCAATTCCCGGTAGTCGATGCACATCCGGAACGACCCATCCTTCTTTTTGACGAAAAGGACTGGTGCGCCCCAAGGAGAGGTGCTCGGGCGAATAAAGCCTTTCTCAAGCAATTCCTGGAGTTGGGTTGAGAGTTCGCGCATTTCGGACGGCGCGAGTCGATAAGGAGCTCTGGCGATAGGATTAGCTCCAGGAATGAGATCAATGCAAAAATCAATATCGCGCTTTGGAGGTAGTCCGGGAAGATCCTCTGGGAAAACATTAGGAAATTCTCGAACCACGGGTACGTCTTTCACTTCCTTCTTCTCTTTCTTTTCCTTCTCCACTGCTACGACGTTAGCCAAGAAAGCCCTGTATTCCTTGCGAAGATACTTGCTAGCTTGTAGGCATGACATAAGCTTGAGACCCTTCGAATTAGTATCACCATAAACGCGCAATGAATCACCATTTGCGAGCGAAAAACGAATCATTTTATCGAAGCACACAACTTCGGCATGGTTTTCGCCAAGAAAGTCCATGCCTACTATGACGTCAAAGCTTCCGAGTTGCATCGGAATAAGGTCGATTGGAAAGATGTGATTGTTGAGCTCGAGAGTGCAATCACGAATAACAGAGTTTACAGCGACGGTTCTTCCAGTAGCGACTTCAACATCGAATGCAGAGGAGAGTCGGGAACGTTTACGACTAAGGAGTTTCTCAAATTCGAGCGACACAAAGCAATTATCGGCTCCAGTATCAAACAAACATGAAGCATAAATACCATTCACAAGGAACGTACCATTGACCACGTTGTTGTCGGCCTGGGCTTGACGCACATTGAGATTGAAAGTTCTGGCGCGTGCGGCCTGTTGTTGCTGCTGTGGTTGCTGCTGTTGCGGTTCTTGTTTCACTACCCTGTTCAGGCACATGTTGGCGAAATGATTCGGGTCGCCACACGTGAAGCATGCTCAGGCTTTGACTGCGGGTGCCGGAGGAGCTTGTTGACCCTGTGGGGCAGCGAGTAGAGCTTGATTGGCAGGAGCTTGGCGAATACGGCAGTTGGCAGTAAAGTGGCCGTATACATTGCAGTGAGCACAGAAGCGGCATTGAATAGCTGTCGGGTGATGATAGGTGCAAGTAGGGCAGAGCGGGTGTGGTCCAGTATATGCACGCTTTGCAGCCGGTGCATTGGCCACAGGCGCCGCTACTTGACGCTGTTGGGCAGGTACAGCTTGGATCGGTGAAGCAGTAATCGCACAGTTCTTGTTGGTGGAGCTGTTCTTTCTCTTGTTCTTTCTCTTGTTGCTTGACGGAGTGGTTTCAGCAGTTGGTGCAGCAGTGGTGGCTTGATGCAGACGCTTGGAGGTCTTATCCCACACCCCAGCCTTAACCCTTTTGTCATTGATTTCAGCGGCCAGCAGGTAGGTTTCCTCGATCGTGGTAGTCTTAGCCGCTTGCACGAAATCAGCAACGCAGTCGGGCAAAGCTCGGATGTACTTCTTGATGGTCATTTCGGGAGTCTTGACCTGGTCGGGACAGATAATGCTGAGCTGTTTGAAGCGAGCAGTAAGGCCAGCATTGTCTCCATCCTTCTGATGTATGTGCCAAAATTCATCTTCAAGCTTTTGACGCTCGTGAGGAGGGCAGAATTCCTCTAGCATGACTTCTTTGAGCTCATCCCACGACAGACCGTAGGCTGTATCATTCCCTCGCTTGTTCCTCTCGGCCGTCCACCAGTCTAGAGCACGGGACTGGAAGACGCCGGTAGCGTTCAGAGTTCGAAGGTCATCAGGGCAACCACTTTGTCGCAGAGTAACCTCGATAGAGTCAAACCAGTGGAATAGTGCAGTAGGACCTCCTTCGCCTGTGAATTCTTTCGGCCCACATGACTTGAATTGTTTGAAACTGAAAGGTCTCGCGGTAGCTTTAGGACCTTCAGTCCTCGACTCCTCGGATGATTTGCTGGCATTCTCATAGGCATCACTCACAGCTTTTGCCACACTCTTCGCGATGATCGAAGCAAGACGTCTGTCCCTCTTTTCCTGACGAGTGAGTGTATGACGAGATCCAGACGACATTGTCTGCAATAGACATCGCCATGGAACTCAGCACATGTATTCGAATCTCACCTCACACGTCTATTACTTACTAAAGCTCAGTAACACGTACTATGTAACCGCATATAGTCACAAAATCACAGAATTGCACGAAATCACATAAACACATAAAGCACATGATCACATTATTCCTAAACGTATAAGCACAATAGCAAAACACACTTATGCTCCTAGTCACTAAGGTATATACGAGCATACAAAGCATTCTGAATGCCTCTATTGTCGATTTGTTAACGATGTGTTGTGTGGGTTTTGTGTTTTAGCAGAAGCAATAGTGTTGTGTCGAAACCAATAGTACCTCAAAACGTTAACAAAAGCATAAAAATGCATAAAATTTTCACAAGGTCGATAAATCAAGGGTAGATTGTCTGTGGCTAATAGACTTCGACTAACCAAAGTGACTCGACTATTCGCAAGGATCCTGTGTGCACAATTACCTCCAGGACTATGCCTTTGCCTCGATTCTTGGGCGTTGGCGCAATTCCCATTGGTTATATTGTGTCCTTAGATCGTTGGAGTCCATCGAAACTTTGGTGGAAGTTTTTGTATAAAAGCAGGACGAGTCGTCAAGGTCATGGTTTCACCCCTATCTTGCAACTTCTGTCCCTGTTTTTGATAAAATTTGAGGAGATTATTCATCAAAATATGGATTTCACTCCTAATTTGGTATGATTCTCCTTGTTTGTAGCTAAAATGCAAGCTGATTAGGCAACTTTAGTCGAGAGTTTGCGGTTTTCACACCTATTCTCGGCCTCGTTACCTTCTCATAACTTGAAAATTCGAGTGCAGTGGTAGAAAAGAGCGAGCGATAGTGGTGAGTTTACGCATACGCGTAAGTTGGTCTGTTGGTTCTTAACTATAGACTAGGTCTCTAAGACTCCGACCCGGACTAGGTCGAGTCTTGCCTAATTCCCTATAGTTATGGCTCTGATACCAATCTGTCACACCCCAACCGATGGCGGAATCATCGGGGCGTGGCACTGAGCGAAACAGATTGTCCAGAAGTTTCCATAGCAACTATCATTACCATTCAATTAGAGCAATACGTCCCATACCGTATCTTAACTAGTCAAACAAGTTATTACAGATAACATCAAAACAAATATTCTGTTCCGACAACTCAGATTTAAATAAGTAGCAATTGTTTATCTGCTTCTAGAGACCCCTAATACGTTATCTACAGACAACTATTTGTTGGGCTCTAGAGCTTTATTCTAGCTTCCATTCCCTACCACACATGCATCCTAAGCACCTGTCACATACGTTAAAATAAAGTCAATACATAAAATGTAAAGGTGAGCATACAAGTTTGATAGTAGCATATAGAGTTCGAATTCGTTTACGCATAACCAGCACGTACACATAGTGAAATGAAGCATGTTAGTTATCGACATAGATCCATCGATACCAATGACTGCGGGTTGACTGCCCGAGGCAGTTCGCAATACATGATTACCATTGCAATCCATGCAAGTAAAAGATCCTTAACAACCCCCGTGTGAACGGGTGCTGAGTCCAAACTATAGTACTGTCGTTGCTAAGGCAGGTAGACAGCATTCCATGTGTAATCATAACAAACAAGCATTCATAAGCCACGTATAACATGCATAAATGGTTTAGCGTTAAAATAGCTTGAGTAGTGTGATTGTTGTAGTTTGAATATTCGTAACGTATGTAACACCCAAAAGTGCTAAAGCAAAAAGGGTTCGAGTATACTCACAGCGATATGGATTGAAGGGAGCGCTTTTCAGCGAGTACGGTTAGCCTGAATAGATTCGATAACGTGAGGATAAGTGGTACGCAAAACAGTACAAGTGAGAGTGGTTAGGATGGCTGATCGTGCGGATCAACTATCCGTGAGAGGGAGTCATCCGTGCGCGTGAACTATCCGTGCGGATGGTGATCCGTGCGGATGGTGACCCATCCGGATAAGCTATCCATGCGCGTGAGCTGTACGTGCGGATGGTAATCCGTGCGGACTAGTCGCGCGTGCAGATTGCTTATCCGTACGTGTAACACCTCAAAAATCCACGTCCTATAATGTGTTGACACGTGTCATAAAGTTTGAACGTGTGAAAGAATGTTATAAAAGGACTAAAGTTGACAAACATGGAAAGTACGTGATAGTTCGTATTCTAAGTGCCAACTGTGAATAAATATACTTCATAATAACCCTACATGATGTTTATAACATCAAACGAATAAATCATGGATCATACGAAGCTAAAAGTGAGAGATTACAAACAACAGGGGTTAAATGTGTCAACATGTTTAAAGATATACCTCTGAGTGACCTTTTGACAAACCCGAAGCTTTGTAAATGTTAATTATACTCACTTGAATGCACGATTAAAATTTCATCATGTTTCGTTATCGTATGAGAAAGTTATGACCAAATTCGTGTGCGAAGGGTTAAAGTGCTAACGTTGAAAGTTAAGGCTTTACGGGTTAACCGGAAGTGTTCAGTGACTTGGCAAAGTGGGTATAACTCCTAAAGCCCTTGTGGGTATATTACAAGGGGTCAAATTGCAAGTTAAAGCCTAATTACCCTTTCAATTTAACCAAAGGTCAAGTTGGAAAACAAAGAAAATCAAAAATCTGATTTAGCCGGCCCAGGCGGCCCGCTTTGTTTTTGGTTAAATGGGACGCGGGCCGCGTCCAAGGCCCAGATACAGAAAAACGGGACAGGCCCCTGTATACGCGGAGAAACGAATTTTAAGCGCATTTGCAACATGGTGGGCGACCCCTAACTGTGCTAGAGCACTAGGGACATGTGTTGGATGGTTATGGTTGATCATAGAGCTAGTTGTCAACATGTTGTGGTGTATAATTTACTATAAAAGGCACCCTTATGCAACAATCATCCTCACACCAAATTCTCTGCATTCTGATTGATTCTGGAGCTCAAGCTTGCTTCCAAGTGATCATATCTCGTGCATAGGACTTCAGTAAGTGTTCTTGTCCCTCTCTAATTGAGTTTAGCTTAATATATTAGCTAAAAGTCAAACCGTCGTAATTACGGTTTGACTTCGAGATTAGTCAATAATGGCTCAGTCATATCTCGAATTAAAAGTAGATATAAGATGGTATTTATGTGGGTAATAAAACCTCAAAAGGGTTTCCCCTGATCATCACTCTAACTAGGTCAAAAGTCGGGTCAAACCTTTATTTAAAAAGTCAACAGGAAGTCTAAAATGCCATTTATGCATAATTAACATTGTAGATCATATACAACCTGTTGGATCATTGTTATAACTTAGTAATAAGTGTAAGAACATGTCTAAACATGTTCAACCCGACAATTTCCTGTTTAGACCCGGTTCGGAACCGAAAGTCACATAGTTTGACTTTCACTTTGACTTTCAGTTCTGACCCGTTTAGGCATGTTTTAGAAATGCCTCAGAGCTTTAATTGGGTTAGGTTACATGTTAGAGCAACCCTCTGTGATTATACATCTTGGTTCATTAGTTATCCAATTAATATGCATGTTTCCGTTAATTGCTCATATGTTGACCGTTATGCCCTTATTACCTTAAAACGTGATTTATGAAAATGTAAAAGTGTAGAAACCTTAATTACTGATATATAAACTTGTATGCAAAGTTTGATATCAGTTTGACTTGTAGATTAAGAGTTATACTCATTATCGCTAAATGAGTGCTTTATGTTAATAAAATGGCGCAATTAGCGTATAGCCTACTTAAACATACTTTTTGATATCAAATCTTTTACCCACTGATCTAATATATTATTTTGGGATTTTTAAAGATTTTTAATTAATTTTAGGCTGAGCATAACTCATAGTCGTAGGCTTAATTCGGTAAATGTCGGTTTTGCCCTTATGGGCCATAAAATGAGTTTTACATATCTAAACGACTCCAAACCTTTTGCTACTGATCACATATGATAAATAAATTATTTTAAGCCTTCTGGAAATATAAAAATATCAGATTTAAGTATCTAACCCGGAAATGGCCTTAATCGCCTTATTTAGCGTTTTTAACGCATAGTATGTATTAAAATTTTATTAGACATACCCGGGTTGAAACCTACTGATATATGAGGAAAATTATGATATTTTAACAGTAAGCAAAGGTTGATAAACTCAGACCTCAGTTTTGAGCTTTTCGGCTTATGTGAAATTACCAAAATACCCCTACGGGGCATAGTTTGGTTAAAAATGATAAATTTCACATATATGCTTTAGCCTACTGATATAACATATCAAATTGAGTATGTTTGCTGTTTATATCAGACCTGTAACTCAGTTAAACATCTAAACTCTTTTACAACCTTTAAAAATGACCAAACTACCCCTACGGGGCATAGTTTGTGTTTAATTTCATTTCGGGCATAATGAAAGACATCCTACTGATGTCACAACATATTTGAAGCATATTAACTTAGGAAATCTGTATATGGCTCTTACGGATACCCGTTACGCTTATCTCGCGTTCGGTTCGGTTTATGTAACAAGTTTACATAAATTAGCCGAAACGGGTCAAACCTTATCGGTTTAATCTCAAAATCCAGAACGTGCATGAAGGACCCATATTAAACAAGTCTCTGAACTTGTCGGGTCTAAATCACATTCTATCCGGTCTTCGCTTAATCGTGCGTACGAACCGTATCTTTGAAACTAGCCGGTCTAAGCTTAAGCTTAATAAAAGACCCGTTAGTATTCTAATAGGTTATATTAAACCTTCGTTCCAGATTAGGAGAACCAGTAAAAGCTACGTGCATTTTGCTTATTGTGATTTATACTTTGCATCAGGTAAATACTTTTAACTTATTTTCCCTATACAGGCTTGGGTTACGGTATATAGCATACCGCTTGATCGGGCATCAAATCTCCACGCTTAGTGGGTAGTTGAATAATTTGATCGGCTTGTTTAAACAGTCTTGTTTACTTTACAGCCTTTGGGGGGTTAATGACCATGTCCCGGATATCCTTGGCATCATCTTACGAGATTGGCCACGACCTGAGCACGGGGTGTTGGCGTACACCTGTCGGTGTATAACTCAATAACGTGGTGTGTCTATTGATCTTTAACCCGGACCAGATCCGGGCTACTGAACGCATAAGTAACATGTAATTCGTTCACAAGATTATAATATTAAATAATTCTCCCAAGTTAAAAAGATTAATTTTGCCTCTGTGCATTTTAATCAAATTATAAAAGATATTTTGTGCCACGTGCATCCAAATCAATTTTCTTAAAACCATTTTCAAAATGAGTCAGTTGAATGTATTTACCAGTGTAAACTGACGTATTTTCCAAAAAGGATAAATGCAGGTACTATACGAAATTGGCTGGATATTTCTCCTTAGCATCATTAGAAGTCTCGCAAGCTTAAGATGCCTAAAAGTCTGTTGAACTATTGTTTCCATTTTATTATCGATCCTACCGTGGATAAACTTTCGGATATTGTTACATTGATAAACAATATTAAATTCAGTTGTATCATATTTTAAATTTGCTTCCGCTGTGCATAATAATATTGTGTTGTTTGACTATTACGTTGCCAACCACGTCACGATACTCCCCCACCGGGCCCACCAGTGACACATGAAAATCGGGGTGTGACAGGTTGGTATCAGAGCCAACACTGAGTGAATTAAACACTAGCCTTTTTGTGTTTAATCTCAGTTACACAATTGCACAATTCTAAACTTCTGAGTCTAGACTTAACATAGGAATAATCTTAATCCTAATATGGAAATTTTTGCTTCCAATTTTTATTATTATTGGATACGTCGCCAAGCGAGGAAGCTGAACTAGGGATTCTCCACACCCGGAGCCTTGAAATGCTGAGCTTCGTACAGCGACCAAGATGAGACGCGCAACCAGGGAGAAAGCATTCAGGAATTAAATGAAGAAGAAACTCCTTTGCTGAAAATCGTTTCCTCAATAGTCCTTATAAGGACATATTTATCTTTTTAGTCCCTTCGAGGACAACATTATTTCTTTCAAGTCCCGCTTAGGGCAACTTTATACTTTTATTTTTATGGAATGATTAAGTTTAAACTTTCATTCTAAACAAGAAATATTAAATAAATGGAAAATATCATTTCCTTTTTGCAAGGTCTACCATTATAATAAAATGGCAAAATCTAAAAAGGACAAGACCTAGCTTCGGTTCATTTTAAGACCGGGCCAAGATGGTAGTTCCATAATTAGATTCAGATCCATATTAACACCTCAATTTAAAATTTTTCTGCGTTAATTAAATTAAGAATCATAAGTGTGAAACCTAGCCTTCGTGTCAATTATAAGACCGGGCCAAGATGGTAAGACCTGTTAAAAAGATTCAAATCATTAACTAAGAATCTTAAGAGTGAAACCTAGCCTTCGGGTCAATTATAAGACCGGGCCAAGATGGTAAGACCTGTTAAAAAGATTCAAACCATTAATAAAGAATCTTAAGAGTGAAACCTAGCCGAGTGTCATTATAAAGACCTGGCCAAGATGGTAAGACCTGTTTAAAAGATTCGAATCTCAGTTAACATCTGAAAACATGTTAACACTCCCGACAGATGTGATTCGTTGGAAATCACACACGTTATTAAGGATTCTTCAAAAGATTCCTAACCCAGTTTAATGATCGTTGAATCCTGGGTTCACATCATCAATTAAGATGATCATAGTTTAACCATACGTGGTAATATAGTGCCTACGGGCCTTGCTCATTCTACATGAGCCAAAATACAGTGGTAGCTATGACTCCCTGTCAGATAAAGGTAATGAACTAGGTTCAAACCTCAAATGCTTTGATTCTCTGAAATCATAGCTTAAAAATTTATAAATGTCCTTTGTGACCAGGCCATTTGTGCCAGTATACCTTCATGCTTTGATTCTCTGAAATCATAGCTTACAATTTATAATTGTCCTTGCGACTAGGCCTATTGTGCCAATATACTTTCATGCTTTGACTCTCTGAAATCATAAGCTTATAATTTATAAATGTCCATGTGACCAGGCCATTGGGTGCCACAAATAAAACTGTTAATGTTTTTAGGATAAATTAAAATAGAAATCCTAAATAAATATGATTAATAAATTAACCAAATATGGTCTCTGCTTACCATGGTTAATGAATTTCCCTAAGGGGCAATTCCGTAATAAACATCCCTTAGAAGGGAAGTGCCTACGGGCTATAGTTAATGTCCTCTGAGACTAAAGACAGTGGTAGCCTATAGCTCCCTGTCAGGAAAAGGTAATGAACTTTGATTCAAACCTTAATGTCACGATTCTTTGAAATCATGGCTTATAAATTAAACTTGTCTACGCGACTAGGCCATTTGTGCTATTATTAACTTATAAATTAGGATTTATGATAAAAATCCTGAATAAAATAAATATCCTTCCTTCCCTGCCAGTATGCATTTTAAAAAGAATCTTAAAGGTGAAACCTAGCCTACGCGGCCAAGATGGTGAAACCTACTCAAGGGATTCAGATCCTTGTTAACACCTAAGAACGTGTTAGCACTCCTGACAAATGTGATTCGATAAAATCACAACAATCGTCCTTATATTGGATTCTTCCAATTCCCTTATCTAGCCTGGTGATTTAGGAATCACGGCTTATATCGTCCCATAACACGATCATGTTATAAACATCCGTTAATGATAAAGTGCCTACGGGCTATAATATATTGTCCATTTGAGACATTGACATTGTTATCTTTATGATTCCTTGTCTGAGGTGGTGAGCTATGCTCAAGCCAAAATAGTCAATATGATTAATGCAATCATGACTTATATCATCTAATAGGATGAACCTATTATAAACATCCATTAGAGATGTTTCGCCTATGGGCCATATTATATCGTCCATGTGTGACAAAAACATTGTGATCTTTACAATTCCCTGTCCAAGGTAGTGAGCTACGCTCAAGCCTAATAGTCTATATGGTCAGTGCCATCATGACAAAAATCATCAATACGATGATTAAAAATTTTAACATCCTTAATGATGTTTTGCCTAAGGGCTATATTATATTATCCAATTGAGACAAGGCAATCGTAATCTTTTGTGATTCTTTGCCCAAGGGGGTGAGCTATACTCAAATCCCATAGTCTATACTATCATTGCGATCCTGACTAGTATCATCGGTATGATGATCATAATATTAACATCCCTCGTGATGAAATGCCTACGGGCTATACTTTATTCTAATGTCGGTAAGACAAGGATAGTAGTGATCTTTATGATCCCCTGTTCAAAAGGGTGTGATTATACCCAAATCTAATAGTCAATATGATCGATGTGATCATGACTAATATCATTAAATACGATGTTTATATATAAACATCCGTTAGTGATGTTGATTGGCTTATTTTTCTGCCAAATGAATCGTCTGTCAAGACGATGACAGTAGTAGTCTATGACTCCCTGTCCAAAGGTGAAGAACCACGTTCAAACCTTGAAGCCCTAATATAATAAAATTGCGGCTAATAAATTAAGGACCTTGGTGGTAGACCATCGAGTCATGTTTTAAAGTCATCCATGACAAGCCTATGTGCTATAATTTGTCATTCGTGACAAGCCAACATATTAAATGTTAACATGCTTGGTGACGTGCCTTTGTGCCAAATTTGATAAATGTCCTTATGACAAGGCCGTTTGAGCCATATCTAAATGACCTTTACGACAAGGCTTTCGTGCCGTATAATCATTTATGTCCTTCATGACTGGGCTTTATGCCATATCTTTCTACGTCCATCGAGACAGGCTTCTATGCCATATATGTATATATATAATAAAAGCCTTTGAGCTATTCATGATCGTTCGTGTGCCAAAGACAGTTGTGACATTATGATCCCATGTCAAGCAAATATTGGACTCGTTCCAAACTTTGAAAGCCATTGATGGTCCTTTCGTGACCTAGGCTAAATATAGTGGAAATACGTTTAAATAACATTCACTATGAATGTTCGGAATAGAATAGCCCATGCGGTTTATGAATGCCGTGGCTAATCTAAGTCAGGTCATCAGGATGATGACTAATAATTGTTAAATCTTGGTGATTAGTACCAAGTTTCGAGTATCGAAAACTCGGATGAGGTAGACGACAGTCGCAATACTATTAATGCGATGAAAGTTAATAAAACTACGAACGTAAACCTCAATATTAATGGAGTTACTCTCCAGGCTGTGGTTGACGCAGCAGTTGGAAGAACCATAGAAAGATCATGAAACGGTCCGAAGAGCCGAATGCTCCTCGCTCTAAATTTCATTCAAAACCATGTTCAATTGCTCATGAGAAGAGTTTTGTTCACACTTCGTATGCGAAGGATGAACCAAAGGTGGAAGATAACTCCCAGAGATCTAAGAAAAAAGGGCGAGAACAAGCCAAATAAAAAGCAACGAAAAAATGGTGGAATTGGCCGTCCCCGGAATCGAACCTGGGTCTAGGCCGCACCCTTTCGCGCGCCTAGCCAACTGAGCTAGGTGCCTAGTTTGTGAAACTTCCATTATTGATTAAATATAAGCACTTGTACAATAAACTTCCTTATCATTTATCAATGATAATTTCTGCTAAGTGTCCTGTCTTTAATACAGGCAATAATAAATCTTCATAAACCATAAGCTTAGCAAACTTCTATATTATTCACAAGGTATAACTTACCAAGGAAACCATAGTAACCGATTCTTCTAGTATCGGCAAGGAATCCTTCCGAAAAATCTAAGAGTACTCTTTCTTTGCATAGAGTACGACAACATATGTTATTTTAATTATTTTCTCATTGTTTTCTATCGCCTACGAATGCCAAACTATGTTTGATAAAACTGCCATATGAGGATTGACGTATCCTAGTGTGTCCCATAGATTACTTCCATGCCTGATCAGTATGGAGGTTTAATACATGGAACCCCTAAGATATCCCAATGATCATATTGTACTAAAGTCGACTAGTAGTATTCAAGGAAGATATCCAGAATGGAATTGCCCAAGTAAATGTTCCCGATTAAGGAATTCGTGGACTTATAACATAAATGTGTCACTTATTTGACACGAGCAGTGATGGATGAACTGGAGCCTGAGGTATGGAAAATCTCTGTAGCCTCCTTACATCTTGATTATCTTCTCATAAGTTTACCCTGCTTACCTTCTGGAAGGCAGGTAGAATTAAGATTTGTATCCCGCGGTGGGCGGGAGTATTGTGAAAACTCCATATTGATTATGGAATAATCGAAACCTTGATTAAGTAGGTTTTAAGACATAGGCTCATATAGCCTAACTCAATATTCTGAGGGTTTTATGTTATTAAATAAGAAAGACGGTTCATATTGCTTATGCATACATACCGCAACCCTAATTAGGCAACGATTAAGAATTTCCATCAGCTACCCAGAATCTAAGGGCAAATTATTGGTGGATAGGCTTGAAGAAGTCTATAGCCACCTATGTAGCTAAATGCTTGACTTGTGCACAAGTCAAAGTTGAGCATCAGAAACCGTCAGGTTTGCTGCAACAGCTTGAACTTCCTACGTGGAAGTGGGAAATGGTAACTATGGATTTTATTACCAAGTTACCCAAGACCAGGAAAGGAAATGGTACAATATGGGTTATAGTGATAGACTGACTAAGTCAGCACATTTCTTACCCATCAAGGAGACGTATAGCTCCGACATATTAGCCTAGTTACACGTTGATAAGATTGTAGCCTTACATGGCATACCTGTGGCTATTATCTTTGATAGAGATACTAGATACACGTCACATTTTTGGAAGAGTTTCCAACAATCTTTGGGCACACGTTTGAATTTTAGCACGGCTTACCATCCTCAGACTGACGGTCAGAGTGAGCGTACTATTCAAACGTTGGAAGACATGCTGCGTGCATGTGCGATCGATTTGGGAGGTAGTTGGGATAAGAACCTACCATTAATCGAATTCTCCTACAACAATAGCTACCATACCAGCATTAAGGCTGCGCCTTTCGAGACATTATACGGTAGAAAGTGTAGATCGCCCGTTTGTTGGGCGGAAGTTGGAGATGTCCAGTTATCAGGACCAGAGATCGTGTTCGAAGCGACGGACAAGATTGTCCAGATTCGTGACCGTCTCAAAGCTGCCCGGGATAGGCAGAAGAGCTACGCTGATCCGAAGCGTAAAGCTTTTCACTTCAAAGTAGGTGATAAAGTATTACTTAAAGTATCACCCTGGAAGGGAGTGATGCGGTTTGGTAAGAAAGGCAAGCTAAGCCCGAGATACATAGGACCTTTCGAGGTTATCAAATGTATCGGGTCAGTTGCCTATAAGTTAAACTTACCGGGAGAGCTCAGTGGAATTCACAATGTGTTCCACATCTGCAATCTGAAGAAGTGTTTCCCTGACGAATCACTGGTAATACCCCATATAGTTATAGATGAGAGCTTAAATTTGTTGAAAAACCTTTGTCGATTGAAGATCGACAGGTGAAGAAGCTTCGAAGGAAGCACGTACCTATTGTAAAGGTCAAATGGGATGCCCGTAGAGGCCCCGAATTCACGTGAGAGGGTGAATCCACGATGAAAGAAAAGTACCCTTACTTATTTCAGTAAATCTCGGGTCGAGATTTATTTTAAGGGGGTGAGGATGTAACACCTCGAAAATCCATGTCCTATAATGTGTTGACACGTGTCATAAAGTTTGAACGTGTGAAAGAATGTTATAAAAGGACTAAAGTTGACAAACATGGAAAGTACGTGATAGTTCGTATTCTAAGTGCCAACTGTGAATAAATATACTTCATAATAACCCTACATGATGTTTATAACATCAAACGAATAAATCATGGATCATACGAAGCTAAAAGTGAGAGATTACAAACAACAGGGGTTAAATGTGTCAACATGTTTAAAGATATACCTCTGAGTGACCTTTTGACAAACCCGAAGCTTTGTAAATGTTAATTATACTCACTTGAATGCACGATTAAAATTTCATCATGTTTCGTTATCGTATGAGAAAGTTATGACCAAATTCGTGTGCGAAGGGTTAAAGTGCTAACGTTGAAAGTTAAGGCTTTACGGGTTAACCGGAAGTGTTCAGTGACTTGGCAAAGTGGGTATAAGTCCTAAAGCCCTTGTGGGTATATTACAAGGGGTCAAATTGCAAGTTAAAGCCAAATTACCCTTTCAATTTAACCAAAGGTCAAGTTGGAAAACAAAGAAAATCAAAAATCTGATTTAGCCGGCCCAGGCGGCCCGCTTTGTTTTTGGTTAAATGGGGCGCGGGCCGCGTCCAAGGCCCAGATACAGAAAAACAGGACAGCCCCCTGTATACGCGGAGAAACGACTTTTAAACGCATTTGCAACATGGTGGGCGACCCCTAACTGTGCTAGAGCACTAGGGACATGTGTTGGATGGTTATGGTTGATCATAGAGCTAGTTGTCAACATGTTGTGGTGTATAATTTACTATAAAAGGCACCCTTATGCAACAATCATCCTCACACCAAATTGTCTGCATTCTGATTGATTCTGGAGCTCAAGCTTGCTTCCAAGTGATCATATCTCGTGCATAGGACTTCAGTAAGTGTTCTTGTCCCTCTCTAATTGAGTTTAGCTTAATATATTAGCTAAAAGTCAAACCGTCGTAATTACGGTTTGACTTCGAGATTAGTCAATAATGGCTCAGTCATATCTCGAATTAAAAGTAGATATAAGATGGTATTTATGTGGGTAATAAAACCTCAAAAGGGTTTCCCCTGATCATCACTCTAACTAGGTCAAAAGTCGGGTCAAACCTTTATTTAAAAAGTCAACAGGAAGTCTAAAATGCCATTTATGCATAATTAACATTGTAGATCATATACAACCTGTTGGATCATTGTTATAACTTAGTAATAAGTGTAAGAACATGTCTAAACATGTTCAACCCGACAATTTCCTGTTTAGACCCGGTTCGGAACCGAAAGTCACATAGTTTGACTTTCACTTTGACTTTCAGTTCTGACCCGTTTAGGCATGTTTTAGAAATGCCTCAGAGCTTTAATTGGATTATGTTACATGTTAGAGCAACCCTCTATGATTATACATCTTGGTTCATTAGTTATCCAATTAATATGCATGTTTCCGTTAATTGCTCATATGTTGACCGTTATGCCCTTATTACCTTAAAACGTGATTTATGAAAATGTAAAAGTGTAGAAACCTTAATTACTGATATATAAACTTGTATGCAAAGTTTGATATCAGTTTGACTTGTAGATTAAGAGTTATACTCATTATCGCTAAATGAGTGCTTTATGTTAATAAAATGGCGCAATTAGCGTATAGCCTACTTAAACATACTTTTTGATATCAAATCTTTTACCCACTGATCTAATATATTATTTTGGGATTTTTAAAGATTTTTAATTAATTTTAGGCTGAGCATAACTCATAGTCGTAGGCTTAATTCGGTAAATGTCGGTTTTGCCCTTATGGGCCATAAAATGAGTTTTACATATCTAAACGACTCCAAACCTTTTGCTACTGATCACATATGATAAATAAATTATTTTAAGCCTTCTGGAAATATAAAAATATCAGATTTAAGTATCTAACCCGGAAATGGCCTTAATCGCCTTATTTAGCGTTTTTAACGCATAGTATGTATTAAAATTTTATTAGACATACCCGGGTTGAAACCTACTGATATATGAGGAAAATTATGATATTTTAACAGTAAGCAAAGGTTGATAAACTCAGACCTCAGTTTTGAGCTTTTCGGCTTATGTGAAATTACCAAAATACCCCTACGGGGCATAGTTTGGTTAAAAATGATAAATTTCACATATATGCTTTAGCCTACTGATATAACATATCAAATTGAGTATGTTTGCTGTTTATATCAGACCTGTAACTCAGTTAAACATCTAAACTCTTTTACAACCTTTAAAAATGACCAAACTACCCCTACGGGGCATAGTTTGTGTTTAATTTCATTTCGGGCATAATGAAAGACATCCTACTGATGTCACAACATATTTGAAGCATATTAACTTAGGAAATCTGTATATGGCTCTTACGGATACCCGTTACGCTTATCTCGCGTTCGGTTCGGTTTATGTAACAAGTTTACATAAATTAGCCGAAACGGGTCAAACCTTATCGGTTTAATCTCAAAATCCAGAACGTGCATGAAGGACCCATATTAAACAAGTCTCTGAACTTGTCGGGTCTAAATCACATTCTATCCGGTCTTCGCTTAATCGTGCGTACGAACCGTATCTTTGAAACTAGCCGGTCTAAGCTTAAGCTTAATAAAAGACCCGTTAGTATTCTAATAGGTTATATTAAACCTTCGTTCCAGATTAGGAGAACCAGTAAAAGCTACGTGCATTTTGCTTATTGTGATTTATACTTTCCATCAGGTAAATACTTTTAACTTATTTTCCCTATACGGGCTTGGGTTACGGTATATAGCATACCGCTTGATCGGGCATCAAATCTCCACGCTTAGTGGGTAGTTGAATAATTTGATCGGCTCGTTTAAACAGTCTTGTTTACTTTACAGCCTTTGGGGGGTTAATGACCATGTCCCGGATATCCTTGGCATCATCTTACGAGATTGGCCACGACCTGAGCACGGGGTGTAGGCGTACACCTGTCAGTGTATAACTCAATAACGTGGTGTGTCTATTGATCTTTAACCCGGACTAGATCCGGGCTAATGAACGCATAAGTAACATGTAATTCGTTCACAAGATTATAATATTAAATAATTCTCCCAACTTAAAAAGATTAATTTTGCCTCTGTGCATTTTAATCAAATTATAAAAGATATTTTGTGCCACGTGCATCCAAATCAATTTTCTTAAAACCATTTTCAAAATGAGTCAGTTGAATGTATTTACCAGTGTAAACTGACGTATTTTCCAAAAAGGATAAATGCATGTACTATACGAAATTGGCTGGATATTTCTCCTTAGCATCAGTAGAAGTCTCGCAAGCTTAAGATGCCTAAAAGTCTGTTGAACTATTGTTTCCATTTTATTATCGATCCTACTGTGGATAAACTTTCGGATATTGTTACATTGATAAACAATATTAAATTCGGTTGTATCATATTTTAAATTTGCTTCCGCTGTGCATAATAATATTGTGTTGTTTGACTATTACGTTGCCAACCACGTCACGATACTCCCCCACCGGGCCCACCGGTGACACGTGGAAATCGGGGTGTGACAGTACAGACAAGTTGTTCGTGCGGATAATCGTTCGATTGGATTGTTTCTTCCTAAGGATGTGTTTGTGTATGATGGCTTGTGCTTTGGAGTTTTCGTTGTAGCATTTAGAAAACATTTAAGTGTTTCTACCTTTCAATCCGGTCGCGCAGACAACAGTCCGTCCGGATGGTAGTCCGTGCGGACAATGGTAATCCGTGCGGACAGTCTGTGCGCGCGGGCAGAGACAATCCGTCCGGATATCTTGTCCGTGCGGACGACTTGGCCGTGCGGATGAACATTGTTTGAATTTACTCAAGGTCTCAGTATCTCATGATCTAAAGAGTAATCCATTCAGAGGTCGTCCGTCCGGATTGCTCATTCGTCGATACTCAAACCTTGTTTGGAAAGTGGGTCCCAAGGGTAGCTCGTCCGGGTGACAACCCGTCCGTATAGCCTGTACGTGCGGACAGCTAGTCAGTGCGCACAGCTTGTCCGTGCGGACAACTGGTCCGTGCGGACAGTCTCTGGTCTGATTGTTCCGTTCGTCTACTCTTGGTTTCTGTTGTCGTTTATCGAGACGTTCTTATTACGTGGCAACCACTTGGAGTTGTATTCTCATCCGCACGACTAGACCGGTCAGGAACCACCCTAACTTGGCCTGTCGGCGACTCAGAACGGTCGTTCCGGTTGACCCCGAAACCAGGTGTCTGATGGGTAGAATCCAGATCTAGAACTAGTGCATCACTATTAACGAGTAGAACACTAGAACCGATCAGATTCGTACCGATTTTAAGGGTAAAAGAATGAGAGAACTTAGGTTTATTTCTTTCAACTCTTTTATCCTTAGAAAAGTTTAGATCTAGGTGATGTTGTTGTGAAATCTTGTGGAAATCGTTTAGATCTGAGTTATTCTTGGTGGAATGAGGTCAAGCTTGAAGTTCATGAGAACTTCATGATGACGTCACCCGAGAATACCTCAAATCTTGATGATTTTATGGTTAAAAGTTGAGATTTGAAAGATGAAAAGGTGTAGAATTGTGTAGTGATCATGAATGTACAAGAATTAGTGCAAGATCTTACCTGGATTGAGAGAAATCTGAGAAAAGGTGAAGAATGCGTGCGGTTCGGACGTCACTTGCCAAAAGTGGAAAAGTTGGAGAGTGACCCGTGTATTTATAGGATGCTAAAAGGGGAAAGGGTGAGCCGTGCGGATGGCACGTAACCCGGATAGGCTATCCGTGCGGATAGGTCATCCGTCCGGATTGGCAGTCCGTGCGGATTGACCATCCGTGCGGATGTCGCCTGATTTGGTGCGTTCGGTGCGCTGTTGCTTCGGTTTCGATTTGCGAGCGATTCGATAGGGTTTCCTAGTCAAATTACTTTCAGTCCCAACTACTTCTTATATGGTTCGACTCAGAATTCGGGTTCGGGTTCGTTTACATTCGAGTTGGACTTCGAGTTTGATTGAGTTCGCTTGATTATCACAACATAACATAAAATAGACATGCACAGGTAACACGTAAGACACACACACACACACGTATAAACAACAAGTAAAATACGTAGCTCGAGTCACGATTGTCGATTCGATTAACATTGCTTGATCTTTAGTTGTTTAACTTTATCGCATTGTTACTTCCTATCGTTCATAGTCGTAGGTCGATTGAAATACGATTAATATGATGCGATTATTGTAATGAACGACACTTACTCCACATAATATAAATGAAATAAAAACATTTCTACGAGTTGAGTCGCGCGAAATCGGTCGTTGACTTTGACCTTGACTTTGACTTTCACTCGTGAAAACACGGGGTGTTACAACCACATTAACTACTTAGCCCAGGAGCTACTAGCTTATTAATTGTCAATGATTTTAGTGTCATTATTTCATTTAGGTAATTTGGATTTACTTAATACCAAAGGGAAACCTGAAACAACTTCAAAACGAGTTTACACTCGTTCAAGACTAATATGATTTTTAGCTTCAACAACAAAGGGGGTCAAGGGGCATGCCTGTTGGTAATTTTATTGTTACCGACATGGGCTTTAGGGTATTGGATTATCTTGTCGATCGAGATAATAATATTAGTGATTAAACAAGTTAGGTGACGAGTGAGTGCGGGCCCGTTTAACATCAATATTATTTGGGCCATGTGGTTAACATTGGGCTTATTATTTAAAAACACTTGGGCTTAAGTGTTTTATTAATGTGCTTATACTTACTTGATTCGGGTTAAAAACCCATGATGTTAATTAATTTGTTTCGGCTACCTAAGACCGTGGGGTATGGTGGGGCGGGGGTTTGGGGCATGGGTTGACTCGTGACAAGAGCTAGCTCTTCCTCGTGTGTCCAAGAGGCCATCGATCTAGTGTGTGTGGGTAGCAGGTTCGATCAAGTGTGTTTGGGTTGGGGTAGCGGTGGACAGCCGGTGGGGTTGGGGGTTATATAGCGATGTGGACAGTTGGATGGGTGAACCGTTTAGCTTGGCCAAACGGTTATATTTTGAAATTTAAATGTAGCCCGCTATGACCTAGCCAACAAGCGAATAGGAGCCGGCCACGTAGGAGCGCTAGGCATGCCCAACGCCCAGTCTTAAACTCCCGCCCAAGGGGCCACGCCCAAACCCAAGCCCACCCGGGGTGATGGCTTGGGCGTTTTCAGCCAACCCACGCCCCAACCCCCGCCCCATACCCCACAGTCTAAAAAGAAATTGTTTTAGTTGATGGCCGATGAAGTCTATGATTTTGTACCCTTGATCGACGCATGACATTCAAAAAGAAAAAAAAAACATACGGTTACAATACATCTGCATCGACAAACAGAAATCTATCAAATCCAATTCCTTTGTGTATAGTAATATGTCTAATCCTATAAATCAATCGCATGTAACCCGTGAAATAGGAGGTTTAGTTCTCAAATGATTCAGAGATTGATCTGGGTTTCGTCAGATTAATTAATTTCGGTTTCCAGGTTTGTTGATTCTTCTAATTCATTGTTCTAGACTACAATATACAACAAGAGCTTGGCGGGGGTCTTGTTGTCTCGTTAGCGAGTGACCGCCTCTGACGAGCCAAAAATCTATAATCAATAGTACCTGGTTAATTACTGCGACCAACACTGATTGAGCGATAGGAAGGAAGGAGCCGATGACAACCAAACCAACCATGGGTGTCAACATAGATCATACCGCAAAAACGAATCATCAGTAGTAACCAAGATAGTATTTACATAGATAAATTTTACCAGAAATAATATATAAGCAATGAAAAGTGAAAACCAAGCCATCCATACCATACCAAAAAACTTATTTCAAATTTCAACCATTATCAAAGATGTAATTCTAGTATCATGTGTGTTCTCACTAAACCACCAAACTTAAATCTATATAGCCCTTCAACACTATTCCATGCAATTTTTGTGCACAATCTCATCCTGCATTTCCCCAATGCTTAGATTCTACGTGTGAACTCGCATCATACACCATGCAATTAAAGTTGTACCGTCCCATTTTCATACTTAGTTACGTGCTCACCATGTAGGAGGAAGCCGACTACTGGTCGCTGGTGAAGGCATGTTCTTGATATTGATATCAACCGGGTAGAATCTGTAGTCGACATCATGTTCTTTAAAGATTCGGACCATTTCATCAATCACTGCCCCTTTTCTTATGTACCTCTCTGTCATGTCTTGAAAGTTTATTTTATGTCTCCACCATATGTGCATCTTGATCGTGTTTAATTGCACCAATGTCAATGAAACAGCTGTTATATCATTTGGATAGTAATGATCCTTCTTGCTCTCGATGTACCTGCGATTCAAAATAATTTTATCATCATCAAGAACCACTAACCAATTTAGGGCTAGCTTGGAAAAGGTGATTTACGAACGGGGCTGAGGTCGGCTCATGGCTGGGCGCCGGGCCGGACCTACAGTATAAGTAACCCAGGCTTGGGCCTAGGGCCTCCAATTAAAAGATATTTATATGCTAACTATTAATATTCGTGCAAATATATTGTTTTAGATTTGTTTGATTTCTTATACAAGCAAATCACTCTGTGTTATAGTTGTATTAGAATTTTGCTTGGTTCCAAACACGGATAAAGAAGTACCGTTTATAATAATCAAAAAAGGAAAAAGGGCCCTAAATTTTCATTTCGTCTTGGACCTAAAAAAGGTTGGAACGACAGGCTGGCTCATTAAATTAAAGCCCAAATTTAAAGACATATATAATTAAGCGGTTAAAGATATTTTTCGAACCACCTCCGGTTGGAACTACTATCAAACAAACGATTTTTCTCATACTTCCTATATGTTACCAAGAGTTACGAAAAAAAAAAAGAAAAAAAAAAAATTGATACAGAAATTACATATATGTAAGGAAAAAATTACCTTTACATGAATGAAGGATAAATTACATATATGTCAATTATCCTACATATATATGTAACAATATTTTTTTCTTACACATATGTATTGATTCTATCTAATTTTTTTCTCAAATTTTAGTAATATATATATATAGGGAGAAGATCATGCGAGAACCACCTCTTATTGCGAGAACCAATGTGAACAAAACAAAAAATGCCTAAAAATAGCTAAAAATCACACAAATTTTTTTTTTTTAATATTTTTTATATAAAAATCGCTACTTTTCGAAGCCAAAATTTTTTTTTTTTTTGGCCACTAAAAGTAGCGATTTGAGCATAAAAAACATTAAAAAAAAATTTTTAGATTTTTTTTAGATTTTTTTAGGTTTTTTGGGGGTTTAGTTTTTAGCTTGGGGGGGGGGGGGTGAGGGTTAGGTTTTTTTAGGTTTTTTTAGCTATTTTAGGTTGTGTTCACATTGGTTCTCGCGGTTCTCACAATAAGGGTGGTTCTCGCATGATCTCCTCCCTATATATATATATATATATATATATACACACACACATAGTTTTTAGATTTTGCATTATGTGTATTAAACAAATTTTATGGTTAGTTTATATATATATATCATCAGTAAAAAACACAAATTTAAAAAAAATATTTTTTTAAAGAAACAAGCCGGCTCGATGAGCTACGAGCTTGCATGAGCTTTTGATGAGCCGAGCCTAAGATCAACATTTTAGCTCGTTAAATGAGCCTAGCAAGCTCGACACGATTTGTAAACGAGCCGAGCCCTAGTCCATCCTAGCTTGGCTCAACTCGGCTCATTTACAGCCCTGGTACTAATCAAGTCGTATGTTATGAGGTTGTCGATCACATACTTGGTTATTCTTTGTTTCATGACAGCTATCGTTTCAGCAGGAGTGGTGATATGGATGAAGAAATCGATTGAATCCCACATGTCAGGACTCCGGTAATGGTTGCTGATGGCTCGGGTTGAGAGAGTACTGTTTGGGAAGTAAACCTTCTCATTGTCCCATTTCAAGAACACAGTTGTCAAAATATTCATCTCTTCTACTATCATCTGAAAAGGATTAAAGATTCAGAAAATAAGCTATGAGTTTCAATCATTTCATGCAGAAGTTTTTGAACTGTTTTTAGTACCTGAACTCCATCAATCTCACAGCGATCACCAACATCAAAAGGGTGCATGACGAACAAGAAGATGATGGCCTCGAATACGGTCTTGCAGGTGTTGCCAAAGATAAACGCGACCACCACGATCTGGGAGCTAATAAAAACTAGAAATTTGCTTGTTGCTATGTTCAGTATTAAGAGGCAAATAATCAGGATAATGATGCCAACCAAAACATTCACCATTTGGTGTAATTTGTTGACTGCTGTTTTTGTATCGTTTAGTGTCAAGGCGAGTGCTTTTCGTTCTCTGAATGCATTAACCTGAAAAGTAGGATCAAATGCAACATATGATTCACTAGTTGTGAGCTTATAATCAAGTGATCATGGATTTGAAGCTTTCTGGGTGTAAACGAGTTGAGGTGAGCCAAGCCTGAGCAAGATTAGGCTTGAGCTCGGCTTGTTACGAGCTTTATTTCTAAAGCTCGAGCTCGACTCACTTTATATCTATGTATAATTAAAAATTGTATGTAACATGATATAATATTATTAAATTCGTTTTATCATATTTTTATGTATAATAATAGATATTATAAATTAAAGAGTAAATTGCCATTTTAGTCCCTGAGTTTTGTCCAAATTTGCCACTTTGATCCAAATAGTTTTTTTTGTGCCTCTGGGTCCCTGACTTTTACATTTTGTTGCCATTTTGATCATTTTGTCTAACTCCATCCAAAAACCCAGTTTGTAACAGGGGTATTTTGGGGATTTCCTTAAAAAATGTTTTCAGTTGCCATTTTGATCCAATTCAAAAAAATCAAA
The DNA here is from genome assembly GCA_030545235.1 of Helianthus tuberosus. NCBI lineage: Eukaryota > Viridiplantae > Streptophyta > Magnoliopsida > Asterales > Asteraceae > Helianthus > Helianthus tuberosus. Next base: position 59,742,481 of record CM060438.1, read on the forward strand.
AAAATTCCAAAAAATCAAAAAAATTCCAAAAAATCAAAAAAATTCCAAAAAAATCTAAAAATAAAAAAAATTCTAAAAAATCATAAAAATTCTAAAAAATTCAAAAAAATCTAAAAATCAAAAAAATTCTAAAAAATTCTAAAAAATCCAAAAATCATTAAATGTTTCGGCACGAACCGTTTCGACCCGTACCGTTTCGAACCGTACCGTTTCGAACCGAACCGTTTCGACCCGTACCGTATCGAACCGAACCGTTTCGACGCGAACCGTTTCGACGCGAACCGTTTCGAGCCGAACCGTTTCGACCCGTACCGTATCGAGCCGAACCGTTTCGACCCGTACCGTATCGAACCGAACCGAACCGTTTCGACGCGAACCGTTTCGACCCGTACCGTTTCGACCCGTACCGTTTCGAACCGTACCATTTTGACACAAACCGTTTCGAACCGTACCGTTTCGACCCGTACCGTATCGAACTGAACCGTTTCGACAACCGTTTCGACGCGAACCGTTTCGAACCGAACCGTTTCGACCCGTACCGTTTCGAACCGTACCGTTTCGACGCAAACCGTTTCGAACCGAACCGTTTCGACCCGTACCGTATCGAACCGAACCGTTTCGACCCGTACCGTATCGAACCGAACCGAACCGTTTCGACGCGAACCGTTTCGACCCGTACCGTTTCGAACCGTACCATTTCGACGCGAACCGTTTCGACCCTTACCGTATCGAACCGTACCGTTTCGACCCGTACCGTTTCGAACCTGAACCGTTTCGACGCGAAGCGTTTCGACCCTTACCGTTTCGAACCGTACCGTTTCGACGCGAACCGTTTCGAACCGAACCGTTTTGACGCGAACCGTTTCGAACCGTACCGTATCGAATCGAACCGTTTCGACGCGAACCATTTTGAGCCCGTACCGTATCGAACCCGAACCGTTTCGAGCCGAACCGTTTCGACGCGAACCGTTTCAAACCGTACCGTATCGAAACGGTTCGGCTCGAAACGGTTCGGGTTCGAAACGGTACGGGTCGAAACGGTACGGTTCGATACGGTACGGGTTCGAAACGGTTCGCGTCGAAACGGTTCGGTTCGATACGGTACGGGTCGAAACGGTTCGGTTCGAAACGGTACGGGTCGAAACGGTTCGTGCCGAAACATTTAATGATTTTTGGATTTTTTAGAATTTTTATGATTTTTTAGAATTTTTTTGATTTTTAGATTGTTTTGAATTTTTTAGAATTTTTATGATTTTTTAGAATTTTTTTGATTTTTAGATTTTTTTGAATTTTTTGGAATTTTTTTGATTTTTTTGAATTGGATCAAAATGGCAACTGAAAACATTAGTGATTAAGTACAAACTGGGTTTTTGGATGGAGTTAGACAAAATGATCAAAATGGCAACAAAATGTAAAAGTCAGGGACCCAGAGGCACAAAAAAAACTATTTGGATCAAAGTGGCAAATTTGAACAAAACTCAGGGACTAAAATGGCAATTTACTCTAAATTAAATAAAGATTATATAGATAACAAGCTTGTTTAAGTTCGCAAGCTAGCTCGAGCTCGATAAGTTTAACTCAGGCCTTGGCTCGTTAACTAAACAAGCTTATTTGTAGACTCAGGCTCGGTCTTGGGCTCGTTTAAGCTCGATTCGAGCTTTTAGCGAGTGGCTCGACTCGTTTACACCCTTATATCTGATATAAGTTCTTACCACCCAAGTCTTCAAAGCTCCCTTGCTAATCTTTTCATCTCCAGGTGAACCTTCCAAAAGAGACATGGTTTTCACAGCTTGATCTTCTCTCAAGAACCGCATCAGATCTTGAAGATAGATGAACCTGCAAACAATAAACTTCCCATTCTAGAATCTCAATCATGTGACATGATCTTTAAATCATGAGTAAATCTGTTTCGAAACAGGTATAAAGACATACTTGGAGCCAGTCTTGGCCACATTCAAGAAAATCTTGCGTGCAGCCCGTTTGGCTTCAATTTCGCTTCTGATTTGTGTCGTTGACTCATCGTCTTTCGTATTCATGTCATGCAACTGCTCATCTAATGTACTCAATGTTCCCAAACGAACGATTTTCATCAATCTTTTCATGTTCCAAGCTGATACATTTTTCGGGTTAAGCCTATGCAAGTGATCAATCGATATCCCATGCTCCTTCTCATCAATCTTGATGGCAGGTGGCGGCTTTTGCAACCTTTCACTCTTCGTCGAAAACACATTCTCCCCAAGCTCTGGAGGCATGTTAGCACCAGCATTCCGAAGTCTATTAACTTCCGCCAGTGTCTTCTCCTCTTCTATTATGATATTTTGCATCTCGACCAATGGTGGGCCCGAGAGGGTTTCGATCACATACTGGTTGAACAAAGCTTCTTGAATCCGATCAAAAAACTTTTTAACATGAAACGAAGACGCGAGTACTTTAACCATCAGCGTTTTCACAAGCCACAACGACGTAGCCACAAGCATACACACCATCAACTTGTTCAACACCCTCAGAAACCGGTTATGACCCTCAACTTTCTCATCAAACATGTAATGCCAAGCAATCAAAACCAAACCCAACCAAATACAATTCTGAACCGGCTTCCTAATCCCATACACGAAATACAAAACTCGCTTGCGCAGAAGAAAATTCCTCTCAATAAAAAACACAATAAACCTTATCCCCCAACCCGAAACCAACCGTCCACATATCAACACCAACACTAAAACCTCCCATTCCCATAAATGCAGCCCCCTAACTACTTTCCGCTTCCAATCATCAATCAAAAGCGTGCAAATCAAAGCCGACAAAATCGAAACAAGACTAATCCATTGAACAAGTGTTAACGCATCCAACTTCGCCCTACGAAAATCATCCGGATTATCCTCCTCATACAATGAATCATCCTCTTCTTCTATCTCACCTCTAGCTACTATCCCTGAAGGCCTAGCTAACAACAAACCTGACTTATATTGACCCGATTTACCCGCTGTACCCGATAAAGAGACCTCAACTTCCACCTCAGGCGGATCAATCAACCTCGATTGTTGCGTTCGCGTACGCATAATCGGTGCTCGCCTTTGAAACGAGGTGCATTTCAAAACCTCAGTTCCACCTCTATCATCATGCACACGGCTCAGACTGTTATTCAAACTGTGGGTCAGATTATTCAGATTACTCGATTTTCTTCTAAGTTGTTGTTGTTGTTGTTGTAACCGAATTTCCTCTAACTCATCATCGTCGTCATCGTCGTCATCGTCGTCATCATCATCCTCATCGTTATTGTTGTTATTATTATTCGGTTGTTGAAACGAAACCTTTAATTCTCTAGAATTCGAAACCCTAGGGTTTGGAATATTATTAACGGTTTCGGAATTGTTGTTCGTACCTCTTAACGGACTTTCTGGAAACTTCGGAATATTGTTAACGGCGTTACCGGAATTATTACGACTTCCGTTACGTAACTCGTCCATTTCTAGATCCATATCTAACGACATCTCACCTCCGGCGTGTTTCTGTTTATTTAAAAACTCTCCGATCAGCCGCGACGGCGGATCATCCACGCCGCCGGTGGCTCGTCGGAACTTTTCGGTGTCTCGATCTTCGCCGTTGATTTTGACGATGAAATCGGAGTGAGAAGTGGAGGCGTCGTGGTCGGAGTTTACCGCCGGAGAGGTGTCGGTGTTCCGCGTGGTGGTGGAGCGAGGAGATTTCTTAGCGGATGAAGAAAAATCCATTGGAGGTGGTTTGATTACGTCATGCAAACGATTGAATGATCGTTTGTTCGTCGGAGAAGTTTGTTTGTGGTTGATCGGAGATGATATTTTCCGGCGTTGTTTGTTAAATCTCGAAAAGGTTTGATTTTGGAAGAGATTTGGCGTCCAATAAAACTTGTTATGAAATCTTTTAAAATGGTAGTTAAATCTTTCACATGGTTTTAGAGTAAATAATTAAAGTATCGTTGGTATATTAAACGATTTATTATATGAATGAATTTTATCTTTATTTTCGTTTTCAATATTACAATTTTAGAAATAAGATAGATCTCAAGTTTGAATAGTTTCTCCTACACGTAAAATTACATTAAAATCAAAAAATCTTATATCAATTTTTATTTAATTTTTATTTTTAAGTCATAAGTATAGCATAAAATACATACTAAAGTTAATTTATAACATAAAACATATTGTAAAAAAATATAATATTATAGAATGGGTTAAACGGGTCAACCTATCAACCCGAGCGGGTTGACCCGAACCTGACCCGTTTAGCTAAACGGGTTGACGAGTTCAACCTGAAACTGACCCGAACTCGTTTAGACTAAACCTAAACCCGCGAATATCGTTTAAGATTCGTGTCGTGTTTTCGGATCGTGTCATAAATTCACACCCCTAGTTATGACCACACCCTATAGCCTTACAACGGTAACTTAAAATTTATATATTTAATGCATACTTGTAATGAGTTTCGTGCATATTTGAATTGTTACCGTAAATATTGACGTATCACTGCAATGAGTAGGGGCAGGACCACCATTATATTAGCCGTACGGCTCAACTTCGTATGTACAATGTAAAAAAAAATTTATACAAAGGATACCTCTAAAACAATTCCAGGATTCCCCTAACCAAAAAATAGGATACCTTATTTTAGTAAAATCTAATTCTTTTTATAAGATTTAAAAGTTATTTTTGAATTCATCTTCTGTTTAGAAAACTAGAACAATCTTATGCTTATGTTTGGATAACTGATAAACCTAGCCTATTAGCACAAACTCAAAACAATAATAAAACAGAAACAGACTCGGAATTTTTGAACGGTGTCATGGTTTGTGCAGTCGAAAAGTAATTTTTTTGATAAAGTAAAAAACGACAATATGATGGAACAATTTCAAGCTATGAAAAAAGAAGAGGACAAATCTATTAGGTATTTGTAGGGCTGTAAACGAACCGAACGTTCAGCGAACAGTTCGTGAACCGTTCAGCGGGAAGTTCGTTTATATTCGTTCGATTAGCTTAACAAACGAACATGAACAAAAAGTTTCGTTCGATTAGCTTAGCGAACGAACACGAACATAGGTCTCGTTCGTTCAACTGCGTTCGTGAACGTTCGGTAATATGTTCAGTTACGTTCGTTTATGTTCGTTTGTTTATATTAAAAAAAAACAATAACCCTTTTATCTAAAAATATTGAAAACTTGAAACCATATTTTTTTTCTAAGTTAGCTAACATTTGAACATTCTAAGACATTTTTGGGGATATTTATGTCTAAGTTAGTTAAACTTGATTCATCGTTTGGTGGTGTAGTAGACTTCTTGTGTTTTGATTTATCATTTGATGGTTGTATTTAACTACTTATATTAAATGTTTAAGGATAACAATGTTTTTATGTTTTAGTTTCAAGTTAAATGTTCGTTTGCGTTCGTTTTTATTTGTTTTCATTCGTTTGTGTTCAACACCAGTGTTCACAAACTGTTCGTGAACAACTGAATTTGCTTAACAAACGAACACGAACACAAACTTATGTTCGGTATGCGTTCGTGAACCGTTCGCGAACATGTTAATTTCCTTAACGAACGAACACGAACATGGCCTTGTTCGTGTTCGTTCGGTTCGTTTACAGCCCTAGGTATTTGTTTTACCTTATTTATTTATTGTCGTTTTTTTTGTTGGTGCATATGTCTGTCGACTTCGTCTTGTATCGAGTCTTGTAACTAGTATGATAGACCAGGACACGTAGATCGAGAAAAACAAGAAACAGATCAAAACCAGCAGTTTCACACGAACTGGCCAGTTCGTGCGAACTGGGATGTCCAGTTCGTGCGAACTGGGGGTGACTGTTTGGTGCGAACTGGTTTTCCTATAAATAGGTGTCTTGAGATTTCATTTGTAGAACTTCTGATTCCGGTAGCGAAGCTCTGACGAAGTGTCGCCAAGCCTATAAATCATTGTGATATCAATCTAATCGACATTTAATCTACTTCTAAGTGTAAATCAAGCTGCAACAACATCGATACGCCTGTTTCCGCCTTTCGTATTGATCGAGAACTCTTCTGAACGTCTCATTTGATCGATTTACTGATCCTACAAGTGGTATCAGAGCTCAGGAGGAAGAGTTCTTACCATTTCAGCTCGATTTCATCAAAAACATCTGATTTCTACTCATTTCTACTAACTTTCTTCATGTTTTCTCAAAATTAACTGAGATTTTACGGTTAAAATGATCTGATTTATTGATATAACACGCGAAACACTGTTTTAATCAATCCTTGAAAAAATCAGAACCTAAATCGACCTAAAACTTGATAATATTGACCAAATCGTGTGAAAATCATGTCAGTTCGTTCGAGAATCCTCCAGGTCATTTGAACCAGTTCGCACGAACTGAACTCAGGTCGTGTGAAATTCCCCAGTTCGTGCGAAGTGATCCAGGTCAGGTTGTTTGAGGTTCATCCAGCTCGTACGAAGTGAGGTCAAGGTGTTCGGAGGTGAACCAGTTCGCAGGAAGTGGGTTCAATTCGTTTGTAGGTAAACCAGGTCGTGCGAGGTTGCTTGTAATTGAACCAGGTCGTACGATTTGAAAAACTAGTTCGCACGAGGTGAAGTAGTCCAGGTCGTTTGAAAAGGTTCAAGGTCATTTGAAAGTAAGTCAGTTCGCACGAGTTGAACCATTCCAGTTCGCACGGTTTGACATCATCTCAGTTCGCACGAGGTTGTTTGAAGGGTTCAGGTTATTTGTAGTTGATCCAGGTCATACGAAGTGACTCAGATCACACCAAATCTGTTCGTTTGAAACTCAGCTCGTTTGAACAATTCAGTCTTTGTGAATCTTTCAAAACCGAATCATGGATACTGAATTCTACAACGCATTTGCTACCCCGATCACTATGGCTCAGAACGTGAACTTAGAAAATGAAGTGGGCACCATGCAAAAACCGCCTAAGCTCATAAATATCGAGGAGTATAACAGTTGGGAGGAACGTTTTGAAAATTGGGTTCAAGCGAATCACTTAGATGCGTGGGAATGTGTTGAACAACGATATGTTAGACCGATTGATGACGACGGAGAGATTGTTGCTATTAAAGATCTAACTGATGATGAGAAAAAGAAATACAAAAGTGAAAAGATGATGATCAGTAGTTTGCAACAAGCTATTAAGGAAGACATCTTGATTTTTTTGCAACACAACGGAAGTGCACACTCAATGTGGAAAGCACTAAAAACGAAGTTTGTTGGAAGTCAAGACATGATCAAGAACAAAAAATCGCTTTTGAAGAAAGAATTTGATCTATTTCGTGGATTAAAAACTGAAAACACCAAGCAGATTATAGAAAGATATTGTAATTTGGTGGTTAACATGAAGCGATTGGATATCAAGAAAGATAGAGAAGAATGGGTTGAAAAATTGGCCGATGCATTGCCACAAGATGTTTGGGGCACATATCTTATGATGTTGAAGAATAATGATGATTTTGCAAATCTATCGTTGAGTAAGTTTATTGAAAAACTCGAAGTTCAAGAGATGGAACAACGGAAGATGGCGAAAATGAAAGACTTTAATGGTGAACAAGACATTGGTCTATACTACAAAGGAAGTACGATTGATAAGACCAACATTGCAACAAAGATCGAAACTGCATTTAACGCAAAAAGTTCTTCTGGATGGTCATCTCAAGGATCAAACAATAATACTGGATTTTCTTCATACCCATCAGTTGATCCAAATTTTTCAGCAACCAATAATGGCCAAGTACTAAAATACAACATTGCATTACATCTACAGAACGGTCAAAATTTCTCGGAAGAGGTTGCCAAAGGTCATATGTCTTTACTGGTGACTGTCTTAGAATCTTATGAAAGTTTGGTTGAGGGAAGGATCAGAAATCCTATGTTGACCAAAGAGGATTACGATCAGATTAATGCTGAAGAGATGGAACTTATGGATATAAAGTGGTGTATGGCTAGTGTGTTGAGAAGAGCTGAGAAGTTTAAACAAATCACTGGAAGAGATGATTTCTGTGATGCTGGTACTTCACCTTTAGGTTTTGATATGTAACACCTCAAAATTTCGGGTTTAGTATTAAAACGACACGTGTCATGTCGGACAAAAACGCGTTGAAAACCCGGATTTAATAAAGATGATTTCGGTAGGATTTAAAGTGGCGTCATGTTAAATCGTTACCTCTGAACGACCTCAATTGTAAATCCCAAGACCCGATATAATATTTTACACATCTTTATGCCCTCTATACAGAGAATTATTGTCAAGAAAGGAAAATTCAAATGCATGATGTGATCCCATGATGAAATGAATGATAAACCGTCATTTACGGGTCTTGTATATGCAATCAAGTGAAACATTGGATGATGGTAGGGTATGTTACAGTATTAGACACTTATTGGAGGTCCCCTACTGATAAAATAAGTCCACAAGTCGTTTATAACGGCTGCCCTTTCAAACCACCAACAAACAACAAAATTCGGATCAGAAGAAGGAGTCGCGTAGCGCGACGGGTCCCTCGCGCTACGCGAGGGCGTGCCCAGCGACAGTTTACTTGCTGTTGGCTGTTGTGCGCATATGTGACCCTCTAATCCGGTTTTTCTTGCATGTGCATGAACCTTAGACTCCCCTAGGCACTAGTAGACATGTGTTGAACAATTGTGGAAGGGTATAGACTCTTGTGTCAATTGATTGTGGTGTGTAAACCCACTATATAAAGGACCTTCAAGTGCAACTTTCATTCACACATCATATTCAAGCATTCTGATTATTTGGGGAGCTTGCAAACTGATCAAGAGCCTTTCTAATCGTTCATTAATCATCTAGTAAGTTGCTTAACCCTTCTAATTTAATTCTAGCTTAGTAATTAGCTTAAAAGTCAATATATCATAGTTTACGGTTGACTTCTTGTTTAAGTAACGATAGTTCAGTCGTATGTCGAATTAGAAGTACCATTAGATAGGTAATTATATGGGTATTAAACCCTTATAAGGGCAAGTACCGAATCCAGACCTAACTAGGTCGTTTGTCGGGTCAAACGTTGACCGAAAAAGTCAACAGAATTACAAAATGCGATTTAATGCACGATTAGCAATCCGCGAGGCGTGTAATCTGTTTTAAACCTAATATAACTTGGTAATGAGTATAAAAACTTGTCTACGCTTGCCCGACTCGACAAATTTCTGTTTAAACCCGGTTCGGAACCGAAAGACGCAAAACCTTGACTTTTGCTTTGACTTTGGTTCTGACCCGTTTTAGTTTGAATTAAACATGCCTTAAAGTCTCATTAGGGTTGGGTTACATGCTAGTATAAGTCTCTGTACTTGTTTCATTGATTATCCGATGCATGCGCACGTTTCCGTTAATCGCTTAAATTGGACCATAATGCCCTTATGACCCTACAACGAGAATTTTGAAAATGTGGAAGTACTATAATCTTAGTTACTGATTATTTAGCATGTACGTAAATTTTCACGTCAATCGGAGGTCTAGATTAGGAGATATGCGCATTAGCGTAAATAATAAGCTTTTTATTAATTAAACGGCGCGATTAGCGCATAACCTATCTAAACCCGATTTTCGGTACCAAAACTTTTACCCACTGATGATAAATAATATTTTGGGATTTTTGAAGATTTTTAATTATTTTTAAACTGATCTTAAGCTAGGCTTATCGCATTGATTCGGTTAATACCGAATATGCCCTTTTAGGCCATAAAACGAGTTTTACGAATCCGTTTGATACCAATCCAATTGCCACTGATTTAAAATAATAAATAGAGTGTTTTGAGCCTGTTTTGATGATCAGAAAACTCAGAATGGTATTTTAAACAGTACGTCGCTTAAAACGGCTTTATACGCGTATTATACGCGTAGTTTGGTATTAAAACCATTTTGCCACGTAAGACTTATTACCAAATATTATAACCTGTTAAAATTAATAATTTTGCTGATTAAATCAGACCCGTATCTCAGAAGTATTATAAATCCCTTTTATGGTCGTTAAAATGACTAAAATACCCCTACGGGGCATAATTAGGGAATAAACTCGTTATGGGCATTATGGAAGATATCATAATGATATCACAACATATTTAAAGCGTATTGACTTAGGAAACCTGTTCGCGACCCTTTCGGTTACCCGTTGTGCGTTATACGCGTTCGGTTCAGTTTATGTAACTAGTTGCATAAACTAGCCGAAACGGGTCAAACGATATCATTTTTATCTCAAAATCCAGAATGTGAATAGTAAACCCATATTAAACAAGTCTTCAAACTTGTCGGGTCTAAATCACATTCTATCCGGTCTTCGCTTAATCGTGCGTACGAACCGTATCTTTAAAACTGACCGGTCTAAGCTTAAGCTTAATTAAAGACCCGTTAGTATTCTAATAGGTTATATTAAACCTTCGTTCCAGATTAGGAGCCCAGTAAAAGCTATCTGCAATTTATTCAATTAAGGATTTTACTTTGCGAAGGTAAATACTTTTAACTTATTTTCCCTATACGGGCTTGGGTTACGGTACATAGCGTACCGCTTGATCGGGCATCAAATCTTCCATCGCTTAGGTGGTTAATTGAATAATTTGATCGACTCGTTTAAACAGTATTGTTTACTTTACAGCCTTTGGGGGGTTAATGACCATGTCCCGGATATCCTTGGCATTATCTTACGAGATAGCCACGACCTGAGCACGGGGTGTAGGCGTACACCTGTCGTGTATAACTCTAGAATTGTGGTGTGTCTATTGATCTTTAACCCGGATACGTTCCGGGCTACTGAACGCATAAGTAACATGTAATTCGTTAACAAGATTATAATATTAAATAATTCTCCCAAGTTAATAAAAATGTTTATGCCATGTGCATCCAAACAAATTTTCAATCATTTTATAAAATGAGTCAGTTGAATGTATTTACCAGTGTAAACTGACGTATTTTCCCAAAAAGATTAAATGCAGGTACTAGGCGTAATAGGCTGGGAGCCTCCTAAGCATCACTAGAAGTCTCGCAAACTTAAGATGCCGAAGTCTGTTGAACCATAAACAATATTTTTATTATTCGATCCTACTGTGGATAAACACCGGATAATTGTGACTTTGTTTACAATAAATAAATTCGGTTGTATCTTATTTAAATTGCTTCCGCTGTGCATTATTATATTGTGTTGTTTGACTATTACGTTGCCAACCACGTCACAATACTCCCCCACCGGGCCCACCGGTGACACGTGGAAATCGGGGTGTGACATGATAAATCTAAAGTAACTTGTTTTCGTTGCAGGGAAAAGGGGCATTTTAAGCGAGAATGCACAAATCACGAAGCAAGTGGAGCTCAAAATCCATTCGGCAACAATGATTATCATCGAAAAGCGATCTATCATCAAGTTGCTCCGAATCAACAACAATCGCCACAAACTTCACATGCTAGGAAGGAGATCGAATAGCCATCAAAGAGAGCTTGTTTTGGTTGGATAGATCAAGATGATGAGAGAATTCCAGAAGGTTTTAGTTGGGATAATTATGATCCTAACAGACCTTCAGTCTCTAAAGCATTTGTTGCTCAAATTTATGAAGATTCAATTGTTGAAGAAGAATTAGCGTATGCTTATTACGAATCTCAGCAATTCATTCCTAAAAAGAAAGAAGAAGAACAAGTTTCAACAGAAAAGGCTGCAGAAAAAGCTCGAATCTTTGATCACTCATCAGATGAAGAGAGTGATGATGATATTGAAGAAATTCGAAAACTTGAATATTATCAAAGAAAATTTTCATCTGATAGGAATAATTTGAATCTTGCAGGTAAAATGGAAGATATCAAAGAAAGACAAGCTGCGAAAAAGAAGATTCATAATGCAGCAACTGTCGAAGTAAAGGTCAAGTCTGAAGCTGAGAAAAATGTTCGAGTGACAAAGAAGCAGGTTGAAGAAATTCCAGCTATCAAGGTTGAGAGGGAAGCAGATACTAAAAAGATGCCTGAAAAATGTGAAAATTGTGATACGGTGAAAAGGCACAACAACAAATTGATTCATAACATGAACAGACTAAAAGAATCTTATGATGTTTTAAACAAAGCCATGAATCAATATAACAAGTCAAGCAATGAACAAGCGATAGCTATGAAGACACTCAATGGAGCGTTCATGACGAAGCAGTAAATCATCAATAATTACATTGAGAAATGTGCTGAACTTGAACAAAAATTGGAAACTCAGAGGATAGAAACTGAGAGGGTGAACAGGTTATTGAAAAGTTATTCATGTGCTTTATATGTGATTGACAGGATTTATCCTACAGTAGAAGGCATGAAAGCGTTTGAAGAGGAGAAACATGAAGTAAAAGATACTGGTAAGAAACATTGTACCAATTATAACAAGTGTCCACCGCCGCTTGAAGAAGGATATTCTCCACGAAATCCTAATTCAGAAAGAGTCAAAAAGGCAACCAATTTAAAGTGGGAATCTGAACCTTTAGATGGATTGCCAGAAAATATTGATATCACATTCACATCATCTGACACTGATCATGAGTCCGTGTTAATAAAGAAAGTGGTCGATCAGGTGTTGGATAAGGATGAGGAGTCAGAGTCAAAGTCTGAATCTAAGAGTTCAAAGTCAAAGACAAAGTCTGACACTTCAAGTCCAACAGTTGAAAAGGGCAAAAGGGTTTACAATAAAGATTTTCTGATGTCACAAAATAATTTGAATGACGAAACATTCAAAGTAGCATATACTTTGAATGATTCTGACAAATTATATTCTGATGAAGAATTTCCAATAAGAGGTGTTAAAACTGAAATGATTAACAAGGTTTTCAAATTAACAGAAATTAATATTTCTGAAATAAAAGATGTAAATCTTTCTGAAAAACCTAAAAAATACACCTCAAGAGTTCAACAAAGATTAAACAAGAAAAAAGGTTACAGTTCTGGTTCGAGTTATCGAAAGAAACCAAACCATAACAGTAATTTCAAAAAGAAAGGTTTAGGTTTTATTCCACCTGAAAATTATAAAAATGAAAAATATGTTAAAGATTTTAAATCGAAAGTTGTTATTGTATCAGGAGCAACATCATCAAAAGAAGAAAAGAGCTCATTCTGGAAACAATCGAACAAAGAATTCCTTGCTAAGAAGCAAGAAGGAATGAAGAATGAAGCTGCTCAGAAAAAGGAGACAAGATCCTGTTACCAATGTCAAAAAGTTGGGCACATTGCCTTGAATTGTCCAAAGGCAACTAACACAAAACAGGGAGTGTCTCATAAACTCAAAGAAAAAATTGTTGAGAAAACTGAACCACCAACTGAAAAATTTAAAGTGTTTAAAAATTCTACATTTGAAGTTGGTGAGTGTTCAAAAAGATTTTACAAAAGAAAAGTGAATCTTAACAACCAACAATGGGTTGCTAAGAAATCAGATGTTAGTTCTGGCGATGAATCTGACTCGTCAAAGTCAGAGGAGCCACAAGTTGAGCTAAAAAGTGAAAATTCAGTTCCGCCATTGGATGACGCAAACTTTCCACCATTGCGGACTGAAAATTTAAACAAAAAGTTGGAAAAGTAGAGATTTCGAATCAATTCTATTCTGAAAAGAAAGAATTTGATGTCGAAAAAGCCTTTAACCCTAGAGTTCTAAATATTTTTGGAAAAATGGTTGACGGGAAGGTCAAAGGGGTAAAGGAATTCTATGAAAAGAAGAAGAAAAGAAAGAAACCGAGTAATGATGACTCGGAATCTCCCAAGGACTGTCAGGCTTGGGAGAATCTCTTTAACTGAAAATCCTGACTTGCCGGAGCTTCCAAGTTGGTAATCGTGGAGCATGAATCGGCATCATTTGTGAAAAATGTTTTTGTGAAAAACTGAAAAATGTTAGTTTTTACAAAGTGGTTGAAAGAACAAAATGATGAGTTTATCCCCATGATATGTGAAATCGACAAAACTAATTTTCCGGAAAGACCATTTTGATTAAAACAAACTTAAGTGTTTTGAAATCATAATGGGAAAATTGTTTGTTGTCAGGGGGACTTCTGATTGTTTACGCCAAGTGGATGGCGAATTGAAGCAATTCATATCAGTTTGTCATTTTATTTGTATAGTTTATTGCGTTTATTTTCAAATTTTCCCATAAAATCAAAAATTGAAACATATTTTTGATTTTAGGGGGAGTAAATTTTTTTTTAGAAATTTGAAAAATCCAAAAACATGATAAAATCTAAAAACAAAAAACATAGAAAAATCAAAAATGAGTTTTGATGTGAAAAAGAGGAAATGATAGTACATCAGTAGACAATCACAGTACGCTAAAGAATTGGAAAGTCAAATGTGATAAACGGTTTCACTGATGATATGCCAGTATGTTTTTACACGCTTAGTAGATTGTTTGTCGAGATATAAACCTAAATTTCAAATACTTACTTATTTCGTGGGGAACATCTCTCGGATATATATGTAACTCCTGAAATCTTGTTTGAAGGGCTTTCTATTTCTGACATACTAGGTCTTTGTGCGTGATGATATCTGGGGTATTATACCAGGACTTCTGATTTTGCGGGAGCAATAGCCTAGTCCTCGTATAATACTTTGCACTACTTTAATCATAAAGCCCACCCCCAGCATAAAAAATGATGAAACATTGAAAAATGTTAATCATCTGTTGTTGAAGAAAAGATCCCCAAACGGGACACACCTAAAGTCGAGCCATCATCTCTCTGATTGAACGGAAGTTCTAGCCTGAGCTCTCATGGTCTCGCATTACCCGTTTACAGATATCATTAGTGTACATTCACCTGTAAGACTGAATATAGGAGTCTTGATACGGGAGTATATTCTGAGGTGGGACACGCGAATAAGTTAAGTCCTTAAAACACTAATCTCGTATCTCGAAACAGTTGAACTTTGTGTGAAAATTTAAGTGGATCAGTATACTGACAATCTAAGTGAATCGTTTAGATCTTAAAGTGTTTAAAGCTCAACGGTGCTAGTGATTTGTCATAAACTGATATGATCCTCTTACACAAACTCACAAAAATATTGTCTGTAAATATTTCGTTACTGCTTTTCATTTGTGTGTTCTAGCATAAAATTTTGAAAAATCAAAAAGATTTTATTTCATCTTATTTTCGACAACTGATATTGGAAAGCTGATTTTCAAAATTCCGAGTGCTAAATATGATGAACAACAGGGTTGGGAGAGTTTGTTTAAGATGAAAAATGATTTTGAAATGATTAAATGTCAAATTTGAGTGTTTCGAATACAAATGGTTAAGCAGAGTTTAAAATTGTTAAACGATATCTACAAGTGGTTTCTAAATTTGTTAAATCTTAAAAATTGTGAAATTTATTGTTGGGTAGAGATTTGTGCAGATCCCCGTGTCTAAGCCTGAGCAGAGTTTGAGCCAGGTCATGATCCTAGAACGAGAGCTATGTCAAATTGCGATCCCAGAACAACTTAAGGGGGAGTCTGCTAGCAAAGGGGAGTCTGAAGACATTAGAGCCGGGTTCGAATCCTGCTGTCCACGCCAGCTGCTAATGCTGAAGAGCGTAAGGAATCAAGAGATCTGATCAAGAGAGAGAATAGAGTCAGGTTGAGATTCTGGAAGAGAAGATAGAGAGAGATTAAGGATGCTTACAGAGAAAGACATTTTGGAGAGAGCGAGAAGACTGATCAAGATTGAAGACTCGTCATACTAAAGACTCGTCAACAACCAAGGGGGAGTTTGTTGGTGCATATGTCTGTCGACTTCGTCTTGTATCGAGTCTTGTAACTAGTATGATAGACCAGGACACGTAGATCGAGAAAAACGGGAAACAGATCAAAACCAGCAGTTTCACACGAACTGGCCAGTTCGTGCGAACTGGGATGTCCAGTTCGTGCGAACTGGGAGTGACTGTTTGGTGCAAACTGGTTCTCCTATAAATAGGTGTCTTGAGATTTCATTTGTAGAACTTCTGATTCCGGTAGCGAAGCTCTGCCGAAGTGTCGCCAAGCCTGTAAATCATTGTGATATCAATCTAATCGACATTTAATCTACTTCTAAGTGTAAATCAAGCTGCAACAACATCGATACGTCTGTTTCCGCCTTTCGTATTGATCGAGAACTCTTCTGAACGTCTCGTTAGATCGATTCACCGATCCTACATTTTTATATTGTACGATTGCACGGTAAAAAAAAATTTGGCTACTTCCGCCACTGACAATGAGTTGTTATGTACACTCTGTTATAGTCTGTCAAAACCGATGCATCTAATTTTGCAAGCTTAATGCCCTCCTCTAAGGTCATGTGTAGTGGTAACACCACGTAACCCTCTTTATATGAGTTATGTGACAAATGACAAAAAAAAAATGAAATGTAGGGCTTATATAATACGTGTGTGTAGTGTGGGATTATGTAGATATGGTTTTATATATGTATGTATATATATGTGTGTGAGAGGCAAATGTGTTCACCCCTTTATAATTTTCACAAGAGAAACGATTTGACGGTGTATAACGTCCCTCAGGGCGATGTGGGGATGCGTTATGGTAGCCTCCGGCGTTATATCACCTTCCACAACGGTGAGATTTTATGAATATATTTTATAAAGGTATGTCAAATTAATTACATGGGTACGTCCAATTTTGTAGCTTTGATGTCGTTTCTTTTATCAATCTTTACACCCTAATTTTCAGCTTTAACTTCTTAATGATGAAACAATTTGTTATTTTTCATATATGATGGCTTGCCGTGTAACTTTTCTTTAAAAAGCCATGATCTAACTTTCCCAACCAACAATGGTTGACGATTGTTGGAGAACAAGTCTGGTCCGTGAGTGGCAACCAGATAGAAACAATTATCGGTGAGGTGTCCAAAAAGACATCCTTATCACCTATTTTAATTTAATATTTTAATTTAATTATCGGTGAGGATGGGACTCGTGTTACTAATACTATATTTTTATCTACTATTTATTTGGGTTGCATTCACGTTAGCTTTTGTAATTACACTACAAATCATTATTTTTTTTAGTTAAATAATATTTTTTTTTTACTTTTATTATTAAATTTTCTCTTTTCTTTACTCACAACCATTTTCAAAAAATATTAAAAAAATTAATATAAGTAAACAATGTTCCCATATATTTACAGATGAACAACAATATTTTATTTCTTCTACAACATTGTACTTTATCAGACTAATGGGCTTTAACCTAGTAAGGAATTTAGAGGTGCACAAACCGGTAGTGGTGCACAAAAAACCCGGACCCGGAAAAAATCCCGGAACCGGGTATTATAAAAACCGGGTTTTCTATACCCGAACCCGACCCTACCCATAGGGTAGGGACCGGGTATTCATATTTGATCTAAAACCCGAACCCGGAACCGGGTTTTTTTATACCCGGTTTATACCCGAAACCCGGTTTTTATAAATACCCGGAACCGGTTTTTATAAATACCCGGAACCGGGTTTTATAAATACCCGGAACCGCTACTTAGAAGTTAGAACTCATGATCGCTTTAAGAACCGATTTGAAGTACCCTTAGGACGTTCCAGGAGTACTACCAGATTGGGAGATCGAATTCCAAGTTGAGGTGTTGTTTGGAGCCCAGCCCAACCCCAAAAAACTATAAAGAAAAAAAAAAGTGCAGACATCTTTCGAAAATAGGACAAAGATGTATGACATGTAGTTGATAAAAATATAACTACAGAAAAAAAAAAATATAAATTAGGAGTCCACTAAACCCCATATCGAAAATAGGACAAAGATGTATGACATGTAGTTGATAAAAATATAACTACAGAAAAAAAAATATAAATTAGGAGTCCACTAAACCCCATATAATACATACAAATCTATAAACGCTTTCAAGTACTAATCTAGAGACAACCAAACTCCTTAAAATTATACAAATATATAAATGTTTCCAAGTTTTTTTAATACCCGGTACGGGTTTTTTCCCAACCCGATGCATACCCGGACCCTACCCGATGAATACCCGAACCCGGAAATAAAACCCGGGTTTTATAAAACCCGACCCGAACCCGGGTATATAGGGATACATTTTTGGTAGAAAACCCGGACCCGGACCCGACCCGGTTTTTAAAAAAACCCGATTTTGTAAAACCCGATCCTACCCGAACCCGGTTTCATACCTGGAACCGGTTTTTAAAAAACCCCGATTTGTGCACCACTACAAACCGGTTTATCTTAATAACTGGTTCGGTTAACCAGTTATACTGGTTAATTTGACTTTAACCGGTTATTTTTTTTTAACTGACCCGGTTAGTTACTTTAACTGGTTATTTTCAATTATTTACTGGTTATTTTGCTTCTTCTTTTTTTAATTTTTCGGGGTTTTTTTTTCGGTTAACGGTCTATGGGTTAAAAAACCGTTTAATAACCAGTTCCTATACTAAATACTTATAACCGGTTACTAACCTACGGTTAAAAATAACCACTAACCAGTTATTCCTAAATCAGTTATTAACCAGTTTCGATTAATAACCGGTTATTTTGTGCACCTCTAGTGAGGATATACGATATCAACCCCAAGTCTAGCGTGATCTAGACTAGTGTATATTAGCTCTACTCCAATACCTGGGTGGTTCTAATCACATTACGCAGTCACATTCTTCATTGTCTTTTTCCTTCATTTACGCTGCCCTGACTACAGCTGATGCCGCCGCGGTGAATTTTGCCACAAGAGCTACGCGACTGTTGCGACAGCTGTGACCATCTATGTCACTGTAAAATCCCCGGCTTTTCAATACCATTTTCTTGAACATTTTTTTTCCATAGGCTTTTAAACTAGTTTAAACTGAGCATTTCGGTTCTATATGATTAGTTAGAAAGGTCTGGTTCAGCCTATTATTTTTCTTTCTGTTAAAAGACGCATTAGACTATCTTAGCAACCAAATTTCTGATACTGTGTCCAAGAATTCAAACTAAAAAATCAAACTTTCTTCAATAAGAACAAATTAAAGTCTGATTCGGGCCAACCTTTAGACTTACAAACCGAACCGACAACATGTGAAATTTTCTTGAACCTAAAACAAACAGCTGAAAGAAAAGTGATATAGCCATAATCAACCAGCATAAACATACAATTGAATGACAGATGAATTATTTATAAAAAGCAAAACAGAAAAAAAAGCAAATCATGAACATTACTTTCATAAAACGAAATATAAACGCGCAGGTTTACGCAACGAGTAGCACAAGGTCACGAGCCAGACAGAGCATATGTACACTTTATTGTTTCGCCTTGTGTCATTGTGTTTTTTCTTGTCTGTATTTGATTAGATGTTAAGATGATCCAGTCCCTCCTGCAAGATATAACCGACAAGGGGTTATATATTTCTACAAAACTACATATTTGCAACCAGATTTCAGAATGGAAATCCTAAAACTGTTCTTAGATTTCATAATCTTATAGAAGATAATGTTATACGAAACAGAACATGCCTACCAACATTAGCTATAATATCTGTGCGTGATCTGTAGTTCTGTAAAGTTCTATAAGAACTTTATCTGGTAATATAATCCTACCATCACTCATAAGCAAATTGTTGAACCACGTTGATACCATACTTCTGACAATAAAGATTGTGAGTGCACACTTAACTATGTTTTAAGCGCGAGGTGCTCCAAAGTATTTTAAGTGTCTAGACCCTAGGCGAGAGACGAAGGCGAAAGTGCACGCATCATATATGTGAGGTGCAGGTAATTTATAATTCAGCTTATATCCTAGCGACTTCAACATATACACCAGAACTAAGACGCACTACAACCATAAAAAGCATGACAAGCCTTTCTAATCTCTATATACAACCATAAAAGCTTTATGCACAACCATTAAAAGCATGGCGTACCTTTCTTATCTCTATGTACAACTAATCAACTATAGAAGTTATAGAAACCACCATCCAAAAAGCATCTTTTCGAGATGTACAATTGTGTGTTTTTCCCATTTGTTTCCACTCTTTATTTCATCCAAGTATAACACTAGTACGTTTAGAACTTCAATTGCATCAAAATGTAATTATGTTACAGAAGGAAAACAAAGCTCCTTGTATACAATACCAAAGAGACGAAAGTATTTCACATTTCGATGCAATTAATCCCTGGTTATAAATAAGTCTAATGTACGGTTAATCTAGAATAATAAGACTTGAAGAAAGCAAGAACCGTAAGAAAACTGATTATCATCTTATCAAGATAAACCTAACATCATCCAAACTTATTTATCTTATTATTTAATTCTGATTCTTCAAATTGCAACGAGGACCTTAAATCGTGTGTCGTCCACACATCCTTACTCAAGGGAATAATATACACTAAAAGATCAAAGATAAGGCTCAGACATAGGGAATAATATACACTACAATACTACACAAGTTGATCAAAGTTGATAAAGACATTGTTCTACTTCATTTACCAAAGCATCATCACAATGGTAAACCTAAAATCTATGTAGTCAAAAGCACACAAGACAAGCGCTTGGTCTTGAAATGCGTAATACCCTGATGAGATCACATCAACCGCAGCGATGTGATTTCATGATGTACATGCGATAGGAATGATTCAGTCTGATGCGACACATTATGCAGTTGACCAATATTTGCACAAATTAGACCATCAATTGAGCAATGAGTTTGAGTATTTAAACATATTAGACCATCGATCGAACAAGATGATGAAAATTTCTTATATTTTAGTGTTTAAAAGTGAAAAATTCAAAATACTATCTGTATATAACTTTTTAGTATTATTTTAATAACAAACGCCTCGCATATGTGATGCGTGCACATCGCACATCATGCATCAACTTTTAGGTTCAAACCGCATCAGCGCACCACCCGTTTTTTAACAACAAAGGGCACACGCTTAGGCGCCTCAAACACAACAAGGCGACAGACAAGCCCCTCGCGCCTTTGACTACCTAGCCTAAAACCAACTAAGATTAACATTTATCCTGTCAACTTCAGTGTTTCCAACTACCTAACCAATCTACATTAACACACAAAGATAATTCCAAAACAAGATATAGTCAAAAGGAACAACTTACTTCCAAATTCAACGGATCCGAATGAAGCCACTGCGGAGGAGGCCAAAACAACTGCGAATAACCCGAGTCATTAGAAATTGCTCCAATGCTCCCACTTTCCAAATCAAACACACCAACCCCTCTACTCTTAACCAACCCATCATCCTCCCTATTCTGCCCCGTAAAAAACACACAATTCCCTTTACACCCCGGAAACTCCTCAGCCGAAGCCGAAAACCCACAATTATCCCCCAGAAACAACATCTTATCACCCAAATCCTTCACCTCAACCCACCTCCCCTCTTCCCTATCCAACTTATACACCTCAAGCTTCACCGTCCTCTCGCTCATAAAACAATCAAAATCCTCATAAAACTCATAATTCTCATCATCATCATCCACATCATTCTCCGGCCCAACGCTCAAATACTTATCAACCATAAACAACTCCCCATCACACTCCACTAAAAACTTCTTATCCCCCCCAAACACCGAACCCGCTACGACATTTAACACACTCTTCTCCCAATCCACAACCACCGTCCTACCCGTACTATCCACCGCGAAAAACTCCCCATTATGGTATAGAACATCGTCGTAAGGCTCGGGCAGATCGTTAATAATATTCCACACCCTCTCACCTTTCCTCAACAAAGCCAACTTCCCAGACACATGAATTGTCAACAACACAAACCCATCCACACCCACGTTACAAAATGCAACTTTCTCCATATAAAGAGTAACCGAATCCCCAATCGAATTCGCATTCGGTCTATAACTAATATACTGTAACGCATACTCTTGCCCCAATTCCGAAACCCTAAAATTCAAAAGGTTCAAAGATCTTGGAAACCCGGGTAACAAAGGGATGAATTCGGACCCGGTTAAGGGGTTCATCAAATGGGTTTTTTGTGGGTTGTCTCGTTCGACTTTGATGAGCCAGGGGATGTAGGTTTGGGCCGGGTCGGGGTCGGGTAAGCCGACCCGGAAGATGGTGCGTTTGGAGAGGTAGAAACCCCAGGTGGTGTCGGAGATACCGGCGTTTGGGAGGATGGGGAAACGGGAGGTGAAGGGGTTGATGGATGATCGCCACGTGGTGCAGACGGATCGGAAGCGGAGGAGATCGGTTTCGGAGATGAGGTGGGTAGAGATGAGGTCGAGGAGTTCTCGAGGAAGTTGAGACCAGTCTGCTGCCATTGATGGTGGTGATTGATTATGGGGAAGAAGAAGAAGAAGAAGAAGAAGAAGAAGAAAGGGGTGGGATTTTGGAAATGATTGTGATTAGGGAGATTGATGTGGTTTGTGTTCTATGTTTGGTTTGGTTGGCTGATTTGGTTTAATATGTTTGTAACGACTTTTTTTTTTTTTTTTTGTTTGGAATGATGAATGGTTATTGTGGATTAACTGGTGGGGTTCTTCGCGTTATGTAGTGGTTGTTTGATCGGTATCGGTATCAATTCGGTTAATTATAGTATTAGTATGATATTGGCATTCGATATAGTAAGTGATACGTTTTTTTATGGACTGATAAACAAAAGACGAATACAGGTACCGGTATTGATGTTTGATTCATTTTTAACGAAATTTATACATGAAAATCGAGAAAACTAAAATATATATTGGTAGTGATATCAATATTGTTTGAATGATAGTTGTTACGAATTTTAAATGTTGCATTGATTGTTGTTATTTTTAACAAATTAGGCATTAAATTCTACTTAAAACATACAAGACAAATGGTACGTTAGGCACCCTTATGTCTCTTGTTTATAACGTTTCCCACCAAGTCGATCTCTCGTTCATGTTTTACGTCTCCCGGACACGTCCTCTTTCTCCCTTCCCCTCTTACATTCGTTGTATGATACCGCTCTTCGCCATGCCCTATCTCCTCCCTCCTTCCCATGTTCTCCCTGTCTTTCTCTCTTCATGTCGGTCAAAGGACACCAGAACTAGAGCTAGCTTTAGTCGAGTCAAAACATATATTTTAGTCTCGCTTCATATTTTATTTTAAAAATGTTTTTCAATTAGTTGAGTGAGATTCCTGTAAAAATGACCTTTTTTGTAAGAAGTATGAGAAGACATAAAAACTGACATGTAGGCATCATGTTTTGAACTTAGGCATGATGTTTTGGGTTGTATTGGTAAGAAAAACACCAAACATAACAATTTGAAACACAATGCAATGTAATATAGGCATGAAATTTAAAAAAACAACTAAAACACGCTGCTTAACACTTAAAATACCCTGCTTAATGTTATTGGCATGGTGTTTTAAGTTTTAAGTCTATAATTTATTGCATTATATCTTAAATTGTTATGTTTGGTGTTTTTCTTGCCAAAACAACCTAAAACATCATGCCTAAGCCCAAAACATGATGCCTACATGTCAATTCTTATGTTTTCTCATACTTCTCACGAAAAATGTCCATTTTACATGAACCTAAACCTCAATTAGTTTTATCTATCTTTATTTCTTCACTCGCTTTTTAACATGGTTGTAGAAATCGCTAGTCGTTAGTCGATTGGTGGGATGAGGACTAGCGATTAATTGGGAAGTAATCAGAATTAATTAGAATTAATCGGGATTGATTGTAATTAATCAAGATCAATCCGCAACTAGTTGTATTTTTACAAAATTACAATCATGTTTTAAACATAAGTTTATTCTTATGTGATAATCCAAACTCATGCAGTTGTTGAAATCTTTATCTTCATTTATATTCTTGTTCAATTGAAGAAATTGTTCTTATATGCCCTAAAAGAATTAGATGTCGCCTTTAAAAAAAATTATATGTCTCAATAGATGCAAGTCCTATGACGAATTTAAGATCAAGTCTTTCAAAAAAAATCACTTTCTTTATGCAATTTTTTCATCAAATTTCATGAATTAGCTTTTTTGTCGTATATACATTCTACTTGATCAAATATTCAATGTATCCAATCTCTTCTGTATTTTTAATTGTTAAATTAATTTATTTAATTAATGGAATAAAAGTGGTTAAATTCATTTATTTAAAGTATCTCTAAACCGTCATGAAGGAAGGTATATCTTGCAGCTGTTAACAACAACAAGCAACCAAGAAAGATTCCTCTACTTCTCATTATATAAAATCACTTTATAGTTTAGATGTTCCTCGTATGCATACAAATTGGAACACACGAACTAAACAATAATTGACATAGTCGTATCAAAATTAAACTCAACCAGAAAATAATACAACATCTTCATGCTAAAATCATCATATTCTCTTCATAGTAACAAGAAAACATAGATGAAACCTCAAAACTTTACTAAAAACAAGCACATATGTTATAATTACCTACCCTGCTACCCGTCTTCTATATCGATAATTTAATCGCGCTCTGGAGCGTCAGCAGGAACTTTCCCAGCAGCATATGTCCATGGCATGTCCAGGTCAGCAGCTTTACAATGATTGACATGTTTTATGGGGCCCAGGACTGGTGGAGATGAACAGAATGTTGGAGTACGAAAGGGTGAAGAAAAAGGTGAATTGTGGATTGAAAACGGACTAGGAGACATCCGCTTTTGAACGGGAAGGCCTCCTAAACCTCCTCGGTTGAAAACTGTCGAGGACTCTGTAGCAACGCAACTTTTGATAGCATCGTCTACAAAGATGACATCATCGATTCTCGCCATTATGTTAAATGCCAAACTCTCCATCACCCTTGAATAGCTTTCGAGAATCAATTGTCCAACATCCTGCAACCAACACACCAAAAACAGTTAAAAATTTTAGTTTTGTGCAGTCAGCCTCGGTTAAAACACTATTTGTCCAAATATTTTACTTTTTTCTTTTTTTATACACAATAAAAGTTATGATGATAATATAACTTTGTATACATTAAAAGTACACGTCGGGGGCTGTTTTCTTGTTAGCTATATATTTTTTTTAATATTTTACCCTTTGGCCAGCGCGTCGAAGATACAAAATCTGGATCGACCTGTTCATAAGCATATGGGTCAAATTTAACACCTCTACAACTCAAAAAGAAGCAAGTAGCACCTGGCAATAGCCTACAAATTCTTGAAACCTAAATTAGAAAATGGTGCAGCTAAAACTTAATTTATCACCAATGATATATTTTCACAGATTTAATAATATGATCTATAGTCAACTAGGTGTATGCATTGATCTAATATGCAAACATTATATTTCATACATAACAATTCTTAAATTGTTAGCTACGGTAGTTAGTTATTTTGTCTTTACTGTTTTTTTTTGTCTTTTTGTGTACCTCGCTTCCCCAACTTTCAGTATTGACGCTTACACCCCCTCAATTTTCTAAATTCTTTGTAAAACTTCATTTTAACCCCCTCGGGTTTCTAAATTTTCAAGTTTGCCTTTTCTAACTTAAAGAAACACTATTTTCTTACATAATTTTAATTTTTTTTAGAAATTTTAGAATTTCATTCCAATCATTAGGGCAAATTACATAAGGAGGTAGACGAGCAACAAACTGCGCCGCCATCCCTTTCTGAATAGAAAACCCTAATCTACTAATTTTAATGTACATCGGTATAATTCAAGTTGATTTTTACAAATGTGTCAAGTCAAATATAATACGTTTTCAGTTGTATAACGTTTTTACGTCATTTTTGTTCAAATAAATGAGTCGGGCCAAATATAATACGTTTTCAGTAGACAGTATAAATTCGAATTACTTTACATTTCGACGCGCCGCAACACGCGACAGATAAAATTACTAGCTTGCAACAAAAGCTAAGGTTTGCATAGAAAATGAATGTAAAAGGTATGGTAAATATACCTTGTTATATTGAATTTTGCTCATATCCAGTGAAGTTTGTGGAAGGCCAGGAAACCGATGTCTCAAACAACATAGCAGGGTTTCTGCTCTTTGAGATAAGCAACTGTTCTTATCACTGTCAACAACCAAGCCTCTAACCTTTGTACTCCATGATGATCGCTTACTTTTTGGATGCTTTTTATGCTCTTTTAGCTTCCATGCATGGACGGCCGCTTCAACCCTATTGGCTATTTCCAGAGTACGATGTTCCGATGACAAATCTAGGCAGTCAAGGAGACATTCTGGAGAGAACTTCTCTACGGTTAAGTAACTGTAGATGGTTTCACCTAAACAGTCTTTTGCATTCTGCATTAATATTAGATTAAAGGAAAAAAAAAAGATCAATTCTTGCACCACATACATGTAAAGGACAATTCTTGTACTGATACTATATTTACATATCATTTCTACACATGCCGAATAAGATTGACAATATCCCAAGTAGGGACGCTAAACGGGTTGTGTTTGCGGGGTTCAACCTAACCCTGAAAATTTTGGACGAACCTGAACCCGAAAATCGTGTCATACATATGAACCCGAACACGGCCCGAAATATTTGCGTGTTGACACGAACATGACACGTTTAACCCGATTTTTTTAACTTTATATTTTTTTCCACAAATTAATATATTAAAATTAAAATTCACTAAGAAAAACACAACTGTATATAATACAATTATACTTAAATTATAAAATCTTATGTAAATTTTGCTTTTTAAGTTATAATTGCGACATAAAATACACACCCAATTTAATTTATAATATAAAACATATTGTAAAAAATATAATAAACGGGTCAACCCGCCAACCCGACCCGGTTGACCCAAACCCGACCCATTTAGCTAAACGGGTCTGCCGGTTCAACCTGAAACTGTTTAGACTAAACCCAAACCCGTGAATTCGTGTTAGGTTCGTGTCGTGTTTTCGGGTCGTGTCAAAAATTCACACCCCTAATCCCAAGTAGACATCATATATATGCATGTATGTACCTATGTTCTCAATAATTTATCCATAATAACAATCACTTTAAATATAGAAACTAGTTAGATCAGCGTGCCTAATATTTCATTAAAAGGAACATTCCGGGAAACAATCAACGGCTTAAAACAATACCTTGGGCAATGTTTCCAAGTAAGCACTTGGAATATCCATTTCAGCAAGAACATTGTTATTTATCGCTAAGGCTGCCTTAAGTATCTGATTCGTGCAGTCCCTACACTGCTGCAACTTCTTTCTAGAATCTTCTGATAACCCGTTTGGCGGAACCTTAGGATAAGGTAACCACCACTTTTCTTCCTGCCTAACTGAAGGCCTAGCTGCCTGAGTATTTGAACAATACGCGTCACAACTCTCACCCTGAGATAAAACTATCCCCCGATCAACGTAACAGAACTCCTTATTGCAAAACCCGTCTAGCATACTGATTAACATAGCATCAATCTTTTTTAAAGCAGGGAGATTCATTTGCAGATCTGACCTTAGATGTGGGACCATAACTTCATATGTTCCTCCGCCAGGAAACTGTTGTATGGTTGGTACAAGATCTACAATGGAATCACTTACTGATAAAAGCCATTCCATTTCCCTTCGCCACATTACCTTCTTTTGCAATGCCAGTGGCTCCAATCTCCACAATTCTCCAAACACAGAGGCTATCACAAACAGATTCCAATCAGAAAAAGAAAGTACAGCCAAAGGTGCATACACATTTGACTAATTGACTAAATTAGAATTGGATATTCACTGACCAGACAGATTTGTTATGGCATTGGAGATTGCTAGGGCTGTACAAACTCCTTTGCCCCCTCCAGACATGTCTTCACCAAGAAGTAGCTTAGCAAACCGCTCCTTCATCATGTCGATCTCTGCAAACGCATGACAAAATGAACACAACATTAGGTCTAATACAAGAACACAAATTTGTTTTCTAGTCTAGCCATGCCATACATACCCCTCTTCACTTCTTAAACTAATGTACGTATGCAACAAACATGTATGTGTGCCCGCAGATAAACACAAACAAAAACTTATGCATTCATGTGTCTTCACTCTTCTTTTGAATTTCCCCTAAAAGCACAGGCAGGCAACACATTTATTTGTTTCCATAGTGTTAGAAAGTCAATAATCCTGACTTAGTGTATTCAGTCACTTAGTTAATGAGTTAAGTTTGTTAGGAGTAGTTAATCCTCTACTAGTGTGAATATGTAGTCATTTCAAATGTGGTTTTTGATTGATTATGTCTAATGTTTCGAATACATATTCTCTAACTAATATATGTTCATTTGTGTTCTTCCATATTCATCGTTTGTGTTCATATATGATATATGGAACACAAAAAATTCTTTTCCTTGACAAACAAACAAATTCTTTTCCTAAACAAACAAAAACGGTCAAGAATTTCCTTCGATTATATTCGCGTAAACCGTCATTTGTCCGATAAAATCTTAATGAACGAACACAAACAAGTTTTCTTTCGGTTCGGTTCGGTTCGTTTACAACCCTTCTCATTTGTACTCAAATCATTAAGAGAAATACATTTCACTTTCCTATAACATACAAAAAAAGATGCACCATAATCAAATACAGAAAGCTATAAACACAAACCAGATATGTCAGCATTAGGTTGTTTTCCACACTTGACCTGCTTCTCTTCCCAAACCATTACATCATCCTTCCCGCCAAACGGCGGGAACGACGAAAACACGGAATCGGTGACGGAAACTGTACGGAAACCGCCATACGGAGACGACGTCAACAAACCGGAAGCAGCTCCGTGATTGTACCGGCGACCGGAAAAACTACTCGAACTTTCCGATTCGCTGACGTCAGCACTGAGACTGTAACTCTCATCGCAACACCTCTCACTGCTACTACACCTCGAGTTATTGCTGTAGGTTTCTTCTCTCGATGAAGATCGACTCTCAGCCATATCATATGTTCCAATTTGAACGATTGTTCGCTCAAATCGATCGGAAAATGTAATCGGAACTCATTTTGTCCGTAAGATTTGAGATTAGTGTATTCCGGACACCTTACAGATTGTCAGATTGCAGATCTCCGGTGACGGTGGCGACGGTTGCAGTGGTGGTGGTGGTGGTGAAAGGGGGAAGAAGATGATCCGAAACTGTTAAAAGCAGAATGAATGTGTGGAAGTGAAGAGAACACACGTTACACATGTTACAGTCAGAATTACTGTTGTAAATATTTTCGAATTGTACCCTTGGGTTTTGTGTAATGACATAATAGACCTTTTCGTTTACATTTTTTGAAAAAATAGGATGGTCTCGAATTTTTAAATAAGTTGTTCCTGATTGTTCTCGACTATAAGGTTCTTTTCTCTGACACTACAATTAAAGGGTCCAAATCTTGTTTCTATGGTATGAATCGTATTCCCAAATAGAGGTGCACAAAATAACCGGTTAATTAACCGTAACCGGTTATTAACCGAAACCGTAACCGGTTAATAACCGATTTAGGAATAACCGGTTCAATAGGTTATTTAACCGTAGGTTAGTAACCGGTTATAAGTGTTTAGTATAATAACCAGTTATTAACCGGTTTTTTTTAAACCGGTTTTTTAACCGATAGACTGGTTAACCAAAAAAATAACCGAAAAATTCAAAAAAAAGGCAAAAAAACCGGTTAATAACCGAAAATAACCGGTTAATTAACCGAACCGGTTAAAGTAATTAACCGGACCAGTTAAAAAAATAACCGGTTAAAGCATTAACCGGTTAAAGTCAAAAAGTCAAATTAACCGGTATAACTGGTTAACCGAACCGGTTATTAAAATTAACCGGTTTGTGCACCTCTATTCCCAAATCTTGTTCCATAGTGGGCCAACTTAGCAGTCTAGTTCAAGAAGCCTAACCTGGCGGTCCAGTTCAAGAAGCCTAACCTGGCAGTCCAGTTCAAGGAGCCCAACAAGTGAAAGAAATTGTGGGAGCGATTGTTGGATGTAGACGAGATTGAAAGCATAGGGTTATGAAGATTGGGATTAGGATCAAATACAAAGGATCCTAATTGTAAGAAGTGTAAGAAGGGTTTATAGAGTGACAAGTGTCCAATAACCTAAAAAAACTCACTACACAAAAAAACCCACTAAAAAAAAAAAAAAAAAAAACCTTAAACATCCACCACCACCAAAAACCCCCACCCCACCCCCCCCCCCCACATCACCCACCCTCAAAAAAAAAAAAAAAAATTTTTTTTTTTTTTGCCGAGGGGGTGGGGGTTTAGGTTTTTGGGTGGTGGTGGGGGTGGGTGTTTAGTTTTTTTTATATTTTTTTTTAAGTTTTTTGGGGGGGTGGGGGGGGGGGGTTAGGTTTTTTGGGGGTTTTTTTGGTGAGGTATATATATATATTTTTTTTTTGCGGAGGGGGGGGGGGGGTGGGGGGTTAGGTTTTTGGGTGGTGGTGGGGTGGGGTGGGGTGGGGTGGGGGTGGGTGTTTAGGTTTTTGGTGGTGATGTAGTGGGTTTAGTTTTAGGTTATTGGACACTTGTCACTCTATAAATCATTCTTACACTTCTTACAATTAGAAGCCTTTGTAGAATAACTTGACCTATGAAGATTGTTTAGATTGTTGGTTGTTCTTTTTCCCATCTTGATCTGTAGTTTATTCCTATCCCCTCTTATGTGTGATTTGTTATGAATTCTCAATGTAATCTTTTCATTAATCAATAGAGCTACAATAGCTTACTTTCCAATTGATTATCTCTTGTTGTGTCAATATGAGTTCACAACATTAGTGAGTTCATTGATCCTTAGCATTGATGGCTATGTATGATGATTTGCAATTGATTTTCCGTTATCAGGCATCGTTGAGTCCTAAAAGTTCAACGTTTTAGGTATTATGATGATATGATAGACTCTGCTTGATGAGATCTACACACAATTGGCTTTTCAATTTCTGATCCCCCCCCCCCCAATCGAGCTTCGTGACTTACCTGACAAATTATTGTTACCTTCTGGATTGGATATGTACGGTTCTGCACATACACCCTTGTCGTCATTCACTGCAACCGGATAAATGGATCACTTTTGCTGAAAGGTATTTTGATTATTATGCAATTTATGGCATCGATTGCTTTTCCATATGTGTCCGATTATTTCTCTGACGAGGCGATGATTTGGTTTCGTTCGCTGCAATGTCACTCCCAATTTACAGAATGATCTGATTTCACGAACTCACTTGTAGATCAATTCCATTCTCCGACCTACATTCATATTGTCAAGAGCGTTTCTTGTTATAAGGCTAGCCCGATAACTCTTCGACGGCTGAAACTTTTCTTTTCTTTGAGTTTCCTTTTCTAACGTGTTTATCCTTAGAGTTTGTCAACTTTAAAATCAACTTCTTAAGTATCTTTGAAGGGGGCATACTAGGCTTTGCCTGCGCTTTACCTTTCTCGTATAGTTAATAGGATATCTACGGGGCCCGTGAGTTAGTGACAACGAGTTCCCACGGTCATAAAACAATCACATCGACTTCATTCCAATCTTATGTGAAGTTTAGTTTCATATGTGTAGATTCTTCTTTAGTCCTTTGCAATTATGTCATGTATCCCATAAAACTACATATTTGTGAAATTTGTTTGTCTGTATTCACCAGGGTCGACTTAACCATTTTTGTAGCCTAAGGCAAAGTAAAAAACTCGAGGTCTTTTTCCTATTAGAGAAATAGTAACTAGCGAGTCTTCCGGTCCCCCCCCCCCCCCTTCTCTCTCTCTCTTTGTTAGCGACATTACACACGAAGATTTCTTTCCCCGTGTTTTGTAAATAGCAACTGCCGCCTAATGAAAAATAACCCTACGGTCTACTCAGCTACTCCATATGTAGATCAACAATATTATTCTCCATTGCAACCCAGCCCAAATATCCTATATAGTATTTTTTTTAACCTGGAGACCCTAAAGAATTGGAGGCCTAAAGCCCAAGCCTCAAAATACTTGGGCTTGGGCCGGCCCCTGATATTCGCTTGCAACCCCAGAGTTACACTCTGTTCCCGAGTCTCATTTAACAGGGCGAGCGGAAAGAAAAGAGATGAAAATATTAAAAAACCATGTTCCCGAGATTTTTTAAGGATAGAAGGGGAGGGGAAAGGAGGGAAAAGGGAATAAAATTTGTTAATATATCTATCCTCCCAAATCGAAGAAATCTTATTAATTACTAAATTACCCTTGTATCTAATTAAAATGTTTTATGTTTAAATGGTATAATGGTAAAATTGTTCTTTTCTTTTCTTTTATTTTCTTTTCTTTTCCACCTAACTCGGGAACACATAAAATGCTTGATTTCTTCTTTTTTCCTTTACTTTTCATTAAACTCGGAAACACGAAAAAAATCACATATTTTCCTTTCTTTTCTCTCTTAATTCATTTTTCTTCCGCTCCCTCTTATTAAGTGAGACTCGGGAACACAGTGTTAGTTATTAATTACTGGTATCGTTTTCTAAAAATATTCAGAATTAGTGACACTTGAATACCGAATACCTAATTAACACATACAAATGGGTGTCACTGTCAGATATTATTTAGCATACTAATTCTATAATTTAAAAAAAAAATATTTAGCATACTAATTCTATAATTTAAAAAAAAAGTGTACCACGTATTGTTAATTGCATCCAAGGTTCTAATCTCTAGCGGATGGTTTTCTAAACCTTTTGTTCCAAATTTCCAATGGAATTTTAAGCATTGTTTGAAGTTGGTGGTTTTTGTTGAGTAACAGAGGAAAAGAATTGGAAGGAATAATGTTTGATTGTATTGATTTTGGTGTGTTTTACAATGAAATAGCAGACCTCTATAAATACACAAAAAAGGAGAAATAAAAGGAAACGTTGAGGCTGTCATCACGGCTGTACATTAGCTGTAGATTTTCGATAAACAGGGAAATGATGTAGAGCTGATCCCTCCATGATTTTATCATAATTCATTCCTTTTTTTCTTCTAACACTCCCCCTCAAGTTGAGTAGTGGGATTCCCGATGCTCAACTTGCTCAAACAGTCATTAAAGATTCGCCCATTTACCGCCTTGGTCAGTATGTCTGCTAACTGGTCTTTGGATTGAACAAAAGACAGCTCAATGATTCCTCCTTCCAATTTCTCTTTGATGAAGTGTCTATCAACTTCCACATGTTTTGTTCTATCATGCTGGACCGGGTTCTCAGAAATTTGAATTGCAGCTTCATTGTCACTCATAAGTTTGCTGGGTTCTGATGGAGAAAAACCGACTTCTGTCAAAAGTTTTCGAATCCATAAAATTTCTGCCAAACCCCGAGCTATCCCTCTAAACTCTGCTTCAGCACTTGACAAAGCAACAACTTTCTGTTTTTTGCTTCTCCATGTGACAAGATTTCCACCTATCAAGGTGAAGTAACCAGATGTTGATCTTCGATCCCCTTTATCTCCGGCCCAATCTGCATCAGTATATGCTTTGACATTCAAGTGTCCGTTTGGTTGGAACAAGACCCCATGACCGACAGTACCTTTGAGATATCTAATAATTCTCAAGACGGCTTCCATGTGAGCGACTTGTGGTTGGTGCATGAATTGGCTAACTACACCAACTGCATATGCTATATCTGGCCGAGTATGAGATAGATATATTAGCTTCCCTACCATCCGTTGATATCTTTCTTTATCAGCTGGTTTGGCTTCGAGTTCCATTTGAAGTTTCTGATTTGCTATCATTGGGGTCTCTGCCGGTTTACAATCAATCATTCCTGTTTCTGCCAAAAAATCGAGGACATACCTTTTTTGACAGATGAATATTCCTCGCTTGGATCTCAGAACTTCTATGCCAAGGAAGTATTTCAGCCTCCCCAAATCCTTCATTTCAAATTCAGTAAACAGGTTCTCCTTTAGAAGAGCAATTTCTTCTTTATCATCTCCGGTGATGATCATGTCATCGACATAGATAATCAAACACGTAATACGTCCGTTTCTCTGTTTGAGAAAGAGCGTATGATCCGAGTTACTTTGCTTGTATCCATACTTTTTCATAGCAAGTGTAAATCTACCAAACCATGCCCTGGGGGATTGTTTCAACCCGTACAAAGATTTTTTAAGGCGACATACTTCTCTGTTCTTGAAAGAGCCTGTAAATCCGGGAGGAGCATCCATGTATACTTCTTCTTTTAATTCTCCATGTAAAAAAGCATTCTTTACATCAAACTGATGAAGAGGCCATTCTTTATTTGCTGCTATAGAAAAAAGAACTCTGATAGTATCGATCTTGGCCACGGGTGAGAAGGTCTCGGCATAGTCAATCCCATACGTTTGAGTGTAACCCTTAGCGACTAGTCTGGCCTTGTATCGTTCAATGGTTCCATCTGGTTTGTGTTTGATTGTAAATACCCATCGACATCCAACAGACTTTTTTCCGGGAGGAAGGGCACATTTTTCCCACGTGTTATTCTTTGCTAATGCATCCATTTCAATTTCCATAGCATCCTTCCAATGTTGTGACTTCAAGGCTTCCTCAATTGTTGTAGGAGTTTGTTCAGCGTATAAAGCAGCGGAAAAAGCTTGGGCTTCCTTGGACAAGTTTCCTGTGGCTATATTAGCCATAGGATATCTGGACTTTCGAGCTTCCTTCTCTGGAGAGTACCGCTTTGGAGGCACTCCTCGACTCGACCTTGGTGGAAGAGTGTATTTCGTTGCCGCTTCAGGATTTTCACCTTCACTGGCCTCGACATTTGTCCCTTGACTTGACTCACCTGAATCATTGTCACCAATTGTTGCCTCGTGGTTCTCATGGTTAGTAGCATCTTCAGGAGTAGATTCAAAAACAGGATCATGATTTTGAGATTCACTTACCTCGGACACCAGTTCGGGAGATATTGGGGAGGCACTGTTGGGTGTTTCTTCAGATTGTCTGTGAGGTGACTCGTCTTGTGCTTCCATTTCTTTTTCTTCGTGTGAGGGAAACCAGTTTAGCCAACTCAGAGTGTCACCATGTTCTTTCTCCCCCTGACCGATGAGATGGGAATTATAGAAAAATTCGGTCTCAAGGAAGTCACAATTCATGGTAGTTATAACATGACGCCTTTTTGGACTGTAGCACCTGTATCCCATTTGATTAACCCCATACCCTATAAAGACACACTTCTCGGCACATGGGCCGAGTTTGTGTCGATCAGTTTTAGGGATGTGTGCAAAGACAGAACACCCAAAAACACGTGGTTCGAGAGTTAGAGGGGCTGGGATCTTAGTGAATTCGGAGAGGGTATCTATAGGAGTTTTGAGATTGAGAGCTTTGGTGGGCAAATGGTTGATAAGGTAGGCAGCTGTAGCAAGAGCTTCAGGCCAAAAGGATTTTGGTACGTTTGATTCAAGCATGAGAGCTCGGGTTATCTCGAGCAGAATTCTATTTTTCCGTTCGGCAACACCATTTTGTTCTGGATGTTTTGGGCATGAGGTTTGATGGATCATTCCCTTATTTTGAAAGAATTGTTTCATAGAGGTGTTAACATATTCTCCTCCATTATCGGTTCTAAGAATCTGAATGTTGGTTTTAAATTGGGTTTGGACCATGGTGTGAAACATAACAAACTTTTCAAAAACTTCAGATTTGTGTTTCAAGAAATAGACCCAAGTCATACGAGTGCAATCATCAACGAACAACACGAAAAAATGAAAGTTTTGCCCCCCATTATACTCAGCTGGTCCCCAAACATCCGAGTGAATCAAAGAAAACGGAGAATCAACCTTGGTATTACTAGGTTTAAATGTTTTTCGATGGCTTTTGGCCAAAACACATGTCTCACAATCCAACTTACAATCTGAACGAAAAAGTTTAGGAAAAAGAAGGTGCAAATAACTAACAGATGGATGCCCCAGTCTTCTATGCCATAGCCATGCTTCTCTGTTTGCGGTTCCATGAGCAAGCATTGCTTTGCCTTCCCGAGTCACCTCATCCACATAATAGAGTCCCCGTTTCTCAGTGCCACGCCCAATAATCGTCCCCGTCCTGATATCCTGCAAGATGCAAAAGGTGGGATGCATAAGAACAATACAATTAAGCTCTTTTGTGACGTGGCTTATGGATAACAATTTTTGTGACAATGAAGGCACATAAAGGCAATTGGACAGTTTAAGTGTAGGTGATATTTCAACAGTGCCACTCCCCTTTACTGCCATACATTCCCCGTTAGCGGCTTGGATACGAGATTTTGTTGTTTTACTAGTAGCAATAATATCAGAAGCTTCAAATGTCATTGTATCCGTAGCCCCACAATCGAATATCCAAGAGTTTTCTTGGGTATTTTTATTTTTCACCATATTAGCATTACCATAGGTTTGAGGGCTGTTTTGCAACATTTCTAAAATTTGAGGACTGAAATATTTAGGGTTTGAAATAGAGTATTTAGAGGTAGGAGGGCTTGAGTATAATTTCCCAAGCCCTTTACCTGAGTTGTCTCCTTCACTTCCATCCATATCATCGGTTCCCCCAAACGTGTAACCGCCAAACCCTAATCCGGATCCTCTGTCGCTGCTGCCGGTGGCGTTTTTTCCATCCATGGCGACGGTTGCTCGTCCCCCTTCACCATCGTTCTTCTTCTTGTGACCATCTCCCCACCAATCAGGGTATCCTACAATTTTGAAACACTGATCTTTCGTGTGTCTCATCATACCGCAATGGTCACACTTGAGATTACTTTTATCTTGTCGATTCGGTTGTGGAACCTTCTTCCCTGATTCCGACCGCCGCTGGCTTTTCGTGTGAAACCCTAGACCTTGGGGTTCTCCTGGTCGGACAGATAATCCGGCTGCCACTCCCTGTTGTGATGTTGGTTCTTCATTGTTAGTGCCCAGTATACTCTGGTGGGCGGTTTCTTTTCTGACAGCAGCATAGGCTCCTTCGGCAGAAGGAAGGGGATCCCATCGGAGGATTTCTCGCTTGATTGGATCGTATTTTCGATCAAGGGCGTTAAGAAACTGAAATAGTTTCTGTTCAGCCCTAATTTTGTTGTAGGTGGTGATATCGGCGGCACATGTCATGGGATTCGGATCCCTGCGGTCAATCTCCCCCCATATTCCTTGCATAACGATCCAGATATCTTCTAGCGAGACGCCATTCTGCTTGATCTCATTAGCCTTGACGTGGAGATCAAAGGTCTGTAATTTATCCTTGCCACTACTGTAAGTAACCACCAGAGCGTCCCACAGCGATTTCGCTGTTGGGAACTCGGTAAGGTTGCTAGCAAGTGCTGGTTCAATATTCTGGATAAGCCATGAGAAAACAATGAGATCATTTTGTTCCCATTGCTCGTATTTTTTATCGGTTTTCTCAGGAGGATCCCCGCTTAGATGATTCAACAGGGCCTTTGATTTTCCCCCTATGGCGACTCGGATCATCCGAGCCCATAGGGCATAGTTGTGGCTATTGAGTTTCAGGTTGATTGACAGGCTATCGGATTGTTTGGGATTTTGGTTCTGAGTATTCAGGTTGGTTCTGAGAAGGTCTGCCAACTGACTGGCCAGATTGTCTTGGTTCGTGGTAAGGCTACCGTCTGATCCAGACATGGCAGCCTACCAAGGTAAATGATGAGCAGTAGATGACACGGATCAGTCACACTGCTCTGATACCATGTTGAGTAACAGAGGAAAAGAATTGGAAGGAATAATGTTTGATTGTATTGATTTTGGTGTGTTTTACAATGAAATAGCAGACCTCTATAAATACACAAAAAAGGAGAAATAAAAGGAAACGTTGAGGCTGTCATCACGGCTGTACATTAGCTGTAGATTTTCGATAAACAGGGAAATGATGTAGAGCTGATCCCTCCATGATTTTATCATAATTCATTCCTTTTTTTCTTCTAACAGTTTTCTTTTCCAACTCAGGTCGATTTATAAACCAAACTAATCGATGATTGACCATTGACCTGATTAGAGAGTTGCACAGACTTTTAGATAAATAAAAAAATCAACTTTCAACAACTTATATATACTCGAGTTCACTGTCATTTTATTCCCTGTGATTTGTTCACTTTTATCATTTCAGGCCAATTTTCAAAAATATAATAGTTTCCTCCCTGACATACTGAAAACGTGACATTTCAGTCCAAAAATTAAAACACAGTTAAGTCAGACATGTTAAATGAAGGGTATTATTGTCAATTCATAAAATAAGGTGAAAATAAAAGATATATGAATTGAGAATTATACCCTTCATTTAACCTGTCTAACTTAACTGTGTTTTTATTTTTGGATTGAAGTGGCACGTTTCCAGTATGTCAGGAAGGAAACTGGTGCATTTTTGAAAATTGACCTGAAATGACAAAATTAAACAAACTACAGGGACGAAAATGACAGTTAACTCTATATACTTATAACTCATTCAAACATTAACGGTTCATAAAGATAAATCATAAATGTATTATTCAAACATATACGGTATATTGTACTCTCAAACTAGGTTGACGTAAAATTTTATATATTTTTTTTTTTAACAGAAACTTTCAATAAACACCAGGCAACACCTCAAACCGAGGAGCGCCCAAAACTAATTACACATATACAAGGGATCCTTGGCCCAATCGTTCCAAACAATACATTTAAATTTCGATCTATGTTTTAACCATAAGAACGAAATAGATTTCACCTCTGCTACAACCTCTGTAACTTGCCTTGATTTATGTTGAAAAACCTTAGCATTTCGTGTCTTCCATAAAACCCAAATCGTAATCATGACAATAGTTCAATGTATTTTATAGAGTTAAATGCTTGGTTGGTCCCTGTGGTTTGCAAAAATTGCAGAATTGGTCCCAAATGTTTACTAATTACACGCGTGGTCCCTGTGGTTTTCAAAAATGCACTCGGTTGGTCCCCAGCCCTAACATCAGTTAAATTTCTCAGTTAAGTCCATGTTAAATGACCAAAATACCCTTGCCTAACTATAAAAGGGTAGTGAACCCTGTCTCATTCATCAGACCTTGAACCCCAAACACGCACACCACCACCTCCACTGTCAATCGACCACCGCTACCTTAACCGTCACAGTCACCTTCAACGACCACCACCACATCCACCGCCACCTGCAACCCACCACCAGCACCTCCACCACAACACCACCTAAACAATTTCAAAATCAATTTAGCTTATTCTTAAAGCTTGCGAAAAATCATCAAATCAATTAAGAAACAACAATGACCTGAAACAGAGTGTGTAGGCTTTTGGGGGAATCAAACACAAAATGATCGAAATTTGGGGGAAATTGTTGGGTTTTAGGGGACCACAGTAATACACACACACTAAATGTTTACCAACTGCCATTGGAATGACCTGCAAATGAATAAGACAGTGTGTACGGTTTATTGTTTTTCTTTCTTCTCACTGGTTGTTTACCGGCTGTTCTTGCATCGGCAGTCCCCCAAAAAACTCAAATATTTCTACCTGTGAAACGATCAAATATCAACAAAATCTAATATATCAATCATCAAAACAACAAAAAACACTAATTTTTTTTAACAAAGCAAAAACCTTTGGCATGAGAGGAGCCACATCCCGTCGTTTTCTCGACCTGAGATCCAACTGACTCATCGGAAACTCGGTAAGACGTTCCATCTCCATAACCGGAAGCGATTTCACCGAACGAGCTTGACGATTGATCTATAGAAGTTGTTTATGTTTTCTGAATGGAGATTGATCTATAGATCTGTGAATGACGTAACCCTAATATTGCCTCGCGTTTTCTGAATGGAGATTGATCTGATCGCAGGGTCTCCAACCATCTTCGAATTTGCGTTCACGAGTAAACCCTAAAGTCGATTTTGAGTTCGCCCTTGCTCTGATGACCCCCTGATTGGGCCAACACGACAGAATCGAGTAAGTGGGGGTGGCTGGTGGCGGATCCTGACGGGGGTGGCAAACGGGTGGTGGTAGTCGGCGCATGTGGTGGTGGCCGGTGGGTTTAGTTAGAGAGAGAGTTGAGAGAGTTGAGAAAGTTGAAGGTGTTTGAGTTTTTTTTGAGGGAGAGGTTGAAGATGATTGAGGATCAGTGGGTTTTATATATTTTTTATTTCTTTTAATTGTTTAAGGGTAATATAGTCATTTCACACATAATTAACTGAGAAATTTAACTGAAGTTAGGGCTAGGGACCAACCGAGTGCACTTTTGACAAGTTTGGGGACCACGCGTGTAATTAGTAAACATTTGGGACCAAGTCTGCAATTTTTGAAAACCACAGGGACCAACCAAGCATTTAACTCTATTTTATATAAATACCAAACTCCATAATTTTTTTCCTTCGAAAGCTATAAAAATAGTTCAATGTATTCAAACTACGCCAATCATCATTATAGTTTTAAGAGTGAATTTCAAATTTTGTCCTTTATCTATATACCAAATTTCAAGCGGTGTCTTTTTTCTTTAAAATTGATGCGTTTTGTACTTATTGTTTCAGAAAGTTGCATGGTTTGTCCTTTAACCCTAACTCAGTTTGTTTTTACTGTTAAATGAGATCATGTGCATGTCACATGAGGGTACTTTTGTAATTTTATCCATTTAATAACAAAATATTTTAATTAAAAAACAAAAAATATATATATAAACCCAAAACATACCCTCTCTCTATCTCTCTCTAAACTCTCTCTCTCTCTCTCTCAACACGTTTTCTCTCTCTCTCCATGTTCAAATTCAAAAATCAAAGATTCTTTAATTGCTAATCAATCTTTTAAAGCCTTATCAAATCCAGATGATGACCAATCAATTCATCCATTCTATAACTGGATTTCACTAATTCTCGGTACCCAAATGCAAGAACAATCTGATCCGGACCCAAAATTATACTTTTCCGCCCTAATTAACTGTAAAAATCTTCAACAGATTAAACCCCTTCACCCCCATTTACCCGTTAACAGTTTGCTCAATTACCCGTTTTTAGTGAACAAGCTTTTGTCTATGTATCCCCAACACCATCTGAACATCGTCGCAAACACCCATCGCCCACTTGCCACAAATCTCCACCACCTTCAATACCAACACCGCTCCCACCAACCCCCACCGACCACCAATCTCAATCATCACCCACCACTACCAAAATTCAAAATTCTTAACACAAAAACCATACTTCTGTCTGAAATTAAAATAAAAAAGGAGTCAAAACCAAAAATCTAAACTAACAATATGAAACCGAAAGGCTTCTCCTACCGTACACCAACACGAACACTTGCCCCTCCTCTGCTACCGTCCCTTGCTTGCGTTGTCGATCTGAAAATAAATGATGGTGGTGAACGGTGGTTATTGGTATTTAATGGTGGTGGTAAACGATTTTATTTTTTGGCTTTGGGTTGGTGGTGGGAGTGAATGATGGAAGGGTTTAGTGAGAGAAAGGTGGTGTTTGTTTTTTGCTAGAAGTACTTCAGAACCTCTTATGTCTGCGCCGCGCAGACCACGCGCAGACATAAGGGTCTGCAGCTTGTTTGTTTTTTAGAAGAGGTTAGGTCTTCAAACCTCTTCCCCACCTCTGCGTCGTGCAGACTTGGCCTGTAACATCCGCCAATTTTAGAGGTATAGGATTAACGACCCGCCCGTAAACTTGAGGTAATGTCATGAGCCTGTTGCGTTTCCTTGGTTTGATATGTTAGACACATGCCATATTTATTGTTTATCTTGAATCACATGCTTGCTATGAGGAATTGTTCAAAACTTATCTTTTGCTATGTACATACCAAACTTGTATACTCGCCATTGCTTTTGCATTGAATTGTATTTTAAACATGTTACAGGTTGATGATGACGATGATATGAAAAGAAGTAGCATTGATGCCTAGATACACATATAGACGTTTAGGTTTAATATGTTGTATCAATTTTGCTTATGTTGTCATGTATTTCTTTTAAACTTGTTGTTATTTGAGTTATGTAATGTTGACAATTTGAAGTTATGAAATGGGAATTATTTAATTATCGTCACAAATAGCGTTATGATGTCTCTAGCAATCTTCACACTTCGTCTCATCCCGATGTTTCCGCCATTGGTTGGGGTGTGACAGATTGGTATCAGAGCCATAACTGTAGGGAATTAGAAAAAGTAGGAATGCTTTTACCTAGTCTATAGTTTTAGAGCCTTATTCGTATGTTTTGCTTGAACTACTACATGATACTTTATTTGTTCTTTATTTATGCTCTTTTAAACATGTACGTCACTCGTGAGTAATATTCAACATGTTATTCTTATGCATTAATGCTTGTCTTATTATGTGTTAATACTTGTTTCGTTGTTCGATTCTTTACGTATTATTCTTGACCTATTTCTCTATGTGTTAATACTTGATTTATCATTTCATTATTTATGTACCATTCTTGATATGCCCTCTTATGTGTTTATACTTGATTGCGTATTCCTTTGACATACACTTCCCTCATGCATTTTACTCGATATTTCTAAATCCAAGAACACTCATAACACACAAACGAGACGACTTCACCAAAATAGGCGTGAAACCCACAATTTGGTGAATGACTCTCAATCCTTCTACTTTTCTTTTCTTACACGAAATTCACCACCAAGTTAGGAGTGAAATCCTCACCTTGATGGAGAAATTCAAATTTCAAATTCTAGTGGACCCTCGTCAAAGTGTTGAAATTTAATTTTGACCCGACGAGTACTGATGTGTGCAAAATGCAACATATAAATTACATCAAACAAGGCATAAAACTAACCCTTTTTAAGTACTAATATTGGAAAAAGAGTGTTTTTGTCTTTCTTTTGTATTTTCAGGATTAAATGAGCTCAAAAACACAAAAGAAGCAAAAAGACAGCTAAATCCAACATAAATACAAGGAAAGGAACATTAGTGGACTACCCGACCCCTCAACGACACCTTCCAAAGCAAAATAGAGAAGGCAGAAGTCTGAACACGCCCCGTGCTCAGCCAGCACGGGGGCGTGCCCAAGAAGCAGCAGAAAAGACAAGCCTATAGAAGCTTCTATTGCCCACCACGGGTAGGGATGGCAAAAAAGCCCAAGCCCGACGGGTCTACCCGAAACCCGAAACATACGGGCCGGGTATACCCGAAGCCCGATGGGTATGGGCTTAAGAAGGGAAAAAAATCGGGTACGGGTACGGGTATGGGATTTAGTGATACCCGCCCGATACCCGGCCCGATATTTGGCCCATTTACCCGAATAATCTCGAAAGTATCATATTATAAATTTCCATATATATGAACTTAGTACATGCACTTATTAACTTCTCTATAGTACTAACGTCTAGTCTTCTCTTTACCGGTAGTCATCTCTTTACAATTATATTGGATATGGAAGCTACTACTTCATATGGATATGGAAGTACTAGCTTATTTTTAAGCATGTATAAGCTTACTAAGTGAACAAATAAGTTATTTTTGAGCATGTATATTGGATATGGAAGCTAGCACCTTTTATTATGTGGACGTTTATGCAATTAGGTGGTTCTAATACAATTAATTAATTAAGTAATCGTTTTGATTTAGTTTGGTATATGTGGTCTGAATATGATAAGAAAGTATTTAATCATATTTTCATTTGTTATAGTTATTAAAATTGTAAATCATATAAACATCAAAGTAAAAAATGCACATATGTCCCAACGGGAATTTTTAAGAAATTAACGGGTATACCCGATACTCGCGGGTAAGACCGATACCCGACGGGTAATTACCCGACAAATACCCGACGGGTAACGGGTCGGGTATGGGCCAAAGAATTAGAACCGGGTACGGGCCTGGGATTACCAATACCCGGCCCAAACCCGGCCCATTGCCATTCCTAACCACGGGGCGTGTCCAGCGGACACGGGGGCGTGTCGAAAGTACTGCAGGCGCATTAATTGTAATTGCGAATTACAATTAATGAAGAGAGAGAGTGTCAGACGGGCACGGGGCCGTGCCCAGCTCTCTGTTCAGCCTATAAATAGG
This sequence comes from Helianthus tuberosus, assembly GCA_030545235.1. Taxonomy (NCBI): domain Eukaryota; kingdom Viridiplantae; phylum Streptophyta; class Magnoliopsida; order Asterales; family Asteraceae; genus Helianthus; species Helianthus tuberosus. The sequence continues at coordinate 59,786,227 of CM060438.1, forward strand.
AGTGCTTGGATTCATTTCATCTCATCCCTTGGCACACCACCTCTCTCACACTTCATCCACCACCCACCACCACCATAACACCATCATCCACCACCATCATCCATTGTCCATCGTAGAGTGTGTGAGTCGTCTCGGGATCCAAGATTGATCGTAAGAGTTCTTGACAATCAAGGCCATGTTTGCCTAAGTCTCTTACATCACTTGGTGAAGACAAAGTGTCTAGTATAATACTTTTTATTTCTAATCTTTTGCACTTTTTATTTGGTTTTGTATTAATGACTTTAATAACTAGTTACTTATGTTGAAGGTGATCTTTCCTTATCGTTTGTCCGTGGTGTCTTGGCATTATTTTACTGTCTATATAAAATAAAAGATTTTCACCATTCATATCTCCACGGTCTATATGGAGGTATGTTGGCTACCTGGTCGGGGGTTAAGGGAACGGTTTGGTAAAGGTCTTGCCATTGTTCAGCGTTTAGAGGTCCTGCAATGGACCTGGGTCAAATTTAGTAGGACCTCCTTCAATGCTTCACGGTATTGGATGGCGATGGTCCAAACTCTTTGATCCCCTCATAAGTTAACTACTATTAATACTATAACCCGGCTATTTAGGACTGTATCCCTGCTGACTCAGACTACTTAGCCGAGGGTAACGTCACCGCCAAAAGCGGGGCCTACCACAATACTGCATTAATAACTTAATTCATTATCTTCCAATAATCCACCCTTTTAGGATTGTATCCTTGCTGACTCAAACTACTGGGGTGAGGGTAACGTCACCTTCAAAAGAGGGGCCTACTACAATAACTAAGATAATCTCTTAATTATGTGCAAAAGTGCGGAAATAATCAAAGGTTATACTAGATACGAGTCGGAACCAAGTGATTCATCTTGTCTATCTGTTTTTATTTTATTTTTATTTTCAGCATTTTAGTTAGTTTTTATTTTTCTTAGCTTAAAACATTTTTCTAAACTTTTATTTTGATTAGACGTTGAGGATAAACCGGTACTAAAAGCTCTTGTGTCCTTGGACGACCTCGGTATCTTACCAACGCTATACTACACTCAACGATGGGTGCACTTGCCCATATGTGTGTTTAGTGTTAGTGAAATATCGTGTTTTATAAATTTAAAACTTGGCTAAAATAAGTGTTAAAAGGGCTTAAAATATACACCTAATATATACGACACTTAAACGCGCATCAAGTTTTTGGCGCCGTTGCCGGGGACACAAGGATTTTAAGAAAGTTAGGAATCAACGGCCTAATCATCTTTTATTTTTTCTTTTTAATTTTTTTAGGCTTTTCTTAGTTTTTCAGCTTCTGCAGAGCTCAGCACGGGTCGTGCCCGCTGAACACGCCCCCGTGCTCAATCATTGGAACTGGCAATCCTGTTTTACGTCAGACAGTAAGCTGAACACGGGGCCGTGCCCACTCAACACGCCCCCGTGCCCAAGTTTCAGTTACTGAAAATAGAACCGTTAGATCCCGGCGGTTGGTAATTTCTGACACAAAAATGAGTGATAGTAATTGTTTTTACTTTCGGCACTCTTATGGTATGTGGTTTCAATTATGTGGTGGCAAACATGAAGAAGTAAAATGTTACTTTCTAAATTATAGGCCCCACTACATGGACCCACCGACTTCTTACAACCTTAAGAGGGGCGAAAGTAAAAATAAGCACTATTTCTCCCTCGAATGCGCCCAGCCAGATATTCTAGGGGAAATGCTCCTTGATGAGTTATTTCAACTAGAAAAACTAACTCTGAATTGGTTAGAAGAGCTTAGGAAGGATTTTATTAATCCACCCCAAGAAAATGACCATGACGAAATGCTGGGATCGCATTCCAACAACCTCGTTGCTCCCAAAAATACCTTCGTACCTAGCAAAGACTTGGACGATAGTCGTCCCTGTGTCGATTGTGCCGTGAAGGACTCCCCATCGACTTCGTTCGGTGCATACATAGACCTGAGCGATTCGGCATACACCTTCTTTAACAAGAGCCCGGAAAAGGGTTGGACTTGTCCACCTAGAATAAAAATAGGAATTACCCTCACCGACAACCTCTTGCGTTCTCGCCTTAGTCTAGGACAATTAAGGTATCTTAGGCACTTTGGGGTTGTTCCAACCAGTCAGGAACCACCCGATACTAACAAGTTCCTTAAAAACTAGACAACTTCATAAAACAGTCCCTCGACACGGGGCCGTGTCCAGCCAACACGCCCCCGTGTCCATCAAAAGATTCCTTTCTGATCAGTACGTCAGAATACGGACAAACTGTGTCAGAACTCCACCTGCACACGGGGCCGTGTCCACTGGGCACGGGGCCGTGTCCAGGATGCTGTCGTTTTCTATAAATGCAGCCAAGAATTCTGCACATTTGGACCAACTTGGGGCAGAGATTTGCAGGAATCTTCTCTCAAACTATCCTAGGTAAGTCTAAAAGAAGGTTCCAACAACCCATCTTGTCCTTTCCTCTTTTAGCCATTTCCTTCTTCTTCATCTTTCTCCAAGAACTACCATTGAAAGTTTGAAATTCTTCCAACTTTGTGGTAGGGATTAATGAGTTTTGTTCAAGGAATCTTGGTAAAAACATGTTATGTAACATTGTTTTAAGTTATTAGCGACTAAAAAGACCCCACAAGTTCAGAAAATAACTTAAAAATCCAAGTTTCCTTGCTCCGAAATTCTGCAGAAAGATGAACACGGGGCCGTGCTCATTGAGCACGGGGCCGTGTCCGATATCTGTTTCATTAAATAAACTTTTTCAGTTTATTTTTCGTAGAATGTCGAGTGAAAACAGCGAAACATCTTCTGTGCATTCATCAAACAGCCGAAGAGGAAGAAGACCCTCCATTGAAGCTACACTTGTACACTATGTGATAGCATTAAGGGAGGCTCTCGACGAAATGACTTCAGTAGAGGAGGTCCTAATCGACTGTAACACCCTTAGTATTATTTAACGACTTTCGTTTAAATTACGAAAATAATCATGTAACTAAGAATTTGTATCCGTAGAAAATACGGATAATTTAAAACTTTTACAATTTTAAAGTAATACAACGAAATGTAATATAGTTCGTCGATTTAAAATATCGACGAAACAATGTGCGGAAGCTTATTTCTTTGATCGTGTTCGGTCCTTCCTAGAGCTTGATCTTCATCCGGGAACACTTGGTATTTACCTGTGATCAAAACCAACCCAAAAGTTAGCTTTGATGCTTAAATAATAGATTAAACAAGTTCTAAACATCAAACCATGAAATAAAAATCAAATTGCCAGTTTTGTAGTCTGTCGCGTGTCGCGACATATTCAGACCCCTCTGTCGCGTGGCGCGAGGGTGCACTTGTTCCAGCGGGTTTCCCCCTGAAACCTGCATTTTGCCAGCTATAAATTTAGTCGAAATTCAAACTTTGAAGTCACAACTTTTGTTCTATTTATCCAATTCGCGTGATTCATTTTCCTACGCGTCCGAAATTTAATTCTCCATCTTATGGAGTTAAAATCCGACATCTGGATTAACAAAATTTTAGACTTTTAAGTCTTCGGCTTACTACCCTTTTTACCAAATATTGACCCGTTCATGATTTTATCACACCAACATGTTTATTTGATCTTTAAACTCATGAAATTCACTATTTCAATATCTCCTATCATATTAATCTCAAATCACGGGTTTCTTACATAAATAAATCCCGTTTACGCTTAAATGCTTATTTTGACCCGTTAAGGGTATTTAAGCACTTTTCCGCATAATTCATATTCGTTTAATTCTAGCATCTTATTTTCGCAATATTTATCAAATGATCTTCCACCGCAACTATATGTGTGGAGGATTTAATGAAGAGATATATTTATACCGAGTCTTACTCCTCGGATTATCATTTGTTAAGTTTACCAATACAATGTGTTGCAACTTTATAATGTAGCTGCGGAATCGACTCTTTTAGCCACTTTACGGTTTTATTCAGACCTTGGTGATCAAAGATGAAATGTAGAATACTAAAATATCTTTCCAATCCAAAAAGAATCAGCTCAATCCGAGCTTCCTAGAATTAATTATGATTTTCGCAAAATCAGCTCAGAAGTCAAAATGCTTCCAATCAGCTTGCTGTCAAAACAGTTCAGCCGACTTCGGACACTGTTTTGACCCATTTAACATCAGAATTTAACAAACATGTTCAAACATAAAACGTAGTATGTTTTAATAGCTTTCTGAGCATATAAGGCTCATCCTCACAGGCCGTTCCAGTGATTTTATATGATTTTTTTAAAAAACTGCAGCCCAACAATTTTTTTTTATTTCAATCAGCTTGCTGTCAAAACAATTCAGCCGACTTCGGACACTGTTTTGACCCGTTTAACATCAGAATTTAACAAACATGTTCAAACATAAAACGTAGTATGTTTTAATAGCTTTCTGAGCATATAAGGCTCATCCTCACAGGCCGTTCCAGTGATTTTATATGATTTTTTAAAAACTGCAGCCCAACAATTTTTTTTTATTTCAATCAGCTTGCTGTCAAAACAATTCAGACGACTTCGGACACTGTTTTGACCCGTTTAACATCAGAATTTAACAAACATGTTCAAACATAAAACGTAGTATGTTTTAATAGCTTTCTGAGCATATAAGGCTCATCCTCACAGGCCGTTCCAGTGATTTTATATGATTTTTTAAAAACTGCAGCCCAACAATTTTTTTTTCTAGAAATTAACAAGAGTGTAAGCTTTACTTACCTTCCATCCGAATACGCTTTTCTTCTCGTGCTTGATTCGTTTGACCGCTTCTTTCCCAAGCCTCCACCTAGCTCGTTAGGCGACAAACTATCATTATAATTCACGAGATGGTTAGATTAGTCATCCTTAATTATGACTATTCCATCTTACGGATTTTATGTCAAAACTTCTATTCCACTTCATCATTGGTTATTTCGACTTTCTAAAATCAACTACCTTTATTCATATAATATGCACAATCAAGGCAATTCAATATTATGATTAGAAACCGTTTTATCCCATATCTATGTAATTAGTCAAGTTATCTAATTACGCGTTTCTTTCATAATCCCCTCTTTTTATACCAAACCCAATTCATGGTAATTGTGATTTATGTACCTAACACCTAAATTGTTCAAGTACTTTATATTTACTATCTAATGTGATGATTCTAATCGCAAATTAGGCACTAACATCATCATATTATAAAAACCCATTTCAAGTCATGTATGATCAATACTCAAACTTACAAATTGTTCAAGTATCTTGTTTCTACTATCAACTATGATGATTTTAAACATGAGTATATCATCATCTTCACCACATAATCAAAACCCACTTAGCACATAATAGGGTAATTATCAAATTCCTAGTTTTAGTACTAATTCTTCAAGTTTTCAACTAGGGTTTGTTTCTAAGCATGAAGTTCATCCTAGTTTCACCCAAACATCAATCATTCAAGCTTGAATTTCGATTTTCACAAGTTCATAAAAAATCTTATCTTCATAAACATCAACAATTTGACATACCTTACGATCCCCACGACTAGGTGATCGTTTCTATGTGTTCATGCATCGATTTTGACCTTGAATCAGGCTTCAATTTGATGATTTGTTGAGTTCTAGGGTTTTCACCCTCCTGGTCGCTCCTGGAGATCGATCCACACACACTTTGTGTGTGTGGTGTGTTATTTTTTTTTTATTAAATAAAACTTGTTTCCTTTTTAACGGTTTTGGTCCCTCAAGTTTAGATATTCATAAATGAAACTATAACTCATAGTTTATTATTTAATTACCCATTACTATCTAGGTTAATTATTCCTAGTTAGCTTACTGGGTTCGGGAAGTCATAACCCGTTTTATTTTAAGTCCCGCTAACTCAGGCTCTTATAAACTTAATTCCATAAAACTTTGATTCGTTTTTATTTTATATTGGGATTTCTTATTTAAATCCAAATATTTGCCGGGTTATTTTTACTAATAACGGTACGTTACCCGTCTATTAGTATTAACAGAGTTTAATTACCAAGCCCGTTTTCGGGGTGTTACATCGACCGTATTAACGATCTTACGATGGGACTTGAAAGCAGCTTCCAAGAAATTAACCTCTTGCACCAGAGGTTAAATATTCTTGTAGCACCCCCGATGGAACCAGTCCTTCCTCAGCAGGATTGGAACCTGGCACTCGGAATCAACAACCCTACCGGTTGGGAAGACTTTCCGGCGGAACCTCCCGTGGAACACTAACAAGAGATCCCGGTGGAAGTTGAAACTCCTCAAACTAATGCCAATGAGCCTTCTTTTCTCCTTCCAAGGGAGGTGGAAGAATGGCTCGCCGACATTTGAGGAGAACCGCACGCGGAAGAAGGAGTTCAAAAGGCCTTGTTTAACCAAGATTAATTACTTCTTGGAAATTTTGCTAATTAAAATAAAGTAAAGGCTAGGACTCCATGGTTTATTATTTCCTTGTTTTATCTAGTTTAATTTAGGACTATGTAAGTTCTCTCTATGATGAAATGAAATGATGGTTTTAAGGTTTGGATGGTTTTTAATGAATAAAACACACTCATGGTGGTAAAGGATGAAAAGGGGAACGAGAAAAATGAACTCATGCACAAGAACAAGGCAACTCGACAATTCTCTCCACTTCAGCAGGTTCAACACGGGCCGTGCCCAACCAACACGGCCCCGTGCTGAACCACCTGCAGAAAAACGCCCAGTACAGGTACCTGGACACGGGTCGTGTTCACCCAACACGCCCCCGTGTCCAGACTTCTGCTCTCTTATTTCAAACTTTGTTACTGGCACTTGAACACGGGGCCGTGCCCGGATAACACGGGGCCGTGTTCAGTGCCCAGTAACACAAATTTTTGCTTTTTAAACACTATTTTACACATCTAATCAACCTAAAAATTTATTTTTGGGACACATTGAGGACAATGTGTAATTTAAGTGTGGGGGGGATGCTAAAACCTTGAATTTTGCAAGTCCTAAATACAAGTCTTACACAAAACTCTATTGGAACCGCTAATCACCCCAAATTTTTTTTCAAAAATTTCATTTTTTTTAATTGTCTAGGTTTAACTCGGGAAATTCAAGTTCTCAAAAAGGTTATATTTTTACGAATTTACAACCGATAGCGTAGTGATAAAAAGAACCAACATAAGAAAATTATGAAAAGGCATGACAAACTTAGTTAAAATTTGATTATATATACTTGATCACATAAAAACCCATTCCCACAAAAGTGAGTTTTGAGCCTTTATTGAGCATACAATTACATATCATTAGACTAAATGCTCATTTTTCGTTTCTTGTGTGAATAGCCGCTTGGTTCTTACGACTCTAGAACTTGCCATGACGATACATTCCCGGTCCTTATCAACTTAAACCCGAGTAAGTAAATGATGGAGGCATTAGGACTAACCCTTTTTATTTCTACACCATTATTTTTCTTTTTCTTTTACCACCTACCCAAAAATCCCCCTAGTTAGCCCCTTTGAGCATAAACCTTTTCATTTCATCACCCAAACCAAAAACCATTTTACCCACCAAAACCTTTTTCATTTTTAACCCTTTGTTTTAGTAACAAGTTCGGTTTTTCGTATGATCGAAAAAAAAAATATGTGTTGATGATGAAGCAAAAAGAAAAATAAACAAACAAGTTCATCAAAAATAACTTTGTTTGAATAAAAGCTTCATCAAAATAAAAAGTTACAAAAATAGAAAATCTTACGAAAACCGACACTTGTTACGCTTTTTCGCCCTTTTTTCTACTAACCACTAACCACTATCCCAACCACCTACCTTTAACCCAAGCCTAACCCTTAACCCACAAAGTCCTCTTGATATTTACAAAGGTATAAAAGTTAAAAAGGAGGAGGATTGATTGCTTGACAAGCCTATGGTAGGAATAAGTTCCATGCCGCTCTCGAGTGATTCACTAAAAATACACCTTCGGCCGAGTGTGAGTGATTTCTCCCGTGAGGTATGTGAACTTGTATATAAATGGAATTTTAAAAAGGCATGTTATGCCCAAATAAGTAATTTCTCCTATGAAAGGTTCTAAATAAATCATTACGAATAGGATTGTAAATAAATAAAAATAAAACCCAAAAAAAGATCTTGGACATCCCGACACTCTACGACAAGCCCAAAACCTTCTCTTCTACCTATTCCATTTGGGAGTGTAAGCCACATATTAAAGAGTTTTGCTTGAGGACAAGCAAAAGTTCAAGTGTGGGGGTATTTGATGTGTGCAAAATGCAACATATAAATTACATCAAACAAGGCATAAAACTAACCCTTTTTAAGTACTAATATTGGAAAAAGAGTGTTTTTGTCTTCCTTTTGTATTTTCAGGATTAAATGAGCTCAAAAACACAAAAGAAGTAAAAAGACAGCTAAATCCAACATAAATACAAGGAAAGGAACATTAGTGGACTGCCCGACCCCTCAACGGCACCTTCCAAAGCAAAATAGAGAAGGCAGAAGTCTGAACACGCCCCGTGCTCAGCCAGCACGGGGGCGTGCCCAAGAAGCAGCAGAAAAGACAAACCTATAGAAGCTTCTATTGCCCACCACGGGGCGTGTCCAGCGGACACGGGGGCGTGTCGAAAGTACTGCAGGCGCATTAATTGTAATTGCGAATTACAATTAATGAAGAGAGAGAGTGTCAGAAGGGCACGGGGCTGTGCCCAGCGGACACGGGGCCGTGCCCAGCTCTCTGTTCAGCCTATAAATAGGAGTGCTTGGATTCATTTCATCTCATCCCTTGGCACACCACCTCTCTCACACTTCATCCACCACCCACCACCACCATAACACCATCATCCACCACCATCATCCATTGTCCATCGTAGAGTGTGTGAGTCGTCTCGGGATCCAAGATTGATCGTAAGAGTTCTTGACAATCAAGGCCATGTTTGCCTAAGTCTCTTACATCACTTGGTGAAGACAAAGTGTCTAGTATAATACTTTTTATTTCTAATCTTTTGCACTTTTTATTTGGTTTTGTATTAATGACTTTAATAACTAGTTACTTATGTTGAAGGTGATCTTTCCTTATCGTTTGTCCGTGGTGTCTTGGCATTATTTTACTGTCTATATAAAATAAAAGATTTTCACCATTCATATCTCCACGGTCTATATGGAGGTATGTTGGCTACCTGGTCGGGGGTTAAGGGAACGGTTTGGTAAAGGTCTTGCCATTGTTCAGCGTTTAGAGGTCCTGCAATGGACCTGGGTCAAATTTAGTAGGACCTCCTTCAATGCTTCACGGTATTGGATGGCGATGGTCCAAACTCTTTGATCCCCTCATAAGTTAACTACTATTAATACTATAACCCGGCTATTTAGGACTGTATCCCTGCTGACTCAGACTACTTAGCCGAGGGTAACGTCACCGCCAAAAGCGGGGCCTACCACAATACTGCATTAATAACTTAATTCATTATCTTCCAATAATCCACCCTTTTAGGATTGTATCCTTGCTGACTCAAACTACTGGGGTGAGGGTAACGTCACCTTCAAAAGAGGGGCCTACTACAATAACTAAGATAATCTCTTAATTATGTGCAAAAGTGCGGAAATAATCAAAGGTTATACTAGATACGAGTCGGAACCAAGTGATTCATCTTGTCTATCTGTTTTTATTTTATTTTTATTTTCAGCATTTTAGTTAGTTTTTATTTTTCTTAGCTTAAAACATTTTTCTAAACTTTTATTTTGATTAGACGTTGAGGATAAACCGGTACTAAAAGCTCTTGTGTCCTTGGACGACCTCGGTATCTTACCAACGCTATACTACACTCAACGATGGGTGCACTTGCCCATATGTGTGTTTAGTGTTAGTGAAATATCGTGTTTTATAAATTTAAAACTTGGCTAAAATAAGTGTTAAAAAGGGCTTAAAATATACACCTAATATATACGACACTTAAACGCGCATCAAGTACCAACCACACTTAGGATACGAAATCGTCAAGTTAGGGGTGAAACCCGCACCTTGTCGACTAGCTCCATTCTTTGATTTTCATAAATCCCGCCAAGTCTCGAAATTTCAATTGATTTGGGACATGTAGTAACCGGAAGGGTAAATACCATTAACCGACTTGTCGGCGAGAGTATTTCACCTATTAGGCCAAAGCATGCTCCTCAAATTCGAAAGACTTTTCGACCACTTTGGTTAGTCAAAGTTCCATTTTGGAACCATCCCAAATTTTTATCAAACGTGTGTTCTACTATTTATTTTATACGATGCAATCTTTCAAATTCAGATTTACTTTCGATATTTTCTTCTCACACACACATCATACTAAATATTTTTCATACACTTATGCACATGTATGATTTCATATAATCTAAATCCATATTCCTTGTAACGATAAGTGGGGGACATATCATCGAGATAGGAGTGATTTCCTTACCTTGACGATTAACTCCAATCCCCTTTTTCTTAAAAAAAAACGACCTCACCAACGAGTTAGGGGTGATTCCCTTACCTAGGTGACCGTTACCAAAACGTCTCTTCAAGATATCTTATTATGCAAACTCGATCATGTTTTATACCTAAATTATTTATCATTATTCAAAATACATACGTATACGATTTCAAAATACATACGTATACGATTTCAAAATACATTGTTTTATCAAGCGTACTTTCTATCCTACAATCTATTTTCACTTAACCCTTATACACGAAATTCTTAAACATATCTTAAACGTTTCACTACACAAATTTTCAAACCTTACGCAATGCTACCTATCAATTTAATCGGTCCAAGGAATCTCTTGCCCATGAACTCCATATTCGGCTTAATCACTAAAACGCACTTATGATATAAATCACCAAACTAAAGACTTTCATTCTCAATCGGAGGATCAAACCAACCTTTCTTTTACACCTATAAGATCTTATGGATGTTATATGATCGTTTTACCAAGGACTCTTTTTAACATCAACAAATCATTTGTTAGAACTTTTAACAATCACTAAGTCCTTTTGCTAAAATTCTTTTCTAAGGATCCTCGATTTCACAAGAACCTCCTAAATTCATAACTTCTTGTTTAATAAAATGAAATTACTGTTGATTGAAAACCTTTTTACACCAATTTACAAACACGTGGGCAAGAAGACTTCTTGGAGACCGACCATCCTTGGATTTCGTAAACTCTTTTAAAACAAAAGTAGCATTTCCATTTATTACAAAATGCATTAGGCTTAACCAATGAGTACCTTATATCCTTTTACATATGCAACTATATTCTACCTTTCAAACCAAGCTCAATCTAATTTTGATACGATAAACTCAACGTTTCATTTAAACAACTATACCCACGTATCGTCCTACACGTTTTAGTCGTTTTAACGCAACAATTCACTTATAATCATTCGTATTTACATACTTAACCTTTTGGACAATTTTATACACCTAAATCCGTGATGTCCCAACATACACTATATACATAAATTTAAATATTCATACCTACACTTACATTCATACGTTTTATGCCTATACTTATAATCGTATTCATACTTATACTCATACGTTTCATGATTTTACCTATACTCATATATTTCATGTTATCACTTATACTCATACTTGCGTGCTTATTCATACCTAAACTCATACTTATGCTCACACTTTCATTCATACTAATGATCCATACATTCGTACCCATACGCGAGCGTAATCCGAGTGATTCGCTTGCGTGGGTCCCATACATACTTAAGCATGGACCCGCTTACATACTACATTCTTACACTTTTATTTTTATTTTAAAATTATGTATACCCTGATTCATACTCAACTAGTACAAGCTATGCGGATCATGCGACAATCAATATAATCACGGGTGCACACGGGATTATAGTGATAGGCGTATGAGAACCATAGAGTGTACTACTGTGTATGGTAAGACACGGAACGTAACATGGCACCGAATACGGAACGGACGTAATGTGGTTAAAACATGGTGGATACGCCGCTGGTACTTCCTATATATAAGTGTTTTCACCATATTACCAAATTTCGTAAAACGTGCCATGAGAAATTCAGTGTTTTGTAGACCTTTTGGACCTAATACAACTTCACACAACTCACAAATGCATTATATCCGATTATCCATGACGAGACTTCATCCTTAACACACTACGTTCATCTATCCAACACTTATGCTATTCTCATACTTGTACTCTTTAAGAGTCATTCGTTCATTCTATACTCGTATTATTCTCCTTATCCTTTTAGTTCATACAAACCTCGTTCGTAATTAAGCTTGTTTAAACATTCGAGTCCTAACGTACCACGTTACCTATAAAATAGTCTTCCTATTCTGGATTCTTGTGTAACTGTACTTAGTATACCTTTAAGGCTTTATTTAAAGTGCCAAACCTTCTCGTTTCACTCAATAAACAATCTTCTACAAATGTGATTTCGTTACCACGTCCCATCAAAATACAAACCGTTTGTCATCATCTTCTCTCTTAATACGTCACCTTTTTAAATACGTCGCCAATTTAAGTTACTCAAAGTTGTTAGACTCACTTCACCTGTATACGCACCTACATATCTTCAACTATGTCAGACACCTCAAATTGTTTTAGACAATGAACTCACTCACAAATTTACCTTGTCGTTCTCCAAAGTTTTGTGCCTTTCAAAATGTTTCAAAATTTCAAGTCTCAAATTTTTACTAAAACTTTTCAAGTCTACCTCTTGAATAAATTTCGAGACGAAATTTCCTAAAGGAGGGGAGACTGTAACGCCCCGCGTTTTCATACTTTCTATATTTAGATACCATCGTTTTGTAAAACTATTTTTGGAAACTTCGTAGACTTGTAATCGTTCTTTCATTAAAAACGATGTAAAATCCAAGGCTTGGATCATGAATAAAACTCGTATTTTGTTAATTACATAACATACGTACTTTATATATGCTCGTATGTTCGAAACGGTGAATCAATTGATACTTATTCGTTATTCTTGGGAACTATGCGCGAAACTTGTAATTAATCTAAACTTGTGCCTAAAACGTGTTTTGAACGAGAACGATACTTGATTTCGAAGTTTGTACGCTTAATTATACTTAGTCTATACTCCTCGTACTTGGATTTATCTTAAAATATGCTTTTGTGGCAAGAATGGTCCTTAAAAGCCCTAAAATCATCAAATACACAACTCTAGGGGCCAAATTGTAACTTTTGGAAACTTATGCCCGGATTAGAAGGCCCGGGCGGCCCGCTTCAACTTGCCTGATATCTCAGGCGGGCCGCCTGAGGGTGCCCAGATCAGAAACCTTGTGCAGTCGCGACCAGATTCATGTTTGAGCGGGATTTTCTTGTTTAAACCGGGTTTTAGCCTTAATTATCCCCACAAAACAACCCTAATCACTCCCCTATAAGTACCCAAGGTCCTCCAAGCACTTGAACACTTTCAACACTCTCAAACCTCTCCTAAACACTCTCAAGTTCTTGTAAGAAGCTGCATTTTCGGACAGATTCATACACCTTTACAAAAGAGAGCATAACTTGCTCATTTCTCAACGAAATCACTTGATTCTTCTTCCTACTTGCTTGGATAATCATGGGGTTTGATTCCTTGGTTTCTCCTTGGAGAAATCAGACCTGGAATTGCCCCAAATATGTCCACAAACTTTCTGTTTTGTTACATGTTCTTTCAAAACTTGTTTAAACCTATCAAACTTGTGTTTAACACATCTCACACCTATGTCCTAATGCTTACAACCTCTCTTATGGTTGGTTAAGCTTAAAAACAAGGTTGAGACACTATAAATCAGAGGTTAAAACCTCAAATACTTTCTGTTTTGTTTAGGGTAATTAACCCACAAATCATGTCAAGCTTAGATCTTGATGAATGAGTGGTTATGGAACAACTTGGGTTGTCCTACATACAATCCTCACATGATTTGATGATTTCTTTATAGTTAGGTTGTTTATGTTATTGTGCAAATCCTAGTTCGTGACCCTCCTTGGTTGTTTTTACATCAAGTGAAGTGGTGAACATTCAAGGGGTTCCTAAATGGAAGCATGTTCTTCCTACCCCATACATGACATCTATGATAACTCGAGGTGCCTAAATGAAGATCCTAATCTTCTACCT